>CM067552.1:12144152-17086652 GCA_034509755.1 Anisodus tanguticus | reverse complement strand
TATTTGAACTCCCATCTTTTATAAATTAGAACCAAACACTTGTGTGGATTATCCGAGAAACTAATCCCATTTAGTTTATAGGTGTTAGCAGAGTTAACACATCACCCTCTATACTATCATACTAACAGATTAACTAACATCACACGAAGGTACTTAGTTAACGGGAGACTCAAACACTTAACGGTATGTGAAATAGGACTTATCAACACCATTAATTAAACTGATATTAACTAGGTCAACTGATCTTTTAATCAAGCTAAGTAAATAGGCTATATCAATTAGTTAACTAAGATGATCTAACATACAACTACATGAATGTGCTAACCATTATCAAAAACATACAAAGCATAACTTAAACCAACTTACAAACACATAAAATTGCAGAAAAAGAAAGTAGAATTACCTTTTCTTGGTTGGGGATGGAGTTTGAGGAATCCTTTGAGCTCCTTAGCAACCCACAAAAAGCAAGCAAATTTTAGAAAATAAAACTAATTTTCCTCTAAATAAAACTACGTTCATATATTAACGCATATCAAGTCCTATTTTTACTCAAATACTAGTAAACAAAAGGGGAAGGGAAAAGGATCATGCTTATAGGAACAAGAAAGTAATTTTGAAATCTTAAATCAAATCTCATAAATTTGAAACATTCTTACTTCAAAAACCAAGCTTTGCAAGTTAATGGCCTTACACAGAAGTAACAAGTGAAGACACATGCAAATATCACATTTTATATTTACTTAATCCTTATATAAAGCAACTTACTCATTTACTTAAGCAAAAATAAAGAACATACATGGTAAAATCAATTTCATGAAAAAGCAATCCACACATCTGATTTCAACATCAACTCTGTTCTGAACTCAATTAAAAGCAAAAGAGCTAAATCTACCATTTACCTAGCTCATTAGTCATCAACCTTAGTCCAATAGCTAAACCTCAACATTTGTTATATTTGAACTCCCATCTTTTATAAATTAGAACCAAACACTTGTGTGGATTATCAGAAACTAATCCCATTTAGTTTATAGGTGTTAGCGAGTTAACACATCACCCTCTATACTATCATACTAACAGATTAACTAACATCACACGAAGGTACTTAGTTAACAGGAGACTCAACACTTAACAGTATGTGAAATAGGACTTATCAACACCATTAATTAAACTGATATTAACTAGGTCAACTGATCTTTTAATCAAGCTAAGTAAATAGGCTATATCAATTAGTTAACTAAGATGATCTAACATACAACTACATGAATGTGCTAACCATTATCAAAAACATACAAAGCATAACTTAAACCAACTTACAAACACATAAAATTGCAGAAAAAGAAAGTAGAATTACCTTTTCTTGGTTGGGGATGGAGTTTGAGGAATCCTTTGAGCTCCTTAGCAACCCACAAAAAGCAAGCAAATTTTAGAAAATAAAACTAATTTTCCTCTAAATAAAACTAAGTTCATATATTAACGCATATCAAGTCCTATTTTTACTCAAATACTAGTAAACAAAAGGGGAAGGGAAAAGGATCATGCTTATAGGAACAAGAAAGTAATTTTGAAATCTTAAATCAAATCTCATAAATTTGAAACATTCTTACTTCAAAAACCAAGCTTTGCAAGTTAATGGCCTTACACAGAAGTAACAAGTGAAGACACATGCAAATATCACATTTTATATTTACTTAATCCTTATATAAAGCAACTTACTCATTTACTTAAGCAAAAATAAAGAACATACAGGGTAAAATCAATTTCATGAAAAAGCAATCCACACATCGATTTCAACATCAACTGCATTACGAACTCAATTAAAAGCAAAAGAGCTAAATCTACCATTTACCTAGCTCATTAGTCATCAACCTTAGTCCAATAGCTAAACCTCAACATTTGTTATATTTGAACTCCCATCTTTTATAAATTAGAACCAAACACTTGTGTGGATTATCCGAGAAACTAATCCCATTTAGTTTATAGGTGTTAGCGAGTTAACACATCACCCTCTATACTATCATACTAACAGATTAACTAACATCACACGAAGGTACTTAGTTAACAGGAGACTCAACACTTAACAGTATGTGAAATAGGACTTATCAACACCATTAATTAAACTGATATTAACTAGGTCAACTGATCTTTTAATCAAGCTAAGTAAATAGGCTATATCAATTAGTTAACTAAGATGATCTAACATACAACTACATGAATGTGCTAACCATTATCAAAAACATACAAAGCATAACTTAAACCAACTTACAAACACATAAAATTGCAGAAAAAGAAAGTAGAATTACCTTTTCTTGGTTGGGGATGGAGTTTGAGGAATCCTTTGAGCTCCTTAGCAACCCACAAAAAGCAAGCAAATTTTAGAAAATAAAACTAATTTTCCTCTAAATAAAACTACGTTCATATATTAACGCATATCAAGTCCTATTTTTACTCAAATACTAGTAAACAAAAGGGGAAGGGAAAAGGATCATGCTTATAGGAACAAGAAAGTAATTTTGAAATCTTAAATCAAATCTCATAAATTTGAAACATTCTTACTTCAAAAACCAAGCTTTGCAAGTTAATGGCCTTACACGAAGTAACAAGTGAAGACATGCAAATATCACATTTTATATTTACTTAATCCTTATATAAAGCAACTTACTCATTTACTTAAGCAAAAATAAAGAACATACAGGGTAAAATCAATTTCATGAAAAAGCAATCCACACATCTGATTTCAACATCAACTCTGTTCTGAACTCAATTAAAAGCAAAAGAGCTAAATCTACCATTTACCTAGCTCATTAGTCATCAACCTTAGTCCAATAGCTAAACCTCAACATTTGTTATATTTGAACTCCCATCTTTTATAAATTAGAACCAAACACTTGTGTGGATTATCAGAAACTAATCCCATTTAGTTTATAGGTGTTAGCGAGTTAACACATCACCCTCTATACTATCATACTAACAGATTAACTAACATCACACGAAGGTACTTAGTTAACAGGAGACTCAACACTTAACGAGTATGTGAAATAGGACTTATCAACACCATTAATTAAGCTGATATTAACTAGGTCAAGCTGATCTTTTAATCAAGCTAAGTAAATAGGCTATATCAATTAGTTAACTAAGATGATCTAACATACAACTACATGAATGTGCTAACCATTATCAAAAACATACAAAGCATAACTTAAACCAACTTACAAACACATAAAATTGCGAGAGAAAAAGAAAGTAGAATTACCTTTTCTTGGTTGGGGATGGAGTTTGAGGAATCCTTTGAGCTCCTTAGCAACCCACAAAAAGCAAGCAAATTTTAGAAAATAAAACTAATTTTCCTCTAAATAAAACTAAGTTCATATATTAACGCATATCAAGTCCTATTTTTACTCAAATACTAGTAAACAAAAGGGGAAGGGAAAAGGATCATGCTTATAGGAACAAGAAAGTAATTTTGAAATCTTAAATCAAATCTCATAAATTTGAAACATTCTTACTTCAAAAACCAAGCTTTGCAAGTTAATGGCCTTACACAGAAGTAACAAGTGAAGACACATGCAAATATCACATTTTATATTTACTTAATCCTTATATAAAGCAACTTACTCATTTACTTAAGCAAAAATAAAGAACATACGGGGTAAAATCAATTTCATGAAAAAGCAATCCACACATCGATTTCAACATCAACTACTGTTTGAACTCAATTAAAAGCAAAAGAGCTAAATCTACCATTTACCTAGCTCATTAGTCATCAACCTTAGTCCAATAGCTAAACCTCAACATTTGTTATATTTGAACTCCCATCTTTTATAAATTAGAACCAAACACTTGTGTGGATTATCAGAAACTAATCCCATTTAGTTTATAGGTGTTAGCGAGTTAACACATCACCCTCTATACTATCATACTAACAGATTAACTAACATCACACGAAGGTACTTAGTTAACGGGAGACTCAACACTTAACGGTATGTGAAATAGGACTTATCAACACCATTAATTAAAGCTGATATTAACTAGGTCAACTGATCTTTTAATCAAGCTAAGTAAATAGGCTATATCAATTAGTTAACTAAGATGATCTAACATACAACTACATGAATGTGCTAACCATTATCAAAAACATACAAAGCATAACTTAAACCAACTAACAAACACATAAAATTGAGAAAAAGAAAGTAGAATTACCTTTTCTTGGTTGGGGATGGAGTTTGAGGAATCCTTTGAGCTCCTTAGCAACCCACAAAAAGCAAGCAAATTTTAGAAAATAAAACTAATTTTCCTCTAAATAAAACTAAGTTCATATATTAACGCATATCAAGTCCTATTTTTACTCAGATACTATGAAACAAAAGGTAAGGGAAATGGATCATGCTTATAGGAACAAGAAAGTAATTTTGAAATCTTAAATCAAATCTCATAAATTTGAAACATTCTTACTTCAAAAACCAAGCTTTGCAAGTTAATGGCCTTACACAGAAGTAACAAGTGAAGACACATGCAAATATCACATTTTATATTTACTTAATCCTTATATAAAGCAACTTACTCATTTACTTAAGCAAAAATAAAGAACATACGGGGTAAAATCAATTTCATGAAAAAGCAATCCACACATCGATTTCAACATCAACTACATTACGAACTCAATTAAAAGCAAAAGAGCTAAATCTACCATTTACCTAGCTCATTAGTCATCAACCTTAGTCCAATAGCTAAACCTCAACATTTGTTATATTTGAACTCCCATCTTTTATAAATTAGAACCAAACACTTGTGTGGATTATCGAGAAACTAATCCCATTTAGTTTATAGGTGTTAGCGAGTTAACACATCACCCTCTATACTATCATACTAACAGATTCACTAACATCACACGAAGGTACTTAGTTAACAGGAGACTAAACACTTAACAGTATGTGAAATAGGACTTATCAACACCATTAATTAAACTGATATTAACTAGGTCAGCTGATCTTTTAATCAAGCTAAGTAAATAGGCTATATCAATTAGTTAACTAAGATAATCTAACATACAACTACATGAATGTGCTAACCATTATCAAAAACATACAAAGCATAACTTAAACCAACTTACAAACACATAAAATTGCAGAAAAAGAAAGTAGAATTACCTTTTCTTGGTTGGGGATGGAGTTTGAGGAATCCTTTGAGCTCCTTAGCAACCCACAAAAAGCAAGCAAATTTTAGAAAATAAAACTAATTTTCCTCTAAATAAAACTAAGTTCATATATTAACGCATATCAAGTCCTATTTTTACTCAAATACTAGTAAACAAAAGGGGAAGGGAAAAGGATCATGCTTATAGGAACAAGAAAGTAATTTTGAAATCTTAAATCAAATCTCATAAATTTGAAACATTCTTACTTCAAAAACCAAGCTTTGCAAGTTAATGGCCTTACACAGAAGTAACAAGTGAAGACACATGCAAATATCACATTTTATATTTACTTAATCCTTATATAAAGCAACTTACTCATTTACTTAAGCAAAAATAAAGAACATACAGGGTAAAATCAATTTCATGAAAAAGCAATCCCACATCTCGATTTCAACATCAACTCATTGTTTTGAACTCAATTAAAAGCAAAAGAGCTAAATCTACCATTTACCTAGCTCATTAGTCATCAACCTTAGTCCAATAGCTAAACCTCAACATTTGTTATATTTGAACTCCCATCTTTTATAAATTAGAACCAAACACTTGTGTGGATTATCAGAAACTAATCCCATTTAGTTTATAGGTGTTAGCGAGTTAACACATCACCCTCTATACTATCATACTAATAGATTAACTAACATCACACGAAGGTACTTAGTTAACGGGAGACTCAACACTTAACAGTATGTGAAATAGGACTTATCAACACCATTAATTAAACTGATATTAACTAGGTCAGCTGATCTTTTAATCAAGCTAAGTAAATAGGCTATATCAATTAGTTAACTAAGATAATCTAACATACAACTACATATGAATGTGCTAACCATTATCAAAAACATACAAAGCATAACTTAAACCAACTTACAAACACATAAAATTGCAGAAAAAGAAAGTAGAATTACCTTTTCTTGGTTGGGGATGGAGTTTGAGGAATCCTTTGAGCTCCTTAGCAACCCACAAAAAGCAAGCAAATTTTAGAAAATAAAACTAATTTTCCTCTAAATAAAAACTAAGTTCATATATTAACGCATATCAAGTCCTATTTTTACTCAAATACTAGTAAACAAAAGGGGAAGGGAAAAGGATCATGCTTATAGGAACAAGAAAGTAATTTTGAAATCTTAAATCAAATCTCATAAATTTGAAACATTCTTACTTCAAAAACCAAGCTTTGCAAGTTAATGGCCTTACACTGAAGTAACAAGTGAAGACACATGCAAATATCACATTTTATATTTACTTAATCCTTATATAAAGCAACTTACTCATTTACTTAAGCAAAAATAAAGAACATACGGGGTAAAATCAATTTATGAAAAAGCAATCCACACATCGATTTCAACATCAACTGCATTACGAACTCAATTAAAAGCAAAAGAGCTAAATCTACCATTTACCTAGCTCATTAGTCATCAACCTTAGTCCAATAGCTAAACCTCAACATTTGTTATATTTGAACTCCCATCTTTTATAAATTAGAACCAAACACTTGTGTGGATTATCAGAAACTAATCCCATTTAGTTTATAGGTGTTAGCGAGTTAACACATCACCCTCTATACTATCATACTAATAGATTAACTAACATCACACGAAGGTACTTAGTTAACGGGAGACTCAACACTTAACGGTATGTGAAATAGGACTTATCAACACCATTAATTAAAGCGATATTAACTAGGTCAAGCTGATCTTTTAATCAAGCTAAGTAAATAGGCTATATCAATTAGTTAACTAAGATGATCTAACATACAACTACATGAATGTGCTAACCATTATCAAAAACATACAAAGCATAACTTAAACCAACTAACAAACACATAAAATTGCGAGAAAAAGAAAGTAGAATTACCTTTTCTTGGTTGGGGATGGAGTTTGAGGAATCCTTTGAGCTCCTTAGCAACCCACAAAAAGCAAGCAAATTTTAGAAAATAAAACTAATTTTCCTCTAAATAAAACTAAGTTCATATATTAACGCATATCAAGTCCTATTTTTACTCAAATACTAGTAAACAAAAGGGGAAGGGAAAAGGATCATGCTTATAGGAACAAGAAAGTAATTTTGAAATCTTAAATCAAATCTCATAAATTTGAAACATTCTTACTTCAAAAACCAAGCTTTGCAAGTTAATGGCCTTACACAGAAGTAACAAGTGAAGACACATGCAAATATCACATTTTATATTTACTTAATCCTTATATAAAGCAACTTACTCATTTACTTAAGCAAAAATAAAGAACATACGGGGTAAAATCAATTTCATGAAAAAGCAATCCACACATCGATTTCAACATCAACTACATTACGAACTCAATTAAAAGCAAAAGAGCTAAATCTACCATTTACCTAGCTCATTAGTCATCAACCTTAGTCCAATAGCTAAACCTCAACATTTGTTATATTTGAACTCCCATCTTTTATAAATTAGAACCAAACACTTGTGTGGATTATCAGAAACTAATCCCATTTAGTTTATAGGTGTTAGCGAGTTAACACATCACCCTCTATACTATCATACTAACAGATTAACTAACATCACACGAAGGTACTTAGTTAACAGGAGACTCAACACTTAACGGTATGTGAAATAGGACTTATCAACACCATTAATTAAGCTGATATTAACTAGGTCAAGCTGATCTTTTAATCAAGCTAAGTAAATAGGCTATATCAATTAGTTAACTAAGATGATCTAACATACAACTACATGAATGTGCTAACCATTATCAAAAACATACAAAGCATAACTTAAACCAACTTACAAACACATAAAATTGCGAGAAAAAGAAAGTAGAATTACCTTTTCTTGGTTGGGGATGGAGTTTGAGGAATCCTTTGAGCTCCTTAGCAACCCACAAAAAGCAAGCAAATTTTAGAAAATAAAACTAATTTTCCTCTAAATAAAACTACGTTCATATATTAACGCATATCAAGTCCTATTTTTACTCAAATACTAGTAAACAAAAGGGGAAGGGAAAAGGATCATGCTTATAGGAACAAGAAAGTAATTTTGAAATCTTAAATCAAATCTCATAAATTTGAAACATTCTTACTTCAAAAACCAAGCTTTGCAAGTTAAGGGCCTTACACGAAGTAACAAGTGAAGACACATGCAAATATCACATTTTATATTTACTTAATCCTTATATAAAGCAACTTACTCATTTACTTAAGCAAAAATAAAGAACATACGGGGTAAAATCAATTTCATGAAAAAGCAATCCACACATCGATTTCAACATCAACTACATTCGAACTCAATTAAAAGCAAAAGAGCTAAATCTACCATTTACCTAGCTCATTAGTCATCAACCTTAGTCCAATAGCTAAACCTCAACATTTGTTATATTTGAACTCCCATCTTTTATAAATTAGAACCAAACACTTGTGTGGATTATCAGAAACTAATCCCATTTAGTTTATAGGTGTTAGCGAGTTAACACATCACCCTCTATACTATCATACTAACAGATTAACTAACATCACACGAAGGTACTTAGTTAACGGGAGACTCAACACTTAACGGTATGTGAAATAGGACTTATCAACACCATTAATTAAGCGATATTAACTAGGTCAAGCTGATCTTTTAATCAAGCTAAGTAAATAGGCTATATCAATTAGTTAACTAAGATGATCTAACATACAACTACATGAATGTGCTAACCATTATCAAAAACATACAAAGCATAACTTAAACCAACTTACAAACACATAAAATTGCGAGAAAAAGAAAGTAGAATTACCTTTTCTTGGTTGGGGATGGAGTTTGAGGAATCCTTTGAGCTCCTTAGCAACCCACAAAAAGCAAGCAAATTTTAGAAAATAAAACTAATTTTCCTCTAAATAAAACTACGTTCATATATTAACGCATATCAAGTCCTATTTTTACTCAAATACTAGTAAACAAAAGGGGAAGGGAAAAGGATCATGCTTATAGGAACAAGAAAGTAATTTTGAAATCTTAAATCAAATCTCATAAATTTGAAACATTCTTACTTCAAAAACCAAGCTTTGCAAGTTAATGGCCTTACACGAAGTAACAAGTGAAGACACATGCAAATATCACATTTTATATTTACTTAATCCTTATATAAAGCAACTTACTCATTTACTTAAGCAAAAATAAAGAACATACCGGGTAAAATCAATTTCATGAAAAAGCAATCCACACATCTGATTTCAACATCAACTCTTTTCTGAACTCAATTAAAAGCAAAAGAGCTAAATCTACCATTTACCTAGCTCATTAGTCATCAACCTTAGTCCAATAGCTAAACCTCAACATTTGTTATATTTGAACTCCCATCTTTTATAAATTAGAACCAAACACTTGTGTGGATTATCAGAAACTAATCCCATTTAGTTTATAGGTGTTAGCGAGTTAACACATCACCCTCTATACTATCATACTAACAGATTAACTAACATCACACGAAGGTACTTAGTTAACGGGAGACTCAACACTTAACAAGTATGTGAAATAGGACTTATCAACACCATTAATTAAAGCGATATTAACTAGGTCAACTGATCTTTTAATCAAGCTAAGTAAATAGGCTATATCAATTAGTTAACTAAGATAATCTAACATACAACTACATGAATGTGCTAACCATTATCAAAAACATACAAAGCATAACTTAAACCAACTTACAAACACATAAAATTGCAGAAAAAGAAAGTAGAATTACCTTTTCTTGGTTGGGGATGGAGTTTGAGGAATCCTTTGAGCTCCTTAGCAACCCACAAAAAGCAAGCAAATTTTAGAAAATAAAACTAATTTTCCTCTAAATAAAACTAAGTTCATATATTAACGCATATCACGTCCTATTTTTACTCAAATACTAGTAAACAAAAGGGGAAGGGAAAAGGATCATGCTTATAGGAACAAGAAAGTAATTTTGAAATCTTAAATCAAATCTCATAAATTTGAAACATTCTTACTTCAAAAACCAAGCTTTGCAAGTTAATGGCCTTACACAGAAGTAACAAGTGAAGACACATGCAAATATCACATTTTATATTTACTTAATCCTTATATAAAGCAACTTACTCATTTACTTAAGCAAAAATAAAGAACATACAGGGTAAAATCAATTTCATGAAAAAGCAATCCACACATCTCGATTTCAACATCAACTGCATTACGAACTCAATTAAAAGCAAAAGAGCTAAATCTACCATTTACCTAGCTCATTAGTCATCAACCTTAGTCCAATAGCTAAACCTCAACATTTGTTATATTTGAACTCCCATCTTTTATAAATTAGAACCAAACACTTGTGTGGATTATCAGAAACTAATCCCATTTAGTTTATAGGTAGGTGTTAGCGAGTTAACACATCACCCTCTATACTATCATACTAATAGATTAACTAACATCACACGAAGGTACTTAGTTAACGGGAGACTCAACACTTAACGGTATGTGAAATAGGACTTATCAACACCATTAATTAAAGCTGATATTAACTAGGTCAAGCTGATCTTTTAATCAAGCTAAGTAAATAGGCTATATCAATTAGTTAACTAAGATGATCTAACATACAACTACATGAATGTGCTAACCATTATCAAAAACATACAAAGCATAACTTAAACCAACTTACAAACACATAAAATTGCGAGAAAAAGAAAGTAGAATTACCTTTTCTTGGTTGGGGATGGAGTTTGAGGAATCCTTTGAGCTCCTTAGCAACCCACAAAAAGCAAGCAAATTTTAGAAAATAAAACTAATTTTCCTCTAAATAAAACTACGTTCATATATTAACGCATATCAAGTCCTATTTTTACTCAAATACTAGTAAACAAAAGGGGAAGGGAAAAGGATCATGCTTATAGGAACAAGAAAGTAATTTTGAAATCTTAAATCAAATCTCATAAATTTGAAACATTCTTACTTCAAAAACCAAGCTTTGCAAGTTAATGGCCTTACACGAAGTAACAAGTGAAGACACATGCAAATATCACATTTTATATTTACTTAATCCTTATATAAAGCAACTTACTCATTTACTTAAGCAAAAATAAAGAACATACGGGGTAAAATCAATTTCATGAAAAAGCAATCCACACATCGATTTCAACATCAACTACATTACGAACTCAATTAAAAGCAAAAGAGCTAAATCTACCATTTACCTAGCTCATTAGTCATCAACCTTAGTCCAATAGCTAAACCTCAACATTTGTTATATTTGAACTCCCATCTTTTATAAATTAGAACCAAACACTTGTGTGGATTATCGAGAAACTAATCCCATTTAGTTTATAGGTGTTAGCGAGAGTTAACACATCACCCTCTATACTATCATACTAATAGATTAAATCACACGAAGGTACTTAGTTAACGGGAGACTCAACACTTAACGGTATGTGAAATAGGACTTATCAACACCATTAATTAAGCTGATATTAACTAGGTCAAGCTGATCTTTTAATCAAGCTAAGTAAATAGGCTATATCAATTAGTTAACTAAGATGATCTAACATACAACTACATGAATGTGCTAACCATTATCAAAAACATACAAAGCATAACTTAAACCAACTTACAAACACATAAAATTGCAGAGAAAAAGAAAGTAGAATTACCTTTTCTTGGTTGGGGATGGAGTTTGAGGAATCCTTTGAGCTCCTTAGCAACCCACAAAAAGCAAGCAAATTTTAGAAAATAAAACTAATTTTCCTCTAAATAAAACTACGTTCATATATTAACGCATATCAAGTCCTATTTTTACTCAAATACTAGTAAACAAAAGGGGAAGGGAAAAGGATCATGCTTATAGGAACAAGAAAGTAATTTTGAAATCTTAAATCAAATCTCATAAATTTAAATTTGAAACATTCTTACTTCAAAAACCAAGCTTTGCAAGTTAAGGGCCTTACACGAAGTAACAAGTGAAGACACATGCAAATATCACATTTTATATTTACTTAATCCTTATATAAAGCAACTTACTCATTTACTTAAGCAAAAATAAAGAACATACGGGGTAAAATCAATTTCATGAAAAAGCAATCCACACATCGATTTCAACATCAACTGCATTACGAACTCAATTAAAAGCAAAAGAGCTAAATCTACCATTTACCTAGCTCATTAGTCATCAACCTTAGTCCAATAGCTAAACCTCAACATTTGTTATATTTGAACTCCCATCTTTTATAAATTAGAACCAAACACTTGTGTGGATTATCAGAAACTAATCCCATTTAGTTTATAGGTGTTAGCGAGTTAACACATCACCCTCTATACTATCATACTAATAGATTAACTAACATCACACGAAGGTACTTAGTTAACGGGAGACTCAACACTTAACGAGTATGTGAAATAGGACTTATCAACACCATTAATTAAAGCGATATTAACTAGGTCAAGCTGATCTTTTAATCAAGCTAAGTAAATGGCTATATCAATTAGTTAACTAAGATGATCTAACATACAACTACATGAATGTGCTAACCATTATCAAAAACATACAAAGCATAACTTAAACCAACTTACAAACACATAAAATTGAGAAAAAGAAAGTAGAATTACCTTTTCTTGGTTGGGGATGGAGTTTGAGGAATCCTTTGAGCTCCTTAGCAACCCACAAAAAGCAAGCAAATTTTAGAAAATAAAACTAATTTTCCTCTAAATAAAACTACGTTCATATATTAACGCATATCAAGTCCTATTTTTACTCAAATACTAGTAAACAAAAGGGGAAGGGAAAAGGATCATGCTTATAGGAACAAGAAAGTAATTTTGAAATCTTAAATCAAATCTCATAAATTTGAAACATTCTTACTTCAAAAACCAAGCTTTGCAAGTTAGGGCCTTACACGAAGTAACAAGTGAAGACACATGCAAATATCACATTTTATATTTACTTAATCCTTATATAAAGCAACTTACTCATTTACTTAAGCAAAAATAAAGAACATACGGGGTAAAATCAATTTCATGAAAAAGCAATCCACACATCGATTTCAACATCAACTCATTCGAACTCAATTAAAAGCAAAAGAGCTAAATCTACCATTTACCTAGCTCATTAGTCATCAACCTTAGTCCAATAGCTAAACCTCAACATTTGTTATATTTGAACTCCCATCTTTTATAAATTAGAACCAAACACTTGTGTGGATTATCAGAAACTAATCCCATTTAGTTTATAGGTGTTAGCAGAGTTAACACATCACCCTCTATACTATCATACTAATAGATTAACTAACATCACACGAAGGTACTTAGTTAACGGGAGACTCAACACTTAACGGTATGTGAAATAGGACTTATCAACACCATTAATTAAGCTGATATTAACTAGGTCAACTGATCTTTTAATCAAGCTAAGAAAATTGGCTATATCAATTAGTTAACTAAGATGATCTAACATACAACTTCATGAATGTGCTAACCATTATCAAAAACATACAAAGCATAACTTAAACCAACTTACAAACACATAAAATTGCAGAAAAAGAAAGTAGAATTACCTTTTCTTGGTTGGGGATGGAGTTTGAGGAATCCTTTGAGCTCCTTAGCAACCCACAAAAAGCAAGCAAATTTTAGAAAATAAAACTAATTTTCCTCTAAATAAAACTACGTTCATATATTAACGCATATCAAGTCCTATTTTTACTCAAATACTAGTAAACAAAAGGGGAAGGGAAAAGGATCATGCTTATAGGAACAAGAAAGTAATTTTGAAATCTTAAATCAAATCTCATAAATTTGAAACATTCTTACTTCAAAAACCAAGCTTTGCAAGTTAAGGGCCTTACACGAAGTAACAAGTGAAGACACATGCAAATATCACATTTTATATTTACTTAATCCTTATATAAAGCAACTTACTCATTTACTTAAGCAAAAATAAAGAACATACGGGGTAAAATCAATTTCATGAAAAAGCAATCCACACATCGATTTCAACATCAACTACATTACGAACTCAATTAAAAGCAAAAGAGCTAAATCTACCATTTACCTAGCTCATTAGTCATCAACCTTAGTCCAATAGCTAAACCTCAACATTTGTTATATTTGAACTCCCATCTTTTATAAATTAGAACCAAACACTTGTGTGGATTATCAGAGAAACTAATCCCATTTAGTTTATAGGTGTTAGCGAGTTAACACATCACCCTCTATACTATCATACTAATAGATTAACTAACATCACACGAAGGTACTTAGTTAACGGGAGACTCAACACTTAACAAGTATGTGAAATAGGACTTATCAACACCATTAATTAAAGCTGATATTAACTAGGTCAAGCTGATCTTTTAATCAAGCTAAGAAAATTGGCTATATCAATTAGTTAACAAGATGATCTAACATACAACTACATGAATGTGCTAACCATTATCAAAAACATACAAAGCATAACTTAAACCAACTTACAAACACATAAAATTGCGAGAAAAAGAAAGTAGAATTACCTTTTCTTGGTTGGGGATGGAGTTTGAGGAATCCTTTGAGCTCCTTAGCAACCCACAAAAAGCAAGCAAATTTTAGAAAATAAAACTAATTTTCCTCTAAATAAAACTACGTTCATATATTAACGCATATCAAGTCCTATTTTTACTCAAATACTAGTAAACAAAAGGGGAAGGGAAAAGGATCATGCTTATAGGAACAAGAAAGTAATTTTGAAATCTTAAATCAAATCTCATAAATTTGAAACATTCTTACTTCAAAAACCAAGCTTTGCAAGTTAAGGGCCTTACACGAAGTAACAAGTGAAGACACATGCAAATATCACATTTTATATTTACTTAATCCTTATATAAAGCAACTTACTCATTTACTTAAGCAAAAAAAGAACATACGGGGTAAAATCAATTTCATGAAAAAGCAATCCACACATCTCGATTTCAACATCAACTCTGTTCTGAACTCAATTAAAAGCAAAAGAGCTAAATCTACCATTTACCTAGCTCATTAGTCATCAACCTTAGTCCAATAGCTAAACCTCAACATTTGTTATATTTGAACTCCCATCTTTTATAAATTAGAACCAAACACTTGTGTGGATTATCAGAAACTAATCCCATTTAGTTTATAGGTGTTAGCGAGTTAACACATCACCCTCTATACTATCATACTAATAGATTAACTAACATCACACGAAGGTACTTAGTTAACGGGAGACTCAACACTTAACGGTATGTGAAATAGGACTTATCAACACCATTAATTAAGCGATATTAACTAGGTCAACTGATCTTTTAATCAAGCTAAGAAAATTGGCTATATCAATTAGTTAACTAAGATGATCTAACATACAACTTCATGAATGTGCTAACCATTATCAAAAACATACAAAGCATAACTTAAACCAACTTACAAACACATAAAATTGCGAGAAAAAGAAAGTAGAATTACCTTTTCTTGGTTGGGGATGGAGTTTGAGGAATCCTTTGAGCTCCTTAGCAACCCACAAAAAGCAAGCAAATTTTAGAAAATAAAACTAATTTTCCTCTAAATAAAACTACGTTCATATATTAACGCATATCAAGTCCTATTTTTACTCAAATACTAGTAAACAAAAGGGGAAGGGAAAAGGATCATGCTTATAGGAACAAGAAAGTAATTTTGAAATCTTAAATCAAATCTCATAAATTTGAAACATTCTTACTTCAAAAACCAAGCTTTGCAAGTTAAGGGCCTTACACGAAGTAACAAGTGAAGACACATGCAAATATCACATTTTATATTTACTTAATCCTTATATAAAGCAACTTACTCATTTACTTAAGCAAAAATAAAGAACATACGGGGTAAAATCAATTTCATGAAAAAGCAATCCACACATCGATTTCAACATCAACTCGTTCGAACTCAATTAAAAGCAAAAGAGCTAAATCTACCATTTACCTAGCTCATTAGTCATCAACCTTAGTCCAATAGCTAAACCTCAACATTTGTTATATTTGAACTCCCATCTTTTATAAATTAGAACCAAACACTTGTGTGGATTATCAGAAACTAATCCCATTTAGTTTATAGGTGTTAGCGAGAGTTAACACATCACCCTCTATACTATCATACTAATAGATTAACTAACATCACACGAAGGTACTTAGTTAACGGGAGACTCAACACTTAACGGTATGTGAAATAGGACTTATCAACACCATTAATTAAGCGATATTAACTAGGTCAAGCTGATCTTTTAATCAAGCTAAGAAAATTGGCTATATCAATTAGTTAACTAAGATGATCTAACATACAACTTCATGAATGTGCTAACCATTATCAAAAACATACAAAGCATAACTTAAACCAACTTACAAACACATAAAATTGCGAGAAAAAGAAAGTAGAATTACCTTTTCTTGGTTGGGGATGGAGTTTGAGGAATCCTTTGAGCTCCTTAGCAACCCACAAAAAGCAAGCAAATTTTAGAAAATAAAACTAATTTTCCTCTAAATAAAACTACGTTCATATATTAACGCATATCAAGTCCTATTTTTACTCAAATACTAGTAAACAAAAGGGGAAGGGAAAAGGATCATGCTTATAGGAACAAGAAAGTAATTTTGAAATCTTAAATCAAATCTCATAAATTTGAAACATTCTTACTTCAAAAACCAAGCTTTGCAAGTTAAGGGCCTTACACGAAGTAACAAGTGAAGACACATGCAAATATCACATTTTATATTTACTTAATCCTTATATAAAGCAACTTACTCATTTACTTAAGCAAAAATAAAGAACATACGGGGTAAAATCAATTTCATGAAAAAGCAATCCACACATCGATTTCAACATCAACTCATTACGAACTCAATTAAAAGCAAAAGAGCTAAATCTACCATTTACCTAGCTCATTAGTCATCAACCTTAGTCCAATAGCTAAACCTCAACATTTGTTATATTTGAACTCCCATCTTTTATAAATTAGAACCAAACACTTGTGTGGATTATCAGAAACTAATCCCATTTAGTTTATAGGTGTTAGCGAGTTAACACATCACCCTCTATACTATCATACTAATAGATTAACTAACATCACACGAAGGTACTTAGTTAACGGGAGACTCAACACTTAACGGTATGTGAAATAGGACTTATCAACACCATTAATTAAGCGATATTAACTAGGTCAACTGATCTTTTAATCAAGCTAAGAAAATTGGCTATATCAATTAGTTAACTAAGATGATCTAACATACAACTTCATGAATGTGCTAACCATTATCAAAAACATACAAAGCATAACTTAAACCAACTTACAAACACATAAAATTGCGAGAAAAAGAAAGTAGAATTACCTTTTCTTGGTTGGGGATGGAGTTTGAGGAATCCTTTGAGCTCCTAGCAACCCACAAAAAGCAAGCAAATTTTAGAAAATAAAACTAATTTTCCTCTAAATAAAACTACGTTCATATATTAACGCATATCAAGTCCTATTTTTACTCAAATACTAGTAAACAAAAGGGGAAGGGAAAAGGATCATGCTTATAGGAACAAGAAAGTAATTTTGAAATCTTAAATCAAATCTCATAAATTTGAAACATTCTTACTTCAAAAACCAAGCTTTGCAAGTTAAGGGCCTTACACGAAGTAACAAGTGAAGACACATGCAAATATCACATTTTATATTTACTTAATCCTTATATAAAGCAACTTACTCATTTACTTAAGCAAAAATAAAGAACATACGAGGGTAAAATCAATTTCATGAAAAAGCAATCCACACATCGATTTCAACATCAACTCATTACCGAACTCAATTAAAAGCAAAAGAGCTAAATCTACCATTTACCTAGCTCATTAGTCATCAACCTTAGTCCAATAGCTAAACCTCAACATTTGTTATATTTGAACTCCCATCTTTTATAAATTAGAACCAAACACTTGTGTGGATTATCGAGAAACTAATCCCATTTAGTTTATAGGTGTTAGCAGAGTTAACACATCACCCTCTATACTATCATACTAATAGATTAACTAACATCACACGAAGGTACTTAGTTAACAGGAGACTCAACACTTAACAAGTATGTGAAATAGGACTTATCAACACCATTAATTAAAGCTGATATTAACTAGGTCAAGCTGATCTTTTAATCAAGCTAAGAAAATTGGCTATATCAATTAGTTAACTAAGATGATCTAACATACAACTTCATGAATGTGCTAACCATTATCAAAAACATACAAAGCATAACTTAAACCAACTTACAAACACATAAAATTGCGAGAAAAAGAAAGTAGAATTACCTTTTCTTGGTTGGGGATGGAGTTTGAGGAATCCTTTGAGCTCCTTAGCAACCCACAAAAAGCAAGCAAATTTTAGAAAATAAAACTAATTTTTCTCTAAATAAAACTACGTTCATATATTAACGCATATCAAGTCCTATTTTTACTCAAATACTAGTAAACAAAAGGGGAAGGGAAAAGGATCATGCTTATAGGAACAAGAAAGTAATTTTGAAATCTTAAATCAAATCTCATAAATTTGAAACATTCTTACTTCAAAAACCAAGCTTTGCAAGTTAAGGGCCTTACACGAAGTAACAAGTGAAGACACATGCAAATATCACATTTTATATTTACTTAATCCTTATATAAAGCAACTTACTCATTTACTTAAGCAAAAATAAAGAACATACGGGGTAAAATCAATTTCATGAAAAAGCAATCCACACATCTCGATTTCAACATCAACTCATTCGAACTCAATTAAAAGCAAAAGAGCTAAATCTACCATTTACCTAGCTCATTAGTCATCAACCTTAGTCCAATAGCTAAACCTCAACATTTGTTATATTTGAACTCCCATCTTTTATAAATTAGAACCAAACACTTGTGTGGATTATATCGAGAAACTAATCCCATTTAGTTTATAGGTGTTAGCAGAGTTAACACATCACCCTCTATACTATCATACTAATAGATTAACTAACATCACACGAAGGTACTTAGTTAACGGGAGACTCAACACTTAACGGTATGTGAAATAGGACTTATCAACACCATTAATTAAGCTGATATTAACTAGGTCAACTGATCTTTTAATCAAGCTAAGAAAATTGGCTATATCAATTAGTTAACTAAGATGATCTAACATACAACTTCATGAATGTGCTAACCATTATCAAAAACATACAAAGCATAACTTAAACCAACTTACAAACACATAAAATTGAGAAAAAGAAAGTAGAATTACCTTTTCTTGGTTGGGGATGGAGTTTGAGGAATCCTTTGAGCTCCTTAGCAACCCACAAAAAGCAAGCAAATTTTAGAAAATAAAACTAATTTTCCTCTAAATAAAACTACGTTCATATATTAACGCATATCAAGTCCTATTTTTACTCAAATACTAGTAAACAAAAGGGGAAGGGAAAAGGATCATGCTTATAGGAACAAGAAAGTAATTTTGAAATCTTAAATCAAATCTCATAAATTTGAAACATTCTTACTTCAAAAACCAAGCTTTGCAAGTTAAGGGCCTTACACGAAGTAACAAGTGAAGACACATGCAAATATCACATTTTATATTTACTTAATCCTTATATAAAGCAACTTACTCATTTACTTAAGCAAAAATAAAGAACATACGGGGTAAAATCAATTTCATGAAAAAGCAATCCACACATCGATTTCAACATCAACTCGTTTCCGAACTCAATTAAAAGCAAAAGAGCTAAATCTACCATTTACCTAGCTCATTAGTCATCAACCTTAGTCCAATAGCTAAACCTCAACATTTGTTATATTTGAACTCCCATCTTTTATAAATTAGAACCAAACACTTGTGTGGATTATCCGAGAAACTAATCCCATTTAGTTTATAGGTGTTAGCGAGTTAACACATCACCCTCTATACTATCATACTAATAGATTAACTAACATCACACGAAGGTACTTAGTTAACGGGAGACTCAACACTTTAAAAGTATGTGAAATAGGACTTATCAACACCATTAATTAAACTGATATTAACTAGGTCAACTGATCTTTTAATCAAGCTAAGAAAATTGGCTATATCAATTAGTTAACTAAGATGATCTAACATACAACTTCATGAATGTGCTAACCATTATCAAAAACATACAAAGCATAACTTAAACCAACTTACAAACACATAAAATTGCAGAAAAAGAAAGTAGAATTACCTTTTCTTGGTTGGGGATGGAGTTTGAGGAATCCTTTGAGCTCCTTAGCAACCCACAAAAAGCAAGCAAATTTTAGAAAATAAAACTAATTTTCCTCTAAATAAAACTACGTTCATATATTAACGCATATCAAGTCCTATTTTTACTCAAATACTAGTAAACAAAAGGGGAAGGGAAAAGGATCATGCTTATAGGAACAAGAAAGTAGTAATTTTGAAATCTTAAATCAAATCTCATAAATTTGAAACATTCTTACTTCAAAAACCAAGCTTTGCAAGTTAAGGGCCTTACACGAAGTAACAAGTGAAGACACATGCAAATATCACATTTTATATTTACTTAATCCTTATATAAAGCAACTTACTCATTTACTTAAGCAAAAATAAAGAACATACGGGGTAAAATCAATTTCATGAAAAAGCAATCCACACATCGATTTCAACATCAACTACTTTTCGAACTCAATTAAAAGCAAAAGAGCTAAATCTACCATTTACCTAGCTCATTAGTCATCAACCTTAGTCCAATAGCTAAACCTCAACATTTGTTATATTTGAACTCCCATCTTTTATAAATTAGAACCAAACACTTGTGTGGATTATCCGAGAAACTAATCCCATTTAGTTTATAGGTGTTAGCAGAGTTAACACATCACCCTCTATACTATCATACTAATAGATTAACTAACATCACACGAAGGTACTTAGTTAACGGGGAGACTCAACACTTAATAAAGTATGTGAAATAGGACTTATCAACACCATTAATTAAGCTGATATTAACTAGGTCAACTGATCTTTTAATCAAGCTAAGAAAATTGGCTATATCAATTAGTTAACTAAGATGATCTAACATACAACTTCATGAATGTGCTAACCATTATCAAAAACATACAAAGCATAACTTAAACCAACTTACAAACACATAAAATTGCAGAAAAAGAAAGTAGAATTACCTTTTCTTGGTTGGGGATGGAGTTTGAGGAATCCTTTGAGCTCCTTAGCAACCCACAAAAAGCAAGCAAATTTTAGAAAATAAAACTAATTTTCCTCTAAATAAAACTACGTTCATATATTAACGCATATCAAGTCCTATTTTTACTCAAATACTAGTAAACAAAAGGGGAAGGGAAAAGGATCATGCTTATAGGAACAAGAAAGTAATTTTGAAATCTTAAATCAAATCTCATAAATTTGAAACATTCTTACCTTCAAAAACCAAGCTTTGCAAGTTAAGGGCCTTACACAGAAGTAACAAGTGAAGACACATGCAAATATCACATTTTATATTTACTTAATCCTTATATAAAGCAACTTACTCATTTACTTAAGCAAAAATAAAGAACATACAGGGTAAAATCAATTTCATGAAAAAGCAATCCACACATCTGATTTCAACATCAACTCTGTTCTGAACTCAATTAAAAGCAAAAGAGCTAAATCTACCATTTACCTAGCTCATTAGTCATCAACCTTAGTCCAATAGCTAAACCTCAACATTTGTTATATTTGAACTCCCATCTTTTATAAATTAGAACCAAACACTTGTGTGGATTATCCGAGAAACTAATCCCATTTAGTTTATAGGTGTTAGCAGAGTTAACACATCACCCTCTATACTATCATACTAATAGATTAACTAACATCACACGAAGGTACTTAGTTAACAGGAGACTCAACACTTAACAGTATGTGAAATAGGACTTATCAACACCATTAATTAAACTGATATTAACTAGGTCAACTGATCTTTTAATCAAGCTAAGAAAATTGGCTATATCAATTAGTTAACTAAGATGATCTAACATACAACTTCATGAATGTGCTAACCATTATCAAAAACATACAAAGCATAACTTAAACCAACTTACAAACACATAAAATTGCAGAAAAAGAAAGTAGAATTACCTTTTCTTGGTTGGGGATGGAGTTTGAGGAATCCTTTGAGCTCCTTAGCAACCCACAAAAAGCAAGCAAATTTTAGAAAATAAAACTAATTTTCCTCTAAATAAAACTACGTTCATATATTAACGCATATCAAGTCCTATTTTTACTCAAATACTAGTAAACAAAAGGGGAAGGGAAAAGGATCATGCTTATAGGAACAAGAAAGTAATTTTGAAATCTTAAATCAAATCTCATAAATTTGAAACATTCTTACTTCAAAAACCAAGCTTTGCAAGTTAAGGGCCTTACACGAAGTAACAAGTGAAGACACATGCAAATATCACATTTTATATTTACTTAATCCTTATATAAAGCAACTTACTCATTTACTTAAGCAAAAATAAAGAACATACAGGGTAAAATCAATTTCATGAAAAAGCAATCCACACATCTGATTTCAACATCAACTCGTTCGAACTCAATTAAAAGCAAAAGAGCTAAATCTACCATTTACCTAGCTCATTAGTCATCAACCTTAGTCCAATAGCTAAACCTCAACATTTGTTATATTTGAACTCCCATCTTTTATAAATTAGAACCAAACACTTGTGTGGATTATCCGAGAAACTAATCCCATTTAGTTTATAGGTGTTTAGCAGAGTTAACACATCACCCTCTATACTATCATACTAATAGATTAACTAACATCACACGAAGGTACTTAGTTAACAGGAGACTCAACACTTAACAAGTATGTGAAATAGGACTTATCAACACCATTAATTAAAGCTGATATTAACTAGGTCAACTGATCTTTTAATCAAGCTAAGCTAAGTAAATTGGCTATATCAATTAGTTAACTAAGATGATCTAACATACAACTTCATGAATGTGCTAACCATTATCAAAAACATACAAAGCATAACTTAAACCAACTTACAAACACATAAAATTGCAGAAAAAGAAAGTAGAATTACCTTTTCTTGGTTGGGGATGGAGTTTGAGGAATCCTTTGAGCTCCTTAGCAACCCACAAAAAGCAAGCAAATTTTAGAAAATAAAACTAATTTTCCTCTAAATAAAACTACGTTCATATATTAACGCATATCAAGTCCTATTTTTACTCAAATACTAGTAAACAAAAGGGGAAGGGAAAAGGATCATGCTTATAGGAACAAGAAAGTAATTTTGAAATCTTAAATCAAATCTCATAAATTTGAAACATTCTTACTTCAAAAACCAAGCTTTGCAAGTTAAGGGCCTTACACAGAAGTAACAAGTGAAGACACATGCAAATATCACATTTTATATTTACTTAATCCTTATATAAAGCAACTTACTCATTTACTTAAGCAAAAATAAAGAACATACAGGGTAAAATCAATTTCATGAAAAAGCAATCCACACATCTGATTTCAACATCAACTCGTTTCCGAACTCAATTAAAAGCAAAAGAGCTAAATCTACCATTTACCTAGCTCATTAGTCATCAACCTTAGTCCAATAGCTAAACCTCAACATTTGTTATATTTGAACTCCCATCTTTTATAAATTAGAACCAAACACTTGTGTGGATTATCCGAGAAACTAATCCCATTTAGTTTATAGGTGTTAGCAGAGTTAACACATCACCCTCTATACTATCATACTAATAGATTAACTAACATCACACGAAGGTACTTAGTTAACAGGAGACTCAACACTTAACAAGTATGTGAAATAGGACTTATCAACACCATTAATTAAAGCGATATTAACTAGGTCAACTGATCTTTTAATCAAGCTAAGAAAATTGGCTATATCAATTAGTTAACTAAGATGATCTAACATACAACTTCATGAATGTGGCTAACCATTATCAAAAACATACAAAGCATAACTTAAACCAACTTACAAACACATAAAATTGCAGAAAAAGAAAGTAGAATTACCTTTTCTTGGTTGGGGATGGAGTTTGAGGAATCCTTTGAGCTCCTTAGCAACCCACAAAAAGCAAGCAAATTTTAGAAAATAAAACTAATTTTCCTCTAAATAAAACTACGTTCATATATTAACGCATATCAAGTCCTATTTTTACTCAAATACTAGTAAACAAAAGGGGAAGGGAAAAGGATCATGCTTATAGGAACAAGAAAGTAATTTTGAAATCTTAAATCAAATCTCATAAATTTGAAACATTCTTACTTCAAAAACCAAGCTTTGCAAGTTAAGGGCCTTACACAGAAGTAACAAGTGAAGACACATGCAAATATCACATTTTATATTTACTTAATCCTTATATAAAGCAACTTACTCATTTACTTAAGCAAAAATAAAGAACATACAGGGTAAAATCAATTTCATGAAAAAGCAATCCACACATCTGATTTCAACATCAACTCTGTTCTGAACTCAATTAAAAGCAAAAGAGCTAAATCTACCATTTACCTAGCTCATTAGTCATCAACCTTAGTCCAATAGCTAAACCTCAACATTTGTTATATTTGAACTCCCATCTTTTATAAATTAGAACCAAACACTTGTGTGGATTATCCGAGAAACTAATCCCATTTAGTTTATAGGTGTTAGCAGAGTTAACACATCACCCTCTATACTATCATACTAATAGATTAACTAACATCACACGAAGGTACTTAGTTAACAGGAGACTCAACACTTAACAGTATGTGAAATAGGACTTATCAACACCATTAATTAAACTGATATTAACTAGGTCAACTGATCTTTTAATCAAGCTAAGAAAATTGGCTATATCAATTAGTTAACTAAGATGATCTAACATACAACTTCATGAATGTGCTAACCATTATCAAAAACATACAAAGCATAACTTAAACCAACTTACAAACACATAAAATTGCAGAAAAAGAAAGTAGAATTACCTTTTCTTGGTTGGGGATGGAGTTTGAGGAATCCTTTGAGCTCCTTAGCAACCCACAAAAAGCAAGCAAATTTTAGAAAATAAAACTAATTTTCCTCTAAATAAAACTACGTTCATATATTAACGCATATCAAGTCCTATTTTTACTCAAATACTAGTAAACAAAAGGGGAAGGGAAAAGGATCATGCTTATAGGAACAAGAAAGTAATTTTGAAATCTTAAATCAAATCTCATAAATTTGAAACATTCTTACTTCAAAAACCAAGCTTTGCAAGTTAAGGGCCTTACACAGAAGTAACAAGTGAAGACACATGCAAATATCACATTTTATATTTACTTAATCCTTATATAAAGCAACTTACTCATTTACTTAAGCAAAAATAAAGAACATACGGGGTAAAATCAATTTCATGAAAAAGCAATCCACACATCGATTTCAACATCAACTCGTTCGAACTCAATTAAAAGCAAAAGAGCTAAATCTACCATTTACCTAGCTCATTAGTCATCAACCTTAGTCCAATAGCTAAACCTCAACATTTGTTATATTTGAACTCCCATCTTTTATAAATTAGAACCAAACACTTGTGTGGATTATCCGAGAAACTAATCCCATTTAGTTTATAGGTGTTAGCAGAGTTAACACATCACCCTCTATACTATCATACTAATAGATTAACTAACATCACACGAAGGTACTTAGTTAACAGGAGACTCAACACTTAACAATATGTGAAATAGGACTTATCAACACCATTAATTAAAGTGATATTAACTAGGTCAACTGATCTTTTAATCAAGCTAAGAAAATTGGCTATATCAATTAGTTAACTAAGATGATCTAACATACAACTTCATGAATGTGCTAACCATTATCAAAAACATACAAAGCATAACTTAAACCAACTTACAAACACATAAAATTGCAGAAAAAGAAAGTAGAATTACCTTTTCTTGGTTGGGGATGGAGTTTGAGGAATCCTTTGAGCTCCTTAGCAACCCACAAAAAGCAAGCAAATTTTAGAAAATAAAACTAATTTTCCTCTAAATAAAACTACGTTCATATATTAACGCATATCAAGTCCTATTTTTACTCAAATACTAGTAAACAAAAGGGGAAGGGAAAAGGATCATGCTTATAGGAACAAGAAAGTAATTTTGAAATCTTAAATCAAATCTCATAAATTTGAAACATTCTTACTTCAAAAACCAAGCTTTGCAAGTTAAGGGCCTTACACAGAAGTAACAAGTGAAGACACATGCAAATATCACATTTTATATTTACTTAATCCTTATATAAAGCAACTTACTCATTTACTTAAGCAAAAATAAAGAACATACAGGGTAAAATCAATTTCATGAAAAAGCAATCCACACATCTGATTTCAACATCAACTCGTTCGAACTCAATTAAAAGCAAAAGAGCTAAATCTACCATTTACCTAGCTCATTAGTCATCAACCTTAGTCCAATAGCTAAACCTCAACATTTGTTATATTTGAACTCCCATCTTTTATAAATTAGAACCAAACACTTGTGTGGATTATCCGAGAAACTAATCCCATTTAGTTTATAGGTGTTAGCAGAGTTAACACATCACCCTCTATACTATCATACTAATAGATTAACAGGAGACTCAACACTTAACAGTATGTGAAATAGGACTTATCAACACCATTAATTAAAGTGATATTAACTAGGTCAACTGATCTTTTAATCAAGCTAAGAAAATTGGCTATATCAATTAGTTAACTAAGATGATCTAACATACAACTTCATGAATGTGCTAACCATTATCAAAAACATACAAAGCATAACTTAAACCAACTTACAAACACATAAAATTGCAGAAAAAGAAAGTAGAATTACCTTTTCTTGGTTGGGGATGGAGTTTGAGGAATCCTTTGAGCTCCTTAGCAACCCACAAAAAGCAAGCAAATTTTAGAAAATAAAACTAATTTTCCTCTAAATAAAACTACGTTCATATATTAACGCATATCAAGTCCTATTTTTACTCAAATACTAGTAAACAAAAGGGGAAGGGAAAAGGATCATGCTTATAGGAACAAGAAAGTAATTTTGAAATCTTAAATCAAATCTCATAAATTTGAAACATTCTTACTTCAAAAACCAAGCTTTGCAAGTTAAGGGCCTTACACAGAAGTAACAAGTGAAGACACATGCAAATATCACATTTTATATTTACTTAATCCTTATATAAAGCAACTTACTCATTTACTTAAGCAAAAATAAAGAACATACAGGGTAAAATCAATTTCATGAAAAAGCAATCCACACATCTGATTTCAACATCAACTCGTTCGAACTCAATTAAAAGCAAAAGAGCTAAATCTACCATTTACCTAGCTCATTAGTCATCAACCTTAGTCCAATAGCTAAACCTCAACATTTGTTATATTTGAACTCCCATCTTTTATAAATTAGAACCAAACACTTGTGTGGATTATCCGAGAAACTAATCCCATTTAGTTTATAGGTGTTAGCAGAGTTAACACATCACCCTCTATACTATCATACTAATAGATTAACTAACATCACACGAAGGTACTTAGTTAACGGGAGACTCAACACTTTAAAGTATGTGAAATAGGACTTATCAACACCATTAATTAAACTGATATTAACTAGGTCAACTGATCTTTTAATCAAGCTAAGAAAATTGGCTATATCAATTAGTTAACTAAGATGATCTAACATACAACTTCATGAATGTGCTAACCATTATCAAAAACATACAAAGCATAACTTAAACCAACTTACAAACACATAAAATTGCAGAAAAAGAAAGTAGAATTACCTTTTCTTGGTTGGGGATGGAGTTTGAGGAATCCTTTGAGCTCCTTAGCAACCCACAAAAAGCAAGCAAATTTTAGAAAATAAAACTAATTTTCCTCTAAATAAAACTACGTTCATATATTAACGCATATCAAGTCCTATTTTTACTCAAATACTAGTAAACAAAAGGGGAAGGGAAAAGGATCATGCTTATAGGAACAAGAAAGTAATTTTGAAATCTTAAATCAAATCTCATAAATTTGAAACATTCTTACTTCAAAAACCAAGCTTTGCAAGTTAAGGGCCTTACACAGAAGTAACAAGTGAAGACACATGCAAATATCACATTTTATATTTACTTAATCCTTATATAAAGCAACTTACTCATTTACTTAAGCAAAAATAAAGAACATACAGGGTAAAATCAATTTCATGAAAAAGCAATCCACACATCTCGATTTCAACATCAACTGCATTACCGAACTCAATTAAAAGCAAAAGAGCTAAATCTACCATTTACCTAGCTCATTAGTCATCAACCTTAGTCCAATAGCTAAACCTCAACATTTGTTATATTTGAACTCCCATCTTTTATAAATTAGAACCAAACACTTGTGTGGATTATCCGAGAAACTAATCCCATTTAGTTTATAGGTGTGTTAGCAGAGTTAACACATCACCCTCTATACTATCATACTAATAGATTAACTAACATCACACGAAGGTACTTAGTTAACAGGAGACTCAACACTTAACAAGTATGTGAAATAGGACTTATCAACACCATTAATTAAAGCGATATTAACTAGGTCAACTGATCTTTTAATCAAGCTAAGAAAATTGGCTATATCAATTAGTTAACTAAGATGATCTAACATACAACTTCATGAATGTGCTAACCATTATCAAAAACATACAAAGCATAACTTAAACCAACTTACAAACACATAAAATTGAGAGAAAAAGAAAGTAGAATTACCTTTTCTTGGTTGGGGATGGAGTTTGAGGAATCCTTTGAGCTCCTTAGCAACCCACAAAAAGCAAGCAAATTTTAGAAAATAAAACTAATTTTCCTCTAAATAAAACTACGTTCATATATTAACGCATATCAAGTCCTATTTTTACTCAAATACTAGTAAACAAAAGGGGGGAAGGAAAAGGATCATGCTTATAGGAACAAGAAAGTAATTTTGAAATCTTAAATCAAATCTCATAAATTTGAAACATTCTTACTTCAAAAACCAAGCTTTGCAAGTTAAGGGCCTTACACGAAGTAACAAGTGAAGACACATGCAAATATCACATTTTATATTTACTTAATCCTTATATAAAGCAACTTACTCATTTACTTAAGCAAAAATAAAGAACATACGGGGTAAAATCAATTTCATGAAAAAGCAATCCACACATCTGATTTCAACATCAACTCTGTTCTGAACTCAATTAAAAGCAAAAGAGCTAAATCTACCATTTACCTAGCTCATTAGTCATCAACCTTAGTCCAATAGCTAAACCTCAACATTTGTTATATTTGAACTCCCATCTTTTATAAATTAGAACCAAACACTTGTGTGGATTATCAGAAACTAATCCCATTTAGTTTATAGGTGTTAGCGAGAGTTAACACATCACCCTCTATACTATCATACTAATAGATTAACTAACATCACACGAAGGTACTTAGTTAACGGGAGACTCAACACTTAACAAGTATGTGAAATAGGACTTATCAACACCATTAATTAAACTGATATTAACTAGGTCAACTGATCTTTTAATCAAGCTAAGAAAATTGGCTATATCAATTAGTTAACTAAGATGATCTAACATACAACTTCATGAATGTGCTAACCATTATCAAAAACATACAAAGCATAACTTAAACCAACTTACAAACACATAAAATTGCAGAAAAAGAAAGTAGAATTACCTTTTCTTGGTTGGGGATGGAGTTTGAGGAATCCTTTGAGCTCCTTAGCAACCCACAAAAAGCAAGCAAATTTTAGAAAATAAAACTAATTTTCCTCTAAATAAAACTACGTTCATATATTAACGCATATCAAGTCCTATTTTTACTCAAATACTAGTAAACAAAAGGGGAAGGGAAAAGGATCATGCTTATAGGAACAAGAAAGTAATTTTGAAATCTTAAATCAAATCTCATAAATTTGAAACATTCTTACTTCAAAAACCAAGCTTTGCAAGTTAAGGGCCTTACACGAAGTAACAAGTGAAGACACATGCAAATATCACATTTTATATTTACTTAATCCTTATATAAAGCAACTTACTCATTTACTTAAGCAAAAATAAAGAACATACGGGGTAAAATCAATTTCATGAAAAAGCAATCCACACATCGATTTCAACATCAACTCGTTTCCGAACTCAATTAAAAGCAAAAGAGCTAAATCTACCATTTACCTAGCTCATTAGTCATCAACCTTAGTCCAATAGCTAAACCTCAACATTTGTTATATTTGAACTCCCATCTTTTATAAATTAGAACCAAACACTTGTGTGGATTATCCGAGAAACTAATCCCATTTAGTTTATAGGTGTTAGCAGAGTTAACACATCACCCTCTATACTATCATACTAATAGATTAACTAACATCACACGAAGGTACTTAGTTAACGGGAGACTCAACACTTAACGCGATGTGAAATAGGACTTATCAACACCATTAATTAAACTGATATTAACTAGGTCAACTGATCTTTTAATCAAGCTAAGAAAATTGGCTATATCAATTAGTTAACTAAGATGATCTAACATACAACTTCATGAATGTGCTAACCATTATCAAAAACATACAAAGCATAACTTAAACCAACTTACAAACACATAAAATTGCAGAAAAAAGAAAGTAGAATTACCTTTTCTTGGTTGGGGATGGAGTTTGAGGAATCCTTTGAGCTCCTTAGCAACCCACAAAAAGCAAGCAAATTTTAGAAAATAAAACTAATTTTCCTCTAAATAAAACTACGTTCATATATTAACGCATATCAAGTCCTATTTTTACTCAAATACTAGTAAACAAAAGGGGAAGGGAAAAGGATCATGCTTATAGGAACAAGAAAGTAATTTTGAAATCTTAAATCAAATCTCATAAATTTGAAACATTCTTACTTCAAAAACCAAGCTTTGCAAGTTAAGGGCCTTACACAGAAGTAACAAGTGAAGACACATGCAAATATCACATTTTATATTTACTTAATCCTTATATAAAGCAACTTACTCATTTACTTAAGCAAAAATAAAGAACATACAGGGTAAAATCAATTTCATGAAAAAGCAATCCACACATCTGATTTCAACATCAACTCGTTTCGAACTCAATTAAAAGCAAAAGAGCTAAATCTACCATTTACCTAGCTCATTAGTCATCAACCTTAGTCCAATAGCTAAACCTCAACATTTGTTATATTTGAACTCCCATCTTTTATAAATTAGAACCAAACACTTGTGTGGATTATCCGAGAAACTAATCCCATTTAGTTTATAGGTGTTAGCAGAGTTAACACATCACCCTCTATACTATCATACTAATAGATTAACTAACATCACACGAAGGTACTTAGTTAACGGGAGACTCAACACTTAACAAGTATGTGAAATAGGACTTATCAACACCATTAATTAAAGCTGATATTAACTAGGTCAACTGATCTTTTAATCAAGCTAAGAAAATTGGCTATATCAATTAGTTAACTAAGATGATCTAACATACAACTTCATGAATGTGCTAACCATTATCAAAAACATACAAAGCATAACTTAAACCAACTTACAAACACATAAAATTGCAGAAAAAGAAAGTAGAATTACCTTTTCTTGGTTGGGGATGGAGTTTGAGGAATCCTTTGAGCTCCTTAGCAACCCACAAAAAGCAAGCAAATTTTAGAAAATAAAACTAATTTTCCTCTAAATAAAACTACGTTCATATATTAACGCATATCAAGTCCTATTTTTACTCAAATACTAGTAAACAAAAGGGGAAGGGAAAGGATCATGCTTATAGGAACAAGAAAGTAATTTTGAAATCTTAAATCAAATCTCATAAATTTGAAACATTCTTACTTCAAAAACCAAGCTTTGCAAGTTAAGGGCCTTACACAGAAGTAACAAGTGAAGACACATGCAAATATCACATTTTATATTTACTTAATCCTTATATAAAGCAACTTACTCATTTACTTAAGCAAAAATAAAGAACATACGGGGTAAAATCAATTTCATGAAAAAGCAATCCACACATCGATTTCAACATCAAACGTTCGAACTCAATTAAAAGCAAAAGAGCTAAATCTACCATTTACCTAGCTCATTAGTCATCAACCTTAGTCCAATAGCTAAACCTCAACATTTGTTATATTTGAACTCCCATCTTTTATAAATTAGAACCAAACACTTGTGTGGATTATCCGAGAAACTAATCCCATTTAGTTTATAGGTGTTAGCAGAGTTAACACATCACCCTCTATACTATCATACTAATAGATTAACTAACATCACACGAAGGTACTTAGTTAACAGGAGACTCAACACTTAACAAAGTATGTGAAATAGGACTTATCAACACCATTAATTAAACTGATATTAACTAGGTCAACTGATCTTTTAATCAAGCTAAGAAAATTGGCTATATCAATTAGTTAACTAAGATGATCTAATCTAACATACAACTTCATGAATGTGCTAACCATTATCAAAAACATACAAAGCATAACTTAAACCAACTTACAAACACATAAAATTGCAGAAAAAGAAAGTAGAATTACCTTTTCTTGGTTGGGGATGGAGTTTGAGGAATCCTTTGAGCTCCTTAGCAACCCACAAAAAGCAAGCAAATTTTAGAAAATAAAACTAATTTTCCTCTAAATAAAACTACGTTCATATATTAACGCATATCAAGTCCTATTTTTACTCAAATACTAGTAAACAAAAGGGGAAGGGAAAAGGATCATGCTTATAGGAACAAGAAAGTAATTTTGAAATCTTAAATCAAATCTCATAAATTTGAAACATTCTTACTTCAAAAACCAAGCTTTGCAAGTTAAGGGCCTTACACGAAGTAACAAGTGAAGACACATGCAAATATCACATTTTATATTTACTTAATCCTTATATAAAGCAACTTACTCATTTACTTAAGCAAAAATAAAGAAAATACGGGGGTAAAATCAATTTCATGAAAAAGCAATCCACACATCGATTTCAACATCAACTGCATTACGAACTCAATTAAAAGCAAAAGAGCTAAATCTACCATTTACCTAGCTCATTAGTCATCAACCTTAGTCCAATAGCTAAACCTCAACATTTGTTATATTTGAACTCCCATCTTTTATAAATTAGAACCAAACACTTGTGTGGATTATCCGAGAAACTAATCCCATTTAGTTTATAGGTGTTAGCAGAGTTAACACATCACCCTCTATACTATCATACTAATAGATTAACTAACATCACACGAAGGTACTTAGTTAACAGGAGACTCAACACTTAACAAAGTATGTGAAATAGGACTTATCAACACCATTAATTAAGCGATATTAACTAGGTCAACTGATCTTTTAATCAAGCTAAGAAAATTGGCTATATCAATTAGTTAACTAAGATGATCTAACATACAACTTCATGAATGTGCTAACCATTATCAAAAACATACAAAGCATAACTTAAACCAACTTACAAACACATAAAATTGCGAGAAAAAGAAAGTAGAATTACCTTTTCTTGGTTGGGGATGGAGTTTGAGGAATCCTTTGAGCTCCTTAGCAACCCACAAAAAGCAAGCAAATTTTAGAAAATAAAACTAATTTTCCTCTAAATAAAACTACGTTCATATATTAACGCATATCAAGTCCTATTTTTACTCAAATACTAGTAAACAAAAGGGGAAGGGAAAAGGATCATGCTTATAGGAACAAGAAAGTAATTTTGAAATCTTAAATCAAATCTCATAAATTTGAAACATTCTTACTTCAAAAACCAAGCTTTGCAAGTTAAGGGCCTTACAGAAGTAACAAGTGAAGACACATGCAAATATCACATTTTATATTTACTTAATCCTTATATAAAGCAACTTACTCATTTACTTAAGCAAAAATAAAGAACATACCGGGTAAAATCAATTTCATGAAAAAGCAATCCACACATCGATTTCAACATCAACTCATTTCGAACTCAATTAAAAGCAAAAGAGCTAAATCTACCATTTACCTAGCTCATTAGTCATCAACCTTAGTCCAATAGCTAAACCTCAACATTTGTTATATTTGAACTCCCATCTTTTATAAATTAGAACCAAACACTTGTGTGGATTATCCGAGAAACTAATCCCATTTAGTTTATAGGTGTTAGCAGAGTTAACACATCACCCTCTATACTATCATACTAATAGATTAACTAACATCACACGAAGGTACTTAGTTAACAGGAGACTCAACACTTAACAAGTATGTGAAATAGGACTTATCAACACCATTAATTAAAGCTGATATTAACTAGGTCAGCTGATCTTTTAATCAAGCTAAGAAAATTGGCTATATCAATTAGTTAACTAAGATGATCTAACATACAACTTCATGAATGTGCTAACCATTATCAAAAACATACAAAGCATAACTTAAACCAACTTACAAACACATAAAATTGAGAGAAAAAGAAAGTAGAATTACCTTTTCTTGGTTGGGGATGGAGTTTGAGGAATCCTTTGAGCTCCTTAGCAACCCACAAAAAGCAAGCAAATTTTAGAAAATAAAACTAATTTTCCTCTAAATAAAACTACGTTCATATATTAACGCATATCAAGTCCTATTTTTACTCAAATACTAGTAAACAAAAGGGGAAGGGAAAAGGATCATGCTTATAGGAACAAGAAAGTAATTTTGAAATCTTAAATCAAATCTCATAAATTTGAAACATTCTTACTTCAAAAACCAAGCTTTGCAAGTTAAGGGCCTTACACGAAGTAACAAGTGAAGACACATGCAAATATCACATTTTATATTTACTTAATCCTTATATAAAGCAACTTACTCATTTACTTAAGCAAAAATAAAGAACATACGGGGTAAAATCAATTTCATGAAAAAGCAATCCACACATCTGATTTCAACATCAACTCTGTTCGAACTCAATTAAAAGCAAAAGAGCTAAATCTACCATTTACCTAGCTCATTAGTCATCAACCTTAGTCCAATAGCTAAACCTCAACATTTGTTATATTTGAACTCCCATCTTTTATAAATTAGAACCAAACACTTGTGTGGATTATCCGAGAAACTAATCCCATTTAGTTTATAGGTGTTAGCAGAGTTAACACATCACCCTCTATACTATCATACTAATAGATTAACTAACATCACACGAAGGTACTTAGTTAACAGGAGACTCAACACTTAACAAAGTATGTGAAATAGGACTTATCAACACCATTAATTAAGCGATATTAACTAGGTCAACTGATCTTTTAATCAAGCTAAGAAAATTGGCTATATCAATTAGTTAACTAAGATGATCTAACATACAACTTCATGAATGTGCTAACCATTATCAAAAACATACAAAGCATAACTTAAACCAACTTACAAACACATAAAATTGCAGAAAAAGAAAGTAGAATTACCTTTTCTTGGTTGGGGATGGAGTTTGAGGAATCCTTTGAGCTCCTTAGCAAGCAACCCACAAAAAGCAAGCAAATTTTAGAAAATAAAACTAATTTTCCTCTAAATAAAACTACGTTCATATATTAACGCATATCAAGTCCTATTTTTACTCAAATACTAGTAAACAAAAGGGGAAGGGAAAAGGATCATGCTTATAGGAACAAGAAAGTAATTTTGAAATCTTAAATCAAATCTCATAAATTTGAAACATTCTTACTTCAAAAACCAAGCTTTGCAAGTTAAGGGCCTTACACAGAAGTAACAAGTGAAGACACATGCAAATATCACATTTTATATTTACTTAATCCTTATATAAAGCAACTTACTCATTTACTTAAGCAAAAATAAAGAACATACAGGGTAAAATCAATTTCATGAAAAAGCAATCCACACATCTGATTTCAACATCAACTCAGTTCTGAACTCAATTAAAAGCAAAAGAGCTAAATCTACCATTTACCTAGCTCATTAGTCATCAACCTTAGTCCAATAGCTAAACCTCAACATTTGTTATATTTGAACTCCCATCTTTTATAAATTAGAACCAAACACTTGTGTGGATTATCCGAGAAACTAATCCCATTTAGTTTATAGGTGTTAGCAGAGTTAACACATCACCCTCTATACTATCATACTAATAGATTAACTAACATCACACGAAGGTACTTAGTTAACAGGAGACTCAACACTTAACAGTATGTGAAATAGGACTTATCAACACCATTAATTAAACTGATATTAACTAGGTCAACTGATCTTTTAATCAAGCTAAGAAAATTGGCTATATCAATTAGTTAACTAAGATGATCTAACATACAACTTCATGAATGTGCTAACCATTATCAAAAACATACAAAGCATAACTTAAACCAACTTACAAACACATAAAATTGCAGAAAAAGAAAGTAGAATTACCTTTTCTTGGTTGGGGATGGAGTTTGAGGAATCCTTTGAGCTCCTTAGCAACCCACAAAAAGCAAGCAAATTTTAGAAAATAAAACTACGTTCATATATTAACGCATATCAAGTCCTATCTTTACTCAAATACTAGTAAACAAAAGGGGAAGGGAAAAGGATCATGCTTATAGGAACAAGAAAGTAATTTTGAAATCTTAAATCAAATCTCATAAATTTGAAACATTCTTACTTCAAAAACCAAGCTTTGCAAGTTAAGGGCCTTACACGAAGTAACAAGTGAAGACACATGCAAATATCACATTTTATATTTACTTAATCCTTATATAAAGCAACTTACTCATTTACTTAAGCAAAAATAAAGAACATACAGGGTAAAATCAATTTCATGAAAAAGCAATCCACACATCGATTTCAACATCAACTGCATTTCGAACTCAATTAAAAGCAAAAGAGCTAAATCTACCATTTACCTAGCTCATTAGTCATCAACCTTAGTCCAATAGCTAAACCTCAACATTTGTTATATTTGAACTCCCATCTTTTATAAATTAGAACCAAACACTTGTGTGGATTATCAGAAACTAATCCCATTTAGTTTATAGGTGTTAGCAGAGTTAACACATCACCCTCTATACTATCATACTAATAGATTAACTAACATCACACGAAGGTACTTAGTTAACGGGAGACTCAACACTTAACGGTATGTGAAATAGGACTTATCAACACCATTAATTAAAGCTGATATTAACTAGGTCAACTGATCTTTTAATCAAGCTAAGAAAATTGGCTATATCAATTAGTTAACTAAGATGATCTAACATACAACTTCATGAATGTGCTAACCATTATCAAAAACATACAAAGCATAACTTAAACCAACTTACAAACACATAAAATTGCAGAAAAAGAAAGTAGAATTACCTTTTCTTGGTTGGGGATGGAGTTTGAGGAATCCTTTGAGCTCCTTAGCAACCCACAAAAAGCAAGCAAATTTTAGAAAATAAAACTAATTTTCCTCTAAATAAAACTACGTTCATATATTAACGCATATCAAGTCCTATTTTTACTCAAATACTAGTAAACAAAAGGGGAAGGGAAAAGGATCATGCTTATAGGAACAAGAAAGTAATTTTGAAATCTTAAATCAAATCTCATAAATTTGAAACATTCTTACTTCAAAAACCAAGCTTTGCAAGTTAAGGGCCTTACACGAAGTAACAAGTGAAGACACATGCAAATATCACATTTTATATTTACTTAATCCTTATATAAAGCAACTTACTCATTTACTTAAGCAAAAATAAAGAACATACGGGGTAAAATCAATTTCATGAAAAAGCAATCCACACATCGATTTCAACATCAACTGCATTCGAACTCAATTAAAAGCAAAAGAGCTAAATCTACCATTTACCTAGCTCATTAGTCATCAACCTTAGTCCAATAGCTAAACCTCAACATTTGTTATATTTGAACTCCCATCTTTTATAAATTAGAACCAAACACTTGTGTGGATTATCCGAGAAACTAATCCCATTTAGTTTATAGGTGTTAGCAGAGTTAACACATCACCCTCTCTATACTATCATACTAATAGATTAACTAACATCACACGAAGGTACTTAGTTAACAGGAGACTCAACACTTAACGGTATGTGAAATAGGACTTATCAACACCATTAATTAAAGTGATATTAACTAGGTCAACTGATCTTTTAATCAAGCTAAGAAAATTGGCTATATCAATTAGTTAACTAAGATGATCTAACATACAACTTCATGAATGTGCTAACCATTATCAAAAACATACAAAGCATAACTTAAACCAACTTACAAACACATAAAATTGCGAGAAAAAGAAAGTAGAATTACCTTTTCTTGGTTGGGGATGGAGTTTGAGGAATCCTTTGAGCTCCTTAGCAACCCACAAAAAGCAAGCAAATTTTAGAAAATAAAACTAATTTTCCTCTAAATAAAACTACGTTCATATATTAACGCATATCAAGTCCTATTTTTACTCAAATACTAGTAAACAAAAGGGGAAGGGAAAAGGATCATGCTTATAGGAACAAGAAAGTAATTTTGAAATCTTAAATCAAATCTCATAAATTTGAAACATTCTTACTTCAAAAACCAAGCTTTGCAAGTTAAGGGCCTTACACAGAAGTAACAAGTGAAGACACATGCAAATATCACATTTTATATTTACTTAATCCTTATATAAAGCAACTTACTCATTTACTTAAGCAAAAATAAAGAACATACAGGGTAAAATCAATTTCATGAAAAAGCAATCCACACATCTGATTTCAACATCAACTCTGTTCTGAACTCAATTAAAAGCAAAAGAGCTAAATCTACCATTTACCTAGCTCATTAGTCATCAACCTTAGTCCAATAGCTAAACCTCAACATTTGTTATATTTGAACTCCCATCTTTTATAAATTAGAACCAAACACTTGTGTGGATTATCCGAGAAACTAATCCCATTTAGTTTATAGGTGTTAGCAGAGTTAACACATCACCCTCTATACTATCATACTAATAGATTAACTAACATCACACGAAGGTACTTTTAACAGGAGACTCAACACTTAACAAGTATGTGAAATAGGACTTATCAACACCATTAATTAAACCGATATTAACTAGGTCAACTGATCTTTTAATCAAGCTAAGAAAATTGGCTATATCAATTAGTTAACTAAGATGATCTAACATACAACTTCATGAATGTGCTAACCATTATCAAAAACATACAAAGCATAACTTAAACCAACTTACAAACACATAAAATTGCAGAAAAAGAAAGTAGAATTACCTTTTCTTGGTTGGGGATGGAGTTTGAGGAATCCTTTGAGCTCCTTAGCAACCCACAAAAAGCAAGCAAATTTTAGAAAATAAAACTAATTTTCCTCTAAATAAAACTACGTTCATATATTAACGCATATCAAGTCCTATTTTTACTCAAATACTAGTAAACAAAAGGGGAAGGGAAAAGGATCATGCTTATAGGAACAAGAAAGTAATTTTGAAATCTTAAATCAAATCTCATAAATTTGAAACATTCTTACTTCAAAAACCAAGCTTTGCAAGTTAAGGGCCTTACACGAAGTAACAAGTGAAGACACATGCAAATATCACATTTTATATTTACTTAATCCTTATATAAAGCAACTTACTCATTTACTTAAGCAAAAATAAAGAACATACAACAGGGTAAAATCAATTTCATGAAAAAGCAATCCACACATCGATTTCAACATCAACTCGTTTCGAACTCAATTAAAAGCAAAAGAGCTAAATCTACCATTTACCTAGCTCATTAGTCATCAACCTTAGTCCAATAGCTAAACCTCAACATTTGTTATATTTGAACTCCCATCTTTTATAAATTAGAACCAAACACTTGTGTGGATTATCCGAGAAACTAATCCCATTTAGTTTATAGGTGTTAGCAGAGTTAACACATCACCCTCTATACTATCATACTAATAGATTAACTAACATCACACGAAGGTACTTAGTTAACAGGAGACTCAACACTTAACAAGTATGTGAAATAGGACTTATCAACACCATTAATTAAAGCGATATTAACTAGGTCAACTGATCTTTTAATCAAGCTAAGAAAATTGGCTATATCAATTAGTTAACTAAGATGATCTAACATACAACTTCATGAATGTGCTAACCATTATCAAAAACATACAAAGCATAACTTAAACCAACTTACAAACACATAAAATTGCGAGAAAAAGAAAGTAGAATTACCTTTTCTTGGTTGGGGATGGAGTTTGAGGAATCCTTTGAGCTCCTTAGCAACCCACAAAAAGCAAGCAAATTTTAGAAAATAAAACTAATTTTCCTCTAAATAAAACTACGTTCATATATTAACGCATATCAAGTCCTATTTTTACTCAAATACTAGTAAACAAAAGGGGAAGGGAAAAGGATCATGCTTATAGGAACAAGAAAGTAATTTTGAAATCTTAAATCAAATCTCATAAATTTGAAACATTCTTACTTCAAAAACCAAGCTTTGCAAGTTAAGGGCCTTACACAGAAGTAACAAGTGAAGACACATGCAAATATCACATTTTATATTTACTTAATCCTTATATAAAGCAACTTACTCATTTACTTAAGCAAAAATAAAGAACATACAGGGTAAAATCAATTTCATGAAAAAGCAATCCACACATCTGATTTCAACATCAACTCTATTCTGAACTCAATTAAAAGCAAAAGAGCTAAATCTACCATTTACCTAGCTCATTAGTCATCAACCTTAGTCCAATAGCTAAACCTCAACATTTGTTATATTTGAACTCCCATCTTTTATAAATTAGAACCAAACACTTGTGTGGATTATCCGAGAAACTAATCCCATTTAGTTTATAGGTGTTAGCAGAGTTAACACATCACCCTCTATACTATCATACTAACAGATTAACTAACATCACACGAAGGTACTTAGTTAACGGGAGACTCAACACTTAACAAGTATGTGAAATAGGACTTATCAATTTGTGGTGAGGTGTGAGGGCAGGAGGAGCGAAAGACCATGCCATTATTGGTACAAAAGCGGTGAAACATAGAGTTATTGAATTCACGACCATTATCGCACTGAAATGATTTTATGCCTTTTCCAAATTGTGTTTGAATGAAATTGCGAAACTCAAGAAATTTGACAAACACTTCCGATTTAAATTTAAGAGGGTATAACCAAACGTAGTGTGAAAAATCATCAAGCAACACAAGATAGTATTTATGACCGAGAGAACTAGGGATAGGAGATGTCCATACATCGACATGTATGATATCAAAAGGAGCAAATGTAACACTAGTAGATGATTTAAATGGAAGACGAATATGTTTGCCTAAAGAGCAAGAAACACAATTTTGGGCAAGTTTTCCATTACAAGCAATGAAATTGTTGCCTCTAAGAAAATTAAAAACTGGGACTCCTGGATGTCCAAGCCTATTATGCCAGGTAGAAGAAGAAACAGCCGCTAGAGTGACGGGAGAGCAAGATCTGGCAGCGGAGGTGGAAGTGAATGGATAGAGATCCCCCATGCTATTGCATCTCGTAAGAGGTGTCCCCGTATGAAGATCCTTTACAAGTAAAACCAAAAGGGTCAAAATCCACAGAGACGAATTATTACGAGTAAATTGGCGGACAGATATGAGGTTCTTAATCATGTGTGGGGCATATAGGGTGTTTTTGAGGGAGAAGGGTGGATGAGGAGGTTGTGTGTATGAGGTACCATAACCCTTAACCGGAATGCGTTGTCCACTACCAACTTGTAACATATTGAGGATGCTTTAAACAAAACGGTTTAGGAATAGTACTGCAGATCGGGTGACGTGAGATGTGGCGCCGAGTCCATGTACCAAGTATTGTCGAGTTGTTGCATAGATAGGGTGCTGAACGCCTGACCCAACTCAGTGGGTGTCATGCCGGAGGAGGACCTGCGGGACCTGACCTTGCATGAAGTGGGCCTCCTGTGGGGCTGGAGCGGGGCCTAACAAACCGGGGTAAGAATACGGATTGTATGGCTGCTGGTACTGGAATGGACTTGGCGCCGCGGCTCTGAACTGGGGTACCGCGGCTCTGTACTGGGGCGCCGCGGCGCTGTAGACGAACTGCTGAGGAGTCGCGGCCCAGTTGTTCTGCGATCTCTATTGCTGTTGCTGCTGTTGGTTCTGTTGACCGTGACCCTTTCCACGACCACGGCCTCCTCTACCGCCGCGGCCTTTTCCACCCTTGCCGCCGCGGCCCTGCCGCTGTTAGGAGTTGTCTAGTGGCGTCTGATCTTGGGGTTGCGTGTCGACAGCTAACACCTGCTGGGCGTGCTCATCCTGCTTAGCACGACGGTTTTCTTCGAGAAACAATTGTGAGCGAGCTTTGTTAAAACTCGGTAGCGGATCTGCCTGTTGAATAATGGTGGCCAAAGTATCATATTCGCCCTTAGTAAGGCCAGAAATCATTTGTAGCACCATTTTATCGTCAGTGACAGGCGTGCCGATGTTGGAGAGTTAATCCGCTAGAAGTTTAAGCTGCTTGCAGTACTCAGAGACATTGGAGAAGTTTTCAAGACGTGTTTTGTTGAATTGTTCTTCCAAATACACCGCACGAGTGTGCTTGTTGTCCTGAAAAATTTCCTCCAAACGATTCCACAAGTCAAGGGTTGTGGAGTCAGATTTCATGATAGTAAGGAGCAAATCCTGAGAGATACTACCATATATCCATTGTTTGACGCCGGCGTCGAGACGATGCCAGATAGTATCATCAACCTCCGTTGGGCGCAGAATAGTGTCATCAATATGGTCAAGCACGTTATAGAGACATGCATGATTGCAAAAAAGTTCAACCCAGGGAGAATACTGGTTGTTTTCTTGATCAAGAATAATGGGAATATGGTTCTTGATGTTGGAAACAGTAAGGGCGGGATGAAACGGGGGTGATGACTTTGTGTTGGGATTTGTGGAGGTAGAGGCGTCAGAAAGTGTGGAAGAATCGGGGATAACACCATTAATTACAAAAGCGATATTAACTAGGTCAACTGATCTTTTAATCAAGCTAAGTAAATAGGCTATATCAATTAGTTAACTAAGATGATCTAACATACAACTTCATGAATGTGCTAACCATTATCAAAAACATACAAAGCATAACTTAAACCAACTAACAAACACATAAAATTGCAGAAAAAGAAAGTAGAATTACCTTTTCTTGGTTGGGGATGGAGTTTGAGGAATCCTTTGAGCTCCTTAGCAACCCACAAAAAGCAAGCAAATTTTAGAAAATAAAACTAATTTTCCTCTAAATAAAACTACGTTCATATATTAACGCATATCAAGTCCTATTTTTACTCAAATACTAGTAAACAAAAGGGGAAGGGAAAAGGATCATGCTTATAGGAACAAGAAAGTAATTTTGAAATCTTAAATCAAATCTCATAAATTTGAAACATTCTTACTTCAAAAACCAAGCTTTGCAAGTTAAGGGCCTTACACAGAAGTAACAAGTGAAGACACATGCAAATATCACATTTTATATTTACTTAATCCTTATATAAAGCAACTTACTCATTTACTTAAGCAAAAATAAAGAACATACATGGTAAAATCAATTTCATGAAAAAGCAATCCACACATCGATTTCAACATCAACTCGTTTCGAACTCAATTAAAAGCAAAAGAGCTAAATCTACCATTTACCTAGCTCATTAGTCATCAACCTTAGTCCAATAGCTAAACCTCAACATTTGTTATATTTGAACTCCCATCTTTTATAAATTAGAACCAAACACTTGTGTGGATTATCCGAGAAACTAATCCCATTTAGTTTATAGGTGTTAGCAGAGTTAACACATCACCCTCTATACTATCATACTAATAGATTAACTAACATCACACGAAGGTACTTAGTTAACAGGAGACTCAACACTTAACAATATGTGAAATAGGACTTATCAACACCATTAATTAAACTGATATTAACTAGGTCAACTGATCTTTTAATCAAGCTAAGAAAATTGGCTATATCAATTAGTTAACTAAGATGATCTAACATACAACTTCATGAATGTGCTAACCATTATCAAAAACATACAAAGCATAACTTAAACCAACTTACAAACACATAAAATTGCAGAAAAAGAAAGTAGAATTACCTTTTCTTGGTTGGGGATGGAGTTTGAGGAATCCTTTGAGCTCCTTAGCAACCCACAAAAAGCAAGCAAATTTTAGAAAATAAAACTAATTTTCCTCTAAATAAAACTACGTTCATATATTAACGCATATCAAGTCCTATTTTTACTCAAATACTAGTAAACAAAAGGGGAAGGGAAAAGGATCATGCTTATAGGAACAAGAAAGTAATTTTGAAATCTTAAATCAAATCTCATAAATTTGAAACATTCTTACTTCAAAAACCAAGCTTTGCAAGTTAAGGGCCTTACACAGAAGTAACAAGTGAAGACACATGCAAATATCACATTTTATATTTACTTAATCCTTATATAAAGCAACTTACTCATTTACTTAAGCAAAAATAAAGAACATACATGGTAAAATCAATTTCATGAAAAAGCAATCCACACATCCGATTTCAGCATCAACTCTGTTCTGAACTCAATTAAAAGCAAAAGAGCTAAATCTACCATTTACCTAGCTCATTAGTCATCAACCTTAGTCCAATAGCTAAACCTCAACATTTGTTATATTTGAACTCCCATCTTTTATAAATTAGAACCAAACACTTGTGTGGATTATCCGAGAAACTAATCCCATTTAGTTTATAGGTGTTAGCAGAGTTAACACATCACCCTCTATACTATCATACTAATAGATTAACTAACATCACACGAAGGTACTTAGTTAACAGGAGACTCAACACTTAACAGTATGTGAAATAGGACTTATCAACACCATTAATTAAACTGATATTAACTAGGTCAACTGATCTTTTAATCAAGCTAAGAAAATTGGCTATATCAATTAGTTAACTAAGATGATCTAACATACAACTTCATGAATGTGCTAACCATTATCAAAAACATACAAAGCATAACTTAAACCAACTTACAAACACATAAAATTGCAGAAAAAGAAAGTAGAATTACCTTTTCTTGGTTGGGGATGGAGTTTGAGGAATCCTTTGAGCTCCTTAGCAACCCACAAAAAGCAAGCAAATTTTAGAAAATAAAACTAATTTTCCTCTAAATAAAACTACGTTCATATATTAACGCATATCAAGTCCTATTTTTACTCAAATACTAGTAAACAAAAGGGGAAGGGAAAAGGATCATGCTTATAGGAACAAGAAAGTAATTTTGAAATCTTAAATCAAATCTCATAAATTTGAAACATTCTTACTTCAAAAACCAAGCTTTGCAAGTTAAGGGCCTTACACGAAGTAACAAGTGAAGACACATGCAAATATCACATTTTATATTTACTTAATCCTTATATAAAGCAACTTACTCATTTACTTAAGCAAAAATAAAGAACATACATGGTAAAATCAATTTCATGAAAAAGCAATCCACACATCCGATTTCAACATCAACTCGTTCGAACTCAATTAAAAGCAAAAGAGCTAAATCTACCATTTACCTAGCTCATTAGTCATCAACCTTAGTCCAATAGCTAAACCTCAACATTTGTTATATTTGAACTCCCATCTTTTATAAATTAGAACCAAACACTTGTGTGGATTATCCGAGAAACTAATCCCATTTAGTTTATAGGTGTTAGCAGAGTTAACACATCACCCTCTATACTATCATACTAATAGATTAACTAACATCACACGAAGGTACTTAGTTAACAGGAGACTCAACACTTAACAAGTATGTGAAATAGGACTTATCAACACCATTAATTAAACAGATATTAACTAGGTCAACTGATCTTTTAATCAAGCTAAGAAAATTGGCTATATCAATTAGTTAACTAAGATGATCTAACATACAACTTCATGAATGTGCTAACCATTATCAAAAACATACAAAGCATAACTTAAACCAACTTACAAACACATAAAATTGCAGAAAAAGAAAGTAGAATTACCTTTTCTTGGTTGGGGATGGAGTTTGAGGAATCCTTTGAGCTCCTTAGCAACCCACAAAAAGCAAGCAAATTTTAGAAAATAAAACTAATTTTCCTCTAAATAAAACTACGTTCATATATTAACGCATATCAAGTCCTATTTTTACTCAAATACTAGTAAACAAAAGGGGAAGGGAAAAGGATCATGCTTATAGGAACAAGAAAGTAATTTTGAAATCTTAAATCAAATCTCATAAATTTGAAACATTCTTACTTCAAAAACCAAGCTTTGCAAGTTAATGGCCTTACACAGAAGTAACAAGTGAAGACACATGCAAATATCACATTTTATATTTACTTAATCCTTATATAAAGCAACTTACTCATTTACTTAAGCAAAAATAAAGAACATACAGGGTAAAATCAATTTCATGAAAAAGCAATCCACACATCTGATTTCAACATCAACTGCATTCGAACTCAATTAAAAGCAAAAGAGCTAAATCTACCATTTACCTAGCTCATTAGTCATCAACCTTAGTCCAATAGCTAAACCTCAACATTTGTTATATTTGAACTCCCATCTTTTATAAATTAGAACCAAACACTTGTGTGGATTATCCGAGAAACTAATCCCATTTAGTTTATAGGTGTTAGCAGAGTTAACACATCACCCTCTATACTATCATACTAATAGATTAACTAACATCACACGAAGGTACTTAGTTAACAGGAGACTCAACACTTAACAAGTATGTGAAATAGGACTTATCAACACCATTAATTAAGCGATATTAACTAGGTCAACTGATCTTTTAAATCAAGCTAAGAAAATTGGCTATATCAATTAGTTAACTAAGATGATCTAACATACAACTTCATGAATGTGCTAACCATTATCAAAAACATACAAAGCATAACTTAAACCAACTTACAAACACATAAAATTGCAGAAAAAGAAAGTAGAATTACCTTTTCTTGGTTGGGGATGGAGTTTGAGGAATCCTTTGAGCTCCTTAGCAACCCACAAAAAGCAAGCAAATTTTAGAAAATAAAACTAATTTTCCTCTAAATAAAACTACGTTCATATATTAACGCATATCAAGTCCTATTTTTACTCAAATACTAGTAAACAAAAGGGGAAGGGAAAAGGATCATGCTTATAGGAACAAGAAAGTAATTTTGAAATCTTAAATCAAATCTCATAAATTTGAAACATTCTTACTTCAAAAACCAAGCTTTGCAAGTTAATGGCCTTACACAGAAGTAACAAGTGAAGACACATGCAAATATCACATTTTATATTTACTTAATCCTTATATAAAGCAACTTACTCATTTACTTAAGCAAAAATAAAGAACATACAGGGTAAAATCAATTTCATGAAAAAGCAATCCACACATCTGATTTCAACATCAACTCTGTTCTGAACTCAATTAAAAGCAAAAGAGCTAAATCTACCATTTACCTAGCTCATTAGTCATCAACCTTAGTCCAATAGCTAAACCTCAACATTTCTTATATTTGAACTCCCATCTTTTATAAATTAAAACCAAAGACTTGTGTGGATTATCCGAGAAACTAATCCCATTTTGTTTATAGGTGTTAGCAGAGTTAACACATCACCCTCTATACTATCATACTAACAGATTAACTAACATCACACGAAGGTACTTAGTTAACAGGAGACTCAACACTTAACAGTATGTGAAATAGGACTTATCAACACCATTAATTAAACTGATATTAACTAGGTCAACTGATCTTTTAATCAAGCTAAGAAAATTGGCTATATCAATTAATTAACTAAGATGATCTAACATACAACTTCATGAATGCGCTAACCATTATCAAAAACATACAAATCATAACTTAAACCAACTAACAAACACATAAAATTGCAGAAAAAGAAAGTAGAATTACCTTTTCTTGGTTGGGGATGGAGTTTGAGGAATCCTTTGAGCTCCTTAGTAACCCACAAAAAGCAAGCAAATTTTAGAAAATAAAACTAATTTTCCTCTAAATAAAACTACGTTCATATATTAACGCATATCAAGTCCTATTTTTACTCAAATACTAGTAAACAAAAGGGGAAGGGAAAAGGATCATGCTTATAGGAACAAGAAAGTAATTTTGAAATCTTAAATCAAATCTCATAAATTTGAAACATTCTTACTTCAAAAACCAAGCTTTGCAAGTTAAGGGCCTTACACAGAAGTAACAAGTGAAGACACATGCAAATATCACATTTTATATTTACTTAATCCTTATATAAAGCAACTTACTCATTTACTTAAGCAAAAATAAAGAACATACAGGGTAAAATCAATTTCATGAAAAAGCAATCCACACATCTGATTTCAACATCAACTCGTTCGAACTCAATTAAAAGCAAAAGAGCTAAATCTACCATTTACCTAGCTCATTAGTCATCAACCTTAGTCCAATAGCTAAACCTCAACATTTGTTATATTTGAACTCCCATCTTTTATAAATTAGAACCAAACACTTGTGTGGATTATCCGAGAAACTAATCCCATTTAGTTTATAGGTGTTAGCAGAGTTAACACATCACCCTCTATACTATCATACTAACAGATTAACTAACATCACACGAAGGTACTTAGTTAACAGGAGACTCAACACTTAACAGTATGTGAAATAGGACTTATCAACACCATTAATTAAAGTGATATTAACTAGGTCAACTGATCTTTTGATCAAGCTAAGTAAATAGGCTATATCAATTAGTTAACTAAGATGATCTAACATACAACTACATGATTGTGCTAACCATTATCAAAAACATACAAACCATAACTTAAACCAACTAACAAATACACAAGCAAATAAAATTGCACAAAAAGAAAGTAGAATTACCTTTTCTTGGTCGGGGATGGAGTTTGAGGAATCCTTTGAGCTCCTTAGGAACCCACAAAAAGCAAGCAAAATTTTAGAAAATAAAACTAATTTTCCTCTAAATAAAACTAAGTTCATATATTAACGCATATCAAGTCCTATTTTTACTCAAATACTAGTAAACAAAAGGGGAAGGGAAAAGGATCATGCTTATAGGAACAAGAAAGTAATTTTGAAATCTTAAATCAAATCTCATAAATTTGAAACATTCTTACTTCAAAAACCAAGCTTTGCAAGTTAAGGGCCTTACACAGAAGTAACAAGTGAAGACACATGCAAATATCACATTTTATATTTACTTAATCCTTATATAAAGCAACTTACTCATTTACTTAAGTAAAAATAAAGAACATACATGGTAAAATCAATTTCATGAAAAAGCAATCCACACATCTTATTTCAACATCAACTCTGTTTTGAACTCAATTAAAAGCAAATTAGTTAAATCTATCATTTACCTAGCTCATTAGTCATCAACCTTAGTCCAATAGCTAAACCTCAACATTTGTTATATTTGAACTCCCATCTTTTATAAATTAGAACCAAACACTTGTGTGGATTATCCGAGAAACTAATCCCATTTAGTTTATAGGTGTTAGCAGAGTTAACACATCACCCTCTATACTATCATACTAACAGATTAACTAACATCACACGAAGGTACTTAGTTAACAGGAGACTCAACACTTAACAGTATGTGAAATAGGACTTATCAACACCATTAATTAAACTGATATTAACTAGGTCAACTGATCTTTTAATCAAGCTAAGAAAATTGGCTATATCAATTAGTTAACTAAGATGATCTAACATACAACTTCATGAATGTGCTAACCATTATCAAAAACATACAAAGCATAACTTAAACCAACTTACAAACACATAAAATTGCAGAAAAAAAGTAGAATTACCTTTTCTTGGTTGGGGATGGAGTTTGAGGAATCCTTTGAGCTCCTTAGCAACCCACAAAAAGCAAGCAAATTTTAGAAAATAAAACTAATTTTCCTCTAAATAAAACTACGTTCATATATTAACGCATATCAAGTCCTATTTTTACTCAAATACTAGTAAACAAAAGGGGAAGGGAAAAGGATCATGCTTATAGGAACAAGAAAGTAATTTTGAAATCTTAAATCAAATCTCATAAATTTGAAACATTCTTACTTCAAAAACCAAGCTTTGCAAGTTAAGGGCCTTACACAGAAGTAACAAGTGAAGACACATGCAAATATCACATTTTATATTTACTTAATCCTTATATAAAGCAACTTACTCATTTACTTAAGCAAAAATAAAGAACATACGGGGTAAAATCAATTTCATGAAAAAGCAATCCACACATCGATTTCAACATCAACTCATTACGAACTCAATTAAAAGCAAAAGAGCTAAATCTACCATTTACCTAGCTCATTAGTCATCAACCTTAGTCCAATAGCTAAACCTCAACATTTTTTATATTTGAACTCCCATCTTTTATAAATTAGAACCAAACACTTGTGTGGATTATCCGAGAAACTAATCCCATTTAGTTTATAGGTGTTAGCAGAGTTAACACATCACCCTCTATACTATCATACTAATAGATTAACTAACATCACACGAAGGTACTTAGTTAACAGGAGACTCAACACTTAACAGTATGTGAAATAGGACTTATCAACACCATTAATTAAAGCGATATTAACTAGGTCAACTGATCTTTTAATCAAGCTAAGTAAATAGACTATATCAATTAGTTAACTAAGATGATCTAACATACAACTACATGATTGTGCTAACCATTATCAAAAACATACAAACCATAACTTAAACCAACTAACAAATACACAAGCAAATAAAATTGCACAAAAAGAAAGTAGAATTACCTTTTCTTGGTCGGGGATGGAGTTTGAGGAATCCTTTGAGCTCCTTAGGAACCCACAAAAAGCAAGCAAAATTTTAGAAAATAAAACTAATTTTCCTCTAAATAAAACTAAGTTCATATATTAACGCATATCAAGTCCTATTTTTACTCAGATACAAGTAAACAAAAGGGGAAGGGAAATGGATCATGCTTATAGGAACAAGAAAGTAATTTTGAAATCTTAAATCAAATGTCATAAATTTGAAACATTCTTACTTCAAAAACCAAGCTTTGCAAGTTAAGGGCCTTACACAGAAGTAACAAGTGAAGACACATGCAAATATCACATTTTATATTTACTTAATCCTTATATAAAGCAACTTACTCATTTACTTAAGCAAAAATAAAGAACATACATGGTAAAATCAATTTCATGAAAAAGCAATCCACACATCTTATTTCAACATCAACTCTGTTCTGAACTCAATTAAAAGCAAAAGAGCTAAATCTACCATTTACCTAGCTCATTAGTCATCAACCTTAGTCCAATAGCTAAACCTCAACATTTGTTATATTTGAACTCCCATCTTTTATAAATTAGAACCAAAGACTTGTGTGGATTATCCGAGAAACTAATCCCATTTAGTTTATAGGTGTTAGCAGAGTTAACACATCACCCTCTATACTATCATACTAACAGATTAACTAACATCACACGAAGGTACTTAGTTAACAGGAGACTCAACACTTAACAGTATGTGAAATAGGACTTATCAACACCATTAATTAAACTTATATTAACTAGGTCAACTGATCTTTTAATCAAGCTAAGAAAATTGGCTATATCAATTAATTAACTAAGATGATCTAACATACAACTTCATGAATGCGCTAACCATTATCAAAAACATACAAAGCATAACTTAAACCAACTTACAAACACATAAAATTGCAGAAAAAGAAAGTAGAATTACCTTTTCTTGGTTGGGGATGGAGTTTGAGGAATCCTTTGAGCTCCTTAGCAACCCACAAAAAGCAAGCAAATTTTAGAAAATAAAACTAATTTTCCTCTAAATAAAACTACGTTCATATATTAACGCATATCAAGTCCTATTTTTACTCAAATACTAGTAAACAAAAGGGGAAGGGAAAAGGATCATGCTTATAGGAACAAGAAAGTAATTTTGAAATCTTAAATCAAATCTCATAAATTTGAAACATTCTTACTTCAAAAACCAAGCTTTGCAAGTTAATGGCCTTACACAGAAGTAACAAGTGAAGACATATGCAAATATCACATTTTATATTTACTTAATCCTTATATAAAGCAACTTACTCATTTACTTAAGCAAAAATAAAGAACATACATGGTAAAATCAATTTCATGAAAAAGCAATCCACACATCTTATTTCAACATCAACTCTGTTTTGAACTCAATTAAAAGCAAATTAGTTAAATCTATCATTTACCTAGCTCATTAGTCATCAACCTTAGTCCAATAGCTAAACCTTAACATTTGTTATATTTGAACTCCCATCTTTTATAATTTGAACCAAAGACTTGTGTGGATTATCCGAGAAACTAATCCCATTTAGTTTATAGGTGTTAGCAGAGTTAACACATCACCCTCTATACTATCATACTAACAGATTAACTAACATCACACGAAGGTACTTAGTTAACAGGAGACTCAACACTTAACAGTATGTGAAATAGGACTTATCAACACCATTAATTAAACTGATATTAACTAGGTCAACTGATCTTTTAATCAAGCTAAGAAAATTGGCTATAGCAATTAATTAACTAAGATGATCTAACATACAACTTCATGAATGCGCTAACCATTATCAAAAACATACAAAGCATAACTTAAACCAACTTACAAACACATAAAATTGCAGAAAAAGAACGTAGAATTACCTTTTCTTGGTTGGGGATGGAGTTTGAGGAATCCTTTGAGCTCCTAGGAACCCACAAAAAGCAAGCAAATTTTAGAAAATAAAACTAATTTTCCTCTAAATAAAACTACGTTCATATATTAACGCATATCAAGTCCTATTTATACCATAAATAACATTGTCTGAACTTTATTGGTTCATTCTTCCGTACCCCCGTCTTTTTGGCATCATGCTCTACAAATGGCTACATATCTCCTTAACATAATTCCTTCCAAAGGTTTGACATACTCTTCCCCCCTTCAAGTTTTATATAATAAAACTCTTTCATATTCACATCTTCGGGTTTTTGGGTGTTTGTGTATTCCGTTATTCCTGTCCACCACTATTAACAAACTTCAGGCCCGGTCTACTCCATGTGTGTTTTTGGGATTTCCGTCTAATCATCGTGGTTACAAATGCTTTGATTGATCTTCTTATAAAATCATCCTTAGTCGCCAGCAAACCCGCGCCTAGTTCGTATAATGTTTTGGATGATGGTATATCCCCGTATATTATTCACCATTTTTCAGACATGTCCCACACCCAAAATTCTCCAGCGGGCCTACTGCCCACTGGCCCCACTAGTCTGCCACACACTACCGTCACTGGGCCAGTCCAGCCCAATTCTGGAACTGGTTCAGCTCCAGCGTTCGTTTCCCAAATTGGGCCAGCAGGCCCACTACCTGCTGGCCATTCCGTCCTGAGTCCAGGAAATTCCCAAAATCCATCCAATTCTTTCTCAAGTCATAGATCGGTCACTCGTAGTCAGTGAGGTGTGTTTAAACCAAAGAGACATTTTAATTTAAATTCTAATGTTCTTAAATCACCCTTACCCCGTACTCATGTGTCTGCGTTAAATGACCCAAATTGGAAAATTGTCATGACCGGTGAATATAATGCTTTTATTAATAATAAGACGTGGAAGTTGGTGCCCCATCCATCGGGTATTAATATTATTAGGTCTATGTGGATTTTTGCTCATAAGGACAATTCAGATGGTTCATTTGCACGCCATAAGGCGCGGCTTGTGAGTGATGGTAAGACTCAGCAGATTGGGGTGGATTGTGGTGAGACATTTAGTCGGGTGATCAAACCGACTACCATTAGCATTGTGCTCAGCTTGGCTCTTTCGAAAGCATAGCCTATTCATCAGTTCGATGTAAAAAATGTTTTCCTACATGGTGATCTCAAGGAAACAATCTATATGCATTAGCCTTTGGGCTTTAGGGATCACACACATCCTCATCATGTATGTTTGTTGAAAAAGTCCCTATATGGGCTTAAGCAGTCTCCACGGGCCTGGTAAACACGATTTGCAGACTATGTTTCGACTATTGAAAAGAACTTCAAAAGATGCAAAGTGTGAAATTAGTCAATGCGATGGGACTAAATGTAGAGTTCTACTCAAATTCGCATTTGAGTGTTCTTAGTACGATAACGAGACTGACTAAACATCTCGTGCATACTATTTTGGCAGAAGTTTTTAACTCTATGTTTTAAACAAAACCTTGAATTTTTTAATACACAAGAATGACAATTACTTTGCGGTCTTTTAAACACTAAAGAAATTATTATCATTGAAAGTATGCTATAGAACCCGTAGGTCAACCGTATTCTATGAATCCTTAATACTGGGGTGCTAACACCTTTCTCGGGGGATCACCAGAACCCTTACCTCGACTCTGGTTTAGATAGGATTTTTCAAAGGAATTTGAATAAACCCTTTCACACTAGTTTTCCTAATATACCTATAAATTAGTCGAAGACTCTAAACACAATTATCTAATTTAGGGAACCATCAAAATTCTTAGTAGCTTTTTTCGTATGCTAACCCATATGAGAAAACGTGAATCGTAACAGATGGCGACTCTGTTGGGGATAAACCTATGTTCTAACCATAAAGGTTCCAATACAACATGCTTTTAAATGATATAAATTGCTTATGTGTTTAAATACTGCAGTATAAAACTAAAAACACTTCTTTGGAACACGTTGAAGACAAAGTTGGTAAGCAGTAGTTCTAAAAGTCTATAATGGTTCACCACGAATTGCCCGCTCGGGTTCCCTATGTCATTTGCTAAACCACTCTAGTACAACTAGGATAGAGCGAAGCTAAATCCCTTGTATTCGTGCTTACGGACTTAGACGAGTTCGAGTATCTTAGACCTATCTAAACCTAACAGGATGACCCCCTCTGGTCCTAACGGTCTCCGACCCAAAGACACTGCATCCAACTACTTGCTATATGAAAGCATTTATGTGCCTCGTGTGATAAACCATTGTTCCTTGGAGGGGAACTAATTGTGTTTTATCTTATAGATGGCTCCCAATTTGAAATTCTTCATGGTTGTAGAAGCACCTGAGATGTATAATGTTTGGTGGGCATGGTTAAGTACCGAACATCGAAAATAAGTAACGGAAAATCTAGGACACCTTCATTTTCTCATGACTAAGAAAGGCAACCCTGACCTCTTATAAGTCCTTACTGGGTATTGGGATAACGAAAAAATGGTATTTAGGTTCAGAGACTTTGAGATAACCTCGACCTTAGAAGAAATTTGAGACTGCATAGACAGTGTAGGAACCTGTTTGAGGTAGAGTAAGAAACCTAACCATGCCCTTCTAATACCCCACAAGCCAACTCCCGACGAGATTCTTAAGATGTTGTCCTTAGATAGCGCCAATTGGATATTTTGCCCTACTGTAGCCTTTAGGTATCTCTACACTCGATTTGGGTCCACCCAGGGCTACGTAGAACATTCGGCAAAATTCCACTCATTTGCTGCTTGGGAAGTTACTCGACCATTAGCCTTTGCTATCTACCTTTTAAGGACCATGGTATTTCCCAAAGACCGTAACCAGGCCATAGATATCCGGGTCATATTTGTCAACCATGCCATCTTTAATGGCACAACCAATAATGGGGATACAAAATACTATGACTTAGTCCCAGTCATCCTAGCCAACATTTACCGAGCTTTAGATCAATGTCGAAACCTACGTGGGTACTTCCAAGGTTGTAACCTCCTAGTCCAGTGGCGGATCATGAAACATCTCCACAAACCGAGGTTCTATCATACCAAGACCCTGCCCGTAGAGAGGATGACCTTCTAGTCACTTATCCATATTTTGAGACTAATCTAAAGAGGGGTGGGCTATCATCTTTTCCAGGCTCTAGGAGGATAGCATCCAATGGATACATCCCGACTTCTATTCTGAGAACATATCTATTAGAGGCGGAAAATGTCCTTTCCTATCACTTATGGGGATCAGGGGAATCAAACCATATGCACCTCTTAGGGTCTTACAACAGTTCATAAGGGAACATGTAATCCCCTAAATTGGAAATATAGAGGAGTATGTGCATGACTATGAGGACGATAGGAGTGAAGGAGTTGGTGACATCATCCGATAGTGGAATGGTCGAATCAGATGAGGTTTAGAGACTTTGGCCGCTTATCCTCTTCTCTCAGGTCAGGACGAAGACTATGTAGATTGGCTGAGGGCACATTTGTAAAGAACCCTCACATTGGGTCCCAACCTCTACCAGACCAAATAGGATCGGAATTTCAAAAGTTGAGATCAAAGCTCACTGCATTCGGAGACAAGCGGATGATTGGGATGCCAAGTACCAAGAGAACATACAGCATGATCAACTTGTCATAATCAGTTTGACCAAGGAGGTCGACTTCACTAAGGAGTGTCTCAAGGATTTAGACACCTATATAAAGAAAGTTATGGATAAAGTTGGACCGATGACACCCATAGAGAGGAGTTGATGGGTTAGGTCAGTTCTGATATCTACTAATCTCCAGATTCAGACTGCCCTTCGAAGGGCCAAGAAATATTGAATTGACAGAGCTTCATCATCAGCCACTGGAGGGGACGTTTTCTGACTTTATTCGCTTTATTAATATTTTGTAACCCATTCGGGGAAGATATTATTATGAAATGATTATGGGGGCAATGGTTTGATTAACATTTGGCACATTAATGCTTCAAACGATTAGAACCTTTGGGTAACGAGGCATATGAACGTGAATACTATAACTATTTATGTGTGTTTAAACTACTTATGTGCTTTCATGTATTCCATTCTTAAACTCTTGATTGGTCCCATATTCCGAACACCAACCCAAACGAAAAACAAAAGAAACACCAAAGTTGACTGATTTAACCTCCTCTTAAATGTTGATTTGCTACTAATGGAGACTCCAGACAGTCACAGTGCCACCTCACCGGTTATTGATCTGATAAGAGACGAATGGACTGAGGAATCTCTTCATATTAAGATCCATAAGATTGAGTTGGCAATAACCAAATTGAAGGAGGTTGACTACAAGACCAATGTGGCGAATGTAATAATGAATAAAGTGGATGAGATTCTGGAATTCGTGGAGAAACTAACTGAAAAGTCTCCCGAAGGAAAACTGCACTACAAAAGCCTTCCTGAAGAGGTATAAACCATGATGGATGACTATATCTCTCTAACTCAACCACCAAAAGATGACTCGATTCCTTACGGGGAAGAAAGCGGGGAACACGATGGAGTTGTTACCACCCCAGCGAAGCTGTAGACCAATGCGGGGCGCCACCAGGTCCTTCCCGCGAACCATCTCCAATGTAGTGGGCAATTGACATCAAAACCCGTGGATCCTACTTTAGAGTCACACCAAGAGAAGTGCACAATATCTAGATCTTTGGTAGGATGATAGACATCGGATGGGAAAAATTAGCCCCAGGGTCCTCCCAACATGTGCCCCGCTCTTTTCTCATAAAAGGTGCCCATACCACAGGAACCATTCTAGTCATGACATGGATGAATGTATGGCCTTCAAGAAAAGGGTCGTTAGACTACTTGACCGAAAACTCATCCGCCACCTGTGGGGATCTCACTCCCTACTGGTCCATGACCATACCATGCATGGTGGAGGGATCACCACGGGCACACAATTCTAGCGCTACAACTTTACTGCTTTTACAGACTCGTACGCCGGCCTCTTCTCACTATTGTGCCACATCGATAAGGTTTAACCTCTCCAGACTACCTACCAAATCTTCCCAATAACTTCAAAGACGAAGATATGCTTGTACCACTCAGGAGCCCCCAAGCATGACATTGAAGGTTGTGAAGCCTTCCAGTCCGAGTTGGAGCACTTGGTAAACACCAGCCACATCTGGCTTGTGATATGTGGCCGCTTTGGAAAAACCACTGGAAAATGCATGGTCATAAAGACGACAACCCACCATGGCTTCAGGGTAAAGCCATCTTTTGGATAGTTTAGGCGTCTCATTTATAGCTTTTAATTAAAAGTGTCCCTCTCACATTTTTTTGTATATGAAACTATGTCTGATTTGATATCTCGAGGAGGGATACGTATGAAACCCGTATCGGGCCTGGTCAGGATAGAATTAAGTTTCGGGTAAAAGAAATTAGGATATAATTTCTGTGTAACCCAAACTATGGCAAGGCATGATTTCTCGAGGAGGGATACGTAGGTAGTCTATACAAGACTCGGCCCCTAAATTATATAAATTATAATTCCACCTTTACTTATAGGATGGTTTCAAGATCAATGACGATGTGGTGGCAAATCAACCATAAACTTTCAAACTAAAACCCTAAAACCAAAATTAGCCAAAGTGACCAAAATACCCCTGGAATAGAAAAATCAATCAAGAGTTTAGATCAAATACATGAGTATGTGTGTTTTGTTTGCAACTTATATGCGATATCTTGTATTATGATTTATGACTAACGTACTAACGTCATTTGCCTTTGAGTTGTTTTTATTCTTATAGAAAAGAGTCGATCCTCCGCGAAACACTAGTATACTTCATCAGATCCAAAGTCGCGGCAACATCCCTGAACCAAGACAACTAATCCAACATAATTGGTACTTATGAGGATACTCGCAACAAGACTACTCTGGTCGAATGCTCAGTTCATCGAGATACCCAGAACGCCTCGCACTCCGAGGACATAATCACTATGTTATTCAAACAAGTAGATGACCTTGAATAAAAGGTCGTAATAAATGAGGTTGTTAGCACCACCAGAAAGGCAACTGCTGCTGATGTAAGGAGGCCTCCACCACCCTTTTCATCCCTGAATTTGCCTTTACCTGAACATTTCCAGAACGCCCATACTGGGGCCCCTTATCAAACACCACTTCCACCGAATGCCACCCACATAGCCAGGACCTCTCAATTCGCGCCTACTTTTCAAGCGCCACTGACTTATGCTAACCCTAGCCTTAACCAAAATACTACTACCCAAACCACTCCTAGAGCTGTGAGCACTCCTAAAAGTTGCCCCGTACACCCTATCATATCCTTTCATACTCCCAAATACTCTTGTTGACTTCTCGCCAGAATTAGGCCATTACGAGGAGATGGTGAAGGCTTGGAAGGCCTAGCAAGATCGAAGTGATAGAGAAAATGGAACAAAAGATGAAAGATATGTTCGAGAAAGGAAACAAAGGCCCCCGCAAAGCGATGGGACTGGGATATGATGACCTATGTATGCATCTCAACTTGGATATGCCGGAGGGCTTCAATGTGCCAAATTTTGAACATTTCAATGGCACAGGAAACCCCAATTCTCACCTGAAAGCTTACTATGACCAACTGGTTGGGGCCAAAGGAAATGAGGAACTGCTAATGAGACTTTTCAACCGAAGCGTCATGGGTGAAGCCTCTAAATGGTTCACAACGCAAGATCTCAATCGTTGGGACTCATAGGAAGAGATGGCTACAACCTTCACTGATAGATTCTGCTTCAATGTGGAAAACGTACCTGACCATTAGTCATTAGATAAAATTCTCCAAAAATCAACAGAAACCTACCGAGAGTACGTGAGTAGGTGGAGGGCTGAGGCTGCACTGAAAGTAGAAGAATTGGTTTTGCTATTTATCTGATATCAGGATCCGGATTGCTATGACATAATGTTGGCCATGACTAGGAGGTCGTTTACCGATTTGGTCAAGATGGGCTAGACTATACAAGATTATCTCAAAATAGGAAAAATTATCAGTGTCATGAACAAAGATGGAGCGTCTAGCTTCCCTGGAGCCGCAAGGAAAAACAAAGAGGACGTATCAAATGTCTCACACCCCGATCCCGATGAGCCATAGAAGAGAAGGATCACGATCATCCTCCAAATAGCTACATATCATCAACATCCCCTTACAGCCCTATGCCGGTATGTTATGCACAACTGAGTTACAAAGCTCCACAAATAAACTACCAAACACTTGTACCAACTGTCTAAGCTCCACTACCTAATTATCATATTCCCTAGCCCACAAACCATGCACCCCAAAACTAGCAAAATCATCGTAACCAGCCGCCTCTAGCCACGTATGATTTGCCTCGCCTGAATTTTGAGTAGAAACCTCCTCGGGTAGTCACACCACTTCCAGAGATGCGAACTAGTCTATTCACGAAGCTAAGCGCCACTAATTTCATCCAAGTCATGGTGCCAAAGTACACTAATCCAGAAAGTCGCTTCTACTGGCCCGATCAGACTTGTGCTTATCATTTCGGAGAAATTGGATATTCCACCAAAGATTGCGTCAATTTAAAGCACCAATTGCAAAACATGATCAAAAAATGAGAACTCATCATAGAGGTCGCAATGCCTAATGTGGATATGAATCCTCTTCCAAATCATGGTGTTAATCACATACATATGATAGAGAGAAAAGGATTGGGTAGCAAGTCAACTATTGGCCCAAGAAAGAATTGAAAGTTTAGAGCGCATAGTCGCCTCCATCACGTTGCAAGATAACCCTATCTTCAAGATCCTTATTCTGGCCCCACAGAAGTCGTTTGTAGTTCAAGGTCCCCAAGTGGTCATCCTAACTCCAAAAGAGTCATTTGTAATCCAAATGCCTCACGTAGTCATCCTGACTCATGAAAAATAAGTCACAGCCATGGCTCAAGGCATGACAAGATCAATGAAGTGTTATGCTCCCGAAGAATTGGTGCCTGAGGCATCCCGCAAAGGGGCCAATCCAAGAAGACCTATTACTAATGGAGAAGCTGAGGACTATTGGCACTAGACGCAGCCAAAAGATTACTCCATTGTCTAACATCTATAGAAGATGCCAGCCAGGATTTCAGTGATGTCACTACTCTTGAGCTCTACACAGCATTACCTAGCCCTGATGAAAGAGCAAGATGAAGTCCATGTCCCGGCAAAGACGAGTAGTGAAACATTGGCCAATGTAGTGAGCCACCTGATCCGGACATACATCAAGTGTCAAGATAAGATAATTTCTAGTGTACCCATCGATGGTGGGGCTAGACTCAACCTATGCCCCATATTGATGATGAAACAGTTAGGGTATGACATCGGGAAGGTACGCCAAAGTTGTACCAATGTTAAAGCTTTTGATGGGGCATAATGTGACCCCGCAAAAGAAGTGGACCTTGAGATAAAAATAGGGCCCGCCAAATTCACCACAGAATTCCAAGTCATTGACATCAACACCAACTACAATCTCCTATTGGGAAGACCATGGATACACATGGCCGGAGCCGTGCTATCATCCCTACACCAAGAAATGAAGTTCATCTGGGAAGATCACAAGCTCATGATTCATGGCGAGGGAAGTATCCAAAACTATCCCAGCAACTCTATACTAGTTATTGAAGAGGTCCCAACAGATACTAATTTCCACGTAGTGGAGTTTATGGGACTTGACCGACGAAGGGACGATAAGACATCCCCATACTGCCTGCCCACAAGATGGTCACCAGCATTATGCTCCAAAATAGGTTCAAGCCCAGTAAAGGCCTCAGATGAGAGCTCCAAGGCATTCGAGAGCCAGTGACACTATCAGAAAATGAGTATTGTTTTGGTCTGGGATATATACCCACTTCAGCGAAATCCTCTGTAGCTGTGAAGAAAAATAAGGGACCTCCAGAGATGAGGAAGCCATTCCCATGCCTATACCAGTCATTTTCGGTCTGCATACCCATACACAAGGGCAGGGACCCAGAAGAAGGTTTTGGGATGTTATTCTAAGAGGAGGAGTGTGCCGCGATAATAGAGGAATGCTTTGAAGCACCCACAATCTGCGACGCTGACCCAGACAAACATCTACCTAACTGGACCTCTACCACAATTTTTGCTCCTCGGTAGAGAGAGAGTGTTTTAAAACTTGCTTTCAAAATCAGTGAAAATAGCTTGAGGCCCGAGTTTTTACCTTTTATAGCTTCAGTTTTCTAAGTGTTGTTCAAAAATGAAAATGACTCGACGATTGATCTGAGTTGGGACTACAATTTGTACTTTTGTCAAGTTTAAAGAAAAGTCTCAATTTATACAAAATAATCTTTACTTATTATTTATTCAAGTATATAACATGTTTTTACATGCTAACAACGCTTTGCCTTATTTTTTAGTAAAAATATAAAATCAACTGATAATGACATGACATGTCGTGAGACGAACGAGTCAAGTGATACAAATTACAAAGAGTATGATGAAGAAACATAGTTTCCAGAAGACCTTGTGGATGAGGAAGATTAGTACGAGAATAGGCAGACGCCTAATCTGGATGAAATAGAAGCAATTGACCTCGGAGATGGGGAAATGGTTAAAGAAATAAGGATAAGCGTGCATTTGAACGCGCCAAAAAAATAAGAAGTGATAAATCTACTGAAAGAATATGTTGACGTATTCATATGGTCCTACGCAAATATGCCCGAGTTGGGAACAAGCATTGTAGCTCACATACTGCCTATTAACGAGGGATTCACCCCGGTCAAACAAAAGATTCGACGGTTCAAGCCTGATCTCAGCATAAGAATCAAGGATGAGGTCAAGAAATAAATCAAATCAAAGGTCGTGCAAGTAAATCCAAACCCCACATGGTTAGCCAACATTGTGCTAGTAACAAAAAAGGACGGGAAAATCAGGATCTATGTGGACTACAGAGATCTCAATCGAACTAGTCCCAAGGATAATTTCCCACTTCCAAATATTCACATACTTATTGATAACTGTGCAAAGCATGAATTACAATCGTTCCTGGATTGATTCGCCAGTTATCACCAGATTCTGATAAGTGAAGAAGATGCTCAGAAAATGTCATTCATCACTCCGTTGGGAGTATATCACTATCGTGTGATGTCGTTCGGTCTCAAAAATGTCGGTTCCACTTATATGAGGGAAATGACCGTCATATTCCACGACATGATGCATAAGGAAATTGAGGTCTACGTCAATGATGTCATAATCAAGTCGATGGAAGGTCCCAACCACATCATACACTTGCAAAAATTCTTCGATAGACTTCACAAGTTCAACCTGAAACTGAATCCAACAAAATACGCATTCGGGATACTTACTGGAAAATTGCTAGGGCTTATTGTCAGCCGCAGGGGCATCGAGCTAGATCCTATAAAGATTAAATTCATCTAAGAGCTTCCACCACCGGTAACCAAGAAAGATGTAATGAGCTTCCTGGGAAGACTAAACTACAGTGGGTCTTTCATAGCGCAATCTACGGTGATCGTGGAGCCCATCTTTAAGCTACTGAAAAAGGATTCGCCCACCAAGTGGAAAGATGAGTGTCAGAAAGCTTTTGACACCATTAAGAGGTACCTTTCCAATCCACCAGTTATGGTTCCTCCCAGGTCGGGGAGGCCACTACTCTTGTACATGTCTATGTCCGACAATGTATTTGGATGCATGTTAGCTCAGCACAATGAGATAGGAAAGAAAGAGTGAGCAATTTATTACCTCGGCAAGAAGTTCACTGCATGTGAGTCGAGATATACTTCGGTAGAAAAGACATGATATGCAAAAACATGGATAGCACAAAAGCTAAGATATTACATGTCGGCATACGCCACTCACCTAATATCCAAGATAGATCCCTTAAAGTATATATTCTGCCAGCCCATACCTATAGGCAAATTGGCCAAGTGGAAAATGTTGTTGAGTGAGTTCGACATCAAATACATAGCCTAGAAGGCTGTCAAAGGACAAGCATTAGCTGATTTGTTAGAAGCAAGTCCGATTGACGAAGAGATTGCACCTTTATAGACATATTTCCTAGATGGAGAAGTAAGTTTAGTTGAAGAAGAAGCAACTGAAGTCTACTCAAGGTGGAAAAAGATTGAACTCTGGCATACGCCCAGGGCTCAAAATGAAATCGCCGATACTCTTGCAACTATAGCATTCATGATTCAGCATCCGAAAAGCAGTCATATCGATCCGGTGGAAATCAACATCAAAGAAGAACATGCCTATTATTCCCATGTGGAATCAAAACCCGATGGTAAGCCATGGTATGTCGATATAAGGACATATCTGGAAAAGGGAGAGTACCCCAAAAACACCAAAGCTAATCAAAAAATGACCATCAGAAGAATGGCAAATGGTTTCTCCGTGAACAAGGGAATACTTTACATTAGGAGGCCTGATCTATGGTTACTCCAATGTGTCGACACCGTCGAGGCCACAAAATTGCTCAAAGAGGTACATGCCAGAACTTGCGGACCTCATATGAATGAGTTTGTCCTGGCTAAGAAGATTCTAAGGGCATGCTACTACTGGATGACAATGGAAATCGACTGTAGCTGATTCGTGCAAATGTGTCATCAATGCCAGATTCACGAAGACCTGATCAAGGTCCCTCCAAATAAACTTAATGTCATGAGCTTTCCTTAGCCATTCATAGCCTGGGGCATGGACGTTATCGAACCCATAGAGCCAGCAGCCTCTAATGGGCATCGATTTATCCTGGCCGCCATATAATACTTCACAAAGTAGGTCGAAGCTACTTCTCACAGGTTGGTAATGACGAAAGTGGTAGCCAACTTTGTATACCACAACATCATATACTGATTTGGGCATTCCGGAGTCAATTGCTTTTATGCTAAAAAACATTTCTTTGAGCGCATGGACAAGTAAGCTACAAGGCGACAAGACCGAGTCAACGTCGAGTCCAACAAGATTGACCAAATGCATCATTAGGCCTACCACGGCCTCAGCTTTATAAGACAAAATGGAATTACGCATCAACACTGCCAAAGACTAGCACATCAAGACCAAAGGATCAACATCATCACCTGCCCAAACATGATCATCACAAAGCGGGCGGAACAAACATCGAGCCATCAAGGACGGTCAAAAATCTCAAAAAGCCTATTCAATGTCCCAAGACAAATGATGATATTTATAACTATACTCTCAATTTTAATGACTACTTGACCATCGCCTTTGGTTATTCTAATGATTTGTATTTAATGTTTTGTAGAGTCAACTTCAAGTCATCGATGACTACCTTCGACCCCAAAATTAGGACAAGTTGTTGAAGAGGAATGTCGAGCCTTCACACAGAAGTAGGAACCCTACATCAGACTACAAAGTACGGTCGAAGATCGCGAAATCCGACAGAGATAAAATCCTACCTCAACAAAGAGTGAACGATTTCTCAGCGATTTTGTATATGTCATTAATCTTTCTAAAAGCTCATTTTAATATTATTTTTTACTAAAGTCGCTGGAAAAGCGACCATGTAGATACTAATCAACTTCTTTAAGTACAGGTTAGTATGAATATCAGAGTGGACATCGGGAGAAGCATCAAGGTGATTTCCATAAGATCGAAAGGCATCAGAATAATGACTTCTCTTAACATCCAAAGAAAATGAGTCAATTGAGCCAAAAGGGCTATAAAATGACATAGTTCCACAAGGGCGGCACAGTCGAGCTGAAAGGGCTACGAAATAAACAAGAGTGCGAAGAGGCAATGCAATTGAGCCAAAAGGCCACAAAATAGATGAAGTGCTACAAGGGTAACACAATTATGCCAAAAGGGTTATAAAGCAGACAATGTGTTGCAAGGGCAACATAAAAAGAGCCAAAATGGCAATCAGACCGAGAGTGTCACATCTCATAAAAGGACAAAATAGACATCTGACCAAAAGGGTCACATCTAATTAAGATGCTAAAGAAGCATAATTCAACTGAGAGAGTAGCAACCAACAAAAAGATAAAAGTAGCCATCTGACCAAGAGGGTCACAACCAACGAATGTAGAAGAAGTGTAATTCGACCGAGAGAGACAACCAATAAAAAGATAAAAGTGGCCATCTGACCAAGAGTCACAGCCGACGAAGAATGAAAAACAAATACAACAATTGGACCAAGAGGGTCACAACATACGCAAAGAATGAAGAAAAATCAATCCATCCATAAGAGTTGTGTAAAGAGTCAGATGAGGTACAATCGGTCAAAGGGGCCACAATCTTTGTCTTCAAAATCAGAGTGATGTAATTCCAGTCGAAAGGGTTGCAGTATTCACTCCAATATCAGAATAGTGTAAACGTGTTTGGAAGGTCGCAGTCTTTATTTAAAGATCAGGCGATGTAACACCGGTCGAAGGGGCTGTAGTCTTCATTTTCAAATTTTAAGTGACATAATATTCACTCCCAAAGTCAAATGATGATAAAGAAGCCGAGAAGGCTATGAAGAATGTCGAGAGGGCCATCTATACAAACTGTGCCGAGAATGTCATCTATAAAATCAAACCGAGAGGTTATGACGACAAAACCATACATGAGTGGTAAAATAGAAGACGAACTTACCATTATTACTAACTGGCTCATCCCCCCTAAAATTGTGACAAGCAGGGTTATCTACCCTAAAATCGTGACATTGACCTTTATTTCTAACCGGGTCATCCACCCTAAAATTGTGACAAGCAGGGTCGTCCACCCTAAAATCGTGATATTTACCTTTATTTCTAACCATGTCGTCCACCCTAAAACTGTAACAAACAGGACCGTCCACCCTAAAATTGTGATAAGAAGGGTTGTCTACCGTAAAACTGTGACATTTACCTTTATTTTCTCTAAACGGGACATCTAAAACTGTAACAAACAGGACCGTCCACCCTAAAATTGTGATAAGAAGGGTTGTCTACCGCAAAACTGTGACATTTACCTTATTTCAATCAGGTTTTCGTCATCTAAACTGACACACATTAGGCTAACCACGTTAAAGTGGAACACTGCCTATATCTAAAGTAGATTGTCATGGGATAAAACACATCTTGAAAATTTGAGATAACATCATAAAGGAATCGCTACCAATTATGTTTACGACTCGTCATATGAACAACTCATAATATGAACTACGTAATCACCTGATTCCCAAAGAGGGATACGTAGGTATCTATTTCGGAATCGGTCATATCACTATAAAGATCAACCATATTTATCTTGAACTACATTCGAGTTGATTCCTGAGATGGTATACGTAGGCGCTCTTCGAGTTCGGCTGCACCAAACAAAAAAACCTTAAATATCCCTAGGTAGAAACTGGGTAGAATTTTTAAGATCTCAAAAATTCCTTCACAAGCCTCGGCACGAAGCTTTTATACTAATTACACTATTTGTGCAATTGTTCTGTCATTTTTTAAAGTTTAAAACATGACCATATTTAATAAATGTGGTCATGGGCATTTTTCATTTACAAAGAAACATTGGGCCAAGCCCCTTTTTATTTTAATTTTCAGCTGAGCCCAAGCCAAAAACCTCAAGCCCAACTTAAAACTACTAAGCGTAAATGAAATATGTAAGGCCTCATCATCAGATCCAAAACAAAAGGAAACCCTAGGGTTCCCTTCTTCATCGTTACCTTCATTGCCTCTAACGGAAAAATTGACAGTGTACGGTTGCTTTACCGTGTCGTTTGCCTTGCCAAGAGAGGAAAGGGCATTTAATGCCTCCTCTTTCACACCTCCATGCATGGTACTATCGTACCACCAACCCCAACCCCCAAGGAGAGGTTCTCCCCTCTTTTCACCATTTTCTACAAGTATTTGCTGTCATTTTTGTCATATTACGATTTGAACTCTTCGATTTCATTGGTTGAGAGACGAATGGAGGGGATTTTCCTCCCAAATTGTTTCTCCCATGTTAACAACTTGAGGTTGAGTAGGGTTCCATGTTGGCCCTATAATATAGACCTCGATCTTCATTATCAAGGGTCCGAAATTTGATTCTGAGGCATTCATATTTTTTAGAGTCCTAATCGAGTTTAAAATCGGCTGAGATCTCTTAAGTTGGGATACAAACCACTTTTGGGAAACCCAGAGTTAGCCTAATTGGTCTTCTAAGTTTTAAAACTTTTGTTTTTGTGTGTTTGCTAGTGATCGAGGTTCGAGAGTGAATAACAAGCTCCCTTAGACCTTTCGTCTGCCTTCACACAAGGTAATTCCATCTCCTTGTTGTTATTTTCTTTAATTTTAATAGGTTTTGTATAATATGTGATTGTTGTGTTGTTTATGTGTTGATTAAGCATATTTGGCTACCTTTTTAAAGATTTTTAGTTAGTTATTAAACATGTTTAGTTAGACTTGTTGCTATTACGTTCATAAAATCAGTTATTAATATGCTTGGTATTTATCATTTTCGACTGTTAAACATGTTTAACTAGAATTTGGTGACTATTTATGATTGATAGGTTAATATCTAGCATGTTTAGTCTAAGTTATATGTGGTTAGTGTTCATTACCATGGTTGTTTTGCTCACTATGATGATATACAACATGTATGAGTAGTCAAGTTACTGTTAAGAGATATTTAGATAGCTTGTTTGTGTGTCAAAGTGTTTATCATGTTAGTCTAAGGTAGTTTCCCCATATATGAATCTCTGAAATTGATAAGCATATGATTGGATAGTCCATAGACCTAGTGTAGCATAATGAGTTGACTATATTCTCATGTTTGGTTAACTGCTTGTATGAGTTTGGTTAGGTAAATGCCTAATGTGTTAGTTTAATGTAATTATGTAGGTAAATAAGTCATTTAGTTAACTTAATACCTAGTCTAAGTTTTGTTTAACACTAAGTTTTTTTTAATCAGATGAGTTTGTTGCATCCTAGTCGATTGGGCTAAGACCCAATCAGTTTCATTGTGATCGAATAAAAAGGCAAGGGAAGCTAATATTTATAAGAAGGCCCAGTTATTGGTAAAAAGAGCCAATTGGAGGACTTCGGTAGGCCCGCCAACCTAAACTCTACTTCCTTCCATTTCACATTAACATGTATATGTATATATCATATCTGTTGTGTAAAAATACTTTGAATATTGGAACTTAACTTATGGTTACGATCTAGGATAAGCAAAATGATACTTAGATCATTTTAGTTTAGATCGCCAATTGACTTTTCAAAAATCTTTGTTCAAATCTAAAAGTGAAAGAAAAAGTGGATAGTTTTTGGATCTCTAAATATCGGGAAAACAGAAAAAATAGTTTTTTGGACTAAGGCTTCTATAGATGTTTAAACCATGGCTTGAATAAATCTTGGATTCAAATCTAAAATGGGCTTTGTTTCTTTTCGGATAAGATTGGACTAAAATGACACATTTAAAGCTGAGTTTCTGGGTGGAGTTTGACTCAAATGATTTAATAGGTTTAAGTTATCTTGGACTTGAGTTAAGTTGAAGGTTTTGGATAAATTAGAATACTAGTTGACTATAAGAAATATAACATGCTAAAAGAAAAACTATTTTCTATCTCTTTTGATAAAAACCAAACTATTTATTCTAAGTGGAACTATAATATTTCACAACTTGAAAAGAATTTCAAAAGATGCAAAGTCTGAAATTAGTCAATGTGATGGGACAAAATGTAGACTTCAATTCAAATTCGCATTTGAGTGTTCTTAGTCTGATAATGAGATTGACTAAACATCTCGTGCATACAACATGCTTTTAAATGATATAAATTGTTCATGTGTCTAAATACTGAAATTATAAACTGTCATTCATGCATTCGTCTTCCGCCAAATGGCATGCACGCACACTTGTATCTGTGCACAAATGTGGTTATGCGCATTCACAGTCACCCTCTAGTATAAAACCAAAAAAACTTCTTTAGAACACGTTGAAGTCAGAGTTGGTACGTGGTCGTTCCAACAATCGACAATGGTTCACCCCGGAATGTCCACTCGGGTTCCCTATGTCATTTGCTAAACTACTCCAGTACAACTATGATAGAGAGAAGTCAAATCCCTTATATTAGCACATACGGACTTAGACGGGTTCGGGTATCTCAGACCTACCTGGACTTGATAGGCTGACGCCCTCGTGTCCTAACGGTCTCCGACCCGAAGACACTACATCCAACTACTTTCTATGTGGAAGCATTTAAGTCCCCCTCGTGTGATAAACCATTGTTCCTTGGGGGGGAAAACTAATTGTGCTTTGTCTTGTAGATGGCTCCCAATTTGAAAGTCTACATAGTTATAGAAGCACCTAAGATGTTGAAAGTTTGGTGGGCATGGTTAAGTACCGAACATTCGAAAAGAAGTAACGGGCTGTCTAGGACACCTTCCTTCTCTCATGACTATGAAAGGAAACCCTGACCTCTTAGAAGTCCTTACAAGGTATTGGGATAACGAAAGAATGGTATTTAGGTATGGAGACTTTGAGATAACCACGACCTTAGAAGAAATCCGAGACTGCATAGACAGTGTCGAAACCTATTTGAGGCAGAGAAACAAACCCAACCGCAGCCTTATAATACCCCACAAGCCGACTCCCGGCGAGATTCTTAAGATATTGTCCTTAGCTAGCGCCAATTGGATATTTGGCCCAACCGTAGCTTTAGGGATCTCTACACTCGATTTGGCTCCACCCAGGGCTACGTAGAGCATTCGGTAGAATTTCACTCCTTTGCCGCTTGGAAAGCTACCCGACCATTAGCCTTTGCTATCTGCCCATTACTCATGGTATTTCCCAAAGACTTTAAGCAGGCCATAGGTACCCCGGTCATCTTTGTCGCCCATGCAATCTTTAATGGCATAACTAACAACGGGGATACAAAATACAATGACATAGTCCCAGTCATCATAGCCAATATTTATCGAGCTTTAGGTCAATGCCGAAACCTACATAGGTACTTCCAAGGTTGTAACCTCCTAGTCCAATGGTGGATCATAAAAAAACTCTATAAAATTGAGGTTTCATCATACCAAGACCCTTCCCGTAGAGAGGATGACCTTCTAGTCAATTATCCACATTTAGAGACCCAATACAAAGAGGGGTGGACTTTCATCTTTTCTAGGCTCTGGGAGGATAGCATACAATTGATACTTCCCAACTTCTATTCTGAGACCATATTCATTAGAGGCCAAAAATGTTCTTTCCTACCACTTATGGGGATCAGGGGAATCCGGCCATATGCACATCTTAGGGTCCTATGACAGTTCGAAAGGGAACAGTTAATCCCCCAAATTGGAAATATGGGGGAGTATTTGCATGACTATGAGGACGGCAGGATTGAAAGAGTTGGTGACATCATCCGAGAGTGGAATGGTCGAATCAGATGGGGTTTAGAGACTTTATCCGTTGATCCTCTTAGCCCAGGTCGAGACGAAGACTATGTAGATTAGTTTAGGGCACATTTGCAAGTAACCCTTACATCGGGTCCCAACCTCTACAAGACCAAACAGGATTCGGATTCAAAAGCCAAGATCCAAGCTCGCCACATTCGGAGACAAACGAATGACTGGGATGCCAAGTACAAAGAGAACATACAGCATGATCAACTTGTCATAATCAGTTTGACCAAGGAGGTCGACTTCACTAAGGAGTGTCTCAAGGATTTAGACACCTATATAAAGTAAGATATGGATAAAGTTAGACCAATGACACCCATAGAGAGGAGTTGATGGGTTCGGTCAGTTCTGATGTTTACTTATCTCCGGATTCAGACAGCCCTTCGAAGGGCCAAGAAATCTCGAATTGACAGAGCTTCATTATCAACCAACGGAGGGGATGTTTTCTAACTTTGTTCGCTTTATTCATGTTTTGTAACCACTTTAGGGAAGATATTATTGTGAAATGATTATGGGGGCAATGGTTTGATTAACATCTGGCACATTAATGCTTCAAATGAATAGAAGCCTTGGAGTAACGAGGCATAGGAACGTGAATACTATAATTGTTTGTGTTATTAAACTGCTTATGTGCTTTCATGTATTCCATTCTTAAACTCTTGATTGGTCCCACATTACGGACACCAACCCAAAGAAAAAACAAAAGAAATACCAAAGTTGACTAATTTAACCTCTTCTTAAAGGTTGATTTGCTACTAATGGAGACTCCAGATAGTCACAGTGCCACATCACCGGTTATTGATCTGATAAGCAACAAATGGACTGAGGAATCGCTTTAGATTAAGATCCGCAGGATTGAGTTGGCAAGAGCCAAATTGAAGGAGGTTGACTACAAGACCAATGTGGAGAACGCCAAAATAAATGAAGTGGATGAGATTCTGGAATTCATGGAGAAACTAACTGAAAAGTCTCCCGAAAGAAAACCGCACTACCAAAGCCTTCCTGAAGAGGAATAAACCATAATGGATGACTATATCTCTCTAACTCAACCACCAAAAGATGACTCGGTGTCTTACGGGAAGAAAGCAGGGAACACGATGGAGTTGTTCCCACCCTCAGCGAAGCTGTTGACCAATGTGGGGCGCCACCAGGGCCTTCCCGCGAACCATCTCTAATGTAGTGGGCAATTGACCTCAAAACCTGTGGATCCTACTTTAGAGTCACACCAAGAGAAGTGCACAATATCGAGATCTTTAATAGTATGATAGCCATTGGATGGGAAATATTAGCCCCAGGGTCCTCCCAACATGTGCACCGCTCTTTGCTCATAAAAGGTGCCCATACCATAGGAACCATTCTAGTCATGACATAGATGAATGTATGACCTTCAAGAAAAGAGTCGTCAAACTACTTGACCGAAAACTCATCCGCCACTTGTGGGGATCTCACTCCTTACTGGTCCATGACCATGCAATGCCTGGTGCAGGGATCACCACGGACACACAATTCTAGCGCTACGACTTTACTACTTTTAGAGACTCGTACGCCGACCTCTTTCCACTATTGTGTTGCATCGATAAGGTTCAACCTCTCCAGACTACCTACTAAATCTTCCCAATAACTTCAAAGATGAAGATATGCGTGTACCACCCAGGAGTCCCCAAGTATGACATTGAAGACTGTGAATCCTTCTAGTTCGAGTTGGAGCACTTGGTAAACACCAGCCACATCTGGCTTCTGATATGTGGCCACTTTGGAAAAGCCACTGGAAATTACGTGGTTGTAAGGAAGATGACCCACCATGACTTCAGGGCGAAGCCATCTTTTGGGTAGTTTAGGCATCCCCTTTATAACTTTCAATTAAAGTTTCCCTCTCCCACCTTTTTCTGTACACAAAACCACCACATCAGACCTAATGTCTCGAGGAGGGATACGTAGGAAGCTCATATCGGGTATGGTCAGGGTAGAATTAAGTTTTGGGTAGAAGAAATTAGGATATAATTTCTGTGTAACCCGAACCACGGCAAGGCCTGATTTCTCGAGGAGGGATACGTAGGCAGTCAATACAAGACTCGGCCCCTATATTATATAAATTATAATTCCCCTTTTACTTATATGATGGTTTCAAGATCAATAATGACGTGGTGTAAAATCAACCATAAACGTTCAAGCTGAAACTCTAAAACCAAAATTAGCCAAAGTGATCAAAATACCCCAGGAATAGAAAAATCTATCAAGTGTCCGGATCAAATACATGGGTCTGTGTGCTTTGTTTGCAACTTATATGTGATATCTTGTATTATGATTTCTGACTAACGTACTAACGCCATTTGCCTTTGAGTTGTTTTTATTCTTATAGAAAAGGGTCGATCCATCGCGAAATACTGGCATCCTTCATCAGATCCAAAGCCGCGGCAGCATCCCTGAACCAAGACAACCAATCCAACATGATTGGTACTTTCGAGGATACTCGCAAAAAGACTGCTCTATACGAGGGCGCAGTTCATCAAGATGCCCAGAACGCCTCGCCCTTCGAGGAAATAATCACTATGTTATTGAAACAAGTAGATGACCTTTAAGAAAAGGTCGCAAAGAATGAGGCTAGCAACGCCACCAGAGAGGCAGTTGTTGCTGATGCAAGGAGGCCTTTACCACCCTTTTCATCCCTGAACTCGCCTTTACCTGAATATTTCTCGAACGCCTATATTGGGCCTCTTATCAAATATCACCTCCATCGAATGCCGCCCACATAGCCGGGATCTTTCAATATGTGCCTACTTTTCAAGCGCCAATGACTAATGCCAACCCTAGCATTAACCAAAATACTACTAACCATACCACTCCCAGTGTTGCGGGTACTCCTAAAAGTTGCCCCACACACACCATCATAGCCTTTCATACCCCCACCACTCCCGCCGACTCCTCGTCAGAATTAGACCATTATAAGGAGATGGAGAAGGCTTGAAAGGCCTAGCAATATCGAAGGGATAGATAAAATGGAACAAAGGATGAAAGATCTGTTCGAGAAAGCACACAAAGGCTCCCACAATGCGACGGGAGACCTTGCTTTGTAAAGATCATTTAGGGCATTAAATATCGCAACAATAATTCATTCATCGCGATCGTGAGACCCCACTCGCAACTGAGAAGGATAACCCGACCCAATCCCTGATGGACTCATCGCGATCGCGGACAGGACCATGTGATCGCGAAGCACAATGAATTCATCCTCCCGCAGGCGCGTGTCCATGCATTCGCAACCCATACCCCCGCGATCGCGAGATCCTGACTTCATTAAGGCTCGCGATCGTGCTCCCTCACTCGCGATCACGAAGAAGGAAACCAAATAGTAGCTCCAGAAAATACTAATTTCTCACTCACTCTTATCCAACACTAAAAAAATATTCAGGAGTCAAATAACACCAACCAAATATGCATTCCTATCAGAAAATACACTACGGACACGCTCGCGCACTCAGAATTTTCAAAAAAGGTTTCTAAGGCTCAGGTTTGACTAAATTCAACTCTTAAGTTCTAAATCCACAAATTTACAAACTTACTCACAAAACTCATCGGCTCTCTCTTGGGAACTGTGCTACCCATCCCCGCAAGTCACAAATAAGCAAATAAAAACTTGGGGAGGGTAATCTAGGTATTTCAAGGTAAAACAAGTAAAATGACATTTCGAATCGTTACATCAGTTACCACTTAAATAAACATTCATACTCGAACGGTAAAGAAAAGAAAATACCTGGGCTCTCAAATAACTCAGGGTAGTTAGCCCACATATTAGACTCAGACTCCTACGTAGCTTCCTCCACCGGGAGATTCTTCCACTAAGCTTTCACATAAGCCACATCTTTAGACCTTAACTTTCGAACTTGCCTGTCAAGAATAAATACAGGCCCCTGCACATAAGCTAGGTCCTGATCCAACATCACCAGTCCCATCTAATCATGTAAGAATCATCATGAACATACATTCTCAACATCAACAAATGGAACACCGGATGCACACCAGATAAACTAGGAGGTAGGACCAACTCATAGGCCACTTCGCCAACTTTGTCCAAAATCTCAAAAGGGCTAATAAATCTCATGTTAAGCTTGCCTTTCTTCTCAAACTGCATCACACTCTTCGTGGGTAAAACCTTCAGCAATACTCGCTCACCAACCATAAATATCAAAGGACGAACTCTCTGGTCCGCATAACACTTCTAGCTACTCTGGGCTGTAAGACGTTGGTCCTGAATAAACTTAACTTTATCCAGCTACTCTCTCAGAAGATCAGTACCCCAAGGTCGAACCTTAAAAGCATCAAACCACCCGACGGGAGAAAGACACCACTTACCATACAAGGCCTCGAGCGGTGCTATCTCAATACTCAAATGGTAATTGTTATTGTACATGAAGTCTGGAAAGGGTAGAAAGTACTGCCAATGACCCCTAAAGTCAATCACACATGCTCGCAACATGTCATCGAAAACCTAAATAGTCCGCTCAGACTGGCCATCGGTGTAAGGGTGAAAGGTTATACTAAGATCCACTATAGTACCCAACTCCTTCTACATGGACCACCAAAAATGAGAAGTGAACTATGTACCCCAGTCAAAAATGATAGAAATGGGAACCCCATGCAATCGAACTCTCTCGGATGTAAATCTTGGCCAATTTCTCTGAATTATAGGTAATCTAAACTAGAATGAAATAGGCAGATTTGGTCAACCTGTCCACAATGACCCATATAGCGTCGAACTTTCTCAAGGTAAGGGGCAATCCCACCACGAAATCCATGGCAATCCTCTCCCACTTCCACTCAGGAATGGGCATCCTCTGAAACTCACCACTAGGCCTCTAGTGCTTATATTTCACTTGTTAGAAATTTAAACACCGGGACACAAACTCCATTGTGTCCCTCTTCATCCTACACCACCAATAATGATATCTCAAGTCACGATATATCTTTGTAGCCCCTAGATGAATGGAATACTTCGAACTATGGGCCTCATCCATGATCAACCTAGTCATGTCATGCACTCTAGGAACACAAATCCGACCAGTGATCCTAAAAACACCCTCACTATCAATCACAACCTCCCTTGACTCTCCCCGCAAGACTTTGTCATAAATTTTGCACAATTGAACATCATCGAATTGTTGGGATCTAATCTACTCCAACAAGGAAGATCGTGCCTCTACATAAGCTAATACCATACCAGGCTCCGAAATAACAAGTCTAACAAACCGATTTTCCAAGCACTAAACATCAATAGCCATAGGACACTCCCTTACATGCAACATATCCAAACTACCCATGTTCACCGCCTTACGATGCAAGGCATCCGCTATAATATTTGCTTTCCCGAGTGATACAAGATAGTCATGTCATAATTCTTCAGAAGCTTTAACCACTTATGCTACCTCAAATTAAGATCCTTCTGGTTAAACAAGTACTGAAGACTACGATGGTTGGTGTAAACATCACAATGCACACCATAGAGATAATGCATCCAAATATACAAGGCAAACGTGATTGTTGCCAACTCCAAGTCATGGGTGGGATAATTATTTTCATGATCCTTCAATTGCCTCCAACTATAGGCTGCAAATTTCCCTCTCTACATTAACGCATACCCAAGACCCACCCCAGAAGCGTCACAATACATGGTATAGCTCTCTCCCTCGATCAGCAATGTCAAAATGGGAGTGGTAGTCAATAAGGCCTTGAGCTTTAGAAAGCTCACCTCATAAGCATCAGACCATTCAATCTAGTCAATGGTGCTGCAATGGATGAAAATCCCTCTATGAATTGTTGTTAATACCTTGTAAGACCAACAAAACTCTAAAATTTGGTGATTAAAGCAGGACAAATCCAATCTCGCACAACCTCGATCTTTCTGGGATCTACCATAATACCATCCTTTGTCATCACATGCCCTAATATAGCCACTAAGCTAAGCCAAAACTCACATTTAGAAAATTTCTCATAGGGTTGCTTCTTCTTCAGAACAACAAGCACGTTCCTCGAATGCTGCTCATGCTCCTCATTGCTCTGTGAGTCTATCAAGATATCATCAATGAATAAAATCACGAAGGAATCCAAGTAGTGCCTGAACATCCCATTGAGTAACTCAATAAAGGCTGCAAGTACATTGGTCAATCAAAACGACATCACCAAAAACTCATAATTCCTATATTTGGTTCGGAAGGTTGTCTTAGGAACATCCCCAGTCCTGATTTTCAGCTAGTGATAATCGGACCTCAAGTCAATCTTGGAAAAGATAGAAGCACCCTATAACTGATCAAATAAATCATCAATGCACGGAATATGATACTTGTTCTTGATGGTCACCTTGTTCAGCTCCATGTAATCAATACACATGTGCATATACCCGTCTTTCTTCTTCACAAACAACACTGGAGCACCCCTAGGCAAAAGACTGGGCCAAATGAACCCCTTACTCAATAGGTCATATAACTGCTCCTTCAATTCCCTCAACTCAGCCATTTCCATATATTGACACCTAATTTTTACCTTCTGATAATTTTATTTAATCATTCAGGGTTCCCAAGTCACACAAGGAGTGGGATATACTTTTCTTGAAGTATAATTTTACAAATTACTCTGAGAATATTTTTGTGATTTCATTTGACAAAGTATCACTTGGTATATATATATATATATATATATATATATCATGTCCTAATTTTGATCATTCATTATAATTTTTGGAATTTTAACCGATAAATATAAATGTAATTATCTCAAAATGATTTTTCAAAATTATAGGATTAGTGTCCCGCTCTATCAAACTCGAGAAATTGTTAATTAAATACAATAATAGAATTACATCTCAATTTTAAGTCATGCTTTAAGTTAAAAGACGTTTGTAGGGTTTTAAGTTCCTAATTTGCAATTAGTGCCAAATTTAGACTTAAAACAAAGCTTTTATACTAATTATGCTATTTGTGAAATTGTTCTGTCATTTTTTAAAGTTTAAAACATGATCATATTTATTGTATATCATGTCCTAATTTTTTGTCATTTCATTTGACAAAGTATCACTTGCTATATATATTGTATATCATGCCTTAATTTTTCATAATTCTGATCATTACTTATAATTTTAGAATTTTTACCGATAATTATAAATGTAATAGTCTCAAAATGAATTTTCAAAATTATAGGATTATACTTTTCATAAAGTAAATATGATTTTATAAATTACTCTGGGAATTTTTTTGTCATTTCATTTGACAAAGTATCACTTGGTACATATATTGTATATCATGTCCTAATTTTTCATAATTCTGATTATTAATTATAATTTTGGAATTTTAACCGATAATTATAAATGTAATTGTCTCAAAATGAATTTTCAAAATTATAGGATTACTGTCACGCTCCGTCAAACTCGAGAAATTGTTAATTAAATACAATAACATAATTACATCTCAATTTTAAGTCATGCTTTAAGTAAAAAGACGTTTGCATAGATTTAAGATCCTAATTTTCAATTAGTGTCAAGTTTAGACTTAAAACGAAGCTTTTATACTAATTACGCTATTTGTGAAATTCTTCTGTCATTTTTTGAAGTTTTAAACATGACCATATTTTCTAAATGTGGTCATGGGAATTTTTCATTTACAAAGAAACATTGGGGGAAGCCCCTTTTTATTTTAATTTCCGGCTGAGCCCAAGCCAAAAAACTCAAGCCCAGCCTAACACTGCTTAAGAGTAAAAGAAAGAGGCAAGGCCTCATCATCAGATCCAAAACAAAAGGAAACCCTAGGGTTCCCTTCTTCGTCGTTACCTACATTGCCTCTAACGACAAAATTGACAGTGTACGATTTCTTTACCGTGAGGTTTGCCTTGCCAAGAGAGGAAAGGACATTTAATGCCTCCTCTCTCACACCTCCATGCCATGGTACTATCGTACCACCAACCCCAACCCCCCAACGTGAGGTTTTCCCCTCTTTGTACCTATTTCTACAAGTATTTGCTATCATTTTTGTCCTATTACGATTTGAACTCTTTGATTTCATTGGTTGAGAGCCGAATGGTGGGGATTTTCCCCCCAATTTATTTCTCCCACATCGACAACTTGAGGTTGAGTAGGGTTCTATGTTGGCCCTATAATATAGACCTCTATCTTCATTCTCAAGGGTCCGAAATTTGATTCTGATGCATTCATATTTTTTAGAGTCCTAATCGAGTTTAAAATTGATTGATTTCGCTTAAGTTGGGATCCAGACCATTTTTGGGGAACCCAGAGTTAGCCTAATTAGTCTTCTTAGTTTTAAAACTTCTGTTTTTTGTGTGTTTGCTAGTGATCGAGGTTCAAGAGTGAAGAACAAACTCCATTCGACCTTTCGGCTGCCTCCACATAAGGTAATTCCATCTCCTTGTTATTTTCTTTAATTTCAATAGGTTTTGTATAATATGTGATTGTTTTTTATGTGTTGATTAAGCATATTTGGCTACCTTTTTAAGATTTTTAGTTAGTTATTAAACATGTTTAGTTAGACTAGTTGCTATTATGTTCATAAAATCAGTTATTAATATGCTGGGTATTTATCATTTTCGATTGTTAAACATGTTTACCTAGAATTTGGTGACTGTTTATGATTGATAGGTTGATATCTAGCATGTTTAGTTTAAGTTATATGTGGTTAGTGTTATTTACCATGGTTGTTTTGCTCACTATGATAATATCCATGTATGAGAGTCAAGTTACGTTTAAGAGATATTTAGATAGCTTGTTTATGTGTCAAAGTGTTTATCATATTAGTCTAAGGTAGTTTCCCCATATTTGAATCTTTGAAATTGATAAACATATGATTGGACGGTCCATATACCTAGTGTAGAATACTGAGTTGACTATATTCTCATGTTTGGTTAACTGCTTGTATGAGTTTGGATAGGTAAATGCCTAAACAAGTCATTTAGTTAACTTAATACCATTCTAAGTTTTGTTTAACACTATATGCCGATCTAAATGACTCTAAAAGTGATTAATATGATGGTTGCAGACTGTCTTAACCTTTCTTAGATATTAAATTAGTGTAATTTTGATCCTGGACTTGTCACTTGAGCAAAACCAGTTAAAGAACTACTTGATGATAGAAGGAACATACTTACCTTTTAGAAGATAAGTTTAGTTAATCCATGACTCTACCTGATGCAAGTAAGGAGGGGTGTAAGTGGTTAGTGGGTCGGGGCTTGGTTGTAATCGGGTAGACCCGAAATTGGGACACAAAGTGGGATTCTCAGGTAGGGTGTTTCTGCCGGGCAGTGTGGTGTTTGGTGGCTGTTTCGGGTAGTTATATAGGGAATTGGGTCGAGGCGTTTTATGGAGCTATTTCAGGTGTGTTGAGGGGGATGTTTGTGATCGGTACCTGGTGGTTAGATGGTGGCAAGGTGACAGGACAGAACTGAAACAGTGAAGCCTCGGTAAGGGTTGTCTTGTGGACTATTTGTGGTTGTCGGGTGTGGACGGGAAGTTGCGGGTGGTTTCGGTCAGTGACCTTTAGTGGGGATATTTGGGACATATTGTGGGATGTATTCATAGAAAGAATGAAGTGTTTTTGTCAAGGAATTAACACGAGATGCTAGGTGCAAACCTGAGTACAAACCAAGTGTTTGGACAGTCGATATGAACAAGGATAGTGACACGAGGGTTTTAATGCTAGAGTCGACACCAAGATGAGTTTGGCCAATTGGACAAGGACTAGACCGAGGTTGCTAAGTACAAGCTCGAGAACTAACCAAGTGAGAGTGTCCGGTAACCTTAAGATAGACCATAGGGTTGAGTTTGGTTGGATCACACAAGTTCCAACGTCCACTCGTACCAAGGGGTTCCTTAAGCTTGGTCTTATCTAGGTCACACAAGTACTAACCAAAATTACACCGAAGGGACCTTAGCTTGGGTTTAACTAGGTCACACAAATCCTAGATTCAACTTATACTAAGGGGTTGGCTCACACAAGAACCAAGGCCCACACAAGCACCAATCTAAGGTAGACAACACACAAGTTGAATACTTTAGAGAATGAGTAAAACTCAAGTTTATATTTAATCCACTCTGCCTTTTTACAACATCCTAAGGATCTTATTTATAGTAGTACATAGACCTTTCTAGAAGACAAATTAAAGGAAACAAACTTTAACTACTTTCGGCTACAATGGGAAAGGTGCATTCTTGGCCAATGGGGACACATGGGAAAGGGTTCGGGTTTTCTTGGTGGCCAGGGGTGTTCTCGGCCATTGTGGGAACAATAGGAAAGGATAAATGCCGCCAAAGCCCAATACTGTAGAAGAAATTAAATGAAGTACTCCAAATACAAAGTATGGAAAGGTGTCTATAGGCTTTTCTTGGGGACAAGGATGAACTCAATCTCTTTCACACCCATTTGTGGTTCCCATGTAGAAGAGTGCATGAATTTGACCTCTCAAAGATCTCATCTTCTTGGAATATGGTTGGAAGCTACCTTTCTTTGTACTTGCTTTGATGAATTATTCGGCCAACTCTTGATCTTCCCCTTGGCCGATTTTGATGTCTTCAAGTAGCAAAATTCATGAACTAGTTGGTTCATGAATTGCCTTTTAGGAAGTCTTATCTTCTAGATCATTATTTTCCTTGCCACCTTGTCCTTAACCTCTCGGCCAAATCATCTCTTTGTAAGACTTCTTGGCCTAGTCACCTTATTACATGGCCTAGTCATCCTTCCTTACTACATGGATTATTAATTATGTTCTAATAAGAACTAAAAGTTAAGCTAAGATTTAAAGACAAGCTAAAGGAAACAAGATGGTCTCGGCCAAGACCAACAAGAAGGCCGAAAATAAATGACTTCTTCTTAAAATCTTTAAGTCCAATCTTCAATCCCGCTCCATATTCCATGCCATTTTTAGCATATTATCATTGGATGATAAACCATCTTTGGAACTCCGAGCTTATCACCTCGAGGATAAAATTGGAACCTTGAGCTCACGGGGATTTTTACATCATACTCCCCTTCTTCAAAAGAATTTGCCCTCAAATTCTCATCGTTTAAGTGCATTGATAAGTTTCCAATATGAAATGTTGACCTCTCATCATCATCCGGAATTCCTTCCTAGTATGAGCTTTCTCGGAACCTATCCAATATCTTGAAGGATCCACACTTAAAATAATTTTCCCAATGGAGTAAGGAATCATAGGTAGAAGAAGTGAGTTGTGCGCTACAAAATTCCTCACTAGAGGGATCCATGGGTTACTTGTCTTGAGTTAAGATGGAACCAATTTCATCAACCTCACGCTTAACTTCCAATAACACCTCATCATTCGAAATATGGGCAGCAAGGGTGTTACAAACTTGAATGAAATGATGATAAAAGGAAGCCAAGTCATATAAGCCTCTTACCACCCTTACATTGGCCTACTTGGGCCAACGCCGGGTGGCTCCTTCCTTGTATGGATTGTTATGAATATCCTCGGATGATTCTAAGTATCCCAAGGGTGGTCGTAATGCTTCGTGTATGGAAAAGATTGGGGAATCACATAGTTCTAATGGCATTGCACGTCTTTCGTACGAATCATGCTCTACCTTGAAGGTTAATATCTTGCATTCGATTCTATTTTTCTTTCTTAAGTGTAGTCAAGCCCAATGATCCGAACATAAACCAAGTTAAACGTTCCCAATAGACCAAGGGTCCTGTGATGCAAAATTCCTTGTATGAAAGCAATGGACTAGAGAAAGCAATGGACCTTTGGGTTTGAATTAAGAAGGGACCAACACCGATTCCTTTAGCATCATGCTCAACTTCAATTAATAACTCCATGGTCGGAATAGAGGCAGTAAGGGAATCATCAACTCGGATGAAACACCGGTTAAAGGAAGGCAAGCCACGAAAGTTTCCTACCTTGGAGGAACTCCCATGCATATCCTCGGTTAATGCCATGTAACCTATGGATTGTTGTGTTATCTCATGCATGAAATTCTCGGGAGAGCATGGAGCGTTACATACTCTAAATGACATCACATGCTCCTCGTACACATCATGCTTGACTATTCCACATGTATCTCCTTCTCGTGTTCCCATTTGATGGTATCCTCTCTTTGAGTCTATATTGTAGAACCATTTGGCTCCATTTGATTCCTTAAAAGAAATTTTCCACCTCAGCATAGAAAACTTGCATTTCATGTTATTGCCGATCGCTTGGATAAGAACACATGTGTGCCCAGCCTCATTTCCCTTTTGCACTAACAAAGTGGATGATGTCTCCCTTTCTGGATGGTTTCTATAGGAATGGTGGTTAGGGAATGAACTTCTTGGAAATAAACCAAGAGCATGTCTAATACCTTCTGTCGATAGAGACTCGGTTGTAAGATCACCCGGCAACATATCTTCAAGTTTCTTCACGGGTTCCTTATGGCCGGCATTTCCAACCGTGTCTTCCACGAGCCTTTCCTTGCGCACCAATAGGACTAGAGGACTCCCCTTCTTAAATTTATCCTCTATCTTTTGTGCGTCAAGTAAGAGAGTCTCGGCTTTGCATTTCCTTGCCCTTCAGATTTCCATGTCCTTCACCTCGCTAGGTGACAACAGCACCAACCGGATCTTCTTGTCAATATTTCTAAAGGAATAGCTATAATTCCTTTCTCTATCATGTTGCACTTTTCGATCAACTTGCCATGGTCATCCCATTAAAATATGACACGCATCCATAGAAAGGATGTCACACTATATTTTATCTTCATACTTTCCAATCCAAAAGCTAACAAGAGTTTGTTTCACCACTCTTAGCCCTTCGTCTTGGTTTAGCCGTTGGAGATCATATGGCTTTGGATGATTGCAGGTGGGTAATTTTAACTTGTCCGCCATCTCCACGGAGGCCAAGTTGACACCACTTCTTCCATCAATGATCGTGTTGCACACTTTATCTTTTACCTTGCATCGAGTGTAAAAGAGTTGTTCCTTTTGTGTCTCCTCGTGTTCTTCAAGTTGAACACTCAATACATGTTGGAGAACTAAATCTTCACACACCTCCGCAAGATCAATATCTTCCTCCACATTTTCTTGATCATACAATGGATTAATAAAGGAAGTATTGCCCTTTTCTTCAACATGATACAACGGATTAGTGAAAAGGGTATGACCTTGTTTTTTCTCGAGGAATTCCTCGATTTCGACTTTCTCCATAACAAAGGAATTCCAAAAATCATGGTACTCTTCCCTTTCATGTCTCGGGCTGTTTTTCACGACCCTTGATTCGGCATCATTCATCACGGCATGTTTCGCAAGTTCCTTTCTCAAGGCTTGTGCACGTTCCGCAAGAATGTCACTTACGATCCTCCTTAGTCTTTCTTTTTTATGTAAGACATAGCGTCAAAGCGTGAGACCGGATGGGCTTGCTCTGATACCAATTATATGCAAGTAAGGATAGGTGTAAGTGGGTCGGGGCTTGGTTGTAATCGGGTAGACCCGAAATTGGGACACAAAGTGGGGTTCTTAGGTAGGGTGTTTCTGCCGGGCAGTGTGGTGTTTGGTGGCTATTTCGGGTAGTTATATAGGGAATTGGGTCGAGGCGTTTTATGGAGCTATTTCAGGTGTGTTGAGGGGGATGTTTGTGATCGGTACCTGGTGGTTAGATGGTGGCAAGGTGACAGGACAGAACTGAAATAGTGAAGCCTCGGTAAGGGTTGTCTTGTGGACTGTTTGTGGTTGTCGGGTGTGGACGGGAAGTTGCGGGTGGTTTCGGTCAGTGACTTTTAGTGGGGATATTTGGGACATATTGTGGGATGTATTCATGGAAAGAATGAAGTGTTTTTGTCAAGGAATTAACACGAGATGCTAGGTGCAAACCTGAGTACAAACCAAGTGTTTGGACGGTCGATATGAACAAGGATAGTGACACGAGGGTTTTAATGCTAGAGTCCACACCAAGATGAGTTTGGCCAATTTGACAAGGACTAGACCGAGGTTTCTAAGTACAAGGTCGAGTGCTAACCAAGTGAGGGTGGCCGGTAACCTTAAGATAGACCCTACGCTTGGGTTTGGTTGGATCACACAAGTTCCAACGTCCACTCACACCAAGGGGGTTCCTTAAGCTTGGGCTTAGCTAGGTCACACAAGTCCTAACCAAACTTACACCGAAGAGACCTTAGCTTGGGTTTAACTAGGTCACACAAGTCCTAGCTTCAACTTACACTAAGGGGTTGGCTCACACAAGAACCAAGGGCCACACAAGGACCAATCTAAGGTAGACAACACACAAGTTGAATACTTTCGAGAATGAGTAAAACTCAAGTTTATATTTAATCCACTCTGCCTATTTACAACATCCTAAGGGTCCTATATATAGTAGTACATGGACCTTTCTAGAAGACAAATTAAAGGACACAAACTCTAACTACTTTCGGCTACAATGGGAAATGTGCATTTTCGGCCAATGGGGACACGTGGGAAAGGGTTCAGGTTTCCTTGGTGGCCAAGGGTGTTCTCGGACATTGTGGGAACAATGGGAAAGGTCTTGGCTTTTCTTGGGGACAAGGATGAACTCAATCTCTTTCACACCCCTTTGTGGTTCCCATGTAGAAGAGTGCATGAATTTGACTTCTCAAAGATCTAATCTTCTTGGAATATGTTTGGAGCTTCCTTTCTTTGTACTTGCTTTGATGAATTATTCAGCCATCTTTTGATCTTCCACTTGGTCGATTTTGATGTCTTTAAGCAGCCAAATTCATGAACTAGTTGGTTCATGAATTGCCTTTTAGGAAGCCTTATCTTCTAGATCATTCTTGTCCTTGCCACCTTGTCCTTAACCTCTCGGCCTAATCATCTCTTTGGAAGACTTCTTGGCCTAGTCACCTTATTACATGGCCTAGTCATCCTTCCTTTTTACATGGCTTATTAATTATGTCCTAATAAGAACTAAAAGCTAAGCTAAGAATTGAAGATAAGCTTAAAGAAACAAGATGGTCTCGGCCAAGACCAACAAGAAGGCCGAAAATAAATGACTTATTAAAATCTTTAAGTCCAATCTTCAATCCCGCTCCATATTCCATGTCATTTTAAGTATATTATCATTGGATGATCAACCATCCTTGGAACTCCGAGCTTATCACCTCGAGGATCAAATTGGAACCTTGAGCTCACGGGAATTTTTACATCACCACCACATTTGTTTGTCATTTAATACTAGCTTAAAGATAAAACCATCTATTACGGATAGTCTATATCTGTTTGGTGCAAGTGTTAGTTTTTTTTAGTATCATACCTGGTTTGACAATGCTCATATTACATCACCTAGTCTCTGCTTAGGTCTTAAAATGACATATTTGATTTGTTGTTTGGTTCTAGTATGTTTTAAGTTAACTTAGGATAATCAATACCTAGCAAGAGAAGGTTATTACAGTTATGTTAGACCACCTAATAACTTTGGAATAAATATGGTATGTTACAAGTTACTTGGTTTGTCTTTCATGCTTTCCAGAGTTTGTTTGAGATAAAAGTAGACAGTTAAGGAGAATTTAGGCTTGCATAATGTGTGCTCTTTTTTTGTTTTACACTATGTGGCATCTAAATGATTTTAAAATTGATTAATATGATGGTTGCAGTCTGTCTAAAACTTTCTTGGCTATTAAATTAGTGTAATGTTGATCCTGGACTTGTCACTTGTGCAAAACAAGTTAAAGAACTACTTGATGATAGACGGAACATGCTTAACCTTTTAGAAGATCAGTTTAGTTAATCCATGACTCCACCACATTTGTTTGTCATTTAATACTATCTTAAAGATAAAACCATCTATTAAGGACAGTATATATCTGTTTGGTGCAAGCGTTAGTTTTTTTAGGATCATACCTGGTTTGACAGTGCTCATATTACATCACCTAGTCTCTCTGCTTAGGTCTTAAAATGACATATTTGATTTGTTGTTTGGTTCTAGTTGGTTTTAAGTTAACTTAGGATAATCAATATCTATCAAGAGAAGGTTATTACAATTATGTTAGACCACCTAATAACTGTGGAATAAATATGGTCTGTTATAAGTTACTTGGTTTGTCTTTCATGTTTTCTAGAGTTTTTTTTTAGATAAAAATAGGCTGTCAAACAGAATTTAGGCTTGCATAAGGAGTTGATTACATCATCCAAGAGTGGAATGGTCAAATCAGATGGGGTTTAGAGACTTTAGTCACTGATCCTTTTCACCCATGTCGGGATGAAGAATATGTAGATTGGCTGAGGGAAACTTTGCAAAGAACCCTGACACCGGGTCCCAACCTCTACCAGACCATACAGGATCGGGATTCGAAAGTCGAGATCCAATCTCACTGCATTCAGATACTAGTGAATGACCGGGATGCCAAGTACCAAGAGAATATATAGCATGATCAACTTATCATAGTCAGTTTTGACCGAGGTCGACTTCACTAAGGAGTGTCTCGAGGATTTAGACACCCATATAATGAAAACTCTGGATAAAGTTGGACCGATGACACCCATAGAGAGGAGTCGATGGGTTAGGTCAGTTCTGATGTCTACTAATCTCCAGATTCAGACCACCTTTTGAAGGGACAAGAAATATCAGATCATAGCTTCCTGCAACTATCTAATTGGGATCACAGTTCCGACCATTCCTTTGAAGGCCGAAAGGTGAAGAAGTGAATCATCAGCCACCGGAGCGGACTTTTTCTGACTTTATTCACTTTATTCATGTTTTGTAACGCATTCAGGGAAGATATTATTATGAAATGATTATGGGGGCAATGGTTTGATTAAAATTTGGAACATTAATGCTTCAATGATTAGAAGCCTTAGAGTAACGAGGCATAGAAACGTGAATATTATAATTGTTTATGTGTGTTTAAACTACTTATGTGCTTTCATGTATTCCATTCCTAAACTCGTGATTGGCCCCACATTACGGATACCAACCCAAAAGAAAAACAAAAGAAACACCAAAGTTGACTAATTTAACCTCATCTTAAAGGTTGATTTGCTACTAATGGAGACTCCAGACAGTCACAATGCCACCTCACTAGTTATTGATCTAATAAGAGACGAAGGGACTGAGGAATATCTTCAAATTAAGATCCGCAAGATTGAGTTGGAAAGAGCCAAATTGAAGGAGTTTGACTAAAACACCAATGTGGCGAACGCCAAAACGAATGAAGTGGATGAGATTCTAGAATTCGTGGAGAAACTAACTGAAAAGTCTCCCAAAGTAAAACCGCTCTACCAAAGCCTTCCTGAAGAGGTAAAAACCATGATGGATGATTATATCCCTCTGACTCAACCAACAAAAGATGACCCGATGCCTTATGGGGAAGAAATCGGGGAACACGATGGAGCTGTTCCCACCTCAGCGAAGCTGTTGACCAATGTGGGGCACCACTATGGCCTTCCCGCGAACCATCTCGAATGTGGTAGGCAATTGCCCTAAAAAATTATGTATCCTACTTTAGAGTAGCACCAAGATAAGTGCGCAACATCGAGATCTTTGATAGGATGAAAGCCATCGGACGGGTAGAAATTAGCCTCAGGGTCCTCCAAACCTGTGCATTGCTCTTGGCTCACAAAAGGTGCACATACCACAGGAACCAGCTCGGCCACGACATGGATGAATGTTTCGCCTTCTAGAAAAGGGTTGTTAGACTGATCGACCGAAAAGTCATCCGCCACTTGTGGGGACATCACTCCCTACTGGTCCATGACCATGCCATGCTTGGTGCAGGGATCACCACGGGCACACAATTCTAGCGCTATAACTTTACTACTTTTAAAGACTCGTACGCCGACCTCTTCTCAGTGTTGTGTCGCAATGGCAAGGTTCAACCTCTACAGACTACCTACCAAATCTTGCCAAGAACTTCAAAGATGAAGATATGCTTGTACCACTCAAGAGCCCCCATGCATGATATTGAAGGGTGTGAAGAATTAAAGTTCGAGTTGGAGCACTTGGTAAACACTAGTCAGATCTGGCCCATGATATGAGGCCGCTTTGGAAAAGCCACTGGAAAATGTGTGCTTGTAAGGACGACAACCCGCCATGGCTTCAGGGCGAAGCCATTTTTTGGGTAGTTTAGGCATCCCCTTTATAACTTTCAATTAAAAGTATCCCTCTCCTACCTTTTTGTAAACGAAACCGCATCCGACCTGATATCTCGATGAGGGATACGTAGGAAGCCAATATTGGGTCTGGTCATGGTAGAATTAAGTTTTGGGTAGAAAAAATTAGGTTATAATTTATGTGTAACCCGAACTATGACAAAGCTTGATTTCCCGATGAGGGTTACGTAGGCAGTCTATACAAGACTCGGCCCGTATATTATATAAATTATAATTCCCCCTTTACTTATAGGATGGTTTCAAGATCAATGATGACATGGTGGCAAATCAACCATAAACTTTCAAACTGAAACCCTAAAATCGAAATTAGCCAAAGTGACCAAAATACCGCCGGAATAGAAAAATCAATCAAGAGTTTGGATCAAATACATGAGTCTGTGTGCTTTGTTTGCAACTTATATGTGATATCTTGTATTATGATTTCTGACTAACATACTAACGTCATTTGTCTTTGAGTTGTTTTTATTCTTATAGAAAAGGGTCGATCCATCACGAAACACTGGCATACTTCACCAGATCCAAAGCCACGGCAGCATCCCTGAACTAAGACAACCAATCAGAGGTTATGCAACCTCTCATGACAGCTAATCATAAAATCATATGCATCATCCTCGGGATCTCCATCGTATCTGAAAGGATCCAACCTCCTAAACCTCTCGAACATCTTCTGCTCCTCAATGGACATAGCAAGTTGTGCAGCTGGAGGTGTAGCAAGACTAGGTATAGACATACCAAGAAATTGAGGGGATCCCAGCAGGTGTTGGATGAACCCCTGGCGTCCGAAATCTAAGAATAGCATCAAGGTCGGGAGTCTGTCCTCTGACCCTAGTATTAGAACCATCAGAAGTAACCGGATGGACACCCTGAGTTATAGACTACAAGAAGCTCATCATCCAAACCATAAGTCTCTTGAATTACTGGCGTGGCAATGAAACCCGGGAGCATATGATTATGTCTATCCCTATCATCCTGACCCTGATCATCCTCCTCAACATGAATCTCATCATCCTCTAGGATAGCCTTAGGCTTCGGAGACTCGACTCAGTCATGAGCCCGAGAAAACTATAGGTGATCGGCCTCAGGCAATTACTCGAGGTCTACCCCTAGCTCTAGCTCTACCTCGCCCCATGCCCCGTACACTACCTCTGACAATGGATGTGGCCACATGTGAGGTATCATCATTTCCTCCTGCAACTGATCTAGTCCTCGCCATCTGTGAGAAGTGTGAAATAAAGAGAATTAGAATTCAATCATAATCAAGTCGCACGAAGGAATGAAAGAATGAAATTTTCCTACATGTCCTATAGCCTCCCGAAGATAAGTATGGAGCTATTCATACCAATCCTCAAGACTCTACTAGACATCTCTTATGTACTCATGAGACCATTAACCTAGTGCTCTGATTCCAATTTATCACGACCCAAAATCCCATTGTGCCGTTGTGTCACCTACCCTAACCTATAAGTAAACCCTACTCATACAACATATGAATTATGCAAAATTAAATGTGAAAATTAAAGAAGTAGAAGAGAAGTAATTAACAAGTCTTAAAAATATAAATACAAGTCTGAAGAAAACGCCAAATACATATCCGGTAGTCATGAGTACACAGCTTTAAATATGAGTACAAGTCTGAGTAGAAATAACCAAACTGTCTTCATGTACATGACAGAAGATAAAGATAGATAAGAGATCCAGTGATGGGAATGCATCAGCGGCTCACCCTAAAGTCTAGAAAGGATCGCCTTAAACTAAGCATGATCAGTTGCTTCGTCACCTCCTGCTGGGTACCTGCACATAGAGTGCAGCAAGCATAGAGTGAGTACGGGAAATATGTGTACTCAGTAGCATCATCGACTGACCCTAGCTATAATGATGGCGAGGGTTGATACTTTCTGATACCTCTCTATTGGTTAGTCACTTTAGGCATAATATAATCAGTTAACCAACCTAACAATAAATTTATGACTCGATTATGTAAAAGTTCTCACTCGATCTCAAGTCATAAAAGATACAGCCTAAGCCCCAAAATCAGGCGTCCAGTCCCCATCAACCTCACAACTCAGCCTCATAATAGTACAAGTCTCAAGTGTCCATAGTTCTTATATCAAATTACAATATCAAGTAGTCTAGTATAAACCAACACTGAGTACACACAACATCAAATACATATAAGAATAAGGATGAATGCAATGCTGATGATATGTATGTATGCAATGGCCATATGTACCCAGTATACACACGCTGCTACACGTGACCCATGGGGGACTCATGAGGTCTATATATCCATCCGAGATGTTCCATTGGATACCAACTCTATGGCTGAAGTGTCATCAACAATCATCACTCTCGTAATTATATGCCACATCTTTTAACCCAACTTTTCAAGATGTTTCTCAACAATATAACAGTAATCAGTGCCAATGATAAAAATGCTTTAATGATATGGATATGCGTACACCATGCAATCAACATAATCAGTTTAATCATAAAATATCAATTTACATTCAATTGTTCAAGTGAGATATGGAGTGATGAATGCATGACAAGTCAAATCATAATATATATCAATGGCTACAAGCCCAAGTAAATATAAATCATACCAACCTAAGCGGACTCTTTCACTGCACCTCGTGGCCTAAAGGCTAAACACATAAACTCCTTCACATACATCTTTCTAGTTCATTAATTACCCAATTAAGTTCATCCGGTTCCCGTATTAGTGCTCATCACATCACTAATACAAACCCCCAAATCCCCATTACTCATCTTAGTTCATTACAAGCATACCAACACTAATACGCTCTACTAGAGTCTAGAAAGTCTCAACTTACTTGAATAGAGCCGAAGAAGTCATGCAATAGCCTTTCCCTTTCGTATCGCCTCCTCATGAGCCCACTCTGATTAATCATATCCATAATCAATGAGATTACGGTCTAGTCAATAACCATAATCCCCAAGCTAGTTTATAAATGAACTACGGGCCCATATTACTAAAATACAAACTTTTCTACACAAATAGTACCCATACGCTCTAAATAATCATAATACCAAGTTAATTTAATAACGAGACCCAATTGGGTCCTCAATTTCAAAAATAAAGTAAAAACCCCAATTTTCAAACCCTAGAATTTCCCCCAAATCCCAAAAAGGGTTTAATCATTCAATTAGCCCATTAGTCAACACCCACTAGTCATTAACATCATTAATAATCAACACCCATAAGAAAAGTCCACTAATTAACCTCTGATTTCTCATTTAAGACCCTATTATTCCCAACATAAACACTTTCCCATTTCCCAAACCTAGATCCAAGCTTAAAATCATGGAATACACTAATATAATTAACTAGAATGGAAGATTGGGGATTACCTAGATGAAGAAATCTGATTTTTATCCTTAAACACCACACAAGTCAAGTTTAGAAAGTTGGAAAGTGGAAATGAGGTAAAATCTCATTTAGGGAATTAAATATCTTAGTAACATTGACTTCATCGCAATCACGAGACCCTACTCTAGACCACGAAGGCTAACCCGACCCAACCCCCGCTAGATTCATTGCGATCGCGAACAGGACCATGCAATCGCAAAGCACCGCGACTCCATCCTCCCCTAGGTGCATATCCATGCATTCGTGACCCGTAACTCCATGATCGTGAGAGCCTGACTTTATCAAGTCTCGCGATCGGAAAGAAGGAAACTAGACAGTAGCACCAGAAAATACTAATTTCTTACTCACTCTGTTTTAACACTCGAAAATCATTCAGGAGTCAAACAACACCAACTAAATATGCATTCCTATCAACAACAAAAACTCCAAACACGCTCGCGCACTCGAAATTTCTAGAAAATATTTCTAGGTTTAACTAAAGTCAACTCTTAAGTTCTAAATCCATAATTTTACAAACTTATTCTCAAAACTCACTGGTTCTCTCTCGGGAACCGTGCTATCCTTCCCCCCAAGGCATAAATAAGCAAATAAAGTCTTGAGGAGGATAATTTGGGTATTTCAGAGTAAAACAAGTAAAAATGACTTTTCGAGTCGTTACAAGATGGGGAAGAGATGAGGGTGATTCAGTTGCTCCTCAATCAACTAGCATATTTGTTGATGTTGAAGTTTCATTTGAATAATTGGAATCTCCTGTTCGAGATAGAATAATAGAAGAGCATGATCTATTTGTGTTAGATCACCCTTCTGAGTCTGTTGGAGTTCCAAACGGAGCAGATGCGTGTGAAAATATTGAGTGTTCAACAGTTGGAGACAAACCAGTATAGTTACCTACTAAAGTGTCTAATGATGATGGTGAAAAGATGCCAATTATCTTCAGTGGTGTTGTGCCCAAGTTGGCCCCTGTAATTGCTATCCCGTTGAGGAGTGTACCATGTATCGAAGAAATAGTTGCAGAGAGTATTCACAGGAAGTATGTTGATGGTGCTGAAAGGATTGATAACCCAAAAGAAAGTGAGAATGAGTATCTTGACGTTTAGCTTGACGAAATTGTTAGTCTTGCTTCTTTTGTCGTTCACGGGGCTACTAATATTGAAACCCCTCCTGCTGCGCGATAACCAAAAGAAAAAAAGAAACTTGTTTCTCATTAAAGACAAGGGGTCATAGGAAAAAGAGGGCAATAGTCGATACCCCTCAACTTGACTGGATGTTGCATTCCAAATATCATAATCTTCCTGAGGGTCGTCAGAAGGATATAAGACTAGCATAATAACTACAGACAAATTTGCCCCTTCCATTCTAAATCAAAAAAAATATGTGTCCCTTTAGAATAAATTCATCAATCCACAAAAGCTTCCACCCAAAAAGTTTGTTCCCACTGGGTAGGTTTTTTAGGTGTGTGTGTTTTTGTGTGTTAAAGTGTTTATAGTTTGTCTAGAGTTATACTTTATTTTTAAAGACTCTCTAGGTGTAAGTATGCTACACTTATGACTCAAGGCATAACTTTGTTAAAGACTCTCTAGTTCAATATCTGCCTTAGAGTTTTTATGCAATACTTATGCCTCAAGGGGATAAACTCAAAATTAATCATATATTTTGGTTAGACATAGTTTGCTGGTTTGATTCTACATATCGTAATATAACATGGGACTTTTTTAAGTATATGGTTCTTATTTTATTTTACATGTTGGTTTTGTTCTTTTAGTCTTTTTAATTTTTGGATGAAAATATTTAATTTTGTGATGTTTCTTGTTATCTTTAATTTTTTTAATCAGGGAAGAAGATGAAGAGTTCTACCCTACGCAATATAACATACTTCAAGAAAAGTTCAATTTGGGTGTTTTTACACCTGAAAAGGGATATTTTTTCTTGAATTGTACCATGATGTATTTGCGCTCGAGGATGAGGTTCGTGATAGTTTTTTTAAATTATTCTCATGATATATGATTTTTTTTTAATCTAAAGTTATTGGTTAAGGCCTAACTTGACTAATTTTTGGCATCTGAAATTATGCCTTAAGGCCTAACTTGACTAACTTTAGAATATAAAGTTATGTCTTAAGGTCTGACTTGACTAACTTTAAAATATAAAGTTATGCCTGACTTGACTTACTTTTGGAATCTAAACTTATGCCTTAAGATTAAGGCCTGACTTTACTAACTTTGGAATCTAAAGTTAGGTCTTAAGGTTCCCCTTGCCATGCTTCAACCAGCTGCTTTGTCAATATTACTATATATAAGCTAAAGGTATGAACGACCGATAGGGAGAGGGCTAAAGATTTCTTTTTTTATTGAATTGAACGTGTTCATTCATTTTGACTACTTTAGCATATTTTCTCATACTAATTTATACTCTACCTTCCCGGAGTTCATTCTATGACTTGACTAACTTTGAAATCTAAAGTTTTGTTGTTCTTTTTTTTGTTACTTATAAGTTTGTGTTGTTCTTCTTGATTTTGTATCTTTTGGCTTTTTTGCTTATTGCAGCAAGTTAATGTGATGATGTACTACATGATTAAGAAGTTGATGTATCATCCACCCCCTGGTGTTGTTATCAAGTATTCAAGCACAAATATTATGTTTGATCAATTTTTAAAATTTGTAATGCAAAGATACTTAGACGATAAAAATTATTTCCACTGGTTTGAATCATAAGATGATGTTTTCTATCTCGGTAAAATTATTTATGGAAAAAAAGGCAAGCATCTGTCGTGGGAGAATTTTTATAAGGTATAATCCCGATACGCCAAGGCGATGCTAAATACGGACAAGCCTATCATTATGTGCTTGCGGTTTTCGATATTGACAAGCGTAAGCTTGTACTTTATGATTCATTCAATGACAACAAGGAAAATAAAGTTTTGATCGAACATCTCGATTGCTACTCGTATATGCTCCAAAAATTGTTGCAATGTTTTGAATTTGAGAAATACAGGCCTTCATTTACAGATTTCAGTGATGTCCAAGTATACTTTTGCTAATTGTCCAAAGCAAGGCTTGTATTTATCTTTGTTTATTCTTTCTGATCTTTTAGTTGTGTTTTTTTTTATGTTTTTGTCTTTTTCTGTGCGCTAAAGCTATATTGTTTTATGACTTTTCAGAAGTAGAAATTGTGGTCGTTTTGTGGTGAAGTTTGTTGATATGATCATCAATGGTGAAAATGTAATGGACTAGGACACTAGTGATGTGTTGGATTACATGGAGACATGGTCAATCAATTTGTATTCTCATGCAAAACATAAATTAGTTGAGGGTTATGAGACTCTACCTGAATCAGCAGGACGTGATTATCATGATCAAAACAATATAGAGTGCACCTTTGGAAAGAGAAAGGAAGGGAAATGTGCAAAACATACTATAATGATTAGTACGTTTTTGTGCTTGGAAATGACATGATTACATTCGAAATTGTTTGTTGATAATAATAAATTTTATTTTCTTAGGGTTTTTTTCTGGTGGAACCATACTTTGTGCACTTCTTTATTTTTTACTTATGAAACTCAAATCCTGCTTCCTCTGCATAATTTGTCTCTTTTTGTAATATGAAGTTTTGCCACTCAGGACAGAGTTTATAGTTTCTCTTTTTTTGTATGTGTTGCATGTAGAGTTTTGCCCCTACATGTAGAGTTCTGCTGCTGCAGAATTGTGCAGAAATTAAACTTCTGCAGAATTTCTAATTTTAAATTTTTTCCTCTATAAGTTTTATAAATTGGTTATTTGATGCTCATACTACTCAACTACCACTTTTGACAATGAACTTCAATTTTCTGCCTATATTGAATGAACTTGTAACTTTTCAACTACACTCTTTTAGGGTGCAAACTGCATATTCTAGTGTTCTATAAATGGCATCAATCTTTTCAGTACATTCCATATTCATGTTTAGATTAAAAAAATAGAGTTTTCATTATAATTTTTTTTTCCAAAATGCATCATGCAAGTTCAAGCAGAAGCAATGAAACTTCAAAAACTCTCATGCAGAGATGGAATTCTATTAAATCTGATTGGAAAACTATAAGACCAAATTTTGGCTGATAGTTGTTTCCAAAGAAGTTTGAATAGAGAACGTATGAAATATTGAACTGATACTGCATTTGATAAGATGACGAGGCAGTTTGATTCATCTAGTCATTCTTATATGTTTAATAAGGCAAAGCTCAGAAGACTCTTGCAAAATATTCTTAATCTAATGGATAAAATCAAAATAAAACAGAAGACATCCAATGTACTGAAGGCTATTGTCATGGATCTTACGGGTGTTTTTTCTGAGAATCCTATTATCATATCCGATGATTCCTTTTTTGATGAATTCACATCACTTTCATCTTAACTTAGACAAATTGATGAGTTTCATGAGAGTGATTAGGTGTTTTTTTAAAAAAAAAATGTTTTCTTAGGTACTTTTGGCTTTTTATAGTCATTTTGTTTGTACTGTTTTTAATTTCTCTAATATGATTAGTGTATCTTTGTTATGATTAATCCACAAATCCCTCTAATATGATATTTTATTCTAAGTTCTGCCGTTAAGGCATAACTTGAATAAATTTTTGACAAACTATGGGACATAAACTTAGGCCTTAAGGCATAACTTTATACAAAATTCTGCATATTCCGTCATAGGTTTTTATTTTATGAAACTGAGCTTATGCCTATTCAGAACATAGTTTTTTTATTTATGAAACTGAACTTATGCCTATTCCAGCATATTATATGAATAAAGTTATTTTGTAAGTTTGCCTTAAGGCATAACTTTATAACACAAATTTAAAAAACATATGCATTAAGGCAGAACTTTAGAATACAAACTTAAAAAACATATGCATTAAGTCACATAAGCTTTGGCCTTTTAAGTCAAAATTTGACCAACTTTGAAACATAAAATTAGGCCTTAAGGTGGAGATTCACAATGTGGGATACAAAATTAGGCCTTTAAGGCAGAACTTAGTTAATTTTATGACAGTTTCTAATAAGTCATAAAGTTAGTTTTATTCAGTCGCACAAAGCAGTTGGATGGTCAAAAGACGTATTCATTTCAATAAATAGGTACTCACGAAGGCATTCATTTAACCTTAGTTAATTTGTTTGACTATAACTACTACTCAATATTATAAATAAGACCCTTTGTTTAATCATGAGAATAAGAGTTATAATCTGAAAAAAAAATTTGAAATTTTTTTTCAGTTCAAAATGAATCGAATGGACACTTTTGAGAAAACATTGACCAAATCATATGTCCAAAATGATGATTTTGTACCTTTTTTTTGTATCTAACTTTTTAATTTGCTTCTCTTTTTTTTACTGCAATGTTATGTAATTATAGTAATATTAATTTTGATCTTTTTTTGTAGATCCTTCCCAATAGTGTCTGGGTTCCGAATTATGACTGTGATACTGAAGTATATTTTGACGGGAATATATACAAAATGACCTATAAATCTTTACATAGTTGGTTATCACAGACGCATTTGTCAAGGCTAAAAATATTTTGTTGATACGACTGGACTTAGGGTAGGAGATACTCTATGTTTCACTGTTGGTGAAATCTTTTATGGCATACCCGTTGAAGTTACGAAGAAGAAGATGAATAAACATTTTGTTATAGTTGTTGTTTTATTTTCAATTATTTTTATGAATGAAGTTTTAAATATTCATAACTTCAGATAAAAATTAAAATTATGCCTTAAAGCAGACTTTGATTAAATTTTTGGAGTGTAAAGTTCTGTCTTAATGCCTAATATTTCCATACTCACTAGTGTATGTCTGCCTCATCAGGCAAAGTTTTGAATTTTTAATTTTGTTGACAGAATCATAGAAGTAGATGTCTGTGATTCAAACTATGCATTTAAGGCCTAACTACTTGTTTATTTCAACCTATGTTTTATTCCGTAGAGTTATTTTTGTCTTTGACTTAAAAGGTAGTTGACCAGTCAAATTCATTAATTCAAAATACCTATATTTTCAACACAAATTTGACTAGAATTTTAATGTCTTTTGATTATATAAATAAGAGTATTTGATTTTCATTAGAAAATAATTAAGATAGGTTTGGTCCCAACTTCTATCCTCCAATTCTCCTCTCTCAATCCCTTCAATGCCTTTTTCAACAGGTTTGCGTGTCTATTTATTTGTTTCTTTTATAATGGAAGAATTGGGTTACTTCAGGAAGATGATTTCGTAGGTTTTTTCTTCTACTTTTTGTTTGTAGTTTTGTATGTGTGTTTTAGTAATTTAATTTTAATTTTAATTTTAATTTTAATTTTAATTTTAATTTTAATTTTAATTTTAATTTTAATTTTAATTTTAATTTTAATTTTAATTTTAATTTTAATTTTAATTTTAATTTTAATTTTAATTTTAATTTTAATTTTAATTTTAATTTAATTTAATTTAATTTAATTTTAATTTTCTTTTACAGATTTTTCCTTCTACCATGTGAAATGATCTTCCAAATGTTGAGTGTCCAGTTTTCTTTTATATGAAAAGGAAAATATATATCACAGAATGACATTTAGATCTGGTACATACAAATGTCTCTGTCAAGGTTGGAAAGATTTTGTTGATTCAACTGGACTACAGGAAGGAGATACCATATGTTTTAGAGTTTTACCATGCAATGTTGGCTTTCTAAGTTTATAAGAAGTCAGTAGTTATAATCATAGATTAGGTTTTTTTTGTCTTTAAGTAATTTTTATGAATCCTGATAGGGTAGGATCTTTTGTTGTAGGTTTTTGAATGTTATTAATGAAGTTTTATGTTATGTTTGTTGAAGTTAATTTTTTTTTTGTTTTTTTTTAAATATTCTCATGATATATGGTTTTTTGGAATCTAAAGTTATGCCTTATAACTTGACTAATTTTAAAATATAAAGTTATGCCTTATGGTCTAACTTGAGTAACTTTTGAATATAAAGTTATGTCTTAAGGCCTAACTTAATTAACTTTGGAATATAAAGTTATGCCTTAAGGCCTAACTTGATTAACTTTGAAATATAAAGTTATGCTTTAAGGTTAAGGCCTGATTTGACTAACCTTGGAATCTAAAGTTATGCATCAAGTTCTAACTCGACTAACTTTGTAATATAAAGATAGGCCTCAAGGCCTAACTTCACTAAATTTGCAATCTAAAGTTATGTCTAAAAGTCTAACTTGACTAACTTTGGAATCTAAAATTATGCATGAAAGCCTAACTTGACCAATTTTGAAATTTGAATTTACCCCTTAAGGCAGAGTTTTTTATTATTTTTTCTAGATTGTAATGTTATGCCTTAAGGCAGAGTTTGATTAATTTTTGGATATTAAAGTATTGTCTTAAGGCAGAGTTTGAGTAACTTTTGGAATCTGAAATTATATTTTAAGACAGAGTTTTGGTTATCTTTATTTTGTCTAAATTTATGCCTTTAGGCAAAGCGCATCTGATGATTTTTGTCTCTGTAAATTTTTTAACATGATGCCTTTATCCAGAGTCCCTGCTTTTACATTTTGACCAGAAAGCCTATATCATTTTTTGCTGGCAATATATACAATTTTTCTATTTTTTCTACTAAATAAAATATGTTTTTTCTTGCAACACATGTACACTAATATATTTTTGAAAAATTAGATACATTTTGAAAAAACTAGAAAAACTTTTTGAAAATCAAACATTGCCTCTTCCAACATATTTTTGTTGTCCTTTGTAAGCTGAAGTTCTGCCCCTGAAGGCAGAGTTTGTAGTTTTAAAACTTTTTCACTAAAAAGGCATAAGATATTAAAAACAATAGGTAAGAGTATATTTATGCTCTATGACATAAGCTCTATACACTTACAAGGTTGTAGTCTTTCAGATACAAATTTATTTTGCCCTTTTTTAGGGCAAAACTAGTTATACTTGTCACAGTAGGCACAAATTATAAAACTGGAGATATCATTTAATCTTTTTTTCTGCTACTATTATTATTAGTACTAAGAATATAGAAATTTAATAACAAGGAATAAAACTAGCAAAATATATAAGAGTGTATTTCATATCATCCGTCATTCATATTTAATTCAAAAATTCTCTATAATCCAAATTTTCTTTTCATGTATCTTCTTGCATATGGATTGAGAGATGGACTATGGCTACAGGAAGCCCTAGTGTGTCCGAAGAACTTGCATCTACCACATCTGTAAGTGTACTTTGTTGTTTCTCCTCTTGAACAATATCTTTTTGTTTGTTTTCTTCCAGGACGCTTTTTTGACATCTAGCGGTGTTATTTTGATATCCTTGATATTTAGTGGAACAATCCATGAGTCTTCATTTTCAACGGATAGGATTTCACCTTTATATGTCTCTTGTCAGGCTTCTTTTTTGAAAGAATCCGAACAATACGTAAATTTGTTCAAACTCCTCTTATCAATAACTGTCATAGCATGTACGCAAGGTAACTCATCAGTTTGGAACTCCAAGAAATCACAACTCATGTCCTTGAGGTTTACGTTATATTGATAACCTTCATCTTTCACAACAAATTTGACATCAATGATATTTTCTACCTGCAGGAATTAGTGATACAAATGAGTAATACTGTTTTTGTGCAAATTGTAAGGATATGTAAGTCCTGGGTGGTTTTATCTTTCTGTGTGCCTAGATTTATGCCTTAATGCAGAGTTCAATTAAATTTTTAGATTCCAAACTTATGGCTTAAGGAATGATTAACTTTGGATTCTAAAGTTATGCATGAAGGCAAATGTTTTGATGAACTTTGGATTCTACAGTTATACCTTAAGGCAGAGTTTTAGTTATGTTTTGGAATCTAAAGTTATGCCCTAAGGCAGAGTTTTGGTAAAATGTACTTACTTTCATTGGGAAGCATTTACTTATCCTTTCATGCAAAATTGTTTCAACACAACACGTCAGGTCACGGCCAGGTCCTGTTGAATCCAATCTTCTTTGGTAAAATCAATTTTGCAGCTTATTTAGTATGTAATCTATACACACAAGTATTGGCAGCTCCCTTGCTTTCCTCAACGGAGAATTCATTATCTCTACATTATTTATTGTGAACATGTTGTAACGCCTGTTGGTGTGAAATGAACGTGTCCATCTTTCTGGCAGTTCTTCTTCTATGTATTCTGCGGCTTTGGCGACATCACTGTCATGTAGATATCAAACTCTGCTCGTTTGTAGGTAGTTGTTGCATTGTAGAATAGGGCTAAAATCACTTTAGATGGGAAATATTTCTGTATGTTCTTCTCCATGTGGTAGATACATATTCCATGCATCCAACCTTGATACACCTCTGATTGCATTTGCAATTGCAGAATGGCGGTCCGAAAGAATTGATAGATCTTTACGTGTGCCAAACACCCTCTTTAAATGCTTGAAGAACTAGTTATATGATTCATTATTCTCATAGTCTGCAATTCCAAATGCCAGGGGGAATATGTTGTTGTTGCCATCCTTTGCTACTGCAATTATGAGAACACCAAGGTATTTTTATTTCTAGAATGTTGCGTCCACCATAATAACTGATCTGCAATGTTTCCAACCTTGAAGTGATACTCCATAAGCAAAAAAACATACTTAATTTGTTGTCATCATCCTATTTCATGTTTACTATTGTGCCAAGGTTTCTATGTTTCATCATATGAAGATATTGAGGCATCTTCTTGTAGTTATCCTCTAGACTCACTCTTATGACATCGTAGGCGTATTGGAGCGAACGTCGTGCTTTGTGGTAACCAATGTACAATTAACATATGCTTCTCATTTCTGCAATCACAAATTTAGGGGTTATCTATTGTAGTGTACGGCGTACTAGGTCTATGATGTACTCGGATATGACCTTTGATGTCGTTTCACATGTCAGAGGTGATGAAATAAATGGCACAATTGTGTTTCTTTTCAAACTTGACAACTTTGAAAAGTTTTGAGTTTTACACTCTTGAACTATGAAAACGCTAAATACAGTTTGCGTCCACACATCTGATGTAAAACCTTTGTTTGCATGACTTTTCTATCGTGTAATGTTGATGACGTGTGATAGCAATGTTATTCATGCACTTTTTCACATCATTTTTGCCTTTGAAAATATTCCCAACTTGTACTTGATCTATTGATGCTCTAGATGTCAAGATTATTGTCTCAGTTTGTATCATCTTCCTCTTTACTATCTTTTTTTGTTTGGAAGGTTCTTTTTTAGTTTCTTCAACTATTGGCCTTGGAGTTAGTAGTACAATGTCCATTGAAGTTGGATGTTGGGTAGTGTGTTGGTCATCATTTTGAACTTGTGGAATATTGTGTGGCTGTCTTTGTGGCGATTCTGGTGTTTGGTTTGGAGTTAATATTTCATTATGGTAATGATGTATCTAAATGTTTTGTTCAATAGGGCTGGCCTATTTCTCTCCGAAGTCAACTAAAAGCATTTTTTCTTCATTAGTTATACATAGTTGTCTGTCAATTTCTTCTATGGTATGCCCTTTTGTCCTTTGCAACACCGCATCAGTTGTATTGAACTCCACTATAAAATGGAAATTTATGAAGTTTTTGTTGTTATTGAGTAAATACAAGCAAGTATTAAGCTCCTTGTCATTTGTTACCCTCATTCCTTTGAATATTTTCTCTCTAGTGTCAAACCATATGTTGGCTTCTTTCTGCCGAATATATTGTGTATCTATCTCAAATATCTGCTCACTGAATTTTTTAAATATTAAACCATTGTTGACAAGTATTAGCTTGGTCTCATGATCGACATAGTTGTAGGTTGCGTTCCATTTGCCATTGAAAGCTATGTAGATGCAACTTTGCACCATTTTTATGTTAAAATTCCTGCATAAACATTAGATTCATTCAAATCAATTTGTGTGAAAAATATTTATGTTTTTTTAGGCAGAGTGTAGTATGCTAAACTAAGCTTTTAAGGTAGAACTTTATTCAAAACTTCATAAGACATATCAAAGTTTATGCAACCAAGCCTCAACATTTATGCTAAATCAAGTCTTAAGGTAAAACTCTGTTCAAAACTCTGTCTGATCTGCTTTATCAGGCAGAGTTTGTCCTAAACTTAAGGCAGAACTTTTGTATGAATCTTTGCCTTATCGACTTAATCAGGTAGAATAAAGTAAAGATTTTTCAAAGTAAAAAATAAAGAATAAAAAAACAAAGAAAAATATAATTATTCAAAATTTATTATATTCTCATTCAATTTACAGAACTACAATCGACCAACAGTTATCTCTTTTTTTAAAATGGAGTAACTATTTTTCCATAGAAAAAAGTAAACTGGAACTTTTTATATTGTTATCCATCTTGGAGAACCCAAACGTCCAGTAGTTATTGCACTACAACTTCTATATAAAGCAATACAAATTCTGTAAAAAAAAAAAATACATCTCATCTTATATCTCAAATGGTTAGAACAATAACAGTATTCACGCTAACGATGCAGCACAACATGGTGGGGTTCAACATGAACATCTCCGCTTCAATTACCATAAGCACCCTAATCAAGCAATTCTCTTAATGTCTCATGATATTGATGATCTGAAGAGAGACATGAAATATATGAGGTCTCTTTATTGTGCCCTAAGCTGAGAAAATGATGATATGCGATGGGAACTTCATTATGTGAGACAGAGGCTATTCCAGCACACTGAGCAGGTTGATGATCATGTGATTTACAATGGTTACATGTGAAGTTAGATGTGGGGGCGGGTTATTTGTTTTTTTCCTTTAATATTTTTTTCTTTTAAGTATGTTTTTTTATGTTTATGTGGACATCTTTTTATTATTATTTATGAATGAAATTTTCAATTTATTTTAGCATTTTTTTATATTGTTTTGCTATGCATTTTTGTTATACCTAACCTGGTTGATGTCTGATTTTATTAGGCAACGTATGTTGCATATCTTTGTCTTAAGACATATCTTATTCAATATAATATGCCTTAAGGTAACCAAATTCTGCCTTAAAGCCTAATTATATATCACAAGTTTTGTGAATTTATGCCTTAAAGCCTATTTTTTATGATCCGAGTATAATGTTTGAACAACAGGATGGTCAACATGATGGTAACAAAAGGCTAATATATGTTCATCTAATTAGATTAGGAAGCTTGTTAATCACCTTAGAAGTATCATTTCTTATCTAGGTTGTTTGATCTTGAGGTTCGACCGAACTTTGAATCTAATGACGTTATTGAGAAAGTTCGAGTTTTGCCCAAAAAAGTAATTTTTGCCTCTATTTTATTAAATTTTTGTTAAATATACTGTAGTTTTGTTAATATTTTGTTCAAGTTCTGCTTTAAAGGCCTAAGTTTGTCTTAAAAGTTGGTCACCTTCTGCATTAAGGCATAAAATACCAGAGTTAGTCAAGTTCTTCATTAAGGTCGAATTTTATGTTCCAAAATTTGTCAAATTTTGCCTTAAAGGATAGTTTGTGTCTCGTAATTTATCAAAATTATATATCTCAAAGTTAGTGAAACTCTGCCTTAAGGCCTAAGTTTGCATAACTTATTAGGCAAAGTTTTGCATTTTACATAACACTGCAAAGGTCTATTTTTTTATAAAGTGTATTCTGCCTCAAGGCATAATTTTATATCCCAAAATTTTGTGAATTTTTGCATTAAGACCTTTTTTATGATCCAATGTTTTTGGTCAAGTTCTGTCTTAAAGGCCTTATGTATTAAAATTAGTCAAGTTGTGACTTAAAAGAATAATTTTATATTCCAAAAGTTGGTCACATTCTGCATTAAGGGATAAAATAACAGAGTTAGTCAAGTTCTTTATTAAGGCCTAATTTTATGTTCTAAAGTTTGTCAAGTTCTACCTTAAAGGCCTAAATTTGCATAACGTATTACGTAGAGTATTGAAATTTATATAACACTGCAAAGGTTTATCTCTATCTTATTTTGACAGATGTATTCTAAAATTATGCCGATAAGGCAGAGTTTGTATAACTTATGCCTAAAAGGCATAATTTGTATAACAATCTAAAGGCACAGTTTTAAGGCATACAGTATTCAACATCCTCTGTATAATAATAATAATAATAATAATAATAATAACAACAATAATAATAATAATAATAATAAGGCATACTTTTGATAAACAATCCAAATTTTGTGTTTAAAACTCTACCTGATTGTTTTAAACTAACCGAATTCAGATATAAATAATATAATTGATCAATTATATTCAATAAATATTGTATAATATCAAAAGCATGGCATTAACTAATAAAAATCAAAATCAAACAGAATTTGTTTGCAATTGATCGTATAAACTGATTCAAATTTGAATATATCAATCGATCCTATGTTTTGTTCAGTCAAAGTATGAGCTGTGAAATCGAATTTGAATTCTAAAAATCAAAATCGATCTAAACTAAAATCTATGATCTAAAGTTTATAAAGTATAAAGTATAAACTAATCTATACCTTTTCTAATGTCGTTACAGTAAAAAACGAGTATAAAACGTCGGAGAATCGTCGGAGAAGAGTTAAAAATCGCGGAGAAGATTGGTGAATCGTTGTGAGGAGATTTTAGAGTGATTTGATTTTGGGGTTCGTTGGGTTAAGTTTGGGCTTTTATATGTTTCAGTGAGGGATAAGATCGTCTTTCTATTATTCAGCAATAATGTGGAAGGGCAAAATTTAAATACTTCTTTTTTGAGGGGCAAAAATTAAAGATCGGCGCGTTTGAAGGGTAATCGTGTCAATTGCCCAATGATATGCACAAAGATATACCTGATATATATACTTGGTATACAACATGTATACCCTTATGTATATCAATCATATACTTTCAATTAAAGACATGATAACAATATTTGAAGACCACAAAGATGGACATGCATATATACAGACTACTACAAACTCCTATTTCACATTTTTAACACATTCATGATTTCAAACTCAGATTTATTCAAATAGACAACAATTTACAGTACATTTATTCAGAAGCTCAGATCATCTTATGACAGAGAAGGAAGTTTGAATGTACAAAGAGCAAGACCATAGGGTCATCTAGTTCACCTAGTGTGATTACTCCTGACAAAGGGGGTAAGGCAGAACCCAGATGAGAGTCATTCAAAAAATACATGAGCTATCTCTGATGTAGCTATGTCAACAGGACAAGCATCTGAACACACTAGCAGCACCAAAACAACTTTCCCAGATTTTTAAACCAAGTAAAACATCAAACTTTGGAATCTAAATACAGTAAGCCACATGGATAACATTCTTATCCTATACATATCCTATTTGAATCATTCAGCTCCTATTTAGACTTAATCCTTTTGTTAAAACAAATAGCAAGTAAAGCAATTCAAACCAGATAAGAACCAAACAGATAGGTCAGGTTGGGACTAAATGGATTAGCATGATTTCTATCTAAACCTGCAGGTCTAGTGACTGTCTATTACTGAATAGGTTTCAACATATGGCATCTCACATGACAAAGAAAAGGGAAGATACATTGATTCTAATTGCGTATATAATTAGTCAAAATTACATCCTAGTTCTAAGTTTTCATCACATATCCTTCCATTCATAAGACAGGGCCTTACAAACACTTAAGACTATTTTAATGTGTTCACACAACCAATCAGACTGACCATTAACAGATTCTTGACTCATAATCAACATCACGCAAGAAGCCAAACAATCATGATAGGTGACATATTCTTACTGAGTCTGGTGCATATTGAGGCAAAACACAAGATTTCACACATGGGATTGAACTAACAGTCGGTTGAAAAAATCACATGTAAGTCATTTCAAGATAGTTGACAGGTAATGACACTTAGCACACTATCACAGAGCTAGCCATAGTCAGATAAAGACACTACCAAACTAGGTTCATGGTATCACATTAGGACAATCTCAATATATTAGACCAAACTCTGCACTTTATAGCCTAATATCTGGGTCAGACAGATATATGGGATGACTAACAGGATTCATAACCTTAGATAGAGAACCAATCAAGCAAACATCATAAAGAAACAACATATACACATGCAAACAACTAAACATGTCATATTGAACTAGCCATGGTCAATTCTGCATACAAAAGAATTGACCATTTACCTATTCTATTACACCTTAACTTAATCATTCAGATTTCTAAATTTCAAATCAAATAGTAGGCATTAATATAGGTGGCAAGCTAACAGTTTCAATCAAACATATGAAAAGTAAGAAAACATAGTTTCAATACAACATTTTTGACACAATGAACATTATTTTTGAAACTTTAAAGCTTAGCATTCTTTAACTTAAGCTAAAGTGTAAGTAGATCATGATATCAGAACTTGGACTCACTGACAACAAGGACATGACAGAATCACATGTAGCTCCAAATCAAGCATACATAATCTAGACATGAAACAGAGCACACGTAGACATGACAAAATTATCAACTAAGAGGCTAACAGTTACCTAACCTAAACTATCCATACAGAGGTCACAGACCTTATGGATATGAAAGTACAAATGCTACCAGATCCATGTAAAGTCTACATTAGTTCTAAATCAACTTCAATATTTGTAAATTAAACTATCACATGAAACCACAATTCTTGTAAGTTCATTTCACACTTAAACTAGGTAACAATGAACCTGTTCACACTCATAGATGACTCAAGCAGGTTCATTATTACAGATTATGAATGTATAGCTATGTTGAATTTATCTTTAACCTACCCTGAACAGTCTACACAACACATATGATTGGGTGTCACAAAGACGTTAACAGTGAGTCAGGATCATCATATGATTAAGCATTGAGGCTGAACATGTCATTAAGGATCACACTCAACCTACACTATCCTAAATCAGCAAATGAAACACAAAGAAGGCCTAAAACAGATTAAACAGATGCTAACATATGTGCTAATCATACGTTAAGCTTAAATTAAATGAGGTAAACATATGATAGGCATGGCATGAACTGGACAAGTTTTTAATCATAACAGGCAAATAACAAATGTTTCAAACCTATATTGAATCTATACTAAGTCTAAACCAACCCTAATGAACACCAACTATTCATAAAATCAACTAATCAGGATTATCATTACATAGCTATGCATACAGAGTTATTTTATACACCATATAGACCTAGTTAAGTGTCATGTCAACCACAGTAGGCATAAATTCATTCAAACAAGTTCATGAACACATAAATATACAGATAATTAGGCTGAAATTAAAGAGAGGTAGGAGAGGCAAATACCTTCTTGTGAGGCAGCCTAGGATCAAAGTTGGGCCTTGAATCTTCACTCCGCACCTCGATCGCACTCACACAAACACAAAAGAGTAAAATTTTAAAAATGAGAGACTAATTTTGAGTGGTTAGGGTTCCACCAAAGGGCTTCGATCCCAAAATACCCAAAATCAATCAAGTTAAATCAAAAAATAGCTCTTTAAAATACAAAAGCCTGAGATTTAAAAATTCTGGATCGTATACAATGAGAGAATGGGGTTCAATTTATAGAACCCCCAAACCCTAGAAATTTTAGGTCGAGTCCGATGTGGGATAACAAAATTGGGGGGAAATTTCCCTCCTAAATGTACTCAACCAATCGAATAACACCGTTTGAAATCAACTGGGACAAGAACTAATAAAAATCACAGCAGAAAAGCAAAAGAGAGGGGCAATCTCACCTTATAGTGGATCTGCTGTGGACAACAGGTGAGAGAGAGAGAGAGAGCAAGATCATTGATTTCTCTTCCCATACAAGGCTGAGCAAAAGCAACGTACCCTGACACTTGCCATTTCCAGCATTAGAGCGAAGAGAGAGAAGGGGGGGGGGGGGGGGGATGGCTGGCTAGGGTTTCTCTTCGAAATGAAAAAGGGAAATGGGGCTTTGGGTCATTGTTTACGCGTAATAGAAAAGGCTTGGGCCGGATCGCGGTCCAATTGGGCTGGACCCGACCGCTTTAAAAGAATTAAGGTGGCCTAATGTTGCGTTTTAAACAACATAAAATCAATGGCTAGATTTTGTAAATATGGCCACTTCTAAAATTAACAAATTTCACATAGTTTCAATATAACCAAATTAAATCAAAAGTTTCGAGACACTAATTGAAAATAAAAAACCTTTAAATCATGCAAAATCTTTTAATTAAAAATTAAAGGACTTGAAATTCAGATTTAACTTAATTATCCCGTTTAATTAAACAATATTTCCAATTTTGGCTGAATGAAATATTGAATCATTTCAAATTGTGAGCTTGCGCAATTTTTTCACTTTAAATTTTAATTGATAGTTAAAAAAGTGAAAATGAGACATGATATACAAAAAATATACTGGATGATATTTTGTGAAATAAAATGACAAAATATTTCCGGAATAATTTTATAAAATTATTTTTACCTTATAGAAAGTATATTTTATTCCGTCTGTGACTTGGGAATTTGAAATAATTAAATATAATTATTGAAAGGTAAAAACTAGGTGTCAACAATAGTCTCAACACTCCTGGTAGCATCCACCACTTCCTGAAAGGTGAGGCCTGAGACTACCATATGTGTCGCTGTAACATTAAGATGGTAGGACAAACCTCTCATAAACTTGTGAATCCTCTTTGTGTCATCTGGCAAGATAGACAAGGCATGGCAAGATAACGAATAGAACTTCATCTCGTACTCAATCATAGTCATACCCTCCGTCTCCAACCTGTCAAACTACTATCGACTCTTATCCCTCAAGCTACGGGGAACCCACTTCTCCAAGAACACTCTAGAAAACTCGGCCCAAGTAAGTGGAAGCGACTCAACTGGCCTAGTCTCAACAAAAAACCTCCAACACTGTTTGGTAGAGCCAATTATCTGATCACTACAAAGTCAACTCTATTGGACTTAACCAACCCCAAATTGTGCAACCTCTCATGGCAAGATAATAAGAACTCGTAAGAATCACAATCAAGACGCTTAGAATACACGCTAGGGTATCTTGAAGAACCGAAGTAGCAATAAATTCCTTAGGTGCCTGGGTGGGTCCAAACTCCTCCGCCTACACTGTCTCTTCATCTGGCTCTAGACTCAACTCCCTAGCACGGGCCTAAGCAACAGCTGGTGCTCGGCCTCTAACTGGAGTAGCAACACGGACTCTTGCCTTACCGCGACCTCTACCTAGTCTTGTGCCTCTCCCTCGAGCAACAATACTGATAGCGGGTATGAGCATCAGTGCGGGCACCTGATCTCCAACTGCAGCTGAATGTGTCATCACCATCTGCGAGAGAATGAAACATGAAAACTATTAGAAACCATTAGAATCAAATACACACATAAGTAATGAAATATTAGAGTTTTCCTATATGTCACATAGCCTCTCGAAGATAAGTACAGACGTCTCCGCACTGATCCACAAGACTCTACTAGGTATTGTTCTTGTGCTTGTGAGACCGATAAACCTAACGCTCTGATACCAATTTATCACAGCCTAATTTATCGAGCCGCGTGGAACTAAACCCCAATGGTCAGTAAGTCAATCACAACCTCAATCAACCCAAGTTTAAAGAAAGTAAAAGCATAAAATAATTAAGCAAAATAATACAAGTCATAAAAGAGTAGCTTAATATAGATATTGTAAAAATATAACCATTTTCCAAGTCTGGTGTCACGAGTACAAGAACTATCTAAGGATTAATCATAGTCTGGCTAAAACACCCAAATACAGTCTGAAATGAAAGGAGTGAAAAGTAAATAAGAGAGGGAATCCGGTGCTATAGATCATCTGGTAGCTCACCCCGTATCATCCAAGCAGCTCTTCAATGGGCGGGGATAATCACGTGTCCCACTAGTACTGGGAAACGAACTGGTACACAAAAAGGTGCAACAAGTATATTGTGAGTATGAAAAATAACATGTATTCAGTAGCATCATCGACTGACCCTATCTTAAATGGAGACGAGGGCTGACTTTCCGAATACTACTAGCACACTAACTGTCATTAGTTCATTAAAACAATAATCCCAATTACAATCACACCTAAACTATGAGTCCAAGCGTATGTTATAACATCTAGTTCCTCTAATTGATCAAGTATTCACGTAGCCAAGTCAAATGAGTTCAAGTGTAGTAGGTTCTCACACATATAGGATAATATAATCTAATTCCACACAACATTTATTTCACACAGCATAGAGATGATGTGAGATAAGATGCAAGTCAAAGTATAATTTAGGGTCTTTATTCTCGTTACCGGTACACATACATTTGAAAATGCAAGTCAAACTGAGGTCTCTAGGTCAAGATATTGAATTATGAAGTCTAAGTTTGTTTTGGAAGATTTAATTCTGCCCAGGTGAACCCTAATCGCGATCGTGGGACACACCATCTCAATTGTGGTTCCCTGGACTCTCTTCATTTTGTGATCGCAGCCAAGGCCATCGGGATCGTGATGACTGCCGACACGGACCGGCCCATAGACCCACTTTATCGTTGTGAAGGACACCCCCGCAATCATGATAGCCAACCCCCACCAAGATTTCGACACCCTTCTCGCGATCGCGAAGACGGGTGCCTAACACCAGAAATCAGCAATCCCAAAACTTTCCCAAACCTCGATTCAACACTCGAAACTCATCTAGAACCTCCCGGACACAAACCAAATATGCATTTGAGTCATAAAATAAGCTTCAGACCTGCTTGGGCACTCGAAACACCCAAAAGATGTATTCTTGACCCAATATTGAGCGTGGTCAACATTCCAAATCCTTAACTTAATTTCTCAACCAATGACCTAAATCACAACCGAATCTTTCGGGACCCGAACCAATGACTCAACTAAGTTATAAATTACATTCCGGGCATAATGGATTCGTCGAAACGCTAATTCGACCTTGTTAACCCCCGTTGTTAATTTGGTCAAACTTTCTCATTTTCTTGACTTAGAAACTTCCAATTTCACAAATTCTTCTCCAAAATTCACATGATTGCCTTGGGAATTGTATCATTCATCCGCACAAATCACAAATACCATTTTAAAGCTATATAAAAAATATTTTAGGGGAAAATACCTAGAGGGTCGTTATAGAAAAAAACTCTTTCATTAATAAGTTTATTTTTTCAATTGCTTCTATTTCGAAATTTACTTAACATTATGTCAAACACTTCAATTAATAAGTTATATTATTTCAAAATTTTCTATTTTGATATTTTACTTGGTATTATCCAAAATACTTTAATGATATATATTAGTATACATGAGTAGTTTTAATATTAATAAGTTATATTTTGATAGATTTACTAAAAATTTAATATCGTTGATAATGTAAAAATTATTCCACAATTCTAAACTTTACAATAACAATTAGGGGTATAGTTAGTGTTAATTATAATCCAAGAATGTGTAAGCATTATGCCAAACACTTCAATAGATTTATTTTTCCTTCATTAATGTTAATTTAATCAAGTAGATTTTTGACATTTCAATAAATATACTCTTTCAAACCAAATTAGGGTTAACGAAAATTAAAGTTTTTGGCTAGGCTACTTTAAATCTTCTAGGCCAATAAATGTATTGGAAGTGTAAAAGCTAAGGCCATTGATGTCTTACAATATCAATACAAAGTTCTAAATTCATCAATACAAGGCCATTAACGTCTTACAACATCAACACAGAGATTTTAGTTTTTTTTTTCAACATCAAGGGTGTTGTTTTTTCAACACGAAAGATGTTCAAAAGCTTCAACAATTATTTCCAAAAGCATTCACATATCATTCTCTATGGTTTCTTGAAAAACTCCTAAGAAATAGTAATATGGTCGCAAACAATTCCTTTTAAATCTTAGCTAATTCATTAAATTGCCAATTCTCCAAAATAATAATATGCATACTTCACACAAGTTCATAAGAAATAAAGTTGTACTTGTTCTACAATTGATGAGTTTGTTGGAAGTTCTACGCTTTATGACAATCAGCCTGAACCTAGTCTTTACAATCCAAATCTACCTTTTTGAACCCCGTCTAGAGATTTTGTTTTTGTTCTAGCATAGGTTGCGAATAGTTATTGGTCTAAACAAGTGTTTTTGTAATGTTTTTAATTCGGGTCTGTAATAATTTCATTGGCACTGCCTAATATTAAATGCTCTTTTAATTTTAAATTGTGGAATTATATGAGATTCCTAATATCCTCAGATTAATGTAATTAACATGTACTCTTTGTGCTTGCATTGTTGTGTGTGGTTCTGTTTTTGCTCTAACCTAGGTTTTGAAATTGTTACTCAAAGTTCCCTGACGATTCCCCTTCAAAAAGTTGTAATCCCGTAACTTAAATCTTCCAAAACATGTAGAAGAAACTAATATTTTTATATTAGGGGTTCCATCGCTATTGTAACTTTTTCTTTGCAAATGTGGAGCCCCTTGGATCTCAAGTTCCAAAAAGAAGGATTGAATTGTCACAGGCAACTCCTAACAAATTTAATGAAAAAAATGATCAACCAAAATTAGTACAAAATATTTTGCTTAAAAAATCACTAACGGAGAACGACGAGGGATATAAAGGAAAAAGCAACAGTATACCAACTAGAAACGTGAGGTGCATATGTCTAATAGTGTGTAGGGTGGAATTAAATAGAAACTAGATAAAAAGAAAAATATAATTATGAAATAATAAGTATGAATTTAACGTGAAAGAGAAATAATGTAATAATTCAAACTATGTTAAATGGATTTTTTTCTTATTACGTAACAACAAATTTAATTCTAGTGTCCCAATTTACGGGACACGAAATTTTAAAAATAAAAGAAAAACTTTTGAAAATCTATAATCTAAAATAAATGTTAGATATTTATGTGTCGATAAGTTGTATTTTAAAGATAATCTGTTACCAAATATAAAAAGTCTCAATGTTATTACCGACTAAAAATAAAACAATATTACATAAATTGGAATAAAAAATATATAACATAATAAAATTTAATAATAAAAACAAATATATATTTAAAATAACAATAGAATGGGCTACAACAATCCAAACAAGCTGAAATATTTTTTTTTAAAGGAAAATGGTCTACTTGAGAAAATGACTAAAATATGCTCCTTTGAATCAAAATGCAACAAACCCCGGTGATGAACGCCATCACCACCGATCAGATTCAAAAGGTAATATCTCTTCTCTTTTCTTTTTCGCCTTTTAATTAGAATCTAAAACAAGATTTTGCTACGACAATTTTCTTCTTGGATGGTCTATTGCCTATTTCTGTTCGTTACCAGCCACATAGCAATAAACACAAATAGAAAAAAGGACTTTCTGAGAAATGGTTATTTAGAGCTTTTAATATTAACTTTCAAATATCCAGTTATGCAAGTTTTACAAACTGCTAACAGCTTTTATCCTATGACTACTAAGAGAAGCTTATTTTTACTCTATATATTGGAGCAAAGGAAAAATGTTATTCCATTGTGAATTTCGAAACTATGTTACCATAACAATATTGAGTAAGAAGCACCAAATTGAACGTAACACATGGTTGGCAGTTACTAATTCATTAAACTTTTTAATTGGAGGGACCCAAAGTGCACATTTCAATTACATGTCATAAAGACAGAGAATTTGTAAATAACCCCAAGTGCATCTTCTCATTATTATTTTTATAGGATTAGAGGAAGGGGGTTGATCATGGTTTAAAAAATCTTTTGCTTGTCTAATCTTCTGCTACTGTTGGGTTTGTCATGATATCAATTGTAGTCATAAAAGGCGTTTTGTTTTGACTAGGGGTGGCCAGTGGGGCGGAGCAGGTTGGGACGGGTTCCGGCGGGACATGGGGTCGGGATCGGGATCCTCCTGGACTGGCGGGCCGGGAAGAGGTTCCGTCCCGTCCCACATCCCGCCGGAAGAGGGGCCGGGATTTGGGGGGACGGGTCGGGTCGGGTTGCAGGATTTGGGCTTTTTTAGACACTTAATTTTTAAAAAAAATATATGTAAACACTTAAATAATTGAACAAGATAGTTTAATAAAAACATCCCAAAGCTGTTTTTGTGCCTTTTATATTATTTAATAGAAATATAATTTTTTGTAATACAATTTCAAAATTGCAACTTTGTTTCATTGTTCAAAAGTTGCAACACATAGTAAAATTGACATTAAAAAAATTACATAGTTAACCATTCTTTTTCTAATTTCCTCACAATGTCTTGAGGATCTTCGGTTGGATTTGAAAGTTGTTGGTCAAATTGTTCAACGTCGCTTCCTTCTCCCTCGGACAAGATTTCGTTATAGTTGTAGTCGTCTTCTTCGTTGATATCTGGTTTTTCGCACCTTCTACACTCTGCTCTAGTCCAATCTCTGAATAAAACTGCAATCTCCAAGCTGTCTCCCACCAATGAGTGTCTGTGCTCTCCTATTTGAAAATTTCCAGCAGAAAAAGCGCTTTCAGACGTTATTGATGACGCTTGAATGTTCAACACATCTCGGGCCATCTTTGATGGTGTCGGAAATGTCTTCGCATTCTTCCTCCAGTATCTTAGCAAGTCTTCACGTCCATCTTCATTGACAATTGATTCGTACAGTACAACATCCTGCAAAACATAAACATCAAATTCGCTAACTTGTGAAGAAGTTGAACCACTAAATATTCTATTTCTAAGGCCTTGAACACTAGCAGCATAAACCGCATGTCTTTTATTAGGTTGCAGTGAAGTAGAAGAAGATTGTACCGAAACCGGTTGATTATTTGCATTTTCTTGTTGGTAATACATATATATTTTCTTGCATTCATTGTGTATGCTATACATAACTTCTTCTTTAGTTAGTTCTTCATTTGGGTCTGTTGGAAGTATTCCTAAGCTTTCATAAATCGTTTTAACAAGTGCTTTACAACCGTCTACTTTAATAGTAGAATTTAATACATCACCAATAAAATAAATAGTGAGAATAGGAAAAAGTATTTTTTTTTATTTTATAAACATTTTTTAATAGCTGGCTTGTAAGTTGTTTTTTGCATATATTCATTAAGTAACAAAAATATTAGAGCTATATAAAATAACATAGTTGAAATAGTAGGATAATAAATTCCAGAAAATTCTTTAGTAGCTAGAAAAAATTTCTCTAAAAATGCAATAAGTTCCGAATTTTTTTCCCAATCATCATCTACCAGCATATCCGTTGGACTTTGATTATGGGCGTTAAATAATAAAGTTATAGGTCTTTTATACTCGTGAGCAACAAGTAGTTGTTCATATAAAGAATTTCACCTAGTTGAAACTTCTTCTGGAATTTTTCTATAAGGTAGTCCACAATCCTGACAATCTTTTTATACTCTTTGTGTCTTTGTATTTTATTGCCTTTAGAAATAAAGTTTATAGCAAATTGTACTTTATCAATAATGTTTTTAAAACGTTTTAGGCCATTCTTTACAACTAAGTTATAAATATGAAATGCACATCTAATATGAAAAACATGGGGAAAAGATGGAGTAAATCGAGTTTTTAAAAGGTTTACAACATAATCATTAGCAGTAGCATTATCTAATGCAACAGTCATAATTTTTTTAATAATTCCATAATATTCACAAATTTCATGAATATTTCTTGCAATAAATAATTCAGTGTGCCTATAAGCAATATATCTATATGCTAAAATACGTTTTTGCATAAACCAAGTCTCATCTATCCAATGACATGTAACGGTTAAATAATCATTACCGTTAGTACTACGGCCTATATCAGAAGTGATAGTCACTTTGCCATTAAAATGATATAATGCATAACGTAAATACTAGGAAAATCGTTAAAAGCAGGATTATACGTTTCTCTAATGTAATGAATAAAACCAGGAGATGAAGGAAATGAAAAAGGCAAACCCTCCACTGCAACTAATTTTGCTATATTTTCCCTATCTTTGTATTTATCATATTTAGGACCTATAATTTTCCCCGTCATCGGGTTAATTCGACCATGTATTGGGTCGGGGACACTATGTGAACCTTGTCCCGACTTAGAAGGCATTGACACACCTGATTTTTCATCCAGATATTCGTTATACCTAGCTTTGTGCATGCTTTGTACATGTCTCAATAAACCTCCCGTCCCACCATGATCTTTCCGATTTTAAATTTATAAACTTCTTGACAAATTTTACATCTAGCTAGTTGATTCTCACTGTTCCTATCAAACAAATCTCATGCAGGTGATTTTAATTTTCATTGTTTGGGCCTCGACTCATACTAGGGAGAATAAGAGGCATTCCATTTTCAATTTCAGGTTGAGACTCAGTCTGAGCCTGAGGTGGAGGTGCACTAGTGGGTGTGTTATCTACATTATCGTCTAATTCATTTTCAAAATTAAAGTCTGGTTCAGCTGCAGAATATACCTCATGATCTAATAATACATTAATATCATTAAAAAAATCAGTTTCATCTATATGAGTAAAATCATCGGGACTAGGAATAGGATTACTAGAAGATGCACCTTTACCCCTGTTACCCCTAGTACCTCTATGAGAAATAAAATGTCAAATTCGTTTAATTATAATTATGCAAATAAATAATTAAAGATAATGAAATTAAGTAATTAAAATTAAGTAACAATAATAATTTAAAGAAGGAACGAAGGTACCAAATGCCGACGTAACGTCGACGTGTAATCGAGGTTAAAAATTGAAACTTTGCTCGATGGATGATCATCAAGCTAGTTGCCAACTTCACCCCCAATTTTTGAACTTTGATACAAATAAGCAAATAAATATATAATATTTAGTAGGCAATGTAGACTTGTAGAGAGATAGATTGAGAGATTGTAGGAAGATTTGTGAGAAAAATGAAGCGGAATATGAGGTATTTATAGTTGAGAAATAGGGTTAAAAGTGTAAATATACTTAGGGGTTAAAAATAAATATTAAGGGGGTAGGGGGTTTATGGGGGGCAAAAATGGCCGTTATAGCCGTTGCACAACGGCCAAAATTGAAATTTGACCGTTGTTGCAACGGTTATTTTTTTTGTGGGGGGAGGGGGGGACTGGGTCGGGACTCGGCGGGATCGTGACGGGCGGAACGAGCCCTAGTCCGGTCCCGAGATCGAATCCCGCTACCTACAATTTCATCCCTTTTTTTTGGGGGGGGACGGGGCGGTAATCGGGACGGGCTGTGATCGGGCCGACCCGGCCCACTGGACAACCATAGTTTTGACTGAAGTACATTCACTATGATATATTTGAATTTTTCTTGTCATAGTTCTTGGATGAGAACAAAAATTTGATTCGAGCCATCTTGGAGAACTTTCTGAATGTGCCCAGTAAGTTGCACTCCTACTTGAAAGTTGCAGCTTTATAGTAATTGCATGTCGTGTATTTAGCATTTCCATTTATCATCAGTTTTGCAGCTTGAAATTGAAGGTATGCAAGGATTACTTGATTTAGTTTTTAGTTCCTAGATCTTGTTACAAAGAAAATCACCTAATGACACATTACTGCAGTTCTTTTCTAAATGACAAACCTTTCAGTAATAACAAGATGCTATCAAAAGCGTGTACAAATAGGGAAAATGTAGCTCAGCCATATAGGATTATCTCTTTGCTTCAAAAGAACTAATGAAAGAAGATGATGTCTTTATACTTTTTACTTCTGAATCACTATTTTGGAATGATTCAGAAGGACATGATAGTGATGTCCTAACAGTTGTTCTTTTGCCACCACTCTTCTCTAGTCACCAACTTGTCACTGATTTATCTATTATCATCGGCTACACCAATGAAATGTTCAACAATGACAATGCAAGAGTGTATTTGTGTCATAATCTCCTCAGCAACACCCATGAATTATTGAACTTAGAAAATATAGTTTCGATTATCGCTCTATAGTTTCTTGTACTTTGATTTCTGCTACTATCTGTTATTTTTTGTACTTCGATTATCTTATTTTATCTGTGGTAGCTACTGTCCTGTTTCAAACTGTTGTATCATGGCTTAAATCGCTTTAAAATTTTCATTTTCATACTGCTTTGAATTTCTTGTCCTTATCTGACATCTTTTTATGATTTCTCTTGAGCCGAGGGTCTTTCGAAACAGCCTCCCTACCTTGGTAGGGGTAAGGTATGCGTACACTCTACCCTCTCCAGACCCACGTTGTGGGATTTCACTGGGTATGTTGTTGTTGTAGAAAATACAAAAGCCTATATCGTGTCATAAATCTGCAATGTGACAGCAAGTAAACCCTCTCTTTGTAAAGCAACCAAGCTCATAATTATCTTTCTTCTCTTTCTTAAGCTTTAAAATGTTAGGATTGCACTTGGCACTGCATGTCAAGTAAAGAGAGCTACTTCCAAATATTATTCCGCACTGCCTTCTTCTCCCCTTCCTCAGATAACTTGATATACTGTGATTTATCCTATAAAACTTTGCCCTTACGTTCTTCCATATCATCCTGTTTTCACTTCTTCCCCTACTGAACAGTGGTAACTCTTCTAAAAGCTCCTCAAACTCCCACTCCCAATCTTAAATGTATCCCAAGAGGTTTATCCCTCGTGATCTTCTGGTCATCCCTGTTTAAATAATAAGCTTCCGAGCCTCTGTAAATTCACCAAATCAAACAACTGCATCTTCAAGGTTGCTCCATCACACCATACTTCCTTCCGTTCCCCAAAGTTGATGTGGCATTGGTAGCAGTGACATGTTATTGAAGTGAATTGATATGGAACTCACAGCAGTTTATTTTTTAATCAAATACCAAATCTTTTTTCATATTATTGTAAGACCTGAATGTTGCACTAAGTAGTAGCACTATGAAATAAGTGAGTGGAGTATAGCATTACAAATAGTCTGGTTTAAGAATTCCAAAAGTAGAAAGTGAGCAAATATGAGCTTAAAATTAATTGATAAGATCGCAAAGTTACTGAGAAAATTGTCCCTTTGGGACATCTGATAAAATTGGGAGGATGCGAAGTCTAAGCAAAGTGGTTGAGACAAAAGTACTTTGTATGAGGTTAGTTCCTCTGAGAGTTCAAATGACAATATTAGTGATACATACTTAGAATAGAAGTTAAATATCAAAGAGACTGCAGTATAAAATACTATAGCAATAGCATAGGGGAAATACTCTATATAGTCGACAACTATTTTATTCTGCATGCTTTTATTCCTCTTCCGCTCTTGGCTGTCTGGGATGAGGATATCCATCCACTAGTTTCACCGCAGCTCGAGACAACATGCTACAGGACTACCAAGCAAAGTGGTAAAACTATGCCATGTAGATGCATAATGTTGAGTGTTTTCGGATACAAACAAAAATTCAGAGAATGATACATCGGCTTTCTTGATTCTTTATGTTTACCTGCCAGGTATTCCAGTTGCAGGATGCTAACTAGTTGGGCAATGGCTTCACACGAACTAATTTGAAATTAATAAAAAAAAGCAATTTAGTTGGTTTTACATGTCATAGGGACTCAGGTCTCATCTCAATTAGTGACATCACACATATCTCGCAGTTAGTTCTATATCTGCGAAAATGCATTCTGATAATTAGGTTCTAGCCTCAGGCTTTTCAAAATCAGATTTGTGAAAGTGAGATTTTTTTAGAAAGTTATGTTTGCATGAGACAAAAAAGTAAGGTTGCGATTGTGCAGTCACCTTGAAGTTGAGAAAATTTGTGTCGTTGGAAGAGAAATAGAATTACATTGTCAGTTTTATCTTATTGATCTCATTTTCTTGCATTCCCTTCCGAACATGTAGAGGAAATTGTTTTTTACTTGTAACACTTAGTACTGTACTAGGTATCAAGCCCTTCTTCAGAAGAATTTGATGTACTTGGCAGCTATAGCTGATGCCCAACCACCAGTCAGCAGCAACTTCACAGGTTTGTTAGATGTCAATTTATTGCTTAATTAATACTTTATTGTGGATATATCTCTAAGATGTAAATAGTTGCAGATGGCTTCATCTATTACCCAACCGGGAAATCTGATGCAGCAAATTCAGGCGGCAATGCTTCAGCAGCAACAAGGTCCTATTGGTAAAAAATTGCCTTTCCAGCTCAATGCTCTTCCATCCCAGGAGCAGCAGCAGCAAATGCTTCACTTTCAGAAACAGTATGGCCTTGGACCTGCAGGCAACAACCCAATGCATCAACTTATGCGACCTGGCCTAGCCAGTCCGGGAACTGTGGATGTACGAGGAAGCATGCATAGCACCTCCGAAGATGGCCTCGCGAAATTAAATCCAAGAAAACATGTTAATGGTGGTAAGAATTAGGGTTTCAAGTATTTTCATGACCCGTTATTAATATCATTGTAGGTATTTTTAATACACAAAACATGTTTTAACTTGGGGGCGTAATTGACAGTTTTGTTAGTTCTTGATATCACGTGCTTGAGGGGGAAACAAGCTTTGCCTTATACAGGCCATGCGTCGATATAAATAGGAACAAAACCATATATGACCTTGGTATTCCCTGTCTATGTATATAGGTTTTAAGCTTAGAACCTAGCTCTTCTATGAAGTTGGTTCCTCATGGTCGGTTGAAACAAATATAAGGATAATATTAAACTTGCAATCTAAGGTCTTTATTTGTTTCCTCCTTTAGTTTGGAGGGAAAAGTGAAGGCATATATTTTTGGCACTGTAACTAGTGAAATCTCACAACGTGGGGTCTGTGGAGGGTGGAGGGTGGAGTGTACAACAACAACATACCTAGTGAAATCCCACAACGTGGGGTCTATGGAGGGTAGTGTACGCAGACCTTACCTCTACCTTGATAAGTAGAGAGGTTGTTTCCGAAAAGCCCTCGACTCAAGACAAAGCATAAGCACAAGCAAAGCAAGAGAAACGGTCAGACCCGGACAAGAAATTTAAAGCAGTATGAAAATGATGGTAACAAAAGCGAATAAGTCATGATAAAGCATTCTGAAAAAAGCAGTAACTAACGCATGTAAATAAGATAAACAAAGTACACGCAAGAACATACATCAGCACAGATTCAATGACAAGGGACTATAAAACAATATTGTGTCTACTAGTATGATAGGCTAAGCAGTGCTACAATAATAACACTACAACTATTAGTATGTAAGCGTAAGTAGGACTACACTCAATTACCTACTACCATTCTACCCTAATCTGTGTCCTCCACAATTCCATATCTAAGGTCATGTCCTCACTAAGTTGCACTTGCGCCATATCTCGTCTAATCACCTCTCCACAATACTTCTTCGGCCTACCTCTACCCCTCCTGAACCTGTCCATAGCCAACCTCTCACACCTCCGCACTGGGGCATTTGTGCCTCTCCTCTGCATATGTCCGAACCATCTCAACCTCGCTTCCCGCATCTTATCCTCCATCAAGGCTACTCCACTCTGTCCCGGATATCATTATTTCTAATCTTATCCCTCCTTGTATGCCCACACATCCATCTCATCATCCTCATCTCCGCAACTTTCATCTTTTGGATGTGCAAAGTCTTTATTGGTCAACACTCCGCCCATACAACATAGTCGATCTAACCACCACCCTATAGAACTTAGTAGCACCTTTTTATCGCACAAGACTCCAGATGCGAGCCTCCATATCATCCACCCTGCACCACAATACGATGTGTGACGTCGTCATCAATCTCACAATGGTATTGCAATATCCTACCACAAATATGGCTGATCTAGATTACTACTACTCCATTTGTTCCAATTTATATGATATTTTTCCCGAGATCAAACTTAAATTTAACCACATTTTAAGATGTATTTTTTCAATAAATTGATATGAAAAAATTGCAACTTATATTACTTTTCATGTACTTTTCAAATATTATAAATTTTAATATTAAAATATTGAGTTAATCTAATTTAATTTAACTTCAAATTTTAGTGAAATTGATTCTTGAAAAAGCAAAAAGTATCATATAAATTGGGAACGAAGAAAATATTTTTTTATTATTTTGTGCGGTTGGGGTGGGTTGGGGGGGGGGGGGAGGGGGAGATGAGTTCAGGAGTAGTTCCATATAATAAATGTAAGACATGAATAAGTTCAAAAGTAGAAAAATATTATAAGAGTATACATCTAAATCCAATATGTCGTAACACAACCCTTGAGAATCAGTATACGAGTTATGAGCTACTAATAAAGAGTAAATACAATGTCTCAAATGTAGCTATTATCTGAAGTAAAGAACTACAACATGGGAAATGGAAGGGGGACTTCAAGGCACTGTTGAATGGATCTGCAGAAGGAGGAACGAAATGAGAAAAGAAAGCACCAAACTTCCTTCATGGAGAATAAGCTATCAACACGTAAGAATCATCATCCATCCTGAACAAGGTAGTGGAACGGGTTGGATTGGAAATAATCTCTTAAATAACTTGAGCAATAGATATATAATCTCGACATAAATGAAGTACGAAAATAGCATAAAAATATGCACAAATACAACATAGATAGATATGCACAGATATAACATAAATAAATATCATAGATACAACATTTTATGTGAAATTCATAAATGATGAGTCAGAAATCAAATATGCATGATAAAGACACAAATTACTCAACACTAGTACTCTTCGTGCCAAAATCTTGTGTGCACATACTGTCGGAGGTATTCAGGTTATAGAGTGACTCATGAGGGATGGATCCTTATTTATATACAGAGTTCTCGACTCTATAACCGTTGACATCCAAGTCATTTATCACACCAGACTTATCAACTCAAACCAAATGTCAATGTGAAGAAATATAATCGCTCACACCCAAGTTATGAATCACACCAAACTCATCTGCTCAAACCATATATAAGTGTGAACCATACATGGGAATAAATATGTATACATACAATTTCTTACAACTCGATAAACACCTATTACAATTACTAAGAGTAGTAAATAGATGAAACCGCATAAGAACCTAATTATTACAACTCAAGACTGAGTTATATATCTTGATAGGAACAAGTTCTTTGTTGTAGGCTCCTTTGACACTATGGTGTTGACTCTGCTCTCACTCTAAATGTCTCTCTCTTTGGTTGTGGTCAACCTTCAAAGCTTTTTGACGTACTGTATTTATAGAAGTGACTTGCCACCTTCGATTCTCCAAATCTATCCAAGACTTGATTTCGTAAGTCAAAGCTTCGTTTCAGGCCTTTGTTCTTCATCAAATCAGGTTAGGCTTACCTCGGAATTTGAGTATGGGTCCCGTCTCCCCAACTTATTTTCATTCTATACGGCTGTTTGGCATTGGAAAATCGAAAGGAAAAAATCTCTTATGTGTCTTCGCTTCCTAGTTACCTTTAAAAAGCGGATAACCACCGAAGCGATATCACCTTCTAAAATCAATCCTTACTTGGTATGGATTTCGTCATTTCCTTGTTTACATGGATACAATTTATCCTTTTAAGTAAATTTTCATCCGAATTGTATGTAAAGTTGGATTGACCCAAACGTAATATTTTAACATTATTATAACTCAATTCAAATGGATAAATAAATTACTTAATCACTCTCAATTCAAAATTCAAAATATTTACTACAATGGTAGTTAACGTTTTCTTTTTTAAAATAATGGCATGTGTCTTTTTGTGATGCTGCCACCTGGCTTAATGTGATGACCTTTTCCTCCTCTTTTTGATTTAATTAATAACAGATAGATGAGATTTCAACTATATTTAAAGTTATTGGGTTTGAAAGAAAAAAAAATCAAGAGAATTGGAAAGGAGAAGACGAAATAGGAAACTTTTGCTCTACATTTTAATCTTAAATTTTTTGTTCTTTTTATGTTATTTTTTGGCATTATGGTTCTTTCTTTTTACGAGTTTATCATTGTTAGGAAAATTCTTTTGTAATTTGTAATTTAATTTAATATTTGATTTTCTTTGATGTTGCTAGTATTTTAGGGTTATAGATTTCAATTAGATATAATGTTATCAGCAGGAAATGTAGTTGAAGAAGAAAAATAAATCAATAAAAATAATTAAGAAAACAAGAGAGAGAGAAAAAGGAAAATTAAAAAAAAAGAAATAACATCAATTAATTAATAAGAGAAAATAAAAAAAATGTCGTGTTGCACTGTTTTTTGCTCACACACACCATAAAGAGAGTGAAACCACGTCATATGTCAGCTTGACACTATAGGGAGTTTAAAATAAGAAAATTTATAGTTCAAGAATAGTGTAAAATTCCATAATTGAAGTATAAAAATTAGCAAAAGGAATATAGTTTAGGAGAGTTTATGTATTTTCCCCTTAAATTGACTGTAGTGTAAAAATACAACTATGTTTATATCTTTGTAACATTTTTTTTTACATATACGAGATCTAAAAATAACGAACAAGAGATCAACAAATTATTTTATTTATATTTTATATTATTATAAAAGCATGAATAATAACGTTAAACGATGAAAATATCTCTAGAAAGTTAATCGACTTATATACCCTTTAAGTCTAATTCTACCATATTTCTGTTGGCTAATTTGCTAAATAATTATAAACAAATCACAGTTGACAATAGAGTTTTAAACAACTTCTTTTGAATTTCGATCCCAAACTAATTAATTAATTAATCTTTGCTATTACTGATTACATTCAAACCATACCTATTATTCAGACTTCTAACTAATTAATTATTGGCAATTCCCAAATAGAAAATAAATTAATCTATATGGTTTCTAATTGACATGGTGATACTTAATGTTACACTCCGTACTTCTATACGTTGGATTCTTGATAAGTTGGTTAACTCGAGTTCGAAGGAAGGAATATTTTTGAGGTTAGTGAAGCAATCGCGACAACTTCGCTCTTTTATATTCGCTTGTGTGAGAAGAGGATTGAGCTAAACTATGGTGACTTAAGACCTTTTCGAAGGATATCTATGCCTTAGATGAGTATTAAGATGGTTTCGGTAGGTTTAGAGGTCATTGGGATTGAAGGAAACACTCCCCGACGAAATTCGACGAAGTCAGTACCTTCCGCTAAGCGTTTCGCATCGCAAAACCCATCCGCCTCGCAGATTTGGGCCGCATCTTGGATGCCCTTATTAGTGAGATTTCTGCCACCATGTGCAATGACATATGCGGCGCACATCCTGTTCTGCGTCGCAGAACCCACCGCACATTGGAGGCGGTGAAAACCTTCTATATATAGCCTTGAGCGGTGACTGCAATTCTTATTTCATTACTCCCCCAATCAGATCTAAGATAAGTGCTAAATACTCTCTCAAGGGTTGTTCATCAATCAAGGATGTTTTCACAAGATCTCAAGGTGATTTAAGCAAGGATTCAACTCCTACAAGTTGATGCAAGCTTGAAGAGAACCTTTCTTAGTGTTGTGTTGTTGCTGTGTGTTGTCTCAACCTTAAAGGAGGTTGATGTTGGAATTTTTTCCAGATCTTTTAAGATAAGTTTAACCTCTTGTTTTTATATTTAAATTAATTCTTGTGTTGATTAAGTTGGAGGAGTGAAAAACTACAAGAAGGAGGCTAGAAGGTTGCTTAGAAAAGTGTTAACATATTGTTGAATTGTTTGAAGTGTATCTATATTTTTCTATGGCTGGAAATCACTAGAAATAGCTTGAGTATGATGTTGATTTGGTTGTTATCATAGTCTTTCATGTATTGGACTTGTATGTGGAAGTTAGGATTAAAGGTAGGAGGAAGAGAACTAAGTTTAATTCTAAATTGAACTTGCCGACTATTGTATTTGCTACTTTATGGTAGTAACTATTGTGCACTTGTTTTGGTATAGATTGAAGTGCGTTACGGGCCGGTTACATCACCTTGTTGAGACAAGATAATCTAAGGTATGTGAAGGTTATCCCTTTCTTTGTTTTTGGCATTGTTTCCTTATCGAGCTAGTTTCAATTAATCGTACAAAGATGTGTCATAGAAATCGCTTTCAGGTTACCATGACCCTATTCTAGCAGTTCTATCTTGTCAGAAATAAGTTGTAGCTAGTCATGTTTAGCCTTACAATTGTGACGATAAAAAGATTGATAGTTGAATGCAACTAGTTATGACACTTGCCTTCGGGGCTATACACTTGCCTTTGGAGCTATTTATACATGTTTAGATGCCTTACATGAGGCCAAGTAGTGGATATCATGTTGTGTAGTTAGTAGGTGACAAAGGCAGGTAAGTATTGCCAGTTTACTTTATTAACTCTTCTGTTTATATTCAGATTGCTTTATATGTTAGTACAGTTCAGTTTCAGTCACCTTACATACTCGATACATTATCTCATACTGATGTCCCTTTGCCTTGGGACATTGTGTTCATGTTTACAGGTTCAGACAGGTTGCCGGAAGGATCACACCGGTAGAATTCGCCGAGTATCAGCTTTTGTGGTAAGCTCCAGATCATTCGGAGTTGCTAGGTCTAGTTTTATGTATCTACAAATCATGGATAGGCAGAGGCCCTGTCCCGGCTATAATATAGTTGTGACTCTTTAGAGACTTGTAGACGTGTCTTGTATATACAATATTGTTAGTATGGTGGCCTAGTCAGCTGTTACACCTCGTAGTTTACGTAAAGTCATGTCATCGATTAACTTAAAGTATTTCGAGAAGGTATGTGTAAGACTGTGTGTGCCTTTTACTTCTTCATAGAATGAGCCACGGACATCCCCTACTAGGTTGCTATCAAATATTTAGTTACCTACTCTAACTGGCTATGAACTATGTCACTGTAACTCTTGAATAGTAAAACAACTACCATATTCTCAATGAGTACTTTATCTCGTCCAATTTAAATGTTTTATACAATAATTTATTAAAAAGTTAATGTCTTCTTGTACAAATTATATGCTTTATTTTGGGACGTCAAATGTTTGACATGTATTTAAAACATTCAGATGTTTCAAGAATACCAAATTTGTCTGTCAAACCAAAATTTTAATTCATGTATGTAAGACCCGGTACGTTGAAACCGTTAAATATTATTTTGATAGTGTATATATGTAAGACCCCGTAGTGTATATATTAGCTCAAGGTTATAGGGTAATTACTATTATTATTATTTTCGGATATGCTTTAAATTATACACATGATAGGAGGAAGTTTATAAGTGAGAGTTTCTTTATTATAATGATAGAAACTATTTTTTTTCATAAGACAAGAAAGTTTTTTTTTTTATCATTTTGAGAATTAATAGTACAAAAATTTATATTCTTGAGATTAAAGTGGAAAAAATAGAATTTGATAAAATATAAATTTTCATCAATGTCTTAATCTTTATGTATTTATGAAAATATTAGTGTATATTTTAATTGTATATGGTTTAATAGTATTTTAATAACAAGTTATTTATTTATGTAATTATGATTATGATAGATACATATAGAGGCATACATGCACCTCTTGGAATTTTGGGATTACTTTCCACCGCCATCTGCTTCCTAGTTAAATGATTATTTATATAAATTATAGATATATGTATTACATTGTCAAATGATGGAAAAAAAATATCACGTGACACCTTCTGTTACCATCTTATAACAGGTGTAAGATCTTTGTAGAGGAAATTAGATAATATTATTATATTGCACTTAAAAATGGGATTGAGGGTCATAGGTTGCAATTGATGGCTCCAGGAAGCTTTATATTTGGTGCTATATGGGAAAAGAAAGGCCTTCTCTGGGATTATTTTGGGAGAAAAAGAAACGCAATAATGGAGTTTCTTTAATGTCTTCTATATGCATCGTGAGAGGGGGGAAGCTCTCTCTTTCTCATTTTTTATTAGTTAGTTACTAAATGCAGCAAAGTTTTGTTCAAAGAGTTCTAAAGTAAGTCGAAGTTTCACGTTCCAAATCGGGGAACGTGCGGGCACCTACCTTTTTCCCACTCGATAGGCGAATCCGTCCCTTAATCACAACTCAATCAATAATAAAGTAAAACCCAACCATCGAATATATATAATAAATCTAGAATAGATAAGAAAATAGTGCGGAATTAATACAACAATCCCAAGGAATCTGGTCAAAGTCCATACAAAAGCCACTACTACATAACTACAAGTATGAATATAAATAAAAGTCTGAAAGTAGAATACTGTCTCGGAATAGAAAAATAAGACAGGTAGATGAAGAGAGACATCCGGGTTGCGGATCTATCCATGTGCTCACCCTAGATGCTCGTCAACAAGGCCTTGGGAATCAGTTACGAGGAGAGGAAGTTGACCCTGTCACGTACTCTATACTCATAAAAGAATGCAGCAAGGTAGATAAGTACAAACACTATGTACTGGTAAGTATAATAGGCTGACAACAGTTAGATAACATATATAAAGTAAGAGACTAAAAGATAGGCATGCTCACAATCAGTTATAAACACAACATAGTCCAAGAATGGCATCACAATTAAAAATACCAAGTCCAAGTAGTATGAATATGTGAATATGATGCATATGCAATGCAATGATACTCACTCTCCGGGCGGAATACCTCCAAGCCTTGATAGTCATGACCCGTGGGGGATCAACGATGTCCATGTACCAGTTGCGGCGTACAACCCGATCCAATATATATTGTGGAACGTGCAATCCGGTCAAATATATGTTGTGGAATGTACAATCCGGTCCAATATATATATACATATATGTTGCGGCACGCAACCCGATCTAAATGTATGATCATGAATATATGAATGATATAAATGCCCACCAGAATATATCAATGCCAATAAAAATATATCAAGCCAATCGTGTCACGCGTGGGAATATAACATCATGTCAAGAATGAATCAATCATTCCTATGTACACGGTCAAGGCTAGTATCACGCATGTGGCGACGATCCACTAAATCAAATAAGGCAATAACCAAAATCAAGTAATAGTACCAACCTAAGTATTCCATCCCAACTTTATACCCGAAGGCGTAACATGCTTTCTCCAACAATCACTAACTCTACATATGTTTCGCTAACCGAAGTCTAACCATAAGGTAAGTCGTAACCTACCTGGTAGCCGAATGGGAGCCACGACAATCATGCCTTCACCTTGCCTTTTTAGAGAGCCTCCAAGTATTCAAAGTATATCCATAAACGAATTCTAAATTAGAAATAAGAAAGAACAATACCCATATTGCTATCCTATCATTTGAATCAAAACCAACTATGGAAAAAGGGGAAAACGGGCCAATAAGGGTAAAACGTGTAATTCAAAAGTGAAATTGGTAATCCAATGTTCTAGAAATCAAATTCTACTATTAAATTGCTAAATTAACTCAAGAATAGGTCAGTTCCATTATTCAAGTCAAAAACCCCTATTTGGTATAAACCCTAACTTTCAAGCTTTCAATGCATCAACCTAAATGGAAGATTTAAGCCGATTAGTTACCAAATCATCAAAATCCATACTTAGATTAGTCAAATTCACCAACAATTCTCTTTTAGAAAAGCTAAAACTCAAATAGTGAAATAGACATTAAAATTTATCTTCCTTCTTAAGTTCTCTAGAATTTCTAGCATGGATTCAAGTTTAGGAAAGGTAAAGGAATGAATTCTAGGTTAGGGAGCTTACCCACAAGAGAAATCAGTCAAGAACTCCTTCAATTTGCCTCAAAGATGTTTAGGAATGATAAAAGAAGTGATAGGAAATTAAGGGTTTTAACTAGGGCATTAAATAGAATCTAGTCCCTGATATCCGCTGCAGCAGTCATTGTCCGCTACAGCGGGTGCGCGTCAGCGACCCACTGCTCGCTACGGCGGATCAGAACAAATCCACACCACTCGCCATAGCGGATCAGGCCAAGTTGTGGCGAGTCCGCTACGACGCCTCTGGTGCCATTACGGTGGACACCAAACACTAGAAAATTACGAGTCTTTTACAAACTCAACCCTAAAATTCGACAGTCACCCAAGACCTCCTAGACAAAAACCCGATATGTATTCACACATAAAAACACACTACAGACCCACTCATGTTCTCAGAATTCCCAACGGAGATTTATTTGACTGGGTCAACCCCCAATGGCCAAAGACCAACTTTCCAACCAGTAATCCAAAATGCTCCCGAGTGCCTCGAGAAATGAACTAATCATCCCACCAAGTCACAATAGACTATCCGAACCCCTCAGAATCGACAAATTTTCAAAAAAGGTCAGTTTACCCAAAAGTCACCTCTAGGTAAAACATCTCTATTCTCTTAACTTTAGGATTTCTCAGACCCACCAAAAGGATCTAAAACCTATCCTAACTCCTCGAGAGTCGTACCACTCATCCCTCACAAGTCACAAATAAGCAAATAAAGGCTCGAGAAAGGGTTACGGGGGGTAAATGAGTCAAAAGTTCCATAACAACCAAATGGGTCGTTACACGAAGACTACTTCATAGTAAGTAAGGTGATGGGATGTTCAAACATTGAAACACGGTTAAGCATATATCGGAGGAATTGACTTATCATATACATTTGAAAGTTGAATCAAGGCATGTTAAGGATTACCGTTTCTTTCATTTTGGCATGATCCTAAGAATAGCAACATATATCGAAACGTCCATAAAATAAGACTCTATTCTTGATCGTTGAAAACATGTTTGTTCTGAACTCTTGAAAGTGATTTCATGATCTTTGTTGTCCCTTGTCAGGAGTACTTTTCGCACTTGTGATATTCTTTGTTATATGAAGGGTTCTAAGTTTTTATTGGATTATAACGATTGTTGTACATAGTTACATAACAATAGCCGGGGGTTAACGACTTTGTGTCACTTTGTCCTGTTCTTATTGGTCCTCTGAGGTCATTCAAGTATTATATATATATATATATTATGACACTGAGCCGCTCTATAGTTAGTCGTGTACAACACTTATATCTGCACACGACTGTAGTTGGGTACGATAACACCGAGTCCAATTATGGTTGAGTATGATAACACTGAGTCCTATTATGGCCGGGTACGATATGATGATATTGCCCACAGAGGTCTATGAAATTATATACGCAACTTATATATATATTGACCCTTCAAGATAGAGGCTTCAGTCACCGTTAGAATCCCAGGGCTGGGCAAATTACATAAAGAAAGAAGACTTATTTCAAAGTGGTTCAGGTAGCTCAGCTGGACTGAAAATCCTTGTGTGGTTAGAAAGAGAAGAGAAAGAAGCGGGGTAGAGGAATTGGTTAATTTATCAGGCACATGACCTGAATATTGTAGGTTCAAATCTTGTCCCCACCTAATCAGTGGAACATTATTCACAGGGATAAACTATTTATTGCAGAATTGAAATTCTCCCGAACAAGGTTGGCATAGTGATAAGTTACATCATCTTATGTTTTGATGATTTTTCAAACTGTTGAAGAACCAGATAGGGACCTGGTCTGTTATCCGTTCCTTTGGCTTTCGTACAGTCAACAGTTATATCTGTAAAGCTGTACTGTTTACTGCAGAAGTACTGCAACACTGTTGTAGCGTGCTAGAGGTCTAACCAAGGGATGAGTAGTCCCTATCTAATCCCACATACTCCCCAATATATAAGAAACATATTACAAGGTTTTTGGCATCACTTGAAAACCTAAAATCACTTGTGCAAGTGCAGCCGCCACAAGTCTCCAAGTGCTCTCAAGAACAAAGTTGTCTACAAGCTAAAGGACCAGATCCAGACAACTGAATATGTCTATGTCCTTTAGTTTTTTATGACTCTTTGTCTTTTGATCTTTATTGTAAATCCTACATTATTTTTAAGAAGTGTCATGATAGGATATATTTTCAACCTTTGCTAGTTTGTATTCTTTGCTAGAGTTAGTCAAGGTTTGTAGCTTTGCAATAGAGGTATTGTAAAGGGGCTTACAATATAGATATTGTAAGGGTTGATGGATTAAGAGTTTAATTCCTAGGTTGAAATTAGTTGTAATATGAACTTGCTCGGTTATGGAAGTTGGAAATCCTACTCGGTAAGTTGTGGTTTATAATCTCTTAAGAAAGGAGTTTTTCACGTAAATATTGTGTGTTATTTACTTTCTGTTTAGCGTGAAAGAACACATGGTTCTCTATATTGTTTGGTGGATTCATAGTTTGCATCAATTGGTATCAGAGCAGGTTCTTTCTAAATGAGTAACACCTAGAAATGATCTTTCTCATGGCTACTCCACCAAACTTAGAGGAAGGAGAATCGACTACCAGACCACCAAAATTCAATGGAAAGTAATATGGGTGGTGGAAGACAAGGATGAACGATTTCATCATGGCCAAAGATTCTGAGTTGTGGGACATCATATGTGATCGTCCTCATGTTCTCATTAACACAGATCTAGCTGGTCTTACAACTATGCCAAAAGAAAGGAAGGCGTGCAATGATGTTGACTGGAAGATTGTGGAGAAAAAATTTAAGGCTAAGAAGTTCCTTGTTTGTGATATTGGATCGGATGAGTACAACCGGGTCTCATCTTGTATATCTACCAAGGAGATCTGGGAAGCTCTCCAAATAGCTCAAGAAGGAACAACTGAAGTTAAGAAATATAAGATAGATATGCTCACCACAGAGTATAGGTTGTTTAAGATGAGAGAGGATGAGTCTATCCAAGAGATGCATATCAGGTTTACCTCTATAATCAATGAGCTCAACTCTCTTGGGATAAATCATTACAACCAACAAAATGATCAGAAAATTGCTTGGTGTATTACATGACTCTTGGGATAGAAAGGTAAATGCCATTTATAAAGCCAAGAACCTGAAGACACTGACCATTGATGAGCTGATTGGAAATGTCAAGACTTATAAGATGAAGATAGCCAGGAAGAAACTAGAAAAGAGTGAGGCAAAGAAGGAGAAAAACCTAATTCTCAAAGCTTCCAAAGGTGACTCAAGTAGCAACAAAGCTGACATGGCATACCTCACTCGTAGATTTCAAAAGATGGTTCGGAAAAATGGCGGGGTCCGAAGAATAGGAAACTCCATCAGAAACTTCAAAGGAAATAACAACTACTGCCACAAGTGTGGGAAATCTGGTCACTTCATTAAAGAGTGTCCTCTTCACAAACAGGACAATCAAGATGATAGAACTGCTAAGAGAAACCAGGTCCCTGATAAGAAGTTCAGGAGGAAAGATACGGTTGATGACCTGGTGAAGCAAGCTCTTGCCGCTTAGGGAGACTCATCAAGTGAATCTGAAGATGATGATGACCAGGGAGATACATCAATGATGTCCATTGACAATGAACCTTCTGAATATGAGTCAATCCTTGCACTCATGGCCACATCTCATGCGGAGGATGATGATGAACAACAAGAGGTAAATTTTCTTGATGTTCAGAAAAACTTGAAAGTTTACTCTGAAAAGAAACTCATATCATTAGCAAATGTATTAATTGATGCTTATCGTGCTCTTGCCAAAGAAAATATTGCTCGAAATGATGAAATTGTGATTTAGAACAAGAGAGGGATATTTTCCATTGTAGATATGAAAGAACATGTTGATGAGGTAACTCAACAAAATCATGTTAGAAAATTAAACGAAAATGAGTATGGAAACTCCCTCTAAAGGAAAATGTGTAGCTAGTGAGACTCAACTGGAGGTTGAGAAAGAACTTAAGAAAATGAAACTGAGTATCACTACAGAGTTGGAAAGAAACAAATAACTAAAGAAAGATTTGAAAAGGGTAAAATTTGATCTTAATAAGGCACTTCACTGGGGTAGGCAAGTACCTATTTTAGAAAAAGATAAGACCCCTTACAATTTACACAAAAAATATGTTTCTACAACTGAGAACTAGGTGTGCACTCATTGCGGTCAGACGGGCCACTACAAAAATGCATGCAAAGCTCAAATACAGTCACTTCAGAAAAATGAGAATTTTGTTATAAAGGGAGTTAGAATGGAAGAACTTGGTCCTCGAAATAGAGAACATAAATTGCCTACCCGGACCAGAAGAAGTCTGATTCACCCATTCTACAATTATAAGGGACCCAAACTGGTTTAGGTTCCCAAATCTAATCAGTGATCTTACTTACAGGCTGGGGTGAGAGGAAGCAGTAAAAAATGGTATATGAACAATGGCTGCTCCGAGCAGTGACTAGAAAAATGAAGGATTCGATCTCACTCAAAGCCTTTTAAAGAGGGAGTGTGTCTTTTTGGTAATAGGAAGAAGGGACATATTCTCGACATTAGTAAGATTGAGGAACTAAAGTAAAGGAAATGAGGTAAAGTTCACAATTGTTTCATGTACTTCACAAATGAATGTCATGGATAAAGACACTAAGTTATGACACATATGGCTTAAGCTTGCAAACCTCTCACCTTCGAATAAACTGGTGAAAAAGGACTTGGTTCTCGGGATATCACAGCCCAATGTCTTAGTTAACTAGGTGTGTGATCCTTCTGGTGAAGGAAAACATGTCATATATTCCTTAAAGAAGAAGGTGGTTTATGTTCATGTCCTTGCTCGAGAAAACTCCACATGAACTACTTAATGGGAGAAAGCCAAAGTTAATTTACCTGAAGAGCATTTGGATGCAAATGCTCTATTCTCAAATTCTGGTAAGGAAATCTTGGGGAAATTTTGATGCTAAAAGTGCTGAAGTTATTATTCTTGGACACTCTCACACAACAAGGCCTACAAAGTCTTTAATATAAGAACTCAATGTGCACAGGATCTTTGATGTGTGCATGTGGTCTTTGTTCAATTGAATTATTTGGGGGACAAATGCATGAAGAATGATGAAGCAGAAGATTGGGAATTTCCAAAGATTCATGATGAGGTCATTGAGATTTCAAATGGATTGACTGATCTGATGAGCCAAGTCAAGCAACATGATGATGCAGAGTCTCCAAGAAGCTCGTAAGAACATGGTGCCTCTATTACTTTTCATGAAGCTGACCATTAGGTTACTGAGGTAGTATTAGGTACCCCAGGGTCTAAACAAACCAATTATGAGATCCATCATATGGTGAAGAAAATGATGCAGTACACTCTAGGGAACCTAGTCCATCAGACCCTCAAAGAATTGGTCAACATGAGTGACGTAGAAATAACTTTATCAGTTTGAGAAGAATCAAGTATGGCACTTGATACCCAGACCTTGTGACAGAACAACATCAGGAAGATGCTGAAAAAGTGTTGGTCTATGTGTAAGATTTTAATCAAGTCCAAAGGAACCCATTTAAAGGCTGCAAAAGGAACTCTAAGAGATAACAAAGGGACTACGGACGTGGTCCCTTTTCATCTCTCAAGAGAAAATTCTTGACTTGGTTGGGTGCACTGATGTGTCTTATGCTGAATATCTGGTAGTCAGAAAAGGCACATCTAAATATTTCTTTGGAACAGGCTTGATCTCTTGGGGTACAAAGAAACGAATCTTTGTGGCTCTTTCTACTGTAGAAGTTGAATATGTAGTAGTTGCCTCTTGGTGTGCTCAACTGTTCTGGATAAAGAAAATTTGAGGAGGTTTGAGTGTTTACTGAGTATGTGCCCTTATTGTGTGAAAATACAAGTGCACTCAATATGACAAAGAATCTAGTGTAACACAAGAGTACCAAACTTGTTGGATGTCAGACATCATTTCCTAAGGGACAATGTTAAAAAAAGGTTTTGATGTGTATGAAGTTATGAAATTGGAGAACCAGATAGCATATATCTCCATGAAGTCATTAGGTAGGGAGTATGTTAAAAGAAATCGACTATAGTTATGCTGATCAAGCTTAACTAACTGGTCCTTCACAAGTTCCCTCAGTGTTTGGCTATGATAGGAGGTAAGATGCAATGCTAAAAAGTGTTTTTAGGCAACATCTAACTCATTTTACAGGTATACACACATGGCAGGTTCAGGATAGCTTGAGCAAAAGTGATATTGCACACTTCAGAATTCTTGCCTGAAATTTTCAAGAAAATTGTTCGGGGCCTAATTCCTGTGATTAAGGTTAGTAGTCACTTCAATGCTTATATTTTTTTGAACTGCTTGAGGTGCCAAGTCAGTTATGTGTTCCCTCTTTCAAAATTCAAAATAATTTTCCTTCCTAATCGTTGCAATGTCCTTGAACCGACCCGATCATTCTTCTTACACCCAATCAAAATCGTCACATTTTATCGTCTTAAATACACTTTTCTTACCTCTCTCCTTACTTCAACTCTAAAAATCTTCATTCTTCCCTCTCGTGTCTCTCACGTATAACAACTCTCCTAATTGTTCTACATTTCTCACCTTTTTCTTACCTAATCAAGAGTTAACCATGTCTCACCAAAAATTGTCTATTCCAAACCTGGGTGAAACGAACTCCACACCATCACCTCCAAAATGCCCAATCTCTGGCGACCAAAGCACCACTGCCACATCCCCAAAATCTCCCATTTCTATTCCTCCTAGAACCAGTAAGCGTCGAACCCCAAAGAAATTTGCATCTTTGTCCATAATTTCTGGTCAGATTGAAAAGCCCAACTCAATGGGAAGTGGGCAAACTAGTTATGTGTAAAAATTCCTTCCCAACTCAGAGGTATTAGAAGCAAAGGATGATGAAATCAAAATTAAAAGCAAACTAGTCGAGGAAACAAGGGTACAAATTAAAGTGAACAAAAACTCAATCTCTAGAGACATGCAAGAGAGTGGTATGGTTAGTATTACTCTGAAATAGGTCAAAGTTTTCGACAAAGATATTGTTGAGAACACTACCACAAAATCAGGTAATCTTATTTCACCTGGTAGTGTTAAAGGGGAAAATGAGTCGTTAATAAAGCATGTTCAGTCAATATCTGAGATTAATGCTGGTTTTGTTGATACTCTACGGGTCATGGAAGGTGGTGAGAGAATGAAGGAGAAAAAGGGGAACTAAAAGAGGGACCCGATCCTTCACTCTAAGTAGAATCTGAGTCACCCGCACTAAAAAAAGCTCATATTTGGAATGAGGCACCAGGTTCCTCATGGGTTAATTTGGTTGTTGATGATGTCTCTCAGGTAGTATCTACCCTTATTGTGCCACTATGAGATCCTTCTCATGTGAAGGAACCGGGATCTCCTAGTACTGCTCAGGCTATTGATTCATATGAAAAAATAATACTTAGATCTGTGCATAGACATACCATTGGTAATACGAAACATAAGAAAAAATGAGAGAATAAAAATGGTGGTTACAAAGTCAGAAAACACGTTGCCCAAAAGCCTCCCAGAAAGAAACAAGCTAAGAAAGTGGTAAAGGGGTCACTAGAAAGTAAATAGAAAGGATCAAAAGGAACTCATTTTCAACTCATAAAGCGTAGGCTGGTTGATGAAGACAATGAATATGAAGAAGAAAACTCAATTGTAAGGAAAAATTCAAAGAAAAGAATGATTGCAAATTAGGAAAGTCTCAAGTTTTAATGTCTGATGATGATAAGGGTGAAAAGTCAGTTGATGAGAGTGATGAGTCACAAAAGGAGGAGTGTGAAACTAGACCTTTCTATCAAAGGAAGAGGAAGAGTAACACCAGTGAGGAATCAGGTTCCTCAAAGAAACAAAATGTTGTGTTTAATGAGAAGGAGAGAAAGAAAAACTTGTGAAATCAAAAGGTTCTGCTGGGAAGAGTTTTTGATTTTTGTCTTGATGAAATGTTTGGAATAAAGGAACTAATTTAGATAGTTGAGTTACAAAATTAGATTCATTTTTTTGTTCTACCGGCACCCAGTGTGTATGAAACAGAGGTGGATGAACTCAATGCAAACTTATGCCATATTGATGACTGTACCCTGGTGTTATTGTGAATGTGATAGAGTTCTTGTTGAATGAGTTAGTACTTAGAAACATTTTGGAGGTGCATATTAATAGAATGAAAACTGTGTCTAGAGAGGCCTCAACTGCATTTAAGAATATGATTACAAAGAGGAATGAGTCTACTACTAAAGCAAGGTTCCTCAAGAGGAGATTAAACCTGAGTACCAGCTTATGTTTGTCTTTGTCAACAAAGTCTTACTACCAAGGACTGAAGGTCACTCTACTACTTCTGTGGCAGACCTGGTCCTCATTAAGGCTCTGTCAGCCTTTGAACTTATTAGTATGCCAGCCATCACGATCGAACATATGATCAAAGTGGTAAATACTAAGGAGGGCAGACATGGTCTTCCTTATGGGTTTCTTCTGAAGAAGGGACATATGTATTTCAAAGTCAGAACTAGAAAAGCCACCTTGGGCACTAAGAAGCATATGTTCACGATGGAACCTTTGGAAGAATGTGAGTATGTGCCAAAGAAAGCTGATGTTAGTAACACTTCTACCATCTCGACACTGATCGAGGCTCCAGAATTATCAACAACAGAGATTCAAAGGCTTAAGACCTAGAATGCTCTTCTTAGAGTCCAATTGGCCGAAAATACGCAGAAACCTGGTTCTCGCTGCGATTTGGAGGCTGAAAATGAGAAGCTACGGGTTGAAAAAGAAAAGTTGCGAGTAAATGTGGATGAGCTTCAAGATCAGAAGCTACAAGATCAACACACTAACAGTGAGAGAGTAGATAGGCTTCTCAAAGCATTGGCCCGTCCTTAGTCTTTCTCCTTAGCCTCTCATGTCCCTATTTCTAAAATATGATTTCTCCTTCATTCAGTCCCATTCATTTGACTCTTATTTCTATTTCTTTCAAATGACCTTGGCACTAATGGCTGTTTAAGTCTCATACTTTGTACTGAATTGGCTACTACATGTTTTAATGCTAATCTACTTTTGGGCAATTACTCTGTTTTGTGCATTAATACTAGCTTATTATGTTCATGTTTTTGCTCATGATTGTGTTGCCCCAGTGTCTTCGATTAATGTTACTGACTTCTTTTTGCTTATACTGTTCTTTACTCTTTTCAATGATGCCAAAAAGGGGAAAAAATTTAAGGGGGAATTGGAATTGATTACTGGATTGTTGATGTGCTTAAGGGGGAAGTTAAGGGGATAAAATGCCCTTTGCCTAAACTAATATGTTGTTATGCTTGAAAGATCGGTCTGTTCCATAAGGGGAACAAGTGGGAACCTGGTTCTGAAGGGGAATATCAATTCAATGTTTGTTATCATTAAAAAGGTTGGCATAGTGATAAGTTACATCATCTTGTATTTTGATGATTTTTCAAACTGTCAAAGAACCAGTTAGGGACCTGGTCTGCTATCCGTTCCCTTGGCTTTCTTACAGTCAATAGTTATAGCTGTAAAGATGTACTATTTACTACAGAAGTACTGCATCACTGTTGTAGTGTGCTAGAGGTCAAACCAAGGGATGAGTAGTCCCCATCTCATCCCACATACTCCCCAATATATAAGCAACATGTTACAAGGTTTTAGGCATCACTTGAAAATCTAAAATCATTTGTGCAAGTGCAACCGCCACAAGTCTCCATGTGCTCTCACGAACAAAGTTATCTACAAGCTAAAGGGCCAGATCCAGACAGCTGAATATGTCTATGTCCTTCAGTTTTTTTTTAGTCTTTGTCTTTTGATCTTTATTGTAAATCCTACACTATTTTTAAGAAGTGTCATGATAGGATAGATTTTCAACCTTTGCTGGTTTGTATTCTTTGTTAGAGTTAGTCAAGGTTTGTAGTTTTGCAATAGATGTATTGTAAAGGGGCTTAAAATATAGGTATTGTAAGGGTTGAGGGATTAAGAGTTTAATTCCTAGGTTGAAATAGGTTGTAATCTGAACTTGCTCGGTTATGAAAGTTGGAAATCCTACTTGGTAGGTCATGGTTTATAATCCCTTGAGCAAGGAGTTTTTCACATAAATATTGTATGTTATTTACTTTCTGTTTTGCGTGAAGGAACACACGGAGAACTTGGTTCTCAATACTATTTGGTGGATTCATAGTTTGCATCACATAGTCTCCTGGAGTGTTCTGAGAAGGAATATTATAGTAGTGCTGGTTCTCAATGAACCTTATACGCCTATACATTTCCGCCTCAATTCTCCATGAAAATAATGTTATATATATATATATATATATATATATCTATATATATATATATATATATATATATATGTATACAGATGATTTTCCCCACAGAGGCCTACAGCATTATATACGTGATTATGTTATACTTATGCATATCATGTTCTTGAGTGGCATTCAAAGTTACAGGTTGTTTCTTTCTTACTCTCATTTCCATTACTATATCTCTTTACATTTTCTTGCCTTACATAATTAGTACATTATTCATGATGACTTCTCCTTGCTGGGTGCTGCATTTTATACTCGCAGGTACAGATAGATGGAGCGACGCCCATTTCAAGTAGGACCTCAGCTCAACAGTGATGTCAGATCTCTTCACTTGTTTCAGAGGTGCTAGTCGGAATTGGTTTGATTTTATATAAATAGTTATGGGTATGACAGGGCCCTGTCCCGACCTAATTATGTTCATGTACTCCTTGGAGGATTGTAGATAGTTTTCCTATGTGCTGGAGTCATGTGTGAATTTGCCGACCTCTCTGTTAGTTAGTGAATGTATACCGCAGCCTTGTCTGCTTTCTTCTTGTTATCTGTGTTGGGCTCTTCTACTTCTACATGTTATGATGTCTTGATTATCTCAGGAGGGTTATTCTGTGACATTATTAGCCTAAATACATGTGTATCAAGGGTACGGATAAGATGTGGTGTGCTCGGGCTGTAAGGTACTGGGTGCCGACCACACCCCCAAGGTTAGGGTGTGACAAACTTGGTATCAGAGCAGGTCATTCCTAGGGATGTCTACAAATTGTGTCTATTAGAGTCTTTTTTTATGGGTGTGTAGCACACCACACTTATAAATATGTGGCTGACGGACATTTAGGATGGTTACCTTCCCTTCATAACCTAGATCATGCAGTAGAGTTGAGTTGTAAGAATTCGAGTCTATCTCGTGCTTTATGCAGTTTTGGTAACACCGACTACCAGAAAGACTTCAGTTAGTTCACATTCGTAGCCGATTAATGAAAAATATCTACCAGAGTACTGATATGCCAGGGATGCAAGAGTTATACTAGAGTTTCAGAGCGTGAGTAATTGTTTTACACATATATGGAGATGGTAAAGCGAGTATAGAATGGTGAAGTGCTTATTTTAGGATGTTAAGGGCATAAGTGCAAGGGGTATAGAGTGCTAAAATGTATAAGGTTGTAAGGAGATTGATATTCAGATAGAATAATGTAAGTGTTGTTATGCCGCTTTCGGTAATGGTAGAACTACAATGAAAAGTACCTATACTGACTCCTGATCTATTGACATCAAGAGATGTGGGCTTAGAAATAAGCAAGATCCTAGGTTTTAGAAAATATTAGAATAACCTTAGCATGGGCAATATGGGAGAATAGTACAAGTATGTCAAAGGCACCCCCTTGGAAGATATATACATGATGTACCCAGGAATTCGGTAATTAAATACCTCTGAACAATTCTAAGATTTAGGGGCCAAGTGTTGGACTCTTTGTGTGTAAGGTAAATGTCTCCTTACAAAGGTTCCTATCCAAAGTAAAGTAGGTTTAGTAAATGTCTAGAAAGTAAGGCCAATTGAGTAAGGAGAAGTTAAAAAGTGAGAGGATGTTTCGTTACAAGTATTTAGAATATGGAGAGAAATGAGACGGATAGTAGAGGGATGATACCAGTAAAGGTGAGACATATGAGCAACCTGAGAAAAAACAGAGAGTCATACAAAAATATATCCGGAGATACGACGGGTTGGTAGCTAAGTAAAACCAAAATATAGGGAGAAGTAAGAGTGGAGTCGTGAAGATAAATGTACTATTATAAGATCTATTGTAAGATTTGGGAAGTCAAATGCTAACAGCATATATCGATCGGGTGGTTTATTTCTCTAAGTCAAGAAGTATCGATATTGGAAAATTTCCTTTGGTTAATCAGAATAAGAGTTGGAATCTCGAAAGATTATTATAAAGAAAGATATTGAGAAGTTGTGAGGTAAGAAATCAGATTGTAAGAGAATAAATTGCAAAAGAAAGAGGTAATCCTTAAAAGTTATCCAGAAAGAAACCCTTAAGATTAAATGTCTTGCTAGAAGATGAAAAATTTATTGAGATTGGGTGTGCCAATTACGAACACATGACGCTTTATTCGTGTAGATGACTTGGTAATTTTGAGTAAGAGAGAATTGTGTTGAAGCACATTGTAATTTGTTAAAAGATCGCAAAGGTATGGAAGGAGTTGAGATAATAATAGGACCTTTTAGAACAAAAACTCCCAGAGTACAGAGAGTGGTTCTCCTCCTATAGGGGGGATAATATGATGAAGAATGATATAGGACTCACTTGATGATTTAATAAGAAGACGAGAAGGTTACGACAAAGAATTTTAAGACGAACCCGATTGTGACATCCAGATTTAGAAAATGCGTCACGATTATGAAATGAATTATAAGTATTAACGCTAAGAATGGATTGGTAGTGACCTCTCGATTGAATTAATTAAGCAACAGTAAGGGCCACAAAATACATGGGACTCAGAAGCGACGAGCATGACCCGTAAGGAAAGACAAAGGCATGAAAGGGTTATATAGGATTAATGAATTAAAGGGGTAAATCAGGTCATGACGGAAGATGATCTAAGGGACCTGGAGAGCCGTCAGTTGATACCACAGTGATGGATTTAGAATCTGAAGTGTTAAGCTCATCAGTTGGTGATCACAATTCTTAGAAAATAATTTAGATGGGAAATAATGATAAAAAGGGCTAGCGTAAAGCGAATAAAATTAAAAGATTATGAACGCTTGAGAAAAAAGGGGGTATGCAAGTAATTAAGAATACACTCGAAATTGATACTATTAGGACAATGGTGGATATGAAGGCAATAGGGACAATGGTGGACAGTAAAGATGCCTAAGGCCTTATAGGACTATGTGACGCTGAAAGTATATTGCTACAAGATGTTTAGACAAGTTGTTTAAGTGTAGGTATACACCTAATAAGGAAGTGCATCAATAACTAATGTTCCATATGTTGGTTGAATAAAGGACCAAAGTTATGACCCAGAGTGAAACTTAAGGCCAAATATATAATGAACTCTTGGATGATAAAAGTTGAGATGAATCACTGCTTTGTAATATGCATATTCAGAATGAATAAGGAAATAAGTACATTTACATTTAAAAGACGATCAAGGAAGCCAAGAAGAATTGTATACCAAAGACATAAGGTCGGCAACAATAGGTACGCATTAGAAGACTAAAGTCTGACCAAGACTGGTCCTTAGTGTGTAGTTCTTTCGCCTTATCTGGCTCGTAGATGGCTCTTGGAACTAGTGGTTAACCATTTCTACGTGAGTTTTGATGTGATGCCTTTTGTAACCATAAGAACCTTTGGTACCCTCCCCCCCTTCCCTTTTCTAGGTGGCAGTAGTTAATATTGATATGAATTTCTCCTATTAAGGGTAAAGACGACCTGTAAGATGAGTCATGAAAATACAGAGACCCATGAGTCTTCTTAAAGAGAGTAGTTGTTCTTGGGATTAAGGAGTAAATAAAGGCAAACCCATATGGTATAGTGGAATATGGTCCTCCTTGAGAAAGTGATAGTTCAGAAACTAGATTACAACAGATGGAGTCACTAACCATGGCTCAGTAGTAGTATCCTTAGTGGTCGAGTAAAAACAACAAGAATAAAATATTTATGTTCTAGTATACTTTAAATAGAGAAATTGAACATAACAAGACGATAGCCTTTAAGACAACCGAGGTAAATGAGTTGAGTGATTGAGCCTATCGAGGGCCGAGGAAAGAGAAAGAAGTTATCAACATCACCTCTGTGGCATGAATAAGGAAACAACAATATGGGATTCTCAGCTAACTTCTGGAGATATTTCTAGAAAGGTTTGGGTACTCAGGTTAATTTCATTACAACTTTTCATCCATAGACAGACGGATAGATCAAGCGCACTATTTAGTCAATCGAGGATATGTTATGAGCTTGTGTCTTGGACTTCAAGGGAAGTTGGTAAGATTATTTGAAACTTATTAAAATTGCTTATAATAATAGTTATGCAGTATTAAGATGTCTCCATTTGAAGCATTATATGAGCGGAAATGTAGGTCCCCTATCAGCTGGTTTGAAGTGGGTAAAACAAGGTTATTGGGACCTGACCTGGTACATCAAGCGGTAGAAAAAGTAAAGTTGATTCAGGAATGATTGTTGACTGCCCAAAACTGACAAAGGTCCTATTTAGATAATTGAGGTCGAGACCTATAATTTATTGTTGGCGATTGGGTGTCCTAAAAGTATCGCCGATGAAAGGCATGATGAGGTTTGGCCCGAAGGGCAAGCTTAGCCCCAGGTATGTTTGACCGTATAAGATTGAGAGGATTGTCCAGGTAGCTTATAGGCTTGAATTACCCCCGAAGGTAGTCCATCCGGTGTTCCATGCTTCGAAAGTGTATAGGTGACCCCTCCCGTATTACCCCTATAGAGGATGCTCAGATTACAGAGGACTTATTGTACGAGGAGACTCTAGATGCCATCTTAGATCGTCAGGTCCGCAAGTTAAGGACCAAAGAAGTAGCCTCTGTTAAAGTGCTGAGATACAACAATATAGAAGAGATGATGTGGGAGGCTGAGAAGGACATGAAGTTCAGATACCCTTAGTTGTTTCAGATTGCAAGTTTATATCGACACTCGTGCGATACTATTTCCCTATTTCTATCTTACCTACCAAGCTTATCATGTATGCCTTGTATAAGTAGCGTTGATGATACAGGTGTGACGGATGCAGCCCAGAATTCGACATTTGAAAAATTGAGGTGAGTTATGGCTAACCCTTTCGAGCTCTGGATAGCTAGATGGTCGAGTGGGACCGATATTGTTATGTTACGTTGTTCTATGACCCTGTGTGGCATTGGATATGTATTTTGGGATACTTGACACGTTTCGAATAGTCCTATTTATAGAGGAAACTCTGCAAAAATTTCTAGAAAATCCTTATGAGTTGGAATCCTAAAGATACGTCACCCCTACATTCGAGGACGAATGTTCCTAAGGGGGAAATGATGTTACACCTCATAGTTTTACGTTAAGTCGTGTCGTCGATTAACTTAAAGTATTCCGAGAAGGTATGTGTAAGACCGTGTGTGCCTTTTTCTTATTTATAGAATGAGCCATGGACATCCCCTGCTAGGTTGCTATCAAATATTTAGTTACCTACTCTAACAGGCTATGAACTATGTCACTAACTCTTGAACAGTAAAACAACTACCATTTTCTCAATGATTTTTAACATAAATGTACCTATAAACATTCACTAACTCTTGAACAGTAAAACAACTACCATTTTCTCAATGATTTTCAACATAAATGTACCTATAAACATTTAATGTTTATAGTACTTTATCTCGTCCAATTTAAATATTTTATATACTATTTCATTAAAAAGTTAATGTCTTCTTGTCCAAATTATATGCTTTATTTTGGGACGTCAAATGTTTGACATGTATTTAAAACTTTCAGATGTTTCAAGAATTCAAATTTGGTTCACTAATCAAATTTGTCTGTCAAACCAAAATTTTAATTCATGTATGTAAGACTCTGTAAGTTTGACAAATATTGAAACTGTTAAATATTATTTTGATAGTGTATAAATTTTCTTTTAAATAAAACTTCTTAGTAAAGATTTGATAAGTATGACTTTGGATAATTACTATTATTACTATTTTCGGATATGCTTTAAATTATACACATGATAGGAGGAAGTTTATAAATGAGATTTTTTTTTATTATAATGATAGAAACTATTTTTTTCATACGACAAGAAAGTTATATTTTTTACCATTTTGAGAATTAATAGTACAAAAATTTATATTCTTGAGATTAAAGTGGAAAAAATATAATTGATAAAATATAAATTCTTACCAATGCCTTAATCTTTATGTCTTTATGAAAGTATTAGTGTATGTTTTAATTGTATATGGTCTAATAGTATTTTAATAATAAGCTATTTATTTATGTAATTATTGTTGAAAATTTACTAATGTGGAATTAAGTTTATCCCATTATTTATGACTCGAACAACTGGGGCCCCGCACGTCGGAAACGTCGTTTCCATACACATGCAATCTTAGTGCCAAGTATCGTAAATTTCGTTAATGAAAGAGATATTGGTACGTAAGTGAAGTGTTTGAGACAAAGAATGATGGACGGTTATTTGCTAAATGACAAGTGTTCCACGTTGGTAAACGAAGGAAGGATTGTGAGAGGTGTAAGATGGTATGGGTCGAATTGCGGAGTTGAGAAGGGCCGCGGAGCCTACCGGACTGGGCCGCGGCGCTTGGTCGGCAGTAAGCTTTCTGGCTAATCAGAGTCGCGGCGCCTCCTAGCTGAGCCACGGTGCTTCCTAGCTGAGCCGCGGCGCTAATTGGCTGTTTGGCATTCAGGAGCCGCTGAGCTAAATGATGCAGCGCCGCGGCGCTTCCCAGGCAGTGTTTGCTCGACGGAATCCCAAAGGTTTGGTTGTTGAGGGGGTTTCAATGGAATTGAATCCACCCAATAATGGCCATTACTTGGACCATTATGTTGCTGCATTACTTGGGGGTTAAATGTCATCCATTATATGACAATTGAATGCCATTATGGGGAATTTGAAAGGCCATCTTATACACCTATAAATTGAGACCTTTGGCTCAATTCTATAGATGAACATATATGAAATATGAACAGAAAAAAAGTTAACAACACCACAAAGAGATCAGATTTTCATGATATCAATCTTTCTCTTAGCAATCTTCATTATTAGTGTTCTTCTCTAAGATCATTTGTGTAGGCTTTGCGCACTTGATAGTTTGTTATTTCATCTTGGGAGACTATTGTCCACACTTCCGTAAAGCCTATATACGGGGGCAATCTTGTCTTAAAGACAGAGAGCCATCTCTCGACTCAGCCGGTGGTGTTGTGTTTATCTAATTAGTTGCTAAGTGTTTCAGGTGTTAACTTAATAGATGAAGGACTCTAACCGTTCGTATTCTTAGCGGATCTACAAGCCACAAGTGTAGCAGTTCATGTTCTTGTATTTCCGTACAAGATCCATATTTGAAGTTTCAATTCAAGATCAAGATATTGACAACTTGTTGTTGTCCTCATTGTTGTTTATCCTTTCGATCACTGTAATAATTATTTACTATTTCTGTACGCGCTTTACATATCCAACAATTATGATTATGATTATGATAGATACATATAGAGGTATACATGCACCTCTTGGAATTACTTTCCACCGTGCTTCCTAGTTAAATGTCTATTTATATAAATTATAGATATATGTATTACATTGTTAAATAGAGGAAAATAAATATCACGTGGCACCTTCTGTTAGTATCTTATAACAGGTTTATGAAATCTTTGTAGAGGAAATTAGATAATATTATTATATTACACTTAATAAATGGGATTGAGGGTCATACTTAAGAGGTGACAATTGATGGCTCTAGAAGGATTTATATTCGGTGCTATATGAGAAAAGAAAGGCCTTCTTTGTGATTATTTTGGGAGGAAAAGAAACACAGCAATGGAGCTTCTTTGATGTCTTCTATATGCATCGTGAGATGGGGGAATCTCTCTCTTTCTCATTTTTTTATTAGTTAGTTACTAAATGCAGCAAAGTTTTGTTCAAAGAAATCTAAAGTAAGTCAAAGACTACTTCATAGTAAGTAAGGTGACGGGAAGTTCAAAAGTTGAAAGCCATGATTAAGCATGTATCGGAGGAATTGACTCATCGTATTCATTTGAAGGTTGAATCAATGTATGTTAAGGTTTACCCATTATTTTATTTTATTTTAGCATGGTACTAAGAATAGCAACATATATCGAAATGTCCATAGAAGAAGACTCTATTCTTGATCGTTGATAACATGTTTGTTCCTTACTCTTGAAAGTTATTTCATGATCTTTGTTGTACCTTATTGGGTGTACTTTTCGCACTTATTATATTCCTTGTTATATGAAGGGTTCCGAGTTCTTGTTGGATTGTAATAATTACTGTACATAGTCACATAACGATAGGCGATGGTAATTGTCCCGACTCGAACCATGGCCTAGGTGAGACACGACACTCGGTGTGTGGCTGCATGTGATCAAACGAACCACATAGCTGCTAAATCAACATGGGCATCAAAATATACTAAAATAATGGTCAAAACATTTAAACATGATATTGTATTATAGTCTAAAATAATCATAGCGGAAATAGTCTAGATGTATAATAAGTCTGAACAACTGAAATCTGACATGACATGATAACTAGTCTAGTCTATAAAACCTCTAACATGAGTCTAACTGAAAATTGTCTACCAAGACAAGGCCCTGGCATACCTTTATCATAAAATATAATAAAAATGAAATGATAGACTAACACTCCAAATGAGATGGGGCTCACCAAGCAACTGATATTGAAGCAATCGTACTGAGCTAATCCGTCATCCTGAAACTCAGCACCTACATCGTGAAGTGCAGGCTCCATGCAAAGGGATGTTAGTAAATTTTAATTTTACTGTATGTAAAGCAACTGAAAGAATAAATAGTTGTGGGGTGCTCAGGAAAAGGCAACCCAAATCAATAAAAAAATATTGTACTGAATCTAAAACTGATAACTGATAATTGAAAGGGGAAGTAAGGAATATGAATACTCCCTGTACTGAAATGGAGAATCACATGTTTAACTGAAATAATAAATAAATAATTGTGGCCTTAGGCCCAATATGTGTGCACAAATATGTGGCCTTAGGCCCAAGTATACATATATATAAACTGTGGCCTTAGGCCCAATAGATATCTGTGGCCTTGGGCCAAAAAATACAGGTGTTCAACATGATCCTGGATACTGAAATATACTGATATGAAATACTAACTATGAGATGATACTGAAGTTCTGATATAATACTGATATTCTGAGCGATGGTTCACTGAGACATGTATTCATGATCTGATTATGAGTACTGAAGCTTTAACTAGGTTAAAACATATTGAATATTCTAAGTTGAGACTCGTGGATATCAAACACAAGTCTATATTGATTACGTACCGAGTTCACAACAATCAAAGTGATAATTATGAACAACTATGAAGTTATAATCTTAAATATATACGTTTTATTCTTTTCATGAACTAGGGCATAATCTCAAATTCTGAAGGAATTCACAGTAATCTCGATGAAAGAGGCATGTGGATGACTAAAGACTGTAGAATATTATACGGCTCGGGTCTGAACCATTAATAATTGTATGATCCGTATAATCGAACCGTCGAATTATTTACCACTTTTCCAGTAACCTCTAAAACTTGAAAGTCTGGGACGGTAAAAAAGGACGGGCCATATAATCTTCTACATTCCTTCAAATTCACAGTACATCATTAATTTAGAAAACATAATTGACGGTTTATTTCGATGGGCCATCAATATTTTTACAGTCTATCAATCCTGGCGTAAAATCTGATCTACAGAACTGAAACTAGTTTTTTGACTTAAACTCCCCATTTTGGTTTCCTAGACTCCTAAATCATGAATACGCCTTAGTTTGAAGGTACGAGGTAATACAATATATCCCCCTTGGGATCATTCATCCTCGAATGATGGGTTCTGGTTTTTGTGATTGAACTTACATAGTTAAGAACGTAACTGCATGAATACTAGACGAATGATTATCTAATGAAAAGAGTGTTGAACTGAATAGATACTGAACTGAATAATAAACTGAATTACTAAACTGAATACTAAATTAAATTACTGAACTGAATATGAGGTACGAGTGTAAAGGTTAGTTACCTTAATATTTTATGATTGCTCCTCAAATAAGTCAGGATATTTGGACTTCATGTCTTCTTTAGCTTCCCATGTAGCCTTCTCGACATTCTGACTTCTCCATAACACCTTCACTGAGGCAACTTTCTTAATTATCAAATTTTGAATCCGACGATCCAAAATAGCCAATGGATCTCCTCATAGGTCAAACCATCCTTAACTATAAATGGTAGGAACAACCAACAACGGGTCTCCAACACATTTCCTCAACATGGATACATGAAACACTGGATGCACAACAATCAAATCTTATGGCAATGCAAGTTCATAAGCCTCCTGGCCAACGCTCCGCAAAATCTTGTATGGTCCGATATTTCTGGGACTGAACGTCCCTTTCTTTCCAAACTACATGACACCTTTCATAGGTGAAACTTTCAAAAATACCCAATCATTAACTTGAAACTCCAAGTCTATACGCCTCACATCTAAATAAGACTTTTGGCGACTCTGAGCTATTTTCAAATGCTCCTGAACTTTCCTTTCTCCAAAGCCTGATAAACCAAGTTTGGTCCTAACAACTTTGCTTCGCCAACTTCGAACCAACCAATTGGCGATTTACACCTTCGCCCATACAGATCTTTAAACAGTGGCATTTGGATGCTGGCATGATAACTGTTATTATAGGCAAACTCAATGAGAGACAAGTAATCATCTGAATTACCTTTGAAATCGAGAATGTATGCCCTCAACATATCCTCCATAGTTTGAATAGTACGCTCTGCCTGGCCATATTCAGAGCCAACCTATCAGGCCTCTAGTGCTCGGCTTTCACTTGTTGATAATTCGGATGCATTGCTACAAAGTCTTCTACATTCCTCTTCATATTATTCCACCAATAAATATCCTTAAGATCATGATACATATTTATGGAACCTGGGTGGATATACCTGGAATTATGCGCTTCTGCCATGATTTGCTCTTTGAGTTTATCTACATCTGGAACACACAACCTGCCTCGGTACCTCAAAGTATTTTCACCCCCTTGTTCAAAACCCATAGTCTTATGCTTGTGGATCACCTCTTTCAGTTGAAATAAGTAGGGATCACTAAACTGCTTCTCCTTCACCTCGGCTACTAAGGAGGATTTGGACTTGTTCTGAAAAAAACAACACCATCTTCGGAGTCCATGAGTCGACCTCCTAGACTAGCTAGTCGATGAATCTCATTCGTCATGATTCTCTTTCCTTCTTTCACATGAGCTAAGCTTCATTTTTTACTAAGAGCATCCGCTACCACATTTGCTTTCCCTGGGTGGTAGAGAACATCAACATCATAATCCTTTATCAATTCGAGCCATCTCCTCTGTCTAAGATTCAATTACTACTGCTTGACAATATATTGAAGGCTCTTAGGATATGTGAAAATGTCAATGTGAACTCCATATAAATAATGTCGACATATGTTGAGTGCAAAAATCACGGCTTAAGTGACCTGAAGACTTGGCTCTCTTATTAAACTCCTTGTCCTTCCATTTTTGCAAGTCTTCTTCTACTTTCAACCTGCTCTCATTACCCTGTACGAATGCATCAATCTTTGTAATAGTCATCTCTTTCTTATGAGCTGTAATATTAGTTGCATCATACAGATGGGAATCAAGGCCATACATAAAATGTCTAACCATGGCCCTCATGTCGGGGAGCATATTTGGAGCATGCTTTGACAATGAGACAAACTAAAGATAGTACTCCTGCGGTTGTACTTAAGATTTTTGAACTCAACAGTCATTGCCTCCTTGACATCAACTAGCAGAAAGTGCACAATAAAAATATCAGTAAACTCATCCCAAGTTGCTGAAGGTTCATCTTCCTTGCAGGACTGCTCCCATGACTCATACCATATATTGGCAATATCCTGCGACTGATATGCTCCAAAATCTGATACCTCTACCTCATTAACATGCATAACATGAAAGATCTTCTAAAGCCCATTAATATAATTTTGTGGATCCTCTATCTTGCTAGACCCTGTGAACACTGGAGGGTCCATACGTAAAAATTCACAAGTCTTGGAACTAGATGATTCCCCATTAGTTTCCGTGCTTGGAGTCGTTCCCTGACGTTGGGCTTGAGCGGCCACAAGTTTGGTGGGTAGCTGAATCTGTCCCCTAACATCAGAGTTAGTAGAACTGGGTGGCGGAACTTAGATCTTTACAGGCCCTGTAGCATCGGGTGGGGTGATGTACCTGAATTGGCTCCCTGAGCCTGGACATTTTCCTCACGAGTAGCATTAGCAACAACTTTCTTGCTTGTAGTTGTTTTCCTTTTCACATGCATTTTCTGAAATACATATTAAGCACGAGTTAGAAGGATGTTTTGAGGGTATATCTCTAACTGCATGATCTAGAGTATAAAAGAAGTGAGACAACCCTAGATGTCTTGGTGGTCAACTATTTACATGTGTGGGGCTCTCACACACATAAAAATGACCCCACTGAATATGGTTTCATAGACTCCCTAAGACACTTTAACCTAGAGCTCTGATACCAAGCTTTTTCACACCTCAAACCATGGTCTGGGCGAGACATGACATTTGGTGCCTGACTGCATAAGACTGAGTGAACAACATGGCTGATGAATCAATATGGGCATCAAACCATATTAAAATAATGATCAAAACATGTAAACATGATATTGTATTATAGTCTGAAATAATCATAGCGGAAATAGTCTGGATATATAATAAGTTTGAACAACTGAAATCTAATATGACATGATAACTAGTCTAGTTTATGAAACATATGACATGAGTTTGACTGAAAACTGTCTACCAAGACAAGGCCCTGGCATACCTCTATCATAAACTATAATAAAAATGAAATAATAGACTAACACCCCAAATAAGATGGGCTCACTATGCAGCTGATACTGAAGAAATCCTACTGAGTTAATCCGTTGTCTAGAAACTCAGCACCTGCAAGTGCAAGCTCCATACAAATGGACGTTAGTACATTTAAATTATACTATATGTAAAGTAATTGAAAGAATAAATAGTTGTGGGGTGCTCGGGAAAAAGGCAACCCAAATTAATAAACAGATACTGTAATGAATCTGAAATTGAAACTGATAACTAATAGCTGAACAAGAAAGTAAAGAATATGAATACTCCTTGTACTGAAATGGAAAATCACCTATTTAACTAAAATAATAAATAAATAAATAAATAAATAAATAAATGTGGCCTTAGGCCCAATAAGTGTGCACAAATATGTGGCATCGGGCCGAAGTATACGTATGCATAAACTATGGCCTTAGGCCCAAAAATACAGGTGTTCAACATGATGCTGAATACTTAAATATACTGATATGAAATACTGAACATGAAATCATACTGAAGTTATGATATAATACTGACATTCTGAGCGATGGTTCACTAAGATATGTATTCATGATCTGATTATAAATACTAAAGCTTTAACTAGGTTAAAACATACTGAATATTATAGGTTAAGACTTGTGGATATCAAACACAAGTCTATATTGATTACGTACTGAGTTCACAACAATCAAAGTGATAATTATGAATAACTACGAAGGTATAATCTTAAATATATATGTTTTAGTTTTTTCATGAACTAGGGCATAATCTCAAATTCTGAAGGAATTCACAGTAATCTCGATGAACGAGGCATGTGGATGACTAAATATATTCCCACATGTAGATAGAATCTGTACATACTTTGTTCTCTCCAGTCTTGTATTAAAAATCTGAACTTGGGAGGAGAACTCAAAAGATTGAATCTTGAAACCTTGAATTTGAGTTTATCTTGAAAGCCCTAGGTTAAGAACAATGAATTTCTATTTAGAATTCATGTATATATTTTAGAATCACGTAAGATATGCTTACCTTGATGTAGGAGAAAGTTGGGAAGAGAGAAACTTCATTCTAGGGTTAGACAATATGAAATCGGATTTTTGAGACTAAGGCTGTGTATTTATACTTTTTTCTGTCGGAGAATTTGACGATTTGATTCGATGAACAGTTGATTTTTTTACGACTCGGGTCTGGACTGTCAATGATTGTATGATCCGTATAATTGGACCATCGAATTATATACCACTTTACCAGTAACCTTTAAAACTTAAAAGTTTGAGACGGTAAAAAAGGAAGGATCGTATAATCTTCTACGATCTGTCACAATCACTGTACACCGTCATTTCCAAAAATAGAATTCACTGTTCATTTCGATGGACCGTCAATATTTTTATGGTCTGTCAATCCTGGCATAAAATCTAATCTGCAGAATTGAAAGTGGTTTTTTGACCTAAACTCTCCATTTTAATTTCCTAGACCTCTGAATCATGAATACGACTTAGTTTGAAGGTACAAGGTGTTACATTAACGACCTTGTGTCACTCCGTCCTATTCTTATTGGTCCTTTGAGGTTATTCATGCATCATATATATATATATATCAATTTTATGACACCAAGTCACACTATAGTTGACCGAGTACGACACTTATATGTGTACACCACTATATTTGGGTATTATAACACCAAGTCCTATTATGTCTGGGTATGATAACACCGTGTCCTATTATGGCCGGGTATGATAAAATCGAGTCCTATTATGATCGAGTATGACATGATGTGATGATATTGTCCGCAGAGGCCTATGGCGTTATATATGAAACTTATATATATATATATATATATATATATATATATATATATATATATATATATATATATATATATATATATATATAGATAGTTCTACTGTGTTATATACGTGAATATATTATAATTATGCATATCATGGTCCTTAGTGGCATTTAGAGTTACAGGTTGTTTCTTCCTTATTTTCATTTACATTACTGTATATATTTACTTTTTCCTGCCTTATATATTTAGTACATTGTTCGTATTGATGTCCTCTGTCAGGGACATGCATTTCATGCCCATATGTTCAGATAGACGGAACGACGCTTATCTCTAGTAGGACTCCAGCTCAGTGATGGTGTCAGAGCTCTCTGTTTGTTCCGGAGGTGCTAGTCGGAGTTGGTATGATTTTATATATTTATAAATATAGGTATGGCGAGGCCCTGTCCCAACCTAATGATGTTTATGTACTCTTAGAGGCTTGTAGGCAGTCGTCCTATGTGTCGAAGTCATGTATAGCCTTGTCGGCCTCTCTATTAGTCAGTTGTTGTGCTTATCGACTTTCTTCGTGTTATATATATTGGGATTTTATGCTTCTACAAGTTATTATGTCTTGTTTTCTTATGAGCATTATTATGAGTCCTTGTTGGCCCAAATTCATGTGTATCCAGGTTACGGACGAGACGTGGTACGCTCGGGCCATTAGGCACTGGGTGCCGGCCCACCCCCCAAGGTTGGGGTGTGACATCGGCCTTTGTATATAGTATGTTTTGGGTTTTAATGCTTGCAGGAACTTAGGTAGGCCTTGTCGGCTATTTAGTTATGTGTATATATATATATATATATATATATATATATATATATATATATATATATATATATATATATATATATAGAGAGAGAGAGAGAGAGAGAGAGAGAGAGACGATCCCGTTTCAGTCGAGTTGGTATTTTTTTTTACAGATATTTCAGTATATGACCTAAGTTATGATGTTACGTTTACAGATTGGCCTCAATGGCCTAGTTTGTCTTTTGAGGCATAGATTGCGAGTATAGCTTGGTACGCTCGAACCTAGCAGGGTATCGGGTGTCAACCACGACTCACCTAGGTTGGGGTGTGATAAATTAGTATTAGAGCAGATTGTGTCCTAGGGAGTCTATAAGCAGGATCTGGTAGTCTTTTTTATAAATGTGTTGTGCACCACATCATATAAATAGGAAGCTACATGGCATATAGGAGTTGTTACCCTTCTTTCAGATCTAAATTGTGCTTTAGAGTTGAGTCCTAAGAATTCAAGTCTAACCCCTGTTTGGATGTTGTATTTAGAAATACCAGTGACTCGTAGGACATCGTCTAGTAAGAGTGAAACACCTTCACACCTATCTCTGACTCCTCCACTTCAGGAGATTCCTAGAGCTACAACACCATAAGTCCCTCCTCCCATCCCATCAGATCAGGACTTAAAGAGTGCAATACATCTATTGGCTTAGATAGTAGGTGCTCAGTATCAGACTAGAGCGCTAGTAAGTGCAGGATCTTTCGAGGGGCCTAGAAGTTCACGGGTTCGAGCATTTCTGGCCTTGAGTCCTCTAGAGTTTATGGGGAAAAATTGATATGAAGACCCTCAGGACTAAATTGATCAGATTCATAGGGTGTTTTGGGTTATGCATGCCTCAGATACTGAGGCAGTTAAGTTAGTGGCTTTCAGATTACGAGATATAGCCGTTCTTTTGTATGAAAGATGGGAGTGGTCCCGAGGTCAAGAGGTACCTCCAATGACTTGTGATGAGTTTTGGCTGCTTTTATAGATCATTATCTTCCACTAGAGACCCGAGAGGCCTGAGTTGACCAATTCTTGACTCTTCAGTAGGGGGATATGAGCGTTCATGAGTATAGTCTCTGATTTGATTCTTTGGCAAGGTATTCCCCAACTTTTTTGATACGTTGCGGGCTCGGATTCATTGATTTATAACAGGTATTTCACCGGAGTATGTTGAAGCGTGTACTACAGCTGTCGTGTATGAAAATATGGATATCTCTCGTATACAGGCCTTTACTCAGAATTTAGAAGAGCGTCGCCATAAATGATCAGTTACCGAGCAGGTTGAGAGAGAGCAATATAAGAGAGAAACTTACAGGGCCCCATGAGGAGTTCCAGGTTTGTTTCAGTCTATAAAAGTTCAGGCGCCCACCCAGGCCTCAGTAATCTCAGTCACAGGGTTATGCTTCATCAAGACCAGGTTAGAGCTCACGTGCATCAAGTTCGTAGTGGCAGTAAATTTTAGACTAGATATGATATGTCCCTCTGCATTGTAATACTTGCGGCAGAGGTCATTATGAGAGGTTCATGCTAGGATAGACTGCTTGTTATACGTGTGGTCGTGATGGTCACAGGATGAAGGATTGCTCGGATAGAGGGCAAGGTGGAATGGCCCGGCTAACTGACTCGGTTGCAGCGCATCTACTTTAGTGCTCCTTCCAGGGCAAATATCCCAATCTTCTGCTGGTAGAGGTCGAGGTCTAGGTGGAACCTCTAGTTCAGACGGTAGTAAGAACCGCATCGATGCTTTAGCCGGTCGACAGGACTCTGAGTTTCCCCCATATGGTATGGTAGGTACATCGAGTTTGTGTTCATATGATAGTTATGCTTTGACAAGTTTTGGACATACCTCATTTTATATTATTATGTTAGTTGCGGGAGAGTTTGCTATAACACTTGAGTTGCCAACTAATCCATTTGTGGTGTTCAAAATGATTGTCGAGCCCGCTAATGTTAGACAGGTCTAAAAAGATCATGTGGTAATGATATGTAATCATCAAACCTTAAGTTGACCTTATAGAGTTAGAAATAGTCGTATTAGCCATTAAGGTGGGCTAGCGTTTTGTCATACTAATGTGATGTATTGGTGAAGACTGTGTCGTTAATGGAATTAGTATGGTATATTTAAGGTAAATTGTAGAAAGACAACATTAAATGATAGAAATATTATATAAGAGGACAGAACCGAGAGAAACTTAGAAATCTTTAGACTACCGAGGAGGGATATAAGTTAGAAAATAACCCAATACTCACAGATAGTAGAACTAAGAAGGTATGGCTATTGTATGATTACCAAGAAGAATGATAACCCTTCACAAGAAAATGTACGATAGAAATCTGGACAACTAAGGATCACGTGTTAGACGACCAAGAGGGAACCAATTTATAGATATTGAGCGAAAATTAGAATATACTAAATAGGCTTGAATCAGAAGGGTGATGATCAAAGTAGGAGTCGTAGTCGTGGGTTAGTGACGTCCATAGAGAAGAGGTATTAGATAGTCATTATGAGAAGGGTAGGTATACCAAGATGTAGGGTGCCAATTTTAGGTATCATACAAGGTGAGGTGTTACCACACTTATGATCAGTGGTCGTGTGAGACCAAGACATGCATAGTGTGTTTTTCTGGCTGCGTGCAGGATAGTTTTAGTCCAGTTTATAGAAAAAAATCTCGCAAAGTTTTTGCAAACCCTCTAAGAGTTAACATTCGAGGATGAATGTTTCTAAGGAGGAGAGGATGTTAACCCCATACTTTTATACATTGGATTCTTGATAAGTTGGTTAAATCGAGTTCGAATGAAGGAGTGACAACTCTGCTCTTTTATATTTGTTTGTGTTAGAAGAGGGTTGAGCTAATCTATACTGACTTAAGACTTTTTTGAAGGATATCTATAACTTAGATGAGTATTAAGATGGTGTCGGAAGGTTTAGAGGTCATTGGGATTGAAGGAAACACTCCCTGATGAAGTTAAACAAAGTTAGTATATTCTGCTAAATGTTTAGCGTCGCAAAACCCATCCGCCTCGCAGATCTGGGTTGTATCTTGTCTAGCCTTCTTAGTGAGATTTTTTCCACCATGTGCGGTGGCATATGCAGCCGCGCATCCTGTTTTGCGTCGCAGGCCCTGCCGCACATTGGAGGTAGTGGAAACCTTCTATATATAGCCTTGAGCAGTGGCTTCAATTCTTTATTTCATTTCTCCCCCATCCAGATCTAAGATAAGTCCTAAATACTCTCCCAAGGGTTCTTCATCAATAAATGGTGTTTGCACAAGATCTCAAGGTGAAAATGGCAAGATTCAACTCCTACAAGTTGATGTAAGCTTGAAGAGGACCTTTCTTAGTGTTGTATTGTTGTTATGTGTTTTCTCAAGTTTAAAGGAGGTTGGTGTTGGATTTTTTTCCATATCTTTAAAAGTAAGTTTAAACTCTTGTTTCTATGTTTAAATTAATCCTTATGTTGATTAAGTTAGAGAAGTGGAAAACTACAAGAATGAGGCTATAAGGTTGTTTAGAAAAGTGTTAACATATTGTTGAGTTGTTTGAAGTGTATCTATATCTTCCTATGGCTGGAAATCACTAGAAATAGCTTGAGTATGATGTTGATGTGGTTGTTATCACAGTCTTCCATGTATTGGACTTGTAGGTGGAAGTTATGGTTAAAGGAAGGAGGAAGATAACTAAGTTTAATTCTAAATTAAACTTGTCGATTATCATATTTGCTACTAGTTATGGTAGTAACTTTTGTGCACTTGTTTCGGTATAAATTGAAGTGTGTTATAGGTCGGTTACATCGCCTTGTTGAGACAAGATAATCTAAGGTATGTGAATGCTATTCCTTTCTTTGTTTTTGGCATGATTTCCTTATCAAGATAGTTCCGATTAATCGCACAAAGATGTGCTAGTCATAGAGATCTCTTTCGGGTTACCATGACCTTATTCTAGTAGTTTTTCATTGTCAGGAATAATTTGTAGATAGTTATGTTTATCCTTAGAGTTGAGACGATATAAAGATTAATAGTTGAATGCAACTAGTTATGACACTTGCCTTCGGGGCTATACACTTGCCTTCAGGACTATGCACTTGCCTTCAGGGCTATTTATACATGTTTAGATGCCTTACATGAGGTCAAGTAGTGGATATCATGTTGTGTAGTTAGTAGGTGACAAAGACATGTAAGTATAGTCGGTTTTCTTTATTAACTCTTCTGTTTATATTCATATTGCTTTATATGTTAGTACATCTCAGTTTCAGTCGCCTTACATACTCGATACATTATCTCGTACTAACGTCCCTTTGCTTGGGGACGATGTGTTCATGCACGCAGGTTCAGACTATAACACCTCGTACCTTTATGCTATGGTTTGAACTGTATGATGGGAACATGATGAAACCAAGATGAGGATTATTGGAAGTATTTTGAAAATTAATCAAGGCATAAGAAGGGTTTCAGGAAAAATTAGTGTCGGAAGCTACTATACGGAGCATGTTTTCAAGTGAGTTTGTAGCAGACCTCACTTAAATTGAGTTTATGGATAAATCTATAAAGAATATGGAAACACTTCCTTCATGAAAGTTGTAGACCTTTGAAATACCTTTCATCCAAATAAGGCCCAGGTTAAACAGAGGTCTTTACGAAGAGTTATGGCCGATTTACTAAGGATGTGTAAATGAAAATTTCGATTCTTGTAGGATTAGTTTCTAAAGCCCAAGCCTTTTATGATAACCTATAAATACAATCCTAAAATGTTTTATGTGAGGATTTTCGACTACCAAACACCTACGGTGAGTTCTTATTCAAATATCTATATCAATTATATTAAGTTAACACTAGATTAACACCGAATCATTATTTGGAATCGCTAGATTTTTGAAAATCCATTCAAGGTCGAATTTGGAATAAAGCTTTGAGATTTCTTCAAAAAGGTAAGCCCCTCACTCACTAATGGATTATATGGAGTTATTATTATATTTTAGACATTTAATGGTTGGTAGAATCATAAAATATAATTGATTTAGATGCACTCCATCAAACGCAAAACCCTAGTGATTTTGTTGTAGATTTTCCCTCCAACCAGCCGACTTCCGTTGCCGTTTGCTGATAATTAAATCGTTGGATCGTGCCCAAATTTTAACTGAGTGGTTACAATATATAGGTATTAAATGTGAATGATGCGGATTTGATTTGGAAGTCTGGAACAATATTGTTTGATCTATGAACAGTAGCTATGAAAAATAGTGAAAACTCTTCTCAAGGTTTCAAGTTCAAAGTTTTGGGTTTCTTCTTCAAAAGTTCAGACCTTTTCTTCAAGTTTTGGAGCGACTAGGTATGTAAATCTTCTATCTACGTGTGGGAACGTCGTTAATCATCCTCACACCTCGTTCATAGAGATTATTGCAATTACTTCATAACTTAAGATTATGCCATAGTTCATGAAAAGACTAGAACGTTTATCCTTAAGATTATAAATTCATAGTTGTTCATAATTATCACTTTGATTGTTGTGAACTCAGTGCGTAATCAATATAGACTTGTGTTTGATATCCATGAGTCTCAGCCTAGAATATTCAGCATGTTGTAACCTAGTTAAAGCTTCAGTACTCATAATCATCTCATGAATACATGTCCCAGTGAACCATTGCTCAGAATGTCAGTACGATATCAGAATTGCAGTATGATCTCATGTACAGAGGTTTCATAGACTAGTTTAGTATGTCATGTCAGTTTCTCAGTATTCAGACTTATCATGATTTCAGATATTTCCGCAATATATTTTCATACTATAAATTTCAGTATTATGTTTTACATGATTTCAATTAGTATTATTGCATGCTTTTGTTGCCCATGTTGATTCAACAAGTCATGTGGTTTGCTCGGTCACATGTAGTTAGACACCGAATGCCGTATTTCATCCAAGCTATTGTTCGGGGTGTTACACAGACAGGTTGCCGGAAGGATCACACCGGTAGGATTCGCCGAGTATCAGCTTTTGTGGTAAGCTCCAGGTCATTCGGAGTTGCCAGGTCTAGTTTTGTGTATCTACAGATCATGGGTATGCCGGGACCCTGTCTCGTCTATGATAAAGTTGTGACTCTTTAGAGGCTTGTAGACGTGTCCTACATATACAATATTATTAGTATGGTGGCCTAGTCGGCCCTTGTATATAGTCTGTTTTGGATTTTGCTGCTTGTAGGGACTTAGGTAGGCCTTGTCGGTTGTTCAGTCATATATATATATATCCTGTTTCAGTCGAGTTGGTATTTTTTTACAGACATTTCAGTATATGACCTGGCCGGCCTAAGTTATGATGTTACGTTTACAGATTGGCCTCAATAGCCTAGTTTGTCTTTTCGAGGCACATATTGCGAGTTCAACTTGGTACGCTCAGATCTAGCAGGGTGCCAGCTACACCTCACTTAAGTTGGGGTGTGACACTTGATTAAAGGCAAACTAGATTAGTTTATTCATTGGTAGAATTTTTAACTGTTTATTCTCTTTTCCTTGTGGGTTAATTTCCAAGCAATCATATTCAAGTTTTCACAAATTCCCTCTGATAAATTATAAATTATTTGACGAGTATTAGTGTGCAACCAAAAAATAAGGGTATGGTAATGGTACTATTGAAAGAAGGTAACAGAATATGATGCTTCTTTTTTTAATCTTTCTTTATCATCTTTTATGTATGTTATATACATGATTTCAGTTAGTGTACTTCAAAATAAAAGTAGGACCAAGTATGTGGTAGACTATAGATGATTGATGAGACATATTAAAGAACTAAAACTCTGTCTTCGGGTTTAATTTTGACTATGTAGATTTGAGGTTTGCATGGAAGTCATTAGATTTTATTATTTAATTTGTGTCATAAAAGTTATGATATTTTATTATCTTCTGCTTTTATATAAGCCGCAATTAGTAGTGAATACATGAAGCATCACTACATGCACACCTGTTTAAAGCAGAAGCCGCAATTAGTAGTGAATACATGAAGCATCACTACATGCACACCTGTTTAATAAACATCAACCATTATAAGCATAAGCAGAGGCAGACTTATGCGTAAGGGTGAGGGGTCACAAAAAACAGAAAATTATGAAAAAGCTAAATATATACATATAAATATCTTCAACAAGAAGTCCCATTGAGTGTTAGTTCACGGCTTCACGCTCAAAACTCCTCCGACACGAGTTCTAGTCATTGCGCTGCGGTCCGTTTCCCGGCTTCGCTTGCTCAATTTACACTTATTATTAGTATTTTCTTTTGTTTTTCCCCATGATGCTTGTGTTTTTTTCTTTTTTCTTTTCTTCTGTTATAGTTTTATACTATCAACTCTCTTTCAACCTTAGCTTAAAATAAGAGTTGGAATTTTAGTTGATTTATTTATAGTTTTTCGTGTATTTTATTAGTTAATGTGCACTTTTTTGCTTGTGATTTGATTATGAAAATTATGATGACTTTCTAAATTGCTTTTGTTTGTTATTAATTATAATTTTTGTAGCATAATATGTAGAAAAAGAGACTATTTCCATAAAATATGATTTTTTTTTTATAAAAGCTAACTATTAATCTAAGAAAAAAGATATTGAAATAGAGTTGTGCTTTTACACCAACTTATCTAATTGATATCAATACTTTAAATAATTTCTTTATTACTTCTAATTTTATTCAATAGAGTCAAAATGAGAGAGAATTTTTAACAAAATGAATCTAATTTCAGGTAGTTTATCGTTTGACAAAATTTTAAATATTTTATTAAATTAATCATATATGATCATATATATATATATATATATATATTTGATGATCATTGATAGATTTATATTACATGTGATAGTGCATCAGTCATCTTGGGCTGCCTCTAATGGTAGTTGAGTTGATTTGGGGTCATTGGCATGAATGCCCCAAGAGGGGTGGAGTTTATTTTTTACCCTTAAATTTGTGGTCTTTAATTTTTATCTTTCGACACTTTAAATAATAAAAAAGTGATTGAAAATATTTCTGATATTGAAAAAACAAAAAAAATATGACCGACATAAGTTTATAGTTTCATTTAATAATATAACACGAGTTATACCTTACGTTTATGCCGCTTAATTCCTACATAACTTATGCCTCAGTTTAGAACTCATAAGTTATGCCTTGTAACTTACGAGCACAACTTAGTTCCGATAGAACTTATGCAACTTATGTTGAACAAGGCAAACATTTCTAAAGTTAGCCAAGGGAATTAGATACTATATAACTTATGCTGAATAACTTAATTTTTATAGAATTTATATCAGACAAGATAAAAAAAATTCTGAACTTATAAATTTTATTAAATGAAATAGAGATAAAAATTAAACACCATCATATTTGAGGGCAAAAAAAGAGAAATCCATGCAAAAACTTCATTGGCGTAAATATTGTGCGCGGTAATACATGTAAGAGGAAAAAGAACCGAAATAATTAACTCAACGAGACACTACCCGACACTCTCGCTTAACCCTCCTTTTTGACTCATTCGACAAAGCTAAAAGTAGGGTTGTTCATAATAATCCAATCCGATTCGAAAAATCGGATATCCGAAAAAAATCGGATCGGATACGGATCACAATTTCTTTACTTTCGGATATCCGAAATATTTGATTTTTTATATTTTTATGGGATTTTAATTTGTGAACTTTATTTGTATTGGTGTATTAATTTGGATGTTGTACATTGGATGTTTTAGCTAGTAATTAATGTATTGGACATTGCACCTATAAAGTTCTACTTTTTATTTTGGAGTTTTACTATTTGTTAGGAATTACAGGTATATATCATTGAAGAATGAAGACTATATTACTGTGTATTGATCGGTCACATGTTGGGTTGAAGTTATTTTAATATTTAATTGTGTTTACTTTAAGTGATATTTAAGGTTTCTGTTGAACAAATTTGTTGAAGAGAGCATAATATTTATGTGTCACTTACTGGATAGAATGATGAATGTATGATAAATTTTGGATATGGGTTATCCCATTCGAAAATTTCGGATATCCAATTTTTTTTATCAGATTCGATCATAATTTTAATGAACCAAAATTTCGGATAGGATCGGATGGGATAATCCGAAATGAACCGCCCTGTCTAAAAGTCTCGGCTCTCAAGTGTCAACCATATTTTGCATCCATAATTTTTTATAAAAACATATAGGTATTGAGGCAAAAGTGTGGAGGTCGGCATGGGAGATGGCACAAATACAAGCAGAGGCAATTCCAATAGCAATCGGCCAGAGTGGCTGCAACAGTATGATTTGATAGGGAAGATTGGGGAAGGAACTTATGGCTTGGTCTTTTTGGCTAAGATCAAAGCTAATCGCAGCACATCTATTGCTATCAAGAAGTTCAAGCAATCCAAGGATGGCGACGGCGTTTCCCCCACCGCCATTCGCGAAATCATGGTTCCCTCTCTCTCTCTCTGCCATTTTCTTAATTAATTAATCTGGCGTTTCATTATTTGTTCAAAGCAACATTTAATAGCATAATCTCTTTTAGTGAGCTGGTAAATAAGTTTTGATTGGGTGACGGCTTGTCATCTTCCATTATAACTGTTATAATAATGCTCAATTCATGCTATTGTCTAAGCTTTCCTAGTAGCAAGCCAACATCGTTGCGGCAATTTAGGCTTTTAGTTTCTAGCAGAGAAATGTACCTTGTTGTCTTTTGAGACTTTAGTTTCCAGTCATTAACAACGACAATATTGATGCAGTTGCTTCGGGAGATATCCCATGAGAATGTTGTAAAGCTTGTCAATGTGCATATCAACCAGGCAGATATGTCTCTCTATTTGGCTTTTGACTATGCGGAGCATGACCTCTATGTGAGTAGTATATGTTCTTCACTTGAGTATACAAATTACTCCTATTTTGTTTTATTCCAATATGCAGAATATATCTATGTTACTTGTGTAAATCGTAATCTTTAGTATATCGCCATTCAATAGTGTTTATATTTCTACCTTATTTCTTTTCTCCATCTTTTTAAGAAAATGCATTTTCTACGAAGTGGTGGTTAGATCTACTATGCTGTATGGGGTCCCACGTTCAAAAGCCGAAAGTTGTGGAGATAAGGATGATGCGATGGATGTGTGAGCATATTAGGAGAGGTAGAATTAGGAATGAAGATATACGAGACAAGGTGCGAGTGGCCTCAATGGAGGCTAAGATGCGGGAAGCGAGACTGAGATGGTTTGGGCATATGAAGAGGAGATGTAGATGTTACAGTGCGGAGGTGTGAGAGGTTGGCTATGGATGGTTTCAGGAGAGGTAGAGCTAGGCCAAAGAAGTATTTGCCTATTTGGGAGAGGTGATTGGACAGGACATTGCATAGTTGTAGCTTATCGAGGACATGACCTTATATAGGAGGTTGTGGAGGACACGAATTAGGGTAGAAGGTTAGTAGGTAGTAGTGCGTTGTCTCGCTTTTTCTTCTAGACTAGTAGTAATAATATTTCTCTTGTAGTTTCTTGAGTTCCTGTTACTATCTGTCTCGTACCTCGATTACCGTGTTATTTTGTTGTAGTTACTATTCCTTTTTAGAATGCTTTGTCATGTTTTCTATAATATTTTGCCATGATCTCTTTACCTTCTTTATTTCATTTTTTGACCCACTTTAAAATGCTTTTCCTTGAGCCGAGGGTCTTATCAGAAATAACCTCTCTACCTCTTAAGGTAGGGATAAGGTCTGCGGGCACTCTATCCTACCCAGACCCCACTTGTGTGATTACACTGGGTATGTTGTTGTTGTTGCATGTCTACAGGCTAAAGGAAACTAAACTATTGAAAAGTCAGAGCATGTCATATAAACAATAGGCTTGGGCCCAATGGCAAAATAAAAGCCTTAATATAACTAAATGAATGGTAAGGCTAAAGGGCCATGTGGGACCATGCGTAAGTCATCTTAGGAACTCTAATGATGGTCAACTCTTTGTCACCTCGTGGTTAAGGTTTGTCATACCTGTGGTCAAACCGGTCAAACTTGCTGAACTCACGGCAAACCTTCATTAAGTCTTCCGGTCGTCTTAATGATGTAAGTTTGTGGTCATGCTGTGTCATCAGCAACACTTTATCTCAAGTATCTAATATGATCCTTGAATTTCATTTTGCGTCCAGAGAAGTTTGCCTTATCCGTTCTAAATGTCGATACTTTCTAGATTCATTGTGCGTGACATGTCTAGGTAGGTTATCCAATCCTTAAAGATTGACGAAGTAAATGATCGCTTTATCTCGTCAGTCAATTTAAACTAGTCTCCGTGATTTAATTTCAGATGGTAAAACCATAGAGGAATTAATGTCCAGCTTTAGACCAAAACAACATTTTATCTTTAGTAAATCAAATGACATTTGAATTTTATTTTGTTGTGTATGTCCAGAGAAATTTATCTAGGTGTATTGTACACTCCACGGATGTCTAGGTATCTCGTGCAATCTTTTAAGATTAATGAAATGAATGACCTCTTAATTTCCTCAGTAAACTTAAGTTATCTCTGTAATTTAATTCCTGATGGTAAAAAAAAGAGAATTTCACTCTTTTATGCAAAGATAACACTAATTATGTTGTTTACCCTTATCTTTGCCTTCCTGAACAATATGGGTTTATCTTTGCCACTAATGTCTTAATTATCTATGTGGGTGACAATTGTCATCTAACTTCATTGTCCATTTGAAATCTTCATTTGACTTTAGGAAATTATTAGACATCATAGAGACAAGGTCAATCAGGCAATTAATCAGTACACTGTCAAGTCTCTGTTATGGCAGCTTCTTAATGGTCTCAATTATCTTCACAGGCAAGACATATTTATTAGATTCCTTTGTTACTTTTATAACTAGATTCTTATTTCAATAGTGTTATCATTTGCATGTTGTTGTAGTAATTGGATTATACACCGAGACCTAAAGCCATCAAATATCTTGGTATGGTTCTGGCCTGTCCATCCTAATTTCTCTTCTTTTACATTTTTTAACAGTCGCTTTGGGCCGTATGGACATTCTTGTAGTTAAAACATTCCTTATTTTGTATCCTTCACTTCCTTTTACAGGTAATGGGCGAGGGAGAGGAACATGGAGTTGTTAAAACTGCTGATTTTGGCCTTGCAAGAATTTATCAAGCTCCATTGAAACCATTAGCTGAGAATGGGGTGAGATACACCTGTTATTGCAACTATAGCTTCTCCATCTCTTCTTTTTGGTTTAGCTTGTGATTGCTGTTGTGGATGGTGCTTCTGCTTCCCCTTGCCCAGTAGAGTAGTTACACCTTATATATAAAAGCTTAAGCTATTTTCTGTCAAGTGGCATCCAACGGTGTAGTCTAATGGTCAATAGAGCTGGAATGGTCCATGGAAGACCAGACATCAAATCTAAGCAGAAAAAACCACATTTGGTAGTTCCCAATTGTATAAGCCTTGATGGAAAGGCTGTGCTGGTGGGAGGTAACTACTTATCCGGTATTTGTGCCGATGGGAGGTAGCAGATACTTGGGTTAGTTGAGGTGTGTGTTTGGCCTGGATACCATAGTTATCCAGAAAAAAACTACTCCATATCAACTGCTATTATCCTTCGCTTGTTTCCTTGTCTCTTATCTTTCTCTCTTCAAAAGGTTTTGCAATTTATGGTTTCCACTCTGTCAAAGAGCTTTACTGGTGCTGGAGCACCGCTTCGCTCTGGTGCAGCTTGATATTGGAGCAAGAAGTCTCACCATTTTCAATATTATTTATTCTGCTGTTCTATTGGTGTTATTTGGGTTTCAAAATGCTTCGTTTTTTGTTTTGGTTTTAGAAATTAATCTTTTTTTTTTTTTCTAAAAGTAATTGTGAATATTTGTGTGAGAAAATTAGACAAGAAAGAAAGAATTGAGCAGAACACAGCCTAATTATTCCCTCAAGCAATCGAGTTTAAATATTGAATGTACAAGTGCTAAAAAAGGAAGGAAAAAATTCTGACTACTTGATTACAAGAATGAATCAATCTAATTAATTCCAACTAATCCTAATCGGTACACAACATCATCTAATATTCTTAACAATTTGGATCTGGAAGATTGATTGGCTGTGTTTGTTTTTTTGAAAAATGTTACTAAAGCCCTAATATTAGAAAGAGATTAAGCCTAACTAATCTGCGGATCGAACTTCATCTCCCCCCCCCCTCCCCAACACACACACACACACACAAAGGGCCAAGAAGACTCTTAAGAAATTTGAGAAACAGCCCAGCAGGTGGAGAACAACCAAAAGAAATAACTTTGACTTGCCTTTCTGGTTCTTGGTGAAACCAATGGTCAAATTTTTTTTGTAACATCCTGCTTTGCTTTTTGAAACCAAAACAAGTTTGTCCCAAAATGAAACAGTTAAATGCCATTCTGGAAAATGTTTAACCCCTTCAACTTTGAGAGAACTAAGATTAAAACTGTCAAAAGCATCCGTTGGTATATTAAAGACTTATTAATAACCTATCTGATGCTCGATGTTTTTACTTAATGTATTGTCCATGGATGGTGGAGCCAAAAACGTGGTTGTTGAAAATCCAGTCTTTATTACTCCCTCCGTTTCAAAATGTTTATCTTACTTTCCTTTTTAGTCTGTTTCAAAATGAATGCCTCTTTCTTTTTTTGGCAACTCTTTTATTTCAACTTTACACATGGCATGTTGAAGACCACAAGATTGAAGGACATTTTGGTACGTTCTACATATCTTTAGTAAACAACATGATTCAAATGTCTGCCTTACTTTCTTAATCTCCGTGCCAAGTCAAAAGCAGGCAAACATTTCGAAACAAAGGGAGTATTATTTTTGATTAAGTAATAATTTACTGATGTTGTGGGCAAACCCTGCTTTACAAGTCTTATAGGAAAGAGTAGAGAATTGATGTAGATTAAAATTAGGAAAGACAAGATTTAAAGATAAAAAGTAAGGAATCTAGATAAAATCCAATTGGAAGCAAATAATTGAACATTCATGGAAGAATAAATGCCCTAATTAAGCTACAATTAGAACCGAACCTTATTGGAAACCCTTAAGTGGATAGTAATCCCCTTGAAACCCCCTTGAATTGTCTTGAAGCAACTATGGGAATTATCAATTCTCACTGGGTCAATATTCATCAATGAGGTAAGCTCTTTTTCTACTCTTTAGTTAAAAGGTATTTATACTAGGTAAGTCTTTAACTAGGCCTAAAAAGGTAAAATCCCAAAAAATTTAAGCTCCGATGATTCAACATTAAAACGTGGATCCGGTTGCATTTTGTGGAGATGCTTGGTGGCCTCCAGCTTCAGAAATGTGGAGATCTTCGTGGATACGATCCAGATAACGTTTTCATCATGTCTATATGACTGATCTGTTGAACCCACTTTGTGTTAATGTTGATGAGTGGATTACTAAATAAAATGGGCAGTGTTCAAACTGAGAAGAGTTTGAGAATGACCAAAATAGATCTGACCAGCATCACATTACTTCTGATTGTCACAACTTTTGCCGTGTTAATTCTTTTGTTCCAAAAAAACTCAACAGTCCTGGGTTTTGATACGAATTGCTTTTCTGATTGAGCTGCAGGAGTGGAAGTTAAATATAAGAAGGATGATTCGTTATCCTTTTCTTTCTCCTTAGGTGCATGTTTGACTTTCTTTGTTGGACATCACTGCTTTGTAGTAACTCTGTTTTTGTACATTGAGTAATGAAGGTTGTAGTCACTATCTGGTATCGTGCGCCGGAGTTGCTCCTTGGAGCAAAACACTACACAAGTGCAGTTGGTATGACCCTTTGGCGTTTTTGAACTTCAATAATTGTTCTAAAAAGCAAACATTTTCTCTCTTCTTTTTCAACCAAGAGGAATTACTGTGTTTATGTAGATATGTGGGCCGTTGGCTGTATATTTGCTGAGCTTCTTACTCTAAAGCCACTATTTCAAGGGCAAGAAGTGAAAGGCACACCAAACCCGTTCCAGGTTAATATTTTTGTACTCTCCAACATCGCGTTTATGCTTTTCCTTTTAATGGTTCAATAGCATACCTTTTGATCCTTTTTACCGTGTAACTTTTTTATTTTAATAATCTAATACACAATTCTGGTAATGTAGCTTGACCAACTGGACAAGATATTTAAGGTTCTCGGTGAGGATGAGTTTCTGTATATTCTCTTTGTTCCTTTTGCTTTGATTTGAAAACTGCTCTTAAGTTCATACCGTGTCAGGTCATCCCACACCAGAAAAGTGGCCAACACTGGTAAACCTTCCGCATTGGCAATCTGATGTGCAACGTATTCAAGGACATAAGTAGTAGGTTCATTCATACTATTTTTAGTATTAAAGATTTCTTTTTGCAGTGAACTTTCTTGCAATTCTTGCCTTGCAATTGGAGTTGTCATCTAAAAATTTATTGTTTCCCTTGCAGTGACAATCCTGCACTTTATAGTGTTTTGCACCTGTCTCCCAAAAGTCCTGCATATGACCTCCTTTCTAAGATGCTTGAGTATGTACTCATTTCTTAGTTAATGCAAAATTGAATTTTTAATGTGTTCAATATGATATGCCAATACACCTGCTAGATGATGGTATGCATGCTAAATTACTAGGGGTGCTAATCCTTATTAGAGGTGGCATGCTTACACATATTGACACAATATACTTACCTATATAACCATAATGACAAGACTGGTAACAATATAAGTGAAAATGAGTCTAGCTGATTCAGTATTGTGACTTTTGTTTCTTAGCAAGAACTTCTCCCTTCTCTCTAAGAGAATACGGCAATACGCCAAGATGTCAATCCAGAAACATATAGAGGCATCCAGCGTGACCTACACTATGTCTGAGGGTGACTTTTGGCAGACTTGCCGGTATTGAATTTATGTTTTCAGTGGCAACAAGGAAGTTAGAAAGGAAAAAAGATTGAGTCAGTTGGATAGAAGGATGGGGGTCAGCAAAATCCATCACTGAGAAATCAGCACATGGAAAGTTTGGGCTGGTATGAAAGTAACAACTCTAGGAGATGCCATAATTGTTATTTGTTTCCATTTAAGATGGAAGCTGATAGGGTCGTATGGGGTGGGCAAAGATGGAAGGGTGAGGCTTTCAAGTTACCTTGTAGATGGTCTTTAGTTACTATCTTGATGGTCTTTCAAAAAGGATTCGTGGAATTGCGTCATAAGATGACAACATAGGGGTAAGTTTGTTGGGCCCCCTATCCACCCCTGGTGCTGGAGCTTATTCAGACAATAGGGGATTTTTGTGGAGTGTATTTGAATAAGGAACAACCTATAGTGATCGGTGAACATGTCAAGGGTTGTAAAGAAAGAAGATATTTGAGAATAAATTGCTTGATTATGCATTCAATTAGATTGGGGTTTAATTGATTAAATAGTGTTTACAAGTATCATAGAAAAGGAAAAAAAGTTAATTCCATTTCCTAATTACTTTATCACATGGAGTCTAAGCCTTTTACGTATTTACAAGGAATAAACTCTTGTTATATTAACTGTTTCTTAATTTTTAACACTGTCGCACAAGTTAGAATATACATATTGTATGCTCCTAACTTGCTTAAAGTATACTCATTTCGAAGCCACAAAGTCATCTTGTGAGAGTATATGCTAACTAATGATTAGAGTTGACGAAATTTATGACAACGCCCCTTGATTCAATACTATTTGGAAAAAATGACGATCTACTTTTATATGCTTCATTTGTTCATGAAATATCAGATTCGAAGTAATGTGTATTGTAGCTTGGTTGTTACATTATCAGTTCCATGGGTGCATCTCCTGCACACCGTAACTCGGGGAGAGGTTGCTTTAGCCATATACGTTCGCATGTTGCCAAAGCCATTGCTAAGTATTCTGCCTCTGTGCTGATTTAGTACTAGATCTTGCTTTTTTGTTTTTCCAAAATACTAGATTTCCTCCCCTTAAACATAGTACATTGGAGTGAACTGTCTGTCTTAAGGAGATCCCACCTAGTCTGCATAAGAATCCCCAATAATACTTGCATGTCCTATATCCTCATAAGCTGGATCTTGTTCAGCTGAACCTTCGATGTACCTTAGAATGCGGATCGTTAAATTCCAATGATTGCCACACGAAGCTTGCAGAAATTGGCTAACCACACCGACAACATAACATATCCGGTCATGTGATCATAAGATAATTGACCTTATCAACCAGTCTCTGATGATGACTTCAGTCCTTTCAAAGGCATCGCTATTCGGGAGCAATCTTAGCATTTGGGTCCGTATAAGTATCAACAGGCTTGCAATTCAACATGCAAGTTTCTTCCTATATATTTGTAGCATACTCCCTTTGTTAATTGAAAATTCCCCTGTTAGATTGTGCCACCTCAACGCTTAGGAAATACTTTAATTTGCCCAGGTCTTTAGTTTGGAAGTGATTGATAAGATGCTTCTTAAGATGAATAAAGCCTTTATGATCACTACTTGTTATAAAAATATTTATAAAACACTGATGAGCTATTTCACTTCAAACATGCCAAACTGTTGAATAACAGAGCTAAAACAACCAAGCCGTGCCCTTGGTGATTGCTTGATAGTTGAGACCATAAAGAGATTGGCGTCAACATACTCATCTAAACTCCCTTTGAACAATAAACTCTAATGGTTGTTCCATGTAGACCACTTGAAGGAAAGCATTCTTGACGACCAATTAATAAAGTGGCTAATGAAACATGGTTATCAGGGAGATAATGAGGTGACCAAAGTAGTGAATTATTTGAGAGGAAAAAAGGGCTTTTGAAAATGCTCTCAGGCACTCTTCCCAAGACTTAACTTTAGAGACCCCTTCTGGGTGTCTAGGACCTCCCATCCGGTTGTCTTCTGCCATCGGAGCTCATCTTTTCTATCACCCTTTTCTCTTCTTTTTTCTTTGAGGTCATCTTTCAACATGGAAAACAGGCTGTATTTCAGACAAGGGGGAAGTCTTTTTTTATAATCAAGTAAAAATATTTTCATTCATAATCATGGCCACGAAAACGACCGTATACAAGGGATATACCAAAAGGTAAAGCATCTACAAAATATGGTTCTCTACAAACTCCGTCCAAAGTCTTATGATCTCACGGAAACTAAATCTAAGTCAGAGACTTGGTTTGAATGGGTGGAAAGTGCTAAACTTTCGATCAAAAGTTTAGTTTTGAGCAGGGGAGCTTTACTTTGGCTTTGTAAAAGGTTAAAGGAAGCAACAGCTAACAGAGGCAAAAACTTCAAGTCATGGAGTTGTCGTGATCTCTCGACAAGCATTTATTGTTTTCAGAAGTTCAATAATATGCAGGTTCGTATCAGTTATATCTGTGAAGGGGCAAAGCAGGTCAGTGATCATCATTCCAAAAAACACATTCAATGAGGGGTGGGGGAGTTTAGCATTAAAAGTGGAGGATTTCATCAAAAGGAATAGAAGCATTCATGGTACATTTATTACAACAGGGGAGACAAACTCCAATACAATCATTGGGAAGGGGAACTATAAAGAAGCTCTTCATAACAGTAAATGGAGTGTGAAAGAGTTGCAAGTAGTAAAGGAGGACTCGATGCTGATGATGACGTCGAACATTGAAGATAATGATCTTCTGCGAAGATGTCTTGTTGGAAGATTCTGCGGAGGAGAGGATGCACCTACTCGTAATGATGGGCACAACAAACATGGAAGGGGGCTCAAAATGTCCAAGTTTACGACATGAATGAGTTTCTTTTTCTCTTTGAATTCCCGTCAAGGAAGGCGGCTAGGCGGCTGAACGTGTTTTGATGGGTGATTGGAGGAGACAAGGAACAACTCTGAAACTCGACTGGTGGATGCCTACGAAGGGAGCTTTCCTGGAACAAACACAGGTCGATTGGTTATGGATAAGGGTGTTAGGGCTCCCTTTGCAGTTCTGGAAAAAGGAGGTGATGAGGAAAATAGGTGACAACTGTGGGGGATGGATAGAAATCGAGGAGGAGACAGAACTAAAAAATCATTTTAGATGGGCAAGAATCAAAGTTCGAGGCCCAAGGGAGAAGATTCCGGTGACGATAAAGATCACAGATGGTGGATTAATTTTTTCCATGCCGGTTTGGTGTGAGTCGCCGGCCACTTACAGGTCGGCGGAACCGGGAGAGGTCGAGATTCGAGGTGTTAGCCTCGAGGGAGGAGATGTTGCAGAGGTCAGCTCTCTATCTGCAAAAAAACAGGTGAAGCTTTCACGAGAGAGGAAAAGAGAAGGAAGCAGTGTTATTGACATGTCCTGTTGCTTTACTCATGAAGTTTGACCAAGCAAGAAAAAAGGAACAAATCAGTGAGGAGATTTCGAAGGGGAGGTGCAAGGAAATGGTAATTCCAAAGGAAGTGAGAAACTTGTATTTTGACATGAAGTTTAAAGATGGGGAACCAAGAAGCAGGGGGAGGAACCTATCAATTGTTAATCAACGAGACTCAAAATTTATGCTTGGAATGTGAGGGGCTTGAACAGGGAGGACAAAAGGAGCTTGGTCAAACACATAGTATATAAAGTGGGGGCAGATATCTATGTCTTGGTTGAAACTGAACTAGAGGGGGTTGTCAACAACTTGCTAGGGCAGTTATGGGATAATAGGTGGGTGGGGGAGATTCATCTGGAGGCTAGAGGCAGCAGTGGAGGGATATTAGTTATGTGGGATAAAAAGGAGTGGAAGGGGGAACTAATAGAGGTTGGTGGGCAAGTGATCACTTGTAAATTCTCTGGAATCAATCAGGATTTGATTTGGTTTCTCAGTGCTGTTTATGTAGACTGCAATAGAGTGGTGAGAAGAGAGTCGTGGTGGGAGTTGGCTGGTAGTAGGAGCTTTTGTGATGGGCCTTGGGTGGTTTGTGGTGATTTTAATGTCACAAGATATATTTCTGAAAGGACAGAATGTCATAGAATCACAGGGGCTATGTCTGAGTTCTCTGAATGTATCAATAACTTGGAATTGGTAGACCTTCCTTTATTTGGAGGGTCATATACTTGGAGAAGGGGAGATAACCACAGAAGTGAATCTAGAATTGACAGGTTTCTTTATTCAGCAGACATGGAGGATATCTTCCTGCAGATTAAACAGAGATTAATACCAAAGATTGGATCAGACCACAATCCTATTCTACTGACTTGTGGTGATTGGGAGTTTAAGAAGTCATATTTTAAATTTGAGAATTGATGGCTAGGGGTGGAGGGTTTAAAGGATAAGGTGAAAGCTTGGTGGGTTTCATTCCCAAATGTGGGCAGACCTGCCTTTATTTTGGCAAACAAGGTCAAACTTATGAAAAAAGAGCTAAAACAATGGAGCAGGGACAACTAGGTGGACTAGAAACTTAGAAAAGGGGAAATCTTAGAGCAACTTAGCTCTTGGGAGGCTGTGCAGGAGCATAGATCTGTCACTGATGATGAGCTACTACAAAAAACAAACTTAGCTTTAGAGTATGAGGAAGTTGCGAAGAGGGAGGAAATAGCATGGAGACAGAGGTCAAGGGTACAGTGGTTGGAGAATGGGGATTAAACACGAAATATTTTCACAGAGTGGCTATCGCTCACAAGAGGCACAATTCCATTGACTCTCTAGAAGTGGATGGCAACACTATCTCTGATCCTGTAGAAATTAGGAATGCTATTCAGAATTTCTATCAGGTCCTTTACAAAGAAACTGAAGATTGGAGACCTGAATTTTTTATCCAAGATGCATTCATGGATGATCAGACATGGCTAGGAATTTTGAGGAGATCTTGGAGTGCATCAAGTTATGTGCTATAGACAAGGCCCCGGGACCTGATGGGTTTTTCATGTGCTTTTATCTTACTTTTTGGGATATGCTGAAGGGGGATGTTATAGGTACTATGCTGTATTTCCATGATTACCAGGTGTTTGAAAGGAGTCTGCTACTTATGTAGCCCTTATTCCCAAGAAGGTAGGAGCAATTGAATTGAGGGACGTCAGGCCAATTAGTCTCATTACTGGGGTGTATAAAATAATTGCAAAAGTCCTAGCAGAAAGATTGAAAAGGGTGGTGGACAGTCTGGTGAACAAACATCAAATGGCTTTTGTGAAGGAGAGGCAGATCATGGATGCAACACTTAATGCAAGTGAGTGTGTGGACTCAAGAACAAGAGGGGATGCCCCTGGGATCATGTGCAAGCTTGACATTGAAAAAGCTTATGATCATGTTAATTGGGTTTATCTTTTAAACATCTTCACACAAATGGGCTTTGGTGATATATGGTTGAACTGGATAGGCTTTTGTATTAAAACTGTTAGGTTCTCAATTTTAGTTAATGGATAACCTGTTGGTTTTTTTCCTTCTGAGAGGGGCCTTAGACAGGGAGATCCTTTCTCCCCTTTCCTATTCATTTTGGCAATGGAAGGTCTTGACAGTATGGTGAAGATTGCTCTTCAAAACAACTGGTTAAGAGGTTTTAAGATTGGAGGGGGGAGGGGCTGGAAATGTGTCATCTGCATAGGCAGATGACAATTATTTTTTGTGAGCCTGAAGTTCACCAGATCAGGCACATCAGAGTAATGCTATTAGTTTTTGAAGCGACTTCTGGTTTGAAAGTAAATTGGAGGAAAAGCAGCTTATTCCCCATAAAATAAGTAGCTCACATAGAGTCTTTGGCTGGCATACTTGGTTGTAGGGTGGAGAATTTGCCTACGGTCTATTTAGGCATGCCAAGGCTGTGGAGATTTGGGATGGAATTATGGAGAAGACTGAGAAGAAATTAGCTCAGTGGAAGGCACAATACTTATCCTTAGGGGGAAGAATCACCTTAATCAATTCTGTTTTGGATTCTCTTTCAACTTATGTGATGTCCTTATTCCCCATTCCCTCCAGTGTGGTGAAGAAGCTTTACAGATTGAGAAGGGACTTTCTGTGGAAAGGAAACAAAGAGGGTAGAGGCGCTATAATTTAGTGAAATGGTAGAAAGCTCAGTTGAGCAAGAGACAGGGTGGACTTGGCATCAGAAACTTGAAGACACAGAGCAATTGTCTTCTGATGAAGTGGTTATGGCGGTTCAGTGGAGTGGAATCAACCTTATGGAGGGATGTTATCTTGCATAAATTTGGCCAAACTAGACCTTGGTGTTCTAATGAGGTTAATACAACATATGGAGTGAGAGTCTGGAGATCAATTAGATCTCTATGGTCAAAACTGCAGGGGGATATCAGTATTAAGGTATGAAACGATAGCAGGACTATGTTTTGGAAAGATATTAAGGTTGGTCAAGATCATCTAATGGATTCATTCCGTGACTTATCTTTGCTCTGCAGACCTGATGTAACTATCAATGGTTGTTGGTCCCCACAAGGATGGAATTTATTTTTTAGGAGGCATTTGAATGATTGAAAAGCGGGGAGGATGACAACCCTTCTGAAAGAGATTGAGGGTTTTACGGGTACTTTGACTGAGCTAGACAAGACACCTTGAGACGGAGACATACTACAGATGGAGTTTTCTCAGTCAGCAAGATCTATAAGAAGGAGATCAGTGTAGAGGTGGGGAGCTGTACAAGGACTTGAAAGAATATCTAGAAAAGTTTGGCTCCAATTAAGGTGAAATGTTTCACATGGTTGGTGGCCAAAAGGGCTTGTCTCACCCATGGAAGTATTACAGAAGGGCTTACCAGTAGTGACCAGGTGTTTTTTTATGCAATGAGACGGGTGAAACCAACAATCACCTATTCCTTCATTGCAAATTTACTGCTCAAAAATGGAGTATGTTTTATGGTCTCACAGAGATCAAGTGGACAATGCCTGAACATACTGCAGATCTGATGAGTTGTTGGATCAGAAGAGGGGTAGAAAAACTCAGAAAAAGTGGTGGAGGATTATACCTTCCTGCATTTGGTGGGCTGTATGGAAGGAAAGAAATGGTAGATGCTTTGAAGATAAAATCAATTCCATACATAAAGTGATGTGGAATTGTACTGTATCTTTATTCTTTTGGTGTAAAGAGAATTGTATAGAGGAAGTAGATGACCTAGTATATTTCTTAGGAGCTTTGTAAATCTGTTCTTCCTTACTTTCTTTTCTGTCTTGTTTTGGAGGTGGCCAGCATACCCTTAATGCTGAGGAATACAGCAGTACCAGTTTCAAAAAAAAATGAGGTGACAAAAGCAATCTTGGCTACGGAGAAAAGGTATTAGTACAAAAAAGCATAATTGTGAGTGTATCCTTTAGTCACCAATATAGCTTTTAGACGATCAACCTTCTCCCGTCAACACCTCATTGACAATAAACACCTTACGACATTCAACTGTTGTCTTATCCTGTGTTTAAGGAACTATCTCCCAAGTACCATTGTCAAGAAGAAATGGGAATGGGGAATAAAAGACCTCTTGACATTGCTCCAATACTTGGAGGACTATAACATTGATCCTCAGGGTAGAGACGGGATGAAATGGGGATTCAACAGTAATGGTCTTTACTCAGTCAAGGCAGGTTATACACAATTGAGCTCTAACAAGATGATTGACCTATGGCCCAGGAAACCAGTCTGGAAGACAAAACTACCCCCAAAGTCTCATGCTTCACCTGGGCTGCTCTTAAAGGGCTTTGTCTCACTCAGGATAACCTCATCAGAAGAAGCTTTCAGCTGGTTAACAGGTGCTACATTTGCAAGTCTGCTTCAGAGAATATAAAACATCTCTTTCTACGCTGTCCAGTTACTACTGATTTTTGGAATATGTTCCTAACTATTTTTGGTCTTAATGGTCCATGCCTTTCACTGTCAGAGAAGCATATGCTTAGCCAGACCTCTAGGAAAGTTGGAAAATCCATCAGGAAAATCTGGACCATGCTCCCTGCCTGCCTTTTTTGGTACATCTGGACTGAAAGGAACAAGAGATGCTTTGACTCAAGTATGTTCTCTAAGGGCTAGTTGTTTGGTTAGCCTCTTTAGTTGGGCTAAGCTTTCCCCGGTAAATAACTTAGACATCTTTCTGAAATTTGTCTGCTCCATGGCTTTGTAAGTTTCTTTTGTATTTTCTGGACTGACAATTCTCTCCGTTTGTAATCTGTGCATCCACTGGATGCTTTTTAATGATAATTCACTTCTTAAAAAAGAACATTTTTAAAATCATAGCCTGAAGCCAACCTAGATGAGCCATTGCTTTTGCTTCAGTCTTGAGAATTTTAACAGTGGATAAATTTGTAGCAAAGCCATGATATGAGGGTGATAACTTGTGATACCTTAAGAAATTGTAAACATGATAATGTTCGTGAGTAGTACAAGTATCTTTTAAAAGAGCAATTGGGAGGCCAAGTTCATCTGATGAGTATCTTACTGACTGTTAGAGTAGGTAATGAGTCACTAGGTTGACTTGGTATACTTGTATTATGAACATAATCATCAACTTAATTAGCAGGCAAATGGATTGGTCGAGGTCGTACAAAGTAGACCTAAAGTGGAGAGGCTGAAGAAGTGAGAGCTAGAGGTTGAAGAGTTGGATCTGGAGTACGGGGTGTGTCGGAAAAATGTTATATCTGCTAATACAAAGTACTTAGTTTGTTTGTAACAGAATCATAACATTTGTAACCTTTTTGAAGATGAAGTCCCAAGAAAATGCATTTGATAGACTTGGTTGAAGTTTGTCTTTTCCAGGAGTTGGATCTTGAACAAAGCATCTTCAACCAAACACACTGGGAGGGAGAGAAATGAGATTCTGTTTTAGGTAATGGATAGAGTAAAGACTCTTCTGCTGCAAAACATGGAAAGTGCTCGATTTATTAAATAGCAAGCAACTATGACAACTTCATCCCAAAAATGAATAGGAACATGAGCATGGTGTCACGCCCCAAAACGGATTGAGATGTGGCCGGCACTTGATTCCATTAACTTGCACCGAGCGTACCAATCTAACCATTCTATCCGAACCATGCCAACGTGCATCATATAATATTTCAGTTAAGCACTATCATATTAAACATAACAAGTGTGGTAGCTTTTACAAAGATAAAGTGTCGACATTTAAACGTGCATATATAATATTTCAGTTAAGCATTATCATTTTGAACATTTGCATCCTCTGGTCCAGACTCTTAGACTTTAAGATGTATATATAATACTTTGAGCTTCAATCCCCAACTCAAATTTCCACAAAATATGCTACCCGATTCTGCATTAGTGTAGGCTAGTTGCTCGCATGAGTTGTACCTCGCTTGGTGTTGTTTGTACCTTGGCAGATACCTTCCCAAATTTGTCATGCCCCAAACCTGGGAGGGATGGACCGGCACCCCATGCCTTAACTTTGATCGGCCGAACCAACTTTAATTCATGCATGAGCGAAAATATAATCTTTTCGTAAAACTCTTTCTTTCCATAAACTCGAGAGATTTTAATTAACAAAATAGTTATTCATATATGCCGCATGAGACGTCAATAGAAAAGACAAACAACATATCTAAATCCACCGTCTTCGGAGTCTTTATGACAGTATGAATAAATGAATGTCGGTGACAAGGCCCCAACCATACCCAAGGGAATACCAATGTTTGTATATAACAAATAATGCCCTAAACGTAAAATAGGGCTCTCCAAAAGACTGGAGGATGGGGGATTCCTAGCTAGGGTTTACACTGCCCTAAGTATCAATACCTGCATCCACAAAAGAAATGCAGCTCGACGAAGGGATGTGAGTACACACAAAGTACTTAATATGCATCGTCGACTCCCTTACAGATTATGGGACAAGACATTTAAGGAAACATGGAGAGACAATACACAATTGACAACAAGCAAAGATCATTTCATAAATTATAGTGCTGAGCTTTAAACAAACTAATTTTTGTACTGGGAGTCCCTATAGTCACTGTTATGTGCATATACTGCCATGTGTACCTCATGACATCCGATCTGTGCCTGATCGAAAAAGTCTCACCATAATGCCGCGTGGCTTTGATCCCAACCAAGGGAGACTATCTAATTGCCCAAACAAATGGTTACCATCATAGTAATGCATCGACATGTGTAGCTTCAGTTATTTGGCCCTTCTTCAAATACCTTCTCAGTTTTCCAAGTATACTCCCAAAAAAAATTATTTCCTTCTTTGGCACCTTTGGTCCATAATCTTAGTCTTTAAATTTAGGCTCAGTAGCCAATTATCTTTCTTATATCACTTTCATATTCATATACATTATTTCATTGGGAAAACCATTATATTATGTTCATGTATATTTGAAAACCATAAAGCATTCTTGATCATGTTCTTCATGTGAAGCATAACATTTGAAATCATATCATTTAAGGGAACCATGAATAATGCATGATTACTTGGTCCCACAATCATACACTAACATTTAGAAATCACTTACACTTTAACTAACATTTAGAAGGCATGGATTTTGGAGAAAACGTTCTATGGAATGGTCCATCTCAACATACTGAGCGTCCCAAAGCTAGTGTAGCTCCTCGTATCTCACTTGACTCAATAAGAGTTAATCTACAAGTTACAATGAATACTTGTCATCAATAACCCATTGGGTACTTCAAATCACAAAAGAGACCCATTTACTCATATAAGATTCTTATCTTGCATTACCATCTTAGTTCCTTCCTTTTAGGTCTTATGGAACTCGACCCTTCCATTAGAAACTCCCAATTTCACCATTTACCATAAGTCGTCACTATTCATTTGCTTCTCCATTATACATCTTAGTTCGTAAACACCCAAATCAAGAACTACTGTCATTCACCGCCCTCATGGTTTATTCCTATTTCATTATACTCAACAAATATTTATTCTATACTTGCATTTGAGTATTGTGCGTAGAGATTATCTTTTGGGGTCAAAACAAATCATGCACTGGATTATGTTTCATAACCATAAATACATCATAAATGCTCACCTTAGGTTCTTCTTTGTCCAATTGAAACATCTTCTCTATAATTTCACCCTTTCTAAAATACTAAAAAAATCCCTTTTTGTAAATTCTTTCAGAGTGTACTTATGAAGGGGATGCTCCACATTCTCTCTAGGATCCAAGATTTGCCCCAAATTTGTGCTGTTTTATCTTTCATGGTTTGCCCCAATTTAAAGACCTGAAGGTCTGTGTGGGCCATGCAGGTCCTGCCCCCTCCCTTTTCTCCTTGGCTTGCTTGCTGGAAGTGGCCATACACACTTGTGTGGGCCATGCACCAGTCTGCATGGGTGAGGGGTCAGCTGCGTGGGTGAAGGGTTGTCCTTCTACTCTTCAGTAAAAAGGTTATAACTCAATGTCCAATGAAGAACGGTTTGAACAGTTGAAATTAGACTTGAAGAGCTTTAATTTGATATGCAATGCACGATATAACTCCATATATATTGGGAGTTCCGCTAGTTTGAAGTTAGATCTTACGTAAGCTCATTTGAAACTTTAGTCTGTTGCATAGTTTCCAACTTGACTTGGCCCTAGGGCTTTCCTTAGACCCTAAATAACTTCCAATACACCTCCTACACTTATTATCATGTCCAAGTGATATTGTACTAGTGCATATCCCCTTTGGTATGCAAATACTAGTGCATATCCCCTTTAGTATGCAAAACCTTGTTTCTAGTATTCGTTGGCGCACTTTTAAAGTTTTAAAACCTTGTGAAATTTCAGGGTCACTGCCACCAACATTCACTCCCATATAGTATTGCTGGTCTTACAACCATTCTATAGAACTTGCCTTTATTTTGGCAAGTATCCTTTTATCCCACAACACTTTGGTAGCACTTTTGCATTTTCAACCATCCTATTTTGATTTTGTGTGAACTTTTTTTTCTCTATCATCCCATTCTTCTGGAATCTCGAGCCGAAATATCTATATTATTTGCATTTAGGCACAACCACTTCAGTCTAATCTCTCCTCAACTTTCATTATATTTGTTTTTTAAAAAAGAAACAAAAGATGTTCTGAAGGAAATATGGGTTCTTTATCTTATAGAAATGTACATGCTTGTACCTTTTATCTTTTTTTTTGTGTTAAATTCTAATTGTAAGTGATATAGGCCATATGAGTTTGTGAATACCCTACATAGCTATATCAGGAAGCTTTTGTATTTGTAAATACTTGTTTCAGGGAACTTTTCCGTGCTATAAACAATAGAAGTACCTTACTTCTCTCTAAAAATAAAGAATTTCCTTAATTTTAATGCAAGCATTTGGTTTTATGCCCTAATGTTCGTTTCCCATTTGTTATTGACATGTTACTTATTCCAGAAGCTTCTATTTAATTCAGATATAATATTTTAACATCATCTAATATGCAGATATGATCCTCGCAAAAGAATAACAGCAACGCAAGCTCTCGAGCATGAGTACGGACTCTCCATCTCAATCACACACACACACACACACATACACTTTGCTCTATTGTGTTATTCACTTACAAATGGTTTTGAGTATGACCGACATATTTCATCACAAAATAATTTGTAAAATACGTATTCATTACTTGATTATCTTATACGTCTCTGATCAAAAGAATAGCCAAAGTTAACTACTTCTCTTCACCTGCCCAAATAACAAAGTTTACCATTTCGATGTCCTATTTCTATCCTTTAAGCACTGGGCTTACTTTACTAATCAATTGTTGAGCGTATTTGGTCCACATATTTTCATTATTTAATTGCATTTACCATGTCATAAACTATTTTTAGCTGATCTTCCAGAATATTGTTTGGCCTAGTGATGTTATGTAGTTTATTCCTTTTTATACCGAACACTTATCATGATCCTAGAAATTTCTTGAAATTAAATTGAGGAATCCTGTTATTTTGCCTTGGTTTTACTATTTCCTATATGGTAACTAAACTAGGGAATTGAAGGTGCCGAGTTTCTTTTGATATCTTTTCATAATGGGTGGAGGCTTTCCATGTATTATTTTTGAAGCTTTCTACTTTTTCTGGTTTATAGGTACTTTAGGATGGAACCTCTACCTGGCCGCAAGTAAGTACACGCTTTCCACAGTCTCTTGTCCAAACAATTGATTTATAGGATGTTTTGTTAAGCTAGTTTGATAAAATGATGCTAGAACAACTAAAGTATTACTCTCTGTCCCAATTTATATGCGATGTTGTTTGATTGAGCACGAAGTTTAAAAAATAAAGACTTTTGAGTCTTGTGGTCTAAAATAAGTGTGGTTATAGATCATCTCGTTAAGCGTAAAAAGTGAAGTTTAAAGTTAAATTGTTCCTAAATAAGGAAATGTGTCTTTCTTTTTGGGACTGACTAAAAAGGAAAGTGTGTCATATAGGGAGTATGAAATTGAGATTTACAAGTTTTCCCTTTTTATATACATTTACACATGCTGAAAAAATATAAAACATATGTAACCTTTTTGATCATTGATTCCAACAAAGAGAATATACTATGAGCATCCTGTCCGAATCCTTGAGACCATAGGTGGTTGCCCCAAACCTTTTAAAATCCCTTTGGATACTCTTTCAGAACCAATGTGGGAATTTGTGTAATTACCGCTTTTGTATTTATAACCCGATTTTGGATACACGTTGGTTTGAATACCGATTTGAGTGTGAAAACGGCTTCCGAACCCAGGTTTTGATACTGATGTAAGCTTCTAACCTAGAACTATACCTATAAGATAATGCGTGGGATTGCTCATGTTCTTTTTAAACCCATTTGACCCTATTGTTTGACTTTATGTAACTCAACAACAAACATTTCATCCCTTGTATTCTTGTCGACCATCATTATGAGAAAGCATTTTCGGATGGTAACGTGTAGGTTTTTCTATAGGTTATTGAAATGTGGAGCTGTAGCACTTATAGATGCTTTATCTTTCCTTCATTCCAGGGAGAGTACTGTCTTTATTAAGCTAGCTATTTGTTTTAATCCTTAAAACTGCTTTATTGTGACAGTGCACTTGTACCACCACAACCTGGAGAAAAAGTTGTGAATTATCCAACTCGACCTGTGGACACAACTACAGACTTTGAAGGAACCATTAGTCTTCAACCTTCTCAGCCAGTAAGCATAAAATTCTGTACATCAACTAGGTTCATGTCCCCATGCTTGCTGGTTTATTATTGGTGTTTATTTACATTTCTAATTTCCTACTCCCTCCGTCCCATATAGTCAACTTTCCACTTTACACGCCCTTTAAGAACTCATAAATAAAAGTGTATTTTTACTACATTACCCTTATCTCTCTCCAATTAATTGCACTCTAATCAATATTGATTATTTTAAAAAACAATTAATGTTAAGGGCAAAGTAGGAAAACCTTAGTTAATTCTATCTTGATTTTGTAAATGAACAAGTATTTTGGGACGGATATTTGTATGTGGCCAACTAATATGGGACGGAGGGAGTATATTTTAAATTTCAGTAAAAAAGACTGCTTGCATAGGAGTCAACTCGTGAAAGCTAATCAATTAAAACTATTATCCAAGTAAAATTGAAATCGTTCCTCTGCAGTTCAGCTAGAATGGTTGTTCTGCATTTCAGCTTGAATGGGATTTCTCTAAGTAACTTTTAGACGGTTGCTCTGAATTTTCAGCCAACATAGGTGCTTGGTGCCGTTGGTTAATATGGATTTGCTAAGATTCTGTCTTATCTAATACTGTTATCCAAGTTGGAAAATAGAAAGTACGTCTATATCTGGATCCTGCTCGGTGCAAATTTCAGATTTATGTATACTAAAGGAGGAGGATTTCCTAAACTGTAGTAAAATGTATTTTGATCCCAAAGTATAAGAAAAAGCTTAATAATAAGAAGGTTAACTAATTGTGTTATGGAGGAATAATCTTGGAAATCACTTCCGGAAGATGTTTTCTTTATGTTGAACACCGTTTAAGCACCATGTTAAAACTAAGTCACATTGTCATTCTAAAGGATTAGTATGACGCCTTATTGGTCAGTTGCATCGTGCTCATATTACTATTTGTTGGAGCAGGTACCATCTGCAAATGCAGCATCTGGTGGCATGCAAGGTCCCCATGTTATGCCAACTAGATCTGTACCCCGACCAATGCAAATGGTCAACATGCAAAGGATGCAACCTCAGGGCATGTCTGCTTATAATCTTGCTTCTCAAGCTGGCATGGGAACTGGAATGAACCCGGGAAACATGCCCATGCAACGTGGTGTTGCTGCTCAGGCACATCAGCAGCAGGTTGCTCTAGTCAGCCTGGTACTATTATACTTTTGGTAGTTCTCATCCCTAAATTGATTGATGCTTTTGGATGTCAAGCAGATGAGAAGGAAAGATCCAGGAATGGGAATGCCTGGATACCCTCCGCAACAGAAATCGAGACGGTTCTGAAAGTCTTTTTCAGTGACAATCATGTATGTAGAAATCTGGTATATTCTGTATCAGCTCGTCTGTTTTTTCCCTTTCCCAGAAGGTTCCCATCTTGTACTGCGTCTTTTCTCTCCTCTAGTGGCGAATTAGTTGACAAGTGGCAGTAGCCTCCATAAGGTTTTCAAATTCATGTTTTCTCCTAATTTTGGGATTTTTTTGAATAGCTCTGGGATGCGGACTTTTTGTTCTTTTGAATTTCATGTCATGTTTAGTTCACAAGAAAAGAAGTAAAGAATAAAGATTCCCTTGCATTTTAATTAAAGGGCTGTGATGTCGTGGAAAACAGTAATTTCTCTCTTCTTGTTTAGCAGGTGGGTTCTGGAAGATCATGTTTCTGAAGTTAACTTCATTCTGAAGGTTAATGGACAAGTTTGCTCACTATTTATGAAGCTGAAGATGGTTGACTGACACTAGTAAGTCGGATTGCGGATGGGACTCTCTTATCCTATTGACACTGTGGATCAGATATTGTTCCATCATCCAGATCAGCGATGGTCAGCTATGCCATGAGCCACCTATCTCTATATGGACTGCATCTCCATGTATAGAGTTGTGTATACGTATAGTATGTACACCAACCAATTGTCAATGTATCAGGCATGCCATCTTATTGTCTTAACTGTAGGAGGATCCCTCTGGTTTAGAAAATTAAAGCCCAGAATGCAGGGTTCATCCGTCTTCAACTATTTTTGTTCATTCCTGCAACTCCGTGGTGATTAAAGTGAAGAATGCATGCAAGACACGCTCATTGGTGAATGAACTAGTAGGAATTGCTTTAAAATCGATGGCATAGAAATTGAAAAGTCGTTAGGTTTGTTATAGATAATGTACAGTTCAAAACATAAAATAGACGAATCAACTACCGAATTCACTAAATTTGATGTACAAATGATAGCTACAGGTGAGTCGGAATATCCTCCAGTAGTGTTTGCTCCAGTAATCTTCAATGGTTGCTTCAGACTCTGACATTTCATCAAACTAACATTTGAAGGCGGTAACGTATTTCTGCAAAAATCCTATTTAACATTCGTCAAAATCCTCACTTTAAACTCTTTCTAAACAATAAAAATATTTCACCTAGTAGATTTCTTCTTCCTCTGAGGTCTCTGTTTCCCCAATGTTATTCATGTTTTTTTTTGTTTATGTTTTGCCATCAATTAACATTTAAAGATTATTTTTTTTGTTGCAAAAATTGGTTCGTTGAAAGAATTCAATCTTTGTAATTCTGGTTTTTTTTTTTGGATCCAAAGCTCTAAATTCTTCTCTCGGCCGTACCTGCTGCATTCTAATTCTTTATTACTTAGTCTTCGTCCTCCAAAAACGACATGGTTTTATAACAAAGGAATAAGGATCTCATTGAAACGGTTCTAACCATAAGACAATTTTATTCGTTTCTTTTTTAAAATCATGTTCCAATTTTAAACCCTTGTATCTTGGTGGAATATGGTGATCCTTTCGGTCGCTCTCAGCTGATGTAGAATTGCTGAAAATGTTGGTATAGATGGTTCAATAAAAGGACTATAGACTAAATTTATCGAGTATGTACAGAAAAGAAAAGGTTCTCTCTGTCACACACTGTGGTCTAGGTTTAGAATTTTACATAAGATATTAATCACATGAATATTTCCTGCTATGTACCCTTCTTTTCCAGGGGGGAAATGTATTGTTCTCTTAAGCTAAAAGCAAAACATACTTTGATTGTAGCGGTGTTACTGCCGCGTCAAGTCATGTGATCTTGAGGTTCATATTTCAATGAAAATATGAGAAAAATTACAGTTTTGTTTTGATTCTCATAAGATTTTATCTTTCTTCGTCTTGAAATTTTGATTGCCAACCATTAAGTACTATCATTAAGCATTCTACGTGTTTCATGCTAGTCTGGATGTATTCTACCATGAAGGTTGAATGTACTTCAGATTGCAAAATCTCTGTTTGGATCGCCTAATACAGCTTGAACTCTTTTCAGAATTTTATCTTGATTGCCTGGAAATATTTAAAAAATTATCTATTTGCAGGACGGATCATACTTGAGGGGTCTAATTAATATCCGATCCCGATTAGAAAAGTCATTGACTAATTGTGACTTTTTTAGTTAGAGATTATGTGTTATTTTTTTTATGATTATTCTTATTTTTTGTGGACCTTTCCTTTATCTAAAAAATCTCAAGTTTTCTGCACATTCCTAAAGTTTAGAGCATTCATCCGTACCCAATTTGAATGGAAAATTTAAAACATTCAATGTGATAATGGAAGGAAATTTTATAATGAGCCGTTTCGGAAATTTTGTAACACTATTGACATATCTTTTCGGTTTTCTTGTCCTCATACGTCCTCACAATAATGGGAAAGCCGAAAGAAAAATTCGTACAATTAATAATATTGTTCGAACCTTACTAGACCATGCTTCATTACCACCTTCTTTTTGGCATCATGCATTATAAATGGCTACTTACCTCCTTAACATACTCCCTAGCAAAGGATTAGCATATCAATCCCCACTAAAAATTCTTTATCATAATGCTCCATCGTATTCTCATCTTAGGGTGTTTGTGCTATCCACTTTTTCCGTCTACTACAATTAACAATATTCAGCCCGTTCTACCGCTTGTGTGTTTTTGGGTTACCCGTCTAATCATCGTGGTTACAAATATTTTAATTTATCCTCTAATAAAATCATAATTAGTTGTCATGTCATTTTTTATGAAACCCAATTTCCATTATTGTATAATTCCGTATCAAATTCTTATAGTTTTTTGGATGATGGACTCTCACTGTACATCATCCATCATTTAGCCCAGCAGTCCCGTGACCCAAATCTGCCAGCAGGCCTACTGCTTGCTGGCCCAATTGTCCCGTGTCCAGCTACGGTTTCGCGGCTAGCAGACCCACTGTCTGGTGGCCCAAGTCCTTTTCTTCCGAGTCCAGTGTCTGGGCCAGCATGCCCACTGCGTGCTGGCCCAACGTTTACATCCCTACGTCCAGTCCATGGGCCAGTAGGCCCACTACATGCTGGTCAATCCTGAGCTGACCCGACACCTACCCAAGTCTCGTCCACTTCTATTTCGAGTCAAGGGTCTGTTACTCGTAGCCAATAGGGTATTTTTAAACCTAAAAGACATTTTAATCTCAATTCTAATGTCACTAAATCACCCTACCACGTAACCTAGTGTCTACCATTCATGACCCGAATTGGAAAATGGTCATGGATGATGAATATAATGCTCTTATTGAAAATAAGATGTGGGAGTTGGTGCCTCGTCTGCCTGGTGTCAATGTTATTCGTTATATGTGGATTTTTACTTATAAGGAAAAATCAGACGATTGTTTTGAGAGGCATAAGGCCCGTCTTGTAGGTGATGGCAAAACTCAATAGGTTGGCGTGGATCGTGGAGAAACATATAGTCCGGTGGTCAAACCGGCTACCATTCACATTGTTCTTAATCTAGCTCTCTCGAAAGCATAACCCATTCATCAAATGGATGTGAAAAATGCTTTCTTACACAGTAATCTTTAGGAGACAGTATACATGCATCAACCCTTGGGTTTCAGGGACCCCGATCATCCTAACCATGTCTGTTTACTGAAGAAGTCCTTGTATGAGCTTAAACAGGCCCCTCAGGCTTAGTATAAAAGGTTTGCAGATTTCGTGTCTACTATTGAGTTTTCTCACAGCAGGTCTGATCATTCTATGTTCATCTATCATCATGGCACTTCTCTGGCATACATTCTGTTATATGTAGATGATATTATATTGATTGCCCATTCTGATAAGCTGCGCAAGTCTATCATGTCTCTTCTCAGTTTAGAATTTGCTATGAAAGACTTGGGGCCCTTGAGTTATTTTTTGGGTATAACTGTTCCTCGTCATACAAGTGGTATTTTTCTATCCAAGAGGAAGTGTGTAGCTGAGATTATTGACCGGGCTGGAATGTCATCCTGTAAGTCCTCTCCTACTCCGGTTGAAACCAAATCGAAGCTGAGTGATAATTCTAGCACACCTTACGAGGATCTCTCCTACTATCACAGTCTTGCAGGGGCTCTTCAGTACCTTACTTTCACGAGGCCCGATATTACATATGCAGTGCAGCATGTGTGTTTATTTATGTATAATTCGAGGGACGAGCACATGCATGCTTTCAAACTCATTGTGTGTTACATTCAGGGAACTCTTGATTATGGTTTGCACTTATATCCATCCTCCGTATCTACTCTCGTGTCCTATAATGATGCAGATTGGGGTGGATGTCCAGATATCAGACATTCGACATCTGGGTATTGTATATTTCTTGGTGATAACTTGGTCTCTTGGTCGGCTAAATGCCATGATACTTTATCACGATCTAGTGCGGAGGCCGAGTATTGATGGGTAGCTAATGTGGTGTCCGAGTCATATTGGCTGCGTAATATTCTATTAGAGTTTCACTTTCCTATTCAGAAAGCTACATTGGTCTACTGCGATAATGTTAGTGTAGTCAATCTCTCTGAGAATCCGATCCAACATGAGCGCACTAAATATATTGAGATAGATATTCACTTTGTTCGTGAAAAGGTAGCTCGTGGACAAATACGTGTCTTGCATGTCCCTTCAAGGTAGCAAATTGCTGTCATCTTTACTAAGGGTCTTCTCTTAGTTATGTTTGAAGATTTTAAGGACAATCCCAGCATACGACAATCGCCCGCTATGACTACGGGGTGTGTGAAAGACTACAATGTATATCACACGGTAGTCCATGTATATCGGTTTCCTCCATTGTATACATTTTACCATAATTAGTAGAATTCTTGTATATGTATAATTATGGTAGTATTCTTGTATTGAGAAAATCTAGTATTGTTATATTAGGAAAAGGTAGATTTAATTTCCTTAATTAGATATTTTATATCATGTATATATACCTTTTCATTAATGAAAATAATCAAGGGATTATTCCTTTTCAGTTTATACAAATACCACGTGGCAGTGTAGGCAGAATTTGAGTAACTTATACATTTGAGAAAATACGCATACTTGTGTGTCATAAGAACCAATTTCTTTGATGTGGTCTTGTTTATTGCGCGACAATCCTACTTTATTCCCTTTTATATTCGAGCTCCTCTCGTTCATGTTATATTCTTTGATCACTATTCATTTTCTTGTACTCCCTTTATATGTTCCTTTCCTTTTGTTTCTATGAATCATCATCAATTTTTAAGATGGAATTTCTATTGGTTGTTCCATCTTTTATGAGCCTTTTGGTGTGAAGAACTTTTCTTGTCAGATATCACACTCTTTTTCCCTTTTTCACCTAGGCTTTTGAAGTTGTTTGAAGGATAGTTTTATGAACCCAAACTAGAGCAGAAACCCTTTTTGCTTTGTCATCTATTTGAGGCTTGCCTTTTGATGTTCCATGTCCATGGGACTCCTGGAACGGTTGGGGGTAATACTTCATAATTTTGGATCTTCACTAACAGGAAATCTTGCATTCTTGCCTTCCACCATCCATAATGTTTTCCTTTAAAATATGGTGGTCATGTGATTGATTGACCTTCTTGAACTACAAAAGGTGCAATTATCTTTCAAGGTGCTAGCCTTTGTAAAAATATCTAGCTTTGATACCTATAATATTATTTCGGCTACAACCTAAGTACTCAAAGAACAAGGTCATTTGAGTAACTATGCAAGAAGGTAAAGTGCGGAATCGTAAATCAACACAAGATTTTAGCATTAAAATTGTAACTCCCCGTACTCCCAAGCTAAAGATTGAATAAATGAGCTAGAAATGATTCTAAGTGTCGGACACAGAGGGGCTCTCAACGTGAGGCCCAAAGTTACCAAGTTGGTCCCTATGGAGAACACCAGATGATTTTATGAAAAAATCATTCAGCACGGGAGTCGGGAGAGGCATGCGGTGCGAGGCACAAGAGCACAATGAGCCACGGGGTGCGCAACCCATCACGGGCCTTGTCCTCGTGATGGATCTCATTGGGCGAGCTAGGGGTATCCAGCCCCGGGTCTATAAATCGACCCTTGTGCGTTTTATTTCGATTTTTCAAATTTCAACTCTGTTCTCAAGCCTTAAGCAGTGGTTTCTTCTCCTTTCATCCCTGCAACGTCAAGGTAAGATTATTCTAATGATTTATAATTTATTCTAACACTCATTACATAATTACTAACATGATTCATCAACCAAAACATAGAATTTTCAAGGTAAATCCTTCCCAAAATCTCAAAGCAAAGGTTATTGTGTTCTTTGTCAAAGAATCGTATTTGTTCGCTATATTGGAGCGATTACAGGTATGTAAGCCTACTATCTAAGTGAGATAACCTCATTGTTCTTCCCCACGTCATGTTCTTCATGATTACCATGAAACACTCACGAAAAATAGAGTTATGCCCTAGTTCATGAAAAGCTTTAATGCTCTTATACTTTAAATGATTAAACTTCATACTTCCATTCATGTATATCATTCCGAACCTCATGAACTAATTATGTAATCCTTGAATGCTCAGACTTTGATTTTCGTGAGTTCAATAATGAAACTCGAAATGTGTACAAACTAATATTGCTATATTCCATGAGTTATCCATGATTGCATGTCTCATGAAAGCTATACTATACATGCTAAAATTATGATACTCCATTTGTCCCAATTTATATGACACTTTTTTTAGTCATTCCGAAAAAGAATGACACATTTCCTTATCTGACAACTATTTAACTTTAAACTTTATCTTTTACGCTTAACGAGATGATGTATAACCACACAAATATCTTTGACTTGTTTTAGCCCACAATATTTAAAAGTCTTCCTTTGTTTCTTAAACTCCACACCTAGTCAAACTACATCATATAAATTGGAACAGAGGGAGTATGAAATATGTTATGAAAACCATGGGATTCTACGCCACCTTTTTTCATGTTACGATTTGAGAGTAGTAAGGATTTCAAGAAGGTTGACACCTGAAACTACGTATGACAGCGTAAGATAAGGAGCATTCCTTGGTTCAAATGATTCCTCCATGTTACCTATTATGGGTTATTTTATGGATCCAGTCATGTCATGTCATGTCATGTCTCATATCCCAGTAAGGTATGGACTAGCTTAGTTGATCGAGTCAGATATTAGACGTTATGTGCTCAAATAGTGGTTTAAATGTCAGTTCTACTAAGCCTTTCCCATATAAAATAATTTAATTATGTTATGATATTCATGTCAGACCATGTTCATGTTCTTGTTTAGTTCCAGTTTCAGTTCAGTATTGCCTCTATGACTCATGTCATTGATTTGGGCTGACCATTCTCCTGAGCACCCCATTTACCATTCTTTATCCAGGGGTTTTACATACTAGTGCTATTCCATGTTACTTAAGTCCCTTTTGCCGGGGATGATACTTTTTCAAATGCAGGTTCAGATATTCAGGATGACAAGATTCCTCGTTAGGACTTCTTCGTATTAGCTTTTGGTCAGCCTCATCATCATTTGAGGTGTTATATTTTATTTCAGTTTAGTTAGAAAATTAAGGTATGCTGGGGACCTTGTCCAAGTAAACAATTAGTTTTCATGTTCATGTCAGAGGCTTCATAGACTAGCATGTCATGTAAGATATTTAAGATATTGTTTTAGCCATAGTGCGTACACGTTCACATTTTGAAACTAATATTGTATTTCATTTATGAGACTTATTCATATTTTCAACACTTTAAATGATTTATGATTTATATTCGACTCAGTCATGTTTCACGACGTATGTCATGTATGTGGTTTGATCGATCAAGTTCAGGCATTGAGTTCAGGTCCACCCAGACCCAAGTTCAGGGCGTGACAGAAATATTTCTTGCTCAAGGGAGAAAAAATCATGGCCTACCTCTTATAGGAATTCGCCAAACGTTTACTAAACTCGAGCAATTTGTTGAAGGTTACAACTATTTGTACACCTAAGGTATTGTTCCAAACGATTCCTGCCCCAACTCTCTTTTCCTCAAAAGTTCAAAATTGTTGGCTCTTTTTACACACTCTTCAAGGACTCTACCTGGTTAGATAAGTTCTTTACAACTCGATAAGCACCTATTACAATTACTAGGAAAAGTAAATAGATGGAGCCATACTTAAGAACCTAACTATTACAAGTCAAGAACAAAATGATAAATCATGAGACGAACAAGTTCTTTGTTGCTGCTCTAGTCGGCTCTCTCGTGACTCTGGTGTTGACTCTCAAATCATTCAAGATGTCTCTCTCTTTGGATGTGGCCAAGCTCCAAAGACTTATAACGTGTTGTATATATATGAGAGGTTGCCACCTTCAATTTGTCCAAATCCATCCAAGTCTTGGTTTCACAAGTTGTCCAAAAACCAATCCTTATTTGATAAGGATTCCCTTCTTTCCTTGTTTACGCGCATACAATTTTTTTATCCTATTCCAATGCTAATTCCGTATGTTCAACTTATGATAATATTTCCATAACTTGAACTCCAGTTCCCTATCAAATAGGAATAAGTTAAATTTTTTAATTCTCCAAGTCGGCATGAAACAACTTCACTCAACAGTCTCCACTCTTCTTTCTAAGGACTAGTTCCTCGAAGCAGTTCCTCTCATGTTGTGACTGCATCACTAGTTCCTTGGGAGATCTACTTGGAGTTCTGGATTTTCAACATCTTGAATCATTCTTGTAATTTATTGTCTCTTGATGCATAGTTTTTCAATCATCAAAACTTCATTGTAAGCTCTGAACTATTCAGACAACATTATCTCAGCAAGTGCAACAAGTGAGCTTGAGTACTAGGAACCGTGTGTACAATATCATTTGACCGACCCCAACAAGGTGATGATTGGTCTTTAAAATACTTACATTCTACACTTAATCAATTAATAAGCTTCAACAAATATAGAATAATCAAATAAAGATAGAATTATCAACAGAATCATAACAAATCACGAAATAGCATATAAAAGGGAAGATGCACAAATTCACCATAATGACATGACATGATGCTAAAATCAAAATCATAATGAAATATCATACACTAGCTCCATATGGGTGTCCAGGAGCGTGACTCATAGGGGACAATTGTGTTACCCATACTCCCCATATGATCTCCATGTACAATACAAACAATCTCAACGTACTTATCAGACTCAATATGAATGATCTTAATATGCACAACTCACAATCAAGGCCACTCATAATTTGCACGAATGACTTGAACGTGCATATCTCATACTATTACTCAATCTCATATTAATCACACAACAATATAAGGCATATCAATGTCAATAAAAATATGATTTTCAGATTAAAAATGTCAATCTAAATGCACAAAGCTCTAAACAAAGCATAACACAGAAACATTGTTCATATCATCCCCACTTAGCATGAAATTACTATTATGTTACCAATTAATCAAACAATTCCATAAATTAAGTTATGTAAGTCACATAAATTATATAAATCCGACATGTCAATCGATGCTCGCATAGATGCTCATCACCTCACCTATACGTCACCCACATTATCTTTAATTTATTTATTTATTACTTAATTAAGGATAACATCTCTGATTCATGTGTCAAGACTTAACTTACCTTGATCCAATGCTTAACAACCTCAACGAACATCTTTTACCTTCCTTAAAGCCTCCAAACAATGCATATTTATCCAAAAATGAGTTCTACACGACTAAAGAAAGCCAACAAGACCCATATTGACATATAAAGAATCGGGTAAAAAAGTCAACAAATAGTCAAATCCAAGCTCAAGGTCAAAATTGGATTTTTTTTCAAAGTCAACTTACCCATACCACATGGGTCTCAAATCCAAAATTTCAAGTCAATCTGACCTCATTTTGACATCCAACTCACTAATTATTCATCTCTTAATCTAGGCTAAAATCACTCAATGTAATCAACAAAATCATGAACTAAACGGCAAAATTAAGTGGGTAATCAAATATAAATACCAAAATGGGGATTAGAATCTCACCCCTAAGTCGAATCATTAAAATTTCCCTTTGAAATCGCCCAAATCGAGCTCTACAACTCCCAAAAATGTGATTTGAACAATGAGTTTGAAATTGAGCTATGTAAGCAAGGTATTGAAAATGCAGGCTTTCATGTCATGCCTAAACCTGGGCCTGGGCGGACCGACACCTGGCGCCTGAGTTGCTGGACCGAGCGAACCAACATGATGAAATTTAACTTTGAAACATGATCGTGCGAAATATAATTCATAAACATATTGAGCTATTGAAAGTCTGATTGAATCTAAGAAATAAGGATATTGAAATATATGAATATTGTCTTTAAATAGAAATATTGAAACATTCTAAGAATATACAATGTAGCTACCATGACTAACACAATATTTGAACAACACTGACTGCATTACTAATCTAGTCTATGAAGCCTTTGACGTGAATAAGAAAACTAATTGTTTACCGGGACAAGGCCCTGACATACCTCAATTGTCTAATCAATAACTGAAAATAAAGATAATGCCCTGAATGAGATGATATTCACTGGTAAGATGATATGAGAAATGTCCTATGAGAAATCTTATCGCCCTGAGTCTCTGCACCTGCATTCTGAAATGCAGCGCCTCTGATAAAAGAGACGTAAGTACTGTGGAATAGCACTCGTATGAAAAACTAACTGAATGAATAAATAGTTGTGGGGTGCTTGGGGAATGGGCACCCCAAATTAATAATATGAGCCATAACTTGATACTAAACTGAACTGCAATTGAAAACATAGGAGTATATGAGTACAAAACATTAAAATTATAAATACCACTTACTGAATATGTGATAGATAACATGTTTACATAAGTTCATAAATTGTGGCCTCTGATCCAATTATAAGTGCACAACTTTGTGGCCTCGGGCCAGAGTTATATATATACGTAAATTGTGGCTAGACCCAAATACACATATTCATCATTTTATAATCCATATCCTGAACGTGGGAATCATACTATATTTATAACATGGATACTGAGCATTATTATCAAGAGGCATGAAAATAATGGAATTTAGAGTATTAACTGTTCATAGGCATTTTGCAATTTACGACTCAGACTCATGGAATATAAAACATGAGCATACATAGATTTCGTGTTTTTCTTGGGATGTTTGGAATGACATATATGAAATAAATACAAAGCTATATCATTTAAAGTATAGAAGTTCTAAAGCTTTTTATGAAATTAGGGCATAACTCTATTTCTGATGTGAATTCGTCATAATCATGGAAGAACGTGGCATAGAGAAGAACAATGATTTTCACGTACGTAAAGGGTTAGCCTTACATACCTTACTCTATCCAAAACACCCAATGAAGAATCCAACTGTGAAGAAGAATCCCAAAAACTTGAACTTGAATCCTTGAAAAGGATTTTGTTGAAAACCCTAAGTTCGTAGCATATAATTTCACTTAAAATCCATGTAAAATCGTTAAATTTCAATTAGGAATACATATGAGGGACTTACCTGGCTGTATGAAGATGAGGAGAATAGAGGATGGTTGTTATAGGGCTTGAGGACGTGAAGCATAAAGTACAAAAGCCGAAAACACAAAGTTTTAAAGTTACCGGCGGGCCTGATTTACCCTCACTTAAGGCCTATTTAGGCCTCGTAATTATGTTTCACGGTCCAAGGGTCCACCGTAACTCCTTAGGAAGTGAGGCATGTTTTCGGTGGTCGAATTAAAGTATAAATACGGCCCATAAATCATTTTTACGGCCAAAAGTATGGCCCATATATCCTTCCATAAGTAGACAAAACTGTGTTTAGTAAAACGTACATAACTATTTGCACAGAGATCTGTTTGATGTGATATTTATATGGATGAAAATATATTTCAAAGGGTTACAACTTTCATCAGGAAGTCTTCCCAAAATCCCAACTAATAAGGGGGATATACTCGCTTGAAGTGAGACTTTCTGCAAACTCACTTGAAAACATGGTCTGTAGTGTAGCTTCCAACTTTAATTAGCCCAAGGACTATTCTTATACCTTTTATAGATTTCACCTCTAATATTGGTTCCATTATATCCCCAGATTACGAGTCAAACCTTATTCCGAAGTCACGAGGTATTACATTATCTCTCCCTTGGGATCATTCGTCCTCGAATGATAGTCATGACTATAAATATGACTAACTATGGAATTTTATAGAACTTTTGGCAGAGTTTCCTCTGTAAATACGAATATCCCAACATTTCTCAAACACATGCAAGCTAACCAGAGAATCAACACAAGCCTTACAAGGCATCACAATACATATAACATGGTATAACAGGGTAACAGAAACATAAACGTGACTAACCTAAATACTCGACTGACATGAACACATGAATACTAAACTGACATAAATACGTGACTACTGAGGTAATTACCTTAGGCATTTTATGCTTGTTCACCAAGTAAGTGCGAATATCTAAATTTCATGTCCTCTTTGGATTCCATGTAGCCTCTTCGACTTTTTGATTCCTCCATAACACTTTTACTGAAGCAAATTCCTCAATTCTCTACTTGCAAACTTGGCAATCGAGAATAGCCACTGGAATCTCTATTTAAGACAGGCTATCTTTAACCCCTATGAATTTCTTTAGCATCTATGCATAAAAAATTTGGTGTACAATAATCAATTCCTGTGGTATCTCTAGCTCGTAAGCCACTTGATTAATCCTTTGCATGATCTTATATGTCCCAATATATCGGGGACTAAGCTTCTATTTCTTCCCAAATCTCATAACGTCTTTTATAGATAAAATTTTAGAGACACCCAATCATCAACATGAAACTCTAAATCTCTACGCCGCATGTCCGAATAGGACTTTCGACGACTCTAAGTCATTTTCAAACGCTCCTAAATCAACTTAACCTTTTACATAGCCTAATGGACCAAGTCCAGTTGTAACAACTTTGCTTTACCAACTTTAAACAACCTAATAGGTGGCCTACACCTTCATCCATACACGACTTCAAACTGTGCCTTCATGACATTGACATGATATCTATTATTATAAACGAATGAAATGAGAGACAAGTGATCATCAAATTTACCTTCAAAATGTAGGACACATGCACTCAACATATCCTCGAGTGTTTGAATAGTGCACTCTACTAGGCATCTGTCTAAGGTTGAAAAACGGTACTGAGATTCATTTTGCTGCCCAATCCTTTCTAAAAAGACTTCCAAAATTTTATTGTGAGCTTGGCAACTCGATTTGATATAATGGATAGTATAGTCCCATGCAGTCTAACAATTTTTTGAATATACAATCTGGCATAGTCCTTTGCTGAATCGGTGGTTTTCATTGGCAAAAAGTGCGCTAACTTGATAAATTGGTCTACAATCACAGAAATTGAATTTTGCTTACGAAATGAGCAGGGTAAGCCTATTATGAAGTCCATATTATCATCTCCCATTTCCACACGGAAATATCTATATTTTGAGCTAAACCACCATGTCTCTAGTGCTCGGCTTTCACTTGTTGACAATTCAAATACTTAGACACATAATTTGTCACATTTTTATTCATGTCATTCCACCAATAAAACATCTCAAGGTCATGGTACATTTTAGTAGAGCCTGGATGGAAGGAATATTGTGAATTGTGAGCCTCTATCATGATTCTTTCTCTAAGTCCATCTACATCTGGAATACATAATATGTGTTGGTACCTTAAAGTACCATCATCTCCCCCCTTGTTCAAAAGTCGTCATCTTATGCTTGTGAATCCCTTATTTCAACTACGACAAATAGGGATCATTAAAATGTTTCTCATATACTTCAGCTATTAAGGAGGATTCAATCCTATTCTAAACAACAACAACACCATCTTTGGAGTCCAAAAATCGAACTCTTACATTACATAAGCGATAGACTTCCTTCACCATAAGTCTCTTGCCTTTCTCAACATGAGCTAAACTTCCCATGGATCACCGATTAAGACTATTGGCTATAACATTTGTCTTTCTTGGGTGGTAGAGAATATCCATATCATAATCTTTTAGTATTCGAGCCATCTTTCCTATCTGAGATTCAACTCTCTTTGCTTGAAAATATACTGAAGGCTTTTGTGGTTTGTGAAAATATCTATATGCACTCCATACAAATAGTGATGCCATATCTTTAACACGAACACCACCGCTGCCAACTCTAAGTCGTAAGTCGTATAATTCATTTCATGAACCTTAAGCTATCTGGATGCATAAGCCACTACTTTACAATGCTACATTAAAACGCACCCAAGACAAACTTCTAAAGCATCACAATACACTATGAACCCATAGGTTCCCTCTGGTAACGTCAACATTGGGCATAAGTCACCTTCATTTTCAATTCCTGAAATTTTTTCTCACAAGCATCTGACCACTGAAACTTGGCCTTCTTTTGTGTCAACTTAGTCAATGGAGCTGAGATAGAGGGAATATCCTCCACAAAACATCTGTAGTATTCGGCCAGACCCAAGAAAATTCTTATATCTGCTGCTGAAGTGGGTCTGAGCCAATTCTTTACGACATCAATTTTATGAAAATCAACCTTAATGCCTTCGCAAGAAATCACATGGCCTAGATCTGAAGGATTTGCAATACTATTTTGAGATACCCTGCATGGCCAGTCTCACTACAAGAATAAACCAAGATGTTATCAATAAAAACAATGATTAGTAAGTAGAGATAAGGGTTGAAGACTCTGTCCATCAGATCCATGAAAGCTAATGGCAAATTCATCAACCCAAAGGACATATGTCACACCCCAAATCGAGGGGTGTGGCCAGCAGTCGGTACGGTATTAGCCCGAGCGTACCACTCTGAAACATAAAAACTGAACTCATTAAAACTTTGGCTGACAAGGCCATAACGAACTTATGAAAAGTATGGAGGTATAACCAACATACAATTAGGGTCGACCAGGCCACCATTTGAGAACAAGTGATGTCGTATGGATATCTCAATAAGGAGGGTACACAACCCAAAACATCTATATACTCACACATACAAGACCGACAAGGTCATCGTACAAGTCGATTGATCAATATCCATGCCGGCAATGCCATACATGACAGTTAAGCCAAGATACAAGTCTATAAACCTCTAAAGAAATGTAACTATCATATGGTCGGAACAGGGCCTAGACATACCCATTATGGGGACATATATAAACATATGACTCAACTCAAGACCTTTGACTCGGTATCTCCAAAGGAAGTGAAGCTTACCAATCAATAACTGAACTCACACGCTCCTACTAGGAGCCTTATCTGAGCCTCTACCTGCACCTGCAATATGAAATGCAGTGCCCCCGATAAAAGGGACATCAGTACTAATGAATTATACATGTATGTAAAGCATGAATAATAACATGAAAGTATAAGTTGTATATCTAGGCATAAGAAGAAACCTGATAACCTATATGCCGCTCAGGACGATCAATGAAATGCTAAAACCGTTCTGAGACTAAAATTATTCTGAGACTAAAATTATTCTGAGACTATAACGCATATACCTCACTATACAATCTGCCATCCGATTATAGCATGAGTGTTTATATAGGATACTGCCCTCCGGTTATAGTCAGGGTGTTTATATATATTACTGTCGCTGATTATAGCCCGCGATGTTTATATACATATATAATTGCCAAACCGATATTAGTTCGGTGGTGTTCATAGTATACTGTAGTAATAGTAGCACTCTTGGCCCTTTGTAACTCACAAACTCTTTCATATTTACTTTGGGATGACACTTAGTCAACTCAACAAGTAACTCTTTGATACACTCCATTTTAGAAGGTATATAAAACTCAGATATATATCTAACAACCAACCTATACGGTATGTGATAGTATGATGAGAAAGTACTCCCAACAAGGGATAAACAACATGTGATTTAGAATACTTCTTTGGCATTTTTAGAAATCGATATACATTTGAATTCATGCCTTTGAAAAGAAGGTATAGACTTACATACCTCAATCTCCTTAGCTACGATAGTCTTACAGGTTCTAGTCTGCAATAAAAAGAAGGATCTACATAACATAGTTAACGTAAATCAAAATCAAAACAATAATCTAAGAATCGAATCGTTACGACATTCCATCAAACACTTGGAGTGCATTACTCTTATGTTTTACTCCCACGACAATCAAATTTACAATCTACTCCCCTTAACCAATCACAACACCAATAATATCACAACCACATACCCTGCAATTGTCAACCATAACTATCTCAAGAACTAGCTAAAATAACCCAATGATCATAATAATTTTTCCATATATTTTAGCTTATTCTTACAAGTTATCTTCATCAATTGAACAAGAAAAGCTAGGGGAACTAAAGAGCACACAGGATTGGTAAAAGCTTACATCAAACAACCATAAAGTCCTACACAGTAATCTCTCCTCCAAACTCAAGAGAACTCCCACCTGTACTTAGCTAACTAGAGAGGATTTCAAGGTCTTCTTGATATCATAAGGGAGGAATCACCTCAAGCACACTTGGAGATGTTCTTAAATGAGGGAGAAACCCTTGGAGGGTGTTTGGGAGCATCTAGGAACTTTTTGGGTCGAGAATAACTTAACACAATTGAGCTCTCGAGATTGGATTTATATAACACCTTCCACCACCTCCCTTCTATGTTAGTATCTGCGATGCAGATCCCCATCTGTAGTTGCATTTCCCACCACATATGATGGCAGTGAGGTGTTGGAATAAAGGCCTTGATCTGTGGCCTGATCTATGAGGCAGAACGGAATCTGCAACGTAAGATGCTTAGTGTATCACACTAACTTGTCGACCTTTGTTGGGAAATATTTTCTTCAATCCAAATGACCTCTAACCCTACGTACACCTTCTTAACATCCATTTAAGTCATAGGTGACCCTAAAAAATGGTCCTGAGTTTTTGGAACTCAAGTAGACTAACTATGCTCTCATTGTGCATAAAGCTATGGAGTGTAACATCTTTCCCCATTTAAGAATATTCGTCCTCAAATGTTGAGGAACGTGATCGAGGATTCTTAACCCTCGGGGTTGATATAAATTTTGGAAGAGTTTCTTCTATAATAGGACTATCCAAAACCTGCCATCCAGCTAGAAACCACAACAAGTGCCATATAGGACCATATAATATATCATCAGCCTCTCACGACTGTCTATGCACCAATAGATATAAATAGTAATCCATAACTCACCTCAATTGTCAAGTCCCGTTGTCTGAGCTACATCTGTCATACTTGTACTATGTTCATCATCTTTGTAAAGTATATGAGGTAAATTTATCGCTTTGAAACGTAGTTAAGGAAGTCATATTACACATGTCCACTCTCGTTTTTACCTTTTAGTAGAGATTTTATTGTATTTGTTTATGTTCTTCAGCTTCAGAGTTAATATATATACATTGTTTTCTGCCTTACATACTTGGTGCATTTCGTTATACTGACGTCCCATTATTGGGGCACTGTATTTCATGCCTGCATGTGCAGGTAATCAGTTTGATGAGTTCTCTTTGTAGACGAGGTTGATATTCAGCGAAGGATCGATAAAACTCCATCTCTTCAGAAGTGCAGTTGCGCCTAAAGGTCAGGTATCAGGTTTTGCACAGACTATGGGTAGACCAGGGCCTTGTCCCGATCATGTTTGATGTCACTTATCTTTAGAAACTTTGTAGATACATGTTCGGTATGTACAATATGTCAGTGGCCTTCTCGGCCCTCATTTATGTTTTTTTGGATTGCCAATGTGGATACTTATAGTGGCTTTGTCGGCCCATGCCTATGTATGTCCTAGATATGTCCAGCAATTATGAGTTACAGATCGGTTCTCTCGGGCTAGTACGACACCGGGTGCTAGCCACGCCTCTCCTAAGTTGGGTGTGGCATCCGTCCCAAGGTGAGACACTTAGTCTAATGAATACTTGTCAAGAAGATCTTTCTACCGGGACTCTAACTCATTCAACTCTTCGGGATCCATCCTACACGGAGTAATAAATATCGGCTTGGTGTCAGAAAGTAGATCAATTCCAAAGTCAATCTTCATGTCAGGAGGAACTCCTGGAAGATCTTCGAGAAAAACTTCTAAAAAATCATCAACGATCGGCACAGACTGGAGAGTCGTTGCCTTAACATCTACATCCCGAACTCAAACTAGGTGGTAGATATACCCTTTGGTAATCATCTTTTTGGCCTTAATATAGGAAATAAACCTACCAATAGGCACTACTATATCACATTTTCCACTATAGAAGTGGTTCGTTGGGAAACTGAAAACTTATAATATTGGTTCAACAACTTACTGTGGCATAACAGAATGACAACCAATCCATGCCCATGATGACATCAAAATCTACCATCTCCAACTCAACTAAGTAGGCTACAGTACTGCGATGGTACACTTTAACTAGACAACCCCTATAAACATGTTTAGTTATAGCTGACTCTCCAACAGTAGTGGATACACAAAAGGGTTCATGCAATTGTTCTGGCTCTACTCCGAATTTCTTAGCAACAGATGAGGTTACATATAATAGAGTGGATCCAGGATCTATAAGAGCATAAAAATCAAAGTGAAAACTGTCAATATACATATGACAACATCTGGAGATGCCTTGGAATCCTGACAACCCACTAAAGCTTACAAGTGGTTATGACCACCGCTTGCATTTCCAGACTTTGTTGCGTTACACCTGGTTTAAGCCTGAGAATTTTGAGGAGCTGCTGAATTTGTGGTCTGAGCTCCATTGCCTGGTACCCTGTCTCACTGATGGATGGTCTCTCAGATAGTGACCCTGCTAGCCACATCCAAAGTAACCATCCAAGACCGAACACACACCCTTGGTATCATTTACCATACTGGTTGCATATAAGATTTTGAAAACCTCTGTGGCCCATACTGACTTGTGACTGAGAGTCTGGTGCTCTGAATTACCGTTTCTGGCTGGACTTTCCCTTCTGATCATACTTGAACTTCTGCGTTGGTGCACTGGCGGTAGATGGAGCAGGTCTTGACGACCTCCTATTAAAGAATTGTCTATCTCCATCTCCTTGATTAAAGTTACCTGCAGACTTGGCTCATTTGCTTACCTTTCTCATTCTCTTCCTGTAGTATCTCTTTTTTTCTTGTCCTCTAACGCTTGAGTAAAAGCTACCATCTTAGTGATGGTCATATCCTTATTGAGAACAACAAGTTGACATCATCATACAAGTGGGGTCCAAGACCCAATACAAAACATCTAACTCTGGCCCTCATACTGGCAACCATATCCAGAGAATACTTAGCTAATGAGACAAACTTGAGATAATAATCTTTCACACTCATGTCATTCTGTTTGAGTAGCTTGAAATCTAGTGCCTTACATTCCCTGATCTTTATCGGCAGGAAGTGATCAATAAATGCCTCTGAAAATTCATTCCAATTTGCCTAAGATGCATCCTCCCCTCGAGACCCTTCCCATGAATCATACTAAATAACAACGACATCCTTCAGCTGGTAAGCAATAAACTCCACTATCGATGTCTTAGTAGCATGCATAACACGAAGAGTCCTATGAACCTCGTCGATGAAGTTTTGTGGATCCTCAGTATTGTTGGACCCCTCTGAATATTGAAGGGTTCAAACGTAGAAACGGTATGATCCTAGAAGTGGATGACCCCTCATGAGTATCAGAAATTGGAGCCATTCCCTGACGCTGAGCTTGCATATCAATAATCTGAGTGAGCAAATGGATGGCTCACTTGACATCCATAACAGTAGCACTAGGCGGTGGAGTGGCTATAGAACAGACCTCTACAGGCCCTTTCAAATAAGGTAGGGGTGATGTCAGTGTATTGAACTCGATGCAAGTCCCTGAGCCCTGGTGCGAACTCTCTCAGCCCGAGAGTCCACCTCTTGGGCTGCATTAGTAGGGGGGCCTCTTTCTTGCAAATGACTTCCTCTTCGCATGCATTTTCTGAAAGAAACATAATATGCATGAGTTAGAATCGTTTCTTTAAGGTATATCTCTAATTGCATGATATAAAGTATAAAAGAAGTGAAACAATCCTAAATGTATTGGTGGTCAACCATTTACATATGTGGATCACATACATATATAAAGGTGACCCCACTAGATACGACTTTATAGACTCCTTATGACACTTGAATCTAGTGCTTTGATACCAAGCTTGTTATGCCCTAAATCTGGGTCTGAGGGGACCGACACCCGGTGCCTGAGCTGCTAGATGGAGCGAACCAACATGACAGAACATAACGTTGAAACATGACCGTGCAAAATATAATTCATAAACATGTTGAGCTACTGAAAGTCTGACTGAATCTATTAAACAAAGATACTGAAATATATGAATATTGTCTTTAAATATAAGTATAAGAATAGTCTAAGAATCTAAAATGTAGCCACCATGGCTAAGACAATATCTGAAAAATACTGACTGCATTGCTAATCTAGTCCATGAAGCCTTTGACGTGAATAAGAAAACTAACTGTTTACCGGGACAAGGCCCCGGCATACCTCAACTGTCTAATCAATAATTGAAAATATAGATAATGCCCCGAATAAGATGGGGCTCACCAGTAAGATAATACGAGTAGTGCCCTAACGAGAAATCCTATCGTCCTAAGTACTGTGGAACAACACTCATATGGAAAACTAATTGAATAAATAAATAATTGTGGGGTGCTGGGGGAAATGGGAAGCCCAAATAAATAAACATGAGTCATAGCTGAATACTGAACTGAACTAAAACTGAAAACATGGGAATATATGAATACAAAAAATTAAAATTATAAATATCCCTTACTGAATATGGGAAAGATCACATGTTTACATGAGTTCATAAACTGTGGCCTCTAGCCAATTATAAGTGTATAACTCTGTGGCCTCGGACCCAATTTAAAGTTGTTATCCGGGCCTGATTTATGCCTCGTAATTATGTTTCACAGCCTAAGGGTCCACCATAGCTCCTTAGGTAGTGAGCCATGTTTTTAGGGCTCCAGTTACCGTAGAAATACAGTTCGTAAATTATTTTACAGCAAAAAATACGGTCCATAAGTCATGTCATAGGTCGACAAATCACTATTTGGTAAAATGTACATAACATTTTGCACAGAGATTCATCTGACCTGATATTTATATGGATGGAAAGGTATCTCAAAGGGATACAACTTTTATCAAGGAAGTTTTTCCAAATTCCTAACTAATAAGGGGTTATACTCTCTTGAAGTGAGCCATTGTGCAAACTCACTTGAAAATATGATCGGTAGTGTAGCTTCCAACTTTAATTTGCCCAAGGACTCTTCAAACAATTCCTACACCTCCCTTATTGGTTCTATTATATCCCCACGTTACGAGTCAAACCTTAGCCCTAAGGCACAAGGAATTGTACTTCAGGTGTAGGAGGCTAAGTTGACGTGAAACGTCCCTATAACCTCCACATTTGGTGTATTTTTTGTTGTGTTTTCCTTAAAAGCCTCCCTTGAACACCCTGAGACTCACCTGAAGCCCTCGAGATGCAAATCAAATATGTAAATCACTCCAAAAATACCCTATGAACCTGTTAGAACTCTAAAAACACCGATTCAAGGCCGTTTAGGCACATATTTGACAATGGTCAACTCTTATTCTTCAAAATTACTAGTTTCACGTTAAACGTTACGAATCACTCCGGAGCCCCTCAAACCCGTTCAACCATCCAATTAAGTGATAAATCATCGTACAGACCTATAAGAACTTTCAAACCTCGATTCCGAGCCCATTAACCCCATATGTTAACTTTTGTCAACTTTTAAGTTTTCAAACTTCTAGTTTTGGTAATTCTTCTCTAAAATGTACTCGAGTTCCTCGGAATCCGAGCTACTCATCCCTGCAAGTGATAAAACACATAACTAACGTACGTGAAGTCTCATTTAGGGAAAAATATTCTTATACTCTAAACAATCGAATGAGTCGTTACAAAGTACAGTAATTAAACATAGTAGGTCTAAAGCACGAGACATTTTCTTTGACATTGAGGGGACATTAATTAGAAAAAAGAGTCTTAAAGTTTAGCCATCTCAAACTAGTCCTTTGACTTACTTTCATTTTTAGTACATTTAAAAAGGAATGTTTTTTTTTTGCAACTCTTTAATTCCAATTTTTCACTTTGATAGACTTAAAATTTCAAGATTAAAAGGCCTTTTAATACATTTTACATATCTTTATTTTAAGGACATGAGATTCAAAAGTCTCTCTACTTTTTTAAAAGTGTCAAATTAAAATCAGAAAAATCACGGAGTAATAAACTTTTTAATCATTTTTCTTGTTTTGCTTGTGTCTGTGCTTTATCTTGAGTCGAGGGCTCGAAAACAACCGCTCTACCTACTAAGTTATGTTGTGAAATTTCACTGAATACGTTATTGTTGTTGTTGAAGAATAAAAAGAAGATTTTTTGTTTCTGTCTGAACCAGTGTCGATAAGATAAAGATATATATTGGGTTGGCATGGCTTACTGGTGGCAACTTTGAGTTTTCTCGCGGCACGAGCCTTGCTTTAGATTAACGGATGCTCCACCCTTTTCCACCGTGGATGAGCAGGAAGAAGCCATAGACGGCACAAAATCAAACATGACTTAACCCACAAAGTGTGTAAGCATCCCCTTTACAAGAAACATGTCATAATATGTGGGCCCCACCTCTTCAAAAAACACAGCCGTTAAATATAGCGTCACTAGTGAAATCTCTTTCTAACGAGAAAGCACTAACATCAATTTCCCACAAAATTTGGGCCTTCAAACTAAAATTCGATATATCACTATTGCTATGGCATTGCTCCTTTCAACATCGAGTACGAATTGTATATTCTGTACAAAAAAGGCAAAATCCAGAGAACATTTTTTTCAAAAGGTCTCAATTTGACCCAAAATTCAAAACCCAATTCTCTTTCTCTAACAGGCGATTTCGGTGCCTGAATTAGTGGATACCCCGTACAAGAATATCCGAAAAATGAGAGTGAGAAGCTGGTGAAATGGATGGAATTTGTTCAAAATGTATTTCCGGGTGGAAATTGGTGGAGGCTTTCGTCAGAAGATGTAGATATTGGAGCAACAGCAAAGCCTGTGACTGTTGTACGTGCTCTTCAAAAAATGTGGGAATTGATAACTGATGATGGTTTCCTCATTTTTTTTGCTTTTACTGCACTCATTGTTACTGCTGTACGTTCTCCATCTCCCTACTTAACTTCAATAGTATATCATACTCCTATGTTATACTATAGTAGTAATAAAAATGATACTTAATTGCTAACTGGAATTTACTTTGCTATGTATGCATCAGTTATCAGAAATTTCTATCCCGCATTAGTTGACAGCATCAATCTTTTTTGGCACAAAGTAGCAGTATCCCAGTGTTCCACCGGAATGTGCAAATCTTGGTTGAGCTATGCATCATTTCGGGAATATGCAGGTCAGGATCTTTTGTATCACTGTCCATTCAACTTCCACAAGTATAACTTGGATCTGATTTGAGGGCAGTCCATTTTTGTCTATACATACATTTTCACAAATAAACCGTCCAACACTAATTATTTTAGATGTCTCTTCACAATAATTGTGATGGAGAAAATACCAATTCAAATTGAATGGATTAAAAATAATGTTACGACAAGGATCGGGGTTAATTTTTTTTTTTCATTTTCTTCCATTAAATAATATTTAAATTTACTCACTTGAAAAGTTTGTTTTAAATTATCAAGTTGCATGATCAAAGTTCTCCTCTGTAGATAGACCGTTGAACTAAGACTTAATGCACTTATAGTGCATTATCACCGCTTCTCTCGTCCTTGGTTTTGTATTCTTTTTCCAACCTCCTTACCAGCATGTTCTGCTAGCTTTTATGAGCATTCTAACATCTTTGTTCATCTCCCTCTTCAATTTGAGCAAACAGTGGTGTGCGAGGTTGCTTGTTTGGGCTCGCAAATATGATCCTGGTGAGTCTTATATCACATTTTAGACTCTTGATTGTATGAACACGAGGAGTCAAAGAAAAAAGAAAAAGAAGAAGAGAACAATTCAGTTTGCATATTTTCTTTTATTGGGGTTATCCTAGTAATACTGGTTTTGATTACAGTCTGTCGAGACTCAAGAACTGGCCAAGATATCTAGTACTGTATCTCATGACCATCCAACCAAATAGGCTTGCCTTCCTATTTCCAAGGTCGAGAGGCCAACTGTTCCTTTGAAATCTTAAATATCAAAAGAAAAAACTTTGACATCACCATATGTGGATTTTGACCTGAAGAGGATCTTTAATTTTACCAGAACTAAAAAATCATCACAATTAATAATCTTTTTTAAGGTTAAAGTCTTCAGGAAAAAAAGATCGTTTTATTGCCTTGTACTTACATTTGCAGGTCAAGCGAATGAGGGAAAAATTATATTCCACTCTTCTTCTTCAGGTTTCAGGAAATCCTATTTGGTTATTTCGCTTATTAAACATAAATTTACCATTATTTTCTCTTCTTAGAAAGAAGTGAGTTATGTATTTCTGCTTACCTTTTTTAGTAGGATATATCCTTTTTTGATTCTGAAACAGTTGGTGATTTGACAAGTAGGCTAGGGGCAGATTGTCAACAAGTGTCTCATGTAATTGGAAATGACCTAAATCTAATTTTACTCAATGTTCTCCAGGTAAGATTTCCTAAGATGTCTAATGTTTTCAGATATTCATTTTTGAGTTGGTAATTTACTTTTATCCTTTTCAGGGACCAGGTACATTAGTTTATTTGTTGATTTTGTCCTTGCCGCTGGGATTGTGCACATTGACTATCTGCTGTGCACTATTCACAATAATGCTATTATATGGCCAGTAAGTTTACCTCAGTGTCTTACTTGTATGGATCAGATGTATAATAACTTAGAATCTAATTTACCAGATGGACTCGGGCAATCAGTAAATTGTGCATGTTTTTTTTTTTCAGATTGAATAAATCGTGCATGGTTTTAATCTATTATAAATGAGAAGTTCCAATGATAACTGTTCTGACTGAAGACTTTTGGTCACTACACTTTTGAGTTAATGTAAGGACCGACTTATTTAGAGTAAGAGTGGACAGTGGGCCGGGCTCGGGTCTGGCGGGCCGGGTCTGGCGGGGTCGGGGTCGGGGCGGGACGGGAGAAGGGGCGGGGTCGGGTCTGGCGGGACTGGAGCAAGTCCCGTCCCGATCCCGATCCCGTCGGGCTCGGGTCGGGGCGGGCTCGGGCGGGGGTGGGGGTCGGGCTCGGGGCGGGATACGGCGGGTTTTCATTTTTTTTTTTTTTAAATAACATATGTATAAAAAAAACTCAATAAACAAAATAAGATAGTGTAATAAAAACATCCCAAGGCTGTTTTTGTGCCTCTTATATTATTTAATAGACATATTAATTTTTTGTAATACAAATACAATTGTCTAAAATCTAAATTGCAACTTTGTGGTGTTGTCCAAAAGTTACAAATTACATAATAAAATTACAATTAAAAAAATTACATTCTCAAAAAAACCTGTTCTAATTGCTTGATGATTTCATGTGGTTCTTCGGTTGGAATTGGTATTTGTTGGTCAAATTGATCCACGTCGCTTCCACTACCTTCGGTTAAGATTTCGTTGTAGTTTTCATCATCTTCTTCGTTGATCTCCGGTTGACCGCACCTTCTCCGCTCCGTTCGTATCCAATCTCGAATAATACCGCAATTTCCAAGTCGTCTCCGGCTAATGAGTGTCTCGTGGTCTCCTATTTGATATCCGCTGCGCGAAAAAGCGCTTTCGGACGCAGTTGACGACGCTTGAATGTTCAAAACATCTCGAGCCATCAATGAAAGTGTCGGAAAGGTCTTCTCATTCCCCCTCCGAAAGTATTTCGGCAAGTCTTCATGTCCATCTTCATTGATAACTTCTTGATACGGTACAGAACCCCGTAAAACAAAAATATCCAACTCGCTAATTTGGTTAGTAGTAGAGGTACGACCGCACATTCTATTTCGAGGCTTTCAATACTAGCCGAAACATCATGTCTTTTGTGAGGTTGTATTGAAGATGAAGAAGATGGTATGGAAGTGGTAAGTTACTAGCATTTTCTTGTTGATAAAATCTATATATATTTTTGCATTGGTGTTCTACGCTAGACAATACTTCTTCTTTAGTTTGTTCAATAGGTGGTGGGTGATTTAGATTTTTGGGACTTGGAGGTGGTAGTACTTCTATACAATCGTAAATAGTTTCAATTAGTGATTTAGTACCGTCTATTTTAATAGTAGGATTTAATACTGAGAACCAATAATATAAATAGAGGGAATAGGAATAAAATATTTTTTTATTTTGAGAAACATTTTTTTAATAGTTGCCTTATAATTTGGTTTTTCCATATATTCACTAAGTAATAAAAATATTAGAGTTATATAAAATAACATAGTTGAAATAGTAGGATAATATATACCGGAAAATTCTTTTGTTGCTTGAAAAAATTTCTCTAAAAATACAATAAGTTCGGAGATTTTTTCCCAATCACTATCTAAAATCATATCACGGCTTTTTATTATGAGAGTTAAAAAATAAAGTTATAGGTAATTTATAGTCATAAGCAACAAGTAGTTGCTCGTATAAAGAATTCCACCTATTGGATACTTCTTGTGGAATTTTTCTAAAAGGTAGTCCACAATCATGACAAATTTTTTTATATTCTTTTCTACGTTGTACTTTATTACTTTTAAAAATAAAGTTTATAGCAAATTGTATTTTACTAAGAATGTCTTCAAAAAGTGATAGACCATCCTTTACAATTAAGTTATATATATGGCACGCACATTTTATATGAAAATGGTCTGGAAAAGAAGGAGTTAAACTATTTTTTAAAATTGTAATTGCGTAATTGTTATTAGAAGCGTTATCTAATGTAATAGTCATAATTTTATCGGTAATTCCGTAATAATCGCACACTTGATAAATATTTTTACGCAATAAAAGTACCAGTGTGCCTATCATCTATATATCTATACGCTAAAATACGTTTTTGCATAGACCATTTATAATCTATCCAATGACAAGTTACGAGTTAAATAATCATGGCCGTTAGTACTACGACCTATATCGATGTGATGGATACTTTGCCATTAAAATGATATAATGAAAAACGTAAATATTGTTGATATTCATGCGCGAATTTAAATACATCTCTCTTAACAGTTGATCTAGGAAAACCGTTAAAAACAGGATTATATATATCTCTAATGTAATGAATAAAACCGGGAGATGAAGGAAATGAAAAAGGCAAACCCTCCACAAGAACTAATTTTGATATTGCTTCCCTATCTCTATGTTTATTGTATTTAGAGCCTACAATTCCCCCGTCATATGGTTAATTTGACCCGTACTTGGTCCCGGGACAAGATCGTATGTGAACCTTGTCCCGATGGAGCGGGCGTTTGCGCACCCGGTTTTGAAGCCTGGTATTGGGCATACCTAGCGGATGAGCACTTACTACGTGTCTAATTAAACCCCCGTCCCACCGTGACCTTTTCCAGTTTTAAATTTTAAAACATTTTTACAAATTTTACATATGGCTACTTGATTCTCTACGTCCCTATCAAAAAATGTCCATGCATCCGATTTTAATGGTCGTTTCTTTGGATCTCGTCTCATACTAGAGGGAATAGGAGGTATTTCGGTTGAAGGTGCACTAGTGGGTGTGTTGTCATCAACATTAGTGGGTATATCATCTAGATCATCGTCTAAATTAAAGTCTTCTTGAGTTCCAGAAAATAGCTCCTGGTCTAAATCTAATGGTATTGTAGGAAAATGTTGAGTATCAACAAAATCATCCTGTGTAGGAATAAGATGACTAGAAGAAGTACCCTTGCCCCGGTTGCCCCTACTAGAAGAAGCACCCTTACCCTTACCCTTAAACATACCTTTTAATCCTTCCATTTTAATTATGATAATAAATAAATAAATAAATAATTAAAGACAATAAAATTAAGTGATCTAAACTAAATAAACAGACAATAATAATTTAATGAAGGAACGAATGTACCAAACGCCGACGTAACGTCGACGTGTAATCGAGAGGTTGAAAATTGAAACTTTGCTCGATGGAAGATCCTCAAGCTAGTTGCCAACTTCACTACCAATTCCCAAATGAATAAATAAAATTGAATATTTAGCAAACAATGTAGACTTGTAGAGAGATATATTGAGAAATTAGAGAGATTGTAGGAAGATTTGTGAGAAAGATGAAGAGAAAATGAGTTATTTATAGTTGAAAAATTGGGTTAAAGTGTAAATATAATAACTTATGGGTTAAAAATAAATATTAAGGGGTAGGGGGTTGGGGGAGGGGGGGGGGGCTAAAATGGCCGTTGGTGCAACGACCATTTTTGCAAAGGGGCGGGGTCGGGTCTCGCGGGCCTGGGGCGGGCTCGGGTCTCGCGGGACGAGACATCGTCCCGTCCCGAGTTCGAGTCCCGCCCCCGTAATTTTTTTTTTTTTTTTTTTGGCGGGCTCGGGACGGGCTCGGGTCGGGGTCGGGCTGTCCCGGCCCACTGGCCAGCCCTAATTTAGAGTAAGAGATGAACTAACTCCTAAAAATAAAAAAGAAAATTTGACTAGTAAAACATGTAAATTGTCTATAAGTAACTAGGAACAAAAATTAGGAAACTTTGACGACTCCTTTCCATGTCTTGGGTGTGAATCCTCCTCCCTCTTGGACTGATTTTGGGCGCCAAGTTGGCCTCTTTGTGGGCTGATTTAGGCGCCTAATTTAGACCCTTTCTTGGCTAGTTCTTGGGCCCCAATCTACCTCATCTTGGAGTTGGAAGTATACCATAAAATTAGTGTAGCACTTAGCCAACTCCTCTCCACAAGACTTCAGCTCTTCTTCCACAATAATTACCTTTTTGATCTCCCATTGAAGTCCAACAACATTGTCTTGCATCTCTTTAGCTTGAGACCTTGTGAATGGCCTTCTTGGTGCTTCCAAAGCTTCATCCTTGTCCTTAAAGTTATCAGTATACTCGGTTAACCCGAAAAAGAAAGGGCCAAGTTAGTCTTTGGTGAACATAGAGTACTTACCATCCACAATCATGTGAATTATAGTTTCAGAATTTATATCTCTTCTTTAAATCACATTTTCATTTAGTGTAGTTTCTATATTATGCTACCTACTCTTAGTAGCAAATGAGTCTACCAGAATACCTTGTTCAAGTAGGTGATGAAAACTAATACTTAGGACTTAGTGCAATTCATTTCTCTGTGCCTGCTTCTTTTCATAGATACCAGAAGAAAGCAGCTAAATTAATTCAGGAGTACACTGCTTGTGCCAATGAAGTAATGTTAAGAAGTTAATTGGTCCATTTTCTCCCTATATGCTATAAGTTAAATATTCAATTTTATCCTTTGATGTGATATAGGTTGCCCAAGAGACATTCTCTCTCGTGAGGACTGCACGAGTATATGGAACTGAGGAACAAGAACTGCGAAGGTAACTACTAGAAGAAGGGATCTTTTCCGTTTGTGTTTTGCTTAATACTGTCAGGAGTAAGCATACGAACATTGCAAAATATAATTATATGCAGCTGCTCAGTATTAACAAGTACTCAAAAATAACTATTTTCTAAAACAGGTATGCAGGGTGGATGAGGAAGTTAGCTGATATAACCTTGCGTCAAAGTGCTGCTTATGGATATTGGAACTTTAGCTTTAACACACTCTATCACTCAACTCAGGTTAAACTCTTCCCATTGTTTAACAGTGGAGTATCTTTCTTCTCCTTTCGCACCTTCCATCTTTTTTCCTTGAGTTAACAAATGAAGAACTTTTTTTGGCAGAAAAACATTTTAAATATCAGGGTGCTAAGTTCTGGAAACTGTGAAAAGGAAGAGAAATAAAAGAGAACACGGCTTGATGATTCCCTGAAGCTATTGGGTTTAAATAACTATGTTTATATACTCTAAATTGGATAGAAAATCACTACATAATTACAATAGGAGTAAATCAAGAAATCTTCTATATTTACACTTCTAGCATATTCATGGGATTCTAACACTCCCCTCAAGCTGGTGCATACAAATTATATGTACCAAGCTTGCTTCATATATAACTTATTTTGGGACCGACAAAGGACTTGGTGAATATATATGAAAGCTGAACATTTGACCGCACGAACTTTGTGACAATGTCTCCTGGGAGTACCTTTTCTCTGACAAAATGACAATCAATTCCCTACGTGTTTGGTCCTCTCATGAAACACTGAATTTGATGCATTGTGAAGTGAAGCCTCATTATCACAGACACAAGTTCCATCTTTTTAGTCTGTCCAAATTTTAATTCATTTAGTAGTTGCTTGATCCATATGAGTACACAGTAGCCACATCCATAGCCCAATATTCTGCATATGCACTTGATCGAGCAACTGCATATGAATAATCGTGCTAAATTTGCCGATCCATGCTCGAGGAGACTGCTTCATGCCTTAAAGTGATCTTCGTAGTCTGCATACCATGTCACTAGACTCCCTCTGAGCAACAAAACCTGCTTGCTGCTCCATATAACTCATCTTCGAGATCCCATAAAGAAAAACATTTTTAATATCCAACTGGTACGGAGCTAGTTGCGGAAGTATTTATGCAACATCATTTATCAAAAAAAGAATATGCAGCGTCTGAAATCCCAAATGTTAAATAATTATTCAAATTCACTGGTTGACACCTTGCTAAACTGCATGCCATTGTGTTTCTTGAGTGAAAATTTTGCCTTATTGCTTGGTTACTTTTCTATAGAGATGCTGATTGTTTGACCAGTGGTCTTGCTATCAACTGCTTTTTCTCTTAGTTGATACATTCTCCATGCAGAACTTAAACCCTATACTTGCAATTGTAAGTCTTACCTTGATTTATCTGACCATGCCCTTTCTATTACTGCATCAACTCCTCTTTGTGGACTCATGTGTCACGGCCCAAGCACATAAATGTATTGTCCACTTTGACCCAACATACCTCACAGATTTGTCCTCAAGTTACGGCATCATTGAGCCCAAAAGCGCACGTACTATGTGAACTTGCACATTGTCCTATATAGCACTTCCCTCTTCTCTCCCTTTCGAATGTGAGTTTTGTCTTAAGGTGTCATATGCACTCTTTCTTTAGAAGCTTGTTAGCCTCGAAGCCTGTTTGTTCATCTCTTTGGCCCGTCCTCCGTCATAGGCATCATACACCCCCACTTACAGATTCAGTGAGGATTGAGATCTGCCCCACCATTGTTTTGTGGATGTCTGATTCTGATATTATATTTGGCACCGCCCACGCCCATAACACGTATTATCCGTTTTGCCTGAACAACACCTCACAGATTTGTCCCTCGAGTTACTCGATTCTCGAGACAAAAAACACGCGTACAATCTGTACTTGTGCTCTATCTTATAAAACACTTCACTCTTCTCTCAATTTTAGATGTGAGACGAGGAGAGATAAAGAAAAATCAAAGATAGGATCTCGATTAGCCTCTTCGATTGTTGTTAAGCTAATGATAAAAGTGAAAAGCAAAAAATGCCATGTCAAGACAACCCTCTGCCAAGTGGCTTGAAATCTATTACAAAGATCTCGAAGATTTGCCTAAGATGTCATTCATATACATCAATTCTTTAAAAGCTTCCCATCCTAGCAGTGTTGTCAAAGGCGACTTTAAAGTGCTCTCAAGCCCTGAAGCGAGGCTCAAAACATGTTGAGTCCTTCGCCTCACTTTATGTGCGCTTCAGTGTCATCATCAAGCCCTAAGACATACTTTTCCATGCCAATGAGCCTCTCTCGAAGAGGTGACACTAGATAATTGATATTTCACTTTATCGTTATGTTTTTACAATTTCTTTGTCCATATATTTATTATTCATGCTTATTATTATTTGTCTTCGGACTAAACATATACTCCCTTTGTTTCAATTTATGTGAACCTTTTACTATTTGGGGAGTCTACGAGGTGGTTCTTTGACCATGTTTTTCTTTACATTTTTTCTAAATTATTTGAATTATAAATTATCACGACTTAGTATTTTTAATGTATTTTCTAAATATATAAAATTTTTTTTTTTTACAAAGTTGAAAAATTTGTCAAAGTTATAAAGTTTGATCCTTGTACTCCGAAAAGGTTCACATAAATTAAAACGGAGTGAGTATATTTTTGTATTTTTGCACCATTGAGCCTTTTTTCATTAAAGCTCACGCTTTATTTGCACTTAGCGCTTAAGCCCTAGCTGGCCTTAGAGTGTTTTTTGCGCTTTTCGCTTTTGATAACTGCATCGAGAGGCCTATTAGTCCTTCTCCTTGACCCATCCTCAATCCTCATCAGACTCCCCTTTGTCATGGATGTCACACTATGTTACCCTTCATGTTCGGTCAGACATAAGTAAATTATCTTCTCCTCCAAATGCATCACATTGCTCCTCTAAATGCATCTGGGAGATTGCGCTAAAAGTTAAAATAAAGACATCTGGGAGATTGCGCTAAAAGTTAAAATAAAGGCATTTGTGTGTCACGACCAAATTGCCTAAGCTGCGAGGGCACCTAATCCCAACCCGTTAGGCGAATCCGTTATCAAGCAAAGTCTATTTTCAATTTCGAAAAGACATGAATTTTTTTTTGAAAGCAAGCAACAAATCAGAATCAAAGTTCAAAAGTCATAAACAACGGAACATAACATAAACCTCCTCAATGGTTGGTGCTACAAGTCATGTGCGGTTAAAGATTTTTAAGTATAGTTGGTCTGAAAATACAATACTGTTCAGATAATAGAAGCAGTATCAAAGCAATAAAAATTGAGGGAAAGTCAAAGGCGCTGTGAAGCAACTTACCACGACAGTCTCCAATCAACTCCTAAGGCTGGCCTCCACTAGTACATGGATCAGTATCTGCACAAGAAGTGACAGTAAGTATCATCGACTGTCTCCAACAAAGTAGTGGCAAGGGTTGGCTTAAAATACTTACTCACCCTGTACAAATAACATGAGATCTAGACAATTAAACAATATAATCAACATGTAATAAGATGCACGAATACAACATAATAAGTATGCACAAGCCTAGCATGTAATATGATATGCATGCAACACGAATCACAATCAATTGCACATGATAAAGACTCCACTTTTATCCATAATCGTTGCTCCCAGTTCATTTGCGTGCACACTGCTTGGGTGTCCAGAAAAGTATAGTCACTCTAGAGGGACGGATCCATATTCACACGCCACACGAACAACTCACATGTCATAATTAGCACGAAAAACTCAAGTGCCTCGACCACATCTGTGTGACAACTAAACATGCAATCTACATGCGCATAGCTCATAATGTTACTCTAGCATGGAAACGATGCCTATAACACCAACATGGTAACATAGCCCCGGTATTCGCATATGCGGTCATTACTTCGCATAAACGCTACCTCCATATAAATAATATATAGAAAAAAGTCAATTTGGGAAAAATTCTCTCATTGAGGTCAAAGACTTAACTTACCTCGGTTCAAATTGTTCACACGAGCTTGATCATTCATAAGAATACTTTACGAGGTTAAACAAGTCTAATGATTCTCGTATTGCAATTTTGGACTAAGTTGAAGTGAATGTCAACTAAAAAGTCAAATCCAAGCTCCGTGGTCAAAACCCAAAATTGATTATGTTTTTGGGTTACCCATAACCCTACGAGTCCAAATCTACCATTAGTTTTTAAATACAACGCATAATCGATCCTCAGATCCTTAATTTTTACTCTCTTAAACCTAGGACAAAAATCCCCAATTTCTACCTCAAAGTCTCATGATTTAAGTATAAAATCAAGCGATAATCACAATATTTAACCAAGGACGAGTTTAGATCACCTACCCAAGCTTGTAGCAGTAATCCCTCTTTGATTCAAGCTATCCCGAGCCCCCAAAATCCAACAATGGTGAAAAAGCTTAAAATCTCCTTTTTGCTCATTTTTACACCCGATACAGGTATTAGTGGGATCGTACTCAATGTGTAAATAGCGCCAAAACGGGACAAGTTACTCTGCGCGATAGTGCGCGATTGAATGTGCAGCCTGTTCGAGATAGCACTGGCCTGCCTGGGCCTCCCTTCAGCGTGATGGCGCTCCTGTGGCGCGAAAATTCCTTCTGCACGGAGAAAATATAAAATGCTACACAATCCAGATCTATTTTTTTCTTACCCAAACCCCATCCGAACCCCTCGGGTCCCAACCGAAACCACCCAAACAAGTCCTAAATGATCAATATGACTTGTACAAAGTTTCAAATCACATAATTGAGTGTTCTCAGAAAAAATTAAGGGGTTGGGTTGTCACAGTGTGTCAATTGTCAAATACAACCCAATGTATGACACTCGTATTCTTGTCTGTGCAACCTCATAAATGACATTTTGCTAATGCTAACAACATCTTAAGTACTCCATGAAAATACATCCTTAAATCCTTTAGCACTTTCACGACTAGCAGATCTTCTGGATTTTTCAGTGTCATCTACAATTAATTCATTTCAATGGTTTTGGATTGAAAGAGATGATAGATTCTTCTAATTTTCAATTAGAGACTTATTCATCATCTGCAGGTTCTACTCTTGGTCTTTAGATCAGGACAAGATATAATAGTCTTCAATGCTAATTGTTTGAAACACGAAAGAAGGTTTTCAATTAATCATTTAAAGTGAACTCCAATTTCATGCTTTGAATTTTTAGGTTATTTCTGTGCTGGTAGGAGGAATATCTATCTTGGCTGGTCATATTACAGCAGAACAACTTACAAAATTCATATTAAACAGTGAATGGTTGATTTATTCTACATGGTGGCTGATTATTGAGGCAAGTGAGAAGGTTTTTCAATTAATGGATCTCGGTCCTAGTGGTCAATTCATTGACAAAAAGGTAAAAGTATTTTCCAAACTAGCTTGTTTCACTTATCTACTCCTTGTGTTTATATGGAGTATCTTGGTAGGACATGGCATATTCACCCAATAAGAGCTTAAAACTTTGCAAGAAAGAAATGTACAAACCTTTTTGTATTTAGTTTTTCAGATTTTGGAAAGTCATGTATGTTTAAACTTTAAACATATAAAATGTGATGTGAATTTAACTTTTCAGTTGATATAGCATTAAAAAGAAAGTAATAATTGATTCCGTTCAGTGAAAGGGATATTATCTTGAGTTGGTTAAAAGACGAACTATGATGTCCAATTTGAAATTGAATTATTTTAGTATGATTTATTTAAAACAAGTCACTTTCGCACATTTGGATTGGAATTTCCAATGCCTTTTCTTCATTTGTTATGTTTTCCCTTTTTACTCCTTTGGTTGCTTATAATCTGTTGACTATATTGTCTCAGTTATTAATTGGTTGTTTCGGTACTTTTACTGACTGCATATCTCTCAGGCAAACTGAATCTTCTAATGTCCGAAGTATATGTTAAACTGAAACTAGGCACAAAATAGACTCACCAGTGTCAGAGTGCATTCATACTTTGACTTTCTCCGGAGGGTCCATTCATGTTCAAAGACTGATTTTATGATTTTTTTTCCAATGCTGCAAAGGGTGAGAAATTATGGGAGAAAATATTATTGAATTGTGTATCTACATTATTACATTGAGTCTTATTTATAGATAATACATTACAATTCTTTCAACGTAGGATACTATATATACAAATCATATCTTATTCTAACACTCCTCATCAAGCTGGTGCATACAAGTCATATGTACCGAGCTTGTTACAGATGTAACTAATACGAGGACCAATGAGGGACTTGCTGAAACATCAGCAAGATCACTCAACTTTACAAATTTAGTAACAATATCTCCGGAAAATATATTTTTTTCCTGACAAAGTGACAGTCAATCTCATTGTGCTTAGTCCTCTCATGAAATACCAGATTTGATGCGATGTGAAGGGTCGTTTTATTATCACACAAGTTTCATCTAACTGATTTCTCCAAATTTTTGTTCTCTGTGCAACCTCTTAATCCAAACTAGCTCACAAGTTGCTAGAGTCATTGCTCGATATTCTGATTTTGCACTAGATTGAGCAATCACACTCTGTTTCTTACTCTTCCAGGACACCAAATTACCTCTTACTAAAACACAATATCCGGATGTAGAATGTCTATCAGAGGGTGATCTTGCACAATCATCGTCCGTATATCTAACGATATGCTCATGACCTCGATCTTCAAAATGTAGTCCTTTACCTGGAGCTGACTTTATATATCGCAGAATGCGGACAACTGCATCCCAATGACTATCACAGGGGAAATCCATAAACTGACTTACAACACTCACAAGAAAAGAAATGCCAACTCTAGTCATTGTGAGATAATTCAACTTGTCAACCAACCGCTTATACAACAACATGAGCTTGATTAATTGGTGATTACTAACATGTTGATCAAAAAGGATTCCAATAACTTTGAAGCTAGAACATATGGTGAAAGCTACCTCAAACTCTTTAAGAGGAGCAAATACTATTTTCACCCATTGCTTTAGAGAAGCTAATCCGATTGCTGACTTTTTGGCTAAAAAGGATACTACGAGTGCAATAGGGCATTGTATCGTTCTTACCGGGATCTTCTTAGAGAAGCAAATGGCATGTTACAACTTGATAGGTGGAAACTACCTACTTTTAGGAGGAGATTTGAAAAATGTAACTTCTTTGTTAGCTAATTTCCTATTGTATTAGCAGGAAGGAACTTTGCATAGGCTAATTCCTTCCAATTGGTTGTTTTACCAACCTATCTTTTGTAGACTAGAGGCAAGGTTTCTATGTCCCCCTCTAGTCATTATAAGTTTCTGCCTATTAATATAACTTGGTAGGTGTCAAGCCAAACCCCATACCTTAGGTTCACAACCTAATGATGATGGCTTAATATTAAAAAAAATCTTTCAGGATCACTGAGTGGCTCCCCTTGTCCTGGCAGGGTTTAGCATTCGGATCCATACATCCCATCATTCATGTCTCCTCAAGAATGTCTAAGGCATACTTGCGTTGCGAAGTAATAATACATGATCTGGACTAAGCAACCTCAATACCTAAAAAATACTTCAATTTGTTGAGGTCTTTAGTTTGAAAATGCTGAAAGAGATGTTGCTTTAAATTAATGATACCATCATGATCATTGTCGGTAATAACGATATCGTCAACATAAACCACCAAATAAATGCACAGATTTTGAGCTGAATGTCGATAAAACACAAATTGATCAGCTTCACTACGAGTCATGCCAAACTCCTGAATTACTGTGTTGAACTTTCCAAACAAGGCTGGAGGAAACTGTTTTAGGTCATGAAGTGACCGGCGCAATCGACACACCAGACTAAGCTCCCCCCTGAGCAACAAAATCAGGTGGTTGCTCCATGTAAACTTCTTCCTCAATGTCCCATGGAAAAAAACATTTTTAATGTCCAACTGATAAAGAGGCCAATGGCAGACAACAACCATGGGTAGAAAAAGACGGACATATGCTATTTTAGCCACGAGAGAGAAAGTATCACTGTAATAAGCCCAAATATTTGAGTACACCCCTTGGCAACAAGGTGAGCCTTAAGCCGATCAATTTGGCCGTCCGGACTAACTGTAACTGCATAAACCCAATGACAACCAACAGTAGATTTTCCTGAAGGAAGAGGAATAAGCTTCCAAGTACCACTTGCATGTAAAGCACACATCTTGTCAATTATAGCAATCCTGGATGAGAAAGGGTTTCACATGTAGACAAAGGACAAAGATGATACAAAGGCATAATGGGGGTGATCACAAACGATGATAACTTAAAAGGGTATAATGTGGGTTAATATTAGGAGCGAACTGTATACCTTTTCGAAGTGCAATAAGTTGATCAGGTGGAGACAAGTCTGCAGTAACTGTAGGATTCGACGTATGACATGAATCATTGATGTTGGACGTGGTTGACGATGATAAGTCTGAAGTGGTCGCACAGTGTCTGGAGATGTAGAAGTAACTATAGATTCCTCAAAAGTCGGTGTAGGTAAAACTTGAGGCATATGTAATACCTCAGAGATGTCAGGAAGATCAAAAGATTACATAAAATGAGGTTGAGAGTCAACAAATATGACATCGGATGACATAAGGTATCAACGAATATCAGGTGACCCCTTTGAACCCGAGAATAACCAAGAAAGACACATTTAAGAGCACGAGGGGCTAATTTATCTGTCCCCGTAGCTAGGTTATTAATAAAACATGTGCTTTCAAAGACACGAGGGAGAAGAGTAAAGAGATGACTGAGGATACAATTCGGAATAAGGAATCTGATTTTGAATAGAGGATGATGGCCATTAATTTATTAAATAGCAAGACGTGAGGACTGTATCACCCAAAAAATGCAGCGGAATATGGGATTCGATGAGAAGAGTGCGAGCAATCTCAATTAGATGTATATTCTTCCTTTCTGCTACCCTGTTCTGTTGATAGGTGTAGGGACAAGATGTCTGATGAACAATTCATCGGTGAGTCATAAATTGCTGAAACTGGGAGGATAAGTATTCTAAGGCATTATTATTACGAAAAGTACGAATAGAAACATCAAATTGATTTTGTATCTCAGCACCAAAACTCTTGAATATAGAGAATAACTCAGAATGATCTTTCATTAAGAAAATTAAAGTACATCCGGAATAATCGTCAATGAAACTAACAAAATAACGAAATCCTAAGGTTGAACTGACTCTATTAGGACCCTATATAATAGAATGAAGTAATAAAAAAATAAGACTCTGCACAACTCTCAACACTACGTGGAGAGGTAGTGCGTCTGTGTTTCCCAATTTAACATGTCTCACAATTTAACGTGGATAGACTAGATAAACTAGGCACCATCTTCTGTAGTTCAATAAACTCGGATGTCTTAAACGTCTGTGAATTAGGTTTGGAGGATTTGTAACGGGGCATGTTGTGGAGGAATTAGGAGAGGTAAGATAGTAGAAGCCTTGTGATTCATGCCCTGCGCCAATCATTTGTCCTGTAATGCGGTCCTGCATAAAAAAATAGTCATCAAGAAGTATGGCACAATTTAGGACACACGTCAAATGACTGACAGATGCATGATTAAAAGCACAATCAGAATCTCACTGATAATTTGACTCCAGAACATAAAAAAATAGAGTATATAGTGGAAGAAGATAGGGGATTAGCTTGTCCAACTCCTTTTGGTTTTGTTTGGATCCTATTGGCTAAAGTAACATGAGGAATATACTGTGAATAACTAATATTTGACAAAAGTGATTTGTTACTAGAAATATGATTGGAAGTGTCTGAGTCCACGATCCATGGTCCAAGGGTACTAGACTGTGAAACAAAAGCAAAAGAATTATCAGCAATAGAAGTATTAGGCTAAGAACCCATGGCTATTTGTGGAGATTTCTGCTTACTTGCTTGATACTAAAGGAACTCATTATATTCCCCTTCAGATAAAGAAAACCTCTAGTTTCCTCCCGTGTCAGTCTGAGCAATATGAGCATTATCCGGTGATTGACCATGCAGAGCACGACATACATAACGAGTGTGTCCAAACTTATGACAATTACTATACTGAGCAACATGAGCATCATTGGGTGGTTGACCATGCAAATCACAACATACGTCACGAGTGTGTGCAAACTTATGACAATAACTACACTTAGTTTGAAATCTTTCAAAATGACCTCCTCCTTGTTGCTTGTTCAAAGACTAAGATGTCCGATTCTCTGTGGTTTGAGATGCGAGAATAGATGAGTCAACAGTTGGTGATGAGACCGCTGTGTGATTAGGGGGCGGAGCAAGATGAAGCAAACGAGAGAATAATTCATCAATGGTACGAACTGTAAGGACTAGCCAAATCTGATCACGCACCGAATCAAGGTCAGTAGGAAGTCCAGTAAGTGTAAGAACTAGAAACAATATCTCTCTCTACTCCTGTTATTTTTTAATGTTAGTATTGAGTGACATCAACTGCTCAAATTCCTCCATGACTATCTGTACCTGTCTCAAGTAAGTAGACATATTTGATTCTTATTTCCTTAAGTTGGTCATCTGAGATATGTCATTATTATATAAAGCGCAAGACTTTTCCCACACTGAGTAACATTTATAGAAGCAATGAAACAAGGGCATCAACTTGTAATCAATAGATCACCACAGGACTACATAATTAAGCATCAACCTTCTCCCACTATGCTTTGGCCTATTCATCTACCTCACTGGTCTTTGCCTTTTCATCAACCACAATAGCCTTTTGCGTTAAGTGATCTTGAACACTTTGACCCTTGCACCACAACTCAATCGAGGAAGCCCAAGCTAAGTACTTTGAACTTCCCATTATTGGTTCTGAAGTGATCATAGGGCTTGAACTTCCGATTTCCGTGTTTTTGGAGTTAAACATATCAAAATCGAGAGACATGGCTGAATAGAAGAAAGTGTTGTCCAAGATGAAAATACAATCAGATTTTTCTTGATAAACCTCTTTGAAAACTAATCTGTCACCTTAAACTCCAAACAAACCCCTGAATCTATGAAGAAATCGGATAAGTTTGTCGAAAAATAAAAGAAACCACCAAAATCATAAGAACTCGCTGAAAAACAGTGTAGAAACCATTGAAATCAAGCTGCTTGTCGGGAAATAGTGCTCTGATGGCCGGAAAAAGAAAGTATGTAGATGGGTACCCTAAGAAATAGCTGGCGAACATCACCAAAGAAAACAATTGGTTGAAAGCTGGTTGGGGCATCTCCGATGCACCTACGCGTGAACTCACGCGCTCGCCGAAACCCTAGTTTCAGCCGGCGCATGAGAATTAGCGGGTCGCATTGAATTTGTGAATGCTAGTTTCTACTATCCTTCAAGAGTGAAGGTATACTTATCTATTTGATCTCACAACATGTGGCTCATTTTTTTCAGACCTCTTCTGTGTTATTTTCAGATCTCTTATGTGCAAAAGAAAGATCTCTTGTAACAAGGATATAAACTAAAAACTGATTTGTAAAGGACCACAAAACCAATTTAACTGTAAGTAAGTGGAATCATAATCTTTTCTCATAGATTATTGATGGTTGTTGGTCACTTTATGCTTATTGGTATTGGAAATGCACTATCACCCATAAATTTCATGTTTTTTGTTAAATTGGAGTTCCCATTCCTTTATTCATTTCTTGTGAAGCATCTTTGGTAGCCCGTTGAAGTTAATTTTCATCCAGCAGTTCTTATATAGGTTCTCATCACGCATGCACACTTGAACTTAATGAATTTCAGTGCATAGATATGGGAGTTATATTGCCACTGCTTACCCTGTCTAAGAATGTTCGTATACACAATTGCCTTGACTCAGACTATACGGTGGTCACTTGAAGATTTGGAGTATGAAGCTTGTTAATGTTGGATTTGGTGTTGTGACATTTGACCCAACATATCTCCTGAATTATTGATTTGAATGTATAAAAATATTGGGACAAATGTTGCATAACATTCGGACCAACATTTTCAGAACTGATTTTGCCTTACTTCACGTAATGATAGAATGAGACCTCGATCCCGAAGCCTTCGAAGTATCTTACTATGTGGTAAATATGACTTGTCAAGGTAAAAAGGAGTTGGTAAACACGTGTGAAGAACGAGTCAAGGTTGCTGCTTTTCGTAAGGAACAAGTCAAATTTGTTAGAGGTTTTTTCTCCTTGATCGTCTCTAACAAATCCTACCAGCTGCCCACCTTTTCCTCAACCTCCACAATCGACCGATGAGCTTTTCAAGGAAGACTCTCTACTATAAATAGAGAGGCTACTACAGTGAATCAATATCCAAAATCAGAAAGCAAAAATACCAAGAGAGCTCTCGGGATTTCATCTCAAAAATCTGGATCACAAGTGTTGCCTGAGTGTGTTGACAACATTCTGTCCAATATTACAATTGTTGTTTAGATTCTAGATTAGTTTTGTATGTTGCGATTGTAAGGAGAGGTTGTCTGTGTCTACTTAGTTAGATTTTTCAGGCAGAAGTCATCTGCGACTTCAACTTTTAATTCCTTTTCGTTTTATATTGTAAATCTTTAAAGAAAGGAATTTGTACTGTTGTATATAATATATATACAATACATTTGGTCATTGACCATCATAAGTTATATAATATATATAACTTATGAAAATTTAAACCTTTGTGTTCTTTAAATTCCGCTGCATTTACTCTTTAAAGTTACTGTTTTGCTAAGTGTTGTTATTGGTGTCAGACGACATAATTGCCGACATTGGAAAACAGAATTGACATTCAATTTATTTCTCTTGTTTTTTAGTTTCTGTAGCATTTGACACCCCTTCAAGTGGTATCAGAGTCGACATTTAACACAATAAATGCTTGGTCTTATTGTCATAAGTTATAGATCCGATAAATCCAACTATTGGTAGGCTTCCTATTTTAGATGGATCAAATTATACTTATTGGAACATTCGTCTACGTTCTAATATCAAATCAATTGATATTATGGCATGCAGATCTATAACCAATAGGTATGTTATTCCAATGTTGTCACCAAATGAGGAATGTGACATTCTTGTTAAACCTGAATATGAATGGACTACAGAAGAAACCAATAATGCTAGCTTTAACGAAAAAGTCTTAAATACAATTTTTGGGTGGGTTGATATGTATATGTTTAAACTCATTCAAAACTGTCACATGGCTAAGGATGCATGAGATACTTTACAAATTCATTGTGAAGGTAGCTCAAATGTTCGTCGAACAAAGCTACGCATACTCATGAGTAAATATGAACATTTAAGGATGGAAGAAGCGGATGATATTAAATCATATTTTGAAAAGTTGATTGACATCTCAAATGAATGTCCAGTGCTTGGTGAACCATTAACCAATACTCAACTTGTTGAAAAGGCTCTCCGTTCTCTTTCTGAAAAGTTCAATTTAAAGATTTGTGCTATTGAAGAAGCTCACAATCTTGCCACCATGTACCTTCATACCTTGATAAGCATTCTCAAAACTTATGAGATGAACATTGAGAATCAAAAGAAATTGTATAAAAGCAAGAATGTGACATTTCAAGTTCAATCCTCGGAGAGTCAAATCGAAGAAGAGGATGAGAATCTTGAAGAAATTGGTGATGGTGCAAATGTTGCCTTACTCACTCGAAAATTCAATTCGATTGTGAGGAAGTTCAACAATGAGAGAAATCAATCTAAACCTAAAGAGCACCAAAACCAAGTCTTCAATCAAAAGTCCATTAGATTACTTCCAAATGTACAAAAAGGAAATCAATTAAGAAGAACCAACTCAGATCGTACCAAATTTGATCCCAAACAACTTGAGTCCGTGCAGTGTCATGCATGCTCTGGCTGGGGTCACTATGCTAACGAATGTGCAAACACTCTTAGAAAATTTGGTAAGAAACTATGTGTTTCTCATAGTGATGATGAAAGAGAAGAGGAAGGAGATTGTGAAATTGAAACACAAGCAATGCTGGCTACTGTTTTCGAACATACTCTATCGGATAATGAAGATGTCATATACAATGTTGTCTCAGATGTCACGACATTTGCTCTAACATCAGCAATGACATCAACATCCTCAACGACATCCGAAAGGTATGAATTCTTTAACTATTCTTATGTTAATTGATGTAGTAGTTCTATTTCTGTTAGTGAGGCTGATTGTATGGATCAAGTTGAATGCAAATATGATATGATTAATGAATTACAAAGTATTTGTAAAGCCTTAATCATAGAATCCAAGCAACTTGACAAAAAGGTAAAATCTTTAACTCATGAGAGTTTAGTATTAAAAGACACGATAACCCGACTTGAGGTTGTACTTACCTAAAAGGATATTGAATTTGGTAAGATTCGTGCAAAATTGGATTTAGCCGAAGCAATCTTCCGTAAGCTCAACACAGGGACTTCAAAATTGAATGAGGTACTCAACTTTAGTAAACCTTCACATGCAGGAATTGGGTACGAAAACTCTCTTAAAACCATATGCTCTAATCTCTTTGATAAAAATGAGAAAATGTGCTTTGTAAAAGAAAAAGGGGTAAATAATAGGTTCTCATATGTGTCAAAGAATATGAAGTTTGTGTGTCATCACTGTAACTCCCCTAGACACTTAAAACCATATTGTTTCACACTTCAAGATTCTGTGAGCAAAATGTTGCCTAAAATGTTGTCCAACATTTCAGATAACGATCGAAGTAACATTTCTAAGCCAAAAGGCAAAAAATGTTTTAAGAGAGTTTGGGTTCCTAAAAAAGATATTACATGTAATGTTGCTATAACTGCATTAAGAACTAACATTTCATGTTCTTGGTACTTTGATAGTGGATGTTCTCGCCACATGACAGGTACAAAAGGTTTTCTAAAGAACTATGAGTCATTTAATGGAGAAAACGTGACTTATAGAGGTGGAAGTAAATGCAAAATAATTGGAAAAGGGATCTTGGATGTTTCTGGATTTCCAGCCTTAAGAAATGTCTTACACGTTGAGGGCTTAATGACTAATTTGATTAGTATTAGTCAATTGCGTGATGACCATCTTGAGGTAAACTTTAATAAGAATGCATGTAAAGTTACGAATGAAGCAAATATATGTGTCATGCCAGGTACAAGAACATGTGACAATTGCTATCTTGTTGTAAGTCAAGAAACATGCAATAATGCTAAGGTTGATGACACAACACTATGGCATCAAAAGTTGGGGTATGTCAACTACCGCAATTTAGAAAAAATGGTCTCATATGAAGCGATTAGAGGCATACCTAAACTTAGCTATAAAGGTAAAATTGTATGTGAAGATTGTTTGAAAGGTAAGCAAACTCGTGTCTCTCATAATGTTGTCCAACACGACGGACAACATTCAGGTACGTCTCACTGTTTTCAATTTCTACATATGGATTTAATGGGTCCAATTGAAGTAGATAGTCTAGGAGGCATGAGGTATTTCTTTGTGATAGTAGATGATTTTTCTAGATATTCTTGGATATATTTTTTAAAAGAAAAATCACAAACGTTTGACATGTTTAACATCTTGTACTCTAGAATTAGAAATTTATTCTATTCTCCTATTTTTCGGATTAGATCTGATCATGGAAAAGAATTTCAAAATAGTTCATTCACAATTTTTTGTGATAAAATGGGATTTTTTCATGAGTTTTCTGCCCCCAAAACTCCTCAACAGAATGGGGTTTCAGAACGAAAGAATAGGACATTGGAAGAAATGGATAGAGTGATGCTTAGTTCTAAACATTTGTAAACATTTGTCAAAATGTTTATGGGCAGAAGCCTTGAATACTGCTAATCACATAGCTAATAGAGTCTATCTAAGGTCAGGAACAAAGATGACACCCTATCAGATTATAAAAGGAAAGAAACCAAACTTGCATTACTTTCATATTTTTGGGTGTATTTGTTATATTTTAAATGACAGGGATCATTTGGAAAAAATTGACTCTAAGAGTGATAAAGGAATTTTTGTTTTCTATTCACAAAATAGTCATGCTTATCAAGTATACAATCTGAGATCCAGAACTGTACAAGAGTCTGTAAATGTTATCTTTGATGATTTTTCTGATGTTTCAGGAAAAACTATTGGAAACAACATTATAGATACAATGGAAAGTCCATAGATTGAAGAAGAATCGAATGTTGCCACAAATGTTGTCACACATGAAGCAACATTCGAAATAGTAATAGAGACAACAGAGGCCACAGATGAGGAGTCACGTGCTGAATTGTTAGACCAAGTTTGTAGGGACCTCTCATCAAGGATTAGGAAGAATCATCCAACGGGCCAAGTGATAGAGGGAGTTTTTGAAGGAATTAGAACAAGAGGCAAATAACCATTCAACTATAGAGAAATGGTAAGGTATGTGTGTATGTCAATCATATACCAAGAGGTTAGTCTTTCTTGTTTTATATCTACATTAGAACCAAAGAATGTTGTAGAAGCACTTAAAGATAATTTCTAGATACAAGCAATGCAAGAAGAGTTTGAACAGTTTTCTCGAAATGAAGTCTGGGACTTAGTTCCATGTCCAAATAATACAAATATAATTGGAACTGAGTGGATTTTTAAAAATAAACAAAGCATGTCTAGTTGCACAATATTATACTCAAGTTGAAGGAATTGATTTTGATGAAACCTTCGCACCTGTAGTTGGAATCGAGGCGATTAGACTTTTACTTGCTATTGCTTGTTGTCTGAAAATTACTTTACACCAAATGGAATTAAAATATGCCTTCTTAAATGGTTGTCTAGACAAGGAGGTATATGTTGAACAACCAAAAGGATTTGAAAATCCTTACCATCCACACTATGTGTACAAGCTTAAAAAAGGTTTTGTATGAGTTGAAACAAGTCCCTCGTGCATGGTATGGTCGTTTAACTAACTTTCTTCTTGAATTTGGTTTTAACCGTGGTGAAGCTGATCATACTTTGTTTATTAAATGACACGGTGTAGAAATTATAATTGCTCAAATCTACATGGATGACGTAGTCTTTGGATCGACTTCACAGTCGTACCTAAATTGATTTGTTGAAGCTATGTCATCGACATTTGAAATGAGCATGATTGGGGAATTTACCTTTTTCTTAGGCTTGCAGATAAAGCAAAGCGAAGATGGAATTTTCATCTCACAGAGTAAATATGCCAAGAATCTAGTTAATATATTTGGTTTGGAGAATACTAAACAGATGAAAATGACAATGGGTTCATCGCAGAAGGTATGTAAGGAAAATGTTGGTGAAAATGTCGACCCGACATTATAACGATCTATGATAGGCATCCTTCTTCATCTTATTGCTAGTCGCCTATATATTATGGTTAGTGTTTGTGTTTGTGCATGTTTTCAAGCCTATCCCAAAATATCCCACTTAAATGTCGTGAAACGTATTATTCGATATGTTACTAGCACATGTGAATTGGGAATATGGTATTTCAAAGACACTAATCCTAACTTAATAGGATTTAGTGACTCGGATTGGGCTGAATATTTGTATGATAGAAAAAGTACAAGTGGATGATGTTTTTATCTTGGCAATAACCTTGTTTCATGGTATAGTCGTAAACAAAAGTGTGTCTCACTTTCAACTGCTGAATCTGAATATGTAGCAGCCGGAAGTTGTTGCTCTCAATTAATATGGCTACGACACATGTTAGATGACTATGGTTTTACTAGCAATATTCTGAATTTCCCACTAAATATGCATTTTCAATCCCCATAGGGTGTGCTTCGTGCAGTCCGAAGAGAAGCGAACTCAAAGAGAACTATCATAGTAATTGCACACCGGTAAGTTGCCTTTGTTATTTTCAACAGAACCAAGTACTAGCTTGTAATATTCATAAACTGCTATCTATAGGCTTTCGACAATCCAAGCTGCTGACAGAATAGTTGTGATGGAAAGCGGAAAAGTTGTTGAGGTAGATATTATGGCATTTAAACTTAACAGAGGGAGAGTAGCTAATAATAACCTCGTTGTGCAGTCTCCTTTCTTGGTACGATCGGTCTATGCTGTCTGATCTAACCTGTGCAGTTCTAACATAGAAGCATCACATTAAGCCACGAATAATGTTAGAGTAATTATGGGGATATCCCATACTTATCTCTCATTTATTATAATTGATAGTGTAATATATTGTAATTATTGTGATTGTAATTAGTATTTTATATTTCAGGTAAGGTAGATTAGTCTTCCATTCAAGCATAGGATGATTATATATATGTTGTATCTTTGGGAGATTATTAATCAAGGAATCATTTCCTACATGGTATCAGAAGCCAAAAATCCTTTGCCCTAAACTCTTTTCTTTTCTTTCCTTAAGCCGATTTTCTTCTTCTTTTACTTACACGACTTCCTTTATTTTTTTTTCTACTCATTTTTTGGCCACCTTATAGGTTTAAGTCTCTAATACCTAAACCTACACAAACTCCTAAAACCTACTACTAAATTAATAGCCTCCCACCCCCCACTCTCGGCTAAACACTCACTTCCTTATCCAAAAACCCTAATAAAAAATTAAGAGTTCTTCCATCCACTACCATAAAAAGCACCACCCACTTCTCTTATTCTTTTGATTCTAGTGAAACTATGGCCGAAAAATAAACTTTTCATCCCGCTCTTGCCATTAATAACGTCAAGAACTTCATCTCTATAACCCTTGAAATGGAGAAAGGGCAATATACATCTTGGGTAGAATTGTTCAAAATCCATTGTCGTTCCTATGAGGTAATCAGACACATTATACCTTTCGAGTCATCCTCGGACGTCGGTTTGGTGGACAAAAAGCTATGGTCCCGGTTGGATGCTATTGTCCTTCTATGGATTTATGGCACTATATACAACGATCTCTTACATACCATTTTGGAGCCGAATTCTACGGCTCAACAAGCGTGGGAGTGTACAAAATATATTTTAGGATAACAAAGTTTCTAGAGCCGTTTATCTTGAACACCAGTTAACGAATGTTAAACTAGATGATTTTTCCAATATCTCCTCTTATTGTCAGTAATTCAAGATGCTTGCGGACTAATTATCCAATGTTGATTCGCCCGTGACAAATCAACGGTTAGTCCTTCAGTTGATTGCCTGGTTGAATGAACAATATGATGGGGTTGCTACGTTCATTTAACAAAGTAATCCATTGCCTCCTTTCTATGAGGCCCGTTCGAGGTTAATTCTCGAGGAAACACGAAAGGAAAAACAAGCATCTTCTGGAGCATCCACCGCCGACACGGCTCTCGTCTCCACCAACTCATTTTCCACCAATTTGGAGTCCCACAATTCTGGTTCAGGGGGCAATAATAATCGTCAAAATAATGGCAAAAATGGGGTTCAAATCGTAACAATAACAAAGGAAAAAATAATGGTGGAAAGGGACGCGGATGGGGCAATGGACAACCTGCCGGCGGCAGTGGCCAATCCGGGAAGTGGCGGAATCAGAGGGAGCAATACCCACCGTGGGCCTAGGCCCCATATTGGGCTGCCCCACCATGCCCATATCCGACGTCATCGTGGGCCCGGCCTCCTCCTTCTTCAAATCGCCAACCCGGTATTCTAGGATCTCGTCCACAACATGCATTTGCGGCCCAAGCACCATCTTCTGTCGGATATGCACCCACGGACATTGAACAAGCCATGAACCACATGAATCTAAATATTCCATATGAGTCGTGGTACATGAATACAGGGGCTACGTCACACATGACGGCATATCAAGGTAATTTTTCCTCTTATTTTAATACGAGAAGTAATAAAAATATTGTTGTCGGCAGTGGGCGGGAAATTTCAATTCGTGGTATTGGTCAGGTAACACTACCCTCTCCTCACCCACCTTTATACTTGAAAAATTTCTTACATGCACCAAAACTGATTAAAAATTTAATATATGTTAGATGTTTTACAATTGACAATAATGTTTCTGTGAATTTTGATCCGTTTGGTTTTTCTGTGAAGGATTTTCAGATGGGGATGCCGCTCATGAGATGTAATAGCACGGGGATTTATATCCCATCACCTCTGTTTCCAACAATCGCATGGTCAAACCTTCCACCTTTGCGGCCATCTCTCCTAGTATATGGCACAATAGGTTGGGAAACCTATGAGCACCGGTTTTTAATCTATTTAGGAAGAATAATTCATTTTCTTGTAATAAATCTTTGGACTCTTCTTTTTGCCAAACCTGTGTGTTTGGTAAACATGTTAAGCTTCCGTTTTCTTTGTCTACTACTCATACTTTTATGCCATTTGATATTTTGCATTGTGATTTGTGGACATCACGCGTTTTAAGTGCTGCAGGTCATAAATACTATTGGCTCATTCTTGATGATTATTCGAATTTTTTGTGGACCTTTTCCTTAGGACAAAAATCACAAATCTATAACATTTTGAAATAATTTAGTGTGTTTATCAAAACTCAGTTTGACAAATCTATTAGATGTTTTCAATGTGACAATGAGGGGGGGGGGGGGGGGAATTTATAAATGCCCAATTTAAGGATTTTTGTCACCAAAATGGGATATATGTACGTATTTCATGTCCACATACCTCTTCTCAAAATGGAAAAGCCAAAAGAAAGATTAGAACAATCATCAATATGACTCGTTTTATCCTTGTGCATTCGTCCACACCATCAAATTTTTGGCATCATGCCCTTCAAATGGCTACATATCTGTTAAATATTCTTCCTAGTAAACTAATCTCCAATGTGTCACCCACTCAGGTATTATACCACCGTCTCCCATCAGTTATACATTGACGGGTTTTTGGGTGTTTGTGTTATCCCTTGTTTCCATCCACCACAATTCACAAACTTCAGGCCCGTTCTACTCTTTGCGTGTTTTTGGGATACCCACAAAATCATAGGGGATATAAGTTCTTTGATATGTCAAGTGGGAAAATCATTATTTCTCGTCATGTCATCTTTGATGTATCCACCTTCCAGTTTGCAACATCTCGAGCGGCATCCTCACTTTCATATGATTTTTTGAACGACAGAATTAATCCAATTTTGAGGTATCATCTAAACTCTCAAAATAATAGTGTAGGGCCATCACCAAACCCGCGGCCTCACAACATGACCCAACCACAAAATGTGAATGGGCTGAACCGAGGAACCGAGGCCATTGTCTCTCTTCCCTAGGTCTCGACCCAATCCACATTTGGTGGCAGGCTCACCCAACAAATAGAAAACCCTACACCTCTACCCGTCATATAAACCCCATCCCGTAACACACTGGCCCAATCCAGTGGCCATATCGAGCCCACTGCCCTAACCCAAAATCCCTCAACCACCCAACTATCAAACGACCCAACTGTTCCACCCCGAACTATGGAAACCCGTGCAATGCACATGATTTTTTTACCTAAACACCATTTTAACCTAACCACCTTAGTCCAACCATCACCAATACCAAAAAATATCAAAGTTGCCTTATCCGACCCGAATTGAAAAGTTGTCATGTTAGATGAATTTACTGCTCTTATTCAAAATAAGACGTGGGATTTGGTACCACTTTCATCTAATATGAACATAATTCGGTCTATGTGGGTTTTTTGCCATAAAAAAATTTTGATGGTTCTTTTGCGAGATACAAAACTTGTCTTGTTGGTGATGGTAGGTCTCAGCAGGTTGGAGTAGATTACGGTGGAACATTCAGTCCGGTAGTCAAGCCAGCAATTATCAGGATTGTTCTTAGCCAGACACTTTGCAAATCTTGGTCCGTTTATCAGTTGGATGTCAAGAATGCATTTTTACATGGCCACTTGCAGGAAACAGTATACATGCATCAGCCGTTGGGGTTTCGCGATCCTACCCGTCCAGATCATGTGTGCCTGTTGAGGAAATCCTTATATGGTCTGAAACAAGCTCCTAGGGCATGGTATAACAGGTTTGCAGGATTTGTTTCCAAATTGGGATTCTCTCACAGCAAGTGAGATCAATCACTATTTATTTATAGGAAGGGCACTGACATGGCATATATACTTCTGTATGTTTATGACATTATTCTCACAGCATCCTCAACTTCACTTCGTCAGTCTATTATGTCCCTCCTTGCGGCTGAATTTGCAATGAAGAACTTAGGACCGTTGAATTAATTTCTTGGCATTGATGTCACTCACTATGCAGGTGGTCTATTTCTCAGTCAAAAGAAATATGGTATGTTTCTCTGTCAAAAGAAATATGCTGAGGAGATTATTGACAAAGCAGGGATGTCTTCCTGCAAACCATCACATACTCCAGTTGACACTAAGGCGAAGTTGAGTAACGCTGCAGGTACTCCATACAACTACCCTACACATTAATGCAGCCTTGCAGGTGCATTGAAATATCTGACTTTTATGAGGCCTGATATTTCCTATGCGGTCCAGTAAGTTTGTTTACACATGCATGATTCGAAGGAAGAACATATGGGGGTTCTCAAGAGGATTCTGCGGTATGTTAAGGGTACTTTTCATTCCGGACTTCATTTGTATAAATCCTCCATCTCGAGTCTTTCTTCCTACACTGATGTGGATTGGGGTGGCTGCCCAGACACACGTCATTCCACTTCCGGCTATTGTGTGTTCTTGGGAGACAATCTTATTTCATGGTCATCCAAACGTCATTCAACACTGTCTCGGTCAAGTGCAGAGGCAGAATACCGAGGGGTGGCCAATGTTGTTGCTGAATCATGTTGGCTCTATAATCTACTACTGGAGCTCCATTGTCCGATTGAAAAGGCAACAATGGTCTATTGTGACAATGTGAGTGCGGTCTACTTATCTGGCAATCCTGTTCAGCATCAACGCACGAAACACATTGAAATGGATATCTTATTTGTCCGAGAAAATGTTGCCCGTGGTCAAGTCCGTGTTCTCCATGTACCGTCTCGCTATCAGATTGCTAACATCTTCACAAAAGGTCTTCCGCGCATATTTTTTGATGATTTCAGGGACAGTCTCAGCATCCGAGAACCTCCAGCTAAGACTGCGGGGGACTGTTAGAGTAATTATGGGGATATCCCATAATTATCTCTCATTTATTATAATTGATTGTGTAATATATTGTAATTATTGTGATTGTAATTAGTATCTTATATTTTAGGTAAGGTAGATTAGTCTTCCATTATTCAAGCATAGGATGATTGTATATATGTTGTATCTTTGGGAGACTATTAATCAAGGAATCATTTCCTACAAATAAGACTAGTACATTTTCTATCACGGGGGTGGTCCACTCTGGGCTTGTTTTACAACACCAAAGCTTGTGTACTAGTAAACAAAAAGGGCTATTAGTCTATAGTTGTCCATTTAGTATCTAACAAGTTGAAACTGAAGTGTTGAATCTTGCAACCTGGAGGTTCGCATTTTTATTCATATCTACCTTTATTTTATATATAAAAAAGAGCTGTCTAACGCTCAATTATGTTTAGGTCATATAGCATGTCTTCAGGATTTAATCACTCTTGTAATCTCTGAGTTGGATGATCAACCTCTGATCTTACTTTTGCTACATTCAGATGGGTAGCCACAAAGAGCTTCTCCTCAAGGATGGCTTGTATACTCGATTAACCAGAAGACAGGCTGATGCTGTGGCATGAACTCTTGCAGTTGACCGACATAAAGGTTCTGGTTGATTCTTTGACCTATTAAGTTCCTGATTGGACACTGCAGATAGGTTGGTATCGAGCAAATTTAGCAATGTCTATACAGTAGATTAGATATAGGCTTCTGAATGAAGAAGGCAATATAAGATTAGTTGCAGATTCTTGCAGTTCAACCATCTCAAATTTTCTCAAGTGAGCAGGTTGGTTCAAAGATCTTGCTGCATCACCGGCTCAATCTATAAACATTTTGGAGTTTCGACAGTGATTGATGTGTAACTTATTCGAGGGGTGCGATTGATGTATAACCTGTTCAAAGGGTAGCAGGGAACTTTTTCGACAAAGAGCAGATACTGTTGATCCATGTAAATAACGCAAAAGCATGTCATTCTGGCTCAATCTACTGCGGCTGAGAAACTCAAAGCATATTTGTTTACTGTATGATTATCTTAGATATTCTTAATTGCATTGGAGGATTGGTTTAATCTATGTTGCACATTTTGGAGCAAGAGATAAGGCATATTCTGCCATTTTTGAAATAAACAGTTTTAGAATGCGGTACTGCATAGGGGACTCGAATTTGAAACAGAACTTTACGTCCCTGAATGGTGCGTTACGGGTGCAGCAGAAGAATCCCTTGATGATTGTGAAACTATTTATTGAACCATATGAAAGTAATTTTGTTAACTAGTTGCTTATTATTCAGAAAATAAAAGGGACTTTACATAAATATAGTTACAGGTTGCTGCTAGATCACTACTTACACCTGTTTGGCCCCAAAGCATCTCGCCCGAGGTGTGCCCGCTAGGGGCTTCCTTTCTCAATGGGAAATTTATGCTGTGTTAGCCCAAACATATAACTCATCACATTTAGCTAAATTATGCACGAGAAAATTTGGCTCAGAGACTTATTTAAGTTTGCAATTGACAAAATGACCTTTTTTTATTTTTTCATTTCAAAATATATAACTATTGAAAAGGCGATCAAAATGGTTCCAAATAATCATTCGGACTTGGTAAAGGTTGTCGCAGCACCTGTAGTAGGACAGAGGACTTATTGCGAAATAAATAAGAACTGACTTAATGAAGGATTTGGCTGTAATTAATATAATAACATATGAGACCTATTTGTAAAAAAAATAATCTAAATATAAATCCCAAATCTAATTGTCATTGCTTTGCATGCTTTCCCTCGTTCCCCTTCAACTTCAAATTTGCATTCTTTCCGTCGTTCCCATTGTAACAGGGAAAAAAAATTCAACTCTCTAGCTTTTCTTTTCTCCTCCCTTCTTACTAAAAATTCATTGTTTCTCCAATTTACTCTCTTTGGAGCTTTGTTTTTGAGTATTCTTCTTTCTTTCTAAATTGTAAGTTTTCTACTCTCCTTTAATTCTACCACCAATCTTCTTTTATAAAGAAAAAAGATTGTACTAATAGATATGCAATTAAAATTTGTAGAGTTACAATTAAATAATTACTTTTTTCTTTGTGAGTATGGTTTCTTTATCATTATTTGATGATAATTTTTACTTGTTCTTTGTGAAGAATTCATGATGCAATTAGATCCAAAAAATATTGGCACGAGCTCGAGGAGAATCGGGTGCAACATTGTTTTTTAGTTTTTTTTAACTTAAATTTTGTTGGAAATTTGCCTTTGGCGGGGAGGTGCATCCACCCATATTTAATGAATTAAACACTAGTGTTCCGCATGTTGGAGGCTTTGTCTATTCACACATGCACAATCTACTAATTGAGTAGATGACCGTAGGGCCAAGGATCGTCAAATTTCGTTGAGAAATGAAAGAGATATTGGTCCACGAAGTTAGGTGTTTGAGGCATGGAAATATGATGTGGGACAAATCTACCACATCGGTGGGAAAAGGAAGAATTGCTCTCTTTATAAGTCTCATAATTGGCTAAGGGTTTTGGACCCCAAGGGGTATCCCATGTGTTTAAAGGAGGGAGGACCTAGATGTGCTTGGTTTCAAGGCTAAGTCTCATAATTGGCTCGGGCTCGGGTCTCGGGTAACGAGTCGTGGGACTTTATGATATTATCTATTTGGACCCCCAAATTGCTTAATATTTAGAGTTTGATCATTAGAGTTTCTGAAAAATTGAATTTGGGAACGACGGAAGGCAGAAAGTTTATGCCTACCGTTGGAGTTGATTTTTGGGGCGTTAATGTGCATTAACCAACCATTACTTGGCTGATTAACTCCTCCATAATCAGCCCTCCTTCAATGGCCATGAACAGCCTCACTAATGGTCTTAAACCTGCCATTAACAGCCCTCCCTAATGGCCATTAACAGCCATGTCTTGGGCAGTTGAGCAGCCTCCCTTATGCTATATATTGGAGTTGTTTTGCTCAATGGTGTTACACGAAAAACACATAACATATACACAACAAAAACGAGACAGAAATATATACACAGAGATAAACAGAAGAGTAAAACACAATCCTCAACATGAGTAGTAACGTTGGGACGAAAAACAGAAACTCTTCCTTCCTTTTCCATTTCTTCAGCAAGGCGTTTAGTGTTTGTTTTCTTCGTCAGACTCAACCTATTTGCTTTGTAGTGTTGAGATTAAAGTGTTGTTTTATCTTGGGAGACTATTGCCCGTTAACGTAAAAGCATATATATGAGGCAATCTTGTCTTAAGGACAGAGTGCAATCACTCGACTCAGAACACAGTTGTAACAATCCAGATTTAGTGTTTCTTGATTTCAGGTTATCAAGATTCAAGACTCAATAAGCTTGCGGCAGTTCTGAACATTGGCCTATTTGTTTATCCTTTTGAACACTTGTAATATTTATTTACTTTCCGTACTGCTTTACAATATCCAACAACAAATTTTGATGCTTGATTAGTGAGATAAAGAAATCAAAGTTATTTTGTTTAAACAAATCAAGTGATAGATAATAAACCGGTCCAACCAAGTAAAAATCTGTCACTATTTAGGTAACCGATTATTAATTGGTCTACTCAATCAACTATCAACCTATTTTATAAACTCATTCAAAAGGCTAAATATTTTGTTTACCAAATCAGGCGATTGATAGTAAATTAATCTGGCCAATCTATAAATCAGTCTGATTTTCTAAATATATAATAGATCGACTAATAGTTGGTCAGATCAATTTACGATCGGTCCTTTAAAATATTGACACCAATCTTGTGTTTTTCTTATTTGTTTATTGATATTACGTTTATTACAATATCTTCAGGAACATGATATATCTAGCGAGGGGGATCAGTCTTCTAAAACTATACAATCTTACTTGAGAAGGAAAAAGTGTACAACCAATTTATGAATAGTTGTTTTGGCTGCTTATTAAAAGTAAACCTGGAGAATTGGAACAAAAAATATTATAGTCAGATCGTACACTATCTTCTACAACGTCATGTTGTAAGCTCAAAGAAAAAGGGTTTTTTTCCATAATTGATGGTAAGCTAATTCAATTTAGTATGAATGAGTTTGCTATGATTATCGGATAGCATTGTGAAAAAGTTTTCACTGCTGAGGCTTTATATGATGAACAGAAGACATAAGATTTTTTGGATCTAGTGTTGAACAAAAATAGTAGTCTAACATAAATGATTTAAAGAAAAAAAATAAAAAGTGACAGATTTGGTGCACAAATAAAGTTGAAGATCGCTATGGTGTGGTTTGTTCACTCTTTTTATGTGTTCGTGATCAAAGCGAACTGTTGATATAAATATTATGCAAATAGTGACAAACTTGAATTACTTTAATGCATATTCTTGGGGTAGGCGTTGTTTTGAGATGACTGTCGAGTTTCTCATAAATGTTAACTTGAAGAAAAATTCTGCAAAATAACAAAAACAACAGCATACCCAGTGTATGAAAGTATATGTGTCCTAGAGACAATCCGAATTATGGACAAATGTACTTGAACACATTCATATTATTAATGATTAATATTTATGGCATTTGCAGTTATTGAATTATTATTTTATTGTTTGCAATTATTCATATATGTGCTCCCTTGAGTTGACGTTGTCATTGATAGAGTGAGATATTAATGATAAAGCGTAACTCTCAAAATTATCTCGACTAATGATTATCGAGAATAGGATATCGATGATATGTTATAAGTCGACATGTGGTCTGCATCATATTCTTAGAGAATGTAGTGAGTCTCACGACTACGGGTAATTGTTATTCGTGATGGACACATGAATACTTTGGAGAGTATTGGTACACCCTGCCGATAAACTATTTGTTATACATTTCTATAGTGTTATCGGCATGTGGGATATAAAAGTCCTTTAACTTGAGGTCAATACGTGCCTTGTTTGCAGAATGATGTACTTTGACCAAGTTCAAAGCTTGCACTCCTTATGGGGTAGATACGACTTGAGTTGGGTGCATTACGATGTAAACAAAGGTAGTAGTTGAGCCAAAAATAAGATTCAATCCTCGATTGGAAATTCGAGAGAGCACTCAACTTCTCTATATTAGGTCGAATAAAGTCATAGAGATATATTTTGAATATGGTCTAGTTGTCGACTAATAAAGATGAGATAAAGTGATTAAGCCATTTTTATATAGACACTTGGCAAATCCTAAGCTTAATCGAGTGTGTCGTGAATGAAAGAATTTTATTATTCCACATAAAGGTAAAGTTTGTTGGATTCGTGTAAACGTACTTCACATATTGAGTTCGTCATACGAAGCCGTCTAGGAGTTTCGTATGAACCTTAATTAGATTAATGTCGATATGTAAAGGCCTATAGGGTCACACTATATGCAGTTATTTTTTCAATCTAAGAGTGTATTGAGAAAGTATTAAATATTCGTTTAGGAATCGAAATATTTAATTTATAATAATTATGAAATATATTTTTATTTGATGGAATTTATTTAATTAAGTCAAGATTGGATTTTGGACTTAATTAAATATGTTAATATAATAAAGGGACTTGGATGAAAACCTAAATAAAGTACTTGGGCCTAATTATTCTTTTGTACTCCTTTTAGGTTTAGGTTTTTCTCTTTACCTATTATATAAACAACAGAAACCCCATAATTATGCAGTTAGTCAGTCAGACAAAACAGATGATTCAAAACTTAAGAGTCTTGAATTACTTTCTCTCTTCTAACAAAAGAATTCCTAGCGTTCTTCGTTAGATAAATACACTGGAGTTGGAACTTGCAATTGGAGAGACAACTCGCGTGGATACCATAGTTGTGAATCCAACATACAAAGACTTGTAAGTATTCCTGATTATGTTTTGACATTTATTAGATTATCATATAGCTATACCAGTTCATTGTTGGGTAAAATTTTGACTTCCGTTGTGCGAACATTGTGTTCATGACCCAACAAAATCTTACAGTGTAATCCCACAAAGTGGGGTCTGGGGAGGATAGTATGTATGCAGACCTTACCTCTACCTTGTGGGGCAGAGATGCTATTTACGATAGACTCGGCTAAAAAATGTAGTCAATACAGATTGCAAGAAAATAAGACATCAAAAATATCAAGATATAGAACAAATGAAGTAATACACACATAGGAATAATGAGTTACGCGGTATCTAAATACTACTACTAAGAATAAGAGAAGAGGAGATGGAAAGGCTATCCCCCCACCTTACTTACACACATCGCGACAAAACTCAACTACCTACTAACCTTCTATTCTAATCCTCGACCACCATATTTGCATATCTACAGTCATGTCCTTAGTCAGTTGAAGTTGTTCCATATTCTGTCTAATCACCTCCCTCCCAGTTCTTCTTCGGTCTACCTCTACCTCTCCTAAATCTTGCGATCGTCAATCTCTTACAAGTCTTAACTGGCGCAGTCTCACACCTTCTCTTCATATGCCCGAACCATCTCAGTTTCGCTTCTCTCATCTTGTCCGCCATGAAGGTCACTCCAACCTTATCTCGTATAACTTCATTTCTAATCGTATCTCTCCTAGTATGACCACACATCCACTTAAGCATCCTAATTTCCGCTACCTTCATCTTCTAAACGTGAGCATTACTAACTGGACAACATTATACCCCATACAATAATGTTAGTCCAACCACCACTCTGTAGAACATGTCTTTCAGCCTAGGCGACACTTTCTTATCGCAAAGCACCCCGAAGGCGAGCCTCCATTTCATCCACCCAACTCCAATATGGTGTGTGACATCATAGTCAATCTCACCATCCCCTTGTATTATGGACCCAAGATACTTGTAGCTTCCTCTTTTGGGTATAGCTTGTCCCTCAATCTTTACTTCCACATATGTCTCGTGCGACATGACACTGAACTTGCACTTCGTGTACATCTTAGTCCTACTCAACCTGAAACCTTTATATTCTAAAGTTGTTCTCTAAACTTTCAGCCCATCGTTAACTCCCCTATGTGTCTCGTCAATCAAAACTACGTCATCTGAAAATAGCATACACCACGACACCTCTTCTTGAATATGTCGCGTCAATTCGTCCATCACTAAGGAAAATAGAAAATGTAAGGAAAATAATTCCACATCTAGAGATTATAGCTTGCAAGGATTCCCTTGGACTTTTATTGTAAGTTTAAATTATTTATGGTAAGATAATTATTGAATTGGTCATGACATATTTTGTATCGATTAGAAATTTAATTGATCATGACATATTATATATCAATCTGAAATTTATATACTAATTTAATATATTTTTTTGTTTTCAATACAGGTGTGGGCTTGCAGCAGTTTCTATACTAGGAGAGGCTTTTGGAGCCATTGACAAAGTCCCTCTTGCCAATTCCAAAATTGCTCCGATGGTATGATAAAACGAAGACACCCCAGATTATAATAACAATGTTATTAACAATGCAAAAGAAAGGTGAATACTTAAGTTTTTTTTTGGTGCAATATTTTATTTAAACAGTTTTTATTATTATAGTTTTATTTAACATTTTTTTTATAGGTTGTGGTGCTTCCTACTTTGGTTCCTACTACTGTTGAGTCAAAAAATTATATTTGATTAATTGGGAGGATTTAAAAGATGAGGTGGATGAGAATATAGAGTGGTTGAAAAAATCAGTTAGTGGTATGGCACGATTAGTTAACTCTTCTCTTGAAAGGCATTAGAATTTCGATTGCTATGGATCACGACATACATGAAATTGATATTAGAAGACAACCATTAGAGGGAGTTATTGAAAATACTAATTTGAGTGATTTATCAGACAAACTTTCTCAACTTTTTATGACAAAGATGTTTGATGAGATGAACGATATGAACAAGAAGTTGAACGAAAGAATGGATGATTTCAATGCTAAAGTAGACCACTTGAGTGGTATAGTGGGTGGTCTACTTGTCCAGGTAGGAATATTAAGCAAAATAGAGTATGATGATAAAATTTTCAAGGAGGGTGATGAACAACCAAATATGTTGAAAAAAGCAGATAATTATTGAGGTTGAAGAGGAAGGAACCAACATGGTTGACAAAGATGAAGCTGCCATATGCGGAAGAATGTATTACAAGGGTGAAACAATTAAGGAAAATTAACCCAAATATAATCCCCTTTATGTAACAAAGATTGGACAAAAAAAATGAAGACTTATACATGGAGAAAGATCAGTGGTGCTAGTTAGTAATTTTGTTAGGATGTTTTTTGAATATATCAGACAGAGTATGGATCGATTTGATTAATTAGAATTTACAGAAAAGGGTCTATTTACCCCTGTACTATTTCAAAAAAGTTGTAGTCGTCACTCGTTTGCTTTTTCGATGGTCCCTACCTTTGACGTTAGTACTTTTAGCATTTATGGCCCCATGTCTAATAGTCACTTTTTATTGAAGACGTGGCACAATCAGAACGGCCTCATTCCTTTTTATTTTTTATTTAATTCTCTTGACCCCAAATAATTAATTTAACCGGACCCGCCCAAATCTATGCTACTCCCATTCAAGATCAAGAAACTCGCCCCAGGCGACCATGTCTGGATTCTTGTCCAAACAGAAATTTAAATCCAAACATAAAATCAGAAAAAATAATTTTAAAATCAGAAAAAATAAATTTCATTTTCCTTATAGCCCTTATTCTTTGTTTTCTTATATTCTTTGGCTTTGCCGCCTCTTGCGCCTCTCCATTTCCTCGTCACTTCCACTATTTATCGCCGTCGAAATATATGGTTAAACTACACAAATTTCAAATCAAACACCCAAAATGGGAAGATCAGATTTTATTCTTTTTAAAAGTTAATCGATCAAAATTGAAACTGCCACATTTATATTCTTCCACAAACCTTGAGTTATGGTAATTGAAAGCAAAAAAATCTGCAGCCGTGGAATGAATTTTGTATTACCATTTTTGGATGATGGAATAAAGAGAGATTTTTTTAATTTAACTATATCACTAGCCATCATAACCATTATAAAAGAGAGATATAAATGGCCGTAAGGTATTGAGTTGCGGAAGGAGAAGAAAGAGAGAAAATGCTGAGATGAAAGAAAAGATTTGAATTTTGGATATGGGTATGGGTCAAACATTGGGTATTAAAATTGGGGGTTTGGTATTAAAATTAAATAAAAAGAAAAAAAGGGTTGGGGGCGTTAAGAATGAGACCACCTGTCCCAGCTGAAAGTGGCCGTTAAACGTGAGGACACTAACGGCGGGGATAGAACCCATCGAAAGAGTAAATGGAGGATGGTACAACTATTTTGGGGTAGTACACGGATAAATATGACCCTTTTTTCGTAAAATCTATCTTTGATTGTATTTAATATTAGAAAGTTAGGGTATTTATATTATATTACTTATGTTCTCATTGACGGAATTATTCGAATTATTTTTAATTTCATTAATAATTTTGCAGTGTAGATTTTCTATCATTATTTATTTCATTAATAGTAATTGATAAATTGAGGATATGTCCCACAGATAAATGATCTGTCTGTTACAACAGATGCTTTGGTCCGCTAGATGTGATATCGATTATTTGTTTCCTTACTTGTACGTCCAAGTTGCTCTTTAGTTTGTACTTTCTTTTATAAAAAAAAAAGAGAATGTAACATCAAATTTTCTCTCGTATAATCGCTGACAAATTGAGGATCTGTCCGAAAGATACATGATATGTCTGTTGCAACAGATGTTTTGGTTCACTAGATGTGATATCGATTGGTCTTTATCGTCTTATTCCTTATTAGTTTTATGATGATATTTTGTATTAACTTGAGAGTTGATTGAAAGAAATAATCCCTTGATTATTTTAATTAATGAAAGGGTATATATACAATTTACAATTCTCTATAACAGAAAACATATTCCTATTCTAAACCCAAAACCCTATTCTAGTAGTACAAGAATCTTATACTTATGGTAAGTGTACAATGCTAATTAATACAAAATATTTACACTATAATTGATGCCTAAAATCGTGATATATACTTAATTAAGGTAAGTGTATATCACGGTATACACTACACGGTAATATGCCATATTTAACACACCCCCGCAGTCATAGCGGACGGTCTTCGTACGCTGAGACAGTCCCTAAAATCTTCAAAAAAGACTGAAGGAAGACCCTTTGTAAAGATGTCTGCAATTTGATACTTGGAAGGGACATGACACACGCGTACTTGTCCACGAGATACCTTTTCGCGAACAAAGTGAATGTTCATCTCGATATGTTTAGTATGCTGGTGCTGAACCGAATTACTAGAAAAGTATATGACACTAACATTATCACAATTAGGGATGGCAATGGATCAGATATGGATCGGATCCTACTAGATCCAGATCCAGATCCAGATCCGCCGGGTCCATAAAAATCAGATCCAAATCCGGATCCATCGGATCCACATGGTCCACGGATCGGATCTGGATCCATATGTAAAAAAATTTGCCTTGCTAAGATTGTAACCTTGCTAAGATTTTTTTTTTGAACTGACAAACGATTTTTACTTAGCTAACAGTTTACTGTGTTTTAATTTTGAAATGTTCATATGAGATATTTTGTTCGTTGTCTCGTTTTGATTGTGAGCTATTAATTGAAAATGTTGGACAATGACAATAGTTGTGGAAAATGTTTAGTAGTATTTCCACAATGCAGAATTTGCATGTACTTGGAATCTTCACAAATGAAGTGAATATAATTTTAACTACTTGTCTATGGAGCTATTAGTCATTCACTGATATAACATTGATTTTATTATCGAGGTTACCTCTTTATTTTTTGGGTTTTGAGTTAATGCGGGGATAAATTAACTTATTTTGAGAATTAAACTTGCAAGGATGTGCTTAACAATTTTAAGAAAATACTTATAAAATTATATTCTAGGTTATGAATATATTTAATAAAAAATGGATCTACGGGTCGGATCTGGATCGGATACGGATCTCAAATACAAGATCCAGATCCAGATCCAGATCCGATCCGTCAGAAATGGATCCGGGTTCGATTCGGATCCATCGGGTCCAAATTTTGAAGATTCATATCCTATAGAACGGATCTGGATCCACCGAATCCGGACCGGATCTAGAATCCACTGCCATCTCTAATCACAATAAACCAAAGTAGCTTTCTGAATAGGACAATGAAGCTCTAAAAGCATATTACGTAACCAACGTGATTCAGACATTGGCTACCCCTCGATACTCGACCTCTGCATTGGAGCAGGACAAAGTCGACTGACGCTTGGCAGACCAGGAGACCAAGTTATTACCAAAAAACATACAATATCCAGACGTAGGCCGTCTGGTGTCTGGATAGCCAAGACAATCAACATCTGTATACGAGACGAGTGTAGACGTCGACGAAGGATATAAATGTAACTCATAGTCAAGTGTCCCCTAGATGTACCGAATAATGCATTTGAGTGCATTCATGTACTCAACCCGGGGATAATGCATAAACAAACACACATATTGTATGACATACGTAATAACTGGCCCCTGCAAGACTGCGGTAGCGGGTCGGATCCTCATTAGGTGAGCCAGCCGCAACACCTAACTTGGGTGTAGTATCAATCGGAGTGGAAGTGGACTTACAGGATGACATCCCAGCCCTCTCAATGATCTCAGCTGCATACTTCCTTTGGAATAAGAACAACCCACCTGTATGACGAGTGACAACAATCCCCAAAAAGTAATTCAAAGGCCCCAAGTCTTTCATAACAAACTCAGAACTGAGCATGGTCATGATAGACTGGCATAATGCATTAGAAGAGGCAGTCAAGATAATATCATCCACATACAATAGTATATAAGTCAAGGAAGAACCACAATGATATATGAACAATGAATTATCAGACCTGCTGTGAGAGAACCCAATAGTCGAAACATAGTCTGCAAACCTCTTATACCAAGCCCGTGGATACTGCTTAAGCCCATACAAGGACTTCTTTAACAAACATACATGATGATGATATTTGGGATCCCTAAACCCCAAGGGCTGATGCATATAAACTGTCTCATTGAGATCACCATGTAAGAAAGCATTCTTCACATCTAACTGATGAATGAGCCATGCTTTCGAAAGAGCCAAACTGAGCACGGTGCGAACGGTAGCCGGCTTAACCACCGGGCTAAATGTTTCACCACAGTCCACACCAACCTACTGAGTCTTACCATCACCTACAAGACGAGCCTTATGCCTCACAAAAGAACTGTATGAGCAAAAATCCACATAGATCGAATAATATTAACATCGGATGGATGGGGCATCAACTTCCACATCTTATTATCAATAAGAGCATTATATTCGTGGGTCATAGCAATTTTCCAATTCGGGTCATTTAAAGCAGACACATGATTACGGGGTAAGGGTGATTTAAGAATATTAGAATTTAAATTAAAATATCATTTTGGTTTAACAATACCTTTTTGACTATGAGTGATCGGTCTATGACTCAAGGAAGAAATGGGTGGATTTTGGGAAATTTCTGGACACGGGACAGACTGGCCAGCATGCAGTGGGCCTGCTGGCCCAGAACTGGAAATTGGAACAGTGCCTGAAGCCGAGACTGGCCCAGTTTCCGTATTGGGCTGGGTAACTGGCCCAATTACGGAAACTGGGGCAGAATCCGGTCCAGTTAATTCACTGGAAATAGTAGGCAGTGACGACGCAGTAGGACCAGTGGGCTCGTTAGTGGATTTTGGGTGCGGGACAAGTCCGAAAAATGATGGATAATATATTATGAGACGGTGTCATCCAAAAAATTATACGAACTAGGCACGGGACTACTCACGGTAGCAAATGGGAATTGGGTTTCATAAAAAATAACATGGCGACTAATGATGATTTTATTAGATGATAAATCAAAACATTTCTAACCACGATGATTAGACGGATAACCCAAAAACACACAAGGGGTAGAATGGGCCTGAAGTTTATTAATTGTGGTGGACGAAAACAACGGATAACATAAGCACCCAAAGACCCTAAGATGTGAATACAAATGTGTCTTATTATATAAAATTTGAAGAAGGGATGAATATGCCAAACCTTTGGTAGGAAGAATGTTAAGAAGATATGTAACCATTTGTAGAGCATGATGCCAAAAAGAGGGGGATACATAAGCATGAATCAATAAAGTGCGGACAATGTTATTAATGGTATGAATTTTGCGTTCGGCTTTCCCATTTTGTGAAGACGTATGAGGACAAGAAAAATGAAAATTGATCCCATTATTAGCACAAAATTCCCGAAATACCCCATTATCATATTCCTTTCCATTATCACATTGAATATTTTTTATTTCCCGTTCGAATTGTGTTCTAATGAATGCTCTAAACTTTAGAAAAATGGAAAAAACTTGAGATTTTTTCGCTATTGAAAAAGTCCATAAAAAATTAGAATAATCATCCAAAAATAGAATATAATAACGATGACCCAAAGAACTGAGAACAGGAGATGTCCATAGATCATTATGGATAATATCGAACGACATTAAAGTATGAGAATTAGAATCAACAAAATGCAATCTAAATTTTTTTTCTAAAGAACAAGATTGACAATTCGGGGTACTACGTGTACCCTTACAAGAAATAAAATTCTTTTTATCTAAGGAATGCAAAATAGACGACCCCGACTGACCTAGACGAGCATGCCACAAGAAAGGAGCAAGGGTTACAAAAGTTAATGGCAAGGCTGGACTCGAGAGATCGAAACATGGCGTGATAGGATAAAGATCTCCCCTACTATCACACCTCATTAGAGAAATTCCCGTCTTGAAATGCTTCACAGAAAACTCAAACGGATCAAATTCAACAGACATAGCATTATCATTGGTGAATTTACGGACAGACACCAAATTTTTAACCGGGTATTTTTCAAAATAAGGGGTGGATGGGGGGGAGACAGTTTTATGACCGTAACCACGAATCGAAATTGAATTACCATTACCAATAATTATACCACGATTGTTTCTCAAATTGGAATAAGACAAGAAAGTACCTGGGTCAGACATCATGTGAGTAGTGACGCCGGTGTCCATGTACCAATTTGGGTCTTAGGAATTTATTCCAAGTGTGTGTATCACCGCTTCAATGTTGGTCGGGGTGGGGCCCGTTGCGTGATGGGCCTGCGGAAGCCGTGGCCCAGAAATACCTGCATGCTGCCCTGCTCCAGTACCGTGTCGGGAGCCACTGGCCCAGTTGGCATTGGGCCGATAGGGCTGTTGTGAAGCCCACTGGCTAGTGGATGGAACTCTGGAAGAATGTGGGCCGTTGGGCCACTGCCCACTGGCTAAGGAGCCCAAGGTTGGGACCAGTGGGTCGGTGGTCCATTGTAGCAAAGATGGGGCCCACCGCCACTGTTTCGGCCACCGTTACCACTGTCGGAACCGCCGCGTTTGCCCCCGGAATTTTTGCCATTATTTTTCCGACTATTTTTGCCACCCCTCTTTAGACCGGTGTAGGGACGAATTGTCACCAAAATTCTGCGAAGGAGAGAAGGACGTCATTATGACCACGGGACTAGAACTAGTAGCCGCCTTTTTAGCCAAGCCGGCTTCTTCCAAAGTAAACATGGAACAGGCTTGATAGAACTTCGGGAGATGATTACTTTGACGAAGGAGAGTACCAACGCCACTATAGGCCTAAGAGAGGCCAGCAACCATCTGGAGAACAAGACGATCGTTGCTAACAGGCGCACCAACATTTCGGAGTTGGTCCGCCAATTCTTTCAACCTTGTGCAATACGCTGAAACGTTTGAGAAATTTTCCATATGAACATGGGAAAATTCCTGCTCAAGTGTAAAAGCTCTGGAATTTTGATTATCTTGGAATATGTCACGCAGCCTATCCCAAGCAGCCATCGTCGTAGCGTTCGACTCAATAATCATCTGCAATAGGTCGGTAGAGATAGTGGAGTAAATTCACTGAAGGACGATGGCATCAAAAGTCGTCCACAACTTAGGATCATCCTCGCGTTTAGGCACCCTCGGGCTCTTAGGAGCCGCGGGGATTATGTTATGGATGACTTGATGCGAACGTGCGTGAATTTTGAACAGTCCGGCCTACATCGCATATTGTATGTTTTCTATTTCAAGAATAAGAGGGATATGATTCTTGATGTTAGAAACTGTAAGGCAGGGTGAAACATGTTCTTAGCCATGATAGCAACGAACGGCGTGATGAAGAGATTGAGAAGAAAATTTGGGGAAGAAATTGGGCATGGAAACCGAGGTGGGTCTCGGGAATAGTGCACAAAATTTAGGCTTTTGGGACAGGAAAATTTAACCTAGACTTCTGATACCATGAAAGAAATAATCCGTTGATTATTTTTATTAATGAAAGAGTATATATACTATTTACAATTCTTCATAATAGAAAACCTATTCCTATTCTAAACTCAAAACCCTATTCTAGTAGTACAAGAATCCTATACTTATGGTAAGTGTACAATGCTAATTAATACAAAATATTTACATTATAATTGATGCCTAAAACCGTGATATACACTTAATTAAGGTAAGTGTATATCACGGTATACACTACACGGTAATATGCCATATTTAAAATTGATGAATAAGGAGTAAAACTATTGAAAAATTCAAAAAATAATTAGTATGATCGTTCTAGTTGAAACAGTAAGAGGATTTACAAAAAGTCTGACAATTTGATTATGTGAAAGAACCATCTTGCACATATATAATTTGGGTTTTTTTTTGTAAGTCCAAGTTGCTTTTTAGTTTGTAATATTGTTCCTTTCTTTTAAAAAATAAGAATGTAACATTAAATTTTCTCTCGTATAATCGCTGACAAATTGAGAATATGTCCGACATATACAACAAATGCTTTGGTCCGCTAGATATGATATCGATCGGTCCAATGTGTTTTTGATTTCTTCCGTTTATATTGTTCTTCGTAGATATGTTGGGATCTCTTTAATTGTACCTTTTCATTCTTTCACTGAGTATACAATGTAGCTCAAATTTTTTTCTTGCATGTGTTTGTTTTTTAGTGTCTTGAAAATTTATGATTTTTTTATTATTTTAATATTAGGGCTTGTAATAGTAGGCTAGTTGTTTGTTTGAATTGCTTCTGTTTAGATTGGGTTTTCTTTGAAGGTCTTTCTATGCCAAGTGGCTGTACCGATTTTATCTTTAGAATGCTATTTCAAAATTTCTGTATCAGTTTTTTGGTAGTTTATGCGTTTCAAAATAGCTAGTTGTATGGCTGGGAAAATTCTAGGTAAATGGACTGAGGTTGATATTGCTAAGGAGAGGACTTTGCCTTCAACCCCTTTGTCTAATGATAAACAAGGTGAAGTTACCTCGGTTGGGAGTGCAACTCCCGTCTGCTAAACCGCGTGAAGTGATCACGATTGAAAGTGTAACTCTAGAGATTGAACTATAAGGCCAGCAAATAACATGCTCGCCAATGAATGTGTTGGTTGCTATTGTAGTAAAGCAGTACGGAAAGTAAATAAATATTACAAGTGTTCGAAAGGATGAACAAACATTCAATATTCAGAAATTGAATCTTGTTGAACAAATAGGCCAATGTTGATAACTGCTGCAAACTTGTTGTGTCTTGAATCTTGATAATCTGAAATCAAGAAATAACTAAATCTAGATGGTTACGACGTTGTGTGTTGAGTCGAGTGATTGCACTCTGTCCTTAAGACAAGATTGCCCCGTATATATGCTTTTACGTTAGCGGGCAATAGTCTCCCAAGATAAAACAACACTTTTATCTCAACACTACAAAGCAAATAGGTTGAGTCTAACGAAGAAAACAAATATGAATCGACTTGCTGAAGATATGGAAAAGGAAGGAAGAGTTTCTGTTTTCGTCCAACGTTTGGACTGACTTTCTCTTAAGTTTTGTCTCTGTGTATATAGTGTGTCTCTGTAGTGTATATCTTGTGTATATGTGTGTTTTTCCTCACTGTTTTGCTATCTTTTTCATCACTGTTTGTGCTAATTTTCTGTCACGTTATTGAGCCAAAGGAGGCATCAATATATAGCATGGAGGAGGCTGCCCAATAGCCACAAACAAGGTTGTTAATAGTCATTAGTGAGGGCTATTAATGGCCATTAGGGAGGCAGATTAATGGCAGGTTTAAGGGCTGCTCATGGCCATTGAAGAAGGGCTGATTATGGAGGATTTAATCAGCCAAGCAAAATACAGTTCCAACGGTAGGCAGAAAGTTTCTGCCTTCCGTCACCACTTTAGTGACTTATAAAGAGAGCAATTCTTCCTTTTCCCACCGATGTGGTAGATTTGTCCCCCACCATATTTCCATGCCTCAAATACCTTACTTCGTGGACCAATATCTCTTTCATTTCTCAACGAAATTTGACGATACTTGGCCCTACGGTCATCTACTCACTTAGTAGATTATGCATGTGTGAAGAGACAAAGCCTTCAACATGCGGAACACTAGTGTTTAATTCATTAAATATGAGTGGACGCACCTCCCCGCCAAAGGCAAATTTCCAACAATCCCCTCTATGAAAGAGAGATTATGGCGCACACGCAAGGTGCCTACTTTCAGCAATCTTTCAGTGAAAAGATATTGCATCAGGAGAGGTAACTCCCGCTTTGAACCTTCCCTAGTTGAATACCATCGGACTTACTTACTGCGCAGTGAACGTGATGTCTTGAACCGTCAGTGTTTAGTGTAAGCCAAAACAATGATACCAACACAATAACTCTCCTTATTCGTTTTCATTCTTACATTTTTATCCGTTGTGGCCGTGGACACACTTGGATTCTTAAGTGCGTTCATTTAAGGCGGCCTTCCTCGCACTTAAATGGGTGATCTCCTACAAGGTATCCTGCTATACCCCACTTCACAAGTGTTAGGAATCATTAAAAGTTTCCCCAACCTTAACTTCAATCGTTTGAGGATCGTTTAAAGGTTTGGAAGCTTAACCTTTACCCACCATGCAGGTAACACTTTAATGTCTATCGCGGGAACAACTTTGGATTCATGTTTTCGTACAAAAATCATCATCCGAAGTGCTTCTTGCTTCCACCGAAGCGCTCAATTGAATCTTTTGCAGCTTAGTTTTCCCATTGAACCAAATTCTTGGGATCTCCAATCAGTATGGTTGGGTTACCATCGCAATGGTTCGTATTGTTTGGGTTTTAAGCCCATTCCCCTAGACAGGCAGAACACTTGATCTCCGGGTAGTCCCTTAGTTAGTAAACAAGGAAGTGACCCTGTGATGATCAAATGGCATACGGTCTTATGTCTCCGACAGATCCTGACAGACTTGTCCAGACGCCGTCATCCGTGTCCTTCTTGAAGCCGACCGGCTAGCCACAGTGTATAACTGCTGAAGGCACGGGTTTCTCCCAATAAGGGACATCCTCTAAGGAGTCGTGAATTTACTCAACTTCTTTCATGCTTTGTATAAAGCGATAAACTCCGATTCCATCATATATGGGCCGATGCAGGTTTGCTTAGAGGATTTTCCAAGACCCACCATACACATTTACTTGTGGCTTTGGTGTTCTTCAGATCTGATGTCCAGTTTGCATCACTGTGTTCTCCCAGAACCGCTGGACATCCAGAATACTATAATCTGTAGATAAGCGAATAATTCAGATATCGTCATATCCGACTTAACGCCTTTTACCGATCATGTATTAAAATCATCAATGAACCTTAGTTCATCTGATCTGGTTTGTTAGCCGATATCAGGTCGGTTGTAGTATGTACAATACATTGAACTACACGTGACCTGTGCATATCGCTCCTTGTCTATGGGTGCACCATGATTCCAATCAGTTCTATGAATCATATCCATTGGTGGCTTCAACGAGACTGTCAACTATCGACCAGTCCGTTAGATGTCTTAGAAATCCAATTCCTAAGATGTCATCTGTGATACCCATATCCTTCATATCGAGACTTTGTTTCAATATGACTTTTACTTTCAGACTGTTGATTCTCCAACTGTTGGCTTTCTAACTTCAGAGTTAATGTTTCTGTGGTCAGATTCATTGTTTCTGTTTTATCTGAAACTTTCAGGACCAAAATGTAAACATTTCAGGGACCAAAATGAAAGTTCAGGAAGAAGCCCAACAGTCCAGCAAACCAACTCTGATCTTCTTTTTCCAACTCTCCGGTTGGGAAGACTATTTCAACATCCATGCCACGCAAGACTGCAATGGCCCTGGATGTAAAGCTACTCACAGGGAAGCACATTTTACAACCCAAAGGTTCTTTTCCTGGAGGAAGATCAACCATTACAGAAGTATGGTTCTATATGATGGAATCTATTTCTTTCTTTAGCTTCTTTCCAAAGTAGCGCTTTTGGAGATGACAATTCTTTGTTAATTGTCCATGGTTCGTTCTCAACCATACAAGCTAAAAGGTATGGAACAAGTCTTTGTCCCCTGTTTGCTCCGTCTCGGTTCAACATCTAGAATCCCTGAGTTCTGGAGATCTGGAATATTAAGTTCCGGATAGCCAGCAACTTTCGAGTCCTGTAGATTCGGAACGTCTAGTTCCGGACAGTCAGGCCCTCGCGGGTTCTTGTTAACCTTGAGAAATTACTTCTTTTTCCTTTTCAAGGAAAGTTATCTTCAAAGAATTCAACATTCTTTGACACCAAGAGGCGATAAACACTACTGTTATTTGCAGATCCAGTGGATATGCAATTTACAGTCTTAGGTACAACTTGACCTGTTTCGGTATTCCAACTTTTACCAAGCCACCCCACATAATTTGGGCGTATGGCTTTGCGCTTGGCTAACACCGTTAGTCTGAGGTGAGTAACGAGCAGTAGTTTGCTGATCGATGCTTTACATTCTCCCCTTCTATCACTACGAATTCCTCAATCTGTAGGCTTAGTTGATTTTCAACTTCTGCTTTGTAGCGCTTATCTGCTTCAACAACTTCATCTTTGCTTTTTAACAAACAAAGGATACAATACGTTGTACCATCATCAATGAAGGTCACAACGTACTTGTCTCCCCCCTCTATTTTGTATAAACTTCAAATCACCCAAGTAGGCGTGACTAAGTTCTAGAGGAGCGGTGCTTCTTTCGCTATTCCCTTGTCGGAATTTGGAAAGGTGATTTTTTCTCTTCATCTACCTCACATTTATTTTGAGGGTTTATGTCGACAGATGGCAACAATCTCAACTTCGTTAGCTTTTGAATGATTTTTCTATTTAACGTGTCTTAATCTATGATGGCATAGATGCACGGATTACAAATATATCATTCATATGGCTACAGACATACTGTACCATTCTTAGTTATTACAGACCTGTTGGATTAGTCTCAAACCAGCTTGACCAACAACGTCCCTTAAACCAAGTTTGGGACATGTATCACCTCTTTTTGGAGTGATCCCATTCCCTGAAGTCCTATTGAGGACAATCTCTCCAACCCCTTCTACTTTAGAGGTAGCGTTGTTTTACATGAACAACCTCTTGCCCGTGGTTAGGGCGTAATCGGATCATATTTGTTCTGGATACTCTAGCCCACTCCAGTTGCTTTGGCAGACTGAGTGTCCAATTTCTTTTCTGCCTTTCTTTAGGCCTTCAGATCATTTAAGACCTGGAAACTCTGGCCCACCTTACTAGGTTTCCATTACTTTTCCTATGAAATAAATTCTGGCCCCACTCCAGTCGCCCGGAGGCTTTATATGACTGAGTGTCCAATATCATCATATCAAAGGAATTTTGGCCCACTCCAGTCGACCGGAGGCTTTGTATGACTGAGTGTCCAATATCATCCTATGAAGGATCTTCTGCCAAATAGTGTGACAGGCTCAACGTCTTTAGCTTTTAGACTTCTTCCGTTATGATTGGTGCCCAGACAATTCTTGGCGCTTACTTAAGAGTGGTAACAATTTTTCACACAGTTAGTGGATCTTTCTCCCTCGTGTGTGCGAACATACTTTACACACTTTTAATAATTACACTTAAAAGAACGGATCTTTTTAAGTCGTTTACAAAGTCCAATCTTTAAACGGGAAAGAAGAAGAGATTAAACTTCTGATTTTAAAGCGTAATGAATATAAATTATTTCGGAAAACATTTTCATATTCCTCCTTACTTTAAGCCATTTTTAATCAGACATCATTTAATCTTTATTCTTGACCAGGAAAAAAATAACTTATCCCAATTTCGGATTCTGGCCCACTTCAGTCACTTCATCGGACTGAGTGTCCATTTCCTCCTTACCTTAATTCGAATCCTCTATCTGGGACAGATATAGGCCTTCTGCTGCAAGATAGAACCACATCTTCAGCCTTCTCCTCTTGTCCCAGTTGACATCCTCAGCCTCTCGTGAGCGCTTATTCCCACCACTCTTGGGAGCGGTGACACCATGAACACGTTGACCTTTGACAGCATCATCATCACTGTCTTCAAGCAGAAAACCACAGCCATATCCAGATTTGGTCACACAACTTTTGACCGACATCTTTCGAACACTAATACTAATACAATACAATCTTGTCTTAAATTGTTGGTTGCTATTGTAGTAAAGCAGTACGGGAAGTAAATAAATATTACAAGTGTTCGAAAGGATGAACAAACATTCAATATTTAGAAATTGAATCTTGTTGAACAAATAGGCCAATGTTGATAACTGCCGCAAACTTGTTGTGTCTTGAATCTTGATAACCCGAAATCAAGAAATAACTAATTCTGAATGGTTACAACGTTGTGTGTTGAGTTGAGTGATTGCACTCTGTCCTTAAGACAAGATTGCCCCGTATATATGATTTTACGTTAGCGGGCAATAGTCTCCCAAGATAAAACAACACTTTTATCTCAACACTACAAAGCAAATAGGTTGAGTCTGACGAAGAAAACAAATATGAATTGACTTGCTGAAGATATGGAAAAGGAAGGAAGAGTTTCTATTTTTGTCCAACGTTTGGACTGACTTTCTCTTATGTTTTGTCTCTGTGTATATAGTGTCTCTGTAGTGTATATCTTGTGTATATGTGTGTTTTTCCTCACCGTTTTGCTATCTTTTTCGTCACTGTTTGTGCTAATTTTCTGTCACGTTATTGAGCCAAAAGAGACATCAATATATAGCATGGAGGAGGCTGCCCAACAGCCACAAACAAGGCTGTTAATAGCCATTAGTGAGGGCTGTTAATGGCCATTAGGGAGGCAGATTAATGGCAGGTTTAAGGGCTGTTCAAGGCCATTGAAGAAGGGCTGATTATGGAGGAGTTAATCAGCCAAGCAAAAAACAGTTCCAACGGTAGGCAGAAAGTTTCTGCCTTCCGTCGTTCCAAATTCAACTTTCTAGAAACTTTAGGGACCAAACTGTAAATATTAAGCAATTTGGGGTCCAAAAAGATAATATCAGAAAGTCCCCACAGCCCACGACCTGTGACCGAGATCGGACCGGACGGGCGGCGGCGCGCGTGTGGGCTTAGCCTTGAACCCAAACACATCTAGGTCCTCTCTCCTTTAAACACATGGGATACCCCTTGGAGTCCCAAACCCTTTACCACTTTAGAGACTTATAAAGAGAGCAATTCTTCCTTTTTCCCACCGATGTGGTAGATTTGTCCCACACCATATTTTCATGCCTCAAACACCTTACTTCGTGGACCAATATCTCTTTCATTTCTCAACGAAATTTGACGATACTTGGCCCTACGGTCATCTACTCACTTAGTAGATTATGCATGTGTGAAGAGACAAAGCCTCCAACATGCGGAACACTAGTGTTTAATTCATTAAATATGAGTGGACGCACCTCCCCGCCAAAGGCAAATTTCCAACAGAATGTTGTTCATACACTAGTGAAATGCTGAACACTCTCATGGCAAAAATCCTCGACACTTTAATCCACCAAAGGTTAAAAAAAGGACGTAGCGAAAAAGAATAATAAAATGGATAATAGTGTTGGAGGCAAAGAGATCAATAATAAATATGTAGATTTTGGATGACGATGAAGAAAGTTTGGTTGTCAACCGAAAAAAAGAAAAAGGTTGCAAAAGGCACTGAGTTGATTTGAAGGTTGGTGAAGAAGAAAATTTGGATGTCAACCAAAAAAAGAAAAAAGGGTTGCAAAAGACAGTGAATTGATTTGAAGGTTGTTGAAGAAGAAAGTTTGGTTGACAGCCGAAAAAAATAAAAAGATTGTGAAAGGCACTGAAGCTGATTTGAAGGTATTTTCTATTTCAAATATTTGTTGTTTAATTTTACATCATGTGTATGTGATGTTTATTTTGTATAGTGAATATGTATAAATATGTATCTACACTATATAAAACTGATTTATGTCCACTGATTACTATTTGTCAATGCAGATTGAGAATTTGTCTATCCCAACAAACAAGCATTTTCACCTTAGGGTCAGTTCGCATACCAATAATTATGTTATGAAAGTGTTGAAATAATGCTTGAATCCGAAGTAGTTGAAGTTGTCTCAATAAACTTATTTTGGATATTTCCTTGACTTGCTTGTTTTTTGGATTTAGAGTCAACTTATCCATTCATTGTTGTTGAGGGAGGTTGTTCCAGAGCAGTCAAATGAGTTGTCTAAGATTAATGGTAATAAGTTGCGATTTTGGCGTAGTAAATTTGTGATTATGACGGAATTGAAGTATTTGAATGATGATGACGATGTGTATACGTACAAGGGACGAAAGTGTGATGGATGTCTAACTTTTCAATGTTGAAAAGGTAAGGTGGGTTCAAATGTTAGAGTGCTTTCTGGCTAAGCCTTAGAAGTTGGATGAAGATGCACTGAAACTTGTTATCTTGTACTTTATGTTGGAAATTTGTCTTTGGCGGGAATTGCATCCGACCAACTTTAACGGCTTAAACACTAGTGTTACGCATGTTGGAGAATCCGGTTCTTCACACGTGCATGATCTACTAAGTACGTAGATAACCGTAGGGCCAAGAATCGTCAAATTTCGTAGAGAAATGAAAGAGATATTGGTCCACGAAGTGAGGTGTTTGAAGCATGGAAAAGTGTGGTATGGGATCAATTCTCCCTCATCGGTGGAGGAAGAAAGAATTGTTTGGTTTATAAGACTCAAAATTGGTTTGGGGTTTGGGACCCCAAGGGGTATCCCATGTGTTTAAAGGAGGGAGGACCTAGGTGTGCTTCGGTTCGAGGAAAGCCCACACGCGCGCCGCCGCCGCCCGCCCGTCCGATTCCGGGTTCACGGGCTGTGGGCTGCGCTTCTTCTGATATTATCTTTTTGGACCATAGAACTTTTCCATATGTACAGTTTGATCCCTGAAGTCTCATATGTACAGTTTGGACCAGAATTCTTTCATATGTAAAATTTTGTCCTTGAAGTTTCAAGAAAGTCAGAATTTGGCAGAGAGATCAGAAACGTCAACATCACTCAATTCAGCCATTTATTTTGGCTGAATTACTCTTCCTAAATGGCCAATCCGTTGTACATCTTCACCATTTATTTTGGAGAAATTACTACCTCCATAATTGCCATTACTTGGCCAGTAATGACACTTATGGAGGCAGTTGATGAGCCTCTCCTTCACCTATATAAAGACCCCCTTGTCACCATTGTTGAGGTACACGAAAATACATAAGCAGAAACAAAATTCATCTTCCTACAATCTTCCAAGCATCATTTCATTACTCAAAATTCTTCACGGTAGCACTTGAGTTTTCTTTGCTTAATTGTTCTTTTGCTGTTTTATCTTGGGAGAGAATTGTCCAGGACGTATAAATGATACATACAGGGAAATATTTTCTTAAAGACAGAGTGCAAACACTCGACTCAGCATACACAAAAACAGTTTCAGTTTCTTGTTCAAGATTATTGTAATTTCAGTTTGTTGTTGAATTGTAATTTCAGTTCTTGTATTACTTAGCAGTTACTTGTAATTTCCGTTTCCTGCACCTTTGTAACCAACAAGTTTTAGAAAATATTTGCTTACTGTAACTGCTGCAACATGGCTGGAAATATGAATGATGCTATTGCTACTGCTGCTGCTTCTCAAGGCAACAATGCTGCCTTCCCCGCCACTGCCGCTACTGGCCAAGGCAGCAACTCTGCTGCCTTGACTGCTGCTGCCGCTAATGTTCAAGGAAGCAACTCCGTTTCCTTACCAACTGCTGGTGCTCCACCTTCTGCCTCACATCACCATGATCGCCCTGAAAAATTCATGGGATTAGAATTTAAGAGATGGCAGCAAAAGATATTGTTCTACTTAACTGTAATGGGCATGGCCCGGTTCCTAACGGAAGATCCTCCACGAGCTGGAGATGAAATGGACTCTTCGCCTGCTGAAACAGGTGAAAGGGGCCTTGGTATCCATGTCGTTAACGGCATAAAGATGGTTCTTGATGCGAGGAATCATAGCGATTTCATGTGTAAGAATTACATACTGAACTGCTTGGCAGACCCTCTCTATATGGTCTATTGCACCGTTGGCACTGTCGAAGAGCTATGGGAAAAACTGCAAAAGAAGTACAACGCACAAGATGCGGGTACTAAGAAGTTCATCCTTGGGAAATTTCTAAAATTCCAAATGGTGGATAGTAAGACAGTGATGTCCCAAGTCCAGGAATTCCAAATGATTTTACATCACCTGGATTTGGAAGGAATGAAACCAAACGAGCAGTTTTTGGTTGCATCATTGATTGAAAAGTTACCTCCTTCATGTAATGAATTTATGAGTTACTTAAAACTCAAGACAAAGGAGATGACCTTTGAAGAGCTTATTATCAAACTCCAAATCCAGGAAGATAATAAGAAGACCTTGCCAAGGGGTAGACAACCTGCTGAGGCGAAGGCGAATCTGGCTGAGGCCAAAGGGAACTCAAGCAAGAAGCGGAAGTTTCAGAAAGACGGCAAGGCCCACGCAACGGAGATGTTCAAAGGTAACTATCACCACTGTGGGAAACCTGGTAATAGGATCAAGGAATGCCGCAAGCTCAAGACCGAGCAATAACAGAAAGCCAAGTCTAAAGGCAAGGCGCATGCTAACGTCGTCAAGGACACGCTCGTGGATGACATGATTGAGGAACTCTCTGCAGTGGTGCTAGAAGCTAACTTGGTTGAGAATCCGATGCAGTGGTGGATGGACACAGGTGCTACTAGACACATCTGTTCCAACAAAGATGCTTTCTCCACGTACACACCGGTCACCGATAAGAAGCTGTCATGGGCAACAACGCTTCATCTGACGTGCCGGGGGTAGGAAATGTGGTCCTGAAGATGACTTCCGGTAAGGAGCTCACTCTGAAGGAAGTGATGCACGTCCCAGAGATTAGAAGAAATTTAATTTCTGGACCTTCATTGGTTAATGCTGGTTTTAGGCTAGTGTTTGAATCCAATAAGTTTGTACTCACTAAGAATGACACATTTGTGGGGAGAGGCTTCGTCTGTGAAGGCCTCTTCAAAGTGAATGCCATGTCTGTAATGAGTCCAAGTAATAAAGTTGAACATTTTTCTTATTTGCTTGAGTCTTCTAATTTATGGCATCATAGATTAGGACACGTTAACTACAAGTCTATCCAAAGGCTGGTAAAGATGGAGTTGTTGCCGTCTATCGACTTAAACCCTCAACATAAGTGTGAGGTGTGCGTAGAGGCAAAACTCACCAAGCTTCCTTTTCGATCCGTCGAAAGGAATACCGCTCCTCTAGAACTTATTCACACAGATATATGTGATTTGAAGTTCGCACAAACTAGAGGGGGGAATAAGTACTTTGTGACATGTATTGATGATAGCACAAGGTATTGTTACCTTTACTTGTTGAAAAGTAAGGATGAAGCCTTTGAAGCATTTCGACGTTACAAAGGAGAAGTTGAGAACCAATTAAGCTTACGGATTAAATCCATTCGTAGCGATAGAGGGGGAGAATATGTAGCGCCATTTGAGGAATATTGTGCCCAAGAAGGCATTATTCATCAAACGACGGCTCCATACTCGCCTCAATCAAACGGTGTGGCAGAACGTAAGAACCGCACATTGAAGGAAATGATGAATGCCTTGCTTATCAATTCCGGTCTTCCCCAAAACATGTGGGGAGAAGCCGTCCTTACCGCTAATACGATTCTTAACAGAGTCCCACATAAGGGTAAGGATAAAACTCCATATGAATCATGGAAGGGAAAGAAACCCACCTATAAATATTTTAAGGTGTGGGGTTGTTTTGCAAAGGTTGAAGTACCCAAGCCAAAACAGGTCAAGATTTGGCCTAAGACTATAGATTGCATATTCATCGGATATGCAAATAACAGTAGTGCTTATCGCTTCTTAGTGCATAAGTCAGATATTTCAGATATCCACCAGGGTACAATCATGGAATCAAGGAATGCTCTATTCTTTGAAGGTACCTTTCATAGAAATGAAAAAGACATAACCTCTCGCAAACGAAGTTATGCACAAAGCTCTCAAGAACTGGGAGTCGTTGACGGCCCAGATCTAGATGATTCAGATCTAGCGGATCTCGATGTGGCTGAACATTCGGAATCTAGTGTTCCAGATTCTCAGAACTTGGAGACTCCAGAGATGGATCTAAGGCGAAGTAAAAGGGCCAGGAAGGATAAATCCTTAAGTCCTGACTTTGTAGCTTATATGGTTAATGATGAACCAAGGACAATTGCTAAGGCGTTGTCAACTCCAGAAGCACCGCTATGGAAAGAAGCTATTGAGAGTGAAATAGGCTCCATTCTGCATAACCATACTTGGGAGTTGGTTGATCTTCCTCCGGGAAATAAACCGTTGAGTTGTAAATGGATACTCAAATGGAAATACAAAGCAGATGGGTCTATAGACAAGTACAAGGCCAGGTTGGTAGTCAAGGGCTATCAGCAGACAGAAGGCTTTGACTACTTTGACACATACTCCCCGGTATCCCGGATGACATCCATACGGGTATTCTTTGCGATCGCAGTTTTGCGTGACCTTGAGATACACCAAATGGATGTCAAGACAACCTTCCTAAATGGTGATTTGGAAGAAAAAATTTATATGGACCAACCCGAGGGGTATGTGGTTCAAGGGCAAGAGAAGAAAGTCTGTCGACTTGTCAAATCTCTGTACGGGCTGAAACAAGCCCTGAAGCAATGGCACAAAAATTTTTTATAGTACTCTACTATCGAAGGGTTTTGCCATTAATGAGTGTGATAAATGTGTCTACACGGAAGGTAACTCTGACTCATTTGTTATGATATGCCTGTATGTAGACGACATGTTGATCACAGGAAGCAGTCCTAGGGTAATCCTAGAGACTAAGAACATGTTGAAACAATGCTTCGACACGAAGGATATGGGTATCACAGATGTCATCTTAGGGATTAAAATCTCTAAGATGTCTGACGGACTGGTCTTATATCAGTCTCACTACATCGAGGATGTTTTGAGAAAGTTTGAGATGTTAGACAGTGCACCGATAAAGTCACCAATGGATACAAATCAAAAGCCTGATAAAAATCTTGGTGCACCTGTATACCAGGAGCGATATACACAGGTGATCCGTAGTTTGATGTATATAACAAACTGTACCCGACCTGATATTGCTTATGCAGTCAATAAGTTGGCTAGGTTCACTCGTAATCCAAGTGATAATCACTGCAAGGCGTTGAATCGGGTATTACAATACCTGAAATACACGTTAACTTTCGGATTACACTATTCGAGATATCCAGCTGCACTAGAGAGGTACAGTGATGCAAACTGCATATCTGATATAGAGAACACCAAGTCCACCAGTGGGTATGTATTTACAATTGGTGGTGGGGCTGTGTCTTGGAAATCCTCTAAGCAAACTTGCATCGCCCGATCCATAATGGAATCGGAGTTTATCACTTTATACAAAGCAGGAGAAGAAGCTGAGTGGCTTCATGACCTCTTAGAGGATGTTCCGTGTTGGAACAAACCCGTACCTTCGGTAATGATCCACGATGACAGTCAGTCGGCTCTAGAAAGGTTACGAAATGCTATGTACAACGGCAAGTCTCGTCATATTTGACGGAGACATAAGACCGTTAGGCAACTGATCACCAAAAGGTATAATATCCATTGATTACATTAAGTCAAAGGATAATATAGCAGACCCATTGACAAAGGGCTTACCCAAGGATCAGATGGCTTGCCTGTCTAGGGTAATGGGCTTAAAACCCAAAATATAATGACCAATAGAGTGGTAACCCAAATTTACTAACTGGATATCCCAGTAATTTGGTTCAATGGGAAAACTAAGCTGTAAAGGTTCAGTTGATCGCTTTAGTGGAAGCATGAGCACTTCGGATAGTGATTTCTGTAAAGAAACACCAAATCCAAAGCCGTTCCCGCGATAGACGTTAAGTTCTATCCGCAGTATGTGTAAAGGTTAAGTTTTCAAAACCTTTAATGATCCTCAACAGTTGAGGTTAGGTTTTGAGAAACTTTTAATGGTTCCTAACACTTGTGAAGTGGGGTATAACAGGATACCTTGTAGAATACCACCTATTTAAGTGCGAGGACAGGCCGTCTCAAATGAACGCACTTAAGAATCCAAGAAGTTGTCTATGGCCAAAATGGACAAAACATTACGAAGAAGAGAGTAAGGGAATTTGTTGTGTTGGTACTATTGACTTGGCTTACACTAAACACTGACGGTTCAAGACATCACGTTCACCACACAGTAAGTAAGTCCGATGGTATTTAACAGTGGAAGGTTCAAAGCTGAAGCTACCTCTCCTTATGCAACATCGGTCCGCTGAAATATTGCTGGAAATAAAAAAGGCACCATGTGAGTGCGCTAAAATCTCTTTCAAGAGGGGATTGTTGGAATTTTGCCTTTGGCGGGAGTTGCGTCCGACCAACTTTAACTTCTTAAATACTAGTGTTACGCATGTTGGAGAATCCGGTTATTCACACGTGCATGATCTACTAAGTACGTAGATAACCGTAGGGCCATGAATCATCAAATTTTGTTGAGGAATGAAAGAGATATTGGTCCACGAAGTGAGGTGTTTGAAGCATGAAAAAGTGTGGTATGGGATCAATTTTCCCTCATCGGTAGAGGAAGAAAGAATTGTTTTGTTTATAAGACTTAAAATTAGTTTGGGGTTTGGGACCCCAAGGGTATCCCATGTGTTTAAAGGAGGGAGGTCCTAGATGTGCTTCGGTTCGAGGAAAGCCCACACGTGCGCCGCCGCCGCCCGTCCCGTCTGGTCTGGTTCCGGGTTCACAGGCTGTGGGCTGTGCTTCTTTTGATATTATATTTTTGGACCATAGAACTTTGCCATATGTACAGTTTGATCCCTGAAGTCTCATATGTACTGTTTGGACCAGAATTCTTTCATATGTACAGTTTGGTCCCTAAAGTTTCAACATGTACAATTTGGACCCTAAAGTGTCAAGAAAGTCAGAATTTGGCAGAGAGATCAAAAACGTCAACAACACTCAATTCAACCATTTATTTTGGTTGAATTACTCTTCCTAAATGGCCAATCCGTTGTACATCTTCACCATTTATTTTGGAGGAATTACTACCTCCATAATTGCCATTACTTGGCCAGTAATGGCACTTATGGAGGCAGTTCATGAGCCTCTCCTTCACCTATATAAAGACCCCATTGTCACCATTATTGAGGTACACGAAAATACATAAGTAGAAACATAATTCATCTTCCTACAATCTTCCAAACATCATTTCATTACTCAAAATTCTTCACGGTAGCACTTGAGTTTCCTTTGCTCAATTGTTCCTTTGCTGTTTTATCTTGGGAGACAATTGTCCAGGACGTATAAAGGATACATACGGGGCAATATTGTCTTAAAGACGAGTGCAAACACTCGACTCAGCATACACAAAAACAGTTCCAGTTTCTTGTTCAAGATTATTGTAATTTCAGTTTGTTGTTGAATTGTAATTTCAGTTTTTGTATTACTTAGCAGTTACTTGTAATTTCTGTTTCCTGCACCTTTGTAACCAACACTTTATTCACTCATTTCTGTTCTCAAATGAGAATGAGTAATTTATCAACAAGTGTGATTTTGAGCTAGTTGAGAGTAGGGGTGACCAGTGGGCCGGGCTCGGGACCGTCGGGCTGGGTTTGGTGAGATCGGGTCGGGGCAGGACGCGGGAAGGGGCGGGATCGGGTCGGGTCGGGATAGGCGGGATTTGTCGAAATCCCGCCCTGATCCCGATCCTGTCGTAATCGGGTCGGGATTGGGTCGGGTGGGTCTGGATCGGGATCCGGAGCGGTTCTTTTTTTTTTGCACTTAATTTAAAAAATAACATATATATAAAAAACTCAATAATTAAACAAGACAAGATAGTGTAATAAAAATATCCCAATGTTATTTTTGTGCCTCTTATATTATTTAATAGACATATGATTTTTTTTGTAATACAAATACAATTGTCAAAATTACAATTTTGTGGTGTTGTTCAAAAGTTACAAATTACATAGTAAAATTGCAATTAAAAAAATTACATTTTGAAAAAAACGTGTTCTAGTTTTTTGATAATTTCCTGTGGTTCTTCGGTTGGAATTGGTATTTGTTGGTCAAATTGATCCACGTCGCTTCCACCACCTTCGGATAAGATTTCGTTGTGGTTTTCGTCTTCTTCTTCGTTGATCTCCGATTGACCGCACCTTCTCTACTCCGCTCGTATCCAATCTCTGAATAATACTACAATCTCCAAGTTGTCTCCGACTAATAAGTGTCTGTGCTCTCCTATTTTGATATCTGCCAACAGAAAAAATGCTTTTAGACGTTGTTGATGATACGGGAATGTTCAAAACATCTCGGACCATCATTGAAAGTGTCGGAAAGGTCTTCTCATTCCCCCTTCAGTAATTCAGCAAGTCTTCACGTCCTTCTTCATTGAGAACTGTTTGGTACGGTACAGAACCCTGCAAAACAAAATATCAAACTCGCTAATTTGGTTAATAGCGGTACGACCGCACATTCTATTTTTGAGGCTTTCAATACTAGTCGCAGAAACAACATGTCTTTTGTGAGGTTGTGTTGAAGAAGAAGATGGTATGGAAACCGGTAGGTTGCTAGCACTTTCTTGTTGGTAAAACCTATATACTTTTTTGCATTCGTCTTCTCCGCTAGACAACACTTCTTCTTTAGTTTGTTCTATAGGTGGTGGGTGATTTGGATTTTTGGGACTTGGAGGTGGTAGTACTTCTATACAATCGTAAATAGTTTCAATAAGTGATTTAGTACCGTCTATTTTAATAGTCGGATTTAATACAGCACCAATAATATAAATAGTGGGAATAGGAATAAAATATTTTTTTATTTTGATAAATATTTTTTAATAGCTACCTTATAAGCTGGTTTTTCCATATATTCACTAAGTAATAAAAATATTAGAGCTATATAAAACAACATAGTTGAAATAGTAGGATAATATATACCGAAAAATTCTTTTGTTGCTTGAAAAAATTTCTCTAAAAATACAATAAGTTCGGAAATTTTTACCCAATCGCTATCTACAACCATATCAGTTGAATTTTGATTATGAGAGTTAAAAAATAAAGTTATAGATTTTCTATAGTCATAAGCAACAAGTAGTTGCTCGTATAAAGATTCCACCTAGTAGGTACTTATTCTGGATTTTTCTATAAGTTAGTTGGCAATCGTGACAAGTTTTTTTATATTCTTTTCTTCGTTGTATTCTATTTTTTTAAAAAAAAGTTTATAGCAAATTGTATTTTACTAAGAATGTCTTCAAAAAGTGATAGACCATCCTTTACAATTAAGTTATATATATGACACACATTTTATATGAAAATGATCTGGAAAAGATGGAGTTAAACTATTTTTTAAAATTGTAATAGCGTAATTGTTAGAAGAAGCGTTATCTAATGTAATAGTCATAATTTAATCAGTTATTCCATAATAATCGCACACTTGATAAATATTTTCTGCAATAAAAGTATCAGTGTGCCTATCATCTATATATCTAACGCTAGATATGTTTTTGCATAGACCATTTATAATCTATCCAATGACAGGTTACCGTTAAATAATCATGGCCGTTAGTACTACGGCCTATATCAGAAGTGATAGCCACTTTTCCATTAAAATGATATAATGAATAATGTAATTACTGTTGATATTCATGTGCGAATTTAAATACATCTCTCTTAACAGTTGATCTAGAAAAATCTTTAAAAGCAGAATTATACATATCTATAATGTAATGATTAAAATCGGGAGATGAAGGAAATGAAAAAGGCAAATCCTCCACAACAACTAATTTTGCTATTGCTTCCCTATCTCTATGTTTATTATATTTAGGGCCTACAATTTCCCCCGTCATAGGATTAATTTGACCATGTACTTGGTCCGGGACAGTATCAGTATGTGAACCTTGTCCCGATGGATCGGACGTTTGCGAACCCGGTTTTGAAGCCTCGTATTGGGCATACCTAGCTGGATGAGCCCTTGCTACGTGTCTCATTAAACCCCCCGTCCCACCACGACCTTTTCTAGTTTTAAATTTTAAAACATCTTTACAAATTTTACATTTAGCTACTTGATTCTCTACGTTCCTATAAAAAAATGTCCATGCATCTGATTTTAATGTTCGTTTTGCTGGACCTCGTCTCATACTAGGGGTAATAAGAGGCATTTCAGTTGAAGGTGCACTAGTAGGTATGTTGTCATCTACATTAGTGGGTGTATCATCTAGATCATCTTCTAAATTAAAGTCTTCTTGAGTTCCAGAAAATAGCTCCTCGTCTAAATCTAATGGTATTGTAGGAAAATGTTCAGTATCAACAAAATCATCCTGTGTAGGAATAGGATTTTGTCTAGAAATAGGACCCTTGCCCTTGTTGCCCCTACTAGAAGAAGCATGACCCCTACCCGTAAGCATACGTTTAAATCCTTCCATTATAAATTTATACTTATACTAATAAATAATTAAAGTAAATGAAATTAAGTGCGCTAAATAAAATAAACAGACAATAATAATTTAATGAAGGAACGAATGTACCAAACGCCGACGTGTATTCGAGAGGTTGAAAATTGAAAACTTTGCTCGATAGAAGATCCTCAAGCTAGTTGCCAACTTCACTCTCAATTCCCAAATGAATAAATAAAATTGAATATTTAGTAGACAATGTAGACTTGTAGAGAAATATATTGTTGAGAGATTAGATAGATTGTAGGAAGATTTGTGAGAAAGATGAAGAGAAAATGAGGTATTTATAGTTGAGAAATTGGGTTAAAGTGTATATATAATAACTTATGGGTTAAAAATAAATATTAAGGGGATAGGGGAGGGGGAGGCCAAAAATGACCGTTGCACAACGGCCAAAATATAAAATGGTCGTTGGTGCAACGGTTGTTTTTGCAAAAGGGGGGTTCAGGAGGGACCGGGATCGGGGCGGACTGGCGGGCCGGGACGAGACCATGTTCCGTCCCGGTTCGAGTCCCGATACCGATTTTTTTTCTTAACAAAGGGCGGGATCGGGCCGACCCAGCCCACTGGCCAGCCTTAGTTGAGAGTGGTGCGTATACTTGGGGAGAGTTGTGTTAAATGCTTTACTAAAGTCAATACGGGATAAATCGAGGAACACGGTCTAGAACTTGCATTCCAGGCCTGATTTTATGAGTATTGTTCTAAGTTAGAGACGAATATTGTTTTTTAGGTTGACAATAAAATTCTACGTATACTTTACTGGAAAGTGACCAATAAAGTGACACTTGCAGATTTATTTGGTGTTGTTGCCATGACGAGTTTGGAAAGGTACTAAAATATTGTTTACAATTATTCTTTTTACATTCCTTCTGATTTTTCATATAGTTTTTATTTTATATACGTAATTTTTTTCTTTTTAGCTGAATATGAGAAATATTTGTCCATAAATGAAGAGAAATCAACACCCAAATGTTCATCTTATAAGGGTTATTCTTTTTCACTCAATTTCTCACATTGCAAAATGCCTAATAAAATAAACAGGTCTGCCACACTTGTAACACACATATGAGTTGCTCTCCTCGAGAGCCTTTGCTTTGGAGGTGTTCCCCTTTTTTCTGAAAACCATTATTCTTTCAAATCATTTATTGAAATCTGCATGTCAGCAGTGTCATGTGACTTTCATCAGATTCTAATTTTTCAATGGTCTTGAGAACCAGGTGTTACGACTCTGTTCTTAAAATCAGTTAAAAAAGCATCAAATAAATTGGTTGTTTCGAAAAACGGAGTCAAATAACAACAACAATATATCCAGTGTAATCCCATAAGATAGAATGTATGCAGACCTTATCCCTACCTTAATGGGGTACACTCGTCTGTTTTCGATAGACCTTCGGCTCAAAAGAAAAGAAATTGAAGCATGTCTGCAAGAAAAGAATATGACAACACAATAGCAAGATACAAAGTAACTAAAACGAGATACCAAGACAGGCTAAAGAAAAATAACGGGAGTAAAGTGGCAAGACAGACATAGGCAAAGAAGCAACATGTAACAATAAATGAAGTAGAAGATACTACACAAGTACTAAACAAGAACAATGCTAATAAGGAGAAAGGGGACGATAAGATTAGCCCGTCTTTCCTACATAAAGGTGCTACAACACTTAGCTACCTACTAACATACTATCATAATCCTCGGCCTTCAAACCTTCCTATCTAGGGTCATGTCCTCAGTAAGTCAGAGGTGTTTTATGTCATGCCGAATCACCTCCTCCAGTTCATCTTCAACCTATCTCTACCTATCCTGACATCAACTATAGCCAACCTCTCACACCTCTTCACTGGTGCATTTTCACACCTCCTTCTCACATGTTCGAACCATCCCAGACACGCTTATGTCATGCCCCGAACAATGGTAGGGCAGGCTGACACTTGGTGTCTTTACTTGACTGAGCGAACCAACTCTACATGAACATATGAACTTAAGATATGTATAAAATAACATGAGATAATTTTCATAATATAAATAAGATTGATTCAATTCGTAAATGATTTCTTAAGTCCAGAACAATGAGATAGAAAAAAAAGCAGAACTAATGTCAACATATGCATAACTTGAACAACTTAGTCTATGAAGCCTCTAAGACATAATCATGAGTAGCAAAAGTATCTCGACAAGGCCCCGACATACCCAAAATAAATAGAAATACTAAACGAAGAAATACGCTCCGAACATCAAGTGGGGCTCACCAAAAACTGAAGAGTGAGGAAAGTCTAGCATGGAGTCTTGGAGTCTTGCCCTGAGTATCAGAATATGTATCGTGAAATGCAATGCCCCCGACAAAAAGGATGTGAGTATTATGGAATATCACTCGTATGATAAATATAACTGACTGAAACAACTGATAGGGGTGCATGAAGGGAAAGGCAACCTAAAGCAATATAAATAAGACATGAGTAGATAAAGTGACTTTGACATCGGGATAAACTTAGCATGAACATCAATAAACATAAGATAAATTATTTTTTTGGGAGACATCTAATTACCGACAACCACCATGTGAGCACATGGAGTCCGATCTTAGCCCGATCGGCTAAGCCATCCCAATACCTTATCGGGGTGATGAGACATACATAAAATTTTGTAGAAATTGGATCTTTATCAAAACCCTCTTTGGGGTAACATAAAGGAATCACCCAAATTAACGATACGACCCTTGTCCTACGTTGGCATACGTAGTTTCGAGTGCTTGTCACATGAACGAATGCCTTCTCGATTAACAAATCCCAAATGTTTGTGTGATAAAGATGACTTATTGGCCCACTAGTACTTTCATTATGTTATCATTCGGTGAATCATAATGTAAGTGCATAAAGCATATAATCATCATCTTACTATCTTTGAAGGAAAATCATGACCTCATTATTTATCATATTATTATTCTTATTATTATTATTATTATTATTATTATTATTATTATTATTATTATTATTATTATTATAATAGAACAATGGAGTTCAAGAAATAGAAAGTAATGAGATTTTTGAGATAACATGGGGAAGTTCATAACATGACGAAGAGAGATTATCATAAGGGGCTCATGACATTTGGAATGTAATAGCATGAGAGATACACAACGTTTCATAATCAAAAGGCATAATTAACGTGTCTGATGAAGACAATGTATTATATAAGAGGAACGTGGCATGGGGAAGAACAAATAGAAGTTCCCACATGAAGAGATTTAATCTTATATACCTTAATCGCTCCAAAAGATCCAAAAAAAATTCAAACTTTAAAGAATAACACTCAAAACATTCATGTTATTCTGCACACTTAGGCTTCTATCCTATGTTATACCTAATTTTTGCCTATAGGATGAAACGCGTTACCCTACATGTTCTATGTGTAGCGAATGCAGAATAATAAGAACAATAAAGTAAAAGACACATAACTTTTACATGAAAACCACTCGACTCACAAGGGTAGTAAAAACCATGACCTATACCTCTGTAGGATTTATCCCCAACCCCACTACAACGGTGTGCCTCTGCAAATTCAAGTTACAAACTCTGTAACCTAGGAACTATAAACACTAATTCCTATATTACTAATCTACCCAAACTAGTAAGCAACCTTCAAGTTAAATTCTAACTTGAAGATGAATTTGACAACGTTTGTACCTATTACAATCACTTCTATAAAAGTGGATAAAGGTACAACTCAATAAAAAAAACCTAATACACAAATCTATAATTAAGAATTGGAAAATATTATTCAGTAGAACAACTCCTTCAATCTTCTTCGTAGTATTAGGCGGCACTTTTTGAATCAAAACTCTCAATATAGCATAGAAAGTTTTCTCTCAATATTCTGATTTCTCCCTTTTTTAGTGCACAAAGTTCTTCTTTTTATTTATAGCTTTTGGACTTCATCACTGCGATTGACCTAAACTCTACTTGATACGACCCATCAAGGTAGAATAAGGTTTGATGTAGATTAAGATTCTTACACCTTTTCACATATTTAGTTTCCTTGTAGGACTATGAAATATCTTAATAAGTATGGTGAAAAATCCTGATAAGTATAGCATGGAATCATGCCGCGTTGTATGCCAAGTCTTTCCATAAAGAGAAAAAATCCTAGTCATAGTAGGATTCTGAGAAGGAATACGTTTCTGGACATGTTGCATATGTTCATGTCGACTCTGTCTCACTGTTGTGTTTGAGAAGGAACCTGTTCTCTGACCTGGTGACGAGCACAAAATACAGTATAATTTAAAATCTTTGCTAGTCAAAGATAGTATAGTTTAAGATCGTGTTCACATGTATTGGTACAAACAATTACTCAAATAAAAAATTGCTCAGTATTATTTAGTTGATCAGAACTTGAAGTTGTTGTCGTTATAAACCAAAATTATCGACTACAAACGTAATTAAAAATAATTGACAATGAAAGAAGAGGTTACTATTAATATGAGAAGTAAGGGTAGTAGACAAGACAGATGGATTATTTAGCAATTAGCTCCAATTCGTTTTATCATTCTCTTCTAATTTATTGAGTCTTTTGAATTCAATAAGTAATTATTTTTACTCAAGAATTTAATAAATCTCTTTCAATTATTTATTCAAATTCCACAAATTAAACTAATGCAAGCCTCAAGAATATTCAAAAACTATGGATAGAGATAGATCTTCGGATGTCTTCTCATGAATATCGTCAGCTTATAACCTTAAATAAATTATTGAAGAGTCTCTTCCGATTACTCAACAGAATCATTCAATCAAGAGATAAATCAAATTTATATTAAGATAATTCACAAAACACTTCTTCTTGCGATTAAAGCATTCACGAATATCTCAACAATCAAGTAAAACTACTATGAGTTCAAGACTAATGAAAAGCCCTATGAATGCAAGAAAACATTAAGGATTTAGTCTAAAAAATCTCTCGTATATTTTCCTCTCTTGGTTCAACCAATAATTCAATAATTTCTTTCGATTACTTAGAAGAATTACCTATTAAAACCAAATAAAATAATGCAAATATATTCACCAAACTATTTCTCTTTCGGTTAAATAAAATAGTAAATAACTCTACAATTCAATTCAAAACTTCATTAACGAATTCAAGCAATAAAATAAGAACCAAATCTAAAAACGTCAATCAATACATCATATCTTGTCAAAACCCTATTAGAAAACTACTTCATAATAGAAGAAAAAAATATCGAAGAATAAGAAATAGAAACATTACAAATAACCGACGATCGATCCAAACTTCTGTATTGAATCGAATGGTGATGGAAAGTAATGAATTCAGGCGTTGAATACTCTCCTATGCTCCTTCCCCTTGCTTTGTCACTCAAAAACCAAGATATCCTAATTGGGATAAGCTAAAACCTTATATAGTGGCAGGGGTTCGTTCGTAGAATGTGAAAACTAACCCCGACTAAAATCTGCTGAAGTCCTGCTGCGCGATCACACATGCTTGATGATAGAACGCGCACACATCTCACAGCCAATACAGTGGCACTGCCTCTCTTGCGCTCTATATTACGTCCACATGCGCGATCACGCACCCCTTCTTAGTCATTTTCTTGCTTTTTCCCTAGTTTCATCAATTTTGCTCTCAATTTAGGCTATTCTTCACCTAGATATAAAACAACGTAAATTAGCAATATCCACACATAACATCTCTAACTTTTCATAAAATTGATGTCAAATAAGCTCATAAAACTCGAGGAATATATAACCATCACCTAGTTTATTCAACCTCTTCTCTGAGCTTGATTCACTCAGCTCTTTACCGCATCTGCCTTTTCATAGACCACTTTCATGGACCTAGTTCATTCACCTCGTGCATTTTTTTTGTCAATCATCAAACCTACCACTTGTTATTCTTGCTAATGCCAACAAATCACAAATATATATGTTTTCCCTCTGCGACTCACAATCCTCATTGGCCCACATAGATCAATATGGACCAGTTCCAATGACTTGGTTGTGCTTATGACCTTCTTTGATTTGAAAAAAGATCTCACTTGTTTTTCTCTTGCACAAGCGCTGCATACTTTGTCATCCTTGAACTTAATGTTTGCAGCCAAACCACAAGGTTTTGAGAGACCAGATTATTAGTTGTCCTAGGCTAGCATGTACCTGCCTCTTATGCCACAACAAGATATCACAGTCCATCACACTCAAGCATGTGATATCATTGCTTGGTATCCCCATTTTATCTGCATTGTACACATTTTTGTACCTCATGGAAGTTAGAACAATGTTACATATTTTTAGATCAGTGATATTACACCCAATAGAGGTAAATACCATCATATTTCCTTTGTCACACAACTGTGAGATGCTCGGTAGATTATGTTGCAGACCCTCTATATGGTATACGTTATCTATTTCATGTTCTTCAGATCTGCCTATTCCTTTGATCTTTTCTTTCTTGCCTCCTCCAAAAGCTACATTTCCACCTTCCATGGCTAAGAGTGAACATGATTTTTCTTTGTCTTCCATCATGTATCAAGAACATACACTGTCCATGTATCAATTCTACTTACTTCCTTTTACCCTCACCTACAAGAATTATTCAGAGGTTAGCTTTAGGAACCCATACTAGCTTGGGTCCTTTTGCTTGAACAAATGGATGAATCAGATTCCTTTTAGTCCATTTTGCTTAAAATTTCTATTTACGTTTTTTCATAAATCTTTTGTCATGCTTTGATGCTAATGAGCAATCCGTTATGTAGTGGCATGTTCTACCACAAAATGTGCTCAAACCTTTTCTTATAAATACACCTTTTTAATTTTTTTTTCTTAAAACCCAATTTAGTAGCGATACTGTAGGTTTTTCAGGTAAATTTATTTTTTGTTGTAGGCCATTTTGTCCATTTGCAGGATTTCTTTAGATTAGGTTTCACCTTATTTAATTCAATGATTAACTTTCTAGATGTTTCTTTCTCAAGGCTTAACTCAGTCCTAGTCCTAGTTAGGTCAGATTCGATTTTGAGAAGTTGATTATCTATAATTGATTTCGCATTTATAACATGCTTAAGAACTTCAGACCCTAATCATACATTGGCTGAACGAAGTTGATTTACCTGTTCCTTCAGAAGGCAAACCTCTTGTTCATATTTGTTTCTTAATAGTCTCTACATCAATAAATTCATATTTCAGATTAGTGAAGCATGTAACAACTGATTTCTTTTTGACCTTATTTCAAGGTATTCATCAATTAAGGACTTCATAAAGGAGGTCAACCTTTTCTCAGGAAGTAGATCAATATGATCTCTTAGTTCAAGGATGTTTACCTTTATATCTTCCTTGGTTTTTGAGTCTGAGTCTCCAATGGCTATCAGGACACGATCATTTGTTTCATCTTATGAATCATCACTGGAGTCGCAAGTAGCTTTCAACGTCTTAGAAGATCCTTTGTTTCTTCTACCTTGAATCTGTTCTTTTAGCTTGTTCTTTTCAACTCTTTCTTTTTTCCATTCAATATCCAGAGGGGAAAATCATTGATCAAGTGATCAGTTCTCTCAGACTTGAAGCATCCGGCAGTTTGAGGTTTGTCACCTCTTCCCTTTCTATAAGCATCTCTTCTTCCATTTGGTGTCTCCTTGGGAAGAAACTTTCTGAAGTTTCTTATAATTATTGCCATTTTTCCTTGTCCACATCAGAATTGTCACTCTCAGTTGTCTTCAATGCCAAGGACCTTTCAAACCTTGACTCATTACTCTTGGAGTTTTTCGTATCCATCTCATAGGTTTTCACATTACCTACCTCTTCCAAGGACATATCTCCTATGTATTTGGCTTCTCTGACTTTAATCTAGAAAGTCTTTGGTAGTGTTCTCAAAAGTTTGTCAACTAAGTCTTCAGTGGTAATGATTTTTCTAAGAGACGTCAGTTTATTAACCAGTGAAGTATACATTGTGAACATTGATATTTGGCCAAAAATGCATATATTTAATCATTGTTTGCCTTACATTTTAGTACTTTTAATTGTCTTTTGAGTATTAATTATAATAAGTTATGCTTAATATTATATTTTTAGCGTGTAGGAATAAAATGATGTGAAGAATTCACTGAAAAATCTAATAAAAAACGGAAGGAAGAGAAAAATTGAACCAATGGAAAAATAAGAAAGAGGTCACGTTGAAGTTGAACAAAAAAGGAAATTAGACAAAGTGGGACACTACCTAACTTTTGTCTACCAAATTTAAAACAATTGAAAAGGAAAAAGAGCTTACCTGGCAGCATTTGAAGCACACATAAGAAAGCAGCAAACGCAATTGAAATTGAGAGAAGCAACAAAGGAAGAACGTACCTGGCAGGAAATTATTGGCGTACTATCCACACGCGTCGCAGGAGAATCACACGCAGACGCATTCTCTGAAGTTTAGTCGGCGTTTTTAGTTAGCCCGCTATTTTTCCCAGTCCGAGTTTGATTTGTTTTTTAAAAGCCCAAATCTTTTGGTACCCTATAAATACATATTCTACAGGGTTTAAAACAGAATTTTGGAGATAACTTGTGACCCTGAGTTCAGAACCTTTAGTTTCTATATTTCTTTGTATGAATTATTTTTTTTCCTCCATGTCTATGCGGAGCTAAACTTTGCGTTCTAGGATTGTGGTATAGTCATTAATATTGATGTTATGAGACTATTTATTTTTATACGAGTTGTTGATTTTGATTGTTTCTTTAACTCTGTGCATAATTGCTTGATTGTTTGGCCAACGGTTATGTTTTATCGACTATCTAATAAACATGCTTGGGAAGAGATGTTGTTAGATTAGAGAAGGGTTAAAGAGAGTGTGATATGATTATCCTTACAGTTGGGTTAGGATTTGTGGCTAAGATAGGAATATACCTAAACACCGCGTTCACTTAAATATCGTGAACGAATTGTGTTCTTCACAGCTCAATTCATAAGAATATAGGCAACGAACTGTTTTGAATAGGCGAGTAATTGTTTGGGAGAATGCTACGAGAGGTAATAATCCGGTTAATTAGCAATCGTCGATAACTCGGATTAAGAAGAAATAATTTGATAGCTCAATATTATTGGTGAACCAACCACAACCCTAGAACATTCATATCATTGGTAACATAAACACTCGCTCTTTCTTAGTTAAAGTTTATTAATTATTTTCTTTTATTTTTTGCTAGTTTATAATTAAAACCCTCGAATTTAATTTCTTGTTTAGATATGAGAATTAGTTTAATTTCGTTGACGGTTAATTACAAGTCCTTGTGGGTTTGACATCTGATTTCTAAAATAACTATATTACTTGTACGGCCACGTATAGTTGCGTGTGCGTTTGTGAGCAATAAGTTTTTGGCTCCGTTGTCGGGGACTTAGAAATTAACTGTTTATTTGGATTAGACTGTTCTTTTTGTCTATTCAAGTTCTATCATTTCAGAAACAATTTCTCCTTGCTTAATTCAGATATTTTCAAAATCTGTGGCAAGCATGACCTTTATGAATTTTCTGACCTGGCTGGTCCCTTCATGTGCGTTCAACAATGCATTCCATATTTTCTTTTTTGTGGTACAACTAGAGATTCTATTTTACTCGTCTGGATCAAGTCCACAGTTCAAGACATTTTTTGCCTTAGCATTTTCCTCGAGGATTTTGTAGTCATTTCCTCATATTCAATCTTCTCCGTTGCGACAATTTTCCCATCTATACCCTTCTTAATAGGCTATTTTGGACCATCAATAATCATTTCCCACAATTCATAATCTTCAGCTTGCAAGTGGTCCTCCATCCGAGCTTTCCACCAAGTGTAATATTTTTCATTGAACAGTGGTGGTCGATGAGTGGATTGACCTTCACTCTGTCTGATGGGTGGTGCAACATTCATCATCGTTTTCTCTTAAGGTGTTAGCCTTGTTGAAGAGACCCCCCATCTGATACCAATTGTTATTCTATACACTTAGACTTCTATCCTATGCGTTACCTAATTTTTGCCTATAGGATGAAACATGTTACCCTACCTGTTCAATGCGTAGCGATTATGGAATAATAAGAACAGTAAAGTAAAAGACACCACACTTTTACGTGGAAAGTACCTGGCTCACAAGGGCAGTAAAAACTAGACCTACATATCTGTAAGATTTGTCCCCAACTCCTCTACAACGGTGAGCCTCTGCAAATTCAACTTACAAACTCTGTAACCTAGGAACTATAAACTCTAATTTCTATCTCACTAATCTACCCAGACTAGTAAGCAACTTTCAAGTTAAACTCTAACTTGAAGTTGAATTTGACAACGTTTATACCTATTACAATAGCTTCTATAAAAGTGGGCAAAGGTACAACTCGATAAACAAACCTAACACACAAATCTAGACTTAAGAACTACAAAACATTATTCGATAGAACAACTCCTTTAATCTTCTTCGTAGTATTAGGGCAAGACTTCTTGAATAATGAACTCTCAATATAGCATAGAAAGGTTTCTCTTCTTTGTGAGTGCACAAAGTTTTTCATGGTAAGACTTGATATTTATAGCTTTGGGACTTCATCAGTGCGGCTGACCTAAACCCTGCTTGATACGACCCATCAAGGTAGAATAGGGTTTGATGTAGATTAGGATTCTTACACCTTTTTACATATTTAGTTTCTTCGTAGGACTCTGAAATATCTTGATAAGTATGATGCGAAATCATGGTAAGTATAGCACAGAATCCTGCCGCCTTGTACGCCAAGTCTTTTTCATAAAGAGCACAAATCCTAGTCGCAATAGGATTCTAAGAAGGAACACATTTCTGGACCTGTTCCTTGGATATGTTCCTGTCGACTCTGTCTCACTGTTGTGTATGTGAAGGAACCTGTTCTTTGAACTAGTTTATTCAATCTCTACCTCGAGCTTGATTTATTTAGCTCTGTACCGCATATGCCTTCTGATAGACCACGTTCATGGACCTGGTTCATTAACCTCGTGCATTCTTTTTGTCAATCATCAAAACTATCACTTGTCATTCTTGCTAATGCCAACACTTCTCTTGTGTCTTTAGGGAGGATTTTATTAAAAACCCTAAGATTGTAGAGATGAATCTTGTTAATAATCTATATATGAGGGATATAATTGCTTATAAATACATGAAATGATCTTATGTTGATGTAGGAGGATGAATAGAGGAGAGAAAATCAATATAAATTTTGTATAAGTGAAAAAGGGACACTACTAGAAAACATCCAAAACTGTTGCGAAGACCGTTGCAGTAGACCTATGGCAATGGAAAAGGGGTCTGTTGCAGTAATGAACTAACTAATTCAGAATTCAACCAACAGTCTATATATTATGTAATCCGCAAGTCAACAGCTCAACAATTACAACAATTCTCACAATTAATAGCTAAACCCAACAATTACAGAAATAATACGATATAGTGAGTTCAACAACTATAATAATGGAAGTACGAAATGAAATCTAATCAATTAGCTCCTGCTACACACTACAATCAACGTCTAATTTCATACCTGAAATGGAACAAAATCGATAAGTCGACAACGATGATAGCTAAGCCTAACACAATTAATTGATAGAGTTCGATAGATAGACAAGAATTGATAGAAGATTGGGGAAGAATTTAGAAAAGAAGAGACAAGAGAGAATAAGATGAAGAAGAGAGAGAGAGAAAGAGCACAAGAAGAGAAAGATACCAGTATTTTCTATCCTTCTCTCTGTCGATTTGGTGTATAAGTTGTTATCATCTAAGTATTCACAACCCTTCCTCTACTTTCATCTCTACCTTCCACATGTCAAACTAACTTTTAAAATTAGCTCCGTATTACCGCTAAGCTCAGTTCTCATGGCTTGTTTCAGTTGGTTGAAGGCTAAACTTGCTTCCCCAGTCCACTGAAATGAATTATTTTTTAGTAGTGATGTCAGAGGCTTGCTAATATGCCTGTAGTTTTTAACAAATCTTCTTTAGTAACCTGTTAGCCCAGAAATCCTCTTAACCCTTTGATACTCTTAGGTTGTGGCTAGTTAAGCATTGTTTCTACTTTGGTTGGATCAGTTGACACCTATCACAAGTGATTATACGACCCAAATACTCTATTTGAGGCCTAGCAAAAGCACACTTGGATCTCTTAGCAAACAACTGATTTTGTTGTAGAATACTGAAAGTGACCTTCAAGTGTCCCACATGCTCTGTCAGTGTTTTGCTATACACTAAAATGTTATCAAAGAACACAAGTATGAACTTTTTAAGTTAAGATCCAAAGAGAGAGTTCATTAGAGTTTGGAAAGAAGCTGGAGCATTAGTGAGGACGAATGGGATCACTTTAAACTCAAAGTGCCCATGATGTGTTCTGAATCATGTCTTTGGAATATCTTTTATTTCATCATGATTTGGTGGTAACCTACCCTGAGATCCAACTTGAAGAAATATTTGGATCCTCCTAGCTTATCCAATATATCATCAACAATAGGAATGTGAAATTTGTATTTCACTATGATTTGATTAAGCTCCCTATAGTCAATGCAAAATCTCCAATTTCCATCATTCTTTTTGACAAGGAGCACTAGAGATGAGTAAGGTGAATGACTCGGCTGTATGATGCCCATTTGCAGCATATCTACGACTTGTTTCTCTAGCTAATTCTTCTGGTATTGATTGTATCTGTATGGCCTCAATGACACTAGTTTGGCTCTTGGTATAAGAGGGATTGTATGGCCATATGCTCTAGTTCGTGGGAGTGTCTTTGGCTCCTCAAACACCCCTTCATATTCCTTTAGGACTTGTTGCATTGTTGTGGGGATCTCTTCAGCAACCTCAGAATGTTCCCCTTCCATGGAAAATAAATTAGCAAATAATGCCTTCCCTTTCTTCAGTATTTTGCTCATGGTTTTGGCAGAAACTTGGTGGATTTTTCCTTTCCATTATCTCCCTTGAGAGTAACCATCTTCCTAGCTTGCTTCAATATCGAAATGTATAGATCATAATCAAAAGTGATTGGGGTATGAGCCCTCATCCAGTCCCCTCCTAAAACCATATCACAACTTTCCAAATTTAGAAGTCTGAATATCTTCAAATTCCACCCCACTTGTCTTCTATTGAACCTTTGTGACCTATGATAACTGTACATTTGTTGCCTATTAGCTACTGTTACTCTCAGTGGTGTGTCCACCTGAGCCAAAACCCTTAACTCTTTAGCTGTTTAGGAATCCAGGAAGCTATGATGCTTCCTGAGTCCACTAACATCACTACAACCCTCTTTTTGATCCATCATTTAAGTTTGAAAGAGTTTGTTACTGGTGTGCCAGACATGGCATTAAGGCACACTGCTTCTTCTTCTTCACCAACCTGTTCCATCTGTTCTTGTAGTTGTTCCTCAATCTCTTGAATTTCACCTGCTTCTTCTCCCACTTTTTTAACTAAGGCCCTACATGGGCTGATTTTATTAATTAATTAAAGAGTCCAACAATGACAAGATTGAAAAAATAGAGAAAATGCAAAAAGGAAAGTAACTATGCCTATTCGACCAAGAACCCTAATTTAACAAGCTCAATCACTCTAGACAGAGGTCCCTTCTTTATGCTGCTTCATTTCTGGGAGATTAAGCTCTATGTTGTAGCTGATGACGTCGATTTTCTTTTTATAACCTTGATTTTTCTCTTCTGGTAAGATATGCATGCTCTCTTTGATTTTTCAATTCTGAGTCCAACATGTCTTTTCTCCAGAAATTGCTGATCTTGTGTTCCAATTGTAGCTCACCATTCCTGAATTTGACCTATATTTTAACTGAATATATGTTGCGCCTAAGTTTCGATGTGGATTCCTTTCTGAGTTTGACCTGCGCTGTATCTGCATATGTGAAACTAATGTTTTGATGTTATCTTTGCAGTTGTTGCATTTATTTTTGTTGAAAATTTGTCGTCCCTCATGTGAATTTTTTGATGTGCTTACCCCTTCAGTTGGTTGCATTCTACTTAGAATACCTAATTTTTGTCCAAGGGAATGAGTACCAATTGGTACTAATACCACCCATTGTACAATTATCAGACATTCTAGTATTATACAAATCAAACAGATATATCCTTTTATGGCCCACGACTGATTTTCCTGTGCTATTTGCTACTCATCCTTTTGTTGAAAGTTGCATTCCTTTATGAATGTGTCTTGTTTTCCTCCAATAATTGATTTTTGCATCATCTAGTTGAGATTTGTCTAAATCTCCATTGAACTTTTCTGCCTCCTCCTTTGTTGTGATGAGATAAATTCTTCTCCTGTGGCTTGTTGCTCTTCAAGACTTGCAAAAATAAGCAAATAGTTAGTCATAAAACTCCCTATGTTCTTCCCCCTTAGGACTTGAACATAGGGATGCCCCTCCATTTTTCATGTTTCCTTCATCCTTTACAAGGTCTTCTTCTCAGATAAGGCATATGCAATTTATCATTGTTCAACAACCTCCTTCCCTCTACTTCCAACCGTTGAAAAGAGGTAATTAGGATTCTTCCTTGGTCTAAAGCCAGGTTTTCCAGGTAGTCTGCTATCTTATTTCCCTCTCTTAGAACATGTACCACCTTGACATTCTTATTCTTCATAATCCCCCATATCTCATCCACTTCATTCACAAATTGTCAAGGCACCTCCCAGTTCTTCTGTATCACTTTCTCAAGCAATAATGAGTTTGTTTCAATAATCATCTTATCCCTCTGATTATATGATTGATGAATCTCAAAGCTTAAATTATTGCCATTGCCTCTGCTTGTGTATTTGTACAGTATGCCCCATCCATCTCATCTGCTTGTGCATCAATGATGTCTCCATTACTATTTCTATCACAAAACCCCAAGCATTTCTACCAGGATTATCCCTGGATGTTCCATTTGTATTGCATTTAAACCAACTTCTTATCCCACTTGGGTTCCTTTCTCAGCAGTTATTGCATTAAGTTGTTTCTTCTTACAAACATGAATAGGAAAATACATCTCTCCACACCTCCAGAAAGCTCCCAAAATCTTCCTGAAATCAGTCTTGATCTCAGGTATAGTATCAGGTGGTTTCATGGTAACAATGTTGCCCGTCATTATTCTTAGTAACATTTGTCATTTGCCCTACCGGTGCTATTGACCCCTTATGCACCCATCTGTTCTTCCTTTCTCTAGCATTGATAATTTTCTCCTGTTTTCTAGCACAAGACACAACTTGGGTGAGATTGTAAGGGTCATGCAGTTTGACTGTTTCTCCAATATCTTCCTTCAAGCCTCCAATGAAACACTCCAGTATAAAATCTTCAGGAACTCTTGGGTTTCTCATGAGTACCAGGGCCTTAAGGTCCTCGAATTTCTGCAAGTAAGTATTAACAGTAGTGGTTTGAACCAGTATTTTTAATTCATTCACCACCCTTTCTCAATTCTCATCATCATACCTAGCAATCAAATCCTCACAAAAGTCATCCCACCTTACTTGTTTACTGGTGAGAGTATATGAGAAATACCAGGACTCAACATCCCCTTCTAAATGCAGGGTAGCCATCTCTAATTTCTTCATAGGATCAGTGATTTTGTAAACATTGTAGTACCTTTGATATCTTCTTATGATCTGGGCTCACTTCCATTGTAAGTAGGGAGTTGTAGCTTGGTCTGGAAGTTACCCCCATTTTAATTGGCTCAATTTAAAGTTCCCTCCCATACTCAATAGCTCTTGGTTTAAATAAAATTCCATCACCTCTGTTGCTTCCTTCTAAGTCTATGTGGGTTCTGCCATTACCCCTCTCAACCAACCTCATAAAGGCATTATGAGTCTTCTCTACCATCTGTTTTATACCAGCTTGAGTTACACTCATCTCCTCCAATTTCATATTGATGGCCCCAATTCTAGTGTTAGTTTCCAGCTTATTCGACTGTATCCGACCTTCTAACTTTCGAATACTTTCCCAAGTATGTTTCGATCTAGTCGCATCAACTTCCGTCATTATCCACAGGTATAATCAAAATCGTCGCTTTGATACCAATTGTAATGAACTCAATAGTTCAGAATTCAACCAACAGTCTATATATTACACAATCCGCAAGTCAACAACTCAACAATTACAACGATTCTCATAATTAACAACTAAACCCAACAATTACAGAAATAATATGATATAATGAGTTCAACAACTATAATAATGGACGTACAAAATGAAATATGATCAAATCAGCTCCTGCTACAGACTTCAATCAATGTCTAACTTCATACATGTAATGGAATGAAATCGACAAGTCGACAACGATAATAGCTATGCCCATCAACAATAAGTTGATAGAGTTTGATCGATAGAAAAGAATTTATAGAAGATTGGGGATAGTTTAGGAAAAAAGAGAATAAAGAATAAGATGAAGAAGAGCGAGAAATAGCACAATAGAGAAAGAGACCAATATTTTCTATCCTTCTCTCTGTCGCTTTGGTGTATAAGTCGTTATCCTCCAAGTAATCACAACCCTTCCTCTAATTTCATCTCTGTCTTCCATGAGTCAAACTAACTTTTAAAATTAACTCCATATCCCCTTCTTTGAAAGAATCCGTCCTCAAATTCATGCCGCTTAAATGTAGCAATGAACCTTCATCAACAAGTGTTGATCCAATATTTCCATCATTGGACAAGTTCGGAGGTTTCATCTAGTAAGAGCCTTTTTTAAATTTGCCAAATATGGATCCGCACACAAGGCAAATGGGTTTGACTTCATATGATGCTCGTATTGGATCATGGATCCCATCATATCATAGTCCTTACCGTGAGGGACATAATCGAACCATGTACCACTCAATTTTCTGTCGATGGTTCCCTTGTCTTGAAGTAAGATAGTGACAATACCGATCCCACTATTTTCATGTTCAAGCATGGTCAACCTCACGAGCTTCTGGGAAAATGTATCCGACATTAAATCGGACTCATAATTTTTGAGTTTTGTGGAATGTTGGCAGCATGCTATCCCCTTATCATAACTTGGACTCGACTTCCTTTGCATCATATAAATTTTGGGTTTGGAGTAGAATAGGGAAGCCGCGTATCACCTAATCTTCTATTAGAAGAAGTCGTGGAATTTTGCTATTGAATTAGACTGGTGCCAACTTCCCAAACCTCATATTTATCTTTAAATAGTACCTTCATGATTGGGATCGGGATGGCAAAGGAACCATGGCCTTAGAATATATGCGAATAGGAACAAGCCAAACCATAGTCTCGAGTAACACTTGTAGTTTCGAACCAACCTTGGTCAACTTCGGGTGGTTAAACACAAAGGTTCTCGGGTAATACCTTGTGTTCTTGGGTTAAGAATATCCCTTGCATGAGACTTATGGAATAGTTTAGGTCACCAAAAAATTTGAGTGACAACAGAAGCTATTCGCACCCACCTTGTTGACTCTTGATGAACATTATTCGTTTCACCCCACTTTGGATCTTCCTTAGTTGGGAGGCGCCCTTACATGACACTTCGTAAAGTAATGAGGCTCCACCCAAGTCACCAAATTGTCTTCAATTCTCAGCATTGGAGACTTGCACTTAAAAGTGACATTGTAATTCACTCGGCTATCAATGTACACATGCCAAGTTTCATTTCTCTTTGGCACCAACAAGATATGTACCAAATGTGGGCAAAGGTCCTCTTAGACGAGCAATTCTTTAGTCTCCCCCAGATGGAATCCGTAAGCTTGATGATTGGTTAATGGACTCCTTTGAAATAAACCAAGAGCACGTTCAATGCTTTCCATCGGTGGTGGTCCATTTGCAAATTCATTCAAAAGGTCCTTCGAGTCAGGCATAGGAAATGTGCATGGACTATGGCTCGTTTGGCTTTTTCCCACCAATTCTTATTCTTGGCATCCATAGTTTTGGTGAGTAAACAATGAACTCATTGAAAATAAATCAAGGGCAAGTTCACTATCTTCTGTTGGTAGTGTTCCGGATGCAACGTCATTCGGGAGTTCCTTCACGTCGATAATTTCTACAACTTTCGCAATGTTTTCCCTTTCCTCGCACACCAATGCATCCATAGGACTCCCCTGCTTGGATTCTTTTCTACCCTTCGTGCATCAAGTAGTAGGACCTCGGCTTCACGCTTCTTTGCACGTCGAATTCTCAAGTCCTTCACCTCACTAGGTGACATCGGCACTAGTCGGATTTTCTTATCATGTTTCTGAAAGGAATAAGTATTCCTTCCTTCATCATGTTGTGCCTTCGTGTCAAGTTGCCACGGTTGCCCCAATAAACTATGACATGCATCCATGGGGAGGATGTCACACCATACCTTATCTTCATATGTTCCAATCTGAAAGCTAATAAGAGTTTGTTCCACTACTCTTAGCCTTTCATCTTGGTTTAGCTGCTGGAGATCATATGTCTTCGAATGATTGCGGGCGGGTAAATTTAACTTGTTTACCATTTCCATGGAGGCCAAGTTGACACTACTTCTTCCGTCAATAATCATGTTGCATACCTTGCCTTGTACTTTGCATCGAGTGTAAAATGATTGTTCATCTTGTGTCTCCTCGTGTCCTTCAAGTTGAGCACTCAACAGATGTGGGAGAACAAAATTTTCACACATCTCCACAATTTCTTTATCATACAATGGATTACTAAAGGAGGTATTTCCCTTTTCCTCAACACGATACAATGGGTTATTAAATGGGTACGACTTTGTTTTTCCTCTCGAAATTCCTTAATATCGGTCTTCTCTATAGAAAAGAAATTCCCACAATCGTGGTATTCTTTCTCTTTATACCTTGGATTTCTTTGCACAACCCTTGGCTCAGCATTCTTAATCACGACCTGATCCACTAGTTCCTTTTTTAAGGCTTGCACATGTTCCGCAACTAACTTGGACATAACCCTCATATGTTCCTCGTTTATGTTAGCCATAGCGTTGTTGCGTGGGATGGGAACACTTGGCTCTGATACAAATATGATGCAAGTAAGGAGGGGTTTTGTTATGTAAGTGGGTCGGGTGTTGGTGATATTCGGGTTGACCCAAAAATGGATGCAAAATAGGGTCTCGAGTTCTCGGTTTGGCTGGACATTGGGGTGTTTAGTGGCTATTTCGGGTAGATATAAAGAGAGTTGGGTCATGGAATTTTATGGGGTTGTTGTAGACATGTTGAGGGTTGTTTGATATTCGGGATTTGGTGGTTGGATGACGATGACAGAACAGTACTAAGACAGTGAGGACCTCAGTAAAGTGTGTGATGCGGACTGTTTGGGGATGTCGGGATTGTACGGTTTTTATGGGTTGTTTCGGATGGTGAACTTTGGTGGGGAGGTTTATGAGGTATTGTGGGAAGTAAGAGTAGTCAGTATATAGTAGGTTGGGTGAAGATTGAACACGAGTTACCAGATGCAAGCTCGAGTGAAGGATGGTTAGTTTGGTTAAGTGTTGGTTCGGTTGATATGGTTTAAGTGTTTGATTGTTGTGGTTGTAGTGAGATGCAGTCGATGAGCCGAAGGATAGAGACATAGGGGTTTTACTGCCCGAGTCGATACCAAGAATAAGGTGACCAATTCCACAAGGTCAAGACCGGGGTTTGCTAAGTGCAATGCCCGTGAACTAGCCAAGTGAGGGTGATCAGAAGCCCGTTTAATAACCCGAAGCTTAAGCTAGGTTGGTCCACCCAGTTCCAATGTTCGCTTACCACTAAGGGGATTACTCGAGCTTGGGTATTGATTAGGTCACACAGTCATAACTAAGACTTATACTAAAGAGAGGGGTACCCACACATGATCGATATGCTTCAACACACACGTTTATATTTCACTCAAACTCAAACTGATTATTTACAATATCCTAAGGTCCTATTTATAGTACCATAGAGACCATTCTAGAAGGAATACAAAAGGACACAACTATAAGGCCATTCGGCCGATATGGGAACAAGGGAAATGGATTGGGTTAGCTTGGGGACAAAGTTGTTTCTCGGCCATTGTGAGTACAATGTGAAAGAGTTTGGCCTTTCTCTGAGACAAGGGTAAACCCAAAATTCTTCACACTTCCATTGTAGTAACCGAGTACAAGAGGGGATGAACTTGGCTTCTCTAAACTTTATCTTATTGGAATCATTTTAGAAGCTTCCATTGCTTGCACCAAGAGTGGTTTTTGGCCAACTCTTCCACTTCTCTAGGCCGAGATTGACTTTCCTTATTTGGATCTTGAATGGTCTTCCTTGTAAGCTTCTTGTTCTTGCCACCTTGTCATCCAAATCATTCGCTATCCTTGGCATGGTTTATTCTCGGCCACTTCACCTCTTGTCCGTGGCATCTTGGCTTGAACACGACCTTGTCCCTTTTTGGAGGACCTCTCGGCTTGTCCTATTATTACAAGGTCATGAAAGGTGTCCTAATGAAAAGTAATAGCTGAAGGTAAACCACAAGCTAAAAGAAAAACAAACATGATCTTCAACCAAGACCTGCATAGAAAGCCAAATAGAAACATATTCTTGGAACTTCACGTAACAACTCCAATTCCATTCCATTTTCCTTGCCATATTAGGCATGTACGTTTAGGTTGACGGGACATCGTTGGTATTCTTTGTAAAGCTCCTCTCGACTCATGTTGAGAGATTAAGTTCGTGGGCTTTCTTTCATCAATCTCCCATTCTTTGAAAGATTCATCCTCAAATTCGTGCCGCTTAAATTTAGCAATGAACCTTCATCAACAAGTTTTGATCCAATATTTCCATCATTGGACAAGTTCGGAGGTTTCATCTTGTAAGAGCCTTCTTCTAAATTTGCCAAATATGGATCCGCACACAAGGCAAATGGTTTTGACTTCATATGATGCCCGTATTGGATCATGGATCCCATCATATCATAGTCCTTACCGTGAGGGACATAATCGAACCATGTACCACTCAATTTTCTGCCGATGGTTCCCTTGTCTTGAAGTAAGATAGTGACAATACCGATCCCACTATTTTCATGTTCAAGCATGGTCAACCTCACGAGCTTCTGGGAAAATGTATCCGACATTAAATCGGACTCATAATTTTTGAGTTTTGTAGAAGGTTGGCAGCATGCTATCCCCTTATCATAACTTGGACTCGACTTCCTTTGCATCATATAAATTTTGGGTTTGTAGTAGAATAGGGAAGCCGCGTATCACCTAATCTTCTATTAGAAGAAGTCGTGGAATTTTGCTATTGAATTAGACTGGTGCCAACTTCCCAAACCTCATATTTATCTTTAAATAGTACCTTCATGATTGGGATCGGGATGGCGAAGGAACCATGGCCTTAGAATATATGCGAATAGGAACAAGCCAAACCATAGTCTCGAGTAACACTTGTAGTTTCGAACCAACCTTGGTCAACTTCGGGTGGTTTAACACAAAGGTTCTCGGGTAATACCTTGTGTTCTTGGGTTAAGAATATCCCTTGCATGAGACTTATGGAATAGTTTAGGTCACCAAAATATTTGAGTGACAACAGAAGCTATTCGCACCCACCTTGTTGACTCTTGATGAACATTATTCGTTTCACCCCACTTTGGATCTTCGTTAGTTGGGAGCCGCCCTTACATGACACTTCTGCACCCACCTTCGTTTCATTCCGGAGTTCCTTCACGTCGGCAATTTCAACAACTTCTGCAATGTTCTCCCTCTCCTTGCATGCCAATGAATCCATAGGACTCCTCTTCTTGGATTCTTCTTATACCCTTCGTACATCAAGTAGTAGGGCCTCGGCTTCACACCTTTTTGCACGTCGAATTCTCAAGTCCTTCACCTCACTAGATGACATCGACACTAGTCAAATTTTCTTATTATGTTTCTGAAAGGAATAAGTATTCCTTCTTCATCATCTTGTGCCTTCGTGTCAAGTTGCCATGGTTGCCCCAATAATGTATGACATGAATCCATGGGGAGGATGTCACACCATACCTTATCTTCATATGTTCCAATCCGAAAGCCAACAAGAGTTTGTTCCACTACTCTTAGCCTTTCATCTTGGTTTAGTCATTGTAGATCATATGACTTCAGATGATTGCGGATGGGTAATTTTAACTTGTCCACCATTTCCACGGAGGTCAAGTTGACACTACTTCTTCCGTCAATAATCATGTTGCACACCTTTCCTTGGACTTTGCGTCGATTGTAAAAGGATTGTTCATCTTGTGTCTCCTCGTGTCCTTCGGGTTGAACACTTAACGAATGTCGGAGAACAAAATTTTCATACATCTCCGCAAGTGCAACATCTTCCTCCACAATTTCTTGATCATATAATGGAGTACTACATGAGGTATTTCCCTTTTCCTCTACATGATAAAATGGACTATTAAAATGGGTATGACCTTGTTTTTCCTCTCAGAATTCCTTGATTTCGGTCTTCTATAAAGAAAAGAAATTCCCACAACCGTGGTATTCTTTCTCTTCACACCTTGGATTGCTCTGCACAACCTTTGGTTCATCATTGTTAATAATGGCCTGATCCACAGGTTTCTTTTTCAAGGCTTGCACATGTTCCGTAACTAACTCAGACATAACCCTCCTAAGTTCCTCATTTATGTTAGCCATAGCGTTGTTGCGTGGGACGGGAACGCTTGGCTCTGATACAAATCTGATGCAAGTAAGGAGTAGTGTTGTTGTGTAAGTGGGTCGGGTGTTGGTGATATTCGGGTTGAACCAAAAATGGATGCTAAAATGGGGTCTCGGGTTCTCGGTTTGGCTGGACAGTGGGGTGTTTGGTGCCTATTTAGGGTAGATATGAAGAGATTTAGGTCAAGGCATTTTATGGGGTTGTTGTAGACATGTTGAGCGTTGTTTTGATATTTGGGATTTTGTGGTTGGATGACGGCAAGATGACAGAACAGTACTGAGACAGTGAGGACCTTGGTAAAGTGTGTGATGAGGACTGTTTGGGGTTATCGGGATTGGACGGGTATTTGTGGGTTGTTTCGGATGGTGAACTTTGGTGGCGAGGTTTCTGAGGTATTGTGGGAGGTAAGAGTAGTCAGTATATAGTAGTTTGGGTGAAGATTGAACACGAGTTTCCAGATGCAAGCTCGAGTGAAGGATGGTTGATTTGGTTAAGTGTCGGTTCGGTTGCTATATTTTAAGTGTTTGGTTGTTGTGGTTGTAGTGAGATGCGGTCGATGAGCCCAAGTATAGAGACACAAGGGTTTTACTGCCATAGTCGACACCAAGGATAAGGTGACCAATTCCACAAGGTCAAGACAGGGGTTTGCTAAGTGCAATGCCCATGAACTAGCAAAATGAATGTGATCGGAAGCCATTTTAGTGACCCGAAGCTTAGGCTAGGTTGGTCCACACAGTTCCAACGCTCGCTTACCACTAAGGGGGTTACTCGAGCTTGGGTATTGATTAGGTCACACAGTCATAACCAAGACTTACACTAAAGGGAGGGGTTACCCACACAAGATCGATATGCTTCAAGACACAAGTTGAAAACACAAGTTTATATTTCACTCAAACTCAAACTGATTTTTTACAATATCCTAAGGCCCTATTTATAGTACCATAGAGACCATTCTAGAAGGAATACAAACGGACACAACTACAAGGCCATTCGGCCGAAATGGGAACAAGGGAAAGGGATTGTGTTAGCTTGGGGACCAAGTTGTTTCTCGACCATTGTGAGTACAATGTGAAAGAGTTTGGCCTTTATTGGAGACAAGGGTAATCCCAAACTTCTTCACACTTCCATTGTAGTAACCGACTAGAAGAGGGGATGAACTTGACTTCTCTAGACTTCATCTTCTTGGAATCATTTTAGAAGATTCCATTTCTTGCACCAGGAGTGGTTTTCGGCCAACTCTTCCACTTATCTAAGCCGAGCTTGACTTTACTTATTTGCCTCTTGAATGGTCTTCCTTGGAAGATAAATGTTCTTTCCACCTTGTCATCCAAATCATCTGTTGTCCTTGCCATGGTGTATTCTCAGCCACCTCACCACCTGTCTATGACATCTTGGCTTGAACATGACCTTGTCCCTTTTAGGAGGACTTTTCGGCTTGTCCTTTTATTACAAGGTATTGAAAGGCGTCCTAATGAAAACTAATAGATAAGCTAAGAGCTAAATGAAAACCACAAGCTAAAAGATAAATAAACATGGTATTCGACCAAGCCTACATACAATGACGAATATAAACATGTTCTTGAACATTTATGTAACAACTCCAGTTCCATTCCATTTTCCATTCCATATTAGGCATGTGAGTGTAGGTTAACGGGTCATCATTGGTATTCTTAGTAAAGCTCATCTCGACTCATGTTGAGAGGTTAAGTTCGTGGGCTTTCTTTCATCAGGTCCCTTCAAGATATTGGCCAGGTTCGGAGAAAGTGCTTTCTAGATCGAACTCCCAGATGAATATGGAGGTGTTAGTTCAACATTTAATGTTGTAGACTTATCACCATACTTAGATGACGAGAATTTGAGGGCAAATCCTGTTAAAGATGTGGAGATTGATGAAAGAAAGGTTGTGAACTTAAGCTTCCAACAGGAGCCGCGAAACAATTTTCTAGGGGTGCCAAAAATTGCCAACCATCCTATGGTGACATGCCGAATGTGGAACAGAATATGGAATGGAGTTGAGGACAAGACTTGAAGACTCAAGAAAATAACATTTTCGACCTTTATGTAGGTCTTGGACGAGACCATTTTCTTTAGCTTATTTTTAATTCCTAGCTTAACTACTAGCTCTCCTTAAGACATAATTAATTGGCCTTGTAATAAGATAGGTGACTAAGCAATCCGTGTAATGAGATAAGGTGACTAGGCCGAAGAACAATCTAGAAATGGAATCTTCCAAACATGCCCCAAGGATATAGTTCATGAACTAGCTAGTTCATGCACTATCTACATGGGTGACACAAAAGGGTGGCCTAGAGAACATGCAGGGTTGTCTTATTCCTTTCCCCCAAATCGGCCGAGACCCTTCTCCCTTCCCCCTTTCCCATTGTGGCCGAATGGTTCATATATTGTGTCTATCTAGTTGTCTTCTAGAAGGGTCTAAGTACTAGTATAAATAGGACATGTAAATTATGTAAATAAACATTGAAGATTTATGAAATATAAATAGGACATGATGTAAGTACTGGTTGGTCCTTTTGTGGTCCGAACCTCGATCCTTTTGTGGGTCAAATCCTTGGTGCATGTCTAGTTAGAACTTTTGTGATCTAGCTAAACCTAAGTTAAGGGTTCCTTCCGTGTAAGTTTATTTAGAACTTTTGTGATCTAACTATGCCCAAGCTAAGGTTCTATCCGGCCTTTCCACTTGGTTTGCACCCGAGCTTGTCCTTAGTAACCTCGTGTCCAATCCTTATCCAAATTGCTTCATTCGTTTCACCACAACATCCTACAACACTTCTCCAATTCACATCCCAAAGGCCTTAAACCAAAACATCATAAAACCACCCGAACACCCCAACCATTTCCCTCACCATCCCGGTCGAATCCCTATACCGTCAACCTACTGTCCCGATCAGTTTCTGCCACCTTACCACTATCCAACCACTAAACCCCGACCACAAATATAACCCTCAACGTGTCTAGAACATCCCCACAAAACATCTTAACTCATTTACACCATAAACTACCTGTGTAAGCCCCACAACACCACAATGTCTAGTGAATCCGAGAACCCAACACCCCACATTTTGAGTCCATTTTCACGTCAATATGTTTCTACCCAAACTTCGACCAACCTACCCTCACAAACCCCTCCTTATATACATCACTATTATTCATTACTTAGTTTTGTATATGTCACCTAAATGTGGCCGAAGGTAACCTGTATCTGTTTAACCCCGAAGGCAAGCGCACGTTTGTATAGCCCCGAAGATGATATGTGTAATATGTGTATGTATATTCCCAAATGCGGTCTATGTATGTATATCCCTGTAGGCAATATATATGGCCAATAGACCCGAAGGCAATCTGTCATAGCCCCGAAGGAAGACATCATAGCCCCAAAGGCACTATAATTCTATACAGTCTATAGTCATGCTTTTAATCGTTCTACTACTTAGCTAAACATGGATGACTATAAATCATTCTGGATGAGGGAGGATAATTATAGTAGGGTCGTGACAACCCAAAAGCAATTTCTATAATTAGCACATATTTGTGTGATTTGATCAAACCTAACTCAATAAGGAAATCATGCCAAAATAAGGAAGAGGGATAACCTTCACATACCTTATGTCAATATTTCACGAGCTTTCGAACACTCGACGAATGATAAACTAAATTAAATGAATAACTCGGATCAATTTCAGATCAATATGTAAGGGAAAATTTCACTTAGACATTTCAACAAACACTTTGTGTGCATAAGATTCATATTCTCTTCTATATAGAAACCTATACATGTAGCAACACAATAAATTTTCCTAATCTTCCTCGTTAAACTCCATAACATCTACACAATCCAACAACTTCATTTTACACTCATAACTTTACACAAATAACCCAACAACTCAACAAACAAAGTTTAATAGCTCCAAGAATCACTTCAATAGACTAGTAGCAACAACCACTCCTTACAACTTGTAGCGCTTAAGAACAAGGAGAGGAAGGTAGAACTTACCTCAAACTACCAAAATCACTCTAGTACAGAGGTTACTTCAACTCTAAGATTTCTCAAAAATTGACACAACAAGGAGAAACACGATCTAGCGATTGGCACCGACATAACCCGTGGCGGGGTCTGTGAACCGCAAACCGTGCCTGCAAATCACACATTGGGTGGCAGACCTAGCCAGTGTTCCGCCAAAAATATCCCCAACATCACTTTCTTACACCGTTCATAACATTTTTTATAGAGCTCCGATTGACAAATGGTTTGTTGCATTGGAAAGAAGATTCCCTGAACCTGAACTTAGATAGATTATTCACTCCATCACTACTTATACACGGGAAGATATTCCCCTTCCAAGATGGGCCGAAAATCCTATCTCCCTCTTCCCGAATTTTGACGAACTTAATTTCTTTGATTCGTTTAACCTCGAAACCTTTTACTATTCTCTTAAAACTTGATAAAAACCTTCATTGACCTTAAAAGGGTATCATAACCTTCCTGACTTACGTTATCTAGCTTACAATGATGTCGATGTACAAAGTATGTGGTGTAACACTGTTCCCCCCTTAGAAATATTCGTCCTTGAATGTTAACCCTTAGAGGCTTTGCAAAAATTATTTTGCTGGAGCATCTTGCCTTGCATAATAATTCCAATTGGGACCTCACATAGTAGTATACCTATTATTCTCACTAACCCATCACCGGTTATCACTTTTCTGGTTTATGCCTGATTAGTATATTTTAGTCCCACCCTTTATCTATAAATTGGCTACCCTTTGGTCGCCTAACACGTGACCCTTATTTGTTGAACTCTCTATCACACATTCTACTAAGAAGGGTCAATATTCATCTAATCAAGTCTACAATTGTCAGCCTCCTAACTTTCCCTTGCATTTGACACTTGGTTCTTTCTTCGCCTATATTCCTCTTTGAAAGTTTAAATGTTTCTAATTCCCACTCAGATTCATTCTCTTACTTAGTCTTCCCAGCTTTAAACGTCATCCCTCTATAAGTCATGTTAAGTCTAACAAGATTCTATCTTATCTTTAACGTCTAAAACGAATATATCTAACCTTATAAAATCAACTAAGGTCTGATGGCTACATATCATTATCGCACGATCCTACAAGAACTATATAGGAATAGCTAACTCGATAATTATCTTAAAAATTATGAACGACTTAGTTCACAACTCAAATAGTATATCAACTTTTCCATAACTAATTGGGTACTATAGAGAAAGTGGGTCGGAAACTTGTCAAAGTATAATTACTATATAGGTACGAATTCACTGTACCTGCAATATTATCTGGAGGATGCTCGGGGTTCGGTCGACCGGATAAAGCATAGATGCAGTTTTGACTATTGCCTAAACTAGAGGTTCCACCTCGACCTCGACCTCTGCCATAAGAAGATTGGTACCCTTGACCTAGGGGGATTATTGAAGAAGATGATCCTGCTACTAAGTCCATTGGCTACATCGTGCCACCTTACCCTCTATTTGGGCAATACCTCATCATGTGACCCTCACGACCACACATGTTAAAAAATGGTCGATCCTAGCCTACACCTTCCATAATGCCCTCTGCTGCAAGTACCATAGCGTGGAGGGGCAGATCTTATCTAATCTGAACTCTGCTGCCTCTGCGAGGCTGATGCTTAGGAGGTTTGACCTGGTCCCGATTTAATATAACACTGTGACTGAGAGGACTGCGGTCTGGGTGGGTGTCTGAACTGTCGTGGCCTGGAACCAATATGGGGCTCCTCTTAAGTCCCAGTTAGTGATGAAAAGAAGGCCGTAAACTTATGTTTCCAATATGAGCCACGAGGTGATTTTCTAGGAGTTCCAGATTATCAACCGTCCTATGGTGACATGCTTAATGTGGAGTGGAGTTCAAGACAAGACTTGATGATCCAAGAAGGAAACATTTTATTTGGCTTTTAAGTAGGTATTGGCCGAGACCACCTTTTAGCTTGTTTTAATTCCTAGATTAATTACTAGATCCCCTTATATCTTAATTACTATGCCATGTAATAAGATAAGATGACCAAGCAAAGAACCATCTAGAAGGAGAAGCTTCCAACGTTCCCCAGGAGGTAATTCATGAACTAGGTAGTTCATGCACTTATCTACATGGATGACACAAAAGGGTGGCCTAGAGAACATGAAGAGTTAGGTCTTTTTCCTTCTCCCAAATCGGCCGATCCTCTCCCCTTTCCCATTCGTCCTAGATTCATTTTTATGTCTATCTTATTACATCTTCTAGAAGGTTTAGAACTGGTATAAATAGGGGATGTATTTGATGAAAGGAGACATTGAAATTTTATGAAATATATTTGAGTTTTCTCAAACTTTGCTAAGTTATTCAACTTTTGTGTTGTTATCTTAGTTGGTCCTTTTGTGTTCCAAACCTTGGTCCATTTGTGGTCCAACCCTTGGTCCTTTTGTGGTCCAAACCCTAGGTGTAAGTCTAGTTAGAAATTTTGTGATCTAACTATACCCAAGCTAAGGTTCTATCCAGTTACTTTGTCACAAACAATGATAAGGTCATCTCGGCCTATATCACCTTACCCGCACCAGAACTTGTCTATAAATTTCGTGCCCAATCATTTTCCAAACTGCCTAATCCCTTTCACCCCATTACACTACAACACTTCCCCAACCTATACCGAAAAGGTCGTTAACCAACTCCTCCGAAAAACACCCGATAACCCAACCAACTACTCCACCATCCTTATCGGGTTCAACCTTCGTACCTTAATGTCCCGACCAGTTTCCGCCACCTTACCACTATCCAACCACCAAATACCAACCACCAACATAACCTACAACGTGTCTAGTTCATCTTTTCCAAACACCTTAGCCCCAAACAACCTAAGGGCACCCGTACACCTCCCATAAACCTAAAATGTCCAGAAACTGTCCTATTCCACCAACCTCCATTTTGCTCTCATATTTGTGTCCGTCCAGCCCCAAGCCTCTAACGAGTTATAACTATATCATGACCGGGACAGGGCCCCAGCCTACCCATGATCTGCAACATACCAAAAATATAGACCTTACAACAAAAGCTAATACTCGGCGGATTCTACTGGTGCGATCCTTCCTGCAACATGTCTGAACCTGCGGGCATGAACATAGTGTCCCTAGGCAAAGGGATATCAGTATGAGATAATGTACCGAGTATGTACAGTGACTAAAACTTAACAGAACTTAAATGTAAAGAAAATTGAATATGAACTGAAGAGCTATTAAAAGAACTGATTATGTTTACCTGCCTCTGTCATCTACTAATTATTCATTACTTAGTCTCGTATAAGGCACCTAAAGTGGATAAATAGCCCCGAAGGCAACCTATATATGTTTAATCCCAAAGGAAAGTGCGCGTTTGTATAGCCCCGAAGGCGATCTATGTCGGTATAGCCCCGTAGGCGATCTGTATGGCTAATAGCCCCGAAGTCAATCTATCATAGCATTGAAGGAAGACATTAGATCCCCGGAGGAATCTATTATAGCCCGAAGGCAACCATCATATCCCCGGAGAAATCTATCATAGCCCGAAGGCAACCATCATATCCCCGAAGGCACTATAATTCTATACAGTCTATAGTCATGCTTTATCATTCTACTACTTAGCTAAACATAGCTGACTGCAACTCATTCTCGATAAGGGAGGATCATTAGAATAGGCTCATGATAACCCAAAAGTGATTTCTATAACTAGCACATCTTTGTGTAATTTGATCGAACCTAACTCAATAAGGAAATCATGCTAAAACAAGGAAGAGGGATATCGTTCACATACCTTATGTTGATATTTCACGAGCTTCTGAATGATGTACGAACGATAAACTACATTAAACGTGTAAATCAAATCAATTTCAGATCAATATCAAAGGGAAGACTTCACTTAGACATTTCAACAAACACCTTGTGTGCATAAGATTCATATTCTCTTCTATATAAAAACCTATACATATAGCAACACAATAAATTCTCCTAATCTTCCTCGTTAAACTCCATAACATCTACACAATCCAACAACTTTATTTTACACTCATAACTTTACACAAACAGCCCAACAACCATAAATAAAGTTCAATAGCTCCAACAATCACTTCAACAAACTATAGCAACAACCACTCCTTACAACTTGTAGAGATTAAGAACAAGGAGAGGAAGGTAGAACTTACCTCAAACTTCCAAAATCATTCTTGTACAGAGGTTACTTCAACTCCAAGATTTCTCTGAAGTTGACACAACTAGGAGAAACACAATCTAGCAATAGACACAAGGTGTTTGTTGTGCCCTAGGTGAACTAGTAATGTGTTAGAATTCCAGAGATAGCATTTTCTTGAGTTATGCTTCTCATTCGAGGATGAATAATCCCAAAGGGGGATTATGTAACTCCCCATACTTCTCAACGTATGTAAGACTAAGTTGAAGTCGACAAGGCTACTTGAATATAGAAGAATTAGCCCTAAGGGTCCAAGTGTATGTATTTTGTTAAGCCTAGTTGAAGTAGATGTGATTTGTAAACAAATGAGATGACAGATAAATGTTGATGGCCTACTTGTTTCATCTATATGTTTCACCTACTTGATTAGATATCCTATGTTCTTGAGCTACTAGCTCACATGTCCAAGTTGCTTACACATCCTAGTTGCTTACACGTCCTACTCATTTCACATCCTACTTATTACACGAGGATGACACATATGTTTAGAGCTAATTAGTAACATTCTATCTTAAGTAAGTGACAAGTAGGTGCATCACCTACTTATCAAAGGAGAGGACCAAATTTTTTCACATAAGCAAGTAGGTGCATCACATACTTAACGTGTGTGGACCAAGTTAAAAGGGTAAGAGAATGCATAGGGATGTGCAACATTGGGGCAACCCGTGACCCATATGCCCAAGCCTATTTAATAGGGCAAATATACATGTAGTAGAGATATATTTTCACTTACACAATGTTCATATCTCCTTTCTCTACGTTCTCTCTCCAGCAGCCATCAACCATGGATGTTTCTCCCTTCTCCATATTCTTCATATTGAGCTCCAAGCTCTCATAGAAGACATAGATTCCTCTTCTTCCTCCTCCATAAGCTTAAGGAAATTCTCTCTCTCTTTCTCTATTCACACAAACAAGGCATCATCCCTCTTTCTCCTTTAAGGTTCTTGAGTGTTCTACAATTCTTCTTGAAATAGCCCATAAAATTATCTCCTCTCCTCTGGGGAATCAAGTAATTGAGACGTTCCTACAAGATAAGTAAGTGGAAGGAGTAGTAGAGTTGGCAGCCAAGGTACTGTATCTTTCTCTCAAGTTTAAGGTAACTAATTTCAAGTTTAAGTTGGAATTTCTCTTCTCTGCTATCACACAAAGTTGTATTGATATTTCTCTACCATAGTTTCTTGAGGGAAGCCTTAAAAGGTGAAATTCAAGGGCTGGAAATTAGACAGCAAGGTAAGTCCCTCCTTCTACTTCTTATCTATAAGTTAGTTTAAGCTTTAGATGTGTTTCAGTTGGAACAAGTTCATGGGTTGATGGCTTAATGTTATAAATGTGCTAGTGGGCTTGTTATGTAGTTTTGTGGCTATTTTTGTTGTTGTTTTAGGTGTTGTACATATGGTGGTTGGATATTTTCATTGTTTTTATTATAAATTAAGAAGTAGGATATAGAAGAAATGGGGGAGATTCTTCTCGTTTAATAGTAAGATGAACTTGTCGTTGATGGTTGAATGATATAGTTGTATTGCTAGTGATGTTGTATTAACATATTGGGACTGATTTCGTGGTATGTGGGGTTGTTCCTATGATTTTAAGTTACCGGATATTGATATAATTATAGTTATATATCGTTGATAGTGTTACAAGGATTAGAAACGAGATAGGCTTGGATGATCTCGTGGAAACACTTGTAGAATGAGCTTGTCATTCATTATCTAGTTGGTGTGTTTTCTTATTGATACTAGTCTTCTTTTCTTGGTTGTAGTTGAAATTGTGAAGGAGGCTGATCTTTCCATCTCGGTTGGAACGTCAACTTAAAGATACGTGAGGCTATTCCTTGACTCGCCATTATGGCACGACATGTATTAATTGCTTCCTATGCAAACTATGAAGTTTAGAGCTCACAAGTGTAGTAAATCTGTGTTTTGAGCCTTTAAGAGTTTCCTAAGAGATATTGTGTGACAAAAATCAGTTGTTACATAAACGTGTTACTCCCCGAAATGAATCTATGAGTTTTAATAAAGGGAATAGAGCTTCCCCTTAGGTGGGATTATATATTAGATGTCTACAAAGTACGATTCCAAGGATGAATTCTAGAGGTGCTCCTCTTATGTATTTGAAAGCTTCAAGTTCTTCCTATTTGACGACACCTCAACAATACAAGTTTCACATGTATATGAGATGTCTTGTATTCCATATAAAAAGTTTATATGAGTCACCGCGACTCCCTCTTAAGAGTTCCAATAGCATAATGATGATTAATAAGAGTTCTCCACTTAGGTGCTTCATAGCTTCATGTATGACCTATTTGGTATTTGCCCCGATGGGTTAAGTTTCATAAGTGTATTGGCATCCCCTTGCTCCTGCTAGAGAGTAAGTACGAGCCATAGTGGTATCCTCAAAAGAATTTTTGTAATGTGACGATCATTAATTGTTGACGAAATAAGAGCTTTGCATGTTGGATAGTCGTGGTGTGTCCTAGTGGCCAGTAGTATAAGTGAAGAGGACTTACTTGACGACATTTTCTAGTCAATGGAGAGATGAGAACCCTACTTCCTAGATATTTATTATAGTGATAACGAAATTACCCTTTAAGCAAGATGATATTGATAGAATACAAAGTATGATTAATGAGATTATAGAACATTGTCTAAGGTGGATGATGATTAGGATGAATTGTATTATGGCTTCCAAATGTTAGTTGAGGAGTTATAGATTTATTGCTAAAATATGATACTGATGGTTATGAGCTACATGTATGTGGCAATAGAGAGTGACTTAAGATGAATGATATCCTACGACCAAAATCTACGTGACCATTACGAGTATAGACTTTACGGTAAGTTGAATCGTGAAAGGAGATCCATAGCTTCATCAATATACTTCAGATTCTATTGAGGCTTAATTAGATGGATGAGTTCTACAGTATTATTGATGGATTCCAGATCACTAGTTAATGTAAATCATACTAATGGCGTTAGTTAGTCGTTATGAAGGTATAGACGTTAATTTAAGGTGAACCATATGGGCAGTACCTATGTTACCGTTATAAGGGTATAGGACATCCTGTAAGTAGAATCACTTGACATAGATGAACATAGTTCTGCCCGGTGGTAAGATGATTCGAAAGACTAGGATCTAAGTTCGGAAAGTATTCAAAAGTGGATTGTAGAACAACATGCGTGTATATCTAGGGCATATATGCCTTCTCCCACATGAAGTACAATCATACATCTCTTCTTTATATGAAGAATAAGGTATCATAAGTCTTCTACTTGAACACAATGTGCCATTTCTATGATTTCATTTGGATTACATCAAGTTCTCATAAGTGATTCAATTCTCGCTATTCTGGAGTTCATATGTCCCCAAGGGTCCGAGGTTAAGAATCATAAGAGTAGAAATTATGTAAGGGTTTTCCTTTCCTTCAACATGAGTTAGCCCCGTATGTTTTCCTTCAAATAAACATCTTATCATAGATACTCCACTTATGGCACCTGATGGTTTCATATGATCGCCACCTGATATTCTCTTGTTGAGTCGAGCTTTATGTTGTGTTTGTAGTCTCTTGTTGTGGGTTTGGAGTTGATGTTGTCCATTGGTATATGTCATAAATAATATCCATAACAACCTACAGAAGGTTGTTATATCATATGCAATTCTAAACAAAGTTATAAGTTAATAAGAAAGGAGCCTAAAGTGCTATTCCTATGTATTACTATGAACACCACTGAAGTATTACTATTATCAGTGGGCGATGTATATATGATATGAACACCACCGATTGAGCGATGTTATTACTATACGAACACCATTGAGCTATAATCGGTGTGCGATGGCCCTATGTGGTGTATATAATATGATTACCAACACTGAGCTATAATCGGTGGGCGGTGTCCCTATGTGTCATATATACCATGATTACCACCACCGAGCTATAATAGGTGGGAGATATCCTTAAGTGGCATATACATATGTCATACATAGTGGATAGCCATATGTGGCACACATAATGTACTATAAGTGTAAGAATAAACCTAATGTATGATCATCCCAAGTGTTACAATGAACGATCCCATAATGGCGCTCCACATAGTGACCCAAAGATATCATCAGAAAGATCCTAAAGAAAGATCCTAAAGAAAGTTCAGAAAGAAAAAAGTACGATAAGGTTCAGTAAGTGTTCCTATATATGTTTAAGAGATTTCAGTTATATCTACTTGATTACATTTTAGTTATCTCTTCTATGATCTTTAATTTATTGTATATGCTTGATGTCTACCTTACATACTCAGTACAATCTTCCTGTACTGATGTTCATTAGTCGGGGGTGATGCATTTGTTATGTTTCACATTGCAAGTCCAGTTATACAAATTGACAGACTTGTTTGCTAGATAGTGCAGATAATCAGCCAAAACGTTGTATGCTCCATTTCTACATGGGGATGAGTCAGGTCTAATAATTGCATTAAGGTCAGAAATTATGGGTTGCTCGGGGCCCTGTCCCAACACTTTTGTCAATGTTTTGTGTATAAATATTCGTAGAGGATTCATAGACAGTATATGTGGGTTCATTTGTAATCAGTTGCATTTCATAGGCATTTGGACATATCTATGTACAAAAACAATATCATACACATATTTCTATTGTGTTATAAATTATGTCATGTATACTATTACTGGTTCACTATAGATGCAAATGGAATGTAGTCTGTCCCAGTCAATATTAGGGCGTGAGTGAGTGGTATCATAGCAGTTCAGTCCTAGGGAGTCTATGAAACTGTGTCTAGTAGTGTCTCACTTATGGGTTTCTTGCGGGCCATACTTGTAATCGTGAAGCTATGTGGTATTTAGGAAATGTTACACTTCTTTCATACTCCAGATCGTGTAATAGAGCTATACCTTAAGAGGTCATTCTATTCCTTAAAATTCTGAGTAGAGGGATAAGTAATCACAAAGTCTCAATCAGATCAGATGTGCCACCGCAAGTAATGTGTTAGAATTTTAGAGATAATATTTTCTTGAGTTATGCTTCTCATTCGAGGATGATTTATCCAAAGGGGGGGGCTTGATGTAACTCCCCATACTTCTCAACGTATGTAAGACTAAGTTGAAGTCGACAAGGCTACTTGAATATAGAAGAATCAGCCCTAAGAGTCCAAGTGTATGTATTTTGTTAAGCCTAGTTAAAGTAAATGTGATTCTTAAACGAATGAGATGACGAATAAATGTAGATGACCTACTATTTTTACCTATATGTTTCACATACTTGATTAGATGTCCTATGTGATTGAGCTACTAGCACACGTCCAACTTTTTGCACGTCTGTTTGCTTACACGTCCTACTCGTTTCACATCCTACTTATTAAATGAGGACGCCTCACGTGTTTTGAGCTAATTAGTAACCTTCTAGCTTAAGTAAGTGACAAGTAGGTGCCTCACCTACTTACCAAAGGAGAGGACTAGATTTCATCACATAAAAAAGTAGGTGCATCACTACATAAGGTGTGTGGACCAAGATAAAAGGGTAAGAGAAAGGATAGAGATGGGAAGCCTTGGGTGGCCCATTACCCATCTTCCCAAGCCTATTTAATAGGGCATATATACATTTAGTAGAGATACATTTTCACTTCAACAATGTTCATATCTCCTCTCTCTACATTCTCTCTCCAGTAGCCAACAACCATGGATGTTTCTCTCTTCTCCATCTTCTTCATATTGAGGTCCAAGCTCTCATGGCAGCCATGGATGCATCTTCTTCCTACTCCATAAGCTAAAGGTAATTCTCTCTCTCTCTATTTACACAAACAACGCAGCAACCTTCTTTCTCCTTTAGGGTTCTTGAGTGTTCTTCAATTCTTCTTGGAACAGCCTATAAAATTATCTCCTATCTACTAGGGACTCAAGTAATAGAGAGATTCATACAAGTAAGTGGAAGAAGTACTAGAGTTGGCAGCCAAGGTGCTGCCTCTTTCTCTCAAGTTTAAGATACCTAATTTCAAGTTTAAGTTTGGATTTCTCTTCTTTGCTGTCACACAAGGTTGTATTGATATTTCTCTACCATAGTTGCTTGAAAGAAGCCTTAGAAGATGAAAAAAAAATAGCTCGACGCCAGGATGATAAAAAGCTTAACACCTCTTATTCTTATTACTTTTTCAATATGAAAACGAAAAAAAAAATGAAAAATAAAAAAACGGCTGGAAATTGGATAGAAAGGTAAGTCCCTCATTATACTTCATATGTATAAGTTAGTTTAAGCATTAGATGTGTTTTAGTTACTACAAGTTCATGGGTTGATAGCTTAATGTTATAAATGAGTTCGTGGGCTTGTTATGTAGTTTTAGGGTTGTTCTTTTAGGTGATGTAGATATGGTGGTTGGATGTTATTGTTGTTGTTGTTGTGAATTGAGCCAGTGGGATGTGGAAGAAACAAGGGAGATGCTGTCCGTTTAACTGTAAATGAACTTTCCATTGATGGTTGAATGATGTAGTTGTGTTGCTAATGATGTTGTATTAACATGTTGGGACTTGGTATGTGGGGATGTTCCTATGATGTTAAGTTGTTGAATATTGATATAATTATAGTTATGTATCGTTGATGGTGCTACAAGGATTATAAAGGAGATAGGCTTCGATGATCCCGTGGAAATACTTGTAGAACGAGCTTGTCACTCATTAGGTAGTTGGTGTGTTTTTTTATTGATGCTAGTCTTGTTTTCCTGGATGTAGTTCGACTTGTGAAGGAGGCTGATCTTTCCATCTCGATTTGAACGTCTACTTAAAAGTATGTGAGGCTATTTCTTGACTCGCCATTATTGGCACGACATGTATTAATATCTTCCTATGCGAACTATGAAGTCTATATCTCACAAGTGTAGTAACTCTGTGTTTTGAGCCTTTAAGAATTTCCTAAGAGATATCATGTGACCAAAATCAATTGTTACTTAAATGTGTTACTCCCCGTAGGCAAGCTATGATTTTTCATAAGATGGAATAGAGCTTCCTCTTAGGTGGGATTATATATTAGATGTCTACAAAGTATGATTCTAAGGATGAATTCTAGAGGTGGTCCTCTCATGTATTTGAAAGCTTCAAGTTCTTCCTATTTGATGTCACATCAACAATACAAGTTTCACATGTCTATGAGAAGTCTTGTATTCCATCCAGAAAGTTTATATCAGTCACCGCGGCTCCCTCTTAAGAGTTCCGATAGCATAATGATGATTAATAAGAGTTTCTCCACATAGGTGCTTCGTAGCTTCATGTAGGACCTATTTGGTATTGCCCCGATGAGTTAAGTTTCATAAGTGTATTGGCAGCCCCTTGCTCCTGCTAGAGTGTAAGTACGAGCCATAGTGGTACCCTCAAAAGAATTTTCATAATGTGACGATCATTAGTTGGTGACGAAAGAAGAGCTTTGCATGTTGGGTAGTCATGGTGTGTCCTAGTGGCCAGTATAAGTGAAGAGGACTTAGGGTGTGTTTGGTATGAAGGAAACATTTTCTGGAAAATGTTTTCCAATTTTCCCATGTTTCGTTGGTTATAGTGCCTTGGAAAACAGTTTTTTTTGGAAAACAAGTTCCTTAAAATGAGAAAAATGACTTTCCTAGTGGAAGTAGGGAAAACAAGTCCATAAGTGACATTTCAAGTTTATTATCTCCTCCCCACCCACCCAACACACCCAACCTACACCACCTTGACCATCCCACACCCACCACCCCGAATACCCGTTCCCCACCCATCCCACCCCCATAGTATTTTGGTATATTACATATAAAAGCTTTAAGGATAATATTTTCTTGCTTACATACCAAAGACTAGAAAATGAGTAAGAAATCCACTTATTTTCCAAGAAAACATTTTCTAGGAAAATATTTTCCTTCGTACCAAACACACCCTTACGTGACAACATTTGGTAGTCAATGGAGAGATGAGAACCCTACTACCCAGAGACTTATTATAGTCATAACGAAGTTACCCTTTAAGTAATATGATGTTGATAGACTACAAAGTATGATCAATGAGATTATAGAATGTTGTGTAAGGTGGATGATGTTTAGGATGAATTGTATTATGGCTTCCAAATGTTAGTTAAGGAGTTATAGATTTATTGCTAAAAATATGATACTGATGGTTATGCGCTACATGTATGTGGCAATAGAGAGTGACTTAAGATGAATGATATCCTACGACCAACTTCTACATGACCATTATGGGTATAGACTATAAGGTAAGATGAATCGTGAAAGGAGATCTAGGGCTTCATCAATATACTTCAGATTCTATTGAGGCTTAATTAGATGGATGTGTTCTATAGTATTTTTAACGGATTCCTGATAACTACTTAAGGTAAATCATACTGATGGCATTCGATTGTCGTTATGAACTTAAAGATTTTAATTTTAGGTGAACCATATGGGCAGTACCCATGTTACTGTTATTGGGTATAGGACATCCTGTAAGAAGAATTACTTGACATAGATGAACATAGTTCTCCCCGATGGTTATATGATTCAAAATACTAGGTTCTACGTTCGGAAAGTATTCAAAAGTGGATTGTAGAACAACAAGCATGTATGTCTAGGGCGTATATGCCTTCTCCAACATAAAGTACAATCATACGTCTCTTTCTTATATAAAGAATAAGGTATCGCAAGCCTTCTACTTGAACAGACTATGCCCTTTCTATGATGTCATTTGGATCACATCAAGTTCTCATAAGTGATTCAATTCTGGCTATTCTGGAGTTCATATGTCCCCAAAGGTCCTAGGTTAAGAATCATAAGAGTAGAAATTATGTAATGGTTGTCATTTCCTTCATTCAACATGAGTCAACCTACTCGTGGCACCTGATGGTTTCATATGTTCGCCACCTGATATTGTCTTATTGAGTCGAGCTTTATGTTATGTTTGTAGTCTCTTGTTGGGGGTTTGGAGCTGATGTTGTCCACTGGTATATTCCATAAATAATATTCATAATAACTTATAGAAGGTTGTTAGATCATATGCAATTCTAAACAAGGTTATAAGTTAATAAGAAAGGAGCCTAAAGTGTTATTCCTATGTATTACTATGAACACCACTTATCTATTACTATTATCAGTGAGCGATGTATATATGATATGAACACCACCGGTTGAGCGATGTTATTACTATATGAACACCACTGAGCTATACTCGGTGTGCGGTGGCCATATGTGGTGTATATAATATGATTACTAACACTGAGCTATAATCGGTGGGCGGTGGCCCTATGTGGCGTATATACCATGATTACCACTACCGAGCTATAATAGGTGGGAGATGTCCCTAAGTGGCATATACATATCTCATACATAGTGGATATCCATATGTGGCACACATAATGTACTATAAGTGAAAGAATAAACCTAATGTACGATCATCCCAAATGTTACAGTGAACGATCCCATAATGGAGGTCCACATAGTGACCCAAAGATATCATCAGAAAGATCTTAAAGAAAGTTCAGAAAGAAAGAAGTACGATAAGGTTCAGTAAGTGTTCGTATATATGTTTAAGAGATTTCAGTTATATCTACTTGATTACATTTTAGTTATCTCCTCTATGAGCTTTAATTTATTATATATGTTTGATGTCTACCTTACATACTCAGTACAATATTAATGTACTGATGTTCTTTAGTCGGGGGTGCTACATTTGTTATGTTTCACTTTGCAAGTCCAGTTATACAGATTGACAAACTTATTTGCTAGTTAGTGCAGATAATCAGCCAAAGAGTTGTATGCTTAATTTCTACCTGGGGATGAGTCAGGTTTAATAATTGCATTAAGGTAAGAAATTATGGGTTGCTCGGGGCCCTGTCCAAACATTTTGGTCAATGTTCTGTATATAAGTATTCGTATAGGCTTCATAGACAGTATATGTGGGTTCATTTGTAATCAGTTGCATGTCATAGGCATTTGGACATATCTATGTACAAAAAGAATATCATATACAAATTTCAGTTTTGTTATAAATTATGTCATGTATACCATTACTGGTTCACTATAGATGCATGTAGAATATAGTCTATCCCAATCAAGGTTGGGGCGTGACACCCTAGTCGGGAGTTTATATTCAGTACGCATTACTCCATGTCTAGTTTTGTAATAGAGAGTATATACATATGTGTATCATTTACAACATTACTATACACACTTGTCTTTGGGGCTATACAAATATGTGTATTGCCTTTGTGGCTATACATTTGCCTTCGGGGCTATACATTTGCCTTCTGGGGCTATACACTTACTTTCGGAGATATAGACTTTCCTTAAGCGATATACATTTTCCTTCGGGGCTATACACTTGCCTTAAGGGCTATACACTTTTTTCGGGGCTGTACACTTGCCTTCGAGTCTATACACTTACCTTCAGGGCTATACACTTGCCTTCGGGGCTATTTATTTACACAACGAGCCCTATATGAGGTCGGGTAGTTTATTTCAGTATTACTTGTATGATTTGAGTCAGAGACCGGTAAGTATGCTTCCAGATAATCACTGACTCCCTAGATTACATTCAACGTATAATGTATCTCGATTCAGTTTTAATTATTCATTTCCCTAACATACTTGGTATATTGTTTCGTACTGATGTATCTTTTGTTGGGGCCACTGCATTTCATGCCTGCAGGTCCTGACAGACAGGTAAAGAGGCTTTCTCAGATGTATTGCCATATTCAAGCTTGATTGGTATGCTCCACTTCATTCAGAGCTACTAGGTCTTGAGTTTGGAGTTATTTTGTATAGATTGACATGATGGGTAGGTCGGGCCTTTGTCCTGACCATAGTAAAGTTATTATATATTTAGAGGTTTGTACACATGTTCTTTATGTTCAGTATATCAACACGGTGGTCTTGTTGGCCCTTATATATATATGTATATATCTTTTAGGTGATCCTATGTCAATTGAGACAATTGTCATTTATAGATTATTCAGAGTACGGTCTTGTCGGCCTAGGATGATGTTGATTATTTTATAGATTAGCCTTGTCGACCTAGATTGCTTGTTTGTATCCACGGTATATGAGTTACTAATTTGTAATCTCGGTGTAAAGTAAGGCACCAGGTGCCGGTCATGCCTCCCATGTTTGGGGCAGACAAATTTATCCTTGGATGTGGAGGCTTATATAAGAATACTAACTCTTAAACCTTTTCTTGAAAATTTTGACAGAGTCTCCTTTATAAACAGGAGTATCTCAAACCTGATAAACAACCAGAAAACATAAGACATGCCTCACAAAGCTACAATATACAACATATATTAATACTAGATCTTATCCAGTCGTTTCATATCAGATAGAAACACTATAAACCATAACGTACCTCATAAATGAGTAGCTCCTCCTCTATCATTGTTATGAAACCTCCCTTTGGATATCACCTTCAGTATGAAATAGGCGAAGATACTTGGATTTCACTTCCTTCTCGGCTTCTCACATCATCTCTTCGATGTTCGTGTTCCTCTACAATACCTTTACAGAAGACACTTCTTTGGTCCTTAACTTGCGGACCTGCTGATCTAGAATAGCAATTGGAATTTCCTACGACAAGTCCTCTGTAATCTGAAGATCATCAACTAGTATGACCTGATAAGAATCACCAATACACTTCCGCAACATAGAGGCATGGAAATCTGAATGGACGGATTCCAACTCTGAAGGTAACTCTAGCTCGTAGGCCACTTGGCCTATTCTCCAAATGATTCTGTATGGCTAAGTATATCTCGGGCTAAGTTTGCCCTTCTTCCTGAAACTCATTATGTATTTCATTGGAGAAATCTTGAAGAAAACCCAATCATCGACATGCAACTCCAGTTCTCATCGTCGTACATCTAAGTGTGATTTCTAATGACTCTGAGCTATTAACAACCGCTCCTAAATGAGTTTTACCTTCTCTACATCCGGATGGACTAATTCGAGTCCAAGTTTCTCTGATTCACCCACCTCAAACCATCCGATAAGAGACCTACATTTTCGCCCGTACAAAGTCCCGTAAGGACCCATTTAGATGATCGAGTGATAACAATAGATATATACAAACTAAATGTTACATCCCATATTTTTGTACGTTAAGTTGCGTCGTAAGTTAATCAACAAAAGCTTTAAGGACAGGATTATCTTTGCAGTTATAAGTGTTTATTCTATGTTTAACAAGCAATAAGTAATTTTTGTGAAGGTTAGAGGTTAAATGAATTAAAAAGTATAAGTTTCATCAATGTGATACCCGGGTCTTTCAAGTGATGGTTTGAAGCACTCGACGTATGTAAGTAGACCCCAGCCACAGAGAATTTCAGTAATATTCAAGATATGCAAATAAAGAGCTCAGTGTATAAAAGGATAAAGTCCCAAAATAATTTAGGACTTAACAAGTGGGATGACGGTGATTGGAAATAATATTTTGTGTATGGAAAAAGAGGCTATGGAATAGTGTTTTATCATATGACAATGATAATGAATATATGAAGTGTGTTAAAAATGATTAATATTAAAGTGGATTGGAAACAAGAAATTAATTACCAATAAGAATGGGAGATAAAATGATTTAATTTGAAAATTAAGGGGACAAGTGGGTGTATTTCCATGTCCACGTAGGACTATGGTAAGTAAGGACCATATGACTAATACTAAGTTGAAATTCTGGTGGGTGACACGGTTTAGGACATCAATTGTGGGTAAGTAATAAAATTGATATTTGGGGGTGGACCCCACATTCCACCAAGAGAAATATACTTGAGGTCCTTACTTAGTAGCTCCAAAATAGAAAGAGTAAGGTGCTACAACATCCTAAATTGGATATATATATATATATATATATATATGTATATTGATTCCTTCTCATCCTACTTAGGGTAAATTGTCTTACAAGGAAAACTTGTCATAACGATTGAGGCAAAAGGGAATTTCCCTTGCGCTGAAGTAAACTGTGAAGAACGACATAGAGGTTATACCCACGTCGATTTCCTCTGGATGATAGTAAATCAGAGATTTCTTCGTAGTGAAGTAATATGTAAAGAGTTTAGTTATTGCTATCCAAGGTAAGGATACTTCTTTTCTCTATGCGCATGAGCTCGTATGATCCTTAGATGTCTTGTTTTAGCGAGAACTCACGGGACGGTGTTTGGAAGCCGGGAGTTCGATTGTTAAAGTTGTTATAAGTTGAATAAGTGATGTTCATGATGCATTAGAAATATGGATCTGTTGATATAATTGTGGTTATATGTTCTATATTGTTGCTATGAATTTGAAAGGAAGAAAGGGGTAGGGGTGAAACACCATTTAGTTAATCGTATAGAGAGCTTGTCACTCGTTGTGTTGTGGTTGTGCCTTCCTTTAGCTAATAATCGTGTCATCAACACTTCTTATAGATTAAGGTGTAGAGGTGGCTGATTCTGACACCATTAGTAGAGGCTCGACATTAAAGGTATGTTGAGACTATCCTTTTCTTTTTTGGCATGACCCGAATGAGAGTAAAATATAATCGAACGTCCCTCCAAAAAGAATCTATTCTTAAGTTAGAAGTGCTCATGTCTTTTATTCTATGAAATGTTGATTGAATCTTATTTGTCCCTTAGTTGAAATACTTTTCATGCCATAAAAGCTATCTTTTTTGTATTGTATTTTCTTTCGTTGAAAATGAAACATTGATGACATGATAGTTCCATAATGATAGTCGAAGGTGTAACGACCTTACGTCTCTCTGACGAGCTCAGAATGTTCCTTATGATCCTCATACATGTATATACATGTATAATGACAAGTGCGTTATATATGCGACCACTGATCAGTTGGTTATTAATATTATGATGATGATTCCCATATAGGCCATAATGTATCACAATAACATTATATATGCGTATATATAATATCATTGAATAATACATATCATGGCCCACAATGGCAATCTAGAGTTACAAGTTGATCCTTCTTGTTTCTCCCTTGCTTTGATGTCATTACTCATGCTCTTACCTGCCTTACATATTAAGTACATTATTCGTACTAACGTTGATTGAGTCCGACTCAAGCGAGTGAGTGAAAGGCGGTTGAGTAATGATTTCAGCAAGAGCAGCCAGGCCGTGAGCGCGGTGGGAACGGGCTTCCCAAGAAGAAAAAGGGGTGAGAGTTGATCTTCTTTCAGTTTCACGCTGGACTAATGATAATGAATGAAAGTCTTGTTGGCGGCGCTGCGCTTCATACCCCCAGGTTCAGGTAGAAAGATTAACGATCCTCCTTAGTAGGTTCTCAACTAAGTTGTGGTTGGTGCAATCCACTTGTTCCAGAATTTCTGTTTTGAGTCGATATGACCTTTATGTACATATTATGCATATGGTGGGGCCTTGTCATGACATATTGATGTTTATGTTACTCTTAAAGGCTTGTAAACATATGTCCAGTGTGTATATGTCATGCATGGCATTGTCAGAGTATATTTTGATATACAAACTTCCATGGTGGCCTTGTCGGCCCTCATCTATGGATATATGCATATCATGTTGGTATCGTTAGTTGTTTAAAGATTTTGATTTCATTTAGTCTATCATGAAGGCCTTGACAGTCCGTTTGTTTGTAAGGAGTATGGTTGAGTCATGTGTAGTGGTGCTCGGTAAGGCCCAGGTGCTAATCGTGCCCCTCCGGTTGGGGTGTGACAAACTTGGTATCAGAGAAAGTCTGTCCTAAGGAGTTTAAAAGCCATCTAGTAGACTCTTAGTTATGGGTGTGTTGTGCACCACACTTACAAACAGGAGGCTACTAGGCATTTAAGATGGTCACTTTCCTTCTTGTTCTAGATCATACGATAGAGTTGAGTTATGAGCATTCCACTTCTAATCCTATTGTGTTTATGATTGCAGCAATGCCTACAACTAGAAAAAAGTCCAATGGTAAAAGGGTGTTGGATACAGCTACGGGAGAGTGTACCAACCAAGTGCCACCCGCTAATGCAGGACAAGGTGAGTCCCAAAATGAGACTTTATACCAGGCTTGTTGGACTCCGCCACCTCTAAAGGAGCCCAGAGGGGCTCCAGTACCCACAGTTACTCCACCAAACATTCCTGATGAGGATCTTAATATGCGAAATGCAGTGCAGTTGTTGACTCGATTAGTGGCCGCTTCGGCTCAACGTCAGGGTATTGGATCTTCAGACAGGGTAGTTAGTGCCAGAGTTTAGGATTTAATTAACCTGGACCCTCTGGTATTCATGGATCTGATCCTAAAGAGGACCCGCAGAACTTCATAAATCAGGTTCACAGGATGTTGCGAGTGATGCATGTTACTGATACTGAGGTAGTGGAGATAGCGTTCTACAGGTTGCTGGTTATTTTTGTGTTATGGTATGAATCTTGGGAGTGGTCCAGGGGACCACGTGCACCACCAACCATGTGGAAAGAGTTTTCTAGGGCCTTCTTGCATCACTACCTGCCAACAGAGTTATGACAGGCTAAACTAAACTAGGATTTACATCTCGAGCAGGGAATATGAGTGTGCATGAGTATAGTCTTCAGTATAGGTATGCTCCCTTGATAGTAGACGAGATGAGTGATCGGGTAAATTGGTTCATGAGTGGTTTGGGGATGCATTTGATTAATGAGTGTAGTACAACCTCTTTTCTTGAGGGTATGGATATATCTCGTAATTAGGTATATGAGCAGACTCTTGAGGATCATAAGAGACATCAGCAGGACAACCAATAGCATGATTGAGCTGACCATAAGAGGGAAAGGTATGCAAGTTATTTGGGTGAGCCCCAATGTGCGTTTAGGTCATAGTTCTTCAAGCATCCAACCTATGTAGCGGGTAGCGCAATGTCACAGTTTTCGGGGCTGAGGTTTGATCGATTTGCTCAGTCTGGACCAGGTCATATTTCACGGGCATAAGAGTCTCAGTAAAGAGGATATTCTAGTTAGATTAAGCCGCCTTTTCCTCGTTGTAATCAGTGTGGTAAGGCCCTTCCAGGGCTATTTTGATGAGGATCAGATGTGTGCTATTCTTGTGGATAACCTGGTCATATTATACGAGATTGTCCATTGAGAGGCGGAGTTGGTATGGACCAGTCGAATAACTCTATTGTAGCTTAATCATCTTCAGTATGTTGTTTAGGGCAGTGTTATTAGACATTGGCCGATCGAGGTAGAGGTAGGGGTGGAGGGTCTAGCTCTAGCGATTATCAGAACTGCATATACGCATTGATGGGTCGATAGGATCAACAGTTTTCACTGTTATATTATTAGTATTTTCATACGATGTATATGTATTATTAAATCCAGGCTCCACTCTATGTATGTCACTCCTTTTATTTGCCGATAAATTTAGGCTGCGTCCATTTAGTTATCAGAAGCATGAAGAGCTGAAAAAGGAGAAAACATAACAACTTGACCTTATATGAATAAAATCTTTAAGCGTGAGATATTAACCATTCTCCTAAGGGGAGATAATGGGGTAAAGCATCGAGGTAGAATCATGTGGTCACTTAATGATAGAGTGGAAAAAAGTATTACAACAAAAGATCAGGAATGAATGAGACAACGTTGACTAAAACACTACAAATGTGTCGCAGCTCTAAAATGATACATAAGTACAAATACTAGGAAGGAGACGGTAACAATCATGTGGCTAGAGGTTCCAACCGATAGTAAGAACAATAGGACATTTGGGACTTAGAAAGTTAGTATGAGGTGTAAGTGAAGACGGAAGGGTATGGCCCCACGAGGAAGTGTTCAGAATTAACATATGGAAGATAGTTCGATTTGAATAATCAATAATTGACATGTGAAGGGCCTAGGTGTGGCGAAACAAGAAGTCATCGATGAGTTACTAGATCATACATAATTACATAAGGGATTTAAGTGTATGAAGTTTTAGTTTTGCAAAACACAATTGCGACCCTCAGAGAATATTTCGGACAGAAGCGATAGCAGATAAAGTTCAGTATAAATATTTCAAAAGTACAAAGGGAACCATTGAGTGTAAGATGTGAGGAAATAATTTAAAAGTTTTGTTTGAAGGTATGATACACTCAAATTACACCTAATAAATGGTGTAAGGCGAACATTGTTAAATATAGTAACATAACAAGGTTGGGGTCGAATTCCACATGGAATTGGGTGTGAAAAGGTTACTTTTGTAGTGTGTTACTTGACTTTTGATATTTGTTCGTATTCCGCTAAGGTTGTAAAATATTGTATATTTCTACTAGCTATTTTGAATTGATTGTAATAAAATGAATTAAGAAACCAAGGTTATATCCCCTCTAGATGAGATGTAATGCTATAGGTGTTAGTACGATATACTTCTAATGGATTGTTGTATTATATGCACTTAATCTCTAAGTGACTTCCTAATGTTTCCCAATAGTTTGGAAGTATTTCTCTTTATGATTTTCCCAAATGTAAAAGAGTTGTAATTAAGTATGATTAATTATGCCAAGTAAACTCCTCTTATTCCTAAGCGAGTTAATTAAACCAGAGTTAACGTAATGAGTCCTTGTTACTTATCCCTACCAAACCCTACTCACCTTTCCACATAAAGTAAAAGTTTATGGCTTAAGCTAATATTTGCAACCATTAACCAACATGAAAAAAATAAGGAACAAGTAAATACTAACAACTCATTATACGTATATCAATATTAAACACGCTTTCACATAACACCCATCATTGGGTACACAACCTTAGTATTAAAATTAGCTACTCATAATGTTTATTACAAAATAAAACATTCAAGAATTCATTAAACTTACAATGGAATAAAGAAGATGAAAAGATGGAATCATGTCCTCGAAAGCTTCAACAAATGATAAGTAATCAATGCTATGGAGTAAAGTATAAAACTGATGATAGATCACCCACAGAACCCTAAACAACTATTTATACAGGTTCGAAAATGCAAAAACAACTTCTAACAAAATTGCCTCTATGACACCAAGTACGGACCGTACAATTAAGTACGATCCGTATATTTTTATACGGTCTCTCAACTGCTAATCCAAGTTGAATTGTTCGTACAATCTCTCCTTCACTTGTCTTTAGTGGAATGGACTTCAATGTACGGTCTGAATTACCACCCATACATGATTATACAGTACGTAAAAATTGTCACACCCCACCTTACGGGTGTGGCTGGCACCCGGCGCCTGAACGGTCTGAGCGTACCACCTGTATATCATATCCTGCATACATAGCCGTCTAGGCTGATAAGGCCTTCTTTAACATAAAAAATCTAACCAATTGTCATATATATATATATATATATATATATATATATATATATATATATATACGGGGCCGACAACGCCTTAACAAGTGTACCAACAACTAATAGGAAGGCCAACAAGGCTGTACAAAACATCTATACAAAGACCACTAGTCTATAAGCCTCTAAGAGTGATACGATACGTCATTAGGTCAGGACAAAGTCCCGCTGTCATGCCCCGAACCATGGCCTGGGCGAGACACGACACTCGGTTCCTAGCAACATGTGATCGAGCGAACCACATGGCTACTGAATCAACATGGGCATCAAAACCTACTAAAGTAATGATTAAAACATCTAAACATGATACTACATTATAGTCTAAAATAATCATAGCGGATGCAGTCTAGATATATAATAAGTTAGATCAATTGAAATTTGTCATGACATAATAACTAGTCTAGTCTATGAAACCTCTGACATGAGTCTGACTGAAAAATTATCTACTAAGACAAGGCCCGGGCATACCTCTGTCATAAAAAATAATAATGACATAATCGATTGACACCCTAAATGAGATGGGCCTCACCAAGCAGCTGATATTAAAGCTATCCTACTGAGCTGATATGTTATCCTGAAACTTGACACCTGTACCGTGAAGTGCAGGCCCCATGCAAAGGGATATTAGTACATTTGAATTGTACTGTATGTAAAGAAACTGAAAGAATAAATAGTTATTGGGTACTCTAGAAAAGGGCAACCAAATCAATAAACAGATACTGTACTGAATCTGAAACTGAAACTGATAGCTGATAACTAAACAAGGAAGTAAAAAATATGAATACTTCATGTACTGAAATGGAGAGTCACCTGTTTAACTCAAATAATAAATAAATAACTTTGGCCTTATATCCAGTAAGTCTGCACACATCTATGACCTCGGTCTCAAGTATATGTATACATAAACTATGGCCTTAGGCCCAATATATATGTGGCCTTGGGCCCAAAATATAGGTGCTCAACATGATACTGAAATATTGAAATATACTGATATGAAATACTGAACATCAATTCATGAACTGATTATCAGTACTGAAGCTTTAACTAATTTACAAACATGCTGAGTGTTCTAGACTAAGGCTCGTAGATATCAAACACAATCTATACTGATTACACGTTGAGTTCACAACAATCAAAGTGATAATTATGAACAAATATGAATTTATATTCTTGAGGATAGGCATTCTAGTCTTCCCATGAACTAGGAATAATCTCAAATTCATAAGTAATTCGCAATAATCTCGATGAACAAGGCATGGGGATGATTAAAGATGTTCCGGCATATATATAGAAGCTCTATATACCTAATCACTCCAAAACGTGTCTTAAAATCTAAAGTTGGAAACTGAACTCTAAAGATTGAACCTTGAAACCTTGAATTGGGTTTATCCTAAAAACCCTATGTTAAGAATAATGAATTTCTACTTACAATTAATGTATATACATTAGAATCACTTAGAATTGTGTCAGAGAGACTTACCTTGATGTAGGAGAATGTTGGGAAGAGAGAAAATTCGTTCTAGGGTTTGAGAATGTAAAAATCAAAATTTTGAGACTAAGGCTGCATATTTATACTTTTTGGTGTCGAAGGATTTTGACAGTCTGATTCGATGGTCCGTCGAATTTTGGATAGCTCGAGTCTAGATTGTCAATAATTTTACGATCAGTACTGTGCCAATAACCTCTAAAACTTGAAGGTCTGAGATGGTAAAAAAGGATGGGATGTACAATCTTCTACGGTCCGTCAAATTCACTGTACACCGTCAATTCCAAAAACATAATTGACGGTTCAGTTTGATAGGCCATCAATATTTTTACGGTCCGTCAATCCTGGAGTCAAATTGAGTTTGTAGAACTGAAACTAGTTTTCAACTTTAAACTTTCGGTTTTGTTTTCCTAACCCCTGGATCATAAACATGGCTTAGTTTAGACGTACAAGGTATTACAACATCTCCCCCTTGGGATCATTCATCCTCAAATGATGGGTTCTGGTTCTGTGATCGAACATACATACGTTAAAAACATAATTGCACGAATACTGGACTAAATGATTATCTAACTGAAAAGAGTACTGACCTTAATAGATACTGAATTGAATACTAAGATTAATTATTGAACCTAAACTGAATTACTGAACTGAATACTAAACAGAATTACTGAACTTAATAGGAGGTACGAGCCTAAAGGTTAGTTACATTCAATATTTTTTGCTTGTTCTTCAAATAAGTGTGCTTATCTGGACTTCATGTCCTCATCGACTTCCCATGTATCCTTCTCAATATTCTGACTTCTCCACAACACTTTCACTATGGCTACTTCCTTAGTAATCAACTTTCGAATCTGACGATCAAAAATAGCTACAACAATCTCCTCATAGGTCAGACCATCCTTAACTATAATTGTTACACCACAAACTAGGGCGTATGGACAACACTATGTGTCATGCTGGACCTAGCGTACCACTCTTGTAACCGGTCTTTTGAATGAGTAGAACTTCCGACTGGAAAGGTCGTACTAGAACATAACATAAATAACAATACAATGGGAGGGCCGACAAGGCCACACTCTGTAAGATAAGGATGAAACTCAACTTGTGATGGTAACACAAGCGGATCAACCCGATATACATACATAAATAGGACCGACTAGGCCACAACATAAGTCAACAAAAGATAGTCTAGCGGACAAGGCCATATAATAACAACTATACATACTAGACAATTCTATGAGGCTCTACAAATACCTATATTGCCATATGGTCGGGACAGGCCCTGACCTACCCACTATGTACATAACTCTGCAAAACATACTCAATATCTAACCAGGAAGCTCCGGAAAGATGAAGCTTACTCACTAATGGCTGAACTCGACAACTTCTATTGTGGTGGCCTAGTAGAGCCCCTATCAGAACCTGCGGCATGAACACACAACGCCCTCGACAAAAGGGACATTCATATGAAATAATTGTAATGGTATGTAAAGCATGAATAACAATAAGAAAATGCAAGTTGTAAAGAAAGGCATAAAAGCAATATGATACTCTGATAACACGTGTACCCTGTAGGGCGAACAATGAAACTCTGAAACTGAAATAAAACCTATGTCGATAGGCCTTACTATATAAACTGTCATCGGCTTACAGTTCGAGGTGTATAATATGGCACTGCCCTCAGGTAATACTCTGAGGTGTTTGTATGGATGCACATATAATTGCCCGCCCTTCGATTATTGCCCGGGGTATGTATAACGTACATGTACAATTATCCACCACCTATTCACAATGGTGGTGTGAGTAATATATATATATAGTAATAATAACGCTCAAGGCATCTTTAGAACTTGGAACCTTTTGACTTTACTTTGGAATGACTTCTAGTCGAGTCTGACGATTAACTCTTTGGAACACTTCTTTCCGAAGGCTTATGATATGGTGAACAAGTAACTAACCAACAATGACCATGGGAATAAAAATAACAAGGAACAATTCTCGAAAAGAAAGTACAATATACAAGTAGATTGAAGCTTTCGACATTTCTTTTGAAAATGATAAACACTTTGGATTTCATGCTTATGAAAGAAATGGATAGCCTTACATACATTGTTCACGATGCAACAACCATTCTACAAATCCTCGCACTTCTTACGTATGATATATATATCATATAAAGGGTTTATATTAATATCCAACCCATTTTCTATAGATAAGCTCGCTTAGGCATATCATCGAACAACTTAGGCACATAGGATTCTTAGGCTTCTTTTGCAAGAAAAACATATGTAATTTGATACCATAATCTTCCAAACTGTACTTTCCTTAATCCCATAACACATACAACCAGTTTGATTACCAATTTCAACTTATACCTCAAGTAAAACAGCCCAACAAGTCATACCACGATGATTCCACAAGTTTACAAGTTTTGTCTATGAAAATCCTTTCAGAACTTGTTCTAAAATATCAATTAATCACAAGTATAGGTAGAGGAGGATAAAACTTACATTTACACACCATAATCTCCTTAAAACAATAGGTTACTTTGCCTTCAAGGGTTTTCCAAAATCAATTTTACTAGGAGAAGACAATTACCATGATAACCACGAGATTTACCACATCGATCTTGCGTGATTTGCCTTTGATTTGAGCTTAGGATGTCATGGGGTTTTAGAGAAGAGTTGGAGAGAGTTTTAGGAATGGTTCTTCAAGAACATAAAGTCCCCAAATCGAAATACCCAATTTAAACCCAAAAACGAAATTACACTGCCCAAATGGACAGTCCATTTTGACGGTTCGTACAAATTTGTATGTTCCATCAATCCGGAACATCAAACCCAAAACTGAAACTTCAAATATGAAGAAAAAAATTGACAGCTCAGATTTCTGAATTGACGGTACGTACAAAATTGTATGGTCCGTCAATGTTGGCCGTCAAATTGGAAACTTTCTCATTTTTGTCGAAATGTATTTCTTCGATCCGTTTAACTTTCATACACTCTGGTACTACCATAAACAAACCATAAACTTTCATTATCCTTCAATAAGGTTGCACCTCTTCCAGGGACATCAATATCAATTAACGACATGACGGAACGTGAAACCTGCGGAATGTTGAGAATATTCTTTACCCTCAAGAGTTCTAAAAATTTCGGCAGAGTTTCCTTTGTAAATAGGACTATCCAAAATATGTTAAACAACCCAAGCACATATCGAATGCCACACATGGCAACATAATAACAAAACAACACTAACTTGGCCTCACACAACCGTCTATATATGCAAGAATTAAAGAAAGTTAGCCATAACTCACCTTAGCTATCCATTGTTGTACTCTGAGATGTATCTTCCATATTTTTGCCCACATTATCACCTAAACAGGCATATAAATTAAGATCAATAAATACAGTAAGAATAATGAGACTGTATCGCACGAGTGGCAGTATAAACCTGAAGACTGAAATAAGTGAAGATATATGGATCTCATATCTTCTTCGTCCTCCTAAGTCATTTCTTCTATATTGTTATTCTTCCACAACACCTTAACCGATGCAACTTCCTTAGTTCTCAGCTTCTGAACTTGGGGATCAAAAATGGCTACATGAGTCTCTTCATAAGATAGATGCTCGGTGATATGCACATCCTCCACTGGATAAATATGGGAGGGATCTCCTATGATTTTATGCAACATCGATATATGGAATACTGGGTGAACTGCTTCCAATTTTGAGGGTAGTTTAAGCTCATAAGCCACTTAACACCTATCTTGTGAATGATTTTATACGGCCCAATGTATCTAGGGTTGAGTTTCCCCTTTCTGCCGAACCTCATAACCCCTTTCATTGGAGAAACCTTTAGGAATACCCAATCATCAATAGTGAATTCCAAATTGTGACATCAAACATTTGAATAAGATTTCTGTCAACTCTAGGCATTCAATAAGCGCTCTTGAATTACTTTTACCTTCTCCATTGCTTGCTAGACTAGACCGGGACCTAGTAACCTAGCTTCACCCACTTTAAACTAGCCAATCGGCTATCTACCCATCAATACGTACAATGCCTCATACGTGGCCATCTTGATGTTGGAATGATAGTTGTTGTTGTAAGAAAACTCAATAAGGGGCAAATGATCATCCCAGTTACCTTTGAAATCCAATACACAAGCCTGTAGCATGTCTTCAAGTGTGTGAATTATGTGTTTGGCCTGACCGTCAATCTATGGATGAAATATTATGCTAAGGTTCACTTGGGTACCTAAACCTTTCTAAAATGATCTCCAAAAGTGAGTCATAAACTGAGCACCCCTATTGGATATGATAGAGACCAAAACATCATGCAACTGATAAATTTTCTTGATACACAATTTGGCATAATCCTCAGTCGAGAAAGTAGTACAAACAAGTAGAAAATGGGCTGATTTCGTAGGCCAGTCGATGATAACCCAAATAGAATCAAACTTCCGATAAGAAAGAGGTAACACGGTGATAAAATCCATATTGATCATTTCCCATTTCCAAGTAGGGATTTCAATATTCTGAATCAAGCCCCCAGGCTTCTGATGCTCTGTCTTAAATTGCTGACAATTTGAGCATTGAGCTACAAATATTGTGATATATTTCTTCATGTTATTCCACCAGTAAACCTATTAGAGATCATGCTACATCTTTGTCTAACCCAGATGAATGGAATACCTAGACTAATGGATCTTAGCCATAATTTTCTCATGTAGCCCTCCTACACCTGGTACACATAATCGACCCTGGTATCTAAGGACTCCGTCTCCTTTAAGTTCTAACATCGATTTCTTTTGTAGGGGAATCCTCTCTTTCATTCGGACTTACTCGGGTTCATCAAACTTTCTTTCTTTCTCCTATACTATCAAGGATGATTCTGCAGTATTCTGCACCACCACTCCTCCATCATCCGTGTCAAAACATCGCACAGTTAGGCTATCTAGGCAACACACTCTTTAGTTATTTCCAATTTGTTGTCTTCAATACCATCCAAACTCCCCATAGACTTGCGTCTTAGGGCATCAGCTCCGACACTTGCCTTGTCGAGGTGGTATAAAATATCAATATCGTAATTCTTTAATAGTTGAAGCCACCTTATTTGCCTTAAGTTCATATCATTTTGGAAAATAAATACTGTAGACTTTTATGGTCCGTAAATATGTCAACATGGACTCCATATAAATAATGAAACCATATCTTCAAGGCAAATATTACCGCCGCCAACTCAACATCATGCATCGGGTAGTTTACCTCGTACTTTATTAATTGTTTCAAAGCGTATGCTATAACCTTCCCATGCTGCATCAAAACACATCCTAGGCTGACTCTGGAAACCACATACCCATCGGTACCTTCGGGAAGAGCTAACACAGGTGCAGACGTTAACTTGTTCTTTAAGTCCTGGAAACTGTGCTCACATGCATTTGACCACTGAAACTTAGTTGCCTTGTGAGTGAGATTGGTCATAGGTGAAGACATATAAGAAAAACCCTCCATGAATCTCCGCTAATATCTTGCTAAGCCCAAGAAGCTACGTACTTCGGTAGGAGTCATGGGCCTCAGCCAATTCTTTACGGCCTCAATCTTTTGATGATCCACCTTAATACCTTATGATAAGACAATATGGCCCAAAAAGGAAATAGAGTTTAACCAAAATTCGTAGTTAGAAAACTTGGCATACAACTTATGGTTTTGGAGCATCTATAACACTGCTTAGAGATGATCTGCATGATCCGCCTCAATCCGCGAGTACACCAAAATATCATTAATAAACACTATCACAAAGATATCTAAGACTGGCTTGAAGACCCGATTCATTAAATACATGAAGGCCACTGGCGCATGAGTGAGTCCAAAAGACATCATCCGAAACTCAAAATGTCTATACATATGGTTCGAAAGCCTGTCTTTGGGATATGCTTATCTTTTCTCCTTAACTGGTGGTATCCTGATCTTAAATCAATCTTTGAGAAATACTGTTACACCCTGTAGTTCGTGTTTCATCATGTCGTTGATAAATACCGATTCTTGAAAAGAGGTATGGCCTTACAAAAGGGTATTGGAGGTTTACAACTTGATTATGAAAGTACCAGAGTTTTGGAAAGTCAAACGGATAGAAGGAAATACGTTTTGATGAAATTATGGATTCGGGAAATTTGACGGAACGGTTGACAGACCGTTAAAGTATTTGACTGATCGTCAAACTGCCATGAGAGGCTGTAAAATACCCTGGTAGAATGAGGATCGGGATTGACGGACTATCGACTAATCGACGGACCATCAATCCCACCATCGAATTACTGCGGTTGAATTTTTTTAACGGGTTATATACGGGTCTTGATGCTTTTCTATTCATTTCCACTGAAAGTCATATTGTAAACAACCCCTAAATCCTCTCTAATGAATCTCCAACATCCGAGGTAAAATCCTAAGAAAATTTTGTAAGATTTGCTACTAATCCCGTGGTAATCATAAGAATTGACTTTGTAGTGTCGAGCTGGATTTGGAAACCTTAGAAATTGGAGCAAGCTACTGTTTGGATACGATTTGGTTATGTTGAGGTAAAGTTCCTCCTCCTCTATGTATATATGTGATTAATTAATGATTTGGGGTACATTGTGCAAGGATTTTCGTAATCGAAACTCATAAACCTAATAAATCGTTATATAAAGCCTTATGGGTTGTATTGATCAAGATATGAATTGGAATTAATTAGTATATTGTTTGTTGGTATTATTAACCTAAAAAGGTATGTTTTGTACAATGGTGGGATCGAATTACGTAAGTGCCCTTTTATTAACAAATCCAAGGACTCTGTGTTCAGATTATAAATAAATATGCCTAAATGAAGTTTCTTATTGGGAATATAGATTCGATATTGATATAGACTCTTTTTTTCTATATATAGCTATTCGTACGGCGCACGACAGCATGTAAGGCGATTGTAATCTCAAGGATAAGGTAAGTAAGGCTTACCTTTCTTTTGACTGGTTATATACGTGTGTTGATGCTTTTCTCTTAATTTCCACCCAAACACACCATCAAATTGCGGTGGTGGAATTCTTTTGACAGGTTATATACGTGTGTTGATGCTTTTCTCTTCATTTCCACCCAAAATCAAATTTTAACAACACCTAAATCCACTCTAATGAATTTCCAACATCTGAGGTAAAATACTAAGCAAATTTTGTAAGATTTACACTACTAATCCCGTGGTAATCATAAGAATTGCCTTCATCGTGTCGAGCCGGATTTGGAAACCCAATAAATTGGGGCAAGCAACTATTTGGAGATGATTTTCTTGCATTGAGGTAAACTTAAACCTCATCTATCCATATATGTGATTAATTAGCAATTTGGGATAAGTTGTGCAAGGATTTTCGTAATCGAAACTCATAAACCTAAGAAATCATTATCTAAAGTCTTGTGGGTTGTTTTGATCATGATATGAGTTGGAATTAATTAGAATATTGGTTGTTGGTGTTATTAACCTAAGAAAGTATGTTTCAGAGAATGGTGGGATCGAATTACATAAGTGCACTTTTGTTAACAAGTCCAAGGACTCTTTGTGTTAAGATTATCAAAAAGATGCCTAAATTAAGTTTCTTATTGGGAATATGGATTCGATATTGATATCGACTCTTTGTTGCTATAGATAGCTATTCGTAAGGCGTGCGATGGTGTGTAAGGCGATTGTAATCTCAAGGATAAGGTATGTAAGGCTACCTTTCTTTCAAGGATAAGTTGATTCTAATATAGATTCCTCTCCTACGCATCAAAAATGTATTGTTACTCATTCTCTCAATTGATTATTGATCTTGGCTGCTCCTTGTCAGACCTACTATTCGCAGCCTATTGAGTCGTGCTTAATGTAATATAACGAGGTTCCATGTTAACATTCTTAGAGGTTAAATCGATTATTCATCATAATGTCCTTACCGATTCTTGAGAGCTAAGCTAATAGGGTGATCATAATTCTTATAAAGTCATTGAAAGAGGAATATGTGATATATCATATTTTTCTTATTGATTTACATGAGAAGGAAAGCTAATATATAACCCTCATAAGGGAGTCGGAGGTGTAACAAACTTATGTCACTCCTACGAGTTCAAAAGAATATCTTATATTCCTTGAGATGTTATTATATGCATGTATTATATATCTATATTTCCCTAAGAGGCCTATGGCGTTATACACGTGGCTATACAAATATGATATTGATGATATTTCCCACAGAGGCCTATGGTGCTACTTGTACAGTTTATATAGATATGATATTGATAATACTACCCACAGAGGCCTATGGCATTATATACGCAATTATATTTCATTTAAGTATATCCTGTCCAAGAGAGGCACTCAGAGTATAGTTTGAATCTCTACCGCCCTATCTTACAGCTATGTAATCAATTACAATTTCAACTTATGCTTTATGTACAATGTGGTACTTGATTACAGTTCTGCCTTACATATTCAATACATTTTTCGTACAGATGTCCCTTCTGGGTCACTACATTTCATGCCCGCATGTACAGATAGACAGAGCGACCCTCCTCCACAGTAGGCGATCTTTTGAGCGGTGATATTGTAACACTCCCTTCTCTCAGAGTTCCATTACATGAGTCCGTATGTACCATTTTATAAATGCTACTAGAGTTTTGGGGTATGGAAGGGCCTTGTACTGACATATTAGTATGTATATATGACTCTTAGAGGCTTGCAGACGTATGTACAGTAGATGTTGGTATATCGTGGCCTTGTCGGCCCCTTTTGTTGGTAGTATACTCGTATTATGGCCTTGTCAGATTTGGCTAGCTATTCATATATATATATATATATATATTTATATCCTGCTGGGACTCTTCTATGGGTAGGATACCTTCCAGTCTTGTCATATATGGGTAACTGGAGGCCTTTTCAGCAAACGTTTCATGTTTCAGGGTTCAGATACTATAGTGGTACGCTCAGGCCTTCGGGCATTGGGTGTCAGCCATACCCCTCCAAGGCTGGGGTGTGACAAATACTTAGCACCCTACAAGTGATCGAATAAATCATTAATTCTCGGAAGTGCATACTTATTCTTGATAGTAACCTTATTCAATTACCTATAATCGATACACATCCTTACATAACCATCCTTCTTGTGAACAAACAATACTAGCGCGTCTCATGGCAAAGTTCTAGGCCTGATAAAACTTTTCCCAATAAATCCTTCAACTCCCTCAGCTCGGCAGGAGCCATTTGATAAGGAGGGATAGATATTAGTTGTGTATATAGAAGTACGTCAATAGTATACTCAATCTCCCGCTTTGGAGGAATGCTCGAACGCTCATCCGAAAATATATTGGGAAACTAATTAACTACAGGGACAGACTAAAGGGTCGGAGGCTTTGCATCTGCATTCCTGACCCAAACCAAATGATAAATATATCCCTTGGAAATCATTTTCCTGGCCTTCAGGTAGGAAATAAACATGCTTTTAGGTGTAGCAGAATTGCCTTTCCATTGAAGAGTCAGCTCCCCTGGAAAACTGAATTTAACAATCTTTGTCTGGCACCCAACATTCGCGTAACAAGAGGCCAACCGGTCCATTCCCATTATAACATCGAACTCAACCATAGGAAACTCGGCTAAATCAACCAAAGTAGGGTGATTACAAACCATCACGGTACAATTTCTATAAAAATTTCGTGTTACAATTGTCTCACTAACCAGTGTAGACACATCGTATAGTTTAGACAACAACTCTGGTTCAAATCCAAATTTGCTAGCAACAAAGGGCATAACATAGGACAAATTGGAGCCCAGATCTAGAAATGCATAAACATCATAACTGAAAACAACTAATATACATGTGACAACATTCGTAGATGACTCCAAATCCTGGCGACCTCATAAAGAATAGATGTGGTTCTGACCACCGCCTGAACTAGAGGCTCCTCCTCGTCCTCTGCCCCTCTGAAGTCTACGACCCATCACTCTACAGATGTACACTCAATGAAGATGCTGATGTCGATCCCGTCGGCTGAGCTACATCACCTCTACCTCTACTTGGGCACTGATGCATATAGTGACCAGGTTTTCCATATGAATAACACGCATCGGAACCCTAACGACACTGTCCAGCATGTGTTCTGCCACACTGACTACATAGCGGCAATGTAGGTCTCATCTATCCTGAACTTCCCTACATCTGATAACCAAAAGCTCTCGAACTCTGTCTGGCTCCTAACTGAGGATACCTGTAATACCTCGACTCCCGAAATTGGGATAGAGCACTATTAGCAAACCGAGGCGGACATCTAGGAAATTGCAGCTTGGAGCTACCTGCTGCCTCTCTGAACATCCCAACTGACCTAACTCTCTTGGTCAATTCCCTCTCTGCATTTCTATCATCTCAAAGCTGCCGCGTGCGGTCCTCAACACCTTGAGCATATGCATGTATTCTAGAAATAGCCATATCCCTATTTAGCGAGGCTGTTGTACACTTCCAATCAGATGCAGATCCAAACCCGCTACAAATTGATGAATTCGATCCCTCATTATGCCATGATATTTAGAGAATACCTAGCAAAGGAATCGACCTGCATGCTATATTCTCTTACATTTTTGCCCTTATGTTTGAGGTTTAAAAATTGCTCCACTTTGAGAGGTTTAGAGCAGTTGAAGGTGATAGGGGCTTACTGTTGCAGAATATATCTGATCATAGTTCTCGAGTATAGCCAAGGCTATAATCGCAGATGTCAGGACCCCAAGGACAGGAACATTAGGACATTAAGGATGGTAGGTCACCTTCATCAGGCTGTCAGCAGTGTGGACAAGTACATTTTGGACTATGTCGACTCAATACTGGAGAGTATTCTTGGTGTGGGAGTAGGAACCATAGGATGCGTAGGTATCCCAAACTCAATCAAAGAGGGTGATTGGCTCAGACACTATTTAGAGTTAGGAGATTAATGCAGGTATATCACTAGTTTTATTGGAAATGTTTATACATATACTTATGAAATGATAGCGGCTTGTCGTTCGTTATGTGAAAGTATGATATCTCACTAATGGTAGGTCGTAATCCAAAAGTAAAAGTTGAAAAGGAATAAATGGGACTACAACAAGGTCCAATAAGATAATATGGCACAAACATCATAGATGAGTACATCCACGAGCCAATTTTCCCTTTAGCCACGTTCATACCTATTTTACTCCGAACTTATTTTATGTATGTTACTGGATTGTGAGAGTGTATAGATGAGTGATTTTAGATTTTATGATAAAGACATCGTGTGCTTATGGATAATGGAGAGAGGTGTCACATCAGAAGTACGCAAAGGCAAGGAAATGGAAAAAGAAATAACGATGATAATATTACTAAGTTGATGAATTGAGAGGACATGAGATTACACTAATGCAATGACGAATATATATGGCCAATTTTCTCCTATGCATTCATACTAATTAATCCCCGAAAAACCTATGTCAGTATAAGAGGAACATTTAGGGATCAGTCGCAACTCTTATAAAGAGATAACAACATACGTGTATGAATAGCAAACAATGACTGCGATAGAGATAGTGAGGGAGAGAAATAAGACAAAGTAAGGAGGTATGTCATAAATTCTATAAATAGGATTGCAGTCGATAGAAGCGCATAAAATGGTAATATGAGAAAAAATGTAAGTACATCAGAAATAGAGGGTAAGATAATGCCCCGGGAAGATTTCTATAACAAACAGGGAGTGGAAATTAATAGGGGACTGGAGAAGAGACAATTGGAATGTGATAAGCTGAAACAAGGAAAATAAGAAAGGAAAAGACGACGATAATACTTGAAGGTGAGCTCGAATCGTATACAAAAGTTTTACCTTACTAACTTACCGAGACTAGTAAAACTACCAAAGGAAAATCTTGAGTAGGCCAGATGTAATAAGGGACTTCCTTAAGTCATTTGTAGGGAAGCAAAGTGAATATTCCAATAGAACTTATTAAGGATGAATGTTTCAAGTATGTAACGGTACCAGCGTTAGTAAGAATCTTGAGGCAAGTTGTAGACTTGGAATGTTCGATGGGGATTTAAGGCATGTTATGATCACAGGGGTAAATGAGTGCATATTCAAAGGAAGAGAAATAGAGGAGTAGCCGTGGTAAGTTTGTCACAGCAAGAGTCCTCACGAAAAGACTTATACTAAAAGACATACTCGCCGACGTTCAAGAAACTAAATAGTATATGTCACCCCATATGTATGGATAGTACGGGGATCACTTCAACAGGAGGAGTACATTTTGAAAAGGACTAGTTGCTAAGAAAGAAGAATCGTAATAGGATGTGAGGGTAGCAATTCGACCTACAAAGGACAAAAATTCTAAAACACAAGTGTTAATTATGCCCCTAAAGGGGGAGATCAACACAGTCGAATGCCTAGCAAATGTGTGATCCGCTTGAGAAGTACAACAGAAATATAATAAGACTTTAAGAAAGTAAGGTAAGAATGTGCGACAGTTTTAGAGGAGAACGTAAATATGGATGAAGAATTATATAAAAGAAATCTAAAGGCATAAGTACAACTGAAAAAACACTACGTAAATGAAAGATCATGAATACGAGGGAATTACTACGATTAAGTGTCATGTATAAATGAATAAAGAAAGAAGAAACAAGACAAAATGACCCAACTATTACTAGGTAAAGAGCCATGGAAGTATCGATAAGGTAGCAGAATGTAGTATAAAGTTTGATTTCACGATGGCACAACTACAACCTTTATACAGTACGTTCGTTGGATAAAGCTGAAACTAGAATACAAGCAACTCTAACTAGAGACCATACAAACTCAGAAGGCGGAGTGAAATGTAAGCGGTGCTCCAGTAAGGATATGAGGAATAACCATGAAAGGGGGACTAAGGAGGTCAACGAGAAAACAATTTGAATTTCGCTCATGACAGAAAAACCTGTCAATTATCGAATTTTGTTTTGTGAACAAAATTTAGTTCCTCTTATTGATACCCCGTCAATATGAATTAACAGAAGAATCATGAAAACGCTCTCTTCTCTCTCCTAAATTTCCCATGTAAACCCTACATTCTCAACTATGGCCACGCCAGCCACTGGCCAGCCGTCACCGGCGGCAGGCTAGCCTCCCTCTACCACTGACTTAGCATATTACCCTCACCTCACTAACTTACAAACTCACTCAAGTCATCCTATCATACTGAATCAACCTACTACCATTACCAACCCTACTCCAATCTATGTTCAAACACTTACGATTGGTACTGCCCCTACGTCTATCCCTATTTGTGATCCCATACCGATCAAGGATGTAATGTATGTAGATGGTATCCATGTGGTTCGATGGATATCTTCTGAAGTGTCTAGAATGGAGAAGTTTGAGAACTTACAACATGCTATCATTGGTAAGTTTTTTTATGGTTAGCCATAATTGGATGAACTGAGAAACATTATTCCTCAACAGTGTGGTGCAAAAGGGAATTGTGAAGCTGGCTTTTTTAGGGATCTATATGTTCTGATAAGATGTACGGTAATAGAAGATTTCATTAACATATCATCTAAGAGTGAATTTTGGTTGATGTCTAAAGATTGATATACTTATCAGATAAGGCCCCTTATACATGATTCTAATTTCAAGATTGATGAAGAAACTTTAATAGCTATGGCTTGGATTTATTTTCCAAACCTACTTCCAACATATTTTGTTAAGGAATCTTTATTTAACATAGCTTCTGTAGTTGGAAAATCCCTACAACTTAACATGGCCACAATTAATAAAACTAGACCTAATTATGCAAGAGTTAAGGTTCAGCTAGATTTATTATCTGATCTCCTTAAGTTTGTAATGATGGAAATATAGGATAAAAAAACTAAGGAGATTAATGTAGTGAAATTCAAAAATCAGTATGATCACTTACCAAAGTATTGTACAAAATGCATGTTGCAAGGCCAGGCAAATGAGGAGTGTAGAGTGCTACATCCTGAACTATGTGAAGAAAAGAAGGATGAATCAAAGGAAGAGGAAAATAAGGAGATACCAACTGCTACTTCTACTACTAGGGACAATCAGTATCAAGGAAGGCATAAAAGATATCATGGATAGAGATATCCAGTACAGAGATATTTACCAAAGGTTTTATCTTGTGGTATAGTAGTCACTTATCCTAGAAGTTCTGCTAAGGGAAAAAGGATAGGTGATGGTTGAACTGGTGTAAACAAAGGCAAGGGCAACATGACTGAGATAGAAATAAGGAGAGGAGCTGATATAATCAAGGGGAAGGAGAGCATTGTCCCTGCACAAGGAGTAGTAATTCATAGGTCGTCATATCTCAATCTAAATTGGGATGCATGCATAAGTCGTCATATCTCAATCTCGTCGCCTTGCGGGAGCCTTTGTTAGCTTTCTCGAATAGATCCATCATCTTCTATTCCATTTCTTTATCCCTTTAATCATGCTTGGCCTTCTAGGCCTTTTCTATATCCTCGTAATGATATAATTCTGGCGAGGAGTCAATAGGAGTGATTTGGGTATGGAAGGATACAGTGGGGTGCGCGGGGCGACTTTTGGGAATGTCCGCGACTCGAAGAGTAATATGAGTAGTAGTGTTTTGGTGAAAGTTGGGATTGATATAAACTGGTGGCGCCTGGAGGGTGGGCACAAATTAAGAGGTCCTAACTATGTTGGATTAGTTTCCTTGGTTTAGGGATGCTACCGCAACTTTATATTTGGTGAATTATGCCAGTGTTTCGCGATGGATCGATCTTTTCTATAAGAAGAAAAAACAACTCAAAAGCAAATGACGTTAGTACGTTTGTCAGAAATTATAATGCAAGATATCTCACATAAGTTGCACATAAAACACATAGACTCATGTATTCAATCTGAACGCTTGGTTGATTTTCCATTTCTGGCGTATTTTGGTCATTTTGACTAATTTTTGGTTTTTAGGGTTTTGGTTTGAAAGTTTGTGGTTGATTTGCCACCACATCGTCATTTGAACTCGAACCATCCTATAAATAAAAGGGGGATTATAATTTATATAATATAGGGGTCGAGTCTTATGTAGACTGCATATGTATCCCTCATCGGGAAATTAGGCCATGTCATAGTTTGGATTACATAGAAATTGTATCCTACTTTTTTCTACCCGAAACTTAATTTCTACCATGACCAGGCCCGATAGGCTTCCCATGTATCTCTCATCAGGATATCAGGTCGGGCGTGGTTTCGTTTACAAGAAAGTGGGAGGGATACTCTTAATTGAAAGATAATAAGGGACGCCTAAACTACCTATAAGATGGCTTTCCCTGAAGCCATTGCAGGCCTTCGTCCTTAATACCATGCATTTTTGGCAGCTTTTCTAAAAGCAGCCTCATATCACGGGCCAAATCTGGCCGGTGTTAACGAAATGCTCCAACTCGAACTTGAAGGCTTCACAATCCTCAATGTCATGTTTGGGAGATCCTGAGTTGTACAAGCATATCTTCATCTTTTAAGTGCTTGGGACTTTTTTAGGTAGTCTGGATAGGCTGAACCTTGGCGATATGGCACAACAGTGAGAAGAGGTTGGCATACGAATCCTTAAAAACAATAAAGTTGTAGCGCCAAAGCTGTGTGCCCACGGTGATTCCTGCACCGTGCATATAGCAGAGTCTTGGACCAGGAGAGAGTGAGGTCCCCACAAGTGTCAGATGACTTTTTGGTCGATCAATCCGACAACCCTTTTCTTTAAGGCCACACATTCATCCATGTCGTGGCCGGGATAGTTTTTATAGTATAGGCAGCTTTTGTGAGCAAAGAGAGGTGTAGAAGTTAGGAGGACCTTAGGGCTAGTTTCTGCCCATTCGATGGCTTTCAACCCGTGGAACACTTCAATATTGCGCACTTCCCTTAGTACGACTCTAAAGTAGGATCCACAGGCATTGAGGGAAATCGCCCACCACATAGGGGATGGTTCGCGGGAAAGCCCTTGTGGCATCCCACATTCGTTAGCAGCTTCGTTGGTGGTTGGGAAAACTCCATCATGTTCCCCACTTTCTTCTCCATATGGCATTAGGTCATCCTTTAGTGGTTGAGTCGGAGGTATATAGTCATCCATAATGGTTTGGACTTCTTCGAAGAGGTTTTGGTATTGTGGTTTTCCTTCGGGAGACTTTTTAGTCAACATCTCTATGAATTCGAGGATTTCGTCCACTTATTTCATTTTGGCGTTCGCCACATTAGTATTGTAGTCAACCTCCTTTAATTTTTCTCTTGTCAACTTAGTATTCTTATCAATTTCACGGATCTTGAACTGAAGCAACTCCTCAGTCTCTTCGTCGCTTACCAGTTCAATAACTGGTGAGGTGGCACTTTGATTGTCATGAGTCTCCATTAGTAGCAAATCAACCTTCAATGGGAGGTTAAATTAGTCAGCTTTTGGTGTTTCTTCTGTTTTTCTTTTAGGTTGGTGTCTTGAATGTGGGACCAATTGAGAGTTCAGGACGGAATACATTAAAACACGTAAGCAGTTTATATCATAGAAGCATTGAAATAGTTATAATATATGTGTTCCTATGCCTCGTTACTCCAAGGCTTCTAATTGTTTGAATCATAAAATGTGCCAAATGTTAAACAAATCATTGCCCTCATAATCATTTCATTAAAGTAATAATATCCTCCCCGAAGGGATTATAAAATATGAATAAAGCAATAAATCGGAAAAAATCTCCTACGGTGGCTGATGATGAAGTTCTATCAGTCCGAGATTTCTTAGCCCTTCGAAGAGCGGCTTGAATTCAGAGATGACTAGACATCAGAACCAACCCAACCCATCGACTCCTCTCTATTGGTGTTATCGGTCCAGTAATATCCATAGCCTCCTTTATATAAGCGTATAAATCCTCGAGACACTCCTTAGTGAAGTCGACCTCCTTGGTCAAACTGGCTATGACAAGGTGATCATGTTGTGTCTTCTCTTGATATTTGGCATCTCTGTCATCTACTTGTCTCTGAATGCGGCAAACTTAGATCTCAGCTTTTGAATCCTGATCTTGTTTAGTCTTGTAGGGGTTGGGACCCAGTGTGAGAGTACCTTGCAAATGTGCCCTCAGCCAATCTACATAGTCCTCATCACGACCTAGGCGAATAGGGTTATCGGCTAAAGTTCCTGGACCCCATCTGATTTGACCATTCCACTCTCGGATGATGTCAACAACTCCCTCAATCTTGTTTGCCTCGTAGTCATACACGTTCTCCCCCATATTTCCAATTTGGGGGATTATATGTTCCCTTCCGAACTGTCATAAGACCCTAAGAGGTGCATATGGTCGAATTTCCCAGATCCCCAGAAGTGGTAGAAAGGACATTTTTAGCCTCTAATGGGTATGGTCTCAGAATAGAAGTCAGGTTACCTACATTGGATGTTATCCTCTCGGAGCCTAAAAAAGATGAAAAGCCCACCCCTCTTTGGATTGGGTCCCGAAATATGGATAAGTGACTAGAAGGTTGTCCTCTCTACGGGCAGGGTCTTGGTATCATGGAACCTCGGTTTTTTGGAGGTTCTTTATGATCCACCATTGGACTAGGATGTTACAACCTTGGAAATACCCATGTAGGTTTCGACATTGACCTAAATCTCAATAGATGTCGGATAGGATGACTGGGACTGGGTCATAGTATTTGGTTTCCCCGTTGGTGGTTATGCCATTAAAGATAACATGGGCGATAAAGATGACCTGGGTATTTATGGCCTGGTGACGGTCTTTGAGAAATACACTGGTCCCTAGAATGCATATGGTGAAGGATAAAGGTCGAGTAGCTTTCCAAGCGGCAAATGAATGGAATTCTACGGAATGTGCTACGTAGCCCTAGGTTGACCCGAATCAAGTATGGAGATCCCTAAAAGCTATGGTTGGGCCAAATATCCAATTGGCGCTGGCTAAGGACAATATCTTAAGAATCTCGCGCGGGAGTTGGTTTGTGGGGTATCATAACCTAGGTTTATCCCCAATAGAGTCGTCATCTGTTAAAGTTTACTTTTTTATATAGGTTAGCGTATAAATAGCTACTAAGAATATGGATGGTCCCTAAATTGGATAATGTGTTTAGAGTCGCTACCTAATTTATAGGTAAATTAGTAAAACCATTGTGAAAGAGTTTATTCAAATTCCTTTGAAAAATCCTATCTAAACTAGAGTCAAGATAAGGATTCTGGTGATCCCCGAGGAAAGTGTTAGCACCCTCGTATTAAGGATTCATAGAATACGGTACGAGTTCTATAGCATGCTTTAAAATGATTAAGTAAATTGTCATTTTATGCGTTAAAAAAACCAAGGTTTTGTTTAAAACACAGAGTTTAAAACTTCTGCCAAAATGGTATGCATGAGATGTTTAATCAACTTAGTTTTTGGACTAAGAACACTCAAACACGAATTTAAGTAGAACTATACATTTAGTGTAACTAAATTGGTTATTTTCGCACTTGCATCATTTAGTTTAAAACCTTTTTCAAATCAAAAAGTGGTATAGTTCCCTTTAAACATCAAGCTTTGGTTTTATGTCAATAAGATGAAAAAATAGCCTTTTTCCTTTTATTCTTTTAGCATGTTATAGTCCAAGTCAAAACCATATTCTAACTTTCCAGAATATTTACCTTAACTCAAGTCCAAGATAGGTGTTTTAAGTTGTCCAAAAGCATTTATCCTATTTGGGCTCAGTTATTAATTTAAAATGTTTGACTAGACCTAATTTCAATTCATCAGACCAATCCATATTTTATGTCACTCAGGCCCATTTGGGTCCTTCAAATCAGCCCATTCCCATTTCAAAGCCCAACTCATGTTTTCCAAGTCCAAACACTTTTTTTCTTACACTTAGTTGAAAACCGCTTTTCATTTCCAGTTTTGGATGTCTAGAAAATCAGTCTGTTTTATTCAATTCCAGATTTATACCCAAATTAGTGTTTTATCTATTTATGGTGATTCTATCGAAACGATGTATGTATTGTTTTGCCTATTCCTAGTTCCAAATCATAAGTAAAGTTCCAATATTAAAGTATTTTTTTACTACAGCCATTACAATATATACATATGATATATAAAATTGGAAAGAGAGAGTTTAGGCTGGTGTGTCAAACGGAGCCCATCAGTTGGCTATTTTTATCCATAGTTGGACCTTCACGCAAATATTAGCTTCCCTTGCATATTCTCATCTCGATAATAATTTATTGGTTGGGCCTCAACCAAACCAGCAGACTGAATGATAAGGCAGACTCATTCAAAGGAAGTGATGGGCCTTGCGAAGGCCCATCTCAGCGCAATGCAGTGGAGAAAAACAAGGGGAAAAAGGAACCCCAAGTTAGATGTACCCAATTACTTATCATTTAACTCACTCATGAAATAAATAAGGTAAGCATACCATAAATAACATGCATTTAGTTCAAAAGAATTGGGCTAAGCCCATACTAAAGACAGTGTATAAGAAAGGAAGGCAAACAATGGTCCAAGCTCAGTCATCTAGACGTGAAGAAGAAAAAATAGGAGAAAGCCACCAGAATGGGCCAGGCCCAACATAGCATTGATATAACACTCATGACTGATATAAAAGGTGATATACAATCTATACACCTTCGTATATTGCATACAAGAAGCACATGACACTAAGACATGAGGATTAAAGATGACCTTCTGAAGACAAGAGAGGTACAGGAATGGGCAAAACACAGTGTAATAACACACCTATTGCCTAAAATTTCCAACTAAGCATGATAACTAACTCAACTCAGATAAACAGAAAATATAGAGGACCAAACTAACACAACAAAAGAATTATTCAACCAATCAATATTTCAAACAATTACGCAACCTTGTAATGCATATTATAAGGACTGTGTTTAACTTGGGGCAACTATTAGAGTCATGCAAACAGAAGGGGATGTCACAAGGCAAGTGTATCTTAACATTGCCAATTTGGAATACCATACAACATATGAGAGATCCTAAAGATGTCAAGCCACAAACTAGATTTTTGAATCATTTTGCAGCACAAGCACAAGCAATACCAATTTACCCATAATGGCCTAGAGATCCTAGTGTTCCATTTGATATAATTTAGACACAGTTATAGACCCAAAATATTCAAGGGACACACTAATTCAATTCAGTCTACATGAAGGTACACAACAAAAGTTTTGACAAGCTCATAGTCTATGTTCACAACAAAGGATCCGAGTTGAATTGTGTACAAGACATGAGATAGCACTGAAGAGAGCGAATACTCAACAATTGTGGCATGATTAATAGGTAAACACATAGTGATAGGAAACCATACTATAGGATGCTAGAAGATATTTAGATAGTCACCTCAAGTCAAATGCAATGCAATTTACATGAAAAGAGGTATGATTGTTCTATATGGTTATGATCGGGTGCACACTGAACCACTTAAGACTATAGAGATATGCCAGAGATGAAGGAAGGCAATTAGAGCATTTAAGGAGGTGCAGTTAAGTTCTTGTTAAGTCCAAACATGATTTGTGACTAAAACAGACCAACTAAACCAGGTGTCACTCATTTTAAAACCATTTCTTAACTAAACAGGGGCTAGGGGACACAACATATGCATCTTCAATATGTCCTAACCAAATATGACTCCTAACAGGAAACACATACACCAAATAGCACTAGGTTGACCTTAACATCACTTTTTTAGGTTAAACTAACATTGAAAGGCCTAATAAGCACACATGGGTATGGAACTTGGCTAAACAGGGACTTTTAAAATGGGGGTTAAGTATGTTTCTCAAACCAACACTACAGTACCCTAAGTCAGTTATTCAACTAGCAAATTCCATATTAACATTTCTGGATATCCTTTTAAACTAACAGCCTAAGACTTGATGAAAATAAACAATGACTAACATGGTAATTACTTCAAGACAAGTCATATATGATCAAGTGAACCTTAAACTAGCTATTAAACTATTGGATGATCTATACATGTATAAGTCCAATTCTAAAACTAACACATTAGACACTTAACCATCTAATCACATAAATAATCAACATACAGTGGTAATGGCTAACTAAACCATAGAAAAAACTAGACACGATATTTCACATCTTCCAGGGTTTGTGCATGATTAAAACACTTCAACTATCATGACAAATACTTAACTTAACTAATCAGGTTAACAAAGCACCTTAGTAAGCAACAAGCAACAGCTAAACTTTTCACACAATGCTCATGATTACCCTAATGTGGAGAAAAACCACTAATCTTAGTTAAATAGGTTTGACATTTACCAAAGTAAGCTTAAACAATGGGTAACCTAGTTAATCCTATTTTCAGACACATAACAAATGCCAATAGTGGATTAAACATGCTAATAATCATAATCATAAACCACAACATTATCCAGATATAAACTAAAACATACTGAATATGATCCAAGTAGTTCAAATAACCATTATTCTAATCAATATCACATAACCAGTGCCCATAATGGTATAAACAGCACCAATAAAGGTCACACAGAAAGGTCATAATACTCGAAACATACTGTTGTTAAACACATACACATAACAACTATCCTTGACTAAACATGTTTAACCACTAACCTACAAGCTCAAATAGTAACTAACACATGTTTAATGACCTAAACATCTAACTAAACAATCACTAATCATGATTAATTAATACTTAAATACAAAAGACAGATCATAAAATCTAATTTAAATAGGAAATTAATAGGGAAAAAGAATTACGTGTGTGGAGGCAGCCTAAAGGTCGAATTTGGGCTTAACTTCAACTTCGATGACCTCAATAACTTGCAAAACACATAAAAGAGTGGATTTCAGATTGTGAATGCTAAATTAGTTAATTCTGGGTTACCCGTAAATAGTTTGGATCCCAATTTAAACTAATTCAACAGATTTAAACTTGAAAATGGATTTTAATCAATGTGAATGACAACTAAAAAGTTTTGGACCCTTTTAAATATGGAGAAGGAGTCTCTATTTATAGGACAAGATGTAAACCCTAACCAAGACCACATATCGGTGTGGGAGAACTGGTTTTGGGGGGGAAATATCCTCCAAAAAGGCTTTTAACCAATAGAAATCAATGATTCAAATCGTAACATACGACAAAGATTATTAAATGCTGGCAGAAAGAGTACTAAGAGGGGCGAACCTCACATTGAGTTGGGGAGAGGGTTTGCGGTGGCGTGGGAGGTGAGAGAGGAGAGAATTTAATGTTATTTCCTCTCTCAGTAATACCAAAGTGCAGAAAAGGAGTCGTACTCTGAAGTTTGCCATTAACGGCAATGAAGACGAAAGAGAAAGGAAATGACTCTTGCCCTTTTGCCTTATGCGACCAGACCTGGGCCGAGCTCTTGGGCATTTTAACCATGGGCTCGGCCAGCTGGTCTTTTAAATGAAGCCCAAATGTTCTTTTAGACCACTTAAATTAATTATTGCCCCATTTTGCAAATGTGGTCATGTTTTAAATTATAAAATTGATTAATAAATCCGTAAATAGCCTAAATAATTTTATAGCTTCATTTTAAGCCCAAATTTTCTATTAAATAGGATTTAGGAAGTTCAACTCGTGCAAAAGTCTTCTTAAATTAAAACATGATTTAAAGTTGGGATGTAATTCTGTTATAATAATTAATTATGAATTTTCCCAAATTTGATGGAGCGGAAGACTAATTCTTTGGTTTTGAGAATCCTTTTAAAATAATTACTTTTATAATTGTCGGTTGAAATTCAAAAAATCATAATTAATGATTGAATTATGTAAAATTTAGGATATGATAGACAATATATACACTAAGGGATATTTTGTCAAAAGAAATGAAAAAATACTCCCGAGATAATTTTGTAAAATCATATTCGCTTTGTGAAATGTATATTCCACTTCGTCTGTGACTCAAGAACTTTGTACAATTAAATAAGATTATTGGATGGTAAAAAATAGGTGTCAACAAATAGTTCAAGGAAGATTTGGGCATTCATAGATGATATATGTGAGATACAAACTATGCTGGATCATCCTCAACATCTGACCATTAAATTGAGGATACAAGGTAGTCAAGAAGTCATGATAATTACACTGGTATATGCAAAATGTAATCAAACAGATAGGGTTGATTTATGGGAATCCTTGGAAGAATTATCAGTGAATATAGATGAGCGATGGATGATAGGTTAAGATTTTAATGTTATAATTTTTTATGAAGAAAAATATGGTGGCCTCCCAGTTACCATAAATGATGTTCAGGATTTTAGAGCTTGTATTAAAAATTGTGGAATGATGGACTTAGGATTTAAAGGAATCAATTTCACATGGTGGAATAGGCATAGTAATGAAGACTACATTTTTAAAAGGTTGGATATATGCCTTGGGGATCAGGCTTTACAGCAAAAATATCCAAATTTGGATATCACACACTTAATCAGAATTTGTTCTGATCATGCTCCATTACTAATATCCTATATAGGGGAGGTGGAACCAATCTTGAAACCTCTTAAATTTCTCAATTTCTGGGCTAAACATGAAAATCTCTTTGATACTGTGAAGGAAAATTAGACAACAAAATTTATGGCAAATCCTTTTACTCTTTTCATATTGAAGGTAAAAGCTGATTTAATTCAATGGAGGAGAAGCACATTTGGAAACAGAAGCTTAAGACTTTGTTGACTACATCCCCAATTTTGACTCTTCTCGTAGATGGAGAGGGCTTTACTGTATATTGTAATGCTTCACACATCGGCATTAGTTATGTTATGATGCAGAAAGGGAAAGTTATAGCCTATTCTTCTCATAGTATTTGCATTGAAAATTTGGAGGAATTAGTTCTATGGTGTGCATTATGAGGTGTTTACTGATCATCGAAGTCTTCAGCACATGTTTAATAAGAGGAATCACAATTTGAGGCAAAGAAGATGGTTAGAGATGCTCAAGTATTATGACATGACTATTATTTATCATTCAGGCAAGGCCAATATAGTGGTGGATGCTGTGAGTAGGAAGGCAGTGTGTATGGGTAGCCTAGAATATTTACAGGTAGGGAGAGACTCTTGGCTATGTATGTTCAGTCTTTGGAAACTAGTATTGTTAGACTTGATATTTCTGAACCTAGCAAGTTTCTATCTTGTGTGGAGTCACATTCATTTTTATTGGAGAACATTAGAGTTCAACAGTTTAATGATGCGAAGTTATGTAATATTCGGGCAAGGTGTTGAAGGGAAATTCAAAGGAGGCAATTCTTGATGATGAGGGAGTTTTGAGAATCAAGGGTCGCATATGTGTTCCCCAAGTGGGGGATTTGAGTAGATTGGTCATGGAAAGGCTCATAGTTTGAGGTACTCTATTCATCCGGGAGATACAAAGATGTACTGAGATTCAAAACAACATTATTTGTGATATAGTATAAACAAGGACATTGTGGAATTTGTATCTTGGTGTTTGAATTGTAAATAAGTGAAATATGAGCATCAAAAGTCTGGTGGGATTACTCGGAGGATGCCTATACCTGAGTGGAAATGGGAGCAAATTGTTGTGGAATTTTTAGTAGGGTTATCACAAATTTGAGCAAGTTTGATGCCATTTGGGTGATTATGGACCGTGTGACGAAGTCAGCTTATTTTGTACCGATTCAGACTACTTACAATTTAGAAAAGTTTGTCAGGATCTACATTTGAGAGATATTTTGATTGCATGGAGTGCCCATCTCTATCATTTCGGATTGAGGCACGCATTTTGACGATCTATGCAGAAGGAGTTAGGTACTCGGGTGGAGCATAGTACAACATTTCACCTTCAATGTTACACCCCGTATTTTTTTTGCGCTGATATGCATGTTGAGTAAAGTAACAAAAGACCGATGAGTCTAAGATACCATATTAGGATGAAAATGACTTTAAACAAGTGTTAAGTAAGTCTCGTAAGAATTTTGGTCTAAATGAATCAAAGAAATTAAGTTTGTAGAAACTCGGGGAAAGGTTGGCAGAATTCTAGATGATTTTGGTCCAACTTTAAGAGGGTATATCTTCTAGTGTAAATGCATTATTTGGTGTATAATCCGTCTAAATTAAAGTTCAGCGAGTCTACTTTCCAACACAATAAACCATAAGTCAATTGGAACTCAGCAAAAGAAGTCATGTACGTTTAAAAATACGCTGCAAAGCAGCTCCCTTTGGGACCCACTTAGGCGGTGGCCAACCTTTTTAGGATTTTTAAGCGATCCGGCCTTATTACTTTATCATTTTTCATCCATATCAGTTCCCAAACACCGCCAAATGCTCTGCAAGAGTTCCTCCATGATCTTAGAGTTAATCTAAAGGCAAACAACATAAATCAAATGCCGGGAATCCTGTGATGCTAGTCAGTTTCTTGTTCTTCTCTCAGTTGCTGATTTAAGAGTTGTTCCAGTTCATGTGGGGAGTTTTTTTTAATGATTATAAGGTAAAATTTTGCTCCACCTTCATGAATTGGAGGTTCTACAAGTTGTGGCTAGCTTGTACAGTTGAAAACCCATGAAATAAAGATTGAAAATTGTAGTTGTGTTATTGTTGGTTGCTGAACTATTTTGAGGTTGTTTTGTGGTATTTTGTCGCACGAAATTCATGGAATAAGCTAAGTATACTTTGGTTCTATTGTTAACAAGTTCTGTAAGGAAGAAGGGGTTTAAAGCTATAGTTTTGTTAATTATAAACCATGAATGTGTTGATTAAGGAACTTATACATGATTATTAGTTGTTTGGGCTTCTATTGTGTCTTTTATGAGCAGAGAGAAGTTAAAGAAATAGGGGAGATACTTCCCTATTTGTTATAAGATAAGTGTACCATTTGAAATATGATAGTTGTATCACTTGTAGTGTGACGATAACATTGTTGTTATTGTTGTAGATTAAGGTGCAGTGAGTTGAGATTATCGTGATAGTTGGGTAGATTATTGCAAGGTATGTAATGACTATCCTTTCTTTCTACGGCATAATTCTGTACCTAAAGTGGTATTCGCACGAGTTGTACAAAATAGTATTCATAATGAATTCATGTCTCGTATTGAAACATCACACAAATGTTATTGTTTGTCTTTTGTATGGAGTACTTTATGATAGATGGCATCTGATAACTTATCCATCCCTTGTCAGGAAATCCATATTCAATTCATACTTGTTTTACATTAAGAGTAAACAAATATAGGCTATATATGTAGCTATACATTACTACTATTATGTATGGAGTTACTATATCTCAGCCTATGAGCTGGTGAGATATGACCAGCCTATGAGTTGGTGAGATATGTCTGGCTATAAGCTGGTGAGATATGCCCGACCTATGCGCTGGTGAGATATACCTGACCTATGAGCTAGTGAGATATTCTTAACCTATGATCTGGTGAGATATGACTAGCCTGATGGCTGGTAAGAGATACATCGATCCCTATATATGGTCGGCTCGCTATATTACTATATTATGTAAGAGATAAGACAAAGTAGTTAAGTATACCTTCAGGGTAGCTTTGATTCTCGATTGATTTCTTATATCATTTTCAGTTTCACTTCTTCAGTTGTCTTACATACTCTGTACATTATTTCGTACTGTCATCCCTTCTTATGAGCATGCTGCATTTAATGCGTGCAGGTCTTGAGAGACAGATAGATATGCCTCCTCAGTAGGTGCTGTTGAGTTCATCTTGATTGGTAAATTCCATGTCATATAGAGTTGCTAGGTCTAGAGTATTTCTATGATTACAGAGATGATGGGTAGTTTGTGGCCCTATCACGACCAAAGTACAATTGTATTTTCTTTATAGGCTTGTATACTTTTCCTGTGTATAGTATGTCAGCATGGTGGCATTGTCATCCCTTGTATATATTTGTTTCGGGTTTGTTGTTGTAGACATCTATTGTGGCCTTGTCGACCAAAGATGTTATCATTAGGTTACAGATTGCATATAAATTTCTAGATGCTCACAAGTTACAGATGGTACTCTCAAGGTTAAGTAAGGAACTGGATGCCGGCCACGACCCTCCGATTTGGGGTGTGACAAACTTGGTATCAGAGCAAGTCGTGTCTAGTAGAGTCTTGTTTATAAATGTGTTGTGCAACACATTTATAAAGAGGAGGCAGCAAGGTATTCTAGGATTAGTTACCCTTTTTTTATTTCCAAATCGTGCAACAGACCTAAGTTATAGGAACTCAATTCCATTCCGTACTCGTATCAAGTAAATGAAAGATGCTTACCAGATTATATATGCACTAGAGGTGTGAGTATTATGCTAAAGTTTGAGAGCGTTAGCATTTTTCGCACCCATTCAAAAAACAGTAATGCAAGCCTAGAAGGTAAAGTGTGAGTTTTAGAATACAAAGGAAGTAAAGAGGCAAAGATATAAAGTACCTGAATATAAGATATTGTAAAGTAATTGGCTTTTAGAAAGTGCGACACAAGCATTATAATCATGCTTCCAGTAGAAATAGAACTAAAGTGAATAGAATTTAATCCGACTTATGATTTTCAGACGTTGATATACGTAGTCTTAGAAAGAAGTGAGATTTTGGAATCTAGTAAGGGTTAGAATAATCCTTAATGTCAGACAAATTTTTAGAATTGAATGGCAGTACAGAAGAATATTAATGAGTGAGTTGATATTACCTCTCTAGAGGATATATACATGATGTACCCGAGATTCGTTAGTCATATATTACTTCATTAGAGTCTTGAAGATTCGAGAGCCAAGTATTGGAATCTTTGTATGCGAGGTGAGTATTCCCCCCAGTGAGACTCATGTATGAAGCAAGGAAGAGGTACTAAGTGCCTAGAGAATAAGGTTCGTCAAAGAGGGAGAAGTTAAGAGTGAATGAATGTTCCATTGGAATTATCCAGAACAAGAAGAAGTGATGATATTAGCAAGTGGTTGCTAGAAAGATATGTGGGGCACATAAGTATGTGAGAATGGTTACAATGAAGAGTTTCAAGACAAATAAGATTGTGTTTATCCAGTGTCTACGGATGTGTTATGAATCTAGAGCGTCATGTAAATATAAATTCTAAGAGAATAACAATAGATACCTCCTAGCTAGAGGAGTTAAGTAATAGTGAGAGCAGCTATATATATGAGGCTCAGAAAAGAATAGCGCGAAGTATAAACAAAGATAGAAGTATATATAGACCGAAGAGGGGTTATTTAGAACTAATGAATGAAAGGTAAGTCAAATTAATAATGGGGAAATGATTTATGTAAAGCCTAGAAAAGGTTATTCAGAAGGCTAGATGAACCATGAGAGGATAAAAAAGTACACATTGTATAGTGGTCCAAGTGATTGTAATTTCAGTTTTACAAGTAAATGATTGCAACTCACAGAAAGTACTCCAGATAGAAACATGAAAACAAAAAGGTTAACATAAAGCAGTTCAAAAGCTAAATGGGTCATAAAGCCTAGAATTTGATGTATATATTAAAAATTGCACACTGAAGTCGTACTGCCAGAGTAGGGGTGAAAGTAGAAGTGATTAAGAAAAATTATGGGAAGTTTAAAAGCACCTAAGATCCTATAAGGACATATAATAATGAGCTTGCAACTTAATATGAACGAGAAGCTTCATTCTAAAAGTATATTAATAAAATGCGTTAGCCAAGAGAAGATAGAGGAGAATTTACTCCTAATATAGTGGTTTGTGGATTACAAGAAAGTTGACAATAATATCAGTCCCTTCAGAATATGGTTATGTATCCAATAAGGAAGTATGTCAACAATTTATTGTTAGCTATGCTAGTTGAATAAAGAACGAAATCAGAATCCTAATTATTGAGGATATATATATATATAAGAAACTCCAGGATGGTGGAGACTAAGATAAGTTAATGTATTTGTAATGCACGTATCAGGATGAATAAGGAAATAAGATTGTTTGCTTAAAGAGAGATTAGGAAAGCCTATGAGAATTACTGACCCCATGAATTAGGGTTGTGAACAATTGACCACACATTTGAGGTATGGTGTGACATCTATTACAAACCATAAGAACCTCCTGTTTATCCTCAAGTAGAGGTAGCTGAAAATTTAGGACGAGTTTCCCTTATTAATAGTAAAAGTCTCCTTAAGGATGAGTCACGATAGTACGGAGATACACGAGTCCTCATTAAAAGAGTAAAAATCCTTGGGATTGATAAGGGAGTAAATATGAGTCAAGATGATATAATGTGTATGGTCCTCATCGAGAGGGAAATGACTCAGCAAATAGACTACAATAGAAATGTATCCCATGAAATTGGTAGAAAAGCAAGAACATAGAATTGCATCAACCAGCCTGTTTAAGGGTCCAACTATGGTACTAAAATAGTAGTAGAGGTGGAAGAGTAGCAGTATAAGGATTCTTTCCTATTACAGTTTAAAGAGAAAGGTCAGCTGAACAAAGTGATAGCCTTCAGGGCATCATAAGATAAGATTTATGAGTAGCTTGGCTTACCTAAAGACCAAAAGATAGAAAGTTAGTCAACAAGCTCCATCAGGTAGCAAGTTTAAAAGTTCAACTTATGGACTCCGATGATAGTAGAGTTGTGGTGCAAAATGTAACCGAATCGTCCCTGGTGATAGGGGTTAAAGGAAAAACAATATGAAAGTTTCATGGAAAGAAAAGCCAATATTTTAGTTTAAGGAAGACAGAGTTCTCCAATAAATATGTCGATTGTGTGCCCCAGATATAGCTGGTCTACGTAGAAATATTATGACAGAGGTACATTATCCCCGCTATTCTATTCATCCCGGTTCGACAAAGGTGTACCATGATCTCAGAGGTATATATATATATTGGTGGAATGATATGAAGAAGAACATTGACGAATTTGTGGCATAGTGTCCCAATTGTTAGAAAGAAAAGATAGAGCATTAGAGGCCTACAAAGCTAGTACAATGTAATAGAGATATAGAATTGAAAATGAAAGATGATTAATATGAATTTCATTCTGGAGTCCCCCCACTCTTATCAAATATATGACTCCATAGTGATGGTTGATAGACTTACAAAGTTGACCCATATATTTCCAGACAGAGCTATTCAAACGGTCGAGGATTATGCCAAAGTTGTATATTAAGGAGACCGTGTGACTTCATGATATTCTAATGTCTATTATTTCAGATAGATGAGCTCTATATATAGTAAACTTTTGGAGATCCTTCCAGAGAATACAAGAGAACCGTGATATAGTTTTCACCCTAGATAGATAGCAAGGTGGAGCGCACCATTCAGACACTCAATGATATGCTACATGCATGTATACTAGATTTCAAAGAGAATTGGGATGATCATTTATCCCTCAATGAGTTTGCATATATTAGTTGTTATCATTCCAATTTCAAGATGGTTTCTTATGAGGCCTTGCATGGATGAGAGTACATATCTCTTAACGATTGATTCATCGCAGGAGGATCAAAGTTACATAGCCCTATTTTAGTCCACCAGGATATAGAAAAAGTCAGCCAAGAGTCGCCAAAAATCACTTACGGATGTGTGACGCTAAGATCTAGAGTTTGTGCAAATGATTTGGTCTTCCCGAGAATGTCGCCAATGAAAGGTGTAATGATATTTATTAAGAAAGAAAAGATTAACCCAAAGGTACATTGAGTCGTACCTAATTGTTCAAAGAATAAGCCAAGTGGCCTACAAGTTAGAGTTTCCTCTGAAATTGGAGTCTATGTATTCAGTCTTTCATGTATCTATATTACGAAAGTGTTTTATGATTAAAGGATATTTGAGTTAAAAAAGTTTAAGCATAAATCATAGATACAGATGTATTTATATGAGGTAAGTTACAACTTTGAGATGGTGTTATTAGAATTGATGGTTGTGTGGAGCTAAAAGTTGTTGTGGACTGATTGTGGCCCTGTTTGGCATATATATTGTGCTTTCTGTCTACGTGATAGATTGGATATAGTCTAGTATAAAGAGGACACTCTATAGAAATTATACTAATACCCTTAAGAGTTAGTTTCTCTTCTATACCACTCTACATTCGAGGACGAACGTTCCTAAAAAGGGAAGGATATTACACCCCATATTTTTTCGTGCTAGTAGGCGTCGTGAGTAAAGTAACATAAACCTGATGAGGAGAAGATACCATATTAGGATGAAAATGAGTTTAAAAAAGTGTTAAGTATGTCTTGTAAGAATTTGGGGCTAAAATAATCGATGAAATTAAGTTCGTCGAAACTTGGGGAAAGGTAGGTTAGAAATCTGGACATGATTTTGGCCCAAGTTTAGGAAGGTATATATTCTAGTGTATAAGGAGTTATATGGTGTAAAACCTATCTAAAGTCAAGTTCAGCGAATCTACTTTCCAACTAAATAAACCGCACGTCAATAAGAGCTCTGTACAAAATGTTATGTACGTTTTAGGAAAATGCTCAGCACCCTTTGGGACCCACTTAGGCGGTGGCCGAGCTTTCAAAGGGTTTTAAGCGGTACATCCTTATTATTTCATCATTTTTCATCAATATAAGTTTCCAAACACTCCAAATTCTCTCCAAGAGTGAATCCAAATGTAAACAATGCAAATCAAACACCGAGTATCCTGTGGTGCTAGTGAGTTTCTTGTTCTTCTTGAGGTTGCTGATTTTGGAGTGGTTCTAGTTCGTGTGAGGAATTGATTTAAAGATTATAAGGTATTAGTTTGCTCATATCTTCATGTATTTGAGGTTATACAAATTGTTGATAGCTTTTACGGTTGAAAACCTGTGAAATAAAGGTCAGAAATTGTAGTTGTGATGTTGTTGGTTACTGAACAATTTTGAGGTTGTTCTTGTTGTATTTTGTGTTTGGAAATTCATGGAATAAACTGAGTGTGTTGTAATTGTTGTTGTTAACAAGTTCTGGAAGGAAAAAAAGGGTTTAGAGCTATAGTTTTTTAATTGTAAATCAAGCTGCTGCTCGTCGTATTGTTGTGTTCGTTAAGGAATTATTTATAGGATTATTAATTATTTAAGATTCTATTGTTTCTTTAATGCACATTATGGAAGTTAAAGAAATAAGGGTGATGCTGCCCGATTTGTTATAGGATAAGTGTACCATTTGAAATACGATAGTTGTATCACATGTAGCATGATGATAGCATCATTTTTATTATTGTGGATTAAGGTGCGGTGAGTTGAGATTATAATGATAGTTGGTCAGATAATCGAAAGATATTTAATGACTATCTTTTCTTTCTATGGAATAATTATGTACCTAAAATGGTATTCATATGAGTTGTACAAAAAAGTATTCATAATGAGCTCATGTCTCGTATTGAAACATCACACATATGTTATTATTTATACCTTGTCGGGAGTACTTCATGCCTTAGAGCTTATTTCCTCACTATGATGAGAGTGTTTAGATCTTGCGGATATAGTCCATGGTTGATGACATATAATATCTTAGCCATCCCTTGTCAGGGAATCCATATTCGATTCATACTTATTTTACATTAAGAGGAAAAGTATAGAGGCTATATACGTAGCTATACAATACTACTATTATGTATGGAGTTACTATATCTTAGCCTATAAATTGGTGAGATATGCCCGACTTATGAGTTGGTGAAATATGCTTGGCCTATAAGCTGGTGAGATATGCCTGACCTATGCGCTAGTGAGATATGCCCGGCCTATGAGCTGGTGAGATATGCCCGACCTATGAGCTTGTGAGATATGCTTGGCCTTATGGCTGATAAGAGATATACTGAGCCCTATACATGGATTCCTTCATCATTGTCATTATCGATGATATCTTGGTGTATTTGAATAGTAAGGAGGAGCATGAGCAACATTTGAGGATTGTCCTTGGGTTGTTGAGAGAGAAGGGGCTTTATGCCAAAATTTTAAAGTGTGAGTTCTAGTTTGATTTTATGGCATTCATGGGCCGCGTGGGGTCGAATAAGGGGATTATGATTGAACCCAAGAATATTGAGGCTATTAGAGATTAGGCAAGTCCCACTATTGTGACTGAGATTCATAGTTTTATAGGGTTACCAAGTTACTACCGCTGCTTTATGAAGGGATTTGCTTCTATTGCATCTCACCTAACTAGAGTGACTCAGAAGGAGGTTCCTTTCAGTGGTTCAATTCTTATGAGGAGAGCTTTCAAAGATCAAGACTCTGTTGACTTCGGCACCAGTCTTGGCATTACCCATGGAGGGTAAGGATTACTCAGTCTATTATGATGCATCCTGTGTTGGTTTGGTCATTGTGTTGATGTAGGAGGGCATGCTCATTATCTATGCTTCCAATCAGTTAAAAATCCATAAGAAGAACTACCCTACCGTTGCTTTGAAGATTTGAAGGCATTACCTAAATAGAGTCCATTTAGAGGTGTTTACCGATCATCATAGCCTTCAGCATATATTTAGTCAGAGGGATATCAATTCTAGGCATCATAGATGGATGGAGATTCTGAAGGATTATGATATCATTATACTTTACCATCCAGGTGAAGCTAATGTGGTGGTTGATGCCTTAAGCCGCAAGATAGTGAGTATGGGTAGATTGTGTCAGTTGGTTGTTTCATAGCGTCTCTTAGCCATGGAGGTTCAGACTTTGGCTAATAGTTTTATGTGGTTTGATATTTCAAATCTGGGTCGAGTTTCAACATGTGTTGAGGTGAGGTCGTCTCTCTTAGAGCAGATTAGGGCACAACAGTTTGAGAATGCCCATTTCCGAGTGGAAGTGGGAGAGGATTTCTATGGATTTTGTTGTAGGTCTTCCGAAAACCTTAGGCAAGTTTGATTCAATTTGGGTTATTGTGGATAGGCTGACCAAGTCTGTGCACTTTATTTTGGTTCAATTTACATACAATGCGGATAAGTTAGCCAGGATTTACATTCGTGAGATTGTGCGATTGCATGGGATTCCTATTTCTATTATCTCCGATCAAGGTCCTCAGTTTACTTTCTATTTCTGGCGGACATTGCAGGCAGAGTTGAGTACTCAGTTAGATCTTGGTACCATTTTTCATCCCTAAACCGATGGATAGTCTGAGAGGATCATTTAGGTTCTCGAGGAAATGTTGAGATATGCGATATTGATTTTAGTGGTCATTAGGACCAGTTCTTACCCTTGGCCGAGTTTGCATACAATAATAGCTACCATTCCAGTATTGATATAGTGTCGTTTGAGGCATTATATGGTAGGAGGTGTCGTTCTCCTAAAGGATGGTTTTATGTTTTTAATGTTTGACCGTGAGGTATAGATTTGTTGAAGGAGTCTTTAGACAAGGTGAAGCTTATTCAGGAAAAGCTTTTGGCAACTTAGAGTCGACAAAAGATGTATGTGTACCGGAATGTTCGAGACTTAGAGTTTATGATGGGTGAGCAGGTTCTTCTGAAGGTATCACCCATGAAGGGTGTGATGCAATTTGGGAAGAAGGGCAAATTGATCTCGAGATACATTGGTCCATTTGAGATTCTCCGTCATATTGGTGTTGTTTCTTATATGTTGGCTTTGCTGAAGAAATACCATTCAGACAAGTCTTATAGTATTCGTTGGGATTCGGTGTTACTTGATGAGAATCTATCTTATGAGGAGGAGCCTATAGCGATTCAAGATAGGCAGGTTAGGAAGTTATGGTCCAAGGAGATACCTTCTGTGAAGGTGCAATGGAAGCATCATCTTGTTGAGGAGCTTATATGGGAGATCGAGCTCGATATGTGTGCCAGATGTCCCTAGTTGTTTGATAACTCAGGTACCTTTCTTCCCCTATCTTTCCTTATTACTCGAGGACGAGTGATTATTTAATTGGTATATGATGTAACGACATGTTCAGTAGTTATGTTCATTCTTACTATTTTACCCTTGTTGACCCAATTCCTGAAGTTATCGAATGACCCTAGTGAAAGTTGATAAATTAGAACCTTTTAGTGTAACTGTTTGACCTATACTTGACTTTTGGGTAAATGGACCCTTTTTAGAATTTTGTCAATTTCGTGAGGTTCGGTGGGTTGTTTATGACTTGGTGAGATGGTTCAATTCTCGAGTCCCTCAGGGGTGTTTTCGTAGATTGGTTGGAGAGTTGGTTTTAGGCTGTTTGGGGTTGACCTGAAGAAATAGACCTCCGATAGAATTCTGAGACTGTGAGTGAGTCTGTAGCGTTCAAAATTTTGATGATCTAGCTGGTAGTAAGTCATAACCAGAAGTAAGTAGACAACTAACTAAATAGTTAATGTTGTTATTTGTTGATGCAACTTCAAGTATCACATCAACCATGGTGTTTCATTATTTCGTGATTGCATTTGAACTCAAATGAATGGAGGTCTAGAATTTGGTTTAATCAACATAAACTGATATCAGTAATGGATATTGAACTAGAAGAATGGTGCTTTTCTTTTGTCTAGAATGACGAAATGAACGATATTAGAATGTGAAGCTGTGAATGAATAGTTTGAATATATAGCATTATAAATTTCATCAAATGAGAATGAGAATGATATTTAACAGTAAAAATGAAATTAATTTTTTTCATGAAAACTTGTGGAAGATAAAATTAGTTGTATGTATGCCTTGTGAAATTTATCTGGTTGTGCATTTTGATTCATTTATCCCACCAAAACTTGCTTTTCTTGACAGCAACTGGTTTCTCTTCCGTTTTCTTCTTCTCCAAAGCTTCAGAATTTGATTCCTCCACAATTGTTGGCTTCTCTTCAATTTTCTTATCCACAGTGGTTGGTTTATTTGAAGGTTTTACTTCCTCTACTGTCTTCTCTGCAATATCTTCTTCTGTGGTTGCTGGTAATTTGTGTTGATCATCTGTTTTATTCTTACTCTCCACTGATGGTGTTAAATTCTACTCTTTCCTTACCATTTGAAATATGTGTCACTCTTTTTACCTTGTACCGTCTATTTCAAAAAAGACTAATACTTTTTTTCGTTTAAACTCTTTAACTTTAAATATTTTATTTTGTTCGTCATATGTGTTATTATAGTCATAGAATCATCACATTTAAAAATACTTTTGGTATGTGCCAAAAATAATCTTTCTTTTCTAAAACTTTGTGAACTAACAATGCCTTCCTTGTCAAGGCTTAAGTCTAGTCATAGCCAAAACAAGGGGGAATTAGGATGGTCAATGCACAAAACATCATATTTTCAAGATCAAATCTATATGTACTTGGATTAAACCAAAAACTTTTGACTTGGGGATTAATATTTCACGTCTTCCATATTGCATATGTAATTTATGTTGGATATATAACACGGGAATAATAAATAACTATTACAAGTGCTTCGAAATGATAAAGAATAAATATTACAATAGCAACAAGCTTGTAGTAAATAAGAATTGTGACAACAATAAGTTTGTTGAGTTATTGAATCAGTCTTGAATCTTAATATCAATTGCAGAAAGCTCTTTGAATCTTGATAACCTGAAATCAAGAGGCACTAAATCTGAAAGTGTTACAAATGTGTTGAGTTGAGTGATGGCACTCTGCCTTTAAGATAAAATTACCCAGTATATATGATTTTATGTTAGCGGGCAATAGTCTTCCAAGATAAAACAACAAACTATCATTTGTGCAAAGCAAACACAAGTGATTCTAGCGAAGAAAACAAATAACAAAAGATTGCTAAGAGGAGAGGATTTGCACAAGAATTTCAGAATTGTTGTTCTTGAAAAGTGTGTGTAGAATTGAGTCAAAGGCCTCAATTTATAGTGTAAGAATTATCTCTTCAAGTGCCAAGTAATGACATTGAATCACCCATGTAATGGCAATGAATTGCCCAAGTAATGGCACCCATTTATTAGCCAAATAATGGCTGATTAATGCTGGAATGAATGCCATTGAGGGCAGCCCAAAAGTCTCCAAAAATCAAATTTTGTTTAAGACTTTCTGCCAGGGAAGCGCCCCGGTGCCGCGACCCTAACGGGTTGGTGTTGCGGCCCTCCTCGACTCCGCGGCCCTTTCCGACCCATTCCATATTACACTTTGCACAATCCTTCCTTCATTTACCGACGTGGAACACTTGTTATTTAGCCAATAACCGTCCATTATTCTATGTCTCAAACATTTACTTACATACCAATATCTCTTTCACTAACGAAATTTACGATACTTGGCACTATGAGTGCACGTGTGTGGAAATGACGTTTTCGATGTGCGGGGCCCCAATTATTCGAGTCATAAATAATGGGATAAACTTAATTCCACATTAGTAAATTTCCAACAGTCCCCTCTTGAAAGAGATTTTGGCACACACACAAGGTGCCTACTTTCAGCAATCTTTCAGCGAAAAGATATTGTATCAGGAGAGTTAGCTTCCCTTTTGAACCTTCCATAGTTGAATACCATCAGACTTACTTACTGCGCGGTGAACGTGATGTTTTGAACCGTCAGTGTTCAATGTAAGCCAAGACAACGATACCAACATAATACCTCCCCTTTATTCATTTCTTCTCATTGCTTTGTCCGTTGTGGCCGAGGACACACTTGGATTCTTAAGTGCATTCATTATAGGCGGCCTATCCTCGCACTTAAATAGGTGGTCTCCTACAAGGTATCCTGCTATACCGCACTTCACCAGTGTTAGGAACCATTAAAAATTTCCCCAAACCTAACCTCAACCGTTGAGGATCATTAAAGGTTTTGGAATTAATCTTTACCCACACTGCAGATAGCACTTAATGTCTATCGCGGGAACGACTTTGGGTTTATGTTCCTTACAAAAATCATAACATGAAGTGCTATTGCTTTCACCTAAGCGCTCAACTGAACCTTTACAACTTAGTTTTCCCATTGAACCTAATTCCTGGGATCTCCAGTCAGTAAGGTTGGGTTACCACCATATCAGTCCTTATTGTTTGGGTTTTAAGCCCATTTCCCCTAGACAGGCATAACATCTGATCTCTGGGTATGCCCTTAGTCAACGAGTCTGCTATGTTATCCTTTGATTTTACATAATCAATGGCAATAATACCCGTGGTTATCAGCTGCCTAACGGTCTTATGTCTCCGTTGAATATGATGAGACTTGCCGTTATACATAGAACTTCATGCCCTTCCTAGAGCCGATTGGGTGTCACAGTGGATCATTACAAAAGGTACGAGTTTGTCCCAATACGGGATGTCCTCTAATAAGTCATGAAGCCACTCAACTTTTTCTCCTGCTTTATCTAAAGCAATAAACTCCGATTCCATTGTGGATCGGGCTATGCAAGTTTACTTTGAGGATTTCCAAGACACAGCTCCACCACCAATTGTAAATATATACCCACTGGTGGACTTGGTGTTCTCTATATCAGATATCCAGTTTGCATCACCGTACCCCTCTAGTACAGCTGAATATCTCAAATAATGCAACCTATAAGTTAGCGTGTATTTCAGGTACCATAGTACCCGATTCAACGCTTTCCAATGATCATTACTCGGATTACGGGTAACCTAGCAAATTTGTTGACTGTATAAGCGATATCAGGTCGGGTGCAGTTTGTTATGTAGATCAAACTCCCAATCACCTGTGCATATCGCTCCTGGCATACGGGCACACCCCGATTTTTTATCAATTTTCTGATTCATAGCCAGTGGTGACTTCATCGGCGAACTGTCGGACATCTCAAACTTTCTCAACACATCCTCGATGTAGTGAGATTAAGATAAGACCACTCCGTCAGACGTCTTAGAAATCTTGATCCCCAAGATGACATCTGTAATACCCATATCCTTCATGTCAAAACATTATTTCAACATGTTCTTAGTCTCTAGGATCAAACTAGGACTACTCCATGTGATCAACATGTCGTCTACGTAAAGACATATTATGACAAACGAGTCAAAATTACCTTTCATGTAGACACATTTGTCACACACATTAATGGAGAAACCCTTCGATAGTAGAGTACTATCAAATTTTTCATGCCATTTGTTTCTGTCCGTACAGAGATTTGACAAGTCGACAGACTTTCTTCTCTTGCCCTGGAACCACATACCCCTCGGGTTGTTCCATATAAATTTCTTCTTCCAAATCACCATTTAGAAAGACTGTTTTGACATCCATTTGATGTAACTCAAGGTCACGCAACGCTGCGATCGCAATGAATACTCGTATGGACGTCATTCTAGACACCGGAGAGTATGTGTCAAAATAGTTAAGGCCTTCCTTCTGTCGATAGCCCTTGACTACTAACTTGACTTTGTACTTGTCTATAGACCCGTCTGCTTTATACTTTCATTTGAGTATCCATTTACAACCCAACGGTTTGTTTCCCAGAGGAAGATCAACCAACTCCCAAGTATGGTTTTGCAAGATGGAGTCTATTTCACTCTCAATAGCTTCTTTCTAGAGCGGTGCCTCTGGAGTTGACAATGCTTCAGCAATTGTCCTTGGTTCATTATCAACCATATAAGCTACAAAGTCAGGACCGAAGGTTTTATCCTTCCTGGCCCTTTTACTTCGTCTTGGTTCCATCTCTGGAGTCTCCAAGTTCTGAGAATCCGGAACACTAAATTTTGGATATTCAGCCACTTCGGAGTCCACTAGATCTGAACCACCTAGATTCCTGCAGTCAATGACTCCCGGTTCCTGAGAGCTTTGTTCATAACTTCATTTGTGAGAGGTTATGTCTCTTTCTTTTCTAGGAAAAGTATCCTCAAAGAAGTGGGCATTCCTTGATTCCATGATCATACCCCCGTCGAAATCTGGTACATCTAACTTGTGCACTAAAAAGCGATAAGCACTACTGTTATTTGCATATCCGATGAAAATACAATCTACAATCTTAGGTCCAATCTTGACCTGCTTTGTCTTACGTACTTCAACATTTTCCAAACAACCCCACACCATCAGGTATTTGTAGATTGGTTTCTTTTCCTTTCATGACTCGTATGCAGTTTTGTCCTTTCCCTTATGTGGGACTCCATTAAGAATCGTATTAGCGGTAAGGACAGTTTCTCCCCACATGTTTTGGGAAATACCGGAATTTATGATCAAGGCATTCAGCATTTCCTTCAATATATAGTTCTTGTCTTCAGCGACACCATTCGACTGAGGTGAGTATGGAGCCTTAGTTTGATGAATAATGCCAGATTGGGTGTAATATTCCTCAAATGGCGCTACATATTCTGCCCCTTTATCACTACAAATTTCTCAATCTGTAGGCTTAGTTGATTTTCAACTTCTGCTTTGTAGTGCTTATCTGCTTCAACAACTTCATCTTTACTTTTCAACAAACAAAGGATACAATACGTTGTACCATCATCAATGAAGGTCACAAAGTACTTGTCTCCCCTCCCTATTTTGTACAAACTTCAAATCACTCACGTAGGTGTGACAAGTTCTAGAGGAGCGATGCTTCTTTCGCTATTCCTTTGACGGAATAGAAAGGTGATTTTGCCTCTTCGCCCACCTCACATTCATTTTGAGGGTTTATGTCGATAGAAGGCAACAATCTCAACTTAGTTAGCTTTTGAATGACTTACTATTTAACGTGTCTTAATTTATGATGGCATAGATGCACAGATTACAAATATATTATTTGGCTACAGACATACTGCACCATTCTTAGTTATTACAAACCTGTTGGACTAGTCTCAAACGAGCTTGACCAACAACGTCCTTGAAACCAAGTTTGGGACATGTATCACCTCATTTTAGAGTGATCCCATTCCCTGAAGTTCAATTGAGGACAACCTCTCCAACACCTTCTATTTTAAAGGTGGTGTTGCTTCACTTGAACAACCTCTTGCCCGTGGTTAGGGCATAACCGGATCATATGTGATCTGGATACTCTGGTCCACTCCAGTTGCCTTGGCAGGCTGAGTGTCCAATTTCTTTTCTGCCTTTCTTTTGGTCTTCAGATCATTTAAGACCTGGAAACTCTGGCCCACTCCAGTTGCCCGTAGGCTTTGTACGACTGAGTGTCCAATACCACCATATCAAATGAAGGATCTTCTGTCAGATCCGGAGACATGTTTGTCTTTAGTCCTCTTCCCTTGTGATTGGTGCCCAGGGAAATTCCTAGCGCTTGCTTAGGATTTGTCCACAATTCTAATTAATTGTAACCAAATAACAAATCTTTTAAGCCTTGTTTTCAAAATCCAATCTTTAAAAAGGTAAGTAGGTGAAATTAAATCTCTGATTTTAAAGTGTAAGGAATATAATAATTATTTTTTTCCTCATGAAACCACTTTCATATTTCTAGCCTTACTTTACACACTTTAATCAGACATCAGTTAATCTTATTATTAACAAGGAAGAAAGTTAACTTAGCGCAATTTCGGATTCTAGCCCACGTCAGTCACTTTGTTGGACTGAGTGTCCATTTCCTCCTTACCATAATTCAGATCCTTTGTCTGGGACAAATATAGTCCTTCTGCTATAAGATAGAACACCATCTTCAGCCTTCTCCTCATATCCCAGTTGACATCATCAACCTCTCGTGGGTGCTTGCTTCCACCACTCTTGGGAGCGGTGACACCATCAACACCTTGACCATCAACATCATGACTAGTATAGGCGCTCTGAACCTCAGCATTAGAACCATAGTCTAGTTTGTTGACACAAATAAAGTTACTGTCAATGGAACTGTCTTCAACCACAACCATAATCAGATTTGGTCACACAACTGTTGACCGACATCTTTCGAGCACTAATGCATCTTGTCTTAAAATTGTTGGATATATAATACGGGAATAGTAAATAACTATTACAAGTGCTTGGAAAGGATAAACAATAAAGATTACAATAGCAACAAGCTTGTAGTAAATAAGATTTGTGACAACCACAAGTTTGTTGAGTTATTGAATCAGTCTTGAATCTTTATACCAATTGTAGAAAGCTCTTTTAATCTTGATAATATGAAATCAAGAGACACTAAATCTGGAAGTGTTACAACTGTGTTGAGTTAGTGATGACACTCTATCTTTAAGACAAGATTGCCCAGTATATATGCTTTTACGTTAGCGGGAAATAGTCTCCAAAGATAAAATAGAAAACTATCATTTGTTCAAAGCAAACACAAGTGATTCTAGCGAAGAAAACAAATAACAAAAGATTGCTAAGATGAGAGGATTTGCAACAAGAATTTCAGAATTGTTGTTCTTGAAAAGTGTGTGTATAATTGAGCCAAAGGCCTCAATTTATAGTGTAAGAATTGTCTCTTCAAGTGCCAAGTAATGGCATTGAATCACCCATGTAATGGCAATGAATTTCCCAAGTAATGACACCCATTTATTAGCCAAATAATGGTTGATTAATGTTGGAATGAATGCCATTGAGGGCAGCCCAAAAGTCTCTAAAAATTAGATTTTCGTTTAAGACTTTCTACCAGGGAAGCGCCCCGGTGCCGCGGCCCTGATGGGGTTGGTGCTGCAGCCCTTTCCGACCCATTCCATCTTACACTTTGGACAATCCTTCCTTCGTTTACTGACGTGGAACACTTGTTATTTAGCCAATAACTGTCCATTATTCTATGTCTCAAACATTTACTTACGTACCAATATCTCTTTCACTAACGAAATTTACGATACTTGGCACTACGAGTGTACGTGTGTGGAAACGATGTTTCCGACGTGCGGGCCCCTAATTGTTCGAGTCATAAATAATGAGATAAACTTAATTCCATATTAGTAAATTTCCAACAATATATGCTTAAGAGGTGCTCCACAAACAAAATTTCTATAAACTAGATCCTTAAGAAACTATTTATGTAGATTTTTCAACAGTTCAGGTGTAAGATCATATTTAACTTTCTCTAAACATTGGAAATGCCACACTTAAGTGATGCTTTGTCAACTTTTTGTTTTTATGTTTCAAATGATGTTTAGTTTACGAAAATCTCAGAAATATGATGAAGTATTAAGTAAAAAAGAAAGATTAAATGATTTGTTGCATATGTAAAGCACGTACAGGAATAGTAAATAACTATTACAGTGATCGAAATGATAAACAACAAAGAGGACAACAACAATTTATCAATATCTTGATCTTGAATTGAAACTTCAAATATGGAACTTGTATTCGGAAATACAAGAACATGAACTGCTACACTTGTGGCTTGTAGATCCGCTGAGAATACGAACAGTTAGAGTCTTTCATCTGTTAAGTTAATACCTGAAACACTTATCAACCAATTAGATAAACACAACACCACTGACTGAGTTGAGAGATGGCTCCCTGTCTTTAAGACAAGATTGCCCCCATTTATATAGGCTTTACGGAAGTGTGGACAATAGTCTCCAAAGATGAAACAACACCCTATCAAGTATGCAAAGCCTACACAAATGATCTCAGCAAAGAACACGAATAATGAAGATTGCTAAGAGAAAGATTGATAGCAGGAAAATCTGATCTCTTTGTGGTGTTGTTAACTTGTTTTTCTGTTCATGGTCATCTATAGAATTGAGCTAAATGCCTCAATTTATAGGTGTGCAAGATGACCTTTCAAATGCTCCATAATGGCAATCAATTGCCATTTAATGGATGACATTTAACCCCCAAGTAATGCATCAACATAATGGTCCAAGTAATGGTCATTATTGGGTGGATTTAATGCCATTGAAACCACCTCAGCAGCCAAACCTTTGAGATTCCGTCGAGCAATCACTGCCAATGAAGTGTTGCGGCTCTGCCACATTAGCGCCGTGGCGCTAATTCAACCAGAAAACCCATGACGCTCATTGCCAGTCAGGCGCCGCGACCCTTCTCGGCTCCGCGGCCCTTTTTCGAACCATACCATCTTACACTTCGCACAATCCTTCCTTCGTCTACCAACGTGGAACACTTGTCCTTTAGCAAATATCCGTCCATCATTCTATGTCTCAAACATTTCATTTACGTACCAATATTTCTTTCATTAACAAAATTTACGATACTTGGCACTAAGATTGCACGTGTGTGAAAATAATATTTTCGACGTGCGGGGCCCCAATTGTTAGAGTAATAAATAATGGGATAAACTTAATTCCACATTTATAAATTTCCAACAATCCCCTCTTGAAAGAGATTTTGGCGCACTCACAAGGTGCCTACTTTCAGCAATCGTTCAGCGAAAAGATATTACATCAGGAGCGATAGCTTCCGCTTTGAACCTTCCCTAGTTGAATACCATCAGACTTACTTACTACGCGGTGAACGTGATTTATTGAACCGTCAATGTTTAATGTAAGCCTAGACAATGGTACCAACACAATACCCCCCTTTATTCGTTTCTTCTTATTGTTCTATCCGTTGTGGTCGTGGACACACTTGGATTCTTAAGTGCGTTCATTTGAGGCGGCCTATCCTCACAATTAAATAGGTGATCTCTTACAAGATATCCTGCTATACCCCACTTCACAAGTGTTAGGAATCATTAAAAGTTTCCCTAACCATAACCTCAACCGTTTGAAGATCGTTAAAGGTTTGGAAGCTTAACCTTTACCCACCATGCAGGTAGCACTTTAATGTCTATCGCGGGAACGACTTTGGATTTACATTTCTTTACAGAAATCATAATCCGAAGTGCTCTTCCTTCCACCAAAGTGCTCAACTGAATCTTTTGCAGCTTAGTTTTCCCATTGAACCAAATTCTTGGGATCTCCAGTCAGTATGGTTGGGTTACCACCGCAAAGGTTCATATTGTTTGGGTTTTATGCCCATTCCCATAGACAGGAAGAACTCTTGATCTTCAGGTAGTCCCTTAGTTAAAGGGTCCGCTATATACTTTGATTAGTAATCAAGGAAGTGACACCCGTAGTGATCAACTGCCATACAGTCTTATGTCTCCGACAGATCCAATAGATATGTCCTGACGTCGTCATCTACACCCTTCCTGAAGCCGACCGGCTAGCCACAATGTATAACTGCTGAAGGCACGAGTTTCTCCTAAGAAGGGATGATCCTCTAAGGAGTCGTGAAGTTACTTAACTTCTTTTATACTTTGTTTAAAGCGATAAACTTTGATTCTATCATGAATCGGCCGATGCAAGTTTGCTTAGAAGATTTTCCAAGACACACCATACACATCTGCTTGTGGCTTTGGTGTTCTTCATATCTGATGTCTAGTTTGCATCATTGTGTTCTCCCGGAACCGCTAGACATCCAGAATACCATAATTTTTAGATAAGCCAATACTTCAGATATCGTCATATCCGATTTAACGCCTTCTATCGATCATTTTTAGAATCATGAGTGAATCTCAGTTCAACTGATATGCTTTGTAGGCCGATACTAGGTTGGTTGTAGTGTGTAACATACATTGAACTACATATGACCTGCGCATATCTCTCCTTGTATATGGGTGCACCATGATTACAATCAGTTCTATGATTCATATCCACTGGTGGCTTCAACGAGACTGTCACAACTGAGTTTGGACTTAGACAGTCCGTTAGATGTCTTAGAAATCCCAATTGCTAAGATGTCAAATGTGATACCCATATCTTTCATATCGAGACTTTTGTTTCAATATGACTTCCACTTTCACACTGTTGGTTTTTCAACTGTTGGCTTTCTAACTTCAGAGTCAATGTTTCTGTTGTCAGATTCATTATTTCTATTTTATCTGAAACTTTCAGGACTAAAATGTAAACATTTCAGGGACCAAAATAAAAGTTCAGGCAGAAGCCCAACAGTCCAACAAACCAACTCTAATCCTCCCCTTCCAACTCTCCGGTTAGGAAGACGGCATCAACATCCATGTCATGCAAAACTGCAATAGCCCTTGATGTTAAGCTATTCACAGGGGAGCACATGTACAAGTAGCCAAGGCCTTATACTCGTCAATAGATCCATCTACTTGGTACTCACTTTTGAGTATCCACTTTCATAACTCAAAAGTTCTTTTCCCGGAGGAAGGTCAACCATTACATAAGTATGGTTCTATATGATGGAATCTATTTCTCTTTCAGTATCTTCATTCCAAAGAAGTGCTTCTGGAGATGTCAATTCTTTGTTAATTGTCCATGGTTCGTTCTCAACCATACAAGCTAGAAGGCCTGGAACAAGCCTTTGTCCCCTCTTTGCTTTGTCTCGGTTCAACATCTAGAATCCCTGAGTTCTGTAGATCTGGAACATTAAGTTTCGGATAATCAGCAACTTCCGAGTCCTGTAGCTCTGGAACGTCTGGTTTCAGACAATCAGGCACTCGCGGGTTCTTGTTAACCTCGAGCAATTACTTATTTTTCCTTCTCAAGAAAAGTTATCTTCAAAGAATTCAGCATTATTTGACACCAAGAGGCGATAAGCACTACTGTCATTTGCAGATCAAGTGGATATGCAATTTACAGTCTTAGGTACAACTTGACCTGTTTCGGTATTCCAACCTCTACCAAGCCATCCCATATCATAATATTTGTAGGTGGGATCCTTTCCATGTTTCACATGGATGGTTATCCTTATCCTTATGCGGAGTTCTATTGAGAATCGCATTAGCGGTAAGTATTGCCTTGCCCCACATATTTTGGGTGTATGGCTTTGCGCTTGGCTAAAACCGTTAGACTGAGGTGAGTAATAAGCAGTCATTTGATGAACGATGCTTCACATTCTCCCCCTCTATCACTACGAATTTCTCAATCCGTAGGCTTAGTTGATTTTCAACTTCTGCTTTGTAGCGCTTATTCGCTTCAACAACTTCATCTTTGCTTTTCAACAAATAAATGATGCAATACGTTGTACCATCATCAATGAAGGTCACAAAGTACTTTTCTCCCCCCTCTATTTTGTATAAACTTCAAATCACTCACGTAGGTGTGACTAAGTTCTAGAGGAGTGATGTTTCTTTCGCTATTCCTTTGACGGAATAGAAAGGTGATTTTTCCTCTTCGCCTACCTCACATTCATTTTGAGGGTTTATATCGATAGAAGACAACAATCTCAACTTCGTTAGCTTTTGAATGACTTTCTATTCAACGTGTCTTAATCTATGATGGCATAGATGCACAAATTACAAATATATCATTCATTTAGCTACAGACATACCGTACCATTCTTAGTTATTACAGACCTGTTGCACTAGTCTCAAACCAGCTTGAGCAACAACATCCCTTAAACCAAGTTTGGGACATGTATCACCTCTCTTTAGAGTGATCCCATTCCCTGAAGTCCTATTGAGGACAACCTCTCCAACCCCTTCTACTTTAGAGGTGGCATTGCTTTACATGAACAACCTCTTGCCCGTGGTTAGAGCGTAACCGGATCATATATGATCTGGATACTCTGGCCCACTCTAGTTGCTTTGGCAGACTGAGTGTCCAATTACTTTTCTGCCTTTCGTTTGGCCTTCAGATCATTTAAGACCTGGAAAACTCTGGCCCACCTCACTAGGTGTCCATTACTTTTCTGCCTTTCTTCTAACTTTTAGATCATTTAAGACCTGGAAACTCTCCCCCACCTCACTAGGTGTCCATTAATTTTCCTATCAAATGAATTCTGGCCCACTCCAATCACTCGTAGGCTTTGTACGACTGAGTGTCCAATATCATCCTATCAAATGAATTCTGGTCCACTCCAGTCACCCGTAGGCTTTGTACAATTGAGTGTCCAATATCATCCTCTCAACTGAGTGATCTTCTGTCAGATAGTGTGACAAGTTCAACGTCTTAAGATAAGCCATTATCTTTTAGTCTTCTTCCCTTGTGATTGGTGCCCATGGAAATCCCTGGCGCTTACTTAATAGTGGTAACAGTTTTCACACAGTCAATAAATCCCTCTCCCTCGTATGTGCGAACATACTTTACAAACTTTTAATAATTACACCCAAAAGAACGGATCTTTTAAGTTTTGTTTACAATAGTCCAATCTTTAACCGAGAAGGAAGGAGATTCAATATCTGATTTTAGAGTGTAGGGAGTTTAAGTTTTTAATGAAAACACTTTCATATTCTCAGCCTTGCTTTACACACCATTATTCAGATATTAACTAAACACATTATAGATAAGGAAGTATTATTAACTTAGACCTTTTGGATTCTGGCCCACTTCTGTTAGACTTAGTGTCCTTATCCTCTTTACCATAATTCAGATCCTTTGTCTGGAATAGATATAGGCCTTTTGCTAAATGATAGAACATCATCTTTAGCCTTCTCCTCTTGTCCCAGTTGACATCCTCAGCCTCTCATGGGCGCTTGTTTCCACCACCCTCGGGAGCGGTGACACCAACTCGTCCTTGATCTTTAGCCGTACTAGCATGACTATCAGCAGTATCTTGAAGCTCAGCATTAGATCCAGAGATCCCACCTTTGACGGAAACGGATTTATAATTATCGTCAAAGAGAGAACCAAAACTAGGACCAGATTTGAAAGCACGGTTATTGACTGAGACAGTGTTTGAACTGTTAATAGAACTGTCAACAGAACTATTTTCAAGAAGAAAACCACAGCCAAATTTGGGACCACATCTGCTGGCACACATCTTTCGAGCACTAATACAAATCTTGTCTTAAAATTGTTGGATATGTAAAGCACGTACGGGAATAGTAAATAACTATTACAGTGATCGAAAGGATAAAAAACAAAGAGGACAACAATAAGTTGTCAATATCTTGGTTTTGAATTGAAACTTCAAATATGGAACTTGTATTCAGAAATACAAGAACATGAACTGCTACACTTGTGGCTTGTAGATCCGCTGTGAATACGAACGATTAGAGTCTTTCATCTGTTAAGTTAACACCTGAAACACTTAGCAACCAATTAGATAAACACAACACCATCGGCTGAGTCGAGAGATGACTCTCTGTCTTTAAGACAAGGTTGCCCCCATATATATAGCCTTTACAGAAGAGTGGACAATAGTCTCCCAAGATGAAACAACAAACTATCAAGTGTGCAAACCTACACAAATGATCTAAGTGAAGAACACGAATAATGAAGATTGCTAAGAGAAGAATTGATATCAGGAAAATCTGATCTCTTTGTGGTGTTGTTAACTTGTTTTTCTATTCATGGTCATCTATAGAATTGAGCCAAAGGCCTCAATTTATAGGTGTGCAAGATGGCCTTTCAACTGCCACATAATGGCAATCAATTGCCATGTAATGGATGCCATTTAACCCACAAGTAATACATCAACATAATGGTCTAAGTAATGGCCATTATTGGGTGGATTTAATGCCATTGAAACCACCTCAATAGCCAAACCTTTGGGATTCCGTCGAGCAGTCACTGCCAATGAAGCGCCGCGGCTCTGCCACATTAGCGTCGCGATGCTAATTCAACCAGAACACCCATGACGCTCACTGCCAGTCAGGCACCGTGGCCCAGTCCGGGAGGCGCCACGGCCCAGTCCGAGAGGCACCGCGGCCCTTCTCGGCTCCGCGGTCCTTTTCTGACCCATACCATCTTACACTTCGCACAATCCTTCCTTCGTCTACCAATGTGGAACACTTGTCATTTAGCAAATAATCCTCCATCATTCTATGTCTCAAACATTTCACTTACGTACCAATATCTCTTTCATTAACGAAATTTACGATACTTGGCACTAAGATTGCAGGTGTGTAAAAACGACGTTTCCGACGTGCAGGGCCCCAATTGTTCGAGTCATAAATAATGGGATAAACTTAATTCCACAATAGCAAATTTCCAACATGATTCATTTTGTAAGAACTTTCCTAATGAAATGTGTGAAACGATTAATGGTCATCTATAAAAAATGAAGGTGATACAAATTGCAGGAAAGGACATCAATTAATAAAAAATTAGACATGAAAAATATGAATAAAAAAAGGGAAGATAGAAACTTACTACGCGCTGATTTTTTTTGCATGACACCTTTCCATTTAATTTGTCCATATATCTTGTATTCCAGTCAAATATCTCCATATAACATATAATAGAGTGAAATTATTTTTGATACGAAAGCATGAACATAGGCACAACACTAGAAACAAAGAGGAATAAAGAGAAACATGTATAGAAATATTAATACATACGTTGATTAAGTTACCAAGAGATGGGCTTTTATTAGCACCATCATGATCGGCAATGACAACCTCTTCCTTACTCACTTCTTCTTGCACCACCCCAACATCCTTGAAGCTATATTTTCTTGTGCTACATTAGGAGCTTCTGTTGGTTATTACAAAGGATTGCAGGAAACGGAAATTACAAACAACTGCTAATGTAAGAATTGAAATTACAATTCAACTAGAAAACTGGAAATTACAAAGATGAAAATGAAAAACTGTTTTTCGGTTTTTTTTGTCGAGTCGAGTGTGGCACTCTGTCCTTAAGACAATATTGCCCCGTATGTATCCTTTATACGTCCTGGACAATTTGTCTCCCAAGATAAAACAGCAATGGAACACTTGAGCAAAGGAAACTCAAATGCTACCTTGAAGAATATTGAGCAAGAAATGATGCAAGGAAGGTGTAGGAAGAAACTGTTTTGCTTGTGTATTTTCGTGTATATAGCAAGTATATTTTCTGTGTCTCTCAACAATGGTGTAGGGGTGTTTATATAGGTGAGGGAGGGCTGTTTAGCTGCCTTCATAACAGCCATTATTGGCCAAATAATGGCCATTATGGAGGTAGTAAAGCCACCAAATTAAATGGTGAAAAGACCAACGGAATTGGCCATTATAGGAGGAGTAATTCAGCCAAAATAAATGGCTGAATTGAGTGCTTTGGCGTTTCTATTTTGACCGTCGAAATTTTGATTTTCTGAAAAACTTCAGGGACCAAACTGTACATCTTGAAACTTCTGGGACCAAACTGTACATCTGAAAGAATTCTGGTCCAAACTGTACATCTGAAACTTGGCCCAAAAAGATAATATCAGAAGGCCCACAGCCCACAGCCCACGACCCACAGCCCACGACCCACGACCCCACGACCCCGTGAACCCGAGAACCCGAGAACCCGAGAACCCGAGAACCCGGAACCCGAAACCCGGAACCGGAACCGGACCGGACGGGCGGGCGGCGGCGGCGCGCGTGTGGTCTTTCCTTGAACCGAAGCACATCTAGGTCCTCCCTCCTTTAAACACATGGGATACCCCTTGGGGTCCCAAACCCCAAACCAATTTCGAGTATTATATACACAACAATTCTTTCTTCCTCTACCGATGTGGGAGAATTGAACTCAATACCACACTTTCCATGCTTCAAACACCTCACTTCGTGGACCAATATCTCTTTCATTTCTTAATGAAATTTGACGATTCTTGGCCCTACGGTTATCTACGTACTTAGTAGATCATACATGTGTGAAGAACCGAATTCTCCAACATACGTAACACTAGTGTTTAAGCCGTTAAAGTTGGTCGGTCGCAACTCCCGCCAAAGGCAAATTTCCAACAATCCCCTCTTGAAAGAGATTTTGGCGCACTCACATGGTGCCTTTTCCATTTCCAGCAATATTTCAGCGGACCGATGTTGCATAAGGAGAGGTAGCTTCAGCTTTGAACCTTCCATAGCTGAATACCATCGGACTTACTTACTGCGCGGTGAACGTGATGTCTTGAACCGTCAGTGTTTAGTGTAAGCCAAGTCAATGGTACCAACACAACAAATTCCCTTACTCTCTTCTTCGTAATGTTTTGTCCGTTTTGGCCATGGACAACGTCTTGGATTCTTAAGTGCGTTCATTTTGAGGCGGCCCGTCCTCGCACTTAAATAGGTGGTCTCCTACAAGGTATCCTGCTATACCCCACTTCACAAGTGTTAGGAACCATTAAAAGTTTCCCAAACCTAACCTCAACTGTTGAGGAGCATTACAGGTTTTGAAAACTTAACCTTTACCCACACTGCAAGATAGCACTTAAAGTCTATCGCGGGAACGGCTTTGGATTTGGTGTTTCTTTTCGAAATCACTATCCGAAGTGCTCATACTTCCACCGAAGCGATCAACTGAACCTTTACAACTTAGTTTTCCCATTGAACCAAATTACTGGGATCTCCAGTTAGTAAGGTTGGGTTACCGCTGTATCAGTCCTTATATTTTGGGTTTTAAGCCCATTCCCCTAGACAGGCAAGTCATCTGATCTTTGGGTAAGCCCTTTGTCAATGGGTCTGCTATATTATCCTTTGATTTAATGTAATCAATGGATATTATACCCGTGGTGATCAGTTGCCTAACGGTCTTATGCCTCCGTCGAATATGACGAGACTTGCCGTTGTACATAGCATTCCGTGCCCTTCCTAGAGCCGACTGACTGTCGCAGTGGATCATTACCGAAGGTACGGGTTTGTTCCAACACGGAACATCCTCTAAGAAGTCATGAAGCCACTCAGCTTCTTCTCCTGCTTTGTCTAAAGCGATAAACTCCGATTCCATTGTGGATCGGGCGATGCAAGTTTGCTTAGAGGATTTCCAAGACACAGCCCCACCACCAATTGTAAATACATACCCACTGGTGGACTTGGTGTTCTCTATATCAGATATCCAGTTTGCATCACTGTACCCCTCTAGTACAGCTGGATATCTCGAATAGTGTAACCCGTAATTTAACGTGTATTTCAAGTATTGTAATACCCGATTCAACGCCTTCCAGTGATTATCACTTGGATTACGGGTGAACCTAGCCAACTTATTGACTGCGTAAGCAATATCAGGTCGGGTGCAGTTTGTTATATACATCAAACTACCGATCACCTGTGCATATCGCTCCTGGTATACAGGTGCACCAAGATTTTTATCAAGCTTTTGATTTGAATCCATTGGTGACTTTATCGGTGAACTGTCTAACATCTCAAACTTTCTCAAAACATCCTCGATGTAGTGAGACTGAGATAAGACTAGCCCGTCAGACGTCTTAGAGATTTTAATCCCTAAGATGACATCTGCGATACCCATATCCTTCATGTCGAAGCATTGTTTCAACATGTTCTTAGTCTCTAGGATGACCCTAGGACTGCTTCCTGTGATTAACATGTCGTCTACATACAGGCATATCATAACAAACGAGTCAGAGTTACCTTTCATGTAGACACATTTATCACACTCATTAATGGCGAAACCCTTCGATAGTAGAGTACTATCAAATTTTTCGTGCCATTGCTTCGGGGCTTGTTTCAGCCCGTACAGAGATTTGACAAGTCGACAGACTTTCTTCTCTTGTCCTTGAACCACGTACCCCTCGGGTTGGTCCATATATATTTCTTCTTCCAAATCACCATTTAGGAAGGCTGTCTTGACGTCCATTTGGTGTATTTCAAGGTCACGCAAAGCTGCGATCGCAATGAATACCCGTATGGATGTCATCCGGGATACCGGGGAGTAGGTATCAAAGTAGTCAAAGCCTTCTGTTTGCCGATAGCCCTTGACTACCAACCTGGCTTTGTACTTGTCTATAGACCCATCTGCTTTGTATTTCCGTTTGAGTATCCACTTACACCCCAACGGTTTATTTCCCGGAGGAAGATCAACCAACTCCCACGTATGGTTATGCAGAATTGAGCCTATTTCACTCTCAATAGCTTCTTTCCAGAGCGGTGCTTCTGGAGTTGACAACGCCTGAGCAATTGTCCTAGGTTCATCATTAACCATATAAGCTACAAAGTCAGGACCGAAGGATTTATCCTTCCTGGCCCTTTTACTTCGCCTTAGATCCATCTCTGGAGTCTCCAAGTTCGATAATCGGAACACTAGATTCCGGATGTTCACCACCTCGAGATTCGCTAGATCGAACCATTTAGAGCCGGGGTCAAGGACTCCCGGTTCTTGAGAGCTTTGTGCATAACTTCGCTTGCGAGAGGTTATGTCTTTCTCCTTTCTAGGAAAGGTACTTTCAAAGAATAGAGCATTCCTTGATTCCATTATTGTACCCTGGTGGATATCCGGAATATCCGACTTATGCACTAAGAAGCGATAAGCACTATCGTTATTTGCATATCCGATGAATATACAATCTACAAGTCTTAGGCCCAATCTTGACTCGCTTTGGCTTAGGTACTTCAACCTTTGCCGGACAACCCCACACCTTAAAATACTTGTAGGTGGGTTTCTTTCCTTTCCATGATTCATATGGAGTTTCGTCCTTACCCTTATGTGGGACTCGTTCGTAATCGTATTAGCGGTAAGGACGGCTTCTCCCCACATGTTTTGGGGAAGTCCGGAATTGATAAGCAAGGCATTCATCATTTCCTTTAATGTGCGGTTCTTACGTTCCGCCACACCGTTTGATTGAGGTGAGTATGGAGCCGTCGTTTGATGAATAATGCCTTCTTGGGCACAATATTCCTCAAAAGGCGCTACATATTCTCCCCCTCTATCGCTACGAATGGATTTAATCCGTAGGCTAAGTTGATTCTCAACTTCTGCTTTGTAACGTCGGAACGCTTCAAAGGCTTCATCCTTACTTTTCAACAAGTAAAGGTAACAATACCTTGTGCTATCATCTATAAATGTCACAAAGTACTTGTTCCCCCTCTAGTTTGTGCAAACTTCAAATCACATATATCTGTGTGAATAAGTTCTAGAGGAGCGGTATTCCTTTCGACGGATCGAAAAGGAAGCTTGGTGAGTTTTGCCTCTACGCACACCTCACACTTATGTTGAGGGTTTATGTCGATAGAAGGCAACAACTCCATCTTTACCACCTTTGAATAGACTTGTAGTTTACGTGTCCTAATCTATGATGCCATAAATTAGAAGACTCAAGCAAATAAGAAGAAGACTCAACTTTATTTCCTTGACGCAATACAGACATGGCATTCACTTTGAAGAGGCCTTCACAGACGAAGCCCCTCCCCACAAATGTGCCATTTTTAGTGAGTACAAATTTATTTGATTCAAACACTAGCCTAAAACCAGCATTAACCAATAAAGGTCCAGAAACTAGATTTATTCTAATATCCGGGACGTGCATCACTTCCTTCGAGTGAGTTCCTTGCGGAAGTCATCTTCAGGACCACCTTTCCAACCCCTAGCACGTCCGAGGAAGCGTTGTTGCCCATGAACAGCTTCTTGTCGGAGACCGGAGTGTACGTGGAGAAGGCATCTTTGTTGGAACAGATGTGTCTTGTTGCACCTGTGTCCACCCACCACTGCATCGGATTCTCCACCAAGTTGGCTTCTAGCACCACTGCAGAGAATTCCTCGATCATGTCATCCAGGAGCGTGTCCTTGACGACGTTTGCTTGAGCCTTGCCTTTTGACTTGGCTTTCTGTTGTTGCTCAGTCTTGAGCTTGCGGCATTCCTTGATCCTATGACCAGGTTTCCCACAGTGATGACAATTACCTCTCGAACATCTCTCTGCGGCGGGGGCTTTGCCGTCTTTCTGGAACTTCCGCTTCTTGCTTGAGTTCCCTTTTGCCTCAGCCAGATTCGCCTTCGCCTCAGCAGGTTGTCTACCCTTTGGCAAGGTCTTCTTATTATCTTCCTGGATTTGCAGTTTGATAACAAGCTCTTCAAAGGTCATCTCCTTTGTCTTGAGTTTCAAGTAACTCATAAACTCATTCCATGAAGGAGGTAACTTCTCAATCAGCGATGCAACCAAAAACTGCTCGTTTGGTTTCAGTCCTTCCAAATCCAGGTGATGTAGAATCATCTCGAAATTCTGGACTTGGGACATCATGCGTCTTATCGTCCACCATTTGGAATTTTAGAAATTTCCCAACGATGAACTTCTTAGTACCCGCATCTTGTGCGTTGTACTTCTTTTGCGCTTTTTCCCACGGCTCTATGGCGGTGCCAACGGTGCAATAGACCGTGTAGAGAGGGTCCGCTGCTAAGCGATTCAAGATATAGTTCTTGCACATGAAATCGCTATGATTCCATGCGTCACAAACCATCTTCATGCCATTAATGACATGGATACCAAGGACCCCTTCACCCGTTTCATTGGGCGAAGAGTCCATTTCATCTCCAGCTTGTGGAGGATCTTCCGTAAGGAACCGGGCCATGCCCATAATCGTTAAGTAAAACAAGCATCTTTGTCGCCATCTTTTGAATTCTGATCCCATGAATTTTTCAGGGCGATCATGGTGGTGTGAAGAAGAGGGTGGAGCTCCAGTAGCCGGGAAGGCAGCGGTGTTACTACCTTGAGCAGTGGCAGCAGCAGCAGCAGCAAAGGCGGCGGTGTTACTGCCTTGAGCAGTAGCAGCATTGGTAGGGAAGGCAGCAACATTGCCTCGAGAGGCAGCAGCAGTAGCAGCAACATCGGACATATTTCCAGCCATGTTATAGCAGTTTCAGTAAGCAAATATTGTCTTAAGTTGTTGGTTATTACAAAGGATTGCAGAAAACGGAAATTACAAACAACTGCTAATGTAAGAATTGAAATTACAATTCAACTAGAAAACTGGAAATTACAAAGATGAAAATGAAAAACTGTTTTTCGGTTTTTGCTGAGTCGAGTGTGGCACTCTGTCCTTAAGACAATATTGCCCCGTATGTATCCTTTATACGTCCTGGACAATTTGTCTCCCAAGATAAAACAGCAATGGAACACTTGAGCAAAGGAAACTCAAATGCTACCTTGAAGAATATTGAGCAAGAAATGATGCAAGGAAGGTGTAGGAAGAAACTGTTTTGCTTGTGTATTTTCGTGTATATATAGCTAGTATATTTTATGTGTCTCTCAACAATGGTGTAGGGGTGTTTATATAGGTGAGGGAGGGCTGTTTAGCTGCCTTCATAACAGCCATTATTGGCCAAATAATAGCCATTATGGAGGTAGTAAAGCCACCAAATTAAATGGTGAAAAGACCAACGGAATTGGCCATTATAGGAGGAGTAATTCAGCCAAAATAAATGGCTGAATTGAGTGCTTTGGCGTTTCTGTTTTGACCGTCGAAATTTTGATTTTCTGAAAAACTTCAGGGACCAAACTGTACATCTTGAAACTTCAGGGACCAAACTGCACTTCTGGCAAAGTTCTCTGGCCCAAAAAGATAACACCCGACGACCCGGACCGGACGGGCGGGCGGCGGCGGCGGCGCGCGTGTGGTCTTTCCTTGAACCGAAGCACATCTAGGTCCTCCCTCCTTTAAACACATGGGATACCCCTTGGGGTCCCAAACCCCAAACCAATTTCGAGTATTATATACACAACAATTCTTTCTTCCTCTACCGATGTGGGAGAATTGAACTCAATACCACACTTTCCATGCTTCAAACACCTCACTTCGTGGACCAATATCTCTTTTATTTCTTAATGAAATTTGACGATTCTTGGCCCTACGGTTATCTACGTACTTAGTAGATCATGCATGTGTGAAGAACCGAATTCTCCAACATACGTAACACTAGTGTTTAAGCCGCTAAAGTTGATCGGTCGCAACTCCCGCCAAAGGCAAATTTCCAACAGCTTCACCATTTAACACGTTAGGTTTTCTTGCACAGGCTACCACTCTCTTTCTCTCTCTTAAGGTGTTTCTTTTTTTCTTTGTTATGAGAGAGAATTGAACCCCGAGAAGAGAGAGAAAAGAGGAGAGATTAAAGGATGATCAGACAGAGACTGAGAGACAAGGTGGGAACAATTTTTTTAGTAATAGAGGGGTTTTATAGAGAGAGAATGCAATGTATTCATGCATTTAGTTTTTCTATGCATGGCACTGCGCAAATTTCTCTCAGCCTTTCTTTTTATTTTTTTATCTGAACTTATATTTTAGTTTTAATATTTTTGTATATCCCTATTCTATATTAAAAAGTAATTTATCATGTCATAATAATTCAAGATTAAGAGGACAAACGTGATTTCAGTACTAACCATAAACATTTATTAGGAAATTAATAAAGTGAAATGAGAAAAATGAGATCATGAAATATTTGAACGATTATGATCATGTATTTAGCAAGGAATTATAATTATATTGATGAAAGATCAAGAGACACATTCTTCTTTCATAGATTCAATCACATTGAATTATTGATTAATCCTGCACCTTATAAAAGCCTTGAAATGTATCTAGTGGATGTAGTGACAAACTTACTTTTATGGATTAATTAATAAGTATTGATCTAATTAAAATTGATTTTGATGATTAACAAACAATAACATATCAATCTGGTCCCTTGAAGATATTTTATCTACTAATACGTTTTCTTGATAACTTATCAAGTAGATGTCGGATAACTAGGTCCCTCTATGTGATTATTGAGTAGGAGCTATAATAACATTTCTAATGCACGAAGAATTCTTTAGTAATATTTTTTTATGGAACTTTTAACTTTGTGCGCTATGGGCATTATATTGGCTGAAATAATATAACACCTCATACATTCAAGCTAAGGTTTGACCCATACTATGTGTAGATAATGACACCATGATTGGAATTATGGAGACCAACAAGATTATTGAAGTCAAAAAATGACTAAACGAACTAAAAAAATATATGAAAATATGTTTGGCAAAAGGATGAAGTCCTAAAATGATTAAAGACTTTAAAGTGGACAACGATGATGGGAAATAATGTTTTGCATGCCCAATGAGGCTACAGACTAGTACTATATCATATGGTGATAATAATAAGTGTAGGAGGTGTTTTGAAATTTAATTAAGATATAAGAGAGCCTTAGCACAAAGTCAAGTTAAAAGTTATGTTTTTTATCAATATTTCAAATGAACTTGGACAAGGTTCAACTTCAAACAAGAATATCTACCTGTGTATGACGATTTACGTGGTGTATTACACAACTAAAAACACTCTCAAAACCGACCTTAAAAGAGGTTAGGAAAAAAAAAAGAGCAACCTCAAGAGGTCCGTTTTGGCCACTTTGTATTGTTATTTTTTTTAAGAAATCGACCTCCTCATGAGGTTGGTTAATTAATAAATAAATTTTGGGGAAAATAAATACAACCTCTTAAGGTCGAAATTAAATTCCGTGTCAAGAGGTCGGTAATTATTGTAAAAATAAAAAAAGAAATTTAGCAAACAAACCACAGTAGGTCGGAAAAACTAATTAAAAATTAAAAATTAAAAATTTATTTTACGTATAGCGTCCTCACAAGGTAGGTATTATTTATAATTAAAAAATGATTATTAGTTTGGTAAAATATTTGTCCGCGTTGTTTTTTGAAGACCTCGCGAGGTTGTTTTTTAAAATAAAATATGAATCTGGTGAATCATTTCAAACATAAAAAACCCTCTCTCTACATTTTCAAATCTAGACTCTCTTCTCTCTAAGTATCACTAACTGTCTTTATTCTTACACTCTATTTTGCTTCTCAAGACCTTTATCTCCCCTATCTCTTTCTTTTTTATTGCTACTCACACGCGTTCTTCCTTTTTCTTTACAAATCTGAAAAATATCACGAACTTCGGTGAACAGGTTTTGACGAGTTCACATCTTATTTTGCTTGCTTTGTATAAATTCAGTCATTTTATACAATTCTCGAGGATTCCCTTCACCGTGGAAGTAACGCCAAATGCCCCTTTGCTTTGCTTTTAGATCTAACCAGAAGTACGCCATTAACGATGACCTTCATCCTTGCACGCATGTCTACTATTGTTCTGTCCTGAGAATATTCTTTCTTTGTTTTTAGATTTTTCCAGCATTATTATTATTGCTATCTTGGTTATTAGTCGAATTTAAATTTTTTCTAATTTGTTCTTGGCTTTTTCGACCTCAGTCTCACGTTACTTGTAACGACCCATTTGGTGATTTATTGCATATTGAATTTTTATCCCCAAAATACTCTTCTCGTATCTTTATTTTTGTATTTACAATTTATAAGGGTGGGTTGCACGGTTCCCAAGGCAAAAAGGTGTGTTTCAGATCGAATTAACAAAATTGAATCTTTCTAAGTTAAGAAAATGAAGATGTTTGACTAAAGTCAAAATTGGGGGTAAACACGTTTTTATAAAAAAAAAATCAATTACATTAGGTCCAACATGTGATTTTATACTTAGTCGAGCATCTAGTTTGGGTCCCGAGGCGTTGGGGTGTGATTTTGATAGTTGGACGAGAAACTAGTGATTTAGAGAATTGGAGTTGACCTCGGTCAACAATGGGTCAAGGTGATATTTTCTGGGAATCTGAGCACGCGAGTAATTCCAGAATATGTTTTAAGATTGAAATGCATATTTGGTTTATGTTCGAAAGGTCACATATGAGTTTTGAGTGTCGGATCGAAAGTTGGAGAAATCAGAAAAATCTGGTTTCAGTTGTTGCTAGTTTCATTCTTCGTCGTCGCGATGAAAGAAAAAAGGGGGTGGGTCGTGATCAGATAGAAGGTTCATGGGTCAGGTCCGATTCGTGCTTCACGATCACGGCTGGAGGGCCTCGCGATCACGAAGACTAATTTACACATGGGAAGAATTAAAAATCAATTTCGAACTTAAATTCCATTTTTTGTATTTCAAGTTCTAGAGCCCGTCTTAGAGATATTTCAAGGGATTGTTTATCATCTAACCATAGGGGTAAGTTTCTAATTCTAAATTTGTCAATTACCATTGATTCTTATCATTAATTAGTAATCAAATTCTTGCTTTGGGGTTTATCCCTAGCATAGAATTGGACTTTTCATGAAATTGGGGTTTAATTCATGCTTAAGTTTGGATGATTTTATGGGTTTATGTAACGACTCGTCTGGTCATTTTAGCTAAAGACCCTTATTTGACTATATTGCCCTTCACGTAGACTCCGTGTGGGGTTTGTAATGCACGAGGATGGTATCATGGAGCCCAAAGATTATTTTATGGGATTTTCGGAAGAAAAACAAAAAATAGAAGTCTTATAATTGATATGTTTCATCCAAAGTTGACTTTCGAGTAAGTGTTTGTTTCTGGGTTCCGTCACTTTCGTAGTTCTGGAGGGTCATTTAGGACTTAGTAGAGTCATTGATTCTCTTCCCGAGGCATTCAGATGTAATTTGTGGCCTTATTTGTGAAATTGTGATATTTAGTTGATATGGGCGATTCTTTGAAAAAGTAGGTCTGAGCTCGGTTTATTGAAATATCCAAAGGAGCGAACGAGTTTGTAGCATTATTTATCTTGGGGTAGCATGTTTGGTTTGTATCCGAGGGATTCCGGAAATGTTTTGGGTGTTTGGTGGACTTGTTGAGTTGTTTTAATGTTGCTAGTGTATGGTGTCCACACCAACGGTTGGTAGGCCGCCTCTGCGTGTCCTCCTCGTCGGAGCTTGGCTCGTAGATGCGGGCCCTAAGTATTTGTGAGGTTTCCGCCCCTATGGATATTTCTCACAGAGGCGATGACGCCTCTGTGGAGTTAATTCTGATTTTGCGCTAAGGCGGGATATTAAGTGATTCCACCTCAGCGAATCATTTTCCCGCCGAAGCGAGACCGCGCCTGCGGAATCATTGTTAGTCAGATTATTTAATGACCTAAAACTAATTCCACTTTTTCAAAAACCTTTACCTTGGGATCAAAGCTTGTCTAGGGGAGAAATTACTGAGGATTGCATTTGGGTTTTTCTTGGAGGAATATTTTCACCCCTTTAATTATTGTCACTTTTTAAATCCTAATCTTGAGTTTATTTGGATATGAAATGTTGTAAGTTCTTTATGATAAAATAAGAGGACTAAAACCTTGATTTTTGGGTGGAATATGAATTAGATGATAATGATATGGTGAATTAGTATTGATTAATGCTAGAGGATCATGTTGTGATGATTAATTTGGTATTGAAAACCTTTTCTAAATTAGGGGGGGGGGAACTAGGGTTTGTAAATTGGGGCTTTTTCTAAATCTTGCAATTGAGGGTCCAATTAGGGTTAGTTTTCCAATTAACTTAAGGTTATGACTAGTTAGTATGTTATTATGCTTTTTGAGTAATAACGTTCGGATTTGATACTGTGGGCCCGAGGGTAGATTTTGGGTGTCTTTTGGATTGTTTAAGTACTAAGTCATTGTATGCGCTAGCTTAATTATTAATGTAGAGTCTATATATGTTAGACTACGATTACTACGATGTGCTCCAAAAGGGCAAGGCCAGCGCTGAGGGTTGTTTGTTCGTGACTCCTTCTCGACTTTGAGGTAGGCTACGATTTTGCTTTTGTAGACTTCGATAGAAGTGGGTATTAGTTGTCAATATGGGGCGTGTTTGGGGGTCCCATTATAGCGACTGTGATGATGGGTGATTTGGTGAATCAGCCTTAAGCTGATTCCGACTATTGTTGTTTGGACTTGTCGCTATCATGTGGGCTCGTCGCCATTATTGATATTGTTGTGTTTATTCATCAGATTGTTTTCGATATGATATCCTGATTTTACATAGATTACGTGTTATTAACTTCATGAAAGTATGTGATATTCATCTCTTATACTTGGTTGCATCTCATATATCCTGATTACTTGCCTTGTATTGTCATTTGCATTTATACACTCATGGTTCAGATGATATTGAAATAAGACTGGTATGAAAATAGCGTGGGTCCAAAAGACTGAAAAGGTAAGAATACTTTATGAGGTGGTTGGTAATATTGAGATGATGATGATATCACGGAGGGCCGGTGTCACAACCCAAAATCCCATTAGTGCCATGAAGACACCTACACTAATCCGTAGGAGAACCACTAGCCTTAATCATAAAGAGACTCACAAATCTGAATGTGGAAGTAATGAAAGAAATATTTATATAACAAAATCCTTTCTAGAAGTTACATGGTTTACCGAATACAGCAATTACTACCCCAAAAATCTGATGTCACCAGTACAAGGACTCTAAGATACAATGGCGACATAATATAACAACGCCACCCTGTATGCAAAGGGACGACATGACTATATGCAGGCCAAGGCTACCGGAATGAATGGTGAACCTCACTCTCCCGTACTCCAAGCTGCACCCTGAAAAGACTGTGTACTTACATCCACATAAAGATACAACAAGCGTATCATGATTACACGACATACCCCTATAGGCATCATAGGCCAACAACGAAGAAAGTGACATAACAGATATAAACATCAAGTTGACTCTGCAAATAGGTCTTATTCTAATCTAGTATGACAGTTATTTACTGTACTATATCCCCCGACTAAACTATAGAGCATACATTTCACTCAACACTGCCGAGTAAGACGAACTACAATTAATACATTTAGCATACTTAGAACATATGGTATCTTACCTTGACACCCAGTGGCCTAACTCCTATCTATCCATATTCGTGTTCTATTCACTTCCCGATGGAACCCATTAGATAAGCAAGTTGATCACAACCACAACATCCATCTTATTAGTCCTAGTTCTCCGGTTTCATTACGACACTAAGTGTTTATGGTCACACCATTCGTTAATCCTTTTAAGGGTTCTTCTTTCGACACAAGAAGCAATACCCACCACACATATACCAACAAATAGAAAGCAAGTATTCAGGAATCTAACCTACAAGTTAGCATGAACCCCAATGATTCTATAGTTGGCCCTACTAGACACTCGCTACACGGTAACAACAGTTACCAAGGAAGCACACAGGTACACATATTACCCTACCCTTACACATTGCACATTAAATCATGAAAGTTCAACCAAGTCACCGATTATTCCCACAAACACTACAATTGATCAACACTTAACTCGGACAAAGACTTATATAACACGAGTGCCTTTCCATTGATACACATACTCTCATACTCAATACTAGTTATACCAATAACCATAAGATCATAAAGTCTACTAGAAATCAACACCGAGTACACACAACATCATACATATAAAAAATGAGGATGAATGCAATGCAGATGATATGTATGTATGCAATGTCCATATGTACCCGGTATACACACGCTGTTGCAGTAGCAGTCACGTGACCCATAGGGGACTCATGAGGTCCATATACCCATCCGAAATTTCCCATCGGATACCAGCTCTGTGGCTGAAGTGTCATCATAAGTCATCACTCTCGTATTATGTACCATATCCAACAATCGGCTTTCCAAGCCTCTTTTAGTAGTAACTCAACAATTCAAATACCAATGTAATATGTATGAAAGAGATTGATATGTGTACACCATGCAATCAACATAAATAGTACAATCAGTATTATAAGTTTCCTTTCAAGTATCAGACGAGATGTAGTGTGATGCATGCATGGCAAGTCAAATCAAGAATAGTAATATCACACGTGGCTACGAGCCCACTCAACACATATTTCCAGACATATTGGGTCACTCTTATGGGACAAAGTGATGAACAAACACAATAATCTCAAGTAATGGTGACAAGCCCAAATAACAATAGTCGGAATCGGCTTAAGGTCGACTTACCAAACCACCCATGATCACAATTTTACACCAGTACCCACCCAATAGTTCATCACAATCGCTAAGGTGGGACCCCCAAACACGCCCAATACCACTCAATACTTATAACTACTATGTACTTCTGTCGAAGTCTACAAAAAGGAAAACCTTATCCTACCTCACTGTCGAGTGGGTGCCACGAACTCCCAGTCCACAATGTGCTTCCGGATGGGTATCAGATAACCATAACTTCAACAACATGTAGATGTTCTAGGTTTATACACATAATGTTGACCCATAAGGCTATTTCTAACGTAATATGCACTACCTGGTCCGAAAAGGGGCTATTGAAATCTATTTTGACCATTTACTAATCAATCTACCTCAATTTCATATTTAAATCCAAAACCTCCATTTTTGTAAGAAAAGTCATCCTCTTGACCTCATTTGGTAAATAACTCACAAGTTCAAAATCAATAAAGTAATTGGCTTCATTTGTCAAAACATTATTAATATCAGATATACATACCAAGACTCTAGTTTTAGGTTATCAAACCAAATGTGAAAGTTTTTAAGGTTTTCAAAACAAAGAGCATCTTCTCCACCCAAGACCCACCATTAAAACATGAACAAAAACCTTAAAATCATTAATATGGTTAATAGGTCTTACCCCAAGACATTTAATAGAGAAACTCTCGAGAATCTATCCCCACCGAGCCTCTATGGTGTGGAAATGAGTTTGGGGAAATAAGGCTCAGAGTCGGGGGTCTTAACAAATAAGAAATTAGGTCTGCCCAGTGATGTCCACTGGCGCGGACCTGATAGCGCTGGCGTGGTACCTCTTTTGCTGAAGGACTCTCCGCTGAAGCGATATCATTAAATCTCTGAAAGTCCATTGAAGTAGACGGAATATGCTTAGGAGTGGGTGCGATGGTGTGGTACAGTCTTCACTGAGGCAGAGATAGGGATTCTGGAAATCCTTAAGTTCAAATAATCCATTCCCTACCATGGTCAAGGTCACTCTTACCCATAATTTCCCACGTGTAAACATGTCAATGAGTACTGAGCAATGGATGTTTTTGGAATGAAGATGAAAAGCTCATAACGACCAAGCGTGTCATTATAACAGATACCAATTAAATAAACATTTGTCCTCGAATGGAGAGAGTATCGAAAAGGAATTTCATAGAACAGAAGGTGTATCCCCACGAGAATTCTTCCCAAGCACGTAAATGATAACCGAAATTACGGTGGCACTTCATGACTAGGACCCTATAGTACCAACTCTGACTTACAAGGTGGTTCTTTCTGCGAGTAATCTGTAATAGTTACTAAAACTCATTTGCTACAATTAAAATACCCTGGGAAATAGAATCGTTAGAAAGCTTAGACTTGACACAATCATAGTAAGGCATATTACCCTAAATCATGCTGTCAGAATTCTCATTGAGTCATTTAAATATCGTTGCTACTAAATTTGCAAGAATTTTCCATTCATGTGAAAAAGGGAAAGTATAATTTATTAGGTATGACATACGGTATAATAGAATATCGATGGTCTGGCACTCTGTAAATGATAAATAACCAGCCCGAAAGGTAAAATTTCTATCAAACCAGATGGGACAATATTACTCCTGAGGAAAATGATTTCAGACAGACATCGCTTAATTAAAGACTTTAACACAGGTGCGCACGAGGAGACACATGCATAAATGGATTTTTTTAAAAAAATAAAGAAATATGCCGAGGTGCGGAGTACAATATCTTAGGGGCTCACAGTCACCTCCGTAAGACCTGCCGCTGAGGCGGCTTGACCACGGAGGTCAAAATCTCATGGGAGCGGATAAGCCAGTTGTTCCTGAACGTTCGCTGGAGTGGAACATCAGACTCATAAGAGTCCCAAAATCTGACAAGTTCCCCCCTTCCCCACACTACTCCAACATTACACTTCCACTTCACTTGTCCAAATCCCTACGATCTCAACACAAAATCTCCCTATTACCCCAAAAATTTCTCTCTGCTCCCACAATTATTCAAATCCCCAACTTACCCAGACTCAAAAACCCAAGGGAACGACAAGAAATCAAAGCACAAAAAGCTTGTTCGACCAGGACACAAAAACTCAAGGCTCTATCACTTGGTAATTTCTTCATAACCCTTCATAACGCGCATGATTAGAATCGTATATGGTATAAACAAACTTATTTGTCAATAATCGCATAGTGAGATTTTGGGGTATGGGTGATGGGTTTTGGGGTTTTATGGTCTAGTCTTTCTAGATCTATTGCAATAGTAGTTTAATAGAGGTTCCATCATCTTGCATGATCACTTAGGATTGAAAATGAAGACTTTCTAGCCAGAAATTACGTAGGTTTTTGGGTTTGCGTCTGAGTTTAGGTTGGGGATGACGACCTCACTTCGGCAAACAAGTTTTGTTGAAGCGGGTCTGCTGAGGTACTAGAAATTTTTGCCAAAGCGAATAAACCAAGATTTGAATTATTTTGCTGAAGTGGACATCCTTCCACTAGAGCAGTCCTGCTCTAGCGGCACCTACTTTGCGTAAGTGGATATTGAGCAGAGACAGTTCCAAAACAGTAGTTTCACACAGGTCGGATTGGGTCGGTTTTAATTGGTTTCTTTGGCTCACTAGGCACGTATTTACATATAACAGTTAACTCTATCACTGAACTATTCAAATTCGATCAATGCATGTATAATTTGGTGAAAAAATAGACCATAATTTGAACGAGAACCTTGACTAGGCCTATAGACTTACTGACAAAGAGACTAAGGTTGATTATGACACAGTCTGATTCATGTCTAAGGACTTGAGAACTGGTATTTTTCTAACTCAAGGGATAAGAAGATGTAAAAGGAGAGAGGGATGGATATGCAAAATATGGCAGAACATATCCCTGAATTTCATGCTTGTCTGGAGCGAATGGGTTGGACTTGCTTTGATCCAACTCTATGCAAAGAAATTAAAGACTTGGTGAGGGAGTTCTATGCAAATCTGAAGTGGGTGAGGTGAATGGAGCCAGATCCAGAGATCAGAATACGGGGTATTACGGTAAATATCAGGGTTAAGGTGATTAATGCCCACTATGGCCTGCCAAACCATCCCACGGAGTACATGGATGCAAAGATTGTTCGTGGAAATGGAGCTTGGTTAGTCTCACAACTGGTGGCTAAGAAAGATAGGGGCAAGATCACTTGGGCCAGTAAAAAGACCGGGATTCGGAACACCTATTTTACTGTAGAGGCAAGAATTGGCAAAATATCATTACTTGCAAGGTACGTCCCTCGAGTAACACTACTGACTACGCATACATTCGCGCTCTGATGATTGTCTTCATACTAGATGATATTTTGGTAAATGTGGGCCACCACATCATACTTGAGTGGAGAGACTATCTCATCAAAGATGGGCCGAGTTTGCTATTTCCATCACTAATTACTCAAGGCACAAAGTGCTCGCTGCAACAGAAATATATCCACAGGAATGACTTCTCTAAGGCGGGGGTCGACTGCCAAGGAGATCTTAGGTCAACAACTGGGGTCATGTTTCTGCAGCCCACCTTTCACTTGTGCTGCTCCGCAGATGCGGGCACAAATGCGCTAGGGCAAAACTCTTGAACCAGATTTTCTGACATAGTTAAGTATCCAGATTTCTCCAAATATCCTCAAACAAGATTTCCATGCACGATCCACTATAATAGAGCATCAGAATTAGACACCAATTGGGATCATATGAGTGAAATAATGGAGAAGTTCCTAAAATATCTTATAGCCTCCCGAGGATGGGTACGGACGTCTACGTACCTATCTGTGAGACTCTACCAAACATTGTCCTTGTACTTGTGAGGCCAGTGAACCTAGAGTTCTTATACCAATTTGTCATGACCCCAAATCCAATTTGTGCCATGAGGACACATACACTAATCCATAGGAGAACTACTAGCCTTAATCATAAAGAGACTCTCAAATTTGAATATGGAAGTAATGAAAGAAATATTTATATAACAAAATCATTTCTAAAAGTTACATGGTTTACCGAATACAACAATTACTACCCTAAAATCTTATGTCACTAGTAGAAGGACTCTAAGATACAATAATGACATAATATAACAATGCCACCTTGAATTCAAAGGGACGACCTGACTATATGGAGGCCAAGGCTACCGGAATGAATGGTCAGCCTCACTCTCCTATACTCCAAGTAGCAACCTGAAAAGACCATGTACCTACATCCATGAAAAAGATGCAACAATCGTAGCATAATTGCACGACGTACACATGTAGGCATCATAGGCAGACAACGAAGAAAGTCACATAATAGATATAAATATCAAGTTAACTATACAAATAAGTCCTATTCTAATATATATGACAGTTATTTACTTGACCTTATCCCTCGACTGGCCTATAGAGCATACATTTCACTGAAAGCAATCGAGTAAGACGATCTACAATCAATACATTTACAACACTCAACACCTAGGGTCTCTTACCTTGACACCTAGTGGCCTAACTCCTATCCGGCCATATTCATATTTTATTCACTTCTTGACGGAACCCGTTAGATAAGTAAGTTGATCACAACCACATAAGCAATCTTATTAGTCCTAGTTCCCTAGTTTCATTATGACATTAAGCATTTACGGTCATGTCTTTCGTTAATTCTTTTAAGAGTTATTATTTCGACACAACCAACAATACCTAGCTCACACATACAAATAAATGGAAAGAAAATATTATGGCATTTAACCTACAACACCCCAATGATTCTAAAGTAGGCCCGACTAGACACTCTCTAGATGGTACCAACAGTTTCCAAGGAAGCACACAGGAACACATATTACCATACCCTTACACATTGCATATTAAATCATGAAAGTTCAATCAATTCACCGATGATTCTCTCAAATACTATAATTGATCAACACTCAACTTGGACCAAGACATATAACATGAGTGCCTCTCCATTGATATGCATACTCTCATACCCAATACTAGTTATACCAATAACCATAAGATCATAGAGTCTACTAGAATGCAACACCGAGCACACACAATATCAAATACATATAAAAATGAGGATGAATGCAATGCAAATGATTTATAAGTATGCAATGGCCATATGTATCCGGTATACACACGTTGTTACAGTAGCTATCACGTGATCCGTGGGGACTCACGAGGTCCATATACCCATTCAAAATTTCCCATTAGATACCATCTATGTGGCTGAAGTGTCATCATCAATCATCACCCTCGTATCATGAATCATATCCAACAATTGGCTTTCCAAGCCGCTTTCAGTAGTAACTCAAAAATTCAAATACCAATGTAATACGTATGAATGAGATGAATATGTGTGCACCATGCAATTAGTATTATAAGTTCCCTTTCCAGTATCAAATGACATATAGAGTGATGGATGTATGGAAAGTCAAATCAAGAATAATAATATCACACGTGGCTACGAGCCCATTCAACACATATTTCCAGACATATTGAGCCATCTTTAAGGGACTAAGTGATGAACAAACACAATAATCTCAAGTAATGGCGACAAGCCTAAATAGTGGCAACAAGCCCAAATAACAGTCGTCGGAATCGGCTTAAGGCTAGTTCCCCAAATCACCTATGATTATAATTTTACATCAGTACCCACCCAAGAGTTTATCACAACCGCTAAGGTGGGACCACCAAATACGTCCAATACCTCTCAATACTTATAGTTACTATGTACTTCTATCAAAGTCTGCAAGAAGGAAAACCATAGCCTACCTCATTGCCGAGCGGGTTCCATGAACTCCTAGTCCACGATGTTCTTTCGGACGGGTATCAGATAACCATAACTTCAACAACACATAGATGTCCTAGGTTTATACACATAAAGTTGACACATAAGGCTATTTCTAATGTAATACGCGTTACCCGTTTCGAAAAGGAGCCACTAAAATCCATTTTGACCATTTACCAATCAATCTACCTAACTTTCATTATTAAATCCAAAAACCTCAATTTTTATAAGAAAAGTCCTCCTCTTGACATCATTTAGTAAATAACTCACAAGTTCAAAATCAATAAAGTAGTTGGTTTCTTTTGTCAAAACATGCTTAGTATAAAAAAAATACATCCCAAGACTCTAGTTTTAGGTTATCAAACCAAATGTGCAACTTTTAAGGTTTTAAAAACAAAAGAGCATTTTCACCACCCAAGACCCACCATTAAAATATGAACAAAAAGCTTAAAATAAGAAATAGGGTTAATAGGTCTTACCCTAAGCCATTTGATGGATAATTTCTCGAGAATCTATTTCCACCGAGCCTCTAAGGTGTGGAAATGAGGCTCAGAGTAGGGGGTGTTAGCAAATAAGAAATTAGGTCTGCCTAGTGATGTCCGTTGGAGCAAACCATATAGCATTAGCGCGGTACCGCTCCAGTGGGAGGATTCTCAGCAGAAGTGAGATCATTAAATCTCTAAACTTCTACTAAAGTGCACGAAATATGTGCGGAAGCTGGCGCACCTGTGTGGTATGGTCTTATCTAAGGCAGAGACAGGGCTTTTGGAATTCCTTACTATTAAATAATCTATTCCCTATCGTGGTTAAAGTCATTGTTACCCATAATTTCCTATGCATAAACATGTCAATGAGTACTGAGCGAGGCATATTTTAGGAATGAAGACGGAAAGCTCATAACAACCAAGTGGGTCATTATAATAGATACCAATTAAATAAATATTTTTCGTCGAACGGAGAGAGTAGTAGAAAGGAACTTCACATAATGAAGGGAACTTCATCATAACCGAAATGATGGTGGCACTTCATGACCAGGACCGTATGGTACCAACTCTAACTTATAAGGTAGTTCTCGTTGTGAGTAATTCAGACTAGTTACTAAATCTCATTTATTGCAACTACAATCCCCTCGAAAATAGAATTGTTAGGAAGATTAGGCTTGAAAAAAAACGTAGTAAGGCATCTTACCATAAATCATGTTGTTACAATTCAGATCGCATCATTTAAATATCGTTGCTACTAATTTTCAAGAATATTCCATTCATGCGGAAAGGGCATGTAGAATCTATCAGGTAGGACATACAATATAATAGAACAACGGTGGTCTGGTACTCTATAAATGATATATAATCGGGCTTGAAGGTAAAATTTTATCAAACCAAGTAGGAAAATATTACTTGGGAGAAAAATGATTTCAGGCAGATATTGCTTATTTGAAGAATTTAACACTAGTGCGCACACGTAGGCACGAGGAAGCACATGCATAAATGACCAAATTTTAATCAAAGGAAATATGTGCATGGCGGAGTACAATCTCATAGGGGCGCACATGCAGATGCGTAAGACCTTCCGTTGAGTCATCTCGACCATGAAGGTCAACCATTTCACGATAGTGGATAAGTCGATTGCGCCTGCACGTTCACTAAAGTAGAACATTAGACTCCCAAGAGTCTCAGAAGATGACAATTTCCCCCTTCCCCCTATTTCACCACACTACTCCAACACTACACTACCATTTTGCCTCTCCAAATCCCCATGATATCAACACAAAATCTACCCATTACCCCATAAATTTCTCCCTGATCCCACAATTATTCGAATTCCCAACTTACCCAGACTCAAAACCCAAGGGAACGACAAGAAATCGAAGCACGAAAAGTTTGTTCGACCCAAACACAACAACTTAAGGCTTTCTCACTTGATACGTTCTTCATAACCCTTCATAATGTGCATGATTAGAATCAAATTCTTAGGTATAAACAAACTTATTTGCGATAATCTCATAGAGAGATTTTTGGGTTAGGGTGGCGGGTTATAGATTTTGTGGTCGAATCTTTGTAGATATGTTGCTATAGTATTTTAAGAGGGGTTCCATCATCTTGCATGGCCACCTACGATCGAAAAGGGAAGACTTTCCAGCCAAAAATAGTGCAAGTTTTTATGTTTGTGTCTGAGTTTGGGCTAGGGACGATGACCTCACTTTGGCGGACAAGTTCCACTGAGGTGCTAGAAAATTTTGCCGAAGTGAATGAATCAAGATTTGAATTTCATGTCACTGAAGCAGGCATCCTTCCACCAGATCGGTCCCTCTCTAACAACACCTACTCTGCAGAAGTGGATATTGAGCAGAGATAGTCCCAAAATAGTAGCTTCGCACAAGTCGGATGGGGTTGGTTTTCGTTGGTTTCTTTGGCTCACTAGACACATATTTACATATAGAACATAACTCTATCTCTGAAGTAACTCAAATCCGATCAATGCAGGTATAAGTTGGTGAAAAATGGACCACAACTTGAACAAGAACATTGCCCAGGCTGATGGCCTTATTGACGAAGTGCCCGAGGCTAATTATGACACTGTCCGGTTCATGTCTAAGGATTGTAAGAATTGGTATTTTCCTAACATGAAGGATAAGAAGATGTTAAAAGAGAGATGGATGTATATGAAAAATGTGGCAGAATACATCTACCAAACATTGTCCTTCTACTTATGAGGCCAGTGAACGTAGAGCTCTTATACCAATTTGTCACGACCAAAAATCCCATTTGTGCCACGAGGACACCTACACTAATCCGTAGGAGAACCACTAGCCTTAATAAAAAAAAGACTCTCATATATAAATGTGGAAGTAATGAAATAAATATTTATATAACAAAATCATTTCTAGAAGTTACATGGTTTACCGAATACAACAATTACTACCCTAAAATCTTATGTTACTAGTACAAGGACTCTAAGATACAATAATGGCAGAATATAACAATGCCACCCTGAATGCAAAGGGATGGTCTGACTATATGGAAGCCAAAGCTACCAGAATGAATGGTCAGCCTCACTCTCCTATACTCCAAGTAGCAACCTGAAAAGAATGTGTACTACATCCACTGAAAAGATGCAACAAACGTAACATGATTTCACGACGTACTCATGTAGGCATCATAGGTGGACAACGAAGAAAGTCACATAACATATATAAATATCAAGTTGACTCTGCAAATAGGTCCTATTCTAATCTAGTATGACAGTTATTTACTTTGCCTTATCCCCTACTGACCTATAGAGCATACATTTCACTCAAAACAACCGAGTAAGATGATCTACAATCAATACATTTAGCACACTTAGCACCTAGGGTCTCTTAACTTGACACCCAGTGGCCTAACTCCTATCTAGCCATATTCATGTTTTATTCACTTCCTGACAGAACCTGTTAGATATGAAATTTTATCACAACCACATAAGAAATCTTATTAGTCCTAGTTCCCTGGTTTCAATATGACATTAAGCATTTACGATCATGTCATTCGTTAATTCTTTTAAGAATTATTATTTCTACACAACCAATAATACCTATCTCACACATACTAATAAATGGAAAGCAAATATTCAGGCATTTAACCTACAACACCCCAACGATTCTAATGTAGGCCCAACTAGACACTCTCTAGATGGTACCAACAGTTTTCAAGGAAGAACACATGCACACATATTACCATACCCTTACACATTGCACATTAAATCATGAAAGTTCAATCAATTCACCAATGATTCTCTCAAACACAATAATTGATCAATACTTAACTTGGACCAAGACTTATATAACATGAGTACCTCTCCATTGATACGCATACTCTCATACCTAATACTAGTTATACCAATAACCATATGATCATAAAGTCTTCCAGAACTCAATACTGAGCACACACAATATCAAATACAAATAAAATGAGGATGAATGCAATGCAAATGATTTATAAGTATGCAATGGCCATATGTATCCGATATACACACATTGTTATAGTAGCTGTCATGTGATCTGTGGGGACTCACGAGATCCATATACCCATTCAAAATTTTCCATAGGATACCAGGTCTGTGGCTGAAGTGTCATCATCAATCATCACTCTTTTATCATGAATCAGATCCAACAACTGGCTTTTCAAGCCTCTTTCAGTAGTAACTCAAAAATTCAAATACCAATGTAATATGTATGAATAAGATGAATATGTGTACACCATGCAATCAGTATAAACAATACAATCAGTATTATAAGTTCCCTTTCCAGTATTAGATGACATGTAGAGTTATAGATGAATGGAAAGTCAAATCAAGAATAATAACATCACACGTGGCTACGAGCCCATTCAACACATATTTCCAGATATATTGAGTCATCCTTAGGGGACAAGGAGATGAACAAACACAATAATCTCAGGTAATGGCGACATGCCTAAATAGTGGCAACAAACCCAAATAATTATCGTCGGAATCATCTTAAGGCCAGCTCCCCAAATCACCTACGATCACAATTTTACATCAGTACCCACACAATAGTTTATCACAACCGCTAAGGTAGGACCCCCAAATACGTCCAATACCCCTCAATACTTATAGCTACAATGCACTTCTATCAAAGTCAACAAGAAGGAAAACCATAGCCTACCTCATTGCCGAGCGGGTTCCATGAACTCTTAGTCCATGATATTTTTTTGGAAGGGTATCAGATAACCATAACTTCAACAACACATAGATGTCCTAGGTTTATACACATAAAGTTGGCACATAAGGCTATTTCTAATGTAATACGCGCTACCCATTTCGAAAAGGTTCCATTAAAATCCATTTTGACCATTTACCAATCAATCTACCTAACTTTCATCATTAAATCCAAAAACCTCCATTTTTATAAGAAAATTCCTCCTCTTGACATCATTTAGTAAATAACTCACAAGTTCAAAATAAATAAAGTAGTTGGTTTCTTTTGTCAAAACATGCTTAGTATAAAAAATATACATCCCAAGACTCTTGTTTTAGGTTATCAAGCCAAATGTGCAACTTTTAAGGTTTTAAAAACAAAAGAGCATCTTTACCACCCAAGACCCACCATTAAAATATGAAAAGCTTAAAATCAGAAATAGGGTTAATAGGTCTTACCCGAAGCCATTTGATGGAGAAACTCTCGAGAATCTATCTTCATCGAGCCTCTAAGGTGTGGAAATGAAGCTTAGAGTCAGGGGTCTTAGCAAATAGGAAATTAGGTCTGCCTAGTGATGTCCGTTGGAGCGGACCAGATAGCGCTAGCGCGGTACCGCTCCAGTGGGAGGATTCTCAACAGAAGGGAGATCATTAAATCTCTGAAGTTCTGCTAAAATGCATGAAATATGTGTGGGAGCTGGCGCATTGGTGTGGTACAGTCTTACCTAAGGCAGAGACAAGGCTTCTGGAAATCCTTATGTTTAAATAATCTATTCCCTATCATGGTTAAATTAAGTCTTACCCATAATTTCCCATGCGTAAACATGTCAATGAGTACTGAGCGAGGGATATTTTAGGAATGAATACGAAAAGCTCATAACGACCAAGTGGGTATTTATAATAGATACCAATTAAACAAATATTTTTCCTCGAACGAAGAGAGTAGTAAGAAGGAACTTCACAGAATGAAGGGCACTTCATCATAACCGAAATGATTGTGGCACTTCATGACCAGGGCCCTATGGTACCAACTCTAACTTATAAGGTAGTTCTCATTGTGAGTTATTCGGACTAGTTACTAAATCTCATTTATTGTAATTAAAATCCCCTCGGAAATAGAATTGTTAGGAAGATTAGGCTTAAAAATCGTAGTAAGGCATCTTACCATAAATCATGTTGTCACAATTTTGATCGCGTCATTTAAATATTATTGCTACTAAATTTTCAAGAATCTTCTGTTCATGCGGAAAGGGAATGTAGAATCTGTCAGGTAGGACATATAGTATAATAGAACAGCGGTGGTCTGGTACTCTGTAAACGATATATAATCGAGCTTAAAGGTAAAATTTTATCAAACCAAGCAGGAAAATATTACTCAGAAGAAAAATGATTTCAGGCAGACATCGCTTAATTGAAGAATTTAACACTGGTGCGCACACGCGGGCACAAGGAAGCACATGAGTAAATGACCAAATTTTGAAAAAAGGAAATATGCGCAGGGCGGAGTACAATCTGATAGGGGCGCACATGCACATGCGTAAGACCTTCCGCTGAGTCATCTCAACCATGGAGGTCAACATCTAATGAGAGTGGATAAGTCGGCCACACCTGCATGTTCACTGGAGTAGAACATTAGACTCCCAAGTGTCTCAAAAGATGACAAGTTCCCCCTTCCTCCCAATTTCACCACACTACTCCAACACTACACTACCACTTCGCCTCTTCAAATCCCCATGATCCCAACACAGAATCTACCCATTACCCCATAAATTTCTCCCTGCTCCCATAATTATTCGAATTCCCAACTTACCCAGACCCAAAACCAAAGGGAACGGCAAGAAATCGAAGCACCAAAAGTTTGTTCGACCCAAACACAACAACTCAAGGCTCTCTCACTCGATACTTTCTTCATAACCCTTCATAATATGCATAATTAGAATCGAATTCTTGGGTATAAACAAACTTATTTGTCAATAATCGCATAGAGAGATTTTCGAGTTAGGGTGGCGGGTTATAGGTTTTGTGGTCGAATCTTTGCAGATCTGTTGTTATAGTAGTTTAATAGGGGTTCCATCATCTTGCATGTTCACCTAGGATCGAAAAGGGAAGACTTTGCAGTAAAAAATTGTGTACGTCTTTGGGTTTGTGTCTGAGTTTGGGCTAGGGGCGATGACCTCACTTCGGTAAACAAGTTCCACTGAGGTGCTAGAATGTTTTGCTGAAGTGAACGAATCAGGATTTGAATTATGTCACTGAAGCAGGCATCCTTCCACCAGATCGGTCCCTCTCCAACATCACCTACTCTACAGAAGCGGACATTGAGCAGAGATAGTCCCAAAACAGTAGCTTTGCTCAAGTCGGATCGGGTTGGTTTTCGTTCGTTTCTTTGGCTCACTAGGCACATATTTACATATAGAACTTAACTCTATCTCTGAACTAACTCAAATTCGATCAATGCAGGTATAATTTGGTGAAAAATGGACCACAACTTGAACAAGAGCCTTGACTAGGCCTATGGCCTTATTGAAGAAGTGGCCGAGGCTAATTATGACACGGTCCGGTTCATGTCTAAGGATTGTAAGAATTGGTACTTTCTTAACATGAGGGATAAGAAGATGTTCAAAGAGAGAGGAATAGATATGAAAAATATGGTAGAACATATCTTTGAATTTTATGCTCGTCTAGAGCGAATGGGTTGAACTTTTTTTGCTCTACCTCCTTGCAAAGAAAATGAAGACTGGGTGAGGGAGTTCTATGTGAATCTGAAGTGGTTGAGGTTAACATATCCTGATCCAAAGTTTAAAATATGGGGTGTTATGTGTTTGGGGCTGAGGTATAGCCCGAGGAGCTGCACCAGCATGAGGTGGAGCATAGAGAGCCAATCATGTTCGTGCTAGCTTTGTTTCCGCTGAGACGTATATTGAGTCTCAAGATGAGAAGTAATGTGAGGACATAGGGCCAGCCCAGGATCATCCTGGATTTATAGCTACTCTATTTTTTCAAGACACTTTAGTTAGATTATTGAGTGTGCTTGACAATTTTTCCCAGGCGGGAATTCATCCGACTACTCTAGGTGGGTCACACATGTGAGTGGGAGAAGGCTAAACTCTCGAGTTTTGCACTCCAGGGGTCCAGCTAGATGCTATGTCAGCATCTTATATTGATGAGATTCCTACACCTGAGTTTAGTACCAAGCTGGTTACAGGGACTTCTTTGACCTATGATGAGTGGAAGATATGGGAGCACTTTTCCAACATGAAGCCTCTTGTATTCCATGGCTAGCAAGTGGAGGATTCCTATGAGTTTATTGTGAGAATATATGAGAGGATACATATACACTGAGTTTGTTTTGTTGCTCTTCAGCTTATGGGGATGCAAAGCAATGGTAAAGGTCTTATGTTGATTGTCGACCAACGGGGTTGCCTACACTATATTGGGTCAGTTTTAATCAGATATTTCTAGAGAATATGTGCCCCTTAGCTTGAATTTGAGAAAGCATGATAAGTACTCTAAGTTAGAGCAGAAGGGTTCGTCAGTTAATGCTTATGTGACTCACTTTCATGCCTTATTGCGCTATGTAGTGTCATTGCTACCTATAGAGGAAGAGAGAGTTATGTAAAAATCCCCGTGAGCTCAAGGTTCTAATTTGATCCTCACAGGGATAAGCTCGGAGTACCGAAGATGTTTGGTCATCCGATGATAATGTGCTTAAAATGGCACAGAATATGGAGTGGGATTAAAGATTGGACTTGAAGGTTTAAGAAGGCAACATTTTATTTCGGCTTTTTGAATAGGTTTTGGCCGAAGACCATGTTTGTATTTATTTTAGCTTGTTCTTTTCCTTTAGCTCTTAGCTTAGGTATTAGTTTTTATTAGGACACATTTAATGACTGAGTAATAAAAGGACAGGTCCAGAGGTCCTCCAAAAAGGGACAGGGTAGGTGGCACGGACAAGAGGTGAGGTGGCCGAGAATACACCATGGCAAAGACAAGGGATGATTCTGACGACAAGGTAGCAAGAACAAGAAGCTTCCAAGAAGACCGTCCAATTACAAGTCAACTTTGGTCTATGGAGATTAAAAGTCATCACCTTGGTGCAAGGAATGGAAGCTTCTAAAATGATTCCAAGAAGATGAAGTCTAGAGAAGCCAAGTTCATCCCCTCTTCTACTCGGTTACCACAATGGAAGTGTGAAGAATTTTGGGTTGACCCTTGTCTCCAAGAAACCTCACAAAGGCCGAGGAATAACTTGGTCCACAAGCCAACCCAACCCCTTTCCCTTGTTCACATTTCGGCTGAATGGCCTTGTATTTATGTCGTTTTGTTTTCCTTCTAGAATGGTCCATATATCACTTTAAATATGACCCTTAGGATATGTAAATAAGAAGAGTTGTTAAATGAAAAACTTGAGTGTTAACGCAATTTAGCTAAGCATTTCAATCCGGGTTTGTTATACTTAGTTGATCCTTCGGGAGGGTCGTTTGGTTCTCCAGGAGAACCACCCTTGTGTCGAAGATTTCGATCACCCTTGCTAGCTTAGTCTTGAGAATTGCGGGCAGCAAACCTCAAGCTAGTCCTTGTGAAATTGATCACAATATCTTGGAGCCCACAAGAGCAATTAACTCCTCGTGTTACCATCCAAGGACCCATATCGACCGAATTGTAACTTGGTGTGTAATCGGATTGAAATCCGCATATCCGTGCCCATTCCTTGTTTCAATTACTCATTTCTTTACTTCACCACCTCCACATAATCTCACAAACACCTCCACCAAATCTCACTACCTGAAATCGACCAGAAAAACCCGCAAGTACAAATAACCACCCCAACGTCCCACAGAATCCTCTTCTCGGACCCTAACTACCTTAGGTTATTTTCCGCAACCTTAGCACCACCAAAATAAAGAACCCCGATAGACACCATGACCCTCAACCTATACATAACCACCACACATAACGCCTGGATGCGATTCTAACCACACTTACCTGAAACATCTACCTTACACCACACTGTTCGGCCTTACCGGTTAACTGAAAACCCCATTTTCCTTGCCTACCTTCGGTTTAACCCGAATCTCACCAACACCCGAACCACTTACCAACTAAAATCCCTCCGTACTTACATCAAATTGGAATCAGAGCCAAGCATTCATGTCCCACGCAACAACGCTATGGACAATCTAAATGAGGAACTTAGGAGCGTTATGTCTGAGTTATTTGCGGAACATGTGCAAGCCTTGAGAAAGGAACTTGCTGGACATACTATGAGGAACCACACCAAATCCGGGCTTATACCAAATTGCCTAAAGCATGAAGGCTTGGTACTCCAACGTGAGTTGGAGGTTCCACATGAAACACAAAGGAATAAACTATTCTACACACGATGCAAAGTGAAAGATAAAGTGTGTAAGTTGATTATTGATGGAGGAAGTAGTTCCAACTTTGCCTCCCAAGAGATGGTGAACAAAGTAGAGTTTCCTACCCACGATCACCCTAAACCATATAATCTTCCACGGGAAAACAAAGACGGAGAGCTAAGAGTCACCAAACAAGTTCGCATGTGTTTTTGGATTGGCAAATATGAGGATGAAATGTGGTTCGATATCCTGCCTGTGGATATACTTACCATTTTTATTTAGGCCAACTTTGGAAATTGAATTGGAACGCACAACATGATGGGGAAAGTAATGCTTATTCCTTTCTAAAAGATGGCAAGAAATTCCGATTGGTTTCACTATCACCTAGTGAGGTGAAGAAGATAAATACTCAAGGTGCTGAGACCCGTAGAGAATCCGAGACTATACCACTTGATGTGTGGAAAGTCAAGGATGAATCTAAAAAGGGAAGTACCATCAATGTCTTGGCATGTAGAGAGGCACAGACTTTTGATAATGTCGATTTGAAAGAAGTCGTAGAGGATGCGGGAAATGCCATACCGAATGGGTCAACAACTGAACTACCAACTAACAATAATGTTGACACTATTTGTGAGGCGGATTTCAGAAGATTTCTCCGTATTTATAGCGAAGCGAAGGTAACAACCGAGTCGTGTGCTCAAGAGAGCTTTGTTCCATATCCAACTCCTATCCATAATGATGAAAAAATAAAAAACAAGAAAGGACCTTCCTGACCAATCCATTAAACCAAGATGAGGATATGGGTGGTACCTTCTTTGCCAACCCCTTATATGAGCAAACAAGGGTAGAGGATGGAGACGACATGTAATTCCTAAGGGAAAATACATCCTGAGTCTTATCAAGGGGAGGTACTGAACTTATTCTTGATTACTTTTCAAGAGGTTCGTTGTCCACTCATCAAACCTACGGATGTAAAGAACCGAAAGAACAATTCGGCTAAGGGGTTGACCGAGAATGCCCTAGATCCGACACGGCACCCTCCTTATTGATACGAAAATGAAATAATGTTTGGAAGGTGCATATTGGTCCTCGATTGGTCTATAATCTCACCATGAGCTCCGAGACTCAATGGCCAAGAATTTGTACCTATTTCAATGAGTTGTGTGGAACTATAATGCCATCAACATATGGCTTGAAGAGAGGAACTCCACTAGCAGCGATCCGCATGGGGATTGAACAAGAAGGGTTTGTCAAAAACCAATAGGCTAAGTACGGATGTCTTATAGCACCACGTGGAATTTATGACATCCAAAGAGGTGATGTCCATACTACCCCTATCACGGTTGTGACGGAGCAAGTTGAACAAAAACTTGGTGCCATTACAGTAAATAGTTTCTTTGGTTCAGATTCTTATTCTCATCTTGTCATACAGAATCATAGTACCTTTACTGCTCCTCAGCAAATGGTTCCAAGTATCAACAAGAGACTTGGAAGCCTTGAAAATGGATATTTGTGAAGACCCATTGGACTTCGAACATAAAACTAGAGTAAATGTCATCTCTTGCTCTAACGCATAATTGAAGGGTGTGCAATACCATGACTCTACCTATGGAAGGGCATTATGTTTTAAGGAATCCATGAGCTAATACAGATAACTTGTTGAATCAAACCCATTGATCTGATATTCAGATCATTTTTTTGCATATATCGAGGAAGGTGGTAAATCAACTTTTATTGTTGAAGGCATATTACCACATTTAGGCGACAAGAATTCGGGGATGAATTCTTTTGAAGAAGGGGAGTATGATGTAAAAATCCCCGTGAGCTCAAGGTTCCAATTTGATCCTCAAATGGATAAGCTCGGAGTTTCAAAGATTTTTGGTCATCCGATGATAATGTGCTAAAAATGGCATGGAATATAGAGTGGGATTGAAGATTGGACTTGATGTTTTAACGACGTAACATTTTATTTCGGCTTTTTGTATAGGTCTTGGCCGAAGACCATGTTTGTTTTTCTTTTAGCTTGTTGTTTTCCTTTAGCTCTTAGCTTAGCTATTAGTTTTCATTAGGACACATTTAATGACCGTGTAATATGAGGACAAGCCGAAAGGTCCTCCAAAAAGGGACAAGGCCGTGTTCAAGCCAAGATGGGATGGACAAGAGGAGAGGTGGCCGAGAATACACCATGGCAAAGACAAGGGATGATTTGGACGACAAGGTAGTAAGAATAAGAAGCTTCCAATAAGGCCATCCAATTACAAGTCAACCTCGGTCTAGGGAGATTAAAATTCATCACCTTGGTGCAAGGAATGGAATCTTCTAAAATGATTCCAAGAAGATGAAGTCTAGAGAAGACATGTTCATCCCCTCTTCTACTCGGTTACCACAATGGAAGTGTGAAGAAGTTTGGGTTTACCCTTGTCTCCAAGAAACCTCACAATGGCCGAGGAACAACTTGGTTCCCAATCCAACCGAACCTTTTTCCCTTGTTTACATTTTGGCCAAATGGTCTTGTATTTATGTCCTTTTGTTTTCCTTCTAGAATGGTCCACGTATCACTATAAATAAGACTCTTAGGATATGTAAATAGGAATAGTTGTTGAATGAAAAACTGGAGTGTTAACTCAATTTAGCTAAGCATTTCAATCCGGGATTGTTATACTTAGTTGATCCTCCGGGAGGGTCGCTTGGTTCTCCGGGAGAACCACCCTTGTGTCAAAGGTTTCAATCACCCTTGCTAGGTTAGTCTTTAGCATTGTGGGCAGCAAACCAAAAGCTATTCCTTCTGAAATTGATCACAACTTCTTAGAGCCCACACGAGCAATTAACTCCTCGTGTCACCATCCAAGGACCCATATTGACCGAATTGTGACTTGGTGTGTATTCGGATTCAATCCGCATATCCGTGCCCATTCCTTATTTCAATTACCTGTTTGTTTACATCACCACCCTCCACAGAATCTCACAAACACCTCCACCAAAGATCACTACCCGCAACCAACCACAAACACCCGCAAGTACAAACAACAACCCCAAATCCTTCTAGAATGGTCCATGTATCACTATAAATATGACCCTTAGGATATGTAAATATGAAGAGTTGTTGAATGAAAAGCTTGAGTGTTAACTCAATTTAGCTAAGAATTTCAATTCAAGATTGTTATACTTAGTTGATCCTCCGGGAGGGTCGTTTGGTTCTCCGAGAGAACCACCCTTGTGTCAAAGGTTTCGATCACCCTTGCTAGGTTAGTCTTGAGCATTGCGGGCAGCCAACCTCAAGCTAGTCCTTGTGAAAATGATCACAACATCTTGGAGCCCACAAGAGCAATTAACTCCACGTGTTACCATCCAAGGACCATATCGACAAAATTATAACTTGGTGTGTAATCGGATTGCAATCCGCATATTCGTGCCCATTCCTTATTTCAATTACTCGTTTGCTTACATCACCACCTCCACATAATCTCACAAACACCTCCACCAAATCTCACTACCCGAAATCAACCACAAACACCCGCACGTACAAACAACCACCCCAACGTCCAACCGAATCCTCTTCTCGGACCCTCACTACCTTAGGTTGTTTTCCTCAACCTTAGCACCACCAAACTATCGAACCCCAATCACCAACATGACACTTAACACATCCGTAACCACCACACAAAGCGCCTGGGTGCGATTCTAACCACATTTACCCGAAATATCCACCTTACACCACACTGTTCGGCCTTGCTGCTTAACTGAAAATCCCCATTTTCCTCGCCTACCTTCGGGTAAACCCGAATCTCACCAACACCTGAACCACTTACCAACTAAAATCCCTCCATACTTACATCAAATTAGTATCAAAGCCAAGCGTTCCTGTCCCACGCAACAACGCTATGGATAATCGAAACGATGAACTTAGGAGGGTTATGTCTGAGTTATTTGCGGAACATGTGCAAGCCTTGAGAAAGGAACTTTTTGGACATACTATGAGGAACCACACCAAATCCGGGCTTATACCAAACAGCCCAAAGCATGAAGTCATGGTACTCCAACGTGAGTTGGAGGTTCTACACAAAACACTAAGGAATAAACTATTCTACACACAGTGCGAAGTGAAAGATAAAGTGTGTAAGTTGATTATTGATGGAGGAAGTAGTTCCAAATTAGCCTCCCAAGAGATGGTGAACAAATTAGAGTTTCCTACCCACGATCACCATAAACCATATAATCTTCCATGGGAAAACGAAGATGGAGAGCTAAGAGACACCAAACAAGTTCGCGTGAGTTTTCGGATTGACAAATATGAGGATAAAATGTGGCTCGATATCCTGCCTATGGATACTTACCATATTTTTTTGGCTGACTTTTGAAATTGAATCAGAACGCACAACATGATGGGGAAAGGAATACTTATTCCTTTCAAAAAGATGGCAAGAAATTTCATTGGTTTCACTATCACCAAGTGAGGTGCATGAGATAAATACACAAGGTGCTGAGACCCGTAGAGAATCCGAGACTATACCACTTGATGTACGGAGAGTCAAGGATGAATCTAAAAAGGGGAGTACCATCAATGTCTTGGCATGTAGAGAGGCACAAACTTTTGAAAATATCGATTTGAAAGAAGCCCTATAGGATGTGGGAAATGCCATACCGAATGGGTCAACAACCGAACTACTAACTAACAATAATGTTGACACTATTTGTGAGGTGGATTTCGGAAGATTTCTCCCTCTCTATAGCAATGCGAAGGCAACAACCGAGTCGTGTGCTCAACAGAGCCTTGTTCCATATCCAACTCCTATCCATAATGATGAAAAAACAAAACAAATGAGGACCTTCCTGACCAATCCATTGTACCAAAATGAGGATATGGGCGGTACCTTCTTTGCCAACCCCTTATATGAGCAAACAAGGGTAGAGGAAGGAGCCGACATGGAATTCCCAAGGGAAAATACATCCTGAGTCTTATCAAGGGGAGGTACTGAAGTTATTCTTGATTAATTTTCAAGAGGTTCGTTGTCCACTCATCAAACCTACGGATGTAAAGAACGAAAAGAACAATTCGGCTAAGGGGTTGACCGAGAATGCCCTAGATCCGACACGGCACCCTCCTTATTGATACGAAAATGAAATAATGTTTGGAAGGTGCATATTGGTCCTCGATTGGTCTATAATCTCACCATGAGCTCCGAGACTCAATGGCCAAGAATTTGTACCTATTTCAATGAGTTGTGTGGAACTATAATGCCATCAACATATGGCTTGAAGAGAGGAACTCCACTAGCAGCGATCCGCATGGGGATTGAACAAGAAGGGTTTGTCAAAAACCAATAGGCTAAGTACGGATGTCTTATAGCACCACGTGGAATTTATGACATCCAAAGAGGTGATGTCCATACTACCCCTATCACGGTTGTGACGGAGCAAGTTGAACAAAAACTTGGTGCCATTACAGTAAATAGTTTCTTTGGTTCAGATTCTTATTCTCATCTTGTCATACAGAATCATAGTACCTTTACTGCCCTTAGCAAATGGTTCCAAGTAGCAACAAGAGAATTGGAAGACTTGAAAAGGGACATTTGTGAAGCCCCGGTCCGTGAAGAGCCATTGGACTTCGAACATAAAACTAGAGTAAATGTCATCTCTTGCTCTAACGCATAATTGAAGTGTGTGCAATACCATGACTCTACTTATGGATGGGCATTATGTGTTAAGGAATCCATGAGCCAATACAGACAACTTGTTGAATCAAACCCATTGATCTGATATTCGGATCATTTTTTTGCAAATTTCGAGGAAGGTGGTAAATCAACTTTTGTTGTTGAAGGCTTATTACCTCATTTTGGCGATAAGAATTCGGGGATGAATTCTTTTGAAGAAGGGGAGTATGATGTAAAAATCCCCGTGAGCTCAAGGTTCCAATTTGATCCTCAAAGGGATAAGCTCGGAGTTCCGAAGATGTTTGATCATCCGATGATAATGTGCTAAAAATGGAATGGATTATGGAATGCGATTGAAGATTGGACTTGAAGGTTTAAGGAGGCAACATTTTATTTCGGCTTTGTGTATAGGTCTTGGCTGAAGACCATATTTGTTATTGATGGAGGAAGTAGTTCCAAATTAGCCTCCCAAGAGATGGTGAACAACTTAAAGTTTCCTACCCACGATCACCCTAAACCATATAATCTTTCATGTGAAAATGAAGATGGAGAGCTAAGAGACACCAAACAAGTTCGCGTGAGTTTTCGGATTGACTAATATGAGGATGAAATATGGCTCGATATCCTACCTATGGATACTTACCATATTTTTTTGGCCAACTTTGGAAATTGAATCAGAACGCACAACATGATGGGGAAAGGAATACTTATTCCTTTCAAAAAGATGGCAAGAAATTCTGTTGGTTTCACTATCACCTAGTGAGGTGCAAGAGATAAATACTCAAGGTGCTGAGACCCGTAGAGAATCTGAGACTTTACCACTTGATGTACGGAAATTCAATGATGAATCTAAAAATGGGAGTACCATCAATGTTTTGGCATGTAGAGAGGCACAGACTTTTGAAAATGTTGATTTGAAAGAAGCCGTAGAGGATGCGGGAAATGCCATACCGAATGGGTCAACAACCGAACTACTAACTAACAATAATGTTGACACTATTTATGAAGTGGATTTCGGAAGATTTCTCCCTCTCTATAGCGATGCGAAGGCAACAACCGAGTCGTGTGCTCAACAGAGCCTTGTTCCATATCCAACTCCTATCCATAATGATGAAAAAACAAAACAAATGAGGACCTTCCTGACCAATCCATTGTACCAAAATGAGGATATGGGCGGTACCTTCTTTGCCAACCCCTTATATGAGCAAACAAGGGTAGAGGAAGGAGCCGACATGGAATTCCCAAGGGAAAATACATCCTGAGTCCTATCAAGGGGAGGTACTGAAGTTATTCTTGATTAATTTTCAAGAGGTTCGTTGTCCACTCATCAAACCTACGGATGTAAAGAACGAAAAGAAAAATTCGGCTAAGGGGTTGACCGAGAATGCCCTAGATCCGACACGGCACCCTTCTTATTGATACGAAAATGAAATAATGTTTGGAAGGTGCATATTGGTCCTCGATTGGTCTATAATCCCACCTCGAGGGTCTTAGAAAATAAGAAATTAGGTCTGCCTAGTGATGTCCGTTGGAGCGGACCAGATAGCGCTAGCGCGGTACCGCTCCAGTGGGAGGATTCTCCACAGAAGGGAGATCATTAAATCTCTGAACTTCTGCTAAAATGCACGAAATATGTGCGGGAGCTGGCACAATGATGTGGTACAGTCTTACCTAAGGCAGAGACAAGGCTTCTGGAAATCCTTACGTTTAAATAATCTATTCCCTATCGTGGTTAAAGTTAGTCTTACCCATAATTTTCCATGCGTAAACATTTGAGTGAGTGCTGAGTGAGGGATATTTTAGGAATGAAGATGGAAAGCTCATAACGACCAAGTGGGTCGTTATAATAGATGCCAATTACACAAATATTTTCCTCAAATGGAGAGAGTAGTAAAAAGGAACTTCACAGAATGAAGGGCACTTCATCATAACCGAAATGATGGTGGCACTTCATGACCAGGACCCTATGGTACCAACTCTAACTTATAAGGTAGTTCTCATTGTTAGTAAATTAGACTAGTTACTAAATCTCATTTATTGCAATTAAAATCCCCTCGGAAATAGAATTGTTAGGAAGATTAGGCTTGAAAAATTATAGTAAGGCATCTTACCATAAATCATGTTGTCAAAATTTTGATCGCGTCATTTATATATCGTTGCTACTAAATTTTCTAGAATCTTCCATTCATGCGAAATAGGCATGTAGAATCAGTCAAGTAGGACATATAGTATAATAGAACAGTGGTGGTCTGTTACTCTGTAAACGATATATAATCGGGCTTAACGATAAAATTTTATCAAACCAAGCAGGAAAATATTACTCGGGAGAAAAATGATTTCAGGCAGACATCGCTTAATTGAATAATTTAACAATAGTGCGCACACGCGGGCATGAGGAAGCATATGCGTAAATGACCAATTTTTTTTTAAGAAGGAAATATGCGCAGGGTGGAGTATAATCTCATAGGGGCGCACATGCACATGCGTAAGACCTTCCACAGAGTCATCTCGACCATGGAGGTCAATATCTCATAAGAGTGGATAAGTCGGCCACGCCTGCATGTTCACTGGAGTAGAACATTAGACACCCAAGAGTCTCAAAAGATGACAAGTTCCCCCTTCCTCCCAATTTCACCACACTACTCCAACACTACACTACCACTTCGCCTCTTTAAATCCCCATGATCCCAACACAAAATCTACCCATTACCCCATATATTTCTTCCTGCTCTGATAATTATTCGAATTCCCAACTTACCCAAACCCAAAACCAAAGGGAACGACAAGAAATTGAAGCACCAAAAGTTTGTTCGACCCAAACACAACAACTCAAGGCTCTCTCACTCGATATTTTCTTCATAACCCTTCATAATATGCATAATTAGTATCGAATTCTTGGGTATAAACAAACTTATTTGTCAATAATCGCATAGAGAGATTTTTAGGTTAGGGTGGCGAGTTATAGGTTTTGTGGTCGAATCTTTGCAGATCTGTTGTTATAGTAGTTTAATAGGGGTTCCATCATCTTACATGCTCACCCAGGATCGAAAAGGGAAGACTTTGTAGTAAAAAATAGTGTACGTCTTTGGGTTTGTGTCTAAGTTTGGGCTAGGGACGATGACCTCACTTTGGTGGACAAGTTTCACTGAGACGCTTGAAAGTTTTGCCGAAGTGAACGAATCAGGATTTGAATTATGTCACTAAAATAGGCATCGTTCCACCAGATCGGTCCCTCTCCAACATCACCTACTCTACAGAAGCGGACATTGAGTAGAGATAGTCCCAAAATAGTAGTTTTTCTCAAGTCGGATCGGGTTGGTTTTCATTCGTTTCTTTGGCTCACTAGGCACATATTTACATATAGAACTTAACTCTATCTCTGAACTAACTCAAATTCGATCAATGCAGGTATAATTTGGTGAAAAATGGACCACAACTTGAGCAAGAGCCTTGCCCAGGCCTATGGCCTTATTGAAGAAGTGGGCGAGGCTAATTATGACACGGTCCGGTTCATGTCTAAGGATTATGAGAATTGGTACTTTCTTAACATGAGGGATAAGAAGATGTTCAAAGAGAGAGGCAAAGATATGAAAAATATGGCAGAACATATCTTTGAATTTTATGCTCGTCTGGAGCGAATGGGTTGAACTTTTTTTGCTTTACCTCTTTGCAAAGAAAATGAAGACTGGGTGAGGGAGTTCTATGTGAATCTGAAGTGGGTGAGGTTAACATAGCCTGATCCAAAGTTTAAAATATGGAGTGTTATGTGTTCGGGTCTAAGGTATAGCCCGAGGAGCTGCACCAGCATGAGGTGGAGCACAGAGAGCCAATCATGTTCGTGCTAGCTTTATTTCCGCTGAAACGTATATTGAGTCTCAAGATGAACAGTAATGTGAGGACATAGCGCTAGCCCAGTATCATCTCAGATTTATAGCTACTCTGGTTTTTCAAGACACTTTAGTTAGATTATTAAGTGTGCTTGACAATTTTTTCTAGGAGGGAATTCATCCGACTATTCTAAGTGGGTCACACACGTGAGTGGGAGAAGGATAGACTCCCGAGTATGGCTTTCCATGGGTTCAGCTAGATGTTATGTCATCATGTTATATTGATGAGATTCCTGCACCTGAGTTTAGTCCCAAGCTGGTTACAAGGACTTCTTTGACCTATGATGAGTGGAAGATATGGGAGCACTTTTCCAACATAAAGCCTCTTGTATTCCATGGCCAGCTAGAGGAGGATTCCTATGAGTTTATTGTGAGAATATATGAGAGGATACATACCTTGGGTATCGTCGAGTCACACTGAGTTTGTTTTGTTGCTCTTCAGCTTATGGGGATGCAAAGCAATGGTAAAGGTCTTATGTTGATTGTCGACCAACGGGGTTGCCTACACTATATTGGGTCAGTTTTAATCAGATATTTCTAGAGAATATGTGCCCCTTAGCTTGAATTTGAGAAAGCATGATAAGTACTCTAAGTTAGAGCAGAAGGGTTCGTCAGTTAATGCTTATGTGACTCACTTTCATGCCTTATTGCGCTATGTAGTGTCATTGCTACCTATAGAGGAAGAGAGAGTTATGTAAAAATCCCCGTGAGCTCAAGGTTCTAATTTGATCCTCACAGGGATAAGCTCGGAGTACCGAAGATGTTTGGTCATCCGATGATAATGTGCTTAAAATGGCACAGAATATGGAGTGGGATTAAAGATTGGACTTGAAGGTTTAAGAAGGCAACATTTTATTTCGGCTTTTTGAATAGGTTTTGGCCGAAGACCATGTTTGTATTTATTTTAGCTTGTTCTTTTCCTTTAGCTCTTAGCTTAGGTATTAGTTTTTATTAGGACACATTTAATGACTGAGTAATAAAAGGACAGGTCCAGAGGTCCTCCAAAAAGGGACAGGGTCGTGTTCAAGCCAAGGTGGCACGGTCAGGAGGTGAGGTGGACGAGAATACACTATGGCAAAGACAAGGGATGATTCTGACGACAAGGTAGCAAGAACAAGAAGCTTCCAAGAAGACCGTCCAATTACAAGTCAACTTCGGTCTATGGAGATTAAAAGTCATCACCTTGGTGCAAGGAATGGAAGCTTCTAAAATGATTCCAAGAAGATGAAGTCTAGAGAAGCCAAGTTCATCCCCTCTTCTACTCGGTTACCACAATGGAAGTGTGAAGAATTTTGGGTTTACCCTTGTCTCCAAGAAACCTCACAAAGGCCGAGGAATAACTTGGTCCACAAGCCAACCCAACCCCTTTCCCTTGTTCACATTTCGGCTGAATGGCCTTGTATTTATGTCATTTTGTTTTCCTTCTAGAATGGTCCATATATCACTATAAATATGACCCTTAGGATATGTAAATAGGAAGAGTTGTTGAATGAAAAACTAGAGTGTTAACTCAATTTAGCTAAGCATTTCAATTCGGGTTTGTTATACTTAGTTGATCCTTCGGGAGGGTCGTTTGGTTCTCCGGGAGAACCACCCTTGTGTCGAAGGTTTCGATCACCCTTGCTAGCTTAGTCTTGAGCATTGCAGGAAGCAAACCTTAAGCTAGTCCTTGTGAAATTGATCACAATATCTTGGAGCCCACAAGAGCAATTAACTCCTCGTGTTACCATCCAAGGACCCATATCGACCGAATTGTAACTTGGTGTGTAATAGGATTGAAATCTGCATATCCGTGCCCATTCCTTGTTTCAATTACTCGTTTCTTTACTTCACCACCTCCACATAATCTCACAAACACCTCCACCAAATCTCACTACCCGAAATCAACCACAAAAACCCGCAAGTACAAATAACCACCCCAACGTCCCACTGAATCCTCTTCTCGGACCCTCACTACCTTAGGTTATTTTCCGCAACCTTAGCACCACCAAACTACAGAACCCCGATAGACACCATGACCCTCAACCCATCCATAACCACCACACATAGCGCCTGGATGAGATTCTAACCATACTTACCTGAAACATCTACCTTACACCACACTGTTCGGCCTTGTCGGTTAACTGAAAACCCCATTTTCCTTGCCTACCTTCGGTTTAATCCGAATCTCACAAACAACCGAACCACTTACCAACAAAAATACCTCCGTACTTACATCAAATTGGAATCAGAGCCAAGCATGACTGTCCCACGCAACAACGCTATGGACAATCTAAATGAGGAACTTATGAGGGTTATGTCTGAGTTATTTGCGGAACATGTGCAAGCCTTGAGAAAGGAACTTGCTGGACATAATATGAGGAACCACACCAAATCCAGGCTTATACCAAACAGCCCAAAGCATGAAGGCTTGGTACTCCAACGTGAGTTGGAGGTTCCACATGAAACACAAAGGAATAAACTATTCTACACACGGTGCAAAGTGAAAGATAAATGTGTAAGTTGATTATTGATGGAGGAAGTAGTTCCAACTTTGCCTCCCAAGAGATGGTGAACAAAGTAGAGTTTCCTACCCACGATCACCCTAAACCATAGAATCTTCCATGGGAAAACGAAGACGGAGAGCTAAGAGTCACCAAACAAGTTCGCATGTGTTTTCGGATTGGAAAATATGAGGATGAAATGTGGCTCGATATCCTGCCTATGGATATACTTACCATTTTTTGTTGGGCCAACTTTGGAAATTGAATCGGATCGCACAACATGATGGGGAAAGTAATGCTTATTCCTTTCTAAAAGATGGTAAGAAATTCCGATTGGTTTCACTATCACCTAGTGAGGTAAAGAAGATAAATACTCAAGGTGATGAGACCCGTAGAGAATCCGAGACTATACCACTTGATGTGTGGAAAGTCAAGGACGAATCTAAAAAGGGGAGTACCATCAATGTCTTGGCATGTCGGGAGGCACAGACTTTTGATAATGTCGATTTGAAAGAAGTCGTAGAGGATGCGGGAAATGCCATACCGAATGGGTCAACAACTGAACTACCAACTAACAATAATGTTGACACTATTTGTGAGGTGGATTTCAGAAGATTTCTCCATCACTATAGTGAAGCGAAGGTAACAATCGAGTCGTGTGCTCAAGAGAGCCTTGTTCCATATCCAGCTCCTATCCATAATGATGAAAAAACAAAACAAGAAAGGACCTTCCTGACCAATCCATTAAACCAAGATGAGGATATGGGTGGTACCTTCTTTGGCAACCACTTATATGAGAAAACAAGGGTAGAGGAAGGAGACAACATGGAATTCCTAAGGGAAAATACATCCTGAGTCTTATCAAGGGGAGGTACAGAACTTATTCTTGATTAATTTTCAAGAGGTTCGTTGTCCACTCATCAAACCTATGAATGTAAAGAATCGAAAGAAAAATTCGGCCAAGGGGTTGACCGAGAATGCCCTAGCTCTGGCACGGTACCCTCCTTATTGATATAAAAATGAAATAATGTTTGAAAGGTGCATATTGGTCCTCGATTGGTTTATAATCTCACCATGAGCTCCGAGACTCAATGGCCAAGAATGAGTACCTATTTCAATGAGTTTTGTGGAACTATAATGCCATCAACATTTGTCTTGAAGAGAGGAACTCCACCAGCAGTGATCTACATGGGGATTGAACAAGAAGGGCTTGTCAAAAACCAACGGGGTAAGTACGGATGTCTTGTAGCATGACGCGGAAGTTATGACATCCAAAGAGGTGATGTCCATACTACCTCTATCACAGTTGTGATGGAACAAGTTGAACAAAAACTTGGTGCCATTACGGTAAATAGTTTCTTTGTTTCAGATTCTTATTCTCATCTTGTCATACGGAATCATAGTACCTTTACTGCTCCTCAGCAAATGGTTCCAAGTATCAACAAGAGACTTGGAAGCCTTGAAAAGGGATATTTGTGAAGACCCATTGGACTTCGAACATAAAACTAGAGTAAATGTCATCTCTTGCTCTAACGCATAATTGAAGGGTATGCAATACCATGACTCTACCTATGGAAGGGCATTATGTTTTAAGGAATCCATGAGTTTATACAGATAACTTGTTGAATCAAACCCATTGATCTGATATTCGGATCATTTTTTTTGCAAATATCGAGGAAGGTGGTAAATAAACTTTTATTGTTGAAGGCTTATTACCACATTTAGGCGACAAGAATTCAGGGATGAATTCTTTTGAAGAAGGGGAGTATGATGTAAAAATCCCCGTGAGCTCAAGGTTCCAATTTGATCCTCAAATGGATAAGCTCGGAGTTTCGAAGATTTTTGGTCATCCGATGATAATGTGCTAAAAATGGCACGGAATATAGAGTAGGATTGAAAATTGGACTTGAAATTTTAACGACGTAACATTTTATTTCGGCTTTTTGTATAGGTCTTGGCCGAAGACCATGTTTGTTTTTCTTTTAGCTTGTTGTTTTCCTTTAGCTCTTAGCTTAGCTATTAGTTTTCATTAGGACACATTTAATGACCGTGTAATATGAGGACAAGCCGAAAGGTCCTCCAAAAAGGGACAAGGCTGTGTTCAAGCAAAGATGGGATGGACAAGAGGTGAGGTGGCCGAGAATACACCATGGCAAAGACAAGGGATGATTTGGACGACAAGGTAGTAAGAATAAGAAGCTTCCAATAAGGCCATCCAATTACAAGTCAACCTCGGTCTAGGGAGATTAAAATTCATCACCTTGGTGCAAGGAATGGAATCTTCTAAAATGATTCCAAGAAGATGAAGTCTAGAGAAGCCATGTTCATCCCCTCTTCTACTCGGTTACCACAATGGAAGTGTGAAGAAGTTTGGGTTTACCCTTGTCTCCAAGAAACCTCACAATGGCCGAGGAACAACTTGGTTCCCAATCCAATCGAACCCCTTTCCCTTGTTTACATTTTGGCCAAATGGTCTTGTATTTATGTCCTTTTGTTTTCCTTCTAGAATGGTCCACGTATCACTATAAATAACACTCTTAGGATATGTAAATAGGAATAGTTGTTGAATGAAAAACTTGAGTGTTAACTCAATTTAGCTAAGCATTTCAATCCGGGATTGTTATACTTAGTTGATCCTCCGGGAGTGTTGCTTAGTTCTCCGGGAGAACCACCCTTGTGTCAAAGGTTTCAATCACCCTTGCTAGGTTAGTATTGAGCATTGTGGGCAGCAAACCAAAATCTATTCCTTCTAAAATTGATCACAACATCTTGGATCCCACACGAGCAATTAACTCCTCGTGTCACCATCCAAGGACCCATATTGAACGAATTGTGACTTGGTGTGTAATCGAATTCAATCCGCATATCCGTGCCCATTACTTGTTTCAATTACCTGTTTGTTTACATCACCACCCTCTACAGAATCTCACAAACACCTCCACCAAAGATCACTACCCGCAACCAACCACAAACACCCGCAAGTACAAACAACAACCCCAAATCCCACTAAATCCTCTTCTCGAACCCTCATTGCCTCAGATTGTTTTTCAAAACCTTAGCACCACCAAACTACCAAGCTCCGATCACCACCCTGACCCTCAACCCATCCATTACCACCACACCAAGCTCCTAGAAACGATTCCAACCACACTTACCCGAAACATTTACCTTAGACCACACTGTCTGGCCTTGTTGGTTAACCAAAAACACTATTTTCCTCGCCTACTTTTGGGTCAACCCGAATCTCACAAACACCATAACCACTTACTAACTCAAAGCCCTCCATACTTACATCAGAGAGTTAGATGCTTTGTGACAGGATTAAGTATTCTCCTTCAATTGGTTATGGTACAGTTGGTGGCATCTGGGCTTCTTTCATGTCAATAGCTAAGCATGCTATAATGGTTGAGTCTGTGAGGGGCAAGCAGCCCAGAAAGGAGCCCAATAAGAGAATGTGGTGATATGGGCATTATAATGGGTCTACATCTCATGGATATGTGCAACATGGTAGATTTCAACATTCGTAGTCCAGTAGGTCAATTCAGGCAACCCTTCAGATTATAAATGATGCTTCTATGGGGCAGAGCGGTTATAGTGGGGACCAATCTTCTAGAGGTTCTCAATCTCGGTAATTCGACGGTGGTGGTCACTCTGGATCTTCTATCTCGATTTAGCAACCCTTAACGGCAAAGACTTCTTACAATTGTGAAGAGGTAAGGCATTTTAGGAGAAAGTGTCCCAGGCTTGTATCAAGTGGATCTCGTGCACCCAAGACCCCAACACAGCTATCTATGGGTGGTAGTCAGTTTAGCAGAGGGGGTTCCTAATTAGGCAGTGGTGGCCATCAGACTAGTTTGAGTGGTTCTAAGATAAGTAGAGATGGAACTCATTCATGCCGAGGCGGCTATCAGGGTACTTAGTATGAGAGAGGACACACTCATTGTTATGCATTCCTTGGTAGGCTAGAGGCTGAGGAATCAGATGTGGTTATCATATGTATCATCTTAGTTTGTCATCGGATTGCTTCAGTGCTATTTGATCTAGGGTGTATGTTCTCCTATGTGTCTGCCTATTTTGCTGATGATTTAGTTATGTTGTAGGTCCCTATTCGTGTGTCTACACTAGTTGGTGATTCTGTTATGATAGATAGAGTTTATGGACTTTGTGTGGTTACTTTTATGGGTTATGATACCTGGATAGACTTGGTGATCTTAGACATGGTTGATTTTAATACTATTCTATGGATGCACTGGCTATCACTTTACCAAGCGAGTCTGGACTATCAAGCCAAGACAATCACTCTAGTGATACATGGTATTCTGAGGTTGCAGTGAAATAGCGCTCTCAACCCTGCTCCTAAGAAGATCATTTCTTTTATCCAGGCTATGAAGTTAGTAGACAAAGGTTGTTTGGCGTACCTAGCTCATATTCATGATACGAGTGTAGAGACTCATTCCCTTGGGTCAGTTCCAGTAATGAGTGAGTTCACTGAGGTCTTTCCGATGGATCTGTTGGGTATGTCGCTAGATAGATATATTGATTTTTGCATTGATCTAGAGCTGGGTAGTTAACTCATTTCTATTCTTCCATATTGTATGGCTCCGGTAGAGCTTAGAGAGTTGAAGGAATAGCTTCAAGATTTGTTGAGTAAGGGCATCATTTGACCTAGTATGTCTCTATGGAGTGCTCCTATGTGGTTCGTGAAGAAAAAAGATGGTACCACGCGTATGTGCATTGATTACAGATATTTGAACAAGGTTACCATCAGGAAAAAGTATCTGATCACTCATATTGGTGACCTGTTCGACTAACTTCACAGTGCCTCTATATTTTTAAAGAATAGTTTGAGGTTCGGGTATCACCAGTTGAAGATTCGGGCCAATGATGCTCCCAAGACAACTTTCAGGACTCATTATAGTCATTACGAGTTCTTAGTGATGTCATTTAGGCTTAGTAATTTCACTATAAAATTTACAGACTTGATGAATGGGATATTTAAGTCGTAGTTGGATTATTTTGTGATCGTGTTTACTGATGATATTCTTGTCTATTCGAAGATTAAGGAGGACCACAAGCAGCATTTGAGAGTGGTTCTTGATTTGCTGAAAGAGAAGAATTTATATGCTAAGTTCTCAAAGTATGAGTTTTGTCTTAGTTTAGTAGTGTTTTTTGGACACGTGGTGTCCAAGGATAGGATTATGATTGATTCAAAGAAGATATAAGGAGTAAAGGACTGGCCTAGGCCTACTTCAGTGACAAAGCTTCGGAGCTCTGTGGGTCTTGCTAGCTATTATCACTTGTTCGTCAAGGGATTTTCTTCTAGGGCTTCTCCTTTGACGCGGTTAACTCAGAAGGAGGTGCCTTTCCAGTGGTTTGATGAGCGTGAGGAGAGTTTCCAAAAGCTCAAGTCATTTTTTACCACAACTCCGATTTTGGTCCTTTCATTGGAAGGGAAGGACATTACCTTATATTATGATGCTTTGAGGATTGGGTTGAGTTGTGTGTTGATACAGAAAGGTAAAGTAATAGCTTATGCATCGAGGCAATTGAAGGTGTATGAGAAAGATTACCATGTCCATGACTTAGAGTTAGTTGCTATTATTTTTTCTTTGAAGATTTGGAAGAATTACCTTTATGGAGTTCTTGTGAGGTGTATACGATCACTGCAACCTTCAGCACATGTTCAATCAGAGAGATTTGAATTCTAGACAACGTCGGTGGATGGATTTGCTTAAGGACTATGATATGACTATTTTATACCATCCAAATAAGGCCAATCTGGTGGCAGATGCTTTGAGTTGAAAGGCAATGAGTATGGGGAGTCTGGCGTGTTTGATAGTTGATGAGCGTCCCTTTGCATTAGAGGTTCATTCCTTAGTTGACAGTTTTGTGAGGCTTGATATTTCGAATCCGGGTAGGATTTTAGCTTATATTGAGGCGAGGGCATCTCTTCTATAGCAGATCAAAACCCACCAGTATGATGATGTAAAGTTGTGCAAAAGCAGAGATAAGGTAATGAGTGGTGAAGCCAATGACGTTATGATTGATGGTGAGGGGGTTTTGAGAATCAAAGGGAGAGTGTGTGTTCCTCATGATGGTTATTTGATGATTATAGAGAAGGCTCACAACTTTAGATATTTGATTCATCCAAGTTCTACAAAGATGTACCATGACTTGAAGCAGCACTACTAGTAGGGCAGGATAAGGAGAGACATTGTTGAGTTTGTGTCTCGGTGTAAGAATTATCAGTAGGTCGAGTATGAGCACCAACAACATAGTGGTTTATCTCAGAGGATGCCCATTCCCGAGTGGAAGTGGGAGCAGTTTGCCATGGATTTTGTTGTGGGGTTTCCCAAGACTTTGGGAAAGTTTGATGCTATTAGGCCATTTTTTGATAGGTTGACCAAGTCCACACATTTCATTCTGATCCAACTAACTTACAATTCAGAGAAGTTGGCTAAGATTTATATTCAGGAGATTGTCCGTCTACATGGTGTCTCTATTTCTATCATCTCAAACTGGGGTACCCAGTTTACCTCTCATTTTTTATGGACTTTGTAAAAAGAGTTGGGTACTCACTTAGATCTTAACATAACATTTCACCCTCAGAAGGACGGTTAGTTTGAATGGACTATTCAGGTCTTGGAAGATATGTTACAAGCCTACGTGATCGATTTTGGTGGTGATTGGAGCTAGTTCTTACCTCTGGCAGAGTTTGCATACAATAACAACTATCACTCCAGTATTGATATGGCACCATTCGATGCTTTATATGGTAGGATATGTCATTATCTTATTAGGTTGTTTGATATATTCGAGGTTAGGCCTTGGGGTACCAATTTGTTGAGAGACTCCTTAGAGAAGGTGAAAGTGATTCAAGACAAGCTCCTGGCAGCGTAGAGCAGGCAGAAGGAGTAAGCGGACCGAATGGTCTGGGATATAGAGTTTATGGTTGGTGACATAGTTCTATTGAAGGTCTCAACTATGAAGGGTGTGATGAGATTCGACAATAGAGGAAAGTTGAGTCCGAGGTATATCTGACCTTTTGAGATTCTTTAGAGGGTTGGAGAGGTGGCATATAAGTTGTCTCTACCACCAGGTCTTTCGAGCGTCCATCCAGTTTCCCGTGTTTCTATGCTCAAGAAGTACCATGCCGATGGTTCCTACATTATTCAGTGGGACTCTGTATTTCTTGATCAGAATATGGAGTTCGAGGAAGAGCCTATGGCTGTTTTGGACAGACAAGTGAGAAAGTTGAGGTCTAAGGAGATAGCTTCTATGAAGCTTCAATGGAAGCTTCGTCATGTTGAAGAGGTGACTTTGGAGATAGAGGCTGACATGCGGAGCTGATACCCACACTTGTTTACTACTTCAGGTACGTTTCCCCTTTTTATTTCTCTTTGTTATAGGATAACTGTTTATTTAATTGGTATCTGATGTAACGACTTGTCCGGTTGTTTTTATCTAAAGATCATTTTTTACTATATTTCCCTTCCCATAGATTGTGTGGGTTTGTGATGCGCGGGTATGGGTAGCATGGAGCCCGATGTTTATTTATGTGATTTTCGGAAGAAAACCCAAAATAGAAGTCTCAGAATTGATAAGTTGGACCCAAAGTTGACTTTTGAGTATATGGGTTCCTTTTCGGTTTCCGTCGCTTTTGGTAGTTCCAAAGGGTGATTTATCACTTAGTTGAGTTATTAGTTCACTTCCTGAGGCATTCATATGTACTTTATGGCCTTATTTGTGAATTGTTTATTTTGGCCAATTCTTTAGAAAAATATGTCTTAGCTCGGTTGACTGAGAAATCAAAGGGTGCAAGCGAGTTTGTAGCACTATTTATCTTGAGGTAACATGTTTGGTTTATATTCGGGGGGTTCCAGGAATGTTCGGGGTGCTTTGTGGAAGTGTTGAGTTATTTTAATATTACTGGTGTCTGGTGTCCGCACCAGTGGTTGGTAGGTCGCCTCTGCGAAGTTTGGCTCACAGATACGGGCTCTGAGTATTTGTCAGATTTTTTCCCCTGCGGAGATTTCTCACAGAGGCGATGGCGCCTCTGTAGAGTTTCTTCCGCTTCTGCACTAAGGCGGGATATTAAGCAATTCTGCCTCAGCAGACCATTTTCCAGCCAAGCAAAATCTCTATCTGTCATATTGTTTAATGACCTAAAAACAATCCCACTTTTCCATAAATCTTTATCTCGGGATCAGAACTAGTCTAGGGAAGAAATTCTTGAGGATTGCTTTTGGGTACTTTTTGGAGGTATATTTTCACCCTTTTTTTATTATTGTTACCTTTAAATCCTAATCTAGACTTTATTTGGGAAAGAAATGTTGTAAGTTCTTCATGATAGAATAAGAGGACTAAAACCTCTATTTCTGGGTGGAATATGAATGAGATGATCATTATATGGTGAATTAGTGTTGATTAATGCTATAGGATCATGTTTTGATAATTAATTTGGTATTGGAAACCTTTTCTAATTTGGGGAAAAACTAGGGTTTGTAAAATAGGGCTTTTTCTAAATATTGCAATTGAGAGTCCAATTGGGGTTAGTTCTCCAATTAACTGAAGGATATTACTAGTTAGTATATTATTATTCTTCTTAAGTAATAAAGTTCAGATTTGGATACTGTGGGCATGGAAGTTGATTTTAGGTGTCTTTTGAATTGTTTAAGGACTAAGTCCTTGTATGTGTATTAACTTAATTATTAACATAGAGTCTATATATGTTAGAATATGATTACTACGAGGAGCTCCGAAAGGGCAAGGCCAGCGCTGAGGGTTGATTGTTTGTGGCTCCTGCTCGGCTTTGAGGTAGGCTACAGTTACTCTTTTGTAGAATTTGATAGAAGTGTGTATTAGTTATAAATGTTGAGGGGTATTGGGCGTATTTGGGGATCCCACCATAGCAGTTATGATGAACGCTTGGGTGGGTACCAGGATTGTACTGTGATGATGGGTGATTTGGGGAATCAACCTCAAGATGATTCCGACTGTTGTTGTATGGGCTTGTCGTCATTATGTGGGCTCGTCGTCATTATTGATATTGTTGTGTTTATTCATCACATTTCTTTCAATATGATATCCTGATTTTACATGGATTATGTGTTATTAACTTCCTGAAAGCATGTGATATTTGTTACACCTTATCATTTGTATGTCTATGTCTTCGTATGCTTGATAATGTAATCCGGAAAGGTCATGATACCCTTATAAGGTCAATGAAAGTTTTTATTAGGTGTTAAGAGAGAACCAAAAGGTTTCCAGGTCAAACGAGTAAAAGAAATTAAGTTCGTTGAAATTCGAGGAAAAGCCAGAAAGGATTTTTGGCCCAACATGGAAGGGGAATATCTCCCCATATATAAGTATATATGCAGGGCATCAACTATCTAAGCTCAAGTTCATGGAGTCTACGTTCCAATGCCATAAATTGTTCATCAATCCTAGCTCTATACAAAATGTTATGAATGTTTTAAGAAAGAGCTGCAGGGTAGGCATGTATGGCGGGACGCTTTCAAGACCTGCGACGTAACCTGCATTTCGCAGGCATGGTTTACGATTCGCAGACCGCACCGTAGGGCAAGGTCGGTGCATCTTTATCCATTTGGTTATATAAAGTCATAACTCAACCTCCACTTCATTAAATCATATTTACACACAATATGAGCCCTAAAACTTTCCCAAATACTTTCAAAAGGGTTCTTCATCATTGAAGATCAAAATATCAAAGGAACCAAGTTAATTCACTCTTATGAAAGGGTAAAGATCACCTTTTTGATCTCTTCATCTTGTTGATTGAACTTAAGAGCTACTTAGAGCTTGAAGAATAGTTTGTTGTTGAACTTAGTCTTGCTGTATGAGGTAAGAAACGACTAACCTTATATGTTCTCCAACTCATCTATGTCTAGTTAGTTGAGTTGATGGAAGTATCTTGTAAGACTTGGAGTGAACTTTCCCTTTGAGGAGTGGTTATTATTGAGCTATTTTCTAAGGTCATGGTTAAGTACTAGATTGTTGAATCTTGGACTGAGAAGTTATGGAGTGTAGTTGCTTAGTTGTTATTATGTTTTTGTTGAAGAAGAGAATCTATAGTATTGAACTACCTTTGAAATGATTGCTTAAGATTCATGTGTACAAGGTGTTTTTTGAAATGTCTAAGTGAAGTCTTCCTTTAACTATCGATCCGAAATTGATCCGAGTTATTCGTTGATTGTAGACTATTATTCGTAGAACGTTCGTGAGCTCGTGAGCTATTGACATAAGGTATGTAAGGCTATTCCTTTCTTTCAAAGGCATGACATCCAAAGTATTTATAAATTTCAAAAGAAACATCGACAAAATCATTCTATTCATATGTCTTTTTAAAAAACAAATTATGACCGTTTGGCCTTTTTATTTAATGGAGAAACCAAATATGTCCAACAAAAAGGCTAGGCCCAAAATGAGCCCAGACCAAAATAAAAAAAACAAAAGATAGAAATTAAAAAACAAAAAACTAAATGAAATCGTAAAGGCAGAATTAGGAAATTCATCGACATTTATTTCCGTCTTTCTCTCTCTACGCTCTTCCATCTCTCTATCTTGTTCCTCTCCGATGAGTTCTTCGATGATGCTACAATGATGATGGCCATCAATGGTGTTCGTAGACACCATGATGATACTCCGACTACCACCCTTCGTCTCCATTCTCTGTTTAGCATTGAATCTTCAGGTGAGTGCTTAATCTTGTCATTTTTTGCTGAATCTTCCTTTGTTTCTTCATTTTCTACCACTGACTGTTGTTCTTGTGACCTGCATGTCATGGATATGTTGTTGTTGGCATCCGAGTACCTGATTTCTAGTCTTTTCTTTCCTTGCAAAGCTTGATATTCATCTACTCCCAGGTAAACCCATTTCTCTGTACTTCCTCTTGTATTAACAACCCTGTAAGATGTTCTACTGTGATAACTAGATTTGCTTGTTGTTTTCAACTTGTGTGCTTCTTGCTCCCTTATCCCTTATGCTTCCATGTTTTCCTTGTACTATTGGTATATGCTTTTAGTTATATTCAAGCTACTTAACCTAGACTCATATGTAAGGAATCTGAGACTTTTCACTGTTCAAAATCCTCTTTAGCTTCATATATCCATGAAATGCTCATATACCACTATATCTTTGTCTAGGGCCTGATTAGCTAAAGCATCAGCTAATTGGTTTCCTTCCCTAAGTATATGTGTGTAAGTAACATGTTTCCCTTTCCCAAATTGTCTAATTTCATCCATCCAATTAGCTATGCTCCATGGGGGTTTTCATTCCTCTACTAGAATCCTTTAAATGAATTGAGAGTCTATATTAATGATTATTCTATCCTTATGGTTAATGTTGCACCATCTGATTGCTTCCACTATTGCCATAGTTTCTCCCTCATTATTGGTTACATGTCCTATCTCCTCAGCTTTAGCATGAATTAGATTGCCCTCTTTATTTGTAACACAAAACCCATATGCCCCTCTCCTAGGGTTGCCTCTTGATACACCATCTGTGTTGCACAAGATCAAACCCCTAGAAGGAGGCTGGCATACCACTTTCCTTAATCTCACATTTTACCTCTACTCTTCAAGTAGTTGTAGCAAGTCCTTCCATTTATTAGGAATCTGTTGAATTGATGGATTCCTATACCTGACCAGATTTTGTATTGTAACATAAAACTGATATATGCATCTTCCCACAGTTTTTTTTTCACCATGTTTATATGCGTTCCTTATTTTTCACAATTTCCACATAATTATAGCAGGCATAGCATGAAAACCTGGTTTTAACATATCCTTGATAGGTTGTTGCCACCATTGCACTATAATCTGATGTAAATGAAGTCCTTCAATGCTAAAACCTGCAAAATTAGCAAAATAGGACCAAGCCCTTTTAGCATAAAAAGACTTAGCAAATAGATGTTGGATTATCTCCTCCTGAGGAGTTGAGCAACACCAACATTTGGATGCTAAGTTGATATGCATCTTCTTTAGGACATCTTCTGGAGGTACTCTGAACTTCTAACATCTCCACTGAAAAAATTATATCTTGAATGGTAATCCATTCACTCAAATAAACTTGTAAACCTCATTTTCTTGTCCTCTTAGTCTCAAATATTCCCATGCAGACTTAAAAGAGACATATCCTCTACTCTCTAATAACCACCAGTGTTTATCTATATCTGAAACATTTCCAGGAGATTAATAGTATTGATAATATGTTGCACTATGTCCCCTGCTACAATGCTTTCTAATTTCTAAATATTCCATTTTTCATCTTGTACCAGTTCATAAACATTTTGAATTCTATCATCAAAGTTCTCTCCTCTTGTAGCATAGTATAGATCCCCTAGTCATGTCCAGTTATCATACCAAAATAGAGCATTGTCCATCTTGGTATGCCACCAAAATATGTTGTTCAATAATATCTCTAGCTTGTAGCATCTTCTTCCAATTTTGTGAGCCATATTTCCACTGCACTACTACAGCATTTTCTTTCTTGCAGTACTTATTTCTAAGGAAATCACTCCATAATGAAAGAGATGTTCTGAAATTCCACCAAATTTTACAGTAAAGAGACATGATATATCATGTAAGGATCTAAAACCAGGCCCCCCCTCCTTCTCTGGAAAACACAAATTATTCCAAGCAACACAATGTCTGCTTTTTCCTCCCACGGTATTATTCCAGAAAAATTATGCAAATTTTTTTTGCATTTTTTAGTTACACAGTCTGGTGGATTTAAAGTTGATAACAAATTAATTGGCATACCTTGTAATACATGCTTGATTAAGACTTAACTTCCACCAAAAGACAACATTTTCCCCTTCCATGATTGAAGTCTATTCATGATCTTAATCAGGATAGGATTATAGAAATCCTTCCTCCTTCTGCTGTAGAAAATAGGACACCATAAATAGGTAAAAGGAAACTTTTTTTCCCAAAATCAGTGACTACCTCTACTATATCCTTCAAATCTCATGTTAAATTATGATGAAGGTAGACTGAACTCTTCTCTCTACTAATCTTCTATCCAGATGCCTTCTCATATCCCCTCAAAACTTCCATAATCATTTGCAATGATAGAATATCTGCTGATGAAAATATAATCATATCATCTGCATATGCCAAATGATTAACCTTAGGACTCCACTTAGGAACCCCAAATCCTTTAAATTGAGGTACTTAATGTAGATGGTTCAGATTCCTTGACAATACTTCAGTAATTATAATATATAAAGTAGGGGATAAAGGACCCCCTTGCTTTACTCTCCTAGAGGATTGAATAAAACCATGTTGTTTCCCATTTTTAAGGATTGAGTACCAATTATTACTGATAATTCTGAAGACTATATCTACTACCATGTGTGAGTATCCTATCTTCCTCATGACTTTGGTCAAGAACAACTAGGCCACCCTATCATAAGCCTTCTCCATGTCAATCTTCATGATTACCTTAGTAGTTTTGGTCCTCAATGTAATGTTTGACACAATTTCTTATGTCAACAAGACATTCTCCACTATACTCTTGCCCTTGACAAATCCTGCCTGATTTAAAGAAATCATGGCTTGTAAATTTTCTGCCAATTTTCCATGTAACAATCTTGAGAAAATTTTATTACTAAAATTACTCAAACTAAGAGGCCTCATATTAGAAAAAGTATTAATCACCTCATTTTTGGTAATAAAACCAAATTAGTATGGGTTATGAACTTTGGAAGCTCTGTTCCACAGAAAATCTTTTCAGCATATTAGTCACATCCTCACCAATAATGTCCCAACAAGATTGATAAAACAATCTAGTGAAACCAGCAGGCCCTCCTACACTTTCCCCTTTTAACTTAAACATAATATCATTTACTTATTCATGAGTAGGCATAGCAGCGATCCTATCATTTTGATCCTCTAAGACCATTTTAAGGACATGGTCCAGAATTTCAAAATTTGTAGGATCTGACTCCTTAGTAAATTGATCCTTATAAAAGTTGATTGCTTCTGTTGCTCAATCTTCCTTTTCTTCTAGCCATTCTCCTGTATGACCATGTATTCTCCTCTATTGTAACATTTTCCTTATACCCTAAACATATGTATGAAAAATATTTGTGTTCCTGTTTCCATTATCAAACCACTGCATCCCTGCCTTCTTTTTCCAAAAGGCTTCTTCTAAATGCAAATATCTATTCAATTATGCCTGAACCTTATGCAACTTTTCTCTGTTATGAGGGGTAGGATTTATTTCAAACTGAACTTTATGAACTTTAATAACATCTTCCAAAGACTCAATCTCCTGAAATATATTACCATATGTAGCCTTACTTCATGCCACTAGGACAACTTTTACTCTCTTCAACATATTGTGAAATAAAGTGAAAGGATTAGCCATAAAGCCATCCTTCCAATTTTCCTTTATTGTATCTAGGAACGTTTCACGCTTAATACAAAAAGTAAGAAATCTGAAAGGTTTCTTAATAGGTTCAGTTTTCCCTGAATAAGAAATTAGAAAGGGGCATGGTCTGACCCTGTTCTGATTAAGTGCTGAATCTATATGATGGGTCATACATTCAGAACCAGATGATTTCCCAAGCATCTATCTAATCTCTTGAAAATACAATCACTTCAACTCTAGTCATTCCACCATGTAGATTTTCTCCCCTTGAATCATAAATCATACATTTCATGATTTTATGTATAAGATGTGAAATCTTGTATTTCATTCACACTAAAAGGTAAACCCCCATATTTTCTTCCTCAGATGTGATAACTTTGAAATCCCCTCCCAGCATCCAAGGTAGATTCCAATTACTTGCCATATCTTCTAGACTTCTCCACAAATCCATCTTCTCCAATTGGGTGCATTTAGCATAAACAATTGTTATAAATAGTTGTTATTTCAACCCTTGAGCTTTTAATTTAAGAGTAATGTGTTGTACATGATCCAAGACCACTTCTACTTTAAACATTTCATCAAGAAAGACCCAAATCTTGCCAGACACACTAGTTACTACAGTATGCATATTTAACTTTCTCCTGAACTCTTCAACTTTATCAGCCTCTTGAAATGGTTTCATCAACCCAATAAGCCCAAATTGATATTTCTGATGCATCTTTGTTATCCTAGGAAAAGTTTCCATTGTGTTCACTGATCTAATATTCCATAATATTTCATTCATCATTTAAACATTAAATTTATTGAGAGCACTTCATATTTGGTATCCAATGTTAGGTGGAACACTGGTATTTCTTTGTGTTTGTTTTTGCCCCTTCCTGCTCCTTTGAGACATTATAGGGAAATGTCTATTTGTCTCATAACTATCTAAAAATGTTGATCCAATGATAGCCCATCCATATCCTTTTTGTCTCTTGTTTTGTGTTTCTGATTCTGCTTTCCACTTAGTTGAGTAACCAATTGCATATTTTTCGTACTATTCTCTACTACTTTCTTCTTTTGTGATAAGCTAATGGTGGTGATTTGTTTCTGATGATGTAAGGTTGCTCCTTACCCTGTCCAGTATCAACCATAACATCTTTCCTCTAGTGTCCTTGTTCTCCTTGTGCTACATTTTCATTGGCCTCTCCTCTACTTCCTGTACTACAGGTGAGTTGTTCAGTTCCTTCTTTATGCTCCCCTATGTTATTTATGCTACTCCTTGGTGTGTTATCTTCCCCTCTCTCTGTGTATTGCTCTTCCTATGTACTTGTATTTGTACTCCTATCCTTTTCACCTCTATGTTCTCCCCCTCCTTCTGTGGAATTCTCTTGCTCATGTTTTGTATTTGTATTTTCATCCTTTTCTACTAAGTATGCTCTTTCCTCATCTTCCTCTTGACCCACTCTTTTTCTTGTATCTATTTCCTGCACTATTACTGCTCTCTTCTTTATATCCTTAGTAACCTTATTACTGGATTTATGTTTCTTGTTATTGGTTTCCTACTCTATTCATGTTTTCTTATTATGCTTGGGTGTTACCACACTTGCACTTTGATCCTTGTGTGCATGAAAATTGTTTTCTATCCAGTTCTTTCTACTTATTGCTCCTCCTCCTTCTGCATCCTTTGTAACTTCATCATCTTTTTTGTTTGAGGACTCAGTTACCTCTCTTACTGTTTATTCATCCACCTATATATCCAAAACTGCAAAAGTATTGCTTGTCTTCATTGTTCTTTCCTGCCCCTTAACTTTCTTTCCTACTTCTGTTATTATAACTATTGATTTGTCCTTGATGTATTTATTTTGTCTCCTTAGCATCCATTTTTTCTCCTGATTATTCCATCATCTATTATCTTTCTTCTGCTGATTATTATCATCATCTTCTGCTTGTGCCTTTCTCATCTCCTCTCTGTGTTTCTTTTGTAATTATGGGTTTAAACTCTTGCATTCAGCCTCTCCATGTCCTTGTAACTTGCAATGTTTACATTACTAAGGAAGATAATCATAGTTGATCTTGATCCACTTGGATTTAGTTTTACCAGTTGGCTCATATATTTCTGCTATATTAATTTTGCTTTGATGATTTTCTAGTAGATCAATTTGTACTCTTACTTTTGCACAGCTATGCCTAGTTCTATTTGCAGTTGCTAAATCCAGTGTTAATGATTTTTTCTACTGCAGTTGCCATTGAAAACACATGCTCTTTTGCAAAGAAACTGGGAGGTAACTCTGGAAAGCTAATCCATGCCATTGCTACAGGTGTTTCCTCCTCATGCTTTAACTATGGATCCCAGATCAAGGACCTCATCTGACAGTATCTCTCCTGGACTTTCAGATAGTATGTTGGAGTGGATAACATCTTCACATAGTCCTCTGAAAATGACAACCTAATCAAAATATATCTCTCATCAATTAGAACAATGGTGGCTCTACCCTTACTGGCACATTCTGTTGGTACTATAGTCTTCAATTCCTTAATATTAATTATGTTTTATGAGAATTTTCTCAGAACTGCATATTGTAAATCCTCTTTAGTAATCATTTGTTTAAATTCATTAGAATTCCAGTCTATGTAAGGTTACCCATCCACAAACGTAACTATTTTGGATTTGTGTATGTTTTAAATAGATTTGAATATTTTGATTGTGGTGAATTCTCGGTATGCAAATCCTTAGGGTCGCTTTGGGGTTAGTTAATTGAAGTACCAGAAGTACTTGCTTTGTTTGTATTAGATAGTAACAATGGAAAATTTGTGTCATGTAGGAGCTTGTGGTATGGGATGGATATTAGTATTGGTTATAGGTGGAACAACCTCTAGAGGAGGCTATCCACCGGCCGAAGTGGCCATAATGGCCAGCGGCGGTGGTATGTATTGTGTAGGTATTACGGTTTAGAGAGAGTTCTTATGTCTATTATCCCTTGTCAGGAATAGTTCTCTGTTTTTATTTTATTACATGTTCATTGTTGATAATCTGGTTGAGACCATACTATTTCCTGATGGAGTCTCTCAAGTCACAGTCTTGTATACCAACAAGTTGTCATTGAAAAAAAAATTGAACAAATTTAAGGGTTGAAAGTCGTGGTTACCTTCGAATTCGAATCCTATTCAATTGTTGGTATCCTTCGTTGAGCATACTTTTTGCCTTGTTATTGCATTTTGTGTATCCTGATTGTCTCATAACTTTATAAACCTCAAAAGAAGGGTTCCACATATTTAATCATCGAGTTAACCAAGAGTCATATCAAATAAAAGTCAAAGAGTTATGAGTCTCAAAGAGGCCAAGTGCCATGATTATCACAGAACAATATACACACCACTGAACCTATATCGGTGGGCAGTTATATACATATATATATATATATATATATATTATTCACACCACTGTTGCGACCAACCTGTGGAAAGTTGTACATGTACATTATACATATCGCATCACGCTATAGTCTGTCAGGCGAGGAACTTGTATGTGCATCCATACATACACCTCAGAATATACTTGAGGGAAGTGACATATTACACCTCGGGTTACAAGACGAGGGCAGATTACAAACCAAAGTTGTTATACAAAGAGTTCAGTATAGTTTTAGAGTTTCATTTTCCGCCCTATGTGGCATACAAGTTATCAGAGTATTAGATTGTTTTTATGCTTGTCTATATAACTTATATTTTCATATTGTTTTTCATGCTTTACTTACCAGTACATTTCATTCGTACTGAGATCTCGTTTGCCGGGGGCGTTGTATGTCATGCTGTAGATTTAGATAGAGGTGTAGATAGACATCCCCAGTAGGAGCTTGTTGAGTTTTACGGATGGACTGGTGAGATTCACTTCATCTTAAGCAACCGAGTCAAGGTGATGAGCTGAGTTTGGTACATGTACAGTTGATTGGTAGGTTGAGGCCCTGTCCCAGCTATATCTATATTTTCCATAGAGGCTTGTAGATTTGGTTAGTATATTCAGTTGATCTATACGACGACCTTATCGGTCTTGTACCATATTATATATAGTGTTTGAAGTTGTTGTACTCCTCTTGTTGTGACGTCCAGATGATGTCTTGTATATTCATGTTGTTATGGCCTTGTTAGCCTCAATTTCTATTCAGTTCACATGTTATGTTTCAGAGTGGTAGGCTCGAGCCAGTGCATCACCGGGTGTCGGCCACACCCTAGTTTGGGGTGTGACAAACTTAGTATCAGAGCAGGTCAGTACTACGAGTTTACAAGTTGTATCTAGAAGAGTATTGTTTATGGGTGTATTGTGCACCACACTTATAAGCAGGAGGTTGTTGGGCATTTTGGGATGGTTTCCATTATTTCATCTCATAGATCGTGTTGTAGAGCTGAGTTATAAGAATTTGACTCTAACTCGTGCTTTACAAAGTTACAGTTTTGATGATAACTTGAAAGACCTTGGTTAACTCATATTCACAGCCAGTCAATGAAAGATTCTGATCAGATTATTAATATGCTAGAGATAAGAGTATTATATTGAAATTTTAGAATGTGAGCGACTATATCCCCCCCCCCTCCGTATATAGAGAAAGTGTTATAAGTTCAGAAAGGCAAAGTATTGACTTTAGAAATGCGGGAAGGGTAAAGTGGTGGAGGTACCGAATGTTTTAGATGCAGAAGATTCTAACGAGGTAGGAATTCAGATAGAATAATGAAAGCATTGATGTCCCGTCATCAGCGGTGATAGAATCACGGTGAGAAGTACCTATTTTTGCTATTGATTTGCTGATGTCAATGGATGTATTTTTCGAAAGAAGTGGGACCACGGGATTTAGTTAGAATATAGTACATTCCTTGTTATGGATGATACTGAAAGATCGTACAGTTAGACAGTGATACCCCTTTTGAGAACGTGTATATGATGTACCTAGAAGTTGTTAGTCAAGTATAACATTTAAAGATTTTAAGGATCTAGGGGGGACAAGTATGGAGACATTTGTGTGGAAGGTAAATATTTCCCCCGGTGAGACTCATCTCAGAAATAGAAAAAATAGTAATTTAGCTGCAAGAGAAGGTTATATTATTAGAGTATAGACAAGGGCAAATTGTGAGATTGGTAGCAAAAGAATGAATCAAAGGTAAATGGAGCATCGGAGTAGATGTAAGAAACGACTGAGAGTCGTAGGATAAAGTATGGTAAGCAGACAATTTGTGGCCAATTAAGTCAGAAAGCAATAAAAACAGTAATGGTTGTGTTATAAAGAGAAAGGTGTTATGAGACTGGGTATCTATTACGAGATTTGAATAGCTAGAGGTCGACGGGATATGCTGACAAAATGATTTAGCCCTTGAACCAAAGAACATTGATGTTGAATAGTTCCTTTAGTTAAAACGAAATAAGAGTCAAAGACTCTAGAAATGGTATAATAAAGGGTATCGTGGAATTGCAAAGTAAGCAAGTAGGCAGTAAAAGAATAAACTGCAAGGAGGGGTGAACTTTAAAAGTTAGCAAGGAATGAGCCCCCAAGGTTAACGTCTTTGTTACTAGGTTAAGCATGTCAGTTATGAACGCATGATAACCTACTAAGATGAACGATTCAGTAGCCCTATATAAAGGATATCGCTTTAAGGGAAGTTGTAAATTGTTAAAGGATCGCAGATTATGATGAATGTCGATTTTAACAACCGGATATATTAGGAGGGAAATACCTGATATGTGAAGAGTGATCTATGGGAGATGGTGCAGGAAAGAACTGACATCGACTCATATGATAATTTAGTATGCAAATGCGAAGGTTACAACAAAAAGTTTTATGACAAATAAAGTTGTGTTACCCAGATTTTGTGGATATGCCATGAATATCAAATGATATGTAAGTATTAAAAAATTAAGAAAGAAATGGTAGTAGCCTCCCAATTGGAAGAGTTAAAGCGACGGTAAGGACCGTTAGATGTATGGGACTCAGAAAGGAAAGTATGAAGAGTGATTAAAGATATAAGCATATATAGGCCCCAGAGAGGGATTACCCAGAACAAATAAAAGAAAGGAAAAAGTTGAATTATATTGAGAGATAGTGTATGAAAAGCCTACAAGGAGGCTAGTCAATAGACCGGATGAGCCGTCAGTTGACACACCATTTTATATTATGGAAGGGTCTTAAAGCCTAAAGTTTAACTTTATAAGTACATGATTATAACTTGTAAAGAATATTTCATGTGAAAAGTAAGGACGAAATGGGGTAGTATAAAGCAAATCAAGCTAAAGGGGGCTGTGAATCCTAAAGATAAAGGAAAATTCTACTCATAGTTGAAAATGTAAAATGAAAGTGGGAGTGAGAGTGAGGATGAGGATGGGCAGTTAAAGGTTCCCCAGGATCCTATGGGAATATATGATGATGAAATTGCTAAAGGTATAATGCTAATAGATGTTAGCTAAGAGAAAGGAGAATTTACTCCGAGTATATAACGGCCTATGTACGGGTATGTAACCAATGAGGAACTATATAAATAGCTTGTTGCTAGCTATGCTAGTTAAATAAGGAACCATGATTAGGACCCAGAGTGAACTTAAGGCCAGGTATATAGGAAGCTCCGAGATGATAAAGGTGGAGATAAATCAATGCATTATAACGCACGTGGTTAGAAGGAACAAATAAATGATGTTGTTTACGCTTAAGAGCGATTGGGAGAGTCAAGAAGAACTACAGACCTATGACTTAGGGTCAAAAGCAGTGAATGTGCATTCGAGAGATAACTTGAAATCTTCAATAACCATAAGGACTTCCAGTATACCGTTAGACGACAATAGCCAAGACATAGATAACTTTCTCTTATACATGGTAAAGGCGTCCTCCTGAGCAAGTCAAAATGGTACATATACCTATGAAAATAAGTAAGTAATGATGAGCCCAAATGGTATAATGGGATACAACCCTCCTAGAAAAGGAAATGGTCCGGGATCTAGATTACACTGAAAGAATATCCCACAAAGATGATAAGAAAACAAGAACATAGAGTTGCCGCAACTAGCCAATTTAGAGTCCGCTTATTGAACTAAGATAACAGGAGGATTACTATCCAGAACTCAGTGGTATCCCCCCTTAGTTGTTGAAGTGAAGGAATGACCATATAGGGATTCGATTCTATTACATCTTAAAGAAAATTCAATAGGACAAAGTGTTAGCATTCAAGGCGACATAAGATAAAATGTATGAATAGTTTAGCCTGTCTAAAGGCCATAATAAGAAAAGATTGGCTAAGGAGCTCCAACAATCAGCAATTTTAAAGGTTCAATTAGGTCTCCAATGATAATAGAGTTATAGCACAAAAGGTATTAGTGTCGCCCCTGTAGTAGGGATAAGAGAGTAACAATACGAGAATTCAGAGTCAGTTCTACAGGAAGAGAAAGTTCTATGGAAAAGAAAGTTAATGTTTAAGTTAAGGGGAGACGGAGTTCTCCGATACTAAAGTTGATTGTATGTCCCAGCTTTAGCTGGACTATAAGGCAAAATTAGAGCGGAGGTGTATTATTCCCACCATCCTATTTGTCCCAGTTCGAAGAAGGTGAATAATGGTACCAAATACTTGTATTGATTTAATGATGCGAAGAAGAGCGTTGCCAAGTGGTGGAATAAGTGGCCCTATGGCTAGCAGGTAAAGATGGAGTATCAAGGCATAGAGGACAAGTATAGAAGATAACAATTTCTACATGGAAATGAACAAATGGTTCAAGATGAAGTTTAGTATGGGTTTATCCCTGTTCTTGTAAGAAATATTGCTTTAGATACTCAATAGTCGACAAATTTACGAAGTTGCCCCATTTCTGGTCAGCTAAAGCTATTTGCACCGCTGGGGATTATGCAAGTAATATAGTGAGGGACCATACAATTGTAGGACATCCTAATGTCTATTACCTCAAGTAGAGGGTCTTAGTTATAGCGAACTTTAAGGGGTTCCTCCAAATAAGTGGTCAGGCCGAGTACATGATTTACACGCTCGATGATATGCTATGGGCAAGCATCCTAGAATTCAAAGGGGAGTGGAATGATCATTTACCCCTACCATGAGATGCATATTATAGCAGTTATTATTATTTCATCAAGAGGAATCCTTGTGAAACCTTGTAAGGTCGGGAGGATGAATTGTCTATCGATTGATTTGATGTGAGAAAATAGGAATTATTAATACCTATGTTAGTCCTGTTAGTCCCCCAGACTATGGGAGAATCAAAGCCACTTCGAATGTAAATGTTGATCATTCAGAATTGCCAGAAATCATGTGCCGATCTACAATACCAAAAATATTTAAAGAACGTTATTGACAATTAGTTTTTTTGGAGGTTCTGCAAATAAAAGTCCTGATGAGATTTGACCAAAAAAGTAAACTTAGCCTCAGATACTCTGGGTCGTATGAGATTACTCAAAGATCTAGACAAGTGGCCTATAAGCTTGACTTGTGATGTAAATACGGAAGGCTTTGAGTTGGTAAGTGGTTTGGGTCTTGGTGAGATTCGGGTTGACCCAAAATTAAGCAAGGAAAATGGGGTTTCTCGGGTTCTCGGTAAGCTGAGATGTGGGGTGTTTGGCGATAGTGTCGGGTAAACAGAGACGGAGTCGGGATGAGGCGCTTTGGGTAGTGGTTGCGGGTGGTGAGAGGGTTGATAGGGTGACTGGAGTTTGGTAGTTTAATGATGGTAAGGTCGTGGCAAAAGCCAAAACAGTGGGGGTTCTCTGTTTATCGGATAAGGTAGGCAGTGTGGTGGTTAAAGGTTGTTTCGGAAGGCTGGGCTTAAAGCATGAGTTTGCATTTTGGAAGGTGGTTCTGAGGGTCTTTAGGGAGAGGGTGGTGGTGGTGGTGGTAGTTTGTTATTTTAGGGGAGCTAAGGTTGCAGAAATAACTTGAGGCAGTGAGGGTCCGGTAGAGACGTTTGATTTGGACATTGGTGTGTTTTGTGGTATTTGCGTGGAGTTGCATTTGGTTTCGGATGGAGGCCTTTTTATGGAGATTGTAATGAGGTGTTGTGGGAGGTATAAATATGGAGGAACACGTAACTGGAGCACGTATTGTATACGGATTGTTTCCAGACACAAACAAAGTCACAATTCGGTCGATATAGGTCCTTGGATGGTAACACGAGGAGTTAATTTCTCATGTGGTCTCCAAGATGTTGTGATAAATTTCACAAGGACTAGCTTGAGGTTTACTGCCTGTAATGCTCAATACTAACCTATCAATGGTGATCGAAACCTTCGACATAAGGGTGGTTCTCCCGGAGAACCAAGCGACCCTCCTAGAGGATCAACTAGGTATAACAATCCCGGATTGAAATTATTAGCTAAATTGAGTTAAGACTCAAGTTTTTCATTCAACAACTCTGCCCATTTACAATGGCCTAAGGGTCCTTTTATAGTATAGAAACGACCATTCTAGAAGGAAAATATAAAGTCACAAAATACAAACTAATTCGACTTTGATGGGAACGGGGGAGGGGAAGGGTCTTCGGCCTAGGGGAGTGAATCCCAAAATCCAATGTGTTCTAGAACTTCCCTTGATATCTTCCACATGTTATCAAGTTAACTCTTTAAATGATCTTCTTGGAGAGTGGTGAAAGACATTCCCCTTGGTATGCCTTCTTGGCCAATTGGTTGGAGTTGTTTGACCAACTCCTTGTCTTTTTCAAGTTCACCCTGGTGTTCTCAAATGGAGGAAATCCATACACGGTTTAGCCTCTTGAAGACTACACATTCTAGATGGTGCATTTAGTTCTGGTTGGTGTGTACATATTCGGCCATGTCACTCTCGGACCAAGCTTCTTCGACCTAGTCACCTCTCCTCCTTACATAGTGCATTAATTGTGTCCTAATATGTAGCTAAGGGTTATGACATGACTTTGATGTGTCCTAAGTAAACTAATAGATAAGCTACGAACTAAAGGAAAACAAGCTAAACAAACATGGTCTTCGGCTAAGACCTACATATAAAGCCGAATATAAACATGTTCTTGAATCTTCACGTAACAAGTCCAATTCCATTCCAGTTTCCATGACATAATAAGCACATTATCATAGGTTGATCGACCATCTTTAGAATTATGGACTTATCCACTCGAGGACCAAATTGGAACCCTGAGCTCCCGGGGATTTTTACATCAATTTCCCTTCTTTGAAAGAATTCGTCCTCGAATTCTCGTCATTCAAATATGAGGATATGAATTTATCATGAGATGTTGAACCTCCATAAGCTAAACAAACATGGTCTTCATCATTCAAATAGGTGTTTCTCCCGAACCGGACCAAGGTCTTGCAAGGGCTATCCGTCCTTGGCATTAGATTATTTCATCCTTCCGTAAGTGTAGTCAAACCACACAGTCCAAATACAATCCATACCAAACAAAACAAAACAAAATGTTCCCTTTTGTCCAAGGGTCTCACCAAATAAAATTCCTCATGGTAGGTACAAGACTTGACCCATGTGCCAACCAATCTTTCACTAGATAAGGTAATGGATTCCTTGTCTTGAATTGAGTCGGTACCGATACCAAATCCTTTAACATTATGGACAACTCCTCGTTGTACCTCAACCTTCGGAATAGGGGCAGCAAAAGGATCACAAACTTGGATGGAATGTTGGGAAGAAGAAATCAAGTCATGTTAATTTCTTTCTCCACTTATATTGGTACGCTCATGGGGGATAGTTTCCATTATGTGTGGATTCTCACACGTGTCTTCGGGTGAGGTTATGTATCTCATGGAGGGTGAGAGTATTTTGTGCACAGCGCTCATGGAAGAGCTTTGGAACAACCATGATCCAAGTGGCACTACAAATTCCTCGTCTAGTGGTTCTTGTATCCGTTGTTGCACTTCTTTAACCCCAACCGAGTTATCTTCACAAGCTTGGGATTGAGCAATGAACCTTTTGGAAATAAACGAAGAGTAGATTCAGTACTTTCCATCGATGGTGGGATGCTTGTAAGATCATCCATACATATATCCTCAAGAAGTTCCTTCACGGGTTCCCTTGGATTTGCATCTCCCCTCGTGTCTCCGCCGAGACTTTCCTCACATACCAATAAGTCTATAGGACTCCCCTTCTTTGATTCCTCATCCATCCTCTGTGCATCAAGTGAGAGAGATTCGGCTTTGTATTTCATCGCACTTCAGATTCTCATGGCCTTCACCTCACTAGGTGACATTGGCAACAACCGGATTTTCTTGTCATTACTCTGAAAAGAATAGCTATTCCTCTCCTAATCGTGTTGTGCCTTACGGTCAGGTTTCCATGGTTGGCCAAATAGAATATAGCAAGCATCCATCGGTAGGATGCCACACCAAATGTTATCTTCATATCCTTCAATACGAAAACTAACAAGAGTTTGTCTTGTTGCTCGTAGTTCTTCGTCTTGGGTGGGCCTTTGGAAAACATACGGCCAATGATGGTTATGGTAAGGTAGATCTAATTTTTGGACCATCTCTATTAAATCCGCGTTGATACAACTCTTCCCATCAATAATCATATTGCACACAGAGTCTTTCACTTTACACCGAGTGTGAAAAAAATGTTCATTTTGTATCTCCTCCTGTGCATCAAGTTGAATACTTACATATCGGAGAATTGAGTCTTCACATACGTCCGCAAGAGGAACATCTTCCTCAACATCTTTTCGATCATTTAATGTATTAGTGAACAAGGTATAGCCTTATTCTTCCTCTCGACATTTCTTGGCTTCGATTTGTTACGTAGAAAATATGTCCTTACCATCGTGAGGTTATTCCTTATCACATCTTGGATCCTCTTGTACAACCCTTGTAGGAGTGCGTTACTCATGATCCTCTAAAACTCTTGTTCAGTGTATGCCATAGAATTATTGTGTGGACGAGACTACTTGGCTCTGATACCAATATGATATAAGTATGGAGGGATTTGAGTTGGTAAGTGGTTCGTGTCTTGGTGAGATTCGGGTTGACCCAAAATTAGGCAAGGAAAATGGGGTTTCTCGGGTTCTTAGTAAGTCGAGATGTAGGGTGTTTAGCGATGGTGTCGGGTAAATGGAGAAGGATTTGGGATGAGGCGCTTTGGGTGGTGGTTTCGGGTGGTGTGAGGGTTGATAGGGTGGTCAGGGTTTAGTAGTTTAATGATGGTAAGGTCGTGGAATAAAGCCGAAACATTGGGGGTTCTCGGGTTATCGGATAAGGTAGGCAATGTGGTGGTTGAAGGTTGTTTCGGATGGCTGGGCTTAAAGCGTGAGTTGGTGTTTTGGGAGGTGGTTCTGAGGCTCTTGCGGGAGAGGGTGGTGTTGGTGGTTAGGTATTTTAGGGGAGCTAAGGTTGCGGAAACAACCAGTTGCAAGAAAGACCACGGACTTAAACTCCCGACTTGAGCCATTAAGTAGCTTGCCGAGGATGCCAACAATTCACCATCTACCTACGGAAAAATGCCTCAAATGGGATGAAATATGGAGTAGAATAAATGGCATCACGTGAATATCTAAGAAGCAAGTTTATTCGGCCTTTGTATGTAGGTCTGGCCGAAGACCATGTTTGTTTTTCTTTTAGCTTGTCTTTATTTCTTATCTTAGCTTTTAGTTCTTCTTAGGACATATTTAATGATCCATGTATAAGGAAGGAATGGCTAAACCATGTAATAAGGTGACTAGGCCAAAAAGTCTTCCAAGATGATGACTAAGTCGAGAGGTTAAGGACACGAATGGTCTAGAAGATAAGGCTTCCAAGAAGAAAATTCATGAACCAACTAGATCATGAATGTGACTACTTGAAGGCATCAAAATTGTCCAAGGGGAAAGTCAAGAGTTGGCCGAAATGGTTCATCAAACAAGTGCAAGGAATGGAAGCTTCTAAACACATTCCAAGAAGATGAAATTGTTGAAAGAATCAAGTTCATGCATTCTTCCACATGGAATAAACAAGGGGAGTGTAAAATATTCATCCTTTGTCCCCAAGAAAATCCAAGACATTTCCTATTGTCTTGGTTTGGTCGAAACACCTTTGGTCACCAAGTAAACCCAAACTCGTTCCTATTTGTTCCCACTAGGACGAAATTGGCATGTAGTTTATGTCCTTTAGTTTGCCTTCTAGAATATTCCATGTTGTACTATAAGTAGTACCCTTAGAGCCTTGTAAATATCGAGAGTTGAGTTGATATATAAAAGTGAGTTTTACTCAAAAGCTAATTGTATTCACTTGTGTGTGTATATCTTAGTTGGTTCTTGTGTGAGCCAAACCCCTTAACTTAAGTTTAACTAAGACTGTGTGACTTAGTTGAATCCACACTAAGGTTTCCCTTTTGTGTAAGTTTGGTTAAGACTTTGTGACTTAACTAAACCTAAGATTACGGAATCCACTTTGGTGCGAGTGGACATTGGGACTATGTGACCCAACCAAACCCACGCCTTTGGGACTACCTTAACGTTTCCGGCCAACCTTACTTGGTTAGTATTCAGGCTTGTACATAGCAACCCCGGTCTAGTTCTTGTTAAATTCGTCATCCTCATCAAGGTGTCGACTTGTGCATCAAAACCCCATTGTAATATCCATACAATATCAACCGTACTTCACTACAACCGCAACAACCGAAACAACACTTGACCAAATCAACAATCCTTAACTCGAGCTTGCATCTTGCAACTCGTATTCATCCTTATCCAACCCACTATACACTGAATATCCTCAACCCCCACAGTACTTCACAAGCATCCCCTCCAAAGTTTGTTAACCAAAACAGCCCATATACAATTGTTCAAGCCCGACAACACCAAACAGCCCACTAAACTTACCTTTGTCCGAACCTGACTGTTTCGGTTCTTTTCCGTAACCTTGCCAACATCAAACACCAAGTCCAGATCATTAACACCACCCTCAATATACTCGTAACACCTCCACAAAAATCCTAAATTCGAAACCACTCACAACTCCCCATCTAACCCTGACAACATCAAACAAACTGTCCGCATAACACTCCCTACCGAGAACCTCACTGGTCCAGTCATGTTTTGTCGCCTTGACATAATCCAATCACCAAAGCCTGACCATAAAATCAACCCTCAACGTGTCTACAACAACTCCATAAAACTCCTTGACCCGACTCCCTTTGAATCTACCCGAAAAACCATCAAACACCCCACTATCCAACCAAACTGAGAACCCGAGACCCCTACTTTGGTGTCTCTTTTCGGGTCAACCCAAATATAACCAACACCTGAACCACCTACACATAAACACCCCTCCTTACTTACATCATATTAGTATCACAACAAGGCTCTCCCATCCCACGCCTTGACGCGATGAACAATCACAAAAATGCCACTTACGAACAAAGAACAACTTCGAAAACTCATTAGCGACCTTTTTGCCGAACATCTGCCAATATTAAAAAGAGATGTTGATCTCCAAACTTTTTATGGATTTATGAACCCAAAAGCGTTCCTTGAATGGCTAAACACCACTGAGTGATTTTTCAAGTACCGGCAGTATGACGATCATGAGTGCTTCAAAGTTGCCAAATCAAGGTTCAAATCATTTGCTTCCGATTGGTACGAAAATCTGAGAACCAATCGAAAAAGAAGTGGCAAGACCAAGATTGACTCTTGGAAGAAATTAAAGAAACACATGAAGAGGATTTTTTTGCCGAGGGAGTATGAACAAAGTTTACACTTCAAGCTCCCCACACGTCATCAAGAAAGGGTTGAAGTGGCATCATGCCGCACCTTTAGAGGCGTGGTTGAGAAACCACAAAGGAGAGGTGCCCCAAAGTCTTACATAAAGTCCTCCAATATCAAGAAAATAAGTAGCACCCTTTTTATCAACCCTTTGTATGGTCACGAAGTTGAAGAGAAAGATCAAAAGGTAGAAGAGGGTACTACTTCTTTTACTAATCCACTATATGACCAAGGAGTTGTAGAAGGATACATGGAGAAGGTAGAGGTCACCACGGGGATTAAATAAGGAGAAAAAGGTGTTTCCAATGTCGAGAATTGGGACACTTTGGAAAAGAATGTCCTAACCACCGATTAGTGACAAATGAAGATGGTGAGAAGTCCTTGGAGGAATCCGAAGCCAAGGAAAATTCCGAGACCCCCTTACTTGATGCACAAAAGACAGAGAACAAATCTAAGAAGGGGAGTACGATAGGTGCCGACTCAAAGGAGCCCTTGGGAGTTATATGTACGGATGTTCTTTCAACCGGGACACTACCGATGGAAAGTAGTGAACATTCTCTTGGTTTATTTCCAAGAAATTCATTACCCAATCCTCAAGCATATGCACACAATCCGGCCAAGGAGATGATCTTGATGGAGTCAAAAGAAAATGAAACTTGGCACACGTGTGTTGAAAGCCGAGAGGTCAATAACTTTATCATGGGGAACAAACTTCCTATGCCGAGGTTGAAAGGCCCTTTTAATGGATTAATTGGATCCAAATTGTTCATCAAGATGGAATTGAGAAGTGGCCACCATCAAGTGGAAATCCTAGGAGAAGTTGAATGGAAGACGGTCTTAAAGATCAACTCGGGTTTGATGCCATTCGGGCTGTGTAACTTTCCAAGTCCCCTCGTGAGTTCCATACACAATGTGCTACAATGGTCCATGGGTTACACCACAACATCCAAGAGTATTTGTGATGATTCAACCACGGTGGAAACTAGCCAAGGAGGTTCCAAGCCTATGGATATAATTGCGGCAAATAGTTTCTTTGATCCGACTTATTTTACTCAGAATTTCATTCGGCATTATTATGACCTTGCTGCCCCTACCAAAGAGCCAATGAGAAAAGATGAGTGTGATTGGTTCCGAAGAGTAACAATAGTCTTTGAAGCCGTAAAGAAGAAGATTTGGGGTGCCCCGACCATAACTATGCCAAGTCATGAAAGACCATTGGACGTCAACATGAAATTAGTGTTGGTGCCATCTTCCGCCAGAGCATAAAATTGAATGGTGCACCGTGTCATTATTCTATCTATGACAAGGCATTAGATTGTATGAGAGGCATGGCATAATACGGATATCATTCATTTGGGTTTTACTCGGATCTGTATTTGGCAAATTTCGAGGAACGCGTCCACAAATAAAAATTCCAGACTTATCAGATAGTGGAAGTATTAGATCAACACTTGTTAATGAAGGCGGCACGATTCGAGGATGAATTCTTTCAAAGAAACGGAGATTGATGCAAGAAAGACCACATACTTAAACTTCCGACTTGAGCTATTAAGTAGCTTGACGAGGATGCCAATAACTCACCATCTACCTACGAATAAATGCCTCAAATGGGATGAAATGTGGAGTAGAATAAATAGCATCACGTGAAGATCTAAGAAGCAAGTTTATTCGGCCTTTGTATGTAGATCTTGGCCGAAGAACATGTTTGTTTTTCTTTTAGCTTGTATTTATTACTTATCTTAGATTTTAGTTCTTCTTAGGACACATTTAATGAGCCATGTATTAGGAAGGAATTACTAAACCATGTAATAAGGTGACTAGGCCAAAAAGTCTTCCAAGAGGATGACTAAGCCGAGAGGTTAAGGACACGAATGGTCTAAAAGATAAGGCTTCCGAGAAGGCATTTCATGAATGTGACTACTTGAAGGCATCAAAATTGTCCAAGGGGAAAGTCAAGAGTTGGACGAAATGGTTCATCAAATAAGTGCAAGTAATGGAAACTTCTAAACACATTCCAAGAAGATGAGATTGTTGGAAGAATCAAGTTCATGCATTCTTCCACTTGGATCCAAAAGGGGAGTGTGAAAGATTCATCCTTTGTCCCCAAGAAAATCCAAGACCTTTCTCATTGTCTTGGTTTGGTCGAAAAAACCTTGGTCACCAAGTAAACCCAAACCCGTTCCCATTTGATCCCACTAGGCCGAAATTGTCATGTAGTTTGTGTCCTTTAGTTTGTCTTCTAGAATACTCCATGTTGTACTATAAATAGGACCCTTAGAGCCTTGTAAATATCGAGAGTTGAGTTGATATATAAAAGTGAGTTTTACTCAAAAGCTAATTGTATTCACTTGTGTGTGTATATCTTAGTTGGTTCTTGTGTGAGCCAAACCCCTTAGCTTAAGTTTAACTAAGACTGTGTGACTTAGTTGAATCCACACTAAGGTTTCCCTTTTGTGTAAGTTTGGTTAAGACTTTGTGACTTAACTAAACCCAAGTCTAAGGAATCCCTTTTGGTGCGAGTGGACGTTGGGACTGTGTGACCCAACCAAACCCAAGCCTTTGGGTCTACCTTAAGGTTTCCGGCCAATCTTACTTGGTTAGTATTCGGGCTTGTACATAGCAACCCCGGTATAGTTCTTGTTAAATTGGTCACCCTCATCAAGGTGTCGACTTGGGCATCAAAACCCCATTGTCATTATCCTTACAATATCGATCGTACTTCACTACAACCGAAACAACACTTAACCAAATCAGCCATCCTTTACTCGAGCTTGCATCTTGCAACTCGTATTCATCCTTATCCAACCCACTATATACTGACTATCATCAACCCCCATAGTACTTCACAAGCATCCCCTCCAAAGGTTGTTAACCAAAACAGCCCATATACAATTGTCCAAGCCCGACAACACCAAACAGCCATTAAACCAACCTTTGTTCGAACCTGACTGTTTCGGTTCTTTTTCGTAACCTTGCCAACATCAAACACCGAGTCCAAATCATTAACACCACCCTCAACATACCCGTAACACCTCCACAAAAAGCCTAAATTCGAAACCACTCACAACTCCCCGTCTAACCCTGACATCATCAAACTGTCCTCATAACACTCCCTACCGAGAACCTCACTGTCCACTCATGTTTTCTAGCCTTGACATAATCCAATAACCAAAGCCCAACCATAAAATCAACCCTCCACATGTCTAAAACAACCCCATAAAACTCCTTGATCCGACTCCCTTTGAATCTACCCGAAATAGCCATCAAACACCCCACTGTCCAACCAAACGGAGAACCCGAGACCCCTACTTTGGTGTCTCTTTTCGGGTCAACCCAAATATAACCAACACCCGACCCACTTATACAACAACACCCCTCCTTACTTACATCACAACCTGAGGTAGTGAGGGTCCGATAGAGATGTTTTACGGTGACGTTGGTGTGTTTGGTGGTATTTGCGTGGAGGTGCGTTTGGTTTCGGATAGAGGCCTTTTTATGGAGATGGTAATGACATGTTGTGGGAGGTAGAAATATGGAGAAACAAGTAATTGGAACACGTATTGTATACAGATTGTTGAAAACAATTCATGACACAAACCAAGTCACAATTCGGTCGATATGGGTCCTTGAATGGTAACATGAGGAGTTAATTACTCGTATGGGCTCCAAGATTTTGTGATCAATTTCACAAGGACTAGCTTGAGGTTTACTGCCCACGATGCTCAACACTAACCTAGCAAGGGAGATCGAAACCTTCGACATAAGGCTGGTTCTCCTGGAGAACCAAGCGACTCTCCCGGAGGATCAACTAAGTATAACAATACCGAATTGAATTGCTTAGCTATATTGAGTTAACACTCAAGTTTTTCATTCAACAACTCTGCCCATTTACAATGACCTAAGGGTCCTTTTTATAGTAGAGAAAGGACCATTCTACAAGGAAAATATAAAGACACAAAATACAAACTAATTCAGCTTTGGTGGGAACGGGGGAGGGGAAGGGTCTTTGGCCGGGGGGAGTGAATCCCAAACTCCAATGTGTTCTAGAACTTCCCTTGATAGCTTCCACATGTTATCTAGTTAACTCTTTAAATGGTCTTCTTGGAGAGTGGTGAAAGACATTCCCCTTGGTATGCCTTCTTGGCCGATTGGTTGGAGTTGTTCGACCAACTCCTTGTATTCTTCAAGTTCATCTTGGTGTTCTCAAATTTAGGAAATCCATACACGGTTTAGCCTCTTGAAGACCACACCTTCTAGATAGTGCATTTAGTTCTTGTTGTCATGTACACATTCGGTCATGTCACTCTCGGACCAAGCTTCTTCGACCTAGTCATCTCTCCTCCTTACATAGTGCATTAATTGTGTCCTAATATGGAGTTAAGGGTTATGACATGACTTTGATGTGTCCTAAGTAAACTAATAGCTAAGCTACGAACTAAAGGAAAACAACAAGCTAAACAAACATGGTCTTCAGCTAAGACCTACATACAAAGCCGAATATAAATATGTTCTTGAATCTTCACGTAACAAGTCCAATTCCATTCCATTTTCCATGCCATAATAAGCACATTATCATAGGTTGTTGTACCATCTTTGGAATTCCGGACTTATCCACTCGAGGACCAAATTGGAACCTTGAGCTCCCGGGGATTTTTACATCAACTTGCCTTCAGAGTTGGAGGTTGGCCATCCGGTATTCCATGTATCGATGTTGTGCATGTATATAGGAGATCCCTCCCGTATTACTCTTGTGGAGGATGCCCAAATTACAGAGAACCTATCATAAGAAGAGGTCCTAGTTGTCATTTTAGATCATTAGGTCCAAAAGCTGCAGACTAAAGAAGTTAACTTCGTTAAAGTATTGTGGCGAAGCAATAACGTAGAAGAAGTGACATGGAAGGCGGAAGAGGATATGAGATCAGAATACCCTCACCTATTTCTGATTCCAGGTTTACATCAACACTCGTGCTATTTTCCCTTCCTACTCATATTCTATAGTTGTAAACTTATCTTTGTACCTTGTATCATAACCTCATATGACATCCACCCTAGTACATCTTGCAACCTTATCCTAATGACCACGTCAGATACCAATTTTTCCCTTTATACAGCGGAGATCCATCCATCCCATTTCTCTTTCTTGCGCCTCTGTATGATCATTCCCACATTCCAAGGATATCACCAAACTGAAGAGTCACAATCATAACCCAATAAACCGTACCCTCAAATCATAGCTGAAGACTAAACTTGGTCACGCATTTGTACCACGGTATCACATCTTATACACTACCATGTGACATCATATCGAACTACCCAAGCATGAATTTTAAGAGTGTATTACCACCATCAGTGATAGAATAGGATGAAGAAGTTTCAGATACCAATTTGAATGAAGTAGCACAAAAGGAATGAAAAAAGTGAAGTTTCCTAAATGTCCCAGAGCCTTTCGAAGATAAGTACGGACGTCTCCGCACCGATCCGCAAGACTCTACTAGAATTTCTCTTGTATTTAAAATCGTTTAACCTAAAGCTCTAATACCAACTTTGTCACTACCCCTTTTAGGAATAGTGGTGGCACCTACACTTTTCTCACCGGTAGGCAAACCACTCCCCTTTTAACAATACAAACATAAATAAGAAATGCGGAATTAACAAAATACTTAATAACTCAGTCTATCATAATAAAAGAAATGTGGAAATAAGTTTGAAAATGAAGTACAAATCCCAATGATCTGGTCAATAATACAAGAGCGCTACTGTCATAATACATCAGCCGAATGAAACAGAACAAGTCTAATAGTCTGATCCATGTCTCTCGAATCAATAGAAAAGACAAGGTAAGAGATAGAGCATCCAAGGCATCTAGAAGTAGCATCCTCATCCTGAATACTGATGGTCCACCCGCTCAGACTAAAATGTGAGGTCTCGAACTAGTAGAAGGATTTGTATATGCATCCAAAAAGAATGCAGCAAGCATAGCATGGGTACACAATGTACCCCCATAGGCATCATAGACCGACAATGACGGAAGATATGTAACAGAGATAAATATCAAGTTGACTCTCAAATAGGTCATATTCTAAGCAATTCAATAGTCACATAAGTCACCTTACTCACATAGAGTTCATGAATCATACAAGTCACCTAGTCACGCCAGAGTTCAATCAACAAATCAAGTACACTTCAATTTATAAAGTACACACAGGGAATTTACTATCAACACCCACCAATCTGAAGCTCTGTCTAGGCCATATTCATATTTAGCCCCACTTACCCGACTTGACACATCAAATACGCAAGTCGACACTTATTCTCAACAACCTTTATTATCTCTAGCCTTTAGACTTAATTAGTTCTTTATACAGCTACAGTATGACATATATTAGTTCACTCAACGTCCATTGTATTCCCTAAGTAGAGGTCTATTCCATACACCCTTTAATAAATGAGGAAAATTCTACACACACATGGCAGCAAGTCCATAATCACAATAACAACACTTTACACAAGTTCCTTACTAGAATCATTACTCCATAACGTAATCAATTATCAGACAACACACAAACACACATAGTTCCTTTTTAATCTAAAAGATAGTCCTGACATAGTGACATTACCGACCACAGTAGCATTTGACATCAAATATTTTGATGTATAAAGTATAAACCACAAAACCCAATACACAGGAAATCAAGCCACACATGGCAACCAAATCCAATTCAACAGAATCAATGCAATTATCCAAGTATTCACAGAGACAAATCCCAATCATGGCAATCATTTTGATTCAATAGAATCAATCCAATTATCCAAGTATTCACAAAAATAAGCCCAGTCATAGCGACCAATTTGATTCAATAGAATCAATCCAATTATCCAAGTATTCACATAAACAAGCCCAATTGTGGCACTAATATGATTCAATAGAATCAATCCAGTTATCCAAATATGTTCAGAAACCAAGCCCAATCATGACCACCAATCCACATTACAAATCAACAGGTAATCTATTCATAAATGTATGTATGATATGAATGCAAATGCAAATGAAATGCCAGGTACCTTTTCCTCCAGTATACTGGCGTTTAAATTCTATGAACTGCACATCTATGGGGACCCGCAAAGTCCATCTACTCCTCCAAAATTTCTCAATAGAGCCCAACTCTTAGCTGAATAATAATTGTTACCGGCGTGCAACCCGTTCCCGCACATATCATCATATCTATTGTGGCATTCAACCCGAGCCATCCATAATATTATCATCATTTCAGTATTGCCAACATCTCATTGTAATATCATTGCCTTTATTTTCCCAGTCTCATTGTACCCAGAGCATTTTCATACCACCCTCATTTCAATATCATCAAAACCATGAGTGTATGAATGCAAATGAGTAAACACAATAATATCAACAATGGTGAAAAGCCCACATAATGGCGATATGCCCACATAACAGCAGTCTAAATCAGCTTAAGGCTGATTCCCTAAATCACCCATCAACACAGTTCAACACCGGTACCCACCCAAATGTTCATTACAACCGCTAAGGTGGGACCCCCAAACACGCCCAATACCCCTCAACATTTATAACTACTACACACTTCTATCAGAGTCTAAAAGAGTTAAACCGTAGCCTACATCAAAGTTGAGCAAGAGCCACGAACAATCCATCTTTAGTGCTGACCTTTCCCTTTCAAAGTGTAGTAACCGTAGTCTAACACGCATAGACTATACGTCAATATTAAGCTATACACACATAAGGACTTAGTCCTTAAACAAACCAAAAGACACCCAAAGCCAACCCCCAAGCTCACGGTATCAAAATCCAAACTTTATTACACAAAAATCTTAAATACATACTAGAAAATCATATCCTTAGGTTAATTAGAAACCTAAGCTCAATTGCACCTTTAATTGCATGATTTAAGGAAAAGCCTCAATTTAAAAACCCTAGGATTTTCCCAAAATTGGAAAGGGTTTCCATTACCAAATTAATCACCACCACATGGTTATATATCATTAAACAACACTAATTCGAAGTATTAAGATCATCTAAGCAATATTACACTCACAAATCAAAGATTTAACCATCTTATTCTTCCATGGAAACTCAAGGACTCATTTCCCCAAATAGAATCTAAACAAGGATTTAAAGGACATTAATGATCAAGGGGTGAATTTATACCTTAGATCAAAAGCATTTCCAAGGAAATATCTTCCCCAAGCAAGCTCCAAAATCGAGATGTGATATTTTGGGGAATTGAAAAGACATAGGGCATTTAAGATTCTTCCTAATACATTGATTTTTGCACTGGTGGAAATCGATCATGCAAGGGCGAGCTCGCCACAGTGGAAGAAGCACGCTGAGGTAGAATTAATTAATTCCCGTGAAGGCACAGTTGTGAGAGAATCTCTGCAGAGGCGACATCGCATCTGCAAGGAAATCTCTAAAATGGTAGAAACTCCCCAAATACTCAAGTTCCATTTCTGCGAGCCAATCTCTGCAGAGGCGGACATGCATAGGCGGTCCACTACCTGCTGGTGCGGACACCAGACACCAGCAACTCTAAAATAACTTAACACTTCCTTCAAACACTTGAAACGTTCCCGGCACCCCAGAAGACAAACTAAACATGCTAACTCAAGGTAAACAAGGCTACAAACTCACTGACACCCTCGTATTTCTCATACAACCGAGCTAAGACACACTTTACTAAAGAAGCACCCAAAACCACCAAATATTATAATTTTACAAATAAGACCACGAAGTACACCCGAATGCCTCGGGAAGCAAATAAATGACTTGATTAAGTCATAAATGATCCTCCGGAACTAACGGAAGTGACGGAACCTAGAAACGAACCCATATACTCGAAAGTAGACTTTAAGTCAAATTATTCAACTCTAAAATTCCTATTTTGGGCCTTTCATTCGAAAATCACATAAATGAACGTCAAGCTCCGTGCCACCCATCTCCACGCATCACAACCTTACACATATAGTCTACGGAAAGGGTAATATAGTGAAATAAGAGTCTTTAGCTAAAAACAACTGAACGAGTCATTAGAGTAGAGTCCTAGCTGATTAGGATATCCAATTAAAGATCCTAACTAATTAGGAATCCTAACGTGATTAGATCTTTTAGTATTTGTATAACTATTATTTATATTTATAGTTATCCAATAATATAATTATAAATCTAAATTATATTTTAACCATAACATAAATTAGAATTACATTATTTAAATAATATAATAACAGAAATAAAAATTTATATATTCACAATATATAAATTAAATTTACTAATATAACCCCCAGTCCATTCATCACATTCTTGATGTGTGAGCAATAGGTTTATATCACGTTGGCATTAGAATGAATACTATATTAATTTCACAAATTATAATTGGTCTCTAGCAAGACATTATGACTAACCCAAGTAATAATAGTTTAAAGTTCGTAATAACATAATTAAATAGCATATGTCATTGTCCTTTTGTCACATGATATCTAATTCGAACGTAAGGCATGTATAGTGTCATCCTTATATTGTTCAAATATAATTTCTCGATCTCTTAGCAAACAAATAAGTCAAATAATACTGATAACTTTTTCAGTTCATTTTAGCACAACCATGCATTTCTCAGTCTTACTAATCGAGGCCCCAAAAGATAAGAGGGGGACAAATTCCATCTTGAATAATCAATATCCTACACATAGTTCACATTATGTTTAATCATACCCTTTATGATTATCCAGTTAAAGATAACTTTTGAGAATGTCAAAACAAAATGTTCCTTATGTAGGATACTGTGATAATCTCAAGTGTGAGGATTTATTGACATAACTATTATGTGAATCAGTTATGACACTTATTCATGTAGTGATCCCATACTGGGTCTATCCAATATGTTGTTCTCTAACAAATACATATGAGTTTAATTTGTACCGTACACATAATTATCGATTAAACTCATACTAGTCTTATATCATTATAATCAAATTATAAATAATTAACTAGGGATATATATTATTATATATAACATGAAAACAATATAATAATAAGAAATATTAATAAAGCATCTTTTATTAATCAAAAACATAACTAACAAATAAGGTACATACAATGGCCTAAAGCATAACCACCAATAGTTATGGCAAACTAATGGCAGTTAGTGTGGAAGTAGTAATCGAAAGGCCAACCCTTATCTCTGTTTAAGATAGGGTCGATCTACGATACTGCTGAGTACACGTGTTTTCTGTACTCACACTACACTTGCTACATATTTTTGTGTGCAGGTTCTATTCCTAGATCCAGTATACCTCACGATTATCCAACCTCCTGAGGAGTTAATTCAGAGGACCCGAAGAGAGCTACCAGATGATCCATATCACAGCATTTACCTTCTACCTTACTTTTCTGTCTTTCTCATTTCCAAACAGTATTCGATTGTTTTACCCAGACTTTGTATTAATTATCTTAGCAAGTTCTTTACTAGTGACACAAATCTTGGGGGATAGTATTTCTTAGTCCATATTTTATGAGTATAATCCTTAAAGACATGTAATTGACTTGTATGTTATATTCTGCATTTGATTTCCTTACTTTAACTGTTTATCTTGGGGTGTGTTTGGCTTACTAACTCAGGGGAGTTAGTGCCTTCACGGCTTTCAATTTTAGATGATGAAAAAGTGGTACCAGAGCTTTAGGTTCACCAGTCTCACAAGTACAAGAACTATGTCTAGTAGAGTCTTGCGAAACGATACGATGAGTTCCGTATCTATCTTCGAGAGGCTATAGGACATCTAGAAAATTCTAATCATTCATTCATTATCATGTGTATTTGATTATGATGGTTCTAAGAGTTTTCTTATTTCATTCTCTCACATATGGTTAGGACACGTTCAGATACAGTTGGAGATCAGGAGCCCGCACCTATGCCCGTATCGCTACCAGGACTATTGCTCGAGGGAGAGGCGGGGGATATGGTAGAGGTCGAGGCAGGGCTAGAGACTATGTTGCTATGCCAGCAAGAGGTCGAGAACCAGCTCTTGCTCAGCCCCCATGCGCTAGAGATTTAAGTCCGGAGCCAGATAAGGTTCTAGAGGAGGAGCCAATGCAGGCGAAGAAGATTGGAACCACCCAGGCACCTGAGGGATTTATTGCTACACCTCCTCTTCAGAATACCCTGGCAGGTGTTTGGGCGTTTTTGAAGGTTGGACTCAGGCAGGAGCACCGTTATTTACTCTAGATTGTTCACATACCAGAATTAGGAGTCAAACTCCCGATCAGGTGGCAATAGGTTATAGGACTGTCACGACCCCTTTTCAGGAATAGTGGTGGCACCTACATAATCTCACCATATAGGCGAACCACTACCAACCTAATAAATATAATAAGGTATAAATAAAAGTGGAAGAAACATGATACTACAAAAGATGTCTGATAATATAATGCGGAATAAAAGATAAGTCAAAAGTTGTCTAATAATATAATGCGGAAAAAAAGATAAGTCTGTCACATCTAAAACACCCCCAAGTAATTTAGTATGTGGGTACGAGTGCACTAACAAATCTAATATGTCTAAGGAATGGGCACGCAGCCAAAACCAAATACATAGTCTGAAACAAGTCTCTCAAATGCAAGAAAAATATTGTGATAAAGAAGGAGCATCCAAGGGTATGTTGGAGATAGCATCCTCACCCTGAATATCGAGGATCAACTGCTCGAACTCAGCCACATGGTCTCAAACTGGTGGTCAGATTTGTATCTTCATAAAGGAAAGATGCAGCAAGTGTAGCATGAGTATATATCGTACAACCATAGACATCGTAGGCCGACAATGACAAAAGTACATAATCAGAGATAAATACCAAATATTCTTATACTACGCAGTCCAATAATCCAGGTAAGTCATATAATCCATATAACAAATTCACGGAGTTCACATGATTTCTTTTTTTCAATAAGAGTTCATAACTATTCTCATTATTCAGTTTCCAAAAGTTCTACAATAACTCTAGTATCAAAAGCATGTATAATCCTTCCATGTCCAGAACTTAGTCCAGTCACAACAATCACTTCAAATACAAGTCCAATTACAAATAATCAATGATATGGCATATATATATGTGATATGAATGCAATGCATATGCCAGGTACCTTTCCATCAACCAGTATACACACTTTATAGGAGTTTGCGAAGTCCATATACCCCTCCACTTCGGAATAATTCGTCGAATCACGGAGCCCAACACTTGGCTGTAATAATATCATGTTGTAGGCATGCAACTTTGATTCACGTGTATCAATATCATCTTCGTGTTTCCATAATCTCAACAGTGTTCTTACATTTCCCAGTCCCTTAGAACCACAGCATAGTCATACCACTCCAATATCAAATCATCAGAACCATTAGTGTATGAATGCAAATGACATGTATAAGGAAAGAATCATGATATAATGAGATGCAACCAAATAAGAGATGAAATACCACATGTTTTCAAGGTTCATAACACGTATAAAATCCAAGTACAATTCAAGATATCATATTGAAAGCATGTATGATGAGTAAACAAGTCAATCAACTATGTCGACGAGCCCACATATGGAGATAAGCTTAAATAATTAGCAATTGAAACCAGCTTAAGGCCGATTCCCCAAATCATCACATCATCATAGTTCAATACCGGTACCCACTCAGACGTTCATCACAACTGCTTGAGTGGGTCCTCCAAACACACATAATACCCCTCAATATGTATAACTAATTACACTCTTCTATCGAAGTCTCAAAAAGCTAAATCGTAGCCTACCTCAAAACCAAGGAGGAGTGTTATACGATCAAGCCCAGGTGATAGCCTTGCCCTTTCTTTGTGCCTCACGACGATCGAAGTCAATCCACGCATATACTATTATTTAATACAAGACTTACACAATAAAAAGAACATAACCTTTAACAAAGCAAGACAACAATATCGACCCCGGTCCCATGTCACCAACTCAAACTTCAATACTCAAAAACCATTATTATATACTAGGTAATCATATCCTTAAATTAATTGGAAATCTAAACACATTTGAACCTCCAATTGAACAATAATCAAAAAGCCCCAATTTGAAATCCTAGAATTTCCCCCAATTGAAAACAGTATTCTATAATCAAATTAAGCCTAAAACATGATTATCTATCATCATCCAATTGTAATTCACAATAAGAACACATTTTAATCCATAAACCTCCATTAAAATAAACCACATAACTTTCTTATTCTCATAAACATATGAAATCCATTTTCTCCAACTTAATAACATGCTAAACCACCATTAAAGAGCTTAGAAACATAACATAAGCCATAAAAGGGGAAGAATCTATTACCTCAAAATTGAAATTGCTCCTAAGGCTCTGAAATTACTCCAAGGCGGTGCTAATTTCGAGGGTTTCTATTTTCGGAAAGAGAATTTTGACCTAGGGGAATTTATAGGACACCTGAACAGTGTTTTCGCCCCGGCAGAATCGACTCCCCTGGAGCAGACCAGCAGCGGTGGAAAAACTCTTCACTGTGGCGGTGGTCACTTAACACATCACTCATCGCCTCGGCGGACCTGACTCCGTGGCGACAGAAACCACCCATCTCCCAACTTCCTCTAAAGTGAGCCAACCTCTCACCGAAGCGGACACACCAAAGTGGATATTGGTGCTGCTGCGGTGGACACCAAATACCAGCAATAAGAAAATCAGCCAAAACCTCTATCAAACACCTAAAACATTGGGCACACAAACGAGATATACTCATATATGGTAAATAGTGCTACGAACTTGCTCGTACCCTCAGATTTCACAAATAACCGAGCTAAGGCATACTTTTCTAAAGAATCGCTCGAGAAAACCAAAAATCTAAATTTTATAAATAAAGCCACAAAACTTATCTGATTATCTTGAGAAGTGAACTAATGACTCGACTAAGTCATAAATGACCCTCCAGAACTATCGAAAGAGATGGAACCCGAAAATGAAACAATCTAGCCTAAAATCAACTTTGGGTCAAAATAACCAACTCTAAATTTCCAGACTTAAGGTATTTTCATACGAACTAATATAAATAGACCTCGGGATCCGTGTCACCCATCCTCGAGCATCACAAACTCCACATGGATACTATGAGAAGGACAAGCAAATAAGGGTTTGTAGCTAAGCGGTAGGATGGGTCATTACATCATTTACCAATTAAACAATTGTTTGTCCTCAAATTGAGAGAAATGAACAAAGGAAACATACCAAAAGAATTGAACAAGCTAGGATATGTGCTCTGTATATCGGACTCGGTCTCCCAAGTTTCCTTCTCGATAGGACGATGCCTCCACTAAACCTTCACTGAATTTATCTCATTTGATCTCAACTTCCTCACTTTCCTAACTAAAATAGCAACAGACTCCTCCTCGAACTCCAAATTTGAGGATAATATCAAAACCATAGGCATGATACTTCTTCAGCATAGACACATGAAAGACTGGATAGACACCTGACAGACCTGGTGGATGAGCCAACTCATATGCCACCTCTCCAACTCTCTAAAGAACCTCAAATGGTCTGATATACCTCGAACTCAACTTCCCTCTCTTACCGAATCTCATCACACCCTTCATGGGTGAAACCTTCAAAACGACCTTGTCACCAACCATAAACTCTAAGTCTCAAACCTTCTGGTTTGTATACTCCTTCTGCCTGCTCTGCGTTGCTAGGAGCTTTTCTTTGATCACCTTCACTCTATTCAATGAATTCCTTAACAAATAAGTACCACAATGATGGACCTCGAACGCATCACACTAACCAATCAGAGATCGACATATCCTACCATTGAAGGCCTCAAACGGTGCCATATCGATACTGGAGTGATAGTTGTTGTTGTACAAAAATTCAGCCAAAGGTAAGAACTAGTCCTAATGACCACTAAAATCCATCACACAGGCTCGTAACATGTCCTCCAATACCTGAATAGTCTGCTCGGACTGACCATCGGTCTAAGGGTGAAATGTTGTACTGAGATCCAAGTGAGTACCCAACTCTCTCTGTAAGTCTGTCATAAATACGAAGTAAACTGAGTACCCTGATTTGAGATGATAGAAATAGGAACCCCATGAAGACGAACAATCTCCTAGATGTAGATCTTAGCCAACTTCTCTACATTATAAGTTGTCTGGACAAGAATGAAATATGCGGACTTGGTCAATCTATCAACAATGACCTAAATAGCATCAAATTTTCCCAAAGTCCTGGGCAACCCAACAACAAAATCCATGGCAATCCTCTTCCACCTCAACTCAGGAATGGGCATCCTCTAAGACACACCACTGGGTTATTGGTGCTCATACTTGACCTGCAGACAATTCTGGCACTAATACACAAAATCGACAATGTCTCTCTTCATCCTCCCCCACCAGTAGTGTTGCCTCAAGTAACAGTACATATTTTAGCACCTAGATGAATCGAATACCTAGAGTTGTGGGCCTTCTCCATAATCAATCTAGTCAAATCTCCCACACGAGGCACACACACTCTACCATTGATCCTCAGAACACCCTCACTGTCAATCGTGGCCTCATTGGCCTCACCACTCATTACCTTATCTTGAATCTTGCACAACCCCATATCATGTTGATATACTGAAGTCTAACTGAATAAATAACTGAAAGTGTGGAATACTAAACAAAGTCTGAAAGACAAAATAATGTAGTCAACAAGCTAACATGAAATCTTGTGACTCTGTTTGACTGCTAACATAATCTATGAAGCCTCTGATTTAGTATTCATAATTGAATGTGCCGAGACAAGGCCCCCGTCATACCTTACTATCTACAGTAAACTATAAGAACTATAAAAAATGATAAGGCCCCAAAAGATTGGGGCTCACCAGCTCAACTGATACCAGAGATCCTAACATGCAGACATGTCATCCTGAAAGTCATTAGCTACACCATGAAGTTAGGCCCCGAGCAAAAAGGACGTTAGTACATTTGAATTGCACTAGTATATAAAACTAATGGAAATAATAAATAGATATGGGGTGCTCGGGTGAATGGGAAGCCCAAATACATGAACATAAGATAAATATGAATATTAAAGGCTGAACTGAAATTGAAACAAAGACATAAGTGTCATTGAGCATAGTAATTTGTTTAGCATGGGGGGAGTCATCTCTATTCTGTAATGAACCATACTGGGGTTCGTAATCCATTTTAACTCAGAGAATAGGTATCTCAAACAATGCACCATGATCATGACAGGATGGGCAGCATCACCCACTACCAGGCTATATCTCAAACAATGCACTATGCTTCATAATATGGTGGGTGGCATCATCCACTACCAGGCTATATATTATAATGCACCATGGTTCATAACATGATGCGTAGCATCATCCACTATCAGGATATACATCATAATGCACCATGGTTCATAACATGGCGGGCGTCATCCACTGCCACACTATATATCATATCATCATACACCATGCTTCATAATATGGCGGGTAGTATCATCCACTAGTGCATAACTATAGTTCTAATGTGAATATTTAGAGTCATATTGTAACACTGTTATGGGATACTGAGAGTTTCTATACTGAGACATGAACACATACTGAGGTGCTGATATGCAGAACTGACTATTACTATACTGATATAAGACATGAACTTATGATCTATTCATGGGATATATAGTGTTAATATGCATAAGCGTTCATGAATTTAGGCATGCTTGTCAATTGATACAATTATGTTTCTTAAACTCTTTATGATTTCATGAATCCTGTCATGAGTTCCTAAACTATAGAATCATCATCATGTAAATCATAACATAAGTGTGTAACATATGGGTTCATCATTTCTCTTCCTTTTTCAAAGAAGAACCATAAGTTGAGGAATGGAACTGAGAATTATACTGTAATGGATGACACTAGAATATTGAATAGAACCACACTGAGACATGTATTCATAGACTGCTTATATAGTTTGAAACATTAACTGTTCATACTACTGAATTGTCACGACTGAGACTCATGGGATATCAAACACGAGTCTATTCTAATTATGTAATAAGTTCACAATATTTGAAGTGATAATGATGAAAAACTACAAGGTTATATTCTTAAAAGATAGAAGTTCTAGACTTTTCATGAACTAGGGCATAATTTCTATATCCGAAGAAATTCATAGTAATATTGATGAACGAGTCATGGGATGATTAATAAAGTTCCCACGTAGAGAGTTAGCCTCACTTACCTGTAAACACTCCAATACAATGGATTATCTTGCTTCTCTGATGAAGAACACTCAAACCCTAGCTTTGAGTCATTGGAGAAGGATTACTTGTTATTCCTATGTTTTTATTTAAGAATCATTTATTTAGTGCTAGGATGGATTAATAATCGTAGAGATATTCTTACCTTGAACTGTGAGGTTGATAGGAGAGAAAAGTCATTCGTAAAGGGTTTTCCTCGAAGTTGGAATGTTTGATGAATGAAATTTCGTGTTAAGTATTGAATTTATAGAATGGGCATTTTAAACCCTGTCACTCGATGGGTGAGTGAATTCCTTGTCTCACCCTGGCACTCGCTGGAACCTTCAACATGAAACTATAGTATCTGGAACCTTCAACACAAAATCTGGGTCGACAAGGCCTCCAAACAATAATAATATAACAAGAATTTACAACCTGCAAGAAGAAGAGGCCTAACAACAGTATATATATGTCACACCCCAACCCTAGGGGATATGGCCGGCACCCAGCACTCGAAGGCCTTGGCAAACCGTTGTAGTATCGGGAACCTATAACACAAGACTTGGGCTGATAAGGCCTCCATAATACTGTATGGGACAAGAATAGATGACAACCTACACACAAAAAACTCCCAACATGATATATATATATATATATACACAACCAAGGCCAACAAGGCTATAAGAAGAGTACACTACTAACAAAAGGGGGCCAACAAGGCCACGACATACACAAACCCACTATACACAAGTTTGCAAGCCTCTATGAGTGATACAATACGGCAACGGGTCAGGACAGGGCCCTATCCTAAAATGCTAGTAACATATATGATAGTACCTAAAGACACGTGTACAGTAACTTTGAGAGAGAGGAGTGTAACGATCACATTTGAACCGATAACCTACTGAGGAGGAGCACCACTCTGTCTATCTGTACCTGCGGGCAAGAACATAGTGCATCAGAGAGGAGGCATCAGTATGAAATATGTACTGAATATGTATGAAAGGTAACAAATGTAAATAGAAGATATAACGTAAGAGATATGAATATAGAAGTCAACCTGAAACTCATAAGAAGACTCTAAGGGCATACCATGTCACAAGTGTGAATATATGTAGGCATGTCTGTAAATCAAGCCGATCTGTAGGGCAGTTCATATCATAATATATATCGTACCCAGCCTCGATGAGGACTCGGTCATACCCGGCCCATATATGGGACTCGATAATATCAAAACCAACTGCAGTGGTGTGCATAAATAAGTGTCGTACCCGACCGACTATAGCGTGGCTCGGTAAGAAAATAGCAACATATATATAAGTGCAATCAAGACAGACTTCAATGGATACCATACGGAGATCCGAAGTGACCTATCATCATTATCTTCCAACTATTATTATTGGCACTACATTAAAGAATCTCAATACAATCAATTTGGATCACATAGATTCCAAAAGATTCTACAGATTAGAAATACCCAAATATTAGGATCAATTTGTCAAAGAAGGATTTTTGCTACTCAATTTCATAAGAGAGAATTCTATTCAAAGAAACGATATATCAAGTCATGCCAAGAAAGAAAGTTTTCCCTACATACGTTGTCGATGAAGTTGATTACGTTATGTGGATCCTCGCACATGGTACGAATGATTATCTACACAATATAGAGGTTTTGGATTAAGATACAATCGACTATTAAGAATAAATTTTCTAGAATAATTCAACAAGAACCTAGAGTGCATATCCCTCTATTTATCATATTTTCATGGCTACCATCAATGCCATATATTCCTCTCCAACACCATACCAGTAGCTCTAACAACAACCATAACAATAATAACCATCACACAACACTATCAAAAACCCCAAGATCACCATATATAATCCATAACTTCTAACACCATATACTTCAATTCAAGCTATGATTATCTCCAAGTTAACTCAAGAAACAATCAAGGTTCATAAGAGTTCTTTCAAGGAGTTTTATCTCAACTCTCACAAGTTTCCTACATCCACAATCTCAACAAAGATATGATAACCTTAAGACTATCAATAGCACTAATACCTTACCTTAAATTAGCCAAGAGAGCTTGCACCATAACCTTCTTTCCAAGAATCAAGAGGATCATTCACTCCTCCTTACTCCTATGGAGATTCCCAAGCTTTTTAGTGATTACCTATGGATGATTTGCCTTTGGATTGATGTGAGATGTATCCTAGATGATGTAGGAACCCTAGGGAATGTTTGAGAGATATTTGGGAAGTGTTGAGGTAAAAATGAGGCCTTAGTTGGGTTATAAACCCATAGAACCGCCCCACTGCTTCACGTTTACGGTACCACTTGCGTTCGCAAGTTACCACTTGTTGCACCGCAAGTCCATCACATTCTCTAGGCTGTGGGATGCCCAAAACGTCCAAAATGTGAGCCAAATGAGGTGTCGCAAACACAGTTTGCGATAGCATTCTATTTATGTCGAAACACATTTTCTTAAAACGTACATAACCTTTTGTACAGTGCTTCGATTGACAAACGTTTTTTTGAGTTGGAAAGTAGACTCTCTAAACTTTAATTTAGCTATGCCATGGACTCCATAATTCCTTACATGATAAAATATATACCCCCAAAGATATGGGGCAAAATTATGTCCAATGTTTTACATAGTTCTCCTGGAATTTTATATAAAGTTACTTTCTTGGATTCGTTTAGCCCTGAGCTCTTACGAAATATACTTAACACTTATCCAAACATTTGTTAACCTTGTGAAGGATCTCAACCTTACTAAGCTTGTGTTAGTTAACCTATGATGAAAATTTCATACAAAGTACAGGATGTAACACCCTTCCCCTCTTAGAAACATTCGTCCTCGAATGTTGAGGACATCAACTTAGGACTTCTAACTCTCATGATTCTTAAACATGCCTATCCCAATGTTATCACCTAAACAAGTTATATGGGTCAAGTTCAATAAATAAAATAGAAATGAAGGAATTGTATTGCACAAAAATCGATGAAAGACCTGAAGTTTGAAATAAATGGGGATATCTGGACTCCATATTCTCTTTGGCCTCCGACATCATTTCCTCGACGTTATCATTTACTGAGATTTCTTCATACGACAAGTTCTCTATAATCTGGACATCCTCTACAGGGTTAATACTAAAAAGATTTCTTATACATTCCTAAAGAGTTCGGCATATGAAACACTGCATGAGCTTTCTAAATTTCCAAGCGTAATTTTGGCTCATAGTCCATCTGGTAGATTTCTGAACATTCTTATATGGTTCGATGTACCTGAAGTTAGACTTGCCTCTTTTTCAGATTTTTTTCTTTTTTTTACCTTATCTTTCAGAGACAACATTTTCTTTCTCGAAAAGTACTAACTCGAAATTCTGAGTTCAGTATCTATCCAATTAAGTGCCAATTACTGACGATCTTAGATGATCAATATCTTCTGTCATGTAATACTTTAAATCTGTTGACTTGGTTTGGTTATTTCTAATCATCTGGGAAAGGTCCTGCTTCTTCACACATTCAGAGCTTTGTATGATACCATTCTGGTGCTCAACGCGATAATCACTATCATACCTGACTCATTATAAGATAAGCGGTCATCCAGACTTCTTTTAGTGTTTATTGTGTAATTCTATAAAATTCCCTCTAGTGTCTAACTAGATTTCTTGATTTGAATACTTGTTGGGGGATGGGGCTTACTGGAGTACCCAAAACTCCTTCCGAACAATCTCCTAAACTTAGTCATAAATTGGGTATCCTTGTTGAAAGTTATACAACCAGAGACACCATGAACGTGAATCATCTTTTTAATCATACAATCATGCAAAATCCTCAATTACACAGGTAACCTTGTTTATTAAACCAATTCATGTTAATAGCGAGGAATTTCTTATATAAGAATCCCATATTAAGTGTCTCACATTCTCATCGAGTCTTTAGGGTCCTAAGCTTATTTCTCAGTTTCTAGTACTCAATCATACTTGCTAATAATTAGCACACTGGCTACACCCTCTATAAGTTTCCTTCACGTGTCGTTTCCTTAGTATACCCATTAAACCACTTGATATATCTTGGTACATTCCAAGTATATAGAGTATTGCAGATGATGAATTGTCATCCAAGTCTTTCTTTGTGGCTCTGCCACTTCAAAACATACCAGTTGTTATAGCCTTGATGGTCCATTTTTATTAAGTATTTTTCCAATTTCCTTCTTAATTGGGTGACTCTATCAAGTTGTGAATCTTAAGAGTGCAGTCTTCTAAAATATTAGTCAAGCGTCTATATGATTTATTGATAAATTCCCAAGACTAATTCCTATCCTTTCAATTTCCGCACTAGTTAATCCACTTACAGTTATACGACTGATACCATACTTATCAAAACGATAGAAATATCGATACATAGGACCTTTTTCAAAATTCATTAAGCCTTTCTTTCTTCCGTAAACTTGGCCTCACTCACCGATCAGAGTATTGGATTCTTTTAGTTTACATTATCCCAATCATGAACATCCTATAGATGTCATCATTGAAACTTTTATTCATGATTTAGAAATAGAACCTTATCTTATTTTCTCATTACTCGTAGCTATAAGCTACTTTCTCTTATTACTCTTGTTAACACTTGCCCTTTTTCCTCTGCTTACTCACTCTACGTTATTCATTCTAAAACACTCTGGTATACACACTTGATCTGTTACTAATTGCTTGAATCGATTCTTCTTTTATACCTTAGCTTTGAATGACTTCCATAGGGGCATTTTTCCTCTTATATTTATTCATGCCTCACACTAGTCTTATGAGTCTCGAGTGTTCAGTTACACCCACCGTCAATTGACATTTTTGGTCCGGGGTTACTACAATTTTCTCTTTAGCATTTATGCTAGGACTGAAATTCTTCAATAGCGCTTAGAAAGGGATTTCTTAGTTATATTGAGCCATAGGCTCCTATTTCATTCATATTATGCATGATATCTTTTTTTCGATTCGTAGATGTATGCAGTTATTGTTGCTTGCATTACATTTCACCTTTTTCATCAGGTCGCTACCATTTAACGTACCTTTCTCACGCCTTCCTGATACTCTTAGTCTTATCCTCACCTTTTATAGTTTCCTTGAATGAGTTCCTCGACCCTTACCCCTAATCATTCCTATCTATCCACTTCCTACGAGTTGTCACATAGTTCAGTTCAATTTTCAACTTTACATAATCCAAAGGTTCCTCTAAATCATCTCGATCTGCCATAATTGGCCTTTCATCATCCAATTACTCAACTATCTTACTCTCATTTCCCCACTTCCGATTATCAGAGGGTTTTTTGTCATTAATATCATTCTCCACTGATCCATTCAAACGTTGATAGTCTAACACCTTTGGTTAATGAAATCACTACTGCCCATTTCCCATAGTGGGTTCTTATAACACCTTGGCGTAATCACACCTTAATATGACCTTTGTCATAACTTCATCCACATTTATCTTTTATTGCAGCTCATCTTTCTGTCATTAGCATACCTACCCTTGCCTCAATAGTTCATCATGTCATTCCATTTACACTAATTAGATATTCTGCTTTTCTTTACTCATTCCTCAGTCATCTTCAGGTTCTCGCCATTTTTTACTTCAACAACTATTCTTATCTCGAGGTATCTAGAATTATGACACATCTTTCAATAAATTCGAATGTCTTTTCACTTTGTTCTTCATAACATACTTAGCTTACTAACAACTCGATAAGTAAGTTTCAATGGTAAAAAATATAATTTCTTTATCACTAGGCAAATGACTTATGCCGCCTTCTATTACCATGGGTATTCGCCCTTGTAACTCGATGTCATTATTCTGGATACGTCGTTCTATGTATTCTCGTTAAAGGTTTCCATAATCAACTTTAATACAACTTATTTAGAATGACACATCCTCATTAGCAATGTTATGGGGTCATCCCCATTCTCTTGAGAAAAGTGTAACCATTTGGGTCGTGAGTACATAAAATACCTTCTTGTTTACGTCAACGAGGTTCATTGTGGGACGGTAAGTTCTCATAACCTTGTTTAACTCTCCAACAAAACTTCCTTCATCCTAGCTACATAGCTTATTTTCGTTATGTCATGTTTTCCACAAAACTTGGACTATCGTAAAGTCATCGAAGTAACTTAATATCATAAATCCAAGATTCATCTAGAATAATCATTTAGAAGGGTGACTAACCAAAGGGAACTTTTCTGATATCGATATTTCCTAATTCTGGAGGCTAGATCGTCTGATCGGTATATTCGATTAATATGTGGCCATTCAAATCTCATCATAGGCACTTAGTTTCATAGCGCATCATTTACCTCTCCTGGTCTTTTATCTTACTCAACTACAAACTATATCGTATTACCATTCTTTTATTCTATGACTCTCAAACACTCTTCATATTTTCTGAGGTGTCCCAGTTGCATTGATATCATTCCTTTGTTGTCCATCTCATCTCTTATCTTGGTTTCAATAAATATTCCCTTTCGTATAACTTTCCCTCCTTTAATTGGCCTTGTCTCCTAGGTGCTTTCTATTTCTGCTTACTCCAGAGCAAAACCTTCCAGAGGAAAATATTTACCTTATATACAAGAAAATCAATACACGGCCCTCGGAGCATCAAGATTATTTGAAAGTCGTATTCATTTCACAATTCCTGGGTACGTCATGTATACATGGTCCAAAGGAGTAGCTTTGACATAACTTTACTATCTTCCCCGTACTGCCCAAACTAAGGACTATTCTAACCTCTACTAAGTCCCGATCTTTACATGTTCTTCTCATAGTGATTCTACCTTTATGGGAAAAGGGGGTAACAATACTTACATTATCTCATCGGAATGTCAATTTCCTTATAACCTCCTGTATGCAGGTACTCTGTGCCTCTTTTACCTTACTTCTCTTGCATCTTAAAACCAATGTCTTACCTTTCTAGATATTTATTATCCCTTCCATATCTCAAATGTCCATACTCTGAGGCGATAGTATTACACTCACACCTCTATCGTATCAATAACCCGCTCAGGGGGGATTTTATTTACTCGCCACGAATACGGACTGGCCAGAGTCTTTATGGTAACCGAAAGTACTAGAACTGTATAATGCATGAGTTAGACTCGAATTCTTACAACTAAGCTCCACTGCACGATATATGAGATGAAAGAACATAAACCATCCTTAAATGCCTTGTAGCCTCCTGTTTATAAGTGTGGTGCACAATACACCCATAAAAAAGACTCTACTAGACACGGCTTGCATACTTTCTAGGAGGGACCTGCTCTGATACTAAGTTTGTTACACCCCAACCTGCGGGCATGAACACAGTGCCCCAGAGAGGTGGCATCAATACAAAATATGAATTGAATATGTAAGGCATGTAACAAATATAACAGAAAATATAACGTAAGAGATATGAATACAGAAGTTAACCTGAAACTCATAAGAAGTCTCTGAGGGCATGCCCTATCACAAGTGTGAATATATATGCATGTCTGTAAATCAAGCCGTTCTGTGGGGCAGTTCATATCATAATATATATCATACTTAGCCTCGATGAGGACTCGGTCATACCAGACCCAGATGTGGGACTCGGTAATATCAAAACCAAATACAGTGGTGTGCACAAATAGGTTTCATACTAGGATGAAGATAGTGCGGCTCGGTAAAAAAATAGCTACATATATGTGCAATCCAAGACAGACTTCAATGGATACCATAAGCAATGCCAGAGTGACCTATCATCATTATTCTCCAACTATTGTTATTGGAACTACATTCAAGAATCTCAATACAATCAATTTGGATCACATAGATTCCGAAAGATGCTACGGATTAGAAATACCCAAATATTAGGATCAATTTGTCAAAGAAGGATTTTCGCTACTCAATTTCATAAGAGAGAATTCTATTCAAAGAAACGATATATCGAGTCATGCCAAGAAAGAAAGTTTGCCCTACATACCTTGTCGATGAAGATGATTACGTTCGGCGGAGCCTCGCACGTGGTATGAATTGTTATCTACACAATATAGAGATTTTGTATTAAGATACGATCGACAATTAAGAATCTATTTGCTAGAATAATGCAACGAGCACTTAGAGTGCATATCCCTCTATTTATCATGTTTTCATGTCTACCATCAATGTCATATATTCCTCTCCAACACCATACCAGTAGCTCTAACAACAACCATAACAACAATAACCATCACACAACAATATCAACAACCCTAAGATCACCATATATCATCCATAACTTCTAACACCATATCCTTCAATTCAAGCTATGATCATCTCCAAGTTAACTCAAGAAAAAATCAAGGTTCATAAGAGTTCTTTCATGGAGTTTTATCTCAACTCTCACAAGTTCTCTACATCCACAATCTCAACAAAGCTATGAGAATCTTAATACTATCAATAGAACCAATACCTTACCTTAAATTAGCCAAGAGAGCTTGCATCATAACCCTCTTTCCAAGCATCAAGAGGGTCCTTCACTCCTCCTTACTCCTATGGAGATTCCCAAGATTTTTAGTGATTACATATGGATGATTTGCCTTTGAATCAATGTGAGATGGATCCTAGATGATGTAGGAACCTAGGGGAATGTTTGAGAGAGTTTTGGGAAGCGTTGGGGTGAAAATGAGTTCTTAGTTGGGTTATAAACCCATAGAACCGCCCCATCGCTTTGAGTTTGAGGTGGCACTTACGGCCGCAAGTTACCGCTTGTTGCACTACAAGTCCATCACATTTTCTAGGCAGTGGGATGCCCATAAACGTCCAAAAAGCGACCCAAATGCAGTGCCACAAACTCAATTTGCGGCCGCATTCTATTTCAGACAAAACGCATTTTCTTAAAACACGCATAACTGGTTGTACAAAGCTCCGATTGACGAACAGTTTGTTGTGTTAGAATTTAGACTCTCTGAACTTGAATTTAGATATTCCATGGACTCCATAATTCCTTACATTATAAATATATACCCCCAAAGATAAGGGGAAACATTCTATCCAAAATTAGCATAGTTCTCCCTAAATTTAAATGAACTTGCTTTCTTCAATTCGTTCAGCCCCGAGCTCTTACTAAAAATACTTAACACTCCTACAAACCTTTGTTAACCTTGTGATGGAATCTCAACCTTACTAAGCTTATGTTTGTTAACCCATGATGAAAATGATGTACAAAGTACGGGGTGTAACAATATACATAACTACCACCTCGCGAGTATCGACAACTAACAAGAAGGCCGGCAAGGCCAAACAAAATGAATGTACACTAATACTGGTCTTCAAACCTCTAAGAGTATTATAGTATAACGAATGGTCAGGACAAGGCCCCGTCGTACCAAAAATTCCAAATATATACATATACAGTACCTATCGACTCCAATCAGAAACTCCAAAGAAGTGGAGTTTGACTACCAAAAGTTGGAGACAAGTATCCTACTAGGGAGGTACGTCGCCTTGTGTATCTGTACTTACAGGCATGAACATAGTGTCCCAGAAAGGTGTACTAAATATATAAGGCATATAATATAAGTAAACAAGGAATATAATAAAACAGATAAGGTGCAGAAGTCAACCTAGAACTCAGAAATAGGCCTCGGAGGGCACATAACTAATACGACCATGAATATATACATGTAAGTGAAATCGGGCCACTCTATGGGTACATATAGTATCATATCAAATCCCTCTGTAGGGTGAGCTCATAATAAATTTCTCGGCCATATAGGACATGGTGGTATCTACCCAACTGATCCAATAGTGTGCACATATAAGTGCCTGCCCGGCCAACTATAGCGTGGTGAGGTGTGATAAATAGATACATATATATGTGCAATGCAAGGCCAACTCAAGAAATACTATAATCAGAGTCAGAATGACCTATTGTCGTTATCCACCGACTACCATTATTATCGATGCGTTCTTCAATTGTACCTAATCATGAAGAGGCATAATGAATATGGAAAGTATGATCAACAAGAAATACACAAGATATATGGACTGCTTGGACAAGAAGGAGTATAGTAACTTAGGACTTCTTTGTAAAAAACTGTTTCGAGAAATGTATGTATATCAAATCATGCCAAAGAAGGATATTAGCCTTACATACCTTAAAGTTGCTGCCCTATCAAGGAACATTAAGCTCCCCTCCTTTACCCCATCAATCTATAATGATAAGGAACAATACTAGCGTTAATAGTTTAGATTTAGTGAATCGAAGTCATACTTCTTCAATTATAAAACTATATCCTCCTTCTAGTTTCTCCTCCCTCCAACTTTATATCATTAAATACCATATTAGCATAAATTATTCCCTCAATTTCATCACCTTACAACTTTAGATAAATATCCATGGATGAGCTCAACATCATAACTTTACAAAATTGAACAATTCTTTCCTTTCTCATCTTAATTCTTCTATATAACGAAGTTCTAGAAGTTCATATAACTAGTATACCTAAAAGAGGACGAAACCCTTACCTTGGATAGAAAACACTTACCTTAAACTTTGACTTTGATGTGGAAGAATTCCACCAAAACAGTAGCAAGAGAGAGAGAGAGCATAAAGGAATACAATCTCTATGACCTTCAAGGTGTAATATATGCGTACTTTTGGAGCTTTTAGGAGCTTAGAGGGTATGTTTAGGTGAGAAAAATGAGATCAAATAATCCTTCATCGACTTAAAAGAAGTCTAGCACCGCCTCACCGCCTAACTTTTACGATGAGGGTTCCGACCGTAAAACATTTTACGCCAGCCAACCCCACCGTAATATACTTTTATGGCTGCGAAAGGCCACCTTGAAAAACCTCCTCCTCCAATAACTTTTGTGTTAAGTTTACGGTGGAGGTCTTAGAGTTTTACAGCCCATAAAACATGATTACGGTCGTAACTCCCATCGTAAAACATGGAAATTCTCCAAGTTGCGACAAAACTTAATTTCTTTGATTTGATTAACCGTTATACTTCCTGATACTTCCTTGGCTTGTCCCAACACTCCACTATCCGTAGGTCAGCTCTCGTATCTTCTCTCAACATGTAGAGTTACCAACGATTTCCAATATGAGAGTTACGGGGTGTAACACCCTTCCCCCTTTAAAATATTCAACCTCGAATGTTAGGAAATATTCTAACTTCCAAGATTTCTAAAAATTCCGGCAGAGTTTCCTCTATAAACAAGACTATCCCAAATCTATCATCAGCCCAAACACATATCTAATGCCTCACGGGGAAACAGAATAACACAACAATATAAAATCGGCCCCACACGACCGTTTACTTGTGCGTTAATCGAAAGGGGTTAGCTATAACTCACCTCAACTATCATCTACTGAAATCTGAGTTGCACTTGCCATATTTGCCTCAACAATATCACCTAAATAAAGTGAATAGAGTGAGTTCGATAAATAGAATAGGAATAAGAGAATCATATTGCACGAATATCGATATAAACCTGGAGTTTTAAATAAATGAGGATGTTTCAACCTCATATCCTTCTCGGCCTCCCATGTCATTTTTTCTATGTTGTTATTCCTCCAAAGTACTTTAACCAAAGTGTCTTCTTTGGTCTGTAACTTACGGACATGGCGGTCTAGGATAGCAACAGGGACTTCTTCATATGACAGATCTTCTGCAACCTGAACACCTCAATAGATTCAATGCGGGAGGGGTCACCTAATCACTTACAGAGCATGGATATATGAAACACTGGATGCACCGCTTCTAACTTCGGGGGTAACTCAAGCTTATATGCTACTTGGCCGATTCTTTGAATAATCTGATATGATCTGACATACATGGGGCTGAGCTTTCCCTTCTTTCTGAACCTCATCACGCCTTTCATAGGAGACACCCTTAGGAATACCCAATCTCCTATAGCAAACTCTAAGTCTCGGCGTCGGTTATCTCAGTAGGACTTTTGTCGACTCTAAGCTATCAACAATTGCTACTAAATTAATTTCACCTTCTCTATGACTTGTTGTACCAAATTAGGCCCTAATAACTTTGCTTCGCCGATATCGAACCAATTGATAGGAGACCTGCACTTTCGCCCATATAGGGCTTCATATGGGGCCATTTGAATAATGGAATGGTAACTATTATTATAGGCAAATTCAATGAGTGGAATATGATCTTTCTAAATTCCCCTAAAGTCTAAAACATAAGACCGCAACATGTCCTCGAGTGTCTGAATAGTGCGCTCGGCCTACCTGTCTGTCTACAGATGGAAAGTCGTACTAAGGCTAATCTGAGTACCCAGCCCTTTTGAAGGACCTCAAAAAGTTGGTTGTGAACTAGGCACCTCTATCAGATATAATGGAAATCAGGATTCCATGAAGGAAAATTATCTCCTTGATATATAATCTGGCATAATCCTAGGCTGAAAAGGTAGTTCTCACGGGTAGGAAATGAGCTGACTTTATAAGTCTATCCGTGATAACCCATATAGAGTAGAACTTCCTATAAGAATTAGGTAATTCGGTAGTAAAATCTATGTTGATAGTTTCCAATTTCTAGGTCAGAATATCAATATTCTAAAGAATCCTCCAAGATTTTGGTGCTCAATTTTGACTTGCTGACAATTTGGACTCTGAGCTATGAATTGCGCAATGTTATTTTTCATACCATTCCACCAGTATATTTTTTGAAGGTCATGATACATCTTTAGAGCTAGGATGAATAGAATACCTGGACTGATGAATTTCTGCCATAATTTGCCCTCAAAGCCCTCTAACATCGAGCACGCACACCCAGCCCTTATATTTGAGCACTCCGTCATCTAACATCTCAAAGAATGTTTTCTTCTGAAAGGGAATGCCCTCTCTGATTTTGACTAAAGTTGGGTCACCAAATTGCCGCACTTTTACTTCTGCCACTAGCGATGATTCAGGAACATTCTAAACTATAGCGCCTCCATCTCCTGTATCTAACAATCATACACTTATTCTAGACAATCATTGTAGATCATTATTTATCTTTATATTGTCAATTTCCACATGCTTTAATCTACCCATATACTTACGACTCAAGGCGTCGGCCACCATATTTGTTTTGTTGGGATGGTATAAGATATCAACATCATAGTTTTTTAGTAGTTCAAGCCATCTTCGCTGCCTTAGGTTCAACTCCTTCTATTTGAATATATACTGTAAACTCTTATGATTTGTATACAAGTCAATGTGAACCCCATATAAATAGTGGCACCATATCTTCAGGACAAATATAATAGCTTCCAACTCAAGATCATGAGTCGGGTAATTCTACTTGTGTTACCTCAGTTGTCTTATAGCATATGTAATAACTTTGTCATGCTACATCAAAACACATCCCAATCCGACTCTAAAAGCATCACAATACATAATATAGCCCTCTTATCCCTCAGGAAGCGCTAAAACAGGTGCTAGTGTTAACTTTTTCAACTCATGAAAACTCTTTTCACATATGTTGGAACCTAGTCACCTTATGTGTTGTTATTCTCTTCCGGATTAGGCCTAGATAAGCATGGAACACTTTGGGAGATTTTAGGAGCTTAGAGGGTCTATTTAGGTGAGAAAAATAAGATCAAATGAGCCTTCATCAACTTAAAAGAAGTCCACACCGCCTAACTTTTATAGTGGGGTTTCCAGTCGTAAAACTTTTTACATCGGCCAACCCCATCGTAAAATACTTTTTATGGTCATTAAAGGCCACTGTGAAACACCACCTTCTCCGCCAACTTTCTATTAAGTTTTACGGTGGAGGTCTCTGAGTTTTACAGTCCGTAAAACATGATTACAGTTGTAACTCCCACCATAAAACATGGAAATTCTCCAAGTTGTGACAAAACTTAATTTCTTTAATTGTATTACCCTTTATACTACTTGATACTTCCTTGGCTTGTGCCAACACTCCACTATCCGTACGAGAGCTCTCATATCTTCTCTCAACACGTAGACTAGTTAACAACACTTTCTGATGTGAGAGCTACGGGTGTAACAAGTTGACTTATTGGAAGACGCACTAAAAATTAGATTTTAATGGTTATGTTAGATCTAGAACATGATTTTTGACTTAGAGGGATGATTTGGACGATTCCCGAGTGATTCGGGTAAGTTTTTGGATTTTGGAGAGTTCTTAAGTTCATAAAAGATTTTTGGTTGACTAAAGTAAAAATGATGGCAATTGAGTCTTTTTCAAAGTTTCATCAATTCCATTAGGTCTGGGTCATTTATCACTTAGTCGAGTCATTTGTTTGGTTCTCGAGGGACTCGGGTGCATTTTAGACTCTTGGTTGGAACTCTAGTTAATTAAGAGATTTAGAGTTGACCATAGATAACAGCGGGTCAAGACGACCTCATATGATTATTTTGAGTGCACCATTCAACTTCATTGCATGCTTTAGGAGTGGTTTATATATTTGGTTTGTGTCCGGGAGGTCTTAGATGAGTTTCGGGGGTTGATTTGAAGTTTGGAACTTCTTAGAATTTTTGGTATCTGGTGTCTCACATTTGCGAGGTTGAGCTCTCACCTGCGAGGTCACATCTGCGAGAGATGGACCGTATGTGCAAAGAGAGGCAAACCTATGCTAGGACTGCATCTGCGAGAAGGAACTCACAGGTGTGAGGCCGCATCTGCAGGAGTTGGCCGCACCTGCGAGCCTTCGATATTTTTAGGGACCTCACAGATGCGAGGAAGTAGTCGTAGGGGAGATCTCGCAGATGAGGAAATTGAGCTGCAGATGCGAGGATCGCTGAAACAGGCCTATTAATTCCCATTTTGAACTTGGTCTTTTAATTTAACATATTTGGAGTTTGTGAGCGTAGTTTAAGGTGATATTTGAGGGGATTTTCAAGATTCATCAAGGGGGTAACCTTATAACTTCATTTTTATGATTATTTTATTGATTAGTAAATAATTTTATGGTAGAAACTATGATTTGGGGATAAGGGTTGAAAGGATTATGAACCCTAAGTTAGAAATTGGGAATTCTTAATTTGAGCATGAAATTGATGTTTGATTTGGTTCATATTGATATCTAGACTCCATAGATGTTGGGTAAACTGATTGTAGGACTGACTTTCCCAATTTTCCATTCAAGGCTTAGAATCCTATTTTAGGTGACTTTTTGAGTCTAAAACTTCCATATAGCAATATGGGTATCTTTAGAATTGTGTGTTGACGTACTTTCCATATTTGAATAGATTGGGACTATTCATAGGAGTTACCAAAGGTCAAGGCTCCATTGTGACTGTCAGACTCCTATTCCAAGCAAGTTGAGATCTTGTACCTTATTTAAAATATTATGGTTGATTTAATAAACTAAATAAGAGGGTATAATGGACATAATAAGGGGGTCCTGATACTTGTGAGGTGAAAAACACTTGTATCAGTTACCGGTGACATGTTATGGGTACTTGTGCAATTTAAATTCTATAGTGAATGTCATGATCTAGGCACTAGCTAATAGATGGTACGATCCTCTAGATTTGTGATTGGGGTATGAAGCCCGTAATTTTTAGTCATAATGTGTGTATGTCTATCTTATCTGTTATTGTGTTACTAATCACTCCTAAATACTCGTTAAAAGTGGAAAAGAAGCTAAAGATTGTAACTTTGTTATGAAATTGATTAAAGGTCGAACCTTTATGACTTATAGTGATTAAAGACTGAATCTTTACTGTATATCTTGGCTTCTTGATTTTTTGCAAGTCATATTCATGTTTCATATGGTATCTCATGTATGCACATTTGTTGATATATATGTGGGTCCGAGGGGAAATGTTTCCGGATGGAGTGATGTTATATATATGAGTCTGATTGGCTAGAGACAAGTAATGTGAGCCTAGTATTGGCTAGAGACAGTTATTATGATCCTACATTTGGCTAAGTTGTGTGATTAAAAGCCTAAGATTGACTAAGGAACTCGAAGGAAAATTATTCCAGGTGGTATATGGACCTCGCGAGTCCCCCATGGCTCATGATTCATAGTATTTGAACATGTGTGTACCAGTGATAAGAAATAAAGGCCTTGTATTGAATTTCATTTGCATCTCATATCATCTCATTTATATTTTGTTTGTTTGATGCCTAAATTGTTGATTAAGCTCTATTGATTTGGTTGCCTGAATACTTTATCATACTTAAGAGACTAGAATCTATAACCTAGGCTTGAACTTGTGATTTAAGTAATCTTGTAGTTATTGTTGTTATGGAAAATTAATGGCAGTAAGTGTGGAAGTAGTAATCGAAGGCCAACCCTCGTCTATATTTAAGATAGGGTCTATCAATGATGATGTTGAGTACACATGTTTTCCTTACTCACGCTACACTTGTTGCACCTTTTTGTGAGAAGGTTCTATTCCTAGATCTAGTGTACCTCGTGATTATCCAGTCCACTGAGGAGTTGATTCAGAGAACCCAAGGTGAACTACCAGATAATTTACAGCACCAAATTCCCCTTCTACTTTACTTTTCTATCTTTCTCATTTCCAAGCAGTATTCGGGTGTTTTACCCAGACTTTGTATTAATTATAGCAAGTTCTTGTACTAGTGACACAAATCTTGGGGGATGGTATTTCTTATTTCATATTTTATGAGTATAAATCTTTACAGACTTGTAATTGAATTGTATGTTATCTTCCGCATTTTATTTCTTTAGTTTAACTATTTATCTTAGGTTCTGTTTAGCTTACTAACTCGGGGGAATTAGTGCCTTCACAACTTTCAATTCCCTAAATCTATCTTACTCTTCCTTGGTCTCTTCCACGGATCGGTGGATATGAAATAGAATGAATTCAAGGACAAAGTCACCGGTATACTGTGATCCAGACCCAGGAAGGGCCAGACATGAATCGGAAAGAGTCATTTTCCTCATAGGAGAAAGGGTGTGCGCTAAAGCTAGAGCAGCTCTTTTTCGTGATATAGGTGTAATTTCATTAATTCAGTACTTAAGGTCTTCCCTCGTCAAACGAATAAAAAAAAGAAGGTTGGCTTTTCTCTGTGGGTCGTGATAAAACCTTAAGAGGAATATTCACATACACCACATTAACTCATAAAACCCAAAACAAAATATCATTACATATCATTCTATAATTGTCGAGGTAGATATGAATGTCTGGTCGGTATTAGGGTCAGACTTGGGCTTGGTATAAACTGATATGGGATAGAGACCAGGTTCTTTTAAGTTCATTTATGTAGCTAAGTCTATATGTAGGTGAGTAAATATATCCGTGTTTGGTACTCTTTTCATTTTAGTTCCACCTCTCAATTATCCTCGTCCTCTTATTTCTTCATCCCCACTGACTTTATTAAAGTCAGCCTGATCATTTTTATTTTTATTCTTGACTAAATATGTCCCTCTTGTTAATCCCTTTACCCCGTAGACACTAACACTTCCAATTGTTCTCCATGTCCGGTGTCTTCCTCTTCTTTTTCCATGTTCTCACTCATATCCTTTCCCCTGAGTCATTGCTTGTATTATATAGTAATAGATATTTCAATTTCTTAGCATATATGACTTTAGGAGTTCTATATTGGTGATCACTAGGTGTGGGTTGAGGTTTCTACCGACCAATAGATATGGACTTGCAAATAAGGAAGGGCTTTGCAGACTTGGGTTTTGTTATAGGGCAACTCTAGTTGGTTTCTCTCTGAAGGGAGTTTTTATGGCTGACTGAGATGGATTGGCAGTATAGACATATTTAAGAAACTTTCATTTGGAAAGGATGTGCATACCTGATAGTCGTAAAAACCAGGTTCTTTGACTAGTTTCCTTACTTTTGTTTTGTATGTGCTTAAGCACTCATCTTTTATAGCCAGTGGGGGAGGACTGTTATGATCAGTAAGTCTGTGTGGTTTGATTCTCCTCTGTTGTTGGCTTCTCATTCTTTTCCACATACTTGATATGACTTTATAGTTGTTTTCTTATTTCTCACCCTTCTGCTCCATCTATATTTATGTACCAGGTTCCCTAGTGATAATATTTGGGAAATCAGTTCCTGGTGTCCATTTATCATTTGTTTCTCTTGTTTTTATCTTCCTCATTTTGTATATATGTGGGAGTGGACATTGTGCAGTTTCCAACTCCCTTCTTTGATTCATCCACCAGCTCAATTCCTATTCATTCCTACCCTTTCTTAATTCATTGGACTTCCTCTGAGAAGTTCTCTTTTGGGGGGTCTTTACAGTTTTCTATATGCCTCATTTTATTTGAATCAGGTTTCCAGTGAATCTTGATTTCCATTTCTTGGTCATGGGTCGTGTTGCTTCTTGTTTGGGCCATTGGTTTCATTGTGATGGACCAGGTTCCTTGATTTTGTCTCATCGCCTTTTTTATGCCTTGTTTTATCAATTACAGTTGTAGGCATCTGGAGGTCTTGTCTATTGGAACTTAAAATCTAATTTTTTAGTGTTCTTCAAGTTTTCTTTATACATCCCTGGGACTGGGATATTTGGGTATTGATACATCACATACTCCCTTTTGTAGTTTGTAGGTAGGATAAGTATTTTCCTTTCAGCTTCAACAAGTGATGAGACCCTTACACATGTTGAGTTTTCTCCTACCTTATCCTTTTAGGATTGTTTAGTGGTAAGTCTCATGAACTCACATTGAATCGGTTTCTATTTGGTTCGAATAGTACTCACATTGTACCTGAAGTAAGTGGTTGACTTCTTTCCCATTCTCTGTTCATTCTCGTGCTATTCTCTATGATCTGCCCACATATTTAGCTTGCAAGTCTCTTGTGTATGTCCTAGGACATTGTAGTAATAACATTATTGGTTGAAAGGGTCCTCCTTGTTGTTTTCCTTGCTTTTCATATTTTTCCATTTGGATCTGCCTCCTTTTCAATTCGTCCTTTCTGGGCAGTCCTTAACTTGGTGGTTTTTGTTACTAATATGAAGCAACCAACGTCTTATTCTAGGAAGTCTCTGATGATATGATTATATTATCACATCTGAGGTAACATTCTCTCTTGTCTTTGTTGGTTCCTTTGTTTGAACCTTGAGTGGGAACATTCGCATTCTTCTTGGCTCCTGAAAATATGGAGTGGATACTTTGGGTCTCTTGTTTGACCATCTTGCTTGTTAGGTCATGAACCTGATTCTTTAGACTTTCTACCTTTCTCATCAGGTTCTCCTTTTCTTCTTCCACACTTGCATGATTCCATCTGATTATATTGTTCCCCTGTATTAATTCATGTCTTTCAATGCAGAGATTTTCAAACCTATTGAGGATTTGTGTCACGATTTCCAGTTTTCTTCTGTAATAATTGTGGATTTATTCACTTATTTCTGTGAAGAAATTTAGGCTTATATCTTCATCTTCGTCATCTTCATACCTTAATTACTCTTAAGTGATAGAGTAGAGTTGTTGGCCACGGACAGGGAACATTCTTGATCCTATATTGATCAAATTTTCATAGAGTTTTGATCTTTTTCTATGTTGACTATTAATGCAAAATTTTATGCATCTTTTGCTAGGGATTATTTCAAATTTGAAGCATTACTGAGGGTTTCTCTTCTGATTTATTACTTGAAGTTTATTTTTCAATCATCCACAATATTTGTAGTTGTAGTATGATGGTCTTGTGATTGATTGTATTTCTTGTACTGTAGGAGGTGTAGCCATATTTTAAGGTACTAGCCTTTGCAGAAAGGTCTACCTCTGATATCACTTGTTAGGATCGGGATACTTTTATGCACTTGAAGAATCAGGTTCTTGAAGAAATTTTCTTAAGAAGGTATTGCAGCGAAATATAAACAATCACACAAGAATTTCATGTGGAAAACTCCTTGCTCAAAGGAGTCAAAAATCACGACCTATCTTCTATAAGATTTACCAAACTCTTAAGTATAATCCGGAGTGATAACATGTTTACAACTTCTTCGTCAAACTTAAAGGACATGTTCCTCGAGTAGTCCGTCTATAATCCAGGAAACTATTTTACCAACGAATACTTATCACCAATACTTGCAAAGGAAAATAAGTGGAACCACAATCAGAACCTTACTATTACAACAAAATAACTAGAAGGATAAATCTTGATAAAGCTCGGCTTATTTGTTGATGGACAGTTGGATCTTTATGAAATCAGGGTGTTGACTGCGCTTACTCTTGTCTCTCGTTGGACGTTTGTAGTTGTAGTTGGATTTGTGCTTGAGTATCAAAGCTCCATCTAACTTTGTATATATAGTAGTGTTGTTGCCTTCAGTTCTTGAATCCTTAAAGGTTTTGATTTCATTAATTGTACTTGAAAACCAAACCTTACTTAACTTGGATCTTCCTTTCTTCCATGTTTGCGTATCAGCTTCCTTGTACTACTTCAATGCTAATTTCCATATTATTCAACTTATGGTATATTGTATAATATTACCATAACTGATGTCCAATTCTTCATTGAATGGGATCAGTCAATATTCCATTTTCTCCAAGTCAGCATGAAATAGCTTAAGTCTCCAGTTGCGTAAGGACCAGTTCCTTTTAGCAGTTATTTTGAATGTTGTGATTGCTTCACTAAGTCCTTTGGAGATCTGATTTGATATTTGGTTCTTCAAATAATTTCCTCCTTATATCTCCAGTTGATTGTCTTTGATACATTGTTTGTCAAATCATCAAAAATTCAATGTGAAGCTTATGGTCATTGAGCCAGCGACTGCTCAACATCTTGTCGATTTTCGATCTTTGGAGTTGTCTTTCCTTCCTTATATATGGTATGGAGAGAGTCCCATATTTGTTTTGCACTCATACATGAGAGAATCTATTTGTGAATTTCTAGAGCAATGCCTTTATTAAGGAGTTCTTTTGCCTTAGCGTCTAACTGAGCAAGTTTTACTCTGTCCCTTTCGTCATTTTCACTTGTTTTGAGATCGATTTCCTCATCTTTCAGACTGCGGGTATTTCTGGGTCTATTGGAATTTGTATCTAGGTTTCGAAGTCTAGGGAGAGAATGAAGTTCTCCATTCTTCTTTTCCACCCTGGATAATAATTTTCATCGAAATATGGTAGTGTATTGATTTGATCCTTCTTTTGAAACATAGGATGTGTATCCATCTTTCAAGGTATTAGCCTTTGTAGAAAGGTCTAGCTCTGATACCACTTGTTAGGATCGGGCTGCTCCTATGCACTCCAAGAACCTATTTCTTAGAACTGTTGCTTAAAAAGGTAATGCAGCGAAATAAAATATTAACACAATATTTCCACGTGAAAAACTCTTTGCTCAAGGGAGTCAAAAACATGACATATCTTTCCTAAAGGATTTACCAAAATTCCACTATACTACGGAGCAGTTAAACATGTTTACAAATTCCTTGTAACACCTAAAGGATGTGTTTCTTAAATAGTCCACCAAAACAACCTAGTTGTTTCCTATAGATCCAGTAACAAACATGTCACGCCCTGAACCTGGTCCTGGACGTAACACGGCATGTGACCGAGTGAACCACATGACTTGTTGAATCAACATGAAACATGTAATAATGCGGAATATATCTTGAAACATGAATAATCTGGATAAAACATTTGAATATTATAATAATACTGAAAATACTATTTTAAAACATAAGTGTGGAAATAGTCTGGAAACATGATATTGTAGCCCACGAGGCTGAACATAACTACAAACCTAACATGAAATACTGACTAGTCTATGAAATATTGAATTGTTGCTAGGACAAGGCCCCATCATACTTGATTGTCTAACATGACATGACAACAGAAAAATAATGACAATGCCCCGAAGGAAGTGGAGCTCACAAAATAGTTGATACGATGAAGTCCTAATGAGCACATCTATCATTCTGTAAACCAATGCACGCATCGTGAAATGCAGGCCCTGAGCAATAGGAATGTCAGTACACTGGAATTGTACTTGTATGTAAAGCAACTGAATGAAACAATAGTGAGTGGGGTGCTCGAGTAATGGGCAGTCCAAATCAATAACATGGATATATGAAGTAATATGAAATTGAAACTGTAAATGTAGACTGTAACTAAGTTGTGAACTAAAACTGTAAACTGTAATATAAAACTGAAACCTGGACATGATCATCATTTGCATGATCAAGTTGTAACATGAGTAAAATATTTTTTAGTGGGAGAGCCTTAGTATAACCGACAACATGAAATCACCACCTAAGTACATGGAATCTGGTACCTAGCCCGACCAACAGAGCAATCCCATACCTTGTCGAGGTATGAGACATGAACATGACATAAAAGGATCCCATCAATATATTGAATGTATCATCCTAATTGGGTGGAGCGATCCTTACCCTATGTTGGCATATATAGTTTCAGGTTATCTAAATCTTCTTGGTAAATATATTCTACTCCCAAAAATATTGAACATGTACACAGTTGGCTTAAAAGCTCATAAATTTTATAAACATGGTTTGTAAATAGTTTTATGTGAAAAATTGTATAAATATTTATATATAATTCTTTAGACATGAAAATATGTAAAATCCACACAATGGAATAATCTGAGTTCATAACTGATATCTATCTGACGAGTAATTTCACTCTCTCTAACTTTGTCTAACCCTAGCCAAAACCTAGCCGCCCATCGGCCTTCATGGATAAACCGACCAGCGGATAGCCACCTCCAGTGGCTGGTCTGCCTATCTCCAATCCTATTTTGTCACTACAGTATTTTCCTTCTCTTATACCAACAACCACCATACCAAAAGATACTACTACAATACCTTCAAACCCCGAACCGAATGATTTACCTAGAGATAATAACATACCATCATCATCCAATACCAATATAAGTTCGCAGAATTCAAAATATGAAAATTTATTAAAACCTAATGAGACTACTAAAATACAAGTAGTGCCTCCGAAGCCAGTGGTCTATATTGATGGAGAACCACATATGACATGGAAGTCTTCAGAGGTAAAGAAATTAATCATTAAGGAAAATTTACAATATGCAGTATTGGGTAAGTTTTCTTATGATATAATTGATATTAAAGAATTGAGAAAATTTATTCCGGATCAATGTTCCATCAAAGGGCTAGTAATTATAGGGTTGACTGAAGATAGACATATTTTGATAAAGTTGAATCTATTGGAAGACTATGTTAGAATGTTGTCCACTCTATCATACTACATAAAGGTTCATTCTAGATATTGCCAAATGAGACCTTTGATTTGGAATCCATAGTTTAAGCCCAGTGAAGAAACATCAATAGCAGTTACTTGGATAAGCTTCCCAGAGTTGCCTCCGAACTTTTTTGCAAAAGATGCAGTATTTTCCATGGCATCAACAGTTGGTAAATCTTTAGTAGTTGATCTAGCCACTTCAAATAGAACAAGAAAAAGTTGTGCCAAAGTAATAGTGGAAATAGATTTGTTAGCAAAACATCCAAAGAGAATTCACATTGCATAGAAAGATGACGAAACAAGCAAAACACAGTCAATGTGGATCACAATCAACTATTATTTTCTTCCCAAACATTATAAGCTACAGAGGCATGGAGAGAATGAATGTATAGATTTACATACATAATTGGAGAAACACTATAGAGAGGAATTGAAGAAAGAAAACAATAAAAAGAGTCAAATGGAGGAAACAAGTAATGCAGCACAACAGAGAAAGACTGGTAACAATGAAAGAATGTGGGAAATAGCCAAGCCAAGCAAGAGTGGATGCAGAGAAGAAGGAACAGATACATCGAAGACAAAAGTGGAATTATACTGGGGAAAGTGGGAGAACATACTAATACAAAAGCAGGAGGCAACATTGTCACACAAAATGCATTTGAGATACTTGAAGATACGGATCAGGAGAAGAAAGAAGATGAAAGAGTTAAAAAAAACTAATCCCTACAAAACGAAAGGAACAACAATAGGTCAGCAGTGCAGATACCGAACAGCATAATTAAGTCAAGGAAGAAGGCTCAAGCAGTACCAAAAATGAGGGGAGAGATCAAACAAAAGTAAAGAGAAAAGTACAAGCAAGGCTGATTCAGAAAAGGGGAGTACATGGAAATGAAAAGGGCTTAATAATGACAATAATGAAGCTTTCAGTAGTAATACTGAAAGAGGGACAAGTACTGAAAATACCAAGGCAAGAAGTCCAGTCAAATTTATTGAAGGCAAGAAGTTGAGTCCTAACAAAGGACTGACAGATTCAGTAGGTTTGCACTCTCTTATTCAGATATATAAATCTTATGAGGAGCCAAGAAGCCAACAAGAATAGGAGGAAGGGGTACATGAAGAACAACTAAAGGCAGATGTATTCAGTCAAGAAGACATAGATGATGAAGCACGAGAATCACAAAGGATAATTGAGGTACAAGAGATAGATAGTCAATAAAATAATCAGGAGCATGATCAAGAAGTCAGTTCAAGGGAGAAAATGCAAGTAGAGCACATCTCTAAACAACAAAATCCAATAAAAGAAGTGAATAAACAGCACAGTAGAAGCAGTGTAAAGAAGGGGCAAATTGTTCCTACAAGAATTGGTATTAAAGAAAAACTACAGGTAAATACATTAGGCAAGGACTTAGATACTCATTCTTTGGAACACAATTTAAAGGTAGTGGCTAGAGCTAGAGATCTATTTCCTAAGCTATTGGAAAGAGGTTTAGGAATGAGAAAGAAGAAAACTACAAGACATAGTAGCTTACCAGCTGGAAGTGGTATTCAAACTAGAAGAGCTCTAAATAAATCTAATAACCAATGATGAATGCACTCATTTGGAATACTAGATCAGTAAACACCATGAAAGATTTTACAATATTGACAAAAATGCAATAAAATATCACTTTGGTTTTGTGGGACTGATGGAACCATTTCATGAGGCTGACAAAATATAAGATTATAGAAGAATGATTGGATTGCAACATGCTTTGGTGAATGTATCAGGCAAAATTTGGGATTTTATAGATGATATGTTTGAAATAAATTTACTGGTTGATCATCCACAACATCTGAGCATGAAGTTAACACTTCTGGGAACTCAAGATGAAATGGTGGCCATCTTGGGCTATGCTAAATGTATTCAAAAAGAGAATGGTTCTGTGGGATTCATTGGAATATATGTCTACAACAATGCAACAATCTTGGTTAATAGGAGGGGACTTCAGTACTATTTTAACAGATTCATAAAAGTATGGGGGACTTTCAGTTACTATAAATGAAGTCCATGATTTTAGGAGTTGCATTCAAAGTTGTGGAATGGATGATTTGGGATATAAAGGAAGCGCTTATACATGGTAGAATGGAAAAAGTGGAGATGATTGCATTTTTTAAGGGTTGGACAGATGTTTGGGTAATCAAGCTTTGCAGAATAAGTTTCCTGGGTTGATATCTCTCATCTTATCAGAACATGGTCTGATCATGCCCCTTTGCCTATATCATATGCTGGAGATATTGAACATATTCATAAACCTTTTAAGTTTCTGAATTTTTGGGTCAAGCTGGACACTTTTATTAAGACGGTGAAGGCTGTGTGGACAGTGGACTTTATGACAAATTCTTTCACTCTTTTTTATCATAAATTGAAAAAAGTAAAATTTGGATTAACACAGTGGAGCAAAGATACTTTTGATAACATTTTTAAGGAGATAGAGACTTTGGAGGATGTGATTAAAGCACATGAAGAACAATTTGCATTACAACCAACTCCTTCTATCAGGGAAAGTCTACACAAAGTTTAGGCAGAACTGAACAGATTCCTACACCTGAAGGAGGAACTATGGAAACAAAAAGGCTGGGATGCAGTGGTTTTAGGATGGTGACAGAAATATTAGGTTTTTTCATGCATATGTTCAAGAAAGAAGAAAGTGTCTCCAATTAAGGAGAATACAAGACCAAACAGGAAACTGGTTGGAAGAGAAGGAGGAAAATTTTGAGGAAGCTATCGATTCTACAGGGCTCAATTTACTAAGGAGGATGACCCTAAGGAAATTGAAATTCTTGATCATGTTCCACAACTAATTGATGAATACATGAATGGTGAGATTGAGGAAATGCCTGCTGACGGGGGAGATCAAAAAGATAGTATTCAATCTGAATGGGGAGAGTGTAGGAGGTTCGGATGGTTTCACTAGTTTTCTTGAGACAAAGATGTTAACTGCGCTCACTCTTGTCTCTCGTTGGAGTTTTTTTTGTTGTGGCTTCCAAGCTCCAATGCTTGATCATGTTGTCTTTATATAGAAGTAGTTGTTGCCTTCAATCTTTTATTCTAAGCAGGTTTTGGTTTCATTAATTGCACCTGAAAAAACAAATCTTGTTTGACTTGGATCTTCCTTCTTTCCATGTTTGCGTGTTGGCTTCCTTGTCCTACTTCAATGCTAATTTCCACGTTAATCAACTTTTGATATTTGTAGAATATTATCGTAACTCTAACTTTTTATAGAATAGGAATCAGTCAATGTTCCTTTGTCTCCAATGTCGTCATGGAATAGCTTCCAGTCTCTAGTTGCGTGATAGTAAGAATCAGTTCCTTCAAGCAGTTTCTCTGAATGTTGTGACTGCTTCACTGAGTCCTTAGGAGATCTAGTTCTTCAGATGAATCCTTCCTTATATCTCCCTTGGATTGTCATCGGATACATTATTTGTCAAGTCATCAAAACTCCAATATTAAGCTCATGATTGATCCAACGTCTACTCAACAGCTAGGCAGCGTACCACTTAATCACATCTACAAGGAGGCAAACGGTGTTGCCGATAGATTAGCAAAGCATGGTAGCAACACCGAAGTTTTTTGGAAGCTTGAAGATTTATCAAGAACCCCGTTCTTTTATTTTACTAGCTTTTGTTTGTAGCTGTGAGGGGACTTCGTTCTCCAGAACTGTTGAGTCTTGTAATAACTATTTTTTATTAATCATATTTTCTACTTTACAAAAAAATTGTGTCAATATGCATATATTGTTTTTTCAGAATGCGTTAATGACATATTTAGGACATTATTAAATATCAACAACAACAGGTGAGACCTTTTCGTTATCTTTTTAAAAGCGTTAATGACATGTATACTGCACTAAGTGGATTAAGATGACATTGTTTTATTATTATTATTATTATTATTATTATTATTATTATTATTATTATTATTATTATTATTATTATTATTATTTGTATTATTATTATTATCACATGAATAAATATGAATGGTATAAGTAGATTGTATACTACTGATGGAACATATACAATTAAGAAAAATACAATGCAAAAAAGCCTCGATGAAATTTAGTACAATGCAAAATATATTTATTTTTCATGCAAGATGTACTAAATAAATAATTTTAAGTCGTACTTTCATCTTCATGAAATTAAAAATATTATCTTTTGAATATATTTTCAATATCAATGCTGCTAGCAATATTTTTATATTATAAATAAAACTTATTACCTATAAAAGAACCGCACGACACGCAAGGTTTAGACTTAGTTAGTCCTCAACGAATGATTGATTACCCAGGATCATTTGACTTATAAGCATTATAGAGATTATATTGTAACAAATATAATATGGATATAATACGAAAATTAAATAATATTGAGACTATTTTTAAAAATAAAAGGAGAGATTTCATTTTCTTTTTTCAATTTCCTTCGGATTTTTTTATGCAACCTCAGAAGATGAAGAGGAGAGTTATCAAAGGGATCAATACTTTTCCTCGAGTCTTCTTGTATGCTATGGGGCCATTATTTATCATCAAAATTAAAGTCATTTCAACTATAATTATATGTTGGTGTTTCTTTCGGACACCCCATAAAAAATAATGTTGAGATTATTTATTAATATATATTTAATCATAAGTATGTTTGGTTCATTAAACTATAAATAACATATATATATATATATATATATATATATAGAATATAAAATAGGAATCGGGACCCCGATGAACTTGGTGGCCTTTATTAAGTGCACACCTAATTTTACATCAGCCTAATTCCCTCCTCAACTTGGCAATATGATATACACGACCCCCTGGACGCTACAACCTATGAAAGTGTGACACACGCGCTGTCACGTGAATTTTTTTGTCCATGTGGTATTTTTTAAAGATAAAATATATATTTTTACCTCTTTAAGTTCAACAATTATTTAAATCATCTTCTTTGGGCCAAATCTGTAAGAAAAAAAAATATTTTGACTATAAAGTTTTTATTTGGCTAAAGATAATAATATTTTTTATATATTTGTCCAGGAAAAAAAGAAATATACAGTTAGAACAAATAATTGTTGCATCTAAAAAAGAAACAAATAAAATCTCAACCAAATATTTTATGAATCTGACCCGAAAAAATATAGTGCACAGTTGAAATAAATACTCATCGCATGAAAATAAAAATACACATTCTTTATTTATAGAAAATACACTGTCTAAGCTTCATTACTTTGGCTAAATCTTCTTTATATTTGGCTAAAATAAATAGAATTTCAACTAAATTTTGTAGATTTTGATCCAAAAAAAATACATATAAGCATTGCATCTGGAAAAAAAAACACAATTGGGATAAAAATATGCAATGTATATTAACAAAAATCAAAGAGAAATGCAATTGAGTACATCATTATATTGATTTTGTGGTAATTAATAGTTGGAAAAAAACATACTTGGAGGCTGATTTTTTTATTTTTCATCCCTTTCACACGCTTAAAAGTGAGTGTATTCACGCTCTTTATCACATCATCATCTATGGTGGTCGAGGCTATCATGTAACAAAGTTCACAGGGGTAATTAAGTCAATACATAGTTTAGTATGACAAGTTCAAGGGGTCTCAAGTCATTCTGACTATAAAATATGAATTTAATTTAGGAATAAGGCATAAGAATCCCCTAAACTATGGCGAAATTGTCAGTTGCACACTTAAACTATGAGAGGTCCTATTACATACCTAAATTTATTTATTTTCGTATTATTACATCCCTAAACTATGTGAGGATCCTATTTACCCACCTGAAATTATTTTTTCTGCATTATTTAAGCCCCTGGGTTATTTTGAGCTAATTCTTGTTATTGTCTAAGTGCAGTTTTTGGTCCAATTTCTGCTACTGCGTTGATGAAGTTTTTGGTGATTTTTTTGGTCTAGTTTTGGCTGTTGTTTTGATGCAGTTTTTTCTGCAATTTTGGTCCAATGATATGAACAAAAGCAATAGCTTGCAAGTTTATACACCAAATAAATGAAGAAAACCTATGCAAAATACCAACTTTACAAATATGGCAGCTTCATAAATAAACAAAACCTGAGCAAAATATTAAGAATAATTTTATCGATATCAAAACAAGTGATGCAACTTCATAAATACAAAAATCAGTTAATAGTGCACTTAAATATGCAATAACATCATCTTAAATAGACACAACAGGTTAAACACAAAAATTAATGCAATCTCAACAATTAAGTTCAAGATATAATAGTTCTCGCATAGTTTAGAGGTGTAAATAATACAAAAAGGTTTAGTTCAAAGTAATAAAACCCTCGCATAATTAGAAATATAACTAGCAATTTTACCATAGTTCAAGGGGTTCTTAATTCTCATATCGTGTCCTTGAATTTACCACTAAATACATTTGTATATATTTTTAATTTTAAAATTTTAAACTTTGATCTTAATTTTCTTAAAAAGACTGACAATGCTCTGAAAAACAATTTATCCCAAAATTAATAATTCCTAAAATTCTCACATACGAGGTGATATCAAAATAATATCATAATTGTAGCATAATCAACCCGCAAAGACAACTCAGTTGGTTGAGCATGGAACTCCCATAATGGAGGTCTCAGGTTTGAAACACTTTACCTACGACATCAGGGGATTTGCCTTTTAGATCGAGCTCATCGCAGAGGCTTTCATAATGCGGGTTATCTCTCCCGTGTGATTTGAGGGCTTACACAGGAGCATGGTTTACCCTGTACACACCCAAAGAGTAGCGGCTACGGGTTCCTTGTCATAAAAAAAATTGTACCATATAATCAAATGAAATCGCTTGTATCAGAATCAAACATTCAATAAAACACAGTATAAAATAATTTCATATCTTATCCCGAGATTCTTGTAACCAAATGACCCCTGAATTCCTCTATCAACGGGAAAATATTAGTAAAAGGCTATCCGCAAACTGAGACTAATATAGAATGTCTCAATCAATAAATATTAACATAATAGTTCCCAAGAAAAGAGGTGCCATAAAATAGTGAAATAGAGGAAAAGAGAAGTAAAAGAAAGCAAAAGATTAGAAAAACAAAAACCGCAATCACTCTCCAAACTAAAAACAACCTACTAAAACAAGACATTGTTCAAGCAAGGATGCGGCCACATAGAAAAGGCCATTGCACTCAGCATATTGAGAAAATAAACCACATCGCACTAACATAAGATGTATTGGCGTATAATTTCAACCATTGGCCCACCTCCGAAATTCTCCATGCCAGTAAATCTCAATTCACTGGGAATGCAACAGCAAAAGCAAGAAACAAAAAAGGAAAGTCGCATCGAAGTAGAATAGCAGCAGCTTAGAAACACTTCCTGTGAACAATGGATGGACCTGACTCATCATACTCACCCTTCGAAATCCACATCTGGTTAAGCGCACAAGAAGCAAGTGAATTTCGACATCTTAAGCAAGCATAATTTAAAAGTAGCAAATTTGAATTCATGAGCAAAAAGATGAATAGGGAGGTACCTGCTGGAATGTGCTGAGAGATGCAAGGATGGATCCTCCAATCCAGACACTGTATTTTCTCTCTGGCGGAGCAACAACCTTAATCTTCATGCTACTAGGAGCCAAAGCAGTAATTTCCTTGCTCATTCGATCAGCAATGCCAGGGAACATGGTGGAGCCACCACTGAGCACAATATTTCCATACAGGTCCTTCCTAATATCCACATCACACTTCATGATGGAGTTATAGGTAGTCTCATGGATACCCGCAGCTTCCATCCCAATCATGGATGGCTGGAAGAGGACTTCTGGGCAACGGAACCTCTCAGCACCAATGGTAATAACCTGTCCATCTGGCAACTCATAGTTCTTTTCAACAGAAGAGCTGCTCTTAGCAGTTTCAAGCTCCTGCTCATAGTCAAGAGCGACATAAGCAAGCTTTTCCTTCATGTCACGGACAATTTCCCGTTCAGCAGTGGTGGTGAACATGTAACCTCTCTCGGTGAGGATCTTCATAAGGCTATCAGTTAGGTCACGGCCAGCAAGATCCAAACGAAGAATGGCATGGGGCAAAGCATAACCTTCGTAGATAGGCACAGTGTGACTCACACCATCACCAGAGTCCAACACAATACCTGTCAAAGGTATTTGCTAAGTCAGTTAGTTATTGCCAGAAAAGGAACAAATTTGAATTCAAAAGATAATTTGTCAAACACAAGTACTAATACGAACCTGTGGTACGACCACTGGCATACAAGGAAAGCACGGCCTGAATAGCAACATACATAGCCGGAACATTGAATGTCTCAAACATAATCTGGGTCATCTTCTCCCTGTTGGCCTTGGGGTTGAGGGGTGCCTCAGTTAGAAGAACGGGATGCTCCTCAGGAGCAACACGAAGCTCATTATAGAATGTATGATGCCATATCTTCTCCATATCATCCCAGTTGCTGACTATACCATGCTCAATTGGGTATTTCAAGGTCAAGATACCTCTCTTCAATTGAGCTTCATCACCCACATAAGCGTCCTTCTGTCCCATCCCAACCATGACACCTGTGTGGCGGGGACGACCCACAATACTGGGGAAAACTGCTCTAGGAGCATCATCACCAGCAAATCCAGCCTATATTTCAAGCACAAATTGTTCACCATAAAAACATACTACTTCAAGAATAACAAGACTATCATGAATGTTATCTATTTAAAACAAAATAAAAACTAGATGAATTGACTAACCTTCACCATTCCAGTTCCATTGTCACAAACAAGTGGTTGGATATCCTCACCGTCGGCCATTTTATATTAACTGCAAAACAAAAATGAATCAAAAATAGAACCACACTAACTGTACCAACTATAATATCAGATAGCTTATAATTCAGTTAGCAATATAGGTAAATTAATGTATGCAACAATAAGATATTATCCAGATAGAAAAAGACGCAAAAAAACTTGTATTTACTCATTACAACTACACCTCAAACCAAAACTAATTGAAACTAGTTGTATTCAGCCTCATTTTGATCCATTTCATTCCAGTGCTCAATATTTGCTTGTTCTAGCAGGGAAAAACCAGATAAACTCCCAAATAATTCAATCCAGTAATGATATATGAATATCCATTGCACATTTCCAGCGATGCCATATTTTATACTCCCACGTTTCAAACTATGTCTTAGTTACTATTTGGACAGTCAAAGTATATTTTCTTTGACCATATTTTTTTCAAATGCCATCTAAATATTTTGAATTGGTAACTATTGTGACTTGTAATATTTTTATGTCGTTTCAAATATGTAAATTTTATTTCAAAAAAATAAAAAATCCTATGCCCGAATTCACACCAACTATTAGTTAGTTTGACCCTCATACTCTAAATGAAGAGTAACAAAATAAGTATGTAGAGATCCAAGGAGAAAAACATACATAAATTCAATCCCAATTTCAAACAAACAGAAATAGAGTACCATCTTGTAACGGAACAAATAGTAGATCTGGGAAGATCTATAGCAGATCAACTTAATAATCATTAATTCATGCAGATCCAGCTAATCTTAACCACAAGTTAACAACTACCAAACCTAAAATCGAAATCAAACCAAAACATCAAGATTCGATTCGTCTTGGATATTACAGCCCTTGTAGCACTTTTTACAGATCTCATATAGGAGCATATCAAATAGCTTAAAACAATTAAATTCTAGTACCAAAAAAAAAATGAAGATTCAGAAAGCAGATCTGAGCTTACCTGAGAAAGAGAGAGATGGAGATGGACCTAAAGTGACGACCGGACAAGTAAAGCAAAACCGAATAAGATGGCCGGTTCGCTCTTTCTCTAGATTATTATTTGCCTGCCTCGGTTGAAACGCCCAAGAGTTTGAAATGGAGGATCAGATGACGATACACACGCATATATAACTTTCTTAAATTCTATAAATTTTAATCAAGTAAATAAAGTTTATAAGAAACATAATTTTTTTTTAGTTAAATCTTATAATTTTATTTTTGAATTAATGAGATTGGATTTTATGAATCTCTCTTAGTTAAAAATGAGCTTAAGGTGTAAAGTTGATTGACCTATAAGAGATAAAGAAAATTTGATAAAAAAGGTAAATAAAATATTTAAAATTACTATAAAATTAGTATATCTTACATATATAATTATAAGATTATTTATATGATTTGTCGGTTCGGTTTGATTTTTTCTTCGATTTATTTTTAATAAAATCAAAATCAAACCAAATATTATCGATTTTTAATAATTTAAACCCAAATCAAACCAAACTCAAACAACTATCGATTTATTTGATCGGTTTGGTTCGATTTGCTGTTTGAATTGATTTCTAACCAAACCGTGAACACCCCTAATAGATTGTTTGTGAAGCCCCCCATTCCCAACAGTCTTTACAAAAGCGATCATACAAACTGTGTGTTGGACATATGGTTGCATGTTGTACCGTCTGTTGGAATTAAAAGTATTGAAAATTCAAGTCTCTGAAGTTGACATATGGGAGCCACATATAGGTCGTATGTTGGACATACGGGTCGTATGCTGGACATACGAACCGTATGTCAGAATGCTTATTAAATGTTCTGAGAGCTAGTTTTTGGTAGTTTCAGGAGTTGACATGCCAACCTACAGACTGCATGCAGTGGCCGTTGTCGCATGTCGGCAGAAATCTATAAATACAAGAATTTTTGAAATTTTTCATCCTAATTTGTTTTGGTCGACTTTTTGAGGAGAGAAACACCCTAAGACTTCCCTAAATCATCTAAGGTGAGTTCCTACTCAATTCCTACGAATATTATATCAAATTATCAAGGATTAGCACTAAATTATCATCCAAATCCATAGATTTTTGAAAATCAGCCCAAGATCTATTGAAAGGGAATTTTGAAAATTTCTTCAAATGTAAGAACTTCATCTCTTTTTGGTATTTCTAATTACTTAGAAACGGTAGTAGGATGATCCAAAACCCCATAGTTCATTGGGATTCAACCATAATTGTTAAGATCATCATTCTTGGCTAAATCCTAGTTTCATGAAAAGAGGATGTGGATTTAGAATTCGATCAAGTTTTGATCTTTATGACTTCAATTGAATGTAGAGTGATTTAGCAGAATTTTGAGGTACGTCTATTTTGAAATTCCTATTTACACAGTGAAATATGTATGCTAATATGATTTACCATGTGCATGGGTCGTTGAATTCTAAGCTTGAATAATGATTTTTACACATGATTTTTAAAGCTAATGGTTGTGGAATACCCCACTTAATAAGAAGATTAACGTGAACGATAAAGAATGATTCGGCTACTATGTCATGATCTATAAAAATGATATGAATTAATTGACATTGGTTTCCTAATGCATCAAACTACTTTGTTATTCAGGAGGATGAGTAGCCATTGTGAATTGACGCTCTGATGCATCGCTTTTGAGCAATGAATTTCCAATTAAGGATCTCTCATCTATTGGATTGGTTTGCCATTTGTTGGCATGATTATACTCTTGAACATAATGAACTGGAATTAAATAATTATATTGTTACGGTCACTTTTACGCGAGACATAAAAGCTACTTCGAGGTTGTGGATTCTTTTCGATATTTTATTTTTAGAGTCGCCACCTAATTTATAGGAAATTTAGGAAAATCAAGTAAAAGGGTTTTTTCAAACACAAGAAAAATCCTTTGAAAATCAGAGTTCGAGGTAAAGGTTTTGGTGATTCATCGATAAAGGTGTGAGACACCCCGATATTAAGCACCCGTAAAATACGATTGACCTCGAGATCCATAATATATTTTATTGTGAGTAATTGCTTAAAAGAGTGTTCATATTCTTGCAAAAATAAAAGTCATAGCATGACATTTTTTTCTTTGGTTTAAAAAATCTTCGAGAAAAGGCTTTGAAATGAAAGAGTTGAATTTTATTTGAAAAAGTTCATATAAGGGATAAGTTAGTCGCTTCATTTTCAGACTAAGTCACACTTAAAGTCTCCTTTGAGTAGAGTCCCACTTGATTTTAGTCCAAATGTCATGTCTTATTTATCCATATATGTCCTAAAATCTTTTTAAAATATATGTTTTTCTTTTGTAAATAATATGTCTTGATCCTTATACAAGTTGTAAAGTTTTTCTTTTATTCTTTTTGTGAAGGTCAATCATATCATTTGGAACCATTTCCCTCAAACTTGGGCCTTTAAATAAGATTTCTTTTGTCATTTTTAAAATTCAATTTGAGTTGGGTCTGGCCCAAAATGGTCCTTGAAATACTTTTGAAAATGATATAAAATGAATTTTTGACAAGGTTTTTCTCTTTTGAAAATCAAATTTTAAACAAGTAAAAAATGAGGTTTTATGCCTCAAAACAGTCCAATATCCTCTTCTTTTTATCAAAACATTAAATCATGATATATACTCCAAAGAAATTTTAAGGAAAAACCGAAACTTTGTAGATAAGAAATTAGTTTCTCTTCTATTTATCTTAAAACGTTGAAGAAACAATTGGCACACAAAATAGCGCATAAACTCATGCATTTGATCCAAATACTTGATTGATCCTCCATTATGAGGGTTTTGGGTATTTTGGTCATTTTGGTTTTGTGAATTTATGTTTAGGAGTCTGTCGTTAACTTGCTACCATAGTGTCCTCGAGCTTGACCCCGGGGTGACCCCCTTATGGCTCGGCCTTCTTGAAAAGGGGAATATAATTTTATGTAATATAAGGACTGAGTCTTACATAGACTGCCTACATATCCTCTGCGGAAAATCAAGCCCATTCATAGTTCGATTTACATGAAAATTATCCTTAATCTTGTTCTACCCAAATAGATTCTCGGACCAGGCCCGATAAGGGCTTCCTAGGTATCCCCATTGGGACATCAGGTCAGACATAGTTTCTTTTGTAATAAATAGGAGGGGATAATATTTGATTGAAAAGGGGACGCTTAAGTCTACCCAAAAGATGGCTTATACTTGAAGCCATGTCGAGTTTTCGTCCTTACAACCACGCATTTACCCAACGACTTCGCTTCCTAGTAGCGGCGGGGTAGTACTACCCAAATTTCATCGGTGTTGACCAGATTTTTCGATTCAAACTTGAAAGCTTCACATCCCTCGATGTCATACTTGGGTGCTCCCGAGTGAAATAAGAAAATTCCCCTTCTGTCTGGTTTGTTAGGTGAGGGCTTCCAATCAGCCTTGACTGGGTGGACTTTCCCAGTACTAGCCAACCTTTGATAGATGCTCGCATACGAGTCTTCAAAGACAGTGAAGTCGTAGCACTAGATTTTCATGTCCAAGGTAATTCTTTCACCGGGGATGATCAGATCATGAACTAATAGGGAATGTGGTCCCCTTATGTTCCAGATCATTTTATTATCAATCAGCCTCACATCATCTTCTTGAGGGCTAAGCATTCATCGACAGTGTGGTCGGGTTGATTCTTGTTGAGCATAGATGGATGCGCATGTTGGGAGTACCTCATAGCTGAAGCATGACACCTCGACTGTTTTCATTTCTTTGAATATCTTGATGCACCGTATAGGCCTTGGTGTGATTCGAAATGGAGAAGCACAGGCTTTGAGGGAAATTCCCTACCAAGTAGGTGATGGTGCATGGGCCGAATCCTATAGGGTCCCATAATAGTCAGCAACATTTGAGGTATCGTGTGTAGCCTTGTTAGAGGGCCCACTTAACTCTTTTTCGTAGGGTTAAGTATCATCTTTGGGTGCCTTAGTCTCTTATTTGGGCGTCTTTAAGAGCGATATGTATTCTCTCACCCTTCTTTTGACCTCATCCGAGAGGTTTTCATTGCAGTGTTCCCTCTCAGTAATTCCTTTCAGAGGGCTTCTGTCACACTCCAACCTTATGAGGTGTAGCCGACACCTGGTACCTTAACGCCCCGAGTGTACCAGTCATAGAACATGGTGAAAGCATAACAGATCTGGGCCGACAAAGCCTCAGAACGATAGTTATAAAGCAATGTGACATGACATCCTACAAACAGAAGAACCCAACATATGCATAGATACATACTAAGGCCGACAAGGCCAACATAACTTCTAGCCAACATCCAGGCCTACAAGACTATACTTTATAATCTTGACACACAGGACATGTCTACAAGCCTCTAAGAAAGATCAAGTAGAACTATAAATAACTCAAATGTACTCCAGACTCTAGACCTAGCAACACTAAAAGACATGGAGCTCACCACTCAGCTGAACTTTGAAATGCCTACTGTGGAGGCCTATCTAGCTATCCCTCCGAACCTGCACGCATGAAATGCAGCTCCCCTGACAAAGGGACATTAGTACGAATAATGTACCGAATATGTAAGGCAACACTAAAACATAACATTAAGGCATTATCAATTAGAGGGATAATAATCAATCTGAAACCTTTTAATTTCCACTGAGGGTCATGACATACACAATGATTATGCATATAAATATAATTCCACTCTACGGCTAATGTCAATATCATAAGCTCTAACTGCCCAACTGATCAGCAGTAACTGCCCGATCGGTCATAGCTCGATGGTAACTGCATAACTGCTCAATCAGCCGTAGCTCGATGGTATCCATGTCTATCCAACCGGCCGTAGCTCGGTGGTAAGGTAAGAATACCATAGCCACGACCTTATAGGTACTATATATACATGAACATAGGCATTATACATTTATATATATGCCTACAATGCATGAAGAGCCTCTTAGGAGCATTAGAACATCATTCAAAGTGACCTATAGTCGTTCACTCCCCGATTACGTTATGAACATTAACATATTTATCATGTGCCTCATTAGGGACTTAAGAACATATTTAGTCATGCTTTGAAATATATTTCATATGAATGAATAACATGAACATCCTTAACTTACTAAGAGTAGAACCATCTATGAGATATATTACATTTATGTTTCATGGTACTTGGAACATGCCAAAAGAAGGAAAGATTAGCCTTAACATGCCTTTTGTCAATTCTTCCAATAAAAATAACGTACACAATCCGTGCGACATTTTAATCTACAACAAAACGATAACAGAACTATTATTAACTAAGGAAAACTTAGAAAATGATTTGTCGAGCGACAAGATCATCTCACAATAATGATCGATACCCATTTATCCTATTTACCCCATTTATAACACCTTATGTACATTATCAACAACATATCCAGACCTTTCTCCATAATTTCCAACTATAACATAACCCAAGAACAATTCCAAAGCAGTCCCACAACCTACAACACTTCAACTAAAACCCCCAACCTTAATATCATAAATTTAGCTTCTAATCGACTAACCACGACGTAATTAACCTTAAATACGTAGAAAATAATCTTAACCTTACCTCAAGCAGTAGCTACAACTCTTGTAGGAACCTTACTTCACTTCGAAGCAATGTGCAACTCCAACCACGATGGGAGAAACAAGCTTCTACTAGGGCTAAGGGCTTATCGGTGTTTTATTTATGTAACTTACGTTGAGTTTTGGTCTTGGATGAAGGATGATTTTCTTAAAAAGGTTTGAAGGTGTTTAGGGTGTGAAAGAGGAAGACAATGAAGCTCAAGGTCGAATGAGGCACTTAAATAACAAGTTGGGGTGGTGGCACCGCCTTACTTAGGAATACTGGCTTGCTGAGCTAAGACCAAAGCGATCTTCCACCTCGCTATGGAGCTCGCTCGGTGAACTCCCTTGGCTGGTTGTCGGGCAATCTATGTAGTCTGACGGAAATACAAATATCTCTCTACTCCGATATCGTCTTGACAAACTGTTTAATGTGCTGAAAAATAGACTCATAGAACTTCAATTTTATGGGTGGATCACCTCATAGCTCCAAGTATATTGGGATAAAATCGGTATGACATCTGACCTAAATTTCAGCGAACTTCTTAGCGTAACTTGCGATGACCTTTGTCGACGTTTGTTTTACAACTTACTTGACCTCAAAACTTAACATAAGACTATTATAAGATCCAAATATCTCATAAAATTACCTTCTTAGCATATCAATTACTCCTAGCCTCACCCCGAAAGTATGGGCTATTACAATCCACTTTCCTTCGATGAACTTCATCGAAAAGTGTTTTCTTCGATTTGACTAACCCCGAATATTTATGAAACTTACTTAACACGTCAATAAACCTCTCTTAACCTTTTAGAGGGATCTTAACCTCTCCGGAAATACATTAGTTAATTCACAATGCAATCGACGTCAAAAGTATGGGGTGTAACATCTTCCTACTAGGTCCAAAATCTGGTCGACCTCCTTGATCTTTGCCTTGACCATATTAACCTTCTTTTCTAGTTTGCAGATTTTTGTGCGAAGTGAGCAAGTTTCCTCTTCACTGATTAGGTTAACAACTGGGGTAGTGGCGTTCTGGCTATCTTGAACGTCCATTGATAGTCAATCAACCTTCAAAGAGGTGCAACATAGGTAAGGTTTTTGGTATTTTTCTTGTGTTTTATTTTGGTTTTGTGTCCGAAATTTAGAATCATTCAAGAATTCAGATGAAATGCATGTAACCACATAATCATGGAATCACACAATCATATAATTGCAATAGTAATATGCACGTTCCTAAGACCTTTTTACACCAAGGCCCTTATAATCGCTTCAAACATGATTGTGCCAATTGTTAATTCAAACCATTACACCCATAATCATAATTTCATTAATAATAATATTTCTCCAAAAGGGTTACAAAATATGACAAACCCGACAACGGTATATAAAGCAAATAAAGAAAATCAGCAGAAATGGCTTCCAGTAGTAGATGATGAGGCTCTGTCTGTATGACCCTTCTTAGCCCTCCGAAGGGCGGTCTGAATACGAAGTTGAGTTGATGTCAGCAATGAATCTACCTAGAATCCTTTCTTTGTGAAAGTCAGTGGAGCAGTCTCATCCATCGCTCTCTTCATCCAAGTATCGAAGTCCTTTAAGCACTCATGTGTGAATTCCTACTCCTCAGTCAGTCTGACTATGATGACCTGATCATGTTCTATCTTCTCTAGATATTTGGCATCTCAGTCATCAGCTCACCTTTGTGTTAGGTGAGCCTTGATCTCAGCTTTGGAATCTCTGTCTTGGACACAATGGTAATGGTTGGGTCCTGGAGTGATGGTGCCTTGCAAGTGTGTCCTCATCCAGTCTGTGTAGTCTTCATCACATCCAAGATGAAACCTATATTGAGATAAAGTGTCAGGACCTCACATCACTCACCGTTCCATTACCGAATGATATTTACAACCCCTCAAATCTTTTCCTCCTCATAATCGATCACATACTCCCCCATGTTTCTTACTTGGAGTATCACTTGTTTTCTACCAAATAGTCTCAACACCCTAGCAGGTGCATAAGAACGGATTCCTCAGATCCTCATGAGTGGTAAAAATGGGTATTTTTTACCTCTGACCACAACTCAATTGGATATGAAGATGGGGAACATCCACTATATGTTATCCTCTCTTAATCTTGAAAAGATAAAGGCCCAACCCTCTTTGGTTAGGTTCCTGATATTCGGACAGTGGGTTTTGAGGTTATCTTTCCTCTTTTGGTTATCTAGGTATAAGGGACCCTCGAATTTGTTCAAGTGTTTGATGATCCACCGTTGTAATAGCAAATTGCACATTTGGAAGTACCTATGAAGGTTTTGGCATTGACCTAGGGCTCGATATATGTCGACTAGGATAACGGGGACCAGGTCAGTATTTGGTTTCTCCATTTGTGGTTATGCCATGAAAGATAGCATGGGTGACATAAATGACACGGGTATCTATGGAAAGGTGTTAGTCTTTGGGAAAAATCATGAGTTCTAGAAGGTATATGGAAAAGGCTAGGGGTCGGGTGGCCTCACAGTCGGCAAAAGACCGGAACTTGATGGAGTGCTCTATGAATCACCTCTTAGTCCCAAAACAGTTGTACAAATCCCTAAAGGCTACGGTTTGACCAAAGATCTAATTGGAACTTGTGAAGGATAAAAGCTTCATGATCTCATTGGGAGTGTATGCAGGAGCAAAAGGTTGTGATCATGTTTCTTCCTTCTCCTCATACATGTTCTGTTACTGTCTATGCAATCCCGGATCTCATCTAAAGTAGGGATTGTTTCTATCTCTCCGAACCTAAATACTATTTTATCACAATTCTAAACCCGGTGAGGACTTCTATCAGCTTCCCACAACCTTTCATTGTCATCAGCGATGGTAGGTGTCCTAAACATTCTGTAACCTTTCTTTGTTATGCAGCATCTAACCAAGCTCACTAGATTTTCAGCATCTCAGGTGCCTCGAGGACCATGGCGAACTTAAGGTTGATATGCATCTACAAAACAGAGAACAATTAATTCCCCTCAGAGGACAATGGTTTAGCATATAAGGCACAACCATGTTTCCAGTTAGCAAGTAGTTGGATGCAGTGTCACATGAAATTTACAAGTATTTATTAATATTTACAAGTCATAACCATCGAGTTCCATTAATATTTACAAGTATTTATTACAATCACATGAAAATAATATATGAAAAATAAAGAGATTTAGTAAGGTTGGTAAGCATACCGAGCCCACCAGTTAACTATTTTCACCCATGGTTGGGCCTTCAAAATACAACTCAGACTCTATGGAGGAAAGAGGACATCGGGCCTCTGGCCCAAAAAAGTTGTGGCTAGGTAGTTTCGGCTCGAGTGGCCCATACGTGCGGGTCATGCAAGGAAAATGAGAGGGGGAAAAGAAAAGCGCGGTTAGAAAGTATTTGACTTATCTAAATTATTTACAACATTTTTACAAGTATATATGTATGTCACATAACGATCAACTCAGGACTATGAAAGTAAAAGCCCAAATAGATATACTAATGCAAACTAGCCCATTATTTAGGGCTAATATCAACAAATAAAAAGAAAGCATTAATGGGCCTGTCCTATCTCAGACACACAATATCAGCAAAGTGAAGCAAAATAACGCAAATGGACCTGACCCTAAGTGACAATGATATAGGGTAGTATAAGTATGACATAGAAAGAGAAAAAGACAATGGGCCTAACCCAAATACATTGTAGCAACAAGTGGGGAAAATCTAGTGACAAAGGAAATGGGCTAGGCCCAAAGCAAGTTTATGGTGTCTTAACAATTGTGATATACAATGAGTATACCTAATATACACTTGTGTATAATAAGTATATACAATGAATATTTTATATATCTCCATGTATATCCAAACTAAGGCAAGAGCAAATAAATAAATCAAGACAAAACTGTAGGATTGACAAGTATACACATGAATACAACATATTAAAATGCAGATACTCTCTATTTTGTCACTCCAAGTCTTAATTAAATTCTATTCAAACTCAGGTCAGTTAAGAGAAGGATTACACAGTTCATTGGTTCAGGCTACCACACTAACAGAGATGGAAAATCAGGAGACTGTCATAAAAAAACAGAAGTATGGACACAGTAACACTTGGTCTACACAACCCACACATTCAAGAAACACAATAGCAATCACAAACATAGTAATTCAAGGGTTATATTCATGTTATTAGTGGCAGAACTACATCACAGGGGAAGCAAATAGACCTTATGAACTACAACTAAACACTTATCCATTCATTTTGAAACTCAAATTAATTTCTTAGACATTAGTTCTAAATTATCTAAAGAGATGCATAAGTGATTACATGAACCATATTGATTCACATAGATCCTAGCAGGACATAGCCTTCCTTATAGAAATGCAAACAAATAAAAAAGGTAAAGCAGGCTCAGAAATTAAAGCTGAAATGCTTGACATTGCACTCACAAACTAACATGGATTCACACACAGTCAAAGACTTAATGATGACTCCTTCAAAAGTTAAATTGATACTAAGCACATTATAAAAATGGACAAAGGATATGCTGATTCTATTTAAAACACAAACTAGTCAGAATAAACAACCTAGTTGTCATATCTTTTACACATATTCTTATATCCAAACAAATGAGACACAACAGATACTCAGACCGCTCTTGAACATGTTTCATGCAAATACTCACTTAAACCTATCAAATTCATAGTTTAGGTCATCTAGTAAGGGCAAACTAACAATTTTGGGCTAACAAATTGCTATGGAGATTGATTACATGTTGTCATAAATTCAAACACAAGTTAACTGACTAACATTGCTAGTGTGGACATGACAATGGAATTTTCCCATCAATACAATACATAACACAAAAGCCGCACAAATACTTAGTTCATATAAACATCAGAGACAACATGAAACATGGACTAATGTTATCTTCATATTAGATCACTATAATTAGCAAGACTAGACATTATACCTAAACACATGAACTAATGTATGGGTCTTAAACCAATAGATTTACAGGGATGAAGAACATACAACCCATAGGATATTTGATGAGCCTAATCTTGAATTAATATGTAAAATAACCAAACATTGCAAACTTGCAAAAACACCACACAAAATCTAGAAATTATATATCATACTTTTAAGCTAGTGTTCATGTATTCTGATTAGTATTTGAACCTAGATCAACAAGTGTGGAATGTATACGAACACATAGGAATACTAAGCCAACATACAGACCAACAGTAAGCCCAAATCAACATGAACATGTAGGAATACTAAATAAACATACAGACTAATATATATATATATATATATATATATATATATATATATATATGAACACACATGAACACTACATAGTCATACAAACTAGTATTAAACCTAACTTAGCAATAAACGACATACATGAAAAGACAAAATGATCTAATATCACATGAAAACACATAGACAAACCAATATCATTCAAAAATACATAAAAGGGAGACAACAGAAGGAAAGTTTACCTCTTTATGGGGAAGCCTAGGGTCGAGGGTGAGTTGAGAAGATCATTGAGCTTCATTGCCACACGAGACTCAGCCCCCTCCCCGACACAAGAGAAGTGAAAACTTTTAGACTAAAGAAACCAGACTCAATTAAGTAAAGGCTCATTAAACCAAACCCTAGGTAAATTAAAACTAGGTTAAAATTGCTCCCGAAAGACTTTTTGTGTTCTAACTATTTCAGACTTGTTTTTGCTGTGAGGGTGGGGTACTTTATATAGAACCCCAAAACCCTAGGATTTTAGACTCAAATCGATGTGGAAGATGGGTTTTGGGGGGGGGGGGGAATTAACTCAAATTCCCTCCCAAGTTCAACACCTAATCAGAATCAAATGTTTGAAATTGAATAGGACGAAACCCATTGGTTGGACATAGTCACAGAAAAATCAAGCAAATGAGAGAGAAAGAGTTTTTTTACCTTTCTCCTAGTTGAAATACGATAGAAACAGGATGATTCATTTACTACCATTGCCGAAAATGGCCATACAACGACTGAAAAAACTGATGGCTTCTGGATTTTTGCCAATTTGGGAAGACAATAGCGTGGATAGGGTTTGGATCCTTGAACCATCGATGAGAAATGAATTAAGATGAAGGTTTTGGGCATTAAAAGGGGTATTGGGCCGGGTCACGATCCATTTTGGACTGGGCTCAGTAAAAAAATAAAAGGAATTAGCCAAATTTTGTGAAATTAAAGGCATTGAGAAGAATGGCCGCATTAATGTGGCAATTAATTGAATTTAATGCATGGCTAGGTCCTTTCAATTATGACCAAATCCGTGCAAAACATTTCAACTAAAGATCAATTTGGCACTAATTTAAAATAAAACCTTTTCAATTATAACCAAAATGTAAAACTTTTCTATTAAACTAAAATAACACAAAATTGAGATGTAATTTAATTCTCTATTTAATTAAATAAATTTCTCAATTTTGATGGAGTAAAATATTTATCAATTTAACCATAAATAATTTTGAACAATCAATTACATAATTGTTTTTTCTTTACTATTTTGAATTCAAAATTGATAATTGTATTTAAAAATCTTAATATATAAAATATGATATACAATAATATACTGGATGGTATTTTACCAAATAAAAATGGTAAAATATTTTTGCGATAATTTTATAAAATTATTTTTGCCTCGTAAAAAGTACATTTCACTCCGTCTGCGACTCAAGAACCTTGAATAATTAAATAAAATTATTGGAGGGGAACAATTAGGTGTCAACATATATCACTGTTGATTTTACTGAGCTCATAATTTACTCTATTTATTGGATTTAAATTGTTTCATTAATACTGTTTCAATGCATTTATTATGAAGATTATTTTCTTTATATGAATTCTTTCCATTAAACACTCATTGAGTACCTCGTACTAGGTGTACTATTATTATTTTTAATGGTTTGTGTCACACCCCAAGTCTGGACGGGGTGGACCATGCTCTATATGCAATTACTATAAACTTATAACAGATTACATGACGTAACTTAAAAGACAAATGGAAATGCAATGACCTCCGTATACAAATGTGGTCACTGGTCTATGATATGCAACTGTTATACAATCTGCATACAACTAAACCCACCAATAATTTCTATGAAGCCTCTTTGAATACCTAAAACTGAACAACTAATACAAGTGTCGAACAAGGCATCAACCTACCCGTAATCTCTAATATTAGTGAGAACATTAGACTTGACTCAACTCTAGATGGAAATGGAGCTTACAATTCTTCAGATAAACATCTGTTCTATCTAGCAAGAAAATTAGCCGCCCTGTATATTTGGACCTGTAATGTGAAATATAACAAATACAACACCCCCAACAAAAGGAATGCCAGTACAGAAAAATTATACCGAGTACGTAAGGCAGACAGAAAAGCATGTACAAATATAGAAGCTCATACAAGAGATATATGGAATGAAATCAACCAAATACATCACAAGGATCTAAAACATGCTACATGAACTCATATTAAGTCATACAATATTTAAGACGTTCTGAACATTTTTTTGTGTCTTTCTTATGATAGTTTTGGGTCACTATGTAGACCGACGTTCTAGGATCGTTCACTATAACACTTGAAATCATTGTTCATTAGATTATTTCTTTACCTCCTTTAGAACATGTGAGCCATACGAGGTCATGTGGAATTCAACATATAATAACAATGCAGTAATGTATATATGAATGACCATGAGGTGGCGCATATGCATTTCATTGGTCCATCCATAGGGCTTACCTTTATCGGAGCTAAACTATGTGTTTCATTTTTCATACCGTCCATAGCCAACATTTACTATACAAATGCACTTATGTGTACACCAAAGGACCATCCATCGGGCACGTAATACATGAATATGCAATGTGCAATGCAAGTAACCATATGTCACGTCCCAAAATCCACCCTAGACGCAACATACATCCGATGCTATGAATAACAACAGAAGCACCTTAGAAAATCAATAAATGTCTAATCTCTTTTAATAATCATTTAACATATATTTAATACAAGATATGAATAGACAAATGTAAGCAAACTCTTACTTATTAAAACTATAGAAGTCTAATATGAATAATCAATTATAAAATGTGGCAATTCCTCAATAAGTCGTACGAGACTTTGAACATCGACCCACAATCTGGCAACTATCTATGAAGCTTCTAGGATAAATAAATGTCTAACTTTGAGACTCAACCCGAAAACTAAAAGCAATAAACTAAGATAGAGGGGTGTCCCACGAACAAGCATGTGGGCTCACCAATAAGTCTGGAAAGCAGCAAGTTCTTCTACTTCATACGTGTACTACAAACCTGCTCTTCTTCGTTACCTAACATACCATAAAAACAATGGTATGTCTGAGTACTGGGTACTAAGTGAGTGTCTCCGAAATAATATTTAATAGAAAAATATATAAGTACTAAGTGTAATTAAAAACAGTATTAAGAAACAGATTAAAATAAATGATAACATCTCATTAACATCTGGTATAAGTCAATGGTGAAGAAATAATCACTTTGAATCCTTAAGTCATTCTCGTTACCTTAAGTTTTTTACAGAATAGTTCGAAATTCCAAAGATAGAGTAAGTCAGTAACCTTAGTAAAATCACCAGTAAAAGCCAATAACACAATAATATATCAATTTCAACTTATTGTACCATTTATCACGTAAAGTATTCTCCCTCATGAACTCAAGATCATCAACAAGACACTCATAAGAAGCCAAAGTGTAACACATTCCAATACAGGCCTAAATCAATATAAATAAGGGATGACCACTTAAGGTTCCCTAAACTACATATAAGCACCATATGGGTGCTATCAACTTATGATGATTACCCTTCCTCCTGAATAGCTAGGCAAAAGCACACCGGGACTACTAACCCTTGATGACCACTCTTCATCTTGAATGGCTAGGCATGAACCACATTGAGGCTATCGACCCTCGATGGCCACTCTTCTTCCCGAATGGCTAGACAAACTCCACTAGGATCCATAGTGACTATCCTTCCTCCCAAGTAGCTTGGCCAAATACAACTAATAGAAATCATTGCATAATAACTGAATCATAATCATAACATGTAACCTGAATCACAAGCCATGAATTATGTTCATCATCCTGTTAATAAGAGTGTACCAATGTCATTAATCGATTTAGAAACCAAGTTCACATCATTAATCAATTTTCATTAAATGAGACCCATTCATAAGGCAAAACACTTCAATAAATAAACCTTACAAATCGAGTTAAAAACATCTCTTATAGGGGTAAATCATATTCGAAGTTCACTTAAGCATATCTAAAGCTCACTTAAGCATATACCCACGGAGAGGGGAAGAACCCTTACATTATAAATAACTTTGGCCTCATATATGGAACCATATATGGAGCATATTTTGCCAAAGAGACAAACTGAAGATAATACTTCTTCTCAATCCTACCATTCTGCTTATGCTTTTCAAATTCAACGGGCTTTTCCTCCTTGACCTAAACTTGCAGAAAGTGCTTAATAAAAGCATTAGAAAACTCATCACAAGTTGTTGATAGTGCATCCACCCCGCGAGACTTCTCCCATGGCTCATACCAGATATTAACAATATCCTGCAACTGATAAGCTCCCAACTCTGCTGCCTATATCTAAGTAACATGTATATCATGAAAGATTTTCTACAGCCCATCAATAAAATTATATGGATCTTCCTTCTTACAAGATCCTGTGAACACTGTAGGTCCTTACATAAAAATTCAGGAGTCTTGGAACTAGATGACTCCCCAATAGTTCCCGTGTTGGAGTCGTTCCCTGATGTTGGGCTTGAGCAGCCACAAGTTGGGTGAGTAGATGAATAACTCCCCTAACATCAGAGTCAGTAGAATTGGAATCTCCACATGCCCTGTAGCATTAGGTGTGGGTGTTGTACCTGAATTGGCTCCTTGAGAATGGACATCTTTCTCACGAGTAGTATTAGCAGCAGCTCTCTTTCTTGTAATTACTTTTCTTTTCACAGGAATTCTCCGAAATATGTAATATGTAAGAGTTAGAAGGATGTCCAGAAGGTATAGCTCTAACTATATGATCTAGAGTATGAAAGAAGTGAGACAATCATAGATGTCTTGGTGGTCAACTATTTACATGTATAGAACCCTCACACACATAAAAGTGACCTCACTAGACATAGTTTCATAAACTCCCAAAGACACGTGAACCTAGTGCTCTGATACCAAGCTTTGTAACGCCCCAAACCATGGCCTGCGCGAAGCACGACACTCGGTTCCTGGCTAAATGTGATCAAGTAAACCACATGGCTGTTGAATCAACATGGGCATCAAAACATACTATAGTAATAATTTAAAAATATATAATTCAAACTTGATAAATTGGTAATCTAAAATTATATTACGGAAATAGTCTGTAATTATAATAAGTCTGAGTAACTAAAAAACTAACATGACATGATAACTAGTCTAGTCTATGAAACCTCTAACAACATGAGTCTGCAAAACTGTTTTCCAGGACATGGCCTTGGCATACCTCTACTAATAATGCAACATCATAAAGATAACTAGACTGACACCTCAAATGACAAGGGGCTCACCAAGTAGCTGATACTGAAGCAATCCTAATAAGCAGATCCATTGTCATGAAACTCGACACCTGCACTGTGAAGTGCAGGCCCCATTCAAAGGGATGTTAGTAGATTTTGAATTGTACTGTATGTAAAGTAACAGAAAGAATAAATAGTTGTGGGGTGCTCGGGAAAGGCAACCCAAATCAATAAACAGCTACTGTAGTGAATCTGAAACTGATAACTGAACAAGATAGCAAATAATATGAATACTTCCTATACTGAAATGGATAGTCACCTCCTTATTCTAAGCTATAATATTAGCTGCATTTTAAAAATGGGGATCAAGACCATACAAAAAACTCCTAACTTGTGTCCTCATGTCTGGAACCATATGTGGAGCATACTTTGCCAAAGAGACAAACTGAAGATAGTACTCATGCACACTCCTACCGTTCTGCTTAAGCTTTACGAATTCAATGGGCTTTGCCTCCTTGACCTCAATTTGCAGAAAGTGCTCAAGAAAAGCATCATCAAACTCATCACAAGTTGTTGAAGGTGCATCCTCCCTGCGGGACAGCTCCTATGACTCATACCAGATATTAGCAACATCCTATAACTGATAAGTTCCCAACTCTGCTGTCTATATTTAAGTAACATGCATATCACGAAAGAATTTTCTATAGCACATCAAATAAATTATATGCATCTTCATTCTTACAAGACCCTGTGAACACTGGAGGTCCATACATAGAAATTTATGAGTCTTGGAACTAGATGACTCCCCAATAGTTCCCGTACTTGGAGTCATTCCCTAACGTTGGGCATGAGCAGCCACAAGTTGGGTGAGCAGCTGAATAGCTCCCCTAACATCAGATTCAGTTAAATTGGGTAGCGAAATTGGGATCTCCATAGGCCCTGTAGCATCCGGTGTTGGTGTTGTACCCGAATTGGTTCCCTGAGCCTGACCATCTTCCTCACGAGCAACATTATCAACAACTCTCTTACTTGTAGTTAATTTTATTTTCGCAGGCATTTTCCAAAATACATAATATGTACGAGTTAGAAGGATATACTGAAGGTATATCTCTAACTGCATGATCTAGAGTATGAAAGAAGTGAGACAATCTTAGATGTCTTGGTGGTCAAATGTTTACATGTATGGGGCCCTCACACACATAAAAGTGACCCTACTGGACACAGTTTCATAAACTCCCTAAGACACTTGGACCTAGTGTTCTAATACCAAGCTTTATCACGCCCGAAATAATGGAGTGGGCGAAACACGGCACTCAGTGCCTGACTACATATGATCGAGTAAACCACATAGCTAATGAATCAACATGGGCATCAAAACATGTTATAGTAATAATTTAATAACATATAATTCAAACTTGATGAATTGGTAATCTAAAAGCATATTGCGGAAATAGTCTGTAATTATAATAAGTTTAAGTAACTAAAAAACTGACAAGACATGATAACTAGTCTAGTCTATGAAACCTCTAACCACATCAGTCTGCAAAATTGTTTATCGGGACAAGGTCTGGCATACCTCTAGTAAAAATGCAACATCATAAAGATAACTAGACTGACACCTCAAATGATATTGGGCTCACCAAGTAGCTGATACTGAAGCAATCCTACTAAGCAAATCTATCATCATGAAACTCGACACCTACACTGTGAAGTGCAGGCCCCATACAAAGGGATGTTAGTAGATTTTGAATTGTACTGTATGTGAAGTAACAGAAAGAATAAATAGTTGTGGGGTGCTCGGGAAAGGCAACCCAAATCAATAAACAGCTACTATAGTGAATCTGAAACTGATAACTGACAACTGAACAAGATAGCAAATAATATGAATACTTCCTATACTGAAATGGATAGTCACCTCCTTATTCTAAGCTATACTATTAGCTGCATCGTAAAAATGGGGATCAAGACCATACAAAAAACTCCTAACTTATGTCCTCATGTCTGGAACCATATGTGGAGCATGTGGAGCATACTTTGCCAAAGAGACAAACTGAAGATAGTACTCATGCACACTCCTACCGTTCTGCTTAAGCTTTACGAATTCAATGGGCTTTGCCTCCTTGACCTCAATTTGCAGAAAGTGCTCAAGAAAAGCATCATCAAACTCATCAAAAGTTATTGAAGGTGCATCCTCCCTGCGGGACTGCTCCCATGACTCATACCAGATATTAGCAACATCCTATAACTGACAAGTTCCCAACTCTGCTGTCTATATTTAAGTAACATCCATATCACGAAAGAATTTTCTACAACACATCAAATAAATTATATGCATCTTCATTCTTACAAGACCATGTGAACACTGGAGGTCCATACATAGAAATTTATGAGTCTTGGAACTAGATGACTCCCTAATAGTTCCCGTACTTGGAGTCATTCCCTGACGTTGGGCATGAGCAGCCACAAGTTGGGTGAGCAGCTGAATAGCTCCCCTAACATCAGATTCAGTTAAACTGGGTAGCGAAATGGGATCTCCGTAGGCCCTGTAGCATCTGGTGTTGGTGTTGTACCCGAATTGGTTCCCTGAGCCTGAACATCTTCCTCACGAGCAACATTATCAACAACTCTCTTACTTGTAGTTAATTTCCTTTTTGTAGGCCTTTTCTGAAATACGTAATACGTACGAGTTAGAAGGATATATTGAGGGTATAACTCTAACTGTATGATCCAGATTATGAAAGAAGTAAGACAATCCTAGATGTCTTAGTGGTCAACTATTTACATGTATAGGGCCCTCACACACATAAAAGTGACCCCAATGGACATAGTTTCATAAACTCTCTAAGACACTTGAATCTAGTGCTCTGATACCAAACTTTGTCAGGCCCCGAACCATGGCTTGGGCGAAATATGACACTTGGTGCCTGACTGCATGTGAACGAATGAACCACATGGTTGTTGAATCAACATGTTCATTAAAACTTGCTATGGTAATGATTTAAAAATATGTAATTCAAACTTGATGAATTGGTAATCTGAAAGCATATTGCAGAAATAGTCTGGAATTATAATATGCTGAGTTACTGAAAAAATAACATGACATGATAACTAGTCTAGTCTTTGAAACCTCTGATAACATGAGTCTGCAAAACTGTTTACCAAGATAGGGCCCTGGCATACCTCTACTAATAATGCAATATCATAAAGATAACTATACTGACACCCCGAATGAGATGGGGCTCACCAAGCAGCTGCTATTGAAGCAATCCTACTGAGCAGATCAGTCGTCCTGAAACTCGGCACCTGTATCATGAAGTGCAGGCCTCATGCAAAGGGATGTTAGTACATTTTGAATTGTACTTTGTGTAAAGAAACAGAAAGAATAAATATTTTTGGGGTGCTTATAAAAGGCAACCCAAATCAATAAACAATTACTCTATCGAATCTAAAACTGAAACTGATAACTGATAACTGAACAAGTAAGCACAGAATATGAATACTTCCTGTATTGAAATTGAGAGTCATCTGTTTAATTGAAATCATAAATAACTGTGGCCTTAAGCCCAATATATGTGCATAAATCTGTGGCCTCAGCCCCAAGTATATGTATACATAAACCTTGGTCTTAGGCCTAATATATATATGTGGCCTTGGGCCTAAAAATACAGGTGCTTAATATGATACTGAAATATACTAATATGGAATATTGAACATGAACTCATGAACTGATTAAGAGTGTTGAAGCTTTAACTAATTTACAAACATATCCAGTATTCTAGATCGAGACTCGTTGGTATCAAACACAAGTCTATACTAATTACACATTGAGTTCACAATAATCAAAGTGATAATTATGAACAACAACGTATTTATGTTCTTGGAGGATAGACATTCTTGTCTTTTCATGAACAAGGGCGTAATATCAAATTCTAAAGTAATTCACAGTAATCTCGATGAATGAGGTATGGGGATGATTAAAGACATTTTCACACGTAGATAAAAGCTCTACATACCTTTATCGCTCAGAAATGTGTCTTAAAATCTAAACTTGGAAGTAGAAATCTAGAGACTGAACCTTGAGCCTTGGAATTGAGTTTATCTTGAAAACCCTAGGTTAAGAACAATGAATTTATGCTTAGATTTCATGTATACGTTTTAGTATTCACTTGGAATACTTAGAATAGGCTTACCTTGGTGTATGAGAGTGATTGGAGGAGAGAACCTTCGTGCTAGGGTTTTAGAATAGTGAAATCTGATTTTCTAGACTAAGTTGCGTATTTACACTGTTTGCTGTCGGAAGGATTTGATGGTCGATATTGATGGTCCGTCAATATTTTTACGATCTAAGTCTGGACCATCAATAATTGTACGGTCTGACTTGTATGATCCGTATAATCGGACCATCAAATTATTTACCACTTTTCTAGTAACCTCTTAAACTTAAAAGTTTGAGATAGTAAACAATAATGGGCCATATAATCTTCTATAGTCCGAAAAATTTACTGTACACCATCAATTCTAAAAAAACATTGATTGTTCATTTCGATGGTCCGTAAAATATTTTACGGTCTGTCAATCCTGGCGTAAAATCTGATGTGTATAACTGAAACTGGTTTTTCATTTTAAACTTCTCATTTTGGTTTCCTAACCCCTGGATCATGAATATATCTTAGTTTAGAGGTATGAGGTGTTACAATATCTCCCCCTTGGGATCATTCATCCTCGAATGTTGGGTTTGGGTGATCGAACTTATATACGTTAAGAACGTAACTACACGAATACTGGAATGAATCATTATCTAACTGAAAAGAGTGTTGAACTGAATAGATACTGAACTGAATACTATACTGAATTACTGAACTGAATACTAAGCTGAAGTACTGAAGTGAAGTATTAAACTGAATTTTAAACTGAAGTACTGAACTGAATAGGAGGCACGAGTGTAAAGGTTAGTTACCTTCAATATTTTCTGCTTGCTCCTCAAATAAGTGCGGATATATGGACTTCATGTCTTCTTCGGCTTCCCATGTAGCCTCCTCAACATTCTGACTTCTCCACAACACTTTCACTGAGGCAATTTCCTTAGTTCTTAATTTTCAAATCTGACGATCCAAAATAGCCACAGGGACCTCTTCATAGGCCAGGCCTTCCTTAACTGTAATGAAATTGGTAGGAACAACCAATAATAGGTCTCCCACACACTTTCTGAACATAGATACATGAAACACTGAATGCACAACAATCAAATCTTGTGGAAATTCAAGTTCATAAGCCACTTGGACAACTCTCCTCAAAATCCTGTATGGTCCGATATATTCGGGACTGAACTTCCCTTTCTTCCATATCTCATGACACCTTTCATAGGTGAAACTTTCAGAAATACCCAATCATCAACTTGAAATTCTAAGTCTCTACGCCTCACATTTGAATAGGACTTTTGGCGACTCTGTTCTATTTTCAAATGCTCCTGAATCAACTTGACTTTCTCCATAACTGGACCAAGTATTGTCCTAAAAACTCTGCTTCACCAACTTTGAACCAACCAATTGGTGATGTACACCTTCTCCCACAAAGAGCTTCAAATGGTGCCATCTAGATGCTAGTATGATAACTTTTATTATAAGCAAACTCAATAAGAGATAAGTGATCATCCTAATTACCTTTAAAATTGAAAATGCATGACCTCAACATATCCTCAAGAGTCTGAATATTATGTTATTCCTGGTCATTTGTGTGAGGATGAAAAGTTATGTTGAGATTCACCTTGGTACCCAATCCTTTCTGGAAAGACTTCCAAAAGTGTGGTGTGAACTGAGCACTACGATCTGAAATAATAGATATTGGGGTCCTATGAAGCCTGACAATTTTTTGGATATACAACTTAACATAATCCTCTATTGAATCTGTGGTCTTAATTGGCAAGAAGTAGGCTGATTTAGTCAGTCGGTCCACAATCACCCAAATCGAGTCATGCCTTCAGGCTGAACGAGGTAGACCTGTTATAAAGTCCATGTTTATCATCTCCCATTTTCAAACAAAAATGATAATATTCTAAGCCAATCCACCAGGCCTCTGGTGCTCGGCTTTCACCGACTGATAATTTGGACACTTGGCTACAAAATTTGCCACATTCCTCTTCATGTTGTTCCACCAATAAATCTCCTTAAGATCATGATACATTTTTGTAGAACCTGAGTGAATATAATATCTGAAATTATGCACTTCTGTCATGATCCTCTCTCTGAGTCCATCCACATCTCGAACACATAACTTGTCTTGGTACCTCAAAGTACCGTCATCTCCCCCTTGTTCAAACGATGTAGTCTTATGCTTGTGAATCCCCTCTTTCAGCTGCAACAAAAAGGGATCATTAAATTGTTTCTCCTTCACTTCGACTACTAAAGAGGATTCAGACTTGTTCTGTACAACAACACCACCATCTTCGGAGTCCATGAGTCGAACTCCTAGAATGACTAGTCGATGAATCTCATTCGTCATGGTTCTCTTATCATTTTTAACATGAGCTAAACTTCCCATGGATGGCCGACTAGGAGCATTGACTACCACGTTCGCTTTCCCTGGGTGGTAGAGAACATCTATGTCATAATCCTTTATCAATTTGAGCCATCTCCTCTGCTTGATATTCAACTCTCATTGCTTAAAAATGTACTGAAGGCTCTTGTGATCTGTGAAAATGTCAATGTGAACTCCAAACAAATAATGACTCCATATTTTGAGCACAAAAATCACGGTTGTCAATTCTAAATCATGAGTTGGATAATTCTTTTCATGAGGTTTAAGTTGTCTAGATGCATAAGCTATAACCTTACCATGCTGCATTAAAACGCATCCAACACTAACGCCTGATGCATCATAATATACTACGAACCCCTTGGTTCCCTCTGGCAATATTAACACTGGAGCAGAAGTCAATCTCATTTTCAGTTCTTCGAAACTACGATCACAGGTATCTGCCCACTGGAATTTGACTTTCTTCTAAGTCAATCTAGTCAATGGAGCTGAGATGGAAGAAAAACCTTCTACGAATCGTCTGTAATATCCTGTCGACCCAAGAAACTCCGTATATCTGAAGCAGAAGTGGGTTTGGGCCAATTCTTAACAATGTCTATTTTCTGAGAGTCAACCTGAACGCCTTTGCCTGAAATCACATGGCCTAAGAATGCCACTGATTTAAGCTAAAATTGACACTTGGAAATTTTTTCATAGAGCTCGCAGTCATGAAGTGTCCGCAATACAATTCTGAGATGTTCTACATGATCAGCATCACTATGGGAATAGAGTAGAATATCATCAATGAAGACAATAATGAAAAGATCGAGATAAGGCTTGAAGACCATGCTCTTAAGATCCATAAAAGTAGCTGGGGTATTCGTCAATCCGAATGACATGACACAAAATTTGAAATTACCATAACGAGTTCTGAAGGCAGTTTTCAGAATATCAACTTCTATAACCTTAAGTTGATGGTATCCTGATCTAAGGTCAATCTTAGAATAACTCTTAGAACGTTGAAGTTGATCGAATGCACATACGCAAAGACCCTTCTTTCTTTCAAGCAAACAAGACTGGTGCACCCCATGACGAGACACTTGGTCTAATAAATCCCTTATCAAGGAGATCTTTCAACTAAGCTTTTAATTCTGTTAACTATGTTGTAGCCATTATGTATGGCAGAATAGATATCGTCTTAGTACCGGTAAGTAAATCAATTCCAAAGTCAATCTCCCTATCGGGAGGAACTCCAGGAAGATCTTCTAGAAACTCATTCTCATTGACAACCGGTACTGACTGAAGAGTCGGGGTCTGGGTATCTGCATCCCTAACCTGAACTAGATGGTAAATATACCCATTGGATATCATCTTTCTAGCTTTAAGATAGGTAATAAACCTCCATATGGGTGCTACTGCATTACCCTTCCATTCTATGATTGGTTCGCCGGGAAATTCGAAACTGACAATTTTGTTCTATAACCTATTGTGGCAAAACATGAAGACAACCAATCCATACCCATGATTACATCGAAGTTTACCATTTCTAACTCTACCAGATTGGTTATGGTAATGTAGTGATAGACTTTAATTGGACAACCCCTATAAATCTGCCTAGATATAACTGACTCACCAATTGGAGTGGATACCTCAAAAGGTTCATGTAACTTTTCTAGTTCTATATCAAATTTCTTAGAAACAAATAGAGTTACATATGATAGAGTGGATCAAAGATCCATAAGGGCATAAACGTCAAAAGTGAAGACCGTTAATATACCTCTGATGATATCTGTAAGAGCCTTTGTATCCTAACGGCTAGCTAAAGCATATAGGCAGTTTAGACCTCCACCTGTGTTACCAGACTTAGCCACACCATGCCCTGATTGGGTTTGAGAATTGCGATTGACTGCTGAATTTGTGGAGTGAGCTACATTACCACCAGTACCTTGCCTTGCCGATGGGCAATCTTTTAGAAAGTGACCTTGTTGACCACACCCAAAGTAATCATCCATACCTGAACGACACACCATTGAGTGCCTCTTACCACAAGTGTTGCAAGTAGGATGCTGGAAACTCATGTAGCCTACGCTGACTTATGAATCTGAGCCTGCTGCTCTAAAGTTTTGCCTCTTATTATCATTTCTGAACTTTGGGGCTGAGGCACTAGCTGAATATGGATCAGGTCCTGATAATCTATTTTGATAGAATTTTCTACCTCCACCTCCTCCATGGCTGAAGTGACCAGAGGACTTAGCTCTTTTGTTAAACTCTTTATCCTCTTCTTTCTGCAAAGCTTCATCCTTCTTTAACTTGTTCTCATTACCTTGTACGAAAGAAACCATCTTCGTGATAGTCATCTCCTTATTCCGAGCTGTAATATTAGCTGTATCATAAAAACGGGGATCAAGACCATACACAAAACTCCTAACTTTGGCCCTTATGTTTGGAAACCATATGTGAAGCATACTTTGCCAAAGAGACAAACTGAAGATAGTACTCCTGCACACTCTTACCGTTCTACTTAAGCTTTTCAAATTCAGTGGGCTTTGCTTCCTTGAACTCAATTTGCAGAAAGTGCTCAATAAAAGCATCATCAAACTCATCACAAGTTGTTGAAGGTGCATCCTCCTCGCGGGACTGCTCCCATGACTCATACCAGATATTAGCAATATCCTACAACTGATAAACTCCCAACTTTGCTGCCTATATCTAAGTAACATACATAGAATGAAATATTTTCTATAGCCCATCAATAAAATTATATGGATCTTCCTTCTTACAAGACCATGTGAACACTGGAGGTCCATACATAGAAATTTATGAGTCCTAGAACTGGATGACTCCCCAATAGTTCTCGTGCTTGGAGTTGTTCCCTAACGTTGGGCTTGAGTAGCCACAAGTTGGGTGAGCAGCTGAATAGCTCCCCCAACATCATAGTCAGTAGAACTAGGTAGCGAAATTGGGATCTCCGTAGTCCCTGTAGCATCAGGTGTGGGTGTTGTACCCGAATTGGCTCCATGATCCTGAACATCTTCCTCACGAGCAACATTAGGAGCAACTCTCTTGCTTGTAGTTAATTCCTTTTCGCAGGCATTTTCTGAAATATGTAATACGTACTAGTTAGAAGGATATACTGAAGGTATAGCTCTAACTGGATGATCTAGAGTATGAAAGAAGTGAGACAATGCTAGATGTCTTGGTGGTCAACAATTTACATGTATGGGGCCCTCACACATTAAAAATGACCCTATTGAACACAGTTTCATAAACTCCGTAAGACACTTGAATCTAGTGCTCTGGTACCAAGCTTTGTCACCCCCGAACTATGGCCTGGGTGAAACACGACACTCGCTGCCTGACTGCATATGATCGAGCGAACCACATGATTGCTGAATCAACATGGGCATTAAAACATGATATAGTAATGATTTAAAAACATGTAAGTCAAACTTGATGAATTGGTAATATGAAAGCATATTGCGGAAATAGTCTGTAATTATAATAAGTCTGAGTTACTAAAAAACTAACATGACGTGATAACTAGTCTCGTCTATGAAACCTTCGACAACATGAGTCTGCAAAACTATTTACCGAGACAAGGCCCTGGCATACCTCTACTAATAATGCAACATCATAAATATAACTAGACTGACACCCTGAATGATAAGTGGCTCACTAAGCAGCAGATACTGAAGTAATCCTACTGAGCATATCCATCGTCCTGAAACTCGGCATCTGCACTATGAAGTGCAGGCCTCATCCAAAGGGACGTTAGTACATTTTGAATTGTACTTTGTGTAAAGCAAGAGAAAGAATAAATATTTTTGGGGTGGTTAGGAAAGGCAACCCAAATCAATAAACAAATACTCTACCGAATCTAAAACTGAAACTGATAACTGAACAAGGAAACAACGAATATGAATACTTCCTGTACTGAAATGGAGAGTCACATGTTTAACTGAAATCATAAATAATTGTGGCCTTAAGCCCAATCTATGTGCACAAATATGTGGTCTTGAGCCCAAGTATACGTATACATAAACTGTGGCCTTAGGCCTAATATATATATGTGGCCTCGTGCCCAAGAATACAGGTGTTCACACATGATACTGAAATACTAAAATATACCGATATGAAATACCGAACATAAAATGATTAAGAGTGCTGAAGCTTTAACTAATTTACAAACACGTTGAGTATTCTGGACTGAGACTCGTGGGTATCAAATGCAAGTCTATATTGATTACGCATTGAGTTCACAACAATCAAAGTGATAATTATGAACAACTACAAATTTATGTTCTTGGAGGAGAGACATTCTAGTATTTTCATAAACTACAACATAATCTCAAATTTGGAAGTAATTCATAGTAATCTCAATGACCGAGACGTGGGGATGATTAAAGACATTCCCACACGTAGATATAATCTCTACATACCTTTATCACTCCAAAACATGTCTTAAAAATCTAAACTTGGAAGTAGAAATACAAAGACTGAACCTTGAGCCTTGGAATTGGATTTATCTTGAAAACCCTAGGTTAAGAATAATGAATTTATGCTTAGAATTCATGTATACACGTTGGAATTCACTTGGAATAGGCTTATCTTGGTGTATGAGAGTGATGAGAAGAGAGAACCTTCGAGCTAGGATTTTAGAATAGTGAAAACTGACTTTTCTAAACTAAGCTGCATATTTATACTATTTGTTGTCGGAAGTATTTTCTTGAGCCGATGGTCTCTCAGAAACAACTGCTCTACCTACCAAGGTAAATGTAAGGTCTGTGTACCCTCTACCCTCCCCAGACCTCACGTTGTGTGATTTCACTAGGTATGTTATTGTTGTTATTGCTGTCGGAAGGATTTGAAGGTCGATATTGACAGCCTATCAATATTTTTATGATCTAAGTCTGGACCATCAATATTTGTGTGGTTCGACTTGTATTATGCGTATAATCAGACCGTCAAATTATTTACCACTTTTTTAGTAACCTCTTAAACTTGAAAGTTTGAGACGGTAAAAAAGGACATCCTGTATAATCTTCTACGGTCCGTCAAATTTATTATACACCTTCAATTCCAAAAATACCATCGACGGTCTGTAAAATATGTTACGGTCCATCAATCCTAGCGTAAAATCTGATCTGTAGAACTGAAATTGGTTTTCAACTTTAAACTTTCCGATTTGGTTTCCTAACCCCTGGATTATGAATATAACTTAGTTTAGAGGTATGAGGTGTTACACATACTATGGTCGGGATAGGGCCCCGACCTACCCATCATTTCTGTATACACAAAACTCTGGACTTGGTAACTCTGAATGACATGGAGCTTACCACACTAGCTAGTACTCAACAAATTTACTAATATGGTCCCTCTGGCTGCCTATCTGAACCTGCGGGCATGAACACATCATCCCCGACAAAGGGACGTCAGTACGAAATAATGTACCGAGTATGTAATGCAATTGAAACTGATACTGAATTGAAATACAAGATAAACTGATGAGTCAATAAAGAATATGGCTATACTTACTTGACTTTGTCATCTAACAACTAAACAACATAATATCAAACTACTTAGCCTCTTGTATGGTATCTAGACATGTGTAAATAGCCCCGAAGGCAAGTGTATAGCCCCAAAGACAAGTGTATAGCTCCGAAGGCGATCTATATATGTATAGCCCCGAAGGCGGTCTATATCTGTAAAGCCCCAAAGGCGATCTATATTTGTTTATCCCCAAAGGCAATCTATATATGTATAGCCGTGAATGCGACATGTGAATAGATAGCCCCGTAGGCAAGTGCATACTTCTATGAACTCTACAATCATCTTTTCGATCTACTAACTTTATAAGAAACCATGCTAGTCTGAAGGTAAACTCCCGACAAGGAAAACTACTATGAAACTATCAAGAACAATATAGAGATTAGATCTTTCTGGAGGCATTTGTTTTTGCTCTCATTCAGGACTCGCTCGGATGAGGATTCATGCCAAAACAAAGAAAGGGAATAGCCTTTATATACATGTGAATCGACCCTTTGACTATATTGATGAAATCAACATCCTTTACAACTAAATCTACAACAAAAGAAGATAGGACTACTATCAACTAAAAGGAATTACAACAACCAATCGGTGAGCGGCAAGCTCGCTATGCAAGTAATTTTACGGCGTTTCTCCCCGCCATTCTTCCAACTCCATAACAACAACATAAACCATATAACCATAAATAAACTAATATCTCCAGATATTTAACATTTCAAGAACATCCTCCAGACACCATACATCATTCCAAACAATCGGGTTTACGACTTTCAATCGTCGTCCCATAAGTTCATACCAAAATAGCGTATCTAAATATCGCATAAGCTTATACACACTGAGAGGGGAATAACCCTTACCTTATATCCCAAAAATACTCTTCTTCCATCATACTTCACTTCGAAGAAAACCTGGATTTTACAACATGATAAAACAGAATAACGAGATCGAAGCGGTGTGCAAAATCGGTATGTTTCCCTTTGACGAGAATTTATGCTTTCCTCTCATGAAATTTCCATGTTGCTGCATAGAGGGGATATTACGTTGCTTCTACATATATGTATATATTTTATATACAATATGTATCTATATATATCCTTAATTAAATCCAAACTAATTAGGATAAAGAGCTTGATACCACATTTTGTAGTTACATGTGGCACCCTTCTAGATTATCCCACTTACACTTAATCTAATGGTGCCGCCAACCATTAATCATTCATATGTATATCTTAATTAAATAGCAGTTCACTAGTTAAGGGCACACGTGGATGCCACTCACCACCATGTCATAAACTTAGTTTAATTCTTTATCTAACTACAATCCAACATTTAACCACTTATACACATAATTAATTTTTTGATCTCAATCTACTTAAATAATAATCATATCCAACACACTTCATATATTAATTAGCATAATCATATTATATAACACTAGCACATAGCCTATTTATGCACACCCTAAAATATTATTTCCAACCATTATCGTCCCACTTTTAAGTCTGAAATCATTTCAGGACTTCATCCACTTATACAATGAGCTCTTTATTTGCATACTCAAATACGACCAAAATTCTCCGTGGCTCGGGTCTACTTACATACGTCGAGTGCTTCAAACCATAGCCCAAAATCCTGGGTATTTTATTGACGAAAACTATACTCTTCGATTCGCTTAACCTCTAAACTTTAAGACACTTACTTATCACTTGTTAAACGTAGCATAAATACTTATAACCTCAAAAATAATATTGTCCTTCGAGATTATATTAACTAACTTATGACAGAAACAAACGTACGAAAGAACGGGATATAAGACATAGGATGTCGTTCTTCTTAGTTAACAATCTATTTTCCCATTATTATAACTCATGACTACCGACGTACTTTACTTTGTCTAAGGTCGGTAACTCCTCACTATCCTTTGAGAACCATTATACAATTCATCCTAAGTATCATTCATCTTAGACAACAATCTATAAATCCTGTTTAATAATACGTTGTAATCTATCAGCACCATCGCACCTAAGTGGAAACTCTATTCCCATCATGATATTTGGAACTCGACTCTAAGAGTAGTACGCTTGAATAACAACTGATTATGGATATATAACTTCTCTTATGAGATTCATGGGAATTATAACATGGAATCAATATACTTATAAGCACTACGCTTCATAGTTCATGTGGGAAAACAATAAACACACGTTGTACCATAGTGGCAAATAAAGGAAATAACATTACGTACCTTTACTTCCAATACTTTGTTGACAACGATGAACCGATATCCCTTACAAGCTAATCTACAAAAAACAATGATAACGCTAGTATCAAACTTACAAGTAAACATGATGACCCAACGACGAGCGACAAGCTCGCTTTACGACAACTATACATGAGTTCTCCCCAACTTCCTCCCTCCCTTCCAAGCTTTATAACAACAAAAATAACACATAAACACGACTATGCCAACATGTATAGAACTCTAGCACATAAAGAGCAACGCATATACAACCTATAACAACTCCAACAATCGAACTCACGGCTTTCGATCATTGTTTTTAGTTCTCATTAAAACAATGTCTCATACGAGCTTATACACATGGAGAAGGAGATGATCCTTACCTTGGATAACAAGAACTAGAGTCTTTACACCTTACTTCACCTTGAAGGAGGCTCTAATCCACCAACTAAATGAAGGAGAAGAGCTACACAAGCACTACGTTGATGAGGGAAAAATGACGTCTAAATCTTGGGTCAGTTTAAAAGTGTTGGATGTGAGAAATCAATAGCTATGGTACAATAACTCTAGGGTCAGTTTAAGAGTATTGGATCTAAGAAATGAGGGCTGCACCGCTTAAAACATATTTATAGAAATTCCACCGCCCTAAATTATGGTAGAATTACAAATCGTAATTCATAAATATGGTTCGTATTTTTGGACTGTAATTCATAAATATGGTCTGTATTTTTGGACTATAATTCTGCCTACATTTTTCCAACTTTCTGTTAAGAAATATGATAAATCCATGGAAGAAATACGGTCCATAAAATATTTCAATATACCAAACTTCGATAAAATCTATTCTCTTCGATTCTCTTAACCTCTATTCCTTATGAAACCTCCTTAACACTGTTCTAAAACTATCTATAACCTTATAAAATGATCTTGTTTATCCGAACTTATGCCATTTAACTTACAACGCACCTTATCGTAGAAGTATGAGGTGTTATAATTTGTAAGGTAATGAAGAAAATCAATTTCATGAGATCGCACCGGCTATAAGGACTTGCTTAGCATTCAGACTTTTGGTGATCCCACATACTTGTTTATGGGACTCATTTACATTTTTTCATTATATTAGTTTCCAGGTTGTATCCTGAGGGTAGTATTATTTTATTTTTCTTAAAAGCTCCATAAACAAGTGTTGGTACTGTAGGTAGAATTGGTTACAGTCATTAGTAAACTTGTTGAGCTATTGATACATTGATAACTTATTCAACATTTATTACTGATTTATTATATTGATTTATAATCTAAAGTTGGATTACTTAATTAGTTAGGTCTTGACCTTAATTATAATTTAATAATTTATTAAATGAGAATGGGTTATGTATTAGTGTATTATAATCTCTATAAAGTGCTTCTAATTGTGGTTCTTTAGCATCGAATGCATGTCTTGTCATGGTCAAATTTTGGAGTGATAAAAAGGTCAACTTTTATTGCCACTACAAAAATTCAATCTCTCAATGGACTACAATACTCCTATGTGTTTCCGTCAACGTAACCTCAACTTAGCCTCCTTAACATAGAAATACGTTCAACATCGTCTGGTTTTCTACCAAAAAGGTATCCTTTGACACATAGGAAATGGAGTATTAATAAAAAAAATTGACTGACAATTGGACTCCAGCAGGTAACTCATTGTTGCACTCATCACTGGATCACTACCTAGATACACTTTAAAAAATTAATCCTTGCCTACATCAACCATGATATGTGGTGAGTATCTATCTTTCTATTTGGATTCATAGACTGCATTCGAAAAATGCCATTTACGCAGCTCGTATACACCATGTTACACCCTGCAATTCTACTTACGATCGAACAAATAGTTAGTTGATTTGGGCTCTGATAACTCGAGATCCTTTTCGAGGGTCATGTATGACTTATACTAGTGTAAAGAGGTATATGGAAATTTGGAAGTCAATTGGATTAAAGGAAACATATCTTGGCAAAATTTGATAAAAAATAGGCGATATGCTAAGCATTTTACCCCACGAAAGCCGATTCGCTTTGCGGATCGAGCCATAGATCAGAGCCTCAACTTCCCTACCACACTGACACCATGTTCATTGGGTTATGTGGCCACATATGGTGGTATGCGATGCAAAACCTACTGCATACGGGAGGCGGTGGGTGATGCTATAAATAGCCAAATCGATGGCTTCTCCATTTCATTCCAAATTTGACCCCAACACTTCCGAAACACTCAAATATTTCCCTAGGGTTCTAATAACATCTAATATTAGTTACATATCAAATTAAAGGTAAATCTTCCATATACCATCATCAATAACTTGGAAATGTTTATAGTAGCAAGATGAAGTGAAAGACCTTCTTGAGCTTGGAGAAGAGTTTATGCTACAAGTTTTCTTCCCTGGTTTAAACTAAGTTATTGATGTTATTAATGATCTTTAGCTTCTCATAGCTTTGTTGGGATTATTGATAAAAGAGAATTGTGGTAGATGAGCTAGAACTCAATGAAAAAAGTTTCTATGAGTCTTGGATAGTTCTTGAGTAAACCTGGATATGATTATGACTTAAGTTGAAAGATATGGTGCTAGAAATTATGGAGTATGTCTTGTTATTGTTGTTGTTGTGGTTATGATTGTTGTGGTTGTTGTTGGTTCTATCAGTGTTGTGTTGAAGGGAAGTAGATAGCATGGTTGGTAGCCATGAGCACCATAACTAGAGAAGTATGCACTCTAGGTGTTCGTCAAATTGTTCTAGAAAATCGATTCCTAGTGTGTTGATCGTATCTTAATCCAAAACTTCTATATTGTGTAGGTAATCACTTGTAAAGCATCTGCGGGTTAGTGAGGAATTGTTAACTAAGTGACACAGGTATGTAAGGCTATCCCATTCTTTCAAAAGCATGAAATCCAAAGTGTTCATCATTTTCAAAAAGAAACGTCGAAAGCTTCATTCTATTCACATATCATTTATCCATTGTTGGAAATAACACTCTTATTATTATTATATTTCATACTTCTGGTTTGTTGGTTTCTCATTTAAAGTATCATAAACCTCCGAGAAGGAGTATTTCAAAGAGTAGTCATAAAGTCGACCAAAAGTCATTCCCTAGTAAAGTCGAAGAGTTCTGAGTTCCAAATAGGCCCCAAGTGCCATTATTACTACAATATATCATCCATACCACCACACTAATATTGGTGGGTAGTTATATATATATATATATATATATATATACTATTCATACCTCTATTGTAAATAGCCGGTGGACAATTGTACATATACATTATACACATCACGCTGCGCTATTATCGGCCAGGCAGATACTTATATGTGCATCCATACATATACCTCAGAGCATTACCTGAGGGCAGTAACATATTACACAACTCGAGATATAAGCCGAGGGAAAATTACATAATAAAGCCTATAGACAAAGGGTTCAGTACAGTTTCAGAGTTTCATTGTTCACCCTACGTGGCACACGGGTTATCAGAGTATCAGACTATTTGTATGCTCCTCTTTACAACTTATATTTTCATATTGCTATTTATGCTTTACATACGTGTACATTTCTTTTGTACTAACATCCTTTTTATCGGGGGCCTATCTATTCATGCTGCAGGTTCTGCTAGCGGCCCTAATAGACTACCTTAGTAGGAGTTGTCGAGTTTAGCTATCAGTGAGTAAGCTTCATCTTTCCTAGAGCTTCCTGGTCAGTTGTCCAGTATGTCTTGTGTAAATATGTATATAGTGGGTAGGTCGAGGCCCTATCCCGACAATATGACAATACATGTATTCGTAAAGGCTCATAGACTTGTGTGGTATATACAACTATGTTTTATGGCCTTATCGGTCAGGTTATCTTTTGTTGACTTGTATAGCGACCTTGTCGGTCTCGTTTGTAAACATATGTTGGCTTAATCCCTCTTTGCTCACCCTCAAAGGTTGTATTACATCTTGTCTTACAGATTGTGGCCTTGTCGGCCCTCCCATAGTGTTATTGTTTAGATTGTATCCAAGTACGGCCTTGTCGGTCGAAGTTCTATTCGTACAAGAGCATATTTATCAGAGTGGTAAGCTTGGGCCAGAATGGCACCAGGTGCCAGCCACACCCCTTAGTTTGAGGTGTGAAAAAATTGGTATCAGAGCAGGTCAGTCTTAGAGAGTCTATGAGCCGTGTCTAGTAGAGTCTTGTTTATAGGTGTGTTGTGCACCACACTTATAAACAAGAGGCTGCAGGGTATTTAGGGATGATTACTGTTCTTTTACTTTATAGGTTGTGCTATAGAGCTGAGTTATATGATTTTGACTCTAATTCGCGCTCTATCCCCTTTTCAATCATGCCAGTTACTACGAGAGCTACCGCTAGTCATCAGCCGGTGCCGATAGGGGAGAAGGTACTTGTAATGCCTCGCCTGATCAAGTTGATAGAGTTGAGGCCCAGGTATAGTCGCACTACCATATATCACATGTTCCACCTCGTAAGAGGAAATTAAGGGAGGTGCAGTACCTCCAGCACCTCAAATATAGTACCTTCAGTTCCACATAATCCAGTTCCCCCCAGTTCCAGCACTTGAGTCTTCAGAGCAGGGTGTAGCAAGTGTTGTGCAATGATTAGCACATATAGTTATTTCACAGTAGCGAAAGATACAGGCTTCCATAGGTGTTGGGTCTTCTGATGGTATATGGAGCTCCAGGACCCAAGAGTTCCTTGTATTAAGCCTCTTAGTGTTTACCGGTACTGATCCAAGTACAGAACCATAGAACTTCATTGATCAGATGCAGAGGGTATTGACGGTTATGCATGCTTTGGAGATGAAGGCAGTTAAGTTAGCTTCCTTTAGATTACGAGATATGGTTATTTTATGCTACGAGGCTTAGGAGCTATCCCGAGGGCTAGATGCACCTCCCGCGGTGTGGGAAAAGTTTATATATGCTTTCCTTGATCATTATTTCCCATTATAGGTAAGAGAGGCCATGATAGAGCGCTTTTTAAACCTCAATCAAATGGGAAATAACGTTTGGAATTATAGTTTGCAATTTGATTCTCTATCTAGGTATGCCCCGAATATCGTGGATACAATAAGGGCTCAAGTTCACCGATTCATATTAGTTTGGATCTGCATTTGATTGGCGAGTGTATGATCGCTTCCCTGAATAGGGACATAGACATTGCCAAGTTACAAAGCTATGCTTAGAGTGTTAAGGACCGCAAGCGTCAACTCTGGGATGATAGAGATGTAGAGAGAGAGAGTTAACTAAAAGAGTCATATCAGCTTGGTCTTTCAGGGAAACATCAGGTAGCTCCAGGCAGCGGTTTCCTAGGCATCCACCTCAGTTTACAAATAGTGATATATCTTAGTTTTAAGAGCCTAGATATGACAGACGTTCTCAAGATGGGCCAGGGCAGAGTTCGAGAGCTTTGGGTATTTAGAGGCAAGGGAGTTTAGGCCAGATGAGACCACCATTGCCACCTTATAGCCAGTGTGGTATGACACATTCATGACTATGTCGTTAGGGTGCCGACGGGTGTTATTAGTGTGGAAATCCTAGTCATTACATGTGTCAGTGTCCGAGTAGGGGTAGAGGTGGTGCAGCTAAGCCAACGGGATCGACTACAACATCTCCATCTAGTGTACATCCACAGAGTGGTAGGCTATAGACCCTAGTTGATAGATACAGAGGTCGGGGAGGGGTCTCCAATTTAGGCAATGCTCAGAACCACATTATGCTTTATTAGGTCGACAGGATTCAGAGTCATCTCTGAATGTTGTTACAGGTATATTAGCTATTTTCAGTTATGATGTTTATGCATTGATAGATACGAGATCTAATTTGTCCTACGTTACACCATTTATTGCTAGCAAGTTGGGATTTGAACTAGAATTGTTGTCTAAGCCTTATGAAGTGGCTACACCGGTTGGTGAGATGATTGTAGCAAGGTAAATTTATAGAAATTATACCATGACAGTTTGTAACTGTCCTACTTTGGCTGATTTAGACGAGTTACCCATGGTTGAGTTTGATATTATTATGGGCATAGATTGGTCGGATTTTTATTACGCGAACGTTGATTGCTGAACGAAGATTGTTCAATTCAGTTTTCCAGGCGAGCCAGCCTCGAATGTAAGGGGCATTCTGCTACGCCTAAAGGCTGGTTTATTTCCTACCTGAAGGCAAGAAAGATTATTTCCAAGGATTATATATATCATTTGGTTTGGGTCAGGGATGCAGATATGTAGCCTCCGACCCTTCAACCTATTTCTGTAGCTAACGAGTTTCCTAATGTGTTTCCGGATGAGCTTCCGGGCATCCCTCTAGAGCAGGAGATCGAGTTTACTATTGATGTACTTCCAGATACGCAGCTGATACCTATCCCTCCTTACCAAATGGCTTCTGCCGAGCTAAGAGAAATAAAGGATCAGTTGAGGGATTTATTGAAAAAAGGCTTTATCAGGCCTAGTACGTCGTTATGGGGCGCGCCAGTATTTTTCGTTTGTAAGAAGGATGGTTTCCTAAGGATGCATATTGGTTACATGAAATTGAATAAAGTCACCATTAAAAATAAATATCTGCTTCCGAGGATCGATGATTTATTCGATCAATTGCAGGGTGCCAAGTATTTCTCGAATATTGATTTGAGATCGGGATACCACAAGTTGAGGGTAAATGAGAAAGATATCCAGAAAACAACCTTTCGAACTAGGTATAGTCATTTTGAGTTTTGGGTGATGTCTTTTGGAATCACTAATGCACCAGTAGCCTTCATGCATCTAATGAATCGGGTCTTCAAACCATTTTTGGATATCATTATGATCATATTTATTGATGATATTTTAGTATACTTACGGACTGAGGCAGACTATGCAGATCATCTCTAAGCGGTGTTACGGACGCTCCAAGACCGTAAATTGTATGCTAAGTTTTGCAAATGTGAGTTTTGGATGAACTCTGTTGCTTTTCTTGGCCATATAGTTTCTTTAGAGGGTATCAACGTGCATAACCAGAAGATTAAGGTCGTAAAGAATTGGCCGAGGCCCACGACCCCTACCAAAGTACATAGTTTTTTAGGCTTACCTGGATATTATCGGAGATTTGTGAAGGGCTTTTCTTCTATCTCTGCACCTATGACCAAGTTCACTCACAAGGCAGCCAAGTTTCTATGGTGAAATGTATGTGAGCACAGTTTTCAGGAGTTGAAGAATAGGTTGACGCCTGCACCTGTGTTAGCTATTCCAGAAGGTACCCATGGGTGTGTGGTCTATTGTGATGCCTCCAGAGTTGGTCTAGGTTATGTCTTAATACAACACATAAATGTTATATCATACGCTTTAAGGCAGTTGAGGAAACATGAATTGAACTACCCCACTCATGATCTTGAGTTGGTGGATGTGATCTTTTCCTTGAAGATATGGAGTCATTACCTATATGGAGTCTATGTTGACATATTTACAGACCATAAAAGTTTGCAATATATATTTAAGCAAAATGAGTTGAATTTAAGAAAAAGAAGGTAGTTTGAGCTATTGAGAGATTATGATGTTGATATTTTATACCACCCCGACAACGCGAATGTCGTAGCAGATGCCTTAAGCCATAAGTCTATGGGGATTTTGGATGGTATTGAAACCAACAAGTTGGAGATAACCAAGGAATTGTGTCGCCTATCTAACTTGAATGTGCACCTATTGGATACAGATGATAGATGTGAGATGGTGCAGAATACCGCAGAATTATCCCTGATAATAGAGGTGAAGGCAACACAATTTGATGACCTCGAGTTGGTTCGAATGAAAGAGTAGATTCCTTTGCAAAAGAAGCCGGTATCAGAGCTTGTAGGAAATATAGTTCTTAGTAGCAGGGTCGACTATGTGTGCCAGACATAAGAGGACTTCGAGAGCAAATTATGGCCGAAATCCACCAATCCAAGTATTCCATTCATCCTGGTTCAATGAAGATGTACCATGATCTTTGACAGGTCTATTGGTGGAATGATATGAAGTAGAATATCGTGGAATTTGTAGCTCAGTGCCTGAATTGTCAGCAAGTTAAGATCGAGCACCAGAAGCCTGAAGGCTTGATTCAGAATATTGAAATCCCAACTTGGAAGTGGGAAGTGATTAATATGGATATAATCACAGGTTTGTCCCGTTCTTATTGGAAATTTGATTCCATTTGGGTTATCATCGATAGGCTTACAAAATCGACCCATTTTCTATTCGTTCGCACTACTTTTTCGGCTGAGGATTATGCCAAGATGTGTATCAAACAGATAGTCCGATTACATGGTGCCATCATATTTTATAGGGGTGCTCAGTTTATGATTCACTTTTGGAGGTAGTTTAAGAAAGTTTTAGGCACCCAAGTGAACCTTAGCATAACTTTCCATCCACAGACCAACGGTCAGGCCGAGCGCATAATCAAGACGCTCGAGGACATGCTATGAGCTTATATATTAGATTTCAAAGGTATTTGGGATGATCATTTTCCCCTTATCGAGTTCACTTACAATAACAACTATCATTCCAGCATCAAGACCCAATATGAGGCCTTGTATGGATGAAAATATAGATCCATGATCGACTAGTTCGAAGTGGGTGAAACTGGATTACTAGGTCTCAATTTGGTTCAGCAAGCAATGGAAAAGGTAAAGCTAATCCAAGAGTATTTATAGAGTGACAGAGTCGATAGAAATTTTATTCGGATGTTCGCCATCGCGATTTGGAATTCGCAGTTAGCGATTGGGTATTCCTAAGGTTTCGCAAATGAAGGGTGTTATGAGATTCAGCAAGAAAGGGAAACTCAGTCCCAGATACGTCGGGCCATATAAAATCATTCATAGGATATGTCGAGTGGCTTATGAACCTCATAGTTGGAAGCAGTTCACCTGGTATTCCATGTATTGATGTTACACAAGTATATAGGTGATCCCTTCCACATTAGCCCCGTGGAAGATATATAGATCATCGAGGAAGTTACTTCTGTTAAGGTGTTATGGAGGAATAACAATATAGAAGAAATGACTTGGGAGGCCGAATATGAAAACTAAGTATCCTTACCTCTTCCAAGCCACAAGTTCATATTGATGTCGTATGATCTTTTCTACTCTTGCAAGGTAGTAGCCTTATCTCAAATTCTGTGTATCTTGTTCAGGCAATCACAACAACCAAAGTGAAAACGAAGCAGTCGAGTCTTAAGGTGAAGATGTATAAGGTGATTTATGGCTAACTTTTACATTTATTGACATAGTGATGGTTGTGTAAGGCCAATGATATAATATATGGCATATGTGGTACTTGTGTTGGTTCTGTCTTCTTCGCAGGTTTCGCGATAGTCCTATTTATATAGGAAACTCTGTCGAATTCTATCAAAACCCAAAAATTAAAGACTCTCAGTTACGTTCCTCAATATTCAAGGACGAATGTTCTTAAGGGGGGAGGATGTTACACCCTGCAATTCTACGTACGACTGAACGTATAGTCAGTAGATTTGGGATCCGGACACCCGAGACGCTTTTCGAGGGTCACGTATGACTTATATGAGTTTCAAAGATGTATACGGAAGGTTGGAAGTCAATTCGATTAAAGGAAACACATCTCGGCAAAAATTGATGAAAATAAGGCGATATGCTAAGCATTCCGCCCCACGAAAGCCGATCTGCTTTGCGGATCGAGCCACAGATCAGAGCCTGAACTTCCCAACTACACCACCACCATGTGCATTGGGTTCGGATGCATATATTGGTATGCGATGTAGAACCTATCGCATATGGGAGGCGGTGGGTGATGCTATAAATAACCAAAATCGGTGGCTTCTCCATTTCATTCCAAATTAGTCCCCAACACTTCCCAAACACACTTAAATATTTCCCTAGGGTTATTATACCATCTAAGATCAATTCTACAACAAATTGAAGGTAAATCTTCCATATCATCAAGAACTTGGAAATCTTCATAGTAGCAAGATAAAGTGAAGGACCTTCTTGAGCTTGGAGAAGAGTTAATGCTACAAGTTTTCTCGGCTGGTTTAAGGTAAGATATTGATGCTATTAATGATCTTCAGCTTCTAATATATTTGTTGGGATTATTGATAAAAGAAACTTGTGGTAGATGAGCTAGAACTTTATGAAAAGAGTTTCTATGAGTCTTGGATAGTTCTTGAGTAAACCTTGATATGATTATGGCTTTAAGTTGAAAGATATGGTGCTAGAAATCATGGAGTATGTCTTTTTATTGTTGTTGTTGTGGTTGTTTTTGGTGCTATTGGTGCTGTGTTGAAGGAAAGTAAATAGCATGGTTGGTATCCATGAGCACCATAACTAGAGAAGTATGCACTCTAGGTGTTCGTCGAATTGTTCTAGCAAATCGATTCCTAGTTTGTTGACCATATCTTAATCCAAAACTTCTATATTATGATAATCACTCGTAAAGCATCCGGGGATTCGTGAGGCGTTTTTAACTAAGTGACGCAGGTATGTAAGGCTATCCCCTTCTTTCAAAAGCATAAAATCCAAAGTGTTCATCATTTTAAAAAAGAAATGTAGAAAGCTTCATTCTATTTGCATATCGTTTATCCCTTGTTGGAAATAGCTCTCTTGTTATTATTGTATTCCATACTTCTGGTTTGTTGGTTGCTCATCCAACGTATCATAAACCTCCGAGAAGGAATATTCAAAGAGTAATCATCAAGTCAACCAAAAGTCATTCCCTAATAAAGTCGAAGAGTTCTGAGTTCCAAAGAGGCCCCAAGTGCCATTATTACTACAATACATTCACACCACCGCACTAATATTAGTGGGAAGTATATATATATATATATATATATATATATATATATATATTATTCACACTGTCATTTCAAATAGTCGGTGGGCAGTTGTACATGTACATTATACACACCATACCGTACTATAGTTGGTTGGGCAGACACTTATATGTGCATCCATATATACACCTTAGAGCATTACTTGAGGGCAGTAACATATTACACACCTCGGGCTATAAGCCAATGGCAGATTACATAATAAGCCTATAGACAGATGTTTTAGTACAATTTCAGAGTTTAATTGCTTGCCCTACATGTCACACGGGTTATTAGAGTATCAGACTATTTTTATGCTCCTCTTTACAGCTTATATTTTTATATTGCTATTCATGCTTTACATACTAGTACATTTCTTTCATACTGACATCCCTTTTGTCGGAGGCACTGTGTGTTCATGCTGCAGGTTCTGATAGTGGCCGTGATAGACCACCTTAGTAGAAGCTGTCGAGTTCAGCTATCAGTGAGTAAGCTTCATATTTCCTGGAGCTTCTTAGTCTATTATCGAGTATGTCTTATATAGATATGTACATAATATGTAGGTCGGAGTCCTGTCCTAACCATATGACAGTACATGCACTTGTAGAGGCTCATAGACTTGTGTGGTATGTACAACTGTGATGTATGGCCTCGTAGACTAGGTTGTCTTTTGTTGACTTATATTGCGACCTTGTCAGTCTCGTTTGTATACATATGTTGGGTTGATCCCTCTTTGATCACCCTCAGAGGTTGTATTACATCTTGTCTTACATAGTGTGGCCTTATCAGCCCTGCCATAGTGTTATTGTTTGGATTGTATCCAAGTACGGCCTTGTCGGCTGGAAGTTCTATTCATATAGGAGCCTGTTTATCAGAGTTATATGCTTGGGCCAGTACGACACCGGGTGTGGGCCACACCCTCTAGTTTGGGGTCTGACACCCCAATACATTAATGCTACCGATTTTTAGTTAGGCTTTCACTACTAAGGGAATTTTTACTGCAAAATTCATATACCATAACCTTACATGCAGTAAACCAATTGACAAATCCTTTAAATGGATACGGAAACCTAAGATATTCATATGGCTTATTGCGATAACCTCATTCAAACGGTCTCCTACCTACACTGATGTATATAAGGAGGGGATTGTATGGTTAGGTTGGTCGGAGTTGGTTTGGGCTGGAAGGACACAAATATATAAGTCAAATAGAGGTTGGTGAAATAGGACGGTTTCTGAGCAGTTTAGGTTTGTGAGAGGTGTACGGGTGTCCTTTTGTGGTTTGAAGCTAAGGCGTTTGGAAAGGATGAGCTAGACACGTTGTTGATTATGTTGGTGGTAGGTATTTGGTGGTTGGATGGTGGTAAGGTGACAGAAATTAGTCGGGACAGTAAGGTACGAAGGTTGAACCCGGTGAGGACGGCAGAGTAGTTGGTTAACGACCTTTTTGGTGTAGGTTGGAGAAGTGTTGTAGTGTATTGGGGTGAAAGGGATTAGACAGTTTAGACAATGATTGGGCATGAAATTGATTGACAAGTTCGGGTGTGGGTAAGGTGATGTAGGCCGAGATGACCTTCTAATGTGTTTGTGACAAAGTAACCGGATAGAACATTGGCTTGAGTATCGTTAGATCACAAAAGTTCTAACTAGACTTACACCTAGGGTTTGGACCACAAAAGGACCAAGAGTTGGACCACAAAAGGACCAACTAAGATAACAACACAAAATTTGAATAACTTAGCAAAGTTTGAGAAAACTCAAATATATTTCATAGAATTTCAATGTCTCCTTTCATCAACTACATCCCCTATTTATACTAGTTCTAAATCTTCTAGAAGAGGTAACAAGATAGACATAAAAATGCATCTCGGCCAAATGGGAAAGAGGGAGAGTTTCGACGGATTTTGGAGAAGGGAAAAGACCCAACTCTTCATGTTCTCTAGGCTACCATTTTGTGTCATCCATGTAGATAAGTGCATGAACTAGCTAGTTCATGAATTACCTCATTGGGGAACGTTAGAAGCTTCTCCTTCTAGATGGCTCTCGGGTTGGTCATCTTATCTTATTACATGGCATAGTAATTAAGCTATAAGGAGATCTAGTAATTAAGCTAGGAAAAGTGGTCTCGGCCAAGACCTACATAAAAGCCAAAAAAATGTTTCCTTCTTGGATATTCAAGTCTTGTCTTCAACTCCACTCCATATTAAGCATGCCACCATAGGATGGTTGGCAATCTTTGGCACTCCTAGCAAATCACCTTGCGGCTCATGTTGGAAACTTAAGTTCACTGCCTTCTTTTCATCATACTCCCTTTCTTTAACAGAATTTTCCCTCAAATTCTCATCATATATGTATGGTGATAAGTCTCCAACATTAAACGTTGAACTAATACCTCTATATTCGTCCGGATGTTCTACCTTGTAGGCACTTTCCCCGAACCTGGCCAATATCTTGAAAGGACCATCCTCTCTCGGCATTATCTCATGTTAGGAAATATTTCCTTTCTTAGGTGTAGCCAAACCAAATCTCCAGGCTGGAATAGTGGTTGAGTCCTTGACTTGTTCGAATCCATTTTGTACTTGGTATTGGCCTTTTGAATTTGTGCTCGAATTTGATCAAGTAACTTCTTGAAGGCCTCAATTTGATCTTTAGTCGTGAAGCTTAGGATTTCTTTCTTTAGGATTTGAACCAGATCAATAGGTAAAAATGGGTTAGTGCCATAAACAATTTAAAATGGAGCTTTACTCGTTGTACGAGATTGACTCCAATTATAAGCAAATTCCGCATGTGTCAACTTGATGTTCCAATCCTTGGTGGTCTTGCTCACCAATCCTTTTAATAGTGTGCCAAGAGTTCAATTAGTCACTTTCGTTTGGCCATCCGTTTGAGGATGATGAGAGGTACTAAATAATAACTTGGTACTAAGAAGTCTCCATAGTGTTTTCTAGAAATAACTTAGGAACTTCACATCTCTACCAGACATAATAGTCTTAGGAATGTCAGGCAATTTTAGCACTTCCTTCAAATACAAGTCTGCAATATGTGTTGCATCATCTGTCTTGTGACAAGAACTGAAGTAAGACATCTTTGAGAATCTATCCACAACTACCATGATAGAGTCCTTGCCCTGTTGTGTTCTTGGTAAGCCGAGGATGAAATCCAAGCTCACACCTTCCCATGGTCTCTCTGGAACTGGTAAAGGAGTATACAATCCTTTGTGAAATAAACTTTTAGCCTTTTGGCAAGTAGAACACCTACTTATCACTCCATTTACATCTTTATCCATCTATGGCTGGTAAAATTGTTCTTGTAGAATCTCCAAAGTCTTCACTACCCCAAAATGTCCAGCTAGTCCACCCGAATGCACTTCATGTACAAGTAATTCCCTCATGGAATATTTGGGCACACACAATTTGTTTCCTTTGAAAAGGAAACCTTCTACTATGGAATAAGAACTATGAACTCCACTAATACATTCTATCATTACGTCTTTGAACTCGGGATCTCGTTCATAGAATTCCTTTAGCACTTCAAATCCCACAAGTTTTTGTTCAAATACGGTCAACATTACGTGCCTCCGAAAAAGTGCATCGGCCACTATGTTGGACTTGCCATCTTTGTGCCTTGTAGAGAATGTGAAAGTTTGCAAGTATGCTACCCACTTAGCATGCCTTGGATTCAACTTTATTTGACCATGTAAATACTTTAAGGATTCATGATCTGAATATAAGACAAAAGGTTTCGGCCTTAAATAATGTTCCATTAGACCAAAGATCTCACAATAGCATAAAACTCCTTGTCATAAGTAGAATAATTGAGCCATGTACCACCCAATTTTTCACTAAAGAAAGCAATAGGTCATTTGTCTTGAATCAAGATGGCACCAACACCAACCCCAATAGAATCACATTCAACTTCAAGAAGTTTCTCAAAGTTCGGAATAGCTAGAACCAGAGCTTCACATAACCTTCCCTTCAAGGTTTCAAAATCTCTTTGTGCTCCTTGGGACCATTTAAACTGACCATTTTTTCATTAGTTCAGTGATAGGGGCAGCAAGGGTACTAAAATCTCGAATGAAACGACGATAAAAAGAAGCCAAACCATGAAAACTTCTTACCTCACTTATATTCATAGGCTCGGGACAACTCCGGATAGCTTCCACCTTGCATGGATCCACATGAATGCCTTCGAATGATACTATGTATCTTAAGAATGGGATACTAGTAATCATAAAAGCACACTTCTCTAACTTGCCATACAACTTTACATCTCTTAACTTCTCAAATAAAGCTTCTAAATGTGACAAGTGATATTCCCTATCTTGACTATAAATTAATATATCATCTAAGTAAACCACAACAAATTTACCCATGAATGGTCGTAGTACCTCGTGCATGAGCCTCATGAAAGAGCTTGGAGCATTACACAATCTAAATGGCATCACAAGCCATTCAAACCATACTTGGTCTTGAACGCCGTCTTTCATTCATCTCCCTCTTGTATCCTCATTTGATGGTAGCCACTCCTCAAATCTATCTTGGAGAAAAACTTGGCCCCACTCAATTCATCCAAAAGATCATCCAATCTCGGCATAGGAAACTTGTACTTCATGGTGATGTTATTGACTGCTCATCTATCAATACATATACGCAAGGTCCCATCTTTCTTTGGCACCAACAAGGCGGGTACCGCACACGGACTAAGGCTCTCTCGGACAAAGCCTTTGTTTAGTAATTCTTGCACTTGTCTTTGCAACTCCTTAGCCTCTTCCGGATTGTATCTATAGACTGGATAATTAGGTAATGAACTTCCTGGAATAAAATCAATAGCATGTTCAATACCTTTGATTGGTGGTAATCCGGGTGTAAGATCATCCGAAAATACATCTTCAAATTTCTTCAAGAGTTCCTTCAAGTCGGCATCTTCAACCGTGTCTCCCACAAGACTCTTTTTATCTTTGCACACTAATGCATATATATCTCCGATGCATCAAGCAAGAGGGCCTTAGACTTTTCCTTGTGGTTCATAGCATTTTGGATCTTCATTTTCTTCACCTCACTAGGTGAAAATTGTATCAACCAGACCTTCTTGTCATTCTTTTGAAAAGAATAGACATTCTTTTCTCCATCATGTTGCGCTTTTCTATCAAATTTCCATGGCTGACCCAATAAAATATGACAAGCATCCATAGGTAGGATGTCACACTATATTTCATCTTCATACATACCATCCCGAAAACTAACAAGAGATTGTTTCATTACCTTTAGCCCTTTGTCTTTGTTCAACCATTGGAGAGCATATGGTTTAGGATGGCTGCGGGTAGGCAATTTCAATTTGTCCACCATTTACACGGAGGCCATATTGGCACAGCTTTTCCATCAATGATCATATTGCATACCTTGTCATTTACCTTGCATCGAGTGTAAAATAGTTTCTCTCTTTATGTCTCCTCCTGTTCTTCAAGTTGAACACTTAACACACGTCGGAGTACTAAACTTTCACCCTCTTCCGTAAGATCAACATCTTCCTCTAGGACCTCCTTGACTTCGGGTTCCTCATTAACAAAGGAATCCCCACAATCTTGATACTCTTCCCTTTCTTGACTTGGGTTGTTTTGTGCAAACTCCTCTCCGGACTCGGCATTATTAATCACAGCACGCCCCGCAAATTCGCTTCTCAAGATTTGCGCTTGTTTCGTAAAAATGTCACTTATGATCCTTCCAAGTTCTTCATTTATGTTAGCCATAGCGTCAAGGCGTGGGACAGTAAAGCCTTGCTCTGATACCAAATTGATGTATATAAGGAGTGTATTGTATGGTTAGGTTGGTCGGAGTTGGTTTGGAGCTGGACGGACACAAATATGGGAGTCAAATGGAGGCTGGTGAAATATGATGGTTTCTGGATAGTTTAAGTTTGTGGGAGGTGTACGGGTGTCCTTACGTGGTATGGGGCCAATGTGTTTGGAGAGGATGAATTAGACACGTTGTTGGTTATGTTGGTGGTTGGATGGTGGTAAGGTGGCATAAACTGGTCGGAATAGTATGGTACGGAGGTTGAACCCCGTAAGGACGGTGGAGTAGTTGGTTAAGTTTTCAGGTGTATTTTGGAGGAGTGGTTAATGACCTTTTTGGTGTAGGTTGGGTAAATATTGTAGTGTATTGGGATGAAAGGGATTAGGCAGTTTGGACAATGATTGGGCACGAAATTGATAGACAAGTTCGGGTGCGGGTAAAGTGATGTAGGCCGAGATGACCTTCTAATGTGTTTGTGACAAAGTAACTGGATAGAACCTTGGCTTGGGTATAGGTAGATCACAAAAGTTCTAACTAGACTTACACCTAGAGTTTGGACCACAAAAGGACCAAGGGTTGGACCACAAAAGGACCAAGGGTTGGACCACAAAAGGACCAAGGTTTGAACCACAAAAGGACCAACTAAGATAACAACACAAAAGTTGAATAACTTAGCAAAGTTTGAGAAAGCTCAAATATATTTCATAAAAATTCAATGTCTCATTTCATCAACTACATCCCCAATTTATACTAGTTCTAAACCTTCTAAAAGAGGTAACAAGATAGACATAAAAATGCATATAGGCCGAATAGGAAAGCGGGAGAGGTTCGGCCGATTTGGGAGAAGGGAAAAGACCCAACTCTTCATGTTCTCTAGGCCACCCTTTTGTGTCATCCATGTAGATAAGTGCATGAACTAGCTAGTTCATGAATTACCTCATTGGGGAACGTTGGAAGCTTCTCCTTCTAGATGGTTCTCGGGCTTGGTCATCTTATCTTATTACATGACATAATAATTAAGCTATAAGGAGATCTAGTAATTAAGCTAGGAATTAAAATAAGCTAAAAGGTGGTCTCGGCCAAGACCTACATAAAAGCCGAAAAAATGTTTCCTTCTTGGATCTCGGCCAAGACCTACATGTTTTCTCTACCGTCATTCTATTGAAACTAAAGACCACATCTTCTTACAGTGCATCAATGTACAAATACTGCAGCAAGAGCTTGCCATTCATCCCGACAAACAAAACATGGATCCAAACCAACTAACCACATTTCACTATATTCAAGACCTTTTGTGCAACCACCAAATCACACCAATACCTCGTTATACATTAATAGTTTTCCACTATGATACCTTTGACTCACTTAGATTGCTAATTTATTTTGTAAAAAAAATAAAAATAAAAAATCGAGTCCAGCAATCAATTGAGTACTATCACATTTCTCAAACAAACACCCGCACCACGATCAACGTTCCTATGCACATTAAATGACACCCACCACCACCGATTATTATCAAGTTAAATAATGATGGAGTAACATCTCTGATAAATTAGGTGAACAGAATTGGTGGTGTATTCTATTATCATCAAGGCTGTTAGATCCTTGAATTTGCGGAATGGATAACTCCACAAGTAGCTTACATATAACCACTTTGAACTCTTTTTCAGGGACTTAAACTCGCACTTCAAAACGGGCTCAAACCACTACATATCAACCTAGATGTCAAAGAGTTTATTCATAGTATTTTTACACTTCCACTTAACACTTTTACATGATTGCAGGTTCTTGCTCAGCTCGTTGGATGAAGCGCAACTGCAACATGTCTACAAGGAACGAAAATAGGGTTGTAGATAAGTTGGCGCGACATGACTATACGGACTTGTCAGACAACTCTACACCATTTTGTTGACCACTAATTTTTGTGAACGATAGTTTACAAGATGATCTATCTGACAAGCTCTATCTTCGTTTTGGTGTAGCAAATAATAGCTTTAATTCAGATCCCCAGAATATACTTTTTGTTAAAACTAGGCTTGGGCGTCGAGCCCGAACCTAGCTCAACTGAGCTTTTATAATAAGTTGGTTGATTAAGAAAAATATAAGCAATACTAGTTTAAATTGGTAATTGCATTATATACATGATTAGTTTAAATTAGAACTCAATTAGCTTAATATTAAATATAGAATACAAAATTCACATAAAAAAATAAAGAAACAATAAATTAAAAATTAATATATATTATAATATTAATTTTTAATTCTTAAAGTAAATTTTTTAATTATATTCCGTACCACCCATAATATAATATTAAATAAAATGTGTAGAAAACATTAGTTACATCGAATTAATTAAGGAAATACAAAACTATAAATTTATTATAATAATTACTAAGTTAATATATTACTAACTTAATTAAGTTTATTGAATCAATTTAAATTTTGAAGTAATCATTTTATATAACTAAAGGGAGTCAACCAAGCTAGGACTCAATCTAGCTCGGCTCTTTGCCAGGTTTAGTTAGAACAATATCTCAAGTTGCGCACCTCCCCCAATGCTGTAATGACTCAAACATTGGTCAACTAGTTGCAGTTTTGCTACTTGATCAATAATATATAATGCGTTTCTTGTTGACCAAAAAATAAAAAAATAAGTAAAGGTAACACCTCCGTCTCTTAGTCTCACAATTACTTACAACACAAAAGTTCAACTAATAGACAGATGCCTCTTTTGCCGTTATAATTCATTGGGTCTTCCCAGCGAAATTGGAAATGAAAGAAGAGAGGAGAGAGAGATTTTTCTGCAATTCTTCATTTATTTGAGCAAAAGTATGGCAGAATCAGGGGGTAAGAATTGATTGTACTAAATCACTGGTCCTTTTATATACTACTACGAGTACTAGTTTTCGATTAAGAGTTAATTGCTTATGTTTTTTTTTTTTTTTTTTTTTTGGACATTTGTGGAGTTGTTGCGTTTCAATCGTCAATCAAGACCAAAGTTCTCTTCCTGTTTTGTTGGAATACCAGATTAGATTGGGATTTTTATATTTCAGTTATATGGGAGTTTAGTGTTTATTTCTTGGGCTACTCTTTTCTGGTCTGGTTTCCTTCTTTTAATTTGACTAATCTTGAAGCTAAATTAGATTAGATCAGTCAATATTTTAAAGTTAAAATTTAGATATTCAAAAACTATACGAAAAGTACTATAACTTGTTGCAATTCTTCTGATGTCAATAGGATGAAAAATATATCTTAAAATTTGGTCAAAGTTTACATAGTTTGTATCTCGACAAGCGAAAAGTGTCACATAAATTGGAACGGCGGGAGTAGTTTTTTTTTTTTTTAGTTGCAAGATGCAAATAGAGATTTGGAGTCACGGAGTCTAAATTTTGCTATTACAACAAAGAACAACAACATACCCAGTATATTCCCACAAGTGGGGTTTGGGGAGGGTGGGATGTACGCATATCTTACCTCCACCTTTGTGGGGTAGAGAGATTGTTTCCGGTAGACAAATTTTGCTATTACATATATATAAACATTTGTTGATCATTTTACATACATAGTGTGTGTGTGTGTGTGGTAGGGGGTGGGGGGGAGGGGTTGAGCCAATAGCGGTTGAACGTACTACAAACGGCTATATCCGCCTTTGGTACTACAGGCATTCCATGATTAGAAGAAGACCAATTACCATGTGTGAAATGACTGGACTGTGTAGCTGCTTATTCATTCATACTATCACCTAGTAACTTGTATAGCTTACATTGTTTCTTATACTGGTTGAAAAGACCAATCAACCTGAACAATAACTTGTATGTGCTTGTGTTTTTTGAACAATTTTGGATCGAGATGCAGTTTCTTGATAATATATAGACAAAAAGAAAAACCTCACCTGAATCAGTTGATAGACCTATGCTGTAGCAGGTGCAGAAAAATAAAGAATGCCTTTCCCGAACTTCTTTAATCCCAGTTGAGAGCTTTGGTACTCCTTTCCCCTTGCTAACTTGGTCATGTGAAGACAGAAATAAATGAGAAATTATTGCCTGGGCTCTGTCCCCTGGCTTGGGATACTGGATGGGATGCAAGGCCCTCTGAGGCACTTTGTATAGTTAGATGGTATCTCTCAGCTAATCGGTCAAATTGTTGAAGTAATCATAGTTGTAAGCTAAGTTGCTTGGACTCTTCACTTTCGGTGACGCACCTGTGTCGACACGACATGGGTGTGGGATCCGTACCGGATATGGTTAACTGATTTTGGGTACTTTAACCAAAATCGACGGAGAAATTCGGGAAAGTTACAATGATTTCTATAATCAAAATAAAAGCTAAGGTGAAATTAAAGAAAATGGAATACCTTTTATATAGAAATTTCTATGTCAGTCCTTTTCCTTATAACTCCTCTTAGATTCTCCTCTTGATCAGTATTTTCTCCTCGGAATACCTTGTAAGTTTTTTCTACATAATGTCTCATAATTTAGACATATAACTCTATTTTAGATATTTGAATTATTTTTAGACGAATCCTCGCACCCGTATCCATACCCCAGAATCTTAAAATTTAGATCATGAAGGAGCCGACCTCTAGATCCGCATCCGTGTCGGACACCCGCACCCGAGTCCAAGTAACTTAGGTTGTAAGTAGTTAAAAAGAGACAATTAATCCTATGGCCTAGGAATTTGTGATCACCCTCTTCTAATGGACATCTATATGATAATGTCATGGTGGGGGCAATCTTTATTGGTATTTCGTACTTGCAATCCAGTTGGATGTTTCAGATGCCTTTTAGACCCCTTGGTGCTCGTAAACAGAAGGATGCCCATAATGCAAATTTAGCATGCCGAACTGGAGTGTCTAGCAAAGATGTTTGCTTGAACCCATCTTATCAACTGAACCAACATAGTTCTTCCATCCCCATCTACCTTCTCTAAGTGAGCTGTTGCTATCGATCCTTTTCCCTTTAACTTTCTCTTCTTCTATCAATCCATCATGCATAAAAATTTGACCAGTTAACCGACCAACAAACTGACAAAGTGTGACAGAAATCATGAAAAGTCATTTCACTTGACCATTTGTCACTTGCACATGAATTAAGCCATATCTTAATAGGTATGTTAATGATAGAACATCTCTTGGCGAGGAGAGGAAATGTCTCTTGGCGAAGTAAGAATATGTAAATCATCTGTTCTCAAAACTTACATGCAGGCTTCTTGACAATGCAAATAAGCTTTCACTTTTGAGATCAGTCAATTAGGCTTGTTATTTTTCTGCTTTCAGGAGCCAGTGTGGGCTGAGAGAAAGACAAAAGCTTAGGTGCTCCCTAAAGAATCAATGCATAATGTAGTTAGCCCCATGGGTAGTACCATCTTCGATCAAAATCTCCTTATCCAGTTGACACAGTACAACCAGAAGAAAGTCACTCATTCCTACTAAAATAAAGGGAGTAAGTGATGAATACTGAGAAAACAATTCAGTTTGTCCTTAGCCTAGAAGCTTTAGTTCTTATCTTCACAAATTAGTCAGTGATTGAAACAAAATGTGGTTTTTGTGGAAACATTGTCTAGTAAATCACTGCTTACTACTCCTGTCCAAAGAGCAAAAGAGCTTTGTTTTGTTAGGAAAACTAAGGCATATGAGTGACTTCAGTTGAAGCCCATTGATGACATAGGGAGCACAATAGCAAAAACTGGATGCAGTTTGTCCCAAGCTATTAACGGGCAGCTAGTCCCACTTGCAAGGTAGTGAAACTACAGGGTTTGGAGGAGAAATAAAGTGAGAAGAATGAGCCTGGTTTATCACAAAATAACGGATCTCTCTCTGTCTCTTCAAATGGTCCACAACAGTGCTGGAGAGCAATCCTCGAAGCTCTGTTTATCATTCCACTCTTTTGTCTGAATTTTCAGCTGAGAAGAATGTCTTTAGCACCTTGTGGCATCAGCCATTTTAATCCAAATATGTCTAAATCTGCTGTCCACAATTTGGAGGTGACTGGAGAATGGAGTAATAAGTGCCAAGGACTAAGTACTGAGAATTTATTCCTTGTTATCTTAATTTGGCAGTTAATAGCTTTGCAAGCAGTAGTCTCTACAAAAAAATGCCACTTTCCTGTGGCTCTGCGGCTCCAAATGAGGGAGAGCCATGTTTTCCCTTTTCTGTTATCCTTCACAAAAAGATTTAGCAGTGAATATCCATGAACTCTTGGCATCATGTATCAGGAGCATTAGGGGAGATATTGACACCCGAGAAACATATCACTGTGAAAATTAAGCAGATACTCCCTCCGTTCCATAATAAGTGGTGTTTTTAATAAATTGCTCACTCCTAGAAAATTATGAGTGTTTTTACTAACTTACCCCTAATTAATGCCTAGAAAAAGAAAAGCTACTTAATGATTCTTGATTATGTAAGTAAGGGTAATTTTGAAAGAATAAGGTCAATTTCTTCTTGAAATCCTAAAGCACCACTTATTTTGGAACTAAATGAAAAGCCTAAAACACCACTTATTATGGAACGGAGGGAGTACATAACTAGACCTAATGGTTAGAACTAACTGCAATTTGACCAACTAATTACTTAGTACTATTTCTACCTCTAGGAGCTAATGTTTGATTCATGAAGCATAGCATTTGGAGCTAGGTATTGTTGGGTAGTGAGGAATTACTTGAAAATGGCTTCTTTCGCTATGCTTCCATCTCTCTTCGATTGCGCATATCTTCCTTTGGATCTTGTTAGAAGATTGGAAATGAAGAAAAAGGGAGATAAAAAGAGTAAAATACAGCACTATCACTCTTCTTTATACTTTCTGGAAAGGAAGCTAAAGGTGGAATATGGTTCTTAACTTATTTACAGTTTCATAATAATACATGAAAAAATAAGATTTCATCTAACAACCTTTTGTTAGTTTGCCAACTATAAGGATATCTATATTTTCTTTACCTCCTTTAGGTTTAAGAAGAATATATATCTCATGGTGTAAATTTCAGAAATCTGCAAGAACATGATGGTTACGAGTTCTTGGTTTTTGGCTTCGAAGGTACTTTTGCGACACACAGAAAACCGATATCCTGTTGCCGTTACTGTCATCCACACTCATTCTGTGAAAGTTTGTCACAACATTTTAAACAGTTTCTTCCTGAAAATAGTTGTTTTTCCTGGGAAGCTATTGATGTGTACTATTATGTTCTGCGCCATTCAAGAATTGATTGTGAGGAGCCGTATTTACTGCACTGGAAGATTTTAGCAGCTGTTGCTATTTCATGTTTCAGGATACAACATAAATGATTTGGTTCGAGAAGGCCGTTTTAGGTGGTTAAGACCTGCAGAAGTGCTCTTCATACTACAGAATCATGGGGACCGTCAACTTGCACAACAACCACCTCAAAAGCCAGCTAGTAGTCTCCTCCCTCTTTTATCTTTTTGCTCCCATTTCAGTAAGATAAATAATATCTATTCATAAAAATGATCAATTTTAAAAAAACACATATCTAGTGGTAACCCTCTTACATCAGAATCATTCTATGTTATCTTCGTTTCCCACTGCTATCATACAGAAGTGGTTGCTATCAACAGGTGGATCTATGTTTCTCTTTAACAAGAGGGTCCTCAGGTACTTCCGTAAAGATGGTCATAGTTGGCGTAAAAAGAAGGATGGAAGAACTGTAGGAGAGGCACATGAGCGGCTTAAGGTAACAATTGGTGGAAAGTGTCATGTTTATTGAACAATGCAAATGACAATCCTGGCTAAACATTTGTTCTATATTTCACGTGGAGGGAGGTGTGAGTCAGCTGAGCTAGGGACTTTTGTTGGTTGATTCTCTAAATCACCTCTTGAAAAACAAGAAAAGAAAAAGAAAATGCCTATGATCATGTTTTAGTATCCCTGAAATTTATCATTACGTGAGAAGCTTTCTATTTCTCTCTTCTGTGACTAGGTTGGAAACACTGAAGCCCTAAATTGTTATTATGCACATGGAGAGAAGAACTCTAACTTCCAGAGGCGCAGCTATTGGATGTTGGATCCGTGAGTTTACTTGCTATTGATCTGTAATCTAGTCCTTTTCTTCTAGACCTGAAGCAGTTTTAGAAAGAAGTTCTAAACTCCTTGGGAGTTTGGCGCACCTGAATGGATAGGAGCACAAACGAGCAATTTAACTAAAATTTAATGGATCCATTTCCTTTAATCTCTCTCTCTCTCTGACAAAGGTGGGACCAGAAACTGATTGTTTTTTCCTTTATTTGCTCTCAACTTTGCATATTTGGCAGCGCATACGAGCACATTGTTTTGGTTCACTACAGAGATATAACTGAGGTCAGTCTTCAGGAACCCAATTGTACAAATATCCCATATCCTGGCATGACTCTTTCTACTAATTAAACTGTAATTTCATCAAGAAATCAATGAAAGGGTTCCTGCTTCGTTAAGTTTTAGTATCTTGGTTTCAATCATTGCTTCTTTTCTATTGTTTCTGTAGTTTTTCATGTAAAAGCTGCTAACAATTTGACACTGGACTGGAGAAGATTCTGTGATTGCTTTCAGCATTGAAATGCTATATTAGGAAACTTATACTTGTTTGGTGAAGCTTAATTAAGCAGTTTATTAGCTACAGTTTGAATACATTTGGATCTAGTATGTTAAGTTATTAAGCAGTCTTAACAGCACTGTTTTCACTCATGGCCCTAGGGGAGGCAGCTTGCAGCATTCATGTCACAGTCATCTCCAATTTCCTCTACTTTCTCTCTGAGCCCCAGCTTATCTTGTACTCAACATCCAGGCTTCACTGTTGTTGGTAGTGAATCTTATCAACAATACCAGAATGAATCTAGCCCTGGATATGGGGAAATTTGTTCTGATGCAGTCATCAATAGTAATGGGATGAACGTCTCAGACATAACCGGAAGAACAGAAGGGGTGAGCAGCTTACCAAGGGTTGAGATAAGTCAAGCATTGCGAAGACTTGAGGAGCAGTTAAGTTTAAATGATGACAGCTCAGGAGAAATTTATCCACTCTATAGTGAGATTGAGAATTCAAATGATGCTGAAAATCTTGTACATGACAAAAGTTCACTTGTCCAGATCCAGGACAATTCAAATAATCTTCTGTTGCAGCCTCATTCAGGTTTTCTGTCATTTTTCGTGCCACAAGATTATTATTAGATGCAGATATACATCCTTATTATATGTCACTGCATTGAATTCCTATTTTAATCACGCAAACTCGAGATTCAGAGATTTCTTTGGTTAGTGCACTAGGTTTTTGTTGTTCTTAAGACTTGATACTGTTATGACTCAATACCCGGTTGAGAGTCTTTTGTTTGAATGTCATTCCTTTTAATAGCTTGTTTGAGAAGAAGTACTTAAAATAGAATTCCTCCATTTTTTGTTTTCCCTAGTTATCATACTTCTGATGAATGTCGATTGATAAACTGAGGCCGTTTAGTCGTTTCCTAGCTTGTTTCCCCCTGGTTGCGAAAATGTTATTTTGAGCACATAACTAGTTATAGTTTTTATAAGATTGCAGATCAAGGAAGAGTACCTCTTTTTTCTAAGTATTGATTTGTTTAAGTTATCTAGAAACAAATTTTTAAGTGAAACCTTTTTGATTTCTGATAGCATCAGCAGCAGTGACATGATGCCGGTGCTGGACATTGACATTTACTGCCATGTCTGAGACTTTCTATGAGCCTTTTCTTGAGCACTCATGCATTCTAATTTAGTAGCAGCAAGTACTAAGAGCTCGTGCATTTCTAATTTAGGAGCAGAAAATACTAAGGAATACTGATAATAGTGTCATTTGTAGGTGAGAGCAGTGAATCTCAACATCAACTTTTGAATCTGGATGCTAACATGTGGAAAGAGATGCTGGATCACTGCAGGAGCTCTCCGGCTTCTGAGTCACAAGCCAAATGTTTTGAAAAGTGGGATGAGAATGTGAGGAAGTGTCTTTGAAATTAACTTTTATTTCATATGCCTATTCTTTAATTGGCATGTTCACTTGCACCGGTGTGTCATTAGGACTATTGAGTCCTTGCTGCTACCTGCTTCTCACTGCGGCCGATGCTATGATTAGTAGAAAGTTCATGTGCTCAAAGTGGCACTCGTTAAAATATAAACCATATTTGATGTTATATCTGGGCCTTTCCAAATAATTCTTCTGCCTCTGATAACCACTTATTTCATCTATTATTTCAATATTCGCTTCATTCTCTTTCTCCAGCTAACATGTCTACACTCACTCAGGGAATGCTACAAACTTTGTCAGGAAGTGGATCAATAGAAGCAACCCAAATCGATAGGTGGCCTAAATTTGGTGGAAAAGAAGCTCTGGAATGTAATCTTTTTTTTTTTGGAAAATCAAGATGATTCTTTTTTTGATCAGTTGGAAAATCCAGATTTATATCTTCTACATCTAGAATCTTGCATAATATCTTAATCTCAGAAAAAAATACCCTGTTGCTTTGTAGCTTCTTTGACAAATCTAAAGCAAGTCGACGATTTTAAGTATCCTGCACGTGCACAAATAAATACTTTTGGATCCTACACTGACCAGTATACAACAATATTTGACCAAGATCCGATTGGAACTTCATTTGAAGCTGATATGAGCTTAACCAGATTTACTATTCATGATATATCTCCTGATTGGGGTTATGCATCTGAGGCGACAAAGGTATATCTCATGTTTTAGTGATGCTTTGCGTGGTTATTGTTGAACATGTCTACTTTTTGTGGCGTTTGTGGATATTTCTTTTCAGCTTTTGCAAATAATGGCAACATTACATCTGCCTGCTTATGTACATTTAAGCCATTTCAAAATTTTTAGTTCAGTTTCTATGCTTAACAAACCAACTCTTGAAGTCGTGAGTTTTCCAGCAAGCTAATACCATCATCACTGCCAACAGCCTTCTTTCTATGCATGGCTTACAAAAGCTTGAAATATTCTTGTGAAAAAACCCAGTTATGTTATAACTTGGGTTTTTGATGGCTGATAAAACATAGTGCCCCCCCTCCCGCAAAAAAGAAGAAGATATAACTAGTTTTAGTAACTAATTCACGATGACTAAAGTATCATTTGTCAACATTAGAGATGTGCAATCTCAAGCTCCGTGATCTTTGACTTCATATGTAGAGTTGAAACTTGTAAATGAATTGTCTCCGTTGTCAAATGGTCTGGCATGTTTGTAGTTTTCTTTTTGATGAAAGCTCTTTAAAGTCAACTTCTGGGTACCTTATTCTTCTGAATATCCTGGGAAATCAGATGTTCCATGTAGGATGTCAAGAAAGTTTAATTTTCGTCAGGATGTTTCATTATCCAGTATTTGAACTTCAAGCTATTTGGTGCAGGTAGTTATAGTTGGATCGTATCTCTGCAATCCATCAGATTACACGTGGACTTGTATGTTTGGTGATATTGAAGTTCCTGTTCAGATCATTAAGGAAGGTGCAATCCGCTGCCAGGCACCTCCTCACTTGCCAGGTAAAGTTGCACTCTGTGTTACTACTGGCAATAGGGTGTCATGCAGTGAAGTAAGAGAGTTTGAATACCGCGTTAAGGATGATCGTGGTCAAAGTATGGTACCTGAAGTAGGAGGAGCTTCTAAGAGTTCAGAGGAGCTGTTGCTACTTGTCAGATTTGTGCAGATGCTTCTATCTGATTCATCAGTGCAGAGAGGAGATGGTTTGTCAAACAATGACATCTTGGAGAAATCCAAAGCAAACGAAGATTCATGGAGCCAAGTTATTGAATCTCTTTTATTTGGTACTTCAACATCTATGATAACTGTTGATTGGCTTCTTCAAGAGCTTTTGAAGGACAAGTTGCAACAGTGGCTTTCATCCAAATCGCAAGAAAAAAATAACCAAATGGGATATTCCTTATCCAGGAAAGAACAAGAGATAATACACATGATTGCTGGCCTGGGGCTTGAGTGGGCATTGCACCCAATTTTAAATGCTGGAGTAAGTGTTAACTTCCGTGATATTAGTGGCTGGACTGCCCTGCACTGGGCTGCATGCTTTGGAAGGTAACTAAATAATATATGTTGTTTGACAAACTGCTGGCTTCATTGTCCATGACTCGCTTGGTACTCAATTATTAATATAAACTACATAAGAATATTTAGGAAGGCAGCCCGGTGCACAAAGTATCCCGCATTAGCAGGGTCCGGGAAAGAGCCGCACCCCAAGGGGTGTGCTGTAGACAACCTACCCTAATGCAAGCATTAGTGGCTGCTTCCACGGGTGGAACCCGTGACCTATAGGTACTTCTTGAAGTGTTAATAAAGAAAGTTGGTCAATTCTGCAAATTTTAGTTCATAGGAAAAATAAACATGAAGGTTGCTGATCGATCTCTCAGTTGTAGCATTTTATGTGAAGAATAATTACTATATTTATCTCTGGAAGTGTGTCCAGTCATGCAGAATTTGGAATTTCTAAATTCGTCGTGATATATTGATAACATGAAAAGAATAGGTTTGAAGTACTTTATTATACTGACTCTGAGGAGAGCCCCTGGTGTGGCAAAACAGTTGTTAATCTGCTGTTACCATCATAAAAGAAAACAGCTGTTAATGTCTACCATGTTCTGCTTGGGTTTTTTATGCTTGCTCTCTTTACTGCTTCCAGAGACAGCAGTGATCTTCTGAATGGTCTGGGGGGCAGAATGAGGATATTTGTGCATATGAATTGCTGAACCCTATAGCTTTCTTGCAATGTTTTAAAGAAGAGCAGAGAGAAGCCTGCCTGATGGGATTACTTGTTCTTATATTCCTTTTGTTTAGAGATTAGAATATTTGTTGGTCTATTAGAACAGTCTCTGTTATATCTCTGTCTTCTTGCCTCTGTGGGTGTCTCTCTGTTATGTTCAGTCTCTGCTACGATTATTCCTTACACTGTCTGATGCATTACTACATAAGCTGATTCTTTTCTAACTGCTTACTTGTGTTAGGGAAAAAATGGTTGCATCACTCATAGCATCTGGTGCATTTGCTGGGGCTGTTACTGATCCCTCTTCACATGATCCATTTGGTAAAACTGCTGCATCAATTGCTTCTAGCTGCGGTCACAAGGGAGTTGCAGGTTATCTTTCAGAGGTGGCTCTCACCAGTCATCTTACGTCTCTCACATTAGAGGAAAGTGAGCTCTCAAAGGGGACTGCTGACATCGAAGCAGAAAAAACTATTAGTAGTATATCAACCACGAGTCCTGTCACACACGAGGATCAGCTTTCTCTAAAGGACACATTAGATGCAGTCCGCAATGCAGCTCAGGCTGCTGCTCGTATACAATCTGCATTCCGAGCACATTCATTCCGGAAGAGGCGACTGAGAGAAGCTGCGCATGCTGCTACCACTTGCGGAGATGAATATTTTATCCTCTCAAACGATGTTCTTGGGCTTTCAGCTGCCTCAAAGTTGGCATTCCGCAACATGCGGGACTATAACTCAGCAGCTTTATCTATTCAGAAGAAATATCGGGGATGGAAAGGCCGGAAAGACTTCCTTGCATTTCGCCAGAAAGTAGTGAAGATACAGGTGCTTTATTTGTTCGAAAGCAGAATAGACATATTTAAACCTCATTTGTAACAAACTATCTTTGAAAACTAAAGAAGACAAGACTTCTAAAGAAAATATATCACCACTTTAGATGTTACATCTTTTAGCTGCTCTCATTTTTGTTGAGTGGGGTTAGGGGAGGGGAGGGGGGATATTGCAGATTAGACAATAATTTGTTAAGCAGAAAGAGGTTGTGACCTTTGTGATTGCCATGGCAGGCTCATGTACGAGGATATCAGGTTAGAAAGGAATACAAGGTATGTTGGGCTGTGGGTGTTTTAGAGAAGGTGGTGCTAAGGTGGCGTCGACGGGGTGTTGGTCTTCGGGGAGTCCGACTAGAAGAAGAACCCATCGAGGATGAAGACATTCTCAAGTTGTTCCGCAAACAGAAAGTGGATGCTGCTATAAATGAGGCCGTCTCTAGAGTGCTATTGATGGTTGACTCTCCAGAAGCACGCCAGCAATATGATCGCATTCTTGAAAAGTATCGACAAGCTAAGGTTAGTGAAGCATCCATCTAGTATCACAGTATTGAAATAGTTAAATCTACTTGATCCGCTGACTTCAACAACTTGAATGTAAACGACGAGTTCACTTGGTATTTTACATGTGGAAACACTCACCTACACTGTTTGGAAATCCTTCCTCTGTCCCCATGTGAAATTCGTGGGAGAGGGAGCATATAGTGAAATTTATATACCATTTTAAATCTTATTTTTCCTTTTAACATTTTAAAGTTCCCTATTTTCTAGTCGCCAGAATAAAAACATTTAGCGTGGAAAGTTTATGTTTTGCATTGGCTAGTATAAAATAAAATGATAAGTTGTCTATTACATGGCATTGCATCGGTTTTCTGTCCCAGTAAATACTGTCATATATGGATTTGATGAAGCGTGACTTCAATAAATAAAAAAAGTACAGCTTCAAATCTTAATGTGGGCCAATACACGGGATATGGTCATGTGGGTAGTTACCTAGTAGTATCTGACTTTTACTTTCTCCCCCTTTCCCTTTTAACTTGTGAGACATCTGAACTTATGCTTCGTGATCCATGCATTTTGTCCATATCATATCCATTCTGTACTGACGATAACTGTGATACACTGCATTGGCTCCTGTAAGATTGCCTGGTTTTGTATATACCCAAGCAGAGCAGAAGTTTATTTTCAACTACAACTGACTCTGGATTAAACGACAGACATAGTAAAGCAGTTTTGTTCCTAGAACTTCTTTTTAAAGTAAAAAATTTCAATTACATCTGACTGGCTTAAACCACAGGCATAGTTCCTAGAACACCTTTTTTTTTCAGAGCAGGGGAGTGGGGAGCTTCTTGGTTCCTTTTGAAATCAGGAAATCATGTTAAGTAATCTTCTTGACCATGCAGCAGGCTGAGCTTGGAGGAGTGGAGAGTGATACAATATCCACTTGCACATAGTGACATCTCCATTGCTGAAAACAGTAATGTATACTGTTCGCAGAGATGCTTAGAAAACAACTCTGCGATCCCCTCCGCTTGTGGATGAATTTCTCAATGTCTTCCATGCTTCAGTTTGGTTTTGAATGTTATCTGTTGTTATGAGTGATGTATTTTGTAGGTGCTGGTCATAATTTGTATTAAGGTTGAAAGTTGAATCAACCTTTTTCTTCATTTAGTGCCTGCAGGCAGATCAGTTTGAAATTTCTTTTGCTATTGTACATATTCTTGCGTCTTTTCTTAATATATTTTCATGGAAGCTAAGAAATATTACGAGTGTTGTATCGTACTTTTAACTTTTGTTCTACATTGTCACTTCAGTCCATGTTGTAGACGTTTCCATTGAAATTTAGAGAAAATGTTACGTTGTGTAAAATACAATTAGTAATGACTAATGACCACCCCTGTAAGAAATTTTGCTTTTCCACACTTGCAGACTACTAGTTTAGTACAAGAAATTATCAGATGAGCTTTGATTATTCCATTTGCAGACCTCGAGTTCACGAAGATGGTTTATCAAACAATTCAATTTAGTTTTCCAAGAAGTTGCACCGGAGTTCTAGCTAAACATTGCTGTTAATTGACATTGTTGGCATGTCCACCAAGTTTTCGTTTATCGTCTCCATAGCATAGGTAAAATCATTGGATTCGTTTTTATATAGTTCAAGTCATGGCAATGTACAATTGACACAAGCTCAAGTAACTTGGGAATTGCATCTTCTTACAAATATTGAAGATCAATTTATCATTAATTCAAATAGTATATATGCAGCGAACACTCTTTATAAACTGTTTTCTATTTTAACATAACGTTTTACTGAGAAACTTCATGACACGATCACCCTATCTTGTTCGGCTAAGGGAATTGATCTTGGCCGCCTTCACTAAAGGCTAAAGCTCCAGATGCTGCGATTTTTCATTGGTACGTTGCATCAGATTATATTAGAGTTGAAAGGCCCAAATACATAAATAGCGCCATTCAAATTTCACCGACGAAGTCGAGTGAAAGTCACATGTTGATGCATCAAATGAGCAAATAAAATACTGACACGTGTTATATTGAATAAAATTGACATATAATTTATAAGAGAAATACAATCTATCTATACATATTTGAAGTGGGAAGCCCTCTAACCAGATGTTAAATTACTAAAATACCCTTCTTCATTAGTTAAACAAATAATTAATTAACGTAAATAACATACTTCTTTATTAATTTGTACCGAAAAGCCGCAAGGCAAACGACCTTTTGCGAATCCCCTGTGTATTAGAATCCTCTGCCAAACGTTGTGCTAAACTCTCTGAGTTCAAATTTTAGATTATTAACATTGAATCCATTATATACTATTCTAAAAGTGGGAAGAGCCTCAGTGTAAAGTTGAATTACTAAAATGTCCATGAAAAGTTGAATGATATTTTTACGCTTCATTTAAACACTACTCTTAATATATTTTTGTACCACCAAATAGTAATTTCACTTCCAATAAATGATAAATGATTTAGTTAAATAAAAAGTCATTGGCATGAAATTCATGTATCTGCATGCTAAGCACTTACTGCAAATTTATTAGGAGTAATTAGTATAGCCTTTTCACTTTCTGGGAATTACTTCATTTCCGAGTTATTGGCTTATTGCAAAGGTACAATTATATACATTCACAACATTTAATTGTCATTATTTCCCTTCTGCCATAAAATGGGAAGAAAGATTCTTACATCTTCCCCTAATTACTGAGTTTTAATTGTTGTCTTTTTACCTTCAGTCTTTTCACATGCTCCAAATCTCCTTATAAATTCCACAGTGAAATGTCACTACATTCACGTTAGATTCACATTTTATCATTTCATCTTTTTTAAGTTTGAGTTTTATCCATTGGTTTAACTTTTTTCATTAGGTAAGAGGAGATATCTTAGAAGAACATTCCAAAAAATTGCAAAAATCCAGGTACCCGGAATCCTTTATTTATTCATATGATTCTTAAATTTTGTTGTTGAAATAGTATCCTCTTTGACCTTGTCTTTTTGTTTTCTACCATAATCATATAGCAGTAAGAAATGATATTTTTCAATAGTGCAAGTTTTTTATTGTTACGTTAGAAGAAAAGAGAAACATACACAAAGAAAATTGTCTATACAAAAGTACATATTAAACAAGATACATCATATCATATGTTGTCCATAGTAACATAAAAATGGTCTCACTACACATCGAACTTGCCTAGCTAATTAAATTTAATTATTTAATTTTGCAGTTTCAGACGAGACCTAATCATTTTGGCGTTCAACAATCAAGTCGATCAAGTGACTCACCATTCATAAGTCCGAGCATGCATTTTTCCTCTTCAAAATTAGTGTTACTTACTACTTATATGGTTTAATATTATTCATGTTATTTTTTTAAAAGTTTTGTACTGATTGGGATACATATGCAACGCACGTGTCCAGACACTAGTATTTTGAAAATTACGAATTCATATCTACTATTTATTTTAATTTTAGTAAATTTTTACACATAAATTTATGCTCCGCCTTCAATTGAACCATATCCGTGATGGATTCTTTTCATTCTCAGCAAATCTCCCAATGGCAATTTCTCATCAATCTCCATCTTCTCTGGCAACTTTCAGGTTTCAATCTTAACACTCCTTTTCACTGTTTCACACACTTCCTAATAGATTTACATCGTTTCAACTTGTACGTTTTCAACAGATTTTCAGTGCCAAAGATTTTCTGTCCATCTATTCTACTTTCTAAATTGTCTGCGACATCTGTCCCCGTCCAACCACTGCTTTCAAAATTCGTAATGTATATTTTAAACACAGCGCATGAATCTCTTCTTTGCGGCTTCTGTCATGTTAGTTGGATTTAGAAAGCTATATATACCAAATGCCTTCTAAATATTAGGTTTTCTGGTTTCTCCTTTGTTGTGGACAGTGTGTACCCATTTCATTAGTAAACAACTATCCACATGATATGGACTAAGAAGTATAACTCTTTCAATTATAAAGGGTGTGATACCTTGAAGGCAGAAAATAAAGAAATTATGAATGACTTACTTGCATATGCGCATGTAACTTTCTACATACATTCTTCACAATTTACATGTTTGATTTATGTGTATAGTGCAATCTAATAGATTGTTATATATATAATTGCAGGAATCATATTTTAGGTTCAATGAGAGGATTACCGATATTATAAACAAAGGTGAGCCATGATATTCTTCTTGTGCAAATTGCTACAAAAAGTGGATATTATAAATAATACTGCAAACTATGACAAGTGTAACTTAGAGAATATTGATTACGGAAGGAGGTGAACTGCATTTAAAAAGACGTTCCTTATTTCAGGTATCGAAAAAATTACGTACTAATTTGTGCAAATATTTCTAGATATTGCTCAAAGGTTGAAGTATATGATGAGGAACGATGCATCCATGTTTTACTTTTTGATGCTGCAAAATAGTCGTTGGATTGCAACGTCAAACAGTGCATCCAATCAAACTCTTAGAAGGTTAGAGCATCATTTATGCAGTTTTATTACAATAGACTGAACGATAAAAGAATAAACAAAGAGGGTATTTGGATATTATCTGAAATTTCAAGTTTATGGTCTATTCATTCGATTGAAATTGGGCGTAGAGACTATTATCATACGAAACAGTCCAGAGCCTTAGAGAGATCTAATGGATTATAAAGAACTCTCTCAATTTGGGACACAAAGTGGCGTTCTAGGGTGGGGTGTTTCTGCCGAGCAGTGTGGTGTTGATGGCTGTTTCGGGTAGTTTTAGGCAGAGTTTGGTTGAGGCGTTTTGTGGGGGTGTCACGGGTGTATTAGGGGTGATGTTGTGATTGTTGGGTTTGGACGGAGAGATGTGCGTGGCTTCGGGTTTTAGTCTTTATTGTGGGTGTTTGTGAGGTATTGTGGGAGGTGAGGGTGATCAGTATATAGTGGGTTGAGTAAGGATTGCACATGAGTTGCGAGTTGCAATCTCGGGTGAAGAATGGTTGAATTGGTTAAGTGTTGGTTCGGTCGATATGGTTTAAGTGAGGTACGGTCGATATAACAAGGATATAGTGTCACGACGCCGACAAGGCCATACAAGACTACCACACACATGCCACCTGTCTACAAGCCTCTAAAGAGTATGTGATATCAAAAGGTCGGGACAGGGCCCCAACATACCCGTATATATATATGCAAAAATACACCGTACCGAAATTAGACCGACACTCCAAAATAAGGGGAGTGCTCCAAAATCGATTGAGTCAGCAACCTACTAACGTGGATCGTCGCCCTATCTACGTGAACCTGCGGGCATGAAACGCAGCGTCCCACGACAAAAGGGACGTCAGTATGACTGATGTACCGAGTATGTCAAGCATAAGAAATATCATCACAGAGATACATAATAATCTGAAATAGAAATAGTCGTCACAAATAGCTGATAGAAACAACCGATAGAAACAGCCGACAACAACAACAATCGACAGAAACGGCTGACCAACAATAAATGCCTCTGAAGGCCCTAAATACATATGCCTAAATGTTATGCACAATGCAAATGCGATATACACATAAATATTGGTCACACAAGGGCATCTTCCTTTCCATAAAAACCTTTGTGGGCATCATTTCATTATCATATTGGCCACACAAGGGCATCAATATTGTCCTCACATGGGCATCTTTCTTTTCGTAATATCTGTACCAGCTGCAGGTAGTGACGCGTATATAACACCTTTTCCTTTTCCCCATCCCCTTCATATATATATTGATACCATATAATAGAGTATATAACACAAGTGGGTCCAGGGCAATACATGAATATAATGCAAATGAAAATGCATGAGTGATAATAAAACATTCTGAATTTACCGGATGACATAATATCCTTGTACCTTCGGCTAACATAGGGAATATCAACATCTTTCCCACATAGCTCAATAAGGATTTAGGAACATATTTAGACATGCTTTCAACATAGGAATCAATAATTTGAACATTCCTTAACTACTAAGAGTAGAGTAATTTATGGAATAATATCACGGTTACGTTTTGTACATAGAACATGCCAAAAGAAAGAAATAATTTACCTTAACATACCTCGAATCCAAGCTTAAAAGTAGAGTAAACATGTTGTTGTGGATACCCTGTGCTATGCCTAAAATTAATAAGCAAGCTTCTCTTAACTTAGTTCTAACTCGTCGTGAAACAAAAGACATTAACTGAGTGTTTTAGTATAGGATTTTGTTTGTCCAGCGAATGACTTCATCCCCTTTAATATTAGGAACAAGATAATGCTAAGGAATGAAATTGAAATGCTATCTTAACCTGCTAACTTAACACGTAGTCTTAGTTAGGCAATTCTTATCCCATTAATTGTTAACACAAACACACGACACCACATTAGTTTATAGGCTTAGTCATTAAGCAACTCCTTAAAGTGCTACACATACATAATTCCCACTCAACTTTGTCCCCCCACTAAAATTAATTAATCTCACACACAATTAATTTCGTGATCCAAATTCACTTAAATCTTAATGATTTATAAGACCTTCGTATACTCAATGTCATAATTTTTTTGTAATATGACACTAGTCCATAACCTCTTTGGGGATATGCAACTATTATTATTAATCCTCATCGTTACACTTATTAAGTCCTAAATTATTTCAGGACTGCATCCTTTTATATACTAATCTCTTTATTAGCGTACATGAGTATGACATAAATTCCCCTAGACTCGGGTCTACTTGCCTACGTTTAGGTGCTCTAACCATCGCCCAAAATTATGAGATATTACATATAGACACGATATTTTTAATGCTCGAGTCAACACCAAGTAGAGGGTGGCCAATTGGACAAGGACTTGATCGGGGTTGCTAAGTACAAGCCCGAATGCAAACAAAGTGAGGGTGGTCGGTAACCTTAAGATAGACCCTAGGCTTGGGTTTGGTTGGATCATACAAGTTCCAACGTCCACTTGCACCAAGGGGGTTCCTTAAGATTGGGCTTATCAAGGTCACACAAGTCCTAACCAAACTTACACCGAAGGGACCTTATCTTGGGTTTAACTAGGTCACACAAGTCCTAGCTTCAACTTACACTAAGGGGTTGGCTGTCTCAAGAACCAAAGGGCCACACAAGTGCCAACTAAGGTAGACAACACACAAGTTGAATATTTTAGCAATTGAGTAAAACTCAAATTATTTTCATCAATCAATTCTCTGATTTTTACAATGACTTAAGGTCCAATTTGTACTAGTACAAGGACTATTCTATATGGATAACAAAAGAGACTAAAACTACTTGGCATTCTCGGCCAAGTGGAGGCAAATGGGAAAGGGTTTGGGTTTTTTTTATGACCAGGTGTGTTCTCAGTCATTGTGGGAACAATGGGAAAGGTCTTGGCTTTTCTTGGAGACAAGGATGAACTCAATCTCTTTCACACCTCTTTGTGGTTCCCATGTAGAAGAGTGCATGTATTTGGCTTCTCAAAGATCTCATCTTCTTGGAATATGTTTGAAAGCTTCCATTCCTTGCAACCTAACCTAAGCATAGAGGGTCGGAGGGGTAGTGATGGGTAAGTGGGTTGGTACTTGGTTATATTCGGGTTGACCCAAAATTGGATGCCATAGTAAGGGGTCTCGTTCTCATATTGGACAAATCTTTCTCCGGACCCGGACCTTCTGCCCTCGTGTGCCACGGTTTGATCAATAGAATTATAAGGAGCAAGGTTCACCCGGAGGAGAAAAAGAGTTTGCTATCGTATCGCTGTAGCGGGATACCGCTTCATTGAATTGTCTTGCTTTATTAGATGCGGGTACCCCCCAATCCTAATAATGAGAGTCGCTGGCCTAAGGTCATAGAGTCATACTCAATTGAATCCCGCGAGGACTTTACTTAAAGGGCACCCTAAAGGCCAATATATAGTGTTTCCGGAAAGAGAGCTAAGGTGGCGCCCTGGCAGTGTGGTGTTTGGTGGCTATTTCGAGTAGTTGTATTTGAAGTCGGGCTTAGGCATTTTGTGGAGTTTTCACGAGTGTATTGAGGGTCATGGTGATGATCTGTACTTGGTTATTTGGTAGTGTCAATACCACATATATGAACTGAAACAGTGAGGTCTCGACACGGTTGGTTTTGGTGGACCGTTTGTTGTTGTCGGGCTTGGACAGTTGGATACGTATGGTCTCGGGTAGTGACTTTTGTAGTGGATGTTAGGAAGGTGTTTTGGGACATTGTGGTGAAAAGATTAAAGTGGTTTGGATGAGGGATGAACACAGAATACGAGGTGCAAATCCGAGTACACACCAAGTGTTGGAGGTTTGATCTGGTTAAGTGTTTGGTTCGGTTGTTATGGTTTATGTGAGGTACGGTTGATATGTCATGGATATGGACATGGAGGTTTTAATGCCCGAGTCTACATAAAGATAAAGGTGACCAATTTCACAAGGACTGGATCCGGGTTGCTAAGTACAAGCCCGAATACAAACCAAGTAAGAGTGGTCGAAAATCTTAAGATAGACCCTAGGCTTAGGTTAGGTTGGATCACACAAGTTCCAACATTCACATGCAACCAAGAGGGTTCCTTAAGCTTGGGCTTAGATAAGTCACACAAGTCTTAACCACTATTACACCGAAGGAACTGTGGTCCACACAAGAACTGTGGTCCACACAATGACCGATTGATGTAATCAACACACAAGTTGAAAACACTAAAGTTTATATTTTACTCAATATTCAACATATATATTTACAACATCCTAAGAGTCCTATTTATAGTAGAATAGGGACCTTTCTAGAAGATTAACCAAAGACACAAAATACACAAAGGCTTTCTCGGCCGAATGGGAACAAGTGGGGACTGGTTCAGACTTTCTTGTTGCTCAAAGAGGTTCTCAGCCATGGTGAGAACAATGGGAAAGGGTTTGGATTTTCTTGGACACAAATATGAACTCAAACTCCTTCACACCCTAGTTGTGGCAGCCAAGTAGAAGAGTGCATGAATTTGTCTTATCAAGAATCTCATCTTCTTGGAACTAGTTTGGAATCTTCCATTTCTTGCACAAGAGAGTGGTTCTCGGACAACTCTTCCTCTCCCCTAGGCCAAGATTTACTTCCTCTATTTATCTCTTGACTTGTCTTCTTGGAAGTTTCTTGTCCTTGCCACTTTGTCGGCCAAGTCATCACTTGTCCTTGCCATTATGTACTTTCAGCCAAGTGACCTTTCTCGTCTTACTCATTCCCTTACAAGGCATTGATTGTGTCCTAAGGGAAGCTAAGAGTTATTACATAATTTTAATATGTCCTAAGACAACTATGAAGCTCCTTCTTCATCTCCTTTACCTTACTTGGTGACAAATGTATTAACTGGAAGTCTTTACCGTCCTTATGAAATGAGTAGGTGTTGTCTTCTCCATCGCGTAGTGTTTTCGGTCATATTGATACGGACATCCTAACAAGATGTGACACGTGTCCATAGGAAGGACGTCGCACCAAAGCTCATCCACATATCCTCCAATCCGAAAGTTGATGACGGCTTGAGTAGCTACCTTAAGTCCATTCTCCTTGTTCACTCACCGAAGGTTGTAAGGCTTAGGGTGCTTACGAATTGGTATTTGAAAGTTTCCTACCATCCCGATGGACACCATGTTAGCACAACTTCCTCCGCCGATGATCACACTACACACCTTATCTTTTACCTTGCAACGCGTGTAGAAGATTTGTTCCCGTTGCGTCTCCTCAAGTTCTCCTAGTTGTGCACTTATCACATGTTGAAGAACTAAAATTACCCTATCTTCTTCAAGAGCCTCATCTTCTTCTTGGATCTCTTCCATTTCGGGTTCTTTCTAAGACAAAGGCGTCTCCACTCTCCTTATATTCTTCAAGGGTCATGACTCTCGGGTTAGGACACTCTTTGGCAAAATGTCTGAGTCCTTGACATTTGAAACATCTCCTACTGCCTCTATCATTTCCTTTAGCAACCTCCATATTTCCTTTATCCTTGTTTGTACAAAGGATTGAAATAGGAAGTACTAACTTTCTCCTTAGTACTTGCGGGCTTGGTATAGGGTCTTGTGACACCCTTTTTTTGTTTCCGCTCAAATCTAAGTGCCAAGTGGCACAAATCCTCAAAGGTAGTGTAAGTGGACACCTCCACTTTCTCTTGTATTGTCACATTTAGTCTGCCGATGAATCGGGAAATACGTTGTGGCTCATTTTCTTCTAAGTCACATAGCATGGTGACTTTCTCAAATTCTCGCACGTATTCTTCAACCTTAAGAACACCTTGCCGAAGCTTTGTGAGTTTAAGGTATAGATCTTGCATCAGATTGGTACCAGAGCGAGGCCATTCCATCCCACGCTTTGACGCTATGGCACATGTAAGTGATGAATGTAGGAGGGCCTTATCCGAAATGGTTGCGGAACAAATGCAACTATTAAGAATAGAATTTGCGGATCGTGTCATCATCAATGATGTTGAATCCAGGGAGAAAGCTGCCTAAAACAACCCCCTACATGTTGAAGATGATGCACAAGAGGAATCGAGACTTGAAAGAGGGAGTGACCGAACCTTAGGGTTCGAACTTCCAATATTTGAAGGTAATCTGGTCCCGAAAGAGTTTCTCGAATGTCTAAGAGTCATTGAAAGACTCTTTGAGTTCAAACAATATGACGACCACCAATGTGTCAAAGTTGTCACGTTAAAGATCAAGACCTTTGCTTCCGTCTGGTACGAGAATCTAAAGACAAGCCGAAAGCGACATGGCAAACCCAAGATTGATTTTTGGGAGAAATTAAAGAAGCACTAAGAAAGAAAGTTCTTACCGAGAGAATATGAGCAAGATCTATACCTTAAACTCACCAAGCTTCGACAAGGTGTTCTTAAGGTTGAAGAATACATGCGAGAATTTGAGAAAGTCACAATGCTATGTGACTTAGAAGAAAAGGAGCCACAACGTATTGCCCGATTCATCGGCAGACTAAATGCGACAATACAAGAGAAAGTGGAGGTGTCCAGTTACACTACCTTTGATGATGTGTGCCACTTGGCACTTAGATTCGAGCGGCAACAAAATAAGGGTGTCACAAGACCCTAAACCAAGCCCGCAAGTACTAAGGAGAAAATTAGTACTTCCTATTCCAATCCTTTGTACAAAAAAGAAGATACAAACAAGGACAAAGGAAAGATAGAGGTTGCTAAAGGAAATGATAGAGGTGGCAAGAGATGTTTCAAATGTCAAGGACTCAGACATTTTGCCAAAGAGTGTCCTAACCCGAGAGTCATGACACTTGAAGAATATAAGGAGAGTGGAGACACCTTTGTCTTAGAAAGAACCCGAAATGGAAGAGATCCAAGAAGAAGATGAGGCTCTTGAAGAAGATAGAGTAAGTTTAGTTCCCTTTGAGGTTTCCAAAGCTTCTTGTGCTCTTTGGAACCATTTAAACTCATCCTTTCTCATTAGTTAGGGGCAGCAAGGGCACAACAATCCCGAGTGAAAGTAACCAGACCATGGAAACTTGTTACCTTACTTGTATTCGTAGGCTTGGGCCAATTCCAGATAACTTCCAGTTTGAATAAATCCATATGAATACCCTCATACGATACTATGTATCCTAAGGATGGGCTAATAGTGATCATAAGAACATACTTATCTAACTTTCCACACAACCTTACATCTTTCTTTAAATACAAGTCCGCAATATGTGTTGCCTCATCGGTCTTGTGACAAGCAATGAAGTGAGCCCTCTTCGCGAATCTATCCACAACTACCATGATAGAGTTTTTACCTATTGTGTTCTTGGTACGCTGAGGATGAAATCCAAGCTCATATCTTTCCATGGTCACTCCGGAGCCAGTAAAGGAGTATATGATTCTTTATGGAAGGATATTTTAGCCCTTTGACAAGTGTAATACTTTCTTACAACTCCATTTACATCTTCAAACCCGTGATCTCGTTCATGGCACTCCTTTATCACTTCAAGTCCCACAAATTTTTGTTTAAGCATGGTCAATCATATGTGCCTTCGAAAATGTGCATCCGCCATGATGCTGGGCTTGCCATCCTTGTGCCTTGTGGAAAATATAAAATTTTGCATGTATGTCATCCACCTAGCATGCTTTGGATTAAATTTTCCTGGCCCATGTAAATACTTCCAAGATTCATGAGACATACGATTTCGGTCTCATAAAAAATCTTGGAGCATTCCACAATTCAAACGGCATCATGCGCCATTCGTCCAAATCATACTTGGGTTCGAAAATCATCTTCCATTAAACTCCTTCTTGGATTCCCCCTAGACGGCCTCCTCTCCTTGAATCTATCTTGGAGAACCACTTGACTCTCCTCGATTCATCAAAGAAATCTTTCAATCTCGGAATAGGAATCTTGCACTCTATGATGATGTTGTCGGCCGCTTAGATATTAACACACAAGTGCCAAGTCTCATCTTCTTTCGGCACCAATAAGTTGGACCTTATACACGGACTGGACTTCTCTTGGACAAAGTCCTCATCTAGTGGTTCTTGCCCTTGTTGTACTTTCTTGGCCCTTACCAGATTGTTCTCATAAGCTTGAAGGTTGGTTAATGAACCTCTCAGAAATAAACCAAGAGTAGTTTCAATATTTTCCATCGGTGGTGATCCGGTTGCAAGTTCATCCGCACATGCATCCTTTAAGAGTTCCTTGGGGTCGGCATTTCCAACCGTGTCCTCCACGAGGCCTTCGTTGTATACCAATGAGTCTATAAGATCCCCCTTTTTGGGTTCTTCTTCTATCCTTTGTGCATCAAGTGATAGAGCATCGGTCTTGCGCCTCTCGGCAATTCAGATTTTTATTTATTTCACCTTACTGGGTGACAATGGCACCAATAGAATTTTGTTGTCATCCTTTCGAAAAGAATAGGTATTCTTTTTTTATCATGTTGCACCTTCCGATCAAGTTGCCAAGGTCGTCCCAACAAAATATGACATGCAACCATATGAAGGACGTCACACCATATTTTATCTTCATACTTCCCAAGCCGAAAGCTAACAAGAGTTTGTTTTACTACTCTTAGTCTTTTGTCTTGGTTTAGCCGTTGGAGATCATATGGCTTCGGATATTTGCGGGTGGGTAATTTTAACTTGTCTACCATTTCCACAGAGGCCAAGTTGACATAACTTCTTCCATCAATAATCACATTGCACGCCTTGTCAATTACTTTGCAACGTGTGTGAAATAGTTGCTCATCTTATGTCTCCTCATGTTCTTCAAGTTGAACACTCAACACATGTCGGGGTAATAAATTTTCATGCTATTTTGCAAGAGTAACATTTTCTTCCAAGAACTCCTCAATTACGAATTTCTCCATAAAAAAAGAATCCCCACATTCTTGACGATACAACAAATTATCAAATGAGGAACTGTTCTCTTCTTCAATGGTGTACAATGGATTAGTAAACAAGTACTTCCTTTCTCATGCCTTGGGCTATTTTGCACAACCCTGGATTCAGCATTTCTACTCATGGTATGCGCCGCAAAAACTTTTCTCATTATTTGCACTTGTTCCGCAACTAGTGCACTTACAATCCTCCGAAGTTCCTTTTTTATTTATGTGAGTCATAATGTTAATGCGTGGGATGGAACGCCTTGCTTTGATACCAATCTGATGCAAGTAAGGAGGGGTGTAAGTGGGTAAGTGGTTTGAGGCTTGGTTGTAAACAGATCGACCCGAATTTAGGATACCAAGTGGGGTTCTCGGGTGGGGTATTTCTGCCGAGCAGTGTGGTGTTGGTGGTTGTTTTCGGTAGTTTTAGGGAGAGTTGGGTTGAGGAGTTTTGTTGGGGTGTCACGAGTGTATTGATGGTGATGTTGATTGTTGGGAATTGGAGGTTAAGTGGTGGCAGGGTTATAGAAATAGACCGAAATAGTGAGGTCTTGGTAAGAGTGTTTGAGTTGACTGTTTGTGATTGTCGGGTTTGGACGGGGAGATGTGCATGGCTTCGGGTCTTAGTATTTGTTGTGGGTGTTTTTGAGGTATTGTGGAAGGTGAGGTGATCAATATATAGTAGGTTGGGTAAGGATTGCACACGAGTTACGAGTTGCAATCTCGGGTGAAGGATGGTTGAATTGGTTAAGTGTTGGTTCAGTCGATATGGTTTAAGTGAGGTACAGTCAATATAACAAGGATAGATACACGAGGTTTTTAATGCTCGAGTTGACAACAAGTAGAGGGTGGCCAATTGGACAAGGACTTGATCGGGGTTGCTAAGTACAAGCCTGAATACAAACCAAGTGAGGGTGGCTGGTAATCTTAAGATAGACCCTAGGCTTTGGTTTGGTTGGATCACACAAGTTCCAACGTCTACCTGCACCAAGGAATCCTCCGAAGTTCCTTTTTGTTTATGTGAGCCATAACGTTAATGCGTGGGACGGGAAAGTCTTGCTCTGATACCAATATGATACAAGTAAGGAAGGGTGTAAGTGGGTAGGTGGGTCGGGTCTTGGTTGTAAACGGATCGACCCAAATTTAGGATACAAAGTAGGGTTCTCAGGTGGGGTGTTTCTGCCGTACAGTGTGGTGTTGGTGGCTGTTTCGGGTAGTTTCAGGGAGAGTTGGGTTGAGGCATTTTGTGAGGGTGTCATGGGTGTATTGATGGTCGGGACTTGGTGGTTAAGTGGTGGCAGGGTTATGGATATAAATCGAAATAGTGAGGTCTCTATAAGATTGTTTGAGTTGACTGTTTGTGATTGTCGGGTTTGTATGGGGAGATGTGTGTGGCTTCGGGTCTATGTCTTTGTTGTGGGTGTTTGTGAGGTATTGTGGAAGGTTAGGGTGATCAGTATATAGTGGGTTGGGTAAGGATTGCACACGAGTTGCGAGTTGCAATATCGGGTGAAGGATGGTTGAATTTCTTAAGTGTTGGTTCAGTCGATATGATTTAAGTAAGGTACGGTCAACATATCAAGGATAGAGATACGAGGTTTTTAGTGCTCGAGTCAACACCAAGTAAAGGGTGTCCTATTGGACAAGGACTTGATCGTTGTTGCTAAGTGCAAGCCCGAATGCAAACCAAGTGAGGGTGGCTGGTAACCTTAAAATAGACCACAGGCTTGGGTTTGGTTGGATCACACAAGTTCCAACGTCCACTTGCACCAAGGGGGTTCCTTAAGCTTGAGCTTAGCTAGGTCACACAAGTCCTAACCAAACTTACACCGAAGGGACTTTACCTTTGGTTTAACTAGGTCACACAAGTCCTAGCTTCAACTTACACTAGGGGTTGGCTCATACAAGAACCAAAGGCCCACATAAGACCAACTAAGGTAGACAACACACAAGTTGAATACTTTAGCAATTGAGTAAAACTCAAATAATTTTCATCAATCAACTCTGTGATTTTACAATAACTTAAGGTCCTATTTATACTAGTACAAGGACTATTCTAGATGGGTAAAAAAAGAGACAAAAACTACTTGACATTCTCGACCAAGTGGAGACAAATGGGAAAGGGTTCGGGTTTTCTTGATGACCAAGGGTGTTCTCGGCCATTGTGGGAACAATGGGAAATGTCTTGGATTTTCTTGGGGACAAAGATGAACTCAATCTCTTTCACACACCTTTGTGGTTTCCATGTAGAAGAGTGCATGAATTTGGCTTCTCAAAGATTTCATCTTCTTGGAATATGTTTGTAAGATTCCATTCCTTGCATATGTGTTTTGGGTGAGTTGTTTCGGCCAAATCTTTTCCTCCCCTAGGACGACCTTGATGTATTCTAGGTAGCCAAATCCATGAACTAGTTGGTTCATGAATTGTCTTCTTGGAAGCCTCATCTTCTAGACCACTCTTGCCCATGTCATCTTGTCACTCTCGGCCTTGTCATCTTGTTGTAAGAACTCTCGGCCTTGTCACCCTCTTTCCTATTACATGGCTTATTAATTGTGTCCTAATGGGAGATAGGAGTTATTTACATGTTGCACCATGTCCTGAGGAGAACTACAAGCTAAGCTAGGAAATAAATACAAGCTAAAAGAAAACATGGTCTCGGCCAAGACCAACAAGAAGGCCGAAAAATAAATGACTTCTTCTCAAATCTTCAAGTCCAATCTTCAATCCGGTTCCATATTCCATGCCATTTTAAGCATATTATCATTGGATGATCAATCATCTTTGGAACTCCGAGCTTACCACCTTGAGGATCAAATTGGAACTTTAAGCTCACGGGGATTTTTACATCACTTACATGTACAAAAGAGTTGAAAGAACTATCTGAAAGTTAGATATGTGGTTGGCATTCAAAATACCAATTTCATGGCAGACATAATTGGTTTCTCCACACAATTAAGATTTGTGAACTTGAAAAAGTGATGTTAATTGTTATTAAAATGATGTTAGACTACAGTAACATAATTACTTTCCAATGAGGCCTAGAACTAATTTTTGAAGCTAAAATAAAAGTGTTGTCAGCATTAAACAAGAATAAACTCTATATGTAGTCTGAAACACTTTGCTTATAACCAATTATCCTTCTCTTTCGAGGCTTTTTATATCTTTCATTTGTGTTCCATTTCAAGAAGAATATTTCTAAGAATATTTTTTGATAACATATGATCTTTTCTAAATGTTGCAGAAGGAAGATTTCAAAGAATATTTTTTGATAACATATGATCTTTTCTAAATGTTGCAGAAGGAAGATTTCAAGTAGTACCACAAGTTGGTGCTGAGTTTATTGCTGAAGAGATACACAATACAAGTTGGTGTTGAGTTTATTTCAAGTACTACCGCAAGAATTAACCTTTTATTTCAGGATTTATAAGAAAACTAATGAAAATTCAAGGATTTTATTGCTGAAGAGATACATGAACTTGAACATGTGATGCAATCGCAGATGAAGAAGACAATAAATCTGTAAAGATACAAAGGAAGAACGAAAACACGAAGATCGACGTGCAATTGCTAATAAAAAATAAAAGTTGAAAAAGATTAAGGGTCTTCCTTTATAGTGAAATAAACCATTAACTTATTTAGTTTAACAAAGTTGTATTTGCCAAAAAGTGTTACCGTTAGTGACTCAATCCAAATACTTTAAGTGTTTTGGTCCATAATAAAACTACTTGTGTTGGCATAATAAATAAAGTCAGACTTATATCCTTGTGTATTCTCATTTGGTTCTACAATTGTTCTAATGCTTTTAGTTATATTAATTTTTTCCATATTAACTAACTATGCTTACTATTTTAGCAAAGATTAGTCAATCACTAATGCTATAGCTCAACTAAACGAAATGTTGATAGAGAAGTTCCCAGAAAAAGCAAAATATTTATTAATTTAGACTCTGCAGAAGATGATACCAACAATTACTATCAAGAAGATTACCTGAATACTTTAGCACCCCAAATGGTCTTCCACCGTATAAGTACATCGTCAAATCCATTATCTTATTTTATATTTATATTATATGAATGAATATATTTATGTGTACATACACGAATAAAATCTACATATATTTGTCTTCTCTTAAGAAAGTTAATTTTGAAAGAAAATGCACCGATCATGCTACTTAGAAATTTAGATACTTCAAATGTAATAAGCAATGGTACAAGGATGATTTGGCGCAGGTTTTGACAACAACGTCGTACATGCAAAAATTACAATTGGTCAACCCGCTAACAAACATATGTTCATTTCTAGAATTAAACTTCCCACCCCATCCCCCCGAAATAAAGGATATCCTTTCCAGTTTGTTCAAATATTGTAACGACCCGCTAGGTCATTTTGAGCTTTTAGACTTGTGTTTTCCAAAATACCCTTCCAACAGTTTTATCTTGATATTTATGACTTATGGAGATGGGTAACATGGTTTTCGAGACAATCATGTGAGTTTCAGATCAATTTTAGTAAAATTGGAAACTCTTAAATTAAAGAAAGGAAGAAGTTTGACCAAAGTTAACATTAGGGATAAATGTCTCTTTTATAAAGTTTCGTCGATTCCATTAGGTCTAGAATGTGATTTATGACTTAGTCGAGCCATTGATTCGGATCCAAGGCGTTTGAGTGTGATTTGGGTCGTTGATTGAGAATATAGGAATTTAAGGATTGGTGTCGACCTTGGTCAACACTGGGTCAAGTGATATTTTGCACACTTAGACTTCTATCCCATGCGATACCTAAATACGTCTATAGGATGAAACACGTTACCCTACTTGTTCTATGCATAGCAATTTCGGAATAATAAGAACAGTAAAGTAAAAGACACAACACTTTCGTGGAAACCACCCCGGCTCACAAGGGCAGTAAAAACCACGACCTACACCTCTGTAGGATTTATTACCAACTCCACTACAATGGTGAGCCTCTGCAAATTCAAGTGACAAACTCTGCAACCTAGGAACTACACTCTAATTCCTATCTCACTATTCTACCCAACTCTAACTTGAAGTTGAATTTGACAATGTTTATACTTATTACAATTGCTAAGCAGATAAAGGTACAACTCGATAACCAACCTTATACAAGAATCTATATTTAAGAACTGCAAAACATTATTCAAAGAATAGCTCCTTCAATCTTCTTCGAAATGTTATGGTCACAACTCTGGAATCAGAACTCTCTCAAGTATAACATTTGATTGCTCAATATTCTGAATTCTCTTTATGTGAGTGCATACTGTTCTTCATGGTAAGACTTGATATATATATATATATAGCTCTTGGATTTCATCACTAAGGTTGACCTAAACCCTGCTTGATATGGACCATCAAGGTAGAATAAGGTTTGATGTAGATTAGGATTCTTACACCTTCTCACATATTTAGTTTCCTTGTAGAACTCTGAAATATCTTGATAATTATGGTGCGAGATCCTAATAAGTATAGCATGGAATCCTGCCGCCTTGCACACCAAGTCATTATCATAAAACACAAATCCTACTCGCAGTAGGACTCTGAGAAGGAACACATTCCTGGACATGTTCCTTGCATATGTTCCTGTCGACTTTGTCTCATTTCTGTGTCTAATAAGGAACCTGTTCTCTAACCTGGTTTATTTAATTTCTACACTGAACTTGATTCATTCAGCTCTGTACCACATCTGCCTTGCAATAGAACACATTCATGGACCTGGTTCATTTACCACATGCATTCTCTTTGTCAATCATCAAAACTACCACTTGTCATTTCTTTCTAATGCCAACAAATTCCCCCTTTTTGATGATGAAAACCCATTTATGTGATGCCACAATATAATCTTATGCAAAATATCTCAAAGCCAAAAGGGTTGAATAGAACACTACTAGGATGGACCAGGTTAACATACATGTGTTATAAATATTACACAGTTTTTCCCCTTTTGGCATCATTAAAAAGTGACTGCAGTGCAGAAACGTCCAATATAAATGTAATAATATTAAACTCATGGCCACTAGGGCTATCACATACACAATATCTTAGAACAAATCACTCAACCATGTCTAAACACTGTACTTAAGACACAACAGGAGGCAAAGGATGAAAAATAGATCAATATTATCTATTCATACTTTGAATGCAAATCCAACCAATGCATTACAAAATACAGAACATGCAATTTAGGGAGAAAAAATATAGGGCATGATTAAGGACTTAAACACAGTAGAGGAAAATGATCAAGGGCAAGACGATGAGTTTAGACACTTTGCTAGGGACTATGAGGAAGGCTAAAGAGATTTTGGGTTTTCCACTGAACACCATACTTGTGTCATAGTCTCGTGCACTATATCTAGGACATTTCTGCCAACTTCTTTCGCCATTGTAAGAAAACTCCTTCTTCATGACTGCTCTCAATCCCTAGTAGTTGGGGTCATTAGATGTCAGTAGTTGACTTCCCTCAGTAGCCTTCTTAGTTTGTTTATGAATACCAAGAATTAGGCTAGTCTTCTTTCCCAAGTAGGATGGGACATTAGTAGCAACATCAAAGACCATAAAAGGAAATATGATGTGCTGATGATATGCACCTATGTTAGCCGATTAGGTTATTTCCCCTGACAAGAAGCTTCCATGGCAGAGATCATGTTTTGTAGTAATTTTGGCGCAATTTCCATTGAGAGGCGAGTGGGAGTTATGAGAGGTGTAGAAGTTGTTCCATTTGTAGATGTAGGATGTGTGGATTTAAGTGAGAAAGCCTGGGTCGAGGGTAGATGGGGAATGTTAGGAGACAAATTGAGTAAAAAATATTTTTGGATGTGACAGAGTGAGCAGGGTAGCGTTGGTTTAAGTAGAGGGTAACTAAGGTGTGAACAAGATATAAATAGGGTTTTCTTGGAAGAGTTTGAATTGATTGTCAAATATTTAAAGTGATGCCATTTATCACAGAGGGAACTTTTGAAAAAGTTGGTTATTTGTAAATATAGACCTTTGTTTGTGAGAACCAATTTTCTTTTATATCATAGGCGTTGACCTGGTATTAGAGAACAAATTCGGAAACATGGTTCATGGCCTGAACATATAAGTAACACAAAAGAGAGAAGATGTACTTTAGCAGTGAAGGATTTTATACACATGTCTCGAGCCAATTGTTGTGACAAAAGTAACTATTAATCTTTTGTGAGATCAATAAACTATGAGAATATAGGACATATAATTGAATGTACAAGACTGAGTAGAACATTTATTCAATTTTAGAGCTTGTTTGAACTGAGACAACTATTCTACCCAATCATTAGGAGATACTTATACAATTTTAATCATCCCTAATTCTAACATGTTTTTCTCAAAGTGATCTCTCCCTAGGGATTTTGTGAAAATATCTTCTATTTGTGTATCAGTAGCACAAAACTGGATTGAGATAAGACCTTTTTCAATATTATATTTCAAAAAGTGATGTCTTATGTCAATATGTTTAGTTCTCTTATGATGCACAGGGTTCTTTGCAATGTTAATAGCACTAGTGTTATTCTAGAATATGGTAATACAATTAATATTTATACCAAAATCCTTTAGCTATTGTTTGATCCATAACAGCTGAGCACAACATGATGCAACTATCACATATTTTGCCTCAGTAGTTGTTAAGGCTATAAAGTTCTATTTTTTGGTAGCCAGGAGACTAAGCATGAATCAAGAAAATGTATCGTACCTGAGGTGTTTTTTCAATAAAGTAGGTACCCTGCATAATTAACATTTGCATATCCCACCAAATTGAAATTGCTTCCTCTTGGATACCATAGTCGTAGGTCACTTATTCCTTTCAAGTATTATATGATTCTTTTACAGCCTTAAGATGAGATTCCTTTGGATTTAAGTGAAACTTGGCACAAAATCCCACACTAAACACTATGTCGGGTCTGCTGGTAGTGAGATACATTAATAACCCAATCATGCCTATGTAGAGTTTCTCCTCCACAGGTGAACCAGGTTCATCAAGGTCCAACTTTGTAGCAGTGTCAATTAGTGTGTCGATGGACTTCAAATCTTCTATCTTGAACCTTTTAAGGAGTTTCTTGACGTATTTTTGCTGGTGAATCATAGTGCCAGTTGACATTTTCTGATTTACATACCTAGGAAATAGTTGAGTTCTCCCATCATACTCATCTCAAATTCACTTCCTATCATAAATGGTGAGGAATTGTAACTGACCTTTGTTTATATTCTCTTACAAATGGTAAGGACTCATGCCAACGCGAGGGAGGAGGCACAGGCACCGGCAGTGCAGGGCTATGGTAGAAGACGTGCTCTGGGCTGAGGTAGAGCCAGAGGAGCGATGCTAGCTCAGGGTGGAGCACAGAGAGCCAATCAGGATTGTGCTAGATCAGAGTCCCCCGAGATATTTATTGAGCATTAGGATGAGTTACTTGAGGAGGAGATGGGGCCAGCCCAGGACCAACCTGGATTCATTGCTACTCCAATTCTATAGGACATACTAGTCAGGTTATTGAGTGTTCTTGACGGATTTTCTCAGACAGGCGTGCATCCTACTACTCCAGGTGGTTCTCAGACCCCTGTGGGAGAAGGGCCGAATCAGACCCTTATGTTTTATACTCTTGAGATTCAGCCAGAGGCGATGTCAGCGCCCCGTATCGATCATGTTCATACTCCATAGTTTGGTCCCCAGACTATTGGTGGGACAAGTATGACCTGTGATGAGTGGAATATTTAGGAGCACTTTTCAAACATGAAGCCTCATGAGTTCTTTGGACACCCCAATGAGGATACGTATGAGTTAATTGTGAGCAGCTATAAGAGGTTGCATACTTTTGGTATTGTTGAGTCACACAAAGTCATTTTTGTGCAGCTTAGAGGATATGCGAAATAATGGTGGAGGGCGTATGTTGATTGCTTACCCACATGGTCACCTCTATTGACTTGAGTTTGTTTTATCGGCTCTTCTTAGAGAAGTATGTGCCTTTGAGCTTGCAATTGCCCAAGCGTGATAAGTTTCTGAAGATTGAGCAGAGAGGTTCTACAGTTGCACAATATGAGACTCGCTTCCATGCCTTATCGCATGATACAACACCGCTGCTCCCTACAGAGGCTGAGTGAGTGAGATGTTTTCTTAGAGAATTATGTATTCTGCTTTAGTTGGCCACGTTGCAGTTGGTGGCTTCTAGAGCTTCTTTTGAGACGGTCGCCGAGCATGCGATGATGGTGGAGTCGATGAGGGGTGGTATGCCCAGATATGAGCCTGATAAGAGGGCAAGGCGACATGGTCAGTTCAACGATTCTATTTCCCATGGTTATGTATATCAAGGTAGATATCAGCAGTCGCAGCCTATTCAACCAGTTTAGGTAGCCATACAGATTACCGATGGGTTCTCTATGGGGCAGAGTGGTTATAGTAGGGGCCAGTGGTCTAGAGGTTCTCAGTCTCGGTATTCTAACTGTGGTGGTTCAGGTTCTTTTATCTCTATTCATCAGCCCTCAACATCCATGACCTATTTTGAATGAGGAAAGATTGGGCATTTCAAAAGAGAGTGCCCCAGACTTATATTGAGTGCATCCCATACACCCAGGACTCTAGTACAACCATATAGTAGTGGTAGTCAGGTTAGCTGAAGGGGATCTCAATCAGGCCGTGGTGGTATTCCGTATGGTAATAGTGGATCCCAGTTAGGGAGAGATGGAGCTCATTCGGGCTAAGGTGTCTAGTAGAGTACCCAGTCCGATATAGGACGCACGCATTGCTATGCATTCCCTAGTAGGGTTGAGGATGAGGCATCTGATGCAGTTATTAAAGGTATCATCTCAATCGATCATCAGTATGGTACTATGTTATTTGATCTAGGGTCTACATTCTCATATGTGTCTGCCCGTTATTTTGCCAAATTAGATATGTGGTGTGATATGTTTGACGTACATATTCGTGTTTCCACACCAATTTTTGATTATGTGATTGTAGATAGAGTTTATCGTATATGTGTGGTTACTTTTATAGGGTACGATACTTGGGTAGATTTTGTCATTTTAGACACAATGGATTTTATGTTATTTTAGGTTTGGATTGGCTATTACCATATCATGTGATTCTAGACTTTCATGCCAAGACAATCATGTTGGCTATGCCTGGTCTTTTGAGGTTAGTGGAAGGGCGCTCCTAACCCTGCTCCTAAGAAGATCATTTCTTTCATCTGATCTAGGAAGTTGGTAGACAAAGGTTGTATGGCATATCTTGCTCACATTCAGGATACGAGTGTGGAGACTCCTTCCCTTGAGTGTGTTTCAGTAGTTAGCACGTTAGTAGAGGTCTTTCCTTCAGATTTATCGAGTATGGCGCCAAACAGAGATATTGATTTATACATTGATCTTGAGTCGGGTACTTGATCTATTTCCATTCCTCCATACGGTATGGCTCTGCTAGAGCATAGAGAGTTAAAGAAGCAGTTTCAGGACTTGTTGAGTAAGGGCTTCATTCGACTGAGTTTATTCCCATGTGGTGCTCCTGTCTTATTCGTGAAGAAGAAGGATGACACCATACGTATATGCATTGATTATATGTAGTTGAACAAGGTCACTATTAGAAACAAGTATTTGATTCCTCGTATTAATAACTTGTTCAACCAGCTTCAAGGTGCTTCAGTGTTTTAGAAGATTGACTTGACTTCCGGGTATCACCAGGTAAAGATTCGGGCCGATGATGTTCTAAAGACGGGTTTCCATACTAGATATGGGCATTATGAGTTTTTGGTGATGTCATTTGGTCTTACTAATGCCCCTACAACATTTATGGACTTGATGAATGAGATATTTAAGCTATATTTAGATTCTTTTGTGATTGTGTTCATTGATGATATCTTGATCTATTCAAATAGTCGGGAGGACCACAAGCATCATCATAGAGTAGTTCTTGGGATTTTGAAGGAGAAGAAACTTTATGCTAAGTTATCAAAGTGTGAGTTTTGGTTGGATTCTGTGGCATTCTTGGGATACGTGGTGTCCAAAGAGGGTATTATGGTTGATATTAAGAATATATAGGCTATCAGGGACTGTCGTAGACCGACTTTTGTGATAGAGATTCGAAGCTTTATAGGTCTTGCTAGCATATCATCGGTTCGTCAAGAGATTCTCTTTTATTTCTTCTCATAAGAAACATTTGACTCAGAATGAGGTTCCATTCCAGTAGTCCAACGAGTGTGAGAAGAGCTTTCAAAAGCTCAAGTCTTTTTTTTACCATAACCCCGATTTTATCCCTTCCGATAGAGGGGAAGGATTTTACCATATATTGTGATGCTTCGAGGATCAGGTTGGGTTGTGTGTTAATGCAGGAGGGTAAGGTTATTGCTTATGTATCGAGGTAGCTAAAGGTGAACGAGAAGAATTACCCTGTTCATAATCTAGTGTTGACTACTATTGTGTTTGCTTGAAAGATTTGGAGACACTATTTGTGTGGTGTCCATTGTGAGGTGTATATCGATCACCATAGTGTTCAGTGTATGTTTAATTAGAGGGGTTTAAATTCTAGGCAGCGTCAGTAGGTAGAGCTGTTGTAAGATTATGACATAAGCATTTTGTACCATCAAGGCAAGGCTAATGTAGTGGAGGATGCCTTGAGTCGAAAGGCAGTCAACATAGGGAGTCTAGCTCACTTGATCATTTCTTAGTGTTCTTTGGCATTGGAGGTTCAACATTTTGCCAACCATTTTGTGAAATATTTCGGATCTGGGTAGGATTCGTGTGTGTGTTTAGGTGAGGTAATATATTTTGGATTAGATTTGGACTCACTAGTATGATGATGTAAAGTTATGTAGAATTCAGGATAAAGTGATGAGTAGTGAGGCCATTATTGATGGTGAGGGGGTGTTGAGGAGAAAATGTAGAGTATGTGTTCCTAGAGTTGGTCATTTAACTCAATTGATTATGGAGGAGGCTCATATCTCTAGGTATTCGATTCATCCAGGTACTACTAAGATGTACCTTGACTTGAGACAACATTATTGGTGAGGGAGGATGAAGAGAGACATTGCTGATTTTATGGCACGGTGTCAGAATTGTCAGTAATTCAAGTATGAGCACCAATGACCCGGTGTGCTATCTTAGAGGATTCCCATTCCCGAGTAGAAGTGGGAGAAGAATGCCATGGATTTTGTTGTTGGGTTACCCAAGACTTTGGGAAAGTTTGATGTTATTTGGTTCATTATTGATAGATTAACCAAGTCCGCGCATTTCATTCTTGTCCATACGACTTATAATGCAGAGAAGTTGGCTAATATATATATTTGAGAGACTGTGCATCTTCATGGGGTTCCTATTTCTATCATCTCGGATTGGGGTACTCAGTTTACTTTGTATTTTTGGCAGACTTTGTTGAGAGAGATGGGTACTCGCTTGGATCTCAGTACAACATTTCACCCTCAGATCGACGGTCAGTCCGAGAATACTATTTAGGTATTGGAGGACATGTTACGAGCCCGTGTGATTAATATTTATAGTCACTGGGACCAGTTCCTACCTTTGGCAGAGTTTGTGTACGATAACAGCTATCACTCTAGTATCGACATGGCACTATTCGAGGCTTTATATGGTAGGAGATGTCGATCTCCCATTGATTGATTTGATGCATTAGAGGTTTATCCTTGGGGTACTGATTTGTTAAGGGATTCCTTAGAGAGGATGAAGGGGATTCAGGACAAACTTGTGGCAGGATAAAGTAGGCAGATGGGATTCCTTAGAGTTTATGGTTGGTAACAAGGTTCTTCTGAAGGTTTCGCCCATGAAGGGTGTGATGAGGTTTGACAAGAGAGGGAAGTTGAGCTCAAGGTATATCGGACCCTTTGAGGTTCTTTAGAGAATTGGGAAGGTGGCATATGAGTTGGCTCTATCACCAGGTATTTCAGGAATTCATCTAGTCTTTCATATATCCATGCTGAAGAAGTATCATGTTGATGGTTCTTATATCATTCTGTGCAATCTGTATTGCTAGATTAGAATTTGGAGTTCAAGGAGAAGCATGTGGCTATTTTAGACAGGCAGGTGAGTAAGTTGAGGCCGAAGGCGATTAGTTAGGTGAAGGTTCAGTGAATGCATCATCTTATTGACGAGGCAATTTGAGAGACAGATTCTGACATGTGGAGCAGATATCCTAACTTATTTACTGCTTCCAGTACATTACCCTTGTTCGTTTCTCTCCATTCGAGGACAAATATTTGTTTAATTGGTGTCTTACTTAAATATCTATCTAATCATTTTTAGCTAAAGACCCTTATTTACCTATTGTACCCTTCCCTTGGTCTCTTTGTGGGATTTGTGATGTGCGGGGATGGGTGGCATGTATTTCGAGGTCCATTTATATAAGTTTTGGATGAAGAACCCAAAACTAGAACCTTAGAGTTGGTTAGTTTGACTCAAGGTTGATTTTTCAGTAGATGGGTTCATTTTCGGGTTCCGTCGCTTCCAAAAACTCCAGGGGGTCAATTATGACTTAGTCGAGTCATTAGTTTGCTTCCCGAGACAATCAAATGTATTTTGTGGCCTTATTTGTAATATTTGGATTTTTGGTTATTTTGAATGATTCTTTAGAAAAGTATGCCTTAGCTTGGTTAAATTGGAAATACGAGGGTACGAGTGAATTCATAGCATTATTTACCTTAGACGAGAATGTTTGGTTTGTGTCCAGGGGTGTCGAGAGTATTTCATGTGTTTGATGGGAGTTTGAGGTTGTTTTGTTGATATGGTGTCTGGTGTCCGCCTCGACGGCACCTCAGTTTGCTCTTACATGTCCGCCTCGGTGGGAGGTTGGACACAAAAGTGAGGGTTAGGAAGATTATGAGTTTTTTCCTTAGCGGAGGGCTTGTCCGCAGGGGCGAGTTCATCTTTGTGGGATCGGGTTCGTCGTGGCAATGGGGCGAGCTGGCAAGTGACTACGCCCCAGCGAGTGATATGTCTGCGGTAGCGTATCCGCGCCAGCTGTATCGATCCCTCAGGTGTCCTATTTAATTTCCCAGATCAAGGTTCTATTGCCAAAATAGCATATCTGGAACCTAGAGCCGCCAGAGAATATTTTCAGAAGTTTAAGATCAATTTCATATTTGTGGTAAGAGATTCTTTCCTTTATGAGTTGATTACATGTTTCCAAGTTCTTAAATGGTGATATAGAATGTTTATAAGTTGGGGAAAAGGAGTTGTAAGTTCTTATGAGATTAAGAGAGTATTTTTATTGATTTAATGGAGGTTTTATGGATTAAGTTGTCTAAATATTGTGAATTAGTGATGGATTATGCTAAATTATCATGTTGTAAAGCTTAATTTGAGTATAGAAACCTATTTTAAATTGGGGAAAATTTGTAGGGTGTCTAAATTGGGGATTTTAATATATGATTACCTTTATTGGTCTTCTTGAAAATCCAACTAACGTAGCTCGTCTAGCGCCTCAACTTATAATAACAGTAATACTCTCATTACGCTAATGAAATACTAGTATATTACGTATATTGAGTGGCAAGCTTGTTATATAATGAATCGGACAACATCTCCCCTATTCCTTCTACTTCCCACAAGTTCAAAACAAGCAGAAGCATAATAAATTCACAAAATTTTGGCCACCACACAACTTATAAAAATTACCAAACAGTCCATATAACAACAACATCCAAAGACGATTTCTTGCTATCAATTCTGTATTTTTTATCCCACAATTTAGCTATGACCTGGATGAACTTAAGTATATCTAGGAGAGAAGAATTCTTACCTTATATTCCAAGAACTATTCTTTCACCTTACGTCAGTTAAAAAAGAGCCTGAGTTCAATAACATGATAAAATGGAACAATGAGATTGAAGTGATGAGCAAAACCCGTATGTTGTTTAAGTAATTGGTAGCTTCGTCATAGACTTTTTATACCTATTATCTGGAAAAATACTTCTTGTTCTCCCCTAAACGAAATTTAACACTCCTAAGTATATATGTTTGCTGCTGCCCCATATTAATTCTAACTAGATATCTCACCTTGATGAGATATTTTAATCAAACAATTCTCAAATTAGTGGACCATGGCCCCCCTTTCTAGATTACTATGTAGGAAACACCTTGACACCTAAAGATGACACCAATAACATTAATATGACTTAGTCGTTACTCTTTGCTGCCACGTGGATACTCTTCCCCTATCCATTAATTTCATTTAATTCATTATCTCTGTTTCAATTCTATCTGTAACCAATTACACAAATAATTTAAAAAATTTATCTCAATTAACTAAGTAATAAATTATTTTGACACACTTCATATACACATTATCATGATCATATAATATGATATTAGTCCACTTCCTCTTTTGGCACACATAAAATATTATTTTCAATCATCGTCGTCACACTTTTCCATCTTAAATTATTTCGGGACTTCATCCTTTTATACCCCGAGCTCTTGATTTTCATACTTGAGTATGACGAAATCCTTCGGGCTTGAGTAAATTTGCTCATGTTGGATGGTTCAATTTCCTAGTCCAAAAATATGGGGTGTTATAGCTTGGACCACATTACATTTAAATAAATATCGAACCTCGATAAAACTCATTTTCTTCGATTCGCTTAACTTCTAATCCTTACGACATATATGTACTATAATTTTGACCACCCATAATCTTGGGGATAATCTCGTTTTCCTCTACTTATGTCATCTAACTTGCACGCTTTTTATCACATAAAAATACGGGATGTAACATACCCACGATGCATATTAGCGCAAAACATATGGGGTGTAACATCCTGCCACCCTTAGAAACATTCGTCCTTGAATGTTAGAATTACCCGTGTAATTTACTACTCTCATGACTCGTCAAACCATTATCTAAGTAACTATTCTAAGAACCCACATGAAGCTATAACATGCTATATTTTTATACCTTATTCTTACACTGAGTCATATCACTTGAACTCATTGAGCTTACGACTATTATTACATTCCGTTATGTATCCTGCATGACTCTCTTTTCATGGTACCACTATACCTAAGTAGTTCATTCTACCTAATTTCATACTTTGTAACTTTTATCCATTTACTATTGCTTCATCGTATATGGGGTATTCTAATCACATGTAATACTTGAAATTATTTCTTGTTGAACTGTTACTTCAATCATAGACTGTATTTTAAAAAATTATTTTCTCATCACTTATGATTTTACACAACTGTTCTGCTATCAGGGCGGCATTTCACATCTTTTAAGTTCTAGTAATCTTAAACTCCTCTAATTTTGTTTAGGCTACACCGACCTCTCTATAACTTAATCTCAAGGTCTTACATGTCCTCGTCACTTCCTTACACTCTTCCCTCTTACCCTTACTGCTATCCACCTAAAGGCTTGTCACACTACTATACTTTGGCATACGTCCTCACTTATCTATTCATATTATTCATAACCTTTCACTTAACTTGCGAACATTATAGACTTTCTTATGTTGTTGTAGAATCTTAAGTGAGACATCAAATCATTTCTAACTTCTCCTTACTCCCGTAACTAGACTTTCTAGTACTCGGAAACCATAAGATAAAAGATATGTTACTATTAGTATCACTATCATTTATGGATACTGAATCGTAGCGCTTCTGGCCCTATTTGAAGTCTGGACTATTTACAACCTTCTGCACTTAGGTATCTCATACCTTCTTTACATTTTCCTCTCTTAAATCTGAATCTCTCATCTTACCTTCTGGCAATTTCATAACTTTCCTCCCGCATAGGTGGAATTGACATCCATAACTTAAGGCTCTAATATAATACTTGTGCCTTTGGTGCATATATAATCCGATAGAAACTTCACACATCATAAGAATGAGGAAAAATCAAGTTCTTATGACTCAGCTCCACTGCACGATCTGGAATATAAAAGAAGGGTAACCAATCCTAAATGCCCTGTAACCTCCTAATTATAAGTTTGGTGCACAACACACCCATAAGCAAGACTCTACTAGACACGGATTTGTAGAATCCATAGGACACAAGCTGCTCTGATAATAAGTTTGTCACACCCCAAACTTGGGGGTGTAGCCAGTATCGACGAAGTTTGAAAATGAGAAAAGAACGAAAGAAATTGGTACGAAAAGAAATAGGACTCAAGAACTAGTTAACAATTAAGTAAGAATATTTACTAATTGTTAACTAGATTAGAGGATTAAGGAAATGAAGTTAGGAAATTCTTAAGCAGTTCGTGATGTGCTCGCGTCACACTGGTATCGCGCATGAACCTGCCCTCTGAATCTGAGCTGCATGTGCCTGCAGGTACGGATAAGGAAGAAATTCTGGCCAGACGTGCGATGAAGCCATGTCACGGGCCCAATGCATAGCGTCTGTGACGTGGGCTCCTCGGGTTTTGGGCTGATTATTCATACTTTTGATGACTTAGGGCCCACTTAACTTAGTATTTTCCCTTTTTGGGCTGGAAAACACCCTTTCACACTTACCTAAAATTAATTTAGATCAAATACTCCTTTTTGTTGTCTTCATCCTTATGAAGATGCTCAAGAACATGAAGAACATCAATTTTCCAACCACCTTCAAATCAACTCTAATTGCTCCCAAATTTTAGATCTAGGCTCTCCTTAGTGAGGAGAACAAAGCCTAATCGAAATTGAAACTAATTGAACCTTCCTTCAACAAGACCCACTTTGGAGTTCTTCAAACTTGAAGGTCCTTCAATGGTGGATGGTGCAAATCTTCTTCAAACCACTTGAAACTTCGGATTTAGAGGTTAACTTCAACAAACTCAAATCTAACCTCATTTAGAGGTTAACTTCAACAAACTCAAATCTAACCTCAAATCCAACAAATAACAACAATATTTTATGGTTTTGGAATTTTGGAATTTCTTCCCTTTTTTTGTAGAAGCAAGGATGAAGAATTGATGGAACAACCATTCTACCTTGCTTTGATACCAAATGATATAATAAAAGATGGAGAAAATAAGGAAATTAACAAGAAAAGAAAAAATATAGATAGATTGACACAAACAAGATATCAATTGGCAACGAAAAATAATGAGAATGCTTAGAGTTCCAAATATCAAGAAGAACACAATTACAGCTTATATGAATGTAGAAGGATCCGATCGTAGGCATTAAGCTTTTAGATTACTCCAGCCAGACGACAAAAAGGGATCGATTATAGGCACAGAGCTTTGATAATACTCCGTTCAGACAGTTGAAAGGGTGTCAATCATAGGCATAGAGCATTGTCATTACTCTGTCCAGGCGGCAGAAAGGGACCGATCGTAGGCGCGGAGCTTTGACAATGCTCTTGCCAGGCGGTCGCAAAGGCACATATTACTGTCCACATGATAAAATGATGGACCGAGCATAGGCGTAGAGCTTTGAAATTATTACGCCTCGTACTTTCACGTCTAGTCATGCCATCGATTAACACCGATATCCCGACAAGATATGAGACCTTGCAAAAGGGTAATGAGGTTTTAAAGATTGTTTATAGAAGTATCGGGATGTGTAGAAGTTAAACGGATCGAAGAGAATACGTTTCGATGAAATTCACAATTTTCCAAAAAGTACCCTCAAAGGTATGCATCATACATAATTGTATGGACCGTACAATTAGGGACTTTAGCCGTAATATATATATATATATATATATATATATTATGTCCCTTGACTTGTAAGCTTCATTTTACATTTTCCCAGACCCTAAAACACTTCTCATACCCTTTCAAAGGTCCCCTAACACCTGAGACCTAAATTCAAAGATAAAATACGCAAGTTCGACGAAGAGAATCCCGTGAACACCATTAGCTCTTCTTCTTCCTTGTTGCGACCATTTCAGAGAAGACTTGATGATGAAGTAAATGGAGAATTGGAGTGTTCCTGGTGGATTTAAGGTAAGTCTCACCTTCTTTAGTTTATTCTTAGTTTTGTGCAAGTGTTAGAGTTAAGATTATTGGAGAATTCTTGAAGAACTTGTGTTTTTGAGCCTTGATGCTAAGTTATGTTGTGTCAACTATTTTTATGTGATTTGATCTACTAAATGAAGTTGTAGGGATATTAATAGAGTTATGGTGATGAGTATGGATGATATTGAAGATTATTGTGACAGGATATGTAGAATTTGAGCTACAAATGATCCTATAAAATTACGCACACAAATTGTTCGATAAAATGTCTAAGTGAACTTCTCTATAAGCTATGGATTCGATATTGATGCAAACCATTCGTATAATGTAGATAATCATTCGTAGAGCTTATGAGGACCTGTGGAACTTGAATAGTTTCAACAATAAGGTATGTAAGACTTTTCCTTTCTTGGGCATGACCTTATTTTAGACCAAAAGTGAAATAAACTATCGTCGAATGATTCCACTCTTGATAACTTGGTTGTCTTGTGTTGTCCTTCCATTATTTCTTATGATTCTAGTATGTTCCTTTTTGGAACTCTCATTCACATCTTATGATATTCCTTATGATATGATTGATTTAGAGAACTATGGTTGGATTGTAACATTCGCTATATGTGATTCCATAACGATAGTCGGAGGATAATGACCATAGGTCACTCTAGCTCTGTTCATGGTATCCCTTAAGGTCTTTCTTGTATTGCACTTATATATATATGTATCTATTTTCTTACTGCACAGTTTTAAAGTCGTCCAGGCAGACACTAATATGTACATACCACTAATCAGTTGGGCAAATATTACCGCATCATATATGGCCGGTCAGTTTATGATGTGATTTCCCTACAGAGAGGCTTGATACTATATTAAATGGCCTCTTAGAGTGGCCCAATTTTACGTACATGCATATATCATGGTTAGGTTGTTGTTTGCCCTCAGGGGTGTTTTTGGGTTTCAGGTTGATTTTTGTACCCTTCTCTGGTATTACATCTTTTATTTACATACTTTAGCTGCATTAAATTTTTAGTACATATTTCGTACCGATGTCCCCTTTTGGGGAACTGTATTTTATGCCCGCAAGTATAGGTAGACAGATCGACTTGCCTTCACAGTAGGGTATATGCTTTCAGCGGTTGGTTGTCACACTCCACTTTTGCGAAGTTGCTGTACAAAGTCGTTAGGCATTATTACATATGTATATGGTTATTTTAGGTATGTCGGGGCCCTGTCCTGACTTCATGACACATGTTAGTACTCGTAAAGACTTGCAGACTAGAGGTTATTGTACATATATTTTGTGTAGCCTAGTCGGTCCTTGTCAGATGTTGGTACACTTATGACGGCCTTGTCGATCTCAGTTATGTATATGTATATATGTTGTGTTGGGCCTTTTCTACGTGTAGGTTATTATTGCTTCCTGTCTTATTATTATCATTTGGAGGCCTTGTCGGCCTAGGACTCGTGTCATGTGGTTCAGGTATTACAGTTGGTATGCTCAGGCCTTAGGGTGCTGAGTGCCAGCCACATCCCCCTAAGGTTGGGGTATGATAAACTTAGTATCAGAGCGGGTATGTCCTAGGGAATCTATAAAGCATGTATAGTAAAATCTTGTGTATGAGGGTTTTGTGCACCACACTTGGATGGTTACTTTCTTCTTGATCTAGATCATGTCATAGAGCCGAGTCATAAGTGTTTAACTCCTAATTCTCATCTTGTTTATATTTCAGTAATGCTTGTGACTAGATGTCATACGACTATTCAGGGATTGGATATTGAGGCGGGTGAGGGTGCCAATCAGGTACCCTCCGCTAATCTGGGGTAGCAGGAGTATCAGGATGAGGCTATATCTCGAGCCTCCAGGAATACACCCCCACCATCTCCAGAGGAGTTATTATACCTCAAGAAAGCTCATAACAACTGAATGGGTCATTACAATTAAAATCCCGACATGGAAATGGAAAGTGATTAATATGGACTTCAGTATGGGGTTACCCAATTCTCATCGGATGTTCGATTCCATTTCGTTTATCGTTGATAAGCTTATGAAGTCAGCTTATTTTCTACCTTTCAGAACCACTTATTCGGCCGGGGACTATGCTAAATTATATTTTAGAGAAGTAATTAGGCTAAATAGAATTCCACTTTCTATTAATATGATAAGGGTGCCTAGATTACAACTAACTTTTGGAGATCTTTTTAGAAAGGTTTGGGTACTCAAGTTAATATTAGTACAATTGTTGATCCACAAACAGACGGACATGCAGAGCTCACCATTCAGATGCTCGAGGATATGCTGCAAGATTATGCCCTGGACTGCAAATGAAGATGGGAGGATCATCTGCCGCTTATAGAATTTGTTTATAATAACAACTATCATTCCAATATTAAGATGGCACCATATGAAGCCTTGTATAGACAAAAGTGTAGGTCTCATATCAGTTGGTTTAACGTAGGTGAAATAAAGCTATTGGGGCCTGATTTAGTACAACAGGTAATAGAGAAGGTGAAGTTGATTCAAGAGTAATTGTTAACTACTCAGAGTCATCAGAAATCTTATTCAGATAATCGACCGGGACCTAGAGTTTGTTGTTGGTGATTAGGTGTTTCTGAAGGTATCACCTATGAATGCATGATGAGATTCGGCAAGAAGGGCAAGCTTAGCCCTAGGTATGTCAGACTGTATAAAATCATTAAGAGAATTGGCCAGGTTTCTTACAAACTGGACTTACCTTCAGAATTAGAAGCAGTTCATCCAATATTCCATGTATCTATGCTTCAAAAGTGTATAGGCTATCCCTCTCATATTACCCCTATAAAGGATGTCCAGATCACAGAGGACATATCTTATGAGAAAATCCTTATTGCCATTTTAGATTGTCAGGTCCAAAAGTTGCGGACCAAGGAGGTAGCTTCAGTCAAAGTGCTTTGGAGGAATAATAACGTGAAAGAGATGGCATGGGAGGTTGAAGAGGACATGAAGTCTAGATACCCCTATTTATTATAGACTTTAGGTTTACATCGACACTCGTGCAATACGACTTTCTTATTTCTATTCTATCTATCTATCTATCTATCTATCTATCTATCTATCTATCTATACACACACACACACACACACACATATATATATATATATATATTTATTTATTTATTTAGGTAATGTTTTTTAGACAGATGTGGTAGATGCAACCTAGAGTTCTAATAGTCAAAGTGAGTTATGGTTAACCATTTGATTTTTAAATAGATAGATGGTCGCGTGAGGCCAGTTTTATTGTGTTTTGATTGGTTGTGGCCCTGAGTGGAATTGGATATATGTTTTGGGCTATTTTACAGGTTTTGGATAGTCCTGTTTACAAAGGAAACTGCTAAACTTTTCAAAAATCTTGGGAGTTAGAATATTTTCCTAACATTCGAGGATGAATGTTTTTAAGGGGGGAAGGATGTTACACCTCATAATTTCACGTCTAATCGTGTCATCGATTAACAACGGTATCCTGTCATAATATGAGACCTTGCGGAAGTTGATTTATGTACCCTTCTATGGTATTACGTCTTTTATTTACATAATTTACATGCCTTACATATTCAATACATATTTTGTACTGATGTCCTATTTTGGGGCGCTGTGTTTCATGCCCGCAGGTATAGGAAGATAGACAGACTTACCTCCAGAGTAGGGTATCTATTTTCAGCGGTTGGTTATCGCACTCCCCTTCTCTGGAGTTGCTGTACAGAGTCGATACGCTTTATTACATATGTATATGGTTATTTTGGGTATGTCGGAGCCTTGTGCCGACTTGATAACAAATGATAGTACTCGTAGAGGCTTGTAGACTAAAGATTATTGTACCTATATTTTGTGCGGACTTGTCGGTCCTTGTCAGATGTTGGTACACTCGTGATGGCCTTGTCGGTCTTAGTTATGTGTGTGTGTATATATATATATATATATATATATATATATATATATATATATGTTATGTTGGGCCTCTTCTGTGTGCATGTTATTATTATTTTTGTGTTATTATTATCATTTGGAGGCCTTGTCAGCCCAAAATTCATGTCATTTGGTTTAGGTATTGCAGTTGGTATGCTCGGGCCTTAGGGTGCCGGACACCCCCCCCCCTAAGTTGAGGTATGACAGAAACTACTCTAGTCAGGCATTTGGAAGGGTGTCAAACATTGATGGAGATTTGACAATACTCCAGTACATTGACAAGATTGCTACTTGGAAGGCCAGATGTCGCCGAAGCTTTGACTCTACTTTGGGATCGTCAGCAAGATTTCTATAGGAAGAATGCCATATGTCGGCGGATCTTTGGCATTACTTCGTATCTATCACCATGGTGATAAGGGAGATGCTAACTTTGGTAGAGCTTTAACACTATTCTGCGTCTGTCGGCAATATTTCTAAAGAGAAGGTCGGACATCAATGTAGCTTTGACACTAATATGCAATCATCGACAAGATTTCTAAAAAGAAGGTCGGACATCAATGTATCTTTGACACTAATCTGCAATCGTCGACAAGATTTCTAAAGAAATAAATGTTATATATCGACAGAGATTTGACATTACTCCACCTATGTTGGATAAGTGATGAGGGGGATGCTAACTTTAGCAGAACTTGACAATATTCGCATCCATCAACAATATTGTTATATGATTAATGTTATGAATATCGGCAAATTTTTGACATTACTGTGCGTCCATGTAACGACCCATTAGGTCATTTTGGATATTTTGTCTATTTTCCACAAAATGACCCTTTTCCTAGCTTCGTTATAGTGTAATCGATTACGGAGATGGGTGGCGTGATTCTCGAGGCCATCGGCCGGAAATAACTAAAGAAAATCTATATTTTGAAGTTCTAGTTTGTGAGGTTTGACTAAGAGCTGACTTTTGAGTAAATGTATCCAAAATCGAATTCTTATGCTTCTGTTGGATCCGGAATGTGACCTTTGACTTAGGTGGATTATTGGTACGAGTCCTAAATGATTTGGGTGAGTTTCTGATGAGTTATAGGATTTTAAAGAATTCTTAAGTTAAAGAAAGGATTTGAGTTGAATAAAGTCTACATTGGGGGTAAATGAGTCTTTTAAAAGTTTCATCGATTCTATTAGGTCTGAAATATTGTTTATGACTTAGGGGGGTTATTTTGGATTCTTGGTTGGAAATTTGGCTCTTAAAAGAATTGGAGTTGACCACGGTCAACATCGGGTCAAGATGACCTCGTGTGATTATTTTGAGTGTGCGAGAAGGTTTGTTGCATATTTTACGATTGGTTTGCATATTTGGTTTGTGTTCAGGGGGTCCCGGATGAATCCCGAGGGTCGATTTAAAGTAGAAAACACCCTAGAAAAATCTGGTGTGCAGCTACTGATGTTGTTCTTCATGGTCCCAATGCTACGTGTTGCTATCGCAAGCTGCTAATTCATTGATAATCATAATCGTGATTCCAGGGATGCGTTTCTGGGCTGGATTGGGTAAAGACCCACGATCGCGAGGCTAGGGCTCGCGATCGTGAAGGGTACACTGTTCCAGTGATTTAAAATGCCCAAAAACAATCTCTTTCATTCGATTCTCATATTTGGAGCTTGGGACCTCAGATTGGAGTTATGTTTGAGGGGTTTTGCAAGATTCTTCATAAGGGTAAGTTTCTAAACCTCCTTTTGTCATTATACTTGGATTATTAAGAAATTTCACCCTAGAAATCATGATTTGAGCTAAGAAATTGGTTGTATGAACCCTAGGTAGAAAAATTGAGATTCTTCAATAAATCATGGAATTGATATTGGATTTGGTTTCGTTTTGGTATATAGACTCCATATATCATGGGTAGACTAATTTTTGGACTGATTTCCCATTTTACCCTTCAGGGTTTAGGGTCTTATTTTTCGATGACTTATGGGTCCAAAATTATCATATAGTGATATGGGTGTCTACAAAATCGTGTGCTAACATATAATCTGTATTGAATAGATTTAGATTATTCGGAGGTTCTATGGAAAGGCAAGGTTTCGTTGTGACTGTCAGATTACTAATCAGGAAAGTTAAGACTTTCTTGACCTTAATTAAAGCACTGTGGTTGGTTTTAATGAACTAATTAGGAGGGTCTAATGGGGGTACTAAAGGGGTCCAATACTTGTGAGGTGCCGAGCACTTGTATTGGGTACTAGTTCCATGTTATGGGTATTTGGGAATTTTTAATTGTATAGTCCGATCTGAATGTCATGCTTTGAGCACTAGCTGATAGCATAGACTGATATTGTGATTCGTGATTTGGCATGAGACCCTTTATTTATTGCTTGTATTCTTATTACATGTCTTATCTATGGTTAAATGTTATCATCGCTCCTAAATACTCATTTAAAAGTGAAAAAATAGGTTAAATATCTAATGTTTATTGCATAGCTTGGTTGCTTATTGTTACACATGTCATATTCATACTTCATATGGTATCTCATGCATATTATACTTGCGGATACATAAGAAGGGTCCGAGGGGAAATGATTCCAGACAGAGTGATGCGTTGGATATGAGCCCGATTGGCTAGAGACACGTAATGTGAGCCTAAATTGGCTAAGTGATGTGATTGGAAGCCTAATATTAGATAGGAACCCAAAGGGAAATTATTACAGGTGGTATGTCGAGCTCACGAGTCCCTCATGGGTCACGATTCATAGTATTTGAACGTGTGTGTATCGATGATGGAAAGGTCTTGCATTTATAGAGCATTTGCATATCATATCATCGTTTTAGTTCCTTGTTTGGATGACTTGTCTAAATTTCTTATTGAATCATACTATCATGCTTACTTGACTACTTGAGAACTTAGAGACTTCTTATATATAGGCTTGACACTTGTGATTATTGGCTTTATCAGTATATCAGACTAATAGCGGTTAAGTATGGAAGTGGTATTCAGAAGACTAACCTTTGTCTCTAATTTAAAGAGGGTTGGTCGATGATGTTGTTGAGTACACGTTGTTTCCCCCATACGCACGCTACCCTTGCTGCACTTTTTTGTGTACAGATTATGTTCCTAGCACGAGCGGATCTCGAGACTTCACCGGTTGTTAAGGAGAATATCCAGAGGATTCAGAGTGAGCTACTAGCATGATCCATGGCACAAAAATCTCCATCTATATTTACTTCATGTCTTTTCTATTCCTAGACAATATATGTGTTCGGGTTTGCAACGACCTGATCGGTCGTTTTGAGAACCATTGCTCTGTTTTGCGTGTCATCTATTCCAGAAGCTCCATAATAATTATTTTAACTTTCTTGCAAAATTTGAAGTCAAACGGATATCATCTGGTTCACTTTGGGAGAAGGTTTTATTTTAAAAATCTTGATATTTAATTATTTAGATTAATTACTTATTTTGGGAAAATGTGCTCTGATTGGCGATATGAAGATTTCGTTAGATTAGTAATATTATTTATGACTTGTAAAAATTGATGGAACTAATTTTAGAGTTCGTTTCGTTGGTTTTTGACAACTAAGTCAGTTTCAGTATTTATATGCCTATTTATGGTAAAAAGATGGTTAAGGGAATAAATAAGACGCGTATGGAAACTTTGTTGATTCTGCTAGCTTTGTATTGATGTTTATGACTTGCGGGGATAGGTGGTGTAATTCCCAAGGCGATTAGATAAAAATCATGGAAGAAAATCTAAGTTTAAAATTTTGAAGTTCTAAGTTTGTGAATTTTGACCAAGAGTTGACTTTTGGATAAATGCGTCCAGAATCGAATTTCAATGGTTCTGTTAGATTCAAAATGTGATTTTTTTTACTTAAATGGATGGTTGGAACGAGTCCCGAGTGGTTTGGGTGAGTTTCGTACAAGAAAGAGGATTTTAAGAGGTTCATAAGGTAAAGAAAAGATTTAGTTGACCAAAGTCAACATCAGGAATAAATGAGTCTTTTATGAAGTTTCGTTGATTCCATTAGGCTTGAAATGTGATGTATGACTTAGTCGAGTCATTGGTCCAGTTCCCTAGATGTTCGGGGGGTAATTTAGGTGGTTGGTTGAGAAACTAGCTTTTGATATATTTTGGAGTTAACCACGGTCAACATCGGGTCAAGACAGTCCCATTTGGGTGTTTTGAGAGTTCGAGAAGATTTGTATGATGATTTTGGACTTGTCCCGCAATTTTTGGTTAGATTTTGATGAGTTTCAAATGAGTTTGGGTTGTATGGCATTTATTTTTAGTTTCGACATCATTTTTTAGCATAAATGGTACCATATTGGGAAAACAAGTTTTGATTTGTTTTTATTGAACTTTTAGACCCATATCGTAATTTCGGGTCTATAGCAACACAAATTGTCGGGTTTTGACGTTGTATGAGAGAGATATGGCCATTTTACTAACAATTTATATTGCTGGTTTATAGCGTAAACAAGATATTTGGCCTTCGTGACCATGACATGTGGCGTCGCGATCGCGATGAAGAAATAGCACATGGACAGTGTTTAAAATGGACAGATCTAAAATATTTAGTATATTAAGCATATTTTGAGTTTTAGAGCTCCGTTTGAGGTGATTGTTGCTACGTTGTTCTCGTATCAATGGGGGGGGGGGGGTAAGTATCTAACTTATGTTTTTCATGTTTCCCCATGATTATCTTCATTGGTTATCATTTTTATCCATGTTTGGATTCTAGAAATTGGGGTTTTAATCCCAAAAATTGAAAAGTGGTAAATTATGGATTTGAGGATCAATATGATGGCTTTTTGAATAGATTTTCTGGATTTAGACTAATTAAGCTATGAGTAAAAAACATTGAAATAAAATTTTAGTTTTGCCCTTGGGAGCTCGGGGTTATCATTTTAGGGTGGTTTTTGGGTTCCGAACTAAACTATATCATTGGACTTATTTAACCTCGTAGAATACTATTTTGACTATATTATACCCGATTTTGTGACGAAATTACAGTTTTTACCTTAAGGGCTCAGGATTGGCTTTTTGGATTCGAACTATAATCATTGCAATATGGGTGCCTACGGAATTGTATACTTACATAGATTACATATTTTAATAGTTTTGGATCATTCAGAGGCTTTGAAGAAGGGCAAGGACATATGGCGATTGCTTGAGCTTCGAAATTCAAATCAGGCATGTTGAGACTTTCTTGACCTTAATTAAAGCGTTATGGTTGGTTTAATTCACTAATTAAGAGGGTGGAATGCAGATGTTAAGGGGGTCCCGATACTTGTGGTCATGACCCAAATTAAAGGGCCATGACCGATACTTAGGCCTTGCTGGCCGAGTATCGACGTACAATTCCTACTATTCTTCTAATTGCTCGTAAGGGCAGATGATGCCAACATAAACAATGGTCCTTAAATATGAAAGCTCAATAATGAAACATCAGTGATATGAACATGTGTAGATATATGGGCCGGCCAAGCCACCATGAAAATTGTACATAAGATATGGGTCGACAAGACAATATGCATCAAACTGTAATACATCAAAGTTGTACTCATACTGGACACAAGACAACATGTCTATGAGCCTTTAAGAAACTATCATAAGTCGGGACAGGGCCCCGATATACCCATCATCATATGTATATACACATGCATAATGGCACATGCAGGTAAGTCCGGAGAAAAGAACCTCACCAACCAGCCATCGAATCCGGGGCATACTAGATAGCCATCAACCTGTTTATCTGGACCCGCAGTATGACATGCAGCGTTCACAAAATAAATATGTCAGTATGAATAAAGTACTGAGTATGTAAGGCAAGAAAGAATAAATAAGAATAGTAATGTAAATAGGGATAACGGAGATACAACTTGTAACATCTGAATGTCTCTAAGGGTGTCTGATATGCAATTCATGGTACATATGTATATAATTTTAAAAACATACGCCTCCGTGGGTATCATCATCATATCATACCCGACCATAATAAGGCTCGGTGGAAACATACCCGAACATAACAGGACTCGGTAATATCGTACCCAACTACAGTGGTGTGCACAATAGGTGTCATACCCGATTAACTATAGCACGGCTCGATTGAAAATAGATACATATATATATAATGCATGTTGGACCCATGAAATGACATTCTGAGCCTTTTGGAGTGACGTAAGGTCGGTAACCTTCGAATACAATATTAGAAATAACTCGTCATCATGAACCTTATAAGAATCAGGAAATACCAATAGTATATGATAACATGAGAACAGAAAGAATCAACATCATCATTAGTAGTTCCATAGGAAGATAACATAAGAACATAAATGGAACTTGAGTACTCCTCATTAGAATGAAACAATACAGTCAATGATATCTTCTAAGAGTAGAGTATTTTTTGGAAGCTCGTTTGTTAAGTTACGTTTATTAGAGTCGTGCAAAATAAAGGAAGGGATAGCCTCACATACCTTTGTAGTCTCCTTTTCAATCAACCATCAATATTAACACAATCCTCTTGCGTCTACAGTAAGTAAACCGATATCGTCGTCATTATATAGCATCGAAACCATCATATTTGCTACTCATATAACCTACAGAAAATAGGCAGCATCTCTCCTATTTATACTACATCCCAAGGACCACTAAGGGTCATCAAACAACCCAACAACAACAACAATACAATCTAATATAAGCTTTCCGATTACTTTAACAATCATATCGAGCGGCAAGCTCACTTTACGAATAACAAAACATAATTTGAATTCAATTCTTGTTCCATAAGTCAGTCTAAAACATTCATAACATCGTACTTATACTTACCATATCATTTTCAGTACACAACATCCTAATAACATCCCCCAAAACAATCCACACGCCTACACTTCGACCTTCACTTTTAATTCATAGTTTTTACATGTTTTCTCCTCTATTTTACTTAATTAATACATGGATAGTATTAACAACAATAACCACAACATAACCATATTATATTCCATAATTTCCAGCCATTATAAACCATATTTATAATCTCAAAACAGTAGCCATATCTTAGGCTATTTCAATGTTATCTTGTAGTAGTTTGCTTCAAACAACTTCACCAACATGGAATTAAGCTAAAGCATGACCAAAGTGATGTTAAAAATACATTAAGAAGTATATATGACTCAAAACCCATGGCTGGTTCAGCTCACCATAACCCTTAATCACATCACAATACCATAGACTTGTTGTTCTTTGTGGTTTCCAACACTTTGATGAAAGATTTAATTGATTTCTCTTCAATTTGACCTTAAAACCTTGGAGATACGTATATAAGGGTTTTAGGTAGTTTGTGGACGAATTTTGGTGAATAAAATGATAGAAATGAAGTCTACAACTCAATTTAAAGGGCCAAAGATCGGCCATCGCCTCAAGTGGACCCCAAACTGGCTTCCTGCGCAGTCTTGCAAAAATGCAAATATCTATCTACTACGACATTGTATTGATGAATGGTTTAATGTATTGGAAACTAGACTCATAGAACTTCAATTTTGTGGGTGTATCATCCCGTAATTCTAAATAGATTAGGAGAAAAGCTCTGCAACATTTGAACAAAAATTTTAGTTAATTTATGAATGTAACTTGCGAAATAATTTGCCGACTTTTGTTTTACAACTCGCTTGACTTCAAAAATTACACACGACTATTATATGATTCAAATACCTCATAACATTACCTTCTTATCATGTTAAATTCTCCTATTCTTACCCCAAAAGTACTGGTTATAACATTCCCAACTTGGCGACTTTAGATGAAACTTATTTTCTTCAATACAATTAGCTTCTAAAACTTCCAAAATGTGCTATACATGGTGTTAAACACTCATGAACTTGAGAATGGCCTTGCTCTCTGATCTTATGTCGACTAAATTATGACACACTTTAATGTATGAAAATATGGGATGTAACATCCTCCCCCCATTAAGGACATTCATCCTCGAATGTAAAAATCCACAGGGGTTAAGTCATAGATTTCACTACAAGATGTAACCATTCATACTACCCTATGTTTCTTTCAGGGCTATACCAGCTTGTATTCATGTGTCAAGGAATCTTTATGGGTGATTGTTACATTATAAGGTTGATTCTGCTTCTTTCATCCAGTAATTTCCTCAGCGTTCTAGTCCTTTATAACTCTTAACAAGGTTTAACTTGTGGACTCATTATCCTCGTAGTAGACTCTTTCTCTTATGCTTGAGCTTCTTAAGTGGGATGCCCTTGAAGGGTTACGCATATTTTGAACTTCTGCCTCTCAGAGATATTCATATGTTCAACATAATCTCATATTATCTTTCGATTTAGCTTACATTCATGTGCTCATCAATTCATGACCTAGGGTTACGCCTGCTTAACTCTTGCCATTAAATATTTGGCAAAATATCCATCAATCCTAAGTTTCCTACATTTTGGCACTACGTCCTTAGCTTATATCCTAAAAGTCCCTTGAAGTGTGTCACTTATGTCTGTTCTAATCTCTTATTAGTGGTTGTCAGGATATTGGAACTAGTACTGTCATGGTAAGTGATACTTTACAGTAGTAGATATTTGCCTTTTATTTACAAGGTTAATACCACCCATCTTTCCTGGTTCATACATTTCGTTGGATTGTGGTTTAACTCTTGAAGGTTAATTGTTACCACATACGCTCACATGGATTCATTGGTCAGCAATCCATTTTCCTTCATAGCTCCTATCTCCCCTATCCTTCTCGCGCTTATATTTTACGGTTACTAGTAAATTGTCAATACTGTTAAGTCTTTCCTTTATATTTCTAATGTCTTATATCTTCCATATTACTCTCATGGCTTCATGTCCCTTATTGTCGCTGTTTTTTTCCTTAATGGATCGGATCTCCTTTGGTCTCAATTCATAATGTCGTTTTTACTTGTCTTTCTACTTGTGATCGTATTGGTGTCATTTGAATGTTGCTTATATCACTCTTGGGGTTCTATTATTTACTCGACAACTTAATTTAACTTAGTCTCTTTTGACATTTGTTATAGTTTCTAGGTATCGCCCACGATTCTATTGTTATACTGATGCTGAAGGGTACTTATTTATAAATTTTAGGTGGTTTACATCACCGTACTCATCACTATGGTGTCTTTCTCCATTTAAAATTGTAGAGTTTCCCCTATTGTAAATATCCTGACATATTCTCTATATGGTTGTTCTCTATGTACGATGTGCTCACGTTATAGTGGTAATATTCGTGAAGGGTTATAATTCCTCTAGTCTTCCTCCGTCCATTTGGTCAACCAGTCTCCTTTTTTGGCTGTTTGTAGTATGGTCCATCTTCCTTAGCTCTTATGTCTTAAGGTTTCCTTACGTGTATGATCTAAAATGTCATCATTGCTTTCCATTCTTCTACTAACATGCCCGATGGGTGATAACTAATAGTTCAACTCTTTATTGTATCCTCGTTGACCTACTTAGTCCCCCTTTCCTGGTTATTCCTCATATCCTTGCTAGAGCACCGCTTACATTCTTATCCACCTCCTAAGTTTGTATGGTCTCTAGTTAGAGTTGATTGCTCTCTGGTTTCATCTTTATCCAACGAATGTACTATATAAAGGTTGTAACTGTGTCGTCATGAAATCAAACTTTGTATGCCATTCTGCTACCTTGTCGACACTTCCATGGCTCTTTACCTAGTTATAACTGGTCCTTTTGGCTTGTTTCTTCTTTCGTTATCCGTTTATCCTTATCACTTAATCGTAATAATTCCCTTGTATCCATGCTCATTCATTTACGTAAAGTTTTTGGTTGTACTTCTGCCCTTTGGCTTTCTTTTAGCTAATTCTTCATCTATATTTACGTGCTCCTCTCAAATTGCCGCACATTCTTTCCTTACTTGCTTATAGTCTTATTATATTTCTGTTGTTCTCCTCAAGCGGATCACGCTTCTTTTAGGCATTCTACTATGTCGATCTCCCCCCCTCCCACATTTCCCCTCTTTAGGGGCATAACTAACACTAGCGTTTTAGAATTCTGCTCTTTTATAGGTCGAATTGCTACCCTCACATCCTATTATGATTTATCTTTCTTGGCGACTTGTCTTTTCTTAAATGTACTCTTATTGAAGTGATTCCCGTATTATCATGAGGACTCTTACTGCGACCAACTTACCATGGCTACTTCTCTGTTGCTCTTCCTTTATATATGCACTCGTTTACCCCCATGATTATAGCATGCCTTAAATTCCCGTCGAACCTTCCAAGTCTACAACTTGACTCAAGTTTCTTACTAACGCTGGTACGTTTGCATCCTTGGAACATTCATCCTTAATAAATTCTATTGTAATATTCACTCCGCTTCCCTACAAATGACTTAAGGCAGTCCCTTATTACGTCTAGCCTACTCAAGCTTGTCCTCTTTTAGTTTTACTAGTCTTGGTAAGTTAGTAAGGCAAAATTTTTGTACACGATTCAAGATCACCTTCAAGTCTTATTGTCGTCGTTTCCTTTCTTAGTTTCCTTGTCTTAGCTTACCACATTCCATTTGTCTCTTCTCCAGTCCCCTTTTAACTTCTGCTCCTTGTTTGTTCTAGATATCTTCCTAGGGCATTCTCTTACCCTTTATTTCTGTTGTACTTACATTTTTTCTCATATTACCATTTTATGCGCTTTTGTTGACTGGAATCCTATTTATAGAATTTACGACATACCTCCTTACTTTGTCTCATTTCTCTCCCTCACTATCTCTATCGTAGTCATTGTTTGCTATTCATACATGTATACTATTATCTCTTTATAAGAGTTGCGAATGATCCCTCTATGTTCTTCTTATACTGACATAAGTGTTTCGGGGATTAATTAGTATGAATGACATATGATAAAATTGGCCATATATATTCATCACTGCATTAGTATAATCTCATTCCCTCTCAATTCATAAACTTAGTAATCTTATCATCGTTATTTCTTTTTGCATTTTCTTGCCTTTGCGTACTTCTGTTGTGACACCTTTTTCTATTATCCATAAGCACACGATGGCTTTATCATAAAATCTAAAATCATCCATCCATACACTCTCACAATCCAGTAACGTACGCAATATAAGTTCAGAGGAAGATGGGTATGAACATGGCTAAGGGAAAATTGGGTCGTGGATTGACTCGTCTATGAAGTTTTATGCCTTATTAGCTTGTTAGACCTTATTGTAGTCCCACTTTTACTTTTGGATTACAGCCTACTTTTACTGAGATATCATGCTTTCACATAACGAATGACAAGCCGCTATCATTTCATAACTATAAGTATAAGCTTTCCAATAAAACTAGTGATATATTTGCATTAATCTCGTAACTCTGAATAGTTTCTGAGCCTAGCACCCTCTTTGGTTGAGCCTGGGACACCTATACATCCTATGGTTTCTATTCCCGCACCAAGAAGACTCTCCAGTATTGACCCGACATAGTCCAAAATATACTTGTCCACGCTCCTAAAATCTTAATGAAGGCAACGTAACACCCTCAATATCCTCCTATTCCTATTCTTAGGGTCCTGATATCTGCGATTCTAGCCTTGACTCTACTCGAGAACTCTAGTCGGATATATTCTATAATAGTAACCCCTTATCACTTTCAACTACTCTAAACCTTTCAATCTGTCTACTAGTTACCTCTTCCTCGTCTCTACTAGCTATTGGCGAGCCCTGATTAACGGATTCCTATGATTGTGGGCTCCCTGGCCTCTAAAAAGGTCTAACATCTACGGATGCTCGAATATGACCCCGAACATGGAAAATAATCAGGGGTGCTGATACTTGGACCATTTCTTTTATATCTTGGTCAACGGGGGTCGTCAATGGAACTGACGGTCTTGGTGATGTCCGAGCCATTCCCCAATTTGGCATAAACAACGGGGTCGACGATACTCGAAAGGACGACTCCCCTGGGATCTCAAATAGATCCACCTTAATAGAATATGTTAGCTCTGATGGGTCCTCCTTGATGGAATATATAATCCTTAGATGGGTCTTCCTCTATGGAATAACTTATGCCTCTTTCCGGTACTATTATAATCCTTGGACTCTTACTAGCGGGTGGTATCCGGTTGGTACCCTCTCCCGCAGCCATACTTACCCTTCTACTAGTTGTAGTCTTCCTCAACATAGGCATCACTAAAAAGGAAAATGAGGTGAGAATTGGAAATTGGATACTTATAATTCTACTATATTGCACGATCTAGATTTCAAATGAAGGTATCAACCCAAGATGTCTTGTAGCCTCCTGATTATAAATATGGCGCACAACACATCCATAATCAAGACTCTACTAGACACAACTCATACACATTCCTAGGACAGACATGTTCTGATATTGAGTTTGGTACGAACCAAACTGAAGGGCCATGACCGACACCCGAGCCTTGTTGGCCGAGTACCGACGTACAATTTCTACTATTCTTCAATATTGCTCGCAAGGGCCGATGAGGCCAACATAAATAATGATACTTAAATATGACAACTCAACAATGAAACATCAGTGATATAAACATGTGTAGATATACGGGTCGGCTAGGCCACCATGAAAATTGTACATAAGATATGACAGGGTCGTCAAGGTCATATGCATCAAACTGTAAGACATCAAAGTTGTAGTCATACTGGACACATGACAACATGTCTATGAGCCTATAAGAATACATAAAACTATAATATGTCGGGACAAGGCCCTGATATACCTATCATCATCTATATATACATATGCATAATAACACATGCAGGTAAGTCCGGAGAAGTAGAGGTCACCAACCAGCCGTTGAATCTGGGGCCTACTGGATAGCCATCTATCTGGACCTGCAGCGTCCATAAAATAAAGATGTCAGTACGAATAAAGTATTAAGTATGTAAGGCAGGAAAGCATAAATAAGAGCAGTAATGTAAAGAAGGATAAATGAGATACAACCTGTAACATTTGAATGCCTCTGAAGGAGATTGATATGCAATGCATGGTACATATGTTATTATTTTAAAAACATACGCCTTTGTGGGCATCATCATCATATCGTACCCCGCCATAATAAGGCTCGGTAGAAACGTATCCGACTATAGTGAGGCTCGGTGGAATCGTACTCGGCCATAACAGGACTTGGTAATATCATACCCAACTATAGTGGGGTGCATAATAGATGTTGTACCCAACCGACTATAGAGCGACTCGATAGAAAATAGATACATATATATATATATATATATAATATATACATAATTCATGCTGGACCCATGAAATGACATTCTAAGCCTTTTGGAGCGACGTAAGGTTGGTACCTCCGAATACATTATTAGAGCTAACTCGTCATCATGAACCTTATAAGAACCAGGAAATACCAACAATATATGATAACATGAGAATAGAAAAAATCAACATCATCGTCAATAGTTTCATAAGAAGCTAACATGAGAACATAAATGGAACTTGAAAAAATATGGTAAATTCTATCTTCTAAAAGTAGAGTATCTTTTGGAAACTCATTTCTTATGTTTCGTTCATTAGAGTCGTGCAAAATAAAGGAATGGATAGCCTCACATACCTTTGTAGTCTCCTCTTCAATCAACCATCAAACTTAATACAATTCTCTTGCGTCTACAGTAAGTAAAATGATATCGTCGTCATTATATAGTGTCGAAACCATCATATTTGCTACTCATATAACCTACGGAAAAATGGGAAGCATCTCCCTTATTTATACTACATCCCAAGGACCACTAAGGGTAATCAAACAGCCCAACAACAATACAATCCACTATAGGCTTTCCGGTTACTTTAACAATCATAGTGAGCGGCAAGCTCGACTTACGAATAACAAAACATAATTTGAATTCAATTCTTGTTCCATAAGTAAGTCTACAACATTCATAACATCATACTTATGCTTACCATATCATTTGCAGTACACAACATCCTAATAACTGCCCTCAAAATAGTCCACACGCCTACACTTCAACCTTCACTTTCAATTCATAGTTTTTACATGTTTTCTCCTCCATTTCACTTAATTAATATATGGACTGTTTTAACAAAAATAACCACAAAATAACCAGATTATATTCCATAATTTCCAGCCATTAGAAACCATGTTTATAATCTCAAAATAGTAGCCATATCTTAGGCTATTTCAATGCTATCTTTTAGTATTTTGCTTCAAACAATTTCACCAACATGGAATTAAGATTAAGCATGACCAAAAGGATGTTAAACTTACCTTAAGTAGTATATATAACTCAAAACCCATGGCTGGTTCAGCTCACCATAACCCTTAATCACATCACAATATCATAGACTTGTTGTTCTTTGTGGTTTCCAACACTTTGATGAAATATTGGATTGATTCTCTTCAATTTGTCTTTAAAACCTTGGAGATATGTAGAAAATGGTTTGGGGGAGTTTGTGGATGAATTTTGGTGAATAAAATGATAGAAATGAAGTCTACAACAAAATTTAAAAGGCCAAAGGTCGGCCACCACCTCAAGTGGTCCCCAAACTCACTGTTTGCGCAGTCTTGCAAAAATGTGAATATCTCTCTACTCTGATATTGTATTGGTGAACGGTTTAATGTGTTGGAAACTAGACTCGTAGATATTCAATTTTATGGATGAATCATCACATAATTAGAAATATAATCAGAGAAAAGCTCTGCAATATTTGAAGCAAACTTTCAGTTAATATATGAACATAATTTGCGAAAACTTTTGCTGACTTTTGTTTTACAACTCGTTTGACTTCAAAAATTTACACAATACTATTATATGATTCAAAAAACTCATAACATGACCTTCTTAGCATGTTAAATACTCTTTGTCTTACCCGAAAAGTACGGGTTATAACATTCCCAACTTGGCGACTTTTGACAAAACTTATTTTCTTCGATTTGTTTAGTTTCTAAACCCTCCAACTTGTAATGTACATTTTTTAACACTCATGAACTTTATAATGGTCTTTCTCTTTGAGCTTATGTTGACTAAATTACTACAGACTTTAACATATGAAAATGTAGGATGTAACACCTGTGTGGTGATGAGCACTTGTATCGGGTATTGGTGACATGAGTATTTGTGCCATTTAAATTGTATAGTTTGGCCTGAATACCATGCTTTGGGCACTAGCTGATAGATAGTATGATACTATAGATATGTAATTGGAGTATGAAGCCCTTACTTTTCTGTCTCTATGATTATATGTCTTTCTTATCTGATAGTGTGTTACTAATCACTCCTAAATACTCATTAAAAAGTGGAAAAGAGGTAAAGATTGTAACTTTATAATATTAAATTGGTTAAAAGTTGGATCTTTATAGCCTATATTGATTAAAGATTGAATATTTATTGCATATTTATGCTTCCTGTTGTTGTGAATGTCATATTCATGCTTCATATGGTATCTCATGCATTATATATTTGCAAATACATATGTGGGACTAGGGGAAATGATTTTGAACATAATGATGCATTGATATAAGCCCGAGTGGCTAGATACAGGTAATGTGAGCCTAATAATGGCTAAGGAACCCGAAGCAAAATGATTCTAGTTAGTATATAGACCTCGCGAGTTCCCCATAGGTCACAATTCATCAATGTTTGAATGTGTGTGTACCGTTGATGGAAAGGCCTTGCATTTCATAGGATACATTTCATATCATCTTATTAATATCTAACTTGGATGTCTTGACTAAATTGTTGATTGAATGATTCTTACTTGTTTATTTGGATACCTAAACGGACTTGAGGACTTAGAGGTTTTTTACCTTTAGGCTTGGAACTTGTGATTATTATTATACTCTGAGGGACCAACCGCAGTTAAAGTGTGGAAGTTTTAATCAGAAGATCAACCCTCGTCTCTGTTTTAATTAGGGTCCATCAATGATATTGCTGAGTACACGTTGTTTCCCCATACTAACTCTACACTTATTGTACCTTTTTGTGTGCAGATTTGATTCTTAGCACGAACGGATCTTGAGACTTTGCTGATCATTGAGGAGGACATTCAAAGGATTCGGGGTGAGCTACTGGCAAATTTGTGGCACCAGATTCTTCTTCTTTATTTACTTATTTTTGCCTTCTTGTTTCAGACAGTGTAGTAGCTATTATCTTATACTTATATCAATTGCTTAGTGGTTCTTGTGCTACTGACACCAGGTTTTGGGAGTTGTAATATTTATCTCATATTTTTATGATTATAAGACTTATTACGACTTTAAATTGACTTGTTGCTTGTTCCGCACCGTTTTTCTTAATTAATTGACTTTAAATGGGCTATGGTTGGTTTACTAACTTGGTGGGAGTTAGTGCATTATCTCTTATTAAATTAGGTCGTGATAAATTGCTATTAGAACTTTAGGTTCACCTGTCTCACAAGTACAAAAATAATGTCTTGTAGAGTCTTGTGGATCAGTACGATGAGCTCATACCTATCTTTGAGAGGCTATAGCACATCTATGAGAATTATATTCTTTCATTTCTTATTGTGCATATGAGATTCGATTGAAGGTCTAAACCACTTTGTTTCACCCTTTCACTAATGGTGATAAAACATTCTCGGGTTCACATGATCAACGACTGGATGTGACGTTGCGTGGTAAAGTAGAAGATATGTGGTCGTGATAAGGACGTGTGACCCAGTTCAAATTACAGTGATATTGTGAAGACCGGTTGAGTGGAGTTATGATTCAGACTCTCTAATTTGGTGATATCTCTAGGAAATGAGAGTGGTGGTGCAAACAACTACATTTTAGCCATGTTTCAGCGGTTAGTTGTTCAGAAGCCGAGAAGTGCATTATGGTATAACAAGTGATATGAAGAGATTTGATGATTCTAAATGGTATAATTAGCAGAATAACCAGGTGATAAATGTTGTGCCTTTGAATAATACACTTGAGAGGTTTGTGCATAACATAAAGATTTTTTTAGATGCAATGAGTGTAACATGTACTAATATTCTGAAGACGAAGTAAAACTTGGACAAATTAGTTGATCGGGCAAGAAGAATAGTTGATGAGACTGTGAAGAAAATTTTGAGAAGATATGAACATGAAAAATGACATTTTATGATAAGTTATGATGGAGTAGTACTTCATATTGCGGTGCATGTGAAGATTCTTCAGCTACTTGACATAATAGAGATGCAATGAAAGGAATTCAAATGGGCCATTTTGAGTTATTGGACGAGCACAAGTGATGGATGTGCTCGTCTGGCAAAGAGTTACTATAGGTGATTGAATCCTGTGGGAATAGTTAGTTGTAGTCTTTTAGTGAATGTCGTGTTTGCAGGTTCGTTTGATATCTCGGGGTATGGTTATAAGAAGGAATCATTTAGAACTATGAGCTTGTTGATTTTGTGAGACTACTCTAGTTATGAAGTGAACGCTAAAGAAGCATGAATTGATCGGTAAGTTTGACGACGTGGTAGACTTCTGGGAGAAACAGTGACTAACTAATAGAAATAACTCTAGCTATAGACGCATATGTAGATTTTCAGATTTTAGACTAATGATGATGACCTTTTGAATGGATCAAGATGATGACCTTTTGAATGGATTTTCAGATTTTAGACTAATTAAGTTATGGATAAACTAATTTTAAAATAAAATTCCAGTTTTGTCCTTGGGGGTTTAAGGTTACATTTTTTGGGTCGTTTTTTGGTTTCTAAATAAAGTATAACAATATGTGTATCATTAGACTTGTATAATCTCGTAGAGTACTATTTTGACTGTATGAAACCCAAATTTGTGACGAAATTATAATTTTGACCTTCGGAGCTCGGGATTTACTTTTTGGGTATACTTACAAAACCACTCTTGACAGACAATCAAGACATGATAACATGTAGAGGTAGTAAAGCACGAACATATATATATAGAAGCAACTGTCTCCAAGCCTCTAAGAAGTACATGAACATCATCAGGCTGGGACAGGGCCCACCATACTAATAAATACATAATGTCATACTGACTCAAACTAGCACCTCTGGAACAAGTGGAGAGCTCTGACACCACCACTACTACTGAGCTAAGATCCTACTGAAAATGGGCATCGCTACATCCATCTGAACATGCGGGCATGAAATGTTGTGCCCCAGCAAGGGACGTCAGTATGAACAATGTCGTGAATATGTAAGGCAAGAAAATGTAAACAATTATAGTAATGTAAATAAGGATAAGGAAGGGACAACCTGTAACTCTGAAAGCCACTAAGGGCGTATGATATGCATGATTTCTTGTATAACATAATATATATATATATATATATATATATGACTCACTATGGGGAAATATTGTCATCATCAAGACGCTCTCTAGGGCTAATATCATAATAACGTACCCAACTGCAGTGGTGTGCACATATAACTGCTATACCCGACTGACTATAGCGCGGCTCAGTTTCATATATATATATATATATATATATATATATATATATATATATAATGCATGAATGACCTCAGAAGACCAATACGAATAGGATGGAGTGGCATAGGTCGTTAACCCCTGCCTATCATTATGTAACTAGGTACATCAATCGTTTCAAACCAAGAAGAAGCTCAGAATCATCACATAGCAAGAGATATCATAAAAATGTGAAAAGTACTCCCGACAAGGGACAAATAAAATACATGATACTGTTACACTCTATTTCATGCATCGTCGTCACCGTAATGTTAGCCGACGTAGGCTCAAAGATGGTAGGATCCCTCCAAGTGACTAATAAAGGTTTACGAAAGTGTCGAGTAAGTTTCGAGAAGGTGTAAGACTTATCGGATCAACGAAATTAAGTTTTGATGAAAGTTCGACAAAATGTCGCTGCCTAGAGTAATCTGCGAACTACAAAGCATGATCTGCGAATCACAGACTATGCCTGCACGACGCAGAAGGAACACAAAAGGTGACAGAAGGTTCTTAAAATTTTGGTCAAGTCATCGACCTGACTTGCGATTCGTAGATTGTGCCGCAAGTCAGGGTCGATGTATTTTTATCTCATTTCCTATATAAGACCCCATCTCGACCCCCATCTCATTTATTACTATTTTTAGATCTAGAAAGCTCCCAAACCCTCTCCTTAAGTTCTCATATTATTATAGACAAAAATCAAAGGCAAACCCACTAAATCCAACGTAAGGAATCCCTTGATCATCGTTAGATCATCTTCCTCCTTGTTGTGTTGATTTAGGAGAATTCTTTGAAGTGAAGTAACCCTTGCTTTGTAGTAATTCTTGAGTTTTAAGGTATGTTTCACTTCCTTCTTCTTATTTTTAATATCATACAAGTGTTACAAGGGTGAATTATTGGAAATCATGTAGAACAAGCTCTTGGCAATCTTGAAACTATGATATGTTGTTGTTGGGATGGTTTGTTTGAAGTATGGATTGGTGTGAGTAGTTAATCCTTTCTTTAGGTGTTATGGAGATTAAAGATAAGGATTTGAGAAGCTTGGTATGTTGAAATATGTATAGGATTGAGTATAACAAATAGCATGAACCTTATGCACGCAAGGTATTCGATGAAATATCTAAGTGAGTTTTCTTATAAGTTGTGGATTCGCCGTTGACACAAATCATTCATATATTTTAGATAATCATTCATAGAACATATGAGGGCTTGCGGAATCCATATAAGCTAAGGCGACAAGGTATGTAAGGCTAGCCCTCCTTTCGAAGGCATGAATTTCAAACTTACATCGATTTCTGAACGAATTGTCAAAGAAGTATCTTAACCACATGTTTATTTGTCCCTTGTTGGGAGTACTTTTCTGTCTTGATATTGTATCATGATAGGTTTGTTTGTAATATGGTTATCTGAATTTCTCATATCTCATGTACCTCGTAGGAGGAGCGTGATGGAAAGAGTTACTCATGTAGTCAACCAAGTATCATTCTAAAGAAAGAGGAGAGTCTTACTAGTTAAAGAAGCCAAAAATGCTATTACTATTACCATAGATTATGAATACCACCGAACGAATATCGGTTGGGAAGTGATGTATTTACCACTAATTAGTTGGGAAGTTTCCGGTTAGAGTTACGACATTGACGTAGTGTCATAAAATGAGATTATAGAATAAGTATGATCATTGTGCATATCATAGCCCTCAGGGGTATTTCAGAGGTTTTAGGTTGATTCTTATCCCTCTCATTGATGATGCCTTTATGTTATGTTACAGTTCTGCCTTACATATTTTGAACATTATTCGTAATGATGTCCCTTTAATGGGGGTGCTTCATTTCATGCGTGCAGGTTCGGAGAGATGGCTAGATAGGCCTCCACAGTAGGAATTTTAGAGTTTAGTTGATTGGTGAGCTCCATGTCTTTTGGAGTTGCCAGGTCCGTCATTTTCACGACCTCTTTTAAGGAATCGTGGTGGCACCTACACAATCCCACCAGTAGGCGAACTACTCCTAAATATCTAACATGAAATAACATAAGTAAAAGCGGAAGATAACAAAATACTACATAAGTTATCTCATACTATAAATGTGAATTAAGTAATAAGTCTGAAACATCAACAAATACCCTCAAATATCTAGTCTGTAGATACAAGAGCACTAAAATAATACAAAACAAGTCTGAGAAAGTGGGCACTGTCACACCCTAACCTTGGGGGGTGTGGCCGGCACCCGGCGCCCTATGGCCCGAACGTACCGGTCCTGATACCTAGGAGATATACATAATAACTCATGGGCTGATAAGGCCTCTAATATATACTCTATTAAATGGGAACATAATTACATGCACTCAAAAAAGTCCCAAACCATGCATATATATATATATATAACAAGGCCGACCAGGTCGACATGTGCATAATAAATCTACTGAAGAGACTGACGAGGCCACACATGACTATTACATATACACAACTATCTACAAGCCTCTAAGGAGTATACTGACAACAATAGGTTGGGACAGGGCCTTGCCATACCCAACTGTATACATATGCATAATTGTCATACCTATCAACTCTCCAGCTTCGGAGGAAAGGAGTGTGACACACTCCAGCTGAGTCAAGTCCTCTTATGTAAAAATCATTTGTATTCCAACCTGTACCTGCGGGCATGAAACACAATGTCCCTGGAAAGGGATATCAGTACGAACGATGTACTGAATATGTAAGGCAGATAACCAATATAAGCAAAAGGTGCAACATATGAGATAAAGAGTACAGAAGTCAACATGAAACTCATAACAAGCCTCTAAGGGTCTACCTGACATAACTATGAAAATGTATGCATGTCAGTAAAAATAAAGTGTCTTAGTGGAGCTATATAATATAATAAACAGCCTCTCTATGGGGAAAATTGTGTCATAATACACATATATCATACCCAACCTTGGTGAGGACTCGGTCATACCCATCCCAAATGTGAGACTTGGTCGTACCCGACCTAAATATGGGACTCGATAATGTTTGATATCAAACCAACTGCAGTTAGGTGCACATATATGTGTCGTACCTAGACGACTATTGCGTATCTCGGTATTAAAATGCAAGACACACTCTGAAGGACTATATGAATCCAATCGGAGTGACCCAGGGTTGTTATCCTCCGATTATCATTATGTAACTGTGGTTGTATTATTGACTGAGAGTCATCAATAATAAGAAGAAGTATAAGATTCTGGAGATTGTCAAATCGGGAAAATTCTTCCAGACAAAACAACAAGAGTTATGAATTGTAATAATGAATTCATACTTAAGTTGATAATGGACGTATTTAGTGCTATTAGACTTTGGGGTCCCTCGGCATTCCTGTATTACTTATGCTACAGAGTCTAATAGCACTGAATACGTCCATTATCAATAAATAACTGATCCTAAATTAGCGTAGTTAGATCCTCGAACATTATAGAAAGTTTGCTTACCACCTTCAACTCCTAGTATCGATTTACGGTTCATAGACATCTTGTATGATGCAATTCTTATATCACTAATAACTGATTGTTCACAGGCATAAACACAACTATTCTTAATAAAGTTATCAACAATACCTGATTGATTGCATGACTCTAGGTAACATCGGAGCCGTCTAGTCTCCCTGACTCAACCTCGGGCATCTATACACTCTATGGCTCCTGCTCCCACACCAATAACATCCCTTAAGATTACCTGGGCACGGCCCACAATGCACCTGTCCAAACTAATGACATAACGACTGAAATCTTTTAGGACATTCCCTGGCCCTATGGCCTAAATCTCTATATCTAGAACACAACTCAATGTCAGATAAGCATACTCCATTGTGTCTTTATCCGCATTGCTGGAAGCATGGTCTACTACTTCCAACATCTTCTGGTACTTGTCGGGTTTCTATCCGAGAGCATCGATTTGACACCTCTCAGTATCAATTCTTCTGCATCTGCGTCCATCCTAAATATCCTGGTTTGTCTGCTGGTTACGTCCTCCTCGCTTCTACTCGTTAGGGGCGAACCTTAGTTAACTGATGTGCACGATAATGAGCTCATGAGTCTCTCTAAAGGTCTATCATGTGAGAGTATTTGAACATGACCATGCTCTGGAATAATAATTGGGGGTGATGTTGCATACACAGGACCACTCATACCCAACCCAACTGAAAATGACCGATGCGTTGATGGCCTATATATTGTACGGGCTTTCTTATAATTTGTCACTATCACTGGGATTAGTGGCACTCGAAAGGGTGATTTCTCTAGGATCTCGGATGGGTCCTTGCCCTCGTTAACGGGTGGTAATCGGCTTCAATTCCCTCATACTCTTGGATTTCTTTCTTGCGGTAGGCATTGCTGGAATCATAAGCACCAAATGGATTAGGAGTGAAATACTTATAATTCAGTCCTATAGCACGATTTATAAGATGAAATAATAGAAACCATCCCTAAAATGTCAGATAGCCTCCTGTTTATAAGTATGGTGCACAACATACCCATAAACAAGACTCTACTAGACACGACTTGTAGACTCTCTAGGACAGACATGCTCTTATACCAAGTTTGTCACGACCCAAACCGTAGGGTCGCGACGGGCACCCGGATCCCACCCGCCGAGTACCCCCATTCTTACCATGAACATCTAATCATAATTAATTACGGACTCTGCCAAAAGAAAATTATGAACAACCAGGTAACCAACTTATATATGTATACATACCAAGGCCGGCAAGGCCATACAAGTCTACCACTCATAGGACATCTGTCTACAAGCCTCTAAGAGTAGCAACATCAAAGGTCGGGACAAGGCCCCGCCATACCCAAATAGACACGCAAAATTGTATCATACCAAAATCAGACCGACACCCCGAAAAGAGAGGAGTGCTTCCAAAATCCGCTGAAAACTGCAATCTATTCACGTGGGCCATCGCCTCGCCTATGCGAACCTGTGGGCATGAAATGCAGCGTCCCCCGACAAAAGAGACGTCAGTACGACTGATGTACTGAGTATGTCAGGCATATATAACAGCATAACAGGAATATACCAATGACTGAAACAAAACCAACTGACCAACAGGAACTGCCTTTGAAGGCCCTAATACACTTGTCTACATGTTATGCACAATGCAGTGTCCATATTTATTGGCCTCATCGGGCCCTTTTCCTTACCATGACATCCTCTGTGAGCATCATACCATGTAATGGTTAATTAACATATGCATGATGCAAGTGCGGTATATATATATATATGTCAGTGTTGCGGATCGTGCAACCCGTCCCAATAAGCCATGCAAGCATCACATCACATCATCACATCATCACATCATATTGGCTTCTTCGGGCTCTTTTGTGATAGTTTGTACCAACTGCAGGTGGTGTGCGTATATAACGCCTTTCTCTTTCCCCATATCCCCTACATATATAATATTCACCGTATAGTAGTGTGCATAGCACCAGTGTTCCAGGGTAATATATGAATGCAATGCAAGTGGAAATGCATGAATGACCATAAAATACCCCGAGTGACATAATATATGTGCACCTTCGGCTAATACTGTGAATATCAACATATTTTTCGTCTGCCTCAATAAGGACTTAGAAATATATTTAGACATGCTTTCAACATAGGAATTAATAACATGAATATTCTTAACTACTAGGAGTAGAATAAATTATGGAGCAATATCACGATTACGTTTCGTTACATGAAACATGCCAAAAGAAATAAATAATTTGCCTTAACATACCTTTAGTGTCGAACCTCTAATAACAATGTCGAAACCTGCTTTCTCTACACGTTAATCTCAATAAGTGGAGAAAAACCTTAACTTTCACTCTAGAGTTCTTGCAATCTAGAGTTCTAGCTATTCTTGTTGAAATCTTTTAATATCTCACAAAATAAGACATTGGCCGAGAGTTTACAAAAAAAGGACTACAAGACATGAATAGCTCCTTCAATTGAATTACACAAAGTAAAAAGGAGTTGCTGGGCACATATTTGTCCCCTTCAAATGAACTCCCAAAGTCAAAGAGTTTGATTTCCAAAGTGAAAAATTGAACTCCATCGTGAAAGAATTGCGGGAACGATTTTCTTGCGTTTTTAAAAAAATATAATTCCCAAAATGAAAATGAAACAACGTTGCTGCCAAGGATGAAGTGAATATCCTTTTTTTTTTTAAACCTTCACTATATAGTATTCCTAAATTCTCAACACAAATGAAGCCATGTATTTTATCATTTAGTGGACCAAGTCTTTAAATTACAATAATTAGTGGATTACTACTTATACGCCACCTACACACTTTAAAGCATCATCACTACAACTTCATCCTCATTTGTCCACATGGAAATGCTATAGGAGGACTCATCCCATGCTAATTAACTTTATCTCTTTCTTTGTCTCTCACTTACTCTCTTCAATTAGCCAATTGTCGCACACTTAAACCTTGATAACATATAAGACTTTCATATACTTAATGTCATAATTTGTCATATGACACTAGTCCATAACCTCTTAATGCACGTATCAAATTTATTTTTGGCTTCCGTCGTTACACTTATTACATCTAAAATTATTTCGGGGTCTAATCCTTTTATATACTAACCTCTGTATTAGCGTACGTAAATAAAACATAAATTTTCCAACGCTCGGACCTATTTACCCATGCCTAGCAATTTTATAAACACTCAGCGATTTAAACTGTAACCCGAAAGTACGGGATGTTACAACCACACCAATAGAAACCTCATGTTCCCTTACAACACAACCCGACATGCACCCGACCACACTGATTACAACATGGATTTGAACGGCCCTACTCGATCTGCACCACTCTGACCCTGGAATACCGAGGTCTGGAATCCCGATCTCAGCCTTACCTGAGAACTCTGATCATACCTAATCTATCATGAGGGTATGTCCTGATGACCGTATATCTGTAACCCATCACTAGTATGTCGTCCTCTGTAATCACCCATTATCCTAGTCCTCTTGGCTCTCTCATCTCTTTCAGCTGGGTCAAATCCACTAAACATCGACGGTCCCTGACCCATGAGTTCTCTAGGCTGAAAAATCCCTGACCCTTCTGTAGCCTATCGCTGTCAAATATATTAGAGTGGTAGCATGTCTGGGAGGAAACCAGTTGAGCCAATATTTGGACCACTTTCCTAACATCCTTATCAAACGGCGTTGGCAGTATATTTGATAATTCATAAGCTTCCCTCAATTCCCCTGGTTCTACAGGAGTTGGTGATATCTGAGAAGGTGACCCACTCATGTCCTCTAACGAGTTTGTCTCCATAGAGGGTGCATTACTCAAGGAAGTCACTGTTGCAATCATATATACGATAAGGTTAAGAATGGAACTCTTACAGATCAGCTTTATAGCATGATCTAGATTAAGACAGAAGGTGACCATCTTAAATGTCTTGTAGCCTCCTATTGATAAGTGTGACGCACTACACACCCATAAACAAGACTCTACTAGATACAACTTGTAGACATCCCTAGGATTGACCTGCTCTGATATCAAGTTTTTCATACCCCAACCTTGGGGGTGTGGCTGGCATTCGGTACCTTAAAGCCCCAAGTGTACCATATCACATCCATATTCTAGATACACAATGTATATGGGCTAGCGAGGCCTCAGAATGACTCTTGTCAGAAAATCAAGACATGATAACTTGTAGAAGCAGTAAAGCCCAACATATATATACATACAGAAGAGGCCGACAAGACCACACTACACATTAACCGACTAACAGGTAGGTTGATAAGGCCATACATAACATCTACATACAAGGCAATTGTCTACATGCCTCTATGAAGTACATGAACATCATCAGGTCAGGACAGGGCCCTGCCATACCCATAAATATACATAATGTCATACTGACTTAGACTAGCACCTCCAAAACAAATGGAGAGCTCTGACACCACCGCTGAGATGAGATCGTACTGAAAGTGGGCGTCGCTCCGTCTATTTGAACCTGCATGCATAAAACGCAGTTCCCCAACAAGGGACCTCGGTACAAACAATGTACTTAATATGTAGGCAAGAAAATCTAAACAAATATATTAATGTAAATAAAGATAAGGAAGGGAAAAAATATAACTCTGAATTCCACTGAAGGCGTATGATATGCATGCTTTCTTTTAAAATATAATAATAAATATAGGCCTCATTATGGGGAAATATTGTCATCATCAAGCCACTCTCTAGAGCTAATATTATCATAACGTACCCGACTGCAGTGGTGTGCACATATAAGTGATGTACCCAGCTGACTATAGCACGACTCAGTGTCATAAGATATATATATATATATATATACACACACACAATGCATAAATTACCTCAGAAAACTAATACAAACAAGGCGGAGTGACATAAGGTCGTTAACCCCCGCCTATCATTATGTAACTACGTACATCAATCGTTGTAAACCAACAAGAAGCTCAGAATTGTCACATAGCAAGAGATATCATAAAAACACGGAAAGTACTCTTGATAGGGGACATATAAGGTACATAATACATCCAAGGATCAATAATAACTATACTTCCATCTTCCAAGAATAATATTGGATAGGATATTCGTTTTGTGATGTTTCTCTATGATCATACCAATAGAAAGAAATGGTTAGCCTTACATACCTTTTTTTCCTGGCCAACAATAGCTCACAAGTTTTCGTATGTCATATGAATGATAACCTATGTAAGAGAGGGGATTCAGATCAAGATTAGATTGATAGGCCATGAATCAATTCATTGCGACAATTCTTCTAACACCTAATATGCCTAGAACTCCATGTCTTCTATCAATGGCAATCCAATAATTAGACAACACCTTTGGTCCCTTCTAGCTTCCTTTTCTGATTCATCAACTATTAACAAGATTCAACAACTTAATACCAAGCTTAATTTCAAGCAAACAACTCAACACAAGTTTACAACAATAAGAACAACCTTTACATGGTTCCTAGATATTTCTCCTTCTAGCTTGCAATTCCATTATCAAGACTAACATAACAACAACATTTAAAACATTAATCAAATTACTTTCCATATTTTTCAGCCACAACAAGTCCTATATTCCATCTCAATAGTCCAAGAATAAGACAACAATATCCTTTTCCATTTAGAGTACTAACTTGTAGGTTCATCTTCCAACAACTCAATCAACACCTAGTTAAGCTTAAGTACAATGAAGAAGTCATTATACTTACCTCAACCAATAGAAATGACTTGAAATCCAAGCTTTTCTCTGCACACAACCATCCTTAATCACTTCGCAATACCATAGATGTATTATCCTTCATAGGCTAGCTTTTGATGTGGAACCATGATAGATTTACTTGAGAATCACTCTTGAACATTTGGAGAGTGTTTAGGGAGGGTTTAGGGGTGTTAGGGATTGTTTTTTATTAAAATCACCAAACTGATTATTTGGTAGTGCTTTATTAGACAAAATAGTTATGCACAGGAAATCAAATGAAATGAAATGAAATGAAAAAGAATAAAAAAGAACAAGAAACCAGTTCCAAGAACTAGCCTAAGTAGAAACTAATCCTAAGAATTTACACAAAAAGCTCATCTACATCAGATCCTATGGCCTTGACTTGAATCCATCTCACACACCTACAGAACTCTCACCAGGTGCTATGAATCAAAAGTCTAATAAAGTGAATTTCAGACTTCAAGGATGGAGTAGAATTCTTCTTGAAGAAACTCAGGATCTGTTGTAACATCTTTGCTTTAATCTTAAACTTGTTGCCATCTTCACATTGAACTTGCAATGAATAAACCTTTGGATGTACTACAACAGAATGAGCATGCTAGCATACTAATACCACACATTGTAGCCTATCCAATAATACATTCATTTTCATTCAGTTTATGTATATGGATATATTGATGCAGTGTTGAGTTACTGCATTCTCCTTTTGCTGAAATTAATCTCTAGGAATATGATGGTCATTTACATTTCTAATTCTCATGTATGGTGTGTGTGCTTTTTTTGTATTCAAAAGCTATCAAGCTTTGCTAGTAAGTGATATGAAATTATGGAACTGCTGAGTACCTGTAAAATAAAAAACATGGTTAGCTAAAAAATCTGTCAGTCCATTCCCTTCTCTCAGTATATGTTCCACCCTTACTTCCTTATTTCTCCTCAACCTTTTGATGTCCTAAATGATCATGCTATACACCAAGGAACTTCCCATTGTCCTGTTAAAATCTTCCTCAAAGTTAAGGAATCAGTTTCCAGTATCACAGGAAACAATGTGTGACTAACACAGAATTATATCCCTTCCCTCAATGATGTTGCTTCTGCCACCAAATTAGTCACATCTGAAATTCTCCTTGCAGCTGCATATTGTAAATTTCCTTATGTATTTCTAATACAATATGCCACTGATCTAGGTCCTGGATTCCCTCATGATGCTCTATCAAAGTTGCATTTGTACCACCCTTCCATAGAAAACTCTCATTTTATAATTCTGCTCATCAACTTTGGTGTGTATGCTTCAAATAATTGCATTATCTAAGGCAAACATCTTGGAATGGAAGGTTAGAATGGGAACCTTACTCTGAACAACAAATACATATTCAAATTAATCTCATATATCACCTTGTTAATAGACATCTTCCCTCCATATAGCATTGTATTCCTCTATTTCCATAACTGACATATGATAATTAAAGGAAAAGTTTTGAAGACATGATTGAAATTATGAGGGCATGTAGTATTCACCAAACCTACACTGCTTGTTTCATCTACAACAATAGAGTAGTTATACCTACATCACCATTAAAATATCTCCACATCCTTACTGTTATTGGTCCCGTGACAAATAAGTGATCTACTATTTCATATTGTCTCACAATACAACAATAGCATCTATCCTCAACATCTATTCCTATACTTCTTAAGACCTCTCCTATAGGCAGTTTAAACTTCCACAATCTCCAAAAGAAGAAAGAGATTTTAAATTGTAAGCCTTTTATCCACACATTCTTCAAAACATCTGTTTTATGATATTTCCTTCTCAGTAGTTACCATGCACTTCCTACTGTGAATTTTCCAGATGAAGTCATCATCCACCATGGCCTATCTCACTCTTCATATGCTTCATGAACCTCCAACTCCTGTGTGATATTCTCCACAATATCCCCAGAAAATAATTTCTACAGCTTGTTCACATCCCATTTGCCATCTATCATTAGTTCATGCAGATCTTATAAACTTTCATCTACCTCAAACTCTTCAAGAACTATGTGATATAATGTACCAAGTTTTGACCAATTATCCCACCATACATTAGCAGTACCACTCTTAGGTTCCCACCTTACCTCTTGCTCTATATTGCCACTGGCCTCCAATATCATTTTCCAAACATGTGAATCTTCCTTCCATTGCACAGTCTAAGGATAGTGTCTTTTGCAATACTTGATCCACATAAAAATAGCCCAGAGCGTATTGGTGGTTCTAAAATTCCACCATAACTTAGCACATAGAGCTTTAGATACATCAAACAATGATCTAAATTTTATGCCTCTTTCATCTTTTGGTAAACACAACTTTAACCATGCTGACCAATGTATTCTTCTGCATTCTTCATTGTTACTCCAAAAGAATCTTGCAAAGATTTTATGTAACTCATTAATGACACATTTTGGAGGCCTTATTGCTGAAAGAAGATGTATTGGCCTACTTTGAAGAATACTTGTGACCAGGACAACTTTACCTCCAAAAGATAATAACCTTCCCTTCCAAGCTTCAGTTTGTTTTTCACCTTCTTAACCAATTCATTATAATCATATTTCCTCTTCCTTGCATGAGTAATAGGGCATCCCAAATAAGTAAATGGAAAAATTACTCTTGTGAATCCAGTAGCCTCCTTCACCTGTTGAGTTATACTAGTTGATACATTGTTGTGCATGTAGAAGGAACTTTTTTCCTTGTTAATCTTCTGGCTAGATACTTTCTCATAATCCTGCAAAACTCCCATAACCAGCTCTAATGATTTAGAGTCTACAGATGAGAAAATAATAGTGTCATCTGCATAAGCAAGGTGATTCAAGTTGGCATTCCATAGTGTCTAAAATCATTTTCCTCAAATAAAGAGTTCAATATTCTAGATAATACTTATGCAGATAACATGAACAAGGCTGGTGATAGAGGGTCTCCTTGTTTTACACCCCTAGTTAAGTGAAAAAAACCATAGGCATTGACATTCAGTAGCACTGAATACCAGTTATTAGCTATTAATCTCCAAATCATGTCTATAAACGTCTTAGCAAATTCCATTTTCCTCAAAACTCTAGCTAAGAATATCCAAGATACTCTATCATAAGACTTTTCCATGTCAAGCTTGAGCACCACATTTGCAGGTTTTCCTCTAAGTCTGATATTAGTTACAATCTCTTGTGTTAAGAGTATACATTATGTAATATTCCTACCAGTATCATGTGTCAAGAGTATATTTTCTATAATATTCCTACCTTTCAAAAAAACAAATTGGTTGGCTGAGATTAATTAAGGGAGAATATTCTCCAATTTATCATGCACCACTCTTGATATAACTTTATTGATGAAGTTACTAAGACTTATAGGTCTCATATCAGAGAAAGTCTCCACAATATTCCTCTTTGGGATCAGTACAAGATTGGTATGTGTAATAGCCTTGGGCAAAGTATGGCCTTCAAATAATGCCATGACCACATTATACACATCAGCCCCCACTATATCCCAACACACCTGTTTGAACACACCAATAATTCCATCTGGACCTCCAGAACTTTCCCATAATAATTCAAAAACTACTTTCTTAACTTCATCCAATGTAGGCAAACATATGAGCTTTGTATTGCCTTATTGACTAACCATTTGTAGTATATGTTGCAGCAAAGAGAAATCAGTTGGTTCACCTTCTTAAGTAAATTGTTGCTGAAAGAAACTGATTGCCTCATCTGCCAAATATGTTGACTCCTTAACCCATGTGCCTTCATTATTTTTTATCCTTTTGAGCTACAATATTTTCCTTCTTACATTGACAATGTTATGGAAGAACCTTGTATTTCTATCACCCTCAGCAAAACTAGTAACATGTGATTTTTATCTCCAAAATTCCTCCTCATAGTGAACATACTTCTTCATCTCAGAATGTGCCTTATGCAATACCATTTTATTCATTGGTGAAAGATCTACTTTAAATAGTTGCTCCTTAATTCTCACAATCTTCTCTCTAATAGTAATTTGTTTGAATATATCTCTAAAGGCGTTCTTACTCCATGATGATAAGGCAGTCTTGACATTCTTCAATTTCAATTTAAAGGAAATGAAATCATCTCCATCAAAGTCAGTATGCCAGTTTTGGTTTACCACCTCCAAGAATGCTGCATGTTCTGTCCAAAACTTGAGGAATCTAAATGGTTTACTCACATGCATAGATTGATCACCACAAGTTAACAGTAAAGGAGAATGGTCTGAACTTGTTCTTAATAAATGTTCCACCTACATTTGTCCAAACCAATCTTGTAAAAAATTGTTTCCCAACATTCTATCTAACCTCTTGAAAATGCAGTCATTCCTAGCTCCTCCATTCCACCATGTAAAAGGGCTCCCTTTAAATCCAATCTCTAGAAGTTCACATGAGTTAGTGTAGAATGCAAAATCCTCAAATTCAGCAAGATAAACAACAAGCCCACATATCTTCTCCTCTTTATGTTAGGGATCTGTTTAGGTCGAATAATGAGTTAAAATAACAAGCCATCGCTTAAATAAGCAAGGATGGTCGACCACCGCCTTTGGTATGCAATGGGATCTGCGACACATATGTCATATGCGGCCATAGATCCTAGGGTATATCTAGATAGTGAGTTCGACTTGGCTTTTGGCTCATATGTGCCCCAATCCATGGGGAATACCTCATTCGCGATGTGAAATGCCTAGCGTATTGCACTAACTTTGTAGAACTTCGTCAAGGGATGATTCTTTCAATCTCAATGGCCTCTAACCTTCCATACACCTTTTTAACATCTATCTGAGTCATAAGGGATCCTCGAAAAGGATCTCGAGTTATTGAGGCTTATGTCGACAAGTTTTCTTTCATGTGCATGCAAAAGTACGGGGTGTAATGGTGGCTACAACACTCGAGAGGTGTAAGGAAAGACTTATGCCCCAGGTTTTGTGACCAAAGTCGAGTGATGGTTGTAGAGGGGTTTGTTCTATTTTTTGAGTTTGGAATTTAGGGATTTTGGTTGATTCTCTTAAAAGATTTTCTTGAGAGCATCCATGGACTGTCTAAAAACGGCCTCAGTTGTTTATACTAGGAAATCATTTTGAAACGGTGGGGAGACCGGACACATATATAGGGTTGCTTATGTATCTTGTCAGAATAAGAATCAAGTCAAGACGTAGTTTAGGAAAACTAGTGGACCTATATGTGATCTGTAGTGTTGTTATGGTTTGGTGGTTGTTTTGAAAAGAAGTGTGACTGATAATGAGAGTTCATATCTGGAAAAAAGGTGTATCCCATTGATTGGAAGTGTCATACCCCGAACCTAGGCCTGAACAGACTGGCACGTGGTACCTGAACTTGACCAAGATAACCACATGCATGACATGTATCATGAAACATAACTGAGCGGAATATAAATTATGCTCCCTCCATCCCAATTTAAGTGTCTTAGTTTGACTAGCTACGGAGTTTAAGAAATAAAGGGAGACTTTTGAATCTTGTGGTCTTAAATTAAAGATGTGTATAATATACTAAAATGTACTTTAATCTTGTGCTTATAAACTTGTCATGTAGGATCTTCGAATTGTCAACTTACTAAATGTGAAAACTGAAAAGAGACACTTTTTTTGGACAGACTAAAAAGGAAAGTAAGACACCTAAAATGGGACAGAGGGAGTAACTTATTAAAGTTCTGAAAATATGAATGGGTCTCATAAATAAAAATTTTGATTAGTTTTCAAAACATAAATATGCGTAGCCACCATGGCTAAAATAATAATTGAACATCTGACATGACATGCTAGTCTACAAAGCCTCTAACATGAACATGAAACCTAAATATTTACCAGGGAAAAGCCCCCGTCATACCTCAACATGTCTAATAATATTAAAATAAAAGATAACACCTCGAATGAAGTGGGGTGCACTGTCAGGTGATACAAAGTAACTCTTAGCGAGAAGTCCGATCGTCTTGAGTCTATGTACCTGCATCGTGAAATGCAGCGCCCCTGGAAAAAAGGGACGTAAGTATTGTGGAATAGTACTCGGATGTAAAACCACTAAATGAAGAACAATAAATGGGGTGCTCAGGAGAATGGGCAGCTCAAATCAATAACATGAGTCATAAGGTAATACTGAACTGAACATAAACAAAATTTGACATGAATATAATAACATGAATAAATTATTTTAGTTGGGAGAGCCTTAGTATAAGCGAAATGTAACAACCATGTGAGCGCGTAGTGTCTGATCTCTGTCCGATCAACTAAGCCATCTCATAACTTGTCGGGGTACGAGACATGACATGTCATGACTGGATCCATAAATAACCGACGATGGGTGACATGAAGGGATCACCTGAACCAACATGATGACCATAATCCTACACTGGCATACGTAGTTCCATGTTTTAACCTTCTTAGTAATTTGTACTACTTTTTTTGTTTTAATCAAAACCAATAATAAATTATTAGTGGAAAATATATCAAATAAAATCAAGAGTCTGTACAAAGCAATAAGAAAATAAAATAAAATAAACCCGAAAATAAAGAGATATTGTTGACACCTAATTTTTATCCACCAATAATTTTATTTAATTACTCAGAATTTCCAAGTCACGGACGGAGCGAAATATACTTTTCAAAAAGCAAATATAATTTTACAAAATTAATTCATGAGCATTTCATCATTTCATTAGACGAAATATCACCTGGAATATATAGTGTATATCATATCCTAATTTTAGACAATTTTGACCGATAATCACAATTTTTTAACTTTAACCGACAATTATAAATGTTGTTGTCTCAAAAGAATTTTCAAATTAAAGGATTAGTGTCCCGCTCCATCAAATTCAGGAAATTGATAATTAAATACGATAACGGAATTACATCTTAATTTTTTAATCTTGTTTTAATTTAAGAAGACATTTGCATGACTTTAATTTCTTAATTTCCAATTAGTTCCAAAATTAGGCTTAAAATGAAGCTATTATTTTAACTAAGTTACTCACGGACTTATTCGGTCGTTCCTTAATTTAAAATGTGACCACATGTGCAAAATATGGCCAAAAGTGACTTAGGCCATTTAAAACATATTGGGTTAATACTAAGGGTGGCCAGTGGGCCGGGCTCGGGTCTGGCGGGCCGGGTCTGGCGGGGTCTGGGTCGGGGCGGGATGAGCCAGGGGATCGGGTCTAGCAGGGCCTAGCGGGGTCGGGTCTGGCGAGACCTGCTCCAGTCCCGTCCCGATCCCGTCGGTATCGGGGCGGGGTCGGGGCGGGCTCGGGGCGGGGTACGGTCGGGTTTTCCTTTTTTTTTTTTTTTTTAAATAACATATGTATAAAAAAACTCAATAAACAAAATAAGATAGTGTAATAAAAACATCTCAAGGCTGTTTTTGTGCCTCTTATATTATTTAATAGACATATGGTTTTTTTGTAATAAAAATACAATTGTCTAAAATCTAAATTGCAACTTTGTGGTGTTGTCCAAAAGTTGCAAATTACATAATAAAATTGCAATTAAAAAAATTACATTCTCAAAAAAACCTGTTGTAATTGCTTGATGATTTCCTGTGGTTCTTCGGTTGGAATTGGTATTTGTTGGTCAAATTGATCCACGTTGCTTCCACTACCTTCGGTTAAGATTTCGTTGTAGTTTTCATCATCTTCTTCGTTGATCTCCGGTTGACCGCACCTTCTCCGCTCCGCTCGTATCCAATCTCTGAATAATACCGCAATTTTCAAGTCGTCTCCGGCAATGAGTGTCCGTGGTCTCCTATTTGATATCCGCTCGCAGAAAAAGCGCTTTCGACGTAGTTGATGACGCTTGAATGTTCAAAACATCTCGAGCCATCAATGAAAGTGTCGGAAAGGTCTTCTCATTCCCCTCCAAGTATTTCAAGCAAGTCTTCTTATCCATCTTCATTGATAACTTCTTGATACGGTACAGAACCCCGCAAAACAAAAATATCCAACTCGCTAATTTGGTTAGTAGTAGAGGTACGGCCGCACATTCTATTTTCGAGGCTTTCAATACTAGCCGCAGAAAAAGATGTCTTTTGTGAGGTTGTGTTGAAGATGAAGAAGATGGTATGGAAGCCGGTAAGTTACTAGCATTTTCTTGTTGATAAAATCTATATATATTTTTGCATTGGTGTTCTACGCTAGACACCGCTTCTTCTTTAGTTTGTTCAATAGGTGGTGGGTGATTTAGATTTTTGGGACTTGGAGGTGGTAGTACTTCTATACAATCGTAAATAGTTTCAATTAGTGATTTAGTACCGTCTATTTTAATAGTAGAATTTAATACGAACCAATAATATAAATAGAGGGAATAGGAATAAAATATTTTTTTATTTTGACAAACATTTTTTTAATATTTGCCTTATAAGTTGGTTTTTCCATATATTCACTAAGTAATAAAAATATTAGAGTTATATAAAATAACATAGTTGAAATAGTAGGATAATATATACCGGAAAATTCTTTTGTTACTTGAAAAAAATTCTCTAAAAATACAATAAGTTCGGAAATTTTTACCCAATCACTATCTAAAATCATATCAGCTGGCTTTTTATTATGAGAGTTAAAAAATAAAGTTATAGGTAATTTATAGTCATAAGCAACAAGTAGTTGCTCGTATAAAGAATTCCACCTAGTGGATACTTCTTGTGGAATTCTTCTATAAGGTAGTCCACAATCGTGACAAGTTTTTTTATATTCTTTTCTACGTTGTACTTTATTACTTTTAAAAATAAAGTTTATAGCAAATTGTATTTTACTAAGAATGTCTTCAAAAAGTGATAGACCATCCTTTACAATTAAGTTATATATATGGCACGCGCATTTTATATGAAAATGGTCTGGAAAAGATGGAGTTAAACTATTTTTTAACATTGTAATTGCGTAATTGTTATTAGAAGCGTTATGTAATGTAATAGTCATAATTTTATCGGTAATTCCGTAATAATCGCACACTTGATAAATATTCTCTCGCAATAAAAGTACCGAAGTGTGCCTATCATCTATATATCTATACGCTAAAATACGTTTTTGCATAGACCATTATAATCTATCCAATGACAAGTTACAGTTAAATAATCATGGCCGTTAGTACTACGACCTATATCAGACGTGATAGATACTTTGCCATTAAAATGATATAATGAAAAACGTAAATATTGTTGATATTCATGCGCGAATTTAAATACATCTCTCTTAACAAAGTTGATCTAGGAAAACCGTTAAAAGCAGGATTATATATATCTCTAATGTAATGAATAAAACCGGGAGATGAAGGAAATGAAAAAGGCAAACCCTCCACAAGCAACTAATTTTGATATTGCTTCCCTATCTCTATGTTTATTGTATTTAGAGCCTACAATTCCCCCCGTCATAGGGTTAATTTGGCCCTGTACTTGGTCCGGAACAGTATCAGTATGTGAACCTTGTCCCGATAGAGCGGGCGTTTGCGCACCCGATTTTGAAGCCCGGTATTGGGCATACCTAGCTGGATGAGCACTTACTACGTGTCTAATTAAACCCCCGTCCCACCGTGACCTTTTCCGTTTTAAATTTTAAAACATTTTTACAAATTTTACATATGGCTACTTGATTCTCTACGTCCCTATCAAAAAATGTCCATGCATCCGATTTTAATGGTCGTTTTTTGGACCTCGTCTCATACTAGGGGGAATAGGAGGTATTTCAGTTGAAGGTGCACTAGTGGGTGTGTTGTCATCAACATTAGTGGGTATATCATCTAGATCATCGTCTAAATTAAAGTCTTCTTGAGTTTCAGAAAATATCTCCTGGTCTAAATCTAATGGTATTGTAGGAAAATATTATGTATCAACAAAATCATCCTGTGTAGGAATAAGATGACTAGAAGAAGTACCCTTGCCCTGGTTGCCCCTACTAGAAGAAGCACAATTACCCTTACCCTTAAACATACCTTTTAATCCTTCCATTTTAATTATGATAATAAATAATTAAAGACAATAAAATTAAGTGCGTTAAATAAAATAAACAGACAATAATAATTTAATGAAGGAACGAATGTACCAAACGCCGACGTAACGTCGACGTGTAATCGAGAGGTTGAAAATTGAAACTTTGCTCGATGGAAGATCCTCAAGCTAGTTGCCAACTTCACTCTCAATTCCCAAATTAATTAATAAAATTGAATATTTAGCAAACAATGTTGACTTGTAGAGAGAGATATTGAGAAATTAGAGAGATTGTAGGAAGATTTGTGAGAAAGATGAAGAGAAAATGAGTTATTTATAGTTGAAAAATTGGGTTAAAGTGTAAATATAATAACTTATGGGTTAAAAATAAATATTAAGGGGTAGAGGGGTTGGGGGAGGGGGAGGGGGGCCCTAAAATGGCCGTTGGCCAACGACCATAATCTAAAATGGTCGTTGGTGCAACGGCCATTTTTGCAAAAGGGGGAAAAGGGCGGGGTCGGGGTCGGGGTCGGGACGGGCTCGGGGCGGTCTCGGGTCAGGCGGGCCTCGGGCGGGCTCGGGTCTGGCGGGACGGGACATCGTCCCGTCCCAAGTTCGAGTCCCGCCCCCGTTATTTTTTTATTTTTTTTTTAAGCGGGGTCGGGGCGGGACCGGGGCAGGGTCGGGCCGTCCCGGCCCACTGGCCAGCCCTAGTTAATACCCCTTTTAATTCAAATTTCATCTGAGCCCAATCCAATAGAGGCCTAGGCCCAGCATCGCGGCATCCAAACGAGGACAAGAGGCAAGGCCCTTGTTTTCTCTCCATTTTACGCCCAAGGGTCAAAGGAAATCCTAACTGCACCGTACCAAAAATGGCGATACCATGTCTAACATCGTTTTGGTCCAGTGGCTTGCCCGTTCGTTTTGGGAAAGGGCATTAAATGCCTTTGCTCTTACTCCGCAAAGACCACACCACCTCCTACCCAGGTGAGGTCGCCCCTCTTTGTCGTCCTTGCTACAATGCCTCTTGTCCATTTTACAATTCATACTCTTTATTTATATTGGTTGAGAATCGGATTGGAGGAAAAATTCCCCCCAAATCTGAGTTCTCCCACACCGATTGAAAAGGTACTCTAGGGGTTCATATCTCCCTATAAATACAGACCCATTACCTTCAATTGAAGAGGAAATTTTGATTTCAAGGCATTCACATTAATTGAAAGCCTAATTGAGTTAAATTGATTGATTTTTGCTTAAGTTGGGATCCAAACCTTTATGGGGAACCCAAAATTAGCTCTAATCAGTCCTCCACAAACTAAACACTTTGTTTTTTCGTGTGATTGTGAGTCTTTGGGGTCGTCAGAGTGGAATCAATCTCAACCTCGACCTTTCGGCTGCCTCCGCACAAGGTAATCTCCTTTCCTTTCTGTTTTCCAGTTTGAATTCAAGTATGTAGTTTGTGTTGTGTGTTAATTAAGTATGATTAGCTAGATTATATTTGTTCAAGATTATTAGATTAGTTACTAAGCATGTTTAGTTCATATTAGGTGCTATTAATGCTTCATAATGATGTTGTTAGCATATTCAGGCCACTATGGGCATTTGTTATGAGTTTGTAAACATGATTAACTAGGTTAGTGGTTGTTTTAGTTTATTGGATGAACTGTTAATAGTTGTTTTATATGTTAGGAATCTTAAGCATGTCTAAAAGAATGTTTAGTTGATGTTATTGACTATTTGTGTGGTTGAGTTCAAAAAATAAATATCATGCTAGTTTTAGGATAGTCTAGTTCAAATACTTATCCTTGAGGTTATATGACTCCTGATTGAACTGCTTTATGACTAGTTTGGCCTCTTGTAACCTATTATAACCATTGTTTGGTGTCTGTTAAGCATAATCAGTTAAGTGAGCTGTTCACCATGTTAGTTTAATAGTTTGTTTAGACATATGTGGGTTGTTTGGTTGATCCAATACTCAGTCTGGGTAGTTTGAAGCCTGTTTAATCATGTGTGACGTGTTTCAATAGCTTTAAAATGATTAATATGTTGATTATAGTTTGCCTTAAACCAATCTTAGGTTGTCTATCTAATAGGATGTTCAAAATGTGGTCAGAAATCTGTATAATTGAGTGAACTATTTTCAATATATTGTTGTAAGGAGATCTGAGAAGCATGTTTAACCTCTTTTAGGGATTGTGTTTAGTTAATCCATACCTTTCTATGTTTGATGTGTCATTTAACATCATTTTGAGTTAAAAATGGGCTGTCAAGTGTTGTAGTGAAATAGTTAGTCTCTGTTAATGTTTGATGCTAGTTCAGTTGGTCAAATTAATCTGGGTAGTCGTGACTTAGTAAGAAAAATGTTGTTATAATCATGGTAGGAGCACTTAAGACTCTTAAATCATTTTGAGGTCTTGAGGATTCATTTGGATACTGTTTAGAGCAGGTTTAGGCCTGAATAGGTTTAAAAGGATGATGCACCCCTAATATAGTGCTAAACTAACTTATTTGAACTCCTAGAGTTTGTTACTTGGGTATGAATGCATTTGTATTGTTTAAAAGAAGGATGACATGGTTTACTCTTACCTCAATAGGTGATGTGTGTGAGAGTGTGTTGTTAGCAAACTCATGATATGCTAAAGTGCCCCCACTCCCCTTGTAAGTTATTTTGAAGTATGTATGTGTCTTGGGAACATAATAGGGTGCTGGAAGGGATTCTGATTAAATCAGTAGGATGTCTGCTTTATAGGTTGGTTTAACTCATGGCTATATGTGTTTTTGTGTAATTATCTGAAGATCATCACATATGCATGTACCTGATCTGGTGCTGCCCACACACAGTCCTTGAGTTGCATTCTCTATGTTGTATGATATGTTGACTCTGTGTATTTAGTTGTGTGTGAAACTGGACTCTCCTTATCTGCCTATAACCAAGACTATATCATGTTTCACCCTACATAGGCTTGTTTGCATGATCTCTAGATACCCTACTTATTTTTCACATCCTTGGCATGTACCTAGTAGTTTTCCAGGGTCCAATATGCATCTGCTCAGAACCATTCTACCTTTTATGTGAATAACTTTGCATCTACTTGGTTTGAGCATCTCCACACCTATTATGATTGTGTATCACTTGTTAATTACTGAACTTGCTCACCTAGTCTAAGTAGGATCTAAAGCATGGAATCTAGCCTAGTCCCTCTCTTGTTTATTTGAGATAACTAGACAACTTAAATAAGTTAAGTAGTGGCCTATATGACTGTTAGGTTGCTTAAGTTGAGGTTTGTATAATCTGATTTGTCTTGTTCCCTCTTTTGTGAATTGTTGTTGTTCTCCTTGTTTCTTGATTACCTGATGTATGTGTCAATATTACACCTTGGTATACAGGTTGTATACTGAATATACTTAGTATATGAAGGTATACAGGTTGTATATCAACTTGTATATCACTTATAAATATCATGTCATGTGTGTTTACTGGGCCTAGCCCATTTCTGATAACCTCCTATATTTTCCTTATTCATGACTGCATATTGGGCTTGGCCCACTATTTGTGTTCTTTTTTTTAAGTGTTGTTGTTTAGTTTGGGTTAGCCCAATTGTTATGAATTAAATGCAAGTTGTTGTGGGCTGCTTGTTTGTTTATTTCATGCATGTAATTAATTTGATAAGCCTTGGGTACTTCTGACTTGGGCTTTCCTTTCCCCTTTGTGTATCCTCCGTTGCATTGCCACGAGATGGGCCCTCACTGGGATCATCCCTTCCTTCAGCAAAAAATCAAGTCATCTAGTGCAAATTTGAGTTGATTGTGCTGACGCCCAATCCAATAAATTTGATAGAGTAAAAAGGCAAGGGAAGCTAATATTTGCTTTGAAGACCCAGCTATGGGTAAAAATAGCCAACTGGCGGGCGCCCGCCAGCCTAAACTCTTCCTTCTTCCATTTCAATTCCCTATTTTTGTGTGTGTATATATATGATTGTAATAAACCTACTTCTATTAGTTTAGATCGCCAAAAGATTTTCAAACTTTGTTTTAAATTTGGAAATAAGAAATAACAGAATGATTGAGGTAATAAATTGACTGTTTGGACATTTTGAATCTGGAAATGAAAAAAAAAACTGATTTCAAAACCAAGTGTTGAAAAAATGATTTTGGATTTTTTGAAGCACATGACTAGGACTTATTTTTTAGAAACTGAAAACGATCTGATGTATAAAGGACCCAGAATTGGGCCTGAGTGATCTGATAAATGAAATGGGCTGCTGAACTTAAATTGAGACTAAAAATTAGAATTTTGGTTAAATTAGCAAAAATGGGCTAAGCCCAATAAGTTGATAGTTTTGGATAAAACACAAACCTGTTTTGGAATTGAGTTTGGGGCTAATGGTTTTGGACAAATTAGACTATAGTTGAACTTGGAAGATATTGCATGCTAAAAATAAAAAGAGTACCATTTTCCTCTCTTACTTTTCAAACCAAAAGTATCATTTTTTAGTGGATCTATACCATTTTTAAAACTTGAAAAGGATTTCAAAAGATGCAAAGTGTGAAATTAGCCAATGCAGTTGGACTAAATGTAGAGTTCTACTCAAATTCACATTTGAGTGTTCTTAGTCCAAAAATGAGATTGCATACTATTTTCTGCGGAAGTTTAACTCTTTATTTTAAAATAAAACTTTGAGTTTGAATGAATGGAATGACAACTATCTTTTTGCGGATTTTTAAACCTTAAGCAATTTTTATCATTTAAAGAATGATATAGAACCCGTAGGTCAACTATATTTTACGGATCATTAATACTGGGGTGCTAACACCTTCTCTATGGGATCACCAAACCCTAACCTCGACTCTGTTTTAGATAAGATTTCCAAAGGAATTTGAATAAAATTCTTTCATGCTGGTTTTCCTAATTTACCTATACATTAGGTAGCAAATCTAAACACAATTATCCAATTTAGGGCACCATCCAAATTTTTAGTAGCTCTTTTTGTACGTTAAATCGTATGAAAAAAGTGAATCGTAACAGATACATTTGGAAAACAGTTCCAAAATGTAGTAAAGCCGAAATAAAACACAGGGAAATGTTATCTGTTGAAACTGGAAAATGCAGGATGATCCATTGCCTTGGTTTGATGCCATATGTGAACACCTAAAATCTCTCACTGGGTGCTATGAAATCAAAAATCACATGAGTATTCTCAAGAAAAAAGGAGAGTCTTGCAAGTCCATATTCAGCTTTTGTAAACATTCTGCCACCTTACACTACATATGAGATTTGAAACCAATTCAAATTTTCCATAGTTAATGATGTAAAAATCCCTTTGAGCTTAAAGTTACAATTTGATCCTCAATGTGATAAGATCGGAGTTCCAAAGATGGTTGATCATCCGATGATAATATGCTTAAAATGGCATGAAATATGGAGCGGGATTGAAGATTGGAGTTGAAGATTTGAGAAGATATCATATTTTATTCGGCCTTCTTGTTGGTCTTGGCCGAGACCATCTTGTTTCTTTTTAGCTTGTCTTTAATTATTAGCTTAGATTTTAGTTCTTATTAGGACATTATTAATAAGTCATGTAATAGGAAGGGATGACTAGGCCATGTAATAAGATGACTAGGCCAAAAAATGTGACTAGGCCGAGGGTAAGAGGACAAGGTGGCAAGGACAACAATGATCTAGAAGATGAGGCTTCCAAGAAGACAATTCATGTATTTGGCTACATGGAAGACACCAAGAATATGAAGGGTTGGTCCAAATGCTCTTTCATCTACATTCGGCCAAGGACATACAAAGAATGGAAGCTTCCAAACATATTCCAAGAAGATGAGATTTATGAGGAGCCAAGTTCATGCATTCTTCTTCATGAGATCCATAAAGGGGTGTGAAAAGGTTGGGTTCATCCTTTGTCCCCAAGTAAAGCCAAGACCTTTTCCATTTATTTCCATAGGCCGAGAACACCATTGGTCATCAAGAAACCCCGAACCCTTTCCCACTTGTCCACACTTGACCGAGTAGTTTGTGTCTTTAATTTGTCTTCTAGAAAGGTCCATGTGCTACTATAAATAGGACCCTTAGGATATTGTAAATGGCAGAGTTGTGGATTAAATATAAACTTGAGTCTTACTCATACTCTAAAGTATTCAACTTGTGTGTTGTCTACCTTAGATTGGTCCTTGTGTGGGCCTTGATTCTTGTGTGAGCCAACCCCTTAGTGTAAGTTGAAGCTAGGACTTGTGTGGCCTAGTTAAACCCAAGATAAGGTCCATTCGGTGTAAGTCTTGTTTAGGACTTGTGTGACCTAATCAAACCCAAGTTTAAGGAACCCATTTGGTGCAAGACGTTGGAACTTGTGTGATCCAATCAAACCCAAGCCTAGGATTTATCATAAGGTTACCGACCACCCTCACTTAGTTAGTACTCGAGCTTGTAGTTAGCAACCTCAGTCTAGTCCTTGTCCAATTGGCCAAACTCATCTTGGTGTCGACTCGAGCATTAAAACCTTTGTGTCTATATCCTTGTTATATCGATCGTCCATTGCTTGGTTTGTACTCGGGTTTGCACCTAGCATCCCGTGTTCATTCCTTGACCAAAACACTTCATTCTTTCCACAACCACATCACACAATATGTCCCAAATATCCCCACTAAAGGACACTGACTGAAACCACCCACAACTTCATGTCCAAACCCGACAACCACAAACAGTCCACAAGACAACCCAACCGAGAACCTCACTGTTTCAATAAGCTTCTGACATCCTCCAACACTAAACTAACAAAACCCAATCAGTGGAACAACCACCCTCAACGTGTCTGCAATAACCCCATAAAATGCCTAAACCCAACTCTCCCTAAAACTACCCGAAATAGCCACCAAACACCACACTGCCGGTAGAATCTAGTAAACTCGAGAACCCCATTTCTGTCCCATTTTCGGGTCGACCCATACACAACCAAACTCCGATCCACTTACCCACTTACACACCTCCTTACTTACATCAATTAATCTCCAATCAATGGAATGAACATCTGAGATGTTAATACCACACATTGGCTGAAAGTTAAAAATGAAATTCTTAAGTCAATCTAAATGTTATATGAGCAATCTGAGTAGTTAAGGTGAATTGCCTGGTACAATTCTAGTTGATGATGTTGTAACTTGTTATTTTGATGGTTTTTGATCTAATTTGTGGTACTGAATCCTTGTCCAAGTTTAGTATTCTCCTTGTTTCTCGAGAAGTTGTAAAATATGTATTACTCCTAAAATATGAGCATAAATATAAGTGGATATGAGCCCATGGTCTTCATAACATATTTCATATTAAATTTCACAACACTGGTATGTTGTTGTTGTTTTATGTATATGAGACATGGAAATTATGAGAATTTATGGAATGGAGCAATAGTAGTTCATAAACATTTCATGTTTTATGCTTAAAACTCATGAAAATTAAAGTATGAGCATTCATCGATTGCATAATGAGTTCATGATATTCAGATTGATACACATGAACGAAATACAAAGTTTCACCATTTAAAGTATAAGAGCACTAAAGCTTTTCATGAAACTATGGCATAATTTTGTTTTCAATGAGAATTTAGTGATAATCATGAAAGAATGTAGCGTGGGGAAGAAAAATGATGTTCCCGCACGTAATAAGCATCCTTACATACATTTAATCACTCTTATCCATGAACAACTATAAATTCTCTAATGAAGAACACCAAAACCCTTACTTTGAGCTCTTGGAAAGAATTTACCTTGGAAATCATAAGGTTTGATGGATGAATCATGTTAATAATCATGTAATGAGTGTTAGAATCAATTGGGAATCATTACAATGATCTTACTTTGACGTAGGAGGATGAAAGGAGAAGAAATAACTACTCAGGGCTTGAGAACAGAATTGTAATGTGAAAATTGAAATAATACGCACAAGTGTCATATTTATATGCTGGACACAAAATCCCCTAATTGTTGTGACATGGTTTCCATCGTGATGACACTGGATGTGATGGGCATCGCATCAAGTCGTCCATCGTGTTGCCTCCCTGCCTTCTCCGTAATTAGCCAAAATTTCAAAAATCTTCATCTTGATGCCCCATTTGTCGTAGCGTGACCTCCATCACGCCCAACTTTGGCACGATAGGCCTTGTGTTGCACTATCTTTGCTGGGTCCAACACTTAGAATGTTTTATCTATTTTTTCAGTTAAACATGCACAACTTTTTGTATATGGCTTGGAATGACGAACGATCTAAAATAATAGAACCTAAATTCTAAAATACATCATCTTGTCATTCTCAATAGGTCAATCCTTATCCTAAAGTACGAGGCATTATAGTATCTCCCTCTTGGAATCATTCATCCTTAAATGATGGATCATGATCTCATAGTCGAACTTAACATGCATGCCATAATATTTTCTATGTATACCGCCTTCATCTTTTGTCATGAACATTAACATGAATCCTATACGTAGAACTTAGCATGGAAATCATAGGCACGAATAATATGGATATTGAAACACGACCATGAATATGACATGAGTACATGAACATGAAGAGTATGACATGGGTCATAAGTACTGAAATAATATAAGTACGTGGAAACATGGATATCATAACATGAGACATGAACGGATAGAACATGAAAATCGTAACATGAGACATGAATGTTATAACATTGGACATGAATACATGAGGTATTTACCTTAGACAATATCGTTTTGCTCCTCAACGAGTACCTATACTTCATGTCCTCTTCGGCTTCCCTTGTATCCTCTTCAACCTTTAGATTGCTCCATAATATCTTCACTAAAGTGACTTTCTTAGTTCTCAACTTGCGACCCTGACAATCGAGAATAGCCACAAGAATCTCTTCATAAGGCTATCCTTAATTGTTATATTTTTGGTAGGAAAAATCAGCAACGGATCTCTCATACACTTCTTCAACATGGATACGTGAAATACTAGGTATACTGAGACCAAATCTTGTGGCAACTCGAGCTTTTATGTCAGGGATGTAGCACAAAATGTAATTTTAAGTAATTGCCTCATAGATCCTATATCTATCTATATGAAGAAGAAATCATGTAACGAATGGGATTCTTATTTGTACAAATGGTACTTTGAGCTTGGAACGAGCATGAAGAGATAACATCCGACCGCTCTACCACTGAGCTACTGAGGAACAACAAGAGATTCGATCTCATAGAGTTCAGTTCCCGTTCCCAACCCATGACCAATATGAGGTCGAAGATTCCTTTGTAACTTACCAATCTTTGGTATGATCTTATGTGGTCCAAAATATCTAGGACTGAGCTTCCCTTTATTTCAAAATTGCATAACGCTTTTCATAGGAGAATCTTTCAAGAACACCCAATTATTGTCATGAAATTATAAGTCTCTACACCATACGTCCGGATAGGACTTTTGGCGACTTTGAGCCATCTTCAAACACTCTTAAATCAGCGTAACTTTCTCCATAGCCCGATGGACCAAGTCTGACCCTACTATTCTGCTTTGCCAACTTCAAACCAACCAATAGGCCAGTGATCTACCTTTTCGCCCATATAAGGCTTCGAATAGTGCCATCTTGATACCAACATAATAACTATTATTGTAAGAAAATTCAATGAGAGAAAAGTGATTATCCCAATTATCTTTAAGATCTATAACACATGATCTCAACATATCCTCGAACGTCCTAATAGTGCGCTCTGTCTGACCATCTGTTAGAGGGTGAAAATTGGTGTTCAAATTGACCTTGGTACCCAATCCTTTCATAAAAGACTTCCAAAAGAACTATGTGAACTGGGAACCTCTATGAGAGATAATAGAAACTGGAGTCCTATATAATCTGATAATTTCCTAAGTATACAACTTGGCATAGTCCTCTGCTGAATTGGTGGTCTTTACTAGCAAAAAGTGTGTTGGCTTGGTAAGTTGGTCTACAATCACCCAAATTGAGTCATACTTCTGAAATAAATGAGGTAAACTTGTTATGAAGTCCATATTTATCATCTCTCATTTCCATACGAAAATATATTTGTTTTCAGCCAACTCACCAGGCCTCTGGTGCTCGGCTTAACTTGCTGACAATCTGGACGCTTAGCCATAAAATCTGCTATATTGTTCTTCATTTCTAGACTTTCAAAAAATTAACATTGTGATGAATTGGCCCAGACCCACGTTATCAACAGAAATAAGAAGTTTCTTGGGTTTAGCTAGGTACTACAGGTGATTCATAAAAGATTTTCCCTCTATCTCAGATCAATTGACTAAGTTGATGTAGAAGAAGACCAAGTTTCAATGGTCAGATACATATTAGCAAAGTTTCCAAAATTTGAAAACAAGGTTGACTTTTACTCCAGTTTTGACGTTACCAAAGAGAATCGAGGGGTTTACTGTATATTGTGATGCTTCAGGAGTTAGTCTTTGTTGTGTTTTAATGCAGCATGGTAAAGTAGTAGCTTATGCATCCAGACAACTTAAGAGTCGTGAAAATAATTATCTAACTCATGACTTGGAGTTGGCAGCAGTAGTGTTCGCGTTGAAGATTTTATTCACTATTTATATGGAGTACACATAGATAATTTTACCAACCATGAGATCTTTCAGTACATATTCAAGCAACGAGAGTTGAATCTTAGACTGAGAATATGACTTTAGTTACTCAAGGATTATTATATGAATATTATCTATCATCAAGGTAAAGCGAATGTTGTAGCTGATGTGTAACACCTCGAATTTCCGGGTAACGGGTTGAGCACATAAATGTAGGCAGGTGGACCCGAACCCCGAGAAGTTTATGTGGTACTTGCGTATACTAATGAGGAAATTAGTATATAAAAGGATTTGATCCCGAAATAATTTTGGATTTAACAAATGCGACGATGGGGATTAATAATAATAATTGTATATCCCCAATGAGGTGATGGACTAGCGTCATATTACAAGAATTATGACATTGAGTATAAGAAGGTTTTATAAGTCGTCAGGATTTAAGTGAATTGAGATCAGGAATTTAATTATGTGTATAATTAATTAGTTGTTGGATCAATTAATTAAAAAGAGGACAACACTTAGTGAAACATTACGTGTACTCTTATAAAATGATGTGGGGTGACTAAGCCCAAATTAGTCGACCGGTGGCAGCTATGTAAGTCTCCAGATATTCATTCTCGCCTCTGTTCTTAACGAACTTTCATCTCTTTCAATTTCTTTTGTAGAACCTTTTCTTAAAGAAGAGACCACTACACTTTAATCAGAAGGAAGTAAGTCATAGTTAAAACTCTCTAAAATTCTCGACTTCATTGGGGATTTCCGTAAGCTTTCACATAGACAAAAAGGGGGAAATTCATGGTGTCTTGGACCGTGATTCATAGTGAATTGAAGCCTTGAACAAGTTTAAGAACTCAGAAACCTAAGTCGTGACCCAGAATCGAGTTTGGGGTCCTATTTCTGTTTGTCGAAAACTGATTTAGGTGAAAGATTTTCCGACGACTCCCATTGCTGATTCTAACTAAGGTAATTCTTCTTATCCTTTGGTTTATACGAATCACAGAACATGATTCTTACTAGTTCTAATACGATTATAAAAAATGTTAAGTTAGTAAGGGTGTTAGTAGGACTGTTTGTACGAAATTGGAGGGTGCATGTGGAATTGCTGAATTGTTTTGGTTATTGTGACAACAAAAAGAAGGATTAGAAGGGTTGGGTGTTTTATTATAAGCACAAGTTTCTATAGAGAAAGAAGTGTAGATTCTAGGCATACAAGGTGTTCGCTAGAATGTCTCAAAGAAGCATATTATTAGTATATTGATTCGATTGTGATTTAAATCATTCATAGAGATTACAAGGACCCGTGAGAACTTAGATAAATTCGACAACGAGGTATCTGAAGTCAATTCATTCTTTTATTTTGGCATAATTCTATGTACAAAATATAACCATCATGTTGCTCCATAAGTTACTCTACTCTTAGTAGTTAAGAACGATCATGTTATTAATTTATATGCTAAAAGAATGTCTAAGTATTTTTCTAAGTCCTTGTTAAGGCATACAGAAAAGATGTTAATATTCACAGTATTAGCTGAAGGTACAAGGATATTATGTCACTCCGGGTATTTTATTGTCAGTCATGTATTTCCATTTGTATTGCATTCATATAGTACCCTGGACCACTTGTGCTATGCACATTTCTAAATGGTAAATATTATATATATATATATTATATACACACACCACCTGCAGTTGGTACAGACTATCACAAAAGAGCTCGAAGAGGCCAATATGATGTGATGATGTGATGTGATGTCTGTATGGATTATTGGTACGGGTTGCACTATCCGCAACACTAACATATATTGGGACGGGTTGCACGATCCGCAACACTAACATATATATACCGCATTTGCATCATGAATACATTCATTTTCCATTATATGGTATGATGCCCACAAAGGTTGGTATGGTAAGGAAGATGCCCGAAGAGGCTGAGGTATATGTATACGGCATTGTGCATAACATTTAGGCATGTGTATTAGGGCCCTCAGAGGGATTTACTGATGTTCAGCTATTTCTGTTTCAGATTATGATATATCTCTGCTATGTTATTTCTTATGTCTGACATACTTAGTACACCAATCGTACTGACGTCCCTTTTGTCGGGGGACGCTGTGTTTTATGCATGTAGGTTCATATTGATAGAGTGACGGTTCGCACTAGTAGGTTGCTAGCTCAGCTGGTATTTGGAGCATTCTATTCGTTTCAGAGTTGTGGTCTGGTCGTGGTATGTTTTACTCTTTATAGGCTTCTAGATAGGTATCTTGTGGTTAGTTGTCATGAATGGCCTTATCGGCCTCGGTATATAGATTTATAAGGTAGGGCCTTCGGGTTGGAACTTTATATAATCTATCTCGGCTCAGTCTGTAATTAACTATGATTAAGTCTGAAGTGTGTGGTTAGCGGTACCCGGTGGGTCGGGTCCAAGGGCCGTCGCGGCCCTCCGATTTGGGACGTGACAAACTTGGTATCAGAGCAGGTCTATCTTAGGGATGTCTACAAGCCGTGTCTAGTAGAGTATTGTTTATGGGTGTGTAGCGCGCCACACTTATAAATAGGAGGTTGCAATGCATCTAGGGATGGTTTCCATTCTTTCATAATCTAGATTGTTCGATTGAGCTGAGTCATAAGAGTATTTGTTCCTAATCCAATTTTCTCATTTGAAACTGCAGTAACGTCTACAATGAGAAATACCTTGAATAATAAGGATGCGGGTACTGTCGAAGGACAAGATGTTAGATAGATACCACTCGCTGGCACGGGTCGGAGGGTTACGGAAGTTGAAATAAGAAAGGTGAGTTATACTATGGACTTAGATCCATCATAAATCAAGGAGTCTATAGAGGAAGATCCATTTGAAGATCCCTATGAGTCACCCGCTCGAACACCCTCGGTTCTTCCGACGGGAAGTGGGGTGAGGGGAGTTCCGACATCACCAAGGTCTTTAGTATCGGGCCCCATTGACCATGGGATAGGTGGAACAGCACAGGGACGGGTACAATCGGATTTTCCTCAGACATCACGCCATGACCGGGTATGCATATCGCTCAATGACCCCGACCCTTTCGAGATTCCGGATAGTCCACAATCTCGGTCCATGTTATTGGATACGCGCTGGAGGAGAAAAGAAGGCAGGACAGGATAAAGTGAGCGGTTAGTAAGGTTAAGAGAATTCCACTTCGAAGTGTGTCGGGTCGAGGGTCATATATAGGACCAAGATAGGACAATGTAGAGATGAAGTTACTTGAACCTATAGATCTTGCCACCAAAGGCTGAACTTAGTTCCTTCTGTATAAGAATATGATATTTTATGCTTGATCATGGTTGAAGTATATAGTATATGTGATGGTTGTGAGTTATGAATACCATCTAAATGTTTCTTCTAAAAATTATTCTGAGCATGTTTTACTGATTCATGGGTGTATTGGGAGTTCTTGGGATTTGGCATCTGCTATAACATAGATACACCAACAGGATATGGATTTTGTGGACTGTTGGTACGTAGCCTCTTAATGTATCTGTTTTGACCCCTGGACATGGTATGATCATGGGTTACGTGCAGATATTGAAGCAAGTTGTCTTGATAAGTTCTTGTAATTAATTCAGCAGGTATTTGATGTTTGTTAACTGTGATATAATGGTTTTTTGACTTAGGATTGGCATGTCAAGTTGTTTACATTTTAGGATGTCATGCTTTGCATAACCATGTCCATAGATGAGATTGCACAACCATGTCTAGAACAACTTAACATGGCCAAGCCTTGTTTCTGCATACATATTTAGATAAAACTAAATAGAGTACCTAACCAAAGTAGTTTGCATTTAATTACTTGTTTCTATGTTTTTTCCCCATTGCTTACCTCCTAGTCCATTCATTCAGTCCAAATACTTGCCTAAGGACCAGCTTATATATGATCCAGTGTTCATCTTGAAATTAAGATCTGAGGCATTTAGCTATCATACTTGTTGTTATTATGGTTGTTATTTGATGTCCTCTGCTGTACTTTTTAGTTGTTGTTTTGTTGCTACTATTACTGTCCATGTTACACTTCAAACATATGTTGCTGCTTCAATTTATGACAGATGTTACTGCTCTTTTTCAGTCTCAAACGTCCTATTTTCAAACATGTTGTGCCCTCTTAGTTATTTGTAGCCTTTGTTAAGACTTGTGTGGCTCTCAAGATACTGCACTTTGAGTTATGGTTGCTGCTTTGTTACTATTTATTGTTACATGTTGTCATGATTCCCTGAGCTACTATAAATTGGGTAAGGTTGTTGCTGCCTTTGAGATAAATTATGGTTATGTATTATTGTTATTTTGCAGCACATATAGCCTTGTGGGACTTCCATGTTGTGCTGAAAAGGTTGTTGATCTGTTGTGCTATGGTGTAAATAGTTGCTGCATTTTAAGTTGAAATAAGTTACATGTCCTAAGACAGTTTGAGGCTTGGAGATTGTTGTACCTTAGCCATTAACACTTTATTTGATTTGAGTCATATATGATGTGTCTGAGTTATATAGGAATCCAGTTATCTACTCATGTGTCTGTTTCTAGTGGTGTATGACTTGCCTAAGTTCCAATAACTATCCAAGAGCATATGAAATGATACTTGGCTAACTGGGGTGTGACTTGAATCCTGAGATGTGATGTTAATAAAGGTGCATGACTCTTAGACTACTTCAAGTATTTCCTTTGATTATATAAGACATGTTAAACCTGATTCAAATAAGAACAGGGCAGAGTGATATATCTGTGACATCATGATGCTTAGATTAAGTGTCTTGTCATGTGTTTCTGTTTTGTCTTGGTTTAAATATTTTCTTGTGTGTGCTGTTTGGCCAGAAAATGGTATGTATTGAATTCTAACATTTGATATCATGTGTCAACCAATTATTTGCATCTAGATAGTCCCATTGATTGAGTTCTGGTAACTGGTTCTCTGGTTCTCCTGAAATATTAGGAGGGTACTGCTGTTGTTGTGCTTTGAGGATCTTTGTTGCCTGTGGTTTGGCAGATCACTGCTGCTGCTATGTTGTTGTTACCCTTGAGTAAGATTGAGCTGATTTTGATTCCTCTGCATGATGTCTAGTAGATAGTATCAGATCACATATACGTACATTATCACTACTTATATTAACTGAGGACTTACTTGAGTGGCCTGTATATGTTATGTTTCAAACTTAAAGATGTCTAAGAGCTTAAGAAGCCATATATGCCCTTTTCATATATATTTGAACCTCACTAGCTGTTTTGTTAACCTGTTTAATCTAAGATTATATGCAACAGATCATTTTTTAATAACATTAGTTCACAACCATGTTTTACCTTGATATATTAACTGAAGATATGTTTGGGTAGCATGTTTATTCCATAGTTCAGATTCAAGGAAAACCAGGAACTGGAGTATATGTTCTGTATTTATATGCTTATGTGCTAAGGAAATTCTTGACTAATATCCCTATTAGCTAGAAATGTATCATTAGGATTAAGCATCTAATTAGAATGGAGACTTTGAACATGTTTGCATATCCCATGGTGCTTAAGATCTGTTAGACTAATCCATGTTTAGATTAGTCCCATGCTAATTTTAGAACATATATTTATTTGCTGGTATTTGTACTAAGATGAGAGCTACACTTCTATCTGTTGAAACTAGAGATAAACATGCCTAAATTACACTATCTTGACTTCCAAGCCATGTCTCTATGTTACTTTTAATCATCCAAAATACGAGAATTGCAAGCGTCAACCTGTCTGTAGTTATTTGGCTAAGCCTTGGGTTTGGTCCTATTGTATATTGCTGGTGTTGTGTCTTATGATTAATTGGGTTAAGTTAAAATGATTTGGTCATTGCCTAAGTTAAGCATATACAAGCATTGGATATGTCACCCCGACATTCGAGGACGAATGTTTCTAAGGGGGAGAGGATGTAACACCTCGTATTTCAGGGTAACGGGTTAAGCACATAAACGTAGGCATGTGGACCCGAACCCCGGGAAGTTTATGTGGTACTTGCGTATACTAATGAGAAAATTAGTACATAAAAGGACTTGATCCCGAAATAATCTTGGATTTAACAAATGCGACGACGGGGATTAATAATAATAATTGTATATCCCCAATGAGGTGATGGACTAGCGTCATATTACAAGAATTATGACATTGAGTATAAGAAGGTTTTATAAGTCGTCAAGATTTAAGTGAATTGGGATCAGAAATTTAATTTTGTGTATAATTAATTAGTTGTGGGATCAATTAATTAAAAAGGGGACAACACTTAGTGAAACATTACGTATACTCTTATAAAACGATGTGGGGTGACTAAGCCCAAATTAGTCGATCGGTGGCAGCTATGTAAGTCTCCAGACATTCATTCTCGTCTCTGTTCTTAAAGAACTTTCATCTCTTTCAATTTCTTAAGTAGAACCTTTTCTTAAAGAAGAGTCCACTACACTTTAATCAGAAGGAAGTAAGTCATAGTTAAAACTATCTAAAATTCTCAACTTCATTGGGGATTTCCGTAAGCTTTCACAGAGATAAAAAAGGGGAAAATTCATGGTGTCTTGGACCGTGATTCATAGTGAATTGAGGCCTTGAACAAGTTTAAGAACTCAGAAACCTAAGTCGTGACCCAGAATCGAGTTTGGGGTCCTGTTTCTGTTTGTCGAAAACTGATTTAGGTGAAAGATTTTCCGACGACTCCCATTGTTGATTCTAACTGAGTTAATTCTTCTTATCCTTTGGTTTATACGAATCACAGAACATGATTCTTACTAGTTCTAAGACAATTATCAAAAATGTTAAGTTAGTGGAGTGTTAGCGGGACTGTTTGTACGAAATTGGAGGGTGCATGTGGAATTGCTGAATTGTTTTGGTTATTGTGACAACAAAAAGAAGGATTAGAAGGGTTGGGTGTTTTATTATAAGCACAAGTTTCTATAGAGAAGAAGTGTAGATTCTAGGCATACAAGGTGTTCACTAGAATGTCTCAAAGAAGCATGTTATTAGTATATTGATTTGATTGTGATTTAAATCATTCATAGAGCTTACAAGGACCCGTGGGAACTTAGATAAATTCGACAACGAGGTATCTGAAGGCAATTCATTCCTTTATTTTGGCATAATTCTATGTACGAAATATAATTATCATGTTGCTCCATAAGTTACTCTACTCTGAGTAGTTAAGAACGATCATGTTATTAATTTATATGCTAAAAGCATGTCTAATTATGTTTCTAAGTCCTTGTTAAGGCATACAGAAAAGATGTTAATATTCACAGTATTAACTAAAGGTACAAGGATGTTATGTCACTCCGGGTATTTTATTGTCAGTCATGTATTTCCATTTGCATTGCATTCATATAGTATCCTGGACCACCACTTGTGCTATGCATATTACTATATGGTTAATATATATATATATATATATATATATATATATATATATATATATATATATATGTGGGGAAATGGGGGAAAAAAGGGAAAGGTGTTATATACACACACCACCTGCAACTGGTACAGACTATCACAAAAGAGCTCGAAGAGGCCAATATGATGTGATGATGTGATGTGATGCATGTATGGCTTATTGGGACGGGTTGCACGATCCGCAACACTAACATATATATACCGCATTCGCATCATGCATACATTCGTTTACCATTATATGGTATGATGCCCACAGAGGTTGTTATGGTAAGGAAGATGCCCGAAGAGGCTGAGGTATATGTAAACGGCATCGTGCATAACATTTAGGCATGTGTATTAGGGCCCTCAGAGGCATTTACTGATGTTCAGCTATTTCTGTTTCAGATTATGATATATCTCTGCTATGTTATTTCTTATACCTGGCATACTCAGTACATCAGTCGTACTGACGTCCCTTTTGTCGGGGGATGCTGTGTTTTATGTCCGTAGGTTCATATTGAGAGAGTGACAGTTCGCACTAGTAGGTTGCTAGCTCAGCTGGTATTTGGAGCACTCTATTCGTTTCGGAGTTGCGGTCAGGTCGTGGTATGTTTTACTCTTTAGAGGCTTGTAGATAGGTGTCCTGTGGTTGGTTGTCATGAATGGCCTTGTCGGCCTCGGTATATAGATTTATAAGGTGGGTCCTTCGGGTTGGAACTTTATATACTCTATCTCGGCTCAGTCTGTAATTAAATATGATTAAGTGTGAAGTGTGTGGTTAGCGGTACCCAGCGGGTCGGGTCTGGGTGCCGTCGCGGCCCTCCGGTTTGGGGCGTGACATGATGCTCTTAGCCGGTGATCCATGAAAAACCTAGCTCACATTGAAGAAGGCAAGAGATGTATGGTGAAAAACGTTCACCGATTAGAAAGTCTAAGAGTCTGACTTTTAGACTCCGAAGATGGTGGATTTGTTGTACATAATAGGGTCGAATCCTCCTTAGTAGCTGAAGTAAATGAGAGAATAGCTTAATGATCCCTACCTATTGACAACTTGCTAACAATTAGGAGATAACGATACTTTAAGGTACCAAGGAGGATTATGTGTGCCAGATGTAGATGGGATCAGAGAGCGGATTATGGCTGAGGCACACAGTTCTAAGTATTTTATCTACCCATATTCTATGAAAATGTATCATGATCTTAAGGAGATTTATTGATGGAATCAGCTACAACTTACATTTACATATTTGGTTTTGTATTACTCATGTATCCATGTTAATAATTTGGATTGTCTATTTCCCCGAGCAGGCCACTTACTATTCTTTCATTTCAGTTGTTTTACATAAAAGTAAAATTCTGGTGTACCTACGTACCTATTATCTGGGGCCTGCATTTCACGATAGAGGTACTAATTTACATGACGATAGATCTACTCACTAGGACTTCATCGTATCAGCTATTTAGTGAGCCTCCCTTCCTTCTGGTCACTGTCTTTAATTTTAGTAGTCATGTCATGTTAGACAGTCATGTATGTCGTGGGCCTTGTACCAACAACAGTTTAGTATTACAAACTAATGTCAGAGGTTTCATAGACTATTCAATCATGTCATGTTGGATATCCAGTTATGTTCAGTCTTGTGGGCTACACTATCATGCTTTCAGACAATTTTCGCACTTTAAAATAGTATATTCAGTATTATTAGGGAGTTACATGTTTTATTCAGAGTTTCATGTTTTAACTTATATTCAGCATTAGTACAGGACACGATGTATGGAACGTTGAGATATAACTTGCTTGAACAAGACTTGTTGTCATCCTTGAACAAAATCTATTTGAAGTAGGTACAAGAAGAGCATATGAAAGTGGTCTCGCATAAAATATATGACCGGAGTGAAACCATGGCCTTTGTAGTGCAAGGTAGATACTCTTACCGGGATCAAAGTGAAGGAAAATAATGGTTTATTTTGCTCATATTGCAAAAAATCCAGTCACGGCGTTGAAGAATGCTTTCAGCTCATTGGTTGCCTGAACTGGTGGCCGGGTAATCCAAAGGGTGATGGGAAGAAAAGTGGACGAGGAGGAGGACAACCACGTCAAAATAGAAGTGGTATTTGATCAAGAAAGAAGAAACTACTGGACTAACACTGTGGTGACCAAGGATGGGAATCCCTCTAAGCCTGGTCCGATGAACATAGGTTAGACATGACCATCTGAATGGAGCAACAATTATTGGCAGACTATGATTGGGATATTGAAGTCTCAAAGATCAAACACAAATGACAAGATTGATGGTAAGACTAGAAACTCATCCTGGATGATTGACACCGGAGCTATCAACCATGTGACAGGTAATCAGGAAGGGATGTGTAATCAACGGGACATTCTTAAGTGTTCGGATGGGCTTCCAGATGGAAGTAACTCGGTGGCTACCAAATAGGTAACGATCATGCTGACAAATACGATATGGTTGAAGGATGTCCTTAATGTTCCAGATTTAACATGGAATTTAATTTCTATGCTGCAAATAATTGATCATTTAAATTGCGATGTCATATTTAATAAAATTATGTGTGCTATATATAGGACTTCATCATGAGGAAGCTAATTAGAGTGAGTGAACGACAAGATAGACTTTACAACTTTTGGAACGTGCTGCAGATACAAGCTATGAAGGCAGAAGCTGTGATTTTTTTTTATCTATGACACAAGAGACTTGGTCATCCTTTAATGCAAGTGACAAAATTAATTTCTGCATTAGGCATGAAGAAGAATAGTGTTAGATTAGATCATAAAGTGTGTGATTTCTGTCAGTAGGCAAAACAAACAAGAAATGTATCTCTTTTAAGTGATAATATAGCTACTAAGATTTTTGAATTGATTTATGGGGGCCTTTGCAGTGCAAGGAAGATACTCTTACCGAGAAGAACGTGAAGAGAAAAATAATGGTTCGTTTTCCCTTACCCTTAGGGGTCGTTTGGTATGATGCATTAGAGAAAATAAAGCATAAATTAGATTTGTGTATTACTAATCCCTTGTTTGGAACACTTTTTCAATCTATATATAACCAACATAAGCATTAGTTATACACCTTATTTGGTATTATCGCCTGCATAACTAATACATAGCAAACCATGATATTAGCAATGCAAGAGTTTTTAATACATGCATAAATATGATTAAAGACATAAGTGCCCCTAAAGTCCCTTAATTAATTATTTTCAAAATATCGTGTTTTGTTCTCGTAAAAAGATCTTAAATTGCATTGCTTCAAATATGCTTTATTTAAATAGCAATAAAAGAAATAATCTCATTATTATTTTCATTAATTGAAAGGTTATATATACAAGTTACATAATATGAGAATCTTATTCCTATTATATTCCTAAAACCTTATTCTATACATTTATGGTAATACACTAATTATGGTAATGCAATACTAATCATATTACAACATTACCTAAACTAGGATACTAAATATTTACCATAAATTACACATAATAATCAGCCCATCCGAGGGCCAATCCGTGAGCATAGCCGAGACCTAATATACACAATATACACATGTATATTTGTATATTGTGTATATTTAACACACCCCCACAGTCATAGCGGGCGGTCTTCGAACGCTGAGATTGTCCCTAAAATCTTCAAAAAGGACCGAGGGAAGTCCCTTTGTAAAGATGTCGGCAATTTGATATCTCGACGAGATATGGCATACGCGAACTTGACCACGGGCAACCTTTTCACGGACAAAGTGGATGTCCATCTCGATATGTTTAGTGTGTTGGTGCTGAATCGGATTACCATAATATTATTGCAATATACCAAGGTTGCCTTCTGAATGGGATAATGAAGCTCCAAAAGCAAATTACGTAACCAACATGATTCTGAGACCACATTAGCTACCCCTCGATATTCAGCCTCGGCACTTGAGCGGGATAGAGTCGACTGACGCTTTGCAGACCAGGAGACCAAGTTATTGCTAAGAAACATACAATATCCTGACGTGGACCGTCTGGTGTTGGGACAGCCACCCCAATCAGCATCTGTATACGAGATAAGTGTGGACGTCGAGGAAGGATATAGATGCAACCCATAGTCAAGTGTACCTTGAATATACCGAATGATGCGTTTGAGCGCATTCATGTGCTCAAATCTGGGATCATGCATGCATAAACACACCTGTTGAACAACATACGTAATATCCGGTCTCGTAAAGGTAAGATACTGAAGGGCCCCTGCAAGACTGCGATAGCGGATCGGATCCTCGTAGGGTACGCCGGCCGCGGCACTAAGCTTGGGTTTCGTATCCACTGGAGTGGAAGTGGACTTACAGAATGACATCACAACCCTCTCGATGATCTCAGCTGCATACTTTCGTTGAGATAAGAACAATCCATTTGAATGACGATTGACGACAATCCCCAAAAAAGTAACTCAAGGGCCCTAAGTCTTTCATAGCAAACTCAGAGCTGAGCATGGTCATGATAGACTGGCGTAAGGCATTGGAAGAGGCAGTCAAAATGATATCATCCACATACAATAGAATGTAGGTCAAGGACGAACCACGGCGGTAGATGAACAAGGAATTATCTGACCTGCTGTGAGTGAACCCAATAGTCGAAACATAGTTAGAAAACCTTGTATACCAGGCCCTGGGAGACTGCTTCAGCCCATATAAGGACTTCTTCAATAAACAGACATGATAAGGATGGTTGGGATCCCTGAATCCCAACGGCTGATGCATATAGACTGTTTCTTTGAGATCACCATGTAGGAAAGCATTCTTGACATCCAACTGATGAATAGGCCATGCCTTCGAAAGAGCCAAGCTAAGTACGGTGCGAATGGTAGCCGGCTTGACCACCGGACTAAAAGTCTCACCATAATCAATACCAACCTGCTGAGTCTTACCATCACCCACAGGTCGTGCCTTATGTTGGGCAAATAAACCATCGGAGTTCTCCTTATGAGCAAAAATCCACATAGACCTGATAATATTAAGACCAGATGGACGGGGCACCAACTCCCACATATTATTATCAATAAGAGCATTATATTCATCAGTCATAGCAATTTTCCAATTCGGGTCATTTAAGGCAAACACAGGATTACGGGGCAAGGGGGATTTAGAAACATTAGAATGTAAATTAAAATGTCGTTTTGGTGTAAAAACACCCCGTTGACTATGAGTGATCGGTCTATGACTCGAGGAAGAATTGGGTGGATTTTGGGAATTTGCAGGGTTTGGGGATGACCGGCCAGCAGGCAGTGGGCCTACTGGCCCCAATCTGGACTCGGAACTGGAGACTGATGCCGAGACTGGCCCAAATGGTGGAATGGGCTCGGTAACTGGGCCAGTGTCGGAAACTGGGCCAGTGTCGGAAACTGGGGCAGACCTCGGCCCAAATCCAGAACTGGAAACTAGGGGTGGGCGCGGAACTGTAGACGCAGCGGGCAGTGGGCCCGCTGGAGAATTTGGGGTGCGGGATATATCCGAAAAATGTTGAATAACATATGGGGATATATTATCATCCAAAAAATTATACGAACTAGGCACGGGAGTATTATCTTTTGAAAATGGAAATTGGGATTCATCAAAAATGACATGGCGATTAATGATAATTTTATTATAGGATAAATCAAAGCATTTGTAGCCACGATGATTAGATGGAAAACCCAAAAACACACACGGAGTAGACCGGGCCTGAAGTTGTTAATTGTGGTGGATGGGAATAACGGATAACATAAACACCCAAAAACCCGAAGATGAGAATAAGAAGGAGTTTTATTATATAAAATTTATAGGGGGGAAGAATATGTCAGACCTTTGGAAGGAATTATGTTAAGGAGATATGTAGCCATTTGATGAGCGTGATGCCAAAAATATGGAGGTACGGAAGCATGAATTAATAGAGTGCGGATAATGTTATTGATGGAATGAATTTTGCGTTCGGCTTTCCCATTTTGTGAAGATGTATGAGGACAAGAAAAATGAAAATTTATCCCATTATTAGCACAGAATTTCCAAAACACCCCATTGTCATATTCTTTGCCATTATCACACTGAATATTTTTGATTTCTCGGTCGAATTGGGTTCTGTTGAATGCTCTAAATTTTAGGAAGATGGAAAAGACTTGCGATTTTTTTGGTATCGGAAACGTCCATAAAAACTTAGAATAATCATCCAAAAAGAGAACATAATATCGATGACCCACCGAACTAAGAACAGGAGACGTCCATAAGTCGCTATGAATAATATCAAATGGCATTAAAGTATGAGATTTGGAGTCTACAAACGGCAACTTAACAATTTTTCCTAAAGAACAAGATTGACAATTTTGAGTATGACTCGTACCCTTACATGAAATAAAACTATTTTTATCTAAAGATGTCAAAATAGAAGACCCCGGATGACCAAGACGAGCATGCCACAAGGAAGGAGAAATGGCTGCAAAGGCTGACGGCAGGGTTTGACTCGATGGACCGGAACTGGGTGTGATTAGACCTGTCCAAAGGTCGGGTCGGGCCGGGTCAGGGCCGGGTGGCTTTTTTTTTTCCTCCTTGCCCGACCTGACCCGATGATTTTTTTTTGGCGGGCAGGGTCAGTTCGGGTCGGGTCGGGTCGGGGCGAGATTTTTTTTTAAAAAAAAAAAAATTTGAATTTTCAAAACTGAAATTGGTAATCACCCCTACATTACCACGAAATTTCGACGTTGAAATGTATTGTATATCGTGAAATCTTGACTAAAGAAAAAGAAAATTAGAAATCGATTTGGGAAAAACACAAATTGATTGGCAAAACTGACGTTTTTCTAAAAATTGGCTGCGCCAAACCGCCTTATGGCAGCTTGACCGGCCCTGTCTCGAAAAAATATGCAAATTCAAAAAAAAAATGGATAAAACGGACATCCGAGCGCAAAGTTATGACCATTTAAAGTTTCACCAATTTACAACTACTTTATCTCCCTACATTATGCTTCCGTGATATTAACAAAATATGACTAATAATATAAATATATAATTAATAATCAGCTACCGTTTTTATCTTATTTTATGTCGAGCTAAATGTAGATTAGAGCAATATATATATATATATATATATATATATATATATATATATAAACAGCATTATATCACTTATTAATGACAAAAATATATATAAGTACAAAATAAATATTAATGAAGGAAAAATAACAAAAATTATATTAAAAAAATATGCGGGTCGGGGTCGGGCCGAGGTCGGGTCGGGGTCGGGCCAAGGTCGGGCCGAGGTCGGGTCGGGCGGGGGCCGGGTCAGACGGGTAATTTTTTTTGACCCTGGCCCGACCCTGACCCTCGTCGGTCGGTGGCTCTCGGGTCGGCCCTAAAAGCCGATCCCCGGCCCCCGTTTTTTTTGGGCCGGGCCGGGCGGGTCCCCGACCCTATGGACAGGTCTAGGTGTGATAGGATAAAGATCTCCCCTACTATCACACCTCATGAGAGGACTCCCAGTCTTGAAATCCTTCACAGAGAAACCAAATGGATCAAATTCAATAGAAACAGAATTGTCAGTAGTGAATTTACGGACAGAGACTAAGTTTTTAATCAATTTGGGGGTGTATAGGGTGTTTTTCAAGATAAGAGGAGGATGAGGGGGAGATAAGGTTTTATGACCATAACCACGAATTGGAATAGAATTACCATTACCAACAATTATACCGCGGGGGTTGCTCAAATTGGAATAAGACTAGAGCGTACCTGAATCAGATGTCATATGGGTAGTGGCCCCTGTGTCCATATACCAATTTGGGTCAGGTGGATTTAAACCAAGCGTGTGCATTGCGGCTTCGATGTCGGTATGCGTGGGTGCTGCTACGTGATGGGCTTGCGGGGGCGAGGCCCAAGCACCCCTGCTTGCGGTCTTGGCCTCGGCCCGGTCGTCGGTCAGAATCGGGACTTGGCCGACCGGGGTGGGACTGGCCGCCGGGCTGGCCACTGCCAATTTGGCTGAAACTGCAGCTGGCTGGGCCCAAACTGTTGTTGTTGTGGGGCCCACTGCCATTACATAGGGGCCCACTGTGGGCCCCAAAACTACTGTTGCTGATGCTGACCACCGCGAGGACCCCTACCGCCACCACCATTCTGTCGGCTGCTGCTGTTGTTGCTGCCGCGGTTTTTGCCATTATTTTTCTTATTTCCACCCTTTTTGCCGCCACCCTTTTTTCCGCCACCGTTGTTGCGATTTTGGCTCGAGTTGTTGGAACCGATAGGTTACACCGTGGACTCAATCATCATGACTATGGGACTAGTGCCGATAGCCGCTCGCTTGGCCATGTCTGCTTCTTCTAGTGTAAGCATAGAACGAGCCTGATAAAATTGCGGAAGCGGATTGCTTTGCCGAATAAGTTTTCCCACACCACTATAGGCCTCGGAGAGGCCGGAAACCATTTGGGGGACCAAACGATCGTTCGAAACTGGCGCGCCAACGTTGCGAAGTTGGTCCGCCAATTCCTTTAATCTTTTGCAATAAGCTGAAACATTAGGGAAATCTTCCATATTGACGTGGGAGAAATCCTGCTCAAGGGTAACGGCTCTAGAATTTTGATTATCTTGGAATATATCACATAGTCTATCCCAAGTTGCTTGTGCCGTAGCGTCATGCTCAATAATTGTTTGCAAAAGGTCGATAGATATGGTGGAATATATCCACTGAAGAACGGTAGCATCAATAGTCGTCCACAACTTAGGATCATCCTCGCGCTTTGGCACCTCAGTATCCCAAGAGCCGCGGGGATTATGTGATGGATGACTTGATGCGATCGTGCGTGAATTTTGAACAGTTCGGCCCACGTCGCATATTGGACATTTTCTATTTCAAGAACGAGGGGGATGTTATTCTTGATGTTAGAAACTGTGAGGGCAGGATGAAACATGTTCCGGGATGTAGACATGTTGATAGAACAATATGCGAATGAGATATTAGGGAGAAAAAATTAGGAAGAAAAGGGTTCCCGTCGGCACACAAACCGAGAGCACAATGTCTCAGAAATGGGGGAATTGTCGACGGAAAATAGGAGATTATAGAGTGAGGATTTTTAAGACCTAGACTCTTGATACCATGGAAGAAATAATCCCTTTATTATTTTCATTAATTGAAAGGCTATATATACAAGTTACATAATAGGAGAATCCTATTCCTATTCTATTCCTAAAACCTTATTCTATACATTTATGGTAATACACTAATTATGGTAATACAATACTAATTATATTACAATATTACCTAAACTAGGATACTAAATATTTACCATAAATTACACATAATAATCAGCCCATCCGAGGGCCAATCCATGAGCATAGCCGAGACCTAATATACACAATATACACAATATACACATGTATATTGTGTGTATATTGTGTATATTTAACAAGCAATGCGAGCATTCTTTGAAACAAACAGTTCATCATAGATTCAGGAAAATAATCCCAGCACCTCTAAACGAAGCAAAAAAAGAAGAAAAAAACAGAATAGGGGTTCATTATATGCTTTTCTTTCCCAGCAAAAACAAATTCTTTTCTTTCAATTATTCTTTTTATGTGTGATTATGAAAACAAAAATGGACGTTGCAATAAAATTGTTGTAATAAAAATAGGTTTTGAAGAGAGTAAAATTGTTGCAATAAAAATAGTGTACAAAGCTAAATAATGTGGAGGATTCTTTTGTAAAAAAATATTTTTTTAGAGTTATGCAATGTTTTAATACACCAAACTAAACGGTGGATAAGAAATCATTTCAGCATAACTAATATCAGCATTACTAATACGATCATTACTAATACACTCTACCGCACGACCCCTTAGTGTGATCTTTATGATGCACCATTCTAGCCTATTACTTCTTCTTGTGAAGCGGACATGTCAAGGTTTCAACATGATTCCTGTTAAAACATTAGTAATGGAACTTTTATGTATTTCTATGTTCGGCCCAAGAAATCAAGAAGCCAACTAATTACCTTAAGAATATATATAGAGATCAACTAATTCGCTTAACAAATATCAACTTTGTTTCTAGTGTAGGGTGACATGGTTGAGTGTCTAATGTTCATTTGCTGAGCAATTGACAGATACAATTGTGTTTGATGTCAAGGATTTGTTGGTTGAAATGGAGTTGGGTTCACTGTTATTATTTGGACAGTCTCTTGGAATTCCTTCCTGGTCTCTCTTATTGCATTATTGAAAAAATATGGTATTTCTTAATGGAATCAAAGATGAAACCATATAATACATTCAGTATATATGTGCCGTGAAAATAGTTCTTTTAATAAAATGTTCATACTTCCACTATTAGAAGAAAAGAAAAAACTTAAGAAGTTTATGTATTATGAACGTATAAATTTGCATGCTATAGTGCTAATGAATTATGATCCACTAAATTGTTTTTTGAAGAATAAATTTAACAACGACAATATATTAGGTTGAGTTTGCGAAATTTTTTGTCACACACAATTTGTCCACATCTTGAGAACCCTTATTATTAGGGAAATTTTAGGTTAATATTTGACCTACTTTTTAGGCTTTAAACAATCTTGTGGTAATTATAGGGTCTAGACAATTTTTGGACATAATAGTTCTCTGGACATGCGGAGCCACCAACAGCCTCTAAAACAAGTCGCCATTTTCGGGTAACTTATATATAAGAGCAGTTTACAAAAGCCAATACAGTGAGGGAACTGCATGTGCTTCTTTAATTTCCTAGGGATAAATCTATGGACTCTATATTCACGTTGAGTCCTTCTTTGTTCCCTGTTTATCTCTAACTTCTAATTCTTCTTTACACTTTCGGTTCCCTCCACAAACTAAAAAGAAAAAAAAAAGAAATCTTTTTGTTGATAATCAAACATTCCACGAAAACAATATATACAGTTGAAAACTAAACAGAAAAATAATCTATTCCGATAAGTAAGTAAGTAAGTAAGAAAGAAAAGCAATGGCTCGTGCTAATGAAAAAGAGATAGATACTAGAACGGAGGAGGAGAAAGCCATAGATGCATGGCTTCCCGTCACATCCGATCGAAATGCGAAATGGTGGTACTCCACTTTTCATAATGTCACTGCCATGGTTGGCGCTGGTGTCCTCAGTCTCCCATATGCCATGTCCGAGATGGGATGGTATGTTTTTTGCTCTTTCCACTTGTGATATAAAATAAGTCATAGATATTTTTGTGGTTTGTAAATAATTTCATTACCGGTAAATTTGATATTGAAAGTTAATTCTCTTTTATACTAACGAAAAAGAAAACATGTCACATAAATTGGATAGACCTGGAGTAGATTGTTCTTTCCATGTATTTCTATTTCTTTCCTAATTAAATTTTAGTCGACAATAACAGTTATAACTTGTGCATTACTTCCTACTTTTCAATTTAAATGTCATTCTACTTTTTTTAGCATATTGCAAAAAAAAAAAAAAGTCATCTTCTTATATTTATTAATTTTTTGATATCAATATTAACATTTATCTTTCATAACACTTATTTGTCGGAATGATATGCCACGTTTAAAAATCATAAATTAATTCAAAGGGTACTTTTGGTATATTATACTCTCCTTAGACTACAAGATTCAAAATATTTCTTTATCATCTTACTTAAACTTTGTATTTGTTAAGAGTCTCACATCGGATATGAAATGAGAACATAGACTCCTTATATGGACTTGGACAATCTTCACCCTACAAGCTAGCTTTTGGGGTTGAATTAGGCCCAAGATCCATTCATTACATGGTATCAGAGCCAGGTCCATTCCAATTCTTTGTTCACCGATGTTGGGCCCCCAAATTATATTATCCACACTCCAGTTAACAATGTCTGGGCGTGCAGGGGAGTGTTAAGAGTCTCACATCGGATATGAAATGGGAACATGGACTCCTTATATGGACTTGGACAATCATCACCCTACAAGCTAGTTTTTGGAGTTGAGTTAGGCCCAAGATCCATTCATTACAGTATTCAATCAAACTAAAATACATAAAATGAAATAGAGAGAATATTATTTTTCCCGAATTTGTACTTTTAACTCACTTTATGATTTTGTTTAACATGAATTTAACACCCCTAAAATTAAATTAGGTGTCTCACTTTTGGATCTGGTTCAAAGAAGTTTGCGTGAACGATTCTAATATGGAGAACAGAATTAAGAAATAAAAGAAACTACTACTAGTACCTTTTGGAATTGCCTGGTGAACATTGGTGGATGTATAGTTTGAGGGATCAGTTCAATTGAACCCACATTTTTTATTAATTAAGACCATATATATTTATGTGAAAATACTAAAAATATAGATTAAATATTCCGTTTCGAAAGAAGTCTCAAAACTTTGTGTTAAGAGTCCCACATCGGAAATGGAATGGAACATGGATGGATTTGGACAATCCTCACCCTATAAGCTAGCTTTTGGGATTGAGTCAGGCCCAAAATTCATTCTTTACATAGTATCAGGGCCAGACTCATTCCAATTCTTTATTCGTCGATGTTGGGCCCCCGAATTATATTGTCCACGCTCCAGTTAACGAGGTTTGGGCTTGCGGGGGAATGTTAAGAGTCTCACATCGGAAATGGAATGGGAACATGGACTCCTTATATGGACTTGGACAATCATCACCCTACAAACTAGCTTTTGGAGTTGAGTTAGGTCCAAGATCCATTTTTTACGCTTTGAATCTGTAAATATTAATGTTGAATGATTAATGTTGCAGGGGGGCTGGGATAGTAGTAATGCTGATGTCGTGGGCTATAACATTTTACACAATATGGCAAATGGTAGAGATGCATGAAATGGTACCAGGCAAGAGATTTGATAGATACCACGAGTTGGGTCAACATGCATTTGGTGAGAAACTTGGTCTTTGGGTAGTTGTACCACAACAAATAGTGGTGGACGTGTGTTCTTGCATTATATACATGGTTACTGGTGGAAAGTCGTTGAAGAAATTCCACGAAACAGTTTGCCCTGATTGTCAACCAATAAAACTCACCTACTTCATCATCATCTTCTCGTCAGTACACTTTGTGCTATCTCACTTACCAAATTTCAATTCGATATCATTGGTGTCGTTGGCAGCAGCGGTGATGTCGTTGACATATTCGACAGTTGCATGGGCAGCATCAATAGGGAGAGGGATTGAAGGGAGGGAAGTGAGCTATGAACTAAGGAGTGAAAAGACAGGTGACAATGTGTTCATGTTCTTGAGTGCTCTTGGAGATGTTGCTTTTGCCTATGCTGGACATAATGTGGTGCTTGAGATTCAAGCCACTATTCCTTCAACACCAGAAAAACCTTCCAAAGGTCCTATGTGGAAAGGTGTATGGGTCGCTTATCTCATCGTTGCCGTCTGTTATCTCCCTGTCGCTTTCGTTGGCTATTGGGCCTTTGGTAATCAAGTCGAGGATAACATCCTCCTTTCACTCGAAAAACCTATGTGGCTTGTTGCTGCTGCTAACATGTTTGTTGTCGTTCATGTCATTGGAAGTTACCAAGTACGTTCCTCCTAACTTATTTCTTTTTTACTCCGTCCAAAAAGAATGACATATTTTCTTATTTGTCAATAATTTAACTTTAATTTTTTTTTTACGTAAAACAAGATGATCTATAATTACACAAATATCTTTGACTTATTTTAGACCGTAAGATTCAAAAGTCTTTCTTTATTTCGTGCTTGTCAAATGAAAGTATATCACATAAATTGGGACGAATGGAATACCAATTTCGTTAAATTGTTCTAGTTTAAACATATATAACACACTTTTATTTATTTAATTAGTATGTATTTAAGTAGTCATATACATGGACCAAACACTTGAAGATTATATACTCCCTCCACTTTAATTTGTTTGACATACTTTGACTTGAATCGAAGTATAGGAAAGAATTGAATACTTTTAAAATTTGTGATCATAAATATGTCATGTCATATGTGTGGCTATAAGGCTTTTATAACTTATGATTTGAAACATGTCATAATATTTGTCCATCTACGAGAACGGACTAATAAGGTAATAGTGTAAAATAATGTGGAATGAAGCGACTACATCCCATTTTGTTTTATAATGGATGGTGATAACACTGGAACCAAGACCTCTATTTGCTCTAATACCCTATTGTAATGTGTAATCTTCTTATCTAAAAACTTATCAATAGATATAATACAGTTTTATTCTTTTTAATTTATGGGTAAAAGGATAACACCTTTTTTTGGAACCTATTTAACTACTTAACTATGTTGATGTTGTAACAAAAGTTAATCAGTAGAGCAAAAACTAAGAAAGAAGCTAAAACATTGGGTATTGGCAATGTAAATACTTAAAAAGTGAGGCAATGAGTTTTAGCATATGTACGATGTTTGAGTTGTTAAAAGATTCCTTGCCATAAGTTGTTTGACTAAACTGGAAAAAAAAATAAGTTGCAGGTTTTCGCAATGCCCATGTTTGACATGATTGAGACGTATGCCGTGAAATCTGCCAAACTAAAACCTTCCACTATGCTTCGCTTCTTAGTGCGTACAACATTTGTTGGTAAGTGGTTGGGTTTCCCATAATTTCTTCAAGATTATATCCTAGTTTTCTTGTCATAATTTCTTCCTTATGCTCATTTTATTTTAATTAGTTAAAAAATGATTTATGGAGTGAGTGGTCAGTTTTCACTTTATTATCTTTTTCATTGTAGCATTTACGCTATTCGTGGGTATGACAATACCATTCTTTGGTGGTCTAATGGGATTCTTTGGTGGATTTGCTCTGGCCCCAACGTCGTATTACGTGAGTAAATTACATAAGGATTTCACCGTTTTTGTTTTATAATATGGAGCAATTACGTTATTGATTTTCCTCTGCAGCTTCCTTGCATCTGCTGGCTTATCATTGTAAAGCCCAAAAGATTTGGTTTCTCTTGGTGTATCAATTGGGTAAGTAATGTTTGATTTGGTTCGATCCATTTAATTCTATAGTAATTTCTTTTTCTTACTTTGTGTTACTTTTTTTCTTTCCTAATAAATCTCAGTTCTGCATCATAATTGGAGTACTGCTGACTGTTTTATCGCCCATTGGAGGGATGTGGACTCTTATCAAACAAGCCAAGAGTTACCGTTTTTATCAGTGATTTGCTGTTTCTTTTTTCTGAAAACTTGGAACTGTAAATAGTATCTTTTTTTTTTCTTTTTCCATTTGTTTGTATTTTGAATAAAAATAATTTATTTTGTTATAAATGCTAACTGCCTTTGTGAATAATACTTGGAAATAAAACATCTTCGTTTAGGACTACTGTCTAAATGCCTCCCGTTCATTTTCTTCCTGCCGAATGTAATGTCTCCAATTAACTGAAAAGTCAATTTTACCTAGCAAAACGCCTCTCTTACATTTCTCTCCGGTAAGTTTCAGAGGTTATCACCCAATTTTACTTCATTGCACTAAAGTTATTAAATTATTATTATAGTAAAAAGATCATTCAACTTTACTTGAAGTATCACAAAAATTACTAATTAAATTATTTTTGTAACCAATATATTATTAAATCTTGCCCAAGTATCATAGAAAATGTCTCATTTGATTTCTTGTAGTGACTTTATGTGATACTCATGCAATGTTGAGTGACAAAAAATAATATAATGTTTTCAATACAGATAAATAGTTTAGTAAAATTAATACAATAATGTAAGAGTTGAGTGATTGTTGGAATTTTCAAGAGAATAAATGGAACAGACAAAAAGAAAAAGTATTTTTCTTTGTAAAAGAGTACAGTTTTCATGAAACAACACATCTCTTTCCCAACAGTTGTGTTTTTCAGGTTCAAAGTTAAATCACGTTCTATAAATAGAGGAACATTGTCACGACCCGACCCGACGGGCCGCGACTAACCGCCCTAATGACATCATTATCCTAACCTGTCACACATAATCCAACTAACACTTAATGAGTCTGAAATCCGGCAGCATAACACTGCAACAACAACATAAGCCAGGGTAGGCAAGCCGACAAGGCTGCCTTTACCCAAGAATGTACCTGTCTCCTGAGGAGTCACAACTAGCCAATATAACATAACAAGCAAGCCGACAAGGCTGCCACCAGATAGTAACGTATATACATGGGAACACCCCAACACATAATACAATAACATGACTGACCAAAACAGAGTCATAACCCTTACATAAGTACAACCCACCACTGTCTACAGACCTCTATAAGAAGGACAACTACATATGACGGGACAGGGCCCCGTCGTGCCCCTAAATACAAACATAAGTCTAAAAGAGGTTTGGTACCAAAATGACAAAGCTCTGGATCAAAGGAGCTTCCCAACCTGCTGAGTAGGAACCTAGGCATGAGGTTCACCAAACTGAAAACATGTACCTGCGGGCATGAAACGCAGCCCCCCGAGGAAAGGGGGTCAGTACGAAATAATGTATTGAGTATGTAAAACATGAAGCTGTAAAAGAGATCATAAGTAGCCAACAGAAAACAGGAGATCAGTATAAAAATCAGGATCCAAATCCAACAGTGCCATAAATCATAAAAGTCAGTTGTGCCTTTTTAAAATGAGAGTCAAGTCAAGAAAACATGAATGCTTGTCCATATACATATATATACCTGTAACGTAACCCGGCCCACTAATGCGGGACTCGGTGGAATCGTATCATAACCCGGCCCATACTGGGACTCGGTAAAGTCATATCATAACCCGGCCCATGCTGGGACTCGGTAAAGTCATATCTCATCTATGGATCCATCCTACGTAACCCGGCCCTCTAGTGAGAGTCTCGGTGAAAAATGCGAGGCTATGCACGAACGTAACCCGGCCCGGGACTCGATGAGGTGAAGTAGTAACACTTAGCACGAGTAGATATCATGAGTAACCATATGCAAGTAAAAATTATCATTTGACTCTCAATAAAATCATTATAATAATGTCATAATAAACTCTTTGCTGAAAAATCATAGGCACTTCTCATAACAATCCTCTTTAGGAATTAAACTGTATAAGAATCAAGTACGTCCGCCGTACTTTCATTAAATCATGCCAACAGAAAGAAGTAAGGGTTTCACATACCTCTTAGACGAACTAATCAACTCAATATTAGAGTACGTCTCGTTTTAGAACTTCAACCGTGTTGTCGAATTTATCTAAGTTCCACGGGTCCTTGTAAGCTCTATGAATGATTATCTACATCATACGGATGAATTACATCACAATCGAATCAACATATTAAAAACAGATTCTTAGGGACATTCTAACGAACACCTTGAACGCGTAGAACCTATATTCCTTCTATATCGGAATCTAAACATAAAGCGAAACATCCAGTCCCCTTAATCCTTCTTCTTATACTACTACAATCTTCAAAATAGTACACAATTTCACATGCAATTTCCAGCAACTCTCAGTAACGGCAGTCCCAACAACACCCAACCCAAATTCGCTTTTTCGACAATCGTCTTTAGAACTAGTGATAAGAATCGGATTCAGAAATTGTACAAACTATTAAGAACAATGAAGGTTACCTCTCTGTTGGATGCAGTGGCGAGAATCGCCGGAAAACCTTTCGCTTGCACCGGATTCCGACCGACAGAATCAGAAGCACTCGAATCGGTTTGCTTGAGCCTTGCCAAGACTCAAAGTCTCGGCTTGGTTTCTGAACTTTCAACCTTGCTTCACAGTTCCACTTCACTGGAACTAAGGTCTAGACACCACGAATTTCTCTCCCTTTTGGTTATATGGAAGCTCCCGAAAATCCCCAATTTTGACCGAAACTTTCCAGAAAACCCATCAACCGAGACTTACCTCCACCCGCTAGAAATGTGACCATTAACTCCTCACAGATTCTTGATGAAGATAAAGGTTGCAGAAATGGAGTTGAAGAAATGGATTATGGAGAAAGAAGGGCTAATGGTTGCTGATATCGGTCGATCGGTTTGGGGGCTTAATCACCCCAAATCGTTTTAAACACAGACACGTATAAAATCTCACTATATTTTCCCTCTCTTTAATTAATTAATCCCACAATTAATTAATTATACACACAATTAAATTTCCGGTCTCCAATTATTTAAATCCCGACGATTACTAAAATCCTCTTATGTCAATATCATAATTCCCGTAATAAAATACCAGTCTATAATCTCTTCGGGGATACACAATTATTATTAAACTCTGTCATCACACTTACTAAATCCAAAATTATTTCGGGATCACGTCCTTTTATATAACGATCTACTTATTAATATACACAAGTACAACGAAAATTTTCCCGGGTCCGGGTCTACTCACCTACGTTATGAGTTCGACCGCTACCCGAAAATACGGGGCGTTACAAACATGCTGCAAATATTCTATAATAAGAATCATTCCAAGTACCAACATTCTTCTTAAGAAAATCTGCATAAGTTTAGTGACTACAACATTAATTCTTGTGCATTTTAGACACTTGTTTCATTATTGGTTTTGCTTCATTCTATCCCGAGAGAGTATTTGTGAGGGACAAATAATTTTTTTTTGGAAAGTGATCCAAGTAAGATACACGCATATCCAGATTTCTCACCACAAACACACATTTTCTCACAATAAAAGAGAATTATTATCATGTCTTCGATGAAAGATCTCACCACTAACTTTGCCAAACTTGACAAGTTTGGTGGAGTTGATTTTCACCGTTGGCAAAAGAAGATGCACTTCCTTCTGACAACACTGAAAGTTGTGTATGTTATTTCCACCACTCGTCCACCGGAGGCCAATGAAGGCGAAGAGGAGACACTTGAAAGCATAAGGGCAAGGATGAAATGGGACAATGATGTCTACCTATGTCGAGGCTATATATTGAATGCAATGTCGGATGTTTTATTCGACATCTATCAACATGTGAAGACCACTAAGGAATTGTGGGATGCCTTTGGAGGACAAGTATATGTCTGAAGATGCATCTAGTAAAAAAAATCTTGTCTCCCAATTTAATAATTATAAAATGGTAGAAGGTTGGTCAGTCATGGATCAATTTCATGAAATTCAACGCATTGTAAGTCGCTTCGCCAAACACAATAGTGATGGATGAAACTTTTATTGTGTCTTCTATTATTGATAAATTATCCTCTTCGTGGAAACACTCCAAACAGATCTTAAACACAAAAAGGAAGACATTTCTTTGGAAGAACTTACTAATCATCTTCGTGTAGAACAAGAGTTCTGCATACAGGATGAATCCAAAGAGTCTAGCCCTCAAGATGGAAAGGTCCATGTTTGTGACAACCCAACCTTGGGGGTGTGGCCGGCACCCAGTGCCCGAAGGCCTGAACGTACCATTGTAGTATCCGAACCCTGAAATATAAAATTTGGGTCGACAAGGCCTCCAATTAACCATGTACAACAAGACTGAAAGATAACTTGCACAAAGAAAAGTCTCAACATGATATATACATATGTACAGATAGTCAAGGCCGACAAGGCCACAACATACCAACATCCACTACACATAGGTCGGCAAGCCTATAAGAGTAATATATACATACTAACAGGTCAGGACAGGTCTTCGACATACCCTAAAATACTAGTAGTATATGTAATAGTACATAAGGACCCCTCTATTGCAACTCCGATAGAAGGGAGTCCGAAAATCACAGCTGAGCAGATCACCTACTGAGGAGGAGTGTCGCTCTATCTATCTGTACCTGCAGGCATGAACACAGTGCCCCAGAAATGGGGCATCAGTATGAAAGATGTACTGAATATATGAGGAAGATAACAAATGTAAGCAGAAAGTATGATATAAGATATATGGGTATAGAAGTCAACCTGAAACTCATAACAAGCCTATGAGGGCCTACCCGTCACAATTATGAAGATATATGCATGTTTGTAAAAATCAAGCCACTCAATGGGCCATATAATGTAATATACAGCCATTATGTAAGGCAAATCATATCATAATGTATATATCGTACCCGACATCGGTGAGGACTCGGTCGTACCCATCCCATATGTGGGACTCGATAATATCAATCAACTACAGTGGTGTGCACAAATAGGTGTCATACCTGGCCGACTATAGCGCGGCTCGTGAATACATAGATAGCATGGGGATAAATAAGAGTGACAATGAAAGTTGTTATGATAGAATACATTAAACTTAAACTATGATTGATCCAAAACATATTTAATACGTAGGATATCATTCGAATGATGACCGGAGAATTGCAAGCTAGCATTTTTCAACTAATTAAGGTATGTAAGGCTAACATCCTTTTTTGGCATGAACATATTGAAACGATTATTATGAAATAAAATTGATAAGAACTCTATTTGATGTATGTAAGAAGGTAATTGTGTGGTTAGGTTGGTCAGAGTTGGTTTGGGCTAGACGGACACAAATATGGGAGTCAAATGGAGGTTGGTGGAATAGGATGGTTTCCGGACAATTTAGGTTTGTGGGAGCTGTACGGTGCCCTTACGTGGTTTGGGGCTAAGGCATTCGGAGAGGATGAACTAGAAATATTTTAGGTTATGTTGGTGGTTGGTATTTGGTGGTTGAATGGTGGTAAGGTGGCGGAAACTGGTCGGGACAGTAAGGTACGAAGGTTGAAACTCAATGAGGACGGTAGAGTAGTTGGTTGGGTTTTTGAGTGTTTTTGGGAGAAGTTGGTTAATGACCTTTTTGGTGTAGGTTGGAGAAGTATTGTAGTGTATTGGGGTGAAAGGGATTAGGCATTTTGGATAATGATTGGGCACGAAATTGATAGAGAATTTCGGGTGTGGGTAAGGTGTATAGGCCGAGATGACCTTCTAATGTGCTTGTGAGAAAGTAACCAGATAGAACATTGGTTTGGGCATAGTTAGATCACAAAAGTTCTAACTAGACTTACTCCTAAGTTTTGGACCACAAAAGGACCAAGGGTTGGACCAAAAAATGACCAACTACGATAACAACACAAAAGTTGAATAACTTAGCAAAGTTTGAGAAAACTCAAATATATTTCATAAAAATTCAATGTCTCCTTTCATCAACTACATCCACTATTTATACTAGTTCTAAACCTTCTAGAAGATGGTAACAAGATAGACATAAACAAACTGCATCTAGGCCGAATGGGAAAGGGGGAGAGGTTTGGCCGCTTTGGAGAAAGGAAAAGACTCAACTCTTCATGTTCTCTAGGCCACCCTTTTGTGTCATCCATGTAGATAAGTGCATGAACTAGTTAGTTCATGAACTACCTCCTTGGGGAACGTTTGGAAGCTTCTCCTTCTAGATGATTCTCGGCTTGGTCATCTTATCTTATTACATGGCATAGTAATTAAGCTATAAAGAGATCTAGTAATTAAGTTAGGAATTAAAATAAGCTAAAAGGTGGTCTCAGCCAAGACCTATATAAAAGCCAGAAAAATGTTTCCTTCTTGTATCTTCAAGTCTTGTCTTCAACTCCACTCCACATTAAGCATATCACTATAGGATGGTTGGCAATCTTTGACACTCTTAGCAAATCATCTCGCGGCTCATGTTGGAAACTTAAGTTCACGACCTTCTTTTCATCATACTCCCCTTCTTTAACAGAACTTGCCCTCAAATTCTCATTATCTATAGATGGTGATAAGTATCCAACATTAAACATTGAACTAATACCTCCATATTCGTCCGAAAGTTCTACCTTGTAGGCGCTTTCCCCGAACCTGGCCAATATCTTGAAAGGACCATCCGCCCACAGCATTAGCTTGTTCTTTCTCATGTTGGAAAATCTTTCCTTTCTTAGGTGTAGCCAAACCAAATGATCTGAATATAAGACAAAAGGCTTTGGCTTCAAATAATGTTCCCATTGGACCAAGGATCTCACCATATAAAATTCCATGTCATAAGTAGAATAATTAAGTCGGGAACCACCCAATTCTTCACTAAAGAAAGCAATTGATTGTTTTTCTTGAATCAAGACGGCACCAACACCAACCTCCTTAGCATCACATTCAACTTCAAACATTTTCTCAAATTTCGGAATAGCTAGAACCAGTGCTTCACATAACCTTCCCTTTAAGGTTTCAAAAGCTCTTTGTACTCCTTGGGACCATTTAAACTCACTATTTTTCATTAGTTCAGTGATAGGGCCAACAAGGGTACTAAAATCTCGAATGAAATGACGATAAAAAGAAGTCAACCCATGGAAACTTCTTACCTCACTTACATTCGTAGGCTCGAGCTAACTCCGGATAGCTTCCGCCTTGGATGGATCCACATGAATGCCCTAAGATGATAATATATATCCTAAGAATGGGATACTAGTAATCATAAAAGCACACTTCTCTAACTTGCCATACAACCTTACATCTCGTAACTTCTAAAATAAAGCTTCTAAATACGACAAGTGAGATTCTCTATCTTGACTATAAATTAAGATATCATCTAAGTAAACCGCATCAAATTTACCCATGAATGATCGTAGTACCTCGTGCATGAGCCTCATGAAATATCTTGGAGCATTACATAATCCAAATGGCATTACAAGCCATTCGCACAAACCATACTTGGTCTTGAAAGTCGTCTTCCATTCATCTCTCTCTCGTTTCCTCATTTGATGGTAGCCACTCCTCAAATCTATCTTGGAGAATAACTTGGCCCCACTTAATTCATCCAAAAGATCATCCAATCTCGGCATAGGAAACTTGTACTTCACGGTGATGTTATTGACCGCTCGGCTATCAATACACATGCGCCAAGTCCCATCTTTCTTTGGCACCAATAAGGTGGGTACCGCACAGGGACTAAGGCTCTCTCGGACAAAGCCTTTGTCAAGTAATTCTTGCACTTGTCTTTGCAACTCCTAAGCCTCTTTCAGATTGCATCTATAGGTTGGACGATTAGGTAATGAACTTCCTGGAATAAAATCAATAGCATGTTCAATACCTCTTATTGGTGGTAATCCGAGTGCAAGATCATCCGAAAATACATCTTCAAATTTATTCAAGAGTTTCTTCTAGTCGGCATCTTCAACTGTATCTCCCACAAGACTCTTCTTATCCTTGCACCAATGCATATATAGGAATCCCATTCTTCAACTTCTCTTCTATCTCCGATGCATTAAGCAAGAGGGCCTCTGACTTTTCCTTGCGATTCTTGGCATTTTGGATCTTTATTTTCTTCACCTCACTAGGTGACAATGGTATCAATCAGATCTTTTTCTCATCATTTTGACAAGAATAGACCTTATTTTCTCCATCAGGTTGTGCTTTCCTATCAAATTGCCATGGCCGACCCAATAACATATGACAAGCATCCATAGGTAGGATGTCACACCATATCTTATCTTCATACTTACCAATCCGAAAACTAACAAGAGCTTGTTTCATTACCTTTAGCCCTTTGTCTTTGTTCAACCATTGGAGAGCATATGGTTTAGGATGGCTGCGGGTAGGCAACTTCAATTTTTCCACCATTTCCACGGAGGCCGCATTGGTACAACTTCCTCTATCAATGATCATATTACACGCATTGTCATTTACCTTGAATCGAGTGTAATACAGTTGATCTCTTTGTGTCTCCTCCTGTTCTTCAAGTTGAACACTCAACACATATCGGAGTACTAAACTCTCACCCTCTTCCGCATGATCAACATCTTCCTCTAGGACCTCCTTGACTTCGGGTTCCTCAATAACAAAGGAAACCCCACAATCTTGATACTCTTCGATAGTCATTACCCGGGGGTTAGTACATTCATTTGCAAAGTGTCCTAATACTTGACATTTAAAACACATTTTTCTACTTCTATCTACCCCCTCCCCCCTTCTAACCTCTACTTTCTTTCCTTTATATTTCTCCACACTTTCTTGGCTATACAATGGGTTAGTAAAAGAGGTACTGCCCTTTTCTTTAACATTAGTGGGCTTTACATAGGATTTTGGTATACCTTTCTTTTGTTGTTTTTCAAACTTGAGTGCTAAGTGACATACGTCTTCAAATGTGTTGTATGTTGCAACTTCGACCTTCTCTTGAATCGCCACATTCAAGCCTCCAATGAATCGTGCAATCCTTTGAGCCTACTTTTCTTCTAAGTCACAAAACATGGTGACTTTCTTGAACTCTCGAATGTATTCCTCAACTTTAAGAACTCCTTGACGAAGTTTGGTGAGCTTGAGGTATAGGTCTTGTTCATACTCCCTTGGCAAGAACTTCTTCTTCAAATGTTTCTTTAGTTTGTCCAAAGATTCAATCTTGGTTTTCCCATTCCTCCTCCGGTTTGTTTTGAGGTTTTCATACCACACAGAAGCGAATCCCTTCAACTTCAATAAAGCAACCTTAAAACACTTGTGGTCATCGTATTGCTGGTATTGGAAAAGCCTTTCAATAACCCTTAACCATTCAATAAACTCTTCAGGGTCCATATTTCCTTCAAAGGTTGGAAGATCAAACCATAGACTTCGGTCATCTTCCCTTTCACGCCTCAGGTTATCTTGGGCATCTTCCCTTTCATGCCTCCGGTTGTTTTGTGCAACCTCCTCCCCGGACTTGGCATCATTAATCTTGACATGCTTCAAAAACTCTCTTCTCAAGATTTGCATTTGTTCCGTAACAAGGTCACTTATGGTCGTCCGAACTTCTTCATTTATGTTAGCCATAACGTCAAGATGTGGGACGGGAAAGCCTTGCTCGGATACCAAACTGATGTATATATAGAGGGAATTGTGTGGTTAGGTTGTTCGTAGTTGGTTTGGGGCTGGACGAACATAAATATGGGAGTTAAATGGAGGTTAGTGTAATAGAGCGGTTTCCAGATAATTTAGGTTTGTGGGAGGTGTACGGGTGCCCTTACGTGTTTTGGGGCTAAGGCGTTTGGAGAGGATGAACTATACACGTTGTATAGTATGTTGGTAGTTGGTATTTGGTGGTTGGATGGTGGTAAGGTGGCGGAAACTGGTCGGGACAGTAAGGTACGAAGGTTGAAACTCGGTGAGGACGGTGGAGTAGTTGGTTGGGTTTTTTTGGTGTTTTTCGGAGGAGTTGGTTAACGACCTTTTTGGTGTAGGTTGGGGAAGTGTTTTAGTGTATTGGGGTGAAAGGTATTAGGAAATTTGGACAATGATTGGGCACAAAATTGATAGACAAGTTCGAGTGCGAGTAAGGTGATGTAGGCCGAGATGACCTTCCAATGTTTTTGTGACAAAGTAACCGGATAGAACCTTGGCTTGGGTATAGTTAGATCACAAAAGTTCTAACTAGACTTACACCTAGGGTTTGGACCACAAAAGGGCCAAGGGTTGGACTACAAAAAGACCAAGGTTTGGACCAGAAAAGGACCAACTAAGATAACAACACAAAAGTTGAATAACTTAGCAAAGTTTGATTACTCAAATATATTTCATAAAAATGCAATGTCTCCTTTCATCAACTACATCCCCTATTTATACTAGTTATAAACCTTCTAGAAGAGGTAACAAGATAGACACAAACAAAATGCATCTAGGCCGAATGGGAAAGGGAGAGAGGTTCGGCCGCTTGGGATAAGGGAAAAGACCTAACTCTTCATGTTCTCTAGGCCACCCTTTTGTGTCATCCATGTAGATAAGTGCATAAACTAGCTAGTTCATGAACTACCTCCTTGGGGAACGTTTAGAAGATTTTCCTTCTTGATGATTCTCGGCTTGGTCATCTTATCTTATTACATGACATAGTAATTAAGATATAAGGAGATCTAGTAATTAAGCTAGGAATTAAAATAAGCTAAAACGTGGTCTCGGCCAAGACCTACATAAAAGCCAAAAAAATGTTTCCTTCTTGTATCTTCAAGTCTTGTCTTCAACTCCACTCCACATTATGCATATCACCATAGGATGGTTGGCAATCTTTCGCACTCCTAGCAAATCATCTCGCGTCTCATGTTGGAAACTTAAGTTCACGGCCTTCTTTTCATCACTATTCTTAAGTCCTTAAGGAAGTACTTGTGATTCTTCCATAAATGTGTTGTTGTGTTCTATCATCCATTGTCGAGATTACATCCTCATTCCAAGGCACCCTTTTGGTGTCAATAAGAGTTGGCTCCTTATTGTTTCCTAAAATCTAAGATAACAATGTGATAAATGGTTCCTATAGAGTCATCGAAAGAGTAACATGTGATGTACTAACACTCATAAGAGAGTCGAAGGTGCAATGACCTTACGTCACTCCAACGAGTTTAAAAGAGTATTCAGTAATCTTGGAGAGGTCATCATATGCATGCATTATATATTTCTATTACCCACAGAGCCCTATGGCATTATATACATAGCTATACAGATATAATATTGATGATATTACCCAAAGAGGCCTATGGCGTTATATATGCAATTTATGTAGATATGAGACTGATGATATAGCCCACAGAGGCCTACGGTATTATATACGCAATTATATTTCACCTATACATATTCTGGCTCACAGAGGCACTCAGAGTACAGGTTATCTTTCCATCGCTCTATCTTACAGTTATGCATTTCAGTTATAGTTTCATCTCATGTTTTATTTATGGTGTTGTACTTATTTACAGTCTCAGCCTTACATATTTAGTACATATTTCTTACTAATGTCCCTTTCTAGAGCACTATATTTTATGCCCGCAGGTACAGTAGAGATACAAATGATTCCTCATAGTAGGTGACTCGACTCAGCTGAAGATTGTCACGGTTCATTCTTCCGGAGCTATTTAGTGAGTTGATAGGTATGATAGTTGTATATATGTATATAGTTGGGTACGGTGGGGCCATATCCCGACTAGATGTTGTTGATGTATTCTTTAGAGGCTTGTAGATAGTCATTTTGTGTATAGTGATCTTATGTGGCCATATCGGCTTCTTCAGTAGACTGGTTGTGTTCATGTAAGCCTTGTCGGCCTTGTTATATATATCTGTATATGTTAGGCTTTTTCTGTGTGCAGGGGATTGTGTCTTTGTTCAGATAATCATTTATCAGAGGCATTATTGGCCTATGTGTTATCGAGTATGTCATAGGTATCAAGGTTGGTACGCTCGGGCCTTAGGGCACTGGGTGTCGGCCACACCCCCCAAGGTTGGGGTGTGACAAACTTGCCACACTTATAAACAGGAGGATACATGGCATTTAGGATGTTACCTTTCTTGAAATCTAGATCATGCATTAGAAGCAAAGTCGTAAGTAATTGTATTCTTATCTTCTCACCTTGGTTCTCTTTTTCAGTAATGCCAAAATCAAAGAAAAGTACCGTTAGTAGGAGATTGGTCAAGAATGCGGGAGAAGGTACCAGCCTATTGCCAACCGTTAATATGAATTCGAAGACTACAAGGACACCAGAAAGAAATATGAGTTATTCTATGAAAGAAGATCCGTCTGAAGATCTGTCTATGGAAGAAGATCTGTCTGAAGATCCATCTATGGAGGAGGACCCATCTGAGGCCCCGAAAGAATCGCCCTTCTGAGTACCATCAATTCCAGTTGTGTTGCCATATTATATGAGGGCCCATACAATACAAAAATTATCCGCGCAGCGATTATTTTTTATCAGGTTAGGTGTGAGTGGTACCATGTACAATAGCACCCCAGTCATCTTTCTAGAGCAGGGTCATGTTCAGATACCCCCACAGGTTATGCCTTTTGAGAGGTCAGGAAGCTTATTATCATGGAAGTCGGTTAATCAAGGTTCGCCAATAATAAGTAGAGGTGAAGAAGAAGTAATCAGCAGGCAGATCAGAAGGCTTGGAATGGAAATAGGTAATGAAAGATTTGCATTACGGAATGTGTCAGATCGAAGCTCCCGTGTAGAAATCAGGCAAGCACAAGGAGATGTTGGAAGTAGTAGACCGCGCTATCATCAATATGGAATGAGGTACAACGGACCATGTTTATCCGATATCGAGTTATGTTCTGGATACAGAGTCTTAGGCCATAGGGCTAGCGAATACCCCAAGGTATTTCAGTCATTATGACATCAGTGTGGACAAATGCATTATGGGCAATGTCTGGATAATGTTGAGGAATGTTATTAGTGTGGGAGTAGAAGCCATAGAGTCTATAGATGCCCGAGATTGAGTCTGGATGGGATAACATGTCCCGATGCTACTCAGAGTTTTGCAACTAATCTGGTATGCTGATAATTTTATTAAGAATAGTTGTGTTTATACTTATGATCGACCGATTATCATTGATATAAAAAGCGTGTCATACAGATGTATATAGATCGTAAATGGATAACATAGATGGAAGGTGGTAAGTGAAACTACAGTTATGTTCAAAGTTCTAAGTAAAATGACTCAGGAACCAACCATTTATTAGCTACATACATACCCAAAACTCTTAGGTTTTATACACGGGCCGAAGAGTTAAAGAAAATCCCAGAGCATTGGCAAGGAAAATGAATTTTCGGAGTTAAGTTACTTGAAGCTTTGTTCAGAAAGCAATTAAAGTAAAGAAACACGAAATGTCATACTTAAAATAGTAACCCTAACTCCTCCACACAGACTAAATCATTTATGGAGATCGTAAGACAGGAAGAGTTTTGTCAGTTAAAGGCAAGCGATATACTTTCTTTACTGTAAAAATAGCGAGGTGTTTGATATTAACTAATGAGATTTTTGAATCTTATGGTATAGTTTTATGAGCCGATCGGGCAAGAATAGCTGGTTGAATATATTTGCGATAAAGGCTTGGGTTGACAGAAAAGCAACGATAAGTGATAAACGGGTGTCTGGTAAACACAAATGAAAGTGTTAAGACAAAGTAATGCAATCGAATGATGTTTCTCACGCAAATAGATAGACGGAAAGACAGTAATGATAAGTACATCGATAATGAAACTAGGGGGAAACCTAGGACAACACGATTACCATAAAAAGGATATTAGTGAAGAAGTGGTACTTAAACTTTCCTAGTCAAAAGTATAATACCTGACGTCCATAAATGATGATATTAGGAATACGCTAAGACAAGGAATTCTTAAAGGAACTCAAGTTGGTAACGTACAAGTTGATTGGCTGAATGACGAGTAAAGAAGAGCTCTACTACCAATTAAGGGGGAGGAATCCCAAATCAGCGGTAAGATTGAATCCATCTAAGAATTGAATTTGAATACGTCAAGTATTAGTTTCACCACAAATATCGACAAGACGTTAATGATATGTAAGTGGAAGTAAGGACGAATGAAGCCCGATGTAATCATATGACGGAATGATAAATAAATAGTCTAAAATAGACAATCAGGAAAAAAGCTAAAGAATAAGGGCAAGGGAATAAGAGAGGAGAGGGCGAGTAATGGTAAATTGTGACTTCCAAAAGAACTAGAAACCCCACAAGGAGGATAAGACAGTAGTCATAAGGTTGGGAAATAAAGACAGAAATATAACTCAAGTACGGTGACCACGAGGGGATTAGTAAGATCAACGCCTTACAAAAATAAATCCTTCGATGAAAAAGGGGACAGGATAACCCTAGCATGAGCAATACTGAAAACTAACATGAGTATGTCAAAGGTTTGCTTTTGAGAAAATGGTAGATGAGATACCCAGTGAACGGATGATCAAATATTATATGTAAAGGAATCTTGCAATTATAAGAATCAAGTGTTGCATTCTTAGTATGAAGTAAAAGCACCAGTCTGGATTTAGTAAAAATAGTAGACACTTAAGAAATAAGGCCAACAAAAAAGGAAGTTATGTCGAAGGTGAGAGCATGTTTTGTTTCTAGTATTTTTCGAAAAAATGGAATTAAGGTAAATAAAAAGGGGACGATGCAAATGGAGAAAGAATACTTGAGAAAATGTGGGGTACAATTAAGGAATGATGAACCTAAACTGAAATGCATAGCATCGCCTATGAAATATGCAAATTAGAGACATTAAAAAAAAGTTCTGACATAATAAACATGGAGATAATAGACGATAGGGTCCTGGACAGTTGAGGAAGAGGGTAATTATGGGAGCTACAAGAAGAATCAACCCAGAGAGATAATATATGGCTAGCCGCAATAGAAACCAGACGATGATAGCTCCCTGTAGTTGAAGGCAAATGAATTCTTCCTTACATTGGAGATTAGATGGGCGTCAAGACAAAGAGTCTCGTCTAGAGTCCATTGGGAGATATTGTGATATAGGGTAAAGGTAATAACAGGAACCTTAGCAAGATCAAAGAATTAAGTATATCGATTAACAGTGCCAAGAAGGCTCGCTCTTGAAGTTGAAATATTACATGAAAACTATTGACTGGTCCAAGGATTATTGTGGGCCATCTCACTATCGGGGGAACTATTCTGATTCAGAAGATTAATGCCCAACTGACTTATCAACTTGTGTTGTGATAACTAAGACTGCCTATACAAATAAAGTTTGGCTAATAATTGTACAATTGCTCTTTATAATAAACAGCTTTAGAGGAGCCAGTCAAAAGAGGCTCTGGATGTTCAGAAGTACCCTCACCATTGTTCTAAGGGAGCCAATTAAAACCAAGGTTCATATCACCGGACTCAAGTAGTGAGTGAATGTATGGAACTCGGAAGAAGTTTAGAATAAGGATTGATAACTAAACGACATACTAACATATCGATAAATACAGAGTTATATACATAGCAAAGGAATAAGACTCTTATTGAATCATGAAAAGAGAAGGGACCTGAAGTAACGATATTGGATTTGATGTAGTGAATCATAAGAAAATGCTTAGCTTAATAAGGAGATGTTTTAAGAGATTTGATTGTAGAAGCAGGATACAACTTGACAAAAGAAGAAGACTTCATCTGAAAAGTTCGAAATCATAATACCGGACTCGGTTAAAAAATGTCATAACTGAAGAATAGAGTATAATCCCAACCAGAGATGTTTATTGGATATTCACTTTAAGTATTATCATAATGGAGATATAAAGGTGAAAAGGAATTCATTGAAGAAAGAAATTCTAAGACCAGTGAACTATTCAAAACTTACGTATCATATAAGGATATTATAGAGGAATGAAATGAAGAACAAAGGAAGAAATGGATTCAGATAACCCCATTATTTTCCAATCCTTGCCTTTGATGATCTTCGTGTTGCAGCCTCTCATCATAATCTTATTTATACTTTATGTCTGCCAGCTCTGGAACCTAAACCCTATCATGAGACAAGAATTGTAACCAAGAAATAAAAGACATAGTTCAGATGTCAGGATCCAACAGTTTGAATAGATTACAGTTACTAAGAAATTTTGTAAAAGATGTGTACGACCGTGTGGAGGTCGATGATGTATCAACAATGTAATGTTTGTGTAATCCTATAAGGAAACATCTATGACATCCGGTTGCATGAAAGATTGAGATAGTTCTTTGTATGAAAGAACTCTGCCAGAAGTTTCAGAGAATATAAGAATCGATATACTCGAATGTTTCAAACTTCAGCTTCATGTTAATATTTGTGCAACACCATCCTTCTTTTCCTGTTATATTTACTAAAGTTGATTCATGTACATTATTTAGACAGGTGTTATTGAAACAAATGTATCATGTGTAGCTCAAATGTCGGTAGGAGAACGTTAAGGTGAGTTATGGCTAACCTTTCTCAAATTATTGTAAGTGTAAGCAGTCGTGCGAGGCCGATTTAATATTGTCTTGTTATTATATTGCCTTTTGTGGTATTGGATGTCTATTTGGGCTGCTTGATAGGTTTTGATAGTCCTGTTTACAAGGGAAACTCTGCCAAAATTTCAAAAAATCTTGAGAGTTAGAACATCTTCAACATTCGTGGATGAATATTTCTAAGGGGGAAAGGATGTTAAGTCTTGTAGTGTTATATTTCATCACGTCATCGATTGATACTGGTATTCCGAGAAGATATGTGACCTTACTAAAGGATAGTGAGAGTTTATACATTGTCTACGGAAGTATCAGACCGTATAAGATTTAAATGGATAGAAACAAATACATTTCGACGAAAATCTGCAGAATTGTATTTTGACGGCCAAAAGGACGCACCGTACAAATTTGTACAACCCGTCAAATTATGGACCCTCACCGTATTTTTAAGGGCAGATTATACGGTCCAAATTGACGGACCATACAAAATTGTACGGACCGTAAAATTGGTCGATGACCGACTTTATTTCGGGTTAAATCAATTTTAAGGCCATTTTTTGCCATTCTTCGACCAAAAAAGTCCCAAACCTTCTCTCTAACTCTCCCAACAGATTTCAATGGTTTCAAATTGATTACACCCTAATTCTACATCAAAAGGCTAGGATAAGTAAAGGAAAACACTTCATTGGAGTTGTTATATGCTTGAGGGTGGTTCTTGATACTAGGAGGATTGGGTACAAGGTTATAATTGCTGGGAAAGGTATGGTTAACACTCCATTTTCTTATGTTTATTCATGTACTAATTAAGCATTTAGGTGAAGAATCAATGAATTAGCACCTCAATTGACAAAAAGATGCTAGGGTTTGTTGTTGGGCTGTTTGGAGGTTGTATATATGACTGGTTAGGACTTAATTTGTGAGATGTAACTTGATTATTTTGTATATTTTGTTGTTGAGGTCGTCTAAAGTGTTGATTTTGATAATGGAACTATAAGCTAGAAAAAGGAATGACTAGAAATCATGTAAAGGTTGTTCTTGTTGATGTTAACTTATGTTGGGTGGATTTTGTAAGATTTAAGATATTGAATGGAATCGTGAATACATGGGTATCATGGGGATGAATAAGAGTCACAATTAAAGTTGTGGTGATAGAATATATTAAACTTGAACCATGATTGATCTGAAACATCTTCAATGCGTAGGATATCGTTTGAAGGACGACCGGAGAATTGCAAGCTAGCATTGTTCAAGCAATAAAGGTATGTAAGGCTCATTTCCCTCCTTTTGTCATGACCATATTGAAATGATTATTATGAAATGAAATCCGATAAGAACTCTATTCTTAAGTCCTTAAGGAAGTGCTTATGATTTTTCCATAAATGTGTTGTTGTGTTGTATCATCCATTGTCGAGATTAAATCCTCATTCCAAGGCACCCTTTTGGTGTCAATAAAAGTTGGCTCCTTATTGTTTCCTAAAATCTAAGATAACAATGTGATCTATTGTTCCTACAGAGTCATCGAAAGAGTAACATGTGATGTACTAACACTCATAAGATAGTCGGAGGTGCAATGACCTTACGTCACTCCGACTAGTTTAAAAGAGTATTCAGTAATCATGGAGAGGTCATCATATGCATGCATTATATATTTATATTGCCCACAGAGGCCTATGACATTATATACATAGCTATATAGATATAATATTGATGATATTACCCACAGAGGCCTATGGCATTATATACGCAGTTTATAGATATGAGACTGATGATATAGCCCACAGAGGCCTATGATGTTATATACGTGATTACATTTCACTTATGCATATTCTTGCCCATAGTGGCACTCAGAGTACATGTTGTCTTTCCATCGCTCTATCTTACAGTTATGCATTTCAGTTACAGTTTCAGCTTATGCTTTATTTACAATGTTGTACTTAATTGCAGTCACTGCCTTACATATTCAGTATATCTTTTCTACTGATGTCCCTTTTTGTGGCACTACATTTTATGCCCGCAGGTATAGATAGAGATACATATAATTCCTCATAGTAGGTGACTTAACTTAGCTGAAGATTGTCACGTTCCTTTCTTCCGGAATTGTTTAGTAAGCTGATAGGTATGATAGTTATATATATGTATATAGTTGGGTATGACGGGGCCCTATCCCGACCAGATATTGTTGATGTACTCTTTAGAGGCTTTTAGACAGTCATTTGTGTATAGTGATCTTGTGTCGCCTTGTCGACCTCTTCAGTAAACTAGTTGTGTTCATGTCAGCCTTGGCGGCCTTGTTACATCTATTTGTATAGGGTTTGCCTTTTCTGTATGCAGGGGATTGTGTCTTTGTTAAGAGAATCATTTAACAGAGGCATTATTGGCCTACGTGTTATCGAGTATGTCGCAGCTATCAGAGTTGGTACACCCGGGCCTCAAGGCACCTGGTGCTGGCTACACCCCCCTCAGGTTGGGGTTTGACAAGATTTTAGGAGATCATCAGTTGTGCTATGCCTCAAACCATGGCCTGGATGTAACACGGCACTCGGTGCCTGGCTGTATGTGACCGAGTGAACCAATTGGCTAGCTGAATCAACATATGGTATACTAATTACGGAATATAACTGATAAATATGATGAGATACTAATAAGTCTAACTGATAAATCATAAATGTGGAATAAGTCTGAAGTATCAATACGTAGCCAACATGACAAACACATGAACTTGATGAACTCTGATTGACTATAACTATAGTTTATGAAGCCTCTAATGAAGTATTGCAAAACTAACCGGGATAAGGTCCCCGGCATACCTGATTGTTCGAAAATACTAAAAGAATGTAAGTAAAGATAATGCCCTGAAAGAGTTAGGGCTCACCAAATAGCTTATACTGAAACCTAGCGAGCAGATCCGTCGTCCTGTAAATCGTTACATACATCATAAGATACAGGCCCAGAGCAGAAATGGACATTAGCATATTTGAATTGTACTGGTATATAAAGTAACTAAAAGAAAGAACTGTAAGCGGGGTGCTCGAGAAAGGGCAACCCAAATTAATAAACAGGTAATAAGTGCAGAAACAGAAATTACAACTGATAACGGCGATGAATAAGAGAATTGAAATTATGAGTACTTCATGTTCTGCATCTAAAGAACTTGTTTATCTTTATTTATATATGGGGCCTTGGTCCAATAATAAATGCACAAACTATGACCATGGCCAAGTAAATGCATCAGTCTATGGTCTTGGCCAAGTATATGTATACATGAGAATGTGCCCTTGGTCAATCACATATGTTCAATATTCATTAATTACTATTAAGGAATTGAAATTACTGGAATAATAAGCATCACTAAACTGAGACATATATTCATGAACTGATTATGAGACCTGAAGCCTTAATTGTTTCTAAACCTACTGAGTTTCTAGACTGAGACTCATGGGTATCAAACACAAGTCTATATTGATTGTGTTCTGAGTTCACAATATTCGAAATAAATATCGTGAAGAAATTACGAAACTACAACATCTAGAGAATAGAAGTTCTGCAACTATTCACGAAACTAAAGCATAATTATATTCTAAGGAAATTCATAATAGTCAATAAATAACGTGGCATACGGAGAATTATCAACATTCCCAAACGTAGAGAGCTAGCCTCACATACCTGTAAACTCTCCAATCCAATGAATTATCTTGCTTCTCTGACAAAGAATACCTGAATCCTAATTTTGAATCATTGGAGAAGGTCTACTTATTAATTTTATATTTTTGTTTAAGAATCATGTTAGGAATCATGTATTTAGGGCTAGGATTGATTAGGAATCGTAGAGATATTCTTACCTTGATGTGTGAGGTTGAGAGGAGAGGAAAATCATCCTTCAAGAATTTTCTATGAAGTTGGCATGTTTGATGAATGAATATTCGAGTTCAGTGTTGAATTTATATCACGGGACATTTTGGCCCTCCTATATCGACAAGAGATCTACAAAGCGAGGGGTGACCTCGATATGGGCCTCTCTCAGCGAGCTCTATGGTAAAGTCCTACCTCGCTTTGAGTTTCGCTCAACGAGCTCACCCGGCCAAAATGAACTTAGTCGATTTTTTGATTTTCCCCCACATTTGGACCCTATACCTCACTAAGATAGGGATATGGAGAGCTCATGTCTTTCTATAAAGCTCGCTCAGCGAGCTCCCCTGTCTATTTCATACTTAGTAAAAAAATTATGTTTTTCGACCTTGTCGACAATGCTCAATAAACGGGCATGACTCCTAGCGTAGAGCTCCGATTGAGTTGGACCACATATGGTTGGAAAGGTATTTAAAAGGGATACAACTTTCATGTTTTAAGTTTTCTTTAATTCTCAATGGAGTTTCAGGAAATCGGACTAGAAGGCAGACTTGTCGTAAACTTAGTCGATTTTATCGAGTCTTAGGCACCTCACTGCTCGTCTTGATTTCAAAATAACTATTTCTACCCAAACTCATATAGATAGAACTTCACATGTCTAAAATTTCACGTTAATACTCATTTCACATATTCACACCTAACTCGGATTTACGGAGTGTTACAGGTTTGATATAGATTATAGAGTGAGATTGAATATGTGAATAATTTTGGGGATTCGACTACAGCATTGGATTATGTTAAGGCTTAGTCATATGGATGGATAAATCATATTGGTGGTTTATATATCGTTACTTAAGGTTAAAGCATATCGAAGGCGTTAGGTAATCGTGATGAACCTATAGATCTTAATTTAAGGTGAAACGTGTTGATATTATTTGAATTATCATTATTGGATTGTAGAATGTCCTATAAGATGCATTAAGTTGACATAGATGAACATAGTTCTCCCGAGAGTAAGATGGTCTAGAAAGTTAGAATGCAAGTTCAGAAGGTAGCAAATGAGGGTCATATAACAGTATGTGTAGGTGTTCCTATCTGTTACAACCCATGTTTAGTACGTCGTCATTATCATAATATAGTAAACATAGGCTTGGAGATGGTAGAATCCCTTTAAGAGACTAATAAAGTTTTACGAAAGTGTTGAGTAAGTTTTGGGAAGGTTTAAGACTAATTGGATCGACGAAAGTAAGTTTCGACGAAAGATTGACAATATGTCACTGCCTGGGGTGATTTGTAAATTGCAGACCATGTATGCAAAACGCATATGGGGATGTAAATTATGTCAACCCTTTTAGGGTTCCTGGCAAGGTCTATGACACCACCTGCGATTCGCAGGCAGTGTCTGTGGTTCATAGAGCTCGTCGCGGTTTAGGTCGGTGCCAACATTTTAACTCCCAATAAATATATCCAACACAACCCAAAAATCATTTTATCTCATTTTCTCAACCCTAAACAACTTTTAAACTCTCTCTAAGAGGTCTCATATGATCCAAGGTTAAAATCAAAGGCAAACTAACTGAATTAACTTAAAGAATCTCGTGGTGGTTATTAGATCGCTTTTCTCCCCATTGTGCTAAATTTGGAGTATCCTTTGAAGTGAAGTACCCCCTGTTTTAGAGTGATTTTTTTTATTTGAGGTAAGTTCCATAATCTATTTCTTGTTCTTGAGTGTATAGAAGTGTTAGACGAGTGATTTGTTGGAAATCTTGTAGAACAAGCTCTTAGAAATCTTGAAACTAAGTTAGGTTGTTGTTGGGATGTTTGGTTGAAATTATAGATTGGTGTTGATATGTATTTGAGAAGCTTGTTTTGTTGATATATGTATACGATTCAGTATAACAGATAACATGACCTCTATGCACACTAAGTGTTCAACGAAATGTCTAAATGAACTTTCTTATGAGTTATGAATTCGTCATTAATATAAATCATGTGTATATTGTAGATAATCATCTGTAGAACATACAAGGGCTCATGGAATCCGTATCGCTAAGGCGACAATGTATGTAGGGCTTATTTCTTCTTCTTGGCATGACCTTGTGTGAAACAAAAATGAAACAAAATGCTTTTTGAAATGATCTTGTTCTTGATAATTTGAGTTGCTCAATCCTTCCTTTCCAATTGAGTATGGTACTCTTATTTTTCCTTTGTCGGGAGTACTTTTTGTACTTTATATATATTTCTTGTTGGTTGATGAAGGTTGATGTACTTAGCCGCATAACGATAATTGGAGGATATCAACCTTAGGTCACTCCGATCTTGTTTATGATGTCCCTTGAGGTATTTCATGCATTGTATATATATACGTATCTATTTTCTACTGAGTCGCACTATAGTCGGCTGGGTACGATACTTATATGTGCATAACACTGCAGTTGGGTATGTTATGATGATCCGCCCCACATAGAGGCTTGGTATGATATTATATGGCCCCATAGAGTGGTCGGGTTTTACTACTATGCATATGATCATGAGTGTGTCTGTTGTATGCCCTCAATGGCAGTTTTGAGTTTCAGATTGACTTTTGTACCCTTTTCTTGCTTTACATTCTTATATGCATGTTTTACATGCCTTACATATTCAGTACATTCTTTCGCACTGACGTCCCTTTACTGGGGCACTGTGTTTCATGCTTACATATGCAGGTAGACAAACAGATGCACCTCCACAGTAGGTTGTCAAGTTTTGCAGTTGGTCGTCGCACATCTCTTCTTCCGGAATTGATGTATAGCGAGTGATATGCTAAGCTGCATATGCTTATATCAATTTTGGGTATGGCGGGGCCCTGTCCTGACCTGGTGACATGTTATCTCCTAGAGGCTTGCAGACTAGTGGTTGATGAATAGTTGTTGTTATGGCCTTATCGACCCTTTTGTTGTTGTTGATTGTGGCCTTATCGACCTTGTTATATATATGTTTTGGTTAGCTGTCTATCTTTACAGGTCATTCCACTCAAATTCCTTTTATGATTGTTGTTCTGGGGTCTTGTCAGTCGTTTCATTCAAATTCTTTTTATGATTGTTGTTCCGAGGTCTTGTCAACTCAAATGGTTAAATGTTCAGGTTATGATGACCAGGTAGTACGCTCAGGTCGTTTAGGCGTCGGGTGCCGACCACACACCTCAAGGTTGGGGTGTGACAAACCTAGTATCATAGTAGGTCTGTCCTAGAGAGTCTACAAGCCGTGTCTAGTAGAGTCTTATTTATGGGTGTGTTGCACACCACACTTATAAATAGGAGGATACAAGACATTTATGGTGGTTACCTTCTTTCTTGATCTACATCATGCAATAGAGCTGAGTTATAAGTGTTCAACTCCTAATCCTTATCTTGTTTACAGTTTCAACGATGCCTACTACTAGTAGGCAGACGACTATTAGAAGGTTGGATGTTGATGCGGGAGGAGATGCATGTCAGGTACCACTCACTAATACGGGACAATATGAGAATCAAGATGAGGCTTTATTCTGGGCCTCTAGGACACCACCACCACCTCCAGAGGAGCATAGGTGAGCCGATGCACCTCTAGTTCCTCCACAAGATGATCTTGATATGCAGAGCGCGATTCAGTTATTGACTCGACTAGTGGCTGCTCAGGCCTAGCGTTAGACTATTGGTCCTTTTGATAGAACGGTTAGTGCGAGAGTTTGGGATTTCATCAACCTGGATCCTCCGGTATTAACGGGATCAGACTTGAATATGGACCCGTAGAACTTTCTAGATCAGATGTAGCGGACTTAGTGGGTAATGTATGCCACCGATACTGAATCGGTAGAGCTAGCTTATTATAAATTGCGGGATATTATTTTGGCATAGTACGAGTCATGGGAGCAGTCCAGAGGACCCCGTGCCCGATCAGCAATATGGAGAGAGTTTTCTAAGGCCTTCTTACAACATTATCTGTCGGTCAAGCTCCGATAAACCAAGCAAGACAAGTTTCTACTGCTTCAGCAGGGTAATATGAGTATACGAGAATACAATTTGCAGTTTAACTCCTTAGCTAGATATGCTCATGTGATTGTAGCAAAAATGAGTAATCGGGTGCACTGATTTATGAATGGTTTGAGGCCGCACTTAGTGAATTAATGTACCACAACTTCTATAAATCCGGGTATGGATATTTCTCAAAACCAAGCTTATGCACAGAATCTGGAAGATTGTAAGGGGCGGGAGTGGGCTGACTGAGATCATGATAGGCGCCAGCATAAGAGGGAACGGTCTGTAGGTGATACAAGAGAGTTCATATGTGGGTTTAGGCTACAATTTCCTAGGTACCCATCTTATCAAGCAGTCAGTGCACCACCGCAGTTTCAGGGCCAACATCAAGATCAATCTGCTTGTTCTGGTCAGGGTCAAAGTTTACGGGCGGCAAGCCCGTAGTATAGAGGAGATTCTAGTCAGATGAGGCCTTCTTTACCCTATTGTGATCGATGTGGTAGAGCCTATTTTGGGCAGTGCCTTCAGGGTTCAGACTTGTATTATTCTTATGGATATGCAAGTCATATTATGCGAAACTATCCGATGAGAGGCGGAGGTGGTATGGCACAGTCGACTGGATCTATAGCTACTTCTTCTTAATTTGTACGCCATTCTGGGTAGGGTACTCAGACATCGGCTGGTAGAGGTGGAGTGTCTAGCTCAGACAGTCATTAGAATTGTATCTATAAATTGGCGGGTCAACAGGACCTAGAGTCGTCTCCTGATATTATTTTAGGTATATTATTCATCTCTCTCTTGATGTGTATGCATTGATAGACCCATGTTCCACTTTATCATATATTACTTATTTCATTGCTGGCAAGATTGGTAGAGAATCTGAGTTATTGAGTAAGCCATTTGCATTATCTACGCCAGTTGGCGAGTCAGTGATAGTTAGACGGGTATATTAGGGTTATGAGGTGGTGATTTGTAATCGTCATACTCTAGCTGACTTAAATGAATTAGATATGGTTGATTTTGATGTCATTATGGGCATGGACTGGTTAGCCTCTTGTTATGCTAATGTGGATTGTTGGACGAAGGTGTTCATTTTAATTTTCCAGGCGAACCCATTATAGAATGGAAGGGTAACGCACGACGTCTAAGTGGAGGTTTATTTCCTACCTTACGACACGAAAAATGATTTCAAATAGGTATATCTACCATTTGGTAAGAGTACGAGATGCGAAGGCAGAACCTCCAACCCTTCAGTCTGTTGCTATTGTTAATGAGCTTCCATATGTTTTACCTGATGAGCTTCTAGGCATTCCTCCTGAAAGTGAGCTGAGTGAATTGAAAGCGCAATTGAAGAATTCGCTGGAAAAAGGCTTCATTATGCCCAGTACTTCGCCATGGGGCGCACCTGTATTATTTGTTCATAAGAAGGATGGCTCGTTGAGAATATGTATTGATTATAGTCAGCTAAATAAGTGATGAAGCATCCAGATTATGTATGTGATTCTAAGTATTGTTAACTTAGCACTTTTTGTCTTGATATTTTATTATAACTTTTTGGATACTTTTTGCTGGAATCTCTAGTTAAATGTAATGTGTAGTGGAGCTTTATTTAAGTTTAAGATATTTTCAGAATTTAAGGGATTTGACAAGCTCTACTTTTGTATATCTTTTGTATAAAGCAAGTTATTTATTATATGAATGAAATCAACTTCAGTTTCCATCAGATTATCTTCTTTTCTTTCAATCTTCTTTTCTCTTGCTCTTCAACACTTGGTATCAGAGCATAAATTGATCTTTGAGGGACCTTTTTAGCAGAAACAAATCCAGCAAGATCACCCACCAATTTTATCTATCCAACTCTCTTCTAATCGCTTTCATCAGCACTTCTCTTTTACCTCATATCTTAAATGGCGAGAACTACCAAGTTTGGGCAGTAAATATGAAAACATACTTAAAGGGTCTTGGATTATGGAAGTATGTTGAGGAAGACATCGCTCCAGAACCTTTGAGAGCAAACCCAACTCTTCAGTAGATCAGACATCATGAAGAAAAGACGGGAAAAGGTCCAAAAGCCTTATCTTACATTCATGCAGAAGTCTCAAAATTAATTTTTACGAGGATCATGGCATATGAATCTTCCAAAGAAGCTTGGGATATACTGAAACAAGAATTTCAGGGGATGATAGGACAAGGCAGATGCAAATTGTAAATCTCATAAAAGAATTTGAGATGTTACGAATAAAAGAGTCTGAAAAGGTGAAAGATTATATTGACAGAATCATGACAATTATTAACCAGATCATGCTGTTGGGAGAAATAGTAGAAGAGAAAATGATTGTTTAGAAAGTGATGGTGACGCTTCTGGAAAACTTTGAAGAAAAAAATCCTCAATTGAATATGCTTGGGATATATCTCAGCTCACATTGAATGAACTTTCTAATGCTCTTCAAGTTGTGGAGCAAAGGAAAGCTTTTATAGAGGAAGAGAATATAAGTGAAATTGCTCTTGTAGTTGTTCAAAGGTCTAAAGCTCAATCTGATAGTGAATCAAAAAGGCAAGTGAAATTGCTCTTGTAGTTGTTCAAAGGTCTAAAGCTCAATCTGATAGTGAATCAAAAAGGCAATCAAACGGAAAACATGGCAGGAAAAAGAAGGAACAATATAACAGCAGAGGGAGTTATAGAAGAACCAAGTACTCACCTTGTCCCTATTGTAAAAAGACCAATCATATGGAAAACTTTTGTTGGTACATACCTAGAGTTCAATGCAAGGTCTGCAAGCAATTCGGTCAATTGGATATCGTGTGCAAAACAAATCAAAACCAACAAGCCTAAGCGCAGCCAGCTCAAGTTACTGGAAATGTCGACGATCGTGAAAATAAGTTATTTGTTGCTTCTATTGTTGGAGAATGCAATATAGAAGCTCAAGATGATGATGTGTGGCTTATTGATAGTGGATTCACACAATATTTTTTTTAAAACCAATTAGGCCCGTTGGGGCATTTTATCAAAATGCATAAATGAAATTAGTACAACAAATGACTAGGCTCAAAAGAACATGGCCATGTCCAAACAAAATGTAAAAAATAAAAAATCGTAAAGAGGAAACTAAATTGTCCTAAGGGACAAATGAAAACCATTTTCCCTATTTCTCTTTTGTTGACGACTGAGCTCTAAGCAGTAACTATGGTTGCTCTTTTGTCTTCTTCTTCGATCTGATCCATGCTCCACTCTGGTGATGAAAATTTGCTTGTGAAGAGTGTGAAGATTCTCTTTGTTGTGTTTCCATCTAGTATCATCTGTAATCGCCATGTTTCAAACCTATATGTCACCTCTGTTAGTGTAAGTTTCTTTCTCTGTGTTCACTTCCTCTCTTCATCTTGTATTTGTACTAATTTCTTTCCTTGCATTTTTTTACATGTCTGATGTTATGTTCCGTGAGATTTTTGCTTCAAGTTCCTCTTCCATGGCAGATCCATGGTGTTGCTTTCCCTGGTATGTTTCTCGCTACTCCTCTTCTACTCATTTTTCTTTAAAATTATTTGCATGTAACTCTTAGATAAGGAATCTGAGATTTATCGTTGTTAATTATCCTCCTTAGCTCAATATCTAGCCTCATAAATGTTTGACAGATTATTGGCCCAATATCGAGTGCTTTAATAGCTAATGCATCAGCTAATTTGTTCCTCTCCCAAAATATATGTGTGTATATGCATTGCTTGCCTCTTTCTAGATACTTGATTTCTTCTATGTTCCAAGGTGGCTTCAATTCCTCATTTAGAATCTTCTACATCAGTAATGAATCTGCTTTAACTATATTGCTCCTCTGTGTAGTATCACACCATTTAATTGCTTCCCAAATTGATATTGCCTCAGCTTCTGTATTTGTGATGTGTCCCATTTCATATGCTTGAGCATGAACAATATTATCATCCTCATCTTTAGCACCAAAACCATAAGCACATCTGCCTGGATTTCCCCTAGATGCACCATTTGTGTTGCTTATTATCCAATTCTTAGGTGGTGGTTGCCGGGTGACCTTAGTAACTTTCACCTTAGGTTTATATCCCTCCATTACTTGTATTAGCTCATCCCATCTATTAGGGATATTCTGGATAGATGGATTTCTAACTTTGACCAATACCTGAATAGTATAAAAGACCTGAAATATGCATCTCCCCACTAACTTCTTATCACCATGTTTATAAGCATTTCTCTTTTTCCATAATTCCCACAGAATTACAGCACATATCATATGACATCTAATATGAAGAATTTTGAACATCTGGACAAAAATTATTTTGCCACATTCAGACTTGGATATGGCAGACTTGTAGATGCAAAGGGCAAATAAGCAGTTGATATTCAAACTCCCTCAGATACAAAGCTTGTATCTGATGTATTATTTGTTCCTCAAATTAGCCAAAGTCTTCTTAGTATTGGCTAGTTGCTTGATAATAATTATGCATTGTTATTTAAAGATAAAGCATGTGAAATTATGGATCCAACTGGTACAAAGCTGCTCTCAGTCAGAATGAATATTGGAAGTTCCTCTCTTGATTGGAAACATACTGAAATTGGAGCTTATGTCAGCATACAAGATGAAAGTTATATCTGGCATAAAAGGCTTGACCACACCAATTTTAAGTCTTTGAAAATGATGTAAAATAATGAACTTGTGGCAGATATGCCTTCTATAAATGAAATATCTAATGTATGTAGAGTTTGTCAAATTGGGAAGCTAAGTCAATCACAATTTCATATAAATCAAGCATGGAGAGCTACCGAAAAGCTCCAACTAATACACATTGATGTGTGTGGACCTATGAGCATGTCTTCTTATAGTGGAAACAAATATTTTGTTTTATTTATTGATGATCTTATGAGGTTTTGTTGAGTTTACTTTCTGAAACATAAATCTGAAGTATTTGATGTGTTTCAGAAGTTTAAAGGAACTGTTGAAAATCAATGTGGCTCTTTGATAAAAATCTTAAGGTCTGATAATGGGAGTGAGTTCACTTCCAATCAATTCAAGGGATTTTTTCAAAAAGCAGGAATTCATCATCAATCTACAGTCCCTTACACACCTCAACAAAATGGTGTAAGTTCAAGGAAAAATAGGTCCATTATGAATATGTCTAGGTGTCTTATATTTGAGAAAGGTCTGCCTAAAGTGCTATGGGCTGAAGCTGTGAATGCCTCTATCTATCTTCAAAATAGATTGCCGACAAGAGTTGTTGAAGGGAAGACTCCGTACGAAGAATTGATTGGAACTAAGCCATCAGTTGCTCATCTTAAAGTATTTGGCTGCATCTGTTACTCTTACATTCCTGAAGTTAAAGGGATAAACTTGATCAAAGAGCCGATGTTGGAATATTTGTGGGATATAGCAGCACTTCTAAAGGCTATAAGATTTTAAATCCTTTTTCACAGCAAATATATGTAAGTAGAAGTGTTAAATTTGCTGAGGATGTTGCGTGAGACTGGAAGAAGATGGTCGTTATTTCATCTTTACAGGTCACTAATAAAGAACAAAGTGCCCAAGAAGAAGAATTGATTCCAAAGGAAGAGGATTCTGATGATTTTGTGGTAAGAGGTACTAGATATATATATAGCAGATGCAATGTAACTATATTGGAGCCAAAAAGTGTAGACATCGCATTTCAAATTCCTGAATGGAAGGTTGTCATGGAGGAAGAGCTCAATATGATTAACAAGAATAATACATGGGTACTTGTACCTAGACCTCACACGGAGCTGGTTATTGGAACTAGATGGGTTTTCAAGCTTAAATTAAATTCATATAGCACACTCAACAAGCATAAAGTGAGGCTGGTTATAAAGGGGTATTCCCAACAATATGGAATTGATTTTCATGAAACAGTTGCACATGTGGCAAGCTTTGATACTATCAGGTTGCTTCTTGCAATTTCAGCATACCAAGGGTGGCAAGTATTTCAGTTGGATGTAACATCTGCCTTCCTTAATGGGTTTCTTGAAGAGCAAATTTATGTAAAGCAACCTAAAGGCTTTAAAGGAGTTGGCGACCAGGTATATTTGTTAAGCAAAACTCTTTATGGCTTGAAACAGACACTTAGGGCCTGGTATGCACGGATTGATAGCTACTTGTTGAATTTGGAGTTTAATAGAAGTTGCAATGATGTGGTGTTGTATATTAGACTTTAAAATAATGATTTTCTCATAGTTTCGCACTATGTTGATGATCTTTTAGTGATTGATAGCAGTATAAAGTCTATCATGGACTTTAGAGAGCAAATGAAAAAGGGTTTTGAAATGAATGATATGGGCAAGATGACTTATTTCTTAGGAATTGAGGTTCATCAATCTTCTCAAGGAATTTTCATTGCTAAAAAAAGATATGCAAATGAATTACTAAAGAAGTTTTGTTTTGACAAATGCAAATCAGTGAGAACACCTGCAGTTCAAGGAGAAACTAAAGAAAGACGATGAGTCCGGATTGGTTGATGCAATAACTTATAGAAGTTTGATTGGTTCCCTATTGTATCTGTCTGCCACAAGGCCTAATATTATGTATGCAACAAGTGTGTTGTCAAGGTTTATGCATCCACCAACCTCACCTCACCTCAAAGCTGCCAAAAGAGTTTTGAGGTACATTCGGAGCACAGTCGATTATGGTGTGTTTTATAAAAGAACTACATCTATGAAATTGTTGGGATTTACTGATAGCGACTGAGTTGGGTCACAAGATGACATGAAAAGCATTTTAGGATATTATTTCACTCTCAGATTAGGTGTCATCTACTGGTGCACAAAGAAGTAAGAGTCTGTTGCTCAATCAATAGCTGAAGCAGAGTATGTTGCTGCCTCAAGTGATGTTAATTAAGCTTTTTGGTTGAGAAAAATCTTGATTGACTTGGGATTTTAGACAAGCAAAGAAACTGAAATCCTTTGTGACAACAAGTTTGCAGTGGCCATAGTAAAGAATCTAGTCTTTCATGGACAAACTAAACACATTAAAATCAAATATCATGCCATTAGGGAAGCTGAAAGGGAGAATAAAGTCCAAATTTTGCATTGTTGCGGTGAAGACCAGTTAGCTGCAATTTTTACTAAAGCATTATAGACATAAAGATTTGAGCTTCTTAGAGATAAGCTTGGAGTATCTAGCAGCACTTTCATCAAGGAGGAATGATGAAGCTTCCAGATTATGTATGTGATTCTAAGTGTTGTTAACTTAGCACTTTTTGTCTTGATATTTTGTTTTAACTTTTTTGATATTATTTGCTGGAATTCTCTAGTTAAATGTAATGTGTGGTGGAGCTTTATTTAATATGTCAATGAGATAGTTCGGCTTCATGGGATTCCAGTTTCTATTATATCGGACAGAGGTGCCCAGTTTACAACTAACTTCTGTAGATCTTTGCAGAAAGGTTTGGGTACTCAGGTTAATCTCAATACAACTTTTCATCCACAGACATACGGACATGCCGAGCGCACTATTTAGACACTCGAAGATATGATACGAGCTTGTGTCTTGGACTTCAAATGGAGTAGGGAAGATCATTTGCCACTTATTGAATTTTCCTATAATAATAATTATCATTCCAGCATTAATATGGCTCCTTATGAAGCCTTGTATAGGCGGGCGGAAATATAGGTCTCCTATCGGCTAGTTTGAAGTGGGTAAAGCAAAGTGATTGGGACCTGACTTGGTACAACAAGTGGTAGAGAAGGTAAAGTTAATTCAAGAGAGATTGTTAACTGCCCAGAGTCGGTAGAAGTCTAATTCAGATGTTCGACGCCGAGACCTAGAATTTTCCATTAGTGATTGGATGTTCTTGAATATATCGCCTATGAAGGGCGTGATGAGATTTGGCAAGAAGGACAAGCTTAGCCCCAGGTATGTCGGACCGTATAAGATTGTTTAGATGATTGGTCGGGTAGCTTATAGGCTTGTGCTACCCCTAGAGATGGAAGCGGTTTATCTAGTGTTTCATGTATCAATGCTTCGGAAGTGCATAGGTGATCCCTCCCATATTTTCCCTATAGAGGACATTCAGATCACTGAGGACTTGTCATATGAGGAAATTCTGGTTGCTATCTTAGATCGTCAGGTCCGCAAGTTACGGATAAAAGAAGTAGCCTCTGTTAAAGTGTTGTGGAGGAACAATAATGCAGAAGAAATGACATGGGAAGTTGATGAGGACATAAAATCTAGATATCCTCACTTGTTTTAGACTACAGTTTTATATTGACACTTGTGCGATATGATTTCCGTATTCCTATCTTATATATGAAGCTTGTCTTGTATGCCTTGTATAGGAAATGTTGTCGATACAGATGTGACGAACGCAACCCAGATTTTGACATTTGACAGTTGAGATGAGTTATAGCTAATCTTTTTTATTTCTGAATAGATGGACAGTTGTGTGGGGTCGGTATTGTTGTATTATGCTATTGTGTGGTCCTATGTGGCATTATATATGTTTTATGATGGCTTGACAGGTTCTGTATAGTCTTTTTTACAAAGGAAACTCTATCGAAAATTTTAAGAATCTTAAGAGTTAGAATTCTAAGTTATGCTACTTCAACATTCGAGGACGAAATTTTTAAGAATCGTACTTTATATATATTTCTTGTTGGTTGATAAAGGTTGATGTACGTAGCCACATATCGATAATCGGAGGATATCGACCTTAAGTCACTCCGATCTTGTTTATGATATCCCTTGAGGTCTTTCATGCATTGTATATATATATGTATCTATTTTCTATCGAGTTGTGATATAGTCGGCCGTGTACGATACTTATATGTGCATACCACTGCAGTTGGGTACGTTATGATGATTCGCCCCACAAAGAGGCTTGATATGATATTATATGGCCCTATAGAGTGGTCCGAATTTACTACTATGCATATGATCATGAATATATCTATTGTACGCCTTCAGTGGCAGTTTTGAGTTTCGGGTTGACTTTTGTACCTTTTTCTTGCTTTACATTCTTATATACATGCTTTACATGCCTTACATATTCAGTACATTCTTTCGTACTGACAGCCTTTTGTTGGGGTGCTGTGGTTCATGCCCGCAGGTGCAGGTAGACAGATAGACGCACCTCCACAGTAGTTGTACAATTTTGCAGTTGGTTGTCGCACTTCTTGTCTTCCTGAGTTGTTGTATAGAGAGTGGTAGGCTATGCTACATATGTTTATATCTATTTTGGGTATGGCGGGGCCTTGTCTCGATCTGATGGCATATTATATTACTCTTAGAGGCTTGCAGACTAGTGGTTGATGTACAGTTGTTGTTATGGCCAAGGCCCTTCTGTTGTTGTTGACTGTGGCCTTATCGACTTTGTGTTTATATATATATATACAGGTCATTCTATTCAAATTCCTTTTATGATTGTTGTTATGAGGCCTTGTCTGCCCACACGGTTATATGTTCAAGTTATGATACCCAGATGGTACGCTCTGGCTATTTAGGCACCGGGTGTTGGCCACACCCCATAAGGTTGAGGTGTGACACTATCGTATTCATTAACATGAGGTCTAGTAATATGTTTCTTCCTCTATATGAGTTCCAAAGAATAAAGTATCACAAGCTCCCTATCTATACAAAGTGTTCCTTCCATATGATGTCATTCGTATCTTATTAAGTTCTCATTTGACTATGTAAAGATCCATGTCAAATACAAACATCAGATTCTGTCATATGAGCAATCCATAAGTTATATACATATTGAATGGACTAGTTTCCCACATGAACGATTGAATAAGAATCATATGTATGTTCCCCAAGTTAACAAGGAAATTCTTGAATGTGTATGTGCATGTGTATTATTTACAACTGATGGCCCGTGTGGCATCAATCTGGTCGTTATAGACTCACAAGTCTGGCCGGTACATGCTTATTAGTCTGGCAGTTACATGCTCACTAGTCTGGCAGATATCAGTTGTATATGATGCCCGTGTGTGGCTCGATAATTATCATCCGGAACGAGACCCGTTGAGGCTCGACATATTATTTGTTGTTTGTTATGTGTGTTCGTTTGACTTATGTGTTATAAAGGAAGGTAAAGATTGATCTAATGTACCATGATCCCAAGTGCTTTAGTGAACGATCCCAGAACGTCGCTCCACCTAGCGACCTAAAGATATCATTAGAAAGACTCGAAGAATGTTCTGAACAATCTCAGTATAGTAAGATGTGTCATGATATCATAGAGTATAAGGGGGGTAGTATTTCAATAGAATATTTCAATAGAGGATATGCAAGTATGGTGTGTAGTCCTACTCGGTACTCCCTTCTTGTAACATTCTATTCATATAAGTCTTTGATTCAAAGTCTATCTCCTGTATGAAATAATTAATTAAATTTTTTTTTTTTTAATCTGGACTCTGTCCAGTCATTAGTCCTAGGTTACTATTCATCATCCCTGCTATTTCATATTTTTGTTACTATTTAATCTTTAACATACTATACTTATTCACTTCTTCTTCTTAACTGTTCATCTCTTCTTCTAAGCCTTACCCACGCTATGGCAATCGTCTTTAACCACACCCAAAAGCGGCCACAACAGTCCTTCAGCGGACATTAACAGGCCAATAATCAACCACCGTTGACATAGGAATTTACAGGTTAATCCATGGAGGCCATAACGGAGCTTATCAGATAACCATATACTAAGTCAAGAAGATAACCGTGTCTAGGCATGTTATGATAAAGATTTCAACAGTAATTTCAGATATTCATGGCAGTGATTATAACAGTAACTCAAGATTCATGATGAAAATAATCATAACTATAATAACATAACTTCTTGCAATTCTGCAAGATTTTTATAAAAAAACTTTAAACATAATTTACATTGTAGGAGATAAACTACTGAATAGTAGACTTACATGTCTAGAAGTACAAGGAGGTTTCCCTTTCGGGAGTCCCGGAAACTGCTACCGCTACGGGGGAATGCAAGAAATAAACTATCTTACATGTGGGGGAGTTTATACAATGGGAAATGGGGAAAAAGAAAACATTTAGAGAGAAGGTGGAGGATTTCTTCTAGTGAGGGGATTCTTCCTTTTTCTTCTCCTCCATGTGTGTGTCTGGAGGGTGATATTTATAATATCATCCGGACTTCAGCTGCGGATTTCAAACTAAAAAAGAATCTTCAAAAGTGTATGCCGGGTGCGCTGTGGGCCCCATCGTCGCTTTTGCTTTTTGAAAATTTTCTTATTTATTTTGTCGTCTTGCTTTGCTGGCATCTGCTTTCCGTAAAGTTAAAAGATGCGTTGTCCTTTCTCCTTTTAATCTTGTCTGCTACTTTCGGCTGCTTTCGGCCTGTCTCTATCTGTCTTTATCTGGCATTGTCTAGCTTTGCATGCTATTCGTTGCTTTTTCTGATTTGTCTTTTTACGTGTCCAAATTATGTCTGGCCACTGAATCAAAACTCATGCCTGAATCATAAGCATCATTTGGATCCTGTGCTTCTTGGTCATAGTCTGATTGGTCTGAACTGGTCTCTGAAACATGGTATATGTCTTCATCGTTCCTTCCCGAACTTTGTCCTGGGTTTTGAGAAACTGGAGTAGGATTTGGTTCTGTAAATTCTACCGAAGTGACGTATATGTTTTTCTCTGGTTCTTGGGTCTGAGATGATTCTTTTTCTCTGAACAATTGTTCGAGAGTATCTTTAATTACTTTTTCTATATTTATCTGTGATTTTTTCTTTGTCTGTCTGCTCCGTGCTCGGGATGTTGATCCTGTGAGAGTTTGGGGGAGCTTACGTCTAGTCTTTGAGGAAGTGGCTTCCTCTTGTTCACTTTTTGGCAAAGTGACAGCCATCAACGGATTTGATGAGTCTTTACCGGCAACCGTTTGCACCGGACTAGTTGTATCCATACCTGATACAATAGGTTTCTTTGCATTCAGAAGGGAATGCAAACCTGTCTCATCCATTTTTGAAGGAGATGGAGAAACCTGAGTTTGAGCCTGTTTTAACTGGTTTTGTCTGAGGATTAATTCTAATTGTGAGACTTTTTCCAGAAGGTGTATGTTTTGTTTCTGGAGTTCTTCTTTTGTCTGGTTCAATCTCTTGAAAGCTTCGGTCATTGTGCTACAATGATCGCAAAAGATGATTTTATCTGTGTCTCTTTGTATGTTATACTGGGGTGTCTGGTTTGTTTGGTGTTTGAGTGCTGGAGAAATATAGTAGTTAGGTTCGAGGGTTCCTCGGGCATATTCTAAAGCTTCTGTGAAAACGTTAAATCCTTTAAATAAGGGAGTCTTAAAATCTTTTATAGAGTCTACTACTTCTATCCAAGTCTGAAAAATACCGTTTGTCTTTCCATGGACAACAACATAAAATTAAAATTTTTTGTCCAGGTTTTTCTCATGAAAATAAAAACAAGTACTATTTAGAGTTGCCACAAAATGGCTGTTGTCTTTCCGGTTGTGGGCTATCCACAAGTTGTCTACTATGCACCTTTGATGTCTGTCAATTACATAATCTGGCAAAACTTTAAAAGTCATGTTAGATGGAGGGAAAGAAACTAAATTATTCTTACCGAAGTAAATTCTTTCTAATACTGGTGTCTCAATTTGGGCCATGGGCCTGAAATTCAGGTTTCCCAACATGGCTTGTCTATATTCGTCTACGGGTTTGGCTGGGCCTTTCCCTTTGTCTACGGGTTTGGCTGGGCCTTTCCCTTTGTCTTTTTGTTGGGTCTGCTTGGATGTACTCATACTGCTAAAAAAGAAACAGACATCGTTAGTATAATTTAATTCTTCTTACTAGTAGTGAGTTTTAATCTGCTTAACTGATCTGCTAGATTATTGTCCTTACCCTTAATATGTTCGAACACTAGATTATAAATGGATATTGTGTCTAAAAAGTTGAGCCATCTACGTCTACTACTATTTTTGTCATTGATCTTCTGGTGAAACTTTACTATTGCTTCACAATCAGTTCTAATCAATGTTTCTGGTTTATTTAAAATATGAAGTCTAAAAGCATTAAGACCGTATATTACTGCCAAGATTTCTGCGTCTATGCTACTCATATTTCCTTTCTCTTTATACTTGCCACTCTGATAAGCGCAAATTCGTTCTGAGGTTTTACTACAGTATTTGTTAGTTTTTGCTTTTAACACCGCGCCCCATCCTTCAAAACTTCCATCTGTTTCTATGATCAGATAGTCATTTTCTAAAGGCAGACTTAGATCCGGAATGTTTTGGATCTGTTGTTTAAGGAGCTTAACTATTTTTATGTCTTCGGCGTTAAAATGTTTTTGACCTGTAGAGCCAGTCTTGGAATATAAAGGTCCTGCAACCTTACCTATATCTTTAATAAAAGTTCTTGCATAATTTAAAATACCTAAGAATTTTTGCAGGTCTTTAGTATTATCTAATTTATCTGGCATGTCTAATGCCTTTTTAGCTATATGGGGTTGAAGCTTAATTTTTCCTTCCCCAATGGTTACCCCTAAAAAGTCTATGTATTGTTTACATAATACCATCTTTTTCTTACTAATAATTAAACCGTTACTAACAAAAAGTCTAAATACCGTCTGAAGATGTCCTAGGTGTTCAGTCATATTATTACAGAAAACTAAGATATCATCTATGTAAACTATTGTAAATTTTTTATAATCACCAAAAATTTCATCCATTTTTCTCTGGAAAATTGGTGGCGCTGTATTTAAGCCGAATGGCATTACTAACCATTCAAAATGTCCCTCTGGACAAGTGAAGGCCGTCCATTCTATACTGGCCGGGTGCATCTTGACCTGCCAATATCCTGACTTACAGTCAAAATTACTAAAAATGGTCTTACCTTGAATTCTATTGATTAATTCAGTCTTGTCTGGTAATTTATAACCATCACTTCGTGTATTGTCGTTAAGACTTTTGTAATTAATGACCATTCTAGCCTTACCTCTGACTAGTTCAGAATGGTTTCTTACTATGAAGGCTGCCGACCTATGTTTTGAAGTGGATCTTCTTATAATTTCTAAATCTAGAAGTTCTTTGATTTGTATTTTAAAGTCTTCTAAGTCTTTGTTGGTTGATTCTATAGAGGCTGTTTTAATAATATATTCTGGATTAATAATATCTAATTCGCAGAGAATTTTATTATTATTCCAATGTCTGAGAGGTTTCTCACCTATTATTTCTAATTCGTCTAAGATTTTTACTATATTGTCCAAGTCTGTTTTATCCTTAATGATTCCTATTTTGTCTAATCCTTTCTGGAAATTATAGAAGTCAGTATCTAAGTCTATTAGAGTATAATTCTTTTCTAAATAATCTGTGTTTTCTAGAAATTCATCTATATCTTCTAATTCTAGCTTGTTGCTATTCTGACAACAATATTTTTCACTTCCATTACAGTCTTTACAACAACTATCTTTTTGATTTATTTTATTTATTTGAGAGGCTTGAACTATTTTCGTTTCTACTTTCTGCGTCTGGACTGGGGAATAGGTACTATCTTTCTGAAATATTATTCCATCTCTAGTGATAGTACAGCTACCATTGTTGTTGAGCAGAAAATCCAATCCTATAATAAAGTCTGTATTGATATTTAAATCTCGTACTAAAATCTTATTAATCTTATAACTGGGACTATAGAATTTATCGCAAGTATTAATAAAACTTATGGTTGCTTCTTGCAGATAATATCTATAGAAGTTATGGGTTCCATCCATCTGCACTGCTGAAGACGGCTTGTCTAAAGTCTTAATTAGAGTATTAGGAACAATCTTTTTATTCAGTATACTACTTGTACAGCCTGTATCTATTAATGCTAAAGTAGTAATTTCATAGTCTTTAATTTTTATTTTAGTTAATAGTCTTAACGAACTAAACTTTTTGTCTTCGTTGCAAATTAAAGATCTATTCATTAGTTCTGAAGAGGCTTCAGCTTCTCCTTCTAGTTGTTCTTCGTCTGAAGAATTATTATCTAAATCTATTTGTTTTCCTTTTTCTAGTTTAGAAAGTCTCATTTCTAAAGTATTTACTCTTGTTTCTAAAGTCATTTTTCTTATTGCTATAGTTGGGTCTATGACATCTTGTTCTCTAATTTTTTCTAAGACTTCTTTTTTTCCTATGGTGATATTTAGTTCTTTCTGAAGGCATGTTATACATCCTTCCATGTAACACTTGCTACATTTGGCCCTTTTGCTTCTGCTAGGGAACCATCTGCAGATACAACATGCGATGCTATCTATGCCTTTATGTTTCTCGAAATCATGATCGCAGTCTATAGCAGTATTTACCAAATTATTTAAGTCTTCGCTTAACTGTAACTGTTCTATTCCTATTTCATTAATGAAGTTATCAGCTTCAGAGTCTGAGGAGTCTATCTGGTTATTTCCTTCTTCATGTATACTTACTATTGAATATATGCTTTCGGTATCTGACATATATTCATCTACACTAATTAAAGTTTCCTGGAAGTCTTCTATTAACTGAGCATTCTTAGTATTATTATTTATCCTTTTTGGACAGGTATTGGCTAAGTGCTCTATGCTACCACAAGTGAAGCATTCTAGTCTGTTTTTATATGTCCTATCATTTCTATATTTCCGTATATGTTTGTTTTTGTCTAAATACGGTTTTTTGGCTGTCGATCTTCTAAGATAGTATTTCTTTTTATCATATCTGTCGTAATTCTGATAGCCATACTTCTTCTTTTTCTTATAGGGTTTTCTTTTCTGGGGGTCTTTGTCGTAACTCTGCGTAGTGTAAATAACGCTTTTACAAAAACTTAACTCATTTTGTTTAAGTTGTTTTTGTATTTGCAGGTTAGTACACTTTTCCTGCAGAATCTCCATTATGTGTTGGATTCTATGTCCTATGGACCATCTAGCGTGAGGGTTTTGTATTATTCCTTCCCGCTTTCCCCAACGGTCTTCTATTTCTCTACCCAAAGCTCCTGGCAATTTATTAAAGAGCTTTTTACCTAAGTCTTGATCAAACGAGTTACCGCTGATCGTACAGTAATAAAAGAAATCATTTAAGAATTTCTTTATGTAAATCCAATTACTAATGCTAAGTTGTTCTAACTTAATTAACGCATTCTTCTGTAATACTACTAATCCACTATTCGGGTCTTCACCAGTAATAAGAGTATGTATCTTATTTGTGAAGTTGTATGGGTTTGATCCCATAGATACCAGCTGGTGGAATTCTTCTGGGAAATTTACTTTGTATGCTTCCCATAAAGCTTTAGTAGATTCTCCTAAGAATGTTTCTAAATATTTATACATCGTCTCAGGGTCTGTTTCTACATAACTTTGTATATAGTCTGCTACCACGATACCTTTCCATAAGTCAATTACGGAATTCCATCTCTGGGGATCATGTGCTGCTATATTCAAAAAATTTCCTCTATTTCCTCCTTCTTGGAGGGTTATATTTTCTTCTAGAGGTAGTCTTTTACCTGATGGTCTAACCTGTTGTTGTACAGGTTCTTCTGCTGTTCTAAATACACGTCTTCTAGGTACATTACCTGTACTAGTGTTTACAGTAATGTTCTCTCCAGTAGTTCTCTGGAAGGGACTAGAGCTAGATGCGCTAGTTTCCATTAGTTCTTTGTAACTAATTTCTGAATTATTTTCTAAATCTTTGTAACTAATTTCTGAGTTACAATCTAGTTTACTATCTACCGAGAAGTCTTTCCAGATTTCTTCAAACATTTCTGTTTTTGTCTCTGGAAATACGTTCTTCTCTATAACCTTCGTTATCTGTCCTCTTTGTGCAATATTTAAAATGTTCTATTGCTTCTTCTAATTCCATGTTATCTTGTTTGCAACCTTTGCATTTGAATGACATTTTTGGTTTTTGTCTTTTCAGGTCTCTAGCTTTTTCTATAGCTATGTCTACTTCATATCCGTCTGGGATAAGTTCTATGTTCATCAGATTTAGTTCTGTTTCTTCTATAGTGTTTTCCTCTTCACATTCCTTTTGGGGAGTGTAATTGTAATCTGTAAATCTTATGGATGTCTCTCCACGATGATTTGTATATTCTAAGTGCGAGGCTGGTTGTAAAATCTTTTTCTTATTACTAAATTGATCTAATTTCCATTCTAAGCCTGCATATTCTTCTGGTTGTATTTTTGTAGGTTTAATTAAATTAATGCCTTTATTGCTCATTAATTCTACTACGTCATTTATTTTAATTTTGAACTTAGTATTGCTACTGGTTGTCATTTTACCTAAAAATCCTAAACATACTAATAAATTATTTCCGCTATGCATTTCTTCATAGCCTTTGGTCTGTATTCCTATCTTAATATGCTTTCCGAATTCGGCTAAGTTTATTAAGAAGTCTGGACTGATATAGAATATTCCGCCGTTATCAGTCATGTCTATCTCAGTCATACCAATGATAGATTTTCTCATGTTTGTCCATCTATCATCATATATGAGTATGAGAACTTTACTTCCTAGATTTTTTCTAGTTAAGCCTTTTATTCCTACTACCATTAATCCCATGTGCATGAGAGTCCTGGTATTTCTTCTAATTTGTCTAAAGGATTCGTCACTAATTAGATTTATATTTTGTGTTTGGTCTTCTCTTTGATACCTATCTTGTTCTAGGTTTATTCTCAACAGTTTATCGTCTATCCTATCTATTCTTTTTACTAACAGGTCTACCTTTCTATGGAGATCTAATACTAATGAAGCTATTGCTATATTCTGTTGTAATATTATCTGGTCTGCCTTTTGAGCTGGTATATAGTCTTTATAGTCTTCTGGTAAAGGAATGTTCTTTTCTATTATTTTTGCAACCTGCTCTTGAATGCTAGCCAATCTGCTATTCATGAAAGGATTGCTGATTTTAATTCTTTAATTAATTCCTCTAATTTTAACAATCTTTCTATTAACTCCTGTTTTAATTTTTTGTTTTCTTGACTTACTTTTAATTCTATGTCTAGTAGGTTGTCTTTAAAAAACTTTTCTAAGTCTTTTTTAGTTGATAATTTTTTTAAATCACAATTCGTTACTAAGCTATTTATGTATTCTAAATTAGTTTCTGATTTTCTAAAAATCTTTTCTTGTTTAGCTAGTATCTCTTCTAGTCTAGTTTGATTCTGAGTATATTTTTCGTTGTCTGCTTTTACCCTTTCGCTTAGGTTGATTATAATATCTACTATTGTATTTAACTGCTTGTCTTCACTATGTATTAAGTGTTCTCCTATATTAAAATTACACTTAATTATACTATTGTCTGGTAATATTCTATACTTCTTTTCTGGTAGAATTCGTAAGTCTAAGTATTCTAAATGCTTTAAATGAGCTATTTTTATCCTAGTGGAAAATATGCTAGATGTCTTTTTAATTTACTATTCTGATATGCTATCCAATCGTCAGCGTAGGTTATATCGCTTTGGATACCTTGTATATGCCAACGTATGTCTTCTAAAAGGCTATTATCTATAGTTGCTAAAAAGATATTTTCTTCTATGGTAGCCACTAATCTATTATATTCTAATTCTAGTAGTAGTGGTTTAGCGTTTAGTCTAAAATATTCTAAGAGTCCGTCTATACTTAAAGCCTGTGCTGATAGTTCTTTATATAAACCTATTAATTCTCTTCTAGCTAGTACGTGTCTATTTTTTCTTTTTATCTCTCTATGTATGTTGTAGAGAGTAAATCTTATCTTTTCTACGAAAGGTATTGATCTCATATAATTAATAAGGCTTAAATCTATTAGAGTTCTTAAACAAATTTTTCCTCTTGAGAGTTCTAATTAACTGATATTCTAAGTCTGATATTTCGTCTATTATATCGTATAGTTTTTTACTATTCTTTTGGGTCTCACTAAGTCTTATATATTCTGGATATAAATTTTCTAACCGTTGTGTTATAACTAAATCAAGTTCTAACTTTTTCATGCGAGTCTTTAGTCCAATCAAAATCTTCTCGCTCTGATACCAATATAAAGGGGGGGTTAGTATTTCAATAGAATATTTCAATAGAGGGGATGCAAGTATGGTGTGTAGTCCTACTCGGTACTCCCTTCTTGTAACATTCTATTCATATAAGTCTTTGATTCAAAGTCTATCTCCTGTATTTAATAATTAATTAATTTTTTTTTTTTTTTAATCTGGACTCTGTCCAGTCATTAGTCCTAGGTTACTATTCATCATCCCTGCTATTTCATATTTTTGTTACTATTTAATCTTTAACATACTATACCTATTCACTTCTTCTTCTTAACTGTTCATCTCTTCTTCTAAGCCTTACCCACGCTATGGCAATCGTCTTTAACCACACCCAAAAGCGGCCACAACAGTCCTTCAGCGGACATCAACCGGCCAATAATCAACCACCGTTGACATAGAAATTTACAGATTAATCCATGGAGGCCATAACGGAGCTTATCAGATAACCATATACTAAGTCAAGAAGATAACCGTGTCTAGGCATGTTATGATAAAGATTTCAACAGTAATTTCAGATATTCATGGCAGTGATTATAACAGTAACTCAAGATTCATGATGAAAATAATCATAACTATAATAACATAACTTCTTGCAATTCTGCAAGATTTTTATAAAAAACTTTAAACATAATTTACATTGTAGGAGATAAACTACTGAATAGTAGACTTACATGTCTAGAAGTACAAGGAGGTTTCCCTTTCGGGAGTCCCGGAAACTGCTACCGCTACGGGGGAATGCAAGAAATAAACTATATTATCAGTTTCAATATTTGCATATATTTTTCTATCTGCCTTATAATCTCGATACAATCTTTCTATACTGACGTCCCTTATGAAAGGGATGTTGTATTTGTTATATTTCACATTGCAGGTTTAGATGTAAACAAGTTGGCAGACATTCTCACTAGGTATCACAGATATTCAATGAAGGTGTTGTGAGCTCCTTCTCTATCTGGAGCCGGATCAGGTCTAGCATCCTCATGTATAGAGATTACGAGTAGGTCGGGGCCCTGTCCTGACACTAATATTAGTTGTCCAGTTATAGATGTTCGTAGAGGCTTCATAAACACTGTTGTGGATTTATTTGTGTTCATTTGTACAACATTTGTATGTTATAGGTCAGTGGCAATAATTATGTGCCGAGATCATTTGCATTCCTCATTTGTCTCTCAAGTTACGTCATACAGTCTTTTAGAGGTTCATAGTCATTGTAGAGCATGGTCCGTCCCAGCGGGGTTTGGGGCGTGACAATTATACACATTCAGATAATAATAAACAAACAATCTTAATCATTCAGTGATCAAATCTACAAACAACATCTTAATATTTCATATTGAGACATGTTAAAGCTTAATAAAAACAAATGCAGCTTCTCGAAGGCTTGAAAATTAAGGGGAAGAAATAATAATTAAGATAATCTAGAGGGTTACGACCTTTGACTAAAGAATTGTTCTCTAGTCCTTCACTCAGTGTTATCATCACCAAAGCCCAAAGTCTAACAACTTGTTTGGATGGTTGTTACCTATTGTATTGTATTGTGTTGTTAGTTTGAATATAATATTTGTTTTGATTGTTACTTTAATTTATATACGATCGATTTGGTGTTATTGCATCATTAACTTATCTTTTTTTCTCATTTTTATCATCTACTAATTCTATTTGATCATTTACCATGCTTTTTATGAATACTCTACTTTTTTATAAGTTTAATCTTCAAATTGTTGATGTATGAGATTATATCACAACAAAAAATAATACAAACATATCTATTATATCAAGCAAAAATCAAATCAATACGAAACAATACAATATAATACCATCCATTTACAAATATGTAACAACCATCGGAACAGTGTAAAAGCATGTACATGTCCGATAATAAACAACCTCAAGCTGTCGACTTGTACAAAGAAGTAGAAGAAGATCCACAAAGCCACAAAATGATCGTTGACGTTACCACCACCAATAGCCAACTTCCACCTGTCCATCAAATTCTCAGAGACACCACCAGTAGTGGCGGCGAGGAAAACAGTACAAACCCAAAAAACCCTAAGAAAAGGGCAGAGACATGGGTACAAGAAGAGACACGAGTACTAATTGGTCTTCGTAGAGAAATTGACTCACTTTTCAATACTTCAAAGTCGAATAAGCATTTGTGGGACCAGATTAGTATGAAGATGAGAGAAAAAGGGTTTGATAGATCACCTACTATGTGTACTGATAAGTGGAGGAATTTATTGAAGGAATTCAAGAAAGCTAAACAACAGAATCAAGATAGAAATGGGTCTGCTAAGATGTCTTATTATAAGGAAATTGATGAGATTTTGAGAGACAGGACTAACATTGCTCCTCCTCCTCCCCCTCCCCCTCCCCCTCCCCCTCCCCCTCCCAAGGTTGATTCTTTTATGCACTTCTCTGAAAAGGGTATCTTCTTTTTCCTTCCATTTTTAATTCTTCAAATCATAACTCAACGCTGCGAAGGGGAGACTTGGTATAACTGGTAAAGTTGTTTACATGTGACCAAGGAGGTCACAATAGACTCTTCTGGTCCGGCCCTTCTCCGGGCTCGCTTATAGCGGGAGCTTAGTACATCAGGCTGCCCTTTTTATAACTGAATGTTGCAACCATTTTGGTCCTGTAAACATATAGGAATTTGATTTGCGTGATTTGGTAGCCTTGGTTTGACACAACTTTTAGCACAAATGGATATGTTTTTCAGAACTGTGTTTTGACGGGTTTCAAAATTTTCTTTGGACTGTTTTTCAACTGGAAAATAGTGTTAGAAGTCAGAAACGACCGTCTGAATACCAAAAGGCCACTGCTACAGCAGCAAAAATTACATTGGGGGTCAAAAATGAGCATTGCAAGTCAAAATCATTCTTTTTGTTGAAGGAAATATCATGAAAACACAACTGGGTTAGGACTTCTTGCAAGAAGTCACTTCAATGCCACCATAGCTTCGTAGAAACTACTAGGAGTATTATTTATTTAGGAAGTGTATTCAATTTGGTTTGGTGATTTGTTGGTATGGTCAATTTTGTTTTGGTAATACGTGGAAGATGACAAATTTCGGATGTTTCAGCCTTTGTGTCGTTTTGAGGGTTCAGTTGTTTTGTTGTCAATTGTAAGAAGCTTGAAGTCTGAAAACTGTTAAGACTAAAAGATGGGGAAGTTGGAGTTCTCTTGGGGGCATGTTTTTTATTCTCTTTTGGCGAAATGATAATGGTTTGTTACTTGGAACCTTTAGAAGTTAGTATTTTTGACACCTGACAAATTTATCTATGCTGTGCAAAATTTTCTCCAGTTCGGTGTGCGTCATGCAATTTCATCGCTGCTGCTATTGTTCTTGATTCATCAGGATTCAGGATCTTGCTTTCTTGATTTCCTACTGCCTATCTTATTGTTTACCTCAACTTTCTTTTTTGTTTCTCCTGGGTGGACATTTGTGCCGTACATTCTTAACAGTGATTTATCCCTATATTACCTTTTGTGGTATGTGGTAAAGTAATGTCTTGGACTTTATCCTACTATGCAGGTCTTGATGATACCAATATCACATTTGGACCTGTCGAAGGTATGTTGTACGACATCTAAGCTGTAGCATATCCTAGAGTCTTTAGCTTTAACCAGACATGCCTGCTCACTTATCATTACATGTTTTGACTCCAGATCATATCTGTGTCTGTTAGCAGTGATTTCTGTACTGCCTATTGTGTTTCTGGATAGTATTCATCTTGTGCTGCTGCTCGCTTCATTATACCTCAATTTTGTAAAGCTATGAATTAATTATACTTAATGTAGTTGGAGTAATTTGAGATAAGCTCTTTTTGGTTGGACACAATATCAAATACTGGTTCATTGGGGGGGGGGGGGGTTCTATAACTAGAACAATAACCTAGATGCACTTGCCATTGTGGCTTACCAAGATGTGAGAATAGGAGGGATTAGTTGTTCAAGGAAAGGGGTAATGTAATACCAAACTGAATAAAAAAGGAAAGGGGTATGTAAATTTTAGAAAAAATGGAGATAGATAAAATATATCTTGTTCTTTTGATAATGGTATAAAGTCTTTCATTAATGCTCAGTACAAGATGGTACTGAAAAGGTTACACAAACTGAGTTTGTCCAAATTACATGACAAAAGACTCTAGCAAGTGCAGAAAATCCAGAACATCAGTAGCAAAAGACCCACTATTCCAAAACAATATATTATGAATACATTTAAATTTTATAACAGCTAGATTCCTTCTTCCCATCAAAGCATGTTTTGTTCCTTTCTAGCCATATAGTCCATATTATGTCTGTCCTCCAAAGCTTTGTTTGTCTCCTGTCATTTCTGTGTTTGCCAATATGGAGTAGTTCTCTAAAGTTTGATGGCATTACCAGTGAACTCCAAAAATGCATAAAAACATAGACCAAATCTGCTATGAAAAGCTACAGTGAAGTAGCAAGTGATCCACTGATTTCTGAGCATTCTCACATAAAAAGCACTTGATGCAAAGAATAAATCCTTTCTTCTGCAGCCTATCCTGCGTTAAACACGCTCTGAGGGCAGGAAACCAGCCAAATCAAGCCACTTTTGCTGGTACTTTAGTCTTCCATATCATTCTCCACAGGCAGTCTTTTTGATATTCCACTGAATGTTCTAGCAGCTTGTCATAGAATGTCTTAACAGTGAATTCGGAGCGCTAGGAACGAAAGCCCTACCATAGCTATCGTGAGAAATAGAGCACAGGAGGAAAAGTTTATGGGAATCCGTGACTTCAATATTTCATGCTTCTATCAGCATTTTCTTGATTAAAAGAGTATATTGATGCATTTAGGATACATAGGACAAAGCGCATGCAAGGTGTAGCCTGATGGCTGGTGAAGCTGGAATAAAGAATATGTGTAGACCAATGTTCAAAGTCCAGCAGAGGTAAAATATATTGGGCGATTTCTCATATGCTTAATCATTGGTAGGCTAAGTTATTCGGTACTTGGTATAGGTGGGAAGATATAGAATTCGGTGGAAAAAACGAGGTGTGCAGAGCTGATCCGGACCTAAGTTGCGCGGACTCTTCACTTTCGTTGTCACACCCATGTCGGATACTCCAAAAAATGCACTACTTTTGGAGTGTCCGACACACACCTTTTCGATATTTTTAAGAGTCCGAGCAACATAGATCCAGACACAACCATTATCTAGGAAAGAAGCATAGGACAAAGTTGATCATCAATACTAGATTTTGTAGAAAGCTTATTTTAGCCAAACTAGCCCAAATGAAATACCATTTCTAACTTCCTATCCTATTCATATGAAACTCATAAATGATCTAGATCAAAATAAAACTTGGTTACCACTTGAAAATTTAATGATATTTAACTTGAAACAGTTCTTAAACTAAACTATGGATTATAAGGAGATTATATTTAAAAACCAAATTATTTGGAATTAATTTGAGGTGTCTCAACATTAGCAGTTAGAATATCCGGATTAGGTTTATTGGAAAGATTATTGTTGATTATGTTAATTAATTAGCATAATTTTTGGAGACTTCATTTTTCCTTTTCCTAATGTAATTATAGGAATAAAATATTTCATTTTATTGTAATTGATTGTCCTTCCTTAATTGGTTAGGATTCACTTGTATAAATACCCGTTCTCATGGGATATAACTTTATACGACATACTAAAATACTAGGAAACCTTTTCTTCTTTCTCAAATTCTTACATGGTACCAGAGTCATTGCGGCCTTGTGAGGTGTTTCTCCCTTGCAGTATTAGCGTTCCTTTTTTTCAAAAAGAGGTGGAGTTTTCTCCCTCCTGAAAGTTGTCCGCAAAGGCTACCTTTTATGGATTTTTTTTGAGATTCTTTCTTCCTTGGGCTTGCTTGTCAATTATGAGCCTACCCACCAAGTTTCAGATTTTTTTATCGTCGGAGCGAAGGTTCTTTATGTTTACCATGAATCTACCAAAAACCCTATTGAGGGATGCCATTTTAAAACATTCAATTTTCAGAGTTCTCTAGAGGCTTTAAAGGGTGAGAAAAATATATTATTCATATGAAGGTGTTTAGGTGTATTTGCTTTGTTCCCACTAGGAATTATAGGAAACTTGATCCTATAGCCCTTAAGTGTGTCTTTATTGGTTATTCTCCTACACAGACTGGGTACAAATGCTATCATCCTGCCTCCAGGAGATCCTTTATCAACATGGATGTTACCTTTTGAGAGCCTGAGCCCTATTACGATATTACACCATCACTCCCTAGTGGGAGTGGGAGAGTAATAAGGAGGAAGAGAATTTTTCCTTGTTCCTCTATTAAAACCACTACTACAGGGAAAAGTGAAGTTGGAGAAAGAATTTAGGGGGAGATTGTTGGGCATTTGGATAGACTTGATTTGATAACCTACTCGAGAAATAGAGCAGAGGGAGCCATTATGCAATCCGCTGAAGTTGAATCATTTTCTATTGGTGAATTATCTGCATTTTCTAATGAGTTCGATTTTCTTATTGCTCGTATAAAAGGAGTCAGATCTTGTATCAAACATCCATTATCTAATTTTGTCTCCTATAATTCCCAGTCTTCCAACTATAGAGCCTTTCCCTTGTCTATTTCTTCTATGTCTATTCCCTAGGAGGAAGCTTTTGCAGATCCTAAATGAAACCAAGCTATGATTGAATAAATGAAGGCCCTGTCAAAAAATGAGACTTGGAAACTTGTAACTTCACCACCAAACAAGTAATTGGTTGGTTGCAAATGGATCCTCAGTGTGAAACATAAAGATGATAGCTTGAGTGAAAGATTCAAAGTAAGATTAGTAGCTAAGGGATTCATTCAAATTTATGGAGTTGATTATCGGGGGATGTTTGCCCTAAGTTGCAAAGAGGATCACTATTAGAATTCTTGTGTAAAAGGGTCCCACATCGGCCATAAAAGGGGATGAGTGGTCTCTTTAATATGGCTTGGCAATCCTCACATTTTGAGCTAGCTTTTGGGGTTGAGTGAGACCCAAATGGTATCAGAGCAGGACCCACCCCAATTCTGTTTCTCAATATTAGGCCCCCGTATTAAATTGTCTACGCTCCAAATGTTCATCTTTGGGCATGAGGGAGAGGGACTGTAAAAGAGTCCTACATCTACAATATAAGGATGGGTGGTCTCTTTAATATAGATTGGACAATACTTCCATCTTGAGCTAGCTTTTGGGATTGAGTTAGGCCCAATATTCATTTCTTTACATTTTGTCCTCTGCAACTAATCTTGAGTAGATCTTACGACAATTGGATGTGAAAAATGCATTTCTTTACGGGGACTATAAAAGGTGTATATAGAGATTTGTCTTGGATTTGATATTGAACAAAGTTAGGAAAGCGTGTGTAGATTGAAGAAAGCCTTGTGCGGACTGAAGCATTCCCCTCGAGCTTGGTTCTATATATACTCCAAAGCGATGATCTCTTTTGTTTAGCAGCAAAGCAATATCAATCACACCCTCTTTATAAGATATCAAAAGGGTAAACTCACTCTTCTCATCGTTTATGTTGATGACATCGTAATGACATGAGATGACAAAGAGACGATGACCTGATAGAAAAAAGTGTTAGCGCAAGAATTTGAGATCAAAGATATAGGAAAGCCGCGGTATTGGAGATTGAGGTTACTAGACCAAAAAGGAATTTTTATTTCTCAAAGGAAGTATATTCTAAATCTGTTGAAAAAATTGGGATGAGAGGTTGCAAGCCAGCAGAATTGCCTGTTGAAAGCAATCACAAGATACGAACTGGGGTTGGAGGATCAGTTGATAAGGAGAGATATCAGAGGTTGATTAGAAGACTCATTTATCTCTCTCATACTAGACCAGACTTAGCCTATTGGAACTCAACTTTTATAAGCTTCAGTTCCTTCTACGTAGTCGCGAGCCCTATTTTCCCATTCTCGAAGCTCTGCCAATATGCCTACGCGATCACGACCCCTAGTTTTGTGGTCGAAAATGAGACTTGACTAGGGTTTGACAAGCTACTCTTCGCGGTCGCAACCCCTTAGCTCGTGTTCGCTATGCAACCCCCCTCCCCCGTGCTTCGCGTTCGTGACTAGTGCCCTCGCGATTGCTAGGAAGGCACCAGTACCAAAAAAATTGCTATTTCAAACACGGTTCGAATGGTGATGAAAAAACCACATGTCCCTCAAGTCCAACTCGAGCATGCCAACAAGTCCAAAAAGATAATTTACATTATGTGAAGCTTCAAATCATGTATTGACACGTAAATACGTAAAAAGAGGGTTGGGTTGTTGCAATAAGTATATATTTGCCTTGCAAAACATGTAGGTCAGAAATAAGAGTAACTTTAGCAGAAATGGATTTGGAAGCAAGATAGGTAAAATAAGTCATTTTACCTAATTGTATGGGATGTGTATAAGATATATAGGTGATTTGGATCAGTTGGAATTTGAATTGGGTTATGTATCACTGGTAGGAGATGTAGGCTAGGAAGGAACCACAATCCGACGAGATTGTGGGGAGTAATAAGGAACAAGCTGAGATGAGCTTGGCAATACCATAGGGTCCAGTAACCTTAAGCTAATTTGTAATCCACGGATTTGGAAGTGGATCACCAGGCGACATGTCAATCTTTTGCATATGTGCATCATTCGTTCCCCCTTTTATCATGCATGATCATCTTAAAGCAACAAGTTACTGTGGCGTTTGTTCCTAGAATGCTTAAAAAGTTGAATCATACTTCACCTTGAAGACCCCTTTGTTTCCCTTAAACACGTATCATATGAAATCGTGTAAGTAGCCATCTCTCGGAGTCAACAAGACCTGTCATCTTCTATTATTGAAGTTCGTTTCTTCCATTATGTTCTAATATATGTCCTCCATTACTTCCCCTCACAAAAGTTTCGCTTACGTTAGGTCAATCTGTAATCCATAGATTTAGATGTAAGCTAGACGAAAGTTACTAATCAAAGAAGACTGCCTTCGGATTCTTAGCCATGAGCAAAAAACCTAACTAAACCTATCAATGCCGATTAGAATGGGATCTATTTAAAAGAAATCCATTTCAACTTAAATACGAGTCTCCCATCTGATGCAAGGAGGTAGAACAATGAATTTTTTCCAACTTAATCATGAGCTCAGAATCCTTAACTGCAAGTTTCCAGTTTGGTTTTTAAAGGAATGCAAACTAAATTATGCTAAGATGATTGCAGCTATATTTTCCTGAAATATTCTGTGTTTCTGAACGATGTGCAGTATTAATTGCACATACTTTTTTCATGCTAATTTTTTATTGTTGAATTGCAAGTTACAATGTCCAGTGGAATATACTTTTTAAATTTTGATGTACAGAGAATGAGAGGCCAACTCTTAATTTAGAACGGCGTCTGGAGCATGATGGCCATCCTCTTGCCATAACAGCAGCAGATGCAGTCACCGCGAGTGGAGTTTCCCCTTGGAATTGGAGAGAGACACCTGGAACCGGTTAGTCTGTGTTACAATTTAGTGTGGAAACATCCCCGTGATTTTGCTTTAGAGGAAAAAATCCCAAAGAAGGAAAACAAATGGAATTTGAAGAATTTTCACAATAGATTAGAGCTGAAATAAACTAATTTTGCATATTTTTCTTTGTCTGGTCATTCAGACTAGTGCTTCCTGCCTTGACTCTTCAATTGCAGAAGTGTAGAACTCACTGAGAAGACTATTCTAAGAACATCCCCCTAAAACTCTTTAAGAAACCCAGTAACCAATACTTTTATGCTGTCTATATTCCATTATTATCTGATTTCGTTCAAATGGCGGTCTCTGGCTGTTGTTTAGATGCATTAGGGCTATTATCTGGCTTTTGTTCAAATGGCGGTCTCTGGCTTTTGTTTAGATGCATTATGGCTTTGTCAATTAATTTTTATTGGAACAAGGATTACCCTTTTGAGGTTACTGACAAAAATTACTTTTAGAGTTACAGTGTCAACTCGCTTAGATTTCTGTTTTCTTCTAACTATTCTTTGCATTTGCAGGTGAGCCAGGTCAGTCATATGAGGGCCGAGTTATCTCAGTCAAGTGGGGAGATTACACAAATAGAATTGGTATTGACGGCACTGCAGATGCCATCAAGGAAGCTATTAAATCTGCTTTTCGGTTAAGGACAAAGCGTGCATTTTGGTTGGAGGATGAAGATAATATTGTCAGAACACTTGACAGGGATATGCCACTGGGAAACTACATCTTGCATGTCGATGAAGGTAATGTCATGCAACAATAAAATTATAACTAGCACTGTGACGTGCGCCTGGAAGCTTCGGTAGTTGTGTTGATATCCACAACAAAGTACTCGGGGATGATAAAAAGGCAAGGAACCTTTCCCTAAGCCTGCCCTGTCCCATCTCTATTCCCAGTTGGTTCATCAATTTGACAGTATCAGATTCTTTTATCTAGACACTATTTCTAATGTCCCTTTGTCCTGCCTGGAAAAATTCCCTTTTAAACAATCCCATCTGCAATCAGCAGAATGCAATTGCATGATCACAATCAAATACACGGAAGCAAGAAATTGTAACAAGAAATTAAGAACAAGATAGGGAGAAAGAAATAACATTATAACAAGAAATTATAAGGACTAAAAAGATAATTCTAACAATTAACATAGAATTGATTCAAGGAAGTTCAAGGGAGATTCCTAAAGACATATATAGGAAAATTCCTAAACAGTCACCAAAAGGAGTAAAACCTTTAATCATCCAAAAGCAAATAAACCCTAAGTCTTACTATTTATAGTAACACTAAACTAATTACATAAATGGCCAGATGGGCCTTAGGTCTGAATTGCAAATCTGGTAGTTGGGCGCCTCCTCTGCGATTGCGGCTAGGGGCTCGTGATTGTGCTCCTGAGCTGAATATTCCTCTCCGCAAAGGCGCTTCATGTTCCATATCGCGGTCTTTGGCTGGATGGGACTCTACCGCGAACGCGGCCTTTGTACCACAGTAGGTTCTTGCTATCTTCTGCAATTGTGCTCATGTCTCTGTGATCGCAGACCTTCGCCTGTAGCTGCTCCTTCGCGGTCGCGATTCTAATCTGCAATGCCCAGAAATCTGCACTTGTGACTGAATTCGTACTTGATCCTTGACCTCTTGAAGCACTCCATGGACTTGAGATTGACTTGTAACCAGATTCATATTGTCCAATCTCAAAAAAAAAAAATCAGATTCATATTGTAAAGCGGGAACTGGATGTGATCAGATGGCTCCTGTCTTACATCTGTTAATATCTCCCAAAATTAGGCCAAAAAGGAAAAGAAACCAAAAGGGGACAAGGGGCTTGTAATAAAAAAAATTGTCGTTAATAAAACTTTACCTTACCAAAAAAAAATTCGTTGATAGTAAACCGGGTTGGTGTACTGTTGGGTCTTCCAGTACAAGTAATACCTTATCATTTATACAAGTCAGTATTTCCTGTTAATACCAAATGTACCACGTAGAAAAAAGAGTACTCTAACAAACAATGATGACTGTCGCTTCTTCAGATATTCTTCTCTCTCACACCAAAATACTCAAAAGGGGCTCTCCTCCATAACCTTCTTCTTTTATGGTCCATCTTGTTTGTCTGCCAGCTGTCTGCCCATAACTCTGAAATGAAGCTACAATGTCCACTCCATGATTTCTGCAAAATACTGCTTACGATACTGCATCTTCTCCTTAAATTGTCTGATGTCAAAATGCATCCCACAGTAAACACCACCTTCATTGGAGCTTTGTAACACCATATTAATTCCCAGGTCGGTCGTAAACCACCCATGTGAATAGAAAATTAAGGTGACTTCATCATAATGCATTGGCCATATTTGAGCATTATTGACAGTGGTATGTCAGGAAAGTTAATCTTTGGCAGAACTATCTTGCTTTAATGGATTCGGTTCTGTTATCCAATAACTGAAACCCGTTTTCATTCCATTCAGAAGAAGAAACTGAGAAATTAACCTGATCCCTGCTCGCAGGCCTGACAATAAAGATCTGCATGTATGATGAGGCAGATCACTTGTCTGTTCATACAGAGGATAAAACCTTTTACTCCGAGGATGATTTTCGTGGCTTCTTATCACACAGAGGCTGGACATGCTTAAGAGAGTATAATGGGTTTCCGAATGTTGATAGTATAGATGAGCTTTGCCCTGGTGCCGTCTATCGTGGTGTCAACTAAGGAGGATCGGTAGGGCCTTTTCCATTAGTGGCCTTTTGCTCAAAGCTCATTTGGGTAGTCTAAATTGTATAGATGGTTGCAGCTATACCTATACCTGATAGTAGCAAATGGGAGCTAGATAAAGTAGGGAAGGACATCATGTACAAATTAGTTGCATCTTAGATTTTGATTGTATGTAAATCTTTTCATATTTGATGCACTTCCAGATCCTGAAACCATTTCTTTGCTGTGGCTATGTGGTTATTAGCTTTCCTAGTAGTATGTGAACAGATAAACAAAATTGACATGCCTTAGCAATCTATAGAGTGCAAGAAAAAAAGCATTGCATTTAGTTCATATCGCTCAATCAGCATATACTTATTAGTTGTATTTTTATATGCATTTTGCCTATTACATTTATAATATATGATGTTGCCAGGGGCAGAGAAACAATCGTCAGTCACATATGGAGGAGATTTTCGAGCGAGCAGACTTTGTATGCTATGGGATGGTAACGCGTTTTGTTATGCCTATTTGAAAACTGACCAGCAGTATCCTTGCATTACTTTATAGGGGTTGCAAAATGGTTAAAATTTACAATGAGAAGTAGGGACAAAAATTAAAGACAACAAATTGAGAGACAAAAATTAAAGACCAACCCATATGAAAGGAAAATCTGTTGGTTTACAAGGATTTGCAGGAAACGGAAATTACAAGTAACTGCTTATGTAAGGATTGAATTACAATTCAACTAGAAAAACTGAAAATTAGAATATAACAACAAAACTGAAATTACAATATTTGTTGAACAAGAAGATCGGAAATTGCTTTAATTTTTGTTGAGTCGAGTGTGACACTCTGTCCTTAAGACAATATTGCCCCGTATGTATCCTTTATACGTCCCGGACAATTCGTCTCCCAAGATAAAACAACAATGGAACAATTGAGCAAAGGAAACTCAAGAGCTACCGTGAAGAATATTGAGTAACGAAATGATGCTTGGAAGTTGTATGAAGAAAACTATTTTCTGCTTTGTGTATTTTCGTGTATATCAAGTGTGCCTCAACAATGGTGTAAGGGGTGTTTATATAGGCGAGGGAGGAGCAGCAAAGCTGCTTCCATAAGTGCCATTCGGCCAAGTAATGGCCATTATGGAGGTAGTAATGTCACCAAAATAAATGGTGAAGAACACCAACGGATTGACCATTATAGGAGGAGTAATTCGGCCAAAATAAATGGTGAATTGAGTGTTGTGGCGTTTCGCTTTGACCGTCCAAATTCGACTTCGGAAACTTCGGGGACCAAAGCGTACATCTTGAAACTTCGGGGACCAAATTGTACATCCGAAAGAATTCTCGGTCCAAACTGTACATACGAAACTTCGGGATCAAAGCGTACTTACGGCAAAGTTTTCTGGCCCAAAAAAGATAATATCAGAAGGCCCACAGCCCACGACCCGAGAACCCGAGAACCCGAGAACCCGGAACCCGGAATCGGACGGGCGGGCGGCGGCGGCGCGCGTGTGGTCCTTCCTCGAACCGAAGCACATCTAGGTCCTCCCTCCTTTAAACACATGGGATACCCCTTGGGGTCCCAAACTCCAAACCAATTTCGAGTCTTATATACACAACAATTCTTTCTTCCTCTACCGATGAGGGAGAATTGATCACACACCACACTTTTTCATGCTTCAAACACCTTACTTCGTGAACCAATATCTCTTTCATTTCTCAATGAAATTTGACGATTCTTGGCCCTACGGTTATCTACGTACTTAGTAGATCATGCATGTGTGAAGAACCGGATTCTCCAACATACGTAACACTAGTGTTTAAGCCGTTAAAGTTGGTCGGTCGCAACTCCCGCCAAAGGCCAATTTCCAACAATCCCCTCTTGAAATAGATTTTGGCGCACTCACATGGTGTCTTTTCATTTCCAGCAATATTTCAGCGGACCGATGTTGCATAAGGAGAGGTAGCTTCAGCTTTGAACCTTCCATAGTTGAATACCATCGGACTTACTTACTGCGCGGTGAACGTGATGTCTTGAACCGTCAGTGTTTATTGTAAGCCAAGTCAATGGTACCAACACAACAAATTCCCTTACTCTCTTCTTCGTAATGTTTTATCCGTTTTGGCCATGGACAACGTCTTGGATTCTTAAGCGTGTTCATTTTGAGGCGGCCCGTCCTCGCATTTAAATAGGTGGTCTCCTACAAGGTATCCTACTATACCCCACTTCACAAGTGTTAGGAACCATTAAAAGTTTCCCAAGAACCTAACCTCAAATGTTGAGGATCATTACAGGTTTTGAAAACTTAACCTTTACCCATACTGCAGATAGCACTTAACGTCTATCGCGGGAACGACTTTGGATTTGGTGTTTATTTTCAGAAATCACTATCCGAAGTGCTCATACTTCCACTGAAGCGATCAACTGAACCTTTACAACTTCGTTTTCCCATTGAACCAAATTATCGGGATCTCCAGTTCGTAAGGTTGGGTTACCACTGTATTGGTCCTTATATTTTAGGTTTTAAGCCCATTCCCCTAGACAGGCAAGCCATCTGATCTTTGGGTAAGCCCTTTGTCAATAGGTACGCTATATTATCCTTTGACTTAATGTAATCAATGGATATTATACCCGTGGTGATCAGTTGCCTAACGGTCTTATGCCTCCGTCGAATATGACGAGACTTGCCGTTGTACATAGCATTCCGTGCCCTTCCTAGAGCCGACCGACCGTCGCGGTGGATCATTACCGAAGGTACGGGTTTGTTCCAACACGGAACATCCTCTAAGAAGTCATGAAGCCACTCGGCTTCTTCTCCCTGCTTTGTCTAAAGCGATAAACTCCGATTCCATCGTGGATCGGGCGATGCAAGTTTGCTTAGAGGATTTCCAAGACACGGCCCCCACCACCAATTGTAAATATATACCCTTTGGTGGACTTGGTGTTCTCTATATCGGATATCCGGTTGCATCTTTGTACCCCTCTAGTACGGTGGATATCTCGAATAGTGCAACCCGAAATTTAACATGTATTTCGGGTATTGTAATACCCGATTCAACGCCTTCCAGTGATTATCACTTGGATTACGGGTGAACCTAGCCAACTTATTGATTGCATAAGCAATATCGGGTCGGGTGCGGTTTGTGACATACATCAAACTACGATCACTGTGCATATCGCTCCTGGTATACGGGTGCACCAAGATTTTTATCAAGCTTTTGATTTGTATCCATTGGTGACGCTATCGAGAAGCTGTCTAACATCTTGAACTTTCTCAAAACATCCTCGATGTAGTGAGCCGAGATAAGACCGGTCCGTCGGACGTCTTAGAGATTTTAATCCCTAGGATGACATTTGCGATACCCATATCTTTCATGTCGAAGCATTGTTTCAACATGTTCTTAGTCTCTAGGATTACCCTAGGACTGCTTCCTGTGATTAACATGTCATCTACATACAGGCATATCATAACAAACGAGTCAGAGTTACCTTTCGTGTAGACACATTTATCACACTCATTAATGGCAAAACCCTTCGATAGTAGAGTACTATCAAATTTTTCATGCCATTGCTTCGGGGCTTGTTTCAGCCCGTACAGAGATTTGACAAGTCGACAGACTTTCTTCTCTTGCCCTTGAACCACATACCCCTCGGGTTGGTCCATATAAATTTCTTCTTCCAAATCACCGTTTAGGAAGGCTGTCTTAACATCCATCTGGTGTATCTCAAGGTCACGCAAAGCTGCGATCGCAATAAATACCCGTATGGATGTCATCCGGGATACCGGGGAGTAGGTATCAAAGTAGTCAAAGTCTTCTGTCTGCCGATAGCCCTTGACTACCAACCTAGCTTTGTACTTGTCTATAGACCCATCTGCTTTGTATTTTCATTTGAGTATCCACTTACACCCCAACTGTTTATTTCCCGGAGGAAGATCAACCAACTCCCACGTATGGTTATGCAGAATGGAGCCTATTTCACTCTCAATAGCTTCTTTCCAGAGCGGTGCTTCTGGAGTTGACAACGCCTGAGCAATTGTCCTTGGTTCGTCATTAACCATATAAGCTACAAAGTCAGGACCGAAGGATTTATCCTTCCTAGCCCTTTTACTTCGCCTTAGATCCATCTCGGAGTCTCCAAGCTCGAGAATGCGGAACACTAGATTCGGATGTTCGACCACCTCGAGATTCGCTAGATCGAACCATTCGGATCCGGGCGATCAAGGACTCCGGTTCTTGAGAGCTTTGTGCATAACTTCGTTTGAGAGAGGTTATGTCTTTTTCCTTTCTAGGAAAGGTACTTTCAAAGAATAGAGCATTCATTGATTCCATTATTGTACCCTGGTGGATATCTGGAATATCTGACTTATGCACTAAGAAGCGATAAGCACTACTGTTATTTGCATATCCGATGAATATGCAATCTACAGTCTTAGGCCCAATCTTGACCTGCTTTGGCTTTGGTACTTCAACCTTTGCCAGACAACCCCACACCTTAAAATATTTGTAGGTGGGTTTCTTTCCCTTCTATGATTCATATGGAGTTTTGTCCTTACCCTTATGTGGGACTCTGTTAAGAATCGTATTAGCGGTAAGGACGGCTTCTCCCCACATATTCTGGGGAAGATCGGAATTGATAAGCAAGGCATTCATCATTTCCTTTAATGTGCGGTTTTTACGTTCCGCCACACCGTTTGATTGAGGTGAGTATGGAGCCGTCGTTTGATGAATAATGCCTTCTTGGGCACAGTATTCCTCAAAAGGCGCTACATATTCTCCCCTCTATCGCTACGAATGGATTTAATCCGTAGGCTAAGTTGATTCTCATCTTCTGCTTTGTAACGTCGGAACGCTTCAAAGGCTTCATCCTTACTTTTCAACAAGTAAAGGTAACAATACATTGTGCTATCATCTATAAATGTCACAAAGTACTTGTTCCCCCCTCTAGTTTGTGCAAACTTCAAATCACATATATCGTGTGAATAAGTTCTAGAGGAGCGGTATTCCTTTCGACGGATCGAAAAGGAAGCTTGGTGAGTTTTGCCTCTACGCACACTTCACACTTATGTTGAGGGTTTATGTCGATAGAAGGCAACAACTCCATCTTTACCAGCCTTTGAATAGACTTGTAGTTTACGTGTCCTAATCTATGATGCCATAAATTAGAAGACTCAAGCAAATAAGAAGAAGACTCAACTTTATTTCCTTGACGCAATACAGACATGGCATTCACTTTGAAGAGGCCTTCACAGACGAAGCCCCTCCCTACAAATGTGCCATTTTTAGTGAGTACAAACTTATTGGATTCAAATACTAGCCTAAAACCAGCATTAACCAATAAAGGTTCAGAAATTAAATTTCTTCTAATCTCTGGGACGTACATCACTTCCTTCAGAGTAAGTTCCTTGCCGGAAGTCATCTTCAGGACCACCTTTCCAACCCCCATCACGTCGGAAGAAGCGTTGTTGCCCATGAACAACTTCTTGTCAGCGACTGGTGTGTACGTGGAGAAGGCATCTTTGTTGGAACAGATGTGCCTAGTAGCACCTGTGTCCACCCACCACTGCATCGGATTCTCCACCAAGTTGGCTTCTAGCACCACTGCAGAGAATTCCTCGATCATGTCATCCAGGAGCGTGTCCTTGACGACGTTTGCTTGAGCCTTGCCTTTAGACTTGGCTTTCTGCTTTGTTGCTCGGTCTTGAGCTTGCGGCATTCCTTGATCCTATGACCGGGTTTTCCACGGTGATGACAATTACCTCGAACATCTCTGCTGCGGGGGCTTTGCCGTCTTTTACGGAACTTCCGCTTCTTGCTTGAGTTCCCTTTGGCCTCGGCCAGTTATTCGCCTTCGCCTCGGCGGGTTGTCTACCCTTTGGCAAGGTCTTCTTATTATCTTCCTGGATTTGCGGTTTGATAACAAGCTCTTCAAAGGTCATCTCATTTGTCTTGAGTTTCAAGTAACTCATAAACTCATTCCATGAAGGAGGTAACTTTTCAATCAGCGATGCAACCAAAAAGCGCTCGTTTGGTTTCAGTCATTCCAAATCCAGGTGATGTAAAATCATTTGGAATTCCGGACTTGGGATATCATGTCTTCTTGTCCACCATTTGGAATTTTAGAAATTTCCCAACGATGAACTTCTTAGTACCCGTATCTTGTGCGTTGTACTTCTTTTGCAGTTTTTCCCACAGCTCTTTGGCAGTGCCAACGGTGCAATAGACCGTGTAGAGAGGGTCTGCCAAGCGGTTCAGTATATAGTTCTTGCACATGAAATCGCTATGATTCCATGCGTCACGAACCATCTTCATGCCGTTAATGACATGGATACCAAGGCCCCCTTCACCCGTTTCATTAGGCGAAGAGTCCATTTCATCTCCAGCTTGTGGAGGATCTTCCGTAAGGAACCGGGCCATTCCCATAACTGTTAAGTAAAACAACATCTCTTTGAATTCTGATCCCATGAATTTTTCAGGGCGATCATGGTGGTGTGGAGAAGAGGGTGGAGCTCCAGCAGTCGGGAAGGCAGCGGTGTTGCGCTTGAACGAGTGGCAGCGCAGAAGAAGCAAAGGTGGCGGTGTTCTTGCCTTGAGCGATAAGAGCGATGGCGGGGAAGGCAGCAACGTTGCCTCGAGAGGCAGCAGCAGTAGCAGCAACATCGGTCATATTTTCAGCCATGTTATAGCAGTTGTAGTAAACAAATATTGTCTTAAGTTGTTGGTTTACAAGGATTTGCAGGAAACGAAAATTACAAGTAACTGCTTATGTAAGGATTGAATTACAATTCAACTAGAAAAACTGAAAATTAAAATATAACAACAAAAGCGAAATTACAATATTTGTTGAACAAGAAGGCAGGAAGCTGCTTTGATTTTTTTGAGTCGAGTGTGACACTCTGTCCTTAAGACAATATTGCCCCGTATGTATCCTTTATACGTCCGGACAATTCGTCTCCCAAGATAAAACAAAGCAATGGAACAATTGAGCAAAGGAAACTCAAGAGCTACCGTGAAGAATATTGAGTAACGAAATGATGCTTGAAAGTTGTAGGAAGAAAACTATTTTACGCTTTGTGTATTTTCGTGTATATCAAGTGTGCCTCAACAATGGTGTAAGGGGTGTTTATATAGGTGAGGGAGGAGCAGCAAAAGCGCCTCCATAAGTGCCATTCTTGGCCAAGTAATGGCCATTATGGAGGTAGTAATGTCACCAAAATAAATGGTGAAGAACACCAACGGATTGGCCATTATAGGAGGAGTAATTCACCAAAATAAATGGCCGAATTGAGTCTTCGTGGCGTTTTCGCTTTGATCGCCCAAATTCGACTTCGGAAACTTCGGGGACCAAACTGTACATCAAACTGTACTTCTGACAAAGTTTTCTGGCCCAAAAAGATAATATCAGAAGGCCCACAGCCCACCGCCCACCGCCCACGACCCGAGAACCCGGAACTCGGAACCGGACCGGACGGGCGGCGGCGCGCGTGTGGTCTTTCCTCGAACCGAAGCACATCTAGGTCCTCCCTCCTTTAAACACATGGGATACCCCTTGGGGTCCCAAACCCCAAACCAATTTCGAGTCTTATATACACAACAATTCTTTCTTCCTCTACCGATGAGGGAGAATTGATCACACACCACACTTTTCCATGCTTCAAACACCTTACTTCGTGAACCAATATCTCTTTCATTTCTCAATGAAATTTGACGATTCTTGGCCCTACGGTTATCTACGTACTTAGTAGATCATGCATGTGTGAAGAACCGGATTCTCCAACATACGTAACACTAGTGTTTAAGCCGTTAAAGTTGGTCGGTCGCAACTCCCGCCAAAGGCTAATTTCCAACAAAATCCACGTAATTTTTTGATTTTGTCATTTCTATTTATTTCATTTTTATCTCTTCTCTTTATTCGTAAAATACTCATTAATTTACTTATTGAGATATACATTTGATACTTAGTGGTAAATATTTTGAATGGCTTAAGTTGAAATTTTCAATCACGTAGAGTAAAATAAAGTTATTTTAAATTCAGTTTTATCTTTTAAAGATATTTATCTTTAAATTCAATTTTAATATTTTTTCTCTCAGATCAAATTTAAATTTAAAACTCAATTTTCCTCCAAAATATTAGTTTTCAAAACAATAATAAAGAAAAAGAAAAGAGATAGAATTTGATTTGAATATTAGAATTTGGTCCTGACTCTATACTCTTCTCCACATTTAGAGCAGGATTGGAACTTATAACGTGTGTCTGACCCATAGAGCATGTGATGCGCTTGGAGATGACAGTGGATTCTGAACCCGGTCTGGATTCGATGGATTCAGATCCGTTTTATAGGATATGGATTTTCAAAATTTGGACCCGACGGATCCGGATCCATTTCTAATGGATCAGATTTGGATCTGGATCTTGTATTTGAGATCCGTATCCGGTCCAGATCCGATCTGTGGATCTATTTTTTATTAAATATTTCCAGTTTTTAGTTTCTAATGTGAACTGCATTTATTAGTTCTCTTAATGTAAAGATGTAGTCTTTTAGTTTATTTTATGTTTTAACTTTTTTTGTATGTCTGATTTGAATAGAATTTGCGCACTAGATTCGTTATCAAACATCGACTGTTATTATATTTTATTTTACAATGCGTTATATTTTGTTGTCGATTTGTCAAATTTATTTGCTTATTTTATTTCTGTTACATGATTAAGTTGTATAATGAACTCAATCATTTTTTTCAATCAGATTGAGTTTTATTTTGTCAAAAAAGTTTCAACATGTGGGAATATTATTCAAGGAATTTTTTTTAACATGTGGATCCAGATCCGATCCGTGGATCCAGATTTGGATCTGATTTTTATGGACCCGATGAATCTGAATCCGGATCTGGATTCAGGTATGAAAAAGGGATCTGAATCTGGATCTAGTAGGATCCGATCCAGATCCGATCCGTTGGCATCCCTAGCTGCGGTCTTAACATTAGATCAAAGCTCCAAGGTCAGAAGTCATTTTTTTTTTTTATAAATTCCAACTCTTATTTGGTTATCACTTAGTTTTCAAATCTAATTTCAAGTCCTCCAAAAAATTACTCCCTTCATTTTAATTGAAGCGTCTTACTTTCTTTTTTATATGTTTTAATTTTTTTTTATATTTAATAAATTTTAAAAATTCAAGACAAATTTAAAACCCCACATAGACATAAATTGGGAAGTAGTTTCCGAAACAAGCATAAAGAAAAAGAAAAGAGAGAATTAGACAAGTGAAAAGAAAGAGAGCAAGGACGGAATCCCCAAATAGCAAAAGAAAATGGCGGCAATACGTTGAAATTCACTCTCACTCTACTCCGTACGCTAACCTAGGGTTTTACCTTTCTCCACCGTCGCAACAATGTTCGGAGCTCAGGCTTCCTCCTCCCCCTTCGGCACTCCCTCTTCCACCCCAGCCTTCGGGACACCTTCGTCAACCCCAGCATTCGGCACTGGTTTTGGATCCACACTATTTTCAACACCATTTTCACAGCCACAACAACAGCAACAACAAACTTCTTTATTTCAAACACCTCAGAGTTCGGGCGGCCCCTTCAGCTTTTCCACACTTACGCAGCAGCCCCAATCCACTCCATTTGGTCAACCCAATGCCTTTCCATTTCCAAATCCTCAGTTGACTACTCAGATGGCTCCCGTAGCTCCACTCCCTTTCTCTCTCGCCGATAGGGATATACAAGTAATTTCACAATCCTAACTATATTTGTTTAGAGGTCGTTTCCTTGCTGATTAGAGTTATGCATGTGTATTAGTAATGAAACGATTAGTTATATAGTGGCATGTGTATTAGTAATGCAACGATTAGTTATATAGCGTCTATTTTCTCCATCTTCTATCCTGCACATAGATTTCCTTTTCCTCATAACTTATACATGTTCGTTGAACTACTGTCAATGGTTTACTCAATTACTTCTTGGGAATGTTAAAAAGAAAAGATTACTACGTGATTTTTTGAATATGCCTATATATGTGGGATTCTAAATTGCTAATCAGACACCATATTTATTGTGTTGAATTTTATACATAGCAATGGTGGGATTATAATGGGTATATTGTTGTTGTTGAATTTTAAACATAGCGAAAAATGCTACCAAACATGGTAAAAGCTATGCAGGATTTAATACATGTATAAATCACCTCCAAACCAGTAACCAAACGACCCCTTAGGGTTTAACTTATGTGCAAAGCGAATAATATATTTCATCAAGCCATGCCGACCTTACCTGACTGGCTCCTATGACGGGGTGTTGGGGAGTTTTAGGGGAAAATGTCATAACATCTCTACTATATCCGATTTATTTGAAAAAGAATAAAAGGAGATAATAGGGCCCAGATGGAGTATGCAAACCTTGTACCCCTTTGACCATTCTTACAGAGACTTTTCTTGTTTCAAGTGTTTCAATAATATAGCATATACATGTGTGTTTTAATTTAATTACCTATATGAATAGCACAATATCCGATGAAGGGGGTTTAGTTGAGTCTCCTTGACATAACATGGATTGGCTAATTGCTAACAGTGTAATACACTTTTAGTAGTTAAGCAAGCCATATCATACTTCCCTTCTCATTAAAGAAAGCCTTATATGGCTTCAAATAAGAAAGAAACACCCTTCCTATCTTATTCATAATATTACTGAGAAAAACTGGTAGATTCTAAAAAGCATGTCACTGTAGTATCATTAATGTTCGCGGAAACAACGAAAATTCTCTAATCTCTACCAGTCACAAGAAATTAAAATATGATCTGAAGCTCTTAAACTCCTGATTTAGATATAAAAATAGGCAACTCCACACTTTTTTTTGATAACCGTATCCGGGCCAGCTTGCGCGCACCTCGTCTAAATCCTTGAGATACCTGCCACCTCCCACTAACATGTACCAAGTAACTCTGTCCACCAAGGTTTTCTTATAAAAAAAAATGTCCACCAAGGCTAGGACATATAGGAAGAAACCACCTCATGGTCGTCTTAAAAAATATTAAATGTGATAATAAAGAAGACTTGGGAATCAAACAAAAATTGAAAGAATAGGGTAGATACCACGAAGGAGCTGTCCTAAGGGTGGCTATCTAAGGGTCGGAAGTCCGGGTTTCTTCTTAAAACCAATGCTTGTTTATTTAGAATGTCTTTCCTTTGGATAACAGGTTACTTACCATTTTTATCCTGGTGACCAATCAATGCTTATTATATGGAGTGACTACTACAATTTAAACTTGTTTATTTATAGTTGTCTGTGTATATTTGTTTCAGGCAATTGTTGATGCGTACAAGGAGGAGACTGGTAGTACTAAGTATGCTTTCAAGGTTTGATCTCTTTTCCTACTAGGCTAGCTTATCTTGGGGAGGTGAGTGAATCAAATGAAAACTCTTAGATAGCACAATAGTATATCGTCACTTGTGAAGCAGCCACTGAATTGCTTATTTATTTCATTCGAGCTGTTCGCTAGCATTGTGAAGATATTTATGAACTTGGTTTTGGTTATTTTGATATGTCAGTTGTTAATAAATTATGATTGGAAGGCTTCCATCTTTTGGGTGTGTATAGAGGGTTACATTCTTGTCATTGATTTGCATTTATGGTATTTTTTGCAGCATCTTTTGTGCAGTGTGACGGAACCTCAATATAGGACAAAACCTGCAGGTGTATCTGATGTGAGTTTGATATGGTTAAAATTTTCATTTCAGTGTAGGCATCGTGGTTTCTTTGCTTGTTTCTTGCTGAGAGTATTTCGTAGGTGCGATGAATTAGTTTGGATTGCCAGATTATGTGGGCAGAGGCAATGTGCAAACTTGAAGGCATGGAGAGTACTGACCGTGAGCGCCTGTGGCCTCAGCTTGTTCAGGGCTTCAAGGATCTCTCCGAGCGGCTCAAGGTACCTAGAATCTAATCACTTGGAGTGTCTTTGGTATGATAGAAAACTGTTTCTTGGGAAATGTATTCCTTAAGGAGAAAATTTCCAATGTTTTAGTACCTTGAAATCTGGAAAATGTTTTGACTTGAGAAAAATTATTTTCACCAAAATCGGAAATATAACTCTCCTCTCATGCACATAAGTCGTTTTCTTTTTATTTATTTTTTTGATCAAGATTTTTAAAAGGATAATGGGCCCGCCTCTCTACCCTTCTCCACTTGAATACCAGATTTTCGTCTAGAGTAGAGTTCGAACTCATGACGTGCGCCTAACCCACACATGTGCTGCGCTCTTACCACTAGACAAAGGCCTGGGGGCCAGAAGTCGTTTTCTTTTATAAATCCCAACTCATATTTGTATCACATATTCCTATCAACACTGGAATATTGTTGTCAACCTTAGTACACAAAAATATCACCAAAATGTTATCCTCATACCTGTCCTACAGCTTGTGCAATTACCATATATCACATACTTTTATACCCTAGCAAACTGGAAAATTACAGAAACACTTTCCTTGATACCAAATGTATTGTAGGTAGAGGATGTTCTGCATTGCTTGAATCTTTTCTAGGTTTATAGCTATTCCACAATCTTCTCCTATTATTGAATGGATCTCTTTTTACAACTCAGAACAACCCATCATTGCCAGCTCTGGGTTGTTAAAGATTTGGTTTTGTTTTTGGGATTGGTTTCTGGAAAACGTGCTTGAAGAATTGATTGTGGAAAACAGTTGTGTTTAGGAAGATATAACTTTCCTAAGACAATTGTAAATGCTTTCACATGGGTAAAAATCTATTGATTAGAACTGACTAAAGATGTTTATTTGCTAGTAAAAACATATTTACGAATAGTCAAATGGACAAAATTAAAGAAAAAACCATATTTGTTCGAGAGACCAATAGCCAATTTTTGAAAGTCCTCAAGGACTGTTCCTGGAGAATCTTTTGGCTGGTTGCGCTGATTTCTGGAAGCAGAAAGAAACCTGAAAATACGTGTTCTATTTTTGAAACAAACAAGCTATAGATTTCAAATTTGCTTTCGGTTGAAAATATGTCATAGATAATACGGAACTGAGCTGTGAGGAGAAGTTTGTAATTTATGGAACCGATCTGTGAGGCGAAGTTTGTAAGTTACAGAACTGATCTGTGAGGTGAAGTTTGTAATTTAAGTTCGGGGGATTATCAATAAAGCATCCTTCTGCAAGAGTTACATTTTTTTTTTGGAAACTGGTAACTTTGTATTCCTCATCATTAAGGGCATACCGGCCACCTCCAAAAATTTACACTTACTAAGAGCTAGTTTCAATAATCGTATGAAATCCAGTAACTGCACTTACTCTTCTATACATTGTTCTTTACACCAAAAACCTAAAGAAGTGATGACCTTCCACTTGATCTTCTGTATGGAGCTTTCTTTGCCTTCAAAGATCCTATCATTTCTTTCCTTCCAAATGTTCCACCAAATGCAAGTAGGTACTGTCTTCCACCAGATTTTTGGTCTATGCCAATTAGCTTAGGAGATTTGTAGTGTGTTTTGGCATAGACCAATTCACCTTGGTCAAACTAATGAATAATGCCCATACTTGTGCTGTGATTCTACAATGTAGGAAAAGATGATTGTTTGTCTCTAAGGCCTCCTTGCATAATGAGCATCTTGAAGCAATGTAGATTCCTTTTTTCTGTAGTGCTTCATGAGTCAAACAAGCTCTTCTGGCTACTAGCCAGGTGAAACATTTTACCTTAGCAGGTGCCACACTTCTCCATACTGACTTCCAAGGTCCTTTTTCCTTCCCTGTTATTTCAGTTAGCCCCCTGTTGTACACTCTATTCACTGAAAACAGTCCATCCTAATGGTGTTTCCAAATCATTTTATCAGATTCCATATTAGTTCCTTGGAATACACCAATAATTGTCAGCAGTTCTGCTACCCTAGGTATTTCCCAATCATTTAGCGATCTTCTGAAAATTAAATTCCATTCCTGGGGAGACCACATCTCCTCTATTCTGACTTCAAGTTTGGTGCATATTGAGAATAATCCAGGAAGTTTAATCTGCAAAGTCCCTTGTCCACTCCAATTCTCCTTCCACTAATCACCTGTGCCCACATTTTGTGTCCTTGCCAGCTCGTAACCTCGCTCCAGACTATTCATATTCACGGCTTATTCATAATTAAGTCTCTAACCTCCTAATCAAGGAGTGGAATTCTCTGCTCCCCTCGGAAAACTCCATTTCTTTGACCATTCTAACCCGAGGTCCAGGTATTCCGACCCCAATCAGGTAAGAAGGCCGACCACATAGGGGGACTTAGATGTGACCAATGTGCTTACAAGCTTAGGGTTAGCAGGTTGTTGGTTGGGGGAGCTGGTAAAATAATGAAACCTTTAAGAGAGGGTGAACCAAAAAACTCGGCTTTTCAGAGCAGACCAATCTTGATGCAAGAAAGCCCGCGGACTTAAACTCTCCACCTAAGTCGTAAGGGGATTTACTAAGGGTGCCAACGATGGCCCGTCAATCTACACTTACATGCCTAATGTGGCATTAGAAAATGGAGTGGAGTGGGCGTTGTCACGTGAAGATCCGAAAAACATGTTTATTTTTCGGCTTTGTATGTAGGTCTTGGTCGAAGACCATGTTTGTTTTTCTTTTAGCTTGTCCTTAATTCTTAGCTTAGCTTTTAGTTCTTCTTAGGACACAATTAATAAGCCGTGTAATAAGGAAGGATGACTAGGCCATGTTGTAAAGTGACTAGGCCAAAAGGTCTTCCAAGGGATGACTAGGCCGAGAGGTTAAAGAAAACGTGGCAAGGACAAGAATGATCTAGAAGATAAGGCTTCCTAAAAGGCAATTCATGAACCAACTAGTTCATGAATTTGGCGACTTGAAGACATCAAAATCGGCCAATGGGAAGATCAAGAGTTGGCTGAATAATTCATCAAAGCAAGTACAAAGAATGGAAGCTTCCAAACATATTCCAAGAAGATGATATTCATGAAGAGCCTAAATTCATGCATTCTTCTACATGGAACCACAAGGGGGTGTGGAAAGATTGGATTCATCCTTTGGCCCCAAGTAAAACCAAACCCTTTCCCATTTGGGGAGTTGAAGCAGAGAACAACCTTGCCCCCAAAGCAAGGCCGAACCCTTTCCCACTTGTCCACACTTGGTCGAAAACCCAAGTAGTTTTGTCCTTTAATTTGTCTTCTAGAAAGGTCCATATATTACTATAAATAGGACCCTTAGGATGTTGTAAAAAGGCAGAGTTGATGAATAGAAAAACTTGAGTTTTACTCAATTGCTAAGTTATTCAACTTGTGTGTTGTCTACCTTAGTTGGTCCTTGTGTGGGCCTTCAGTTCTTGTGTGAACCAACCCCTTAGTGTAAGTTGAAGCTAGGACTTGTGTGACCTAGTTCAACCCAAGCTAAGGTCCCTTCAGTGTAAGTTTGGTTAGGACTTGTGTGACCAAGCTACGCCCAAGCTTAAGGAACCCCTTTGATGCAAGTGCAAGTGGACGTTGGAACTTGTGTGATCCAACCAAACCCAAGCCTAGGGTCTATCTTAAGGTTACCGGCCACCCTCACTTGGTTAGTACTAGAGCTTGTACTTAACAACCTCGGTCTAGTCCTTGTCCAATTGGCCAAACTCATCTTGGTGTCGACTCGAGCATTAAAACCCTCATGTCTCTATCCTTGTTATATCGACCGTCCATCGCTTGGTTCGTACTCGGGTTTGCACCTAGCATCCCGTGTTCATTCCTTGACCAAACCACTTCATTCTTTCCATCACCACATCCCACAATACGTCCCTAACCTCCACATAAAAGGTCACCACCCGAAACAGTCCACAAATACCCGTCCAATCCCGACAACACCAAACAGTCAACAAAACACCCCTTACCGATAACCTCACTGTTCCATCCCGTTGCTGTCACTTTGCCACCACCCAACTACCAAACCCCGACCATCAATACAACCCTCAACGTGTCTAGAACACCCCCCACAAAACGCCTTAACCCAACTCCTCTGTAAACTACCCGTCCAAGTCCCACAATACCCAACTGTCCGGCAGAAACCGGGAACCCCAACTTTGAGTCCTTTTTCGTGTCAACCCGTGTTCCCCCCCCCCCCCCCCCCCACACACACACACACACACTATAAAAAAGCCTGTGGGAAGCGCGAAGAGCTACAAGACAGCCAAAAACATTACTGCTATTAAAATGTAAGTGAACAAAGCCAAACCAATATAAGATCGCCCACCTTGTAATTTGAATTTGCCTTAGAGCCAGCCAGAAAGTTCTAATGGTCCTCCATACCCTCACACCAAAAGTATCTGTCACAATATTTGTGCACCAATGTTCAGCTTGGCCATATTTGTGTTGGATCAACATAACCACTTCATAAGTAAACTTTTATTCTGTAGCTTCAAGTTTCTGATCCCCAAACCTCCAATCAGTCTGCCTTGCTGGACTGATTCCCATTTCATCAAGTTGAGTCCTTTGCCCACCTTGTTTCCTTGCCACAGACAATTTCTCCTCAGAGTATCCAAATTCTTGACTACCTTGCTAGGGATAGGAAATAAAGACATCACGTATGTTGGCAGAGCATCTAAAACAGAATTGAGCAATGTGACTCCTCCACCTAAAGAGAGATATTGGGACTTCCAAAGTGCTAATTTTTTCTCAGTCTTTTCTATAATGCCATCCCAATTTCCACAGCTTATGCTTTGATCCCAAGGGCATTCCAAGATAGACAGTAGGAAGGTTCTCAATCTTGCAAGTACTTGAATCTGTTGAACCTCTTTAACTGGGAAGATGCTGCTTTTTCTTCAATTAACTTTCAACCCAGAGCATGCTTCATAAACCACTAGAATCACCCTCAGGTAGCAAATTTGTTAATGTTTTGCTTCACAAAAGACTACTGTATCATCATAGCCTCATTTGCCCTGTTTCCCACATTGAAACCCCTGATCTAGTTATTATAAGAAGCAATTCTCATCATGCAATCCAAGCCTTACATTGATATAATAAAGAGAAAAAGAGATAGAGGATCTACTGTCTGAGCCCCCTCTCTGCTGGAAAAAAAACCCACAGGTTCTCCTTTTACAAGAATAGAGAACCTAGTAGTTTTAATACAGAATTCGATCCACTTTAACCATCTGCTTCCAAACCCTATCTGTCTCAAAGTGTTGATAAGGAAATTCCAGTTTAGATGATCATAAGCTTTTTCAATAACTAGCTTACACATGACTCCTGCCTCTTTCCCACTAAGTTTGGTGTCAATGCACTAACTTGCTATGAGAGCAGCATCCATATTTGCCTCCCCTTAATGAATGCCATTTTGTGTTTATTGACCAACTTACTCACCACCCTCTTTAATCTCTCTGCCAAAACTTTAGCTATAATCTTGTACACTCCAGTGATTAGACTAATAGGTCTAAAGTCCCTTAATTCAATAGCCCCCACCTTCTTAGGAATCAAAGCCACAAAGGTGGCATTGAAACTTTTTTCAAACACCTGTTGGGAATGGAAGTTCTGAAAAGTTTGCATCAGATCCTCCGTCAAAACATCCTGGAAAGCCTGGAAGAAAGCCATTGTATAACCATCTGGGCCAGGTGCCTTGGCCACAACACACATCTTGATCCCTTCTAGTACTTCATCCTCATCAAACTGCCTTGTAAGCCAGTCCTGCTCCTCTACTGTTATGCTTGAGACACCTTGAATGTTCAAACTAGGCCTCCAGCTTTCTGTTTCCCTGTAAAGATTCTGGTAGAAATCCAGAATTGAGTTCTTTATAATCAAATGCTCAGAAGTGTTAACTCCATCAATCTGCAAGGTATCAATTGTGTTGAATCTTTTCTGGGTTGTGGCCACCCTATGGAAGTACTTTGTGTTTTTAACTCCACTCTTGATCCATTGAACTATAGATCTTTGTCTCCAAGCTATCTCTTCATTTCTGGCCAGTTCTTCATATTCCATTGCCAAGTGATCCTTCTGCATCTATTCATCTTCGGTTAATTCTCTTTGTTCTTGGATAAGATTCAAACTGCAACTTGTGCCAAGATTTGATCTTTTCTCTCACTCCAATTTCCTCTGTTCTCCTTGCTCCATTCTTTGAGTTTGCCTTTTAAAAGACTCAGTTTTGAAGCTAGTTTGAAATCTGGTCTTCCTGATACATCAAAGGATGACCTACATTTGTGCACTTTGCTCTTGAAACCCTCCACGTTCAGCCACCAACTTTCAAACTTAAAATAAGTCTTCTTAAAGGTCCAGTCCCCACATGCGAGCACAATTGGATTATGGTTAGATCCCAGGTTAGGAAATACACTCTGATTAATCTGTTGGAACATCTCATCCCATAGTGATGAATAAAGAAATCTATTAATCCTGGAAGCATGTATGTGATTTGCACCCCCTCTGCAGGTGTAGCATCCCCCAAATAAAGGAGGGTCCACCAATTCCAGTTCATTAATGCATTCAGTGAAGTCTGCCATAGCTCCTGTTAGCTTATTGCATTCAGTTCTCTCTGGGGGAAATCTTGTGACGACATTGAAGTCGCCGCAAACAACCCAAGGTCCATCACATAACCCCCTCATAGCTCCCATCTCCTCCCACAACTCCCTCTCATTTCTTCCACAATCAGCATACGCTGCTGTGATATACCAGGGGAGATCCTGATTTATCCCACACATCTTACAGGTTAGCATCTGGTTCCCACTCTCCACTATTTCCCCTTTCCAAGACCTTCTGTCCCACAAAACTATAATGCCCCCATTGCTGCCTATGGCTTCAACCCAAGCTCCCCCACCCATCTGTTCTCCCATAACTGCTGTAGAGAACTCCCCACTGCCCCACTCAACTTTGTTTCCACCAATACGTAAATATCACCCCCCCATTGTTGTATCCTACTCCTCACAAGACTTCTTTTACTCTCCCTAGATTCACTCCCAGGCTCCCCATCCTTGATTTCACATCAAAGATTAAATTCTTCAACTTCCTTAAGGTAACCTTTTTCCCTTCCCTACTTTTTTTTGCTAGAAGGGAAACCTTTACAAATGGAACGGACAGCACTAAGATTGTGTGTCAAAATGACATAATATGCAACTCGTTCATAAACCAAGTTGCACCAAAAAGCTAGAAAAAAATACATCTGAGTTTGAGGCTATGTATATTCCTCCTTTTGCCTTAAAAAGTTTGTTGTTTCTTTCTGTCCAAATTGTCCACCAAATGACCAAAGGTATAGTGCCCCAAATCTTCCCTCTTGTTTAGCCCAACTTTGTTCCAGCTATGCAAAAATTCTAGAACAGAGTGGGGCATTGTCCAGTTCATGTCAGAAATTGCAATGAACTTGCGCCAAATCTGGTTAGTGAAAAAATAGTTGACATGCCTCTTTAGGGTTCTTTTCACAAAGAAACATCTGCCAGAGTTGCAATCCTCTCTTTTCTGAATATTAGATTGAGTGAGACATGCTTCCTTAGCTTGGTACCAAGAGAAGCAAGATACCTTCAAAGGTGTTTTGTTGTACCAAATCTTTCTCCAAGGCCAAGAATTAGTGTTGCATTTGTTAAAAAGACTAGCATAACCTTAGGGAGAAAATCCTATTTGAAAGAGCTTCCTGTTTAATAGTATCCTCCTTTTGCTTCTATACCTCTCATAGCAAGGCTCTACTTGGTTTTCGCCTGTAGGAAGGATCAATCAGATGGTTCATTAGTCTCTTCCTCTAAATGCTTGTAGGACACCAAGCTGCTCTATTGCTTGTAGTGTTGTTCTCAAGGACTTGCAACTGAGAATTTCCGTTTCTTAAGTTGATTTTGGAATCGTATTGGCTCCCTTTTCCCATTGTTGTGTTATTGTTATAGATCTATAACTTAAATGCTCCAATTAGGCTTTGCTGATACTGAGCTCTCTGGCTTACCACTTATAGCCATTGTAGCGTGCCTGATATTCTGAACTTGACATGTATGTCTTAACACATATCTTTGGGTTGCAGCTTAAAAAGCACTGCACTCACTCCCCTGTGTTATACCTACAGAAGTTAATTAATTGACAGGGTAGTGAATGAGGGATGGGACATTGAATCCAGTTCCTAGAAGCTTAGAGCATCTTCTAATGCTTCAAAATGAGTACTTGGAATACTGCCTAAAATCTTCTCCTTCAATTACCTAAGTATATGAGCTATTCAAAAGTAATATACAGGGTTAAAGAGTTCAATTTTGTTCATATCTCCACTTAATAAAACAATTCTTTTTGTTGTATAATTAACTAGTTAAATTATTTAATTTTTGTCAGTGAGGTTAATATTTGGATATTCTAGTACTCAGATTTTCATGACTAAGCCCATATGTGAGGACATTTCAATCACCATGAGATGCCTTTGCATCACAATTTCTCATTTTAATCATGGCCTTTCATTTGTTTCTATTTTCCCCTTAATTTTTGGGCCCTGGTGTGAAGGCGTGGTGCCTGGTAATTGATATTTTCCAATTGGATTAGTGTAGCTTCAAGATAAAGTCATAGTTTCAGATGCCGAGAGGCTGCAAATGACGCAGAGCAATGTGAAAATGGTTCGATTCCTTTCTCCTCTCTAATTGTGTGCCTGCATATTGTCACAAACGTGTCTTTTAATGTCTGTACATTACACTCTCCTTGTTGGCTTGACCCTCAATAAATGCAGCTACAAAGGCATTTCCAAGCTGATACCCTTCCTTGGATTGAAAGAATGAGACACAAAGAGCAAGGTTTTCAAAGACGCCTTTTGAGGGTGCGATTTTTATGTACCATTTCTTATAATCTTAATTTCTATTAGTAGAAACTTGCAAACCTGCTCTTTCGGTGTAATTAGTAATTGTCATATGCTTAAACCAAATTCTAAGTTTCTATTTGTGAGGTGTGTCCTTTTCATTGGTGTTCGTGGATCGCCACCATCCTGATTTCGTTTCCAGTCAGATAATTACATAAGACTCTTGTCTGCACTATTAGGTTCAGCAGTTACACTTATTTTACTGTATTTCTTACTCGCCTGTACTACAGGTGATGAGAATACTAGAGGCACTTGAAGGTAAAGGTTGTCGATTGCCTTTGATGAAAGGAGAAGCTGATTTGGTGGAGAAGTTGGCTGCCATCACGAGACAGGTTAGTAGCCTAGTCTGTTAACTTATTGAGTGCTTTTTGGTGGTCTAGACTTCCTGACAAATAGACACAACTTACAGTTAAAAGGTTCTGGAGCAGAACTTTTTAGGAGGGTTCAGAATCTGCTCACCATATGCCGTGTTCAAAATGGCCTTGGAGGTGGTTCTGTTTATCTTCCTGGTTCAACTAAAATTCATGAACAGAGTCTTGCTGACATGCAGGAGGTATGAACAATACATTCTGTTGGGAACAATTATTAAATGATGTTTGTTGCGGCTTTCTGTAAGTTGTGGTTGTCTAATAGCACTTTGTAACCATATTGACAAGTGTACGATGTGCTTCAACCTATCCAAAATAGGTGTGATATGTGTTCTTTGCCTCTACACGCCGACATGCAGGAGCTATGAGCAGAACATTCTGTCTGCTACAATAATTAAATGATGTTCCTTGTGGCTTTCTGTAAATTGTGGTTGTCTACTAGCACCTTGTAACCATATAGAGAAAAGTAAGATCTGCTATGTTTTCCAAAATAAAAAATGTGCAACATGTGTGCTCTTTGTCTGTCACTTTCCTGCCATGATACTAGTTAAACTCCACAGTGTATCTGCTTTTTGTCATTTCCCTTTGGGAATTTAACAGACAGATGGGCGGAGTTAGGCAAAAGGAATTATGAAAAAAATGAAGAGTTCAATTACTATAATGAGTTTGGGTAAGAGGGAAAATGAAGAGTTCAATTACTATCATGAGTTTTCCCCGAGTTGGATGAATGACCGAGAAGTGAATTAGTGATTTGTGATGTTTTAGCAGATTCAGCTCACATCCATCTATTTCCAAGAGTGCTGTTTCTTTTGTGTGCATGTCTTGTTACCTACATCTACTGCAAATGGTTCTGTAGACTATTGAAAATCTTCCATTTGGGCAGGTTTTGCAACAGCAAACCGATGCTATTGCTAGGCTTGGCAATGTATTGAAGCGAGATATCCGCGATGTGGAGATCATAATGGCTGAGGAAACAGAAATGATTGAAGGCTGATTACAGAACAACCTTGCCAACTGATTTCTATTTTGCTGGTAGCATATTATTCATGGTTTGTGTTAGGTGGTAAGAAGTGATAACGGATACCAAACATGAATTGTATGAAATCAAATTTTGTTCAGCTAGCAGGGCTATTGTTGATAGTTGCAATTTATACGGGAATGATGAACTTGCTCCAGTCAGATATTTCCAGTCTAGTTGAAATTACAACAATTACGCCTCGATACCAAATAAGTTGGGGGTAAGCTATGAGATATCGGTGATGTGATTCCATTTAAGTTCATTTCAATTTAATACTGATAAAATAAGATTGATAAGAAGAATTTGAACTGTTGGAAGTTTTTTTATATTTTCTAGGTCAAATAGCTTAGTTGACATATCTGCATGTTTGTGTTGCGTATGTTCTGAAGAGGTGCGCTGTGCTTGCGCAGGTGTACCTTACCGTTAATCTAGGGATTTAAATAAGTTCTGGGAATGGCAATTGAGTCCCATATGTTTTATTAGTCCTAGTTTATATTATTGTGATTAGGTCCCTATAGTTTACCTAGGATAGCAGATTCGGTCCCACCTGCAAATTCTGTTATTGGCAGGGGTAGTGCAATTATTTTCGTACCTGGTCAGGGTTGACATGCCTCTATATTACTTGTATTGTTCTTCTATTTTCATTATCAATTCAAGAACTAATTTAGTCATTACATAATATTAGTTTTCTTTCCCTTTGTTTTATCTTCTTGCTCCAATTATTCTTACCAGTTGAATTCAAACGCAACAGTTTGTTCTGACATTATGCCCCTTGTACTCCACAGTGTTTCATATAAGTAATTGTACATGTTCAAACAAAGCTTTTGACCATTGACCAAGCGTATAAAGCGGGTAAATATAATAACTTAATTTTAAAAATTGTAATCAGAAAAAGGAAGTAAAAGAAAGGAAAAAAGTAATTTTCTAAAACAAAATCCCCTTCCCCACCTTTTTCCTTCCCTAGTATTTTTCTCCATCTTTCCGATATCCCCCATTTTCTCAGTCTTCATTCCCCCCTCTCCCTTCTACTTTTCCCCTTCATATTTTCCTCTCTATCCCTCTGATCCTCTTCGTCCCCTTCCCTTATTTTCTGTTTTCATTTCCCCATGCTTCCAACATTTATCTTCCTCCCCCCACCACCTCTTCTTCCATATCCATTGATTCAAGATTTTTTGGGTTGCTTTTTCAGAGAAAATTTTAATGTTTTTTTTCTTTTTCTCGTCAAATATATTTACAACCCCAAGTACCCAAATTTTGTTTTCTTTGATCTTGTAGGTGTTGTTTAGCCTAAAATTTATTTATTATGAAAATCAATTGAATTTGTTTGAATGAGGTCTAAAGTAACGTAACTAGTCCAATGAATAATAAATCCCTTGATAATGCCGATGAAGCAGTAAAATAATGCCAAAATAACGAGAGGTGAAATAATAATAATAAAAGTTAAATTCTTATTCGATGTCTTGAATCAAACGATGAATGTTGCTGACGAACAATGTTGAACAATTTATTTTACAAAGAGAACCGTAAAGCCTTCAATATTCAGGTGAAAAATTAGATGCATACAATTGTGGGGTAATGGGGGGGGGGGGTCTTAATAGGATAAACTAACACTAACTATTCTCCTTAATATCTGCACGTTTCAACTGTTACTGGGAGAGGAATGTGGGTGTTAATGGGATTAAATGAAAACCCTAGATCTTGAAGCCGGATTTTTATCTGAATTAACATCTGGCCGATCATTCAAATTATGTCTGTAGCAACTGTTCGAAATAGCGATAATTCCCCCCCTTCCATAGAGGCAGCCTGGTTATCATTTCTAGGATGGTCTGACCCCATATTTAATCGGTTAACTATATGCGTCCTACACTTGCCACATATTCATTTAAAGCGACTTTTGCTCTAGGCATATTTTTACCAATATAAATAGTCCCACAATTTCCAATTGCTCGGGAAGTAGGAAGGTGTAGCTGTCATCATAATGCATAGGTATAGAAGTAGGTGCGGCTGTCAACATGACCCTGGGACCTTAGCCCACCGATATTTTTCAATGTGTCATGCTCGGGCTGGGTTTGTTTGTCTTCACCACTTATTGATGTAATGATGACATCTCTTTTATAAATAATTTCTCTCACTCAGGCTTATCTTCTTTGCTTTCTTAGTACTGGAAATTTACCCTTCAAAAGCTTCTCGCATTTTCTCCCTTGATTTTGGTACTCGAACTTTGATTTCTTCATCTGCCCTAAACTTCTAGTGTGGCATCCATATCTTCTTCGAATAGTCATTCTCAGTATGAACCATCCACCGCTGCCCATTCAAACCCCGTCATAAATTTGCCGCCTCATACTTCCATCGAAGAGCTGGTTGAGGAAGAGGCCCCAATGTTAGTCAAAAGGACGAGTCTTCATTTGCATATCACAATGTTAATGTAGAAGTAATTACTTCTGACGTCATCCCCGGAACTCTAGAGCTTGCTAACGACTATCGGGCAAATGATCTTGGTAGGTCCGTTGAAGAGTTTGTTTCTTCAATTCGAGGGGAGCATCTCCAAATCGTCCGAGAGCACTATGAGTGGGAGGGTCAAACCGAGGTTATGTAGCCCCCATAAAACACTTGCTTCATCAATCAACATAATGGATTCTCCTTTGTGTACACACACCCTTTCACTGTAGGGTTTAAACCTTCGGTACAAAATATTATTGAAAACCTTTGTCAAAGGTACATAATTGGTTAGCCCAAGTGGGGCCCCAAGTATGGAGGCTAGTCGCTAGCTTGCAATTTCTGACTACTCGCATCGGGATGTCCTTTACTCTTGTACATCTCCTGGATATGTATTTTCCTCGAATATATCGAGGAGGAATCCTTCACATGATTCCTCGAGAGAGTTCAACCCTAATGATTTAACCGGTCGTTTTAAGTTTTTAGAATTCTTTTCCCCTATTTGAGACTTCCCGTAGGTTCATTTGATGATTTATGACTTTCAAAATTGGGTGGACATGCATAAGGAGCTCGAGAGTGATTCAAAACGCTTAAGCTGAAACTAGCAACTTTAAAGAAAAAGACTTGATCAAGGTCAAAGATGTGCTTAGATGTGCTCGAATTGGTGATTTGAGAGTTCCTACAGTCTTGTGGGAGTGATTTTGGACTTTTGTACGCATGTTTGGTTTGCAACCCGAGGGGTTCGGGTGAGTTCCTAAAACTAATTTCCCAAGACCAATTTTTTTTTTTCTGGTGCAGAAGTTATTTGTGCTTCGCGATCGTGGGCAAGGGTAATGTGCTCGTGTAGGGTACATGGTGAGGGGTCACATTTGTGTAACGTTGATTGAGCCCAAGGGTTTCATGTTAACGCGAGACTGTCCCCGATCGCATAGGGTGTGCTCCTTGCCGAGTGTTGTGATTACATGGGTTCCCTCACGGTCGCGTAGGAGGGGCAGGAAGTGATTAAAATGATTCATTTCAGGGCTCATTGTTCAAAAACACATTTGGGTATTAAGAGCTCAGTTTTGAGGTGATTCAAGGAGGATTTTTGTCATTGATCTATTGAGTAAGTGATTTTAACTCAATATCGAGTAATTACTTCGATTATCTATGAATCTTAACGTCTATTTTAGAGGATTTGAATGGATTGAAATTCCGATTTTTGATTTAGGTCATTAAATGATAAATTGAGTAATTGAAGGTCAGCTTGGAGTTAGTATGGGGTGGAATTTTAGATTTGGAACCCCTACGAGATGAGTAATCCAATTTTGTAATCATTTCGGAATTTGACTTTCTGTTAACTTTTGACCTGATCCTTTTATATTGTGATATGAGTATTGTTAGACTTGCTTAACATTATAAAGTGTATTTTTGAATAGATTGGGAGCATTTGGAGACTCTAAGGAAGGATAAAGTTGTTCAAGGCAATTGTAAAATCGGATTAAGGTAAGATCTTGACTTGTAATAAGAGAATATTTTCTCAATTAAGTAACTATTAGAATGTATTAATGGTATGAGGATACCGTACACGCGAGGTGTTGAGCGCCTACGCGGATCGAGTGCCATGTTTGGATACTTAAGCTATTATGTATATTCTTCTATGAGTATTTGAGTGTTAAGCTTAATTGTTGAATATACCTTGATTGAATTAATACGATACATGTAATATTCATTCCCATGCTAAAACATCACTCCAAGTATCTCATAAAATTGTGATAATTGAATTTCATAGATACATTTCTTGCACTGTGTATATGTCATATGTGTGCAAATGAGTTTCATGTATATATGAAAATCCATGCTTATACTGTGATGGTTCATACGGTTATGGCCCAATGAGATTTGATTTCATGTAGTGTGATGAGGATATAGCCCGATTGGATCTAGTTTTGGATGGAGTGACAGTGTTATGGCTTGATAGGCATATTGATATGATTATTACGATGGGACCTGAGAAAGAAAAAAACCTTTTCAGGATGCTTACTAATAGCGAAAGGTTAACATCTCTCCGCCCTTATTAGTATTAGTAGTAGCGAACATCAGGTAACTTCGTGCTGTAAAACGACAGATTGGTAATTCTAGAATTCTAACCTTGTGTCAGGACCTACGGGCCAAGGGACAGTCTCAGGTAGACAGTTTCTATGGGGCGTAGGCCAATCCGGCAGAACAACTCAAAAGATATTATTGATTCGCCTGGGAGGAGTTCAACCTCAGTCTTGCTTGTGCGCTTTGGTCCTTCTTACAGAGACTATCCTTTGCATCAGTTCTGATCCATCTCCCGGTAATTATATTGAAGCGCATAATTGGTTGAAGATCACGAGACGTTTCGAATAAAAGAAGACCGCGTTTATTTATTATCCTTTATTACCGGGAAGAAAAAGGGGGAAAAAGTAAAGTCTAAGCGCATATGGCACGAAAAGGAAATCCTATTTCGGTAAGACTTGATCTGAATCGTAGTTCAGATTCAAGTTGGTTAATATTCAAGCAACAAGAAAAAATTCCCATTTTTTATAAAATTTTTATAATTTTTATAAAAGTAAAATAGCTCTTGGGAGTCATCAGCCTGTTATCCCCGGCGTACCTTTGATCCGTTGAGCGAGAGCCCTTCCACACAGGACTCCCGGATCACTATGGCCGACTGCAAATAGAAGAAGATGAACAGGTGGTTAGTCTGATTCACATTCAAAAGTTAGGGCCTTATTTAAAGGAGGGGACCTTTTCTCGAAAAAAAATTCTTGCAACTACGAAAACCACAGTATGCTAATTCCTCATCCGCAAATCAGCCCTTCCCGTAGGTTCTTTTCTCAAAGAATAAAGAATTGGAGGAGGGAAGATGCCGCCGTACTTTCCTTTCTTACTGGCAAGTAAAGGACGAGGGCGGAAACTGCAATCAATTCTTCAGGTGACCTACCAGCTATTAGCCTTAGACCTTTTTCTATTACTATTCCATTATGGGTCGGTCTTTAGTTTTTGACGCAGCAAGTAGGGGAAAACAATTCTTAATTGTTGGTACCAAAAATAAAGCAGCTGATTCAGTAGAGTGGGCTGAATAAAACATAGAGCTACTATCATTTCTTCATTATAAATTGAGATCTTCTCCGTCCCATTTCACGGATGCATCGCATTGAGAAGCCAGGAGCTTACTTCGAGTATTTATGACTCTGGTGGCAACACGTGACAGGCGAATGACATGATTCTCGAGGAGTTACACGACGGCCATGTGATGATGCATCAAATAGATGCAAGGGTGGCTACATCTATCTCATTGAGTATGGCTATAGGATAGGGTACTAAAAGACTGGGCGAAGATATGGACCTACGTGACGTGTATAAGATCATCTTCTATTTCAATCGGATATGCCCCTCCTTTAATCTATCTACCAGCAAAGACAGGTTAGAATGGTAATCTATGCTAGGAGTGCCCCTTACCTTAAACCTTAAGTAGCTCACTGAAGGAAGTGTGAAAGTAAGCAAGCAAAGTCTCAACGTACATTATAAACTCTGTGATGATCATAGAATTTTTGATTCTTTCTAGCTCTTATTTCCTTCACGCATGTTAAGGACTGGACTCCTCTTCTCTGGAAGTCTAATGGTTTGGGGGACGTCGATTCCCTGGATTTTCTGGCTTCCCTTTCCCTTCAACCAGCCACTCTTTTAGTTCCCAAAATATATATAATCCAGAATCCTTTTAAGCGCCGAAAAGAATGGAACACTGTTTCGCTCTGTTGGATGCGTCGGATCCCGTATAACAAGCGAGCTCTTTACCCTCAAATTCAAACATGTGGGCGCAAAATGCTATCCTTGTTCTGGACCACTAGCGTCATTGAGACTGCCACCTTCCTATTTGAGTAAGGAATGAATATCGATGAGATGGGCTCATTCGACTAATCAGTGATCCCTGGGCCTACCTAACACAGATGTCCCTGAAATAGGGGATTGGTTGATCGGAAAGCTCAGGCAAGAGTAGGACATTCCATACAAATCTTTCTGATCCGCTAGCTGTCAATTATTCTTTAAACAATTAAATAAAGTCCAAAAAAAAGTACGTTATATATACTAACTACACTATATACGATACGATATTCAGAAAAAAAGGACTATTTGTAACATGCGAATTGAAAGCGAAAAAAGGCAGTTCCTGAGCTCAGTTGATTCTTGAAGCAGTAGCTCTGGATCAAGAGCTGGATGCTTACCTTATTATTATGAAATGAAAAGGAGAAAGAGCTTTTTTTGTAGCGGTTGCTCGACCAAAGCCGGTCAAAGACTCGATTATATGCCTGATATTGCCAGAAGACCGATGAGACTTACCTATTTTGACTTCTATCAAGTTTCTTTCTTTGCTACAGCTGATAAAAATCGTTGTTTGAGACAATGCATATGTAGAAAGCCTATTTGGTTCTAGTAGTTACTTTACTAGATTTTTTTTTTCTTTCTATAGTGGAGATAGTCGCACGTAATGACAGATCACGGCCATATTATTAAAAGCTTGTGGTAAGAATGGGTTTCGTTCAGAAAGGGGAGGGCCCGCTGTCTAGACTGCATTTCGGGAGTTTGAACACCATCCCATTTCAACCTAAAATACAACCCTGTCAAAGACTGTCAAGACAAGAAAGCGAGATCCACTGGAAATAGAGGGAGAAGCCAAGCGTAATCAAGTCCTTAGCAGCCAAAAGCAAACTCGGAGCTCTGTCCGTGAAGATCCCACCAGAGCGCCTTCTACTTCTAATAGGCCATGAACTAGATCAGAATCATTCTCAACGAGTCCATAGGAAGTGATCCCGTTCCGGAGAATGCATAACTTTCGAATTGTGGCTTGTCTATTAATGGAAATGGGCTCATGAGGTTTCCCCGTAGGAAGGGAATGTGTGGGGCATCCCCTTACTAAAATGGGCCGATGAGCTTTAACCCCTGGGCGGGATCCTAATGGTACAAAATCTGGAAAAAAATCGATTGGAATAAAAGAAATCAGTAAAAAAATACCTCGCTGGTCACATTCGATTTCTTCATTCCGGATTTCTCCATTCCTTCCTATATGCCTTTCTAGAACCCGTCTAAGTAATGTGCGCAGTACAAAGTTCATGATGCAGAACTCATTTGGTTCATCCTATTGGTGTGACCCATCCGAAATAAGTATTTATTCAAGGATCCTTTCATGCATTATGTTAGGTATCAGGGAAAATCAATTCTGGCTTCAAAAGGGACGTTTCTTTTGATGAATAAATGGAAATTTTACCTTGTCAATTTTTGGCAATGTCATTTTTCTCTGTGTTTTCACACAGGAAGGAATTCGAAGATCCGATCTTTTCACATGCAATCCTCGATGAGATGATTCAATTAGGCCCGTTTTTGATCCTTTACCAACGCATTCAATGGATTCCACCATGAACCGGATAGTCAGTCTATTTCCATCAGCCGGCCGGTGGGAGCGAGAAGTTTGGGATATGTTTGGTGTTTCTTCCATCAATCATCCGGATCTACGCCGTTCCATGGTGTTCTACCTTTGCGTAGTCTCGGTCCACAGTGGAAGGCTCCGCACCTGAGCCTCGTTAGACTCAGCTGAAGTGTAAGGTGTAAGTGAAGAAAATAGAAGAGATGAAGTCCGTCCCTTAGCAATTCTCTGAGCTTGCTTTCCAGTCTATCTTCAAAAGTAGAGAAGGTTTAGCGGTCAGGTTCTCTTCCTCTGTGCATCTCTGTGATGGGTAAATCTCCATAAAAAAGGGACAACTTTCGTGTAGTTTGTGATTGGATGTAACTGTTAAGATTTTCTCTAAGCCTTATTCTGCAGATCAAAGAGCGACGTAATTCCCCATTCATCCGAAATAGTATTTTAGTAAAGAAGAGCTGCCTACGTACCTTCTCTTTTCAGCAAAAAAAGAATCAAGTCCCACGTAGTTCACAGTTAATCAGTTAAATAGATCGCGTTTTTGAATTAGACGATGGTCCTAAAGCCGGGTCCTTTTCCTCTTATTTTTGTCGAAAAAAGCCTGGAAATGCTTTAGGAAAGAAAGATCCCAAGCTTATGCTGAATTGAGAGTGGACTTGCCTTGGTCTTCTGTGAGTTCCAGAGATTCAGATCAAGGTAGTTCAGTTAATTTCTTCTTTCATTTTCCTTTCCTGCATCTTTCTTTCTATCCATAGGTCGGCTTCGCGCAGATAGATCTTTGCCGGGGGAGATTGGTGCCCCTTGAGGTATGCCCTTCCGTAGTATGGACAACGTCATTGTCCCTCATGGGTCACTGCTCCTGGACAAACACCCCAATAAAGCAGTGTGTGCGCAGAGTGCTGTAAGCACTGGTTATGAGGCAATTATGATAGAAGTATGAATAACATTTATTGCATGACTCTAGTTCATACATATTACCCATATATGCTGACTTGGTGCATTTTGTTATGCTGATTTGATTAAATATGTACATATCATCTATATATATATATATATACTGATTTTGTGCATTTTATATGTTGAGTTAGATCTGTGCATATCATCTATATATGCCGATTCTATGCATTTTTATATGTTATTGGATTGGATCTGTGCATATCATCATATATGTTGATTCAATGCATTCTATTACATTATTTGGATAAATGTACTTCTATGTAGTATTTTTTTTATCTATTGAGATTATATAAATTGATCAAGATGGCAAGCGAGTATTTTGGAAGTCTTACTGTCTTCACTACCTTGTTGGGATAAATAAATTTGTTGTGTACACGTTAATATTTTGTACTAGGGCTGGCCAGTGGGCCGGGACGGCCCGACCCCGTCCCGAGCCTGCCCCGGTCCCGCCACGACCCCGCTTAAAAAAAAAATAAAAATAACGGGGGCGGGACTCGAACTCGGGACGGGACGATGTCTCATCCCGCCAGACCCGAGCCCGCCCCAGGCCCGCCTGACCCGACCCCGCCCCGAGCCCGTCCCAACCCCGACCCCGACCCCGCCCTTTTCCCCCCTTTGCAAAAATGACCGTTGCACCCAGTCTTCATCCGCAAAAGCATATAAAGCCAACGACCATTTTAGATTATGGCCGTTGGCCAACGGCCATTTTAGGCCCCCCCTCCCCCAACCCCCTACCCCTTAATATTTATTTTTAACCCATAAGTTATTATATTTACACTTTAACCCAATTTTTCAACTATAAATAACTCATTTTCTCTTCATCTTTCTCACAAATCTTCCTACAATCTCTCTAATTTCTCAGTATATCTCTCTACAAGTCTACATTGTTTGCTAAATATTCAATTTTATTAATTCATTTGGGAATTGGGAGTGAAGTTGGCAACTAGCTTGAGGATCTTCCATCGAGCAAAGTTTCAAATTTCAACCTCTCGACACGTCGACGTTACATCGGCGTTTGGTACATTCGTTCCTTCATTAAATTATTATTGTCTGTTTATTTTATATTTTTATTTAGCGCACTTAATTTTATTGTCTTTAATTATTTATTATCATAATTAAAATGGAAGGATTAAAAGGTATGTTTAAGGGTAAGGGTAAGGGTGCTTCTTCTAGTAGGGGCAACCAGGGCAAGGGTACTTCTTCTAGTCATCTTATTCCTACACAGGATGATTTTGTTGATACTCAACATTTTCCTACAATACTATTAGATTTAGACCAGGAGCTATTTTCTGGAACTCAAGAAGACTTTAATTTAGACGATGATCTAGATGATATACCCACTAATGTTGATGACAACACACCCACTAGTGCACCTTCAACCGAAATACCTCCTATTCCCCCTAGTATGAGACGAGGTCCAAAGCAAAACGACCATTAAAATCGGATGCATGGACATTTTTTGATAGGGACGTAGAGAATCAAGTAGCCATATGTAAAATTTGTAAAAATGTTTTAAAATTTAAAAGCGGAAAAGGTCACGGTGGGACGGGGGTTTAATTAGACACGTAGTAAGTGCTCATCCAACTAGGTATGCCCAATACCAGGCTTCAAAACCGGGTGCGCAAACGCCCGCTCCATTGGGACAAGGTTCACATACGATCTTGTCCCGGACCAAGTACGGGGTCAAATTAACCCTATGACGGGGGAATTGTAGGCTCTAAATACAATAAACATAGAGATAGGGAAGCAATATCAAAATTAGTTGTTGTGGAGGGTTTGCCTTTTTCATTTCCTTCATCTCCGGTTTTATTCATTACATTAGAGATATATATAATCCTGCTTTTAACGGTTTTCCTAGATCAAGCTGTTAAGAGAGATGTATTTAAATTCGCGCATGAATATCAACAATATTTACGTTTTTCATTATATCATTTTAATGGCAAAGTATCTATCACGTCTGATATAGGTCGTAGTACTAACGGCCATGATTATTTAACTGTAACTTGTCATTGGATAGATTATAAATGGTCTATGCAAAAACGTATTTTAGCATATAGATATATAGATGATAGGCACTTTGGTACTTTTATTGCGAGAAAATATTTATCAAGTGTGCGATTATTACGGAATTACCGATAAAATTATGACTATTACATTAGATAACGCTTCTAATAACAATTACGCAATTACAATGTTAAAAAATAGTTTAACTCCATCTTTTTCAGACCATTTTCATATAAAATGCGCGTGCCATATATATAACTTAATTGTAAAGGATGGTCTATCACTTTTTGAAGACATTCTTAGTAAAATACAATTTGCTATAAACTTTATTTTTAAAAGTAATAAAGTACAACATAGAAAAGAATATAAAAAAACTTGTCACGATTGTGGACTACCTTATAGAAGAATTCCACAAGAAGTATCCACTAGGTGGAATTCTTTATACGAGCAACTACTTGTTGCTTATGACTATAAATTACCTATAACTTTATTTTTTAACTCTCATAATAAAAAGCCAGCTGATATGATTTTAGATAGTGATTGGGTAAAAATTTCCGAACTTATTGTATTTTTAGAGAAATTTTTTCAAGCAACAAAAGAATTTTTCGGTATATATTATCCTACTATTTCAACTATGTTATTTTATATAACTCTAATATTTTTATTACTTAGTGAATATATGGAAAACCCAGCTTATAAGGCAGCTATTAAAAAAATGTTTGTCAAAATTAAAAAATATTTTATTCCTATTCCCTCTATTTATATTATTGGTTCTGTATTAAATCCTACTATTAAAATAGATGGTACTAAATCACTAATTGAAACTATTTACGATTGTATAGAAGTACTACCAACTCCAAGTCCCAAAAATCTGAATCACCCACCACCTATTGAACAAACTAAAGAAGAAGCGGTGTCTAGCGTAGAACACCAATGCAAAAATATATATAGATTTTATCAACAAGAAAATGCTAGTAACGTACCGGCTTCCATACCATCTTCTTCATCTTCAACACAACCTCACAAAAGACATCTTGTTTACGCGGCTAGTATTGAAAGCCTCGAAATAGAATGTGCGGCCGTACCTCTACTACTAACCAAATTAGCGAGTTGGATATTTTTGTTTTGCGGGGTTACGTACCGTATCAAGAAGTTATCAATGAAGATGGACAAGAAGACTTTGAAATCTTTGGAGGGGAATGAGAAGACCTTTCCGACACTTTCATTGATGGCTCGAGATGTTTTGAACATTCAAGCGTCATCAGCTGCGTCGAAAGCGCTTTTTCTCGCAGTGCGAGATATCAAATAGGAGACCACGGACACTCATTGGCCGAGAGACGACTTGGAAATTGCGGTATTATTCGAGAGATTGGATACGAGCGGAGCGAGAAGGTGCGGTCAACCGAAGATCAACGAAGAAGATGATGAAAACTACAACGAAATCTTAACCGAATGTAGTGGAAGCGACGTGGATCAATTTGACCAACAAATACCAATTCCAACAGAAGAACCACATGAAATCATCAAGCAATTAGAACAGTTTTTTTGAGAATGTAATTTTTTTAATTGCAATTTTATTATGTAATTTGCAACTTTTGGACAACACCACAAAGTTGCAATTTAGATTTTAGACAATTGTATTTGTATTACAAAAAAATCATATGTCTATTAAATAATATAAGAGGCACAAAAACAGCCTTGAGATGTTTTTATTACACTATCTTATTTTGTTTATTGAGTTTTTTTTATACATATGTTATTTAAAAAAAAAAAAAAAAAAGGAAAACCCGACCGTACCTCGCCCGAGCCAGAGCCCGCCCGGCCCGCCCGCCCCGATACCGACGGGATCGGGATCGGGATGGACCTGGAGCGAGTCCCGCCGACCCGACCCCGCTAGACCTGACCCTGACCCCCTGGCTCGTCCTACCCCGACCCCGACCCCGCCAGACCCGAGCCTGGCCCACTGGCCACTCTTATTTTGTACTCATGCTAAACTTGTTACACCTTTTTGTGTAGGTTATGTTTGAGACTATGTAGTGTTCGTGGGAGATCATGGACATACCAACGATTCAAAGTTGAATTGTTTTATTTGTTTGAGACGATGTAGTCATTTGTTTTATTTGTTTTCCAAACAAATGTTGTACCTTTAATTCAAAGTAGCATGTCATTCTTAGTAGCTCATGACTTGTGACACTAGTCTTGGGGGTCCTTATGTATAGTTTTGCATTGTATTAAGTTGGATAAAATTTCATTATATTATATTGCTGCACTTTCTTTTGATTAAATGTATGAGTTTTGAGGTTGCTTTAAGACCGTCTTACCTACCGTGTAGGGTTAGGTATCATCACAACCTAGATGAGATTTTGGATCGTGACACTATGAGTTTAGAACCCTTCTTTCTTCATCTGTTGAAGACATGTTTGTAAACACAACTACCACAAAAAATGAAGAAAATAGACAAACCCCAAGTTAGTGTTTAAGGAATATATGTGGTTTGTATGTAAAATGAATATATCATGTATGGAATGTGGTTATCTAACACAGTGTACGTAATGCGTAAGAATCATGAATGAACTTTGTATGTATGAAGTTAAATTTGTATGTTACCTGATTACCATAGGCTCTGAACATGCCTTTGTTCAAGAGGTTAAAGTAGATTGTTTTAAGAGATGTTTGCCAGTTAAAAATGAGGGGGATGTGACTTTCAACACATATTGCGATTAAAGGGTCAACCATCGAGCAACATTCATACAACTAGACTTGCATTGCAAAGGGAAAACCACCAAGCCCGTAGTACGTAGTATCATCGTTCAAATGATGACTAACCGTATCAAGCAATTGCCTAAAGACATGATTGCCCCATGGATAGTTCTTGTACTCGCCGCTCTCAACCAAATCAAAGTATAACTTGCTGACTATTGTCTTGTCATCCTTAGTAAATAAGAATGTGTTGATAAAAATAGAACAATGGTCTTCACGACATTCTCATCACCTATCCAAGTTTTATTTGTAAAGATTCTAACCAACTCCTTTGATACCTTATCATGGGTTGAGAAGTAACTTGTTCATTAACCTATTTGGAAAATTTGGATATGACACAAAATCATTGTCCATGCCACATTTAAGATTAGTTACAATGACAACTCTCTAATACCAAAATACAGCTTATTCTCATTTAACCTAACTATAAACATATCGTCCCTATCATTATCAGTCTGTACACACATCAAGCTATGAATTTGTGGTGGTTGAACTTTCATCTTTGACAAATCAAGGAAGAATCCACAAGGGAATCCATAAACATATGTAATTGTGATTCGTTAAGGGAATCCTTATTTTCATCAATAACATTTGAATTGGTGTAAGAGCACCAGTGAGTTTATTGCTTCTTTTCTTGAATGCGGAGTAAATAATAGGAAATTACTACATGAAGTAATTACAAAACTGTCTATTGAGATGTTGTGGTGTCAGTAATAGTTCAAGAGCTTAAATGAAGTTTTGATTGACAAACTACGTATACAAGAATATCAAGCACAAGAAAGAATGAAGGAAGATGCAGAAGAACCAAATCCTAAATAGATCTCCAAAGGAACTAATAAAGCAGTCACAACTGAAGAGGAACTGGTCCTTCAGAAGAATCAATTGGAGACTATATGAAGAAATTATTTTGTCCAGACTAGGAGAATTGGAAATTTGACTCATTTCAATTCTACAAGGAACTGGAGTTCAATATATAGAAATATTATCATGAATTGAACACATGGAATTATCTTGAAAAAAGAGAAGATTTGCCGAATACGTGTAGAGAAGGAAAGAAAGAAATCCATATCAAACAAGGATTGTTTTTGTACAATTAATGGAATGAAGTCTTGGATGGATTTGGAGAATTGAAGGCGTCCATCACTACTATAAATACAAAACATCAAAAAACTTTAGAGCTTGACCACAAATAAAGAGAGAGACATCTAGAGTGAGAGCATAGTCAACAACACCAAGAGTCTCGAAGGATCTAACTACAACAACATCAAAGAACCTGTTCCTATCAAGATTTTTCATACTGTTCTTGAGTTGTACTAGTTAGGTTCTTGTGATTCCTTAACAATATTTTATTTAAATTCTTAGTTGATTGTAGTAGGTATTATTTTGGGTTTGTAAGGGACTTCATTGATTGAGTAGAGCCATTGAAGAATAGAGAAGAGAGATAGCCAACAAACGTATGATTTGTTGAGAAAAAAGTGTTGGGGTAGAGACTGTTTGGAATATTTTATTAGTTGTACAGGTTATTGTAACCTTAAAAGTTGCTCGAGTTTAGAAACTTCCTACAGAGGCAGGTCATGGCTTTTCCTTTATTGGTCAAAGAGTTTTCCACGTGAAAATACTTATATTGATTTACTTATTATTCAATTTACATTCTTGTATTGTTGCTCAAAGAACCTGATTCTTTGAGTGCTTAGATCGTAGTCAAACTAACAATTGGTATCAGAGCTAGATATTTCAACAAAAGCTAGAACATTAAAAGATTGGAGATGGATGCACCTCTTGGAGTTCAAGAAAATCAAGCAACTACAAGACCATGCTTTAGTGACAAATACTACAGCTGGTGGAAAGCAAGAATGCAAGACTTCATAATTGGTAAAGATCTTGAATTATGAGACATAATCATTAATGGTCCAACAGTTCCCATGACAACAGATGACAAAGGTAAGAAAGATGTTTCCCAAAAGAGAGAAGACTTGTAACACTCCATGTTTTTGGCTTAGGTTTGAACTCATTAAATGCTTATGGTTTATCCCGAATTTGAGTAATAAAAATATTGCATTAGATATAAAAGGTCATTTAAAAATAACTTGGGGTGTAAAGGTTTCCCTAAGGCCAATAATTTGGGGTGTAAAAGTTTTAATTGAGTTTTAATAAGGCCTCACTTCAAGCGCGTTTAACTTATTATTCATAGTGAATCTGGGAAAACCCAAACATGAAATTTTTATTCCTTTGAAATATCTTTCCAAATAAATAAAGATCAAATACATTGGAGCTCTTTATAAAATATTACGAACGTTTTACCAATATGAGTTTCGGAGAATTAATATATCTCAGAATATTGATCCGCATTTTTTACCAGGAATTGGGCGTGTTCTGTTTAGTTTTGCTTTTTGATATGCTGCAACATATCAAAATATGCGGTAGCATATGAAAATTTGCCGCAGTATATGTATAAATATCTAGCTCGTGAAATTCTTGGGATTCTTCAATCCTACTTCATTTTGGCTGACTATTTAAGGAGAAAATCACCCTAGGACTTATTCAAACATCATAAGGTGAGTTCCTATTCAATTTCTAAGCATTATTCTGTTACGTTAATGAGAATTAACACCTATTCACCATCGAATACATAAATTTTGGGAATTCTATTCAAGATCATTGAAGACAAGAATTTTTGAGGAATCTTCGTAGGGTAAGTCCCTTATTTTCGTATATCCTTTAGAGGATTAATTTGGCTACTTGTAGCTTATTGAAAATCATTATAATACATAGGTGATTCTCGAATTACCTCGAATTTGTTTTGGGCATAAACGCCCTAGTTTTTTAAAAGTGGAAATTCATGGTATTAGATTAAGGTTCTACTATTTATCATCAAAATCGTTTGTAGAGTGATAGTTGTGTTACACCTCGTAGTTTTCTTTACCGTCGTGTCGTTAATTGATATTGATTTTCCGAAAAGCGTTGCGACCTTTTGGAAGGGTAATGAAGTTTTACAACTTATTTATGGAAGTACCAGAGTGTATGGAAGATAAACGGATTGAAGGAAATACATTTTGACAAAATCGGAAAATTTTCAATTTGACGGCCAACATTGACGGACCGTACAATTTCATACGGACCATCAAATTGGGAATATGTACCGTCAAATTTTGTCTGCAATTTGGAATCTCAAATCTGGATTTGATAGTCCAGATTGACGGACCGTACAAAATTGTATAGACCGTCAAAATGGACCGTTCTTTTGGGCGATGCAATTTGTCTGTCGGGTTTAAATTTGGTTTTGTGATTTGGGAACTTCATTTTCATCAAAAAAACCAGTTCCAAAACTCTCTCCAAACCCCCTCTAAGGTACCATATCACCCTAAGATCAAATCAAAGCAAAATCATGCAAAATTAACGTGATAAACCCCGTGGTTATCGTGAGAATTGTGTTCTCCCTATAAAATCAATTCTGGAAAATCTTGAAAGCAAAGTAGATTGCTTTTTTGAGGGGATTATTGAACGTAAAGGTAAGTTCTATCCTCCTCTACCTATTCTTATAATTAATAGATGCTTTGGAACTAGGTGGGAAGGGATTTTCATAATCGAAACTCGTAAACTTGTGAAATCATCATGGTATGACTTGTTAGGTTGTTTACTTTGAAGTATGAGTTGAAATTGATAAGAAAACTGGTTGTATACATTATGGAACTAAGGAAAGTACGGTTTGGAGGATTGTGGAATTGAATTACATAAGTTTTCCTTGTAAAGGAAGCCTAAGAACCCTATGTACCTAAGTTGTTCGATGATATGCTTAAGTGAGCTTTTCTATAGAATATAGATTCAATGTTAATATCAAACATCTATATGATATAGATAAGCATCCGTAAGGAGTGCAAGGACTTGTAGAAAGATTGTAGCTTCGTGGACAAGGTATGTAAGTCTATCCCCTTCTTTAAAAGCATGAAATCTAAAGAGTTTATCATTTTCAAAAGAAACATCAAAAGCTTCATTCTACTTGTATATCGTAATCTCTTGTCAAGAATTATTCATTGTTATTTCTATTCTCATGATCATTGTTGTTCAATTACTGGTTTACCTTATCATAAGCCTTCGGAAAGAAGTATTCCACAGAGTTAATTGTCAGAGACGACTAAAAGTCGTTCCAAAGTAAAGTCAAAGAGTTTTGAGTTCCAATTAGGCCTTAAGTGATATTATTACCACACACACACACACACACACACACACACACACACACACACACATATATATATATATATATATATATATATATTACTCACACCACTATTGAGAATAGTTGGTGGGCAGTTGTAGATGTATATTATACATACCCCAGGCTATAACTGGAGGGCAGACACTTACATGTGAATCCATACATACACCTCAGAGTATACCTAAGAACAGTGACATATTATACACCACGAGTTATAAGCCGAAGGTAGTTTATATAGTAAGGCCTATCCACACAGGTTTCATTTCAATTTCAGAGTTTCATTGTTTGCCCTACATGGACCACAAGTTATCAGAGTATTCATATTGCTTTTATTCCTTTCTTTACAACTTACATTTTTATATTATTATTCATGCTTTACATACCAGTACATTTCTTTCATACTGATGTCCCTTTTGCGGGGGGCGTTGTGTGTTCATGCCACATGTTCTGATAGGGGCTCTGCTAGGAGTAAGCTTCATCTTTCCTAGAGCTTCCTGGTTATATATTGAGTATGTTTTGCAGAGATATGTGCAGTATGGGTAGGTCAGGGCCCTGTCCCGACCATATGATAGTACATGTATTCATAGAGGCTCACAAACTTGTCTGGTATGTACAGTTGTTAATGTATAGCCTTTTCAGCTAGGTTGTCTTTGTTAAATCGTGTTGTGACATTGTCAGTCCTGTTTATGTATATATGTCGAGTTGACCCCCTTGCGTTACTATCACAAATTGAGTTTCATCTGTATCTTAAAGAGTGTGGCCTTATTGGCCCTCCCATGGTATTATTGTTTGTGTTATGTCCTAGTACGACCTTGCTGGATGGAAGCTCTATTAATTCAGAAGCTTGGTTATCAGAGTGGTACGCTCAGGCCAACATAACACCGGGTGACGGCCACCCACCCTAATTTAGTGTGTGATAGACTTGGTATCAGAGCAGATCAGTCCTAGGGAGTCTATGAGTCGTGTCTAGTAGAGTCTTGTTTATGGGTGTGTTATGCACCACACTTTAAACAAGAGGTTACCAAGCATTTAGGGATGGTGACTATTCTTTCACTTTATAGATCGTGCTATAGAGCCGAGTTACATGATTTTGAGTCTAATTCGTGCTCTAATCCTTTTTTCAGTCATGCAAGTTACTACGAGAGCTACCGCTAGTCATTGGGCCAGTGCTGATAGGGGTGAAAGCACTAGTAATGCCCCGCCAAACTAAGTTGATATAATTGAAGCTCAAGAAGAGTCACACTCCCATGTATCACATGTTCCACCCCCATAGGAAGAGATTAGACGAGGTGTAGAGCCTCCAACTCCTCAGGACACAGTACCTTCAATTCCACAGAATCCGGTTCCCCCCAATTCCTCCACTTGAGTCTTCTGAGCAAGGTGTGGAAAATGTCGTGCATTTATTAACACAGATAGTAGCTACATAACAACATCATATAAGGGATTCTACGGGATTTGGGTATTTTGATTACATTAGAAGTTCTAGGACTCAAGAATTTCTTGGGTTGAGTCCGCCAGTATTCACTAGGACTGATCCAAATGCGCACCCTCAATACTTTATTTATCAGATGTTGCGAGTATTGCGGGTGATGCATGCTTCGGAGACGAAAGCGGTAGAGTTGGCATTTTTTAGGTTACGAGATATGGCTATTTTATTGTATGAGGCTTGTGAGAGGTCTCGAGAACCAGATGCACCTCCAGTTATGTGGGAGGAGTTTTTAGAAGCCTTTCTCGATTAGTACTTTCCTTTATAGATACGAGAGGCCATAGTGGAGAAATTTTTAAACCTCAAACAGAAGGGCAAGAGTTTAAGAGAATACAATTTGCAGTTTGACTCTTTGTCTAGGTATGCTCCAAATATTGTGGACACAACGAGGGCTCGAATTTATTGGTTTGTAGTGGGTTTAGATCCACATCTGACTAGGGAGTGTATGACAGCCTTGCTGAATAGGGATATGGATATTGCTAGGATACATGCATATTCTCAGGGTGTCGAGGACCGCAAGCGGCAACATCAAGATGATAGAAATGTAGAGAGGGAATTGACCAAAAGAACTAGGTCAACTGGGTCATTTAGAGAGGCAACGGGTAGCTCTAGGCAACAGCTTTCCAGATGTCCACCTTGGTTTGCTAATAGCTCTCCATTCCAATTTCATGAGCCAAATTATGACATGTATGCTCAGTTAGGACCCGAACAGGGTTCGAAAGCCTTTGGTTCTCAGAGGCAAGAAAGTTTAGGACTGATGAGACCTTCATTGCCTCCATGTAGTCAGTATGGTAGAACACATGCATGACAATGTCATCAAGGTTCTGATGTGTGTTATTCATGTGAAAATCCTGGTCACTATATACGTCAGTGCCTAAGAAGAGGTAGAGATGATGCAGCTCAGCCATCGAGATTGACATCAATATCTTCATCGAGTGTATATCCACAGAGTAGTGGCCCGTAGACTTCAGCAGGCAAAGGCAGAGGCTGAGAAGGAGCCTCTAGTTCAGGCGGTGCTCAGAATTGCATCTATGCTTTATCAGGTCACCAGGATTTGGAGTCATCTCCGGATCTTGTCACAGGTATATTAGATATTTTCAGTTATAATGTTTATGCATTGCTAGGTTCGAGCTTCAATTTATCCTATGTTATGCCCTTTGTTGCTACAAAATTTTGATTTGAACTAGAGTTGTTGTCTAAGCCATACAAAGTAGCTACACCGGTTGGTGAGACAATTGTAGCACGGTGAATTTATAGAAATTGTACCGTGACAGTTTGTAATCGCCATACTTTGGCTGATTTAGCCGAGTTGCCTATGGTCGAGTTTGACGTCATTATGGCACGGATTAGTTGGCTTCTTGTTATGAAAATGTCAATTGCCGAACAAATATTGTTAAATTCAGTATTCCAAGCGAGCCGACTCTTGAATGGAAAGGCAATTATGCTATGCCTAAAGACAGGTTTATTCCTACCTGAAGGCTCGAAAAATGATTTCCAAGTGATATGTTTATCATTTAGTTTGTGTTAGGGATGCAGATGCAGAGCCTCCGACCCTTTAGTCTGTCCCTGTAGTTAATTAGTTTCCCTATGTATTTTCGGATGAGCTTCCGCATATCCCTTTAATATAGGAGATCGAGTTTACTATTGATGTACTTCTAGATATGTAGCCAATATCTGTACCTACTTACCGAATGGCTCCTGCCGAGTTGAAGGAGTTGAAGGATTTATTGGAAAAAGGTTTTATCAGGCCTAGCACTTCTCCATGGGGCGTGCCAGTATTGTTTGTTCCCAAGAAGGATGGTTCCCTATAGATGTGTATCGATTATATACAATTGAATAAGGTCACTATCAAGAATAATTATCCACTTATGAGGATCGATGATTTATTTGATCAGTTGCAGGGTGCTAAGTATTTTTTAAAGGTTGATTTAAGGTCGAGATACCACCAGTTAAGGGTAAATGAGAGAGATATTATGAAGACAACCTTTCGAGCCAGGTATGGCTATTTTGAGTTTCGGGTAATGTCTTTTGGACCCACTAATGCGCCATCGACCTGTATGGATTTAATGAATCAGGTCTTTAAGCCATTCTTAGATATGTTCATGATTATGTTTATTGATGATATTCTGGTGTACTCACGAACTGAGGCAGACCATGCAGATTATCTCCGAGCGGTGTTACAGATGCACCAAAACCCTAAGCTATATACCAAGTTTTCTAAATGCGAATTCTGGTTAAACTCTGTTGATTTTTTTGTCCATACTGTCTCATCAGAAGGTATTAAGGTGGATCATCAAACGGTTGAAGTTGTAAAGAATTGGTCGAGGCCCACGACTCCTACGGAAGTACGTAGCTTCTTGGGCTTAGCAGGATATTATCGAAGATTCATGGAGGAGTTTTCTTCTATCTCCACACCTATACATAAGCTTACTCACAAGGCAACTAAGTTTCAGTGGTCAGATGCATGTGTGCTCAATTTTCAAGAATTGAAAGACAGGTTGACATCCGCACATGTATTAGCTCTTCCTGAAGGTACCAATGGGTATGTGGTTTACTTTGATGCCTCTAAAGGTGGCCTAGGATATGTTTTGATGCATCACGGGAATGTTATAGCATATATTTCAAGGTAGTTAAGAAAACACGAGGTAAACTATTTGATTCATGATCTTGAGTTTGCAGCGGTAATCATTACCCTAAAAATGTGGCATCATTATTTATATGGAGTCCATGTTGACATAGTCACAGACCATAAGAGTCTACAATATATATTTCGCTAAAGGAGCTGAATTTAAGGCAAAGGAGGTGGTAGGAATTATTAAAGGATTACGATGTTGACATTTTATACCACCCCGGCAAGGCGAATGTCATAGCTGATGCCTTAAGCCGTAAGTCTATGGGGAGTTTGGATGGTATTGAAGCTAACGAGTTGGAAATAACCAAAGAACTACGTCACCTAGACAGTTTAAATATGTGACTTTTGGACACTGATGACGGAGGAGCGGTGGTGCATAATGCTGCAGAATCATCCTTGATAGCAGAGGTGAAAGCAAGATAGTTTGATGACCCCGAGTTAGTCCGAATGAAAGAGGTGATTTCCCTGCAAAAGAAGCGGATGTTGGAACTTATAGGAGACGAAGTACTTAGATACCAAGGTCGACTATATGTACCAGATGTAAGAGGGCTCTGGAGAAAATTATAGCCGAGATCCAACAGTCCAGGTATTACATTCATCCTGGTTCGACAAAGATGTATCATGACCTCCGATAGGTTTATTGGTGGAATGATATAATGAAAGATATCATAGCGTTTGTAGCTCAATGCCCGAATTTTCAGCAAGATAAGATCAAGCATCAGAAGCCTGGGGGCATGATTCAGAATATTGAAATCCATACTTGGAAATGGGAAATGATCAATATGTATTTTATCACTGGGTTACCCTGTTCTTATTGGAAGTTCGATTCCATTTGGGTTATCATCGACAAACTTATGAAATTGGCCCATTTTCTACATGTTCTCACTACTTTTTTGGCTGAGGATTATGCCAACCTGTATATAAAGGAAATAGTTCAGTTGCATAGTGTTCTAGTCTCTATCATATCTGATAGGGGTGCTTAGTTTATGACTCACTTTTGGAGATCATTTTAGAAATGTTTAGGCATCCAAGTGAACCTTAGCACAACCTTCCATCCACAGACTGACGGTCAGGTCGAACACATCATTTAGACACTCGAGGACATACTACAAGCTTGTGTATTGGATTTCAAAGGTAGCTGGGACAATCATTTGCCCCTTATTGAGTTTGCTTACAATAAAAACTATCATTCCAACATCAAGATGGCCCCGTATGAGGCCTTGTACGAATGGAAATGTAGATCTTTGATTGGTTGGTTTGAAGTGGGTGAAGCCGGGTTACTAGGACCCGATTTGGTCGAGCAAGCAATGGAGAAGGTAAAGCTAATCCAAGAATGCCTATTGACTGCCCAGAGTCAACATAAATCTTATTCAGATGTTCGACTCTGTAATTTGGAATTCATAGTTGGTGATTGGTTATTCTTAAAGGTTTCTCCAATGAAAGGGGTTATGAGGTTTGGAAAGAAAGGGAAACTTAGTCCCATATATGTTGAGCCATATAAAGTCATTCGCAGGATAGGCCGAGTGGCTTATGAGCTTGGACTAACCTCAAAATTGGAAGCAGTTCACCCGGTATTCCATGTATCGATGTTGCATAAATCCATATGAGATCCCTCCCGTATTGCTCCAGTGGTGGATGTGTAGATCACCAAGGATTTATCTTATGAAGAGACTCCAGTATCTATTCTAGATCACCAAGTTCGGAAGCTGATAACTAAGGAAGTTGCCTCCATTAAGGTGCTATAGAGGAATACCAATATAGAAGAGATGACTTGGGAGGCCGAATAATATATGAGATCCAGATATCCCTACTTGTTTCAATCTTCAGGTTTATACCATCACTCATGCGATACCGTTACATTATTCTTACTTCATTTATTGACCTTACTCTAAATGCCTTGTTTAGGCGATAATGTGGACACAAATATGGTGGATACAACTCAATGTACAACAAAGGATAGTTAAGGTGAGTTATGGCTAACCCTTCTTGGATTCTAACATATATAGATGGTCATGTGAGGTCAAGTTGATATTATTTTGTTATTGTGTTTCCATGTGTGGCATTAGATATATGTTTGGGATGTTTAATAAGTTTTGGATACAAAAGACACTCTGCCAAAATTTTTAGAGCTCTTGACAGTTAAGAATATCTTCAACATTTGCGGACGAATGTTCCTAAGGGGGAAAGATGTTACACCCTGTAGTTTCGTGTTTTGTCGTGTCGTTAATTGATATCGATGTCCTGGGAAGAGGTGCAACCTTACGGAAGGGTACTAAAGGTTTACATCTTATTTATGGAAGTACCGGAGTGTATGGAAGATGAAAGGATTGAAGATAATACGTTTCGACGAAATAAAAAAATTTCCAATTTGACGGCCAACATGACGGACCGTACAATTTTGTACGGATAATCAAATTGGGATTTTGGAACGTCAATTTTTGTCTGCAATTTGTATTTGACGGTCTAGATTGACGGACCGTACAAAATTGTATGGACCGTTAAAATGGACCATCCTTTTGGGCGGTGTAATTTTTTTGTCAGGTTTATATTGGGTTTTGTGATTTGGGATCTTTATTTTCGTCAAAAACCAGTTCCAAAACTCTCTCCAAACCCTCTCTAAGGTACCATATCATCCTAATATCAAATCAAAGGCAAATCATGCAAAATCAACGTGATAAACCCCGTGGTTATCGCGAGAATTGTCTTCTCTCTATAGAATCAATTTCAGAAAACCTTGAAAGAAATGTAGCTTGCTATTTGAGGGGATTATTGTACGTAAAGGTAATTTCTATCCTTTTATACCTATTCAGTGTGAAGGGATTTTCATAATGAAACTCGTAAACTTGTGAAATCATAATGGTATGACTTGTTGGGTTGTTTTACTTGAAGTATGAGTTGAATCTGATAAGCAAACTGGTTGTATACATTATGGGACTAAGGAAAGTATGGTTTGGAGGATTTTGGAAATGAATTACATAAGTTTTCCTTGTAAAGGAAGCCTAAGAATCCTATATGCCTAAGTTGTTCGATGATATGCTTAAGTGAGCTTTTCTATAGAATATGTATTAGATGTTAATATCAACCCTCTATATGATATAGATAATCATTCGTAAGGAGTAGGACTTGTAGAAAGATTGTAGCTTCGTGGAAAAGGTATGTAAGTCTTATCCCCTTCTTTCAAAAGCATGAAATCCAAAGAGTATCATTTTCAAAAGAAATATCTAAAGCTTCATTCTACTTGTATATCGTAATCTCTTGTTGAGAATTGTTCATTGTTATTTCTATTCTCATTATCATTGTTGTTTGATTACTGGTTTACCCTATCATAAGCCTTCAGAAAGAAGTATTCCATAGAGTTAATCGTCAGAGACTACTGAAAGTCATTCCAAAGTAAAGTCAAAGAGTTTTGAGTTCCAAAGAGGCCTTAAGTGCTATTATTACCATACATATATATATTACTCACACCACCATTGTGAATAGCCAGTGGACAGTTGTACATATACATTATACATACACTGGACTATAACCGGAGGGCAGACACTTATATGTGAATCCATACATATACCTCAGAGTTCCAAAGAGGCCTTAAGTGCTATTATTACCATACATATATTACTCACACCACCATTGCGAATAGCCAGCGGGCAGTTGTACATGTACATTATACACACACTGGACTATAACCGGAGGGCAGACACTTATATGTGAATCCATACATACACCTCAGAGTATACCTAAGGGCAGTGACATATTATACACCTCGAGTTATATGCCAAGGACAATTTATATAGTAAGGCCTATCCATATATGTTTTATTTCAGTTTTAGAGTTTCATTGTTTTCCCTACAAGGCCGACATGTTATCAGAGTATTCATATTGCTTTTATGTATTTCTTTACATCTTACATTTTCATATTGTTATTCATGCTTTACATACCAATATATTTCTTTCATTCTGACGTCCCTTTTTCCGGGGGCGCTGTGTTTTCATGCCACAAGTTCTGATAAGAGCTCTACTATGCTACCACAGTAGGAGCTGTCGAGTTCATCCATCAGTGAGTAAGCTTCATCTTTCTCGGAGCTTCCTGGTCAGTTATTGAGTATGTTTTGCAGAGATATGTGTAGTATGGGTAAGTCAGGGATCTGTCCCGACCATATGACAATACATTATTCATAGAGGCTTATAGACTTTTCTGGTATTAAAGTTGTTGATGTATATCCTTATTTTCTAGGTTGTCTTTTGTTGAATCGTGTTGTGACCTTGTTGGTCCTGTTTATGTATATATGTTGGGTTGACCCCCTTACATTACTATCACAGGTTGAGTTTCATCCTTATCTTATAGAGTCTCTATTCGTTCAGAAGCCTGGTTATCATAGTGGTACACTTGGGCCAACACGGCTCTAGGTGCCGGCCAAACCCCCTAGTTTGGAGTGTGACATGTTGAATGTGGAGAAGTCTGTTTGGTAGCATTTTAGCGGGATTTGAGGTATGCCTTTTTGGAACATACTTTTGATGATGGACATGATTTCGAATAAGGTATCATGCGTGTGAGGGTCAAGCTTCATGGAACCTTTGTGTGTAATACATATTAAGATATATGTACGTATTTATGATTTCCCCTATTATGGGATGGTTGAACTCGATTGCAATCGAGAATCTTCAAACTTATTTCCCCCCACAAGGGATGACTGATATTGATTTCTAAAGCTTTATTCTTTAAACATCTTTTTGCCCTATGAGTAGGTTTTCTTGATTTGAATTTGATTAATGATTTGAACATGGTTTCTAAATTGATTAATGACTTGATCCCCTATTACGCGATGATGAACTAATTCATAATGAACGTTAGGGATGCTATAATTAATGATTCAGCTAATATGTCATGATTGTTATTATACATGTTTGGGCCTTTTGGGAAAGATATGCTATTATAGAGGACAAATAGCTATTATGGATCCTAATATATCTCTTTTGAGCATTGTTGTGTTAGTATAAAGTATGATTGATCACCGTGGTGTGATATCACCCGTGCATCTATGAGTAATGAGATCCTACATTGGTTCTTCCGGTTTTGTTACACCTAATTTTCGCATATAGGATGAACCACATTACTCTACCTGTTCTATGTTTAGCATATGTGAAATAGTAAATAACAATAAAGTAAGGACACATCACTTTTACGTGGAAATCACCCGGCTCACAAGTGTAGTAAAAACCACGACCTACACCTTTGTAGGATTTATCCCCAACTCCACTACAAAGTGAGCCTATGCAAATTCTAGTTAAAAACTCTATAACCCAGGAACTATAAACTCTAATCTCTATCTCACTAATCTATCCTGACTAGTAAGCAACCTTCAAGTTGAACTCCAACATGAAGTTGAATTTGACTGATTGTTTATACCTGTACAATATGCTTCTATGAAAGAGGATTAAGTTACAACTCGATAAACAATCCTAATACATAAAGCTACACTCAAGAACTGTAAAACATAAAATCTATTTCACAGGATCTTTAATCTTATTCTTGTTGTATTAGGCGACACTTCTTGAATCAGAACTCTCAATATAACATAGAAAGTTGTCGCTCAATATCCTGATTTCTCTGTTTGTGATTGCTCAATGTCTTTATGGCACGACTTGATATTTATAGCTGTTGGTCTTCATCAATGCGACTGACCTAAACCCTGCTTGATACGACCCATCAAGGTAGAATAGGGTTTGAGGTAGTTTCAATTATTACACCTTCTCGCATATTTAGTTTCCTTGTATGACTAGCAAATATCTTGATAAATATAGTGCGAAATCCTGATAAGTATAACACAGAATCCTACCTCCTTGTATGCCAAGTATTTACCATAAGAAACACAAATCCTAGTTGCTGCAGGATTTATTTGGAACATGTTCTTGGACCTAGTTAAAACACCTGGTACTCCAACCACTAAATTTTCTGACTGTATGAGCTGGAATATCTTTATATAATTGTTACATAAATCTCCTCTTGTACATTCTACATCTAGCTTTGACCTGCTTATGATATGTTGAATGGAATATGTTGACAAACATGTTTCATTCATCATGTGTTGCTCTGTGTCTGTTTCTCTTCACCTTTGCTCTAAGCTCGATTCATTTAACTTTTTACTACATCTTTTCTCTAATAGATCAACTCCACAGTCCTGGTTCATTCAACCACTACACCTACTTACCCTTTGAGGTAGAACATGTTTGCATGCTTATTCTGTTCTACATTGAACTACTATGTAGTTGATTCATGTCTTTGACCTTTGTACTCATCTGTATCTGTCTCTGTGATAGAAAATTCCATGGACCTTTGAACCCGCAACAAAGCCAGCGTTGCTTTAGTTCATTCGCCTTGTGCAATCTCTTTGTTAATCATAAAAAGTAACGCTAGTCATTCTTGCTAATTCCAACACAGAGGATCCCCTATGCATCTATTGGTTGTTTTTCCGTGAGTTGGCATGTAATATTATTTGGTTGCCCTGAGTTGGCATGTTGATGATCTTGAAAGATCTTAATGCGAATAATAACATCACTACTGTTTTACACCAAACTTTCATAATTTACATTGATTATTGAATTTCAAAGATTTAATTGATTTGAAATGGCTTTGAATGGCATGATATCACACTCAAACATAAAGAACTGAAATGGACTTATTTCTTCACTGAGTTTCATGGATCACTTTTTTTACTAAAGTTGAACCGTTTAACTGATATTGTTTCATTATACTTATTATTATGATTATTTTATTATATAAACTATTTCCCTTAGACACTTATTGAGTACCTAGCACTCAGACATACCATTGTTATTTTTGATGGTATGTTAAGTAATAGAGAAGAGCAGACACAAGCCGAACACACAAACTATGAGTACTTGCTACTTTTGAGTATTCATGAGCCCACATTCTTGTTCATGGGGTTTCTCGAGTCATTTATTATTTCTTCTTAGTTTCAGGTTGTGTCATGAGTTACATTATTTTCTTAGAAGCTCTATAGACAAGTGTCATACCGGGGGTAGTACTTGTTGGCATCTTGTCATGTGTAGAGGATATTGGTGATTATTATTATTTATATCATTTGCTAATTCTTACTAAATATTATCTTAACTTAATTCTGCATAAGTGGATTAATTAATAAATACGGGGCATTGTTTGTAGTTGTTATCTTTGTAAGATGCTTCTGGTGTGGTTCCTTAACATCGAAAGCCTGTTGCGTCAGGATGGTTTTTGGGGTGTGATAAGCTTAGTATCAGATCTTAAGGTTTAAAAGTGTCCTAGGATTGTCTGTGGAGATGTGTCTAGTGGAGTCCTCTTCATGTAGACTGTCCACCTGTATGGATGTATGACTACCGGTACATAATAGCTGCCTCTCAATCTTATTAATTCCAAATTGTGCTGTAGAGCTTAAGCTTCTCTTTAGGATAGTTCTTATGCATTTGATACTCGTGCTGCAGCTTCTTACCAAGTGAATAATTCTACAATGAAGTGCATATTGGTTGTAATGTATAGTGTGATGGGTGGTACAAAGTCACCCAAATTGTATAGTAGGTGCTTGGTGTATATATGGTGATTGTAGTATGTTGTTGTTAATGTTTTCAGACGGGTATACAAAAATGGCATTAGTCCTAATTATAAGGGGGGCTCTGCCAAAATTTTGGTAGGTCTAAGAGACTTGTTAAGATGTATAAGGTTTACAATGCAATAGACACACCCTTATCTAAAAAAAAGGGGTTTACACTCATCTGATATTAAGTTACGATTGATGAAGTGTTAGGATCAGTCTACTCCTATGCGCTCCAAGAACCTGTTTCTTAGAACTATTTGCATAAGAAGGTAATGCAGTGAAATAAAATATGAACACAAAATTTCACGTGAAAAACTTCTTGCTCAAGGGATTAAAAAACGACCTATCTTTCCTATAGGATTTACCAAAATTCCACTATAATCAGGAGCTGTTAACGAGTTTACAAATTCCTTGTAACACATAAATGACATATTGCTTAAACGGTCCACCTAAACAACCTAGTTATTTTCCATAGATCCAGTAACTAAGAACCGAACACCTATTACACAATATTTATAAAGGTAAATATGTGGGAATCACAAAAGAACCTAACTACAACTAAAAAAATCGAAGGGATAAGTATATATAAGCTCAGGTTCTTTGTTATTGTGACAGTTGGCACTTCTTGAGACGAAGGTGTTGACTATGCTCACTCTTATCTCTCAATGAAGTATTTGCGGTTGTGGCTTCCAAGATCCAATGCTTGATCATGCTGTCTTTATTTAGAAGTAGTTGATGCCTTCAATCATTTATTCCAAGAAGGTTATGGTTTCATTAATTGTACCAAAAAAACCAAACATTGTTTAACTTAGATCCTCCTTCTTTCCATGTTTGCACATCGACCATCTTGTCCTACTTCAATGCTAATTTACATGTAAATCTACTTATGATATTTGAGATATTACCATAACTCTAAGTCCAACTATTTATCGAATAAGATTCAGTCAATATTATTTTTTCTCCAATGTCGGCATGGAATAAGTTCCAGTCTCCAGTTGTATGATAGTAAGGATCAGTTCCTTCGAGCAGTTCCTCTAAATGTTGTGACTGTTTCACCGAGTCCTGTGGAAATCTGCTTGGACATCTGGTTCTTCAAATGAATCATTCCTTACTTATCCCATTGATTGTCATCAGGCACATTGTTTGTCAAATCATTAAAACTCCAATATTAAGCTCATGATCATTGAGCCAGCAACTACTCAACAATTTCCCCCTTTTTGATGATGAAAAACACATATCGGCTTAATATAACTTCATGTGCATTCTGACCAACTTAATTCTTTATCATCAGGTCTGGATCATCTCTTAATGTGCACATTTAACCAGCTTACTTCGTTCTTCAGATCTAGATCAGTTCTTCCCCTTAAACATTGCTACTATGTTGATAATATTCCACCTTAAAACCAACACTATCTTGTTTTAACACTTCAACTTTGTGTTGATGTAACTAAGGCTCACTACACGAGGTTTGTAAGCTCACAGTAGTTCACCCTTGAGTTCAGCAAGGCTTGTAAGCTCACTGAGTTGTTAAGACTAAGTAAAGAGGATTACTAATTTTTTTTAGTAGGGACTAACCTTCCACTCATTGCAACATTATAGGCAGCTAGGTTATATAGAACCTGTAATGATATGTAGACTTTGATGATAAGTGCGAGGATGAGGTTCTTCAGCTCAGGACATAATTCTCCACTCCTATCTCTCCATTATTTTCCTCTCTTATAACTCATCATCCAGTGCATATGACTGCATTATTTTATAGATTAGGAACGAGTTCCTTTACATTGACTATCTTCTAATAGGATTGTTCTTTTATAAGTAAGAAACATGCAACTGGGGATATATACTATGCAACTTTTCATCTTCCGACATCTTTGACTATTCTTCAATCTGCTATAGTCATGTATTATCTGTACCTGATATATCTAATATTGGCACATGATCTGTGTATATGAGTTGAATCCTCCTTTTTGACATCATAAAAAATAATGAGCATGTACAAGAGCTCTAACAACTTAATCTAGTTAAAACCATAAAAAGAATATTCACATGCACCACTTTAAGTCATAAGACCCAACCAAAATATTGTTACATATCAGTCTATATTGTCAAGAATGATATGAATGTCAAGTCGATATTTGGTAGGATTTGGGCTTGATATAAATTGCGAGGGGATAGAGACTAGGTTTTTTAAGCTCAATTTCATTAGTAGGTCCATTTATAGGTGAGTACATATATCCTCATTTGGTACTCTTTTGTTCAGTTTAGTTCTCCCTCTCAATCATCTCCATCTTTATCTTTCTTCATACTTACTACCTTTATTTTGACTCAGCTTGTTTTTTATATTCCTGATTGTTAACTTCCGTCTTGTTAATCCCTTTACCTCCTAGACACTAACTCTTCAAATATTTCTCCATGTGTCTTTTTTTAAAGTTCTTACTCCTATCCTTCCCTCTGGGTCACTTCTTGTGTTATATAGTAATAGATATTTCAATTTATTAGCAAATGTGACTTCAAAAGTTTTTTATTGATGATCATTTGATGTTGGTTGAAGTGTCTACCAACCAATTAATATGGAGTTGTAAACAATGGAGAGGCATTGTGAGTTTGGGTATTGGTATAGGAAAACTCAAGTTGGCTTCTTTATGGAGGGAGTTTTCATAGCTCACTAGGTTGGATTGGTAGTATATACATATTTAAGCAACTTTGAATTAGAAAGGAGGCTCATACCTAATAGTCGTAAGATCCAGGTTCTTTGACTAGTTTACTCCTTGTATGTGTTGTTTGTGCTCGATTTTCCATGCCAGGAGTGCGTATAACTTTGTATTAAACACTTTTGTTTTCATATCCAATGGAGAAGACTATTGTAATCAGTTCATCTTTAGTTTCTGCTCCTTGGTTGCTTCTACTATCAATGCAGGTTTGTATTTTTTCCTGCTTCTTCAACACCCCTTTTTGGATTACTTTCTTCATGGGTGTACTATGATAGGTTGTCATGGCTTGTATATTCGTATGTTATACTTCATAGAAGCAGTTCCTCTATGTGGTTTCTCCTGGAGTTTTTGATAAAAAAAGGTCTGTGAACTTAAACTCCCAACATAATCCGAGAGGTGATTTGTTAAGGGTGCCAAGGATTGCCCGTCAATCTATGATTACATGCTTAAAATGGGACAAAGTGTGGAGTAGAATGGACGACATCACGTGAAGATTCGAGATGAAGTCATTTTATTTTCAGCTTCTATGTAGGTCTTGACCGAGACCATTTTATTTTAGAGTATTTTAATTCTTAGTTTAACTACTAGCTCTTCTAAGGACATAATTAATATTCCATGTAATAGGATAGAGTGACTAGGACGTGTAATGGGAAAATGAGACTAGGCCGTGTAAGAAGATCGGGTGACAAGGACAAGAATCATCTAGAAGATGAGGCTTCCAAGGAGATAATACATTCATATACTTAACCACACGGGAGACACCAAGGTCGGCCTAGGGGATATGAAGAGTTGGCTGAACAACTCGCCAAGATACTTCAAGAACAAGAAGTTTGTACACGTGCTTCAAGGAAATGATTCATGAACTAAATAGTTCATGCATTGCTTTACATGGAAGACATACAAGAATGGCCTAGAGAACTTGAAGAGTTGGTCTATTACTTGTCCCCCAATTTAAGCCAAACTCTTTCCCATTTGCCCCATATGGTCGAGAACACCCTTGTTCCCCAAGTTAACCCGAACCCTTTCCCATTTGTTCTCACTTGGCCGAGAGTGCCATATAGTTAAGTGTACATTAAGTTGTCTTCTAGAAGAGTATGTATTAGTATAAATAGGACCCATAATTGATGTAAAAAGGCAGAGTTGATTTATAAAAATTATTTGAGTTTTACTTAATTGCTATGTTATTCAACTTGTGTTGTTTATCTTAGTTGGTCATTGTGTGGGCCTTCGATCCTTTTGTTAGTCAAACCCTTGGTGTAAGTTTAGCTAGAACTTGTATGATCTAGTTGAACCCAAGCTAAGGTTCCCTTTGGTGTAACTTTGGTTAGAACTTGTGTGATCTAATTAAACCCAAGCTTAAGGAACCTCCTCGGTGCAAGTAAAAGTTGGAACTTGTGTGATCCAACCAAACCCAAGCCTAGGGTCTATTGATTACTCTTCATAAGGTTATTGGCCATCATCACTTGGTTTGTTCTCGAGCTTGTACTTAGAAACCTCGGTTAAGTCCTTGTCCAATTGGCCTACTCAACTTGGTGTCGACTCAAGCATTAAAAACCTCGTGTCTCTATCCTAATCCATATCGACCGACCATTACTTGGTTTGCACCCGAGATTGCACCTAGCAACTTGTGTCCATTCCTTATCCAAACCATCATATTCTTTCCACCAACACACCCCATAACACTTCACAAATACCCCCACTAAAGGTCATTAACCGAAACCACACATACACACCCGTCCCATCCCGACAATACCCAAACAATCTGCATAACACACCTTATCGGTACCTCACTGTTTCAGCCAGTTTTCGTCACCTTTCCACAACCAAACCACCAAACTCCGACCACCAAAACAACCCTAAACGTACTCGGAACACCCCCATAAAATGCTTCAACCCAAATCCTCCCTAAACTACCCGTCCAAGTCCCACAACATCCCATTGCCCGGCAGAAACTGAGAACCCGAGAACCCCTACTATGAGTCCATTTTCGTGTCAACCCGCGTCCATCCAAACTCTGACCCACTTACCCACCTACACCCCTCATTATATACATCAGATTGGTATCAAAGCCAAGCCTTCCAGTTCCACAACTTAACGCTATGGCCTACACAAGAAAAGAACTTCGGAGGATCGTAAGTGACAGTTTTGCGAAACCTGCACAAGTCATGAAAAGGAAACTTGTGGGGCATGCCGTGATGAACAGTGCCAAATACGGGCTTATACCAAACAGCCCAAGGCATGAAAGCTTAGTTCTCCAACATGTGTTGAGTGTTCAACTTGAGGAACACGAGGAGACACAATGGGAGCAACTCTTTTACACTCGATGCAAGGTAAGAGATAAACTATGTAATGTGCTCATCGATGGAGGAAGTTTTGTCAACCTAGCATATGTGGAAATGGTGGACAAGTTGAAATTGCCCATTCGCAATCATTCGAAGCCATATGATCTCCAATGGGTGAACCAAGACGAAGGGCTAAGAGTAGTAAAACAAACTCTTGTTAGCTTTCAGATTGGAAAGTATGAAGACGAAATATGGTGTGACATCCTACCTATGTATGCTTGTCATATTTTGTTAGGACGACATGACAATTGGATTAAAAGGTGCAACATGATGAAGAAAAGAATATCAATTCTTTTTAAAAAGATAGTAAGAAGATCTGATTAGTACTATTGTCACCTAGTAAGGTGAAGGACATGAAAAATCCAAAGTGTAAAGAAGCGCAAAGCCGAGGCTCTCTTACTTGATGCACGAAGGTTAGAAGAAGAGTCAAAGAAGGGGAGTCCTATAGACTCATTGGTACGCAAGGAGAGGGAGTGCATTGTGGGAACTACGGTTGAAAATGCCGGCATCAAGGAACTCTTGAAAGATGTGTGTGCGGATGTTCTTACAACTGGGTCCCCACCGATGGGAAGTATTGGACATGCTCTTGGTTTATTTCCAAGAAATTCATTCTCGAACCACCATTCCTATAGACACCATCCAGAAAGGGAGACAATACCCACTTTGTTAGTGCAAAAAGGAAATGATACTTGGCACATATGTGTTACCATCCAAGAAATCGACAACATCATGAAATGCAAGCTTTCTATGGGGTTGAAATTTTGTTTTGAAGAATCAAGTGGAGCCGAGTGGTTCTACAAGATAGATTCGAGGGGAGGATACCATCTAGGGGGAATACAAGAAGGAGATGCATGGGAGATGGCGTCCAAGATTAAGTATGATTTGTATGAGGGGTTTGTGATACCATTCGGAGTGTGTGACGCTCCAAGATCGTCCGTGAGCTTCATGCATACGGTACTACAACCATACGTAGTATCGCCCGCGGACTTCCACATGTATCAAGCCAAGGTAGGGCCCAAGTTGTTCGCCAAAATAGAATTAAGGAATGGCTACTATTAAATGAGGATCCGAGAGGAAAATGAACGGAGGACGGTCCTTAAGATCAAGTGTGGTTTGTACGAGTGGCTTGTGACGCCATTCGAATTGTGTATCGCGCCGAGCTTTTCCGTGAGTACTCTCATGTAGGAAGTACTTCGACCGTCCATGGAATACATAGTATCATCCGTAGACGTTTGTGTTAATCCATCCGAGGACAATAATGTTAATCCACCCAAAGTGGACACTATCTGGAGTTGGGCCGAGCATACAAATGTAAGTGTTGAAAGAAGCTTCCATGACTTGGATTTTTTGTATCGTAGTTTCATAAGAAATTATAGTGCCCTTTCTACCACTATTCCGAACGATGAGAAACAATTCGAAGAGTGTAATGGAGTTAGTGTTGGTACCGGCTTAATTCAAGACCAAGAATTCATGGCTTCCTCTAATGGAAAATTGGGTGATACATGACTTCCTTATTCTACTTACGACACAGAGTTTTATGTGGGGCAAAGGAAGTTGAATCCGAGACATGATAAGTGGGTAGCATACTTACAAACTTCCACATTTTGTACAAGACACAAAGATGACGAGTTCGATGTAGTGGCAACCGTATTTTCCCGGAAGCACATAATGTTGACCGTGCTTGAATAAAAAATTGTGGGATTTGAAGTGCTAAAGGAATTCTATGAACAATATCCCAAGTCCAAAGACGTAATGATAGAATGCCGAAGTGGAGTCTATAATTCTTATTCCATAGTGGAAGGTTTCCTTATCAAAGGGAACAAATTGTGTGTGCTCGAGTGTTCCATGAGAGAAACAATGTACATGAAGTGCATGTGAAGACTTTGTAGCTTCAACAAGAACACTTTTACGAGCCACAGATAGATGAAGATATAAATGGAATGGTAAGTAGGTGTTCCACTTATCAAGAGACTAAGAGTTTCTTCCACAAAGGATTATATACTCCTTTATCTGTTCCGGAGCGACCATGGAAATGTGTGAGCTTGGATTCCATCCTCGGCTTACCAAGAGCACAATAAGACAAGGACTCTCTCATGGTGATTGTGGATAGATACCCGAAGTTGACCCACTTCATTACTTATCACACGACAGATAAGGCAACACATATCACAGACTTGTACTTGAAGAAAATGGTAAGATTGCATGGCGTTCCTAAGACGATTAGTTCAACGTTCCATGTTGAAGGCTTATACCCATATTTATATAATGAGAATTTGAGGACAAATTCTTTTAAAGAAGGGGATATTGATGAAAGAAAGTTCGTGAACTTAAACTCCCAACATAAGCCGAGAGGTGATTTGTTAAGGGTGCCAACGATTGCCCGTCAATATATGATTACATGCTTAAAATGGGACGAAGTGTGGAGTAGAATGGATGGCATCACGTGAAGATTCGAGATGAAGTCATTTATTTTCAGCTTCTATGTAGGTCTTGGCTGAGACCATTTTCTTTTAGATTATTTTAATTCTCTACTAGCTCTTCTAAGGACATAATTAATATTCCATGTAATAGGATAGAGTGACTAGGACGTGTAATGGGAAAATGAGACTAGGCCGTGTAAGAAAATCGGGTGACAAGGACAAGAATCATCTAGAAGATGAGGCTTCCAGGGAGATAATACATTTATATACCTAGCCACATGGGAGACACCAATGTCGGCCTAGGGGATATGAAGAGTTGGTTGAACAACTCGCCAAGATACTTCAAGAACAAGAAGTTTGTACATGTGCTTCAAGGAAATGATTCATGAACTAAATAGTTCATGCATTAATTTACATGGAAGACATACAAGAATGGCCTAGAGAACTTGAAGAGTTGGTCTATTCCTTGTCCCCCAAGTTAATCCAAACTCTTTCCCATTTTCCCCTTATGGTCGAGAACACCCTTATTCCCCAAGTTAACCCGAACCCTTTTCCATTTGTTCTCACTTGGCCGAGAGTGCCATATAGTTAAGTGTACATTAAGTTGTCTTCTAGAAGAGTAAGTATTAGTATAAATAGGACCCATAGTTGATGTAAAAGGGCAGAGTTGATTTATAAAAATTATTTGAGTTTTACTTAATTGCTAAGTTATTCAACTTATGTGTTGTTTATCTTAGTTGGTCCTTGTGTGGGCCTTCGATCCTCACTCATATGAAGTCAGCTTCCTGATAAGAATGGGGTAAACCGATATTGAACTTCATATTTGTTACACCCCGTAGTTTTGACGTCAGAAAGCATTGTTAACTCGTCTAAGTGTTAAGAGAAGATATGATATCTCGCATAAGGATAGTAAAATATTGGGACAAGTTAAGGAAGTACTGAGAAGTATAAAGGTAAGAGAACCAAAGAAAGTAAGTTTAATCGCAACTTGGAAGACTTTCATGCTCTACCTCCAACCGTAAAAGTGTTTTACGGTACGTAAAACTTGTGGTCCTCCACCGTAAAGCTTAACAGAATGTTGGTGGAGGAGGAGGTGTTTTACGCCTATAAAATATTTTTATGATGGGGGTTGGCCGGCGTAAAATGTTTTACAGTCGGACCTCCACTTTGAAAGTTGAGGCGGTGGCCAACCTTCTCACGATTTAAAAGGGTTTCAGCCTTCATTTCTCACCATTTTCACCCCAAAATAGTTTCGAAGAATCCCTAAATCCTCTCTAAGGGTTCCATACTCATCCTAGCTAAGTTCGTAAGGAAATAACTCGGATATTATGCCAAGAACCTTGTAGTACTTGACTCCCTATTATTCTTCTCCTTTGCTACTATTTTGAGTGGAATTCTCCAATATCAACTTGTGGTTTAAGGTGGAAACTTGGTGTTTAAGGTAAGGATTTCCCCCTCTCTTGCGTATATAAGCTATACAATCTTTCAGATGTTCATTATGTTAAAGAAGTAAGGTGAAATGAGGAGAAATTGTAAAGATTGTGTTAAGTTGGGACTTGAGCTCATCTATAGAGATTTCATTAAAGTTTTAAGTGTTGAATTTGAAGAGGATGTTGATGATATAGTTGTATCTATGGTTGTAGAGTTGGAGGGGAAGGAGCTAGGAAGATAATATAGTTCTTTAACCGAATAGTATGATTATAACTCGCTCGGTCTAAGCTATTAACGCTAGTATTGTCCCTTATTATTCTAGATTGATGTCTAGAAAGAGGCGAGCTTGATCTTACTCAATAGAGCAGCGACTTTAAGGTATGTAAGACTAATTTCTTTCTTTGGCATGATTGGGTATAAACACTTCCTTGAGATGACTCTCATCTCTCTAAGTTTGAATAACCATATTCCTCTCTTGATGAGGTTGCTCATGTCTTTTGTATATTCATTATCAAAAGTATTTTCTGTACTCTATGTCTCAGGATGACTAGCTTAAGGTTGAAGAACGTAGCGAAAATAACGATAGTCGGAGGATAACGACCATAGGTCACTCTGAGAGTTGTCTTGCATTGAACCTATATATCTGTATCTATTTTCTTGCTGTGCTGCACTATAGTCAGTCGAGAAGGCATTTATATGTGCATACCATTGATCAGTTGGACAGATATTACCACATCCTATATGGCCATGCAGTTTGTGATGGGATTACCTTATAGAATGACTTGATACTATACTATAAGGCCCTATAGAGTGGCCTAATTTTACTTATATGCATATATTCATGGTTATATCAGTTGTATGCCTTCAACGAGCTTTTTTTGAGTTTTACGTTGATCCTATTCTCTTTGCTCTTATATTATATTTTTTGATTTACCTGCCTTACATATTCAACACATCTTTCATACTGACGTTTGTTTTTTGGGATGCTGTGTTCATGCCTGCAGGTACAGATAGACAGCTGACGTACCTCCTCGATAGGGTACCTGTTTCCAGCTATTGGTAATCGCACTCCATTTTTCCGGAGTTGCTATACAATGTTGATAAATGTATATATTTCTAGTGTTTTGAGGTATAGCGGGGTCCTGTCTCGACCAGTCGGTACCAGGTCAGAGTTCACGAGTATCAGGGTCTTATTATAGAGGGGATTCTATTCAGATTAGACCGTCGTTGGCTCGATATGAGCAGTGTGGTAAGACCCATATAGGGTCGTCCCAACAAGGAGTAAGGGTGTGTTATTCTTGTGGTGAACGTTGTCATATTATGTGAGAATACCCAACAGGAGGTGAAGGTGTTAGAGTCCAGCCGGTTAGATCTGCAGCAGCTTTATCACAGTCAGTACGCCCGTCAGGACAGAGTCAGGAGACGTTATCCGGTCGAAGCAGAGGTAGGGCCAGAATCGTATTTACGCATTGATGGGACGATAGGATCAGGAATCCTCACCTGATGTTATTACAGGTATACTATTGATCTTTTCACATAATGTGTATGCGTTATTAGATCTAGGCTCCAATCTATCATATATCACCCATTTTATTTCATGTAAGTTTGGCATGGAACTTGAGTTGATAAGAGATCCATTTGTGGTTTCTACACCAGTTGGTGAGTCGGTAGTTGCTAGATGGGTCTATCGGAATTGTGTGTATTAATTTGCAGCCATCAAACCCTAAAAGATTTAGTAGAACTAGAGATGGTTTATTTTGATGTTATTATGGGCATGGATTGGCAGGCATCATGTTATGCTAATGTTGATTGCCGAACAAAGATTGTTAAATTTTAGTTCTCAGGCGAGCCATTCCTTGAGTGGAAGGGTAATACGGTGACACCAAAAGGTAGGTTTATTACATACCTTAAGGCAAGGAAGATGATCTCCAAAGGTTGTATATACCATCTTGTTCGAGCTAGAGATGTCGATGCCGAACCACCTACTTCTCAATCAATTCGAGTGGTTAATGAGTTTCTTGATGTGTTTCCAGACGAACTTCCAGGCCTTCCTCCTAAAAGGGAAATTGAGTTCGGTATAGACGTGTTGCCAGACACTCAGCCGATATCTATTCCCCCTTATAGAATGGATCCAGCCGAATTGAAAGAATTAAAGTAGTAATTAAATGATCTGCTTGAGAAAGGCTTTATTAGGCCTAGCATATCTCCTTGGGGTGCACCGGTATTGTTTGTACGAAAGAAAAATGGCTCGTTACGGATGTGTATTGACTATCAGTAGCTGAACAAAGTCACTATAAAAAAGAAGTACCCTCTTCCCAGAATTGATGATTTGTTTGACTAGTTACAAGATGCAAGATGGATTTTAAAGATCGACCTAAGGTCAGGGTACCATCAGCTAAGGGTTAAGGAGAAGGACATTCGAAGATGGCTTTCACGACAAGGTATGGGCACTTCGAGTTCTTAGTAATGTCATTTCAACTCACAAATGCTCCGACATCATTTATGGATCTAATGAACAATGTGTTTCACCCATTTTTGGATGTATTTGTGATAGTATTTATAGATGATATTTTGGTTTATTCTCACTCGGAAGCAGAGCATGTGTATCATTTGCGGATAGTACTACAGATACTCCGAGACCATAAGTTGTATGCAAAGCTCTCCAAGTGTGAATTCTGGTTGAATTCAATGGCTTTCCTTGGCCATATAGTGTCAGACGAAGGTATAAGAGTTGACACTCAAAAGATTGAAGCAGTTAATAATTGGCCGAGGCCTACAACCCTATCAGAGGTTCACAGCTTTTTAGGCTTAGCCAGCTATTATAGGAGGTTTGTGGAAGAATTTTCTACCATATCAGCGCCATTAACAAAATTGACATAAAAAGTCATAAGATTCCAGTGGTCCGATGCTTGTGAATGGAGTTTCCAAGAGTTAAATGATAGACTAGCATCGGCATTAGTCCTTACTCTTTCAGAGGGTCCGAAAGACTATGTTGTATATTGTGATGCCTCAGAGCAGGTCTGGGATGCGTGCTAATGCAACATGGTAAAGTAATTGCTTATGCATCAAGATAATTGAGGAAACATGAGAAAAACTATCCGACACACGATTTGGAGTTGGACACAGTGGTCTATGCACTGAAGATTTGGCAGCACTACTTGTACGGTGTTCATGTAGACATTTTCACGGATCATAAAAGTCTGTAATACATATTTAAGCAGAAAAAGTTGAACTTGAGATAGATGAGGTGGCTTGAATTATTGAAGGATTACGATATGAACATCTTATATCATCCTGGTAAGGCTAATGTTGTAGCAAACGCGCTCAGTCGTAAGTCGATGATCAGCTCGACCCCAGTCCAGGTCAAAAGGAAGGAATAAGTAAATGATCTCCATCAGTTAGCTAGTTTGGGAGTCTGACTAATGGATTCGAAGGATAGTAGTGTTGTGATTCGGAGGATGTCAGAATCGTCCCTTGTATCGGAAGTTAAGGAACGACAATGGGAAGACCCTAGTTTGAGAAAGATCAGATAGGGCATTCAACAGAAGAAGACCACAACCTTTGAGATTGACGAACATGGAACTCTCAGGCACCAGGGCCTTCTATGTGTCCCAAATATAGCGGGATTACGAGATAGAATTATGACGGAGGTCCATTGTTCACGATATTCCATTCATCCTGGATCTACCAAAATGTATCATGATCTCAAGGGCATTTATTGGTGGAACGACATGAAGAGGAGCGTGGCAGAGTTTGTAGCTCAATGTCCTAATTGTCAGCAAGTAAAAATAGAGCACAAAAAACCCGGTGGCTTGACTCAGAACATTGAGATTCTGATGTGGAAGTGGGAAATAATTAATATGGATTTTATTACGGGTTTACCTCGCTCCTATCGTAAGTTTGATTCAATTTGGGTAATTGTTAACAGACTGACCAAATCAGCTCATTTCTTGTCAGTCAAAACTACTTACACACCCGAGGACTACACAAAGTTGTATGTTAGGGAGATTGTTCGCCTTCATGGTGTGCCTATTTCTATTATATCTGACTGAGGTGCTCAGTTTACAACTAACGTCTGGAAGTCATTTCAAAAAGTTTTAGGCACCCAAGTTAATCTTAGCACAACTTTCCATCCTCAGACAGACGGGCAGGCCGAACGCATGATTCAGACGCTCAAGGACATGCTACAAGCTTTTGTATTAGACTTTAAGGGATTTTGGGATGATCATTTACCCCTTATTGAGTTTGCGTACAATAACATCTATCATACTAGCATTAAAATGGCTCCATATGAGGCTTTGTATGGACAAAGGTGTAGATCTCCTATCGGATGGTTCGAGGTAGGCGAATCAGAGTTATTTGGCACTGACTTAGTACACCAAGCCATTGAGAAGGTGAAGCTTATCCAAGAACGACTGTTAACCGCTCAGAGTCGTCAGAAGTCGTATTCAGATATACGACGGTGAGACTTAGAGTTTTAGGTATATGATTGGGTCTTCTTGAAGATTTCACCTATGAAGGGGGTAATGAGGTTCAGAAAGAAAGGAAAGCTCAGTCCAAGATATATTGGGCCATATCGCATAATTCGAAGAATCGGCCAGGTATCATATGAATTGGACTTACCATCGGAGTTAGAATTTGTTCATCCGGTTTTCCAAGTTTCTATGTTGAGAGCATGTGTTGGAGATCCTTCCCGAGTTTTACCAATTGATGATGTGAAGATTACATAGGACTTATCATATGAAGAGGTTCCTGTTGCTAACCTAGATAGACAAGTCCGCAAATTGAGGACTAAGGAAGTAGCCTCCGTGAAAGTTTTATGGCGAAATAAGAATGTGGAAGAGATGACATGGGAGGTGGAAGAAGAAATGATGCACAAATATCCACACCTATTCCAGACTAACGTCGAGGTTCCAAGAGAAGCATAAGGTGAGTTCTATTTTCATGCTATAAGTCTGATGTAGATGTAGTAGTGTATGTGATAATATATGATTTTGTGAACAAGTAATTGTATTCGCTGGTTATGCGACAAGGATTAGATATGTCACCCCAACATTCGAGGATGAATGTTTCTAAGGGGGGAAGGATATAACATCCCATAATTTTGGGCGATGGTTTGCACACCTAAAAGTATGCAAGTAGACCCAAGCCTCGGGGAATTTATGCTATATTTACGTATTCTAATAAAGAGAGTATATAAAAGGATGCAGCCCCAAAATAATTTTGGACGTAACAAGTGTGACGATGGGGATTAATAATAATAGTTGTATATCCCCAAAGTGGTTATGGACGAGTGTCATAACACAAAATTATGACATTGAGTATATGGAGGTCTTATAAGTTATTAAGATTTAAGTGAATTGGGATCACGAAATTAATTGTGTGTGTGATTGATTAATTATGGGATAAGTTTAATTAGCGGGGGAACAAAGTTGAGTGGAAGTTTTGACGTGTTGAAATTAAAGGAATTACTTAGGTGACTAAGGTATATAGTCAATTAGGTGGCGGTTTGTGAGATTAATAAGTGAAATGAGGTAATCATTGTGAGAGGGGGAAACCGTGGAGAAGCATTGATCAATTAGGATATATATATATATATAGGTACATTCCACTTCACTAATCTTAGGTAGCAAATCATGCAAATTGTAAATAGCAACTCTTAGTTAGTATAGGTAACAAGGGTTTGCAATATGATAAGTAGGAGACGTACAAGAAAAAGCAGTAACATTATCCAAGTAGCCCAACAATATTTGCTATAGCTCATCTTGAATTAAGTTTTTCTTCTGAGATAATTGAGGCAACGATGATATTGTAGGCAGAAACCGTTGTTTTTCTTGTTGTTATAGTCCCTCATTTTTGTTGGAGGCTCGGAGAGGTACATACTGATTTTATTGTGGTTATTGAAGGGTCGATATCCAATGCATGTTAAGGTAAATTATTTCTTCTTTTGGTATGTTTCATGTAACGAAACGTAACCGTGATATTATTCCATAAATTACTCTACTCTTAGTAGTTAAGGAATGTTCATATTATTGATTCCTATGTTAAAAGCATGTCTAAATATGTTCCTAAGTCTTTATTGAGGTATATGGAAAAGATGTTAATATTTCCAATGTTAGCCGTAGGTACAAGGATATCGTGTCATCCGGAAAATTCAGAATGTTTTATTGTCACTCATGAATTTTCATTTGCATTATATTCATATATTACCCTGGACCCACATGTGTTATATACACTATTATATGATATGAATTATATATATGTAGGGGATGGGAAAAAGGGAAAGACAGTTATATATGCGTCACCACCTGCAACTGGTACATATATCACGAAAAGAAAGATGCCCATGTGAGGCCAATATTGATGCCCTTGTGTGGCTAATATGATATGATGCCCTTGTGTGGCTAATATGATATGATGCCCTTGTGTGGCCGATATAACCTGATGCCCACAGAGCCAGTTATGGGAAGGAAGATGCCCTTGTGTGGTCAAAATTTATATGTATACCGCATTTGCATTGTGCATAACATTTAGGCATATGTATTAGGGCCCTCAGAGGCATTTACTACTAGTCAGTTGTTTCTATCTTGGTCAACTGTTTCAGTTTCAGATAATTATGTATCTCTGTGATGATATTTCTTATGCCTGACATACTCAGTACATCAGTCATACTGACGTCCCTTTTGTCGGGGGACGTTGCGTTTTATGCCTGCAGGTTCACGTAGACAGGGCGACGATCCATGTTAGTAGGTTGCTGACTCAGCGGATTTTGGAGCACTCCCCTTGTTTCTGAGTGTCGGTCTAATCTCGGTACGGTATATTTTTGCATGTATATATGGGTATGGCGGGGCCCTGTCCCGACCTTTTGCTGTCACATACTCTTTAGAGGCTTGTAGACAGGTGTCCTGTGTATAGTTATGTACGGCCTCGTCGACCTTGGTGTATACATATGTAAGTTGGGTTATTGGTTTATTGTTTCTAGATTTTTTTATGTCAGCAGAGTACTGAGTGATGACCCTTGTGGCCACAGGTAATTACAGGTAGATGTTGAATTATGGCTAGTGGTGCCCGGTGGGTAGGGTTTGGGTGCCCGTCGTGGCCCTCTGATTTGGGTCGTGATAGATTGTGCTATAGAGCAGAGTTACTTGATTTTGAGTCTAATTCATGCTCTAATGCCTTTTCAGTCATGCTAGTTACTACGAGAGCCATAGCTAGTTATTGAGCTAGTGATGATAGGGGTGAATGTACTAGTAATACCCCTCCCATCCAAGTTAATAGAGTTGAAGCTCCCTGCCACATATCGCCTGTTTCACCCCCTTAGGAGGAGATTAGAGGAGGTGTAGTGCCTTCAGCTAATCAAGACATAGTACCTCGAATTCCACAGAATCCCGTTCCTCCAGTTTCTCCACCCGAGTCCTTTGAGAAAGGAGTGACAAATGCCGTGTAGTTATTAGCACAAATACCAAGCATCGTCAGATAGGGGCTTCTACATGCACTGGGTCTTTTGATTGTATTGGAAGCTTTAGGACTCGAGCATTTCTTGGGTTGAGTTTGCCAGTAATCACTAGGACTGATCCAAATGGGAACTCCCAAGACTTTATTGTTCAGATGTTGTGAGTATTACAAGTGATGTATGCTTTGGAGATGAAGGCGATAGAGTTTGCCTCATTCAGGCTACGGGATGTGGTTGTTTTATGGTATGAGGCTGTGGAGTAGTCTCAAGGACCAGATGCACCTCCAGCTGTGTGGGAGGAGTTTTCAGAAGCCTTTTTGGATCATTACTTTCCATTAGAGGTACGAGAGGCCAAAGTGGAGAAATTTCTAAACCTCAAACAGAAGGGCAAGAATGTAAGGAAATATAGTCTGTAGTTCGATTCCCTGGCTAGGTATGCCCCAAATATTATGGACATGATGAGGGCTCGAATTCATCGATTTGTAGCGGGTTTGGATCCGCATCTGATTGGAGAATATACGACAACCTTGCCAAATACAGATATGGATATTGCTAGAATATAGGCATATGCTCAGGGCGTTAAGGACCTCAAGAGGCAACTTTGAGAATATAGAAGTGTAGAGAGGGAAATAACCAAGAAAACCAGGTCAGCTGGGTCATACAGAGAGGCAGCGGGTAGCTTCAAAAAGAAATTTCCCAGATGTCTGCCTCGGTTTTCTAATAATGCTCCATCCCAGTTTTAGGAGCCAAGGTATGACAAGTATGCTCAGTCAGGACCCGGATAGAGTCCGAGAGCTTATGGTTCTCAAAGGCAGGGAAGTTCAAGAAAGATGACACTTCCTTGCCACAATGTAGTCAGTGTAGTAGGACACACACATGGTGATATTGATGTTTTTAGGGTTCCAATGTGTCTTCTTCTTGTGAGAATCTTGGTCACTATATGCGTTAGTGCCTAAAAAGGGGTAGAGGTGATGTAGCATAGCCGACGGAATTGACAACAACATCTTTATCAAGTCTACGTCCATAGAGTGGTGGGACGCAGACCTCAGCAGGTAGAGGTAGAGGAAGAGAAGGAGCCTTTGGTTCAGGTGGTGCTTAGTACCACATCTATGCTTTATCAAATCGTATGGACTTGGAGTCATCTCTTGATATTGTTACATGTATACTATATGTCTTCACCTATGATGTTGATGAACTGATAGATCTAGGTTCCAAGATGTTTGCCTCAGTTTTCTAATAATGCTCCATCCTAGTTTTAGGAGCCAAGCTATGATAGGTATGCTCAGTCAGGACCCAGATAGAGTCCGAGAGCTTTTGGTTCTCAAAGGCAGGGAAGTTTAGGAAAGATAAGACCTCCTTGCCACCATGTAGTCAGTGTAGTAGGACACACACATGGTGATGGTGATGTTTTCAGGGTTCCAATGTGTCTTATTCTTCTGAGAATCCTGGTCACTATATGCGTTAGTGCCCAAAAAGGGGTAGAGGTGATGTAGCACAGCCGACAAAATCGACAACAACATCTTTATCAAGTCTACGTCCGTAGAGCAGTGGGCCACAGACTTCAGCAGGTAGAGGTAGAGGAAGAGAAGGATCTTCTGGTTCAGGTGGTGCTTAGAACCACATATATGCTTTATCAATCATATGGACTTGTAATCATCTCTTGATATTGTTACAGGTATACTATATGTCTTCACCTATGATGTTGATGAACTGATAGATCCAGGTTCCAATTTGTCCTATATTATGCCCTTTGTTGCGAGCAAATTTGGATTTGAACCAGAATTGTTGTTTAAGTCGTATGAAGTGGATACACCGATTGGTGAGACAATTGTAGCAAGATGAATTTATATAAATTGTACCATGACAATTTGTAATCGCCCTACTTTGGCTAATCTAGTTGAGTTACCTATGGTTGAGTTTGATGTTATTATGGGAATGGACTGGTTGGCTGCTTGTTACGTGAATATTGATTTTCGAACAATGATTGTCAAGTTCAGTTTTCCAGGTAAACCGACCCTTGAGTGGTAAGGCAATTCTGCTACGCCTAAAGGCAGGTTTATTTCCTACCTGAAGCATAGGAAAATGATTTCCAAGGGTTATATTTATCATTTGGTTTGGGTTAAGGACGCAAATACAAAACCTCTAACCTGTTCCTGTAGTTAATGAGTTTCTTAGTGTATTTCCAGATGAGCTTCTGGGCATTCATGCAAAGCGGGAGATTGAGTTCACCGTTGACGTACTTCCAGCTATGTAGTCGATATCTATCCCTCCTTATCCAATGGCTCCGACCAACTTGAAGGAGTTGAAGGATGAGTTGAAAGATTTATTGGATAAAGGTTTAATCAGACCTAGCACTTCGCCATGAAGCTCGCCAATATTGTTTTTTCGCAAAAAGGATGGTTCCCTAAGGATGTGTATTGATTATAGGCAATTGAATAAAGTTACCATTAAGAATAAGTATCCACTTCCAAGGATCGATGATTTATTCGATCAGTTACAAAGTGCTAAGTATTTCTCAAACATTGACTTAAGGTCGGGATACCACCAGTTAAGGGTAATGGAGAAATATATTTTGAAGACAACCTTCCGAACCAGATATGGCCATGAGTTTCAGGTGATGTCTTTTGGACTAACTAATGAGCTAGCAGCCTTCATAGATTTAATGATCCGAGTTCTTGGATGTATTCATGATCATGTTTATTGATGATATTTTGGTATACTCACGGACTAAAGCAGATCATGCAAATTATCTTCGAGCGGTGTTACAGACGCTCCAAAACCGTAAGCTATATGCCAAGTTCTCCAAATACGAATTCTAGTTAAACTCTGTTGCTTTTCTAGGCCATATAGTCTCATCAGAAGGTATTAAGGTGGATCATTAAAAGATTGAGGACGTAAAGAATTGGCCGAGGCCCACGACTCCTACTGAAGTACATAGCTTCTTGGGCTTAGTAGGATATTATCAGAGATTCATGGAGGGATTTTCTTCTATCTCCACACCTATGACCAAGCTCACTCATAAGGCAGCTAAGTTTCAATGGACGGATGTGTATGAGCGCAGTTTTAAAAAATTGAAGGACATGTTGACATCTGCACCAGTGTTAGCTCTACCCAAAGGCACCGATGGGTATGTGGTTTACTGTGATGCCTCTAGAGTCGGCCTAGGATGTGTTCTGATGCAGCATGGGAAAGTTATAGCACACACTTTGAGGCAGTTAAGGAAGCATGAGGTAAATTACCTGACTAATGATCTTGATTTAGAAGCGATAATCTTTTCCCTGAAGATGCGACACCATTATTTATATAGAGTCCACATTGACATATTCACAGACCATAAGAGTCTACAATATATATTTCGCCAGAAGGAGATAATTTAAGGTAAAGAAGGTGGTTGGAATTATTAAAGGATTACGATGTTGACCTTTTTTACCACCATGACAAGGCAAATGTTGTAGCCGATGCCTTAAGACACAAGTCTATGTAGAGCTTGGATGGTATTGAAGCCAACAAGTTGAAGATGACTAAAGAGCTATGTCACCTAGCTAGTTTAAATATGTGACTTTGGAGACGGATGACAAAGGAGCGGTGGTGCAGAATACCGTAGAATCATCCTTGATAGCAGAGGTAAAAGAAAGATTGTTTGATGACCCCGAGATGGTCTAAATGAAAGAGGGGATTCCCCTGCAAAAGAAGCCGATGCTGGAACTTACAGAACACAAAGTCCTTAGATATCAAGGTCGACTATGTGTACCAGTTGTAGGAGGACTCCGAGAGCAAATTATGGCTGGGATCCACCAATACAGATATTTCAGTCATCCTCGTTTGACAAAGATGTACTATGACCTTTGATAGGTTTATTAGCAGAATGATATGAAGAAGGATATTTGCAACATTTGTAGCCCAATGCCAGAACTGTAAGCAAATTAAAATCGAGCATCAGAAGCCTGTGGGATTGATTCAGAATATTGAAATCCCTACTTGGAAATGGGAAATGATCAATATGAATTTTATCACCGGGTTACCCTGTTCTTATTGGAAGTTCGATTCCATTTGGGTTATCATTGACAGACTTAATAAATCGACCCATTTTCTACCTGTTCGTATGACTTTTTCGGTGGAGCATTATGCTAAGCTGTATATCAAGCAAGTAGTTCGGTTGCATGGTGTTCCGGTGTCTATTATATCTGATAGGGGTGCTAAGTTTACGACTCACTTTTGATGGTAATTTCAGAAAGGTTTAGGCACCCAGGTGAACCTTAGCATAACTTTCCATCCACAGACTGACGGTTAGGCCGAGCGCATAATCCAGACACTTGAAGAAATACTACAGGCTTGTGTATTGGATTTCAGAGGTAGCTGGGGTGATCATTTTCCCCCTATTGAGTTTGCTTATAATAAAAACTATCATTCCAGCATCAAGATGGCCTCGTATGAGGCCTTTTACATACGGAAGTGTAGATCTCCGATTGGCTGGTTTGAAGTTGGTGAAACCGGGTTACTAGGACTCGATTGGGTTGAGCAAGCAATGGATAAGGTAAAGATAATCCAAGAACGCCTATTGACTATCCATATTCGACATAAATCTTATTAAGATGTTCGATGCCGCGATTTAGAGTTCGTAGTTGATGATTGGGTATTCTTAAAGGTTTCTCTAATGAAAGGAATTATGAGGCTTGGCAAGAAAGGGAGTAGACCCAGATACGTCGGTCCATATAAAATCATTCGCTGAATAAGCCAAATTTCTTATGAGCTGGAACTACCCTTAGAATTGGAAGTAGTTCACCCGATATTCCATGTGTCGATGTTGCGTAAGTGCATATGAGATCCCTCCGTATTACTCACGTAGAGGGTGTGCATATCACTGAGGATTTAACCTATGAAGAGACTCTAGTAGCTATTCTAGATTGCCAAGTTTGAAAGCTAAAAACTAGGAAAGTTGCCTTCGTTAAGGTGCTATGGAAGAATGACCATACAACATAAATGACTTGGGAGGCCAATAAGATATGCGATCCAGATATCCTTACTTGTTTCAGTCTTCAGGTTTATACCAATACTTGTGGGAGACGATTTTCTCATTTCTATTCTATTCGACAATCTTAAATCATATATCTTGTCTAGGTGTTACTATTGAGGCAGATATGGCAGGTGCAACTCAAAGTACGACAGGGGATAGTTGAGGTGCATTATGGCTAGTTTTCTTTAATTTTGGAATATACAGATTGTCGTGTGAGCCCTAGTTGATGTTGTTTTATTATTATGTTGCCCTATGTGGCACTGGATGTTTATTTGGGCTCTTTAATAGGTTTTGGATAGTCCTGTTTATAAAGGAAACTCAGCCGAAATTTTTAGAACCCTCGAGAGTTAAGAATATCTTCAACATTCACGGATGAATGTTCCTAAGGGGGGAAGGATGTTACATCCCGTATTTTGGCATTCCGTCGTGCCGATAATGGATACTAATGTCTCTGGAAGAGGAACAACCTTACATAAGGGTAATGAAGGTTTACAACTTATTTATGGAAGTTAAACGGATTGATGAAAATATGTTTCAACAAAATCGGAGAACTTTCCATTTTGACGGAAATATCGATGGACCATTAAAAGGACTAATCTGAGCCGTCAATGTTTCTCTACAAATTGAAATCTTAGGTCTGGATTGATGGACCATCAAAAGTTTGACGGGCCATCAAAAGGATCGTCCTTTTGAGGCAGTGTAAAATTTTTGTAGGGTTAATATTGAATTTTCTCGAATTGGGGCTTCATTTCCCCCCAAACCAGACTCTAAATATTCCCCCAAAGACTCTACAAGATATTAGGACATCATAATATCAAATCAAAGGTCAATTATGCCAGATTAATGTGATAATCTCCATGGTTATTGTGAGAATCATCTTCTCCGTATAGAATCAGATTTGAAAAAACCTTTGGAGATGGAGTAGCTTGCTGTTTTAGGGGGATTTTGATGCGTAAAGGTTAATTTTATCATCCTTTACTTATTATTATGATTAATTGAAGATTTGGAGCAAGTTGTGAAAGAAATTTCGTAATCAAAACTCGTAAACCTATGAAATCATCATGATATGACTTGTGGGCTGTCTTACTTGAAATATGAGTTGATATTGATAAGTAAATGGATTGGATACATTATGGGACAAAGAAAAGTGCATTTTGGAGAATTGTGAGATCGAATTACATAAGTATCCCTTGTAAAGAAGTCTAAGAACCCTATGTGCTTAAGGTTGTCGATAAGATGCCTAAGTAAGGTTTCTCTATAAAATATAGAGTCGATATTAATATCGATCCTTGTTTGCTATAGATATTCATCCGTAAGGAGCATGACTTGTAGCTTCATGGACAATGTATGTAAGGCTATCCCTTTCTTTCAAAGGCATGAAATCCAAAGAGTTAGCATTTTCAAAAGAAACGTCGAAAACTTCATTTGATTTGTATATTGTAATCACTTGTCGAGAGTTGTTCACTGTTAATTCTACTCTTATGATCATTGTTGTTTAGTTACTGGTCTACCTTATCATAAGCCTTTGGAAAAAAGCATTTCATAGAGTTAATCATCAGAGTCGACTAAAAGTCATTCCAAAAGTAAAGTCAAAGAGTTCTGAGTTCCAAAGAGGCCTTAAGAGCTACTATATATATATATATATATGATTCACACCACTGTTGCAAATAGCCGGTGGGCAGTTGTGCATGTATATTATACACACCACACCATGCTATAGTCGGCCTCGTAGTGATTTAAAATTCCAACAAGTGAAATCACTAGAGGCCTAGTAGACTGGCTTAAAATATTAAAATTTCCTCAATGGAAGTGGGAAATTATTAATATGTACTTTGTTGTGGGTTACCTCACACGAAGGCCGAGTATGACACCATTTGGGTGATTATAGGTAGAGTCACAAAGTCTGCCTACTTCCTTGCTGTGAAGATAAAAAATATTGCTATGAATTATACTATGTTATGTTAGAATGAGGTAGTGATATTGCATGGAATTTTGATTTCTATCGTATCTGACATAGGCAAGAAATTTACTGCTCACTTTTGTAAATCGTTTGAAGAAGGCATGTGCACTCGCGTGAATATGAGAGGACTACTCAAACTCTGTAAAACATGTTACCAGTTGTGTGATCAATTTTGAAGGTAATGGGGATGAAAGGCTACCTCTGCCACGTCTTCTTATAATAAAAATTATCATGCTTGTATTATAAGGTGGCTCCTTATGAGGAGTTATATGGGAGGCATTGTAGATCACCAATTGATTGTTCTGAACCTATCAAGGTAGAAGAGTTGGCCCTGACTCAGTTCTTGAGTGAGAAAGTGAATCTTTTCATAGGAAGACTCGAAACAGCTCAAAGTCGACAGAAGTCTTGCACGAACATGAGATTTAATGAATTGGAATTTGTGGTAGGTGACAAGTATTCTTGATAGTGTTGCATATGAAGGGCGTAATTCATTTTGGTAGAAGAGCAAGCTTAATCCTCATTTTGTTGGTGCTTATGATAATATAAAGAAGATGGGGAATGTAGCTTATGAGCTGGACTTGCCACCTGAAATGTTAATGGTGCATCCAGTCTTTCATGTATCTATGTTAAGGTTGTGTGAACCTGGTCCTTCTCATATATTATCTCATGAAGGAATTAAAATCAATTATGGGATTATCTTATGAAGAACATATGAAAATCTTAGATCGTCATGTTAGAAGGTTGAGAACTAAAGATGTAGCTTCGGTAAAAGTCTTGTGTAGTAATCATATTACTAAGGAAGCTTGGGAAGCGAAGGAGGACATGAAAAATAGGTACCCTCACCTGTTCCCTATTACATGTATGTGTTAAACCTATTGGTTATCAAATTTGTGTGAATTGTTGGATAATGGTATGAAGATGTGTTATGCATTGAAAGATAGTCTTTGTTCTGAAAGTCCTCATGAGGACCATAATGTTACTGTTTGGGTGTTAGCTGAATTTTTTGTGTGGGGTAGCTCCAGTTACAAAGGAAACTCTGGCGAAAGTTTTGGTAATCTAGGCAATTAGTCAAATTTTGGGTTATGATCCACATTCAAGGACGAATGTTCAAAAGGAAAGATAATGTAACACTCCATGTCTTCAGCTAAGGTTTGAACTCATTACATTCTTGTGGTTAGTCCCAGATTGAGTAATAAACGTATTGCATTAGCTGTACAAGCTCCTTTGGAAGTAATTTGGGGTGTCAAGGTTTCCCTAAGACTAAGGCAAGTTGAAAAGTGCATGTAACTGAAAAGTTCCAACTGAGAACATATAAGGCCTTACTTCAAGCGCGTATAACCTTTTATTGGTAGTGAAGACGGCAAACTAAAAACATGAAAGTTGTAGCCCTTTGAAATATATTTCTAACTATATAAATATCAAGTCGATGGGAGCTCTGTACAAAAGTTATGACCGTTTTACCAATATGCATTCCACAAAATTAATATACCTCCGAATATTGATCTGCATTTTTTGACCAGGAATTCGGCGTGTTCTGTTTCTTTTTACTTTTCTATATGCCGCAACATATCACAATATGTGGAAGCATATCATATTATGGCATAGCATATGAAAATATGTTGAAGTCTATGAAAATAAAACGCTACATATCATTCTGCAAATCGGCTCCGCGTATAAATGCCCAGCTCGTGAAATTCATGGGATTCTTCAATCCTACTTCATTTTGGCTTACCTTTTAAAGAGGAAATCACCCTAGGACTTATCCAAAAATCAGAAGCTAAGTTCCTATTAAATTTCCAAGCATTATTTTGTTACGTTAGCAAGGATTAACGCCTATTCACCATCCAATCTATAGATTTTGGTAATTCGATTCAAGATCCATTGAAGAGAGGAATTTCTGAGGAATATTTGTAAGGTAAGTCCCTTTATTTCATATACCATTTAGAGGATTAATTTAGGTTCAAGTAGCTTATTAAAAAGCGCTATAAATCATGGATGATTCTTGAATTACCACGAACATGATTTTGGGCATAAAAGCCAGAGTTTTCTAAAAGGGTGGGAATTCCCTGAATTAGCTTAAAGTTCTAATCTTTATCATCAAAATCTATTATTGAGAGATTATTGAACGTGGAGAAGTCTGTTTGATAGTGATTTAGAGGTATTTAAGGCATGTCTATGTGAAACCTCGTATCTTGGGGCAAAGGTTTGACCTACATGATGGTGATATAATGGAACCAACATGGGGAGTGTAGTAAGGTTTTTGAAAACTAATCGAGGTATAAGGATATTATTAGGACAAAGTAAAGTTTGAAGCTATGCAACAACCAAGTTTCTAAGTGAGTTAGCACAAGACCTCATTTCAAATGCGCATAAACCCCTTATTGTTTTTGAATCCGAGATACCTCAAACATTAAAGTTGTAGCCGTTGACAGAAATTTCCAACCATATAAAGATAAGCTCAATCTGATCTCTCTACAAAAAGTTATGCGTGTTTTATTAGAGACCTGTTAAGTACCCAGTTTGATGCGCATATCACCCATAGCATTGAAATTCGATGCTATGGGGCATGCAACACATTGTCGATTAAAATATAGGGTTTCAACTAATAAATACACGTTTATCCAAATTTTTATTCTATTTTCACTTCCACACAACCCTAGGTTGACTTTTATATCCTCTCATTATCCTCCCACATCATGGTAAGTCCATTCTAAGTCTTAGAGTGGCAGAGCAGGCGAAAAAGCACATTGTCCATCTTGTCAAAGTTAAGTGTAATAGAGGACGTAGTGCATCACCCACCACGTCAAATTTCAATGCTATGGAGCTCGCACATCATGGTCTAGAACTCGGGCAAAATGTTATAAATATGACCCTCATGTGTTTCATTCCAAATTTTCATTCTACACTTCAATTATTCAAGCCCTACCACGATTCTCTCCTCTCCTCGTCCTCCCATGCTAAGGTATGATTATTCCACTTAACTCTTGATGATTATAATGCTCGTAAACTAGTAATTAATGTGAATCATCATTGAAATCTTATGGTTCTAAAGAAAACCATCCCCATACATTCAAGCAAGGGTTTTAGATGTTCTTCATCGGGATTCAAGTTCGTTGAGTCTTTCGAAGAGATTAAAGGTATGTAAGGCTACATTATATTTGCGGAAACGTCATTGTTCTTTCCCACACCACGTTCACTTCATGAAACTCACAAATTCTCCTCAATAATGCCATAGTTCATTAAATCATCACAAATATCTCATGCTTCGATTATGATTAATCATTTATTTATGTTATATCGCTATGAATACTATGAACTTATTACATAATCCATGTATAGTCATGTCGTGACTTCCATGAGTTTTAACCATAAAACACGAAATGCTTATGAACTATTATCACCTAGTTCTACAAATTATCCATGATTCCATATCTAATGAAAAATATGTTATGCATATATGTTGTAAACTATATTATGAAATATGTTATGAAATCCATGGGCGCAAATGTCAGTTATATTCATGTTTATATTTTGGGAGTAGTATAGAGTACCAAGAAGGTTAACTCTTGAAACTACGTAGGCCAATGTAGGATAACGGTCATTCCGTTGGTTTAGAAGATTCCTTCATGTTACCCATTGCATTTATTTTATGGATTAATCATGTTATGTCATGTCTTGTAGCCCGACAAGGTACGCGATAACTTAGCTGATCAAGCAGAGATCAAACGCCAGGTGCTCACATGGTTGTTACATGTCAGTTATAATAAGCCTCTCCCAAATAAAATGATTTACTCATGTTATTATATTCATGTTCAATTTCAGTTTCAGTTTCAGTTCAGTATTACCTTCTGACTCATGTTATTTATTTGGGTTGCCCATTCCCCCCGAGTACCCCATTTACTATTCCATCATTCAGTGGTTTTACATACAAGTACTAATCAACAATACTTACATCCCTTTTGCCGGTGTGCCGCATTTCACAATGCAAGTGCAGGTATTCGGGATGACATGACTCCACTCTAGGATTTACATCCTATTATCATATTGGTGAGCTCTATTATTATTCGGGGTGCTATCTTTCATTTCATGTGCTATCATATTAGATAGCTAAAGTATGCCATGGACCTTGTCCCTGTAAATAGTTAGTATTCATGAGCATGCCATAGAATTTCTAGATTAGCATGTGTGATTCATAATTCTTATGGAGTCGTTTGAAAGAGAAAAAGTAATATGTTATACGCATAAAGTAAGTCTGAGGTGTAACAATCTTACGTCACTCTGACGAGTTCAGAAGAGTATTCCATGTTCCTTAAAGGGTCTTTATGCATGTATTATATATCTATATTTCCATCAGAGGCCTATGGCATCATATAAGCAATTATACAGATATGAAATTGGCGATATTCCCCTATAGGCCTATGGCGCTACTTGCGTAGTTTATACAGATATAATATTGTCCACAGAGGCCTACAACATTATATATATGTGATTATATTTCATTTATGCATATTTGGCCTACAGAGGCACTCAGAGTACAAGTTATCTTTCTATTGCTCTACCATATAGTTTTGCATTCAGTTACAATTTCAGCTTATGCTTCACTTACATTGTTGTACTTTTTTACAATTTCAGCCTTACATATTCAGTACATGTTTCGTACTAATGTCCCTTTTCGGGGAACTGCATTTCATGCCCGTAGGTACAGATGGAGATTCAGATGATACCTCACCCTTGGTAGTTACTACCTACCCTGCTTACCTCTTATTTCCTTGCTCCTATCATAGCTTTTCTCTTTATTGCTTATCTTCGACCATTTCTCTAGTAGTCTATCCTATGCTCGTATCGGGCTTCAATTGTCCCAACATTCACTCACATATCCTTAAAGGACCTTATCGATATTCGTGGTGGAACTATAACTTCAGCTTATGGTTGGGCTCATTCTCGTCGATAATTCAGGCTTTCTCCCCTAAATTGGTATTAGAATCCATTTCTATCTATCGTTCCCTTCAATTAACTTGGATATTACCGATTGGAATTCCTTCAAAGATTCCACATCTTAGCATACTTCCGGGATTGTCATTTACGGATATCATAATCTATATGTTTAGCTCTAGAAGCTTAAATACCACTTCTTTACTTATACCCTTATCTTTTGTTGGTATTCTTGTTGCTTAGAGGTCTCACTCTAACACCTTTATCGGCATCCTTACCATTACCGTATTTCTATCGATCTACCAGTGTAAGAAACATCACTCGGCCTCCTGACGTTGGTAGAACACTTTTGCTTGTGTCCACCAAACTCCCGCTCCCCTTTTTATCATCATTTACTTATCGAAAATCTGACTATCTTTTGTTGCCGTCTACACACATGATGTTAGGGTGAGAAATGTATATCATTCACCTTTGACCGACAATGCTTCTTTCGTCTCATGGTCTGCTTAAGTAGTTTAGCCTTTATGGAGGAATTTGGGGTTGCTGGCTTATGTATGACATCTCACGTCCTTTCTCTTAACTATTTTTCTGAACAAAACTTCAGGTAATTTATTCCTAGGAATCCATTTTCCTTATCATCCTTCTGGAGTTTCTCTTAATTCTTTAAATTCATGAATATCCCTTTTAGGTCATCTTATATGTCCATATATCTTATGGATTCCATTCTTACTCACGCCACGAAAACTATAGGTATTAGGTATGCATGTAACCCATAAACGGTTGATGCCTAAATCACTTTACTTAGAACCTTAAGCATAGCTGAAACTCCACTCACCACTTTTTACTTCTTTTATCCCTTTATGGTCTATATATATATATATATATATATATATATAACTGACCGATCATCGGCATAAACACAACTATTCTTAACAAAATTTTCTACATACCTGATTAGTTACATAACGTTTTAGTGGCATATGAACATGTTATTCCCCCTGACTTAATATCAGGCACCTATACACCCTATGGCTTCTGCTCTGACACCAATTACATTCTTCAAGATCACCTGGGCATTGTCCATAATATACCTGTCCACACTGATGACACAGGGATTGAAATCTCTTATGACATTCCCCAACTCTATGGCCTAAAGCTTTACATCCAGAACATAACTCAATGTCGGGTAAATGTACTCTGTCATGTCTCTCTCCACATTGCAAACATCGCAGTCTATTACTTTCGACATCTTTCGGTGTTTGCCTGATTTCTACTTCAGAACTTCAATCTGACACATCTCTCAACATTAATTCTTTGAACATGACCTTGCTTTGGTTAAATGACTAGAGGTGTTGTTGCGTACACTATACCACTCACACCTAACCCAACCAAAAACGTCTGATGTGCTGATGGCCTTTGCGTTGTACGAACTTTCCTATTATCTGGCAACACCACTGAATCGGTGGCACTCGGAAGGGCGATTATTTTGAGGCCTCAAATGGGTCTTCTTCCATAGAAAAATCCTCTGACGGATCCTCTTCCATAGACAGATGGTCTTTCATAGATGGATCTTCTTCCATAGAATAACTTAAATTTATTTATGGTGACCCTATGTTCCTCGGATCCATGTCAACGGGTGGTAGTTGACTAGTACATTCTCCCGTATTTCTAACCCAATTCCTGCTATCAGTACTTCCCTTGGATCTCGTCAATACTATAAAGGAAGCTCAAAATGAAAAGATAGGAATTTAATAACTACGACTTCGCTCCTAATGCACGATCTAGATTTTTCAAGAAAGGTAACATCCTAAATGTCCTATAGCCTTCTGTTTATAAGTATGGAGCGCAACACACCCATAAGCAAGACTTTACTAGACACGTCTTGTAGACACTCCTAGGACAAACCTGCTCTAATAGCATTTTGTCATACCCGAACCTTGGGGGGTGTGGCCGGTACCCGACGCCCAAAGGCTCGAGTGTACCGATCTTGATCCCTGAGAAATATACAACCACTCATGGGCCGACGAGGTCTCTAACACATACTCAACTGACTCAACTGAATAAGGACATAGTCACCGCACTCGAGAAAAGTCCCAAACCATATATATATATATATATATATATATATATATATATATATATATAACAAGGTGACATAAGCATAAGAAATCTACTGGAGAGACCGACAAGGCCACACACGACTGTCATATATTCACAACTGTCTATAAGCCTTTAAGGAGTATACTGACAACAACTGGTTGGGACAGGGCCCTGCCATACCCAACTCTATACATATGTATATACATCCTACCCATCAACTTACTATACAACTCCGGAAGAATGGAGCGTGACGACCTCTAGCTGAGTCAAGTCCTATTGTGAAGAAATCATCTGCATCTCTACCTGTACCTGTGGGCATGAAACGCAGTGCCCCCGGAAAGGGACATTAGTACAAAAGATGTACTTAATATGTAAGGTAGATAACTAATATAGACAGAAGGCATATCATAAGAGATAAGGGTACAAAAATTCAACCTAAAACTCATAACAAACCTCTGAGGGCCTACCTGACACAATCATAAAAATATATACATGTTTGTAAAAATCAAGCTGCTCAGTGGGGCCAAATAATGTAATATCCAGCCTCTCTGTGGGGAAAATCATATCATCATACATATATATCCTACCCGACCTCGATGAGGACTCGGTCATACCCGACCCAAATATGGGTATCAAAACTAACTGCAGTTGGGTGCGCATTTATGTGCCGTACCCGATCGACTATAGCGTGACTCGGTAAGAAAATAGCTACATATATATAAGTGCAATGTAAAACAGACTCTGAAGGGCTTTATGAAACCAATCAGAGTGACTCAAGGTCGTTATCCTCTATGGAACTGTGTTTATATCACTAACCGAGAGTCATCCATGATTATGAGAAAACATAAGGTTCAAGAGACTATCAAGTAAGGAAAGTGCTTTCGAAACACAAACAAGAGTTATAAATTGTAACAATATGATATGAAAGTAACCGCAAGCTTTAAACATAAGAGTAGAGTTCCTTTTGAAGGGACGTCGTTATGATTGTACTTAATCTTTGATCATGACAAAAGAATAAAAGAGTATGCCTTAACAAACTTGGTCCTTGTCACCACAATCGTTGTACAAGTCCTCACTCCCCTTATGGACGATCATCTATATCACGTAAAAGTTGATATCAATATTGAATCCAAATTCCATAAAAAAATTCATGTAGGTATCTTATCGACAACTTTGAACATCTCGGGTTCTTAGATTCTTTTACAAGGGATGCTTATGTAATTCAATCCCACGGTTCCATCAAAAATATCATTTCCATAGAAACTCATTTAGGTGTTCTTCGACAATTTTAGACATAAATGACTCTTTAAGCTTTTCTTATACGGAAAGTCTCATGTGATCCAATCTCATTGTAACATTTCGTATTTTTGGGTCACAGTTTGAATCGCTAAGCGTGTACAAGAAGACCCAAACTTTGGAATTTATGTTATTTACGTATGCTAATAAAGAGATTAGTATATAAAAGGATTAAACCCCGAAATAATTTTGGACGTTACAAGTGTGACAACGGGGATCGAAAATAAATTTGGTGTGGGCATGATGAGGTTATGGACTAGTATCATATCACACAAATTATGACATTGAGGATATGAAGGTTTTATAAATCACCAAGATTTAAGTGAATTGGGATCACATAATTAATTATGTGTGTGATTGATAAATTTTACGGAGGCATGTCACTTAATTAAATTAAGTGACCGTGCATGGGGGAGGCAAGGTGGCATCAAATTGAGGCTCCCTACCGCCAAAGAATTGGCTGGTGGGAGACCAAATGATGAGATTCCATGATTGTTTGCAATTGAGATTCACATTTGGCTTGGGAAATTTTTTAACGTTTAGCATACTTAGCAGGTCTCATTTTAGTAACACCTCTCTTTGTTTTATTTGAGAATTCTTAACAGACCAAAGAATCAGCCCCTATTTCATTCACTTTGAGAAAATAATTTTTGCTCATTTCCTTTCTGCAATCCAGTGTTGTGCTCGGCTAAATTCTTGATTTGATTAAGGTTTCTCCGCTTATCAAGGTATGTTAAGGAAAATTATTTCTTTCTTTTGACATGTTCCATGTAATAAAATATAACCGTGATATTGCTCCTAATAGTTTAGTATATTCGTGTTATTGACTCCTATGCTAAAATCATGTCTAAATATGTTCCTAAATCCTTATTGAGGCATACAGAAAAGATGTGGATATTCACAGTGTTAGCCGAAGGTACAAGGATATTATGTCACTCAAAATGTTTTATTATCATTTATGCATTTTCACTTGCATTATATTCATATATTACCCTGGACCACTTGTGTTATGCATACTACTATATGATAAATATTGTATATATGTAGGGTATATGGGGAAATGCGTTATATACGCACACCATCTGCAGTTGGTATAGACTATCACAAAAGAGCCTGAAGAGGCCAATATGATATGATGATGTGATGCCATTGTGTGGCGATATAACCTGATGCCCACAGAGGCGATTATGGGAGGATTCATGTATGGACATTAGTATACCGCATTTGCATTATGCATACATTCATTAATCATTACATGGTATGGTGCCCACAGAGGCTGTTTTGGTAAGGAAGGTGCCCGATGAGGCCGATGGATATGTATACTGCATTGGGCATAACATTTAGGCATATGTATTAGGGCCCTTAGAGGCATTTACTGTTGGTCAGCTGTTTCTGTTTCAGTTGTTGTTACATCCCTGTTATGCTATTATTCATGCCTAACATACTCAGTACATCAGTCGTACTGGCGTCCCTTTTGTCGGGGGACGCTGCGTTTCATGCCCGCAGTTCAGGTAAGGAAGGTGATGGTTAACGTTAGTTGATTTCGGATCCAGCGGATTTTTGGAGTACTCCCCTTGTTCGGAGTGTTGGTCTAATTTTGGTACGGTACTTTTGCTTGTATTTATGGGTATGGCGGGGCCCTATCCCGACCTTTGATGTTGCTACTCCTAGAGACTTCTAGACAAGTGTCCTGTGGATAATGGTCTTGTATGGCCTTGTCGGCCTTGGTATTGGTATATATATATATATAAGATGATTACCTGATCTTCATAATTTTCTTTCAGCTTAGTCCGTAATTTTATTACGATTAGATGTTAGATATACGAATGACGGTACCCGGTTGGTGGGATCCGGGTGCCCGTCGCGGCCCTCCGGTTTGGATCGTGACACTCATAATCCTTCAAACCATATTCTTCTTAATCCTTAAGATATACCATCAGTTCAATTATCCAAACTGAACTCATACTTAGAATAGTACAACCCAAAAACTCATACTATGATGACTTCATAAGTGTACAAAGTTTTGATTATGAAAATCCTTCCATAACTTGTTTCAAACCAACAATTAATCATAATAAAAGTAGAGGAGAGTAAATCCTTACCTTTATGCATCCAAATCTCCTTAGAACAACAAGTTGTCCCATACCTAGGGTTTCCAAAATTGGATCAATCCGGAGAAGATGATTCTTGCGATTACCACTGGGATTATCACGTTAATCTTGCGTGATTTGGCTTTGGATTTGACCTTACGGTGTTCTAATACCTTAGAGAGGATTTGGGAATGTTTTAGGGTTGGTTATTGAGGGAAATGAGGGCTCCAAGTCTAAAATCCCAATTTAAACCCGTAAGAAAATTTTCACCGCCCAAAAGGACGGTTCTTTTGACGGTCCGTCAAATCTGTCGTTCAATGTTTGACGGTCTTTCAAATCTCCGGTATTTCTCATATTGACGAACTGTCAGTTGCATTGGAAGATAAAATCTTCAAATTTGAATTTAGATAGGTTATGGGCTCCGTGATTCCTTATATACTAGTAGATATACCCCGACAAGTTGAGCAAAAAATCAGGTCCGAAAATTCTGCCCGATGTTTTCCAGATTCTAACGAACTTACTTTCTTTGATTTATTTAGCCCCGATCTCTTCCGAAACATACTTAACACGCATCTAAACCTTACTGAGCTTACGTTAGTTAACTCACGATGAAAACGACATCCAAAGTACGGGGTGTAACATGTTTGATGACACCTACACCTATCCCGGTAGGCGAATCATAATCAATAGTCCCTTACTCAATTACTAAGCAAAAAAATAAAGTGCAAACATTAAATAAATCATAAACATAGTCACATACTCATAAACTGCAGAAAGTAACAAGTACACCCCCAAATTTTGGGTGTATAAATACAAGAGACTCTAAAATAAGAATACAAGTATGATAATATCTCAATATAACTGTCTTGGAATAGAAAATATAAGATAAAAATAAAGATAGAATAGAGTCTGGTGATGCGGATCAACCAAACATCTCATTCCAAAACAACTACAAAAGAGAGAAACTAGTCTAAATAAAAAGAAATTTATTCCGAGTGTCTTCAAGTGAGAAATAATAAACTATAATGAAGAACATGTTCCTGTCAAGTTTTATTCATACAGTTCTTTGAGTTGTAATAGTTAGATTCAGAGGCATGTTAGTTTCTGTTAGAATACTGCTGTGGTTGTTTTGGAATGAGATGTTAGATTCAGAGGCACAGAAGCTAACAATAACTGACATCTCCACAATCATACTACATTCTCCCCCCTAAAAGATCCAAAAAATCCAAATATTGGTCCCTCCTATCTAGAATACTGCTGTAACACCAAAAAAACAAGTTATTGATACATTTGTTTTTATCTCTAGCAATCTGCAGTATTTTCCTATGCCTTGGTAACATACAGATTCAGCAGCTTAAAACATCTATTTTTTTGGCCGATGAACCATGTATCTCTTCCTCTCTGCCACTTCAAAATTATTAAAGATTTACTATGAGAATTGAATTCATTTTACAGTTGAAATATAATCAGAATTAACATGCATCCTCACGAGAAAATTTGGTGAACTGTATTGTTGTTCTCATGAAGACCTATCTACACAGGTGGCTTGCATGTTCTTTTCTGAACCTTCTGTCGACATTAATGCATTGTGCAATCTCACTCCCAAGTTTCCTCTTCTTGATTTATTTATTTACTTTGTGTATGTGGAGAGGAGCAGGCTATTTTTAGGAACCCAGTTCTGTAGATCTACATCAATCTTGTTCTGTATTTTCTAAATTGTTCCAAAAGCAGCTTTCTCTTTCTATAACTGGTCTAATGAACTATCGTGTGGTTTTCTATAAATTGTTAAGTGTGCGGTAATACAGCTACCGTCACAGACGCTGCTTCTCTCTGTTTCTGATAAAGCCTGCCGCTTGATTGGAATGTTTTTTCCTGGGGTAAGAAATGTTTTGTATACTTAACATCACTTCATTGATGATCAGCTTAATAAGATATTTTAGGAATGAATGAACCTTCAGTGTAATGCCACTTTTATATTATCAGGACATGGTAGTGTTTAAGCCGCAGATACCAAGTCAGCAGCAACAACAACAACAGCAGCAGCAGCTGCAAGCAGCAACAGCAGCATCTTTCACAGCTACAACAGCAGCCCCTTCAACAGCTGCAGCAACAGCAACAGCAACAGCAACAACAACCTCTCATGCAACAACAGCAGATTCCATTGCAACAATCACAGGTTCCCCAGATGCAGCAGCAACAGATTCACCAAATGCAGCAGCAACAGCAGATTCCGCAAATGCAGCAGCAACCAATGCTTGGGACAGGGATGAACCAAGCCTACATGCAAGGTCCTGCAAGGTCACAACTAACGGCTCAGGGTCAAGTTTCATCACAAGGAATGCCAACCATGCCAGGAGGTGGCTTTATGAATGGAAAATGACATTGAACTAGACAGCTGTTGTACAAACTGTGAGACCAGGCAGTTACGTTACAACTAAGCATTTCATGCGCATCTTATAAATGAAGCTCTTAAGTGTTCAAATTCGTTGTAGGCTCCAGCAAAGAGAAGTACTTGTGCTCCTAATCAATTTAGAGTGGCTGTAAGGGAAAGATAAAAGGAGAAGAGAGGAATTTTCTGGGTGCGGGCTTGAGGGCAGGTGTGGTTGCGTATTTGATTGCCAACCAATTTACTGTTGAGGCGGTCGAAGTTCAACACCAGCATTGCGTTTATTTATGTTGTTTAGTTTTTGACGTCACATGTTTCCTTTGAGATACAGAAATTCACTAGCTTTCAAAATCACATTTATCTTACTAAAATGTGCTTCGCTTACATCCTGTTTGCTAGGACAGAGTTCCAGGTTGCTTATGTCGGATGCCTAAGTTAATTAACGCAGGATGTGAATTAGTGTAATTAAAGGGATTAACTTTTGTTGTATAGGCATGTCTCCTTGGACATGATCCTGCCTATACAAAAGCGCTAACATTCTCTCGATGTTTATCCTTCTTTCAAACATCTGGGTCGGAGGGGGTAAGTAGCACGCAATAGAATAATCTGAGATTGTGTAATTTCATTATTTGCATGTTTGTACTTGCAACAAATGATTAATGGCGGAGAAGAAAATGATGAGAGAGAGAAATGACGTCCAAGGAAGTTTGTCTCATAAGACTCAATAGACAACAACGAATTAATGCAAATTTAGTGTCATAGCTCATGGATATTTGGTGGTTGAACTTGAAAGGTGGTTTGTTATGGAGCTATAAAGGTGATTTGTTATGAAGCTATAAAGGTGATTTGTTATGAAGCTAAGCAGATCTTAAATCACAATAAGAGAAGGAAGTTAGGGCGTCATGAAAGAGAAATTTAACTATTGCTTTTGAATTGAAACCAAGGGGACAAAATTGCGAGACTACAAAGGATCAGCCAAAAGGGACAAGAACTAAGCGTTGGGCTTGGCCAGTACAAGTGATATCATTATCATTAGCTTCTTTAGTATGATAGTAGGGTAAACCTCAGCGAGGATGCTAAGTCTCTAAGGGAGGTGAGTGCATAAACTCATGCATTGTTGATTGGGTAGGATTTTGTTGTGTTCAAAACACATAAGTAAGGCGCAATAGAAGTTTAAAATTTTGTTTCTTACTTACCCAACAACTTTGATAATCTGGTATGGTTATACAACAATAAAAACCTATAACAAAAAGCATAGAACTTACAGGTTATAGTAACTGGAGTCTTTAACTACTATAGGTGCGCACGCGAATGCCCTTACGATTGCAATCTCCAAGCTTCAATGTATTTCTCTTTCGAAAGCTAGGAAATCCGACAGAGGTTTGAGAGAGTATTTTAATTCTAAGTCTCTAAGGCTTAGAATGATATTCTGAAAATTGGTGTGTGAATAATGAAAAGAATGCCACTATTTATAGGTGAAAATTAGGTCAAATCGAATTAGGGGTTGTCCTTAGGCGTGGCCCAAAAATCGAGGCAGAGGCGCAGCGCCGCTCGACGTGTTCCTTCACTGTCTCAATTTATTTTCTATGCATTCTTAATTAAATCCAAAATCCAATTTTGACTAAATTAAAATAATCATTATTCATTTAAATATCTCAATTCTAAATCAAACATTTAATTACTCTCTCAATACATCCTTAGATCGAAAGGACAATCGACATAGTGTGACCCTACATGCCTTCTCATATCGACATTAATCAAATTAAGGTCTACGCGGAACTCCTAGACGGCGCCGGAAGATGAACTCAATATGTGAAGTACGTTTACGCGAATCCAGTAAACTTAACGTTTATGTGGTAAGATAAAATTCTTTCATTCACGACACACCCGATCAAGCTTAGGATTTTTCAAGTGTCTATCCAAATGACTTAATCATTGTATCTCATCTATATTAGTTGACAACTAGACCATATTCTAAATATGTCTATTGCGTTGGCCAACGACTTAGTCAACCTAATATTACTGAGAATCTGAGTGTTCTCTCGAATATACATTCGAGGAATGAATCCTAATCTTGGCTCAACTACCACCTTTAATCCACATCGTAATGTACCAATACAAGCCGTATCTCAACCTATAAGGCATTTGAGCTTAGGACAGGATCAAAGTACATTACTTTGTAGACAAGGTGCGTATTGACCTCAAGTCTAAGGACTTCTATCTCCCACACGCTGATCATACTTTAGACAAGTTTAATAAACAGTATATCAACAGGGTATACCAACACTTCCAAAGTATCCATGTGTCCATCACGAGTAGTCATTACTCGTAGCAGGTGAGACATACTACATCCTTTAAGGATGTGATGCAGACCACATGTCGACTTATCACATATCATCGATATCCCATTCTCGATAATCATTAGTCGAGGCTATTTTAAGAGTTACGTTATAATATTAATATCTCACACTATTAATAACAGTGTAACCTCCAGGGATGCATATTATAGAATATTACAAACAATCAATTAATAATTCAAAAACTGCAAATGCCAAAATATTAATCTCCATTAATAATAATATGAATGTGTATAAAATACATTTGTCTTAATACAGATTGTCTCTAGGACATAAATATACTATCAATCTCCCACTTGGCCTAGAGCCAATCTCCAACATATCTAATGCCCATATTCTCAAAATGACCATTATGCTTGACTAAGCTTAATGGTTTAGTGAATGGGTCAGCTAGATTATCGTCTGTGGAACATAGTATAATTTAATCTCTTCAGTCTCCACCATCTCCCTGAGTATGTGGTATTTTCTTAGTACATGCTTGTTTCTGCTGGTTGGTCTTGGTTCCTTAGCTTGCGCAATCGCACCAGTGTTGTCACAATAAATCCTTGTTGGACAAGTGGCACTTGGAACAACCCATAGTTCCTTCAGGAACTCAGAAATCGCGACAGCTTCTTTACCAGCTTCTGATCCAGCAATGTACTCAGCTTGTTGTCGAATCAGCAGTTGTAGCTTGTTTGGAACTCTTCCAGCTTACTGCTCCACCATTGAAAATGAACGTGTACCCAGATTGAGATTTGTAGTAATCAACATCCGTCTGGAAGCTAGCATCAGTGTACCCAGTAGCAGCTAGCTTTTCTTTCCCACCATAGACTAAGAAGTAATCTTTAGTTCGTCTAAGATACTTAAGAATACTCTTGACTGCCTTCCAGTGTTCTTCCCCAGGATTCTGCTGGAATTTGCAAGTCATACTAAGTGCAAAGGCCACATCTGGCCTAGTACAAGTCATGGCATACATGATCGATCCTATAGCTGAAGCATATGGGATCCTTTTCATGCGTTCAAGTTCTATAGTATTAGAAGGACTATCCTTCTTATATAACTTGATGCCTTGTCCCATAGGTAGACCGCCTTTCTTGGAATTTTCCATAAAAAAACGTCTAAGCACTTTGTCTATGTAGACTGATTGTGACAGCCCTAACAATCTATTAGGTCTAACTCTATAGATCCTAATTCTCAGAATGTAGCAGGCTTCACCTAAAGCCTTCATCATGAAGGTACTGGACAACCACTCCTTGACTGACAGCAGGAGAGTCTTATTGTCTCCCATTATTAATATGCCATCTACATATATGATAATGAAGGCAATACTCTCATCCTTGCATTTACTATAAACACATGGATCCTCTTTGCTTCTGACGAAATCAAATGACTTGATAGCCTTGTCGAAGCAAATGTTCCAACTCCTCGAGGCTTGCTTAAGCCCATAAATGGACTTTTGTAGCTTGCATACAACATTTGGTTTGGACTCAAGTGAAAAACCCTCAGGTTATTTCATATACACTTCCTCAACTAGATTACCATTGAGGAAAGCAGTTTTGACGTCCAACTGCCAAATATCACAGTCATAATATGCAGCTATTGCAAGCAAAATCCGAATAGATTTAATCTTAGCAACATGTGAAAATGTTTTATCATAATCGACCCCAGGCCGTTGATTATAACCTTTAGCCATCAATCTTGCTTTATAAGTCTGTGCCTTACCATATGCATCAATCTTCTTCTTGAAGACCCATTTGCATCCTATGAGTCTAACCCCTGTTGGCAAATCAACCAAGTTCCAAACTTGATTGGTGTTCATCAAGTCCATCTCAGATTTCATGGCTTCTTGCCATCTCTGCGAATCAATATCTAACATAGCTTCCCTGTAGGTTGTAGGTTCATCGTCATCAGGAATATCTATCTCATTGTGTGTTTCAACAAGGAGATTATGTCTTTCAGGGGGACGATGAGTCCTAGTGGTCCTACGACATTGAGTATTCTGCGTTTCAGTGTTTATTGCATTCTGAATGTGAGAAGGTCTTTGTGTGTTGGACAATCCATCACTTTGAGAGCTTTCAGGAATGTCATTTTCATGTATTTCCTGAATGGAATGATGTACAACCATTGTATCATCTTCCATTGGTTGTGTATGAGAGCCTTGCATTTCTGCACTATCTCTCACAACACTCCCACTAGTTGAAGGGCGTACTCTAAGTACCCAATTTTCACCAGATACTCCCATTGAATCCTTGTTTAGGTCATTCGACAAGGGTTCAACTTCTGTGTTATCTTGTGGTTCTTGAATTTCTTCAAGTTCAATCTCTATGCAACTATGTTCCTTGTAGACATATTCTTCTTCAAGGAAAGTTGTGTTCCTGGAAACAACGACCTTATGTTCTCCAGGAAGATAGAAGTAGTATCCCTTAGTTTCCTTTGGATGCCCCACGAAGTAAAATTTCTCACTTTTGGATTCCAACTTGTCAGTGAGCATCTTCTTAACATATGCAGGGCACCCCCAGGGTCTCATATGTTTAAGAGCTGGCTTCTTGCCACACCATATCTCATAGGGTGTCTTTTCTACTGACTTGGAAGGAACCCTATTCAGAACATATATCGAAGTTTGTATAGCATGTCCCCAAAGGTATGTTGGTAGAGCTGAGAAGCTCATCATGGATTGAACCATATCTAATAAGGTTCGGTTTCTCCTTTTGGCAACACCATTCATCAGTGGTGTTCCAGGAGGTGTCCATTCTGATTGGACTCCATGTAGCCTTAAGTAATCTAGAAAATCCTTGCTCAAGTATTCACCTCCTCGATCCGATCGAAGGGTCTTGATACTTGTTGCAAGTTGCTTCTCTACTTCCGACTTATACTCCTTGAACTTCTCAAAAGCCTCGGATTTATGTCTCATAAGATACACATATCCATACCTTGTGAAGTTATCAATAAAAGTGATGAAGTATGGGAAGCCTCCTTTAGATTGAGTCGAGAATGACCCACATACATCAGTATGGACCAACTCAAGCACCTCATTGGCTCACACACCCTTCCCATAAAGTGGTTTATTGGTCATCTTTCCTCTCAAGCAAGATTCGCAGTTACCATAAGACTCCAAGTCAAATGGTTCGAGGTAGTTTAACTTCCTCAATCTTGCTATCCTTGATTCATTGATATGACCAAGTCTACAGTGCCATAGGTAGGTAGAGTTTCTATTACTTATCTTGGCTCATTTATTTTGTACATTGAATATCTCTCGACTACAGTTTAGTGTGTATAATCCATCCACAAGAGGAGCAGTTCCATATATAATATTATCAAAAGACAATACTGCTGCCATTATAAATATACGAGGAAAAACCCTCCATGTCCAAAACTGGGATAGAACTGATATTCCTCGTTAACGAGGGTACATAGAAGCAATCATTCAACACTAAAAAATAGCCAGAAGGTAAATTTAATCTATAAGTCCCTACGTGCTCAGCATCTACCCGTGCTCCGTTTCCAACGCGTAGGTCTACCTCTCTCGGCCCAACCTTCCTGCTATCAGTTAGCCCCTGCACATTTGTACAAATGTGTGAGCCACAAGCGGTATCCAATACCCAGGAATGAGAGTTATTTATAGATATATTTATTTCAATGACGTACATACCTTGTCCACAAAAAGCAGGAACACCTGGTGTTTTTCCTCCTCCTGGTGTCGTGCAGTCCTTCTTCCAATGCCCTTTCTTGTGGTAGTTGATGCATTCATCCTTAGCCGGATTTACCTTCTTCTTCACACCTCCCTTAGGCTTCATAGCTGAGGGCGCAACGACCGTTTTGCCCTTCTTCTTCTGCCATTCCTTGCCTTTCTGCTTGGGTCGGCTGAAGAGCTCGCCATAAGCACAGCTTTGCCTTTGGAAGTGGAAGACTCAAAGGTCTTGAGCATGTTGTGCACCTTCGGCAAAGTCGCCTTCGTTCCATTCATATTGAAATTCACTATGAAGTTCTCAAAAGAACGAGGGAGAGAGTTCAGGATGAGGGTGGTAGCAACAATCTTTTCAAGCTTCATTCCAATGTAAGGAATGTTATAGCGAATGTTATTCTAGAAATGTAAATGACAAACATTTTGACATTTAGCACATAAACAGTAGACTTATCAAATAATCTATTGTATAATAATAATCTTGGGTTAAACATTCTGAACTCTGAATTTTTTGTTTGTTTCTGGACAGGTGGGGCCGCAGCGCTAATCATTAGGTCTGCGACGCCACTGAGATGCCTTTCGGCTTCTGCAAAATGCATTAGCACCGCGACGCTCTACCATGGAGTCGCGGCGCTGCAAGGGCAGAAACATTTCTGCTTCTGCAATTGCACTAGTGCTGCGACACTCCACCATGGAGCCACGACGCTGTAGAGGCAGAAACATTTCTTCTTTTACAAATGCATTAGCGCCGTGACGCTCCACCATGGAGCCGCGGTGCCTCCTTAAAACCCTAGCAAGCACCGCAATGCCCTACCATAGGGTCGCGACACCGATGTCCTGACAAACGTTTCTGTGTTGATTTTTTCAAAATCGTTCAATCCCTAAATTCAATTTAGGGATCAATTCATAAGTCCTTTATCATCACCCACCATTTTCAATAACTCCCAAATCGACCATCATCCGTTCTTACCCGTTCTTAGCCGTGCACCGTGCAATGAGCCGGACAATGTACTTTTGGCTTAGTTTGAGTTAGAGTAGAATGACTTCCTCGAGTTAGCGTAGGAGATAATTTAGGGTGATATCAAAAGATCAACATTCGTTCAAGACATGTAGGATTTCAAGAAACCTCGTTTTAATCCAATTTTATGTTTAACCAATATTATTACTTTATTCAATTGTTATATAACCATTGAACCAGCCCGGGCTCTGATACCACTGTAGGGTTTTGTTGGGTTCAAAACACATAAGTAAGGCACATCGGAAGTTTAAAATTTTGTTTCTTACTTACCCCAACAACTTTGATAATCTGGTATGGTTATAAAACAATCAAAACCTGTAACAAAAAGCATAGAACTTACAGGTTATAGTATCTGGAGTCTTTATCTACTATAGGTGCGCACGCGAATGCCCTTACAATTGCAAGCTCCAACCTTCAATGTATTTGTCTTTCGGTAAGCTAGGAAATCCGGCAGAGGTTTGAGAGAGTGTTTTAATTCTAAGTCTCTAAGGCTTAGAATGATATTCTGAAAATTGGTGTGTGAATAATGAAAAGAATGCCACTATTTATAGGTGAAAATTAGGTCAAACCGGATTAGGGTTTGTCCTTGGGCCTGGCCCAAAAATCGAGGCAGAGGCGCAGCGGTGCTCGACGTGTTCCTGCACTGTCTCAATTTATTTTCTGTGCATTCTTAATTAAATCAAAAATCCAATTTTAACTTAATTAAAATAATCATTATTTATTTAAATATCTCGATTCTAAATCAAACATTTAATTACTCTCTCAATACATCCTTAGATCGAAAGGACAATCGACATAGTGTGACCCTACATGCCTTCTCATATCGACATTAATCAAATTAAGGTCTACGCGGAACTCCTAGACGGCGCCGGAAGATGAACTCAATATGTGAAGTACGTTTACGCGAATTCAGTAAACTTAACGTTTATGTGGTAAGATAAAATTCTTTCATTCACGACACACCCGATCAAGCTTAGGATTTTTCAAGTGTCTATCCAAATGACTTAATCATTGTATCTCATCTATATTAGTTGACAACTAGACCATATTCTAAATATGTCTATTGCGTTGGCCAACGACTTAGTCAACCTAATATTACTGAGAATCTGAGTGTTCTCTCGAATATACATTTGAGGAATGAATCCTAATCTTGGCTCAACTACCACCTTTAATCCACATCGTAATGTACCTAATACAAGACGTATCTCAACCTATAAGGCATTTGAGCTTAGGACAGGATCAAAGTACATTACTTTGTAGACAAGGTGCGTATTGACCTCAAGTCTAAGGACTTCTATCTCCCACACGCTAATCATACTTTAGACAAGTATAACAAACAGTATATCAATAGGGTATACCAATACTTCCAAAGTATCCATGTGTCCATCACGAGTAGCCATTACTCGTAGCAGGTGAGGCATACTACATCCTCTAAGGATGTGATGCAGACCACATATCGACTTATCACATATCATCGATATCCCATTCTCGATGATCATTAGTCGAGGCTATTTAAGAGTTACATTATAATATTAATATCTCACACTATTAATAACAGCGTAACCTCCTGGGATGCATATTATAGAATATTACAAACAATCAATTAATAATTCAATAACTGCAAATGCCAAAATATTAATCTCCATTAATAATAATACGAATGTGTATAAAGTACATTTGTCCTAATACAGATTGTCTCTAGGATATAAATATACTTTCAGATTGAACTAAAAAGGGGCTTGTTGTGAACCTTGCATTATACAAATCACACATTGGAATAGGAGTCAAAAGTTAGGGGTTATAAAATGGTGAGTTCAGAATGCTAACTATGAAGGCGCTTTTTGGATTAAAACCGAAGGAGGTTTCAAAAGTTGGGTTAGAGCTGACAATATCCTAATAGTAACAATTACATTTAGCTAAGAACAAAAAACAATCGAAGGAAGGTTTGATACAACCAATACCAGCTCGTGGCAGTTAAGACTTAATTATTGTTTGTTACTTATATTAAAGATGGTGTTCACGGGAAATTTTGTTTCATCTTGGTTGGAGATTTATGTATGTGTAGACATGTGAGATTTCAAGAACTAACTCTTTATCTCCCTAAAAAATTATTTATCATCAAAATTAAATGATGAAATGAATCTACATCAATATATAAGACTAATATAATCTGATCATAACTAGTTTGGGACGAGATGTAGAATAATGACAAATTAGACAAGAAAAATTGCTACAAAAATAAAATAGCGGATCACATTACCTATGCTAATAAGTTGTGATGATCCGATCGTTTTTTGCTTTCGAAGTCTGAATCATGTTATGAGATTTCTGATGCTCAAGGTAGATATTTGGGAGTTGTCTGCAAAATTTGGTTAGATTTTGAGATGGTTCAGGCGGGTTTGGCATAAATAATTTTTTTTTAAAAAAAAAGATTCGCCCCCTTATTTTATTTTATGCATATGTGGTCTAAGTAATTTGACCACATGGTTAGGTCTGTATTATTGTTTGTGACTCGTAGAGACTACTTTCGTTCAATCCCGAGTCAATTTGATATGTTTCGCATAGTTAAAAGTGAAATAATAAAGATTTTTTTTGGTACAACAATTACAAAAATATCAGATTCGTTCCAGTTGTGTTATTAAAAACAATCCGATGCAAACTCTTCATTATTTTTTGGAGATTTTGAGAGCAAAGCTTGCGAGGAAAAGGTGAAAAACATTGGAGATCAAAGAGAATCATTGAAGTAACTTTTTACAACTTTTTAAAATCATTATAACATGTTTGGATTATGAATCTAACATCAAAATCTCATGTTTTTGGTAGATTTCTTGCCTTGTGATAAATTTGGAAAAAATGTTCGATTGACTATCAATTTTCAATCAAAATTAGATTTGTATAGATTTGGAATCCTTGCTCGTGAGCTTCATGAGAATATAAAAATTTATTAAATTTCGAGCCTGTTGACCGAATGCCAATTTTACCCGATACTGAAAACCAGTCAAACCTTCGTATATGTGTCGTTTCTCTTCAAGATTCAATTTTGAGAATATATTTGAACTCCTCTAGGCGAGGACTATCCGACAGAGTGTGTTTGGGTGGACTCAGGGCGGTTTGACTGAAAATTGTCCCGAGCAGTAAAAGTTTGACTTTGATCGAGATCCAAAAATAGTTATTTTAAGATTTTTGAACGTGCTAAGCATAATTTTGAATAGATGGAGGCCATTGGAGATCGTTTGGAGCAGTTTATCCATTTCAAGTGCAGTAAAGGTTGCTGTTTTTTAAGTAAGTGAGGCTTTAACTTTTAGTTTGCTTTCTTTTCATAAAAAAATATATGTTATGTGATGCTTATGATGCTTGTTCTTCGGCCAACTTTAGCATGTAAAATCTACAACGTCTTGCTAGCATTAGTTGTTTTCTTTTCTAATCCTCCGTACGATAACCTCGCAAGAATGTTGATCAGTTCGAAGCATGATCATTGAGAACCTTGTTGGAATTTGAGCGTTGAGATTTTCCAAGTCACGAATAAGACGTTCTGATTCGGCATACCAATATGCCCATTCTCGGAGTAAAACACAATAATATTCTCGTGGATCTAAATATTTCACATCGCAAAAATCATCATTAATAATGCGGACACTCGGTGCCTATGACATAACCACGTTGTATGTGACCAAGTGAATCAACATGTTGGCTAAATCAACATGTGGTGTACTAAATGTGGAATATAACTGATAAACATGTTGAGGTACAGAAAAGTTCTAACTGATAATCATAAATGCGGAATAAATCTAATGTATATAAATATAGCCGACATGGCTAACATAAAAGTCTACTAAGTACTGACTGACTGATGTTCTAGTCTATGAAGCCTCTAAGAATAATGAAGTATAATTGTTACCGGGACAAGGCCCTCGGCATACCTGATACTGTCTCAACTAAATAAAGATTGTAAATAAGATAACACCCCGAAAGACTGGGGCTCACCAAATCAGCTGATATTAGAACCTAGCGAGTTGAGTCGTCAACTTGTAAATCATTGTATGCATTGCGAGATGCAGGTCCCGAGCAAAGGGACGTTAGTACATTTAAATTTTACTATATGTAAAGCAATTTAAACAATAAACAAGCACATGATATAATAGGAATATGAAACTGAAACATAGACATACGTGTCATTGAGCATAGTAATTTATTTAACATGGGGGGAGGGAGAGTCACCTCTGTTATGTAATGAACCATATGGGGTTCATAATCATTTTTAACTCAAAGAATAGGTATCTCAAACAATGCACCATAGGTCGAAACATGGCGGGCATCATCATCCATTGTCAGGCTATATATCATAATGCACTATAGTTCATAACATGGCGGGTACCATCATCCACTTCAAGGATATATATCATAATGTACCATGGTTTATAACATGGAAGGCAACATCCTCCACTTCAAGCTATATATCACATGATCATGCACAAAGCTTCATAACATTGTGGGTAGCATCATCCACTACCAGGCTATGTGCGTAACTTTAGTTCTAACGTGAATCTTTAGAGTCATACTGTAACACTATTATGGGATACTGAGAGTTTCTATACTGAGACATGAAAACATACTATGGTGCTGATATGAGTATTGATTATTACTATACTGAACTAAGACATGAACTTATGAACTATTCATAGTATATAGAGTGTTACAATGCATAAGCGTTCTTGAATTAAGCCATGCTTGTCAATTGATACAATTACGTTTCTTAAACTCTTTATGATTTCATGAATCTTGTCATTAGTTCCTAAACTATAGAGTCATCATATTTCATCATCATGTAAAATCATACGTAGGCGTGTAACATATGGGTTCATCATATTTCTTCCCTTTTCAAAGAAGTATCATAAGTTGAGGAATGAAACTGAGAATTATACTGTAATGCATGACATTGGAATACTAAATAGAACTAGACTGAGACATGTATTCATAGATTGATTATGAAGTTTGAAGCATTAACTGTTCATAGCACTGAATTGTCACGACTGAGACTCGTGGGATATCAAACACAAGTCTATACTGATTATGTAATAAGTTCACATTATTCGAAGTGATAATTATGAACAATTATGAGGTTATATTCTTAAAATATAGAAGTTCTAGACTTTTCATGAACTAGGGCATAATCTCTACATATGAATAAATTCGTAGTAATCTTGATGAACGAGGCATGTGAATGATTAATAAAGTTCTCACACGTGGAGAGTTAGCCTCACATACCTTAACTTCCTGCTTGAGAGCATAAAACAATGTTCGTCAACCCTTCAACTTTAATCTAAGGCAATACAAGTAAAAGGGATTCCATATTAGCAATAAAACTCATGCTTTGATCATTTAACCATTTTATCAAACACATGGTGGGCATAAAGCTCCACAACCTTCATTAATGGTGTTTTCTTCACCCAATTCCCATTCTATCACTTCTAGGTGATTCTACAATCTCATTTAGATGTAATCAATATCATTCTTCATCTCCCATAAGGTAAACAACACCCTTAATCAATAATCCACAATCAACAACCCAAACCTATAACCATTCATGCTTTTCTATAAAACTCATCAACTCATATCTCATGAACTTAGATTTTATAATCATCAATACAAAGCTATAATAAATTAAATAATGAAGGTTTTACCTTTTTGGCATTCAATTCTCTTGAATTTGGATTCTAGGGTTCTTTCATCAAAACAAGTCTCAATCGATTATCTATGGATTTGAAGGGTTTACCCATGTTAATAAGTTGTTGGGTAATTGAAATTAACTTAGGATCATCATTAGAACTTACCATGGATGAAGGAGGGTTCTTGAGGCTTGGGACTTGTTCTCTTCGACTTTAGGGTGATGTTTCGGGGCTAAGGGTGGTAGGGAACAATGTAGGGCTTTTAAAACATCTTTTTCATTATCCCGGTGTGTGGTCGTTCACCTTAATTCCTCTTCGTACAACACTTTGCGCAATGAGGGCAGTAACACTTCCTCTGGTGCGCGGTCGCGCACTTAAAGGTCACTTCACACAACACTTCATGTAGTGCAATGTCTTGTAAAATGGGTATAAAATTTTGTACAGAGCTCCGTTTGGCCTCCACAAAATATATGGTTGGAAAGGTATCTAAAAGGGATACAACTTTCATGAAGGAAGTTTTCCCAAATTCCTTATAGAATTCTCGCTTGAAGTGAGGTCTTGTACAAACTCACTTGAAAATATGGCCCGTAGAGTAGCCTATCTTCTATATTTTTACCAAATACTCTTCTTATAACTTGATTAGTATTAAAAACACATCCTAAACTCCTAATCTTGGTTCCATTACGTTCCCATCATACGGGTCAAACCTTAGCCCAAAGGTACGAGGTGTTACAATGACTTTTTGGACGTTTGAGTCTGAGTGCACTCAAGTAGGTGGTCCAATATTTCAATCCCCCTAGCACGCCAATTCTACTTAGATGTCATTGTATTATTGTATTGCTGATTGTACCTCTGGTTTGGGTTATTTGAGTATTTAAAATCATCATCCAATTTCCATGTCCTACCCATTGCTTCAAGTATGTCTGTTGGGGTAAAAGATGTAATAGAACTAATATCAGAAATTTGGTTCTAAAATGACATAACAACTCATTTTAATGTGAATGGTAGATTTTCGTCATTCATGCTATATACTACTCCTTGATTTGACAACACAATGCCTGGTTTTGACTGCTTTACATGACACATCTACACAACTTTTACATGCATAAAATATGGTGTTTTCGAATGATATCTTTGATTTGATAATACAATGCCCAATTTTGACCGCTTTACATGACACACCTATATTACACAATTTTTACATGCATAAAATATGATGTTTTTGAATGACATCCTTGATTTGACAACACAATTTCTACTTTTGACCGCTTTAGATGACACACTTATATTAAACAACTTTTACATGCACAAAATATGATGTTTTTGAATGACATCCTTGATTTGCTAACACAATGCTCACTTTTGACTGCTTTAGATGACACAATTATATTACGCAACTTTTACATGCGTAAAATATGATATTTCTGAATGACATCCTTGATTTGACAACACAATGCTCACTTTTGACTTCTTTATATGACACACTTATATAACATAACTTTTATATAATTCATTCGGTTAAAACACTCACATTTTAAAAATGCCTAGAAATATTACATTCAATATTTGGTTCAGAAATAGATAAAAAGGCGAGGGTAGCTCAAAAAGGTCTCATGGTAGAATAGAAACAAATATAATTGTATCATATTAAAAAAAAGTGATATTAGAAAGTTACACGGATTTATCTGATAAAAAATGGTATGGTGTTATTCGTCCCTATGAAAATCAACCAATTTGAATCAATGTTGATTTAAAAGTTGTTGGACACATAATTGAGAGTGATGCATACTCCTCAAAACACGAAGGAGCTATAATTTGGGGTGAAAAGCTTCAATGGGTTCTATTATATTCGAAAATGTGTGATTATGAGGTAATATATCAGTGGCATAGTTTATTTGTGCCACAAGCTTTGTCTGGTATATTTCAGACCTCCAAATTCAAGGATGAACTACTGGTTATTCAATACTTGATGAATTTTTTTTTAGAAATCCAGAAAGCACTTGTAACGACCCGTCCAGTTGTTTTTAGCTTAAGATCCTTATTTGCCTATTTTATCTTCCCTTGGTTTCTTTTTAGGGTTTGTGATGTGGGATGTGTGACATGGATCCCGAGGTCCATTTATGCGAGTTTCGGATGAAAAACCCAAAACTAGAATGTTAGAGTTGGATAGTTTGACTCAAGGTTGACATTTGAGTAGATGAGTTTGTTTTCGGATTCTGTCGCTTTTGATAGCTCTGAAGGGTCATTTATAATTTAGTCAAATCATTGGTTTGCTTCATGAGGCAATCAGATGTATTTTGTGGCTTTATTTATTTTATTTGGATTTTTTATTATTCCAGATGATTCTTTAGAAAAGTATGTCTCAGCTCGATTAAATGAAAAATCTAAGGGTACGAGTGAGTTCGTAGCACTATTTACCTTAGACGTGCATGTCTGGTTTGTGTCCGGGGGTTCTCGAGAGTGTTTTGGATATTTGATGGGAGTTTGGCTTGATTGTTTTATTGTTGGTGTCTGGTGTTCGCCTTAGCGACAATACTATCCGCTTCTGTGTGTCTGCCTCGCAGAAGGTTGGATCATAGAAGTAGGGTTTAGGAAATTATTGAGTTTCTGCCTTGGCGAATGGGTCTCTCGCAGGGGCGGGTGCACCTCTACGGAGTTGGGTGCACTGTGGCGTTGGGGCGAGGTGTCAAGTGACACCGCCTCAGCGAGGATAATTTGTGCAGGAGCCGGTCCGTGGTAGTGGAATTGATTCCGCTGGGGCAAAATCAATGGGTCAGGTGTCCTATTTATATTTCCTAGGTCAGATTTCTTTTCCCCAAATAGAAACCCTCAAACCTAGAGCCCCAGAGAGATTTCTTAGAGGTTTAAGAGTGATTTCATCTTTGGGGTAAGAAATTCCGTCCTTTATGACTTGATTATATGTTTCTAAGTCCTTTAATAGTGATATAGTATGTTTATAAGTTGGGGAAGATGAGTTGTAAGTTTCTTATGAGATTAAGAGAGTTAAATCATAGATTTAAAGGGTATTTATAGATTAGATTGCTTTGATTATCATGAATTAGTGATGGAATATGTTAGATATTCATATTGTGGGGCTTAATTTGAGTATAGATACCTATTTGATTTAGGGGTAAATTCTAGGGTTTTCAATTTGGGGCTTTTTGTATATTATTCAATTGAAGGTCCAAATGAGTATAATTTTCTAATTAACTTATTGATATGACTACCTTATATGTGTTGATGGTTTTTGGGTAATAAAGTTAGAGTCTTGATGACGTGGGCCCGGGGTTGGTATTTAAGTCTTGCTTTGTTAAGGATCATGTCCTCATTTGTTGTGTAAGCTTTATATTAACAACTAGTATAAATGTGAATAGACTTTGATTATCATGAGGCGCAAAGGAATGGAAAGGCTACCACCGAGACTTGATTGTTGGCGCTCTTGTTCGGGCCAGAGGTAGGCTATGTTTTACTTTCACAAGACTTTAATATAAATGCATAATTAATAAATATTTAGGGTATTGGGCGTGTGTGGGTCTCACTCAACTGATTGTGATGAATGAGTGAGTGGGTGCCAATGTTGAATTGTGATGACAGGTGATTTACTGAATCATTCCTAAGCTGATTTCGATTGCTGATTGATTGGGCTTGTCACCACTATGTGGGCTTGTTGCCATACTTGTTATCGTTGTGATTATTCATAACACATGATTTGATATTATATCCTGATTGTACCTAGGTTGTATGTTGATGTTTTGATACTTTGAGAGTTGATAGTTTGTTGAAGCTATGGTTGAACTTTGTTTATGAGAGGATTGATTGTTTGTCACATTAGTTTCATTGAGGTCTTCCTAAGAGAATTGGTGGTTGGTTGAATACTAATTTGGAAGTTTTAGCTATTAAAAAACTTTAGTTGTCAAATTGTGTCTTCCTTTATGTCATTCTATCTATCTTTTATTTTCGTTGTTGATTTCCTTTGTTTTCAGTTGCCAAATTGTGTTTATGTTGTGTATATTATTGAAATTATCCCAATTTAACACAACGGCTAGTTGAATAATATAGTGGCCAAGTATGTATAGGTAGGGGTGGCCATGGTATGATATGATACGATATTTGAAACTTCAATAAGGTAATCGCGGTTTTTAATTTCTAAAAATACGATACCATTACCATACCAAATTAATTCGGTATTGTTCGGTATTTTTAAGTTCAATTTCGGTATTTTGCGGTTAGGTAAATCGATATCATAGTTTGTTCTATTTCGACTTACATATACTCATATAATAAAAAATTCTGACTTCGGCTATTAAAAAAATATCTCAATTATATCGTACTAACACCTTACAAATGTAAAAATATTCAAAATAATGTACAAGCAATCCCCTTCGTAAATCAATTACACAAAAAAGACATTTCAATCAAGATAGATTAGTCAAAATTCCAACTTCTAAACAATTAGCTTTGTATTAATACTAGTTTATATATTTATTAATATATATGAATTGTATATGTAACTATATACTTCGGTATGATATTTGTTATTTTTTTTTTACAAGTACTAAATATTGTACCGTATACCAAATGTTTTTTGAATGCATACTATATAGCATACCAAATATTATAATACCAAAACCACAATATAAAAAATTTGGATTTGGATATGGTAATAGATATCTACAGTAACATGCCCACCCCTATATAGGATTAGACTGAAGCCCAAAAGACGTAGGGTGGTTCAATCTCAACCGTCCAAGCATGTGCCATCGGATGTAGGGCAATATCTGAACTAGACCTGTCCATCAGGTCGGGGACCCGCCCGACCCGACCCGAAAAAATAGAATTAGGGTTAGCTTACATTTGACCCGAAAAAGCGGAGACCCGATCATATATAGGGTCGGGCCAGGGTCAAATTTTTTTTACCCACTTAACCCGGCCCAACCTGACCAGACCAAATCAGTGACCCGATCCCGACCCGCGTGACTTAACCGCTATATAAGCGAAGGGTTAACCCTTCAGCAGCCGCAGCCATTTTCATTTCTTCAATCCGCTTCAATCCTTAGCAACCAATCGGACGCCTCCTCTCCACTTCAATCTGGCGCACCATAGGTAAGTTTCCATTCCTTCTTAGTTGGGAGTGGGACTGCTTCCTACTTTAGTTTCTCGCGATGAAAATGAAAGTTGGGACTGCTTCCTACTTTAGTTTAAAACAAAGAACCAGAAAGCTTCTACTAAGTTGGAAAGTGAAGTTTTGTGTCCTCTGAATGAGATTACAGATATGTAATTACTTCCCGGGTTCTAGGATGCTTTTCTTTTGGTGGGGATGTGGGGTGTGGTGGGTGGGGGGAGGTCTTTTAGGGTTTCCAAACTTTGTGTCGCTCTCTCTCTTCAAATTACCTTCTAATAAATTTTAGATACTCAGATGATCCATATAGAACTATGTTTATGGTACGGATGTTATTCTTTAGAAGGTGATTATGTAGAATTAGTTCTTTGAGTGTGAAGAATGAGTTCTTTGAGCATGTTTACTTTGTTATGTTACTGCTTTGAAGTTTTTCAATAATCATTAATTAATAGTGCATAAATTGGATTTACATGAAGATTTTGTCATAAATCCAGAATCATGAACATATGAATTATTTTGTATTGTAGAGCGGGTCAGGGCTGACCCGTGACACATAGGGTCCCCGAAGGGTCAGGGTCAAGGTCGGAAAATTAAAAAATAAAACAGGGCCAGGGTCGGCAAGCAGAAAAAAAGCCACTTGACCCGGCCCGACCTGAGCTTTGGACAGGTCTAATCTGAACTATAGGTTTTTGTGACTAAACTTTGTTGTCTTCCATTTGAGCCTCTATCTAAGAGAGAGAGAGGGGGGGGGGGGGGGGGGCTTCGAAGATGGTGCAAAGACTTACTTACCGGAAGCGCCACAGCTATGCAACCGAATCAAACCAGCATCGTGTCTTCAAAACACCTGATAATTTTAATTGACTCACGTTGATACATAATCTATTTGATAAACTGTTGAGTATAATATAGGAGATCTGGTATAGAGGATTTATATAGGTGATTCCAACTAGCTTGTAATTGAATCCTAGTTGATTGATTGATTATTTATTAGTAAAATGTTACTATAAGAGTATTTTTGATGGGATTGCTTGGAATGTAGGCGGGAAGTTGGTTTATCAGACTACCAAGAAGCGCGCTAGTGGGCCTAAGTGTCCTGTTACAGGGAAGAGGATTCAAGGGGTAACTCCATCTTTCACTTCTTCCTCCATTCATCCAATTTAGCAATTGCCTTTAGCTATTAATAATAACCTATTATGCATTTAGTCAGCTTTTAATTTGAAAGGTGTTTGTCTTTTTCGGAATAGGGATTTGTAATTTGTTACAAGTTGTTGATACCTTTAAGCTGACACTTCTTGTTACTCACAATCTACTATAGTATGTGTCATTTTGGGTTTTTAGTATCTAAACTAAAGCCATCAATTTTGGGCACTTTACTATTTTTAGCTACATTTGCAACTATTTGATCTTAAAATTGGTGGTGTCTGGTTCCATGCCTTTTTAACTTTCTATGAATCTCACTGAGCAAGATAAAAAATATTAGCTACCTGTGGATTCAGTGTTTGTATGTAGTATAAAAATGGTGGGTTGGCATAAATCAGAATGAGCTTATATTTTTTCACCATATTTTGACATGTTTAAGTGCGTACATTGAAACCAGATGTTAGATTTCATTAGCTCCCAGCATAGTTAAACAAGGAAGCCTCTTGCTAACTGCTCAGTTGTACATATTACATAACTTTTGTAATTCAGCACTCAATTGGTGGCTGGTGCTGCCAAGTAAATAAAATTACCTCACCTTTCTTGTAAAAAAAGAGAGGGTAAATTTGATTTGTTCTAGACGGGTAGGTTCTTGTCAGACTAATGAGATTAAAGCACATATGCTGCTCTAAATAGCTTACTTTTTAAACGAGTAAGCCTATAGTGTCTGTGTTGGTCTAGCACGAGTATTGTTTTTTAAATGTAAACTATGATTTTTACTGGTCATGATTGATTGATTGGGCATTTTTCTTTTTTCTCCCACTCCTCAAAGACTATAGGTGAAGCCTCATTTCTTGATGCTTGGCTCCTTTAGACCGTTCCCTTTGTTATTAATAGAGTTCAAAGCATAGCTCATAAATCCTTGCTTTGATATGCACGAATTCTTTGGTGAGTCGTACCTGTTATTTACTTGTGCCCATGGAACCTTTTTCACCTTGTCTTTGGTGATTTTTTGGAAGATATGTGCATCAAATCATAGAATTGAATGACCAATTGCAAAAGTGCAATGGCAAAATTCGTATTCATACTAAAAATGGTCTTTGTTAACCCATAGCCGCCAACTAACACTGCCAGTATATCAGAAGAATCAGGCTTTAAAATTTAAGATCATCACGTTTTGTTGATCTTCAAAGTTTGATAAATAACTAGAAATGACTAGTGTTAGCCAAAGTTAGCTTTTCTGTTGGCTACTTCATGGAGTTGTGTATTGAGTACCGGAACAGCTTACAACCACAGTATGTAATTGTTTCTTTGTACAATTTATTTGAGTGCTTAGAGCCATTTACTAACATCAACAGCTTGTTTGTCTTGTAGATTCCTCACTTGAGACCAGCTGAGTATAAGAGATCTAGATTGTCTAGGAACAGGAGGACCGTGAATCGTGCCTATGGTGGTGTATTGTCTGGAGGAGCAGTGAGAGGTTTGTTTCTTGATTTTTTGTTGCTGGGGGTTTCTCATCATGTCCCTGTTGGTTTTCAGGATTTGGTGGAAGACCAGAAAATTGTTAAGAAGGTTTTGAAGATCCAAAAAGCCAACGAAAAACTGGCAGCTATTAATTTAGAGGAATTTTCTGATTTGAAGTCTGGCAAATTTTTTTGACATTCAAATGATTGCTATTGTGAGGTGATTGGGAAATTTGTGTGTTATTTCTTATATATAATAAATCAAAATGAATTTCGTACTTTCGTCTCATTCTAAATAGTGTAAATCTTTTGACTACTCATAATTCCTCTAAAATACTAATACTACTATAAGATTTCAGAAACGAACTTGTGACTCTATAATGGAGGCTTAAGTTAATGCCTCCAATACTAAGCGATATATATTAAGTGATTCCACAATAGCTTTTCCTTGGTAAACCATCACAACGCTACTCATGTTTGGCCTCCCTTTGTTGGAATTTATGGCTTTAGTTTTGATTACGGTACAACTCAGCAGTCATCAACCAAGAGTACACAATTTGTCCTCTTGTTCTTTGTATGTCCCTAGTGTCATAATATCATGAGTTCAAATTTCAGTAGTCATCAACTGTTTAACCAAGAGTTCCTAATTCGACTCAAGTGTAATTTAAATTTGGGAAAAGGGTAGTTTACATTACCCTCCATTATACTTTCTGTTTAAATTTAATCTCACCATTAGCAAAATATTAAAAAATACCCCTATTACTAATGATGCTCCAACATGGCTATTAAAATTCCACATGGCCTGACATTTGGATGAGGTGGGCACCATGTGGTATGCCACCTCACCACCCTCTCTCTCCATCTTTGTTCCACCTCCAACTACCATTGAAACCCGACCTTAATGCCCTTAGATCCGTCTGCATCGGCACATTTTGGCCCCACCCACTAACCCCAAAAATCTCATTCTATTTCTCTTCCTCACTTCTCTCTTTAGTGAAAAAAGGAAAGAGTAAAATCCTTTTAGTACCTTTCTTTATACCTACTTCACATCTCCTTTTAAAATTCCCTGTGTTTGAAGTAAAAAAAGCAAAAAAAGGAGCTGGCCAACAAACAACATATAGGAAGAAAAATCAAGTTTAAAGTTGTAATCCTGGTAGTTAGTAGCACAGATGGTATGTTGTAAACTTTGAGGTTGTTGGGTGTAAGTAAGCTTCAGATCTGAAGATGGACAAGAACCAGATGAATTATGTTGGCTCCGTAATCTCCTTTTAGAGCTCCATTGCCCGATTGAAAAAGCAATCATGGTCTATTGTGATAATGTGAGTGCGATATACTTATCCGGTAATTCAGTCCAACATCAACGCACAAAACACATAAAAATGGATATATTATTTATCCGAGAAAAGGTTGGGCGTGACCAAGTCCGTGTTCTCCATGTACCGTCTCGTTATCAGATTGCCGACATTTTCACCAAAGGTCTTTCGCGCATACTATTTGATGAGTTCAGGGACAGTCTTAGCATACGAGAACCTCCCGTTAAGACTGTGGGGGAATGTTAGGATAATCAATCATATCATTTGTATAAAAATTAGAATCACATCATGATTAGGATATGATTGTAAATTAGTATCACATATTTAGGGTATGATTAGATATGTCTTCCCTTAAAGATTAGTCTTATACCTTTGTATATATAGGACAATCCTTCCTTCAAAAATCAAATACAATAAGTGGCACCAAGATGAAGTGATTTTCAACAAAACACAAGTAGCCTTTAGAATTCAGATGGCCAGAAAAGCCTTATTACAAATAAAAAATAATTCAGTATAAAAGCAGTAGGTGCATGCAGACAGACATTAAAGGACAGAAACATAAAATCTCAATTCCTTGGAGAATTGAAGACGATTTCTTTGAGAAATTGAAGAAATGAAACCACCTTGTCATGAGGGGGAGTGATTCCTTTAACTATAGGCAGCTCAATTAGAGTGGTGATCCATGAGTATAACAGGGGTGTCCTCTCTGGATCCAATACCTTCACACCAAACACTTCCTCTTGTACTTTGTATGCCCCTAATGTAATAACAATTATGATATCTAGCAACCCCATATCCTTGCCTTGTATATTACTGTTGATCCCCATGGAGGAATTCTTGATTCCATCTTCCAGCACGTTCATTTTCTCAAATAATTCCTCTACTCCCTTTTCTCGTCCTTCCCCTTTCAAGACTTTCAGCAGGCAGTCACTCACCTGCAGATAAGGGTGTCATCAATGATTAAATGAAAATTGATCCAATCACCCCAACTGAACAAATAATTAGGTTTTTAGTAAAATTATTTGCTTCAATATATATTTATAACCATATCGAATAACTAAAAAAAGTTTTTAATTTTATAAAATAAACCGAAAAATAGGAGATGTTTCTATTAAAATTTTAATTCAGTACAAATTAAATATTATTCAAACAAATATTTGTGTTGGAATTATATAATAAAGGAGTTTTAAGTGTTAGATTTTAAAATAAAAGGTATATCTGCAGTTAAGTTATACTGAGGGATATTTCGTATAATTTACCCTTATTTTTTAGGTGACTATTAATTCACCGCAACCCATTACCTTTATCTTCGACTTTGGTATATATAGACTATGCAAAAGTCACACACATGTACATATCATCCATATGAAGTAAAAAAAAAAAATTGAACTATGAGAGTAGATTGTGATATTACCTGCTGGATGTAAGAAGCCCAGAATCGGACTCTAGCTCTTTCATAAGGATCTTCTGGAAAGAGTCGAGGCTCATTCTTCCATGTCTCATCAATGTATTCAAGAATGACAAAGGACTCTGATACTGGCTTTCCGTTGTGGACAAGTATAGGTACTTTCTTATGAATGGGATTGTATTTGAGCATCAATGGGCTTTTGTTGCTCAAATCTTCTTCTACATACCCATAAGGTATGCCTTTGACTTTGAGAGCCAGTTCTACTCTCTTCACATAGGGGCTAGCCCACATTCCATGTAGAGTAACCTTATTGTCCTCTCCCATTTTTCTTCTCTGAGATTATATAACAACTAAATTCTTAACTTTATTGAGCTTTTGGCTCAGTCATTAAATAGGAGGCAATTTTTTTACATTATTTGGTTTTCCACTAGGCCAAATTTAATTGTCTTGGATCTAAATTTGACTTGGATATATTAACAGAACCGACAGATGTGATAATATATCTTTCTTTTGCATCTTTGACTTGCCACCCGATTTAATGATCTGGATGACAAGGGCAGTGACACGAGCAGCCTATTTCTTAGTGCCCAAGTATGGTAAGTTGCGTGGAAGCACAATGAATGATAGGTGAAGAAATAAATAGTCTCACGCGTATGGCTGGCAATGGATCGGAGGTGGATCGGGGTGGAGCTCAATCCGCCTCCACCCACCAACGATCCATCCACCACCCGACCCATCCATCAACCTATTTTTTTTAAGCCACATCCGATCCACCCATCATCCACGGGTGAATCGGGTGCTTCGCGGATGGAAGCGACGAAGACTTATGAAAATTGGTCGATACTCAAGTCTTGTAGGTAATTTATGACAGTTAATAAATATGTCAGTTCAAATTTCACAAAAATGAACTTTACTTTGTTCATTTTATTGGAAGTAGAGAATTGTACGATTAATTCGAGAATGGCAGAATCTGGTAAACCCACAAAGTTGCATTTGATTATATCAACTGTTAAGATAAAATAAATATCATCAATCCTCCTAATACTGTGAGTTCATATTTTTATGTGAAAACGATCAACATTTGTTTTTTCTCTTTCTTATGTTGTTCAATGTATGTTTTACTTGATCAAACTTAGCGTGGTATAATTAGTAGATAAAAATATAATTTGTTCAATCTGTTTAAATTTGGACGAGTTAGCGACCCACATATTTCTTAACTCAAGTTATTTTGATTAGCCTGATTCAATCAAATTTAAAAAAAACATTTATTAAGCGTTTGGACATGCAATTTCATTTTATGAGATGAAATCATCGTTTGGACATGCGATTTCATCTCATGAGATGAAATTCCAAATCATCCAAAAAGGCATGATTTGAGATTTCAAATTTTAAATGTAAAAGTTGACCACAAGTTTATATTTTGTAAAAATAGATCCATAAATTGGTAGATATAATTAGAAATCATGTTTATCAATTATTTATATCAAATATTAAAAGATCTATAAGAGGGGTGGATTGAAAATAATTAATTTATAACGGGTGGATGGGTGGGTTGGATGTATGTCCACCCGAATCCGACCCGATCCGTCACCCGATTAAATCTATGTTTTGTCGGATTTTCGTCTATATAATCGGGTCGGGTGGATCGGATATCCATCGGGTCGGGTGGATCGGATATCCATCGGGTTAGGGTGAAATTGTCAGCCTACTCACGCGGCGCAAATTACCTGAACTCTCACCTTGTTGGTGAGGGTTCGATTCTCCACCTTGTTAACTTGAGACTCATGATTCCAATCCCATAGCTCATGTACAATGAAGCTCATGTTCAAGGAATTGAACATCTCTGCTAGTTACTATCTTCCCCGACTGTGGTTGAAAAATTCTATAAGCTTTAGATATCGAACTGTAGCTAATAAAAACCCATAGTTCAGCATTTTCATCAAGCTTATCTCTTTTGACCTGCGGAACATAAGAAAAGCATATACATCCAGATATTTTGAGATTTTTAGAGTAGGTTTAACACCATGCCAAGCCTCAAAAGGAGTCTTCTTTTCCACTGCTCTTGTAGGCAGTCTATTCAGCAAGAAAACAGATGTGCTCGTTGCTTCTGCCCAGAATTTCTTCGGTAGATTTTTCTCATGCAACAAGCATCTAGTCATTTTCATGATTGTTCTATTCTTCCTCTCACATACTCCATTTTGTTGAGGAGAACAAGGGACATTAAGCTGGTGCTCAATTCTAGCTTCTTCAAAAAAAGAATTGAACCTGTCTGATGTATATTCAGTTCCATCTAATGACCTAAATCTTGCAGCCACTCTGATTTTCTATCCAAGCTTTGAACTTCATGAAAACTCCAGCAACTTCCGACTTAAACTTCATGAAATAAATCAAACACATTCTTGTTAGATCATCAATGAAGATAATATAAAATATGTTGCCATTGAGTGATGGAGTTCTTTGTGGACCACAAAGATCGGTATGAATGAGTTGCAATTTTTCGGTTACTCCCCATGTGAAACTTTTGAATGGAACTCTAGTCTGCTTGCCAAGCACAAGCCTTGCATCTTGAAAGATGCTCCTCCAAGTTTGGTAGACCATGTACCATTTCATTTCTTTGCATAAACAACAAAGCATTGTGATGAAAATGACCTAACCTTTTGTGTCAAGTTTCCGCAACGTTGACTTGGCTTGGGCATGCCATCTTCTCCACTTCTAATGGATTCAGAGCCAAACATTTACGCTGCATCTTAATTCTGGATAATTCCTGAACACTTGGATCAATTATTAGACACGCCAAGTCTTCAAAGAATATTTGAATCCATTTTCTAGCAGTTGTCCGACAATAATTTTTTATCGATTTCAAAAACAAATAGAACTTCAGAAATAAGTTTTGTACCTATATAACTCTCAATAGCTGGGATGAGTTCTCCATTTTCAATCCTGACTCTTGATGTAATTTCATCATTGTTCATGTGATTCATACAAGCACTATCGATAAGTCAATTGTCACTTGAAATGCTAGATGCAAAACACGTTGCAACAAAAAATTGGTTTTCCTCCGTTGATCTGTAACTTGAGCTTCTCTTGGTTGTTGTGGCCCTTTTTCCTTGCAAATGATTTCAGCATGCTCAAGTTTCTGACACTACATCTCATATCCCACTTTCTCCAGCATTTGAAGTGAGGATGATTCTTCTTGCCACAATATTGACAAGGAGAGTATTTTCCACCTTTGTTGTTATTCTCCGCTGCTGCAATCTTAGGGTTGCTAATACCCTATTTCTTTCCTTTCCACTTCTTACTTCTACCTCCAGAATTCAACTGTAACTTAGACTGTAACACTCCCTCAATAGTTTCCTCTTGCCTCATCATCCTTCTCTATTCTTGTGCCTGCATTGCACTCAACAATTCCGCCAAACTAAGCTTTGACAGATCTTTAGTATTTTCGAGAGAAGCAATAGTTGCCTCGTATCTCTTAGGTAGTGATACATTATTTTTTGAACTATTCTACTGTCCGCAAGAATACGTACCTTATTTGCAATACCATTCAGTCTATCTGAATAATCCTTTACAGTTCTGACTCATTCATGTGCTGCATATCAAATTTCCTTATCAAATTCATCACTTTCATTCCTCTTATTCTTTCGTCTCCTTTGTACTCATTCTTGAGAAAATCCCAGATTTGTTTAGTTGAGTTATGCATCATGATTCTGCTGAAAATGATCGGAGAAAGCTTTATCTTTGGATTTTCTTGTCTTCTTCTCTTGTGGATTTTGATCTGAGCCATGGTTAGATTTCCTGACAGATGAGATAAGTCGTAGTCTTCCTCTACAACCTTCCATAAATCACACACATCCAAATAAGCTTAAATTCTCACTGCCTAAACTTGGTAGTTTTCTCCATCAAACACTGGTGGGGCCATAGCAGTGAAAGACCTATCACCTTCTATAGTTTTTATGATCTTTTGTAATAGCAGATTTGGTTGATGTTTTGGGTAAACACTCAGTCAAATAACCTCTCAAGTCTCTCACATATCCCTTAAGAAATAGGGGCTCTGATGCCAATGTTGTTTTAGAATTGCAGAAGAAGAAAATTTACTAGGAAAGACTGATTTTATTAACCTTCAATTTCAGATATAAATATAGATAAAGCATAACATAATTCAACTAAAAACTTGCTAACAAATAGCTGTAAAATTACAGCAGTAAAACTCTATTTTTAACTGAAAAATAGTCTCCTAATAAAGATAAACAAATCCCTAAAAATCAGATATTCAGTTATCTGATCATGTTATCAACTCCCACGATTGTAGCCTCAATCCTTGAGTAAGTTTCAGCACTTCTAGAAACGGTTAGCACACAATCAGGTCCTGAGACATCATCAACAATCCCCTTGTGTATTTCTTTTTATATTTTCGTAAGATGAAATGACTATTTGTTTCAACCGGGTACTTCTTTTTCGTGACAAATGTTAAATATGGCAATATACACACAATATACAAGTGTATATTGCCATAATAAGTGCCACGATTTATGGCCATTATTGGGCTCGGTTTTGTGGCTGATTTGGTAGTTAAGAATATTGTATATTTGGAAAATATATGTGTAGTATATTGTAATGTATTTTGTTACCATAATTAGGAATATACACTACCATAATTGTAGAGTTAGAATTATGGTAGAATAAGGTTTTTGGAATAGAATAGAAATAGGATTCTCCTATTTTGTATCTTGTATATATACCTATTCAATTAATGAAAATAATCAAGGGGATTATTTCTTTCATGGTATCAAGAGACTAGGTCTAAACAAAAGTTTTTTTCTCTCAAACTTTTGCCCTCCCTTTGGCCGAGACCCCCCCCCCTCCTCGGGTTTCTCTTCCAAAATTCGTCTTCCGCTCTCAAAAACACCTCTCTTAAATTTCCCTTTCTTCTTTGTTCTTTTAATATGTCTAAGAACAATTTTCACCCTGCCCTCACGGTTTCCAATATCAAGAGCAGTATCCCTATTGTCCTTGAGATGGAAAACGTCCAATATGCGATGTGGGCGGAGTTGTTTAAAATTCACGCTATATCTTATCAAGTTCTTCATCACATCATTCCTCCCGCTAGACCCCTTCCTGCGGAGGATCCTGAGTTATGGATTACACTTGATGCTACCGTTCTTCGGTGGATATACGCCACTATTTCGCCGGACCTTCTACGGACGATTATTGAGCGGATACCACGGCTATGGCCGCATGGAATAGATTGCGTGACATATTCCAAGACAACCAACATTCCCGTGTCGTCACACTCGAGCAGGAATTCTCTCTCGTTCGAATGGACGAATTTTTGAACGTTTCTGCATATTGCAAGAAACTAAAGGAGTTGGCGGATCAACTCCGTAATGTTGGCGCACCAGTAACAAATAATTGTCTAGTTCTACAGTTGGTTGCCGGTCTTTCGGAGGCCTATAATGGTGTTGGAACTCTCCTTCGCCAAAGCAACCCTCTTCCCGACTTTTATCAAGCCCGCTCCATGCTTACGTTGGAAGAAGCCGGTTTGGCTAAAAAGGCAGCTACCGGAGCAAGCCCAGTTGTCATGGTGGCGTCCTCTCCTAGTTCTTCAGGTTTTGTGAATAATTTGGGCCAAAATCATAATAATGGTGGCGGCAAGAATAATCGCAAAAATAATAACGAAATCCGCGGGGACAAACGCGGCGGTTCTGGTGGCGGTTCCGGTGGTCAACAAGCAGGCGGTGGGTCCCATCCAGGGTACAGTGGCCCACCACCCCCTGGGCCCAGCAATGGGGCCCATGGCAGTGGAACCCGTACCATCCGGCCAGAAGAGGTTCCAACGGCCGGTGGGGGGCCAGCCACGGTCCGAGCCCAACACCCCGGCGGTGGCGGCCCCGGCCGGCCGGTGGCCCGGCCAGCCTATGACCCAGCTCCACCACGGCCAGGAGTTCTTGGGCCCCGACCTCCGCAAGCCCATCATGCAGCAGGCCCCACTCAAACCGACATCGAGGCCGCAATGCACACACTGGGGTTATCTCAACCGGACCCAAATTGGTATATGGACACCGGTGCCACTACTCACATGACTTCCGAATCAGGTACTCTCTCATCTTATTCCAATTTGAGCACCCCCGGGGGATAATTGTTGGTAATGGCAGTTCTATTCCAATTCTAGGGTATGGTCGGAAAACGTTGTCTCCCCCCAATCCACCACTTCTCTTGAAAAATACTTTATATGCTCCTAAATTGATTAAAAATTTAGTGTCTGTCCGAAAGTTCACAAATGACAATTCTGTTTCTGTTGAATTTGATCCTTTCAGTTTCTCTGTGAAGGATTTCAAGACGGGGAGTCATCTCATGAGGTGTGATAGTAGGGGGGATCTATATCCTATCATGCTCGGTTTCAGTCCATCGAGTCCAGCCTTGCCGTCAGTCTTTGCAGCCATCTCTCCTTCCATGTGGCATGCTTGCCTGGGTCATCCGGGATCTTCTATTTTTTCAGCTTTAGATAAAAATAGTTTTATTTCTTGTAAGGGTACGAGTCGTACTCCAATTTGTCAGTCTTGTTCATTAGGAAAAATTGTTAAGTTACCATTTGTAGACTCTAATTCTCATACTTCTATGCCATTTGACATTATTCATAGCGACTTATGGACGTCTCATGTTCTAAGTTCAGTGGGTCATCGATATTATGTTCTCTTTTTAGATGATTATTCTAGATTTTTGTGGACGTTTCCAATTGCAAATAAATCGCAAGTGTTTTCCATCTTCATCAAATTTAGAGCGTTCATTCGTACTCAATTCGAAAGAGACATAAAAAATATTCAATGTGATAATGGGAAAGAGTATGACAATAGGGAGTTTCGGGAATTCTGTGCTAATAATGGGATCAATTTTAGGTTTTCGTGTCCTCATACATCTCCACAAAATGGAAAGGTCGAACGCAAAATTCGTTCCATCAATAACATTGTCCGAACTCTCTTAATTCATGCCTCCATACCTCCATATTTTTGGCATCATGCTTTACAAATGGCCACATATCTTCTTAACATACTTCCTTCTAAAGGTCTGACATATTCTTCCCCCCTCAAAATCCTATATAATAAGAACCCTTCTTATTCTCATCTTCGGATTTTTGGGTGCTTGCGTTATCCGTTATTCCCATCCACCACAATTAACAAACTTCAGGCTCGGTCTACCCCGTGTGTATTTTTGGGTTATCCGTCGAATCATCGTGGTTATAAGTGTTTTGATTTATCCTCCAAGAAAATCATAATTAATCGCCATGTCATTTTTTATGAAACTCAATTCCCTTTTACGAAAGTTCATACTCCCGAGCCTAAGTCGTATAATTTTTTGGATGACCAAATATCCCCGTATATTATTCGGAATTTTTCAGACATCTCCCGCACCCAAAATCCTTCAGCGGGCCCACTGCCCGCTGGACCCACAGTCTCGCCCGTCGCAGCTTCTTCAACCACTGGAACAGTTCCAGCAATTGGGCCAGTCTAGCCCAATTCTGGAACTGGTCCAGACGACGAGTCAATTTACCGATTTGGGCCAGCAGGCCCACTGCCTGCTGGCCAGTCCGTCCCGAGCCCAGAAAATTTCCAAAATTCCCTCAATCCTTCCTCGAGTCATAGACCGGTCACTCGTAGTCAGCGGGGTATTTTTACACCTAAAAAACATTTTAATTTACATTCTAATGTCTCTAAATCCCCCTTGCCCCGCAATCCTGTGTCCGCATTAAATGACCCTAATTGGAAAATTGCTATGACTGATGAATATAATGCTCTTATTGATAATAAGACGTGGGAGTTGGTGCCCCGTCCATATGGTATTAATGTTATCAAGTCTATGTGGATTTTTGCTCATAAGGAGAATTTAGATGGGTCCTTTGCTCGACATAAGGCGCGACTTGTTGGTGATGGTAAGACTCAGCAGGTTGGGATAGATTGTCGTGAGACGTTTAGTCCGGTGGTCAAACCGTCTACCATTCGCACTGTGCTTAGCTTGGCTCTTTCAAAAACTTGGTCAATTCATCAGTTGGATGTCAGGAATGCTTTCCTACATGGTGATCTTAAGGAAACATTCTATATGCATCAGCCGTTGGGTTTCAGGGATCCAAACCGTCCTCATCATGTATTTTTGTTGAAGAAGTCCTTATATAGGCTTAAGCAGTCTCCGAGGGCCTGGTACACGAGGTTTGCTGACTTTGTTTCAACTATTGGGTTCACTCACAGCAGGTCAGATAATTCCTTGTTCATCTACCACAGTGGTTCGTCATTGGCCTATATTTTGTTGTATGTGGATGATATAATCTTGACTGCCTCTTCCGATGCCTTGCGCCAGTCTATCATGGCCATGCTCAATTCTGAGTTCGCTATGAAAGACTTAGGGCCCTTGAGTTATTTTTTGGTGATTGCTGTCAAACGTCACTTAGGTGGTTTGTTTTTGTCTCAACGGAAGTATGCTGCTGAGATCATCGAGAGGGCTGGGATGTCATCCTGTAAGTTCACTTCTACTCCAGTTGATGCAAAACCCAAGCTTAGTGTCGCGGCAGGTGCACCATACGAGGACCCGACCCGCTATCGCAGTCTTGTAGGGGCACTCCAGTATCTTACATTTACCAGACCGGATAATACGTATGCTGTTCAGCAGGTGTGTTTATTCATGCATGATCCTAGAGTTGAGCACATGAATGCAATCAAACGCATCATTCGGTATATTCAGGGAACACTGGACTATGGGTTGCACTTGTATCCTTCTTCTACATCCACACTTGTCTCATACACAGATGTGAATTGGGGTGGTTGTCCGGACACCAGACGGTCTACGTCAGGATATTGTATGTTCCTTGGCAACAACTTGGTCTCCTGGTCTGCAAAGCGTCAGGCGACTCTATCCCGCTCAAGTGCAGAGGTAGACTATCGAGGGGTAGCTAATGTGGTCTCAGAATCGTGTTGGTTACGTAATTTGCTGTTAGATCTTCATTGCCCCATTCAGAAGGCGACCTTAGTATATTGTGATAATGTTAGTGCCATCTACCTCTCAAGTAACCCGGTTCAGCACCAACGCACAAAACATATCGAAATGGACATTCACTTTGTCCGTGAAAAGGTTGCTCGGGGGCAGGTACGCGTATGTCATGTCCGATCAAGATATCAAATTGCAGACATCTTTACAAAGGGTCTTCCCTCGGTACTCTTTGAAGATTTTAGGGACAGTCTCAGCGTTCGAAGACCGCCCGCTATGACTGCGAGGGTGTGTTAAATATGGCAATATACACACAATATACAAGTGTATATTGCCATAATAAGTGCCACGATTTATGGCCATTATTGGGCTCGGTTTTGTGGCTGATTTGGTAGTTAAGAATATTGTATATTTGGAAAATATATGTGTAGTATATTGTAATGTATTTTGTTACCATAATTAGGAATATACACTACCATAATTGTAGAGTTAGAATTATGGTAGAATAAGGTTTTAGGAATAGAATAGGAATAGGATTCTCCTATTTTGTATCTTGTATATATACCTATTCAGTTAATGAAAATAATCAAGGGGATTATTTCTTTCACCAAACATATAAAAATTTGGCTGAACGATATTATTTTTAGCCAAATAAAAAAGTTAAGCTTAAATATTGGAATACCAACCATTTTCTCCTAGAAGCCCAAGAAAAATATCCAAAACCACGCCAATTTGAGGGATCCTTACATATTAGGCCTAGAAAGTTCGTAGTTATGTGTCTTAGAGGTTGTTGAATCGTTTTAATATTTGTCTTGAGTTACCATTAGGTAGTAAAACAAATTATGTGGACAAGTACAGGGAGCAGCTGGGGACTCTTGTTGCTCAAATCTTCATCAACAAACTCAAATGGGTATGCCTTTGATTTTAAGAGCCAGCTCTACTCTCTTAGCATAAAGGCTAGCCCATGTTCCGTGTATTTTCCTCAACCATTTGCTCTCTCTTACTGTAATATATTCTTCTACCCGCTCCTTTAAGTAGAGTCCCTATAAAACTTTATGTTAGGACTTTTCTTGCATTAGCACACGTCAACTGAAAATTATATAGAGTTTCCAAATCTCTCCATCCCCTACTTGTGTTGTATTATTCTATTAGATTAGTCAAGGCAACTGTATTATTGAAATTTAAATCAACAAATGAGTAGCATGTGGCACATTTCTTGTGGCTCAAGATCCCTTTACTTTTTTTAATTCCTCTGCGCTCATCAAACAATTACAGTCAACATATTTTCAAATTTTAATTCAAGTAGGTTCAAAATCAACAACATTGGATTAGTAGATAAGTACTTGTCTAGCATCGCCCTTTTTGGAGATTAAATAAGGTTTTAGTGGGTTTACATCGGGAGAGGCACGTAAAAATTGTAGTAGAAGTTTATTTAGGTAATGAATCAACTTCTAATATTCTAAATAGTTTCACCCACAAGAAGGTGGTCTAGATGTCAAGTAGCTAAAATGATACTCCCTCCGTCCCAATTTATGTGATTAGCTTAACTGGACATAAAATTTAAAAAAAATAAAAGAAGACTTTTGAATTGGGACAAAGGGAGTAGTAACGGAAAAGCTTGGGAACTAAGGGTGTGTTTGGTACGACGGAAAATGTTTTACACGGAAAATATTTTTTCTTCAAAAAAAAAAGTGATTTTCCGACTCATTTTCTTGTGTTTGGTACGTAAGTTGGAAAACTGGTGAAATTGACCTCAATATGCAGGTAGAAATAGAACACTAAAGGCTTATGCCTTCACCACGTAAGAGCATTTGTATTGTATATACCCAAAGCAAAATATTATGAGGTTTTTTAATTCGAAATGCAACTTCTAGTGGTGAAGCATAGGCGAGATGAGAGGAAGGGGTAGGCGAGGGTAGGGTGAGGGGGGTAGGTTAGGGGGCGGGAGGTGTGGGGTTAGGGGTGGGTATCGGTGGAGTAGGCAGGTAGGTGGGTGGGTGGAAGTGTGGGGTGAGTTAGGATGCGTTGGTGTATTTTTATTGATCCGGAAAAACTTTTTCCTCAAATTTTTAAGGAAAACGTTTTCTCCTATTTTAGGAAAATATTTTCAAGATATTTAGTGCAACCAAATTTGTACCGTTAATATACACATATTATACATGCTCAATTTCCTCCATCACTTCTCTTTCTTCTTCATTTGTCTCGTTTGTGATTTTTTTTTCATCGCATATTGTTTCCTTTTCGTGGCAAGCTTAGTCGCCACAAAATGTGTAGTTCTTGTGGCGACCCCCTAGAGTCGTCACAAAAAAATCTTTAGCAACAACAGTATATGTAGCGACCTTTAGTGGCAACTTTTTGATCTTTTGCAATGACTTTAGTCGCCACAAAAACTTCTGATCTCTTGTAGTAATTGGACTGTTGGACTAGCGCTTGTCAATTGTTTTGGCCGAAAGGCCAATTCGCGATATTAAACCCAAACATGGACCATTAAAATTTGTGCTGCCCATACAGTGTCCTTTTCCCAATAAATTGGCAAGGCTAGAAAACTAGAAATTAGTTAAACTATGGTGACAATTTGTTTTCATCCACCTATAGGTCCTATACCCAACACATTTCACAATATTACTAGCTCAGTTGGTGGGTAATTTCTATTTGAAGCCACTTTCTCTAAAGACGTTTGGTGAAAAGAACTGCTGCTTTAGCACTTAGCGGTGACCATTAGCTGCTGCTTTAGAACTGATGGTGGCACAATATGTCCTATGTGAAAGACAATTAACAGTGACAAATTCTAAAGGGAAATGTTGAAGCAACATTGTAGATAGTTTTAGAGATGAGGTTTCCCTTGGAATTGCATAACTCAAGGTTGGACATATGTTTGTTGAAGAAGTAGCAGAAGTGGGCAAATTTAGTCTACACGTGTCTGCCTCATCTAATTGTGATCAGATTTCAATATCTTTGTTGCAGTTACAATTAATTAATTAGTGGTCATTAGTGACTACCACATGTACAAGAGCAGTTACCTAATCTCACACATATCTACTGCTTATATTACTTTGGAATCCAAACGTAAAAGACGTGCTAGCACGGCCCCCAACATTACAATTTACGGTACGTATTATTATTATTTGGAAAAAACATCAAACAGTCGTATCTTTGGAGCTTTTTTCTTTTATCCGGAAGAAACTTCCATTGAAATAAACTTTGCGGACGTACAACACACTGTTGGATATAAATTTCAGTACGGAATTAGTAAATAACTATTACAAATGTTCGAAAGAATAAATAAATAGCCGATATTCAGAACTGTCGCAAACGTGTTGAGTCTTGAATTTTGATAACCCGAAATCAAGAAACACTAAATCTGGATTGTTACAACTGTGGCTGAGTCGAGAGATGGTTCTCTGTCTTTAAGACAAAATTGTCCCGTATATATGCTTTTACGTTAGCGGACAATAGTCTTCCAATATAAAACAACAACTAATCAACACTAAAAAGCAAATAAGTTGATTATGACGAAGAAAACGAACACGAAACGACTTGCTGATTTAGAAGAAAAAAGAAGGAAGAGTTTCTGTTTCTGTTGTGCTCACTTTTGGAAACTGTTCTGCTCTTGTTTTTTCGTTCTCTCTCTATTACCTCAAATATGTTTCAGAAGTTTATATAGTGTTTTTGGAGGAGGAGAGGTGATTAAGAGAGGTGTAATCATGGGTATTCATGGCCATAAACGTTTTGTAGTAAGTGCAAAACGTTTCAGAAGTTTAATGCCATAATGTCATAAATTGTTGGCTTTCTGGCTGCTTCCTAAAACTCTAGGGACCAAACTGTAAATACTAAATAGTTTGGGGTCCAAAAGATAATGTCAGAAGTAGCCCAGAAGCCCACGACCCCAGCCCGGACCGGACCGGACGGGCGGGCGGCGCGTGTGTGGGGCTAGCCTCGAACCCAATCACACCTAGGTCCTCCCTCCTTCAAACACATGGGTTACCCATTGGGGTTCCAAACCCTTATTCATTTTTTAGGCTTATAAAGAGAACAATTCTTCCTTTTTCCACCGATGTGGTAGATTTGTCCCACACCATATTTTCATGTCTCAAACACCTTACTCTGTGGACCAATATCTCTTTCATTCTTAATGAAATTTGACGATCATTGGCCCTACGGTCATCTACTCACTTAGTAGATTATGTATGTGTGAAGAGATAAAGCCTCCAACATGCGGAACCCTAGTGTTTAAGTCATTAAATATGGGTGGACGCAACCTCCCCACCAAAGGCAAATTTCCAACAATCCCCTCTTGAAAGAGATTTTGGTGCACACACAAGGTGCCTACTTTCAGCAATCTTTCAGCGAAAAGATATTGCATCAGGAGAGGTAGCTTCTGCTTTGAACCTTCCCTAGTTGAATACCACCGGACTTACTTACTGCGCGGTGAACTTGATGTCTTGAACCGTCAGTGTTTAGTGTAAGCCAAGAGAATAATACCAGCACAATAACTCTCCTTATTTGTTTTCATTCTTATTGTTATGTCCATTGTGGTCGTGGACACACTTGAATTCTTAAGTGGGTTCATTTGAGGCGGTTTGTCCTCGCACTTAAATAAGTGATCTCCTACAAGGTATCCTGCTATACCCCACTTTACAAATGTTAGAAATTATTAAAAGTTTTCCCAATCTTAACATCAATTGTTTGAGGATCGTTAAAGGTTTGGAAGCTTAACCTTTACCCACCATGCAGGTAGCACTTTAATGTCTATCGCGGGAACAGCTTTGGATTCAGGTTTCCTGACAGAAATCATTATCCGAAGTGCTCTTGCTTCCACCGAAGCGCTCAACTGAACCTTTTTAAAGCTTAGTTTTCCCATTGAACCAAATTCTTGGGATCTCCAGTCAATATGGTTTGGTTACCACCGCAAAGGATCGTATTGTTTGGGTTTTAAGCCCATTTCCCTAGACAGGCAGAATTCTTGATCTTCGGGTAGTCCCTTAGTTAAAGGGTTCGCTATATCCTTTTATTAGTAATCAAGGAAGTGTCACCCGTGATGATCAACTGCCATACGGTCTTATGTATCCGACATATATGTCCAGACGTCGTCATCCGTGACCTTCATGAAGCCGACCGACTAGCCATAGTGTTTAATTGCCGAAGGCACGGGTTTCTCCCAATAAGGGACGCCCTCTAAAGAGTCGTGAAGTTGCTCAACGTCTTTCATGCTTTGTTTAAAGCGATAAACTCCGATTCCATTATGAATCGGCCGATGCAAGTTTGCTTAGAGGATTTTCAAGACCCACCTTACACATTTACTTGTGGCTTTGGTGTTCTTCATACTGATGTCCAGTTTGCATTATTGTGTTCTCCCAAAACCGCTGGACATCCAGAATACCATAATTCGTAAATAAGTGAATATTCCAGATATCGTCATATCCGACTTAACGCCTTCTATTGATCATTTATTAAAATCACGAGTGAACCTTAGTTCAACTGATCTGCTTTGTAGGCCGATACCAGGTCGGTTGTAATGTGTAACATACATTGAACTATATGTGACCTGCGCATATCTCTCCTTGTATATGGGTGCACCATGATTCCAATTAGTTCTATGATTCATATCCATTGGTGGCTTCAACGAGACTGTCAACCATCTTACAACTGAGTTTGAAGTTAGACCAGTCTGTTAGATGTCTTAGAAATCCCAATTCCTAAGATGTCATATGTGATACCCATATCTTTCATAACGAGACTTTTGTTTCAATATGACTTCCACTTTCAGACTGTTGATTTTCCAACCGTTGGCTTTCTAACTTCAGAGTCAATATTTCTATTTTCACTGGAACTTCTAGGACCAAAATGTAAACATTTCAGGGACCAAAATGAAAGTTCAGAAAAAAAGCCCAACAGTCCAACAAACCAACTTTGATCCTCCCCTTCTAACTCTCCGGTTAGGAAGGCGGGATCAATATCCATGTCACGCAAGACTGCAATGGCCATGGATGTTAAGTTATTCACAGGGGAGCATATGTCCAAGTAGCCAAGGCCTTATACTCGCCAGTAGATCAATCTACTTTGTACTCACTTTTGAGTATCTACTTTTACAACCCAAAGGTTCTTTTCCCGGAGGAAGATCAACCATTACACAAGTATGGTTCTATATGATGGAATTTATTTCTCTCTGTAGCTTATTTCCAAAGCAGCGCTTCTGGAGATGGCAATTCTTTGTTAATTGTCCATAGTTCATTCTCAACCATACAAGCTAGAAGGTCTGGAACAAGTCTTGGTCCCCTCTTTGCACCTTCTCGGTTCAACATCTACAATCCCTGAGTTCTTTAGATCTGGAATATTAAGTTCCGGATATTCAGCAACTTCCGAGGCCTGTAGATATGGAACGTCTAGTTTCGGACAGTTAGGCACTCGCGGATTCTTGTTAACCTAGAGCAATTACTTATTTATCCTTCTCAAGGAAAGTTATCTTCAAAGAATTCAACATTCTTTTACACCAAGAGGCGATAATCACTACTGCTATTTGCAGATCCATTGGATATGCAATTTACAGTCTTAGGTCCAACTTGACCTGTTTCGGTATTCCAACATCTACCAAGCCACCGTACAACACAACATTTGTATGTGGGATCTTTTCCATGTTTCACACGGATGGTTATCCTTATCCTTATGCGTAGTTCTGTTGAGAATCGCATTAGCGGGAAGGATCACCTTGCCCCACAAAATTTGGGTGTACGACTTTGCGTTTGTCTAACACCGTTAGACTGAAGTGAGTAAGGAGCAGTAGTTTGATAAATGATGATTCACATTCTCCCCTTCTATAACTACGAATTCCTCAATTCGTAAGCTTAGTTGATTTTCAACTTCTGCTTTGTAGCGTTTTCCCGCTTCAACAGCTTCATCTTTGCTTTTCAACAAACAAATGATGCAATACGTTGTACCATTATCAATGATGGTCACAAAGTACTTGTCTCCACCCTCTATTTTGTATAAACTTCAAATCACCCATGTATGTGTGACTAAGTTCTAGAGGAGATGTGCTTCTTTCACTATTCCTTTAACCGAACTTGGAAATGTGATTTTGCCTCTTCGCCTACCCCACATTCATTTGAGGGTTAATGTCGACAGAAGGCAACAATCTCAACTTCGTTAGCTTTTGAATGACTTTCTATTTAACGTGTCTTAATCTATGATGGCATAGATTCACGGAAAACAAATATATCATTCATTTAGCTACAAACATACTGTACCATTCTTAGTTATTACAGACCTACTGGACTAGTCTCAAACCAGCTTGGCAAACATCGTCCCTTAAACCAAGTTTTGGACATGTATCACCTCCTTTTAGAGTGATCTCATTCCCTAAAGTCCTATTGAGGACAATCTTTCCAACCCCTTCTACTTTAGAGATGGTGTTGCTTCACATGAGCAACCTCTTGCCCGTGGTTAGGGTGTAACTGGATCATATGTGATCTGGATACCCTGGTCCACTCCAGTTGCCTTGGCAGACTGAGTGTCCAATTTCTTTTCTGCCTTTCTTTCGGCCTTCAGATAATTTAAGACTCGGGAAATTCTGGCCCACTCTAGTCAACCGTAGGCTTTGTACGACTGGGTGTCCAATATCATCCTATCAAAGAAATTCTAGCCCACTCCAGTTGCCCACAGGCTTTGTACGACTGAGTGTCTAATATCATTCTATCAAATAAATTCTGGCCCACTCCAATCGCCCGTAGGCTTTGTACGACTGAGTGTCCAATATCATCCTATCAAATGAATTCTGGCCCACTCCAGTCGCCCGTAGGCTTTGTACGACTGAATGTCCAATATCATCTTATCAAATGAAGGATCTTCTGTCAAATAGTGTGACAGGGTCAACGTCTTAAGATAAGCCATTATCTTTTAGTCTTCTTCCCTTGAGATTGGTGCACAAACAATTCTTGGCGCTTACTTAAGAGTGGCAACAGTTTTCGCACAGTCAGTGCATCTCTATCATTCATTTGTGCGAACACACTTTTAATAATTACACTCAAAAGAACAGATCTTTTAAGTTTTGTTTACAATAGTCCAATCTTTAACCGGGAAGGAAGGTGAGATTAAACTTCTGATTTTAAAACGTAAGGAATATAATTTATTTCGGGAAAATAATTTCATATTCCTCCTTATTTTAAGCCCTTTTTAATTAGACATCATTTAATCTTATTTTTTACAAGGAAGAAAAATTACTTATCCCAACTTCGAATTCTGGCCCACTTCAGTCACTTCGTCGGACTGAGTGTCTGTTTCCTCCTTATCATAATTCGGATCCTTTGTTAGGGACAGATATAGGCCTTCTGCTACATGATAGAACATCATCTTCAGCCTTCTCCTCTTGTCCCAGTTGACATCCTCAGCCTCTCGTGAGCGCTTGTTCCCACCACTCTCGGGAGCGGTGACACCATGAACACCTTGACCTTCAACAACATAATCAGAATTGTCTTCCACCAGAAAATAGCAACCATAACCAGATTTGGTCACACAACTGTTGACCGACATCTTTTGAATACTATTACAATCTTGTCTTAAAACTGTTGGATATAAATTGCAGTACGGGAATAGTAAATAACTATTACAAATGTTCGAAAGAATAAACAAATAGTCAATATTCAGAACTGTCGCAAGTGTGTTGAGTCTTGAATCTTGATAACCTGAAATCAAGAAACACTAAATCTAGATTGTTACAACTGTGACTGAGTCGAGAGATGACTCTCTGTCTTTAAGATAAGATTTCCACGTATAAATGTCTTTACGTTAGCGGGCAATACTCTCCAAGATAAAAAAACAAATAATCAACACTACAAAACAAATAAGTTGATTTTGACGAAAAAAATGAACACGAAACGCCTTACCGATTTAGAAGAAAATAGAAGGAAGAGTTTATGTTTCTGTTGTGCTCACTTTTGGAAACTGTTTTTCTCTTGTTTTTGCGTCCTCTCTCTATTACCTCAAATCTGTTTCAGAAGTTTATATAGTGGTTTTGGAGAAAGAGATGTGATTAAGAGGGTGATTAAGAGAGGTGTAATCATGGGTATTCATGGCCAGAAATGTTTTGTAGTAAGTGCAAAACGTTTCAGAAGTTTAATGCCATAATGCCATAAACTGTTGGTTTTCTGACTACTTCCTGAAACTCTAGGGACCAAACTATAAATACTAAACAGTTTGGGGTCTAAAAGATAATGTCAGAAGAAGCCCAAAAGCCCACGACCCCAGCCCGGATCGGACCGGATGGGACTGTCAGGCGGCGTGCGTGTGGGGCTAGCCTCGAACCCAATCACACCTAGGTCCTCCCTCCTTCAAACACATGGGTTACCCCTTAGGGTCCCAAACCCTTATTCATTTTTAGGCTTATAAAGAGAACAATTCTTCATTTTCCCATCGATGTGGTAGATTTGTCCCACACCATATTTCCATGTCTCAAATACCTTACTCCGTGGACCAATATCTCTTTAATTTCTTAACGAAATTTGACGTTCTTTGGCGCTACGGTCATCTACTCACTTAGTAGATTATGCATGTGTGAAGAGACAAAGCCTCCAACATGCGGAACCCTAGTGTTTAAGTCATTAAATATGGGTGGACGCAACCTCCCACCAAAGGCAAATTTCCAACAATCCCCTCTTGAAAGAGATTTTGGTGCACACACAAGGTGTCTACTTTCAACAATCTTTCAGCGAAACGATATTGCATCAGGAGAGGTAGCTTCTGCTTTGAATCTTCCCTAGTTGAATACCACCGGACTTACTTATTGCACGGTGAACGTGATGTCTTGAACCGTCAGTGTTTAGTGTAAGCCAAGACAATTATACCAACACAATAACTCCCCTTATTCGTTTTCATTCTTATTCTTCTGTCCGTTGTGGCCGTGGACACACTTGGCTTCTTAGGTGCGTTCATTTGAGGCGGCCTGTCCTCGCACTTAAATAGGTGATCTCCAACAAGGTATTCTGCTATACCCCACTTCACAAGTGTTAGGAATCATTAAAAGTTTCCCCAACCTTAAGCTCAACCGTTTGAGGATCGTTAAAGGTTTGGAAGCTTAACCTTTACCCACCATGCAAGTAGCACTTTAATGTCTATCGCGGGAACATCTTTGGATTCATGTTTCATGACGTAAATCATTATCCGAAGTGCTCTTACTTCCACCGAAGCGCTCAACTAAACCTTTTTACATCTTAGTTTTCTCATTAAACCAAATTCTTCTTGGGATCTCCAGTCAGTATGGTTGGGTTACCACTGCAAAAGTTCGTATTGTTTGGGTTTCATGCCCATTCCCTAGACAGACAAAATTCTTGATCTTCGGGTAGTCCCTTAGTTAGAGGGTCCGCTATATCATTTGATTAGTAATCAAGGAAATGTCACCCTTGATGATCAACTGCCATACGATCTTATGTCTCCGACAGCTATTTCCAGACGTCGTCATCCGTGACCTTCCTGAAGCCGATCGACTAGCCACAGTATCCAACTGCCGAAGGCACGGGTTTCTCCCAATAAGGTACGCCCCCTAAGGAGTCGTGAAGTTACTCAACTTTTTTCATGCTTTGTTTAAAGTGATAAACTCCGATTCCATCATGAATCGGCCGATGCAAGTTTGCTTAGAGGATTTCCAAGACCCACCTTACACATTTACTTGTGGCTTTGGTGTTCTTCATATCTGATTTCCAGTTTGCATCATTGTGTTCTCCCAGAACAGCTGGACATCTAGAATACCATAATCTGTAGATAACCAAATATATCAGATATCGTCATATCTGACTTAACGCCTTCTATCGATCATTTATTAAAATCATGAGTGAACCTTAGTTCAACTGATCTGCTTTGTAGGCCGATACCAGGTCGGTTGTAGTGTGTAACATACATTCAAACTACATGTGACTTGCACATATCGCTCCTTGTATATGGATGCACCATGATTCCAAACAGTTCTATGATTCATATCCATTGGTGGCTTCAACGAGACTGTCAACTATCTCTCAACTGAGTTTGAAGTTAGACCAATTCGTTAGATGTCTTAGAAATCCCAATTCCTAAGATGTCATATGTGATACCCATATATTTCATATCGAGACTTTTGTTTCAATCTGACTTCCACTTTCAGACTGTTGATTTTTCAACCGTTGGCTTTCTAACTTCAGAGTCAATGTTTCTGTAGTCAGATTCATTGTTTCTATTTTAACTGAAACTTCCAGGACCAAAATGTAAACATTTCAGGGACCAAAATGAACGTTCAGGAAGAAGCCCAACAGTCCAACAAACCAACTCTGATCCTCCCCTTCCAAATCTCCGGTTAGAAAGGCGGCATCAACATCCATATCACGCAAGACTGCAATGGTCGTGGATGTTAAGCTATTCACAAGAGAGCATATGTCCAAGTAGCTAAGGCCTTATACTCGTCAGTAGATCCATCTACTTTGTACTCACTTTTGAGTATCTACTTTTACAACCCAAAGGTTCTTTTCCCGGAGGAAGATCAACCATTACACAAATATGGTTCTATATGATGGAATCTATTTCTCTCTGTAGCTTAATTCCAAAGCAGCGCTTCTGGAGATGGCAATTCTTTGTTAATTGTCCATAGTTCATTCTCAACCATACAAGCTAGAAGGTCTGGAACAAGTCTTTGTCCCCTCTTTGCTCCTTCTCGGTTCAACATCTACAATCCCTAAGTTCTTTAGATCTGGAATATTAAGTTCTGGATATTCAGCAACTTCCGACCTGTAGATACGAAACGTCTAGTTTCGGACAGTCAGGCACTCGCGGGTTCTTGTTAACCTCGAGCAATTACTTCTTTTTCCTTCTCAAGGAAAGTTATCTTCAAATAATTCAACATTCTTTGACACCAAGAGGCGATAATCACTACTGCTATTTGCAAATTCAGTGGATATGCAATTTACAGTCTTAGGTCCAACTTGACCTGTTTTGGTATTCCAACATCTACCAAGCCACCCCACAACACAATATTTGTATGTGCAATCTTATCCATGTTTCACACGGAGGATTATCCTTATCCTTATGTGTAAATCTGTTGAGAATCGCATTAGCGGGAAGGATCGCCTTACCCCACAAATTTTGGGCGTACGGCTTTGCGTATGGCTAACATCGTTAGACTGAGGTGAGTAAGGAGCAATAGTTTGATAAATGATGCTTCACATTCTCCCCTTCTATAACTACGAATTCCTCAATTCGTAAGCTTAGTAGATTTTCAACTTCTGCTTTGTAGCGCTTTTCTGCTTCAACAACTTCATCTTTGCTTTTCAACAAACAAAGGATGCAATACGTTGTACCATTATCAATGATGGTCACAAAGTACTTGTCTCCACCCTCTATTTTGTATAAACTTCAAATCACCCACGTATGTGTGACTAAGTTCTAAAGGAGAGGTGTTTCTTTCGCTATTCCTTTGACGGAACTTGAAAAAGTGATTTTGCCTCTTTGCCTACCTCACATTCATTTGAGGGTTTATGTCGACAGAAGGCAACAATCTCAACTTCGTTAGCTTTTGAATGGCTTTCTATTCAACGTGTCTTAATCTATGATGGCATAGATTCACGGATTACAAATATATCATTCATTTAGCTACAAACATACTGTACCATTCTTAGTTATTACAGACCTACTGGACTAGTCTCAAACCAGCTTGGCAAACATCGTCCCTTAAACCAAGTTTGGGGCATGTATCACCTCCTTTTAGAGTGATCTCATTCCCTAAAGTCCTATTGAGGACAACATTTCCAACCCCTTCTACTTTAGAGGTGGCATTGCTTCACATGAGCAACCTCTTGCCCGTGGTTAGGGCGTAATCGGATCATATGTAATCTGGATACCCTGGCCCACTCCAGTTGCTTTGGCAGACTAAGTGTCCAATTTCTTTTCTGCCTTTCTTTTGGCCTTCAGATCATTTAAGACTCTAGAAATTCTGGCCCACTCCAGTCGCCCGTAGGCTTTGTACGACTGAGTGTCCAATATCATCCTATCAAAGGAATTCTAGCCCACTCCAGTTGCCCATAGGCTTTGTACGACTGAGTGTCCAATACCATCCTATTAAATGAATTCTGGCCCACTCCAGTCGCCCGTAGGCTTTGTACGAATGAGTGTCCAATATCATTCTATCAAATGAATTATGGCCCACTCAAGTCGCCCGTAGGCTTTGTACTACTGAGTGTCCAATATTATCTTATCAAATGAAGGATCTTCTGTCAAATAGTGTGACAGGGTCAACGTGTTAAGATAAGTCATTATCTTTTAGTCTTCTTCCCTTGAGATTGGTGCATAGACAATTCTTGGCGCTTACTTAAGAGTAGTAACAGTTTTCGCACAGTCAGTGCATCTATATCCTCCGTTTGTGCGAACATACTTTTAATAATTACACTCAAAAGAACGGATCTTTTAAGTTTTGTTTACAATAGTCCAATCTTTAACCGGGAAGGAAGGTGAGATTAAACTTCTGATTTTAAAACGTAAGGAATATAATTAATTTTTCGAAAATATTTTCATATTCCTCCTTATATTAAGCCATTTTTAATCAAACATCATTTAATCTTATTTTTGACAAGGAAGAAAAGTTACTTATCCCAACTTCGGATTCTGGCCCACTTCAGTCACTTCGTCGGACTGAGTGTATGTTTCCTCCTTACCATAATTCGGATCATTTGTCTGGGATAGATATAGGTCTTCTGCTACATGATAGAACAACATCTTCAGCCTTCTTCTCTTGTCCCAGTTAACATCCTCAGCCTCTCGTGAGCGCTTGCTCCCACCACTCTCGTGAGCGGTGACACCATGAAAACCTTGACCTTCAACAGCATAATCAAAATTGTCTTCCACCAGAAAACCACAGCCATAACCAGATTTGGTCACACAACTGTTGACCGACATCTTTCGAACACTATTACAATCTTGTCTTAAAATTGTTGGTTATAAATTGCAGTACGGGAATAGTAAATAACTATTACAAAAGTTCGTCACACAACTGTTGACCGACATCTTTCGAACACTATTACAATCTTGTCTTAAAATTGTTGGTTATAAATTGCAGTACGGGAATAGTAAATAACTATTACAAAAGTTCGAAAGAATAAAGAAATAGTCAATATTCAGAACTGCCGCAAGCATGTTGAGTCTTGAATCTTGATAACCTGAAATCAAGAAACACTAAATCTAGATTGTTACAACTGTGGCTGAGTCGAGAGTTGGCTCTCTGTCTTTAAGACAAGATTGCCCCGTATATATGCTTTTAAGTTAGCGGGCAATAGTCTCCCAAGATAAAATAGCAACTAATCAACACTATAAAGCAAATGAGTTGATTCTGACGAATAAAACGAACACGAAACGACTTGCTGATTTAGAAGAAAAAGGAAGAAAGAGTTTCTGTTTCCGTTGTGCTTACTTTTGGAAACTGTTTTTCTCTTATTTTTTCGTCCTCTCGCTCTATTACCTCAAATCTGTTTCAGAAGTTTATATATTGTTTTTGGAGGAGGAGAGGTGATTAAGAGGGTGTAGTAAGTGCAAACATTTCTGAAGTTTAATGTCATAATGTCATAAATTGTTTGCTTTCTAGCTGCTTCCTGAAACTATAGGGACCAAACTGTAAATACCAATTCAACAATTTCTGAAGTGACCCGTTACCCGAGCTCGAACCGGACGGGACGGGACGGGCGGCGGCGGCTCTAGCCTCGAACCCAATCACGCTTAGGTCTTCCCTCCTTCAAACACATGGGTTACCCCTTGGGGTCCCAAACCCTTATCCATTTTTTAGGTTTATAAAGAGAACAATTCTTCTTTTTTCCACCGATGTGGTAGTTTTGTCCTACATCATATTTTCATGTCTCAAACACCTTATTTCGTAGACCAATATTTAACAAAATTTGACGATCATTGGCCCTACGATCATCTACTCACTTAGTAGATTATGCACGTGTGAAGAGACAAAGCCTCCAACATGCGGAACCCTAGTGTTTAAGTCATTAAATATGGGTGGACACAACCTCCCCACCAAAGGCAAATTTCCAACACACACTACATACTAGATTACTTTAAAGAAACACATAACTACCTACCTAGTACAATTAGGGCTCGTTTGGTATGAGGGATAACAAATATTTAATTCTAAAATTAAATTTAAGATGAATTTATCCCATGTTTAGTTAGGATAAAATCACGATATAACTAATCTCGAAATTAGTTATCCTGAAATTGTAGTGTTATTCTTATCCCTGTGGGGGTGGAATAACTAATCCCGGATGATTAACTTATTCCCAACCAAATGACTCCTTACAACATTTTGTCTACAGGGACAAAGTGTTCAAAATATTATATCCAAAAGAGAAATGGCTGCAATTATAATTTAGTGGGCGTCTAGCATTGTCGAGTGAAGAAGCTGATGCAGTCACTTCCATCGATCACTAAACGACGAGATGTTTGTGATGACTGATCTTGGCATATCATGGATTGTATTGCATCCGGTGGAGAAACCAAAAGTTCGACAGTGCTTTCAATCTCCTTCTCAAAACCCAATTGCGCCATTGCGTCCGCTAGCTGATCACTTGTTGCTAGCATTGAGTCTTATTGCAATTCTATTTTATGGCAATTGCTTTTCTGAAGCAATCAAAGAAATTGCCATAAAATCACGGCTACATAGAGAATAGGAAGAAACGACATTACCATCCTAACAAAAATGAGGAGACGAAGACTCGCATTATAGAAACAAAGCATGATATCTTCTATAAGTTTCAAACCCAAAAAATCACAATACAAATGAGATGGCCAAAGAGCAATTGCCTAAAAAGAAAAAAAATACTGGCACAGCTACTATGTATGACATTAATAGGGCATGTGCATTAGGTCGTTCGCCCACGCTATTCATCTAGTAAAATTGAAAACGACAATGACAAATGGCTGCAGTGGACAGGGGGAATCCATAACCCCTTCAGACTCTTCGTTTCAAGAAAAGTTGAAGACCTGCGAAAATACAAAAGAGCTACTTGCTTTTAACCATGAACCTTCACGTGTGAAAAACACATCAATTTTAGGTGCTCACAATTGTCTAGCAAAATAACATGCAGCTTACATTCCTTGGACCATTAAGCCAAACAATATATACCTTATTTATCATCATAAAACTTTTTAGAAATCTTAAAAATAAAAACAAAAGCTAATATTGTATTGTCATCTTAGTCAATGAAATTAGTAAGGTAGGTTGGTTGATGTCATCTCAAATCTGATTCCCACAATTTAATCTGTCATGAATGGTTTAATATCATGATAGTCATACACACACAAGCACATTTCACAAGGTAACAACATCATATGTATTCCCACATGGTGGGGTCTGGGAGGGTAGAGTATACGCAGACCTTATCCCTACCTCCTAAGGTAGGGAGGCTGTTTCTGAAAGACCCTCGGCTCAAGAGAAGACATAACACAGAAGGTCAGATAAGGTTTGAAAAAAAGTAAAGTGAAGTAAAGCAAAGTAAAGAGATCATGTCACAACAAAAAAAAGGGCAGCCCGGTGCACTAAGCTCCCGCTATGCGCGGGGTCCGGGCAAGGGTAGGACCACAAGGATCTGTTGTACGCAGTCTTACCTTGCATTTCTGCCTGAGGCTGTTTCCACGACTTGAACCCATGGCCTCTTGGTCACATAGCAACAACTTTACCAGTTACTCCAAGGCTTCCCTTCCAGATCATGTCACAACAGATAACAGATAATACCAGGAATCAAAGGACAAAAAACTACACGAGTAAATACGAAGCGTGACATGCCCAACTACCTACTAGCCATCTACCCTGATCCGTGTCCTCCATACCCTCGTCTAATCACCTCTCCCTAATACTTCTTCGGCCTACCTCTACCCCTCCTGAAACCACATTTCACAAGGTATTTTCGTTAAGAAAAAAAATTAAGGATAAAAGGCCAAAACATGAAAAGTGAAAAGAGAGTAAAGTTTTTCTTTATCCTTACCCTTAAGAACGAAACATAAGTTAAGCATTGCTGTCTGACAAATTTCAAAAACTAAATTGTTCATTCCTAGTCATTTCCATCTCCTAGTTACTGAAAAAGGATAAACAAACTCAATTGTAGTGGTGGAGCACATTACTGAAAACTTAAAAAGGGATAACATAAGCTTAACCAGAGAAAAAGGTGTAGGCATGCATAATAAGTAAAGCAGTATGTCTTTTCCTTGTATAGTGAGGCTTTGCTAGTTATTATTAAAGAAACAGAGAAATATTTAGAGTACTTTAGTCACTGGTCCGAGTATTTTTGAAATATAGGACTTGATCTAGAGAAGTAACATGAAGAGGTACAACAACTACAATGGGGATAGGTAGGGGTTGTGTAAGGCGAGGACTATATTTGCAGACTGCAGTCACTTACCATGTCAAAAATGCTCCAAACTCATGAATTTGACTTAACCATCCTCCTAACTTATGAATGGAGAAGTTAATCTCACCATGTATCTTGAAGAACGATGTGATATTAAATAGTCATCATGCCAATAGAATGCAACCTTTTCTATTCTTATATTGTATCAAGAACTAACATCTTTTATCAGTTCCAAATTTATTCGGAGCCAATGACTCAATCATGACACTAAAATGAGAAGCATCTTTAGCAATACACTATCAAAGGATGTACTGCACTATTTGCTTTCATTAGTATTCGAGTTTGAGAACATCGAAGATCACATGACGGAAGAAATTTCAGAAAGAAAAATAAATGAAATGGCAACACAACTTAATTTGAGTATTTGACCAATCCATGGATAAATAAGAACTGTTATCTGTGTCTTCATGCGATGTCTAAAAAATATCTATTACGTACACCAATAGGGCGCTTGATGATAGAATATAAGAATTAAAGAAAAAGAGGGTGTAAGAAGCTTACCATGATACCTCCACTGAAATGAACTTTAGCTCACATGTCTGTCACCTGGACCTCCTGTCCCAGTAATGAAATTAACAAGAAGCGGTCAAAGCCGTGTGTTCAATATTGTACTCAGTAAATGTCATAGACCTATCCTTCCAAGCAGTGGGACAAACTGTGACGAAAACATGCATAATTTATGACAACCAGACTATGTGCCACTTTCCTGTTAAGTCCAGCTTGTGGATTCATCACTACCAAACAACCAACTAGCGCACCAAATAGCCGTTCACAAATAAATTGTGACAAGTGAAGTAGGAAGATGATAATCTAATAGGATCATTTCCATTGGCTGGGAAATATCAAAGAACTGAAATTATTGAATGTACAATGAACGTGAAGTAAATAAAACTAAATAACCAAAGAGTTGAACACAACATCAGTATGTACAGATGAACCATTGAAATCATATTTCAGTAAAGGTTCTATAACATTTGTACTGAATACCCAAAAAACTACAAAAGGTAGGATTTGATATTTACTTTTCAAAGAAGTCTCCACTTGAAGTAAACCTATTCCAGAAGAAATTTAGAATAACAACGAGAAGTCCTTCAAAGCTGCTCATAAGAGAACTATTTTGGACTAATGGTCCACTCTTTAACCGGAGCCAAACTTTCAGTATACTGATAAGCACTAACAAAATCAAAACATAAAGTATCACCTACTTTACCAGACAACTCGCGAACTACTTTAGTAGTTTTAAGCACTAAGTTGTAGGAGACCACCTTCCCGGGGATAGTTAGCAGCAGGACTGAATCTTCTTCATTCTCTCCTCGAATCACAGAAAAGATGGAAAATGCATATTGTATGCCAGATGATGTCTGCTGAACCATTTCAGGAAATGTAGAAATTAATTGAGCAAGATGAACACGATACTTTACTGACCACTTTCAGGTATCTTTGTCTAATTCGAGCACATCGAATTTCTTGGCATATAGGCTCTGAACCTGTTAAGTCACACTATGAAAGTGTGGGATAGGGTGGTGGAGTTGCGGGTAAGGAATGGCGTGTCTATTTTCGAGAACCAGTTTGGATTTATGTCAGGACGCTCGATTACGGAAGCCATCCATCTTGTTCGGAGGCTGGTGGAGCAGTATAGGGAGAGGAAGAATGACCTTCACATGGTGTTCATCGACCTGGAAAATGCATATGACAAAGTCCCCAGAGAGATTCTTTGGAGATGCTTAGAGGTTAAAGGTGTACTGGTGGCATTTATTAGGGCGATCAAGGACATGTACGATGGAGCCAAGACCCAGGTAAGGACTGCCGGAGGAGACTCGGAGCACTTTCCGGTGGTAATGGGGCTGCATCAGGGATCAACTCTTAGCCCATTTTTATTTGTCTTAGTGTTGGATGAACTGACGCGAAATATCCAAGGGAAGGTGCCGTGGTGTATGTTATTTGCGGACGACATAGTTTTGATTGAAGAGACTCGCGACAAATTTAATGTTAAGTGAGTTTGGAGACAGACCCTGGAGTCCAAAGGGTTTAAGTTGAGCAGAACCAAGATGAAATACTTTGAGTGCAAGTTCAGCGATGTAGTGCATAAGGGTGTGGAAGTGAGGCACAGGCCATCCAAAAGTAAGGAAGTTTTAAGTATCTTAAGTCCATTATCCAAGAAAATTGAGAGATTGATGACAATGTCACACACCGTATTGGAACAGGGTGGATGAAATGAAGGCTTGCCTCTGAAGTCTTGTGTGATAAGAAGGTGCCACCAAATACTAAAGGCAAGTTCTATACAGTGGTAGTTAGACCTACTATGTTGTATGGGGCCGAGTGTTGGCTAGTCAAAAAATCTCACGTCCAGAAGATGAAGGTGGCGGGGATGGGGATATTGCAATGGATGTGTGGGCCTACTAGGAAGGATAAGATTAGAAATGAAATGATCCGGAATAAGGTGGGAGTGGCCTCGGTGGAGGACAAAATGCAAAAAACGAGACTGAGATGGTTCGGGCATGTCCAGATGAGAGGCATAGATACCCCGGTACGGAGGTGTGAGAGGTTGGCCTTAGATGGGTTCAGAAGAGGCTGAGGTTGGCCGAAAAAATATTGGGGAGAAGTGATTAGGCAGGACTTGGCGCAGTTGCAATTTACCGAGGACATGACCATAAATAGGAGGTTGTGAAGGACGCGTATTAGGGTAGAGTGTTAGGTAGTAGTACGGTCTCGTGTATCCTTCCTTACTAGCAGGTGTAGTGCTACCTTGTAGGTTCTTGTCTTTCGATTTCCTGTTACTATATGTTATTTCTTGTACTCCGATTATCATACTAGTTGATGCATTTACTGTTAAATCCTCCATTTTGCTTATCTATAATATTTTGCCATGAGCTCTTTTACTTTACTTTCTTCAAACCTTATCTAACTTTTTTTGTCATATTGTCACGTTTTCTCTTGAGCCGAGGGTCATTCGGAAACAACTTTCTACCTCCCAAGGTAGAGGTAAGGTCTGCGTACACTCTACCCTCTCCAGACCCCACCGTGTGGGATTACATTGGGTATGTTGTTGTCGTTGTTGTATAGGCTCTGAACCTGAATAAAATGCAAATGGCAGCCCCATTCCCCAAAATACCTGATCTTTTCGTAGGAAGAACGTCCCTGAAGGCTTGGTGGCATTTTTATCTTTACGATTTCCTCTGAATTAGCATCAAAGTAAATGGAGAAGTAATCACCAATCCAGTGAACTGCACCATTCCAAAATATTCAACTGTGGAAGCCCATCAAAAGGGGTTCATAGGAACGACAACAAGATCTCCATGAATCACTCCCTGGCACATACACACTCACATCGATATCAGAATACCAACTCATACGAGTGACACAAAGCTTTGTAATAGGGTGGTTCTGACGGATCATATATCAAATTATAAGAGACATATTCATAATACTTGTCATAGAGGTTCGGCAATGGACGCTACTCTTTAATAGCAGGATTGTAAACAACACCAAGTTTGATACCAATTAGCATGACAAGCCAAGTGCAAAACTGATGTCACTACTACAAAATAATTAGGAGATGGCAAGGTAGGTATATCTGATGTAAAAGGGAAATATTTTCTTCTTTTACATTGAGATTGAGAAACAATAAGTTGGTCAGGAGTCCATAAATCAACCTTCATTACTATGTTATTTGTTCAATCAAATTCAAATGTACATATTAATTAGTAACAAAAAAACACGTCTTACAACATTAGCATTTAGGGCATTGAAGACTGGAACAAAGTAATTAAAGAATCAATAGAATAAACTTACTTACCTTCTTCTACTAAAGATGCACGAATTAGGCTTTTTAGCTTCACTGAGGAGAGAGACGGAGGGTTTTAGATTCAGAAAAAGAAACACGTGATGCGTAAAAGGTGTCACGTCGTTTGGCCGTGGACAAAATTAGTAGGCGTTTCAACATGTCAAATCAGCATTTGTATCTCCGAAATTTCAAATCATCTTCAAATAATGATTTTAAATTTTTTAAATGTAAAATTTGACTTATAAATTTATATTTTATAAAAAAAAATCAATAAGCTGATAGATATATTTATTAATCATGTTTACCAACTATTTATATCAAATATTAAAAAATCTACATGTTGATAGTATATTTATAATAAATATACTTTTAGCGGGAGAATTATATTAAAGAGTAGTTACATTAAACTCATGTTCAATTTTTCATTTTATTGAACTAAAGTTTGATCAATTGACCTTGTATTTTTTAGAAATGTCTTCTAGTAGCATATTAATTTTGTTATGAACTATGACTTGCTCATTTGGTAAGATTGTATAAGAATTGAAAAGGTTTTGATGATTTTCTCAACTTATGAGGTTTTTATGTCTATAAGAAAAAAAATACAACTTAAGAAATTTAAATTACATGTCCAAACAAAACTTCAAATTCAAATCATCATGATTTCAAATTATGTCCAAATGGCTCCTTAGTAAAATGCTAGAATTGTAACACTATAATTAATGGAACATTGAGGTGGCAGGATCCAAAAGTTCTTTTTAAGTGAAAGGGCCCCTAATTTCTTTTCCACTTATTTATGCTCCAGAAATTACTAATGCTAAGATTATCAAACATCCGGTGTCTTTGTATTTTTAAAAACTTTGGGGTTAAGTTTTAAACTTTTCAAAAAATCCCTTTTCTCTTTCTCTTTCTTTATCTTTTTCTTCTTCCATGTTCTTCCCCCAAAATCATTCCTTTACTCTCAAATTCTCTCGTTCCTTCATCTTCTATGTATGTAATCGTCGTTGAAATCTAAACTTGAAGTAATATAGATTTTGGTTGCTGAAAACGTGAAGGAGTTGGAAGTCAATGACGACCATTAACAAAGCTTCGAAGCTCTAATTAAGAAATATGGGTTACTGCAAACGAGCTTCGTTTTAAGTGGGTGATACTTAAAAAACCCGGAACATCGAGGAGAATTTATATCTGAAATTTGAAGCAATTTCATAGTAATTTGACATGATTTTGGATCAATTTATAGCATCTCTCAAGGTTGAAGAAGATGGTTGTTCAAAATTTAGATTACCGCAAACGAGCTCTATTTCAAGTGGATGATATTTCAAAAGAACCGGAACATGGAGCGGAGCTCATATCTGAAATTTGAAGCAGTTTGGTTAAGATTTGACATGATTTCAGATCAAGTTATAGTAGTTGTTCGTCCAAAAGAAAGAAGACGACATTGTTAGAAATTGTCTAGTAGAAACTTTATTCAGGTCTAAAATAGATTTATTAGCATCATGTAGAATCTACTAAACTTCTGGAATATCTTATATTATAATAACTTGAAAGAATTAGTTGTTATATGGAATATAGCAGCTGACAATGTCAACATCACTACGCTAAGACAAGTTGTGCGACAACTTGATGGTAACCTCTAGAATATCTGTCATATTATTTTTACGGGGGAAAATGAGAACAAGCGATAGTAAAAAATAATCAATAGGATTCTCGTTGCACTCCTCGTTGCTTGGGGGAGAGATGTTCGTAAACTACAATAACACTCTCTTTCCTAGGTTCCCCTCCTCACAACCCCCGTAGTTTCTATTTTCTTCTTTTTTGTGTTTTTTTTTAATGTTATGTACTTCACTCTTTGCCATGTTAATATGTATTGAGAAGTGAGAACTGAAGAGGGTCACATTTTAGTCACTAAGAACTAAAGAGAGTCACAAAGTTGTTAGACCAGGTGTATTCTAATAGATGGTAGTGAAAATGTAAAAATATGCACTGAAATCTAAAGAGGGTCACACTTAATTAGCCACTAAAAACTTAAGAGGGTCACATATATCCACCAGATCACGTGTATATTCTAGCAGACGGTAGTGAAGAATGTAATAAATATGCACTAAGAATTGAAAAGGATCATACTTATTTAGTCACTAAGAACTGAAGAGAGTTACACATAGCCACTAGACCATGTGTATATTCTAAGAACTGAAGAGAATCGCACATAGCCACTAGATCATGTGTATATTATTAGAAGCGACTAAGATTTTGGTAGGAAACCTATGGTTTAGATTAAAAATTCTTGAAAATTGATGAATTAATTCTTGAAACTTATCGTTGTTGGCATCTAAATCAATATTTAACAAAATGATAACATCATTGTGATATAAACACTAATATCAATGAAATTATACAAGTCGTTCGCTATTAATCTCAACATTACAAATTGGTCGCATAATTATTTCACCTATTGCAATAAAGACAAGAACACTTCACATTGATCACATGTAGTTATGTCATCAATTTCAATATAAATCATAACATTACATGGCTAAGAAAATATGTGATTTTCATAAATAGTTTTGTCACAAATTCCAAGCTATTACATATAACTATGACCATCACAACCTTTTTTAACACATTATAAGCTTTTAGTCGCTTGTAAAAGCAAGTGTTAGGTTGTAGTTTCTAATAATTAGCTAGTTTCTTGTCACGACCCAAATCACGACGTCGTGGTGACACCTACATTATCCTGTGGTAGGCGAACCATTCCCAAAATCTTTTAACACGTACTAAAATATTGCGAAAATAATTAAGGAATTATCAAGATAAAATAATTTTTCATTCAACTTATAATTATGAAAAATCCCTTACAACACAACCTTTCCCAAAACCTAGTCTGACTTGTACAAGGACTACTATGAATACAATCAATAGAGAAATAAATGAAACACTACCTCAAAATAGTAAAGAAAATAATAACAATACCGCCCTGAATGAATAAGGGCGGTCTGACTAGGATGAAGACCAATGTCGCCAAAGATGAGTGGCCTGCCTTAACTTTCCCATGCTCCAAGCTGCAACCTGTATCGACTGAATACCTGCATCTAGATAAAAGATGCAGTAAGCATAGCATGAGTACACAACGTACCCCATAGGCATCATTGGCCGACCACGACGAAAGTTACGTAACAAGCATAAGCATCACGTTGACTCTCAAGTAGATCTTATTCTAGTCAGTTCAAGTAGTCACATAAGTCACCTTATTCACATAGGAGTTCAATCACATTCAAGTACAATTCAATTCATACTGCACACATGAATTTTACTACACACAGCAATTCATACTCTGTCTAAGTCATATTCACGTTGTCAAATAATTAATTCAGACAGGTTGACCCTAGTACACAATACCGCAACACAATCATTTACAAGGGGGAGGGGGTGTCACGATTAGTATGATCATAACAATATTAGCTTCTTATCCACTCTAACTCTTGGAATTGATTACAGTTTTAAACAAGTAAGGGCGGGGTTCATATTAGTTCATTTAACGTTCTCATTATACTCTAAGTAGGAGACCACGTCGTACATCCTTTGATTAAGGAGGGAACCTACACACGCATAACATACAAGTCATTTAACTACAAAAACAACACCTCAATCAATTTTTTACTAAACTCTTTATCAAATAACACTAACAATAACCGAGCAATACAAGACATACATAGTTCTTTATGCTCTACATGATAGTTATGTCAATAAAATTCACTAACCATAATATAGTTCGACAACGGGTACTCAAACTCATAAAGGTGTAATCACATAACCCAATTCACAGAGAACATGCCAATCATGGAAACCAATCCAGTCCAATATAAACAATCCAATCATCCAAATCTATTTAATCAGGAAATCACCCAAGTTCCAATAACCAATCCATATCATGTTACCAAACAACAAGTAACCAAAGTATGAATGAATGTATGAATGCAATGCATATGATAGGTACATTTAATCTCCAGTATACAGGCGTTCAAATTCTAGAACTGCACACCCATGGGGGACTCGCGAAGTCCATATACTCATCCATAATTTCTCAACAGATCCCAACTCTTGGTTGTAATAACATCTGTTACAGACGTGCAACCCGACCCCCCGCGTATCATCATCATCTCAGTATTGCCAACAATCTCATAAAGTATTCTTACATTCCCGATCTTTTGGACCCACAACAATTTCATACCACTCTCATTTCAATATCATCAGAACCATAAGTGAATGAATGCAAATGACAATACAAGGCAAGAAATCAAGATGTATGAGATGCAACCAAGTATAAGTGATAAATATCACATGTTTTCATAAAGTCAATAACAAGTAATCCATGTACAATCAGGATATCATATCAAAATCAATGTGATAAATAAACACAACAGTGGAAAATATGGCGACCAGCCTATATAATAGCGACAAGCCCAATCAACAATAGTCGGAATCAGCTTAAGGTTGATTCCCCAAATAACGCATCATCACAATTCAACACCGGTACCCACCCAAGCATTCATCACAACCTCTAAGGTGGGACTCCCAAACACGCTCAATACCCTTCAACATTTATAACTATCATGTACTTCTATCAAAGTCTACAAAAGAGAAACTACAGCCTATCTCAAAATTGAGCAGGAGCCACGAACCATCAACCCTCTGCACACGTGTTCCCCTTTCGGAGCACCTCATACTAATCGTAGTCTAACAAACATCGACTCTACGTTAATAATTAAGCTGATACACACACACTGACTTAGTCCTTAAATAAACCAAAAGACACCCAAAGTCAACTCCGGGCCCACAGTACCCAAATCTGAACTTTATTACTCAAAAAGTATAATAACATACTAGATCTTCATATTCTTAAGTTAATTGGAAAACTAAACCTGATTGGGCTCTCAATTTCAAGATTAGGCAAAAAGCCAATTCCAAACCCTAGGTTTTCCCTCCAATTTCAAAAGGGATTCTAATACAAAATTAATTATCACAACATGATCATCTATCAATAACCAACACTAGATTACAATACTTCAATCATCTAATCATTAAACAATCTCCAAATTCAAGATTCTTAGCCTCTTATTCTAGCATGAACAACTTAGGCTATCTTCTTCCCCAAATAGAATTCTATACTAGGATAGAAGACTTAATAATTAAACGGGGATGAAATTATACCTCCAAAGAAAAACCATGATGGAATACTCATAATCCCCCTCCTAGCCGAGTTCTACTCTCAAGAGAATGATTTTGGGGAAGAAATCGTTTAGGGCATTTAATAATCTGATCTGAAATAGTGATTCCGCACCGGTGGAATCGATCTCGCAAGCGCGGTCTCGCTTCATCAGAAAATGATCTGCTGAGGTGGACTCACTTAATGTCACGCCTTAGCGCAGAAGTGGGAGAATCTCCACTGAAGTGTCATCGCCTCTGCGAGAAATCTCTGCAGGGATGAAAACATCACGAATACTCATGGCATGCATCTGCGAGCCAACCTCCGCAGAGACGGACACGCAGATGTGGCCCACCACCCGTTGGTGCGGACACCAGTAACATTAAGACAACTCAACACTTCAACCAAACACACCTGAAACTTTCTCGGAACCCCCCGGATACAAACAAAACATGCTACCTTAAGGTATACATTACTACAAATTCACTCGCGCCCTCAGATTTATCATTCAATCGAGCTAAGACATACTTTTCTAAAAAAATTGCCCAAAACAACCAAATATCACAATTTCTCCATTAAGTCCACAAAGTACATCTGAATGTCTCGGGAAGTAAACCAAGGACTCAACTAAGTCACAAATGATGCTCCGGACCTATCGGAAGTGACAACAACAAAAAATGACCCCTTATACTCAAAAGTCAACTATAGGTCAACACTTTTTCAACTTAAAACTTCTAGTTTCCCCAAAATCAATCAAGACTCCCCCGACCATTTAGGGAACCACTCCACTCATTCCCTCAAGTAGAATACACACTAACGATGCTAGGGGAAAGGTCAATAGGGATAATAGGGTAAAAAGGCTAAACAATCAAATGGGTCATTACATCAGATACCAATTAAACACACGTTTGTCCTCGAACGGAAGAAGAAGTATGAAAGTTGATGAGTCACCAAGGAATCACCATCATAACCTCATACAGCCTCAACATGCAAGAAATATACACCGACAGTACCGTTTGTTCACCGTATTAGTCAAATCTATCATAACTTAGCTCAACGACTCAAATCTTCATTCATTCATACCTGAAATTTCTTTCACAGTTGATCCTCGAATGTAAGAACTGACTCCATTCGAATTCCCTGACTGGATTATCACTATACCTCTATACGCGTTCGATTGAATCCACAATTATCACAATAATCACCACCATCCTTTAGTAGTAACCCCAATAATTGCCCAACATGTACCGATAATATAGTCTGATTCTACTAGTCTTTCCTTTCAACTATCAATGTCGTCCTTCACACCAAGATTCCTTCAAAACACATCAGCACACGTCACAAGCCCAAATCATGGCTTTCTTTCGCTAGACAAGACCCTTGCTTTATCTGAGAAAATTTTAAGTAATTCTATTCAAAACATATTTGATCCAAGGCCGATTGTGCTAATTACAGTCTTATTAGTTTTGTATCCCGAAGTCAAAATCACTTAGTCAAAACCCATTGTCGCTTGAGCTTCCAAATCACCATACTATAAACACAACTACTGATTACTTTATCATGCCAAATCCGTCAAAATCAACTAATCACTCTAAAGACTCCTGATAACCATTTATACCTCCTCAATACATCGCCAAGTACTCGTGTAAACCATCAGAATTGTCTGAAACATTGCTATCCAAATATTATCATCAATCCTACTTGCAACTTCAATGAGAATCGATAACACAGTCATACCTCCATTCTGAATTGAATGCCATCTCACCCTTATCGGTGGTTTACTAGAATACTATAAGTTCTCTAGGTAATATAAACACGGCCAACTGGCCCTACACAAACAAGTCTAACCCGAAATAAAATGCTCAAATTCAAAATCAACGATAGTCACCCGAACTGATTTCCAACATAACTGAGAGGCTTTCCATAAGCGTGCAGTGACCTATACTATCCCTTTCCTTATGAGTAGTCAATCATGTGCCATCACCCATGACCCCAAAGCTGGATTTTATCTAAGTCATTAACTTTGTACCGAAAAATGTGCCTTGTGATTGTAATCTTCATGTTTCTCAACTTCTACCCGATACACAAGTCTAGTAGAACCCCATGAACTCTAAATATATTAAATTCTCATTGTACTTTCTCTTAACTCGCCAACAGCTCCGAAAATTTTGATGCAAGCTTGCAGCCTCATTTACTACACCTCCACACATCGAGTCTCTAATAGTAAGACTTCACTATCATTTATCAATCCAGAAGGTATCAAATCCCACAACTCTCGCGCCTTACCAAATCCTAACGTATCAACCTTACGATCCAAGCACCTTACCCTACGCAATTTCTTCCAAGTCTTTAATACCTGAGATACTCACCCATGCTATTAGTCAACAACTCTTCGTCACAGTCTACCACCTATTGCCAATCACAAACCTCATGGAACATTCGTGATAACACTTAGTTAATTACCATAAACCTACTGCTCCAAGCATACTAAACAATTCCACCCCACCTAAAAGATGCGAGAATAATGCCAACATAATCCACACCTAACCCAATAATTTCTATTATTTCAAATCAAAATCTCTCCTATCTCGAAGAGGCACCTAACTCATCCCAAACTAGATCAACTACGCATGTATCTAAATTCTCATATTTCCACCTTTCATTTCAAGCACTTTCGCTACTAACAACCGAGCATTACTCAATAACACTCCAGAGTGTCTTGAAATATCATAGGACTCATAAAATAACTGAATCGATCATGGAGATAGTAGGACATTGTATACCCAAACAACAAAGAGTTTCCCTCGCCTTACTCGAGCCTTTAAACTGAAGGTTCCTCCCTATCCAACACATCATATGTACCATCCTCTATAAAATTCCTCCACTAGAAATGGTACCGACCCACTCTGGTTACTCTGACCAACAATCATTTAGTATCCAAGCGATAACCCAAACCATCACTGAATTGGTCCATAATTTGAAAGTCGATCTTTAATTACCAAACATACTGTCACGACCTCTTTTAGAGATTGTGGTGGCACCTACACATTCCCACCGACAGGTAAACCACTTCCCAATTAAACAGAACATTATGAAAGATATGCGAGAATATAACAAGTATTATAAAATATGTCTAATGATATAAATGCGGAATAAATAAGTCTGAACATCAAATAACACTCCCCAAGATCTAGTCTGTGAATACAAGAACACTATAGATCTGATACAAGTTTGAAATAGGTAACGTAGGACACAACCAAATACATAATCAAAAAGTGGCTGACATGTCTATCAAGTGAAATAAAAGACAAGACAAGATAGAACATCCAAGGGCATGTTGAAGGTAGCATCATCACCCTGAATGCTAGAGAATCAACCACTCTAACTTAGCCACGCAGTCTCGAGCTGGTAGAAGGCACTGAACTACATCCAAAAAGAATGCAGCAAGCGTAGCATGAGTACACAACGTATTCCCGTAAACATCATAAGACGACAATGACAGAAGATACACAAAAAAAGATAAATATCAAGTTGACATCAAGTAGTCCTAAACTAACAGTTCAATAATCCAAGTAATGTCACATAATCCATAGGATAGTTTGCAGAGTTCACATATCACCTTTTCAAGTAAGATTACATAATCATTTAGGTCATTAATTCCAGAAGAGTTCAATAACAGTAATCCCGGTATCAAATAGCAGGTACAATCCATTCATATACAAAAATCTAGCCAAGTCATTAACCACCAATCCAGTACAAGTCCATCCACAAATAATCAATGAAGTGATATATGTATGAATAAATGCAATGTATATGCAAGGTACCTTTATCATCCCGTATACAGGCACTCAAGTTTTTATTATAAAATTTCACCCATATGGGACCCGCGAAGTCCATATACTACTCTGTAATTTCCCATTGGAGTCCAGCTCTTGACTGAATAATAACTATTGCAGGCATGCAACTCGTTCCCCCGTGTATCATCATCATCATCTCAGTATTGCCATAATCTCAAAAGTGTTCTTACCTTCCTGGTCCCTTGGACCCACAATATATATCATACCACTCCAATATTAATATCATCAGAACCATGAGTGTATGAATGTAAATGACAATACAAAGCAAGAATCATAATGTCATGAGATGCAACAAGTATAGAGATGAGTATCACATGCTTTCAGAAATACATCAACATATAATTCAAGTACAATCATGATATCATATTAAAATCACGTGTGATGAATAAGCACAACAATAACAAGTATGCCAACGAGCCCACATAATGGTGACAAGCCTAGACAATTAGCAGTCAGAATCAACTTAAGGTTGATTTCACAAATCATCCATCATCACAGTTAACACTGGTACCCACACAACCTTCATCACAACCGTTTAAGTGGGACCCCAAAACACGCTCAATACCCCTAAATATTTATAACTAATTACGCATTTCTATCGAAGTCTTATGAAAGTAAATTGTAGCCTACAACTGGGCCGAATAGGAGCGCCAATCAATCAAGTCTCGGTGATAGTCTTGCCCTTCTGTTGCGCCTAATTGAAGTCTATTCACATATATAATATTCATTAATATAAAGCTTACATAACATACAATGACATAATCCTTAAAAAGCAAGACTTTAAATACCAACCCCGGGCCCACACCACCAAGTCTCAAACTTTATTACCCAAAAACCAAGAACACATACTAGGTAGTCATATTCTTAAATTAATTAGAAAACTATACTCATTTGATGAACAATATACAAAAAGCCCCAATTTGGAAACCCTAGAATTTCTCCCCAAATCAAATGGGTTTCTATACTCAAATTAGACTCTACAACATGATAGTCTAGTATAATTATCACTAACTCATAATAATCAAGTAATACAATCCACAAACACCCTTTCAATCAAAGATTTAACTCTCTTAGACTCATAAGAAATTTACAACTCATCTTCCCCAACTTATAAACATACTATATCACAATTAAAAGACTTAGAAATATAAAATGAAATCATAAAGGATGAAATTCTTACCCCAAAGATGAAACCACTCTTAATCTTCAGAAAATACTCTCCTGATGGCTCTAAGTTCGAGGGTTTCTATTTTGGAAATAAGTTATCTAACCCAGGGAATTAAATAGGACACCTAAACCAGCGATTCTGCCCCAGCAAAATTGATCCTGTTGGCGCGGACCCGCTACCGCAAGAACGACCTCGCTGAGGCGGTGTCACTTGACATCTCGCCTCAGCGCCAAAGCACACCTAACTCCGCAGAGGCACACCCTCCCCTACGGAAGTCTCATCTGCCAAGGTGGAAAATCAACAATTTCTAATACACCGCTTCTGTGAGCAAAACTCCCACCGAGGCAGACACACAGAAGTGAACAGTAGTGTCATCGAGGCACACACCAGACACCAGCAACATGCAAACAAGGCCAAACTTTCATCCAATACCTGAAACACCCCCGAGACTCCCCGAACACATACCATAGATGCTTGTCTAAGGTAAACAGTGCTACAAAATCACTCGTACCCTCAAATTTTCCATTTAACCGAGTTAAGACATATTTTTCTAAAGAATCATCCAAAATAACCAAATAGTACAAATAAGGCCACAAAATACATTTGATTGACTTGAGAAGAAAACCAATGACTCGACTAAGTCATAAATGACCCTCCGGAGCTACCAGAAGTGATGGAAGCCAGAAATGAATCCATCTACTCCAAAATCAACCTTGAGTCAAACTATCCAACTCTAAGGTTTTAAATTTGGATTGTTCATCCGAAACTCATATAAATGGACCTCGAGATCTATGCCACCCATCCCCGCGCATCATAAACAAAGAGTATGATTAAAGAACAAAGTCAATTGGACAGGCCCAGTCGTACAAGTTACAAAGAGGAGATGAAAAGAGTTAGAGAAATGGGTCAAGCCACAACAAGTTTTCAAGCCAATATGAGTGGTATACAAGATAACATACAGCAATTCTCAAACACATAATAAGACTTAATCAAATTGATAGAAATTGGTTGATGCATGGTGTAGGGTAAGGGACCAGTTATCAGAGGCAAACTAACCATTCCCTAAGTTACTTCTTGGTCCTAAAGATATTTCATGCATACATACGTCACAAGATTAATCGGGGAGACACAGATATTTCATAAGCATGGAAACATGCTAAACACAAGAATTCTGAGTTTTCTCATTAATCTACACATCCTCTTGAACTAGGTGGATCAGTTTGCATATAGGCAGTGACAAGGCAAGTACATTAAGGGAAGTAGAATAATCTCCTCTAGGCATTTATGACAAGGGCTTGGTCAACTACCTAACAGATTTTATAGAAAAAGAGACACAGGGACACAAAATCATAAAGCAAAAATCTTTGAGGCTACCTACACTTAAAGCATATTCAGGGATGAAGCAGATAGGGAGTTAGGATGGACACATGGAGGACTTAATCATATTTGATCAGCATACTACCAGATGCCAAACACATGTTCCTCAAACACACCCACAACAACACCATATGAACTCAAACACATCAACAGAATGATTTCAAAACATATTTTCATTTCAAAGGACACAGAACATCATTCTTTTCAAACCAAAGAGAACCAACTCATACTTGTGACAAAGAGAGCAAGGTTCAGACATATACACCTAATACTAGGCTAGGACATACCATTTTTAGTCTATCCAAAGCTTAGACCTAGCTTAACAGGCTTTAAGTGATACATTAATGGTATCAAAACAGCCTAATGACTAAGTTATCCTTTTAAACTATGTCTTGAACCTAAAGTTTCTCCTAAGTCATGTTGAAACCATTTTTTATGTACTGTTAACTTCACATCTTCTTTTAAATACAATAGGCATGCAAGATAGAGACCAAATTCATTCCAGAGGCGTTGAACACACACACAATGTCAAGATAAGGTCCTTTATTTCCCCTTTTAAACCATTACAAAGGTCCTACATTTTTAACATGAACTTTAAACACTAGATATATTTTCTAGAGGCATGAGTGGATTAACTAGTCCAGATGATAACCTGTCTCTCTTACTCCCTAGATCTTAAGCCAACATTAACAAGAGTCATGATATTCTTACAAGTTAACTATATCTCCCTCCTAATTACTAACTCGTGCTTTTAGGCAGATACTGTAAAGAAAAAAATCTTACAAACAACCAAATCATCTTCAAACTAACACATTGATCATCATATTGAATTAAGCAACTCATACATGGTTACAACACACTTCAAGTTAACAACTTTAAGTATTCTATTGACCAAACAGCCTATATATGACTAAAACATACCTCACGTTAACACATTTATCAACTTAAATCCATTTATCTAGTTAAACAAGCTTCCAAACTACCACATTGATATCATTTTTATCATGAACGATCTATATATTAGCTAAACAGGCCTCTCATTCACATATTAGGCATATTAACTCAGTTTATATGACTAAACTAGTTCAACCTAGCATTATTTTAACTTCATTTAGCTTAAACATCTTGTGTTTAACTAAAACAACCCTTAAGTTAGCATACTAATCAACTTAAGATCATCTAAACAAACTCACACATGGTTAAACAAACTTTAAACTAACAATATTAGGCATTAAATTATTTACACATGATTAACCAAATCCTAAATTAACATACTAAGCCTTATCTTAAACTACACGTACTAATCATAATCATCCCAATACTTCAAACCAATACACATCTACCAAAATAGTCACATTAAACTAAAGCGACTGAAACTAAACAAAATAACAAGGAGAATGAATTACCTTATATGGAGGCAACCTAGGATTAAAGGGGAACCTATTCTTCGCTCCGGGATCTTCAAACTTTCAAATCATATAAAAGGGGAGGGTTTTAGTGGTAATCGATCAATTTATACTAAGTATGGGTTCCACCAAAGGGCTTGGATCCCAAGTTAAGCACAAATTAATCGGATTTAAACTCGTTTTGGCTCTCAAAAAGTATAAATGCCAAGAATCAATTTTCTGACCAGTAAAAATAAAGGAAAAGTTCCCAATTTATAGGGTTTAATGGAAACCCTAGCAGAGCCTAGTGAATCGGTGTCGGAGAACTCCTTTGGGGGGGGATTCTCTCTAATGGTTCTCAACCAATGAAAATCCAGATTTTGTAATCGTAATGAAATAAGAAACAATTAAAATTGCAAAAAAGCAATAGAGATAGGGGTAACCTCACCTATAGGGGTGGCGGGGTTACGGTTGTGTACTAGTAATGAAGGGTAAGGGCCATTAATGCACTTACCCTTTTTGGCCGACCCAAACTAAGGAAAAGCGATGTACAGTTTGACCGTGCCATTCTTGGAAATAGCAGATGGCGGATGCCGGCTAGGATTTCAAGGAACCCTTGAATCGTGAACAAAAAATGAAAAAGAGGAGGGCATTGCCCTTTTAAGCCTAATTGTGTGGGTCTGGGCCACGTCTTGGACCTTTGGTCTTGGGCTCGGCCGACTTGGAACTTAAATGGCTAATGGTCCAACACAAATTTTAAAGCTTTGAATAAAATATGGTCACATTTGCAAAATGTGGTCATTTTATAAATTTAAAAATGACCGAACAATTTTAAAACTAACCTACTTAGTTTGAAAGCTTCATTTTAAGCCCGCATTTTATATCAATTAGGATGTAGAAAATTTAAATTATGCAAAAATCTTTTTAATTTAAGAACATGTTTTAAAATTGAGGAGTAATCCTATTATCGTATTTAATTAAATAATTTCCTGATTTTGACGGAGTGAACTATCGATCCTTTTAAATTGAGAATTTTAAGACAATAAGTTTGAAATTATTCATTAAAATTATAAATCATAATTAATGATCAAAATATTGTAAAAATGGGACATGATTTACAATAAATATACCAAATGATATTTTGTCAAATGAAAAGACAAAAAACTTCCAGAATAATTTTGTAAAATCATATTCGTCATGTAAAAAGTATATTTCAATCCGTCTGTGATTCAGGAAGCTTGAATAATTAAATAGGATTATTGGAGGGTAAAAATTAGGTGTCACCAATTGCACCTTAGTTGTTCGGGGATGGTAAGACCATCCATGAGCAATGAAATTTGACTGATCTAGTTTTTAGCCGATCAATTGAAAAGTACTTCTCTTTTTATGTAATTTTTTAAAATTATGGGCAAACCTTGGTTTATGAGTTTCCTACATATCTTAGGTTACATGAGAATTTAGGCCATTTGTAGTTCGACTCAATTAAACTTCTAGGAAGCATGTGAAGTAAAACAAAAGGTCCCGAAACTAGAAAATTCTGAAATGACTTTGTTGGAATGCGACCGGTCCTCGTATATTGAGTTGGCCTACATATATCCTATTTTTAGGAATTAGGTCACTTATAGTTTGACTCGATGTCCCAAAAAGGATATCCCTTATGTGAGAATCCCTTTGATGGTTTTAAAAAAAATGTTTTGGTGTACGCCCGATCGGTTACAGGTTTTTCTTAAAAACAAAAAATCTTCATGATTTGTGAGCGAGTTTGGTATGGAGTGATGTTCAAGCTCATGTACAAAGAGTTGAACTCTCGTTGGTACACTATTCAGACTGACTGCCTAAGAACAAGTTCCACGTTTGCTCCGCTTACATCTAGATTTGGTCTGCTTGCTTGCCTCTTTCAGTAGCTTTTAGCCTATTTCCATGTGCTGGGACCCGGCGTGTTGATTATTTATATTTATCATACATGTGCGACTTTATTTATTTTGCCCGCTTGGGCGGCTACCTTTGAGCGGGTGACACCTCTGACATATTCTGGCTCATTTGACCCCTTTGGTTAAATATTGTTTGAGCAGATGCCTCTTCCGATACCATCTGGCTCATATGACTTATTTGACTTGAATGGATGCCACATTTGGCACCGTCTCACTCATGCATATTTTTTTTGAGCGGATGCCACTTCCGATACCGTCTGGCTCGTGCATTTTTTTTTTAGCGGATGCCACATTTGACAGCGTCTGGCTTGTGCATATATTTTTTGAGCGGATTTCACTTGAAGCACTATCTTGCTCGTGAATTTTTATTGAGTGGATTCCACTTGCAGTACCGTTTAGCTCGTGCATTTTTTTGTTAAGTAGATGTCACTTGCGGCATCATCTGGCTCGTACATATTTGGTTGAGCAGATGCCACTTGCAGCACCGTCTGACTCATGTGTGAACGACCCTCTCGGCATGTAATTTGTATGAATGTCCCTCTTGGCATAAAGTTTGAATGAATGGCCCTCTCGGTATAAAGTTTGAATGAATTTCCCTCTCGTAGTGTTTGTATGAATGACCCTCTTGACATGCAGTTTGTATGAATGGCCCTCTCGAAATGCAGTTGGTATAAATGGCCATCTCGACATGTAATTTGTATGAATGACCCTCTCGGCATGCAGTTTGTATGAATGACCCTCTCGGCATGCAGTTCGAATGAATGGCCCTCTCGGCATATAGTTTGTATGAATGGTCCACTCGGCATACAGTTTGTATGAATAACCCTCTCGATATGTAAATGACAAATATAGGCCTCTTAGCTGAATTATCTTTCTTTCATCCTTTATAACGGTTGTGACCCTCTCGATCGAATTTCTGTTTTGTCCTTTGTATGGATCTCATGGCCAAATTGTCTTTTCTTTGTCCTTTTGTCAATTGTGACCCTCTTAGTCAGATGGTTGTTTTGTCCTTTGTATAGCTCTCATGGCCGGATTATCTTTTCTTCATCATTTTGTCGGTTGTGACCCTCTCGATCAGATGGCTGAGTTGTCCTTTGTATGGATCTCATGGGTGAATTGTCTTTTCTTTATCCCTTGTCGGTTGTGACTCTAGTTAGTCAGATAGTCATTTTGTCCTTTGTATGGCTCTCATGGAAGGATTGTCTTTTCTGGTGGCGTTTTGCCATTTTAAATAGTTCTCTTGGCCTGATTGTGTCACCCTGATGGCATTTTTCCACCTTCAATGATTCTCTTGACCTGATTATGTCGCCCTAATGGCAATTTGCCCGTTTGTGGCTTTTGTGGCTGGGTTATCATCTTCCGGTGTCGGAGTTTCTTCTTTGTTATACATGCATCATGCATGAACAAACAAGTTAGTCGAAAAACTCATTGTCCTCATAACAACGTTTTAGGAACTTGCAAACACAAAAACATTGTTAGTTCCTATAGGGTGAATCTGTGTCGCTGACTCCCGTTGTGTTATTTCTCTGTTTTTCCACTATCAACCCTCCTTTTGGGCTCGATATTACGAGTGATGAAATTTTAAGTTAAAGTTAAAATATTTGAGAAAATAATTTTTGACAAAAACATTTTATCATACTTAAAAATTAACTCAATGTCATGACATATATATTCTAAGCAAGGTTCTCCGACCATCCTTGGTGCTCTGGGCGCGCTCTTTATTTGCCTGGTCAAATTTTTAAGCCCTCTCAAAAATTTGCCCCAGTTGAAGGTTTGAGGCCGGCTAACTCTTGTGTTGACGCTGTCGGTGGAATTTTTGAGACCTTCTCAAAAATTCTGCCCTAGTTTGAAAATTTGGGCCGCTTAATCCTTTGTGCCGAGTTTGTTGGTGGAATTTTTGAGATCTTCTTAAAACATCTGCCTTAGTTGTAAGTTGGGATCTTTGTATTTTGTGAGGCAATCCTTTGAATCCTTATGTCTCAGAGGATTCCTAGGGGTTTCTTTGGTTTTTTGTTTGGTGCGACCGAGCTTGAAGAGCGTCTATGTATCCCATGTTGGGAATCAAGTCGAACGTAGTTCGGAACAAAGATGGTTGAATTTTTTATAATGTTGCGATCGAGTCTTGAATAGATGCCTTCGTATCCCTCTTTGGGAATCAGGTCATTGCGTAGTTCATATTACAATGAAATGTCATTTAGTTTTTCTATTACGTTTACAAGTAAATAAAATGCAATACAAGCAAAGAAATGCGAATACAAGTAAATATAATGTGATTACAAGTAAAAGGCGATTACAAGCTGAAAGGTAGGTCTTCATGCATAGTATCTATTTATAGCGTCTGAGTTGAATGTCTTAGGCCACTCTTGGCCGTCCATTTCGACGAGGATTACAACTACTCCTGATAGTACCTTGCGCACTAAGTAGGGTCTTTTCCAGTTGGGTGTGAATTTTCCTTTGTACTCATATTGATGCGAAAACACGCGCTTGAGTACCAGTTGTCCTATTTAAAAGATTTGGGCTCTGACCCGCTTGTTGAAGGCGCATGTCATTCTTTGTTGGTATAGTTGACTGTGACATACATCAACCATCAGTTTCTCATCAATCAGAGCTAATTGCTCGTATCTTTTTTGAAATCACTATGCGTTGTCCAGTTCTGCTTCTTGTATGATTCTGAGTGACAATATCTCTACCTCAGCCGGTATTACTACTTCAGGACCGTAGACAAGTAAGTATAGAGTTGCTTCGATTGAGGTCCGAGTAGTGGTTCGATGTCCTAACAACGCGTAGGGCAGCTGTTCATGCCAAAACTTGTAGTTGTTGGTCATTTTCCTTAATATTCTCTTGATGTTCTTGTTGGATGCCTCTATAGCTCCATTCATCTGTGGCCTGTAGGCAGTTGAATTCCGATGAGTTAAACATAATTGCTCACAAATGTCTTTCATCAGATGACTGTTCAAATTTGCTCCATTGTCAGTTATGATTGACTTTGTGATGTCAAATCGACATATGATGTCACAGACTTGTGAGAAGTTGTTTCAACTCACTTTATGAAGTATTCTATGGCAACCAGGATGAAACGATGTCCGTTGGATGTTGATGGCTCTATGGGCTTGATGACGTCCATGTTCTAAGCTATAAGGTAAGCTCGTGACATTAAGTTTGCTTGGTGGGACCCTGATTATATCTCTGTGGATATGGCATTGATAGCATTTTTACACAAATATGCTACAGTCGGTTTCAATAGTCATCCAATAGTAGCCTGCTCTCCAAATATTCTTGGCTATGACGAACCCGTTCATGTGAGGGCCATAAGTCCTGGTGCATACTTCTTCTAACAGTTTTGTGGCCTATGTGGCATCGACACATCTGAGTAGTCCTAGATCGGGTGTCCTCTTGTAGAGTACTTCTTTGTTCAGAAATAAATCATTGGCAATGGTCTTCTTTTGATTGGTTGTGATATTCTCGGGATACTCTTCTTTTTCCAAATATGTGCTTATGCCGGTGTACCACGGCTTGCCATTAGGTTCCGCTTCCACATAGACACAATACACATATCTTCCCTGATGTTGATCTCTAGCAGGTTGATGTGACTATTTTCTGGATGTTGTATCACGGATGTTATGGTTGCAAGAGCATCGGCAAATTCATTCTGAGCCCTTTGTGTGTGCCGAAACTCGATCTTCCTGAACCTTTTGCACAATATTTGTGCGAGGTTGACATATGGAAAGATTTTCTCATTCTTGGTGCCCCATTCTCCTTAAACCTAGTGAATTAGTAGATCCAAGTATCTTATTACCAATAATTCCTGTATATCCATGTCGATGGCAATGCGAAGACCCAAAATGCAAGTTTCATACTCTACCATATTGTTCGTGTATCAGATATTGAGCTTTGCTACCATTAGGTAATGTTGACTCATTTCTGAGACCAAGACTGCTCCAATCCGTGAACCTTTGTAATTGATTGCACCATCGAAGAACAATCTCCATCCTAAGTAGGTTTTGACTGTGTCTTCTTCAATTGTCATTACTTTCTCGTCTGGGAAATACGTCCTTAGTGGTTCAAACTCTTCATCGACCGGACTTTCTGCTAGTAAATTAGCTAATGCTTGTCCTTTGACAGCTTTCTTGACCACGTACGTGATGTCGAATTCACTTGGAAACATTTGCTATTTGGCCAATTTCCTTATAGGCATGGGTTGACGAAAGATGAACTTCAAAGGATCCATTTTGGAAATTAAGTGGGTAGTGTAGGCTGATAAGTAGTGTCTCAGTTTTTGTTCCATCCATGTCAAAGCACATCATGTCTTTTCTACCAAGGTGTACCTTGACTCACAAGCGGTGAACTTTTTACTGAGATAGTAGTTTGCTCGCTCTTTCTTCCCAGTTTCGTTGTGTTGTGCCAACATGCATCCAAATGCATTATCTGATACCGACAAGTACACCAATAGCGGGCTCTCTGGTCTGAGAGGGACCAAAACTAGCGACTTGGAGAGATATCTTTGATGGTGTCGAAGGCTTTCTAGCATTCATCAGTCCACTTGGTGGGCACATCATTTTTCAATAGCTTGAGGATGGGCTCCATGATTATCGTAGTCTGCGCTATGAAGCGTCCGATATAGTTCAACATTCCCAAAAAACTCATGACTCCTTTCTTGGTCTCTAGCAGTGTCAATTCCTGAATGGCTTTGATTTTCAAGAGATCTAGCTCTATGCCCCTACGGCTGACTATGAACCCTGATAGTTTTTTGACAGGCACTCCAAATGCGCACTTAGTCAGATTGAACTTGAAAAGTCTGTCGAAGAACTTCAACAGGTGTATGATGTGATCTGAGCTTTCTCATGACTTGATTATGACATCATTCACATAGACTTCTATCTCTTTATGCATCATGTCATGAAATATGGAGTCATTGCTCTCATGTAAGTTGCCCCGGGGTTCTTGAGGCTGAATGACATTACACTCTAATGGTATACTTCCCATGGAGTGATGAAAGTTGTTTTAAGTGCATCTTCTTCGCTCATTAGAATCTGATGGTAATCGGCAAAACAATCCACAAATGATTGTAGTTCGTGCTTTGCATAGTTACCTATGAGTATGTGTATGTTTGAAAGTGGAAAATTATCCTTGGGACTAGCTCGATTGAGATTACGGTAGTCCACACAAATTTAGATCTTTCCATCTTTCTTTGGTACGGGCACAATATTGGCCAACCATATGGGGTATCGAGTTACTTCCACTACTCCAGACTTTATCTGCTTTTCAACCTCATTTTTTATTCTTATGCTCAGATCAAGCTTGAATTGTCGTATTTTATGTTTTACCAGGGTGAAGCCCTCATTGATGGGTAGCTTATGGGATACTATGTTTGTGCTCAACCCACGCATATTCGTGTATAACCACGCGAATATGTTGATGTAGTTCCTTAGTAGGTTTATCAACTCTTCTTTCCTAGGCTCATCCAAATGCACACTTATCCGGGTTTCTTTAACTATTTCCACATCCCCAAGATTGATTGCTTCAGTTTTGTCCAAATTAGGCTTTTGCCTATTCTCATACCGATCTTCTTTATCGATGAGATCCTCTAGCAACTCGATTTCTTATCGTACTCCTCATTTTCCTTTTCATTTGTATCACTTGACTCACTCATCTCGTGACATGTCTTGACATTATGAGTTATTTTATTATTATTACTGAAAAACAAGACAAAGCATGGTTAGTGTATAAAAATATGTTAAAATAACAATAAAAATAAAGAGACTGTTTTTTCATAAACGAGGCTTTCATTGATTTTGATAAAGAAGGTACAAAGTGTGGTCCTGACTCGGATCAACGTCGAGTCATTTCCATTTTCTCAAGTATTACATAGAAAAGTAAAGATGTAAATGGTAAATGCTCGGGCCTCAACTGATTTTTGAAAGAAAATTTAAAATCATTTTCTCTACCGAGGAGCCAAAAGCGGGGTAGATGTCTAATTGGATAACTGCTCATCTGGATCAGCGTTGCGTATGGTGGGTGCTTCAAAGCACTCCTCTAGTATCACGATACACTCCTCCTCTTGGAAAAGCATCCTTAAACCATCTTTTGCGTCTCCACCGGTGTATATGTGCATTCGGACTGGGAATGACTGGTACATGCTCGGATGACATCTTTTCTTTTGATCAGCATCAGAGGCTTCTTCAGATCTTATGATGTATCTAAGACCAAAATGGTACTAATTGGCTGGAATTGACACCGGCTCATTGATACCTTGAAGCTATTGGCCCAGACCTTTGTCGGGCTCGAACCCATTCAGAAGCATAGTTACAGCAATCATCTTATAGACTGGTGGCATAAGGCTCTCTTCATCATCCCCTTGGTGGGCATCTCCCACGAGTTCCACCACATAGAAATTTGTGTCTTTAGGGACTTCCTCTATCACTAGTACGAAGTTATTGGGATAGTTGTGAATGTTACCCGCTCCATGAATCACTATTTCATTATTCTCCCATACAAACTTTAGTGATTGATGGAGATATGATGGCACTGCTCCAACCATATATATTTAAGGCCTTCCCAATAGTAGGTTGTAATTGGCGCTGATAGCCATAACTTGAAACTCGGTGGTGAACTCGGCGGGCCCCATTTGAATATTGAGGTCTACTTCGCTAATGGGGCCATGATGTGCTCCATCAAAATCTCTTACATTGGTATGGCTCTGGCGTATCTTCCCAATGTCGTATCCCAACTGTTTTAATGTAGATTCGGGGCATATATTGAGATCAGCCCCATTGTCGACAAGTACTCAAGATATGACATTGTCATTACACTTGATAGTGATATAGAGATCCTTGTTGTGAGTCATTCCCTCTCTTGGCAACTTCTCAGGAGTGAATGAGATTTAGTGAGCTCCAATGACATGTCCTGCTATGTCGGCCAATGTTTCGCTGCTCGTATTTGCTGGGACATGGGATTCATCCAATACTCTCATGGCTTTCTCGGGGCTGGGATTAGCACCTTGAAGTTAGGACGCTCTTGTAGAGTAAGGGATGTGACCGTCCATTCTAAGCTTTCAAAGGATTCTTAGGCTAATGGCTAACATATAGCCTAATTTTCCTCCCATTCGATCATGTGTATATGATTGGCACCATGATTGGGGAGAGGATTTGTGTTCACGTTTGGTGCAACTGCCTCCAAGACAATCTCTCGTTTATCGATTAAATAATGTAACTTGTGCTTTAGATTGATACAATCATTTGTATTGTGTCCATTCCCTCTAGAGTTATAGGCACAAGTTTGATCGGCTCTATAGAAGTGACTTTCGGGATTAGCAGTTTGGCAGCACGGTATGGATGATTCCGACAACATTTAGCTTTTCAAACAATTTCATTTGAGTTTCGAGAAGTGGAGTGAACGTCCGGGGAGGTTTTTTCTTGAAATTTAGATGTGGAAAGTCGTATGTAGCCGAAGGCGGCTGGTTTTGGTGGTTTTGATAATTTTGAGGCGCTTGGTAAGTGGATGTGGGAACTCGGTAATTTGGTGATTGAGCTTGATAGGTAGGTGTTAGGTCGTCTTCTATTGCCTCTCCTATTTTTATAATTCAGAGAATGACCTCCCAGCCATAGATAACATGCGATCATCATAATCCAACTCTTGTGATTGGATAAGACAAAGACTAATACCTCTTCGCTCATTAGTGGTTGTACTAGGGCAGCTTTGGCCCTCCACCTACTTGCATACTCGCGGTAGGTTTCAATAAATTTATGTTTGATTTTCTCTAAGTAATAGCGATCGCTCATGGTTTCCACGTTAAAGTGAAGTCTATCCATGAAGGCCCCCGCCATTTCTTCTCAGGAGTCCCATCAAAGATGTCTTAAGCCGTAAACCATACTGACTCCTCTCTTGTGAGGCTTCGACTGAATAATCTCATTATCAGAGCTTTGTTTCTCTTGATTCTGACCAGTTGGTCACAATACGCTCTTAGGTGGGCTTTGGAATTTCCTGTCCTGTTGAAGAGTTCGAACTTGGCCACCTTGAAGCCTTGGGGAGGTCCAAGTCTGGATGCATACACAAGTCATCATAGCTTAGGCTTGTTGCTTTTCGAGAGCCCTTATTGGATTTTTCTAGCAGATCTACCATTTTCCGCTCTATTTCTTTGTCTCTTCGGTCCTATTCGGCTCTCCACGCCTTCTTCATCTCTTCATAATGGTCAATTTCTGGGGAAGAGTCTATGGGAGAAATTAGAGTGTGAAAGGATAATATGGGGGTGCGCTGGGCGACTTTTGGGAGTGCCAACGACTCTCAGTGTTATATGGGTAGTGGTATTTTGGTGTATGCTACGATCAACATAAGTACGAGGTGCCTGAAAAGAAGGCGTGAAATAGGAAGTCCAGGCTATGTGGGTGACATTTGCTGGAGGTGGGGTTTGGTACAATGTACCAGCATGGGTATTTAGAAAGTGTTCGGGTATGGGCGAGTTCATTGATGGAAAAGGCAGTGGAGGCCTTCTTGTTTCAGCAATTGCCTCTCTGGCAGCGTTGATGGCTTCGTTCTTCCTGACATGTTCTTGAAGGTCCACGATCTTTTTGAACAGAAAATTGATCAGATCCTCGTGGTGTGAGGAATTTTGAAGGTCATGAGGTGCAGTGTCCTCAAAAACCATAGCTTCATTGTTGCGTCTCTTTGGGAGTACCAATCATTTTCTCTTGATACTATTGGTTTAGGGATGCTACTGCGGATTTCGATCTGGTAAAGTATGTCAGTGTGACGCAACACGGATCAACTCTTTTCTATAAGAAAATAATAACTCAAAGGCAAATTACGTTAGTCGAAAATAATAATGCAAGATATTGCATACAAATTGTACATAAAACACATAGATTCATGTATTTGATCCGAACTCTTCATTATTTCTCAATTCCGAGGGTATTTTGGTCATTTTTGATATTTTTGGTTTTTTTAGGGTTTTGGTTTGAAAGTCTATGGTCAATTTTCTACCACGACGTCGTTGAACTAAAAACTATTCTATAAATAGGGGGATTATAATTTATATTATATAGGGCCCGAGTCTTATGTAGACTGCCTACGTATCCTTCCGTGGGAAATCATGACCTTCCGTAGTTCGGGTTACATAGAAATTAATCTTAATTTCATCTACCCGAATCTTTCCCAGACCATGCCCGATATGGGCTTCCTACGTATCCCTCATCAGGACATCAGGTCGGATGTAGTTTCTTTTACAAAAGAGGGAGGGGATAACATTTTGGTTGAAAGATCAATGGATGACTTCTTCCTGAAATCATGGCGGGTTGTCGTCCTTACAACCGTGTATTTTTTCAACGGCTTTCTTAGAAGCGGTCGTGTATCACATGCCAAATCTGACCGGTGTTGATAAGATGCTCTATCTCAAACTTGAAGGCTTTGCATTCCTCAATGTCATGCCCCGATGCCCCTGAATGGTACAAGAAAATCTTCGTCCTTGACGTGATGGCAAAGAGTTTCCAAGTAGATTTGAGTGGGCGAACCTTGATCGTACATGCTAAAGGGGAGAAGATGTTTGCGTACGAGTCTTCAAAGGTAGTCAAGTTCTAACGCCATAATTAGGTTTCCATGGTGATTCCTTCACCAGCATGATGAGGTCGTAGACCAGTAGGGAGTGTGGCCCCCACAGGTTACGAATGATTTTTCGTCAATCAGTTTAATAACTCTTCTTTTGAAAGTCACGCACTCATCTATGATGTGGTCGGGCTGATTCTTGTGGAATAGGCATCTCTTGTGGGCAAAGATGGATGCACAAGTTGGAAGGACGTCGAATCTAGCACACGCCAATCTGGCGGCTTTTATTCCATCATACACCTCAATGTTTCGCACCAACCTGGGTGCAACTCTGTAGAGCGACCTGTGAGCTTTGAGGGAGATCATCCACCCCATAGGAGATGACGTCCGGGGAGGCCCATAGTATTTAGCAGTTTTATCAGTAGTGGGCGTGACTCCTTCAGGTACCCCGCTTGATTCCCCATACGACATAGGATTTGCCGCAGGCAACTCTGATTCTTGTTTTGGTGTTTTGAAATATGTGACATAGTCGTCGGCCATTTTCTTGATCTCTTTAGAGAGGTTTTGGTATTGATGTTTCCCGTCGGGGGACTCTTCTATGAGGTTTCCCACAAATTCCAGAATTTCGTCAACCTCTTTCATCTTGGCTCTGGCCAAGTCAATATTTGTGTCAACCTTGCGGGTTTTTCCCTAATTGACTCCTTAGTCTCTTTGTCGTTGATAAATCAACAACTGGCGATGTGGCACTTTGGTTGTTGGGAGTGTCCATTAGTAGCAAATCAACCTTTAAGAGAGGTGCATATTTAGTTTAGTTTTGGTATTTTCTTGTGTTATTCTTTTGGGTTGGTTTCCGGAATGTGGAACCAATCAAGAGTTCAGACAGAACACATAAGCAGTTATATCACATAAGCGCGTAAGCAGTTATAATATTTGCGTTCCTAAACCACGTGACTCTAAGGCATTTAATCGTTTGAAGCATAACTGTGCCAAATGTTGATTAAAACCATTGCCGCATAATCATTTTCATTAATAGTTATCTTTTCCCAAGTGGGGTTGCAAAAGATGAATAAAGCAGTAAAATCAAAAGAAGTCACCTCCAGTGGCGGATTATGAAGCTCTGTATGTCCGAGCTTTCTTGGCCCTTCGAAGGGCGGTCTGAATCCGGAGATGAGTATACATCAATAATGAATTGACCCAATAACCTTTCTCTGTGAATGTCATGGGTGCAGTTTCATTAATGGCTCTCCTCATGCGAGTGTCTAAGTCCTCTAGACACTCGTTAGTGAATTCTAACTCCTTGATCATGCTGGATATGACGGTCTGGTCATACTCCATCCTCTCTAGATACCTGGCATCTCGATCATCCGTTTGTCTCTGATTGCGGCAGTCTTTGACCTCGACCTTTGAATCTTTATCATGACTACATTGGTAGTGGTTGGGTCCTAGTGAGAGGGTGTCTTGCAAATGTGCTATCAACCAGTCTATGTATTCTTTATCAAAACCTGCGTGAAAGACATCCTCGGCTAGAGTATCTAGACCCTATTTGATTCGACCATTCCATTCTCGGATGATGTCGGCAACCCTTTCGATCTTATCTCTTTCATAGTCGACCACGTACTCCCCTATGTTCCCTATTTGGGGTATTACCTATCTCCTTCCGAACTATGTTAGGACCCTAATAGGTGCGTATGGTCGGATTTCCTCGATCCCTATAAGTGGTAGGAAAGGCCATTTTCTACCCCTCACAACTATGAACTCGGATATAAAGTAAGGAAATCTCCACTGGATGTTGTACTCTCGGAGCCTAGAAAAGATAAAAGCACACCCCTTTTTGGTTTGATTCCCAAAATTTGGGTAAGTGACTTTAAGGTTATCTTTTTTAAGTTCGGGGTCTCGGTATGATGGACTCTCAGTTTTGTGGAGGTGCTTAATGATCCACCATTCCACTAAGAGGTTACACCCTTGGAAGTACCTATGTAGGTTTCGGCATTGACCTAAGGCTCGGTATATGTCGGCTAGGATGACCGAAACTAGGTCGTAGTACTTGGTTTCCCCATTCGTGGTTATGCCATGAAAAATATCATGGGTGACGAAAATGACCCGGGTATCTATGGCTTGGTGTCGGTCTTTGGAAAATACCATGATTCCTAGAAGACATATGGCAAAGGCTAGGGGTTGGGTGGCTTCCCAACTGGCATATACCTAAATCAGTTGTAAAGATCCTTAAACGTTATAGTCGAGATGAATATCCAATTGGCGCTAGCTAGGGATAAGAACCTCAACATCTCGTCGAGAGTAGGCTTATGAGGCACTAGAAGGTTATGGTCGGGTTTCTTCCTCCTTCTCATATAGGTCCCAACGCTATCTATATAATCCCGGATCTCCTCTAGGGTCGGGGTCATCTCAAAATCTCCAAACCTAAACATTATTCTATCATAATTCCAATACTCGGTAAGGACTTCTAAGAGTTCTCTATTTCCTTTCATGGTCATAAGGGAGGGTAGGTGTCCTAGACATTTCGTTACTTCTGTCTTTTGAGGGTCATCTAATCATGACCACCAAAAACTCAGCAACTCAGGTGCATCGATAACCATGTCGAATTTCAGATTTGTATGCATCTACAAAACAGAACATGATTAATTTTCTCCCCCAAGGGATAATGGTTCATCACATAAGGCACTTTTAATGCTTCCATATAACAAGTACTTGGATACAGTGCCGTCGAGTCATAGACCGTCAAAACATGAGGTAGTCAGCTTAATAGGTCCAGATAGGTCTGAGATATTCGAACATGTGTAGGTCAGCATACGCTAGTTCAGTAGGGATTTGGCTTCGCTCAATCCTAGTTATACTTGAGTGATTTAGCAAATGACTAAGGGACCCGAGCGGACTACCCAGGGTGAACCGTTGTCGACTGTTGGATGACCGCGAACCAACTCCATCTTCAGCGTGTTCCAAGATTTTTTTTTGGTTTTATACTGGAGGATGATTTTGAAATCCTCATAATCATCTTTGTGCACTAATGCGAGTGTGTGTGCGTGTTATTTAGCGGAGTATGAAATGCATGAATGACAGTTATAATTATGGGTATTTAAACACATAAGCAATTCATATCATCCAAAATATATTGTATTGGAACCCTTATGGTTAGAACCTAGGTTTATCCCTAGAGGAGTCACCATCTATTACGGTTCACTTTTACACGGAGGCATAAAAGCTACTATGAGGTTGTTGATGCTCTTAGTCGGATAATGTTTTTTAGAGTCACCACCTAATTTATAGGTAAATTAGGAAAACCAAGTTGAAAGGGTTTATTCAAGTTAATGAAAAATCCTATCTAAACTATAGTCGAGGTAAGGGTTCTGGTGATCCCCCAGGAAAGGTGTTAGACACCCCGGTATTAAAGATTCGTAGAATACGGTTAACCTTCGAATTATATAGCATGCTTAAATGATGTGAATTTCTTAAAAGTGTATAAAATCACCGCAAAATTCTTGTCATTCATTTATTCTAAACTCAAAGACTTTTTTGAAAACAAAAGAGTTAGCTTTCACTAAAAATGGTTTGCACTGGGGTAATTGAATCAACTTATTTTCGGACTAAAAATAAGAATTAACTTGAGTAGAACTCTACTTTTAGTCCAATGAATTATCCAATATCATTTGCATATGTTTTGAAAATCCTTTAGTTAAAAGAGTGTAATCCATTTGTAATGACAAGTTTTAGGTTTTGAAAGAATAGAAGGGAAAAAAAAATCTCATGCTATATCCCAAAGGCCAATTCGTGTTCTACAACATTCCAATGCTCATAACTCAAGTCCAAGGTAGGCATTTTAATCTTTTTAAAATCATTTGGTCGGGACTCGAAACAAAATTGGTTCACAAGAGTATTTTTTCAAATCAGTCTTTGTTGATTCTTTTCTCAAACAAGTATGTTTCTTTAAGTCCGAATCTGAAGAGGAAATATATTTATTTTCATGATTTTTTTAGCCCATTAAGTGAAAGTCCAAAATAATCTCAAAGTTCAATTGATTTCAAGTCCGAAAAGTTGGTTCCATTTTCAAGTTCAAAATCCATCTTTGTGTTATATAAAACAGTCCATGTTCTTTAAAATTCTAAACTTAACCATTTTGAAAATTTCTTTATTCCTTTTCTGGCGATTCTAATCTAAACGATGTACGTATCATTTGCCTATCCTACGTTCGTAACCATAATAAGGTTCCAATAATGTATTCAAAGTATTTTTATACATATATATATATATATATATATATATATATAAAAGCAAGAATTGAAAGAAGTTGAGATTAGGCCGGTGGGCCTACCGGAGCCCACCAGTTGGTTATTTTTATCCATAGTTGAGCCTTCAAATGCGCGGCTACACCCTATGCAGACTCGATCAATAGGATTTAGTAGGGCCTTAGCCAAACTAGCTGAAGAGAAGTGGCAGACCCAAAGGGGCCGTCTCGATGTGCCTCGATAGTGAAAGAAGGGGGGAACAAGAGTTTAAGTTAGAACGTATTTAAAAACTTATTATACGTAAAACACATTAAAGCAAACAAGCACTCCAAGTTAAATCCAAATTAAGTACCATAATCATCCCAGTCCAATAAACACATAAATGGTATGAAAGGGATAACAAGTGGGCTTAGGCCCATTTACAGTACATAGACAAAGAGTATGATTAAAGAACAAAGTCAATTGGCCAGGCCCAGTCGTACAAGTTACAAAGAGGAGATGAAAAGAGTTAGAGAAATGGGTTAAGCCTCAACAAGTTTTCAATCCAATATGAGTGGTATACAAGATAACATACAACAATTCCCAAACACCTAAGACTTAATCAAATTGATAGAAATTGGTTCATGCATGGTGTAGGGTAAGGGACCAGTTATCAGAGGCAAACTAACCATTCCCTAAGTTACTTCTTGGTCCTAAAGATATTTCATGCATACATACGTCACAAGATTAATCGGGGAGACACAGATATTTCATAAGCATGGAAACATGCTAAACACAAGAATTCTGAGTTTTCTCATTAATCTACACATGCTCTTGAACTAGGTGGATCAGTTAGCATATAGGCAGTGACAAGGCAAGTTCATTAAGGGAAGTAGAATAATCTCCTCTAGGCATTTATGACAAGGGCTTGATCAACTACCTAACAGATTTTATAGAAAAGAGACACAGGGACAAAGAATCATAAAGCAAAAGTCTTTTGAGTCTACCTACACTTAAAATATATTCAGGGATGAAGCAAATAGGGAGTTAGGATGGACACATGGAGGACTTAATCATATTTGATCAGCATACTACCAGATGCCAAACACATGTTCCTCAAACACACCCACAACACCACCATATGAACTCAAACACATCAACAGAATGATTTCAAAACATATTCTCATTTCAAAGGACACAGAACATCATTCTTTTCAAACCAAAGAGAACCAACTCATACTTGTGACAAAGAGAGCAAGGTTCAGACATATACACCTAATACTAGGCTAGGACATACCATTTTTAGTCTATCCAAAGCTTAGACCTAGCTTAACAGGCTTTAAGTGATACATTAATGGTATCAAAACAGCCTAATGACTAAGTTATCCTTTTAAACTATGTCTTGAACCTAAAGTTTCTCCTAAGTCATGTTGAAACCATTTTTTTATGTACTGTTAACTTCACATCTTCTTTTAAATACAATAGGCATGCAAGATAGAGACCAAATTCATTCCAGAGGCGTTGAACACACACACAATGTCAAGATAAGGTCCTTTATTTCCCTTTTTAAACCATTACAAAGGTCCTACAGTTTTAACATGAACTTTAAACACTACATATATTTTCTAGAGGCATGAGTGGATTAACTAGTCCAGATGATAACCTGTCTCTCTTACTCCCTAGATCTTAAGCCAACATTAGACAGCACAAGAGTCATGATATGCTTACAAGTTAACTATATCTCCCTCCTAATCACTAAGTCATGTTTTTAGGCAGATACTGTGAATAAAAAAAGCTTACAAACAACCAAATCATCTACAAACTAACACACTAATCAACATATTGAACTAAAAACTCATACATGGTTACAACACACTTCAAGTTAACAACTTTAGTATTCTATTAACCAAACAACCTATATATGACTAAAACAGACCTCAGGTTAGCACATTTATCAACTTAAATCAGTTTACCTAGTTAAACAAGATTCCAAACTACCGCATTGGTATCATTTTGATCATGAACAATCTACATATTAGCTAAACAGACCTCTCATTCACACATTAGGCATATTAACTCAGTTTATGACTAAACTAGTTTAATGAATTACCTTGTATGGAGGCAGCCTATGATCGAAGGGGAACCTATTCTTCGCTCCGGGATCTTCAAACTTTCAAATCATATAAAAGGGGAGGGTTTTAGTGGTAATCGATCAATTTATACTAAGTATGGATTCCACCAAAGGACTTGGATCCCAAGTTAAGCATAAATTAATCGGATTTAAACTCGATTTGTCTCTCAAAAAGTATGAATGCTAAGAATCAAGTTTCCGACCGGTAAAAATGAAGGAAAAGGTCTCAATTTATAGGGTTCAATGAAAACCCTATCAGAGCCCAGTGAATCGGTGTGGGGGAACTCCTTCAGGGGGAAACATTCCCTCCGATGATTTTCAACCAATGAAAATTTAGATTTTGAAATCATAATGAGACAAAAAATAATTAGGATTGCAAAAAAACAACAGAGAGAGGGGTAACCTCACCTGGGGGAGGGGGGTATGGTTGCGTAGTGGTGATGAAGTGTAAGGGCCATTAATGCCCTTACCCTTTTCGGATAAACCAAACTGCGGCAAAGCGACGTACAGTTTGACCTTGCCATTCTTGGCAATAGCGGTTGGCGGCTAGGGTTTCAAGGAACACTTGAATCGTGAACAAAGAATGAAAAATGGGAGGGCTTTGCCCTTTTACACCTAGTTTTGTGGGTCTGGGCCGGGTCTTGAACCTTTGGTCTTGGGCTCGGCCAACTTGGCACTTAAATGGCAAATGGCCCAACTCAATTTTAAAGCTTTGAATAAACTATGGTAACATTTTGCAAATATGACCATTTCATAAATTAAAGAATCACCGAACAATTTCAAAGCTAGCCTACTTAATTTGAAAGCTTCGTTTTAAGCTTGTATTTGATATCAATTAGGATTTAGGAAATTTAAATCATGCAAAAATCTTTTTAATTTAAGAACATGTTTTAAAATTGAGGAGTAATTCCATTACCGTATTTAATTAAATAATTTCCCAATTTTGACAGAGTGAACTATCGATCCCTTTAAATTGAGAATTTTAAGACAATGAATTTGTAATTATCCATTAAAATTCTAAATTATAATTAATTATTAAAATATTGTAAAAATGGGACATGATATACAATAAATATACTAGATGATATTTTATCAAATTAAATGACAAAATACTCCCGGAAAATTTTGTAAAATCATATTCATCTTGTAAAAAGTATATTTCACTCCGTATGTGACTCGGGAATCCTGAATAACTAAATAGGATTATTGGAGGGTAAAGATTAGGTGTCAACACATGAAAAGATGCAACAAGCATAGCATGAGTACACAACGTATCCCCGTAGGCATCATAGGGCGACAACGACGGAAGTTATGTAACAGGCATAAACATCAAGTTGACTCTCAAGTAGATCTTATTCTAATCAGTTCAAGTAGTCACATAAGTCACTTTATTCACATAGGAGTTCAATCACAGTCAAGTACAATTCAATTCATATTGCACACAGGGATTTTACACTTAATGACCACCAATCAGTAAAATTTGTCTAAGTCATATTCACGTTGTCAAATAATTAATTTAGATAGGTTGACCCTAGTACACAACATCGTAACACAATAATTTTCAAGGGGGGCGGGTGTCATGATTAGTCTTATTACCTTCTTATTCTCTCTAACTCCTGGGCTTGATTACGGTTTTAAACAAGGGCAGGACGCATATTAGTTCATTTAACGTTCTCATTATACTCCAAGTAGGAGTCCACGCCGTACATCCTTTGGTTAAGGAGGAAATTCACACATTCATAACATACAAGTCATTTAACTACAACAAAAACACCTCGACCAATTCTTAACTAGACTTTTTATCAAATAATGCTATCAATCACCAAGCAATACAAGACATATATAGTTCTTTATGCTCTACATGATAGTTATGTCAATAGAATCCACTAACCACAATATAGTTCGACAATGAATACTCAGACTTATAAAGGTGTAACCATAGAACCCAATTCACAGAGAATAAGTCAATCATGGCAATCAATCCAGTCTAATATAATCAATTTAATCATCCAAATCTATTTAATAAGGAAATCACTCAAGTTCCAATAACCAATCCATATCACGTTACTAAACAACAAGCAACCAAAGTATGAATGAAGGATATGAATTCAATGCATATGCTAGGTACCTTTCATCTACAGTATACATGCATTCAAACTCTATGAATTTCATACCCATGGGGGACCTGCGAAGTCCGTATACTCATTCAGAATTTCTCAATAGATCTCAGCTCTTTGATGTAATAACATCTATTGCATGTGTGCAACCCGACCCCCCACGTATCATCATCATCTCAGTGTTGCCAATAATCTTATAAAGTTTTCTTACCTTCCTGGTCTCTTAGACCCACATCAATTCCATACCACTCTCATTTCAATATCATCAGAACCATAAGCGTATGAATGCAAATGACAATACAAGGCAAGAAATCAGGATGTATGAGATGCAACCAAATATAAGATATGAATATCACATACTTTCAGGAAGTCAATAATACGTAATCCACGTACAATCAGGATATCATATCGAAATAAATGTGATGAACAAACACAACAATGAAAAATATGGCAACGAGCCCACATAATGGCGACAAGCCCAATCAATAGCAGTCGAAATCAGCTTAAGGCTGATTCCCAAAATCACATATCATCACAGTTCAACACCGGTACCCACCTAAACGGTCATCACAACTGCTAAGGTGGGACCCCTAAACATGCCCAATACCCCCTCAATATTTATAACTATTACGTATTTCTATCGAAGTCTATAAAAGAGAAATCGTAGCCTACCTCAAAGTTGAGCAGAAGCCATAAACCATCAACCATCTGCACACGCTTTGTCTTCTTGGAGCGCCTCATAGTAATTGCAGTCTAACAATCAACAATCATAGACTCTACGTTAATAATTAAGTTAATACACACACAAGAACTTAGCCCTAAAATAAACCAAAAGACATCCAATGTCAACCACGGGCCCACGGTACCCAAATCCAAACTTTATTACTCAAAAAGTATAATAACATACTAAATATTCATATTCTTAAGTTAGTTGAAAAACTAAACCCGATTGGACTCTCAATTTCAAGATTATGCAAAAAGTCCAATTCCAAATACTAGGTTTTCCCCCAATTTCAAAAGGGAGTCTAATACCAAATTAATCATCACAACGTGATCATCTATCATTAACCATCACTCGATTACAATACCTCAATTATATAATCATTATACAATCCCCAAATTTAAAATTCTTAGCCTCTTATTCTAGCATGAACAACTTAGGCTATCTCCTTCCCCAAACAGAATTCTACACTAGGATAGAAGACTTAAATGATAAATAATAATTAAAAGGGGATGGAATTATACCTCCAAAGAAGAATCATGATGGAATACTCAGAATCCCTCTCCTAGCCGAGCTCTACTCTCAAGGAAATGATTTTGGGAAAGTAAAATCATTTAGGGCATTTAATAATCTAATATAGAATAGTGATTTTGCACCGGCGAAATCGATCTCGCAAGCGTGGTCTTGCTTCGGCGAAAACTGGTCTGCTGAGGCAGACTCACTTAATGTTCCGTCTTTGCGCAGAAGCGAGAGAATCTCTGATGAGGCGTCATTGCCTCTACGAGAAATCTTCGTAGGGGGGGAAACCTCATGAATACTCAGGGGCCGCATATGCAAGACAACCTCCACAGGGGCGGACACGAAGAGGCGGCCCACTACCTGCTGGTGCGGACACCAGACACCAGCAACATTAAGACAACTCAACACTTCTACCAAACACCCGAAATGTTTCCGGAACTCCCTGGATACAAACCAAACGTGCTACCCCAAGGTAAACAGTACTACAAACTCGCTCGCGCCCTCAGATTTCTCATTTAACCGAGCTGGACATACTTTTCTAAAGAATCATCTAAAATAACCAAATATCACCATTTCACCAATAAGGACACAAAGTACATCCAAATATATTAGAAAGAGAACCAAGGACTCGACTAAGTCTCACATGACACTCTAGACCTACTGAAGTGATAGAAAACAAAAACGAACCCCTATACTTAAAGTCAACTATTGGTCAACACTTTTTCACTTATTCAACTTAGAGCTTCTAGTTTCCTCAAAATCAACCAAGACTCCCCCGACTATTTCGGGAACCGCTCCACCCATCCCCGCAAGTGGGATATACTCTAGCCATGATAGGGAAAAGGTTAAAGGAGTAACAGGGTAAAAAGGCTAAACGATCAAACGGGTCATTACATTTCTAATAAGGTAGATTATGCAAGTGTTGTGACATAGCTCTTTTGAGGATAGAACCTCACCTCAAACAAAGGCCCTTAGAAGACCAGCCTATTGTATAGGTATAGAGTTCCAAACCTGTGCCTTTTCAAACATCCTAACAATCTAAATAGATGTCCCAAAACACCTCATTAACTAGTTCCAACTATTGCTAATCCTTAATTATTGAGAAGGCCAATAGGTATTGCTAGGATTTAATGGGTAATGACCTCTTTATGGTAAATATATGAGGCATATCAAGCGGAACAAGACATTCATGAAGGCATAATCAGCAGTGAATGTATTTCTGTTGTTGATCTATGCATAACGTTTCCCTTTTCTTTTTGCTTTTAATGAACGCTTTTTGCTAATAATATTTCAATGGTCTATTGTGTAAACGTTATCTCGTCTGTAATAAAAGTTATAAATCTAACATGTTCATCTTCAAGCTCAAGATCAAATTTGAAATTTTATGCAAAACCACCTTAAATCTTCTTCAAGCTTCCTTAAATTTGAGATTTAGACTCCTAAAAAGATCTCCAACAAAATTTTAAAAAAATCCACTTGAAATAAATCACTCCTTCATAAAATTCATTTTCAAGTTTGAAGCTCAAGATTAATTAATGGCTATATGAAATTTAATCCAAAACCACCTTAAATCTTCTCGAAGTTCTCTATAATTTGAAATTTAAACTCATCAAAAGATCACTAACAAATTAAATATGGGGTAGGGGAAGGAAAAATAGGGGAGAAAATTATAAGGTGGAGAATCGAACCCTCACCAAGAAGATGAAAATTAAAAAAAACCTTCATTTGTTTCTACTTGTATACTTTTTCTATTCTTTATTTATTCTTTTCTTTCCTTCAATATGTTTTTTTTTCTATTCTTTATTTTGTTCTTTTCTTTCCTTCAATATGTTTTTTTTTTCTATAAAAGAAAATCATAGATATTTTTTTTAATCTATACAGTTTAAGACACTTTAAGACAGTTCTCGATTAGACAACCTCGCCGGAGCTGAGCCGTCGCACATCCATCACAGGTCAAAAAAGCTGGATTTCACTTCATATTCACACCATAAAGCTCTGAACAGTGCAGCGAAACCATAGCCATGGATTACAGACTCAGAAAAAAACAAATCTCTTCCTTTCAGATAAGGTGTGTTCCCAATTTTCAATTTCCCTTTCTCTTAGGGTATTCTCTTCCTTCCAAAAAGCGAGTGTGAAATTCCTTATGTAATTTCTTTGGGACTATATATTAAACACTAAGCAACTCATTCCAAAAAAAGGAACGATCAAGGCATCGGCCTTCTGCCTTCTCGTGCCACAGCTCTAATTCGAATGAATTGTTCTTTCACTATCACACAATTTTCAGTCGAGCAAGAGCAGTTTTTAGAGAAAATAAATAAAAATGAAAACAGATCTGTCGTTAAGTCTGACTTGAGTAAATTCTTGAATGATATATCGGTTCTTCTTCTACTGAGACCTCCGATCTAAGGATATTTGACATGTGTTGTTTATGAAGTCCCTCGATCTGTTGTGTATGTTGAAAAGACCTGACATCCTTCATATTTCTCACGTGGCTCGAATACTTGTCTCATTTATCTTGCATGTAGTCTGATGATTTTAACTCTTTAAAGAACTAGTTTATTTTGCCCAATATCTACAACCTTAAATCCTTCAATTAAGCCAAAGTGGATAATTTCATATTACAAGGTGATATGTGTGAACTGAATAATGTACTCTAGCCAATTAAAAAGCTCTTTACCTCTAAAATATGTTATCACCAGTCCTATTCCCCATTATTGTTAGTACTTTTGTCTCTACTTCTCAATTATTGTCCAAACTTCAATGGAATGAGCCAAGGTTGATACCACCAGTAGAAGTTGTGTCAATTTTTGAGTCACAGAGTTATGTATGTATATTAATATTTTCAGTGTTGTTACGGTTCTTTTTTATGCAGGGCATAAATGATACTTCATAACTTGTGGACTCTTGAATTATTTATTTTATTTTAGAGTCACCACCTAATTTATAAAGTTGCTCAGATTGTTGGTTGTTCAACATGTAAGCTCATCTGAATAACTAAACAATCACCTTCATCGGGTTCAACATCGGCTCAGATTGTTGGTTGTCTTCCAGATCAACCTCATCTTCTTTCTCAACAAACATAATAGGCTTTCGATTGGGACAATCAGCTTGCACATGGCAAAAAATGTGGCACTTAAAACACTTTCTCATAGTTGTATCCCCTTGAGGTTTCTTCTCATCACTCCTAGCATTAGTTGAATTAGAATAATTACCTCTATAAATTGCGTTGGAATTTCCGCCACCACTATCATTACTCCCCTGATTGGAGTAATTCTTCTTGGAATAAGATCTTCTTGTTTTTTTGTTATTTTTCAATATTGATAGCATGTTTTTCGTACATCATTGACTGTCAAATAAGGTTGCAATCAAATAACATCTGAGTTGAAAATCCTCAGCCCACCAATATACCTTGATATTAAATGTTCCTCATGTTCTCGGGTATCACACTTAATCATGAGATATTCGAACTCCTGAGTATAGTATTCCACGGTCATATCTTCTTGATGTAGGTTATGAAACTTCAGATAATTTTCTTGTTTGTATGTGTCAGGAATAAAACATCTATGTAGTTCCCTCTTCATCTTCTCCCAAGTTCGAATCTTGCCATGACCTTCTCTTTATCATTATCGTTTAAGATTTTCCCACCAGAGTGACACATATCATTTAAGCTTGATGGCAACAATCTTAGATCTTTTCTCCTTAATAGTCTTTATACTCAAAGATTTGTTCAACCGTGAGTAACCACTCCATAAACGTATCCCCTTGGGCTTTTCCATCAAAATCAGAACATCAACCTTCACATCATCTTATCCCTTATATGATTCCTCCTTCTTCTTGGATAATCAAAGTCACCTTGTTGTCTCCTAGTAAGATTTGAATTATCACTAGAGTCGTCTTCATCAACATCATGAAACAGATTAAGATTAGACCCTTCATCATCATTCTTAGGAATCCTTTGCCGATCTTGTCTTTGATATCGTTGAAGTTATGTTTGTAATTATTCTATTAACCTTTTTATCTCTTCCATCTCTATGTCATGATCCGTTGTTCTTCTTTCATCTTCTTGAACCCAACATTCTCTTCTTTCTTGCATATTAGCCATGATATTTCTCAATTGTGTTTTGATACCAATTTGATGTGATTCTTCGAGTTAACAAAGAACCAATCGATCGGGATCTTGATCTTGAAGCGATTTTATGGGTAGATCTCAAAAAATAGACGTATCTCATACTATAGATCTCATATTTAAGTTATTCAAAATGAGGTGAAAGATGATGATCTGAACTATGAGAATGACTATTTACTCATTTTAAACAAGTAAATATTGAGGGTGAAACAATTGAAAGAAAGTTAGGTTCTGAGTATGAACAAGAACGAAATTTAATCAAGAAATGTGTTCTTGAATGATCAAGAACTAATAAAGTTCCTAAGTCACCACTTGAAATCAATCGACATGATAAAGAAGCACCACTCGCTATTGAACACAAGATAGAGACTATCACCACCTTGCTTGGAACCAAAAACAAGGATAAAAAACAAGAAATAGAGAAAATAACTCTATTGCAAACTAGGATAAATATAAAAAATGTGAATAGTGTTTTGCATAGCATGAGAACCCTTTATATAAGCCTAGGGTCTCTTATTTGATGACTACAAAACCTTGTTCTACTCTAGAAAGGAAATAGCTAAAAACTAGGAAAGTAAAATCCCTATTTTATAAGGGAAAAAAGAAAGTAAATCAACCAAAAAAAGGAAAATAACTAATCCTAATTTTATAAGGAAAGGGGTTTTAACTTGGATTCTTGGGCTTGAAATCAGTCTTGGGCTTCTTGAATTTGAATACAAGTCCACACACCAATTCTTGGATTCACAAGAGCTTGTTCTTGGCGGCCTAAATAACATAAGTCCAATATAGCTTCTTGATTTTCATCATCTTGCCTCAGCCACAACATTAGATTTTCTCTCTCAATTCCTTGCATTCTGCATATATCAAATTTCATTCCAATCTCTTACACAAAATACATATGAACTAGGACCGGAATTGCCTTTAGCTGCTCCGTCAATATTACTCTTATACCAATTCTCAAATGGCAACTTTTAATAAACAGTCTTTATGATCAAAATAGGCTTGTATCCTTCTAGGAAAGCCACCATACCATCCATAAAAAAAGAATGTTCTTAAGCCAGGGATATTTGCTCTATGATAGATAATACAAGTTCCTATTAATCTCATGAATGACTATTTTTTACAATATTGAATGTGGAGATCAACGGCTGTTGCTCTCTTTCCTAAAAGCGTTTTCTCTCTTACGCTGATAACGGTAACATACAAACTCGTCACTGCGCCGCCGCCACTGCAACACCACTGGTGACGTCTCAGGGCATAGGTAAGAACCTCCTCCCTCATCCTTTTTCCCTTTCTTCTCTTCATCTCTCCCCTTTCTTTTCACTCTCTATCTCTCTCGTCTTCTTCCACTCTTTGCCTCGCCTCTATGCTACTCTACTACTCTACCTACCTATTTTTCTCTCCCCTTCTTCCTCTATCTATCTTTGCTTGTGGGTGTGTGAGTCATAACAAGTCCGGCGAAGACCCAGACCTTTTTCGGTGAGGATCCAGTCCTTTTCCAATAAAGAACCAGATAGATTTCTGGCACGGGAGCAGTCCTCCAGATCGCCGCTGCAGATCGACCATTACAAGCTAGGTTTTATCTTTTCTTGCTTGGGTATTTTCTATTTTTGGTGGGTATTGGGTGTGCTACGCAGATACTATTGATTATATATTACAATCGGTATCTTTCTTCTTAGGTTAATTATTTGCTCTAGGTATAGCACTTGCACTGTCTTTGTTCTTATTATTGGTTTTTCTTGATTTGCATCTGTGTGTGCTTATTATTGGGTGTTTTTCTTGATTTGCATTTGGGTGTTCCTGTTGTTGGTTTGCTAGGTGCTATTCTTAGTAGTTATACTTGTGTGCCTTTAGTTCTTGTTTCTGCCTTTAGTAGATTCTTGCTTCGACATTTGGTTCTTACATTTGTATCGTAGTAGTACTAATTGTCTTCAGTTTTGTGCTTACTAGTTCTAGATTAAATCCTATTTAGGTTGATTTGTTGTAGTGGCTTTGGTGAACTTGTTTGGTTTGTTATCTCTAGACTTTGTGTTTCTTGCTCTTGAGTTTGCTACATTTGATTCTTAGTAAATTTGTCTGTTACGTTTGCTGAATCTTGACATTATATTCTTGTCCTTTGTTTTATCATTTCGGTCTATATTAGCCTGACTTACCTCAAGATTCTTGCTAACTTGTGCTTTAGTATTGGTTCCCGTGTGTGTTAGTGTTAACCTTTGATTAGTATTGTGCTCTAGTGGCTTTGGTGAATGATTGTAGACTAGGATCATGTTCTCGGTCGGGGACGGGGGCAAGGTGTCACGACCCGACCCGACGGGCCGCGACTAACCGCTCTAATGACGTCATTACACTAACCTGTCACACATAATCCAACTAACACTTAATGAGTCTGAAATTTGGCAGCATAACGCTGCAACAACAACATATGCCAGGGTAGGCGAGCCGACAAGGCTGCCTTTACCCTCGAATGTACCTGCCTCCTGAGGAGTCACAACTAGCCAACACAATATACAGTCAAGCGACAAGGCTGCCAACAGATAAGATAACATATACACGGGAACACCCCCAACATAGAGTACACGATATGGTGACCAAAACAGAGTTATAACCCTTACATAAGTACAACCCACCACCGTCTACGGACCTCTATAAGAAGAACAACGACATATGACGGGACGGGGCCCCATCGTGCCCCTAAATACAAACATAAGTCTAAAAGAGGTTCGGTACCAAAATGACAAAGCTGCGGATCAAAGGAGCTTCCCAACCGCCGAGTAGGAGCCTAAACCGGAGGATCACCAAGCGAGCACCTGTACTGCGGGCATGAACGCGCCCCCCCGAGGAAAGGGGGTCGGTGCGAAATAATGTGCGAGTATGTAAACATGAAATACGCATATGAGATCATAAGTAGCCAACGAAACGAGGAGATCGGTATAAAAGTCAGGATCCACATCCAACCGTGCCATAAACAATAAAAGTCAGTTGCCTTATAAAAATGAGAGTCCAGTCAAGAAAACATGAGTGCCTGTCCATATACATATATATATATATATCTGTAACGTAACCCGGCCCAATAGTGCGGGACTCGGTGGAATCATGTCATAACCCGGCCCATGCTGGGACTCGGTAAAGTCATATCTCATCTATGGATCCATCCTACGTAACCCGGCCCTCTAGTGAGGGTCTCGGTGAACAATGCAAGGCTGTGCACGAATCGTAACCCGGCCCGGGACTCGGTGAGGTGAAGTAGTAACACTTAGCACGGGTAGATATCATGAGTAACCATATGCAAGTAAAATTTATCATTTGACTCTCAATAAAATCATTATAATGATGTCATAATAAACTCTTTGCTAAAAAATCATAGGCACTTCTCATAACAATCCTCTTTAGAAATTAAACTGTATAAGAATCAAGTACGTCCGCCGTACCTTCATTAAATAAAAATCATGCCAAAGAAAGAAGGAATAGTTCACATACCTCTTAGACGAACTAATCAACTCTATATTAGAGTACGTCTCGATTTAGAACTTCAACCTATAATAATGGCAATACGTTCGTCAATTATATGTTCGCTAGCATACTTTATATCGAATAACGACTTCTTATTTTATAAAAATTCGGGCAGCACTTCCCCTGTTTATACATGCTTCCACAATTTTCAAACGAGGCTAATAACATCAATAAACAAGCACCAATTAAGGGCACAACCAAGACAACAATAAAGGGAATTTACACACCCACTTCTCATGTAAATTTAGCCTCTTAATCCACCTTAAAAACAGCCCACAAAATAGCCCATGTTTCAACAACAACGAGGGTAGAATGTGAAGCCTTTCTATGCCTTTCCACACCCTTATTCCTTTAGGACTTACCTTAGAAATTACCACACTTAAACATGCGTAATGGTGACTAAATTTTTAGAATTATAACACCACAAAACAGCCCCTAAAACAGTCCATATACATCACAACATGTCCAACAATTTCATGCAAGTTCTTAGCCACAACATGTCATAGTTTCATAACTCTTATCTTAATTCCTATAATCCAATTTCGGATTTTAATACTTCTATATAACTAATTCCAACTAAATCTCCATGTTTCCTTTCAATTTCATCATGCAATTAGTGATAATAATAACAACAATAACCAACGAATCCAACAACACCAAAATCTGTCCCAAATTGGCAACTAGCCCAAAATGGTCACATGCAATGCTTAAATTCCAATTCTTCCTTAACACAAATTCATTACCTTAATTCTAACAACATGCATTCCAATTATATCATAGAAAGAAGAATTTTTATACCTCAAATTCGTCAAAACAGTCCGCAAATTTTCTGCCACTGTTTGTCCGAAAATTTCCACTGTTTCGTAATTTTCTCCTCCTTTTTGTTCACTTGTTCAACTCCAATTGACATGCAAGTGTTCTACAATGTTAATACATCATCCCTACACGTTTTTCTTCCAATATTTCATCCCAAAAATTCGAAAATTCTGGACAGATTTCGGCCCAAACAGTGGCTGTTTTGCCACTATTTTTAGTGTTGTTTTGCTTCTAATTTTTGGTGAAAAATGTAGTCTAGGAAGAGAAGATAACAACCTTAATTTTGGTTTTGGGTGGAGGGTGATTTTCGGATTAGTTTGGAGAAGAGAATGAGAGGAGAGTTTGGTTTTTTTTTTTGTTTAAGTGTAGGAAGAAGATGAAGAAGTTGGTGTAAGGTTATATGAAAAATCTAATTTTTTTCCTTTACACTTTGGCCCCCAAGCTCTTCAATTAGTAAATCTCAAACCCACTTCTTTTAATTCCCGAGAATTTCATAAGCCTCGTATCCTCAATGTCATAATTTTTTTATACAATACTATTCCGGAATAGCATCCGTTTATACACTAATCTCCCGTATTAACATATGTAAGCGTTCCTTATATTCAATATCCGAATCTTTTTTTCGTAATGACGTTCTTAATTATCGTCTTAATCTTATGAGGTGTAACATACTTCCCTCCTCAGAAACATTCGTCCTCGAATGTTCATAATAAGTCTAATGCTAGAAAAATTTCGGCAGAGTCTCCTTTATAACTATGCCTATCCGCCTATATTCAGCAACCAACAGATGCCACACAGGGCCACAATATATCACACATATGCAATTCACCAATTACAATAATCAAATGGGGAGTTGAATTGAATTACCTGGAGGCACAAGGAACAAATGGGGATACTTCTTCATCATCTCGTCCTCTGCCTCCCAAGTCATTTCCTCCTTATTGTGGTTCCTCCACAATACCTTGACGGAAGCCACATCTGTCGTCCGTAATCTCCTGACCTGGCGATCAAGCATGGCTACGGGGCTTTCCTCGTAGGACAAATCTTCTGTCACCTGGACGTCATCTACTGGGAAGACTCTGGAAGGATCACCAATACACTTACGCATCATAGATACATAGAAGACCGGATGTACTGCTTCCAAATCAGGCGGTAGATCCAACTCATAGGCAACCTTGCCTATCATACGAATGATCTGGTAAGGCCCGATGTACCTTGGGCTAAGCTTTCCTTTCTTGCCAAACCTCATCACACCCTTCATGGGTGACACCTTTAGGAACACCCAATCATCAACCTGAAACTCTAAGTGTCGACGTCGATTATCAGCATATGACTTCTGTCGACTCGTGTCGCTAATAACCTCTCCCGAATGAGTTTCACCTTATCAACAACTGTCGAACCATGTACGGGCCGATCAACTTAGTCTCACCTACATCAAACCAACCAATAGGTGACCTGCACTTCCTCCCATATAAAGCCTCATACGGTGCCATCGGATGCTAGAGTTGTAGCTGTTGTTATAAGCAAACTCAATGAGTGGTAAATGGTCATCCGAACTACCTCTGAAGTCAATAATAAAGTCCCTCAGCATATCCTCTAATGTCTGGATCGTACGCTCTGCCTGCCCGTCCGTCTGAGGGTGAAATGCTGTGCTGAGACTCACTTGTATTCCCAATCCCTTCTGGAATGATCTCCAGAAGTTAGCTGTAAACTGAGCTCCTCGATCTGATATAATAGATGTGGGGACCCAGTGCAGTCTCACTATCTCCCTGATGTACAGCCTAGCATAGTCCTCAGCTGAGTAAGTAGTCCTCACTGGAAGAAAATGGGCTGATTTTGTCAACCTATCCACGATAACCCATATGGAATCACACTTCCACTGAGTGCGAGGTAAGCCTGTAATGAAGTCCATATTAATCACTTCCCACTTCCAAGTCGGGATCTCAATCTCCTGTAATAATCCACCAGGCTTCTGATGTTCAACCTTAACTTGCTGACAATTCGGGCACTGGGCAACAAATTTTGCTATGTCTCTTTTCATGCCATCCCACCAATACAAGCATCTAAGGTCATGGTACATCTTCGTCGATCCTGGATGAATGGAATAACGGGCATTGTGTGCCTCTCCCATAACCTGCTGTCGTAGCCCTGCAACATCAGGTACATATAATCTGCCCTCATACCTCCAAGCACACCTTCGGTGTAACCTCAAATAAAGTCTTTCCCTTTCGGAGAGAGCTGCATCTCTATACCGGGCCAGAACAGGATCCTCATACTGATGTTTCTTTACCTCTTCCATGATAGAGGACTCAGCAACATCCCGAATAAGAACCCCGCTATCTCCCGAATCCGCCAACCGGACTCCAAGACTCACTAGCCTATGTATCTCACGAACCATCTTCCTTCTGTCTGGCTGCACATCCGTCAAGCTACCCATGGATCTACGGCTAAGAGCATCTGCCACAACATTGGCTTTTCTCGGGTGGTACAAGATATCAACATCATAGTCCTTTAGCAACTCTAACCACTGCCTCTGCCGTAGGTTCAACTCCTTCTGCTTAAAGATATATTGGAGACTCTTGTGATCCGTATAAATATCAACATGAATCCCATACAAGTAATGTCTCCAAATCTTCAAGGCATGAATCACCGCTGCTAGCTCCAAATCATGAGTGGGATAATTCTTTTCATGCTTTCTGAGTTGTCGGGAGGCATAAGCTATAACTTTGCCATGCTGCATCAACACACAACCTAGCCCAATGGCTGAAGCATCACAATAAATGACATAACCATCCGGTCCCTCGGGAAGAGTCAGAACTGGAGTCGTAGTCAACTTATCCTTCAACAACTGGAAACTGTGCTCACAAGCATCCGTCCACTGAAACTTAGCTGCCTTCTGGGTTAGCCTAGTCAAAGGCGCTGAGATTGAGGCAAACTTCTCCACAAACCTTCTATAATACCCTGCTAGCCCCAGAAAACTGCGTACCTCAGTAGGTGTCGTAGGTCTGGGCCAAGTCTTCACCGCCTCAATCTTCTGTGTATCCACCCGAATACCATCGGCCCCAATAATATGCCCCAAGAATGTCACCGAAGTTAACCGAACTCACACTTGGGAAACTTGGCATACAATCGCTGGTCTTTGGAGGACCCTAAGTACCGTCCTCAAATGGTCCGCATGCTCCGCGTGAACGGGAATAAACCAGGATATCATCAATGAATACAATGACGAACATGTCTAAGAACGGCCGAATACCCGGTTCATCAAATCCATAAACACCGCTTTGGAGCATTGGTCGGTCCAAAAGACATCACCCTAAACTCATAATGTCCATATCGGGTTCGAATGTTGTCTTTGGAATATCTCGCCTCCCTTACCCGCACCTGATGATAACCTGACCGCAAGTCTATCTTCGAGAAGCACTTAGCACCCTGCAACTGGTCAAATAAATCATCAATCCTGGGAAGGGGGTACCTGTTCTTGATGGTTACCTTGTTCAGCTGCCTATAATCTATACACATCCGCAGTGATCCATCTTTCTTCCTCACAAATAACACTGGTGCTCCCCATGGAGATGTACTTGGCCTAATAAAACCTTTCTCCAACAAGTCTATCAGTTGCTCCTTCAACTCTTTCAGCTCTGCAGGTGCCATTCTATAAGGAGGAATGGATATAGGTTGGGTACCTGGCAATACATCTATATGTAAATCTACCTCCCGCTCTGGAGGGAGACCTGGAAGATCGTCCGGGAATACATCCGGAAACTCACTAACTACCGGAACTGACTGAAGAACCGGTACCTCCGCTTCTGTATCAAGCACCCGAACCAAATGATAAATACAACCTTTTCTGACCATCTTCCTTGCCTTGAGGTATGAAATAAACTTACCCCTCGGCGATGCTGCATTCCCTTTCCATTCTATAACTGGCTCGCCTGGGAAATGAAATCGAACCAACTTCTCTCTACAATCAACGTTGGCAAAACAAGAAGCCAACCAATCCATGCCCATAATGACATCAAAATCGGCCATATCCAACTCTATCAAATCTGCTAAGGTATGACGGCTATATATCACCACCGAATAATTTTTATACACACGCTCAGCTATAACCGAATCTCCTACCGGTGTAGCTACCTCGAATGGTTCTATCGGCTCAGATTCTATCCCTATTCTATTAGCAACAAGAGGGGATATGTAGGACAAGGTGGAACCTGGATCTATCAAAGCATATACATTACAGAAAAACACCGATAGTATACCTGTAATAACATCTGGTGACGCCTCCTGATCACGTCTACTGGCCAAAGCATATATGCGGTTCGAAGGACCGCCGGAACTAGAAACTCTACCACGACCTCTACCACAGCCTGCTGGCATCTGACTACCCCACCCGGTGGGGCGCATAGCTATAGATGACGACGAACCAGCACCCGACCCTGTAGGCCAAGCCATCCCACCTGAACCACCTATTTTAGGACACTTTCTCATCATATGTCCCTGACGGCCGCAAGAGAAGCAAGCACCTGTGGTCGAACGACATTCCCCAATATGAAACTTACCACACTGAGAGCACCGAGGATAAGGTGGTCTAAACTGACTAGGGCCCCTGTTCCCCTGAGAACCCGAGGCCCTGGAGCTCTGTCCGGCTCCTGAATATCCAGGGCGGTCGAACCTCCTGCCCGTAGACTGTAGAGGAGCACTCTGTGATGGCTGAGGTGAATATCGACTCTTCTTTGGGCCCCGTCCGCCTCGAGACTCGCCGAAATAAGCTGCCGACCTAGCCCTCTTATGCTGGTCCCTGTCATGACATCTGTCTGGCTGTCGTCCTCTATGTCGGTCCTCAACCCCCTGTGCATATGCCTGGACACGAGCAATATCCATACCCGGCTGAAGAGCTACCACTATACAACCATCGATCAGATAATGGTCCAACCCCATCACAAAGCGATGCACCCTATCTGTCATATCTGCTACAACAATGGGTGCATATATGGCCAATGAATCAAACTCCAGGCTATACTCACGAATGGTCCTGCCACTCTGCCTCAACTGTAAGAATCTGTCCACTCTAGCTCTCCTCATCTCTGGAGGCAAGAAGTGACCAAGGAAGGCCTCTGTAAACTCCTCCCATGTAGCTGGAGGAACATCCTCTCCCCTGGATAACTCCCAAGACTCATACCAATTTGTAGCTATATCCCTCATCCTATACGAAGCAAACTCCACAGACTCAGTCTCTGAAGCCCTGATTACCCTCAAGGTACGCTGCATCTGCCGGATAAACTCCTGCGGGTCCTCCTCTGGTTGAGACCCGAAAAACTCTGGAGGGTTACAACTCAAGAAATCACGAACCCTCAAACTGTCAGACCTAGGGTCGACTCCTAGTCCCTGTCTGCGGTTCTGCCCTACCACCAATCTAGTCAGCAGCTGAACTGCATCTCTCAAGGCTCTGTCCTCTGCCCCCGGCTGGAGAACTGGAGGCTCAGGTGCTGGGGCCTCGAAAACTGGTGATGTTGCCCCCTGAACTGGAGCCTCTGGTGGTGGCGATGAAGCAGAGCTCGTCGACTGGGGCATAGTCTCCGGCATAGACTGGGTACGGGACCTAGTAACTCTCTGAATCTGGCTGGTATCCCCTGCTATAGACTTGCCCTTCTGGGCCGCTGTCGCCTTTTTCGGAGGCATAGCTGTAAACATCGTAAGTCGTCAGAAAGGAATTATTCTAATAACATAACTCTATTGCACGATCTAAGAGATGAAAGAATAGAAACCAATCCTAGATGCCCTGCAGCCTCCTACGTATAAGTATGGTGCACAACATACCCATACGCAAGACTCTACTAGACACGGTCTGTAGACATTCCGAGGACTAACTGCTCTGATACCACTTTTGTCACGACCCGACGCGACGGGCCGCGACTAACCGCCCTAATGACGTCATTACACTAACCTGTCACACATAATCCAACTAACACTTAATGAGTCTGAAATTTGGCAGCATAACACTGCAACAACAATATATGCCGGGGTAGGCGAGCCGACAAGGCCGCCTTTACCCCCGAATGTACCTGCCTCATGAGGAGTCACAACTAGCCAACACAATATACAGGCAAGCCGACAAGGCTGCCAACAGATAAGATAACATATATACGGGAACACCCCCAACATAGAGTACAATGATATGGCTGACCAAAACAGAGTTATAACCCTTACATAAGTACAACCCACCACTGTCTACAGACCTCTATAAGAAGAACAACGACATATGACGGAACAGGGCCCCGTCGTGCCCCTAAATACAAACATAAGTCTAAAAGAGGTTCGGTACCAAAATGACAAAGCTCTGGATCAAAGGAGCTTCCCAACCTGATGAGTAGGAACCTAAACCGGAGGATCACCAAACTGAGCACCTGTACCTGCGGGCATGAACGCAGGCCCCCCCCCCCAGGAAAGGAGGGTCAGTACGAAATAATGTACTGAGTATGTAAACATGAAATACTGCATATGAGATCATAAGTAGCCAACTGAAACAGGAGATCAGTATAAAAGTCAAGATCCACATCCAACCGTGCCATAAACAATAAAATTCAGTTGCCTTATAAAAATGAGATTCAAGTCAAGAATAATGAGTGTCTGTCCATATACATATATATATATCTGTAATGTAACCCGGCCCACTAGTGCGGGACTCGGTGGAATCATGTCATAACCCGGCCCACTAGTGCGGGACTCGGTGGAATCATGTCATAACCCGGCCCATGCTGGGACTCGGTAAAGTCATATCTCATCTATGGATCCATCCTACGTAACCCGGCCCTCTAGTGAGGGTCTCGGTGAACAATGCAAGGCTGTGCAAGAATCGTAACCCGGCCTGGGACTCGGTGAGGTGAAGTAGTAACACTTAGCACGGGTAGATATCATGAGTAACCATATGCAAGTAAAATTTATCATTTGACTCTCAATAAAATCATTATAATGATGTCATAATAAACTCTTTGCTGAAAAGTCATAGGCACTTCTCATAACAATCCTCTTTAGGAATTAAACTGTATAAGAATCAAGTACGTCCTCCGTACCTTCATTAAATAAAAATCATGCCAAAGAAAGAAGGAATAGTTCACATACCTCTTAGACGAACTAATCAACTCTATATTAGAGTACGTCTTGATTTAGAACTTCAACCTATAATAATGGCAATACGTTCGTCAATTCTATGTTCGCTAGCATACTTTATATCGAATAACGACTTCTTATTTTATAAAAATTCGGGCAGCACTTCTCCTGTTTATACATGCTTCCACAACTTCCAAACGAGGCTAATAACATCAATAAACAAGCACCAATTAAGGGCACAACCAAGACAACAATAAAGGGAATTTACACACCCACTTCTCATGTAAATTTAGCCTCTTAATCCACCTTAAAAACAGCCCACAAAACAGCCCATATTTCAACAACAACGAGGGTAGAATGTGAAGCCTTTCTATGCCTTTCCACACCCTTATTCCTTTAGGACTTACCTTAGAAATTACCACACTTAAACATGCGTAATGGTGACTAAATTTTCAGAATTATAACACCACAAAACAGCCCCTAAAAGACTCCATATACATCACAACATGTTCAACAATTTCATGCAAGTTCTTCGCCACAACATGTCATAATTTCATAACTCTTATCTTAATTCCTATAATCCAATTTCGGATTTTAATACTTCCATATAACTAATTCCAACTAAATCTCTATGTTTCCTTTTAATTTCATCATGCAATTAGTTATAACAATAACAACAATAACCAACGAATCCAACAACACCAAAATCTGTCCCAAATTGGCAACTAGCCCAAAATGGTCACATGCAATGCTTAAATTCCAATTCTTCCTTAACACAAATTCATTACCTTAATTCTAACAACATGCATTCCAATTATATCATAGAAAGAAGAATTTTTATACCTCAAATTCGTCAAAACAGTCCGCAAATTTTCTGCCACTATTTGTCCAAAAATTTCCACTGTTTCGTAATTTTCTCCTCCTTTTTGGTCACTTCTTCAACTCCAATTGACATGCAAGTGTTCTACAATGTTAAGCCATCATCCCTACACGTTTTTCTTCCAAAATTTCATCCCAAAAATTCGAAAATTCTGGGCAGATTTTGGCCCAAACAGTGGCTGTTTTGCCACTGTTTTTGGTGTTGTTTTGCTTCTAATTTTTGGTGAAAATGTAGTCTAGGAAGAGAAGATAACAACCTTAATTTTGGTTATGGGTGGAGGGTGATTTTCGGATTAGTTTGGAGGAGAGAATGAGAGGAGAGTTTGGTTTTTTTTTTGTTGAAGTGTAGGAAGAAGATGAAGAGGTTGGTGTAAGGTTATATGTAAAATATGATTTTTTTCCTTTACACTTTGGCCCCCAAGTTCTTCAATTAGTAAATCTCAAACCCACTTCTTTTAATTCCCGAGAATTTCATAAGCCTCGTATCCTCAATGTCATAATTTTTTTATACAAAACTATTCCGGGATAGCATCCGTTTATACATTAATCTCCCGTATTAACATATGTAAGCGTTCCTTATATTCAATATCCGAATCTTGCTTTCTTAATGACGTTCTTAATTATCATCTTAATCTTACGAGGTGTAACACAAGGGTTAAGGGATAAGGGAGATGTTAGGCTGAAAATAGGGTCTTGGAATATTGAGACTTTAATGGGGAAGTCCATAGAGCTAGTTACGATTTTTAAGAAGATGAGGATTAATATAGCCTGTGTCCAGGAGACCAAATGGGTAGGACCTAAGGCTAAGGATGTGGACGTGTATAAGTTATGGTTCACGGGTAGGTCGAGGTGTAGGAATACATTTTTGTAGACAACGAGCTAAGGGATTATGTGGTATAGGTTAGGAGGGTCAATGACAAGATGATGACGATTAAGTTGGGTTTGAGGGTTCACTATGAATATTATTAGTGCTTACACACCACATGCGGGCTTGGACAAGGAGCAGAAAAGACGTTTTTGAAAGGATTTGGATGAGGTGGTGGGTGGTATACCACCCACTGAGAAGTTATTTATATAAGGGGATTTCAATTGACATATTGGGTCACTTCCGGGGGTTATGATGATGTGCATGAAGGCTTTGGCCTCGGGGACAGGAATGGGAGAGGCATCTCATTTTTGGATAGCCAATTCGAGGTTCCTGAAGAAGTAGGAGACCTTGGTGACTTTCCGTAGTTTGGTGGCTAAGACTCAGATAGACTTTTTTCTCCTTAGGAAGGTTGACAACGGTCTTTGTAAAGACTGCAAGGTTATTCTGAGGGAGTATCTTACAACCCGACATAATCTTTTGGTGATGGATTTAGAGATCAAGCTGGAGAAGAATAAGAGGATTGTGGATTACAGGTTAAGAATCAAATGGGGAAGTTTGACCATGGCTAGTGCAAAGGAGATGGGGGAGAGGTTGATGGCCAAAAGGGCTTGGAGGAGTGATGGGATTGACCGATATGTGGTGTAGGACAGCCAGTTCCATTCGAGAGGTAGCTAGAGAAGTGATTGGGGTCTCGAGGGGTAGCCGTGGTAGGCATCGAGGGGACTGGTGGTGGAATGGTAAACTTCAAGAGAATGTGAAAGCGAAGAAAGCGGCGTATGTGAAATTAGTAGAAAGCAAAGATGAGGTAGAGAAGTAGACGAATAGGGAACTATATAAGATGGCGAGGAAGGAGGCAAAACTTGCGGTTACGGTGGCAAAAATGATGGCTTTTGAATGTCTGTATGTGGAAATATAGGAGAAAGACGGGGACATGAAGTTGTACAGACTAACCAAGGTAAGAGAGATGAGGGCTCGTGACTTGGATCACGTGAGGTGCATCAAGGACGAGGACGAAGAAGTACTGGTGGAGGACGCGCATATTAGGCGGAGGTGGCAGTCTTACTTTCATAAACTCTTGAACGAAAAAGGAGATAGAGACATCGAGCTGGGAGATCTGGAGAAATCTGGTAGGTACCGGGATTTTGGGTATTGTAGAAACATTGAGGTTGAAGAGGTTAAGGGTGTTGTTCGTAGGATACGCAGGGGACGAGCGATCGGGCCTTATGAGATCCCAGATAAATTTTGGAAGAGCGTAGGCAGGGCAGGTTTGGAGTGGCTGACTTATTTTTTTAACGTCATTTTAAGACAGTGAGAATTCCCGAAGAATGGAGGTGGAGTACAGTGATCCATTTGTAAAAGAACAAATGTGATATCCAGAGTTGCAACAACTATAGGGGTATCAAGCTACTAAGCAACACTATGAAAGTTTGGAAAAGGGTCGTGGAGATGAGGGTGAGAGGCGTGTCTATTTCTGAGAACCAGTTTGGATTCATGCCAGGGCGTTCGACCACAGAAGTCATTCATCTTATTAGGAGGTTGGTGGAGCAGTATAGGGAGAGGAATAGAGACTTACATATGGTTTTCATCGACCTCGAGAAGGCATACGACAAAGTTCCTATGGGGATGTTTGGAGGTTAGAGATGTACATGTGGCGTACACTAGGGTAATCCAGGATATGTATGATGGAGCCAAGACCAGGGTATGGACAGTAGGAGGAAACTCGGAGCACTTTCCAGTGATTTTGGGGCTGCACCCGGGATCAAATCTTAGCCCATTCTTATATGCATTGGTGATGGATGGACTGACATGACAAATCCAAGAGGAGGTGTCATGGTGTATATTATTCACAAACGACATAGTCCTAATTGATGAGACTCAAAGCAGAGTGAATGCTAAACTGGAGGGTTGGAGTCAGATTCTGGAATCTAAAGGGTTCAGGCTGAGTAGGACTAAGACAGAATACTTTGAGTGCAAGTTCAGTAACGGGAGCGACCTTGAGCCAGACGTAGAGACGAGGCTTGGTACTCAGGTCATTCCAAATAAAGGAAGCTTCAAGTACCTGGGGCCTATTATCCAAGGGGATAGAGAGATTGATGACGATGTCACACATCGTATTGGGGCAGAGTGGATGAAATGAAGGTTTGCATCTGGAGTCTTATGCGACAAAAATGTGTCACTGAAACTTAAAGGCAAGTTCTATAGGGCGGTGGTTAGACCGAATATGTTGTATGGGACAGAGTGTTGGCTAGTCAAGACTTCGCACATCCAAAAGATGAAAGTTACGAAAATGAGGATGTTGAGATGGATGTGCGGGCATACAAGGAGGGTTATGATTAGAAATGATGATATTCGAGACAGAGTGGGAGTGATCTCGGTGGAGGATAAGATGCGGGAAGAGAGATTGAGATGGTTTGGGCATGTGCAGAGGAGAGACACAAATTCCCTAGTGCGGAGGTGTGAGAGGTTGGCTATGGACGAGTGTATGAGGGGTAGAGGTAGGCTGAAGAAGTATTGGGGAGAGATGATTAAACGGGATATGGCGCAGGTGCAACTTACTGAGGACTTGACCTTAGATATGGGGTTGTGGATGATATGGATTAGGGTAGAAGGGTAGTAGATAGTCGAGCATAGTCCTACTTACGCTTGCAAACTGGTAGTTTTAGTGTTATTATTGTAGGCCCGCTTAGCCTATTATACTAATATGCACAATATTGCGTTATAGTCCTCTGTAGTTTGATTTCTGCTGTTATGTGTTCTTTAGTGTACTTTGTTTAGCTTATTTACATGTGCTAGTTACTGCTTACTTTTTCAGAATGCGCTATCATGACTTATTCTCTTTTGATACCAGCATTTTCATACTGCTTTAAATTTTTTTCTAACCGGGTCTGACCGTTTCTCTTGCTTTGCTTTGCTTTTGCTGTTGCTTTGTTTGTGCTTATGCTCTGTCTTGAGCCGAGGGTCTCTCGAAAACAACCGCTACCTAGCAAGGTAGAGGTAAGGTCTGTGTACACTCTACCCTCCCCAGACCACGTTATGGGATTTCACTTGATATGTTATTGTTGTTATTATTATTGTTGTTGTTATTAATCTCATGAATAACTCTATTAAAACTCACATGTCTTTCGTATTTAATTGTGTTTTTTGTCTTCCATAACCCCCAAATGATCATAGTAGGCACAACATGTAGGATAGGTCTAAATTTCTCAGCACACTCCATCTTCCACCAATTTCTGATAACTTGATGAAATTGAATGAGATTAATTTGGATACCCATTGACTGTTTAAATTTTCTCCAAACATCTGAAGCAAATTTGCTTGTTAGGAATAGATGTTGTATAGCCTCCTGTTGTGAAACTGTGCTGCAGTAGCATCTTTAATACAATAGTGATCCTTAGCCACATTAAAGTGCCATCAGTAGGAATGACATTTTTCCATAATCTCCATACAAATAAGGATATTTTGAAAGGCACCCCTTAATCCACAATGTTTCAAGCACTCTTTATAGAAAAATTACATGTGGTAGTAGACATCCATCAAGGTTTACTCCACTATGTCTGTTGGAAAAGACTGCTCCATTAACTGATCATTCCAACATCCTCCCTCTATAAAGTATGGATCATATACTTAATAATTTTAGTGTTCTATTATGCTAATAATGGGTGAAATCTTTTATAATTATTAAAAATCTTTCTTATCTTTTTTATATATTATTTTAATATTTTGTACAATTAATTAAAAGAAATCTCTTTTATTTACGACATACAACAATTTTAATCGTTTATACGAGCTTGGAGCCAGACTATGTGACTATGAGCAAGGTCGCTGGTGGATTTATAAAATCTCATATATCATATGAATAAAATGTTAAATATTTATTATTTGACTTAATATGCATTGATAACCAATTAAATTTGTAAGTAAATTTCATTTATGAAGGGGAACATTGGAGTAACTGATAAAGTTGCTACCATGTGACCTGGAAGACATGAGTTCAAGCCGTGAAAATAACTTCTTGCATAAATGCAAGGTAATGTTGCGTACAATAGACCCTTGTGGTCCCTTCTCCGGACCCCGCGCATAGGGGAGTTTAGTGTACCAGACTGCCTTTTTTAGTAAATTTCATTTAGACACTTAAATTGTGACATGTTTCAATTGAGCACCTGAGTGTATGATAAACTATTTTTATTAGAAATGGCTGACTCATATTTTTGCGTATATTATTAAGTGTCCATTACAAGATAAATTAATCACATAAAATATGTCTCATTCTTTAATTATATATATATTATCAACTGAAATAGACCAAGATTTTATGACTTATTAAGAATAATGCATATAATTAAAATAGGTAGCATATATGTTGAGTGATTAACTTATCTAAAAACATGCATAAAATATTTCTCAAAATTTAAAGTCGAGTGTGTTTTACCATATGTTCACATCCCAGTGTTTAAGAATCTATATTGTGCTTTAGTTCGTAATAGTGATCCAAAATTTAAATATTCTTTCTTTTTGTACAAACTGAGTGTTGAAGGGTTAAAAACTATCCTCCCTCAGCCGCCAACATCGAAGCAAAGCCACTAAGTTGTTTTTCTCTCAAAAGAATCACTTTGCACAAACTCAGTGTCCAGGTAATCTTATTCCCCCATTTACTGTGTTTCCTTATTTCTCCTTTCCATTTGAAATGAGAAGAGATTAAGAGTTGAATTGGTTTACTGAATTGACCCGAACTTGATTACTAAACAACTGAGTGTTGTTGTGCTTCCTAAACATTTGGCTGCTGTATTAAAATGTCAAAAGAACCCCCTAAGGGCACTGCAAATATTCAACTCAGTGAAAAAGGAAGATAGCTTTACACATAATTTATTTACCTGCAAATGTATGGTTATTATGGAGAGTTCAAGGCAATGGAAGGTGTCATTCAAGAAGCCAGACAGAAAATTGATAACAGGTTGTTAGAAGGAGTGTACATTACTGCTATTAGAGCTTATGGAAAGAAAAGTAAAGTTCAAGAAGCCGTTGATGTGTTTGACAAGATGGATTTTTTCAATTGCGAGCCGTCTGTTCATTCGTATAACACAATCATGAATATATTGGTTGAACATGCTTATTTTAAACAAGCCCATAAAGTTTATATGAAAATGCTGGAAAAAGGGATTTCTCCTGATGTATATACCTTTACTATTAGGATAAAGTCGTTTTGTAGGACAAAACGGCCTAATGTTGCTTTAAGGCTTTTGAATAACATGCTTCATCAAGGATGTGAGTTTAATGCAGTCACGTGTTGCACGATAATTGGTGGATTTTATCAAGTGAATTGTTGAGTTGAGGCTTGTGAATTGTTTGATGAAATGCTTAGGCTCGGGATAACTCCTGATGTTACTACGTTTAATAAGCTTATATTATGTACACTTTGTAAGAAGGGGGACGTCCAAGAAAGTGAATGAAAGGCTTCTTAACAAGATTCTGAAAAGAGGGGTCTTTCCAAATCTGTTTACATGTAATCTCTTTATACAAGGTCTTTCCGAAAAAGGCCAACTAAATGAAGCTGCTAGTGTTAGATTATGTAAATATTTAGTCAAAAATATTTTGTAATCTTCTATTTTAGGTTAGCATACGTTAGAATCAATTAGTCAAATTAGTTAACGTTAGAATCAATTAGTCAAATTAGTTAATTAGGAACTAATTTGACTAATTGATTCTAACGTATGCTAACCTAAAATAGAAGATTACAAAATATTTTTGACTAAATATTTACATAATCTAACACACCCCCGCAGTCGAAGCGGTAGGTTTACGAACGGTTAGACTGTTCCGAAAATCATCAAATAGTACGCGTGGAAGACCTTTGGTGAAAATGTCGGCAATTTGATAACGGGACGGAACATGTAGGACACGAACCTCTCCACGTCTAACCTTTTCATGAACAAAATGAATGTCCATTTCAATATGCTTGGTACGTTGATGTTGTACCGGATTTCCAGATAAATAAATGGCACTCACATTGTCACAATAGACCAAAGTTGCTTTACGAATAGGGCAATTGAGTTCAAGCAACAGATTACGAATCCAACAAGATTCAGAGATAACATTTGCAACCCCTCTATACTCAGCTTCAGCACTAGACTTAGATAGAGTTGGTTGGCGCTTTGAAGACCAAGAAATCAAGTTATCCCCAAAGTATACACAATAACTCGATGTGGAGCGTCGAGTGTCTGGACATCCTCCCCAATCTGCATCTGTATATAATAGTAGTGACTGTAGAGAGGTTTTGTATAAATGTGTACCAAAATCAATCGTACCTCGAATGTAACGCAAAATGCGTTTTAATGCTTCCATATGCTCGACTTTGGAATCATGCATAAACAAGCATACTTGTTGTACTGCGTACGATATGTCTGGCCGAGTAAATGTCATGTATTGCAAAGCACCCGCCAGACGGCGATACTTCGTAGGATCTTCATATGGGGCGCTCGAAGTAGCGCTGAGTTTGCCCTTTGTATCAACTGGCGTGGGGCAAGGCTTACATTGAGACATGCCTGTCCTGTCAAGAATATCCTCTGTATAAGAACTTTGAGACATGACTAGGCTATTTTTGTCCCGGGAGACGGCAATCCCCAAAAAATAGCTCAACAGACCCAAATCTTTCATTGCAAATTCCGTAGCTAACTTGGACATAATACCGAGTCTGAGAGACTCTGAAGATGCAGTTAGAATAATATCATCCACATATAACAAAATGTAAGCAGTATCTTTTCCACGACAATAAATGAAGAGAGAGTTATCAGATGTACTATGCGAGAATCCAATGGTTGTCACATATTCAGCAAAACGTTGATACCATGCCCGTGGTGCCTGTTTCAAGCCATAAAGAGACTTACGCAAAAGACAAACATGATCAGGATGAGCCGGATCCCGGAATCCCAAAGGCTGATACATATAGACGGTCTCATTCAAGTTTCCATGTAAGAAAGCATTCTTTACATCAAGTTGGTGAATGGGCCAAGAGTGAGATAAAGCAATAGTAAGAACCACACGGATAGTTGCCGGTTTGACAACCGGACTGAAAGTCTCATCACAATCAACACCTTCCCGCTGGGACCTGCCATCACCTACAAGACGGGCTTTATGCCTCTCAAAAGAACCATCAGATTTCTTTTTATGCCGAAAAATCCACAAAGATCGAATAATATTAGCATTTGAAGGACGAGGGACCAACTCCCAAGTCTTACTATCAATAAGAGCATTATATTCATCCTGCATAGCATTTTTCCAATTTGGGTCATTAAGTGCACCAACTGGATTCCAGGGAATATGAGAGATGGAGGTGTTGGTGGCACTTAAGGCTTGATTTTTGTATTTCAAGTTCGGCTTAAATATCCCATGTTGACTACGCGTAGTCATGCGAGGAACTGGTGGCAATGTAGGTGAGATGGGGCTGGCAGGGATGGGGTTGTTGCGTTGGTGAGGCGGGCGATGGATGCCTGGGCTCACAACACGCAGCGAGGGTGAAGGAGAGGGTTGGGCCGCGCCAGGAGAGGGAAGGGGCTACTGGGCCGCTGGGGTGGTGGGAGTGGTACGCGGGACGGCGCGTCGAGGAGGAGAGGAAATGGGTGAGTTTGGTTGTTGGGTTGCGGGAGGTGAAGTGGGCCTTAATGGTCGTGTTTGTGGGGCCGACCCATTAGGTGGAGCAGCATTGGCCTGGTCATGCAACAATTGTATTCTTAATGTAGAATTATCATCACCCAAAAACTCATATGAGGTAGGAGTTGGATTATTTATTTTTGAAAATGGAAAAGAGTTTTCATCAAATCACACATGCCGGGCTATGATTATTTTTCGGCTCGATAAATCATAGCATTTGTACCCCCGATGATTGGAAGGATATCCTATGAAAACACACGGAGTGGACCTAGATTGTAGCTTATGAATTTGTGTGGAAGGGAAGAGAGGAAAGCATAGACAACCAAAAACCCGGAGATGAGAGTAGGATGGATTCTTTTGATAAAGAATCTGAGTGGGTGTCTTATATGCTAAGATTTTAGAAGGGAGAATATTTTGTAGGTATGTGGCCATGGCCAAAGCATGATGCCAATAGGAGGGCGGCATAGATGCATGGGCAAGGAGTGTACGAACAATATTGTTTATGGATTTAATTTTCCGTTCCGCCTTACCATTTTGGGGTGAGGTGTGCGGACAAGAAAATCGAAAAAGCATCCCGTTTTGTTCACAAAATTTATGAAAAGGACCATTATCAAATTCACGCCCGTTGTCACATTGAAAAGTTTTGATTTCTTTTTCAAATTGAGTGCGAATGAAAGTCCGGAAAGACAAGAAGATACCATAAACTTGGGACTTTGTTTTGATGGGAAAAGTCCAAAGAAAATTAGTATAATTGTCAAGAAAGAAAACATAATATCTGTGACCGGAAGAGCTAAGAACGGGTGAAGTCCATAAATCACTGTGAACAATGTCAAAGGGCATAGTAGTAGTTGAAAGAGAGTCATAAAAAGGCATTTTAATTAATTTCCCCAAAGGACAAGAATGACAAACATTGTTTCGAGCCTTATTACATTCAATCAAATTACTACTACGTAAAGAACTAAGAATTACATCCCCTGGATGACCCAAACGGGAGTGCCAAATATGAGGAGATATGACAGTAAAAGCAGATGGTGCGGAAGAGGAAATGGCTCGATAATTTTTGAAGAATGGATACAGATCACCCGAACTCTCACATCTCATGAGTTTTCTCCCCGTCCGTAAATCCTTCAGAGAAAACCCAAAAGGATCAAATTCAACAGAAACCATATTATCGATAGTAAATTTACGAACGGAAATAAGGTTTTTGATGAGTTTAGGTGCATGTAAAACATTTTTCAGGTTTAGGGAGAGATTGACTTGAAGGGAAGTATGACCACAACCATGAATTGGAATCATGTTACCATTACCAACAACAATGCCATTATTTTTGCTCAATTGAAAGTAAGACGAGAGAGGACCTTGGGAGTTGGTCATGTGAGATGTGGCTCCGGTGTCCATGTACAAATTGTTGTCATCGGGCGGATGCAAGGACATTGTATGCATAGCTTGATCAATATCCGTGGCACATACCCACCATGGTGCGGTGGAGGGGTTGCCGAATAGAAAGACTGGGGAGGGCGAGCACCGAGAATGCCCTGTTGTGACTGGGTTGGGCGTGGCTGCTGCCACCCTGTGGTGGGGTAGGGACACGGTGGGGTGGCCCCGGCTGTGGCCCCCAAGAGGCCCAAGGAGGGAAAAACCAAGGCTGGACAGGAGCTCCTTGGTGCTGCGACGCGGCGGGCTGGCTGTGCTGGTAGTTGTTCCGGTTGCCCCCGCCGCTGTTCTGGCCATTCCCAGCACCACCGCGGTTGTTGTTGTTGCGGTTCCCACCACCACGTCCGCGGTTGTTCTTCTTTCCACGATTGTGGGAATTTCCTCGATTATTGGACGTATTTTCATAATTGTTGGGCTGTCCATTAACAGAGAAATTATGAGAATTAATATTGTGGGAAATGAGAGCAGCATTCGAACTTGAATCATGAATGGCGTCCTCGCCATTGCTGTCTTCCTCAAGGTCGAGCATCGACCACACAACTTCAAAGGATGGGAGAGGAGTATGGTGTTGCACCGTTGTTCGAAAATGCTTGTATTCTTCCGATAACCCACGTAGAAGACGGAGCACCAGACGTTCGTCGGAGACTTTGTGAGCGACGTTGGCGAGGTTGTCTGCAAGAACTTTGAGCCTGGTACAATATGCTTTCACGTTCGGGAAATCCACCAATTTGGTGTTCGTGAATTTTGCATCAAGGGTAAGAGCCCTAGCCGATTTGTTGTCCTGGAAGAGATGAACAAGGCAATTCCAGGCCTCGGTTGCGGTGTCCTCTTGATCAATGATTGTGTTGAGAAGATCATTGGATATCGTACTATATATCCATTGTCGTACGATGTCATCTAGTCGTTCCCATAGAGCCTTTGCAACAGTTTTCTCGGCTTCGGTTGCTGTGGATGAGACGGTGGGGGAGGCAGGAGGTAAGATGTGATCAATTACCAAATTCGCTCGGCAATGGAGCTTGAAGAGGGTAGCCCAGTTGTTGTATTGGCTTCCTTCATAGTCAAGAACAATAGGAATGCAGGATTTGATATTGGTGACTGTAGTTGCAGGATACAACTTGGACGCGTCAGCCATGGAGATGAGAAGAAGGAAGGGACGAAGAAGATGGGTGGTGGGCGGCTGCTAGGGTTGCAGAGACCTAGTCTGATACCATATAAGAGAATATTTGCCGTGATTATTCTCATTCATTCAATAGGTTGATATACAACATTTACAACGTAATTGTAGGCTACAAATTAGGAACTGATTTGACTAATTGATTCTAACGTATGCTAACCTAAAATAGAAGATTACAAAATATTTTTGACTAAATATTTACATAATCTAACAGCTAGGATGTTAGAAGCTTTGAGGAAAGAAGGTTTAAATGTTGATGTAGTCACTTATAACACTCTTATATGTGGTTTATGCAAGCACTCAAAGGTTGCTGAAGCTGAGTCTTACTTGCATAAAATGGTGAACCGTGGGTTCGAGCCTGATGCGTTCACCTATAACACAATTATTGGCGCATATTGCAAATTGGGTATGATACAGAAAGCGTACATAATCCTTAATAATGCAGTTTTTAAAGGTTTTGTTCCTGATGAGTTTACTTTCTGCACCCTTATTTATGGATTATGCCAGGATGGCGACTTCAACAGAGCCAAGAGTTTATTTAATGAAGCCACAGGTAAAGGTATGAAGTCTAATGTAATCCTCTATAATACCTTAATTAAGGGAATGTGTCAGCTGGGACTTATCTTAGAAGCGTTGAAATTGATGACTGAAATGCCTGAGAAAGGTTGCAGGCCTAATACATGGACTTATAATCTGATCATCAATGGGCTGTGTATCTGATGCTAGTAATATCCTGAATGATGCCGTGGCCAAAGGGATCCTTCCTGATATTTTTACCTTCAACACCTTGATTGATGGTTATTGCAAACAGACAAAATTGGTTGATGCAATCGAGATTCTAAACACAATGTGGGATCATGATGTTGTTCCGGATGTGATAACCTATAACACAATGTTGGATGGACTTTGCAAGCTCAAAACTTCTGATGATGTGATGGAAACCTTCAAAGTCATGGTGGAAAAAGGGTGTGTCCCAAATATAATCACATATAATATACTCATTGAGAGCCTCTGTAAATCTAGAAATTTTATGAAAGCTTTAGACTTACTTGAGGATATTCAAAGCAAGTGTCTTATTCCTGATACAGTGACTTTTGGCACTCTGATAAATGGGTTTTGTGAGAATGAGGATTTGGATGGAGCCTATGAGCTATTCAGAAGAATGAAAAGGCAATATAAATGTTCTCATACTACTGCAACATACAATATATTGATTAGTGCATTTGCTAAAAAGTTGAAAATGGACATGGCAGAGAAGCTATTTCTTGAGATGAATGAATATGGCTGTCCTCCTGACAACTACACATACCGTTGTATGATAGATGGTTTTTGCAAGGTAGATAACACTGAATTTGGGTACAAGTTTTTGCTTGACAACATGACGAAAGAATTTCTTCCATCAAAAGAAACAGTGGGGCGAGTGATCAATTGTCTATGCTTGAAGAACAGGTTGCTTGAAGCAGTTGGTATCATTCATCTCATGGTGCAGAAGGGTGTTGTCCCTGATGTGGTCCACACATTTTTTGAAGCAGATATAAAGGATGTTGCAGCTCCTAAGATTGTTGTGGAAGACTTGCTGAAGAAGAATCATATAACCTATTATGCCTATGAACTTTTATATGATGGGATAAGAGACGAGAAGATTTTGAAGAAATTATCAATGAAGGTTCGTCCTATTTAAAGATATACTTTTTTCTCAAATACTGGAGTACACAAACACTGGAAGACTCAAAAGGCTTTTGCCTGGATAGAAATTTTTGTATTAATAATGTACAAATATTTTAGACCAATGTGAAATAAGTAAAGTGATTCAACTAGCCATCCAATTAGTAATAAATTGGGAACGGCTAACTGGTAAATGGACTGTGTTACAATTAAAAATTCTTCAGGTTGTGTTTATTGGGTAAGCTTCCTAGCTGTTTAGTAAACAAAAATACTTTCGATTATCTAACTGTTTCCTTTTTCCTTTTGTGGTCAAAATGTTAGTGAATTGTGCTTGTTATTTTAGGAAGAAAAAGGTGACACATTTGTTTTCAAAGACCTGATCAAATTGTTGTTATTGTTGAAAGTTGAATATATGAAAAATAAAAGGGAATAAACTAATTTTGGGGATAATCTGGCAGGTGAAATGATTGTGTCAATTTCAGCTGAAAAATGTTTTTAAAAAATATTCGGATAAAATCTGCTCTGAGACACTTTTCTAAATTCTTTTCCCGGAAAGTCACAAAATAACAACATACCCAGTGAAATCCCACAACGTAGGGTCTGGAGAGGATAAATTATACGCCGACCTTACCTCTACCTTGGTAGGTAGAGCTGCTGTTTTCGAGAAACTCTCGGCTCAAGACAGAGCATAAGCAAAAGCAAAAGCAAATTCAAAGCAAGAAAAATGGTCAGACCAGGTAAAAAAAATATTAAAGCAGTATGAAAATGCTGGTATCAAAAGCGAATAAGTCATGATAGTGCATTCTGAAAAAGTAAGCAATAACTAGCGTAGATAAATAAGCTAAAAAAAGTACACTAAAGGACACATAGTAGCAGAAATCAAACTACAGGGACTATAAACTAAAGCAATATTGCGCCTATTAGTATGATAGGCTAGGCGGGCCTACAATAATAACACTACAACTACCAGTTTGTAAGCGTAAGTAGGACTACGCTCGATTACCTACTACCCTTCTACCCTAATCCGTGTCCTCCACAATCCCTTATTTAAGGTTATGTCCTCAGTAAGTTGCACATGCGTCATATCTCGTCTAATCATCTCTCCCCAATACTTCTTCGGCCTACCTCTACCCCTTCTGAACTCGTCCATAGCCAACTTCTCACACCTCCCCACTGGGGCATTTGTGTCTCTCTGCACATGTCTAAATCATCTCAACCTCGCTTCCCGCATCTCACACCTCGCTCGTTCCCTGCACATCCTACGAACAACACCCTTAACCTCTTCAACCTTAATGCTTCTACAATACCCAAAATTCCGGTACCTATGAGATTGCTCCAGATCTCCCAACACAATGTCTCTATCTCCTTTTTCGTTCAAGAGTTTATAGAAGTAAGACTGCCACCTCCGCCTAATATGCACGTCCTCCACCAGTACTTTGCCGTCCTCATCCTTGATGCACCTTACGTGATCCAAGTCACGGGCCCTCCTCTCCCTCGCCTTAGCTAGTCTGTACAACTTCATATCCCTGTATTTTTTCTCTAATTCCACATACAGGCATTCAAAAGTCGCCATTTTCGCCGCCGTTTTCGCCACCGCAATCGCAAACTTTGCCTCATTCCTCGCCATCTTATACAGCTCCCTATTCGTTCACTTCTCCACCTCATCCTTGCTTTCTACCAATTTCGCATACGCCATTTTCTTCGCTTCCACCTTCTCTTGAACTTTACCATTCCACCACCAGTCCCCTTGATGCCCACCACGGCTATCCCTAGAGACCCCAAGCACTTCTCTAGCTACCTCTCGAATGCAACTGACGGTCCTGTCCCACATATCGGTCGCATCCTCACTACTCCTCTAAGCCCCCTTGGTCATCAACCTCTCCCCCATCTCCTTTGCATTGGACATGGTCAAACTTCCCCATTTAATTCTTAACTTGTCATCCACAACCCTCATCTTCTTCTCCATTTTGATCTCCAAATCCATCACAAGAAGCTTATGTCAGGTTGTAAGATACTCCCTCGGAATAACCTTGCAATCTTTACAAAAACCATTGTCAACCTTCCTAAGGAGCAACCAAGTGTTCCTCCTTCTTCAGGAACCTCGAATTGGCTATCACCATCCCAAAAGCTCTAGCGAACTCCAGAAGTGATACGCCTCCCCCATTCCTGCCACCGAGGCCAAAGCCTCCATGCACGTTGTCATAACCCCCCGGATGTGACTCGATATGTCCATTGAAATCCCCTCATACAAATAACTTCTCAGTACCCACCACCTCGTCCAAATCCTCCCAAAAGAGCCTCTTCTCCTCCTCGTCCAAGCCCGCCTGCAACGCGTAAGGTTGCAAAAGTCAAAATAACTTGCAAAAAAAATATAGCTATCTAAACACATTTTAGTCTACTTAAGTTCTTCCAGAAAACCTTGAGTTTAGTCTACTTTAGTTCTTCCAGAAAACCTTCAGAAACCACCTAGCATATTCTGCACGCAACAATGATTGGAAGATGGAGGATTGAGTAAATGAAAATTACTTTGCCCTAGTATTTTGGCTTGAAGGAGGAGAAATGGAAAATGAGCTAATACTCTGGGCTGCAAAAATGCCAGGTAAAATTGCGTACAATAAACCCTAGTGGTCCGGCCCATTCCCGGACCCCGCGCATAGCGTGAGCTTAGTGCACCGGGCTGCCCTTTACTCTGAGCTGCAAATGCATGAGAAAGAATGACACATGCACATGCATTTTGCAAATCGGTGACGTTTTACTTTTTATAATTACAAATGCAAAGTAAGAATGCTCAAAGGGAAGAAAAATGGGAACATAGGTTGTGTTCAACTTCTTTCCTAGAGAATCAAGAACCACTTGCACTCACCAACCTTATGATTGATCACCTGAAAGAAAAAGTGCACGGATGAAACTCTAATATACTGGATTAAGATTACGCTTTATTCAGAAGATCAATGAAAGCTACATTAACTATTAAATTTGACATGTAAACGAACTTCACGCATTGAGATACTACTTGCAGTGACAGGAGAGCTTGCCCACAGCTCAAAAGTCTAGAACTAGTTGTTTTTAACTTTTTTTGCTTATTTCTTCTGTACACAGAAAACTTGCACCAATGTCTTCCTCCAGTCACTTCAGCATTGATGGAAATCAAACTAAGGTAATATTGAGCCACGATTTGTGAGAAGGGAAATAATGAGCTATGTATGATCGAAGCTTTGCTGTTTCAAAGTCATGTTACAAGAGCGATACAGCTGTGTTTCAAAACAAGACACACAATGGCATAAATCAGTGACAGTAACTGAAAACATTGGACATCTGAAGAGAGGGTGGGGGTTTAGTTGCAATGCTTCTTGGCTAACTCAATCAAGCTGACTCAATGCTTAACCATCCAATTATGTTTCCCAGGTCTCTCTGAGTGATGACTCCTATGATACACCTCTCAGCACTCTTTGGATCAGGTAATTTAACCACATTATTCTTTCTTCTTCATCATCCAAAATTTCATAAAAATATTAAATTCTTTGATAAAAGAAGACTGAAGATTTTAGAACAATATCAAAGTCATTTCTATAATTAGATGTTGTGGAGAATCTCATGATGAGTGTTCTATATCACTTTCAGGGGTTTCTTCCTGAAATGTTATGCATGTCCCTCCCAGGGGCGGAGAGGGTGTTCACTCAGCAAAACATTACACCATATATATAAGGTATTTTCTTATTTTTTATGTACATATATTAATTTTGAATACCTTGAACACGAGAAAATGTTGGTGGAGTGGTTTATGGGGTTTAAAATTATCCTTGAGGTTCCAAGTTCAAATCTTAGACATTGCATTTTTATTTTTCAAACCCCTTCAGTGAAAATCTTGAATTCGCCACTGGTCCTTCCCCCCACCCTGGAAGTTGTGCTGAATATATCATACATATATTGAGGAAGGGATGAGAGTAAAAAGCATTTTCTGGTCTGTGTTCCAAAAAATTAATAACAATTGTTTGTGTTTTCTTATGCGGCTCATGAATTTTCCTTGTTGATGACTTTTATAGAGGTCTTAGCAGAGAGTAGGAGGATGCTTCTATAGAGATTATACAGCTAACGACCTAAGCGAAGATGTGAATCAAAAAGGTTAAGAAAGCTACCTGATCCCTTATACTGATTACCATTTTTAATTTTACTATAGATAATTTTCTTGGCCAGCACACGTGTTGTGCTGTTGGTATGTGTTTCCCCCGATAGAGATAGTCTTTTCTTTATCAGGTATCTAGTTATGTATGCAATGAGTGTCTCATTTTCGTCGTCCTATATAGTGGTTTCCTAGAATGCCCCGTTTGATTATTTTACAAGTTTGAGAAACAAGTGTTTCAGTACTTGTGAAAAATAAAAAATAAAACAATTGTTTGAGTAGATGAATTTTCATGTTTGTGCTAGAAAGTACTGGTGCAAAATAAATAGGTTGCAAGCTTTAGTGCTACGGGTGGCAATGAGATGGGCCAGAATGAAGTAAACATGAATGCAGTAGTCAAGTGAGTTCTTAGGCGGCGCAGGTTGGAGCGGGTGAAATTCAGTTTTTTTAAAATAAAAAATGTGGTTAACAGGCTTTAGGTATTTTCCTCTTTTAGCTCTCTTAGTCTCTGAAACCTAAATGTGAAATGAAAAGCTCGGTTTTCGCAAAGCCCCCGGGGCTTTGGCCTAGTGGCAAGAGTGCAATAGGTGATGTATAAGTTAAGCGTGCATCACAAGTTTGAACCCTCCCGCAGATAAAAGCTTGGTATTAAACCGGAGGAGGGTAGAGAGCGGGTCCATTATCCACCGAGTTTCGGTCCGCCAACTGGCTCGGGGATTTGCTTTTTGATAACTGTGGTGTCCGGGCCAGCTTGCGCGCACCTCGACTAATTCAACGCGATACCTTCCACCTCCCACCAACAACAGGTACCAAGTAACTGTTGGTATTCTATTGTACTTTATAAAGCAGTACGGGAAGTAAATAATTATTACAAGTGCTCGAAAGAATAAACAAATATTCAATAATCAGAAATTGAATCTTGTTGAACAAATAGGCCAATCTTCAAAACTGCCGCAAGCTTGTTGTGTCTTGAATCTTGATAACCTGAAATCAAGAAACAACTAAATCTGAATGGTTACAACGTTGTGTGTTGAGTCGAGTGATTGCCCTCTGTCCTTAAGACAAGATTGCCCCGTATATATGCTTTTACGTTAGCGGGCAATAGTCTCCCAAGATAAAACAACACTTTAATCTCAACGCTACAAAGCCAATAGGTTGAGCCTGACGAAGAAAACAAATATGAATCGACTTGCTGAACATATGGAAAAGGAAGAAAGAGTTTCTGTTTACTCTTCTCTTTTGTCTCTGTGTATATAATGTGTCTCTGTTGTGTATATCTTATGTATATCACACTGTATCTCGTCACTGTTTTGCAGTGGTTTTCTTCATTGTTTTGCAGTGATTTTCGAGACTGTTTTGTGCTGCTTTCAGTCACGTATGTGTACTCCATAATTGAGCCAAAATGCCTCAATATATAGCATGATGGAGGCTGGCAACTGCCCAAGACAAGGCTGCTAATGGCCATTGAATGAGGGAATTAAACAGCTAAGTAATGGCTGTTTATGGCCATTGAAGGAGGTTGTTCAACTGCCCAAGTAATGGGCTGTTAATGGAGTAGTTAATCAGCCAAGTAATGGCTGGTTAATGCTCCAAAACACAGTCCAACTGTAGGCAGAAAGTTTTCTGCCTACCGTCACCCCAAAATCAACTTTTCAGAAACTCTGGGGACCAAACTGTAAATATTAAGAAATTTGGGGTCCAAAAAGATAATATCAGAAAGTCCCCACAGCCCACAGCCGGACAGGCGGCGCGCGTGTGGGCTTAGCCTTGAACCCAAGCACATCTAGGTCCTCCCTCCTTTAAACACATGGGATACCCCTTGGGGTCCCAAACCCTTTACCATTTTAGAGACTTATATAGAGAGCAATTCTTCCTTTTCTCACCGATGTGGTAGATTTGTCCCACACCATATTTTCATGCCTCAAACACCTTACTTCGTGGACCAATATCTCTTTCATTTCTCAACGAAATTTGACGATTCTTGGCCCTACGGTTATTTACTCACTTAGTAGATTATGCATGTGTGAAGAGACAAAGCCTCCAACATGCGGAACACTAGTGTTTAATTCATTAAAGATGGGTGGACGCATCTCCCCGCCAAAGAAAAATTTCCAACAGTAACTCTGTTCGTGAACTTCCGATTTCATGCTGCTCTTAGAACATATGAGAAGAAACCACCTAGTATTTTTTATCTCTATTGGGAATTGAACCTGAGACCTCATGGTGTTCAACCCACTTTATTGACCACTAGGCCACACACTTAAAAAAGCCTCAGTTTTGGAAAGCCAATATTTGAAGCCATGTTGCTGCCAAGTCCTACCATTCTCCACAGGCTCCTCAAAGCCATGCTCGACAATGAAAGTTCTTCCCTTGGTTTATTTTCTTCCCTCATTCCTCCTTTTTTTGTTTTTTTACAAGACCGGCTTCTTTATTCCTTTGTTTTTTCTGAATTATTTTATGTTGTTTTTTTTGGTTTTCTATAATCTGGCTTTGTTTGAACCTGAACCTAAATTTGTTTCTAGTGGTAGATCTTAGGATTCTCCCTTGTTTTCCTTTGTTTTTTGCTGTTGAGGTTTTACTTTAATTTTGTTTTGATGGGCAACATGTGTGAGGAAGTTGGAGAGTAAATAGCACCATGACTGAAATTCCTGTGGTGTGGATGGAAGAAGCAAATCTGAATATCAAAGATTGGAATCTTAGATGCAGTGAAATCTTTTACCCATTAATTGATGTTGTGAACTCTTTACTCTCTCTGAGGCAAGACATAGATCTCCTTTATGGGATGAATGAGCAAAGAGCCAGTTAAATTTTTGACGTCTCCTCCGTAGGATAAACTGCTGTTGAGAATTGTAGTTATTCCAAGAAGAAATACCACCAGAATATCTGTTTGCGGCCCGTTTAAATAGGTTGTGAATTTTCAAGGTGGTGCATTGCGTAGATTTCATTGTGCAGAGCAAAATAACTTGGTTCGTTGCTTAAGAGAGGCTAAAAGGATCTCCTTTTGTTGAGCTATCAAACAGAAATTTGACAGCTGAAAATGGTGAACTCTAAACAGCTATTTGGTATTTCATAAATGTCATATTCTTGAGCCGAGGGTCTTTCAGAAACAGCCTATCTATCTTCACGAGGTAGGGATAAGGTCTGCGCACACTCTACCCTCTCAAGACTCCACCCGTGGGAATACTCGGGGTATGTTGTTGTCATATTCTTGTCGAACTATTCTTTTATTGGTTTTTAATAAGTGAATATCAACTATTCATCAAGTGACTGTCGAAACTATCCGCAAGAGAGAATAATGAGTGACTACTGAAAACACAAACAATTTGCATTATTTTCTATAGACAGGTCACCATATACTTTTTACTGACTACTTGAGCATATAATGGAAGTAACACTGAAAGTTGGTATAGAGAACTCATTAAAATATCTAATTATAGATCACAAGAATTTTTACATTATTCTAAACTACAATTATTTTTTTTTGGTTAAAAGGATGCTTATATTAGATTAAACAGTGTACAAAGGGAGTCTTAAGTTACTCCAGTAGTCACAGGGATGGCAACGGGGCGAGTGCTATCTTAACCCGCAAAATTTCTAAGGGAAAAGGACAAAAGTGGTCATCCAGCCCAATGACAGTTGGATGGCCAAGATGTTTAAAACTCATTTGCTAGCCTTTTTAAGATAATTTCATTTTCAGTCTTTTTCAACTAATTTCAGCATATATATAAAAATTGTATAATTATTGTATAGAAAATCTATCATATGTATAAAAATTGTATTATTATTGTATAGAAAATCTATCATATGTATAAAAATTGTATTATTATTGTATAGAATATGTATCTCTACAATATGCGATTAGAAAATGTATCATTGTTGTATAATTTATATTTAATAAATATATAATCAACGTATATTTATTAATTATACATGTTTTAGATATAGGAATAGTTTGGGCCGAAAGGCCATATCGAGGTATTAAGCCCAAACATGGGCCAAACAAATTTCTAATGGCTAGGTAGTGTCATTTTCCCAAATTTCAACCCGCCCGGCATTACATTTTCACCCGCACCACACCAAACCTGCATCCACCCGCCCGCATAAGTATTTTTTTCTTTTTTTTTTTGTTCTATACAAACCGTCACTTTTAAATTAAGGTTCAATATAACCACATATATCATTGAACTTCAAAATCATGTTAATGCAATGTTTCACCCAGAAAGTAGCACAAAGTTTACCAAAGAGAACGAAAAAGGAAAATAGCATCTCAGTTTATTGACAATTCACCAAGTAACCCAACTAATTATACTGTATAACTTGTGGCCGAAGAAGAAAACATTATCCAACTATCTTGCTTGGAAACGAACAAAAGAAAATTCTGATAATGAAATTCAATTTTTTGGGAAGAAAAAATTTCAGACGGTTAGACTTTAAAATTTTTAAACCCAGATTGTGAACTTTGGGTATTCTAGTGGCTGTTAAAAAAAGATCCCGCAACCCGCAAAGAATTTTTACTTTTAAAAATCAAACCGCCCCGTCCCACCCTACACCCGCGCATGCTCGACCCCCCCGTTGCCATCCCTACCAGTAGAGTACATAGTGTTGTCAGGAACTAGCCTATGGTTAGTAGTACAAAAAGATGAACTAGTGCTAGTAAGGGTTGGTTACAAAAAGGAGGATTGCCATTGTAGCTGCGGACATTTTCCTTGTTGTGGTGACGCTTCCCTGATATGCTTCTAAGAGATCTATAACAAAAAGAGGAGGTTGTTCAAACAGAGTGATGCTGCTTCCGTCAAGTGTCATCCCAAAAAGTGTGAAGCGATAAGCAACAGTGTTTTGCTCCCTGTACATGTGTGGGCGACTGGTTCATGCAATCATCAAAGATAGTGTTATAATATGTTAGTGGCTTTGTTAAGACGCGTAATTACCTCCTGGACATTAACATTAATAACTAGAGGAAGCTTGATTTTGTTCTTGGCCAAGTAAAGGCCATGAAGCAGTGTTAAGGCTTTCGATTCTAGTGCAGTAGCACTGTGTAGAGCACCTGCAAAACCAAGGATCCATCATGCATATCATGAAAGACCCTCCTCCTATCCCTTATTTACCATGAGTATCCTGAAAGTAGCGTCTATATTTAAACTGAAAAAACCTACAGGAGGAGGTTCCCACCTAAGTTGGATTGTTAGCTTAGGTAAGCTGTGTGAGCGTGACATACCTAGATGGCAATATTCCAAGGAGTTTTGGCATATAACGGTGATGAGGGGTTTCCATTTATTGTTCTTGAAAATGTTGTCATTACGAGTTTTCAAAAGATGCCATAAGGCAAAAGGAAGGACGAGTTTAGTAGTTTACTAGGAAGTTGGTAAGAAATGGAGCTAAACTTGGCCGTAAGTAATAGCTTAAGAGTTTGAAAAGGATGCTCAGTTGGCAAAATATATTAGTGATTTGTTGTAGTAGCCCCACATCCTGCCAACAACATGTCGCATGAGGACATTAGTGATAAAAGGTTTCCTCTTCTATCAGAAGGCAGTTAGGACAGATGGGAGCATTAAAGATTTGGAGCCTATGAAGATGAGAGTGAGTTTGTTAGTTTATTGTGCGAGCATAGCCAAGGAAAAGTTTTGATCTTATTTTGGGGTTGGCAATTGCCAAATCCAATTGTAGTTTAAGTTGTCATTTGGTTGTCCTGATGGCAAGGAGTAACAAGATTTAGCAGTAAATTGGCCATCATTTGTGAGGCCCCAGATTAGCTTATCAAAACTAGCAACACATCGAGGATGAAAGTAGCTTTGCATGCGATTATGTATGACCTGTGGCAAGGTAAAAGACAATTGTGAGAAGGACCAATGGCTGAACTCAATAATCGAGGAAACAGTGGTTTCGTGGTTGGACCTCTGTAGGGGTCCTTGTAATTGAGAACGAAGTGTAAACTCTGGCCCTAACCAAGGATCAGTCCATAGTTTCACATGATTTCCATTGACGATTTTCCATACCAAAACCCTTTTGATAAAAGTTCCAGCCATTAATAATACCTTTCCAAGTTCTGGAAGGATTATGCATGTTGGTAGCATGAATACGCGGTGGCATATAACGCTGGATTAGCAAACGAGCCCAGGTGGAATTAGGATTCGGGAAGAGACGCCAGGCAGTGCTAGCGAGCATCGTTTGATTTTTCTTTTGAAGGTCTTTGATGCCTAAACCCCCTGCCCGTCTAGGAGTTGTAACAATATTCCAGCGTATAAGATGTAATTTGCACTTTTGTGCATTGAACCCCCAAAGGAATTGGCACTGCTAACGTTCTAAGTGGCTTATAATGTCCTTAGGGATATTAATAATTTGCATTAGATGGGTAGAAATGGCATTTAAGGTCGATCGAATGAGGGTGGATCGACCAGCAAGGTTAAAAAAGTTGTTTCCCACCCAGCTAATCTATGTTTAAAATTGTCAAGGACAAACTTGACATCTTGTCTTGTTGGTTTTGTATCAAAAATTGGGAAACCAAGGTACTTACCAAACTTTCGTCCTTAGAGAATGTTGAAAGAACTCAAAACAAATTGCTTATCACTTAGGGAACAACATTTGTTGAGAAAACTTTAGATTTATCAAAATTATCTAAATCTCCTTATGTTTGTTTGGTTCATTTTGCAACGGAAAGGTGCTTGAGAAATTGGCTATCCATGTATGTGCTGGAAAGCACCCATGCAAAAATACATAGGTTCTATTTGATATCATCTTTAACCTCAAATATTAGCTGTCTAAATGAGAAATTTGAATAGATCAATCTCGGAAAAATATTAAAATCCAACTCTAGGTATGCACTCCCAATACAAATAATCAGTGCATTCCATCACAATCTTTTTTCTTCTGGTAGTAGAAGGTAAAATGATAGCTGGCTAACTAAAATCATGAGAGAAAACACTTGATACTAGGGGCTATACCTCAGTGGTTCAAGAACATAATATTTTCAAGGAATTGGATCAATCTTCCTGGTATTCAAACACGGGTAACTTAAACATCTGAGTTTGTATTTTCATTGGAGTCCTACCTGATAATTAGTTAATTGGACTTTGATTTCTCCACTAAAAAATAAAAAGGATACTCGAGGGAAACAAATAAAAAGCATACTTTCAGGGTTTGTTCAATCTGTGTCCTGTGATCCAAGAAAAAAAAAGCAAAGACACACAGGTCTATTACAGTTCGTTGCATGTTCTTGACCTTCCAATTAGTGTTGGGAGCAACCGAATAGTGTGAAAAATGGCAAGGTTGGGAAATAAGAAGGTAGAGATTCCAGAAGAAGTAAGGAAATTGAAGATTGGTCTTGCATAGCTCCTCAAATCCAACCCCGTTGAGAAAATTAAAAAAAAAATCCAGTATTTGTTCAGAATGGAAAATGAAGTATCCATGATAAAATGAAAAGAAGAGAGGCAAGCGATGAAACCTGAATTCAGCGAAGTAAATTGTCCAGTTCAGGATCGCATCAGTTTCTTGATCTGCAGCATAAAATTTCATGAAGTTAATAATCTCTTGACATCACATAAGTCTCAGTGGACCAGAGCATGAAACATACACTACAGTCTTAATTAGAACATTCTCTGCACAAGGTGTGGGGGGGTGGGGGGGCAATGGCAATTGTCTCACCATTGGAGATCCCTTCTTGGAGACTCTTTTTCGGTTCACTTTAGGAGAGAGCAGACAGAAGATGAAAGACAAGAACAGGCCTCTTTAGAGACCAACAAAATACAAAAGTCTCAGGGTATCAGCTCTAGAAGAAGCCCATCCTATACCAAGAGCAGGAAACTACACCTAGCAGCAACCTTCAGATCTTGCACATCAGTAAGATAGGCATTTGGGTTGAACTGGATTTTGCATAATATGTAACATGAAAAGGTAAGAAAAAGCGGAGCGGTTGGGGGGTTTTCAGTACTCCACATATTTTAAGCATCTATCATACATTTTCTTCTTCCTCAACTCCTAAAGTACAACATATGATGCAAGGAAACCTTTCCAGGACAGGCAAACCGAAGGTTCAACACCCTATGACCGAAATTTAGGTAAATTATCCAACTGGATAGTAGGGTCACCATGTAAAAGAGGTCAAAAGATTGGTACATAAGATGTTATATCGCTAAAGGTATACATTGTACAAGTCTTCATCCATTTTATTTCTATGCCCCCCCCCCCCCCCCCCCACAGTTACTTTGAAAGTTCTCCGCCTTGAAGAAACTACACCAACCAGTAAAGAGCAAGGTGTACTGAAAATGTATTTCACAAAGAACTCCATCCAGGCTCCTTTGCTATGCCAGTTCCTCGCATTGAACCTCTTATTTTCAAGACTTCATCCCATTGGCCGACACTAGCCCAGATATTTGACAATGAGATATATGCACCAACTTCACTAGGCTCCAACTCTATGATCTTTTTTGCTGCCAGATTTCCTAGCTCAACGTCATCATGCAATTTACAAGCAGCAAGTAGTGTTCCCCAGATCAAAGCATCAGGTTTTATGGGCATCTCACTAATCAACCTCTCAGCCTCAGTTAATCTACCAGAGCGACTGAGAAGATCTACCATACAGGCATAATGACGGTAACCAGGCTCAATTCCGTAGTCTTTCATCATTGAATTTAGAAAGAAATACCCTTCTTCAACCAAACCAGCATGGCTACAAGCAGAAAGAACACCAACAAAAGTCACTGAATCAGGCTTGATTCCTGAATTCCTCATAAACTCATAAACTTGCAAAGCATCACCCCCTTTTCCATTTTGAGCATAGCTTACAATCATAGCAGTCCAGCTAACCAAATCAGGTACCAAAATTTCTTTAAATGCTTTGCAGCAACCATCAATACTTCCACATTTTGAATACATTGTAACCAGTGAACTTCCTGTCGATGCTTCTGATTGTGATCCCATTTTTATACAATGTGCATGCACTTGGATGCCAATGCGAGATCTGTTAGAAAGAGCAAGAACCCCAAGAACAGAAGAAATTGTAAAGGAACTACTATCTAAATCATCAATCAGCATTTGCTTGAACAGCTGAAGCGTCTCTTCCACATAACCCCTTTGAGCATACCCAGTTACCATGGAAGAACATGAAAACTTATCTTTAAGGGGTATCCTATCAAAGAAACTTCTTGCCGAAACTAGATCACCACACTTTGTATACATATTCACAATGGCACCATTGGCAATGCAAAGCTTACCAACACCCTGTCGAAGAATGAAGCCATGAATTTCTTTGCCAGACTTCAAGGTCTGTAGAGAACTACATGCGTTAAGGATAGCAGTTAATGTCATTTCGTCAGGAATGATTTCTTCCATGGGCATCTCTCTGAACAATTCAATGGCTCTATCTGAAAAACCGTGTTCTACAAGACCAGTAATCATTGAGGCCCATGAGACATTATCCTTATCCTCAATCAGCTCAAATATAATATATGATTCCTCTATACTACCACATTTTGAGTACATCGTGAACAGAGAGCTGCTCACGTTAACATTAGAGATTAACCCCGATTTAAGAGTGTAGCTATGTATCTGTCTACCCAAGTCTAGACAGTCTACAACTCCCAAGACACTAGAACAACAGAACTTATCAGGTTTCAAGTCCTCTTGGAATATTCTCCGAAATAGATGAATTACCTTGTCAGAATCATTATTCTGGGCAAGAACAGAAATCATGTTGGACCACAAACTTAGGTGCTTCAGATTTTCAGCCTCTGCAAAGACTAGTTCAGATAAGGCAACGTCCCCTATCTTCGAGTACATATTTATAAAAGATGTTTGCACAACGGGATCCTGATAGAATCCAGTCTTATAGATCCAAGAATGGATTTGGATTGCTTCTTTTGCCATAGTAGGATTAGCACACGCAGTAAGCGCACTAGTGACAGTGTAGTTATTTATCTCTACCCCTTTATTCCTCATTTCAACAAACATCTGAACAGCAGAAAGAGGATCACCATTCTTCACCAAACCATTTAGCATGGCAGTCCAAGAAACAACATTGCTGACTGGCATCTGCTTGAGTTCCCTAAATGCTTCATCCATAACCCCACATTTTGCATACAAATCAACAATAGAAGTCCCCACGAAAACATCAGTTTCTAGACCACATTTTATAGCCACTCCGTGAATCACTTTGCCAAATTGAAGTTCCAACAGTGAAACACAAGCATTCAGTACACTTGGAATTGTAAATTCATTAGGCTTTAAGAACCCACCCCACATTTGGGTAAAAATATCCAATGCGGCCCAATACTCCCTATTTTTTACGGCCCCTGATATAACAGCATTCCAGCAAACCACATTATCACACAAATAATCATAAAACAGCCTTAAAGCATCATGAAACCTACAACTTGTTGAAAACAATTCTAGCATCCCACATCTAACATATCCATCCGAGTAAAACCCATTTTTCATCACAAGCCCATAAACCTGCTCGCCCCACAATGTAGATGCTAAAGCACCACAGGCAGAAAGAACACTACCATATGTATACATATTCATGTCAACCCCCAACATGTGCATCCTACAAAATATCCTCCAAGAATCCTGGTACCGTAACGCCTTATTAGAATTAGAAATCATCAGATTCCAGGAAACAGAATTTGGGTTAGGCATTTCTTCAAGCACCTTGGCTGCATTGTCAATTCTTGAATATTCACAATAAGCATAAAGCACAGAATTTGCAGCATGTGTATTGCATTCAAGATTCTGGGTCTTTATGAGATGAACATGAAAAATTTCTGGTTTGGAATGGATAATATTTCTGGGTTTGGTGCATTGAATAGGGTGTTGGTCTGGGATATTAGATGTGAAGGCAACGGAGGAGATGAATTTGCGTCCAAAAGCTGAGAGTTTGTGCTCTAGTTGCTGGTAACTGATAGAGTTCATTAGATCATGGGATATATACAGGGGTGGTCTGTGAATGATGTAAACTGAATACTCAAAAGTGCGGTAATGAGAATGTAAAGGAGAAAAATAAGATACTTACATGTGAAAAACAGCTTATGAGCCCGTTTGAATTAGCTAATTCATAAATAGTCATAAGCTTTAAACGATGAAAAATATGTTTTAAGTGCGGAAACTATTTTATAAATAAATAGTTATGTATTTGAATAAAAGTGTTAATAAGCCTTCAATTCATTACTCATAATTGATATTGTAATATATTGTAATTAGGATGATTATAATTAGCATCTTATATTTTAGGTAAGATAGATTAGTCTTCCATAAGACAAACATTTATGATTGTATATATATTGTACTATTGGGAATGAAATAAATCAAGGAATTGATTTCCCTCATGGTATCAAGAGCCAAAGATCTTTTGCCCTAATACCTTTCTCTCCTACCGATTTCTTCCTTCTATTTCTCCTAAAATTTACGGCCATCTCTCCTAAACCCTAAACCGCTTCTTAAACCTAGCAAAACCCTAGCAGACAATAACCACAAACCCCCCTCGGCTTACTCCTATTCGAAACCCTAAGGGTTTTTTTCACTTCCAAAACATCAAACTATACTTCTTTTCTTCTCTAAAGTTTTGATTTATTGTGGAACCTATGGCCGAAAAATAAACTTTTCATCCCGCTCTTGCTGTTAATAACGTCAAGAACTTCATATCCATAACACTTGAAATGGAGAAAGGGCAATATACCTCTTGGGCGGAATTGTTCAAAATTCATTGCCACGCCTATGAGGTGATCGACCATATCATACCTTCCGAGTCGTCATCGGACGCCATTTTGGTGAGCACAAAGATATGGTCCCGGTTGGATGTTATTTTCCTTCAATGGATTTATGACACTATATCCAACGATCTTTTACATACCATTTTGGAGCCGAATTCTACGGCTCAACAGACGTGGGAACGTCTACAAAATATATTTCAAGATAACAAACTTTCTAGAATCGTTTATCTTGAACACCAATTTACAAATGTTAAATTGGATAATTTTTCTAATATCTCCACTTATTGTCAGGAAATGGAGAAGCTTGCGGACCAACTATCCAACGTTGGTTCGCACGTGACAAATCAAAGGTTGGTCCTTCAGTTGATTGCAGGATTGAATGAACAGTATGATGGGGTTGCTACGTTCATTCAGCAAAGTAATCCATTGCCTCCTTTCAATGAGGCCCGTTCGAGGTTAATTCTCGAAGAAACACGGAAAGCAAAATAAGCATCTTCTGGAGCAGCCACCGCCGAAACTGCTCTCGTCTCCACCAACTCATTTTCCACAGATTTGGAGCTCCAAAATTCTGATTCGGGGGAAATAGTAATCGTCCAAATAATGGTAAAAACGGGGTTCAAATCATAACAATAAAGGAAAAAATAACGGTGAAAATGGTTGGGGGAGAGGCAGTGGCAGTGGTCAGTCTAGGCAGTGGCGGGCTAGCAGTGGCGGAAATCAGTGGGGGCAGTACCCACCGCAGGCCTGGGCCTCACAATGGGCTTATCCGACTTCATTGTGGGCCAGGCCTCCTCCCTCTTCAAATCGCCAACCCGTGATTCTAGGGTCTCGTCCACAACATGCGTTTGCAGCCCAAGCACCGTCTTTTGTTGGCTATGAACCCACGGACATTGAACGAGCCATGCACAACATGAATCTAAGTGTTCCAGATGAGTCATGGTACATGGACACATGGGCTACGTCTCACATGACGACATCTCAAGGTAATCTCTCGTCTTGTTTTAATATGAGCAATAATAAAAAAATTGTTGTCGGCAGTGGGCAGGAAATTCCAATTCGTGGTATTGGTCAGGTAACACTAATCTCTCTGCACCCACCATTATACTTGAAAAACGTCCTACATGCACCAAAACTAATTAAAAACTTGATCTCTGTTAGACATTTTACAATTGACAACAATGTTTCTGTGAATTTGATCCATTTGGCTTTTCTGTGAAGAATTTTCAGACAAAGATGCCACTTATGAGATGCAATAGCACGGGGGACTTGTATCCCGTCACCACTGTTTTCAAAAATAGCATGACCAAACCATCAACATTCGTTGCCGTTTCTCCTACTTTATGGCACAATCGGTTGGGACACCCGGGGAGCACAAGTTTTTAATAATCTTAGGAAGAACAATTTGTTTTGTGGACTCTTCTGTTTGCCAAACTTCTTTTTTTAGTAAACATGTTAAGCTTCCTTTTGCATCATCTACTTCTCATACTTTTATGCCATTTGATCTTGTGCATTGTGATTTGTGGACATCACCAATTTTGAGTTCTGCAGGTCATAAATACTACATGCTCATTCTAGATGACTATTCGAATTTTTTGTGGACTTTTCCCTTATGACATAAATCACAAACCTACTCCATGTTTAAATAATTTAGTATTTTTTTTATCAAAACTCAATTTGGTAAAAACATTAAATGTTTTCAATGTGACAATGGGGAGAAATTCATAAATGCCCAATTTAATGATTTTTGTCACCAAAATGAGATGTCTATGCGTCTTTCGTGTCCACATACGTCACTACAAAATGGGAAAGCCGAAAGAAAAATTCAAACGATTAACAATATGATTCGCTCTCTTCTTGTGCATTCTTCCACACCACCAAAGTTTTGACACAATGTACTTCAAATGGCCACATACCTTTTAAATATTCTTCCTAGTAAATTGCTCTCCAATGTGTCTCCTACACAAATGTTATATCATCGTCTCCCGTCTTTTACGCATTTGAGGGTGTTTGGATGTTTGTGTTATCCTTTGTTTCCATCCACTACCATTAACAAGTTGCATGCTCGTTACTCCTTGTGTGTTTTTGGGATACCCACAAAATCATAGGGGATATAAGTGTTATGATTTGCTAAGTCTCATGTGGCATCCTCACCTTCATTTGATTTTTTGGACAACTGAATACATCCCATTTTATACCACCATCTTAATATCCAAACACAAGTGGAACCAACCCAACAACCTACCCAACATTTTTCGGCCCAACCACAAAATATGACTGGACCAGAGACCACAAGCTTGTTACCACTAGTCTCGGCCCAGTCCTATTTCCGTGGCGGGCATGCCCAAGTGGGGGAGCCCACTACTCCCTCAACCGCCACCTTAACCCAACCCAATACCGAATCTCAGCCCAACACCGGATCGGCTAACCATTTTCCCTTAGACCACAATACACCTCCTCGGCCCAATACCATACCCGAGACCTCTACCGCCCAACCTATGGAACAACCTCGGACCATTGAAACTCGTGCCATGCACGGGATTTTTTTGCCCAAACGTTAGTTTAACCTACTATCCTCAGTTCAACCATCACCTCTACCAAAAAATCCCAAAGTTGCCTTGTCCGACCCGAATTGGAAAGTTGCCATGTTAGATAAATTTAATGCTCTTAATTAAAAATAAGACGTGGGAATTATTACCACGTCCGTCTAATGTGGACGTCATTCAGTCTATGTGGATTTTTTGTCATAAAAAATTCTGATGGTTCTTTTGCGAGATACAAAGCTCATCTTATTGGTGATGGCAGGTCTCAGCAGGTTGGAGTCGATTGTGGTGAAACATTCAGTCCGGTCGTTAAGCCAACAACTATCGGGACAGTTCTCAGCTTGACCCTTTTCAAATCTTGGTCCATTCATCAGCTAGATGTTAAAAATGCATTCTTACATGGCCGCTTATAGGAAACAATGTACATGCATCAGTCGTTGGGTTTCTGAGATTATACACGTCCATATCATGTTTGCCTATTGAAGAAATCCTTATATAGTTTGAAACAAGCTCCTCGGGCATGGTATACCAGGTTTGCAGGATTTGTTTCCAAGTTGGGGTTCTCTCACAGTAAGTCCGATCAGTCGTTGTTCATTTATCGGAAGGACTCTGACATGGCATATATACTCATGTATGTCAATGATATTATTATCACGGCATCATCCACTTCACTTCGCCAGACTATTATGTCCCTTCTTGCAGCAGAATTTGCAATGAAGGACTTGAGTCCGTTGAATTATTTTCTTGGCATTGCCGTCACCCAATATGCAGGTGGTCTGTTTCTTAGTCAAAAGAAATATGCCGAAGAAATAATTGACAAAGTATGGATGACTTCCTACAAACCATCACATACTCCAGTTGAAACAAAGGCGAAATTGAGGAACGAAGCCGGAACTCTATACAACAATCCTACACATTACCGCAGCCTCGCAGGGGCCTTCCAGTATCTGACTTTTACTAGACCAGATATATCCTATGCGGTTCAACAAGTTTGTTTACACATGCATGACCCAAAGGAAGAACATATGGGGGGCTATCAAAAGGATTTTGCGGTATATTAAGGGTACTCTCCATTTCGACCTACATCTGTATAAGTCCTTCATCTCGATACTTTCAACCTACACAGATGCAAATTGGGGTGGCTGCCGGACACACATCATTCCACCTCCGGCTATTGTGTGTTCTTGGGGGACAATCTCATTTCATGGTCGTCCAAACGACAATGCACACTGTCTCAGTCAAGTGCCGAGGCAGAATACCGAGGGGTAGCCAATGTGGTTGCTGAATCATGTTGGCTCCGTAATCTACTGTTGGAACTATAATGTCCGATTGACAAGGCAACAATGGTCTATTGTGACAATGTGAGTGTGATATACTTATCTGGCAATCCTGTTCAGCATCAGCGCACTAAACATATTGAAATGGATATCGTATTTGTCCGCGAAAAGGTTGCCCGTGGACAAATTGCTGACATCTTCACCAAAGGTCTTCCGCGCATACTTTTTGATGATTTCAGGGACAGTCTCAACATACGAGAACCTCCCGCTAAGACTGCAGGGGACTGTTAGAGAGTAATTATGGGGCAATCCCATAATTACCTCCAATTCATACTCATAATTGATATTGTAATATATTGTAATTAGGATGATTATAATTAGCATCTTATATTTTAGGTAAGATAGATTAGTCTTCCATAAGACAAGCATATTATGATTGTATATATATTGTACTATTGGGAATGAAATAAATCAAGGAATTGATTTCCCTCAATTTTTTTGTTCGAATAACTAAAATACTTTTATAAAAATTATAAAATTAAAAGTATAAGCATAAAGAAAAGGAAGAACGACGAATATTGAGTGAAGAGTAAGTTAGGAGTTTTATTTTGGTAAAGATATTTTGAAGAAAAATATGGCCAAATACATATGTGGCATCCTAAATTTGTCCGACTTTTTCATTTAGACACTTAAAGTTTGGCATGTACCTATTGAATACCTAAACTCATCCAAAAGTGTACCAAATAGACACAATTTGTTGAGACACAAAAATATAAAGCGTGTGCCTTTCACACGCGACTGACATGCCAAAGAACCTAATGAGACTATGACTAGGGCTGACTAATGGGACGAGATGAGACGGGACGGGACGGGATTTGGGGATGGTGGAGTGGGTCAGGATTAGGGGACAGAGGGGAACGGGATTATGGGGATATGAAGTGATCCCATCCCGTCCCACATCCCACTAACAGAGGGGACGGGATGGGGGATTTGGGGGGGCTTTTAAAAACTTTTTTCTAGACACTTAATTTTAAAAAAAATATTTAAACACTTAAATAATTGAACAAGATAGTGAAAAAACATCCAAAGGCTAATTTCCTCTTATATTATTTAATAGAAATATGATTTTTTTTCTAATACAATTTCAACTTTGTTTCGTAGTTCAAAAGTTGCAAATCACATAGTAAAATTGACATTAAAAAAATTACATATGCAACCATACTTTTTCTAATTTTCTGACAATCTCTTGAGGATCTTCTGTTGGAATTGGAATTTGTTGGTCAAATTATTCAACGTTGCTTCCTGCTCCCTTAGATAAGATTTCATTATTATTGTAGTTATCTTCTTCATTGATCTCTGGTTGACCGCACCTTCTACGCTCCACTCTAATTCAATCTCTAAATAAAACGGTAATCTCCAAACTGTCTCCCGCCAATGAGTGTCTGTGCTCTCCTATTTGAAACATTCCAGCACAAATTTTTGAACTTTGATAGTTGTCAACTTCACTTCCAATTTTTGAACTTTGATAGAAATTATCAAATAAAATATAATATTTAGTGTGCAATTTAAACTTGTAGAGAGAAAGAGAGGGATGGAGAGATTAGAGAAATGATAGGAAGATTTGTGAGAAAAATGAAGAGAAAAATGAGGTATTTATAGTTGAGAAATAGGGTTAATGTATAAATATACTAACTTAGGGGTTAAAAATAAATATTAATAGATTAGGGGAGTTTATGGGGTGTTAGGAGGGCAAAATGGTGGTTTGTAGCCGTTGCCAACGGCTAGAATTGCAAATGGTCATTTGTGCAACGGTTACTTTCTGGCAGAAATGGGACGGGGCCGGGGCTGGACCGAAATAGGCGGGACATGCGCTTGTCCCATCCCGATGTCAAAGCCGACTAGAGTCAATCCCTATACCCTAATTTACCCAGCGAAATCGAGATGGGACGGGGCCGGACCGGGGCGGGATTGGATTGTCCTGGCCCACTGGCCAGCCTTAACTATGACACACGAATTTTTTCTCCCAAATAATAAGGAAAAAAGGAATACAAATATTTATTAGGAAAAAAATAAAAATCTATTTTCTCTATCTCTACATAATCTCGATCGGTCAGATCTCCTTCCAATTTCGAATCGTCCATTCCTTCCAAAATCCTTGCTCTCCATTGAAATCAGACTTTAATACGTCCATGCAAATGAATGACTCTTGAGAAAAAATTAGGGAATATAACTGATATAGAGAAGATATTGATACAATCACCGTTGACACATGTGAAAACTCTATGACTAGCAATGTGAAAGCTCCAAGGACCATCACGACTCTTCCATATATTCATTCTTTAAAAAAATGGCATATGTTCATCATTGAATCTGTACTACTTTCATTCTTTTGCGTGGTTTATTTGAAATATTTGACTGAGGGTTCTCGAGGTTTCCGGCGAACTACTTCGGTTCTCTGATTAAGTTCAAATTTGATTCGCAATTGTGATTTTTTTTAAACTCCATTTATATTTCAGTTTCCAGAGATCATTTTTGTATATCATATTTGACAATAACCAGCTAAGAACTTATCATTGGGCCTGAAAATTTTCAACGAGTTGTCGAAGACTTCCGAGCAAACCCAGAGGAAATTAAAGGAGAAACATGGTAAAATAAAAAGAGAATAAAAGAAAATCAGAATCATTTTTTGTGACTAACGGACTTCAAGAGAGTGGAAACACACACTTTGACATCTCAACAAATTGTGTCTAATTGATACACCTTTGGAGGAGTTTAGGTGTTCAATAGCTACAAGTCAAAGTTTAAGTATTGTTCTCGCCCCGAATTTTATTCTCTGCGTTTTATCGGCTGACCGTATCGGGAGACAAATTGATTCCTTAACTTAAGCGATTTGGGCTGGAAATGGAACTCTAATTTCCAGCAATGGGTTCCCAACTACTCCAGAAAGCATTAGGACGGTAGTGTGAGTAAAGTAAGAGGTAAGAAACATAAATGCAGTTGAGTACAGTAAAGTAAATGATAGATAAAGTAAAGGATAAAGATAGATAAAAATTGAGTTATTTGATTGATTGGTTATCCTTCTATAAACAAAGAATGATCCTATTTATAGTACAAAAAAGGAAAAACAAATTGTACAACGTGATCCTCCCCCCCCCCCAAGTCAGCCATCAAGTAACCCACTAAGTTCAATGGCTGACTATAGGGGAGGTGGTGTCGATTTTCTCGCCCTCTGCTCCTCTTGCTCGGATAATGGCCATTTCTTTTAGCTGTTGTTGGTCGTTACCGCTTCTAGGGGTCCGGAAACCCTTTTGACTTGGTCATTGAGGCATCTGCATCTGAGTGGGTCCTAGTCGTACCTCTAACTAACAACTCGGCTAAGATGCCTTAGTAGCCGATGAAGTTCTTGTAGTCGAGGTCTAGGAGTAAATTTGGCTCTACAACAGTTCGATTGTCATTGAATTCGGCTAAACACTTAAATTACTTTTGAGTGTTAATAATTTCCCCCTACATTAACTCGAGTGTGGCTGTTGAGTTGATATATCGGAAAGTAGCCCTCGTTTCAGTCTGACAGTTGCGCATGTCACTTGAATCATCTCGTCTCTAGTGCATGCAATGATGATTACTTCTGAATTGGGTTTCCCCTTTAACCGAGATGTCTTTATTACCACGAATCGGTTCCAATGTTTTCCAACCTACATTCGAAGAGGTAGCCCTAATTTCTACCACGCATCTAGATCTACTTAGGAAGAGACATCTTTTCGAGAATTTTTCACTTGATCTTATAGTCATTTCCGATTTCTTCCCTTCTGCATAAAAACCCCTAATCTCGGCTGTTTTCTTACTCAGATGTCATGGCTTCTTCTTCCTCTTCTCAGAAGATATATGGAACCACTCTAACCGATAAAGACCTAACTGATGTTTTGGTCCTTGTTGATGAACAGTTGGTTCTGGATCCATATGGTAGGCCGAAATAAGACGACATTCTTTTATCTCAACATCTTAGCCCGGTGACCTATGACCTTCCCCTCACATGCGACTGGTTCACTACCGACTGTTGTCCAGCTAACCTACGCACCTAGCCGACCAGGGTCGCCAACTATTCTTCTTGGGTGGACCGGGTCAGGTCAGCCAAAGGAACCGAGTGAATGCATATGAGTTTTTACGATGCCATTGTACTATCAGGGTATGATATCTCCTGCAATATCGGTCTCATATATGCATTTCTTGGTTATTGGTCGACTACGACCAATGCTTTTATTTTTCCCTGGGGATGATGACTCCCACCCTTTTTGATGTAATGGTGATACTAGGTCTTCCGATACTGGGAGCCAAAGCGCCTACCTTGAGTGAAATCAAAGTTCCCGACTTGGGGATTGTTTTTTCAAAACATTCTTCCAGCTATGGTTCTTTTATGATCGCTAAATGCCGAAGTTCACCTCTTCTGGTCGATGATGCTGAGCATCCTGCTTTTCTGCTCTATTGGTTTAGCCTTTACTTCGTCTGTACGGGCTCTTGTTCAATTGTCAATGAGCTGGAGATTTATGTGGCTTTGACCGTTTCAGGGGAAGATGTCAGTTGGGCATCCCTCTTCCTAGATTACTTGTACATGGCTTTGGGCGATGCTCAAGCTAGGTTAAGGGACAATCGAAATCTGGATACTTTGGCCAGTCCTCTGTGGTTCCTTTAGTTTTGGATCACTTTGTATTTTCCAGAGTTCATCCCTGACGATTTTGATGGCAGTCGTTCTCCGTTAGATCCGCCGGTGTTAGCCGACACTCTTCGGGGAACACCTCTTGTGCCCTAAGATGTTTTCATTGCAGTATCCATCCTGTATGGTCTGTCTCGAGACCATTACACGTATTGACAACCGATTCTTGAAAAATGGGCCACTCCCGATTGGGTTCATTAAATAGCTGATGACAATCTTTCATTCACTAGGTGAAAGTTCATGAATCGAATGTGGGGGAGTATCTTTATAGCTAGGGATCTTTTGGGAGGCTTGAAGCACAACTCTAGGCATAACAAGTTGACCACAGAGCCCTATCGACCCAACTTTGTGGCACGATAATTTGGCCTGACTCAATACATACCATGGCCTCACCGTAGTGTTGCTCATTCGACCCATCATTGCTCTCTAAATGCCAAGCAGACAGAGGATGTAGCTACCCACAATCTTGATAAGCTTGCTCTTTTCGTCTGGTAGCCGTTCTCCCCAAGGGCCAACACCATTGTTTCTTTTGTTGACTGGTGGAAGGTAGCCAAAGAAAAATTCTTCCAATCCTCTCTATAAGTCTACTGCGATCGGCTGATCCAGGCAAAGCAAAGTGATCGGCTGGTCCAGCCGAAGAAGAAAAACCCAACTAATGTTAAGCCAAGGATAAAAGAGATCCCTTCAAATGTGGTTTCCATCAATTCGGATAGACCTACTGCTTCTTGGTCTTCCGTCAGGCTGCGGCAGCCGAAGAGAAAAGGTAAATTTTTTTCAGTAACTTCATCCCCCTCAGAGTTTCTTGATTTGGTGACCACCCCTACTAAGGAATCTTCGTCGCCTAGGCAATCCCTTTTAAAGCAATCCATGCTAGGTAAAGGGGTAGTTATTTGTGAGCGTAGGGAAGAAAGATCTCGCAGAGCCAAAGTCCTTATTTCTGAAGAGAAGGATGATGAGGTATATCCCTTATCTGCCTCGACTACCTTTGTATCGGCTTTATTACTCATGTTTCTTGGTTTTGTCTTTCAGAATCCATTATTAATAAGGCGCAATAGGTGGCGGAAAGTACATGATGCTTATCTCCATACCGGAGGGACATCCTCTTTGGCTCGTACTTCCAAACACCCGCAGGATTCTCCATTCCCTAGCCTTAATATCAGAGTTTCTCCTGTTGAGGCAACCGAAGAGGTTGACGTAACCGTAGATGTATATCATTTTCCTTCCAGTCTTGTTATCAATTGTCTCTAGACTCTTGCCTCTCTTCTGAAATTGTCCTTTTCTGTACAGGAGACGGCTAGGGAAGATCCCTCGGCTGAAGCCAGCCCAATTGATGACTCAAAGGCGTCAGCCGAGGTCATACCTGAGGACACTTTTGTAGTATTTTAGCTCAGCCGACATCGTACCTTCACCATCTTCGCCGGTTGGTGTTCATGAAGAGCGAGTTGAGAAGTTTCTAGCTAAGGGCATCCCCACCAGAAAGGAGGAACTTCATGCATTGAGGACCTCTTTGTTTCTGTTGTCGAATGAGGCAAGAGACTCTCCAACTCTGGCGGCCGCCTATAATGACATAGCCTTGGCTTTGAATAACATATTCTCTTCACATAAGGCAACCAAAGATAGCCGTAATGAAGCGGCCGCAGCTCTGCAACGCTTGGGATCTCTTCGGCAATAAAAAATCATGTTAGGCTACTTTTGCCTAGGTAAATGAGAAGAGGAAATGAAGTGTCGATCGAAGGCGCGATTTTCAGAGGCGGTGGTCCCAATTGCAAGCAAAATTAGAGAAGATCCAGGAAGAGAGAAGGACTATAACCCCTGAAATAAGTGCCCTGGACTCAACTATTAAAACCCATGATTCCTCTCGCTCCTCTTTGTTTCGGCAAGGCCGTCATCTGGATAACGAGATACGGGAGCTTGGTAATCAACAAATTGTTTGGGAATCGGATCTGAAGATGGGTAATGAACGGCTGGCCCAACTAGAAAATGAGTGTGTTGAATGGAGAGGCAAACTTACTTGTGTAAAGCCGTCATTACCTGTAAATCCTTCCGAAGTGGTGTCCGAAGCACATCATTCTTCGGCTACGACTACTTCTTTGCCAGTTGATCCTGCCGCCCAAGTGTCAGGTGACCCCTTCCTACAACCTTGCAAGATGTGTCTGCCCAATCGGAACAACAACCAAAAGATACTCTAGCAGCCGATACACGGGTTCTTACAGAGACCCAATCAATTGGTGTAGCTGAGATCGCACAGGGGGTAGGAGTGGGAATCCCCGAAGAGTTAGGGGTAGCTGAGGTAATGGTTGTTGGTACGGCTGGTGATGAGGAACATACTGCAGCAATTTAGGAAGACCAAGCAACATTTGATTCAGCTAACTTTGAGACTTCAATAGTTGATGATGTAGTGCAACATTCGATTGGTTCAAGGCCGACCAATGCAACTTCTTAGTTGTATCAACCCCAAATCGAAGGGTCTGTTATTGTGACCATGCAGTCGGTCTGTGGCTGTCGTTAGCCGGTACATTCCCCAAATTGAAAGGAAATTAGCCTCTTTTGCGACCAGGCAGCCGGTTTGTGGATGTTGATTACTTATGCATGCCCTAAAATTGATAGGTAATATTTCTTCAAAATGTCTACCATTTACATTTCTTTTCCATGCATGTTTATCGCTTGATCCGTATTGCCGGCAACCCGTGGGTTCGCTACGAAGGGCCCTTTCCTAGTTTGGTGATCATTTGCCAATTTTATGATCTTTCATTTCAATCGGCGGGATGATTTTCCAAACTAAGTCTCCTTTGGCAAACCTCTTTAGGCTCTATATGTTTGTAGTATGCTTTGGCCATTTTACGTTTACCGGCTTTGACTCTTTCTATGATTGTTAGTCGATTCTGACCCAACTCCATTAGCATGGCATGTTGATATTCTTCCAAACTTAGAAATTTTGGTTTTGGCCATCCATAATGATATTAACTTCCGAGGACAACACTGCATCTTGGCCATAGATTTAGCTGATAGGATATCGTCCCCGTAGCTGTAGATTTGGAGTTTTTGATTGCCAATTTCATTTAAAACCTGTCTTTGTAAAACGAGTTTATTCAAACTTTGCACAAAACATACATAACACGGGGTATAAAATAACACTCGAGTTTTGTACAAGCGTAAAACAAAGACAAACAAAGTTAGGTGTAAAATTCCTATCGGCAGCTCAAATGTTGTTGGCCGCCAGATCTAGTTTTCTATCGTGGTTCCCCATCTGCAATGTCTCGGTTATCCTTGCCTCGGAACTTAGGGCAGTCAACCGATGCCACAGGTCACGTATGAGTTGGGTTTCCTCAACCATTTAAATCCTCCAAGGTAAGTCGTGGTTCATCCAATTGTTTTATTTCAAACCCTCACGAGGTAAGATTACAGGATTTCCAAGATCCTTCTTCATACTGCTCTGTGATGGCTATGTGAGCCACATAGAGTGAATAGAGGACATCCTCTACATTTTGAACCCCTGGTCGGAATGGGTTATCATCATCTGAGATGATTTCTATCTTGTCTCTTTCCCAAAATATGAGCTTTTGATGCATGATAGAAAGAAGAAATCGGCTGGTGTAAATCCAGTCCCTACCCAGCAGAATGGTGTACAACGGCTTGCCATCTATTACAAAGAAGGCATACCTGACCGTCTTAGGACCTACAGTGATTTCTGCTACTACAATCTCCAATGCTTAAGAGGCTTCTCCCATAAAGCTAGCAATTTTCATGTTAGTTGGGATGAGATCCTCCTTTATTTTGTTAATATCCTTCAAGGTAAGCAGCGGCATCACATTCAACACAACCCCATTGTCGACAAACACCCGACTAATAATTTTGTCATTAATGTAAGCCTTGACGTAAAGGGGTTTGAGGTGTTTAACCATATCTTCTATAGGTGCACCAAATACGGGGGTCAAAGTGTCCCTATCCGGGGTATCGGCTAGTATTGCCCATTCTGTGTCTTATACGCAAACATCACCTTCTAGGTTATCCAACGCGGAGCGGCTGGCCCAGAACTCATATGGGATTAGGCTGACCATTTCAATGTCTGCCCACATCTCATCAACCAGGTCATGGCTAAATAAATTGAGGATGGAGTTCTCTTCTTCATCTAATTCGGCTGACCAGAAGCTTATATCTTCTATTTCTTAGAGACAGATGGGGATCGGCTGGGGATCCTCTTACTGAATCATCTGCATGATATGTGGGATTGCCTCAGTTAGAGGTCCATCCGGGGCTACGTTCTCTTATCGGGGTTCCTCCATCGGGTTTTCGGTAGGTTGTTCATCCAGCTCTGGTTGACCCGCCGTCTCTCCTTCAGGCAACATTGCCCCTGAAGCAACTGAGCCGAATGCCCGCTCGATAGCCTCGGCTACGACAGACTCAGGAATCTCATGATTTTTGGCTGCCTTAGTGTTGGAAATTAGATGCAATGTCTGTTGCATCTTACGCAAGGCCTTGCCACGTTGCATCCTTCTTTTCTGAGTCCTGGATGCGACTCTCGGTGGTGCCTCTTTCTTTCAGGGAGCCTGATTGACAGACCACTTCCCATCTTCTATGATGGTGGTTGGTTTAATCATTCCCCGGGGTCTTGTCTGGTCCTCATTTCTCTCTGTAATACGTAAGGATGAAACACCCTCATTTACGTTAAACTCAACCACCCTCTATTTGGTTTTAGGGAGTGGTTCTTCATCTATTCGAGGCATTATCGGCTTCCGGTTGGTTGGCATCCGTACTTGCCCCCCAGGCCTATGCTTGGCGTCGATAGGGACCTTCCTGAACCTCATGATTTATTCATGAAGTTCTCATTCAATGTCCCTCGAGTATTTAGGGTGGCCATAAAAATGGCTCCTAACCGGCTGCCTGTCATCACGAATGTCATGTAGGTTGCCTAACCGATTGAACACAAAGGTCCTTGTGGCCTTCTCCCCTTCGGTAGATTTCTTTGGGACCCACACTATTTTCATCGGTTGTCTCTCTTTGGTGTCCCTTGACTCATCGGGCTTAGCAAAAGATACCATAGATATTAGTACTGCAGGAAAGGGGTCGGTATCAATGGATATTTCAGCCATACTCTTGTCGGCTAGCTTGAACTTCCCCTCTTTGATGCCCCTTTGGATCGCCTTTCTGAAGACCACACAATTAGAAGTAGAGTGGTTGTATGAATTATGTCACTTGCAGTACTTCTTATCTTTGAGTTCCTCAGCAGGCAGAATCCTATGACCATCAAGCAGTCGAATTTGCTTATCTTTGAGCAGATGATCAAAGACATGGTCTTCCTTTGTGATGTCAAACGAGTAGCCAACCCTGTCATCAGATGAATTTGAGTCGAACTCATCCGCTTCAGAGTAAACCTTACCCCTAATAATCTCGGCCACCATTGCGTCTGTCGCGCAGTCGACTGACTCTGAGTCAGACTCATCCGCTTCAATGATGGATACCAAGTGGGAGCCTCGATTTTGACTGACTCTTCTCCGCTCCTTATCTTGGATGTACTGTTCTATTTGGCTAGCTTTTTTGGCTAATTGGCTCAGGTCAGAACAGGATTGTCCCACCAACTTCTCATTTAACTGAGGGTGCATGTTGTTGATTATCATGTGGGCACACTCAGACTCGGGGAAGTGTACGATGCATTTTCCAACCTTCTTTCTGAATCTCTCGATAAAATCGACAGCCGATTCATCGACCTGCTGCTTGAGATTCGTTAGATCAGTCACGGTAACATGAGGTTGGGACCAATAGAACCTCTCATGGAAGCAACCCTCCATGTCAGCCCAGCTCTGTACAGAATCAGGAGCCAAAGAGGAGTACCATGCGAAGGTTGTTCCCATTAGAGAGAGAGGGAATAACTGCAACTTGTGATACTCATTCTGGACAGCCTCGCCGCATTAGGTAGTAAATCTACCGATGTTCTCGATAGTGGATTTGCCATTGTCGCCAGAGAAGATAGCAAACTCCAGTGTTTTGAAGCCCCTCGGCAAAGTGATATCTGATCTACCTAATCGGGGTAAGCTTCTTATAAACATGAATGTCTAAAGGCTTCAGTTGGATGTAGAAGTACCTCCGCATGGTAATAGCGATAATTTTTTGATTTATCAGTTGTGACGTCCCCTGCCGATTCTCGACTGGATTCGGCTAGTAGGCGTTCTGCACTGGCGGCCTCTATTCTGCACTTTGTTGGACAGATTTTTGAAGGTTGTAGGTGGTCTGCTGCCATTACCAATAGGTGGGGTAATGCCCCATTGTTGTTGTTGGGTATGGCCACCAAAGCCTGCAACCTGAGCTCCTGGAATGGCTAATGGAGCTTGAGGATAAGGTGGAACAGTATTCCATGGCTGCTCTCCTCGGACGTCGGCCGTTCTTAGAAAATTTACTCTTCTTAAAAGGTATGGACTGGGTATTGACAATGACTACTGGAATAGTATTCTATTTTAAACAATGTCACCTGATAGCCGAGCTAAGTCATAGACAGGGGCCATCGTCTGCCAATTCGGCTGGCCAACATTGTTCGCCTGCATCGTAGGGCCGTTCGTAGAAACGTACGGCATAATGGGCGGCAATCCAAAGTGTCTCCGAGCCTGAACTGGTCTCCAAGCCATGTTGATCTGCCCATACCGCAGACTCGCTTGGAGAAGGTAGAGAGGTTGTTTTTTATAGACCATCAGCACAAAAGAAAGATGAAAAAAAGAGGCAGTAGCAACAAGCATAATCATCAACAAGATAATAGTCTAAAAACATCTAAGAATATAACAATTGAGGCTAAGTAAACAACAAGTAGTAATAGAAATCTAAGAATGCGAAAAAATACAAGAATAATACTAATACTCCAGGAATGGAAAAGAAATACGTCTGACTACCTACTACCCTAATTCTTGACCTCCACACCCTCATATAAAGGGTCATGTCCTCAGTGAGTTGAAGTTATGTTATGTGTTGCCTAATCACCCCACCTCAACACTTCTTATTACCCCTTATCAAGCCCGATATGACCAGCCTCTCACACCTCCTTACTAGGGCATCAACACATCTCCGAACCATCTTAACATCACTTCCCGCATCTTATCCTTCATGGGGGCACTCTCACCTTTGCCTGAATATTTTCATTCTTAATCTTATCTTTCCTGGTATGCCCACACATCCATCTCAACATCCTTATCTCAACTACTTTCATCTTCTGGACATGAGAGTTTTTTACTAGCTAATATTTGCCTCATATAACATAGTCGGTCTAACCACTCTGTAAAACTTGCCTTTAAGTTTTGGCGATACATTCTTATCACACATAACACCATATGCGAGCCTCCATTTCATCCACACTGCCCTAATACGATGTGTAACATCCTCATCAATCTCATGTTACCTTGAATTATTGACCCCATGTAGTTGAAACTTCCTCTTGTGTGGATGACATGTGTTTCAAGCATCACTTCCACATCCGGTTCAAGGATCGCGTCACTTATTAGTCTAAATTAGAACTTAAATTAAAATGACATTAACTTAATATTGAACAAAGAACTAAACTTTTAGAAACAAATAAAAAAAATTAAAAAAAAAATAAAGCAACAATAAGTTCAAAAAAATTATACAATAACAAATTCTTTAGTTTTTGACTTCGTAAATTTAAAATTCTCCCATAAGTAGACTTAAGTAATGATGTTTATAAATAAAATTTGATTACATAGAATTATTAAAAAATATTCAAAATTATAAATTTATTATAATAAATAATAGTTCATTGAGTTGCCATATTGCTAACTTAATTAAGATTAATGGATGAATTTAATTTAGTTTTAAAGTAATTCTTATATGATTAAAGCTAGCCAACTAAGCTGAGCCAAGCCGGTTTAACCGAGCCTTATTTTACCGAATCAAGCGCGCTAAATTTTGACTGAAATTGAGTTGAGCTAATTTTTTACTGAACTGAACCGAGCTAAATACATTTGAATTGAGTCGGCTCGGCTCGTTGCCCAGATCAAGTTGCATGTATCGGTTGACATCTTTTAACAACAACATACCAAGTTTTTTTCCTATTAAATATGATACTTTTAATTATTATTTTTAATTTTTAATTTTATATGTTTGGTTTTAAATTTATTAATTCGATTATTCATTTGCATCATGTAGGTTCACTAAACCTGACACTTGGATTAAGGATAAAAGAATCCAATCTATGCGCTCCGGCGCTCCGATCGCGATCCCAGGTCAGGCGGGATTATCCGCTGAGTTTAAGCATATCAATAAGCGGAGGAAAAGAAACTTACGAGGATTCCCCTGGTAACGGCGAGCGAACCCCATACTCATGGATGATACTACTCTTTTACTATTTCATTATTATTTTTTGGTGAAAAACCTTTTCACTCATTTTTTATTTATTTTTTATATATAGAAATCACATAACAAATAAAAATATGATAATTCCAATACTTACAAATATTTGAAATGTTATTTGAAAAAAGTAATAGTATTAGTTGCCGGAGTAAGTTTTTTACTCAAAGATATAAATAAATATTATTCTTGATTAACCATCAGTGAGCCCACGTATCCTTTTTTATTGGTTAATTTTAAGTGAAATTTACACGACTACCTTTAAGGTTTTTTTTTTTTTAAAAAAGTACATAAAATACTACTAAAATCAAATTAATTACCCGGGTGTGACCTTTTAGAATTAATTACTGCAGCACCTACAAATAATAAAAATATTACCCGAATACCCCCTATTCGGCGCCGCCCTTCAATTGCCGCTTCAGTTAATTCCTTCAATTGCGACTTCAATTGCCGCTTCAGTTAAATATCTCATTCTATCATTTTGTTCTTTTAATTTCCTTTCGTCTATTGGCTTTGTGTCTTCTTTTTTTTTCTTTTCTCTTAATTTTCTTCTCTTCTTTTTATATCCCTTTTTCTATTTTCTATTTTCTTCTTTTTTCTTTTTATATTAATAAAAATATAAAAAAATATAAAACTTATTTTTAAATATAAAATTTACTTTAAAATATGACCCTACTTTTTAAAGTTTTTTCTCAAAATTAAATATGCTAAAAATGATATAAAAACTAAAATATTAAAATTAATTTTATATTTTTCTTTTATAATTTTTTTGAGCGAATAAACTTGTCCTCTATGATACCCTACCAGTATATGAAATATACCATGTTAGTATATGATACATCATGTGGGTTAGTATATGATACATCATTTTGTATATGATACATCATGTTGAAGAAATGAATCAGTCTACTATGATATCTTGCAAGTATATGATACATCATGTGGGTCAGTCGTTCATGATACTCTCTCAGTATATGAATATACCACGTGAGTATCATAGATGAATGAGTTGTCTTTTTCAAGAAGGAATGAACTAGACATCTGCGATACTTTGTCAGTATATAGTATATGATATATACCATGTGGGTATCATAGAGGATAGATGAGTGGTTTTCTTAAAGAAACGAATCATTCCTCTATGATACCCTGCCAGTATATGATATGTACCATGTGGGCATCATAGAGGACTGAGTAGTGTTGGAATGATTGTCATCTATGATACCCTATCTGTATATGATATATATCAGATTGATATCATAGAGGACTTAATGTTTTTCTTGAAAGAATGAACTGTCAGTCCTCCTATATACATTTTCAGTATATGATATATCATGTGAGCAGTATTTCTGAAGGTAAAATATGGATAGATATGGGAAATGGATGGAAGAAAAGAATTAATAATCCTGAGTAACTTTAATGAAAAAATTGATGCAATATGGAACGAAAGTAAAGGAACAGATAAAAATACCATGATAATAATGGATGAAATAAGGGAAAGCCAGACACAAATGCAACAATTAATAAGAGAAGAATTAACAAAATTATGGAATGTATCTGAAGTACCAACGTTTAAAATAATACTAGAACAACTTAACATATTGGTAACACATATAAATAAAGGAAACCAAATAGAAGAAGATGAATCCAGTACAAGTCAAGAGAGAACAGTTGAAAAAATAGTTCATACTACTACAACTAAACAACCAGAATTAGTACCAATAGATGCATGGAGAAGAAGTAAAGAACTCATAATGGTAGATATTCGTAAAATAAAACCTAAATTATCAGAATCGGTAGAAAAAACATTAGATAACCTAGCAATATTAAATAAAAAAAGACAATTTTAATGGAAAATCAAGAACATAATGTAATTACATTTCTTAAAAAACATGGAAAATATATAATAGAAAAGGAAAGGTATAAGTATGAACCGATAAGAAAGAAAGACCCTAAAAATACACCAAATAAAAATAACAAAAAAGATGAAAATATATATTTAACTGACACAGAAAAAATTGAATACTTACACCTAAAGTTAGAAAACAGGAACAACAAACATCAGAATTACAAAAGGAAAATGCGAAATTAAAATCACATAACAATGAGGAATGGCTAAGTAAATATAAAAAATATAAACATAAGTTTAAAGATACAAAGAAAATGCTAAAAGAAACGAATATATAATTAAAACAAACGAAAGAAAAATTAAACAAAGTCAAACAAGAAATGGAAGAGCTAAAAGAAGAGTTAAATACTCTAAAAGAACAAATGATAAGGTTAAAAGGAAAAAAGAAAGTAAGGAATATATATAAAACAAGTGATGAAAGTACTACTAGTAAAGACACAGACAAAGATAGTAATACAGAAAATGAGTTAACTAACCAAGAAATACAAGTAACAAAATTTATAGAAGAAGAAGAAAACTCATAAATAGTAAAAGAAAATAATCAAATATGGAAGCTTTAGAAAAATTAAAAAATGTAAATGCAATCATAGAAGAAGAACCTGAAAGCGATATAGAAGATGAATTTAACAGACCTATAGAAACAGAAATAGAAACAGATGATGTAGTAAATGAAGATACTAATGACTATCCTGAATAAGAATTAATAGACCCTAATTTAGAAGTAATAACAAGACGACCTAATAATTTACCAAAACATATACCAGTAGGACAACAAGCTGAATTCAAAGAATTTATAGGATCAATGTCACAAGGTGTAAACTTTAATGGATACTTCCTAGATTTAGATAATGTTTATGATGAACAAGAAATAGGTAGAAGATAAATGATTTGAATTTTGGAATGTATATAGCATTAATGAACTCTACACATACTGATAACCTAGATTATATTTATGACTTAATATCTAAAACATTAATCGAAAAAGTAGCATATTGGATGGAATCTATAGCATACCAACTAAAAGGAGAAGTATTTAGTCATGCAAGAGATTGAAAATTTATGTTAATGATATTTGATATCGTACTAAAAAGAGAATTTTTAGGAGAAAAATGGTTAGTAGCAAGAGAAAATGTATTTGCAGAAAGAAAAACTGAAATAATAATGAATCTAAATAACATGAAATGTTGTAAAATTAATAAATTACCAGAATATACTATAAGTTTTAGTAAATTCTTTTATGAAGCAAAATTTTTACCACAAAAAGGTTTAATATATCAACAACTTTATTATGATCACTTACCAACACCATATAATACTGAAGTATCAAAAGAATATACCCAAGTAGAACCGGGAGAAAACACATTAGGAGAAAGAATAAGAGTAATAAGAGCATACTTAATGCGAAAATGTGAAGAGTAAAAATTCTAAAAAAGATAAGAAACTAGGATTAAGAGAAATATGTGGATTCACAGAAAGAAGATTGGTATTTGGATGTGATGATAAAAGAAAAGATAAGAGATATAAAAAAGGTCGTAGACATAAAAAAAAATCAAAAGAAAGGATATCAAAACAATGATAGATACAATAAACCACACTACAAACCTTACAGAAAAAAAAGATTTAGAAAATATAGAAATACTCCTGAAACTGGGAAAAAATTTAAACATAAGAGAAAATTTAGAAAAAGAAAGTATATAAAACCTTTAGAAGAAAAACCCAAAGAATGCAAATGTTGGAATTGTAATAAAAATGACATTATGCTAATAAATGTCCAAAACTACAGAAAAAGGTGTAAAATATATAAATATAACACAATTTATTATGAATTTGCAACAGATAAAAGAAAATAATAAATGGTATGAGTGTGAAGACTTTTATGTTATTCAAACCGAAGAAGAAAGTGAAACAGAGCCAGAAAATATTAGTTTTATTAACCCTAACTCATGTAGTGAAAATAACTCAGAATAAAATGGAATTACAAGAAGGAAAGAGAAAAATGTTAGAAGAAAGAGATTACTGGATACAATGTGAAAGAAAATATGCTTATAAACTTAGTACAATTACCAATGGAACATGATATAAATATTATCTTTAATAAGGGGAAATTGAATTAAATAACTATAAAAGAGTTAAGAGAAATATATAGAAAATCAAAAGAAATAGAAATACAAAGATACTAATGTTCAACAACCTAATTAAATGGTAGCAATTTATATAGAAGCCCATATAAAATATAAGCCTAATAAAATGATAAAACAAAAAATCTTTACAAATAGTGGAGTAGACTTATGTCTAGCGAGAAAAGAAGCACTAGAATTACAAAGATGGAAAAAATCTAAAACTCATAGAATAAGAGTGTCATGATTTAACGAACAAATGAAAGAGTTAGATATAATAGCAGAAAATATGAGAATAGTATTAGATAAAACAATATTCCGACTACCTATAATATATCAAGAAGATCATATGAGACAACAAGTATTGTTAGGAAATAATTTCTTAGACTTCTTTAAAACCCAAGTTGTAAACAATAATACTTTAAGTTTACAAACACCTTGTAATAAATGGATAATACTAAAAAGAATATTACCAATACAAACATTACGATTGTGTAATATAAGATCAGATAGGAATAATAACCTACAATTATTAAACAAAAATATCTTAATATATTAAAAATAAAATTTGGAGAAAATCCAGTACAATTATGGAAAAAAGAATAAATATATGCTGAAATCAAATTAATAAATCCCAATGATACGGTTAGATGTAAACCTATTAGATATAGTCCGGCAGACCATAAAGAATTTGAAACCCAGATAAAGGAATTGTTAGATCTAAAATAATACAAGAAAGTAAAAGTCTGCATAGCAACCCAACCTTTTTAGTAAGAAAACACAGTGAACAGAAACGAGGAAAGGCTAGGATGGTAATAGACTATAGAGAATTAAATAAAAATATAATACTTGATGGATATTTTTTGCCATATAAAAGAAATCTTATTAGTAGATTAGAAAATAAAAAATAGTTTAGTAAATTTGATTGTAAAAGTGGATTTTTGCAAATTAAATTAACAAATGAATCAAAACTTTTAACAACCTTTAGTGCCCTCAAGGACACTATGAATGGATTGTGCTACCATTTAGATTTAAAAATGCACCACAAATATTTCAAAGAAAAATGGACCAAGTGTTCAGAAAATTAAGAAAATTTTGTATAGTATATGTGGTTGACATATCAATATATAGTGACAATCTGGAAAATCATATAAAACATTCAGAAGAATTTATAAAAGCAGTGAAATAACATGGAATATTATTATCTGTTAAGAAATCAGAAATCTTTAAAAATCGTATCGAATATCTAGGGTATAATAGATAAAGAAGGATTACAATTGCAAGAACATGTTGTAACAAAAATAAAGAATTTTAAAGAAAATTTAAAAATAAAAAAGAAGTACAAGAATTTCTAGGAATAGTAAATTATGTCTCATACCATATAAAAGATTTACCACTCTTAAGGAAACCATTACAAGAATTAACTAAAAAAATATAACATTTCAATGGACAAAAGAACATACTAAAGCTATAAATAAAATCACGGAAAAGGTAAAAGCCCTACCAAAATATAGAAGAACAAGATCAACTAGAACTTTTACCGATGCTAGTGATATAGGATGGGGAGCAGTCTTCATAGCTTACGATAAAGAAGATATAGATAAGAAAAAATCATTGATATGTGGATATGGAGGTGGAACATGGAAGCCAAATGAGAAAAATTACCATATTAATAAAAAATAATTATTAGCTGTAAAATTTGGAATAAAAAAGTTCCATTACCACATATTACCAGTAAAATTTGTTGTTAGAACTGATAACACTCAAGTAAGATCTTTTGTTACAAATAAAATAGACCCTTTACCAGAATTAAATAAAAGAAGAAAATGACAATCATTCTTTTATTGTTAAAAATATATCTGAAACTAAGAATATTTTAGCTGATTTTCTTAGCAGGTACAACGATGGCAGTCACCAGTGAAAGTTTTGAAGAATATATTACTAATATTGTAGAAATCATCAACCAAAACCATGAAATCATTACAACCAAATTACAAAAAAAATACACATCTGGTAAATCAGCTTACAGAAGCTTTACGAGACTTTAAAACCTAAAAGCGTTGAAATCTCCTAAACCTATTATAGAAATACCAAACATTTCTACTACACTCCCAAAGACTTTTGCATCCAAACTTGCAACCATGCCTTCATCAATACCATCATCTTCTCAAACATCATCAATATCAATGTGTGACAAACTGAAATTTGCACTTGACTATGTTAGTGCTTATGAAAAAATAAACAAGTTTTATGATTACAAATCTAACCCATATATTTTACGAAGTGCTAAACTTAGTAAATACCCAAGATTTTTATGTTGTGAAAATGCTAACCCTGAAATCGTAACAAAGCTTTCTTTACGGCTTTATTTAATAGTTGATGAAACTTTGTATAATATTTTTAAATTACCCAATATTATTGTAGAATCTGTAAAAGCAATGATGGATTCCTTTGGAAACGGAATATACGACATACAAATTTTCTATGCTTCTACTGACCTAACATGAAAACCTATAGTAATTTGTCAACTATTTAAAACATGGAAAATAGTAATATTAGCGGAGACGATGGAGATTTGAAAATGAAAATTCCTTGTAACATTGAAAAATTTCAAGAATGGCTCAGTGCCAAACGAACTATTGGACTGTTAACTTTAAAATCCAAGATCGAAGACATATTACGTGCTCGAAAGGCATGTATTATTGGAACTACTAAAGGTGGAGATGTGGAAGAACTGATAGCCTTGTACTACAATAATGATATAGTATCACAAGATACTATTGATTTGACGAACCTCCATGACAGGATTATAAACCTGAAACATAAACATGTCAAAGAAACATTGGAACAATATCAGATGATTACAGTTCAGAAGAAAAGACTTGTGATCAGTACTAAACATGTTAACAATGTCACTAATACTACAATAAAAGGAGAAAAACCTTCTGATCGTTTTGCATGATACGAACCAATGTAGTTTAACTACATCAAGCCACAATGTAAAACTTTGATACGACCCAATGTAATCTAACTACATTAACCCATATATTTATATATTACTATTTATACTACAAAGACATCCGAGATCAAATGGAAAACAAATTGCAAAACACTTGTGGAATAAAGCAGTCGGCCTCGACAAATTATAAAAGCCGCCAGACCCACGAAGAATCAAGGATAGAAATGACAGCTGACAACTTTGACAAAATCTGCAACAAAGACAAACAACTTTAGAAAAATCTGAAATTTATGGAAGACAAGATACTGTACACTTTTAGACTTTTTGAAAAAGTAGTACTTATCTCTTTAGACTTTTGTAACGTAGCAATAATGTAATCGGTCGAGGTTATCTATATAAAGAGCCTCAATGGAACATTTGAAACCAACTTTTGAAAGACAGAAACTTCTATCTTCTGAATATGTTAACACTCAAAAGTGTTTAGCAGAATCAAGTGACAGCCGAAGGTGGAAAAGGATTCTAAATCGGTAACTGAGAGGAATCATAGTCGAATCTGTTAGTCTCTACACTCGGCTAGAAAAGCATCATCGACTATTACAGTAGTCTGACAGAGTCATAATTCTAAGGAACGGCTGAGACCCACACATACTCAGACGCCTTAAAGACCAAGTCAAAGGACCTTCTAGAAAAGGTAGCAACCAGCAACAGCCTAAAGGGAGTGTCATCGATCGTGCTAGAGGTCCAAGCGAAAAAATCGGCACCACCTCCTCATAGTTGGCTAGTGGATTTCGTGGGTAGTTCGATGACTAACATAGGGGGTCATGTTTGTTTTTCTTGTACTATAAATGTAAAATCACTTGTACAAAATAGGAAAACACAATCAATCAAAAAATTGATTTTTACATATCTTCATTCTAGCTTTATCGCCTTTAATACACTCTAATTGTATTTATGTTTCTTACCACTTAGTTTACTCAATCACCATCCTAACGCCTTCCGGAGTAGTTGGGGAACTCATTGCTGGAAGTTAGAGTTCCGCTTCCGGCCCAAATCGCTTAGTTAAGGAATCAATTTGTCATCCAATTTCGTCAGCCGATAAAACGACAAATACTTCGGAGAGAAGTTGATTCTCCAGGTCTAGATCACACTTGGCGTATGCGCCTATGGTCTGGTAAGAAAATAAACCAAGAGTTCAGTCCATATCCTAAACAGAATCCTCTAGAAGGAACAACGAGCCACCATTTTCTTCAGGTATGCCTACATCGGTTGATACCCCTCCACTTCCTCCATCAACCTAAATTGTGGGTGAACCTAGTCAATCTTAGGGTCCAACTGTTATGATCACGTCATTCATTAGACAACAGATTGACTTGGGCATCCACGACATTATGTACCAGGTTTCCAAACAATTGGATGACATTGTCAAGTCAATGGTGCATAACGAGGTTCAACAGGCGAGAGAACTAGAAGTTAATTGACTGCATCAGGAGAAGGTTTGGCTAGTTCTGCCATTCTTCTGACAAATGGCGTTGTGCAGCATGCAACTATGACTCCAAGTATTGTTCCTCAACCGAATGTGTATCAGTCAGTACCTACTCAGGTACAACCGATAGCACACCTAGGAACACAAGCCCAGTTACTTGGTAACCAGTCTACTGTATGGTTGCCACCAAACATTGGGGGGAAAGCTATGCCACTCGACCAAGCGAATCTGCAGTATGGACAGATCAATTTGGCCTGGAGACCAGTTCAGACATCCGAACACATTGGTTTGCCGCCCGTTATGCCGTACACTTATGCAAACGACCCTACGGTACATGCGACCAATATTGGCCAGCCGATGGCCCCTGGCTATGACCCTGCTAGGCTATCTGGTGACGATGTCTATAGCGGGACACCATTCTAGCAGTCACATCCGGTACCCAATCCATACCATCCAGGAAGCGCAAACTTTCTAAAAATGGCTGATGTCCGAAGAGAGCAGACATGGAACATTATTCCACCTTATTCTCAAGTTCCGTCGGTTGTTCCAGGAGCTCAGGTTGCAGGCTTTGGTGGCAATTCTCAACAGCAACAATAGGGATATACCCCACCTGTTGGTAATGGCCAACAAAATGTCTACAATCTTCAAAACTCTGTTCAACAAGGTGCAGAATGGAGGCTTCCAGTTCAGAATGCCTACTAGTCGGTTCCAATTGAGAATCGACAGGGAACGCCACAACTGATGAACCCTGAAACCATTGCAAATATCATGAGGAGATACTTTGGCATCCAACTGAAACCCTTGGACATGCCTGTTTACATGAAGCCCTACCCTGATTGGGTAGATCGGGTATCACCACTGCCAAGAGGCTTCAAAACGCTTGATTTCGCCACCTTCTCGGGTGATGACAGCAAATCTACCATTGAGCATATTGGCAGATTTACCGCCCAATGTGGCGAAGTTGTCCAGAATGAGTACCACAAGCTGCAGTTATTCCTCATTTCTCTAACCTAAATGACATTTGCCTAGTACTCATCATTGGCCCCTGACTCCATGCAAAGTTGGGCTGACATGGAGCGTTATTTCCATGATAGATTTTATTGGCCCCAACCTCAACTCACTGTGACATATTTGACGAATCTCAAGAAATAGATCGATGAGTCGGCTACCGATTATATCGGGAGATTCACAAGGAAGGTTGGGAAATGCACTATACATTTTCCTGAATCAGAATGCACCCACATGATAATCAACAACATGCATCCACAACTAAAGGAGAAATTAGTGGGACAATATTGCTCTAACTCAAGCCAGTTAGGCAAGAAGGCTAGCCAAATAGAGCAGTTTATTCAGTAGAAGGAGAAAATAAGAGCTAACCGAAACAGAGGTTTCCATTTGGTATCCATTATTGAGGCAGATGAGTCTGACTCAAAGTCAACCGATTGCACGGCAGACAAAATAGTAGCTGAGATCGTCAGGGGTAAGGTTTACTATTGCCCAGCCTTGAAAGCTACGAAGGGCAAGGAGACAAGTTCAACTGATGATAGGGTCGGTTACTCGTTTGACATTACGAAGGCAGATCAGATCTTTGATCATCTGCTTAAAGATAACAGATTCGGCTGCTTGAGGGCCATAGGATTCCGTCAGTCAAAGAACTCAAGGATAAGAAGTACTGTAAGTGACACAATTTATATAGTCACGCTACTTCTAATTGTGTGGTCTTCAAGAAGACAATTCAAAAGAGCATCAAGGAGGGCATGTTCAAGCTAGCCGATAAAAGCATAACTAAAATGTCTGTTGATACTGATCCCTTCCCCGCAGTACCGATATCTATGGTATCTTTTGCCAAGCTAGATCAATCAAAGGACGTCAAGGGAAAACATCTGATGAAAACCATATGGGTTCCAAAGAAGCCCACTAGTAAGGAGGGGGTCACCAGGACCTCTGTATTTGATCGGCTAGGCAGCTCACATGACATCTATAAAGACTTGGGTAGGCATCCAACTAGAAGCAGTTCTCGTGGCCGCCCTTATAAACCAGAACACATGGCTCGGGAACTTCATAGACAGTACCCGATATTCAAAAGGGACCCAGCAAACCTCAAGAGCAGGCTTGGGAGGCAAGCATGGCCGCCAGTCGAGGAGAAGCCGAGCGTGCCCCAGATAGGTGAGGAACCACTACCCATGACTAAACAGAGGGTGGCTGAGTTAAATATGAAGGAAGACATATCTTCCCTACGTATAACAGTAAGAGATGAAGGCCAACTGAGATCCCGGAGGATGATCAAGCCGACCGCCAATATAGAGATAGGAAAGTGGTTCATCAATCAGGCTTTTGAAAAGAAAGAGACACCACCATGTGTCATGTCCAGGACGTATAAAAGAAGGATGCAGTGTACCAAAGCCTTACGCAAGATGAAACTAACGTTGCACATGATATCCAGTGCTAAGGCAGCATATATAAAGAAAATTCCTGAGTCTGCCGTGGATGAAGCTATAGAGCGGGCATTCGGCACAGTCTCTTCAGAGATAGAGCCGTATAAAGGAGAAACTTTGGACTACCCAGAGCTGAGCATACAGTCGGGTGACGACCCGACAAAAGGACCTCAGCAGGAGACTACGGTCTTGAAGAAATCTCTAGCCGAAATGGTTCCACCAACCGTACAAAGAATACAAGCATTGGAACCTCAGTCGGCTCCTATATGTCTCTAGAAGATGGAAGGTGTTGACTTCTCGTCAACCGAATTCCACGAGGTGGGAGATTCCATCCTTGATTTATTTAAGCAGGATTCGATCGATGAGATCTGGGCAGCTATTGAAATGGTCAGCCTGATTTCATGTGAGTTCTGGGTCGGCCGCCCTTAGCTGGATAACCTAGAAGGCAGTATATGTATGGAAGACACCGAATGGGCGACATTAGCTGATACCACAGCTAGGGACGCTTTGAGCACTGCATTTGGTGCACCTACGAAGGAGATGGTTAAACACCTCAAGCCCCTCTATGTTAAGGCTAACATTAACGGCAAAGCTTTTAGCCGAGTGTTTGTCGACAATGAAGTTGTGCTGAATGTGATGTCGCTGCTTACTTTGAAAAGCCTCAACAAAACTAGGGAGGATCTCATCCCAACTAACATGAAGATGTCTAGCTTTATGGGAGAAGCCTCTGAAGCTTTGGGGATCTTAGTAGCAGAAATCCCCATAGGTCCTAAAATGGTCAGATCTGTCTTCTTTGTGAAAGATGGCAAGCCGTCCTACGCCATTCTGTTGGGTAGAGACTGGATTCACACCAGCCGATGCCTTCCTTCCACCATGCATCAAAAGCTCATTTTCTGGGAAGGAGACAAGATAGAAATTGTCCCAGCCGATGATAACCCATTTCAAGCAGGGGTAAAAAACTTGGAGGTTGTCTTATATTCACCCTATGTGGTTCCCATAGCTGTTGTGGAGCATTATGAAGAAGGATCTTGGGAATACTACAATCTTACTTCACGAGGTTTTGAAATAAAACAATTAGCCGAACCACGGCTTACCTTGGAAGAGTTAAATGATTGAAGAGACCCAAATCATACATGACATGTGGAATCTGCTGACTGCTTTATATTCTGAAGCAAGGATAGCTAAGCATCACAGGTAGATGACTACAACAAAGAACCAACACTGGCGACCGATGACATTGAGTTGCCAATGGAACTTGAATCCAATAATGAGGGCCATGCCTGGTTTTGAATCTCAGGATCCCTTGGAAGATATCAACTTGGGTACTGAGGAAGTCCCTCGGCTAACACATATTAGTGGCTTGCTGAAGGAGGAGGATAAACGAAGCATAACGACTCTTCTACTGCAGTATAAGGACTGCTTCGCGTGGGATTATCACGAGATGCCTGGGCTGGCACGAACTTTGGTAGAGCATAGATTATCAATTAAATAGGGTTTCACGCCTCATAAACAGCCGCCCAGAAGATATCACCCCCAGTTGATACCTCAAATAAAAGCCGAGATTGAACGACTACTGAAAGTCGGGTTCATCAGAACGGATAGGTATGTAGAATGGTTGGCAAACATTGTGCCAGTCAAGAAGAAGAATGGCAAGGTTCGGGTATGAATTGATTACAGGAACCTAAATCTAGCCACTCCTAAAGATGAATACGTCATTCTTATAGTCGATATGCTAGTCGATTCGGCGGCCGCAAACAGAGTGCTGACATTCATGGATGGATACTTCGACTATAATCAAATAGCAGTAGCCGAGGATGATATTTACAAGATCGCCTTTAGGTGTCCAGGAGCCTTGTGCATTTACTAGTGGGTAGTTTTGTCGTTCGGTCTGAAGAATGTTGGTGCTACTTATCAGAGGGCAATGAACACCATCTTCTATGAACTGATCGGCAAGACTGTGGAGGTCTACATTGATGATGTGGTGGTGAGGTCTAAGGACTTCAAAGATTATTTAACCGATTTGGAACAAGCACTAAAAAGAATGAGGATTCATAATCTTAAAATGAATCTAGCCAAGTGCATGTTCGGGGTATCGGCTGGCAACTTCCTCGGCTTCTTGGTACATAAGAAAGGAATTGAGATAGATCAGAACATAGCCTGGACAGTAATGGAGTCGGCACCACTTAGAACAAAGAAGGAGTTACAAAGCCTGCTAGGGAAGATCAACTTCCTATATAGTCACTACAAAAAATAACTTATTTAGCTAGAAATTTCGTCGTTAAATCGCTCGTAGCTATGGATATGCTCGGAGGTTGAAGAGATGAGTAGAAAAGGGTCTTGGGGGTTTAACAACTTCACAAAAGCAGTTAGGATTATAAAGGGGCATTCCAGTTAGTTAATGATTGTTTGACAATGGAGTAATTAGTCCTTATTAAGTTTTTTTATTTTTTGTATTTGTTAGATAATTATTTGCTCATTCCATCTCGTCTTAAATTGTTTGTTGCTTTTCATTTGTTGATGATTAGTTTATTAGATTAACAATTAAATTAAATAGATAATAATCTTCTTTTGTGAAAAAAAATCTATGATGCTATAAATTAAAAAAATAATATAGATTGGTTCTAGTAATATTTAAGATATTAAAAAATAACAAGAATGAATTTGATAATTTTTCAATCAAAGTCACTTTATCTTATGGCTTTTCATGGATATGGAACTCATTCACTAGATTTTAATTGTCCTTTCCCCGTACGGATTTGAATACGAAAGGTCATATTATGTTAACGGTTCATATTTCGTTCATTCCATAGGAATGCTCCCAGGTACCGGTAATTGCTTCACTCCGATGCGCTGCGGTCTCATGAACTGAACATGAGGCTCGACCTACGGGGAGAGGGAAAAGACAAGGAACTTTCAACAGGCATGGTACCGTCTTGGTTTTATGATCCGTCAATTATTTTGGACCTGAGGGAGTAATCAACATTGGTTATTTAAATGAACACTTAATCTGTGATTGAGGTAGGATAGAAATATACTATCTCATCTAGTGAACATTTGAGCTTTAATCAATAACGTGATTACACCCAATGACCCAAGCCAATTTTCTTTCACAGAGATGTAGGAGTGACTTACACATGGTGTACATGGGTAAATTCACAAATACAGAAAATAGTTAGAGATTAATTAAAATAGGTGGCTAGAATGTTAGTTAGGGATAACTAATTGAGTAGTTGTACTATCCTCTGTATACAATTTCATTCATTCAATACACAAAATACATTCATATTCTTCTCTACTCTTTCGAGAATTGCAAGCTGCATTTGCATATCTCCTTTAAAGTCATAACGGAAAGGGGTAGGTAACTGATTTCACTTCACTGCTTCAGCCTAGAAAGGCCATCTGTTTTCCAAGTCTTTTGGTTTATTAAACTCCTTTACCCAATACACATGAACAAAACATCTTTGATCATAGTCAGACCAGTGCACAAATGCAAATAACTACGAACCAAAAAGAAGTACCAACGGAGAAGGGCAGACATTAAAGGTAGCCCGGTGCACTATGCTCCCGCTATACAGGGAGTCCGGAGAAGGGCAAACATTGAATGCAGAAAAAACTCTGAAAGAGTATATAAAGATAGATGTTACGAAGGGAATGAAAACTCAAAAAAGTATTATACCACAAACATGAATTCACCAGAAATTATATACAAGCTATCTTCCAACTAAAAAGTGCATCAAAAAGTTATCCATGCCATCCCTGAGTTTAGCCAAAAAGAGGTGTCTTTTGTGCAAGCTAGATAGCTGGCAGGCTGATTGCTTAGGGTTGTCCAATAATGAGTTTCAGGCAACCCCTGCATCATAAAAAAATAAATTTTGTTAGTTTGTCAAAATATCTTTTTATGCAAGAATTTATACATTACTTTACGCGGAATATAATGCTGAAAAGAATATATATGTATAGCCACTACCAAAAAACTGAATTAGCTACGAATTTCGTCGCTAAATCACTCGTAGCTGATAATTTATTTTGATAATCTATCACTAATATGTCCAAGAACAACACACTTGACAGTAGACCCTTTGTATTAACAGATATAACGGAAGTCATTTCCTTAGAAAATGTTTATTTTCTTAAAAATATGTCTTTTGGTGTTAATTGATGAGTGAGAAATACTTTTGGTATGTATATATATTAAAAATAGTATAATATTAACAAATTGAAAAGTGTTTCAGTAAAATATTTCAAAATCTGGTCTCTAATGTTCAATTCATGTATCAAACTTTCACGAGCCGAGAATTGAACGATAATAGAAGTTCCATTCTTATCAAGCTCTTCCTTTCCCCTGTTTCTAAGCTTTTGTGTGTCTATATTCTAAACATGTTATCTGAGGCTGCGTTTTGCAAATATATATTTTCAAAACAATGAAGATCTGGACACAGTAAACATTTGTCCAGGAAGCAATCATGCAATTATAATAACATCAGCTATAAGGACAAACTCATTGACAACAAGTGCAAAGCATCAATGTAATTGTGTAAGCTTATTGACAGCTCCTTCGTGTGCAAGGATTATATCAATTTCACACATTCTCAACCGTAAATTTGGCAAGTTCAACATGTTTGATATAACAACTGCTGACATGATTCATATGAACAAAATATCTTTGATCATAGTCAGACCAGAGAATTCATAATATGCAAAGATCTTACGAACCAAAAAGAAGTACTTATGCGAGAAGGTCGGAAATTGAGTGAAGAAATAACTCGAAAGGGAGCACAAGAGATATGTTAGGAAGCCAATACAGAGGGTTGTCACTCCGTCTGCATGAAGTCTTCGCAATCCCTGCATCATCAAAAAAATGTCCATTAATTTCTCAGAATATACTTTTATGAGTTAAATCTCATTGATGTAATGGAAAAATCCAACATACAAGATGTATGCAAAAGGTAGAAATCCTATAAGAAAGCATGTTTCTTTACTAATAGCATCAACACTAACTGCCATATTAGAAGTACATAATTTCAATAATATCCGAAGAGCAAAAAAGTACAAAAGAAATCCTATAAGAAAGCATGCCTCGTTATAAATAGCATCCAGTTATCAACACTAACAATTTCTACTATTTCCATGTTGTCCACATAGTACTAAAGGAGCTATATACTTCCATGCTTTCTTTCTCTTCCTTGTGAATGTTCATCCTAAAAGCACCTTTCTTACACTCCCTTGCATCACTTATTCACTTCATACATTCTCCACACTATTAAGGTATCGTATAACATATCTACCTAGATGCCAAACTTATGACCAATCAATTCATTGATCAAAGAAAAGGAGGAAGTCAGCACTCGTGTAAAGGCAACAAATATTCTAATACTTTCATCAGTAAAGAGGGTGAATTCAACGAGAATCTTAAGTGTTGGAAGCTACCCCTCATCTAGAAAGGATAACTCTTAATTCCATTCATGATGTCTTCAAATGAATAACTGCAAACATCTTGCTATTAAATAAACTGAAAAATAATTGTCTCATCTTACTACTCACCCCCGTAAAGGAATCAAAACTGATGAACACTTCCAAAAATAAGAAGATAAGCAAACACAGTTTGAGAATCAAGGATTAGAGATTTCTACGTTTTCCTCATTAAACAAGTAAAAAGTATCATAGCTCTACAGTTGTTGGAGACCGATATGTTATTAAGTACTACTTATCTGTGACAAAAGTGACCTACTATTGACTTTTAGATTCCATTTAATCTTCTTTAAGTACTTTATGTTTGTCAGTATTGATTCAAAGTGAAGCTCAAAAGCTCTGCCAGATCAATAGAACTCTTTGGACCAACGCTTTTGGAGAAGTTTGCTACAATCCTAAAGAGATATTAATAAATAACATACCTAATTTTTCTCTCCTGAATGTAGTAACCTCTAAAGAGAATTAAAAGAGGAAGAAGGAAAATAATATAATCTCCAATAAGTTAGAGAACAAATCCAAAAGATCTCTGGTAGAGAAAGTCTTGTATCACTCAAGTCAGAGATTCATATTTAATTGAAATTTGGAATATTACTGCATTGGTTGGAACTTAAACAAATTCAATGAAAACTTGAACAATCTAAATTCATGTACCTTTGCCACATATCAATTCATTCTTTGCCATATATCTCTTTCTTTTTCTTTGTTGCCTTTTGAAAGGAAATGGTTAAAGATTGTACATTTTAGTCTAAAAACTAAATCTAAATGTGCTTTAATCAAGTTAGAAACTTTTGGAGATTCCAAACTCTCTTTTGTGATATTTTTCTTATTTTATTCTGAAAAACAACACTACTAGAAAGTGGAATTGTTCTTCATGATCTCTTAGTTAATGGAGTAGTTTGCTACAACCCAAAATTACGTATGCTGGACCAATACTATGGGAAGATGCTAGAAACATCAGCAACGCACAAGCATCTCAACCAATTCACATAATTAATCAATGGACTCAGTTCACATAGTAGATTAACACATCAGAGTCAATGTGCTTAGTTTACCAAGTGCCTCTAAAACACATACATGTGTACCTATGATAAGAAAACTTCTAAAGCAATGTGTTAGAATGTATTAATCTCCATCTGAAAGCCTTTCTCATTAATACAAATATATATAGGGTGTACAATATGGAATCCTCATACAATAGGGATCATATATCTACCATAATTAGACAAGACTAAATATGACTAAATATATTACAATTGTACATGTGCTAATACAACCCCTCAATCAGAGCGGGAGGAGGCCGAATGCTAAGACTGGATATGAAGTCGAGGAAGAGCTGTCTAGGAAGGCCCTTTGTGAATATAAACGCATATTGATATGAAGAGGCACATGCAATACCTTGACATGACCGAGAGCAACCTTCTTACGAACAAAGTGGATGTCCATCTCAATGTACTTGGTTCGCTGATGTTGAACCGGATTATGAGTTAGATATATGGCGGATATGTTATCACAATAAACCAAAGACGTCTTATGTAATGGACACGAAGCTCCAAAAGAAGGTTTCGGAGCCAACAGATCTCAGCAACAACATTAGCAATGCCTCTGTATTCTACTTATGCACTCAAACGGGAAAATGTGGCTTGTCTCTTGGCAGACCAAGAATAAGATTATCCCCTAAGAACACACATTATTCGGAGGTGGAGTGTCGCGTGTCCGAACAACCTGTCCAATCAGCATTCGTATAGGACAACAACCTGGTCGGTGCTGAGGGATATAGATGCAAACCATAATCAAGTGCACCCTTAACATATTGGATGATACGTTTAAGGGCAGTAAAATGAGGCTCCCTGGGGGCATGCATAAATAATCATACTTACTGACCAACATAAGCAATATCAGGCCTGGTGAAAGTGAGGTACTGTAGTGCACCTGCAAGACTCTTGTAGAGAGTGAGATCTGATACTGGATCACCATCCAAAGCACTAAGCTTTGATTTAGAGTCAACTGGAGTAGACATGATCTTGTAATTTGCCATTTTATCCATGTACATAATCTATGCATACTTACGCTGGCATAGAAACATAGTGTCTGTAAATCTAGTCACTGAGATCCCCAAAAAGTAACTCAACTTCCCCAAGTCAGTCATAGCAAATTAGGATTTGAGCAGTGCAATTATCTCATTTTTCAACACTTCAGAAGAAGCAGTAAGAACAATGTCATCCATATATAACAACAAATAAGCAATGTTACTTCCTCTATGGAAAATAAATAGAGAATTATCACACTTGTTGCATGTAAATCCAATTTCCATAATGTACTGTGCAAAGCGATTATACCATGCTTTAGGGGCCTGTTTCATACCATACAGTGACTTACGGAGACGGCATACATAATGAAGGGCGGCTGGATGAACAAAACCAGGCGACAGTGCATGTAAACAGTTTCTTTTAAATTCCCATGTAGAAAGGCATTTTTGACATCAAGTTGATGAATCGGCCAATGCTTACCCATAGCAATGCTCAAAGACTTTACGAATAGTGGCTGGTTTAACAACCGGACTAAATATCTCCCCACAATCAATGCCCTCCTGCTGATTAGTACCGTTTGCCATTGTTTCTGTACTTGCGACAAAAAAGTCACATGCACCGAATCACATTCACCCCCTCCGATCGAGGAACCAAATCCCAAGTATGTTGTTTCGTTAAAGCATTAAACTCCTCACACATGGCCGCATTCCAATTTGGGTTTAGTTTGGCTGATTTTGGGCTTTTAGGAATTGGGGAAATGGTTTGGGTAGACATATTAAATTAGACTTTGGATTTTAAAATCTCGTGTTGGACACGGGTTTCTATATGATGTGAGTTTGCGGGTCGGGTATGGTTGATGAGTTTTGGGCCGGGTGCACTGTTACGGTTGGGGGTCGGGTTCGATTCACTGCAGGGTTTCTGGATAGGGTGTTGGGGTTGGTTGGGTGACTCGAGATTATTTATGGTGGCTGGTGTAGGTGGTGTCGTCGATCTGGGTGGGCGAATTCGGGAGTAGTGGCGGTGTTGGGTTGGTTGGGTGACTCAGGATTATTTATGGTGGTTGGTCGGTGGTGGATGACCAACACATTTCATGAATTGTGACGGGAGAGAGGTCGAACTCGTCAAGGAAATTATAGTCCGATTTTCAGAACTTTTGGATGTTCAAAAATGGGAAGATTGCTTCATTGAACGTGACATGACGAGACACAATAATTTTGTGGGAAGACACGTCATAGCACAGATAACTCCTATGATTAGGCGGGAAACCTAAGAACACACAAGGAGTGGTGCGGGGTGAAAGTTTATGTGGGGTTGTGGAAGCAATATTCTGGTAGCATAGGCAGCCGAAAATTAGGTGCTCATAAGTTGGGATCCTACATAATAGAATTTCGATGAGTGTTCTATTTTGAAGGGTTTGGGTGGGCAAAATATTTAGAATATATTCGGCCATTTTAAGAGCATAAACCCAAAAGGAGGGGGAGAGAGAGACATGAAACAGGGTTGTACGAACCATGTTATTGATAGTACGAATGATTCGTTCGGCCTTGCCATTCTGGGAGGAGGTGTGGGGACACGAGAATCAGAAAACCATGTCATTAGTAGAGCAAAAGTTATGAAAAGCTGAATTATTGAACTCACGACTGTTATCACACTAAAGTGATTTTATGTCTTTTTCGAATTGTGTTTTGACATAGACACTAAATGCAAGAAACTTGTCAAACACTTCAGATTTGAATTTAAGCGGATAGACCCAGACAAAGTGAGAATAGTCATCCAATAAAACGAGATAAAATTTATGACCCAGTGAGCTAGTAATGAGGGATGTCCATAAATCTACATGAACAATGTCAAAGGGAGAATATGTAACACTTGAAGAAGCCTGAAACGGAAGGCGAACATGTTTGCCTAAAGACAAGAAAGACATTGTTGGGCAAATTTGTAATTATTACAACGAATTAAATTATTGTTTCTAAGAAAACTAAAAACATGGGTTCCTGGGTGTCCAAGTCTATTGTGTTAGGTTAACGGAGATATTGTTGCTAAAGCGGTGGGAGGAGTGACATGGTCCATTAGAGATGTTAGAGGGTTGACACTAGCAGCGGACGTGGATAGGAAAGGATATAGATTATCCTCACTATTGCATCTCGTATGGAGTTTCCCAATACAAAAGTCTGTTACGGAAAATTCAAACGGGTCAAAGTTAATTGATACATAATTATCGGTGGCAATTATCCTAACGGAATTAGGTTATTGATATTGTTAGGATCATATAAGACGTTATTCATGGAGAAATGGGGATGCGGTGGTGGGGTTAGTGTGTGGCCAAACCCTTGAATTGGAATGCGATGACCGCTTCCAACCATAATAGATTGTGCAGTATTTAAACTCCGCAGTTGAGGAAGATTACCATAATTGTTGGTGAAGAGAGACGTGGTGCACGTATCCATATACCACTTATTATCAGGGTGCCGAGGAGTCAATATGACAAAAGCCGGCCCAAATTAGATTGAGAGGCCTGGAGCGGACTGTTGGGCTTCAGGAATTGGGGCTTGAGTACTGTGACCCATTGACTAGCCTGGGGCGTACTGGTATGCTGCTTGAAATTGGGTCCAAAATCGATTTCCATAGCTTGGGCTGTTAGGCTGCCAGAAGTTGGCCGCAGTTGTAGCCCCAACTACTTGTTGGGCCGCGGCTGTAGCCCCAACTACTGTTGGGCCGTAGCAGCTGATTGCATGTCCCTAAATGATAGGCAGTGTTGTGTTGACGCTGCCATGAAAATATATATATATATATATATTCTCGTCCGGTAAAGTAAAAGAAAACAAAAGCAGAGAAAGAGCTGACTTCTGATTTCTCTTTGGGTAAAGGAAAGAATTAAATTGGTCTCGGGTTATGAAAAAGCATGGGAAAACAGGAAGCAGAGAACGGAGTTCCTTGGACAGAGAAAAAGGCAAAAAAATTGTTGCTTGGTCTCGGGTGTGCTGCTCTGCACTTTGCTTTTGACGGAAGACAAAGTGTAAAAGGCAGAGAAAAGTAGTAGGTGTTTGACACTTTTAGGTGAAAAAGAAAGGGTAAGGCACTGTGCTATGGGACATAAAGTACAGTGCAGGAATCAGAGAAAGTAGCCAACCGTCAGTTGATTAAAGTAAGGTTGCGGGTGGAAGAAAAAATAGGGTTTAGGTTTTGACTCTAATACCATTTTAGAATGTCTTAATCTCTCACTGAGAAACTTTCTCATTAATACAAATATATATATAGTGTACAATTTGGAATCCTCATACAATAAGGATCCTATATCTACCATAATTACACAAGACTAAACATGGCTAAATATATTACAATTGTACACGTGCTAATACAATGAGAACGTCTAAAGCAGAGAGTTAACGATTAAAAACATCTAACAGTGGGAGTTGACAATCAATACACATCAAGAATATAGCAACATATAGTAATACATAGTACTATAATGATAAACTGATTACCGAACCTTAAGAGGTTTTCGCGTGGCAATTGATCTTGCTTCCTAACTGGTAGCATCCCTTCGACCAGAAGTAGGCTCTCTGAGTAGTCTGAAATCACATATGAACCCTTCTAAGCATTATTAACTCTCAGTTTTTCCTTAATTGAGCTATTCACTGGATCAAACAAGACTAGCTCTTCGTTGTCATTCTCAGTTATAATGTCACTATTAGTGAATATTAGTAGATTATTCATCATATCTTTTGTAATTATTAGTGGTGTATAATTATGGTAATTCTAGGATCCCATTTGTATTAGAATTCCACATTGTATACACTATATATATATATATTGTATTAATGAGAAAGGCTCCTAAGGAAGATTAATACAATTCTACATGGTATTAGAGCCAGGCCCATTCTAATTCTTTGTTCGTAGATGTTGGGCCCCCAAATTATATTATCCACGCTCCAGTTAACAAGGTCTGGGTGTGCGGGGGAGTGTTAAGAGTCCTACATCGGATATGGAATGAGAACATGGACTCCTTAAATGGATTTGGGCAATCCTCACCCTACAAGCTATCTTTTGGGGTTGAGTTAGGCCCAAGACCCATTCTTTATAGGTATTAGTAGCCTAAACCCCAAAACCTAAAATTTTGTTTTCTCTTTCCGGCGGTCTGCCCGAGAACACTGACCTGTGCTCTCTTTCCTCTGCCTGCTTCTGCCGCAGCCTCCCCATCGTACCGCATTTTCTCCATTACCAAGAAATATTAAAAGCATCCCCTTGTCTGTTTTTTTTTGTTTCTTCCTGGACACTTTACCGAAATACAATACACAGGTCCACCCTTTGTATTCGGCCAAAGGTTGTGCCCTCTGATTTTGGCTAGTCAACAAAAATTAAATTAAAAGTTGTATCCTCTGTTTCGGTCAGTCCTCAAAAGCAGTACCCCATTGTCCTCTCTTTTGTTCTTGACCCGAGAACTAATCAATGGCTTCTTTGACCTGTCAACTGCCCGATAATGCGTGGTATATAGATACGGGCGCCACGTCTCATCTCACCAACAATTCAGGTAATCTTCCTTAAATGCGCCAGTTACCAACTCCACAATCCATTATGGTCGGTAGTGATCATCCAATTCAAGGATTTGGCCACACCCTTACCCCACCACCGCATCCCCACTTCTCTCTTAAAGACGTCGTTTATGCACCAAACATCATCAAAAATTTAATTTATGTCAGAAAATTTGTCACTGATAATTCTGTCTCAATTAATTTTGGCCTATTTGGATTTTCCGTAACAGACCTCCGTATTGGAAAACTCCTTATGAGATACAATAGTGAGGGGGGCCTATATAAGTTACTAGTGTCACTCATACCACCGTTTTAACAACCATATCTCCCTTTACGTGGCATAGAGACTTGGTCATCCGGATTCTCACGTTTTTTATTCTCTTAGAAATCAAAAGTTAATCCAATGCAACAAAGAGAATCTTTCTCATAGTTGCTCCTCGTGTCAGTTAGGAAAACATGTTAGACTACCATTTGCGACTTCTATGAGTACTGCTTTCGCTCCCTTTGATATTATTGACTCTGGTGTATGGACATCTCTCATAACCAGCAACTTAGGCCACAAACACTATCTGGTATTTTTGGATGATTTCTCTCACTTTCTTTGTGTCTATCCACTCAAACTCAAATCTCAAGTGTTCTCCAAATTTGTTGAGTTTCGTACAATGGTTAAGACACAATTTGAAAAAGACATAAAATCGTTTCAATGTGATAATGGTCGTGAGTTTAATAATTCATTCGTTCATGAATTTTGTGTGGCTAACGGCATGATTTTTTATTTCCCATGCCCCCATACCTCCCCTCAAAATGGAAAAGCCGAAAGAATTCTCCGAACCATTAATAATATGATTCCTACCCTCTTTTTTCATGCTCCCCCCCCCCAAATTTTTGGGTATATGTATTAAAAATGGCAGAAAACATTCTCAACATTCTACCTACCCATGCAATTCAAAATAGGTCACCCACCGAAATTCTCTACCGTCGGATCCCTACCTATGACCACCTTAGAATTTTCGGTTGTCTGTGTTATCCAAATATGACATCCACGACACCTCACAAATTAGCATCCCGGTCTACTCCGTGCGCCTTTTTAGTTTTCCGTCAAATCATTGGGGGTACTTGTGCTATGAGCTCTCCACCGACAAAATTATAATTTCTCGCCACGTCACCTTTGTCGAATATGTCTTCCCGTTTGACAACATCAAAAAATTTTGAGTCATTGATTACCACTTCTTCGAAGATTCGGACCCATCACCGCTTGTCCAATAGACATTCCGTCAGGCGGTCACTGTTCCGGCGGTGGCAGACGCACCAACTGCCACCACCGGCAGTCCGGTCAACGGTGGTGACACCACCACCCCCACTGTCTGCCACCACCAGAAATCACCCTATTGCATCCCTATCACCTTTCCTCTCTCTGTCACGAACGTCACCGACTGCCACCACCATCGGTAGTCAGCCCATCGACTCGGTATCACAACCATACATCTTCCCTACGTTGTGTTGTCACCCGAGACCGACATCGATCCACCATCCCATCACATTCCAGTAACCCCACCGGCTACCCGAAACCCAGGCTGTACCACCATTATCACACCACTGGACCACCCCTTCAGTCCCAACCCGCCACCGACATCCTACCCTACAACACCCACCACCACCTGCCTCATTCTACCCAAACCAATGCTATCACGGACCCCACTGTCAGCCCCAGATGTTCACCACTCCATCAACCCCCTTCCCGAAACCTGATCCCACCACCATACCTAATCTTGGATCCAACCCCACTGTCTAAACTCGACCCGCAAACCGGACTTGAAAACCAGACAACCCTTGCCCCCTCACACCGTATGGAAACCTGTGCCCAACACGGGTTTTTTAAACCCAAAGTCCAATTTAACCTATCCACATAAACCATCTCCCCAATTCCCAAAAGCCCAAAATTAGCCAAATAATACCCTAATTGGAATGCGGCTATGTATGATGAATTTAATGCTTTAACAAAATAGCATACTTGGGATTTATTTCCCAGATCGGAGGGGGGGTGAATGTGATCCGATCCATGTGACTTTTTCGTCACAAATTCAGAGACAGTGGTGACCTAGAGAGAGATAAGATGAGACTTGTGGCTAATGGCACTAATCAACAAGTGGGTATTGATTGTGGTGAGACATTCAGTCCAATTTTTAAACCGGCTACCATTCGCATCGTTCTGAGTATTGTTATGGGTAAGCATTGGCCCATTCATCAACTTGATGTGAAAAAATGCATTTTTACATGGGGATTTAAAAGAAATTGTTTACATGCACCAACTTCTGGCTTTGTCCATCCAGATGCCCCTCAGTATGTACTGTATGTCATCTTCGTAAGTTACTTTATGGTTAGAAACAGGCCCCTAGAGCATGGTATGATCGTTTTGCACAATATCTTATGCGGCTTGGGTTTGTATGTAGCAAGTGTGATAATTCTGTCTTCATTTTTCATCGAGGTAACATCATAGCTTATTTATTGTTATATGTGGATGACATTGTGCTTACTGCCTCATCTGAAATGTTGAAAATGAGATAATTGCATTGCTTAAAATCGAATTTGCCATGACCGACTTGGGAAAGCTGAGCTATTTTTTGTGGATATCAGCGACTCGATCTGCAGACTCTATGTTTCTATGTCAGCGTAAAGTATGCAGAGAAGATAGTACACAGGGAAAAAATGGCAAACTACAAGATTATGTCCACTCCAGTTGACACTAAATCAAAACTTAGTATTGTTGATGGTAATCCGGTGTCCGATTCCACACTTTACATGAGTCGTGCAGGTGCCCTACAATAACTCACATTCACCAAGCCTGATATTTCTTATGATGTTCAGCAGGTGTGTTCTGTTTATGCATGCCCCTAGGGAGCCTCATTTTACTGCCCTTAAGCGTATCATCCGATACAGTAAGGGCACACTTGATCATGAATTACATTTATACCCCTCTGCACCTACCAGGTTACTATCATATATGGATGCAGATTGGGCAGGTTGTCCGGACATGCGACGCTCCACCTCCGGCTATTGTGTATTCTTATGGGATAATCTAATTTCATGGTCTGCCAAGAGATAGGCCACACTATCACGTTCGAGTGCAGAAGCAGAGTACATAAGTGTTGCCAATGTTGTTGATGAGATCTGTTGGCTCCGAAATCTACTTTTGGAACTTCAGTGTCTGTTGCGTAAAGCGTCTATAGTCTATTGTGATAACATATATGTTGTTTATTTATCTCCCAATCCGGTTCAGAAAAAGCGAACCAAACACATTGAGATGGATATACACTTTGTTCGTGAGAAGGTTGTTATCGGACATGTCAATGTATTTCATGTGCCCTATTCATATCAGTATGCGGATATATTCACCAAAGGACTACCTAGACAGTTATTCATCGACTTCAGATTTAGTCTAAGGGTTCGGCCTCCTCCCGCTCCGACTGAGGGGGTGTATTAGTGAATATTAGTAGAATATTCATCATATATTTTGTAATTATTAGTGGTGTATAATTATGGTAATTCTAGGATCCCCTTTATATTAGGATTTCACATTGTACACACTATATATATTGTATTATTGGGAAATGATTCACAAGGAAGATTAATACAATTCTACATTGACCATTACACCGACAGTCCAGAAATCTGTCAAACCCGAATAACGATCCGATTTTGCATTTCATTCTCCGATCATATAATCCATCCATTACCCGAACATCAATACAACATCCATATCTTTCCTTCCACATTAAAATACTAGGAGAATCCTCAAAATTCGGAAGATACTGCTTATCATAATCCTCCCAACTGATTATTGGCGTTGTCAACGTCTCAAATACCGTTTTACCCACATCAAAGCGCACCAACGTATGACGCAACACAATATCATTTATGTAAGTAAGCCAACCAATACGGCACCCCTTTAATGATGGCATCACAACTTGTCCCGACAATATGAAAAAACATCTTATTTTCCAGCTTTTTCCATATTAGGAAACTCTTCAGTGAACACATTTCTACGTGGTTTAGGACGTCTTTAAATGTCGGCCCTACACAAAAGATTCCCAAAATCAACAAATCCTTTTTCTGGGGTTCAAATGCCAATCCAACCAATACAAAAGAGTGCACTTCCTCAAGGGGCTTGGTTTCAGAAAGCTTCACCATCCTAAACCGCCTCATTGGACAATCACATCACCCCAGGGTGGCTGAAAAAGGCACATAATGCCATTGACAGGACCCGCAACACACACATGGGCGTTTTGGGCCCGTGCGAGCTGTGCTACTGCACAGGACCTCCGAAAAATGAAAAATTTTAGAGGCCACTTTTTTACATTTTTTATTAAGTAGTATTAGTCAAAATTTATTGTAAAAGCACGTAATTCGCAGGTCTTCACAGGTCGTAGCCCAATTTAATTATTGAAATCGTATATTTACTTATATTAAGGGCCCATTTTTACGAATTAGAACAAGTTCCCAAAATGTTTGAGACGGCTCTGAACACACATATGGGGAAAGAAACAAGGATAAGGGTTGTCCAGTTCCACAACCATGATTGAAGCGGGTTGAAAAGTCAGAGTACATGATCAGAGGACTCGCGATGGCGGGTCTTTATAAGAATGGATGAATCAGTGCGCTGCAAAGAGGAGAAGTGCTGGAAATGGGGGACGATGAAGTTGGAATTAGAAATGGTGCTCCGTCATTGCTTGCAAAGGCACCTGAATCGTAAAAGGGTCTTAACAGGGAGACGGGAAAGGATATTACAGATGATTTTTCCGTGGGAATTAATGCAATCTGATGTTGGGTTTGGAGCTCTGTTCTTTGTGTTCTTGGAATTCCCTTTCTTCTTTCCGGTCCCTTTACCTTTAGGCGGCATCTTTCTTGCTGTAAAAGTGGCCAGAAATTGAAGACGATGAACAGCTATGGCCAGGATGAATTCGTCAGGCTAGTATTGACAAAGAAGAGTGGAAAAGGGTCTTTGGGGTTTTGAGGGTTTTACAACTTTCACAAAAGCAGTTATGAATTCCAGTTAGTTAACCGTTATTTCATATTTATAATGTAAGGAGTAGTCCTAAGTCTTCTTTTTCTGTGTTTGTTACATAACTAGTTTTAGTGTCACTAAAACGCCTACATCATTAACTCATTTAATAACAAATATTACAAAAAAATTGGATTTTGCGAGAAACTTCATCGTTAATTCGTTGCTAAATTGCTTCGTAGCTTATAATTTTTTTTTTTTGATAATTCGTCGCTATTTTATCGGTAAATAAGATTAGCATAAAATTTGATTGTTTAACTTTTCATGGGTAACTCATATAGTAGTGAAATAACTTACATATATAAAGAATATTGATAGTTTTCATCTGTTAAAATAAGTGTAACAACAATTATAGTGACCGTTTATTTAGAATATTTTTTAATTTTCTACTATTTCATCTTGTTATTTAAATTTTGCTTTTTACCAATTTGGCACTTAACATTATATAGTAATTAATTTTGTTTTATTTGAAAAAAATTCACCTCTAATATTTTTATTATTTAACAAATTTATTGATTAGGCTAGTGAAATTATTCTGGGCGATGAATGAAATTAAAACCGAAAAACAATTGACTTCATCACCTTCAGAGCAGTGATTGGTGAAGTCGGCTGGAAAAAAAGTATGCAAGACGCCTTTGACTTGTTGAATGAGTTGCCAGATAAGGACCTTGTTGATGGTCTAACCTAGGGGTCAAAAAATTAACCCAAACTCATTTGACTCATCCAAATTTTAATGGGTTTGAGCTAGAGTGATTTTGAGGATGAATTTATTTTGGCTAGTTCAAATTGACTCATCCCAAATCATCAACCCAAATTGACTCATCAAATGAGCCCAAACTGACTCATCAACTATCCTCCCTTCAGAAGTGTAAAAGCTACAAAATTGATTACCTCTTTTTAATTATTTTTTTTAATTTTAACTGTTTAAATCATTTTTTATTTTTTATTCTTGTTTTAAAATTTTAAATATTTTTTCATTTTTTTACTTCAAATTTTTTATAAATAAATTATTTGAACTTTTAATTTTTTTTATTTTTAGTTTCTCAAAATGTTTGAAATGGATTAAGTTGGGCTGATTGGGTTATGACTCATCATTTAGTCCATCTTGATTCAACCCATCTTAGCCCAAACAAGCTTTGGACAGGGTTGGACACTGATCCATATATTGATTCAGCCCATATTGAGCCGCTCAACTTCAGTCCAAATGACCAATTTGCCACCCCTAACCCATAGCAAGCTACCGTGTGAACTTGAAGATGATATTTAGTACAGTATAATTTAAATATCAGGAATTTTTAAAGATATTGCAGAAACTAAAACAAACTTACACGTGTTACTATATTATTTTAAATTGATGTAAATAATACATTGATATCTTAACATAATTAGAGTGACATGCATTAGTTATTGTTGTACAAATGACCAATATAAAAATTGAAGTAGTCAGATGCAACATTATAAAAGGGAAGGAGAAAAAAAGAGTGTTTTTTACCATTATCACAGACAATCAACAAAAACATCATAGCTATCCAACATTGAAAGCGTGAAAAACAAAGAGAAGACTGAAAAAACTCTCGAGAAGAGGACGACGACACTTCCAAGCCTGGAAGAGAAAGAAATTGCAGAGAGTTTGAAATGAGACCATATATAGTAGAAATCACATAAAACTAATATTGATAAAAAAGAGGTAGAATTAACTTAATTCAAAAAGTAAAGAATAAATTCTCAAACGTTTACATCTTTATTCTATAACTAATCAGGAAAACCAATTAGAGTTTTCATTAACAATTTAAAAGCACCTCCTTTTAAAAAGAGATTATAATGTCTTTGGTGAAATGTCTTTGATGTGTGCAGGACATGATCAATACATTATTGTCAAAATGGAGCATTATAAACTGCCAAGTTGTATATAAGGGACTCCAAATTTTGGTTGCACACACATTCTTGAAAGCATAACGTAGATTAGATTGTTTTTTTCAAAGTTTATCCTTCAGTAGTAATGTGATGATATTCAAATATTGTCTCACTGTTATCATCACAAATTACCTCCGTATGAAACGCGGAATTGAAACCAACATGGTGCAAGCAAATACTCTTGTCCTGATCCTTCTCAGTACATTAACTGGGATGGTGTTCATCTCACTAAAGCCATATATGACTTGCTTATTTTTTTATGGGTCATCTTCTCATGTCAACTCCCATTTAGTTATCTGCTAACAAAAGGTAGTAATTCACTATAAATTGAAATTTAGATATTTATACTTGAGGAGGAGGTCACAAGCTATTATCGTAAGGGTAATTCTACAATTTTATAAAGGAAAATGGGATACTCACAACAAAACAACACTGATCTAAAAATCTAATAGATATAATAACCAACATATGTGGTAAAAAGTAGAATCACACATTGTTAACACTCAAAAGTGTTTAGCTTAATCAAGTGGAAGCCGAAGGTGGAAAAGGATTCTAAATCGGTAACGGAGCAGAATCATAGCCGAATCTGTTAGTCCCTACCCTCGGCTAGAAAAGCATCATCGGCTATTACAATAGTTTGGCTGAGTCATAATCCCGAGGAACGGCTGAGACCCACACATACTCAACGCCTCGAAGATCAAGTCAAAGAACCTTCTAAAAAAAGTAGCAACCAACAACAACCTGAAGGGAGTGTCGTCGATCATCCTAGGGGTCCAGGCGAAAAATTCGGCATCACCTCCTCATAGTTGGCTAGTGGATTTCGTGGGTAGTTCGATGGCTAACATAGAGGGTCACGTTTATTTTTCTTGTACTATAAATGTAAAATCACTTGTATAGAGTAAGAACAACACAATCAATCAAAAAACTGATTTTTTATATCTTCATTCTATCTTTATCGCCTTTATTGCACGCTAGCTGTATTTATGCTTCTTACCACCTAGTTTACTCAATCACCATCCTAACGCTTTCTGGAGTAGTTGGGGAACCCATTGTTGGAAGTTAGAGTTTCGCTTCAGGCCCAAATCGCTTAGTTAAGAAATTAATTTGTCATCTGATTTCGTCACGATAAAACGGCAAACATTTCGAAAGGGAACAAATTTGGAACGCCCAGTGGGACCATAGCTGAAAAATCACAAGAATAATCTGGCCGACACATATGTAGAATACAATTTACCTTTTCTCTTCATCTGGTGCAACCGGATGGAAGACCTTGAGGCAACAGGCCTAGCCAATTTAGAGGAAGCAACTTTTAGAGTGGTTTCTTTTGGCCACGATTTAGAGGTTTCTGGGTCCTTCTTTTTTCTCGACGGAATCAGCGGATCACAATAGACATCTAAAGGAGATTGAAAAAACTTCTCCTTAGTCGTATCCCACCAATCATCAAAAGCAATGGTAGTGTTCGCTCTCAGGGGAAACGACTGCCAGTCAAACAGGGCAAGCCTGTCAAGATTATGATCGGCTAACTTCTTTGCTTTTTCTGCATCAAGAATACAACGTTGGGTTGAACTGACAATACTACGGTGGGCCACGACACATGCTGAGTAAGGCCGAATAGCTTTGCTACAAAGTTTGGCCGATATGGCTCCGCGGTAAATTTATTATTTTTAGAAGTGGGCTTCAAACCACCCAACAAATCCCTGACTGTGAGAATCTGCCACCATATAAGAACCATAGTCCTCCGTTGGGAGAAAGTAAGGTCATCATCGGCTACTTGACAGACCCAATCAGGGGTGGCCCATCTCTCTAGGACATGTTGATAATATGTATAATGGTCTTTAGACAGACCATGCAGGGTGGAGACTGCGGCAAAAACATCTTGGGGCACAAGTGGTGTTCTCCGAATGGCATCGACTAATATTGGCGGGTTTAACGGAAAGCGACAATCATCAAATCTATAAGGGATAAACTCAGGAAAATAGAGGGTGATCCACAACTAAAGAAACCACAGGGGATCGACCAAGGTATCCAGGTTTCGAGAATCCTTTAACCTCACCTGGGCATCACCCATAGTCATGTAAAGATAAGTCAAGAAGAGAGATACCCAGCTGATATCCCTCTCCGAAACGGCTAACACCACATAAATTTCCAGCTCTTTTACAACTGCACAAGAGCCCGCACAGACAAAGTATCGGCTAAACCAAAAAAGCAGAAAAACATGATCCTCGGCATCATCTACTGGAAGAGGCGATATTCAACGATTGTTGGTTATAAATTGGTTGTAGCCTGAAGAAGCCTTTGAGACTTTGATGCCTAAATCGACAATATCTATAACGCTTAGGACAAGCGCTTCGGCTTCCAGAATCGGAAGGCCAAGTATCGCCGTCACATCAAGCAGCGTGGGGGTTATCATTCCCCAAGGGAAAACAAAGGCATTTGCAGTGGCCGACCAGTAACCAAGAAATGCATATATAAGACCAATATTGCATGAGGAGTCAAACTCCGACAACATAATGGCGTTATAGAGACCAGTGCGCTTTCATTCGGCTTTTTTGGCCGACTTTACTCGGTCCAACCAAACAAAATAGTTGGTAATCTTGGTCGACCAGATGCACAGACTAGTCGGACAACAGTCGTTGGTGAACCAGTCACACGTAATCGGAAGGTCGTAGTTCGCCAGGCTTAGATGTTGAGAAAAAAAGAGGTCACCTTGTTCAGATGTACCAAAAGGGGCAAGAACCAGTTGCCCATCTATAAAAGCAAAAGTGGGGATTAGGTCACCAGCAGACAAACCGGTGCTATCCGATCCCAAAGATAGAGAAGAAGATGAAGACATGTTTTTTCTGAAGAAGGCGAGAAATTAGGGAATGACCGAGAAGATTAAATGAGAAACCTTTTTTGTGGGGGGATGTCTCTCCTAGGTATTTCCTTTTTCTTGGATATATGATTGACACTCTGTTAGGAGTCTTTTGATCCAAAACGTGCGGCTAATAATCCATCAGAATTGTAGAAGCCGAGACGTTTATGTGGGAGAAAAAATGAGCTTTTTAAAGACCATCATTACATGGAGTTAAGGCAAAAGTAATGGAAATGACACCTACGACTGTCACACGAAATGATGGTCATTTTTTAATACATCAACTCGATAGCCTCACTCAAGTTAATGTAGGGGGTAATTGTTAACACTCAAAAAGTGTTTAGCCGAATCAAGTGACAACCGGAAGTGAAAAAGAATTCTAAATCGGTAACTGAGCGGAATTATAGTCGAATCCGTTAGTCCCTACCCTCGGCTAGAAAAGCATCATCGGCTATTATAGTAGTCTGGCCGAGTCATAATCCCGAGGAACGGCTGAGACCCACACATACTCAAATGCCTCGAATACCAAGTCAAATGACCTTCTAAAAAAGGTAGCAACCAGTAACAACCTAAAGGGAGTGCCGTCGATCATGCTAGGGGTCCAAGCGAAAAATTCGGCACCACCTCCTCATAGTTGGCTAGTAGATTTCGTGGGTAGTTCGATGGCCAACATAGGGGGGTCACGTTTATTTTTCTTGTACTATAAATGTTAAATCACTTGTATATAATAAGAACAACACAATCAATCAAAAATTGATTTTTTATATCTTCATTCTATCTTTATCACCTTTATTGCACTCTAGCTGTATTTATGTTTCTTACCACCTAGTTTACTCAATCACCATCCTAACGCTTTCTGGAGTATTTGGAGAACCCATTGCTGAAAGTTAGAGTTCCGCTTTCGGCCCAGATCGCTTAGTTAAGGAATCAATTTGTCATCCCATAAAACGACAAACATTTCGGAGGGGAACACACATCAAATTTTAATAACCAAACAGAGAAAAATAGCCTTATCATACATCTATATTAAGATGTAGAGAATTAAAAGGGTAAAGGTCAAAGAATTTTGACGAATGAATCTCATAATAAACAATTGACAAATGTAAAATCATAATCATTTACTCGCATCTCTTAATATGGAATGGAAGGAAATGATAGTCTCAGTTTATCACATCGGGCTTCATGGAAAAAAGATGCGACAATTTCCACAATAGCCAAATTTGAACAACACTAAATCCGAAAGATTTCTTTTGATAGCTACCCGAGGGATAAAAAAAGACAAAGATTAGAGAATTTTTTAATTACAAATACATCTATATAAATTTGAATGCATTAGAAAATTATACAATACTTAACATTAACATTGGCAATAAAAAAAATCTACACCTACACCAATAATGAATTTTATTCAAGAAAAAACTAAAGAAGCCTAAACCTAAAAGAAAGCCGCATGAAAGTAAAGAGTTCTAGTCTTAAACAAAGAAAAGCTAAAGAATCATAAACCTAAACAAAGCCACATGCGACACCTAATTAAAGAAATTCTATACATAAATAAATGAGACTCGCAGCGGAGTGAACGCTAAGCTGAAGGTTTGGAGACAGAATCTGGAGTCTAAAGTGTTCAGGCTGAGTAGGATCAAGACAAAATACTTGGAGTGAAAGTTCAGGAACGGGAGCGACCTTGAGACAGGCGTGGAGGTGAGGCTTGATACTCAGGTCATTCCAAATAAAGAGAGCTTCAAGTACCTCGGGTCTATTATCCAAGGGAATGAAGAGATTGATGACGATGTCACACATCGTATTAGGGCAGGGTGGATGAAATGGAGGCTCGCATCTGGAGTCTTGTGCGATAAAAATGTGCCACCAACATAAAGGCAAGTTCTATAGGGTGGTGGTTAGACCGACTATGTTGTATGGGGCGGAGTGTTGGCCGATCAAGACTTTGCACATCCAAAGAGATGAAAGTTGCGGAGATGAGGATGCTGAGACGGATGTGTGGGCATACAAGAAGGGATAAAATTAGAAATGATGATATCCGAGACAGAGTGGATGGCCTCAGTGGAGGATAAGATGCGGGAAGCTAGGTTGAGATGGTTCGGGCACGTGCAGAAGAGAGACATAAATGCCCAGTGCGGAGGTGTGAGAGGTTGGCTATAGACGGGTACATGAGGGGTAGAGGTAGGCCGATGAAGTATTGGGGAGAGATGATTAAACGGGATATGGCACAGGTGCAACTCACTGAGGACATGACCTTAGATATGGGGTTATGGAGGACATATATTAGGGTAGAAGGGTAGTAGGTAGTCCATCGTAGTCCTACCTACGCTTACAAACAGGTGTTGTAGTATTATTATTGTAGGCTCGCTTAGCCTAGCTTACTAGTAGACACAATATTGCCTTATAGTCCCTTGTCGTTCGATTTATGATGCTATGTGTATTTTGTTTGTCGTATTTACTTGCATTAGTTATTGCTTCTTTTTGCTTTTTTTTTTTGTTTCAGAATTCGCTATCATGACTTACGCACTTTGTTTGTCTTACTTTGTTTGGGCTTGTGCTTTGTCTTGAGCCGAGGGTCTCTCAGAAATAGTCGCTCTACCTACCAAGATAGATGTAAGGTTTGTGTACACTCTACCCTCCCAGACCCCACATTGTGAAATTTCACTGGGTATGTTGTTGTTGTATACGACATCCTTTATTTAATCCCTAAAAACTCCAAAAATAGAATTCTATACCTAAACAAATGGCTATATACGACTTTCTTTTTATTTTCTCCCCCAAAAAACTCCAAAAATAACTGTGATTCTTTTTACTTTCCCAAAACTATAAACATTATTAGTGTTTATTATAATTACACATATATTTAATGAGAAAATTGTAAATGACAATTTTGTCAATTGTAGAATTTTTTAATGAAGGACAAAAAGTTCAATCAACATTTCTAAGGTCCTTCGTGCTTTTAATATAATATAGATTATGCGCTCATTTCATCTCATTTTAATTTGTTTGTTGCTTTTCATTTGTTGATGATTAGTTTAATAGATTAACAATTAAATTAGATGGATAATAATTTTTTTTGTTTCCGTCTGGTGTCTGGTATTCGCTATGGAGCCCCACTAATCCCGATTCACGTTGCGTAAATGCTTCCCACCAAGGATTTTTTTCATACTCAGGACTCGAATCTGAGATTTTTGTGAAAATAATAAATGATACTATAAATGAAAAAAGAAATTATAGATTAGTTATGGTAACATTTAAGATATTAAAAAATAACAAAAATGAAATTGCTAATTTTTCAATCAAAATCAGTTTATCTTATACTACTTGCCAAAGAAGAGATTAGCATCTGGGGCGGAGCCAGGTAGGGCTAAGAGGGTTCGGATGAATCCGTTTTGGTGAAAAATTACATTGTATATATATGATTAAAATATTTTTTTTATGTATATATAATTGATGTTGAAACCCCCCTCTTTGACTTCTTCGTGTGTTTACTTCTTCATATCTTGGACATCTCTTAGCAAAAATCATGACTTCGCCACAGATTAGAATAACTAAATTATGTAATGTCTACAATATTGGTCTCGACTTGAGTAAATAAGTAATACTCCCTTGTCACATATTAGTTACGTTGCTCGCACTTTAAGAAATTAGAAATAGAAAATAATTTTATAAGTTGACTCTTATCTCTTTTTGTTAAATATGCACTCTATTTAAGAAAGACTAAGTTAATCTTGTTGATGTATGAACAATCATAATCTTATTGGACTCTTCAAATTTATAATTCATATTATATGCTCCCTCCCGTCCAAAATTGGGATGGATTAAGAAATTCAGTAACTCCTAAAGTTTAAGAAGATTTTTGACTAATATACTCTTAATTATGATTTTCTTTTCTCTTTAGGCTGGCATATTTAAAAGCCGTATTCAAATTCACTTTATTTATTTGTATACAAAAAAATCTCTTTCAAAATACAAGCAAAAATTGAATACAAGAAATAAAATACACCCTAATCTAAGATACAACAAAATAAAATTACACTCCGATTTGAAATAAAATGCACCCCGATCTGACGGGAGGGATCTTCGGTGAAGCTCAGATCTGTACGGAGAGAGAGAGAGGGGTGACCGACACCGGCCAGATCTGGAGGCGAGGCGATGACCGATTTGAGAGGGATCTCCAATCTGGCGGGATGGATCTCCGGCGAAGCTTAGATCTGGACGAAGAGAGAGAGGTAACCGACGAAGCTCAGATCTGACGGTGGTCGTCGTTGCTCCGACGATGATGGCAGTGGGGCGGCGACGGAGAGAGGGACGAAGAGAGAGGTGAGGGAGAAAAGAGATAAATACAAGACATAAACCTAATGTATTTTGGTATAGTTATGTATGGTAATGAATAAATAATTTTTAGCTATATGATGTAATTAAAACAAATTATAATTATTAAATATAATTAGATATAAATTTTCCTAATTTTAATTTTTCGTTTATTCAAGAAGTGTATGTATTAAGTCATTAGAAACCCTAACCCAATGTTATGTTTGTGCCCTCACACGGACAAAGTTACACGTGCATTGTTCCACATATATAAACCCGTGGGTTTAGGCGTGTTTAGGGTTTAAGGCAGAAAGAACACTAATAAGATGGTTGCAGACAAAGGGAAGAAGCAGAAAGTGGATGAAGAAAACAACATTGATGGTGAGCTTGTTTTCTCCATTGAAAAATTGCAAGAAATACAAGACGAGCTTGAGAAGGTAATCCATTTCTTTCCAATTGTTTATTTTGACGGAGGCGTATACTGCATCTAGTGCTTATACTCTACTAGTTTTGAGTCAATGGATAGAAAATGTTATTACTATTTCTTTGTGACCACAATGGGTTCACCTCCCATAAGAAAAAAGTACCTTTATATTGTTTCTAGCAGAGAATTTAGTGTTAGTAGCTTCTAAATAGCGTCCAATTATGCTTTTGTGAAGCACATGTTGTAAGTGGAAGCTTGTCAGCCGTATGTATAGCACTCGATTTCCTCCCTTGTCTGGACATTTTTTAAACCTGCGAATATTTAATCTTTACAATAATTGCTTAATCGTATTCGTTCAGCCTTTGCAAGTTGATGTCTGTGACTGTGAAATACTACTTTGTGGTTTCCTCTTGTTGTGGGCCGCGAGTGTCATCTTTTTACTGAACTAATTGTGAATGTTAAGCTTGAATCAACAGTGACTCAGTGAGTACAACCTTGTTTAAATATATTTTTCTTCAATGCAAACAACACATACTAGATAAGCTACTTAAGGAATAAATTTTTAGTGTAGGCTGGCAAGATTATATCCAAGTTACAACATGTAATCATTTACTTGTCATAAAGAAAAAAAGGATTGTCTTCATTAATTTTTGTGATTTGGGGCATCTTGTCTTTTTTTTTCCTTGTCATGTTTTGGATATGTTATGAGCCTGTCCTATGTTTTAGTTCCTTTCGCATGATCGGTGATCCATGTCTTTCTCTCTGTGGTGAAAGAAAGGCCAAAATTTGGCATATAAGTTTGATAAGAATAACAACTGCTTTGCATCTATGGGTGCCAATTCACATTTCTGTTTTGTTTTCCTTTTGAGTTAAGTTTCATTATTCTAATCCATCATTTTGTTGTTTGATATTACAAGATTTATTAGGATAACTCATCGGAGGAATAATCTAGTTACTTGATCTCCTCCTTTAAAGTTCAATTTGCATAACAGCATAGGAGCGTATTTCTAAAATCATAACCAGTTTAATCCAAAACAGTGAAAAGAACTTATACTTTCACCTTATAAGAAAAAACAGTGAAAAGAACACAGAACTGGGACAAATTCTATATTGGTAGCACTGTTTGATCTTCCTTTATAAGCAAGATGACCATGAAAAGATGTGTATAATAGCCAAGAACCTTGGCTCCTAAGCTTCTCGTTCTTTGCATGTATGTGGTAGAATCAGTGTTTAGGATGGCGAGAGGCGAGGCGTGGCGACAAGGGCTTGCCTCACGCCTCATGGCGAGGCGTGGCGAGCGCCTTTTAGAAGCGAGACGAGAATTAACACAAAAAATTAAAATATTAAATATGCATATATAAATACCCAAAAACTCAAATACTCAACAAAATTCTAGCAAATATTTCAATTGAAAAACTAAAAGTAGATAGTTGATACTAAAGTCTAAAAATCTCCAACTAGATAGTTAATAAGTCATAAGACATACAAATTCAAAACCAAGTTATAATGAAGCAACATCTATTCTTCTTCAAGATCTCCAAATTCTTCAACCACAAGAGTGTTAGCATTATATTGGCTCTCATCTTCTTCATCCTCAGTGTCTTCATCAACTAGGGATCGACTTGAACTTGAAGCCACCCCTTTATCCTTGTTCATTGAACTTGAACAACTCGCTCTAAGACCATATATATACTCTCAACTCCACTTGACGAAGCAACAATACCCCAAGTGAGACCACCATCTTCTAACTCTCTTTATTCTGTTTTGTTTTAAGTTACACGTTTTTTTTAATTAAAATGCGTCACCATGCTCGCCATTCGCCACAACCCGCCTTACTTGCCATTATATCCTCGACCTCGCCTTTTACAAAACGTCACACCTTGGCTGTTAATGGCGATGAAGGCTCGCCACGCCTCGCCTCACGCCAAAAGGCGTAAGGCGCTCGCCTTCCTAAACACTGGGTAGAATCTATAGCATATAATTCAATTCCACAAGACGCACAGGAATATGAGCTGTTTGTCATTTTGTTATGCTTCTCATTCAATTGAATGCTCAAGTCTTTTGATTTTTATATATCACCTATAAGGCTTATGTAATTTCGTTTTTACTAAACTTTGACATTATGGTCATCTCCGAATTTAAACAATCTCTCCTTTAGAACCGCAAGGGAGCTTTTCCATCATATGGCTGCTCTCTGTATGTGCATAATGTGTCACCTTGACGTGGTGGAAGTCATCAGTTCGAGCCTGATTATCCCTAAGCCCAATGTGAGTTTTTCTAGTTGAGTTTACTCCCCCGCCGTCTTACAATGAGAATGGATAAGAGGCTCGTGGGATTGACGTGGGGGGAGGGATGGCTATATTTTCGGAGCGAACTCCAGGCGAATATGTGCAATTGTGAAAATTGATAACAATTGGAATAGATGCCGACACTTATTGATGCAAGCTCTCTTTATCCATAATTTTCCTGTGTGCCTCAACCAACTTGCCTAATAATTAGTTCAAGGATACATGTTCCATTTCGATAAAGGGGAAACCTTAATTTATATTCTCTAGGTGTAAAGAAGCATCTCTATACACATGTGGAGTGTTTATATTCGAGCTTTTGCTAGTGTGCTCACAAGTCACGATAATAGCTGGCTGTCAGGGTATATTCTAATCTAGGTGAAACAAAAATAAAAAAATATTGAACTTAGAGTTGATTGCTTGATTTATTTTGTTGATTAATAGTTTGTCTTACATGGACATCAACTCATAACTGCTCTCTTAGATCCAAATGTTTGATGAATCTCTTTAGTTGGAGCAATCTTTCCCTAGTAAATGATGTCATCCCCCTTTTAGATTTTATCAGCTCCCTCTCAATGGCAGCCTTGAGTTTTTATTTTGGTTCTTAACTCCCAACTCATACTTGCTTTTTGCAGTATCTGGAGTTGTAACAATATGATTTGTAATAATTTATGCATCTTCTTGATGCCTTTTTAATACACCAGCTTACTTCATCAAAAAACATAGTGTTGTACATGTTAACTAATGAGCATTTTAATTTTGCTATCAGATCAATGAAGAAGCAAGTGATAAAGTATTGGAAGTGGAACAGAAGTACAATGTGATCCGCAAGCCTGTCTATGATAAGCGAAACAACATCACTAAAACTATTCCGGACTTTTGGTTGACTGCTGTTAGTGATCTTATCCTGATACTTCCTTATCTCTATGTTGCTAAAATTCTGAATTGCTTCTCATTTAATTAAATTGTTTCATTACTTGCAGTTTTTGAGTCATCCTGTCCTAGGTGAACTTCTAACTGAAGAAGACCAAAAGGTTTGATTCTAATTTGTTTTTATAAACTATTATTCTAGATTATGACTGGGGGTGGCAAAATTAACCCAAACCCAAATGATCCGCCCAACCCGCCCAAGGTTTCATGAGTTTGGGCAAGAGTGATTTTGATGATGAGTTGGTTTGGGCAAGAGTGATTTTGATGATGGGTTGGTTTGGGCTAGCCTAAGTTGACCCATCATAAATCAACATCCCAAATGAATCCATGATGATGCCCAAACTTGACCCACAAAAATGGTCAATCTTAACGATTAGAGCTCCCCTCTATATTAAGATTTTTGTTTATAAATAATTATTTAAAAAAATTCTTTATTATTCGGAACAATAAAAATACACCAATGCACCCCAACCACCCACCACACTATCCATCCACCCTACCTCTCCCCTACACTAGTCCCCACCCAAGCACTGAACCACCCTCACATCTCTGCCCCTACCTTGCCTACTCCACCCCACCCCTACCTCCCTACCACTTCTACCCCATCTACCCCCACCTCCCGCCCTACTCAATTCTCAAATTTCTATTTTATATTTTTTTTACTTTATAAACAATTTATAAAAAATAAATTTTTTTTTCTTACAACCCCCCCCCCCCAAACCCCGCGTCCTTCCCACACCTACCCCTCTATCCCCACCCCATTTCCCTACCCCATCATCAAATTTCTATTTCATATTTTTTTTACTTTTCTAAAAAAATATGAATTTTTTTCTTACCTCCCCCCCTACCGCTCGAAGCCCAACCTACCCTACTCTATCCTCAAATTTCTATTTCATATGTTTGTTACTTTTATAAAAGAATTATTAAAAATATGAAATTTTTTCTTACCTCCCCCCTCACCCTTCACCCCATGCCCTACCCCATCCTCAAATTTCTATTTCATATTTTTACTTTGATAAAAAAATATGATTTTTTTTCTTACCTCCTCCCTCCCTACCCCCTCCACCCCATGCCTCCATCCTCAAATTTCTATTTTATATTTTTTTATTTTTATAGAAAAATTATTAAAAATATGAAATGTTTTCTTACCTCCTCCCCCTACCCCCTCCACCCCATGCCTTCCCCCATCCTCAAATTTCTATTTCATATTTTTTTAATTTTATAATAAAATTATTAAAAATATGAAAATTTTTCTTACCCCAAAAACCCCGCCCTCCCACACCACCTCCGAAGTTTTATTTTATATATTTATTTTACTTTTATAAACTTTTTATAAAAAATGAGAAAAATTTACTTAACCCATCCCCCGAAGTTTTTACTTTATATATTTATTTTATTTATATAATTTTTTTATAAAAAATAAGAAACTTTTCTTATCCCACTACCCAGCCTCCCCTCTCACCTCCACCCCACTACCCCCTGCCCTCCCACCCATTATTATATATATATATATTTTGCTTTTATAAAAAATGAAAAAAGTTCTTAAAAATATTATTCTTATTTTAAAAATAAATATATGGAAAAATCAAATATCATACAAAATAAAAATAACATCATAGAAGGTAAGTTTGAAATTTGTAAAAGTAATGGGTCAAGTTGGGCTGATTGGGTTATGACCAATCATTTAGCCCATGTAAGCTTTGGGCGGGTTGGGCATTGACCCATTCTGACCCGCCCAATTTCACCCCAAACGGCCCATCTGCCACCCCTAATTATGACCAACTCTACTGCTATTTTTGGCCAAGTTTTTTAGCAATGCTGAAGTTTTTATTATTTTTTACAAGTCAATGCTGTATTAGCAACGAGACTCTCTACTATAATCTATAATAAATTTTGACTTATCCTTTAAATGCTTCTTGAGTTCTGCATTTCAAAATGTAACTGCCTTATCCGATGCTAGATCTTCAAGTTTCTAAGTTCTATTGAAGTGGAAGAATCTAAAGATGTGAAGTCGGGCTATTCGATCACCTTTGTAAGTTTTCCCCTACATGGAATTAATGTACGTCGATATATTGTTACTCTCTCTGTTTCAAAATGTTTGTCTTAGTTTTCTTTTAGTCCGGTTAAAAAAGAACGCCTCTTTCCTTTTTTTGCAACTCTTTAATTTCAACTTTTCACATGGCACGTTACGACCACAAGATTAAAGGGCATTTTAGTACATTCGACATATCTTTAGATAACAACCACAAGATTCAAAAGTCTTCTTTACTTTCTTAAACTCCGTGCCAAGTCAAACCAAGTCAAACATTTTGAAACGGAGAGAGTGCTTTTTTTTTGGAAATTCAGAATGACGATCTCCTCTTTTTTAACAGAACTTCAATGCAAATCCTTACTTTGAAAATACAAAGCTCTCAAAGACCTATACCTTCCTTGAAGATGGACCGACAAAGATTTTTGCGACAACAATAAAATGGAAAGAAGGCATGGTGAGTTTCCATTTTGCAGCTTGACAGATGTCACACATTCTGAACGTTCCCTATTTCATCATGTTAATGATATCGATTGACTCTTTGAAGGGCATTCCTAATGGAGTTGCACATGAGAAGAATGGAAACAAGCGACCTCATGCTGAGGAAAGGTGAGTTTACTTATTTCTAGCATTTCTATGTGATCTATTTTTAATCAACTTTGGCTATTTATTGATTTTATGCTAACACAATGCTCCGTAACATCCTCATATAACAACACTCTTTATAACAATTAACATCCAATTTTTTTCGGAATCGATTTTTTATATTGTATTTTACCTCTCTACAATATCTTTTTACCTATAACAACAACTGTCTATATAACAATACATTCTTTGTAAAATTATCCCTCTATAACAACTGTTTTCTTTTTTGGTAATATAGTGATTAATCATCTTTATAGAATTAGAATCTTTAAGATTACCAATAATTCATCTAGAGATTTTGATAAAATATTTTGATACTTTAATACATTATTTATGTCAAAGAATATCATATGTATATATATTTCCATCATTAAAAGATTTTTCTTCGTTATACCAAGTGTCATTAAAAATGAAAAGTTAGGTTTTATGCATCTTTTGTGCCTATAACGACGAAATATTATTTAAATATCAATGTTGTTATAGGTGTATAACAACCATTCGCTATAGCAGCCAAATTTTTTTAGACCCAACGATTCTGTTATAGAGAGGTTGACTGTATATGGTTGGAAATGTGGTTTGGCTAAGGTTTGATAGTATGCTTACTCGTCTCAAGCTTTGTTGATGATAGCTTCAGTGTTTGTTGATGCACATTATGACACACACGGTGCATAATTGGTCCATTGTAGTTCAAACTTTCGAATAAGTTACACCTATTGTTCTAGACAATACTGGTTTATGAATTTAATTAAGAACTTATTTGCTATTTTAACATAAGGTGTGGTGTTTTATTTCTTCTTCTTTTTTTTTTTTTTTACTTCAATGCCTTCCACAACATTTTACTCTCGTAATTATTTTTTAGACATTTATTAATATTGTAAGAAATAAGTGCACATTTGTCGTTGAATGTTTTTGTCACTTCTACTGGTTTTTGGTTAGCGGTGACACTGAGCTTTGTCACCATAATAATAAAAGAAGCTGAAATTCTTCTAGAAAACATGAAGATAGTGTCCCAATTTATGTGACTCTTCCCATTTTAGTCAGTCTAAAAAAGAATGACACCTTTCTATATTTAGTAACAATTCAATTTTAAATTTACCTTTTTATCCCCAATGAAATGATTTCTAGCCACACAAATTTCTATGATTTGTTTTAGACTAAGTTGCGTGGACTCTTCACTTTTGTTGCCGAACCCGTATCGGATTCTCCAAAAATGCACTACTTTTGGAGTGTCTGACACGCACCCGTCGATATTTTAGAAGTGTCTGAGCAACATAGGTTTTAGACCACAAATTTCAAAAGTATTCTTTTATTTCTTAAACTTCGTGCCCAGTCAAACACCCTCAGAAAATGGGACGGAGGGAGTACTAATTAATGCAGCTATAAAATACTGTAGTGGTGGTGCTGTAACTGGACTTATGTTGTAGTCTTTTCTTGATAAACATTGGGATGAGATAGTTCTGGTCATCCTCGCTCAGTTACTTTCCCTCTTGGGGTCTTCTATGCAGCTTCTTTACATGGTTTAGTGAAGTCCATCAAAAAGATGAGGAAGAGGATGAGGCTCTAGAGATTCAGGATGAGGTATATGTTTATATCTTCTGCAGATTACTTCACGGTGATTTGAAATTCCAACTTTCTATCTTTTTTTGGGGTGGGTGGGGGGTGGTATGTTGCTAATTTTGGTGCACTGAGGTATCATTTTTGCTGAAGATTTTCATTTTGACGCTTTATACCTTTGACGCTTTTGCAGGTCGCTGAGATAATTAAGGACGACTTGTGGCCAAACCCGCTCACTTACTTTAACAATGTTAGTCCCATTCAAGCTTCCTTCCTGTTTTCTTTGATTGAGATTTAGTCGTAAAACATGTTTGTTCTTTGATAACACCATCTAAGAATTATTATACCACAGGAGCCCGATGAAGAAGATTTTGATGGCGACGAGGTAAAACTGGTTCACAAGTGTCATATCTATATTATGGATAAGTACATGAATACTTAGTTTACTGTGACTGTAATGTGTGCTTCTCTTTGGGCTTTCAGTATTTTTTGAGTATTTCTTTTCCTTATTAACCTCTAGCATTATCTCTTCAAATAAGTTGTCTGATTGTTGTAAATAATGTCGGATATTCTTCCTAAGTGATGGATCAGCTTCTTAAGGTAGGCACTTCCGAATGTTAAAAGATAGTAAGTAAGGGTCATCGAGGGTGGAAGAAAACTGTGGAGTCGAGTGGAGCTTGAGGTAGTAACTACCTTATCACTAGAATTCAAGTGTTTTGTCCTGCTTGCTGCCTTGGGTGAATTATATTGTTGAGTAAGCTTGCTGTAAAGTTGGTAATAGGTTGAGGGCTTACTAAAGTAGGAGTTTTTTCGTTGAAGTTGGAAAAAAAGAGTAGTTGAAGTTGAAAAAGATTTGGAAATTAAAGTTGTGTTTGGATGTCTTTTACTTGGAAAGAACATCGAAATTTTGTGAGTGAATCATTATTTTGCGTTAAAGTACTCCTCAACCCAGTTTTTCAAATTTCAAACTTTCTATTTAAAGCGAAGTTGAAATAATGGATCGAATTTGATAACCAAACACTAATGTGCAAATATTATTGCAAATATGTATGGACAAACATGTAGCTTAAGCGCGCTTTTGGGGAAAACTATTTGTCAGGTGTAACTCCCTTTATCCTTTTCCTTCTCCCCACACACTGTGTCAATTCACTAGAGTATTCTTGGGCTTTTCAAGAATTTTCCTCATTTTTTGTCTTCAATAGAAGCATTAATTCTAAGGATAGCGTGGTTACTCTATGGAGGCTTCAAAATCCTAAGATCTGTGACTTCTGACATCTTTGTCATGACAGTTCCTTTTTTAGGGCTTCAAGCTACATGTTCTAGATTATATGTGAGCAGTTTTCAGCTTGGGTTGTGAGCATAACTCAGATGATTAATTGACCATGCTTTCCACAAGGCTACTAGTTTTATATCAAGCAAAAGTAGCTAAGAGGGACTGGGAAAACATGACACTAGAGGGTGAAAGCGAAGGGGTTGATGAGGGTGTTATTTGGTTGATGATTCAACAAACATCTTTGTCTTTTGCATAAATGAGGCTGATGTATCTTTGCTTTTTGCAATAATGAGGCTGATATCAAGTTAAGAGGATATAAAGCAGGCCTTAGAATATCATAAAGAGAAAAGATTATGTTAGGTTTGGACAAGATGGGAGGTGTAATTGTTAAGCTTTAAGAGACCAGATTTTCTTCTACCTATAAACACATCTTAATCTCAAAAACACCGGGGTTATAATAATTACAAAAATTATTATATATATTTTAAATTGTTAACATGTATTCCTCAGCATTAAGGGTATGCTGGCTACCTCCAAAAAAGTGAGATTACAAGGAGAAATTAATTACAAATCTCCTAGGAAGTCCACTATATGTACTTCATCATCTATACATTGTTCTTCGCACCAAATACATAGAGAGGTAATACAATTCCATTTGATCTTCCGGATGGTGTTGGATCTGCCTTCAAAACCCCTTTCATTTCTCTCCTTCCAAATGTTCCACCAAATATAGAATGGTATAGTTTTCCACCACCTCTTTTGACTCTTGCTCCCACCTCTGATCCAACAACTCAGTAAATCTGCGGTGTGCTCTGGCATTGTCCAAGCCTCTCTAGCCAGACTAATAAAGAGAGCCCAGATTTAGGATGTTACCCTAATAGGCTTTTACAACACCACTGACCTTTATTTCCAACATCCCACTCACACATAATAGGAGTGCTCATCTAATAAGAGAAACATATTCTCATCTCATCTCCACAATTATTCATACAGGGAAGTAGACCGTGAGACAACATACTATGAGACCTAAGTGCTATACAACTGTTAGGAGTATATAGACTCTCGTCGAGTGCAAACCTGCAAGTAGATCATAATGTATGCAACGCTTAAGAGCATATGAATCACATTTGATATAATCCCAAAATCTCATATATCATTGATTCTTGTATTCATAAGTTATAACTAGTGTACCAATGAATACAAATTAATGAGATTCCATTGGTGACTTCCTCTTCTCATGATCCCCTTAACACTGACTTAACTGCTTTTCTAGATATGCTCCGCCAGACCAAATCTGTGTTCATCGTCTTTTAGAAACACACCAAGATAGCTAGCATCAAACTAAGTCTCAAGTATTTGATCGAAGTCACTAAGGGTTCCCATCGTAACTCTGAATTTTCCTATCAGGACTAAGGGTACAAATCTTAAGCCACCATAAAAGCTGCGGGTCTCTCACAACAATAAGTTGAGAATGGACTTATGTTAACCCAATTGGTTGACATTAGCGCACATGGTATAAAACACGTGCTACAGTATTTTCTCGTAAAGAATGTTGCACAGATGATATTACGACACCATAAGTATCTAAATATGATTGTGGTGGACGATCGTGATAGTTAATGATGGTGGTGAATGATGACGACAATTGGTGATATATAGTGGTGGCTGATGGTGGTGATTGTCGGTAATGATTAGTTTTTGTGATGGTAAATGGTGGTAGCGATTGTAAATGGTGGTACAAATAAATGTGGTGATTGATGGTGGTGACAGTTGTGCATGGTGTTAGTTGATAATGGTTGGCAGTGGATGGAGTAGCGGTGAACTACCATTTTTGTAGAAATTCTTGAATAGATATATTAATGATATTAAGGGTTTGTGGTAGATTTTAATCATTCAGATCTGTATAGACCCATTAAGTGGTTGTAAAATTTTAAAACTTCTGAATATCTAAATGATTAAGATTCAGACCTAAAACGCATAACACTCATTATGACTATGATCTGAATGATTAAGATTAAGCCCTTTATTAAGTGCAAACATATGAGACCTTAGATGGGTCCAACTTGAAGAGAAGAAGCGAGTCCATTGATAGACGGATATTTTTGGAATGTTGTTGGAGGACTGCACCTGCGACAACACATGCTAAGATCTTGTTGGAATATTTTGAGCTTTGAAGGTAAGGTTGCGTACAACAGACCCTTGTGGTCCGGCCCTTTCCGGACCTCGCGCATAGCGGGAGCTTAATGTACTGGGCTGTCTTTTTTTATTGGCATGTGGCGGCGCGCGGAGGGCTCTTCGCTTTTTGCTTTCTAGGATTTGGTCACCATAAACTTCCAATCCTAGTAGCGGTGTTGGTTGATGCAACAATACTAAGGGAATCAAATGATTAGTTGCACCTTTGTCTGGAAAATGTACAATGATGAAATTTTCTGAATATCGTTGGTAAATGCGCAATGATAAATCCTTGCACAAGTTGTGATACCATATGTGGAACCAAAGAATACTGGAAAGAATAATGAGAGAAAGCTTAGCTGGATTATTTTCACAGGCTTCTTGGTGTCTAAATACAGATGCACAGTCCTATTTTAGAATAGGAGAGAAAATCAAGGTTGCTAAAAAGAATCTATCTAATTGATTCCTACTCTACAATGTCACAATATTCTTAACACCTAAAATAGAATTTAGTTGAATGATTGACAAACATATGTTGTTCTTCGATGCTGTGTATAAAGTGGAGTTATCCTATGGTTGAATTGTTTCCCGGTCATTGGTAGAGAATGATCATTATAGTGCCCTTCTTTTTTTTTTTTGGCAGAGGAATGTCTTATTGACATGTGCATTGTAAATTCTCGGGAATGGGGCACAATTTCTTGTTACTTTCCTATTGTCAAATGTCGGTTATATCAGGTGAAAAAGAATTGTGTACAATGGTTCTTGAGGCTCTTTTCAAGAGCTTAACGAGTCGTTATAGCATAAAATTTTATTACTAGCTTTATAAGTCTTCACCATGCTATTAAGATTGGGGATAATCTTTTTCTGTCAGATTGTTGAATTGGTTGATTTGACTTGAATGCTAAATGCTAATGCAGGGTAAGGACAGTGAAGGCTCTGAAGACAATGAGGAACAAGATGAGGAGGACGAAGATGGTGATGAAGAATGAAAGCAGATAAACCGTTAAACACCTCTTATCTTAGGATCTCGTTTTCAGTGGTTTAATCATCAGGGTTTGGTGTTGTAAAGAGGCTCTGAATGTTGCAAAAGATCAAAATTACAGTGCTGACTATTCGTTTTTTCTTCTTCTACGGTTATAAGCAAATATCTATTTCGAGAGGTTCTCTGAACCTTTTTTCATATAGGCTTGGCTTCAAATTTTGCTTCCCCCCCCCCCTCTCCCCACCCCACCCCACACACACACACAAAGAAAATAGACGAAAAATAGGTTCTGAATATTGCAAAAGAACGGGACTACTGGTAAGTGGTGACTACTCTTTTCTTCTCTGAGCATTCAACAGCTAATTCTGGTTAATCAAGAGTTTAACCTTGGAAGAAACTGGACCTGTGGTTGAACCGATTATTGGAGTTTAGTTAAGGAATCTATTCTATACCAAATAGAATGAAAGCTTAAATTAGAAACAGGAGAATTCATCAGTACATGATTTTTCCCTTCATTACATACATGATTTATCAGGTGAAAACTAATGAAGTCCGAGCATGCAAATCCTTCGTCTTGAAACTCAGTACCTGCACCGTGAAGTACATGCCTCGAGCATGTATGTAAAGCAACTGAGAGAATAAATAGAAACATGAAATAATAGTAACATGACATTGCTTTTTGGAGCCTGCTATTTGTTTGCTAATTGATAGATGAAAAGTATGTACGTTACCGAGTAATGGGAATCTTGACATGTCATTACAGATCGCATTTTGCCAGATTTGAGCAGAAGCTATGAATATAATATACCTTTGCATCTCACCACTTGTTGTCTGAGAGTTTGAACGAGAAAAAGATAAAACATGGTCTAAATGGAAATTTTGCAAGGATAAATAAAGAAGAAACTCGTCTACCTAGTCACAGATTTATACATAAAGATGGACATAATTTCATAATTATTCGCACAACCAAAGTAGAACTACTACTGGCATATTTAACCAAATATACAACTAGATAATCAAACAAAAATATAGAATTTTAATTGTCGCTAGGTAGCTGAGGCAATGGTGATTAATGTTGTCTTGTCTTCGTGCCTGGCAGGAGGATTTAGCTTTTCTTTCACTCTCACACCAAAGTAGTCTTTATATTGGAATCTCCTATACTTTGGCAGCTCTTCGATGTCTTTACTAAATTGTGGCAATGGTTCCACCCATTTTTCTCCACTCAAATTGTAGAAAAATACAAAAACGTAGCGGCTTTTTCCCTTGGGCCTTACAACTTGGTGGAAGGGGCTCACAAATTTGTTGTTCGTTAGAACCTGCCGTGCATGCACACATTCGAGCAGTTAGCAAGGCAAATTAATTCAATTACATATTTTTAAGTGAAAAACTAATTAAGCCCATGACTTTAAATTTGTTTGTTTACCTGAAGAACGACGCAAATATGGTAGACTAAGGCACCCTTAATTGGAGCCACAAGTATCCATTCCCCATTAATGAGAATTTCAAGACCTCCAGCATCATCCTGAAATACGGGACTCAAAACAGTGGGGTCCTGGTGGAAGGTAGCACCGTTATCTTCACTTTCAGTTGCTGGAAAGTAACGATAACTCAACAAAATATCCATACATCTGTCGTTGTTGTAATCTTTGAGGAAGTTTGGAGGGAGACCTAGGCAATCGTTTAGAATGCCCTCCAAGAGTTGGCATGTCTCCGAGAATTTAGTAAACAATTCTTCCATAATGGGCCTGTAACGCGATTCAAAAAAAGAGAAGGATGAAACTCTTAGCGAGAATCAGCATAAGAAAATGAGTAAAGTTTTGTTATGAAATTCTTACCGGATATTCGGTGGATTGGTAGGAAAAACATTGGCAGTGGTTCCAGGGGGACACATGAATAAATATTCATTCTTATCATCTTTGTGCTTGCGGTAACCATGAGGAAGTGGAAGTGGAACATCTGATTGTTCAGTGTGAAATTTGAGTTTATCCTCATATGGGAGTTGAAAGAGTTGTTTGCACAACTCCATAGCTTGGTTTATCAAGTTTATGGGTACGCCATGGTTTATTACTTGAAATAAGCCGTAGTCTGAGCAGGCTTCTTTGATTATTTCTTTGACTTTTTTCTTGCTCTCTTCCTCTTCATCCATGAAGAAAGTACAGAGATCAATGGACTTGCCATCCTTTGATTAATTGCTAATTAAGTTGATTCTAATGTGTAAGCAACTTAATGTTGATCTTTCCTTTAATATCTCTACACCTTCCTTAATTGATAGTCCCTTTTTATACCCAAGCCGCCTTAAGAGAACAAACAGAAAGCAATAACCTTTGGCGTGAGGGATTAAATTTCTCTTTGGAGGCTGCATGTTATATTGTGAGTGCAGTAACGTGGATGTGTCAGTATTGTTCCCTTCGGTTCAAGGAGGTCACTGTTCAATTATTAACACAAAATATCCCAAGCAAGTTAAGATATTGCTACTTTGCTTTTCTGGGCTCCATCCCCATTTATGATTGAACAAGAACTTTCTGACAACCTATGAAGATCACAAGTGTGAGGACAAATTAATCAACCAAAGTCAGCAACAATAATGAGAGAATCTTGGGTAATTTTCATGTGTTTTATAGGTTTTTGGTTGTTAGATTCCTAGGACTATCGAGCATGGAAATGCCAATAAGTCTGTCAAGGTTTACAGTAATAATTGATGATTCAATGTTCATGAATTCTTTAACTATATCCATCATAGACATATGCCATCCAATATTTGTTCCTAATGTCAAGCATCTTTTCCCTTACATACATGTGATTGTCGTGGTGTAATATCTCGTACGTTCGCAGTAAGACGTGAACTGTGCAACGAATGTCATGAGAGTTGATCCCTAAAGAATTTTGGATGTACATAAGTGAATCCATGAAAATTTCGTTATTAGAAAATGTCGACGTCAACAGTCGAAGTGAAGGTCGCTTGTAGTTAAGTTTTTCAGAATATGTTTGAACAAGGTCCAATTATCAGGGAGTGTAGTAACCTGTGTATTTTGAGTTAGGGGGTGATCCATATATCAAATCAAAGGTCTAAAAGTTTAGTTTCTAACGCTACAAATCGTTTATCGATATGACGTCGGAGTAGGAAGTTATGAGCATTTTACAGCAAATTGTCTGAGCGGGAATTGGACCTCGCCGAGCGAGCTCCAAAGCGAGAGTGTTTATCACTTTGAGCTTCACTTATCAAGAAAGGATGAGTCGATGGAGTACCTATATAAGTTGAGGATCAACTCAATATGTAATTTGATCAGTTCTTCAAGACCGAAATTCCCCAATCCCCTCCACAAGTTCTTCTAACTTTAAGGAGCTTCTAAGGTAAGTAAAGCCAATTACTTCTGTCATCAACCCCGTGGCGGTGGCGTAGCTCTTCTCATCCTTTTGATAGTTGTATCAGAGCTTTATTCTCAGCGAAGTAAGGTGGAAAATGAGCATATCTTGATAGCTAAGGTAAGGCCTTTTCTTCTCCTTGCGTGTATTAGCTCGTGTGAGCCTCATTTATGTTTTTTTAGTATGAACTCACGGGATGGCGATCGAAAGCCATGAGATCAATTGTTTAAGTTGAATTTGGGACTGTTCTTGATGTATTAAAATTTTGGAATTGTTTTGATGGTGGTTTAGGTGTTGTATTTGGTCATCTTGAAATTTTGGGATGAAGAAGGGCGTTGAGAAACGTCGTATAGTTGTTGTATAGCTAGCTTGCCGCTCGTCGGTCGGTTGATATGTCTCCTTGTAAATTGAGTCTAGTGTTGTTTCTTGTAGATTAACTTGTAAGGGAAGGTCTATTCCATAGTCGTGTTGAAGGGTTGACACTTAAGGTATGTAATGCCTATCATTTTCTTCATTCGACATGAATCCTTAGAATACAATTTCTTCAAAGGAGCCTAAAGGAGGGAACTATCGTAAATGCTCTATTCCCGTATTTGATGCCCATTTACTGTCTCAGTTGTTCATGACATGATATTGTTCTGTTACTTTCTCTACTTCATAAACGAATAGATTTTAAGAAACGAGTCGTCATGGAAACTCTTTTCAAGTACTTGATAGTTGTCCAGCTCGTTCAGTTGTCTTGCGTTCATGATTATCAAGTCCTTATTCCATCGTACAACAACTTAATTGATTCTCGAAAGTAATTGGACTCCTTAGTCGTATTGTTCACAAGTTAGTAATATCACCCGAGCAATTGAATTGTTTCCAAGACATTCCTAAGATAATGAGGTAATCGAAAATGAACTAATCATGCTAGCTATGCATATGTATACTAGGGTGATAGTTGACTATAGTACGTGGCCGAATGGGCTTATACGTGGATACAATTTGTTGGCGTATCAAGACTTATTTGCTAGCCCATAGAGGCTTATTTGCTGGCCATCGATACTTATTTGCTATCCCACAGAGGCTTATTTGTTGGCCACAGAGGCTTATTTGATGGCACATTGAGGCTTACTTGCTGGCGTATCAAGGCTTATTTGCTGGCCGTCGAGGCTTATTTTTTGGCTCATAGAGGCTTATTTTTCTGGCCACCGAGGCTTATTTGGTGGCCCGCAGAGGCTTACTTGTTGGCCCATAAGGGGTTATTTATTGGAAGGGTGTTGGCTGTACCTATATATATATATATATATATATATATATATTAGGCCCGATGTCGCATATTGTATCAAAGAACTAATAACAATTTTATAGTGTGCACCTCACATGGGCTTGCCAGGTTCCATCACAATTATTGTCATTATTTCATTTATATCTACTAGAAGTTTATATACTCATATTGTTATGCTATCTTCCTTACATACTGTCAAGATCCTTTTTAAATATCGTGGTGGCACCTACACTTTTTTCATCGGTACGCGAACCGCTCCCCAATTAAATAATATGAATATAATAAGAAATGCAAAATTAATAAAATACTTAAATAAACTGTTTGATCATCATATAAAATACGAAAAGATAAGTTTGAGAATCATAAGTACAACACCAAGAATCTAGTCAATAATACAAAAGCTTTAAACCGAATACAAGTATGAATAAATGACAACATAAGCCAAGTGTCTAACAACAAAGTACGAATGGCTGAACATGTCTCTCGGAACCAAATAAAAGACAAGGAATGATATAGGAGCATCCAAGGGTATGCCGGAAGGTAGCATCCTCACCCTGAATCACTCAAGACCACCGGCTCAAACTAAACCACGTAGTCCTGAACTGGTATAAGACGTTGTATCTGCATCTAAAAAGAATGCAACAAGTGTAGTATGAGTACACAACGTACCCTCGTAGGCATCATAGGCCGACAACGATGGAAGATACACAAAAAGAGATAAACATCAACTTGACACCAAATAATCCTATATTAAACAGTTCAATAACCCAGTTAAGTCACATTGTCCACATAATAGTTCACTGAATCAATAATTCACCTTGTTCATAAAAGGTTTCATAATCATATAAGTTACCCCAGTTCCAGAAGAGTTTAATGACAATATCTCAAGTATCACATGATTAATTAACTATCTTTCCTTATCCAAGAATCCAACCAAGTCATCAATAACCAGTCCAAAACTTAATCCATTAACAGATAATCAATGAAATAATGTATGTATGATATAAATGCAATGCATATGCCAGGTATCTTTTATCTTCAGTGTACACGCATTAAAAATTCTATGAATTGCACACCTATGAGGGACCCGCGAAGTCCATATACTCATCCAGAATTTCTCAACGGATCCCAGCTCTTGGCTGAATAATATCTGTTGCAGGCGTGCAACCCGTTCCCTCGAGTATCATCATCTCAATGTTGCCAATAATCTCATAAGTATTCTTATCTTCCCGGTGTCTTGGGCCCACAAAATTTCCATACCACTCTCATATCAATATCATCAGAACCATGAGTATATGAATACAAATGATAATACAAGGCAAGAAATCAAGATGTAATGAGATGCAACCTGCAACGCCTCGAACCATGTCCTGGGTGAAACACGACACTCGGTTCCTAACTACATGTGACTGAGCAAACCACATGGCTTGCTAATCAACATGGGGCATCAAAACATTCACTAATAATGGTTTAAAACATGTAAAACATAATACTGAAAATATAGTTCTGAACGTCTGAATAAAACATAATAAATCTGAGTGACTAACATGACATGCTAAGCTGGTCTATGAAACCTCTGGACATGAATGTGACTACTAAAACTGTTTACCAGGATAAGGCCCTGGCATAACTCTACTGTAAAGCATGACACGTAAATAAATAAAGCTGACACCCCGAATGAGATGGAGCTCACCAATAACATATACTAATGAAGTCCTAGTGTGCAAATCCGTCGTCTTGAAACTCAGTACCAGCACCGTGAAGTGCAGGCCCCGGGAAAAAAAGATATTAATACATTTGAATTGTACTGTATGTAAAGAAAATGAGAGAATAAGCAGAAACATGGAATAATAGGAACATGACACTACTTTTTGGATCCTGCTCTTTGTTTGCTAATTGATAGATGAAAAGGTTGTACGTTACGAGTAATGGAAATCTCGACATGTCATTACAGATCGCATTTTTCCAGATTTGAGCAGAAGCTAGGAATATAATATACCTTTGCATCTCACCACTTGTTGAGAGTTTAAATAAGAAAAAGATAAAACATGGTCTAAATGGAAGTTTTGCAAGGATAAATAAAGAAGAAACTCGTCTACCTAGTCACAAATATTTATACATAAAGATGGACATAATTTCATAATTATTCGCACAACCAAAGTATAAATACTACTGGCATATTTAACCAAATATACAACTAGATAATCAAACAAAAATATAGAATTTTAATTGTCGATAGGTAGCTGAGGCAATGGTGATTAATGTTGTCTTATCTTCGTGCCTGGAAGGAGGATTTAGGTTTTCTTTCACTCTCACACCAAAGTAGTCTTTATATTGGAATCTCCTATACTTTGGCAGCTCTCCAATGTCTTTACTAAATTGTGGCAATGGTTCTGTTTTTCTGTAGAAATTATATCTACCAAAATCACAGTTAGAGATTTGTATTTCAAGGGTTTAAAGACAAGTAGGTCGTATCCGATTCGGATACCCTCTTTATTGAGTCCAAGATTTAGGTTACGAATATATGATGTTTAAAGATAATAATATGAATAACCAGATAACTAAAAAGTAATGAATAAGATTTGAAAATAAATTATGGATCGAATATGAATCAAAGCTGAGAATCATGTATTAGTTTGAGAGAGATATGTGTTACAAAAATGTGTGCTTAGAGAGAATGCAATGTGTCCTCTTTCTCTTCTAAGCCTTGCATAAATAAGTCAAAACATAGAATATTATGACCCTAGGGGGCTGTGGTGACATACGTATCCTGATGTCACTACTCCCATGCGTGCTGGGACGCTCTGATCTAGGTTGGTTGATGTGACATGAGTTGTTAGGAGTGCGAGACAATTGTAAGGATCCGTTAGTCTCCGAAGCCATAAAGCTTCTTGCTTACGCATGATGCTCCCGGGTGCTTTTCTACCCAATACAGATAGTCCTCCACTTTCCGGGACTCTTGAACTAAAAGAACCGGGAAGTGGAAGATCTTTACGCACCTTTTTAAAAAGGAACTTTTCGCAGAAACCAAAATGTCACATCCTTTCGCCACCAGACACTCTATCAGTTACTCATTAAATATGTTCAAACACTCAATAGATGACACCTCTTCTGAGACGCCAATTGATGCTTTTTGACAAGACACGCGTCTCCGATTTCCAAGGGTAATGATTATTCCTTCAACTATTTAAACCAATAGCTCGATCGTCCTTCTTCACTCCTATTTCCAACCTTCTTATTGCAACTTTAATTTTTGACTTTTCGTTCTTCTTGCTTTATTAAAAAATGTCTAATTCTTCTTCTTCGATGTCTGGTACTTCTGATAGTCTAACTATTGCTAGAATGGCGGTAGAGTTGGGTCCATCTCATCATCGACCATCTTAATCTAATGTTAGCCAAATCATTGATTTGGGTTCTACTACTTTCGAGATCATCCCTCCCAACTTCTATTTTGAAAGGGATATTTGTGCCAACCTCCGTCTTGAATATGTGGAAGACATGCTCTCTTTAATCGACGACTCTATCCTACCCCAAGTTTGCATTGATTGTGGATGGGGCTCGAATATTAATATTTTTCCTTCTCCACCCTACACCAACATCACCCAACACATTCCCGGGATGTATCTCATCTACCCTTACCCATTCACCATCGGTTTTGGGCTCCCAATCCATTAGGTGATAGAGGAATTCTACCTAATATATGGAGTCTGTCAAGGGAAACTGGCCCCACAAGCATGGAGAATAGTCCGCTGCTTGCAACATTTGGCGGATCTTTCCCATCTCACATTTACTCTGGATCACCTGATCCACCTTTATTCCCCCGGATACTTCATAGGGGAATTATTAACTTTCCTTTTCGGGGCTCTAGGGCCCTTATCACAAATGCTGAGGATGATCATGACCGGGGTTGGTATGATCGGTTCGTAATGATTCCTACCCGTTTCCTTCAGGGCACCAACATTGGCCCCCTTCTAGAGCACTGGACAACGCCCGTGAGTAACTTTTTTCTCCCCCATACTTTAGGCTTTCCTCTCGATTGACTCGTATTTTTTTTATAGCGGCCCCTGTGGTCCCTAAGTCGTTATTAGATATTTTTGGGTGGGTGATAGGCTTTCTCCGAGTCTCCCAGGCACCAAGCGGACGTGAAGGGCCCTTTTCATTTAGGAATGGAAGGGCAAAAGCCATGGAGATCTTTTTTGCATCATCTGCTGTTTGCTTATTTATGCTTTTTCCTGACATATTTTTTCTAATTTTCTCCTTATAGGCCTCCATGCAAGGGGTGGACCAGGAAGGTGCCTACTCAGGACGAGGTTAGGGCTTGTATTGTAAAGGCCGCCGTAGAAGCCAGGGCCATCAGGAAATGAGAGCTTTTGAGAGACGCTGATGCATCTACCTCCGATATTGATCTGCATGTGAGGAAGAGTCACCGATTGAGTGGACATGTGAAGAAGGATGTACGTGGGGTGGTGTTGGTGAAGGATGACGAGGGGGAAGCTGTAGCATCCGGGGATGCAGGGGTCCCCTTGAATGAGGCTATTATGGAACCGGGGTCTAATATTGGCCAGCCCCCAAGCATGGGGAGCAGAGATGTGGGCGCGATCCCTTCTATTCCTCCGCCACCTGCCATTGTTCCTAATCTTGGCCTGAAAGCTTCCTTGGCCCATCTCTCGGACATCTTCCTTCAGGTAATTTTGGGTTGTTCTTACCATATTTTCCATTCTTGATGCAAATTCCTATGCTAACATTACTTTGCCCAATTTTTCAGGGGCATGTTGTTGTCTCCTCTGCCATTGAGATTTTTAGGAAAGCACCTTCATCCTCCCTGAATGTGGAAAGGTTGGCGGAGGAGAATCATCGCCTCCGATAGAAGGTTGCTTAGCTTAGCGTCGAGCACAAATATTCTAGATAAAAGGACCATCCTGGAGGGTAGATGGGAAGAGGCCAAGCAAGCTCTGGCTGCCAGGGATGAGACATTTCGACCTATATTCTAAGCTCGTCAGTTGAAGAGAGAGAGGGTTGTCCGAGCCGAACTTGATTACGATGCTACTTGAGCGAGGATGCAAGCTCTAGAGACTTCTCGTGTCCATCTCTGAGCTCAAAACCAACGGCTGACGTTTCGCTGGGAGGCCGATCAACGGAGGGCCATCTTACCCTGGGACTATATTGTCCTTAAGACATGGTTTGAGGTCCTGCAAAGGGTGGAGATAGGAGTAATTGTCGTACCCTCGGCCGTGGTTGATGCAGAGGTGAGTTTGGGGGCGACTAACGCTAACATGGAAGATCTGCACAAAGAGACGCCCCATTCTCCGACGCTTCTGTTGGTTCTCCTAGCGGCGAGGGTGTTCCTTTTCCGGCTTAACTTGGGTGCTGGTTTTCAGCTCATGGTAGTTTTTAAGGGTCTGTGCGCCCCTTTTCAATGTTGACATTTTTGAAAAGGGCTTGCGTGCCCTTTGATTTTTTTTCTTGTTTGATTTTGTGACTATGTTTGGCATGCATGCCATTTGATGTGTTTTTCCAGGCATTTGCGCCCTTTGCTATTTCTGGGTTTCGAGCCTTTGTGTTATCACTTGCTCTTTTTGGTACGTTGTTATGAGCAGCTCTGGTGCTCGATCTTAGGTCTGAGGTATGGGTCGAATCATGATAAAGAAGGTTTGGTGGTTGTATAATTCCCAAGCAGAAAGTCGTATACTTTAAAAGTAGATGGAGTGATCAAGTGGCCCTTCTTGCGCCAACATACATCCAATGGCATAGAGTGATGCGTCAGTATGAACATGGAACTCCTTATTCCAATCCGGAAACCGAAGGTCGCTTTCAGCACACACCTAAACAATCGTGTACTTGGGAGCCCCGAGACTTCCTTATAGATACAGACTTTCCGTACTGCCAAGGAAGGAATAGACTTTACAAAGGATCTACAACACTAGCAAATGAGCATTTCATACTTTCCCGTGTGTTCATCAGGGTTCTTATCCCCCATAGTTATGGTTTGAGCGCTCGACATTCTTTATGGATGACAATCGTTTTATCGCCTCTACGCTTTGACATGCGTTTTGTTTATTGCAACAATTATAGTCGTATAATGACTTGTTGTCTTTTTTAATTTACACTTAACCATCGAGGCATGACCGCTATGTCTATCTACTAAAATTATGCTATTATTCGAGTGTTTTTTGTTTAAGCCTAAGGTTTGACAGCCGGTGCATGCCTATGTGATTTTTTGGCATTTGGTGTTTGAGGTCATCTTGCCTTGACTGAATTTGGGAATGCTAGTGCGAAATTGGGATTTAAGACATCCAATTTCAAAATGAAGAAATGTACTTTATTTTCGGTGCCGATGGAGAAGACGTCTTAACCCCATGTAAAGGCACAAAGTGGGTTCGAACAAGTACCCACACGCTCTGAGGCTCTTATGGTCGTGTCATGGTTTTTGAAGCCGTTTTATGGAGCCATATGGCTTCTGAGTTTGGTTTTGTCCCGAACATTTTTTCCTTATGCATTTCGACACGAAAAATCTGACAAGCTTTCTTTTTATTTCATTCTTTCAAAGTCATAGAGGATGACTCGTCATGTAAGTACATTATCCCATTTCTTGGTATTTACAAGATTAATCAAAAGAAAGCGTCCGAGCAAGTTCAATAACTGCCAGTAGTCCCAGTTTAAGAGAGTCCATTTTGGAAGAGGCCCTCTCATGACCGAATTGTTTCATCATTCCTTCCCAGGACTCAAGCGCGAGGCCTCGAGGAATCAAGTTTTGGGATGTGGCACGCTAAGCTTGAGGTGCTTTTCAAATTGTTGCCTCGTTAAAAACCTTTCTAGGTAAACCCGATCGGGACAAAACCTTGGTCAAGGAAAATAGTGTAACCTTTTTTTTTCTGGGCCTCTATATAGGCTTAACTATTTGCATCTTTCATCTTCGGTTACTCGAAGGCTGTTATTATGTTCCACTAAACGTATTCCTTGAAAGATCATAGGACCGAACTCTTCTATAGTTATCTTCCACTCCATCCCTCATAGGAGGGATACCACTGAGTTTTATTTAACATATCTATCATTGATTTAGTCCCACGTTCGGATTCTCTATCGGTCGACTGGAACAATTCTATGCTCTTGTCTTTCCACCATATTTGTGGGATACTCACTTGCTGATGTTTAACTTCTAAAATCACGTTCCGGATCACATTTACAACATTATTTGAATCCACCTTTGCTTACTTAGTCTCTTATCTTTCTTCTAGGAACCGTTATTTTCTTTAAGAGGGCTCATAATTCTTTATAGCATTGGGGCCCTTCCGAGAGGGTGCCTTTACTTATTAGTAAGAGAAACATGTCTCAACTTTACACTAGAGATCCTCGTGGTTATAATTCCAATGTGGGCTCACTGTTGCCGACCCTAAATCAGGGGCTTAACTTTCCCATCCGATCTTTAGGTATAAATAACCTCATGCTCTTGTTTTTTCTGGGTATGCACTTTGCAATGCATCAACTAATCTTGACCTCTATTATTTAGGGGTTCTTTCTATATTTGGCCTTACACTCTACTATGAAATAAAATCTTGGTCCTTATTCAACTATCACCATTTCCAGTGAGTTGTTCCCTTCTGTAGGTGGATTAGACCCTCATCTTTCTCTTAGTAGATATCCATCAATAATATGCTTTTAGCCATTTTATAATCGTATATTCCTGCAGAGTCTTAGATATCTCTAATCTTTTACCGCTTATCATTCTTATCATTACATCTCCTTTATTCACTATGTGCATCATCTTTAACCGTTTGACTTTTACTTCCAAGCTCCATAGCCCCACAACTTTATCGTTGTACACTAGCCCTTCCACTATAACTTTATGCTCGAAATACTTCTCGAGAATTATTATTGCTTGCTTGCGAAATCAAAGCCTCATGTGCTAAGACTGCTCCTCAATATAAATATAACATAGTCTGGTGGCTCATCCGGCCGCCTAACTCATCTCCTTCTAGATTCCATATACATCTTTTCTTGATGAAACTCGACTTATCCTTTTATTATTAAATTCAGAAGACTCCTCTCGAGCCCACATATTCTTCCATCTCTGATTATTCTTCATGCTTTCTAGGGTGAATCCCTTACAGTTAGCGGTCCTTGCTGTTGCTTTACCTCTTTTAAATGGGAGGCCCACTATTGTTCCTTTCCTACTATCAATACGTACATATCCATCGTCACTCCTGACATATTAACAGAATCTAGGTGATGCAACCTTAGTCGTTGCAAAACCTTTCCCAGTAACCTTTGCCTTTGCTCAGTAGATCACCATACGGGTCTATGCCGATTCTTTCCCGCACCATCTCCTATGTATTACTTCTCCCGCATCCGTAATTTCTCTATTAAGATATCATGTCATCAATTCATCATTCTTCGTAATCTACAATCCTTTAACAAATCACAACTTGCCTTAAAGCAACACCCCTTTGTAGGGTCACTGAATCACTCGCATAGGTAACGTGTCACATGTTCATAACTCACACGCTTAATCCCAGTAACAAAAACAATAACCTTGGGGGGCTCATTGCTTACCAACATTAAGGATCATTCCTCCTTGCAGTTTATTCTTTTATTGTCTACTCGCTTATTTTGCAACTCCATGATACCTCTTATTATATCATCTCGAGAGTCTTCGATTCTTATTCCGTCTTATTTGGAGGACTAATGTGACATCAATGTTCTCTGGTCTAACGGCTAAATCAGTTCGACATCCTATCCCATCGACTTCTAGCTTATTCAATCTCGTAATAGATACTCGGTCTCATGACATCTTTCTCTCGATGCCCCAACCATTACTGCTTTTATTACTTTCTAACTTTATTAGCCATGACTTGCCATTCTTCTATACTTTATTACACGACTCTTCGTCGTCTCATACATTTATTCCAATGTTTCTTTTACCTTTGTGCCATTCTCTTGCTACTAATTTCACCATTTATCCTCATCTATATCCTCATAATATAACCTTTTCTATGTCTAACTTCCTCATTGTCGCTATTTTCTGACAAGATCCCCACCGAGAGAAAAATTTACCTCCCACACAAAGGGCTTCATACCTAGCCTGCTAAATCTTTAAATTCTTTCAAGGTCATACTTGGCTAATAATTTCCATGTACATTATGTACACGTTCTCTAAAGGGGGTATCACTGCCTAACCGTACTATTCTTCAATAATGTCCATGTTGAGGATGGCGATAAATCCTTACTAAATCCTGAGGTCCCACTTCTTTGGAAACTACGTCCATTGACGTTAATAAATCAATAACAGAAATAGGTACTTCTCACTGTGATTCTATCATCAGTGAAGACGGGACATCAATGATTTCATTGCTCTATCTGAATTTCGATCTCGTTACAATCTTCTGTATTTTAGACATTTGGTACCTCCACCACCTTACTCTTTCTATATTTCTAAATTCGATACTTCATCTTTCCGAACTTACATCACTTCCTTCATATATAAGGGGGGAAATAGTCGCTCATATTCTTAAATTTCAATATCCTACTCATACCTCTGGCATGTCAATAATCTTGATCAGAATCTTTCGGGGGCTAGCTATGAATACGAGTTAACCAAGGTGTTTCTGGTTGTTATTAGAACTGAAACTGTGTAAAGCATGAGTTAGAATGGAATTTTCACAACTCAGCTCTACTGCACGATCTATGAGATGAAAGAACAGAAACCATCCCTAAATGCCTGACAACCTTTCGCTTATAAGTGTGGTGCACAATACACCCATAAACAAGACTCTGTTAGACACGACTTGTAGACTTTCTAGGACTAACCTGCTCTGATACCAAGTTTGTCACACTCCAAACTGGGGGTGTGGCATTCACCCAGTGCTGTACTGGCCCGAGCGTACCACTCTAAAACATAACCTATAATCTGAATATGTGGCCGATAAGGCCATAACAACATGAATATACAAGCCATCATCTAGACGTCACAACAAGAGGAGTACAACAACTCCAAACACTATATACAATATGGTACAAGACTGATAAGGTCATCGCACAGATCAAATGAATATGCCAACCAAATCCGCAAGCCTCTATGGAAAACATAATTGTGATATGGCCAGGACAGAGCCCCGACCTACCCATCAACTGTGCATGTACCAAACTCAGCTCATGACTCTGACTTGGTAGCTTCGGATGAAGTGAAGCTCACCATTCGATCCATAGAACTCAACCAGCTTCTACTGGAGAGGTCTATTTGTGCTTTTATCTGAATCTGCAGCATGACATGCAATGCTCACATCAAATGGGGCGTTAGTATGAATGAAATATACTGGTATGTAAAACATGAATATCAATATGAAAATATAAGTTGTAAATAGAAGTATAAAAGCAAACTGATACACTGATAACATATACGCCACATAGGGCAAACAATAAAACTCTGAAGGTATACTAAACTCTGAATCTGCTCTCGTCTTATGACCCGAGGTGTAATATATCACTTTCCTCAAGTATACTCTGAGGTGTATGTATGGATGTACATATAAGTGCCTACCCGACCGACTATAGCGTGGCGCGGTGTGTATAAAGTACATGTACAACTTCCCACCGGCTGGTCGCAATAATGGTGTGGATACTGTACTGTTATAACAATGGCTCTTAGCCATGACTTGTTTTCTATTATTTTGAAATCAAAACTTGTCATTCCCAATGGATTATACTCTTTTCAATTTAAAAGGATTTTCAAGCGTATGAGGAACATTAGACAATTTATTAGACTAAATAGTGGAGTTCTACTCAAATTAATCTTTGAGTATTCTTAGTCCTAAAATAAATTGACTAAATTACCTTTACACAAATCATTTTAGGCGGAAATTAACTCTCTGATTTTCAAAACCCTTTGAGTTTGAGATAAACGAATAACATGAATTTTGCGAGAATTTTAACACTTTTAAGCAATTATAAAGTTTAAACATGCCATAGAACCTAAAGGTTAACCATATTCTACGGATCCTTAATACCGGGGTGTCTAACACCCTCCTCTGGGATCACCAAAACCATTACCTTGACTCTGGTTTAGAAAGGATTTTTCATTGTTTTTGAATAAACCCTTTTAACTTGGTTTTACTAATTTACCTATAAATTAGGCGGGGACTCTAAAACATATTATCCCACTTAAAGTACCAATAACCTTTTAATAGCTTTTATGACTCCGCATAAAAGTGAACCCTAACAATATCAATGTAAGAAGTTTTAGGAAGGAGAATGCGTAAAATAAAGAGAAAATATTGTCACTTGAGTTCTGATCTTATGATAATTAGTTTGCCTGTTTCACCATTTACGAACAAATTTCTGACCCCAATAAAACATACATTAATCTAATGGCGAGAGGCAGAAAAAAAGATTTAAAAAAGAATAAAAAAGAGTCGAACTAAGAAAGTTTGTATAGAATTCTTATATATGGAATTAAATCATATTATAGTTAAATATTTAAAATTTGGTTGAACTAATATCAAGCTAATCCTATTTATCAATGTATTAACGATGAATTATAAAAAAATTGTTAGCTACAATCAATTTAGCGATGGATTAATGATAAAGTTCGTAGTTAACTCTAACTTTTTCTATTATTTTTATTGTCAAATGAGGTACGCGCTTTGGTCACACGTAAAGCGCGTACACTGAAACTAGTATATATATATATATATATATATGGGAAGAAAGTGAAACTTAAGGGTTTGCCCATGCACATATTATAAAATAACAAAGATAGAAAAATAGCGGCAGAGATTTGACTATTTTACTAATGAGGTTAATGAACTCAAATTATAATTTATAATAAAATAATAATTTAAATATAGGTAATTCACCTACGTTAATAGAATAAAATATCATACATAATATTGAAAAGATTACATAAAGGAGGATGGAAATATTAAAGATAAAGTGGATATTGCATAGAATAGGAGAAGTATCTGTTAGTGTCAATCTAGTATCATCAATGAAATAAGCATAATAATATAATAATAACTCAAGATAACTTGAAATCAACAACAATGAATTCAACAAATTGAAAACACATACTAACTTGGTGTCGATAGAGGCCTGCTTGATGCAGTGTCCTAAGATAAAAATTCGCCCCCACTTGTGCTGTAGTTTTACGGACGTCTGTCTAGAGGATACAACTATCTAAGTGAGAGTTCTAGCACAAGAACTTCACTTCTGGCGAATTTACTATATGTGTTCTTCAGAAACTTGTTTTTAAGAAGAAGAAGTAGAAGCCACAATCTTAAATCATTAATTGTGAAAAATTGATTTATTGTAGTTTTTTTTGTCTTGTTGTGTCTCTATTCAACCAAGTGATCAACCTTCTTTATATAGAGTAGCATATGAATAGTTACAACCATTCATACCAAATGTTGTAATTGTTCTGAAAAGTTACAACCTTTGATTCGAATTTTCCGTCCGTTGATCACTTTATTTCTTCTTAATTCCATACAAGTTTCAACAATACCCCACATTTTCTATTCAAACATCAACAATACCCCACATTTGGATAGAAAATAAGATAATAAGGAACTTTTCGTTATTTCTAAACAACGCGATATGCCATGCATCGGAAATGGTGTCTTTTGGACTTGAACCGTTCGTAGTGAATACCTATCGGATCTACTTTGTGAAATAGTGGACGAAATGTCTTGAACTATTCACGTTTTGTAGAAAATCAAGACAACAAGTATCACACATATCATATCAACATATTTCAATTCTTACGGTTGTGTTCATTTCGGTCGTGAATAACTCCTTCTTCGTGAGATTTTCTAGAGAACGTAGCCATATCGGTTCTCCCAGATGCGACCCCACATCAATCTCATATAGGTAATACCAAACAAGAATAGTCCGTACTATCCCACCATAAGGCTTTTAGTATTATTAAGAATAAGATTCAGCCCTTAAAACATCAACGGATTAACACACTTAGTACACCATAGGAATGAGCATATGTGTGTTTTATGCTCCCTGAGTCTTCCCTAACTAGTTTTCCTATTGAACCTAAACCATGGGATCTCCAATTATGATAGGTTAGGTTTCCGCCAGTTAACGACTCATTGTGTTGGCTTTAAGCCCATTCCCCTCGATGTAAATACGACTTGCTCTCTGTTAAGGCCTTTTGTCAAAGGATCCGCTATATTGTCCTTTGATTTCACATAATCAATGGAAATAATTCCATTCTTCAGCAAGCTTCGTATTGTATTATGACGTCGCCTTATATGTCTCGACTTGCCATTGTATATCTGATTCTTTGCCCTCGTTAGGGTAGCCATACTATCACAATGTATGCAAATGGCGGTCACAGGCTTTGTCCACAACGGAACACCTTCTAGGAAGTTTCTGAGCCATTCTGCCTCTTCGGCAGCTTTGTCTAAGGCTACAAACTCTGCTTCAATAGTTGATCGCGTATTTACCGTTTGCTTTGATGATTTCCACGATACCGACGCTCCACCAAGTGTAAATACATAACCACTTGTGGACTTACTTTCCGACTGGTTGGAAATCCAATTAGCATCACAATATCCTTCTAACACATGAGGATATTTTGTATAATGCAATCCATAGTTCATTGTATGCCGTAGATATCAGAGTGCTCTTATTAGTGCAAACCAATGATCCTTTCCAGGATTATGTGAGTATCGACTTAGTCGACTCACTATATATGCTAAATCCGGTCTCGTACAATTCATTATGTACATCAAGCTTCCAAGAACTTGTGTATACTCCAATTGAGACACACTTTCACATTCATTCTTCTTAAGGTGACTAGCGGGATCAAATGGTGTAACAACCGGTCGATCATTATAGTGTCCAAATTTTCTAAGGACCTTTTCAACATAATGGGATTGTGTTAAGATGTAACCATTAGAATTCTTTTGAATTCTAATACCAAGAATGACATCCGCTATTCCCATATCTTTCATATCAAAAGCGGCATGCACAATCTTCTTAGTTTGATTAATTACATCTTTATCCGTTCTCATAATTAGTATATCATCAACATATAAGCATATAATGACACATGCATCTTTACATTATTTAATGTAGACACATTTATCACATTCATTTATTTGAAAACCATTTGATAATAACGTATTATCAAAATTTTCATGCCATTGCTTTGGAGCTTGTTTAAGTCCGTATAAAGACTTAATCAATTTACAAACCTTTCGTTCTTGAACTTTAACAACAAACCCTTCGGGTTGTTCCATGTAAATTTCTTCATCTAATTCACCATTCAAGAATGCGGTCTTCACATCCATTTGGTGTATTTCCAAATTGTGAATCGCCGCTATAGCAATTAACGTTCTTATAGACGTAATTCTCGTTACTGGTGAGTAGGTATCAAAGAAATCTACACCTTCTTTTTGTTGAAACCCTTTGGCTACTATACGAGCTTTGTATTTTTCTATAGTACCATCATGCCTTAATTTCCGTTTGAAAATCCATTTATGGCCTATTGGTTTTTGTCCCAGAGGGAGATCAACCAATATCCATGTATTATTTTGCACAATGGATTCTACCTCACTTTGAATAGCCTCTTTCCAATAAGGTGCTTCAGATGAGTCCATAACAGCCCTATATGTTTGAGGTTCTCCTTCAACGGAAAAGGTCATGAAGTCCGGTCCAAAATCTTTGGAAATTTTCCCACGTTTACTCCTCCTTGGTTAAGAAATTTCTTCTTGAACAGATGAAGTAAGATAAAAACATCTTGAGGTAGTGTCCTTTTCATATGATTAGGAACACTTTTATCCTTGTCTTTGTAAGGAAAAATATCCTCAAAAATTTCTGCTTCAGCAGATTCCATAAGTGTGTTTTTGTGAATACCTTCAACATCGGAATGATACACCAAAAACTTATATGTTGCACTATTATTGGCATGACCAATATATATGCAATCCACCGTTTTTGGTCCAAGTTTAGTTCTCTTTGGTAAGGGAACTTGAACTTTCGCTAGGCAACCCCACACTTTCATCCTTTTGAAAGTAGGCGATCTTCCTCTCCATAACTCATATGGAGATTGGTCATTTTTCTTTTGAGAAATTTTGTTCAATATCATATTTGCAGTAATTAACGCCTCACCCCATGGACTAAGGGGTGCATCCGAACTAATCAACATTGAATTCATCATATTCTTTAATGTTCTATTCTTACGTTCGACAACTCCATTTTGTTTTGGAGTATATGACGCAGTGGTTTGATGAACTATACCATGAGTAGAACAGAATTCTTTGAATTCATTTGATTGATATTCACCACCTCTGTCTATGCAAACTCCACACTTAGTCATTTTGTTCATAGAGCAATTTGGCAATATGCCTAACTTCACCATTCTTTGTAAAGAGCGATAATTAACATGGCCTAATCGTGAATGCCATAAAGAAGGGGAATCAACCATATACATAGAAGCAGTGCTAGTGCCTGCATTTTCATTAATAATGGCAATTTCCTTAGTAGGTACAACAGATAGTTTGAAGAGTCCCTCACTGAGGTAACCCTTCCCTACATACAACCCACCCTCGGTGAGTACAAATTTATCATATTCAAAGACAATTTTGAAGCCCTTGTTACTAAGAACAGGCCCAGAAATCAAATTCTTACAAATTTCAGGCACGTGCAACACATTAGTGAGCACAAGATCATTCTCGAAAGTGAGTTGTAAAGTCACATTCCCTTTCCCTTCCACTTTCACAGAAGCAGCATTCCCTACGAACAATGGTTCTCCATCCTTGATGGCCTGGTAGGATGAAAACATATCCTTTTCAGAACATACGTGCATTGTAGCACCCGTGTCCATCCACCAATCGGTTGAATTTGTAACCAGATTTGCTTGAGCCGCCACAACCCCAATGAATTGGTTTTTAGTTTCAGCCCGGTTGAATTGGTTGACATTACTCGAACCTCCAACACCACCACCTTGATTCTTGCGAAGGCAATAATCTTTTGCTCTGTGTCCAGGTTTTCCACATACCCAACAGAGTCCTGGTTGTGGTTTCTTGAATGCATTGGTCCTTTGTGGGGCGAATGCATTCCTCCCGGTTGCAAAAGGTGGCTTGGCACCATTAAATTTGCCCTTGCCTTTCTGAAACTTGGCCTTAGAAGCATTGCCTTCAACCATGTTGGCATTAGGCTCCAATGAAACAACATTTGCCTTTTCATTCTTCCGGTTATCCTCTTCAACTCGAATTTTCAGAACCAATTGCTCAAAATTCATTTCCTCGGTTAGATGCTTAAGATAAACCTTAAAATCCTTCCATGAGGGAGGTAATTTCTCAATAATAGCACCAATAAGGAAATTCGGGTTAAGGCCCATACCTTCAACTTCTAACTCATGAACAATGATTTGGAGTTCCTCCACTTGCTTGACAACTATCTTGGCATCACTCATCTTAAAGTTCAGAAACTTTCCGATGACGAACTTCTTGGAACAAGCAACCTCAGTTTTGTACTTGTTCTCCAATGATTGCCACAACTCCCGTGCCGTTCTGAACGTGGAGTAGATGTCGTAGAGAGAATCATCCAAGGCATTGAGAATATAGTTTCTGCAAAGAAACTCCCGACTTTCCCAAGTTTGAATGTCTTTCAGCCTTTCAGCCTTCTCCGCATCAGTCGGAGTATTCTCCCCTGCTCCTTCTGGCAAAGTCATAGGAGCCTCAGCAATCAATACGTTTGCCACGTGAAGAGTTGTCAAGTAGAACAACATCTTCTGTTGCCAGCGTTTGAAATCAGAACCTTTGAATTTCTCAGGTTTCTCAACATGGTTTTTCACCATTGACGATCCAGATTGATCCATCTTTGCAAATCAGGAAATTGAATTCTCTGAAAATTTTTGCAACCTCAACAAATCAGATTTTTTTTTTGAATAGGAATTTTTGTCTTAGATTGTTAGTGTCAATCTAGTATCATCAATGAAATAAGCATAATACTATAATAATAACTCAAGATAACTTGAAATCAACAACAATGAATTCAGCAAATTGATAACACATACTAACTTGGTGTCGATAGAGGCCTGCTTGAGATGTGTTCTTCAGAAACTTGTTTTTAAGAACAAGAAGTAGAAGCCACAATGTTAAATCATTAATTGTGAAAAACTGATTGATTGTAGTTTTTTCTGTCTTGTTGTGTCTCTATTCAACCAAGTGATCAACCTTCTTTATATAGAGTAGCATATGAACAGTTACTACCATTCATACCAACGGTTGTAATTGTTCTGAAAAGTTGCAACCTTTGATTCAAATTTTCTGTCCGTTGATCACTTTATTTCTTCTTAATTCCATACATGTTCCAACAGTATCTATTGTTCAAAGTTGGAAGGAGGCAATTTCAAAGCAAAATTGAGTGTGTAGATGATTTTTACCCTTAAGCAATTGTAGTAGATCACTAGCAAGGATTGTGGTAGGATGGATAGGTCAATTCACCCTTAATATATAGGTTTCGAATTTGAATTTTGGGTATGAAAAAATTGTGTTAGGGAGCGCTTCTCGCTTAAATGAGCTTTACACGACGTGATTCAAATCAGCCGGGAGCTCAATACGAATATTGAACAACAAAATAATAAAAACCAATTATAGTAGACCTCAAATACTAATGGAGTTGCAATATTATCAAATAAAATAATATATTTATTAGCTGAATCTAAAAAAACAGCTTACAAATTTTGCTCTATTACTCGTATTTCTTCCTTTTCGTCATCTTATTTTTTCCTAAACGTGGTCCTATAAAGTGTGATTTTCCTCCCTATAATCTTTGGCCAATATTTTTTTAACATCATATATGGCCTCTCTAGCGAATATCAGTCTCATTAAAGATCGGAAAAAGCCAAATATGTTCTTAACCTAGGCAAAATACAGCGAGTATGCTCGTAGTTAATAATTTAGCACAAATACGTCTTTTCATTCAATATTTGATTTAAGTTTATCCTTATTTTAGTTGCACACACCAACAAATCTAATTAGATGATATAAGCGAAAAAGGCCAAATATGCATTTAAAGAATACGAAATTGAGCAAATATTCTCTTTGTCAATAATGCATATGAATGACACTCAATCAAATCTAATTTTCTCAAATTAAAAAAAAAACAGTGTTTTGGCTAATAACTCCGATTGACCCTCACTGATTTCTTATAATAATGTTTCTCTACTGAGAAAATCGACTCTTGAAAATTGTTGTTATTTCAAAATATTATTGATTTCGACACTTCAATTAAAATTTTAACACAAGCTTTGATGTTTTTGTTGGATATGTAAAGCAGTACGGGAAGTAAATAAATATTACAAGTGTTCGAAAGGATAAACAAACAAGCCAATATTCAGAACTGCCGCAAGCTTGTTGAGTCTTGAATCTTGATATCCTGAAATCAAGAAACACTAAATCTGGATTGTTACAACTGTGGCTGAGTCGAGAGATGACTCTCTGTCTTTAAGACAAGATTGCCCCGTATATATGCTTTTACGTTAACGGGCAATAGTCTTCCAAGATAAAATAACAACTAATCAACACTACAAAGAAAATAGGTTGATTCTGACGAAGAAAACAAACACGAAACGACTTGCTGAAGAATGAAAAAGGAAGGAAGAGTTTTTTGTTTTCGTCCACTGTTTCTGCTCACGTTTTGGACAGAATTTGTGTTGTTCTCTCTTCTGTTTGTCTCTGTGTAGTATATTGTGTGTAGTCTCAACAATTGGGCCAAATGGCTTCAATATATAGCACAAGGGGAGGGACTTTTCAACTGCCAAGTAATGGTTGTTTATGGCCAAGTAATGGCCATTAGTGAGGGAGTTAATCAACCAAGTAATAGCTGATTTAATGTGAAACATAAATGAGCTTTTAGGGAGGAGTTATGGGCAGATTAATGGAGTTTTTAACGTTCCAAAAACCAACCCAAACGGTAGGCAGAAACTTTCTGCCTTCCGCCGTTCCCAATTTCATCTTTCCAGAAACTCCAGGGATCAAACTGTAAATATTAAACAATTTGGAGGTCTATCAGAAGAAGCCCGTGACTCGTGACCCGAGCCCGGACGGGACGGGACGAGCGGCGGTGGCGTGCGTGTGGGCTTAGCCTCGAACCCAAGCACACCTAGGTCCTCCCTCCTTCAAACACATGGGTTACCCCTTGGGGTCCCAAATCCTTAGCCAATTTTGAGACTTATAAAGAGAACAATTCTTCCTTTTTCCACCGATGTGGTAGATTTGTCCCACACCATATTTCCATGCCTCAAACACCTTACTTCGTGGACCAATATCTCTTTCATTTCTCAACGAAATTTGACGATTCTTGGCCCTACGATCATCTACTCACTTAGTAGATTATGCACGTGTGAAGAGATAAAGCCTCCAACATGCGGAACCCTAGTATTTAAGTCATTAAATATGGGTGGACGCACCTCCCCACCAAAGACAAATTTCCAACAGTTTTTTTAAAGATATTAAAAATTACATAAAGTAGGATGAAAATATTAAAGATAAAATAGATATTTCATATGACAGGAGAATTATCTATTGTTCAAAGTTGAAAGGAGGATGCAATTTTCAAAGCAAAATGGGTGTGTAAATAATTTTTATCCTTAAGCAATCATAGTAGACCACTAGCAATGATTGTGGTAGGATGGATAGGTCCATTCACATTTAATATAGAGGTTTCGGATTCGAGTCTTGGGTACGAAAAAAATTGTGTTAGAAAGCACTTCTCGCTTAAATGAGACTTACGCGTCATGAATTCAGATCAACTAGGACCCAATACAAATATTGAACAACTAGATAAAAAATAATAATAAAAAATTATAGTAGACCTCAAATACTAATGGAGATTGCAATTTTATCAAATAAAATAATATATTTATTAGCTGAATCTAAAAAAGAACTTACAAATTTTGCTATTTCTTCCTTTTTTCGTCATCTTATTTTTTCCTAAAATGTGGTCCTATAAAGTGTGATCCCACCCCCCCCCCCCTATCATCTTTGGCCAATATTTTTTTTATCAAATATGGCCTCTCTAAGCGAATATCAGTCTCGTTAAAGATCGGAAAAAGCCAAATATGTTCTTAAACTAGGCAAAATAGAGCAAGTGTGCTCGCCGTTAATATTTTAGTAGAAATGTGTCTTTATCATTCAAAATTTGATTCAAATTTATCCTTATTCTAATTGCACATACCAACTGACCTAATTAGATGATATAAAACGAAAAGGGCCAAATATGCCATTAAAAACTACAAAATTGAGCAAATATTCTCTTTGTCAATAATGCATATGAATGGCGCTCAATCAAATTAAAAAAAATATAGTGTTTTCGCTTGACCCTCATTAATTTCTTACAACAACGTTTCTCTATTGAGAAAATCGACTCTTGAAATTTTTTGTTATTTCAAGTATTATTGACTTCGACACGTTAATTAAAATTATAACACAAGCTCTGCTGTACTTTTAAAAAAATTTATAATAGCATGATAAAAATTATCCCGTCCTTTAATCAAGCTTTCATTATATGGGCGTATGTTGGTCTCAATCACGCAAACCGAAGGGGCGCAACCCAATTTGATGTGAGTGTCACTTGGGTGGAGGAGATTGTTTTCTAGTTTAACTCTAATTAGTTTTATAGTAAAATCGTAGTTTAAGTATATTTAGTAAATTGTAATATATAGTAGTTTATTAGAATATGATTTCCTTGTTAGACTAGGGAAATGAGAACAAAATGAGAATTTTTGCATCTATATAATGAGGTCATTATGATGAATGAAACCAAGAAGGAATTCTCCCAATATTTTTCTTCTTTCTAAATTTTCGTTGCCTCTCAAATTTAACATGGTATAAGAGCCTTGTTAAAAAAAAACGAAAATCCTAAATAATGGTGGGTGACGGAGAAATCGGTGATAAAAATAAAAGAATTGCCAGTGAAGAAAACAAAATTCAAAGAAAGACAATCTCCTCTTATGATATTACGTCAAATGATAATACCGAAATTGTGGTGACACAAGTCCAATTGAAGGGAGAATTATGAAGAATGAGCTAGATCCATGAGAACGGCCCTAAGAGCAAGAAAGAAATTCGGCTTCATTGATCGTACAATAAAAAAGTCGGATGAAGAGTCACCGGACTTAGAAGATTGGTGGACTATAAATTCTTTGTTGGTGTCATGAATTCGCAACACCATCGAACCAATTCTTCGCTCAACGATTTCACATAAAGAGAAAGCGGAAGAACTACGGACGAGCATCCGGGAGTGGTTCGTTGTTATCAACGGCCATCGGATGCAACAATTGAAGGCATAACTTGTGGAGTGCAAGCAGAAGGAAAGGACCATAGTGGATTACTATGAAAAACTAACTAAGTTATGAGAAGAATTGACAAACTACGAACAGATTCTGACTTGCAAGTGCGGAAAGTGCACGTGCAATCTAGGGATGATCTTTGAAACCAAAAAAGAAGAAGAAAAAATGTATATTTTCCTCATGGGATTGGATGAGACAATGTATGGAACAGTGAGATTGAACGTACCGATCCAAAAACCGTTGCCATCATTAAACAAAGTCTATTTGAAATTGTTGCAAGAAGAGCGTGTGAGAGGACTCACACGAAAAACAAAAGAACGGAGTAAAACTATGGCTTTTGTTGTACAAAGGAGAAATCCTTACCGTGAGCAAGGAGAAGGGAAGAACGATGGTGCATTCTGCACACATTGCAAGAGATCCAGACTCATTATGGAAGGATGTTTTCAACTCATTAGGTATCCAAAATGGTGGATAGGAAATAAAAAAGAAGATGAAAATCCAGAGGAAGAAGACGAGGACAACAACAACAACAGAAGAGAGGCTCGGGATCTAGTCACGGAAGAGGTAACTATTGAGCTAACGCCGTTGTTGTCAAAGATACACAGGCAAAACTAGAACATATGAACACATGCGGGATAGGACCTCACAATCTGAGTGAGGAGATTCGGAAAATGGTGATTCACGTGTTAAATTCACAAGGAATAAATCTGAATGGCAAGATGGATGGTAAGACTGAAAACTCATCCTGGATTATTGACTTCGAAGCTACCAATCATGTGACAGGTAATCCAGAGAAATTTAGCGATCAACGGGACATTCTTGAGTGTCCAGTTGGCCTTTTGGATGGAAATAGCTCGGTGGCTACAAAAGAAGAAACAACCAGGCTGAATGACAAGATATGGTTGAAGAATATTCTTTATGTTCTGGATTTGACATGAAATTTAATTTATGTGTCACAACTAGTTGATTATTTAGATTGTGATGTGACTAAAAGCTGCTTACTTAAAAACTATTGTCACAATTGAATCATAATTAGTTGTATCAATGAAATCCTCGTATGATAGTCAGAGACAACATAGTAGTTGTGACGTGCGAGAAAATTTTAATAAAATTATGTGTGCTATACTGAACTCCACTATGCGGAAGCTGATTGGAAAGGGTGAGTGTCAAAGTGAACTTTACTATTTTCAAAATGTGCCACTGATATGGGCTATGAAGGCAGAGGCAGTTAATTTATTTGATCTTTGGCACAAACGATTGGGTCATCCTTCAGCAAAACTAACAAAGCCTATTACGGCACTAGGCTTAAAGGAGAATGGTGATAGATTGGATAGAGAATGTGATGTATATCAATGAGCAAAGAAAATGAGAAATGTATTTTCTTTAATTGAGAATATTGCTTCGAATACTTTTGAGATGATCCATTGCGATTTATGGGACCATATAGGCCCTTTCCTCTTGTGGCGTTTCATATTTTTTTACTATTATGGATGATCATTCACGAGCCGTGTGAATCTTTCTCTTAGTTGATAAGAAAGAAGTGTCCCAAACCTTGAAGAATTTCTTTTCTCTTGTGGAAAGACAGTTCGGAAAAAAGGTGAAGATAGTTAGAAGTGATAACGGAACTGAGTTCACGTGTATGAAGACTTACTTCTTCGAATATGAAATTCTGTTTCAAATATCTTGCACCAGGACACCTCAGCAGAATGGAAGAATCTAAAGAAAACATTGTCACATTCTTAATGTGGCGCGAGCATTGAGACTTAAGGGCCATCTTCCTATTAAATTCCGGGGAGAATGCATTTTGACTGCGGGATACTTGATCTATAAAACATCATCTTAGATTTTAAATGGAAAATCCCCATATGAAATTTTATAATTAATTTAAGGATACCTTTATTTAATACGTGTTCATGTTTTTTGAGTAATAAAGTTTGGATATTAACACCGTGGCCTGGAGTTGATTTTGGAAGTCTTGGTATGGTCAATGACTATGTCTTTGTATTATATATTGGCTCTATATTAACGTATAGTATATGCATGTTAGCCTTTGATTATCATGAGGCACTCCAGAAGGGCAAGGATTGCGTGAAGGGTTGACCGTTCGAGGCTCATGTTCATCCCAGAGGTAGGCTACAGTTTTCTTTCACTAGACTCCGATAGAAGTACGTAATTGGTTATAAATATTGAGGGGTATTAGGTGTGTTTGGGGGTTCCACTCAGACGGTTGTAATGAACGTTTGAATAGATACTGGTGTTGAACTGTGATGATGGGTGATTTGGAGAATCAACCTTAAGCTGATTCCGACTGCTGATTGATTGGGCTTATCACCATTATGCGGGCTCATCGCCATACTCGTTATCGTTGTGATTATTAATCACACATGCTTTATATACGATGCCCTGATTGTACTTGTATTATTGTATTGAATTCTTGAAAACATGTAATATTCATCTATATATTTGGTTGCATCTCATTACATATTGATTGCTTACCTTAAATTGTCATTTGCATTAATACACTCATGGTTCTGATGATATTGATATTGGAGTGGTATGAGAAATACTGTAGGTCCAAGATACCGGGAAGGTAAGAACACTTATGAGATTATTGGCAATATTGAGATGATGATGATATGTGGGGAAACAGTTTGCACACCTGCAACAACTTATTCAGCCAGGAGCTGGGCTCCGTTGAGTAATTTCGGAGGCGTATATGGACTTCGTTGGTCCCCCACAGGTGTGCAGTTTATAGAATTTGAATGCCTTTATACGGGAGATGGAAAAAGGTACCTGGCATATGCATTGCATTCATATCATACATACTTCATTGCATGTATTATCTATTGATGAATTAAGTGCTGATTTGGTATTTGATTGACTTGGTGGATTTTTGGATAAATGAGGTTTGTTAAGTGATCACTTGTTATTTAAGATATTATCATTGAACTCTTCTGGAATTGGACAACTGTTATGAATATGAAGTCATAGTGAATAAAGTGGCTTGTTGATTTCAGTGAACTTCTACATGAACTATGTGACTTATTTAGGTTATTGAACTGTCTAGTATAGGATTAGTTGATGTCAACTTGGTATTTATCTCTTATTGAGTATCTTCCTTCGTTGTAGACCTATGATGCATACGGGGGTATGTTTGTATACTCATATTACACTTGTTGCATTCTATTTGGATGTAGATATAACTCCTTTTACAAGTTCGAGACCTCGAGTGTGAGTCCGAGTTAGTTGATCTCCAGTATTCAGGGTGAGGATGCTACTTCCGGCATGCCTTGGATGCTTATTTTCTTACTCTGTCTTTACATTTGGATTCAAGAGACATTTTCAGACATTTAGACTATGTTACTCAGTTTTGGCTTATATTGTCTTTTTTCAGATTTGTATCCGCTACTTAGACCTCATGTATTGTTGACCAGATCATTGAAGGATTTTATTGTTATTTTCAGACTTATTTATGTTTTTATATTATAATCAATAGTGATTTAAGTATTTTGTTATATTTTCGCTTTTCATTCTTGATATCTTGTTATTTGAGTTGGGAGTGGTTCTCCTACCGGTGGAAAAGTGTAGGTGCCACCACGATTCCTAAAAGGGGCCGTGACATCCAGTGCCAGAATGGAGTTTGTGGTTCACCTTGGACTCTAATAGAGAATCTCCCAGCTCTGCGATCAAGATGCTCCGCTACCGTCCATCTCAGTACCTGCACATAGAGTGCAGCAAGTGTAGAGTGAGTACTAGAAGCATGTGTACCCAACAACATCGTCGATTGACCCTAACTATAATGGTGGTGAGGGTTGGTACGTTCCGATACTTCTTTACTAGTTAGTCAACTAAGTATAAAAGAGTTCAATTATCCAAACCTACCAATAGTTTCTATACTTCAATCATGTTACAAGTATCATGAAACTCACGTGTCTTACCACAAATACCAAGTATAACTAGAATGAAGCCCAACAGTGTTACCAAACTCAGCCTAAACCCCATTCAGGGCGTCTAGTCCCCTCAAGTCTCACAACTCAATCTCACAACATGTGTAAGTCTCAAGTATCAATATTTCTTCTATCAAGAGCCATAAGATCATAAGGTCTGCCAATAATCATCATTGAGTACACACATCAAATACATATCAAGAATATGAATGAATGTAATGCAAATGACATGTATGTATGCAATAACCATATGTACCCGGTATATACACGCTCCTGTAGTAGGTGTCACGTGACCCATGGGGGACTCATGAAGTTCATATATCCATCGGATCCCAGATCTATGGTTGTAGTGTGATCATAGGCCATCACTCTCGTATCATGTACCATATTTAATAACCGGCTTTCAATCCCCTTTAATTAGTATCCCAATAGTTTTAATGCCAAATATAATATGTATGAATGATATGGATACGAGGACACCATGCAATAACATAATCAATACAATAAATATTATCAATTACTTTTTCGGTATTTAGACGAGATGTAGAATGATGAATGCATGACAAGTCAATTCAATGATAAACTATCAAACATGGCTACGAGCCCAAAATTAGCAATCATACCAAGTTAAGCGAATTTATGCACCGCGCTCACGACCCGAAGGCTAAACACATAATCTCCGTCATGTACAACATACTAGTTCATTTAATTACCTTTTGAGTTCACCGGTACCCGTATAGGTGCTCGTCACCTCACTAGTACAGGACCCCCAATTACTCATTAATCCCATTAATTAGCAGACCAACACATAAATGCTATATTAGAGTCTAGTAAGTCTCAACTTCCCTGTTTCAGAGCCGAAGAATCACACAACAACTTTCCCATTCCTATGAGCCTCCTCACGAGCCCACTCTGATCAATTACGACAACTATATGAGATTACGAGTCTAACGATACCCATCTCGATATATAAAGCTAGAATCCCTAAGTTAAACTACAAAAGAACCCCAAGCCGACAATAGCAAAATACGAACTTTGTTACCCAAAAAGTACAATAACATACTCAATAATCATATCCTTAAGTTAATTTGAAAACTAAGCCCGATTGGATCCTCAATTGCAAGATTGGGCAAAAAAGCCCAATTCCAAACCCTAGAATTATCCCAAATTCTAAAAAGAGTTTCTAACATTAAATTAACCAATTAAACATCATATTCTAACATGAATCAACACTAGTTTACAATATTAACATCAACTAATTAATATCTATCCTCAAATCAATGATTCTTACTCTCATATTCTCAACATGAAACTATGCCATCATTTCCCCAATTTAGAGATTACACTAAGATACGGAACTTAATTGATTAAATAATAACTAAAGGATGGAAATATACCCCTAATGAAGAACCCACTTGAAATCCTCAAGAAATCCTCTATAGGCCGAGCTCTAATCCCAAGAAGGTATTTTGGGGAGTGAAATTATTTTAGGGTATTAAATATTCTTATAAGAAAAAGTGATTCTGCTGCGGTGGAATCGACTTCGTTGGCGCGAATGCGCTTCGGCGGAAAAACATGTCACCGAGGCGAGGTCACTTAAACTCCCAGATATTTGCTGGGGTGGAAATGGCTCCATAGAGGCGCACTTGCCTCTGTGAGAAAAGCGTCTGCAGAAGCGGACACTCGACACCTGAATAATACTCGCATCTGTGAGCCAATCCTTCACAAGCTGGTGTGGACACCAGACACCAGACATGAGCAACAACTCAAACTCATCTAACTTTCCGTCAAACATACGAAATACTCCCGTGACCTCCTGAATACAAACCAAACATGCATTCCTACCATAAATCACATTCCAGACCTGCTCGCGCACTCGGAATTACCGGATAAAGGTCTCTAAGGATCGAGTTTGACTAAAGTCAACCCTTAAGTTCTATTTTCACTATTTCACAACCAAACACCCAAAACACACCCGATTTCCCAGGAACCGAATAAAAGGCTCGACTAAGTCATAAATATTGGTGTGGATCTAATGGAACCGAGAAACCACAAAAAGAGCTAATTTACCCAAAAATCAACTATGAGTCAAATCCCTCTATCTCTTAACTTAGGAATTTTCAAACTTACCAAAAGGGTCTAAAACTTATTCAATTACCTCGGAAATCATGCCACCCATCCCCTCAATTCACAAATAAGCAAATAAAGTCCCAGGAATGGTATTTTAGGGATTTCTAAGCAAAACAAATAAAATGACTTTTTGAGTCGTTACATCGGATACCACTTAAATAAATATTCGTCCTCGAACGGTAAAGAAAAAGGAAATACCCGGACTCTCAAATAGCTAGGGGTAGTTAGCCCGCATATCAGACTCAGACTCCCAAGTAACTTCTTCCACTAGGCGATTTCTTCACTACACTTTCATAGAAGCTATCCCATTGGACCTCAACTTTCTAACATGCCTGTCCAGTATAGCTACAAGCCCTCCACATAAACTAAGTTCTGATCAAACATCATTGAATTCCATCTAATCACATAAGAACTAGCAGAAATGTACTTCTTCAATATCGACACATGAAACACAGGGTGCACACCCGATAAACCAGGAGGTAAAGCCAACTCATAAGCCACCTCACCAACTCTGTCCACTATATCAAAAGGACTAATAAACCTTGGGCTAACTCGCCCTTCTTCCTAAATCTCATCACACCCTTCATGGGTGAAACCTTCATCAAAATCCGCTCTCCAATCATAAACTCCAAAGCACGAACCTTTCGATCTGCATAGCTCTTCTATCTGCTCTAGGCTGTAAGAAGCCAATCTTGGATCAACTTAACCTTGTCCAATGAATCCCTCAAAATATCAGTACCCCAAGGTCGAACCGCAAAAGATTCAAACCACCCGACCAGATAATGACACCTTCTACCATACATGGCCTCAAATGATGTCATCTGAATACTCAAATGGTAACTGTTGTACGCAAACTCTACCAAGGGTAGAAACTGGTCCCAATGACCACCAAAGTCAATCATGCAGGCTCGCAACATATCTTTGAGAACCTAAATGGCCCACTCAGACTGGCCGTCAGTTTAAGGATGAAAGGATATACTAAGTTCCACTCTAGTACCCAACTCCTTCTGCATAGACCTCCAAAAGTGAGAAGTAAATTATGTATCCCAATCAGAAATGATAGTAATGGGAACCCCATGCAATTGAACTATCTCTCAGATGTAAATCCTGGCCAACTTCTCTGAATTATAAGTTGTCTGGACTGGAATGAAATTGTCAGATTTAGTCAACCTGTCCACAATGACCCCATCAAACTTACCCAAGGTTCATTGCAATCCTACCACAAAGTCCATAGAAATCCGCTCCCACTTCCACTTGGTAATGGGCATCCTCTGAATCACCTCACCAGGCCTCTGGTACTCATATTTCACTTGTTGGCAATTCAAACACCGGGATACAAACTCGACTATGTCCTTTTTCATCATACACCACCAATAATATTGTTTCAAGTCATGGTACATCTTCGTAGCCCCTGGGTGATGGAATATTTTGAACTATGGGCTTCCTCCATGATCAATCTAGTTCAATCATCCACCCTAGGAACACAAACTCAACCATTGATCCTCAAAACACCATCACTATCAATAACAAGCTCTTTTGCCTCTCCCTGCAACACCTTGTGATGGATCTTGCATAACTGTACGTCATCAAACTACTGAGATCTAATCTGCTCCAATAAAGAAGACCGCACTTCCACACAAGCTAACACTCTACCAGGCTCTGAAATATAAATCCATATAAACTAATTTGCCAAAGACTGGACATACATAGCCATAGGACACTCCCCCACATGCAACATAGCCAAACTTCTCATGCTCACCGCCTTGCAACTCAAGGCATCCGCTACTAAATTTGCTTTGCCCCGGTGATACAATATAGTCATGTTATAATCCTTAAGTAGTTACAACCATCCACACTGTCTTAAATTAAGATCTTTCTGATTGAACAAGTACTGAAGACTATGATGGTCAGTGTACACCTCACATTGCACCCCATAGAGATAATGCCTTCAAATCTTCAAGGCAAAAATGATTGCCAACAACTCTAAGTCATGGGTGGGATAATTCTTCTCATGAACCTTCAATTGCCTCAAACTATAGGCTATCACTTTTACCTTTTGCATCAATTCACACCTAAGTCCACAGAAGTATTGCAATAGACAGTAAAGTTTTCTACCTCAACTAGCAAGGTCAAAATTGGGGCGGTAGTCAATAAGGCCTTGAGCTTTTGAAAGTTCACCTTACACATTAATTTTGCTTTCTCCGAAAATTTTGGTAGAGTTTTCTCAGTAAATAGGACTATTTAAACCTATCATACAGCCAAAAAACAAATTTATTGCTTCACAAGGCTACACAACACAGAATATAATACAACATTGGCCCCATAAGACCATATATCTATTCATCACATTATATGGTATGCCATAACTCACCTTGTCCGCCAAATCCTAATGTCTGAATTTTGCCTTGATCATAATCACCACCTAGTAGGATATACATATAGGGTAAGATTATAAGCATGGAGTATGAATGAAAGTAGATTACACGCACGATTATCATTATGAACCTTCAGTTTGGAAAAGGTAAGTATATTTGACCTTCATATCTACTTATGCTTTCCAAGTTATCTCCTCAACGTTATTATTTCACCACAGGACATCAACAAAGGCCAGTTTTTTGGTCCGTAGCTTTCAGACCTGACGATCCAAGATAGCAATAGGAAATTCTTCATATGATAGATGTTTTATGATTTGAACTATCACACCCCAACCTCGGGGGTATGGCCGACACCCGATGTCCTAAGGCCCAAGTGTACAAGTCATAAATCATACGGACAACATAACTATATCTGGGATGACAGTGCCTCAAATAAATAGATGTGAAGTTATTTAACACAACGACCTATGAGAAGAATATATCCAACAAACATATATATATACATGTACTAGGCCGACGAGGTCATCAGGAGTGTAACAGCCTATCCAGGAAGGGCCGACAAAGCCACACAACACAACTAACCACAGAATTCCAGTCTACAAGCCTCTAGATATGGAATAAAGTAACCACAATTTGGGACAGGGCTCCGTCATACTCAAAATACATATATGTATAATCTCCAGTACCTATCACGAAGCAAGAAAACTCTTAAAAAATGAAGCGTGACAATCAATTGTTGGGTCATATCTCCTACTACGAGGGATCGTCTGATGTCATTAGTACCTATGGGCATGAAACACAGCGCCACATCAAGGGACATCAGTACGAAATAATGTACTAAATATGTAAGGCATATAACATAAGTAAAGACAATAACAATAACATGGCGAAGTAAAGAAACAACCTGAACCTCAGGGAGCCACTGTGGACATATGCAATACATAATATCATTGAAAATCAGTTGTACATATATATAAATGCACACTTTTGGGTGATGCCAATATCATACCATACCCGACCCTAAATAAGACTCGGTGTTGTCATACTAGGCCTTAATAGGACTCGGTGTTATCGTACCCTGCCTTAGTAGGACTCGATATTATCGTACCCAACCATAATAGGACTCGATGTTATCATACCCATAATAGGACTCAGTCTTATCATACCCAATTATAATGGTTTTCATATATAAGTGTCGTACCTGGCTGACTATAGTGTAACTCAATGTCATATATATATATATATATATATATATATAAAATGCATGAATGACTTTAGAGGACCAATAAGAATAGGACAGAGTGACCTAAGGTTGTTAACTCCCTCGCCTATCGTTATAGAGCTACGTACAATAATAGTTTCAATCCAACGAGGAACTCAGAAATAAAGCCTGATATGGAGACATCTTAATGCTGGAATGATAACTGTTATTATAAGAGAACTCAATCAATGGTAGATGATCGTCCCAATTACCTTTGAAGTCCAATATATAAGCCCTCAACATATCTTTGAGCGTCTGAATGATGCGCTCTGCCTGACCTTCAGTCATGAGATGAAATGATGTGCTACAATTTACTTGAGTACCTAAACCTCTTTGGAACGACTTCTAGAAGTTAACTATAAATTGCAACCTCTATCTTATTTAATGAATAGTGGAACTCCATGAATGTGAACTATCTCCTGAATATAGATCCTACTATAGTCCTCAACTATGTAGGTAGTCTTGACCGGAAGAAAATGAGTTGATTTCATCAACTGATCGACAATCACCCATATAGAATCATATTTCCATTGCGAATGAGGTAACCCCATAATGAAGTCCATGTTAATGACCTCCCATTTCCATGTCGGGAGTTCTATGTTCTGAATGAGTGCCCCGGGCTTCTGGTGTTCAATCTTAACTTGCTGACAGTTCGGACATTGAACTACATATTCTGCAACAATATTCTTCAGATCATCCCACCAATAAAGTGGTTTGAGGTCAAGATACATTTTTGTCGACCCTGGATGGAGAGAATACCGAGACTAATATACTTCTGCCATAATACACTCTCTGAGTCCCCAACATTAGGTACACACAAATGACCTCTATATCTGAGAACTCCATCATTCCCAAGCTCTAATACCAGATTCTTTTATTACGAAATCCATTCTCTTATTTTTACTAACTTAAGTTCTTCAAAATGTCGGTCTTTTACCTTGGTAACGATGATTCTGATATGTTCTAAAGAACAACCTTCCCATCATATGAAGCAAGAAAACGAATGCTCAAGATAGCCAATTCGTACAAGTCTTTTGTCATCGGTACCTTCTATGCCACAACATCACTCAAACTACCCATGGACTTACGACTCAAACCATCGGCTACCAAATTATCCTTGCCAGGGTGATACAAGATGCAAATGTCGTAGTCTTTTAATAGCTCAATCCATCTTCTTTGCCTCAAATTCAACTCCTTTTGCCGAAAAATATATTGGAGGCTATTGTGGCCAGTATAGATATCAACATGAACCCCATATAGATTATGACACCATATCTTTAGGGAAAACACTACCGATGATTACTCAAGATCATGAGTTGGATAGTACTGCTCGTGATTCCTCAAATGCGTTGAAACATAAGCGATAACCCTGTTATGCTATATCAAAACACATCCTATACCTACTCTAGATGCATCACAATACACCACATACTCTTTAATTCCTTCAGGGGGTGCTAAGACAGATGGTTATGTCAACTTATCTATCAATTTCTGGAAATTCCGCTCACATGCTTCTAACCACTAAAATTTAGCTGCCTTATAAGTCAGTTTTGTCAATGGAGCAACAATAGAAGAGAAACCCTCTACCAATCTCCGATAATAACCGGTTAAGCCCAAGAAACTCTGAACTTTTGTAGGAGTAGTAGGCCTCGGCCAATTCTTCACAGCTTCAATTTTATGGCCATGAACCTTAATACCTTCGTCCGACACTATATGACCAAGAAAGGCTACCGAATTCAACCAAGAATCTCATTTTGAAAACTAGTCATATGACTTAGGATCTTGGAGCATTTGTAACACTGCTCGCAAATGATCATCATGCTCCTCTTTCGACTGAGAATACACAAAAATATCATCAATAAATACAATTACGAATATATCCAAGAATGGTTTGAACACCCGATTCATTAAGTCCATCAAAGTTGTCAGTGCATTAGTAAGCTCGAAAGACATCACAAGAAACTCATAATTTCCATATCTAGTTCTAAAAGCAGTTATCAGAATATCCTTCTCTTTAACCCGCAATTGATGACATCCAGACCTAATATCAATCTTTGAGAAGTAATTAGCTCCATGTAACTGATCAAGAAAACTATAGATCCTCCGAAATGGGTACTTATTCTTGATAATAACCTTATTCATCTGACGATAATCAATACACATTCTGAGTGAGTCATCATTCTTACAAACAAACAATACGAGTCCACCCGATGGGAAAGTCTAGGCCTAATAAATCATTTTTCCAGCAAATCTCTCAACTATTTTTTCAATTATTTCAACTTAGCAGGGGCCATTCTATAAGGAGGAATATATATGGGCTGAGTGCCCGGAAGCACATCTATGGAAAAGTCAATTTCCCTTTCGGGAGGTAACCTGGAAGCTCGTATAGCAATACGTTTGGGAATTCATTAACTACAGGGATGAACTAGAGAGTTGGGTATTTCATTGAGCATCTCGAACCCAAACTAAATGATATATATAGCCTTTAAATATCATATTCCACGCATTATCGTAGGAATTAAACCTACCCTTAGGTGTTATGGAATTCCCTTTCCATTCTAGGACTGGTTCGTTCAGAAAATAGAATCGAACAACATTAGTCCGAAAATCCACATTAGCATAACACAAGGCTAACCAATCTATGCCCATAATCAAATAAAAATCCACCATTTGTAACCCTACCATGATTGCTAAGGTGCGACGACCAGAAACTTCTAATATATAGTCTCGTTATACTCACCTGACAACTATAGGAATACCAACTAGCTTAGATATCGCGAATGGTTCACTCAACAATTCGGGTCCTCTATCAAACTTATCAGCAACAAATAGGTTGACATACGATAAAATAGAACCAGGATCAATTAATCAATACACATCATGAGATAAGATATACAATATACCTGTAACGACATCCGAGGATGACTCTTGATCTTGATGACCCACTAGCGCATATATATAATTTTAATTAGCACCTGAACTGGATGCTCCATCCCTACCATTACCTCGACCGATTGATAACTGTGAACCATGACCATGAGGGCTTACAAAAGCTGAAGAAGTAGCTATTGACCAGTCGGCTGTGCAATGCCACCCCCGCCCCTCGATAGACAATTCCTCATAATATGGCTTGGCTGTCTACAAGAGTAACACAAATCTGATCCCTGACGATATTGCTAGAAATGTGCTCTATCCCACTGATCACAGAGAGAGCTGACTATAGTCTCCTCTATGTTGTGACCCTATTTCTTCGTAACTATTACATTGTCCATAAATAAATAGATCGATCCTGGAAGGGTCCCTAAAACTATGGGGGTGTGCTGGCTGTCAAATAAGCTGGATATCTAGAAGACTTGGGTCTGCGAACACCTCTAAACTCACCAAAATCACCCACAGATTTGGCCCTCTTATGTTGACCCCAGTCACGCTATCGGTCAACCTGTTGTTGTCGCTTACGATCTTCCATATTCTAAGCATACGCTTGGATAGGAGAGATGTCTATAACTGGATTCATAGAGGTTGTGGTACATTCATTCACTAAATGCGGTTCCAAACCACTAACAAATCGATGCACCCGATCACTCATCTCAGCTACTATAGTGGGAGCATATCTATCCAAAGAGTTAAATTGTATTACCAAACACTCATGTTACAACGCTCAAGATGTGAAACTTTATCCTGCTTGGACCGTTGGAGCTCGACAGGTAGAAAGTGTTGTAAGAAGACCACAAAAAACTCTCCATCTAGTTGGTAGGGCACGAGATCCCCTACACTGCTCCTATGTCTCATACCATGTCATAATAATATCCATTAACATATAGGAGGTCACCTTTACCGACTCAGTAACGATGTCATGCATCACTCGCAAGGTCTATTGCATCTGATCTAAGAAATTATACGGGTCCTCATTAGGGTTTGACCCCGTGAATACTGGAGGATCCAAATTGATGTAGTCCTAAAATTCTGCACTAATATCTCTATAAGAAGAATTAGGAACCTGAAGTTGGGCCTGAGCGGCCACTAATTGAGTCAACAACTGAACCACACTATGTATGTGGAGATCTTGCTTGGGAACAACTTGTGGAGGAATTAGGGGATCAAATTATTACGACTCAGCTCTAACGCATAATCTAAGATAAGAAAGAAGGAAACAATCCCAAACGTCCTATAGCCTCCTACTTATATATGTGGTGCATGCCACATCGATAAACAAGACTCTACTAGACTCAGCATGTAGACTTCCTAGGACAGTCCTCCTCTAATACCAAGTTTGTCACACCCCGACCTTAGGGGTGTGGCCAGAATTGGGCACCCTAAGGCCCGAGCTTACCAACCATAATACCTGAACCACCTAAAATAGGTCACTTACTGCGGGGAAGCATCCGAACGTATGTCTATACCTGCGGGCATGAAATGTAGCACCTCAGCACGGGACGTCAGTACAAAAAAATGTACTGAATATGTAAGGCAAGTAATGTAAGTAAAGACAATAACAAGTACAAAAAATATCAAAGAAACCACCTGAACCTCGGGAGGCCTCAGAGGGCGTATGCAATGCATAATATATGTATGTACATATATATATATGTATATATATATATGTATATATATATATAGTGCAACGCATCGGGGCAATATTATCATCATATCGTACCCGACCATACATGACTCGATTTGTCGTACCCAAATACAATGGTGTGCATATATATGTGCCGTACTCGGCTAACGATAGCACAACTCAGTGACATAAAAGAGCTACATATATACAGGAGTGACATAGGGTCGTTAACCCCCGCCTGTTGTTATGGAGCTAGCTAAAACAATCATTACAATCCCATCCTTAACATAGAGTTAACTATACGACAAGAGACATATAAAGTGAGGAACGTAGGAATGGATTTAAGCTCGTACAAGGTTTTGTAAGAAGAGTGAACATGTTTCTTAATTCATGAATGTAATTATGATAAGAAATGTTTATTCTATAACGACTCTTTTATGATAATGCCAATACAAGAAAGAGGATAAGCCTTAGATACCTTGTCGTTGATCAATGTTACTCCTACGCGGCCTCACTTACTCTACAATTGTCAACCTAAGAAATAGAGACAAGTCGTTCAAAATCAAGTCGATGGTTTCATTATTACTCCACTATGACATTTTATCAAATACTTAGGTGTGCAACTTCCAGACGTTGTATTCATGGAAATTCAAGCTACCCTCATGCCTTCTTTAATAACCACAATAATACCAAGGTTAAAACTTCCATTTTATACAAGATCAAGTCTTAACTATCTCAAGAATTCAATTAAATCAACGCAATACTCCTTATGTCTCTATCTTAGAATTTTAACCCAATTCTCATGTGCTAGCTTGATCAATTGATCCACCTAGACTAGGAGAAGATTATCAAAACTTAGGAGTAGTAAAAATTACCCTTAACCAGTTAAGGATTCCTCCACACCAAGCTTTCCTCCAACTTCAAGAAATTCAAACTCAATCTAACCAACTAGGTGTTATCTTTGAGATGATCTAGCCTTTCTAAAGAAGAATTGACTTCATAATCTTAAGAGATGGATCTTGGATGATATATAAAACCTTGGAGAGTCTTTGGGGTACTTTAGGGTGAGTAAGCGTCGAAAATGTAATGAGACAAGTGAAGCTTCGAAATTAACATATATATAGCCAACTCACCGCCTCCAATATGTGGGAGGATATATGCAGCAGATCACCATCTACAGTGATATTTCCCACCGCAGATGTTTTCAAAAAGGTGGCAAAAGTGTAGCCTTGATTCGTGGCCTTATCCGCGATGTGAAACGCTTAGCGTATCATCCTATCATCGTAAACCTTCATCGAGTTATAATACCTTCAATCCAATTGACTTCCAACCTTCCGTAACCCTTTATTAACACCCTTATATGCCACACGAGGCTCTTGTAAAGGATCTCAAGTCACCGGGGCTCAAGTCAGCTAATTACGCCTTCGCTTGCGTGCGAAACTATGGGGTGTAACATGATTACACAGTAGGAAATTATTTATAGAGTTGGATGTTTTGAATTGATTATATATTAGCTAACTAATTAGTAGAGAAGTATCGGAAAGTACCAACCCTCGCTACCGCTATAATGAGGGTCGGTCAATGATGATGTTCTGTACACATGCTTCCCGTACTCACTCTACACTTGTTGCACCTTGTTATGAAGGTATTGATCTAAGTTCGAGTGGAGCGTAGTGACTCGGCATATTGGAGAGCTTACTTGGAGCCCAGGGTGAGCTGTTGATGCCTTCCTAACATTGGATTTCCTCTATCTTGTCTTTACTTTCCGTTTCTTGTTATTTCAGACAGTATTATGTATTAAGTTTAAGACTTTGCAATCCTATTTAACAATTCTTCTACTTATGACAAACATATTTTAGGGATGTGACTAGTTTCTATGTATTAAGTATTTAGTACCTTGTCAGTACTTTGGGTGTCCCTTTATTTTCCGCATTATTTATTATTTATTTCGTCTTGTATGGATGGGGTTCTCCTATGGATTCATGGTAGGTGCCCTCACGGAACAATGGAATTTTGGGTCGTGAAACTCAATTAGGATTAGGATTATGGCTAGGATAGACATATACCAAGGCAACACGTTCAATTAAATACCGTAAATAAATTTCATTCTTAACATGTCAATTCAATAAAAATAAAGGCGGCAAACTATTTTGAATAGGAGTGTAGTAGTTCGATAGAATACTATGAGAGTCAATAATCCAGTTAATTAGCAATATTTGATAATTCAGATTAAAGGTAAATAGTTTGGGAACTCAATAAAATTGATGAACCAACCCCAACACTGGAACATTCATCTCATAGATAACTTAAAAACCCGCTCTTTCTTGATTGAAGTTCATATTTATTTTAGTTAATTTATAATTATAACCTTCAGATTTCATATCTTGTTTAGATACTTAGCATTAGTATAATTTAGTTAACGGTTGATTATAAGTCACTATGGGTCCGACATTCGATTTTCAGAATCACTATATTATTTCTATAACCACGTACGTTTGTGTGTATGTTTGGGAGGAACAATTGTGAGAATCTTGAAAGATAGCATAGAGGGATAGTTATGTAGGCTTTTCATCTTTTGAGAGAGTGTGATTTAAGCTCTTATTCTTTACCTTGCTAGCAATCACTTTAACACTTCACAGTCTCCCATTAAAAATAGCCGAATATATTATGTATTTCCATAAATTTATGTCTTAAACATAATTTCAGATTAATTACACATAGAACTATGCAAAACCGTGAATATTTCTAAATATTCTACCCCCATAAAGTCGATCTTATTTAATTTTTACTTCACTATTATTACATAAAAATAAAAAAAAGAATTAAGGGGGAGGGGGTTTGAGCAAAGTTATTCATTTTTAGCCAAATTTAAGCCAAAATTATTCATTTTTTTAGTCTAAGTCCAATGTCCAATTTTCCAGCAGTCCATTTGTAAGTGTCACTCAGGCCCAACATTTGGGTCCTATTAGCCCAATTTAATTCATCTTTAACTTTAAATAACTCAGGCCCATCATCTGAGTCCTCAAATTAGTCTATTTCAAATTTAGACTCAAAGCCCATGTCTTGTGTTTTTCTAAGCCATTTTTTCTTTACTTAGCTTTGAAATCAAATTCTATTTTCAAATTATATATATCAAAACAGTTATTGATTCAATCAAAACTGTCTATCATTTTCCATCTTTCAAATTTTAAACGAGTCTCACAATATCATAGGCAATCTAAACTAAACGATATATGCATCATTTGCCTATCTAGATCCCAACCATAAGTGAAGTTCCAATATTTAAAAATATTTTTATACAACAAGTACATATACATACATAATATATACATGAAATGAAAAAGATTTTGAGTTTAAACTGGTGGGCCTACCTAAGCCCACCAGTTGGCTATTGTTACCCAAAGCTGGGCCTTCAACCCAAATGTTAGCTTCACTTACACGGACTCGATCAAGAATGCATGCTTTTAGTTGGGCCTCAACCCAACCAGCTGAAGAAGAACATGATAGGCCCGAAGGGGCTGCCTCGATGTACCTCGAAATGGAAGGGGAAAAAGAAAAGCCCAATTAGAAAGTATCTTGTTCTCAATCATATAACTACTCATGAATTTTATAGCACACAGTCACCACAGGTAGAAAGAAAAAATCTAAAGCCTAAATCAGATTATTGAATATATAAGGCCCAATATAGAAAGTATCAATATGCATGAAATAGACAAGACGGGCCCAGCCTAGTCCAAATGAAATACTAAAGTATCAGGGAAATGCTAAACAAGATGGGCTGAGACCAAAGCTTCCATAACTCAATTGTCCTAAATGATATACACAAAGATATATGAGCTCTGTATACATGATATACAAGGTATATTCTTGTATATATTCACCTCATGCTTGGTATTCGCACTTAGGAATTAAAGAAGAATAGTCAACGACAGATATCAACACACATGTATCACATAATGGCTAAATGAGACTTATCTCATCTCAGATGTTCAGAGGATATCTTATTTATCTAAAGACGTCACATCCTAACTTGTATATGCTTAGAACTGGGCAATGTAACCAATCAGGAGGAGATTAGAAAGAACAAAGACTGATCACAAGAGCATATTTAACACTTATAGCACAATCTCATGTTATGTAAAATCCTAAGGGGAAACATCTGGTTAGGCTGATATTGGTCAAAATGCAGAGCACGTACAACATCTAGAACCAAGATAAGCCCGGTAAAGGGCACAAATGTGCAAAATGCAAATAGACCAAACTCACATTGAGGCACTTTAGCAAACTAGAATGATCATGCTGGAGATGTGTGAGGTACTATGAACTGGTGGTATTTAACATATGATTGTTAACTAGGAATCCTAAAATGAGCAATTAGAGGGTTCATGCAAGATTAAGGGGTGCATTGGCACCTCATCTCAAATCAACAAACAAGCAGATCACCTGATTATATTTCAATCACAGGACATGCAATCAGATTACTTCAAGTAGTTTTAAGATTTCTCTAAAACCTAATCATATAGGCAGTAGCTAACTCATACACTATCTGAGGCAAGTTAATCAAGACCAAGCTAGAATTTTCTCGACAACTAACAATGACTCAAGGCACTTTACTCATCTCAGGATCAAACAAGGGTATGTATAGGATTTGGAGAAAACATGCTTGACATAAGAAGACTGATTAGATTCAGGCTGACTTTTATTTTTAAACAGGTGCATTACTAAGGTACTTGGCATAATATTTAAATAATTAGGCAGAACATGTCATTTTTATCTTTATTTAGTAGGGAGGAGGCACACAATAACTTTTGCAAACCAATTCTCTCAAATTAACATGCTAGGTAGAATAGCCTAATACATCCTTTAGGCTCAGTTAATTATATATGGTATTTTAGCACAGAAAAACTGAGTTTCATTCTCTTTCTAGACATGTGATTAGACTAGGTGAGGCAAATCTTAACTAAGCAGTGACATGAATGAAAGGAAAATGGGTTGATGGATATAAAGAGGGGTGATGTTGGGTAAGTGGGTCGAGTGTGTAGGATGTTCTAGTTGACCCGAAAATGGATGTCAAAATGGGGTTCTCGGATTCACAGTTTGGTGGAACAGTGGGGTGTTTGAGGTCTATTTCGGGTGGATCCATAAGGATTCGGATCAAGGAGTTTTATGGGGCTGTTTCAGGTAAGTTGGGAGTTTCTTTTATTGTCTGGCCTTGGTGACTTGATGATGGAAAGGCGACAGAAGTTTAATAAAACATTAAGGTTCTCGGTTGGGACGTTATCCCCGGGCAGTGTGGATGTAGTGGCTGTTTCGGGTGGATTCCTGGGAAATTGGGTTTAGGCGTTTAAGTATGGTGTTATAGACACTGGGAGGGTTGTAGTGATTGTCGGGGTTCACCGGTTTGATGATGGAGGATGTTGGAACTGGACTGAAACTGTGAGGTCGTCGGCAATGTGTATTATACGGACTGTGTGGTGTTGTCAGGATTGGACGGGACTTTATGGGTGGTTTCGGGGGATGGACGTTGATGGGGATATTTATGGAGTCTTATTATATGAGGGGGTAAAAGGGTTGAAGTGTTTTGGTCGAGTAATGAACACGGAATGCAAAGTGCAATCCGGGCACACGCCAACTATTGATTGGTACGCTTTTGGTGAAGTACTTGGTGTGATGGTTAAGTGTTGATGAATGAGGTATTGATGAAATATGGAGGATAGGCCCAAGGATATAGATACAGGGGTTTTACTGCCCGTATTGACACCAATGATAGTGTGGTCAATACCACAAGGTCAAGACTGGGGTTTGCTATTCGCAATGCTTGTGAACAAGCCAAGTGAGGGTGATCAATGCCCTTGTTGCTCCCAAGGTTTAGACTAAGTTGGATCACACAAGTTCTAACCTTCGCTTACCACTAAGGGTGTTCCTCAAGCTTGGGTATATTCTAGACCACAAAAGACCTAATCGATACTTACACCGAAGGGAGGGGTTTGGTTCACACAAGAACCGAAGGGTACTCCCGGAGCACCAACTAAAAATATCAATCCCGGATTGAAGCACTTAGTGAAATGAGTAAAACACTCAAGTTTTATATTTATCGAACTTTGCTTATTTACAAGTCCTAAGGTTCCTTATTTATAGTAAACAAAAGACAATTCGAGAAGACAAAAACTACTTGAAAACTTTCGGCCAAGTGGGAAAAGGGTTTGGGTTTTCTTGTTGGCCAAGAGGATTCTCGACTTTGGTGTGGTCAATTGGAAAAGGTTTCGCTTTTCTTGAATAAAAAGTTGAGCTCGAACTCCTTCACACCTCTTTTTGGAGTCCAAGCCGAAAAGGGAATGGATTGGACATCTCAAGGATCTCATCTTCTTGGAATGGGTTTGGAAGCTTCCATTCTTTGTACTTGGTTGACAAGCCATTGTAATAACTACATTTGATGCCTCAGCCTCTGGCCTACTGGGAATGCATATCAGTGAGTGCATCCTCTATCGGACTGAGCACCCTAATAGCTGCCTCGTCCTGAAGGAACCCCAACTCTACCCGTCTAAGATCCACCTCGACCTGTCTGATGGACACCACATCCTGACTAGGACCCCCTCTGCTAGACTGACCACCACTCCTGGATGGTTGTGATGGGGTCATAGGTGTACGAGATACTCCTAATACAAGCCTAGGACACTCTATTCTGAAAAGCCTAACCTCTCCACAACTATAACAAGTCCTGGCCGCTGAGGGATGCTGAATAGAGATGGAAGAACATGACTGACCACCATGGTCCGAGTACCGATACTGAGTACCTTTAGAAGACTGATACTAATTATGGGCTGGCCCCATCTCCTTATCATACTGCTTATATTGAGGCTCAATATCCGACTTAGGGGACACTAAGCTAACACGAGCCTGACCGCCTCCCAAATGCTACTCAAGGTCCTCCTTACTTTTCGTATATACAATAATATCATCAATAAACACAATCACAAAAGAATCTAAGTAAGGCTTAAATATCCCATTCATCAAGTCCATAAACACTGCAGGGGCATTTTTAAGCCCAAAGGATATTACTAAGAACTCGTAGTGACCATATCGAGTCTTGAAAGCCATTTTGGTAACATCCTCAGCCCTGATATTCAACTGATGATACTTGAACCTTAAAGTAATCTTCGTAAACATAGAAGCACCCTAAAGCTGGTCGAGCAAATCATCAATGTGAGGAATTGGATACTTGATTCTGATGGTGACCTTGTTTAACTGTCTATAGTCGATACACATACACATGATACCATCCTTCTTCTTTATGAACAACATTGGAGCACCCCAAGAAGACACACTAGGTCGAATAAAGCCCTTACTCAACAAATCCTGAAGATGCTCGTGCAACTCTCTCAGCTCTACTAGAGCTATACGATATGAACGAATAGAAATGGGTCGAGTATCTGACTCTAGGTACACCAGACAACACTTATCTACTAAATTTCTGGCTTCGATGAAATAAATAATCTTCTTAGGAGCAGGGCTGGGAGCTCTCCACCACACTAACCTCGGAACACCAGGCATCGCCAGAGTGACTGTCTTGGCATGATAGTCTAGAATTGCGTGGTACGGTGATAAGAAATCTATGCCCAAAATAATATCAAAATTAACCATGTATAATATGACCAAGTTTAACATATATATTATTACCCATATAGTTAACCACACAAAGCCGATAGGCTCAATCTACAATCACAGAATCACTAACTGGTGTAGACACATGAACAAGGATATCACACCACATATCCGAATCAGTAGAAAAGTATGCGGACACATAGAAGAACGTAGACCCCGGATGAAATTGCACTGCAACAGACTGAAGACAAAATGATATGATACATGTAATAACTGCATCTGATGCCTCAACCTCTGGCATACTATGAAAGCATATCAGTGAGTGCATCCTCTATCGGACTGAGCACCCTAATAGCTGCCTCAGCCTGAACGAACCCTATCTCTACCCATCGAGGATCCACCTCGACCTATCTGATGGACACTACAGCCTGACTAGGACCCCCATTTGCTAGACTGACCACCACCCCTAGATGGTTGTGATGGGGTCCTAGGTGTACGCTATATTTATGATACAAGCCTAGGACACTCTCTTCTGAAAACCTAACCTCTCCACAACTATAACAAGTCCTGGCCGCTGAGGGATGCTGAATAGAGATGGAAGAACCTGAGTGACCACCATGGTCCGAGTACCGATACTGAGTACCTTTAGAAGACTGACCCCCACTATAATAGATCTTCCCCACAGAAGCATCATCTATAATCTGAATTGCTACCTAGATCGGTCGACTAGACTGTGAATTCTGGAATCTACCCTACTGCACATACCCATAAGAAGTAAACCTATTGTAATGCTCATATTATCATATCCTCTTGTCTGGGAAGCTTTACCCTCACAGACTCAACCATCCTAGCATGCTCTGCCACTAACTAAAAAGAAGTCCTAGAGGCCACCAACTATAATGTAGCCAACTAAAGGGGAATACTCAAACCTCTCATAAAGCATCCGAATCTCTTTGCCTCTGTTGGTAGCAATGACGCTGCATAGTGCGACAAAAGGCATGAAAATGAGTCTCTGAATTAGCAACTGATAAAGCTATGTGCCCCAACTTAGAGAACTCATCACACTTGCTCACATGCAAGCTAAGGGACACGTAAAACCTAGTCTAAGATAGTGGAGGCAACCCCGCTGGTTGACAATCAACATAAGCCCTCCACCATTACTTCACATCACCCATAAGATGAAGAGGAACAAAGCAAACTCTGTATGACTCAATGATACCCAATGTATGGAGCCTCTCATAGATGCTCACTAAAAACTCATAAGCATCCTTCTTAGGCTAGCCATTGAATATGAGAGGCTTCATGTTGGAGAAATTCTTCCATAAATAACGCTCATCGCGTGTCATAGTAGTCTATGAAACCGACTGGGACCAAACTCTGGTGCCAAAATTTCATCAATACGGAGTGCCAAAATAGCAACAAGCTGAACCCCTGGAGTAAGGAACTCGGGAGTCTGTCCTTCTCCCACTCGGGTCTGTGACCCACCTGGAGTAGTAGGATGAATTCCCCCTGGGTAAAACCATCATGCACACTCAATAACCTGACCAAGGTGTCCTGAAGAACCAAAGTAGTTATAAAGCTTGGCTAATTATGGGCTGGCCCCATCTTCTTATCATACTGCTTTTCTTGAGGCTCAATATCCGACTTAGGGAACACTAATCTAACACGAGCCTGACCGCCTCTCAAATGCTACTCATGGTCCTCCTTACTTTTCGTATAGACAATAATATCATCAATAAACACAATCACAAAAGAATCCAAGTAAGGCTTAAATATCTCATTCATCAAGTCCATAAATGTTTTAGGGGCATTTGTAAGCCCAAAAGATATTACTAAGAACTCATAGTGACCATATCGAGTCCAGAAAGCCATTTTGGTAACATCCTCGGCCCTGATCTTCAACTGATGATACTTGAACCTTAAAATAATCTTCGTAAACAAAGAAGAACCCTAAAGCTGGTCGAGCAGATCATCAATGTGAGCAATTGGATACTTGTTTCTGATGGTGACATTCTTCAACTGTCTATAGGTGATACACATACACATGGTACCATCCTTCTTCTTTATGAACAACATTGCAGCACCCCAAAGAGACACACTAGGTCGAATAAAGCCCTTACTCAACAAATCCTGAAGATGGTCCTGCAACTCTCTCAGCTCTACCAGAGATATACGGTAAGGAGGAATAGAAATGTGATGAGTACCTGACTCTAGGTACACCAGACAACACTTATCTACTACATTTCTGGCCAGGATGAAATAAATAATCTTCTTAGGAGAAGGGCTGGGAGCTCTGCGCCACTCTAACCTCGGAACACCAGGCATCGCCAGAGTGACTGTCTTGGCATAATAGTCTAGAATTGTGTGGTACGGTGATAGCCAATCCATGCCTAAAATAATATCAAAATTAACCATGTATAATATGACCAAGTTTAACATATATATTATTACCCATATAGTTAACCACACAAAGCCGATAGGCTCAATCTACAATCACAGAATCACTAACTGGTGTAGACACATGAACAAGGATATCACACCACATATCCGAATCAGTAGAAAAGTAGGCAGACACATAGAAGAACGTAGACCCCGGATCAAATAGCATTGAAGTAGACTGGAGACAAAATCATATGATACATGTAATAACTGCATCTGATGCCTCAACCTCTGGCCTACTGGGAAAACATCTCAGTGAATGCATTCTCTATTTGATTGAGCACCCTAATAGCTGCCTCAGCCTGAACGAACCCCATTTCTACCCATCGAAGATTTACCTCCACTTGTCTGATGGACACCACAGCCTGACTAGGACCCCCCTCAGCTAGACTGACCACCACCCCTGGATGGTTGTGATGGGTTCCTAGGTGTACGATATACTCATGATACAAGACTAGGACAATCTCTTCTGAAAAGCCTAACCTCTCCACAACTATAACAAGTCCTGGCAGCTGAGGGATGCTGAATAGAGATGGAAGAACCTGAGTGACCACCATGGTCCGAGTACCGATACTGAGTACCTTTAGAAGACTGACCCCCACTATAATAGATCTTCCCCACAGAAGCATCATCTATAATCTGAATTGCTACCTACATCGGTCGACTAGGCTATGAATTCAGGAATCTACCCTACTGCACATACCCATGAGAAGTAAACCTATTGTAATGCCCATTTCATCGCATCCTCTTGTCAGACTCCAGTCTGGGCAGCTTTCCCCTCACAGACTCAACCATCCTAGCATGCTCTACCACTAACTAAAAAGAAGACCTAGTGGCCACCAATTGTAATGTAGCCAACTGAAGGGGAATACTCAACCCTCTCATAAAGCATCTGAATCTCTTTGCCTCTGTAGGTAGCAATGACGCTGCATAGTACGACAAAGCCTGAAAATGAGTCTCATAATTAGCAACTATCAAAGCACTCTACTCCATCTTAGAGAACTCATCACACTTGCTCACATGCAAGCTAAGGGACACGTACTTCTTCAGAAAAATCTGATAAAACCTAGTCCAAGATAGTGGAGGCAACCCCCCTAGTTGACAATCAACATAAGCCTTCCACCATTTCTTCACATCACCCATAAGATGAAGAGCAACAAAATAAACTCTGTATGACTTAATGATATCCAAAGTATGGTGCCTCTCATAGTTGCTCACTAAAAACTCATAAGCATCCTTCTTAGGCTAGCCATTGAATATGTGAGGCTTCATGTTGGAGAAATGCTTCCATATCTTACGCTCATCGCGAGTCATAGTAGTCCATGAAACCGACTGGGACCAAACTCTTATGCCAAAATATCATCAATACGGGGTGCCAAAATAGCAACTAGCTGAACCCCTAGAGTAGGGAACTCGGTAGTCTGTCCCTCTCCCACTCGGGTCTGTGACCCACCTGGAGTAGTAGGATGAATGCCCCCTAGGTAAAACCATTAGGCACACTCAATAACCTGACCAAGGTGTCCTGTCGAACCAAAGTAGATATAAAGCTTGGCTAATTATGGGCTGGCCCCATCTCCTTATCATACGGCTTATCTTGAGGCTTAATATTCGACTTAGGGGACACTAATCTAACACGAGCCTGACCGCCTCTCAAATGCTACTCATGGTCCTTCTTACTTTTCGTATAGACAATAATATCATCAATAAACACAATCACAAAAGAATCTAAGTAAGGCTTAAATATCCCATTCATCAAGTCCATAAACGCTGCAGGGGCATTTGTAAGCCCAAAGGATATTACTAAGAATGCGTAGTGACCATATCGAGTCCTGAAAGCCATTTTGGTAAAATCCTAGGCCCTGATCTTCAATTGATGATACTTGAACCTTAAAATAATCTTCGTAAACATAGAAGCACCCTAAAGCTGGTCGAGCAGATCATCAATGTGAGGAATTTGATACTTGTTTCTGATGGTGACCTTGTTCAGTTGTCTATAGTCGATACACATACACATGGTACCATCATTCTTCTTTAAGAACAATATTGGAGCACCCCAAGAAGACACACTAGGTCGAATGAAGCCCTTTCTCAACAAATCCTGAAGACGCTCCTATAACTCTCTCATCTCTACTAGAGCTATACGGTATGGAAGAATAGAAATGGGTCGAGTACCAAACTCTAGGTATACCAGACAACACTTATCAACTAAATTTCTGGCCAGGATGAAATAAATAATCTTCTTAGGAGTAGGGCTGGGAGGTCTCTGCCACTCTAACCTTGGAACACCAGGCATCGCCAGAGTGACTGTCATGGCATGATAGTCTAGAATTGCATGGTATGGTGATAGCCATTCCATGCCAAAAATAATATCAAAATGAACCATGTATAATATGACCAAGTTTACCCATGTATTATTACCCATAAAGTTAACCACACAAACCGATAGACTCGATCTACAATCATAGAATCACTAACTGGTGTAGACACACGAATAGGGATATCAATCATATCACACCACATATTCGAATTAGTAGAAAAGTAGGCAGACACATAGGAGAACGTAGACCTCGGATCAAATAACATTGAAGCAGACTGAATACAGAATGATATGATACATGTAATAACTGCATCTGATGCCTCAACCTCTGGCCTACTATGAAAGCATATTAGTGAGTGCATCCTCTATCGGACTGAGCACCCTAATAGCTGCCTCAGCCAGAACGAACCCCATGTCTACCCATCGAAGATCCACCTCGACCTCTCTGATGGACACTACAGCCTGACTAGGACCCCCATCTGCTAGACTTCCCACCACTCCTGGATGGTTGTGACAGGGTCCTAGGTGTACGCTATACTCATGATACAAGCCTAGGACACTCTTTTCTATAAAGCCAAACCTCTCCACAACTATAACAAGTCCTGGCTGCTGAGGGATGCTGAATAGAGATAGAAGAACTTGAGTGACCACCATGGTCCGAGTACCGATACAGAGTACCTATAGAAGACTGACCCCTCTATAATAGCTCTTTCCCGTAGAAGCATCATCTATAATCTGAATTGCTTCCTAGATCGGTCGACAAGACTGTGAATTCTGGAATCTACCCTACTGCACATACCCATGAGAAGTAAACCTATTATAATGCCCATATCATCACATCCTCTTGTCAGACTCCTGTCTGGGCAGCTTTCCCCTCACAGACTCAACCATCCTAGCATGCTCTGCCACTAACTAAAAAGAAGACCTAGAGGCCACCAACTATAATGTAGCCAACTAAAGGGGAATACTCAACCCTCTCATAAAACATCCGAATCTCTTTTCCTCCGTAGGTAGCAATGACGCTGCATAGTGCGACAAAAGGCATGAAAATGAGTCTCTGAATTAGCAACTAATAAATCTCTCTGCCCCAACTTAGAGAAATCATCACACTTGCTCACATGCAAGCTAAGAGACATGTACTTCTCCAGAAAAATCTGATAAAACCTAGTCCAAGATAGTGGAGGCAACCCCGCTAGTTGACAATCAACATAAGCCCTCCACCATTGCTTCACATCACTAATAAGATGAAAAACAACAAAACAAACTTTGTATGACTCAATGATACCCAAAGTATGGAGCCTCATATAACTGCTTATTATAAACACATAAGCATCCTCCTTAGGCTAGCCATTGAATATGAGAGGCTTCATGTTGGAGAAATTCTTCCATATCTTCCGCTCATCGCGGGTCATAGTAGTCCCCAAAATCGACTGGGGACCAAACTCTGGTGCCAAAATCTCATCAATAAGGGGTGCCGAAATAGCAGCTAAGTGAACCCCTGGAGAAGGGAACTCGGGAGTCTGTCCCTCTCCTACTCGGGTATGTGACCCACCTTGAGTAGTAGGATGAATTCCCCCTGGTTTAAACCATTAGGCACACTCAATAACCTGATAAAGTTGTCCTGAAGAACTAAAGTAGATATAAACCTTGGATAATTATGGGCTGGCCCTATCTTCTCATCATACTGGTTATCTTGAGGCTCAATATCCGACTTAGGGGACACTTATCTAACACGAACCTGACCGCCTCTCAAATGCTACTCATGGTCTTCCTTACTCTTCGAAAAGACAATAATATCATCAATAAACACAATCACAAAAGAATCCAAGTAAGGCTTAATATCCCATTCATCAAGTCTATAAATGCCGCAGGGGCATTTGTAAGCCCAAAGGATATCACTAAGAACTCGTAGTGACCATATCGAGTCCTGAAAGCCATTTTGGTAACATCCTCGGCCCTGATCTTCAACTGATGATACTTGAACCTTAAATCAATCTTCGTAAACACAGAAGCACCCTAAAGATGGTCGAGCAGATCATCAATATGTAGAATTGGATACTTGTTTCTGATGGTGACCTTGTTCAACTGTCTATAGTCGACACACATACACATGGTACCATCCTTTTTCTTTATGAACAACATTGGAGAACCCCAAAGAGACATACTAGGTCGATAGACTCGATCTACAATCATAGAATCACTAACTGGTGTAGACACATGAATAGGGATATCAAGCATATCATACCACATATCTGAATTAGTAGAAAAGTATGCAGACACATAGGAGAACGTAGACCCCGTATCAAATAAAATTGAAGCAGACTGCAGACATAATGATATGATACATGTAATAACTACATTCGATGCCTCAACCTCTGGCCTACAGGGAAATCATATCAGTGAGTTCTTCTTCTATCGGACTGAGCACCTTAATAGCTGCCTCAGCCTAAACGAACCCCAACTCTACCCATCTAAGATCCACCTTGACCTGTCTAATGGACACCACAGCCTGACTAGGAGCCCCCTCTGCTAGACTGACCACCACCTCTGGATGGTTGTAATGGGATCCTAGGTGTACGAGATACTCCTGATACAAGCCTAGGACACTCTCTTCTGAAAAGCCTAACCTCTCCATAACTATAACAAGTCCTGGCCGCTGAGGGATGCTGAATAGAGATGGAAGAACCTGAGTGACCACCATGGTCCGAGTACCAATACTGAGTACCTTTAGAAGACTGACCCCACTATAATAGCTTTTCCCCACAGAAGCGTCATCTATAATCTAAATTGCTGCCTAGATCGGTCGACTAGATTGTGAATTTTGGAAACTACACTACTGCACATACCCATGAGAAGTAAACCTATCATAATGCCCATATAATCGCATCCTCTTGTCAGACTCCTATCTGGGCAGCTTTCCCCTCACATACTCAACCATCCTTCATGCTCTGCTACTAACTAAAAAGAAGACCTAGAGGCCACCAAGTGTAATGTAGCCAACTGAAGGGGAATACTCAACCCTCTCATAAAGCATCTGAATCTCTTTTCCTCCGTAGGTAGCAATGACGCTGCATAGTGCGACAAAAGGCATGAAAATGAGTCTCTGAATTAGCAACTAATAAATCTCTCTGCCCCAACTTAGAGAAATCATCACACTTGCTCACATGCAAGCTAAGAGACACGTACTTCTCCAGAAAAATCTGATAAAACCTAGTCTAAGATAGTGGAGGCAACCCCGCTGGTTGACAATCAACATAAGCCCTCCACCATTGCTTCACATCACTAATAAGATGAAAAACAACAAAACAAACTTTGTATGACTCAATGATACCCAAAGTATGGAGCCTCACATAACTGCTTATTCTAAACTCATAAACATCCTCTTTAGGCTAGCCATTGAATATGTGAGACTTCATGTTGGAGAAATGCTTCCATATCTTCCGCTCATCGCAGGTCATAGTAGTCCACAAAATCGACTGGGGACCAAACTCTGGTGCCAAAATCTCATCAATAAGGGGTGCCGAAATAGCAGCTAACTGAACCCCTGGAGAAGGGAACTCGGGAGTCTGTCCCTCTCCCACTCCGGTGTGTGACCCATTGGAGTAGTAGGATGATTTCCCCCTGGTTAAAACCATCAGGCACACTCAATAACCTGACCAAGGTGTCCTAAAGAACCAAAGTAGATATAAATCTTGGCTAATTATGGGCTGGCCCCATCTCCTCATCATACCGCTTATCTTGAGGCTCAATATCTGACTTAGGGGACACTGATCTAACATGAGCCTGACCGACTCTTTGTGCTCTATCCCTCACTAGTGCAGCTTCTCGGGATCTACCTCAACCCCGACCACAAACTCTACCGTGACTGTGCACTACAGATGCAGGTGCCCATGCCTCCTCTCTCACCGCGTGGGCATGAGTCCTTACCATCTGTGAGAGAATAGGAAACAAAGGTCAGATACCAATTTGATCAATCTTAGCACGAATGGAATGAAGAAAGTGAAGTTTCCTAAACGTTCCATAGCCTCTCAAAGATAATACAGACGTCTCCACATCGATTTGTAGGGCTCTACTAGATATTGCTCTTTTATTTAAGACTGTTTAACCTAATGCTCTAAAACTAACTTTGTCACGATCCATTTTAGGAATAATGGTGGCACCTACACTTTTTCCACAGGTAGGCGAACCACTTCTCAATTAACAACATAATATAGTAAGAAAAGCAAAAATAACAAGAGAATTAATAAAATTGTCTGATCATAATATAAATGCGGAAATAAGTCTGATAATAAGTTATACAACCCCCAAAATCTGGTCAATAATACAAGAGCACTAAATCTAAATACATCAGTCTAATTAGTCTGATACTGTCTCCCAAAATGACTATAAGACATAGGTAGAGATAAGAGCATGTAAGGCATGCTGAATGAAAGCATTCTCACCCCGAACATAGGAAATCCTCTAACTCATCCACAAATGGATGAACGCCCACACGGAAAAACCATCAAGCACAATCAATTACCTGACTAAGGTGTCTTGAAGAACCAGAGAATTTATAAACCCCGACGAATCCTAGGCTGGTCCCATCTTCTTATTATACTGCTCATCCTGAGGCTTAATATCCAGCTCAAGGGACACTAATCTAGAACGAGCCTGACCGGTTCCCTATACTCTATCCCCCGTTGGTGCAGCTCATCTGGCTCTACCTCAGCCCCACCATGACCTCTATTGCGACCACGCACTACAACTGCAGATGTAAGTGCCTCCACTCCGCCGCATGGGCACGAGTCCTCATTATCTGTGAGTCAATAGGAAACAAAAGTCTGATACCAATTTGATCAATCTTAGCATGATAAGAATGAAGAAAGTAAAGCTTTCATAGCCTCTCGATGATAATTACGTACGTCTACACACCTATCTGCCGGACTCTACTAGACATTGCTCTTGTATTTAAGAACATTTAATGTAAACCTCTGATACCAACTTTGTCACGACCCCTTTTAGGCATCGTGGTCTCACCTATATTTTTTCCACTGGTAGGTGAACCACTTCCCAATTAAAACCACAATATGATAAGAAAAATGGAAATAACAAGAGAATTAATAAGATTATCTGATCATAACATAAATACGGAAATAAGTCTGATAATAAGTTATACAACCCCCAAAATCTGGTCAATAATACAAGAGCACTAAATCTGAATACAAGAGTATAATGAATCTGATACTGTCTCCCAAAACAACTAAAATACATAAGTAGACATATGAGCATCTAGGGCATGCTGAATGGAAGCATCCTCACCGCAAATAAAGGAAATCCTCCAACTCAGACTCAGCCACGAATTCCTGAAATGTTGAAGGCACTATATCTGCATCCAAAAAGAATACATCAAGTATAGCATTAGTACACAACGTACCCCCATAGGCATCATAGGCTAACAACAATGGAAGATACGTCACAAATATAAATATGAAGTTGAATCTCAAGTAATCCTATACTAAGCAGTTCGATAATCATATAAGTCACCTTGTTCACAGAAGAGTTCAATGGATCAAATAAATCACCTTGTTAACTTAAGAGTTTATAAATCATGTAAGTCACCTTATTTATGAAGGATTTCAATAACCAATAATCCGAGTATTATGAGATCAATTAACAACATCCTTTATCATGAATTCATCCAAGTTCTATTAACCATTCCAATCACTTTACAAACAACATGTAATCGATGTATAAATGTATGTATGATATAAATGCAATGCACATGCCAGATACCTTTTATTTCTAGTATACATGTGTTCAAATTCTATGAATTGCCACCCATGGAGGATCTACGCCGTCTATATACTTATCTGGAATTTTCCATCGGATCTTAGTTCATGGCTGTAGTATCATCATCAATCATTTCCATCAAACCAAAACCCATTTGGATTTATCTCAATCATCTCAATGTTTTCAACTATCTCATAATATATCATTACCTTTTCCGGTATCATTGAACGCATATTATTTTCATACACTCTCATTTTAATTTCATCAGAACCATGAGTGTATGATTGCAAATGACAATACAAGGAAAGTAATCAAGATGTATGTGATGCAATCAAGTATAAGATATGAATATCACATGCTTTCAGAAACCCTATAAGACGTAATTCCACGTAAATCAGTTTATCATATCGAAATCATTGTGATGAATAAACACAATATATCAGCTATGACGATAATCCCACATAATGGCGACAAGCCCAAACAACAAGAGTCAAAATTAGCTTAAGGCTGATACCCTAAATCACCCATCATCACAGTTCAACACCGGTACCTATACATGCATTTATCACAATTATTAAGATGGGTCCCTCAAACACGCCCAATACCCCTCAACATTTATAACTAATACACACTTCTATCAGAGTCTACAAAAGAAAAATCGTAGCCTACCTCAGAGCAAAACAGGAGCCATGAAGCTTCAACCCTCATAGCTGGCCTTCCCCTTTCGGAGTGCCTCGTAGTGCTCCTAGTCCAACACATATAGATTCTACGTTAAAAGTATTCTAATACAAATACAAGGGTTTTGTCCTTTCAAACAATATAAAGATTAATCCCAAAATTGACCCCGGGCCTATGGTAGCAAAATCCAAACGTTATAATCCAAAATATATAATAACATACTAAATAATCATATCCTTAAGTTAATTTGAAAACTAAATCCAATTGGACCCTCAATTGTAAGATTAAGCAAAAAGCCTTAATTCCAAACCCTAGATTTTGCCCCAATTTCAAAAAGGGTTTCTAATACCAATTTAACTATCAAAACATCATCTTATATCATTAATCAACACCTGTTTACAATATCATCATCATCTAATCAACATAGAATCTCCAAATCGTGATTCTTACTCTCTTATCTTAGCATGGAAACTATGTCATCTTATTCCCCAAATAGAATCTACACTAGGATAGAAGACTTAAATGATAAATCATAATTAAAAGGGATGAAATTATACCTCCAATGAAGAACAATGGTGAAATACTAAATAATCCCCCTCTTAACTGAGCTTTAATCCAAGAGAATGATTTTGGGAAAATGGAATCATTTTAGTGAATTTAATGATCTGAAATAGAAATTCCGCTTTGGCGGAATCGACTTTGCTAAGGCGGAACCGCTTTGGCGAAAATTAGGGCCGCCAAGGTGAGACAACTTAAAATCCCAGAGGATTAATGGGGAGAGAACTACTCCACAGAGGCGCCATCGCCTCTGTGAGAAGCTATCCACAAAAGGGGAAAACTCAACATTGCACAGGACCCGCATCTTTGAGCCAACCTCCGTAGAAGCGGACACCAGAAACCAATAACATGATAACTAAGCAAATTCTCCATCAAACATCCGAAATGCTCCCGGGACCCCCCGGATATAAACAAACAATGCTACCCCAAGGTAAATAGTGCTACAAACTCACTTGTGCACTCAGATTTCTCATACGACCGAGCTAATACATACTTTTTAATGAAATCATCCAAAATATCCAAATTCTATAATTTTACAAATAAAGCCATAAAGTACATTCGAATGCCTCAGGAAGCAAGCCAATGACTAGACAAAGTCATAAATGACCCTCAAGAACTACCGAAAGCGATGGAATCCAGAAATAAATCCATATACCTGAAAGTCAATCTTAGGTCAAACTTATCAATTCTAAAATCTCTATTTTGGGTTTTACTTCCGAAAATCACATAAAGTTACCTCAGGATCCGTGCTACCCATCTCCACACATCATAAACCCCACATAGAGTCTACAAGAAGGTTAATTTAGTCAAATAAGGGTCTTTAGCTAAAAATGACCAGACGGGTCATTACACCATGAAATGGAAAATATTGGTCAATTAGTTATGGGAGTTGTCAAATGGGAAATGGGACAACTCCCATAATCCACTGACCAACATTTATCATTTCCTAGAAACACATCAAACTTAGAAAGCATTAAACCGTACTCCTAAACAACTGGCTCTAATTTTCCATTCCTCATATCAGTTTTACTTGAAGTCACAGTTTGATGAAAAGTCTATGCAAACTAATGTGAAAAACTTTATTAAGGAAGTGGAAGGGGTTGATGAAGCCTAGGAGTAATGTGCATAAGGATCTCAACTTTGTTAAGAAAAAGGTAACCGTGCTGGCTTAAAGGAAAGCAGTTCTTGAGAAAGATGATCCTACCAATACAAAAGCTTTTGGTGTTATTCGTGAATAAATTACTTTTTATTTTATTTTTGTGATTGATGAACCTTATTGAGTACAATTCTATTTATTATCTTGACTCTTCTCTCCTAAATTTCTTTATGATTCCAGGGCTGCAAGTAGCGTGTTCTCTAATGTAGGATGATTTGGACCTTCTTGAGATGTGTTTGATCTCTAGGAACATCGACATTACTTCATTATTTTGGGTTGATCTCATGGAAGAACTTAGCTGACCACTCCTTGGAACAACTATTTATTTGATGTTAGATCTCTCTGTGTGTAGATGCCTTCATCAATTGCGGAATGCTTTCTAATATGCTCCCCCCCTCTTCAGAAAGTTACGGAACTCCCCCTATTATAGTTGTAGGGTAGGCACTCCAAGAGTAAATGAACTCTCTTACATGATTTTAGTTGTTTCATGTGAGTCATTGAGCTTATCACAAATGTTATGTGATAAGGTTTCTTATGATTAGCCAAGATATATCATGTGGGACACTTGGAAGCTTTTGATTAGTGCTTGTTTTTACTAGGAATTGACACATCTTTTGAGTACATGACATTATCTTGTCGGTCTTGATTTTGACTGGGATATCATGTTACTTGACACACGACATGAGTTTAGGCCTCGAGATAAAATAGATCTTGGACTTGAATTTAATAAAATAGACTTATTTAATTGTGTAGTCCAAATTAATTTTTCAACCCAAATGAACATGAATTTAATCCAAATTTGTATGAATTTAACCCAGTAAAAATTAAGTAATTACAATGATGATGACATTGATAATAAGAAATATTTATATGGTAATTATAAGATTTATGGTGAAAAACTAGTAATGGTGATGAGGAAGCTTTTAATGATGATGCTAAGAGCAAAGGTAACGATGAAAGTGACAATGATGATAATGATGATGATCTTTATAATATGATTTATGGGAAACATAGTAAGAGTAGTGATGATTCTGATTCTGATGAAGGTTATGACAGTGATGATGGATGTGATGCAAACTGTAAGATTTATTGGGAACCAATTATACTGATGATGACGATTATTTTGATTCTAATAATGATAGCGATGATGGAATCGATGAACATAGTAAAACTTATGGGGAATCAATTACTAGTGACGATGATGACGATGCTAAGTCAAATGCTAAACGTTAAAAAAATGATGATAATATGATCCATATAGTGGTTTGATGATAATATGCTAAGTAAAATTTGTGAATACTAGTTAATTAATACTAAGCTTCAGGTTTGGAGACAAACTCTGGAGTCCAAAGTGTTTAGGTTGAGAAGAATCAAGAATGTGTACTTGGAGTGCAAGTTCAGTGATGTAGAGAATGAGGCGGGTGTGAATGTGAGGCTTGAGACACAGGCCATCCAAACGTAAGAAATTTTAGATATCTTGGATTCATTAAACAAGGAAACGATGAGATAGAAGATGATGTCATACATCGTATTGGGGCAGGATGGATGAAATAGAAGCTTACCTCCGGAGTCTTGTGTGATAAGAAGGTGCCATCAAAACTTAAAAGAAAGTTCTACAGAGTGATATTTAGACCTATTATCTTGCTATTCAACTCAAGGTTAAATTTTTTTCAGGCATACTGAAATCAGAATGGTCCGGGACTTTCCAAGTATTAAGTGTTTCAGCCAATGACTCAATGGAATTGAAGTCTGGAGATGGGACTCAAACTTTCAGAGTGAATGGCCACAGGGTGAAACACTATCATAGTTATATTGATGGTGACATAATTGTTGATAGGCACCGTATGAAGCATGGGTATACTCCTAATCTTGAGTAAAGAGATAACACTATCGTGCTGCGATGTTAAATCAAGTGCTTCTTGGGAGGCAACCCAAGTTTAATTTCTGTATTTTATTTTTGTTATTTGATTTTAGTTATTTTAATTGTTTTTGGATTGTTTGATGTTTGATGCTGTGTTAGGATTTCAAGGTCCCAAGGAATGTGTATAACAGGAAGAAAAATGTGAAGGTACAACAGTGAAAAGTACGGGCCGTATACCCACAAAAAGATACGGACCATACATTTTCATCGTCACTGAAGGGGAGAAAAGCTCTACTCATTGTTTTGTTGGCATCAAAGGACACCAGGATTTTACGGAATGTACAAATTGTACGATAACTTCTACGGTCCATGCTTTTTGGTGCCACAATATTTAATGAACTCAGGTAAGTTTAAAAAAAAGGACACTATACAAAATTCTACGGAGCGTACTTTTATGGCGAATGGTCAGGCCAGGGGTTAAAACCCTTACCCGACCCTCATATCTCCCACTTCATCTCTAATTCAAATTTATCCCTTAAAATTCTCCTATAACCGACCACCATTGATGCCCCATCATCACCATAACCCTCTCATAATCTATCGCTATGCACACTACCCTATTTCTTACTCTAAGAAGTTCAAACAAATCATTGCAAGCTGCGTAGTCTCAATTGTTTTGAGTGGTTTGTCATCACAGTCATCATTAATCAGGTATGTTGTTGTTTTGAGCTCTAGTTTGATGCATTATTATGGTACGAGTTGAGTTGTTGCTTATGATTGATTATGGGTAGAAAAATTGAACCTAGGGTTTACGAACTGAAATGGAATACTTGCTTTGATGTGAAATCTATTGAATTATTTGGTCGGGGTTGGGAATTTGGATTGTTGGCTGTAGAATAGACATCTTTATCGATAACCTTAAACACAAGGAATACTTGAACTTGTTAACGAAGTATACTTATGTATTCTCAACCCCACGATTCTTCGAAACATAATTTCATAGGTCCACAACATTAATAATCAATTCACTTATCAATTCCCAATTCATATCTTCAACAAATAGCCCCAAAATCACAATACACAAATTTCTTTGGTTTACGAGTTTCGAATACAAAAATCCTTTCACAACTCACTCTGAATCATCAATTTATCATAATTATAGCTAAAGAAGGGAAAATATTACCTTGATGTGTCAAAATCTTCTCAAAATAGCGGGTTGCCCCAATTTCAAGGGTTCCAAAATCCATTCAACACGGAGTTGATGATTTCTCCTGTTACTATAGAAATTATTACGTTAATCTAGCGTAATTCAGCTTTGATTTGATCTAGGATTGATATAATATATTTGAGATGGTTTGGGAGAATGTTTACGATCAAATTTGGAGGAAAATGAGGTCCCAAAATGTAAGACACAATTTTATACCCGAAAAACATTTCCACCACCGGAATTCGACAGTGGAATTGACGGGACTGTCAATTTTCTTGCCAAACTTCCAGAGAAAATTGACGGCTCAAAGAGGAAAATTGACGGTCTGTCAAGTACTTTGACGGTCCATCAATGTTACCGTCAAATGCCCAAATTTTCTGATTTTGTCGAAACGTACTTTCTTTGATCTGTTTGACTTTCCAACACTCCGGTACTTCCATAAACAACCCGTAAACCTTCATTACCCTTTTGTAAAGTCGTACCTCTTTCCAACACTCGAATGTTGAGGATATTTTTTAACTCTCGAGGTATAGCATATCTAAGTTACACCTGTCATATCTGCCTCAACATCAGCACCTAAATAAGGTATAGGGTTTAGAATGATCGAATAAAATAGGAATGAGAGAATCGTATTGCATGAGTATCAGTATAAAGCCAAGGACTGAAACAAATAAGGATATCTAGATCGCATATCTTCTTCGGCCTCCCAAGTCATCTCTTCTGTATTGTTATTTCTCCATAACACCTTGATGGAGGTGACTTGCTTAGTCCTCATCTTCAAAACTTACTGATCCAGAATAGCTATTAGAGTCTCTTTATAAGTCAAATCTTTGATGATCTATACATCTTCTATGGTAGTGATGCGGGAAGGATCTCCTATGCAATTTGGCAATATCGACACAAGGAACACCAGGAGAACTGCTTCTAATTATGGAGGTAATTCAAGCTCATAAGCCACGCGGCCTATACCGTGGATGATCTTTTATAGTCTGACATATCTAGGGCTAAGTTTCCCTTTCTTGCCAAATATCGTAACTCCTTTCATTGGAGAAAACTTTAAGAATACCTAATCGCCAATACATATTTCTGCCAGCTCTGGGCTATCAATAAGCACTCTTGAATTAACTTTACTTTCTCCACCGCCTGCTGGACCAAGTCGGGACCTAGTAACTCGGCTTCACCCATCTCAAACCAGCCAATTGGGGATCTACACTTTATCCCATACAATGCCTCATACAGGGCCATCTTGATACTTGAATGGTAATTGTTATTGTAAGCGAACTCAATAAGGGGAAAATGATCTTCCCAACTACCTTTTAAATATAATGCACACGCTCGTAGTATGTTCTCAAGTGTCTAGATTGTGCGCTCGGATTGACCGTTAGTCTGTGGATGGAAGGTTATACTAAGGTTCACTTGGGTGCCTAAACCCTTCTGAAACGACCTCCAAAAATGAGCCAGAACCTGTGAACTTTTTTCTGATATAATAGAGACCGGAACACCATATAGCTGGACTATTTCCTTGACATATAGTTTGACGTAGTCCTCATCTAAGAAGGTAGTACGAACGAATTAAAATGAGCCAATTTCATTAGCATGTCAATGATAACCCAAATGGAATCAAACTTTTGATAAGAACGGGGTAATATGGTGATGAATTCATACTGATCATTTCCCATTTCGAAGTATGGATTTCCATATGTTGTAGCAAACCTCTAGGATTTTGATGCTTGATCTTAACTTGCTGACAATTTGGGTATTGAGCTATAAATGCCGCGATATTATTCTTCATGTCATTCCACCAATAAACCTGGCGAAGGTCATGATACATATTTGTCGATCCACGGTGAATAGAATATCTAGAATGGTGGATTTTGTCCATAATTTGCTCTCAAAGTCCTTATACATTTGGTACATATAGCTGACCTTGATATCTAAGGACTCTGTCTCTTGTAAGTTCCAATATTGGGTTCTTCTTCTGGAAACCCTTTCTTTCATTCGAACAAACTTGGTGTCCTAAATTTGTCTTCTCTTTACCTCTACTACAAACATGATTCCATGGTATTCTGCACCACTGCTCCACCGTCATCCATCTCCAACAGTCGTATATTTAAATTGGCTAAGCGACGTAGTTCTTTGGTCATTTCCGGCTTGTTAGCTTCAACATCGTCTAAACTTTCTATAGACTTATGACTTAAGGCGTCAGCTACGACATTTGCCTTTCCAGGATGGTATAAAATATCTATGTTGTAGCCTTTCAATAACTCCAGCCTTCTCCTTTGGCTTAGATTCAGCTCCTTCTAATGAAAGATATATTGTAGAATTTTGTGGTCCGTGAATATGTCAATGTGGACTCCATATAAATAATGATGCCATATATTCAAGGCAAAGATTATCGCTGCCAACTCGAGATTGTGAGTCGGATAATTCATCTCGAGTTTCCTTAACTGCCTTAAAACGTATGCTATGACTTCCCGTGCTGCATCAAAACACATCTCATCTTGACTCTGTAGGCATCATAATAAACCACATACCATTCGATACCTTTGGGAAGAGCTAACACATGTGCAGATGTTAACATGTCATTTATTTCTTGAAAACTACGCTCACACACTTCTGACCACCGAAACTTAGCTGCCTTGAAATGTAGTAAGATTGAACCCTTATGAGATCATATTCCACTCCATCCCATAAATGAGGGATACCACTGAGTTCTATGTAACACCTCTATCATTGACTTAGTCCCCATTCTCGGACTCTCAATCGATCAGCTAGAACTATGTTATGCTCTTATCTTTCCATCATATTCATGTCTACTCATTTGCCGAAGTCGAATTTATTTAAAATATTTTTCTCCTAGGAAGAGTCATGCTGAATACATCATCGGGGTTCACCTTTGTTTACATAATTTCTTCTCATTTCCAAGAACTTTTATTTCCTTTAAGAGGGATCTTAAGCCTTTATGCCATAGTGGCTCATTCGAGAGGACATCTTTACGTACTGGTGAGAGAACTCCCCACAATTTTTATATCAAAAGTATTTGTCACTTTACCCTTAATGCGGCTTATTGTTGTCGATCCTAAGTCATGGGCTTAACTTTTTCATCCACTCCCTTAGTGTAAACAACCTCGTACTCTTATTCACCCTGAGTCTTCACATTGCCATACATCAACAGATTTTAACTTCTATTATTCTGGGGTCCCTTGTATAACTAATTTTGCCCTCCCTTTTAGGATTAAGTCTTGGTCTTTACTCATCTATCACCATTATCGATGAGTCATTCCCTTCTGTATGCGGACTAAAACCTTCTTTTATTCTTAGTAGTTATGTACCAGTGATATGCTTTTAGCAATTTCATAGTCGTATATTCCTGCGGGATCTTGGATATCCTTAATCTTTTATCGCTTACCCTTCTTACCATTACATCTCCTTTCGTTTATCATGAGTATCATCTTTAACCATGGGCTTTTTACTTTAAGGTTCTATAGCTCTTTGGCTCGATCGCTTTACATTAGCCCTTCTTATCATTACTTCCTGCTTGAAATACTTCTCAAGAATTATTACTGTTCAACTCATCTTTTTCTAGATTTCATATGCACCTTTCCTTAAGGTAACTCGACTTACCCCTTTTGATGAACTCTGCATGGATCCTCCTCAGACTCCATATGTCTTTTTCATTTATTACTCTTCACGCCTTCTTTCTTAAATCTCAAACATTTAGCGGTCGTTACCGTTGTTTTAGCCCCATCTAAATGGGAGGTCACTACCATTATGAGCTCAATATTAGTACGTACATATCCGTTGTAATTTATGGAACTTCTCACCAACTCCAGGTAATGCAAACTTAATCATCGCAAAACTTCTCTTTGTGGCCCTTACATTTGCTTGCTAAACTATTGCACGAGTCTATGTTGGTTCTTCCCTGTATCATTTACCACGGGTCACTCTTCTCGCACCTGGAATTTCTCCTTAGGTTATTAGGTCATTAAATCGATGTTTATCTAAATCTGTGATCCTTAAACAACTTATAGCTTTCTTTTAAGCAATATCCATTAATAGGGTCACTAAATCGTTCGCATCGGTAAGGTGTGACATGCTCATTTCCTGCTAACCTTCAAGGATTGCCTTTCCTTACAGTTTATTCCTTTACCGCCTACCTGCTTATTTTTCCATTCCGCGATATCTTTTTAATTATGTCATCTCGAGAGTCTTCAACTCTTATTCCATCCTACTTGAATGATATAATCAACCTTAATAATTCTTAATTTAATGGCTAAATCCTCTTGACATCTTATTCCATTTATTTCTGGATTATACGATTCTCATAGAAGATACTCGATCTCACAACACCTTCATCTGGATGCCCCAACCGTCACTGCTTTATCACTTTCTATCTTCATTGTCCACGACTTGCCATCATTCTATACTTTATTTCACGACTCTTAGTCGTTTCATACCTTTATTCCAGTGTTTCATTAACCTTTGTGTCATTCTCTTGCTACCAATCTCCCACTATATCCTTGTCTATACCCTCATAATATAACCTTTCCTGTGTCTAATCTCCTCACAACCTCTACTTTCTAATAGGAGTCCAACCAAGGGAAACATTTATCTTTCGCACAAAGGGTTTCATTCCTAGCCCGTTAATCTTTGATTTTTTTCCAGGTCATACTTGGCTAACGATTCCTAGGTACATCATGTATATGTTCCCAAAAGGGAGGTATCACTACCTAACCATACTATTCTTCGGTACCGTACATGTTGAGGATTGTGCTAAATCCTTGCTATAGCCTGAGGTCCCATTTCCTTTGAGATTACATCCATTGCTGTCGATAGATCAACAACATAAATAGTTACTTCGTACTAGGATTCCACCATCGTTGAAGGCAGAACAATATTACATTGTTCATTGTTATCTTGATTTCAGTCTCGTCTCGTTACAATATTCTATACTTCAGACATTAGGTACCTCTATCTCCTTCATATGTAAAGGGAAGACAGTCTCTCATACTCTGAAATTTCAATATCATACTCGCACCTCTGGCGTATCAATAGTCTGATAAAACATTTTCGTGGGCTGGCTTTGAATACGAGTTAACCAAGGTCTTTTTGGTTATTATCAGAACTAAAATTAGGTAAAGCACGAGTTAGATCGGAACTTTCACAACTCATCTCTATTGTATGATCAGTGAGATGAAATACAGAAACCATCACTAAACGCCCGACACCTTCTCGCTTATAAGTGTGGCGCACAACATACCCATAAACAAGACTCTGCTAGTCACGACTCATAGACTCCCTAAGACTGACCTGCTCTAATACCAAATTTTTCACACCCCAACCTTGGGGAGTTTGGCCAACACCCAGTGCCCGAAGGCCTGAGCGTACCACTATAGTATCAGAACCTTGAAACATGAAACTTGGGTCTACAAGGCCTCCAATTATCCATAGATGAAAAGACGGAAGGATAACCTACACATAAGAGTCCTAGCGGGATATATACATATGAACAGCTAGCCAAGGCCGACAAGGCCACAATACGAATATAATACTGACAAAAAGGACCGACAAGGTCATAACACACTAACATCCACTGTATAGAGGTCTGGAAGATTCTAAGAGTGACATACACACAATACCATGTCAAGACAGGGCCCCGACATACCCAAAATAGAAACAACATATGCATCAGTACCTAAGACTCCTACAAAATGCAACTCCGAGAGAAAGTAGTGCGACAATCACAGCTGAGTAGATCACCTTACTGAGGAGAAGCGCTGCTCTATCTATCTGTACCTACAGGCATGAACGTAGTGCCCCGGAGAAGGGAATTAGTAAGAAAGATATACGGAATATGTAAGACAGGTAATACAGGTAAACATGAGATATAACATGAGAGACCTGAAACTCATAACAGCCTCTAGGAGCCTACTCTATCATAATCAGAAACATGTGTATACGAGTCTTTAAAAATCATACCGCTCTGTGGGGAAAATTATTACATATATATCGTACTCGGCCGAAATATGGGACTCAGTAATATCTTATATCAAACCAATTGCAGCTGGGTGCACATCTACGTGCCATACCCGGCCGACTATAGCACGACTCGGTAAGAAAATAAATACGTATATATATAAGTTCAATGCAAGACAGACTCTATCAGATACCACAAGCAGAGCCGGAGTAACCTATCATCGTTATTCTCCGACTATTGTTATTGGTTCTACGTTCAAGAACCTCAATATGAGCATTTGGGACTTATATAACCCGAAAGATACTATGAACAAGAAAATTTTCAAAGAAGAACTTTCTCTACTTCATTATGACAACAATATTTCTATAAAAAAAGACGTAACAACTCATGCCAAGAAAGAAGGTTTGCCTTACATACCTTATCCTTGAGATCACAATCTCCTTATACACCCTCGCACACCTTACGAATATCTATCTATAGCAACAAAGAGTCGATATCAATATCAAATCCATATTTCCAATAAGAAACTTCATTTAGGCATCTTTATCGATAACTTTAAATACATGGAATTCTTGGACTTATTAACAAAGGGTACTTATGTATTCTCAACCCGACGATTCTTCGAAACATAATTTCTTAGGTTTACAATATCAATAATCAATTCCCAATTCATATCTTCAACAAAACAGCCCCCCAAATCATAATACAAAGATTTCTTAGGTTTAGAGGTATTGATTACGAAAATCCCTTCACAACTCACGTTGAATCGTCAATTAATCATAATTATAGATAAAGAAGGTTAAATCTTACCTCAATGTGTCAAGTCTTCTCAAAACAACGGGTTGCACCAATTTCAAGGGTTCCATAATCCTTTCAACACGGAGTTGATGATTTCTTCGATTACTACGGAAATTATTATGTTAATCTAGAGTAATTCGGCATTGCTTTGATATAGGATTGATATAATATATTTGAGAGGGTGTTGGAGAATTTTTAGGATCAAATTTGGAGGAAAATGAGGTCTCAAAACGTAAGACCCAATTTTATACCTAAAAATAATTTCCACCGCCGGAATTCGACTGTGGGATTGACGGGATCATCAAATACATCGATGGTAAATCAATATTCCAGGGAAAATTGACGGCACATAGAGGAAAATTGACGGTCTGTTAATGTTTCCGTCAAATGCCTAAAATTTCAAATTTAATCGAAACGTACTTTCTTTGATCTGTTTGACTTTCCAACACTCCAGTACTTAATTAAACAAGTCGAGCACCTTCATTACCCTTTCGTAAAGTCGTACCTCGTTATGGGACATTAGTATTTATCAATGACATGACAGATAGCGAACTACTGGGTGTAACAACTCACAACAAAATCACTAGACCAAGTGGTTAAGGTTAAGGGAAGCAAATGATTAAATCCATAACACACTTCAAACGGAGTCATGCCAATAGAGGTGTGGAGGAGCCTATTATAAGAAAATTCAATCAAAGGCAAATGGTCCTCCCACAAAGTTGGTTTTCCTCTAATCACACACCTAAGAATGCTCCCTAGAGTCCTATTTACTACTTCAGTTTGCCCATCTGTTTGAGGGTGGAAAGAAGTAGAGTACATGAGCTTGGTGCCAAGTGCACCCTATAGAATCATCCAAAAATGGCTAATAAATTTGGAGTTGATATCACTAACAATAGTGTGAGGTTTTCCATGCATTCTAAGCACATGAATAACAAACAAAGATGCCACATTAGAGGCATTATTGCACTTGTGGCATGGTATGAAATGGGACATTTTAGAAAACCTAACCACTACCACAAAAATGCTATCATGACCCCTTTTGGTCCTTGGAAGACCCAAAACAAAATCCATAGAAATATCTACCTAAGGACTATTAGGGGTGGGAAGAGGAGTATACATACCTTGAGGACATGTCTTCGATTTGGCTTGCTTGCACTCTAGACATTGTCCACAAAGCCTCTCCACATCATGTCTCATATTGGGCAAATGGAATTGTTCCTTGAGGATGTCAAGTGTTTCGGCAACAACAAAGTTCCCCATGATGCCTCCACTATGAGCTTCCTTTACTAAAAGTTTCATCCATGAGATTTTTGGAACACATACTCTACCATCCTCGAACAAGAACCCATCAACTAATTGAAACCGGTCAACCCTCCTCCCTTGGGTCAATCTTCACAAGTCTCTTTGAAATTGGAGTCATTATAGTAGAACTCCATTAGGCTTTCAAAACCCATCATTCTAGAAGTCATGGTGTTTAGCAATACAAACCTCCTAGACAAGGCATCCGCCATGATATTTTCCTTCCCTCATTTATAGATGATCACATAAGGAAAGGTCTCAATCAACTCCACCCACTTTGCATGCCTCTTGTTAAGATTTCATTGACCCTTCAAGTGCTTCAAGGACTCATGATACGAAAGGATTACAACCTCCATATGCCATAAGTAGTGTTTCCAATGAGCCAACAATCTCACAAGTGCATACAACTCTTTGTCATAAGTTGAGTAATTCAAAGAAGCCCCTTTTAGTTTTTCACTAAAATAGGACCTCTTGCTTAAATACTCCACCATGCTATCACCCGAAGAATCACACTCAATTTCAAATATCTTCTCAAGATCCTGCAATTGCAACAATGGAAAAGAACTCAACTTTTCCTTCAACTCTTGAAAGGCCTTCTCTTGCTCATATCTCCAAACAAAAGGAATGCCTTTTTTGATAAACTCAGTCAAGGGAGTGACAATAGTACTAAATCCCTTCACAAATCGCCTATAGAAACTTGTCAACCCATGGAAATGCCTCACATTGGTTGCAATTTTGAGAATTGGCCAAGTTCTAATAGATTCAACCTTCTCTTCATCAACCTCCACACCAATCACACTCACAACAAAACCCAAGAATACCACCCTGCCAACACAAAAAGAGCACTTCTTGAGATTAGGATATAACCTCTTACTCTACAAGACATAAAAAACATACATCAAATAGCACACATGATCCTCAATAGTCGTGCTATAGACAAAGAAAGTCATCAAAATAAATAACAAACTTGTTTATGAAAGTATTCAACACATGGTTCATCAACCTCATGAAGGTGCTAGCTGCATTGGTGAGACAAATGGCATGACAAGTCACTCATATAGACCAAAGTTGGTTTTGAATATCATTTTCCACTCATCACTGGGGTGCATGTGAATTTTGTGAAATCCACTTCGAAGGTCAACTTTAAAGAACACACTTGATCCACATAGCTTATCTAATACATCATCAAGTATAGGAATGTCATGGAGATACTTTACCATTATTATGTTGACAACTCTACAATCAATGCACATCCTCCAAGTACAATCCATTTTGGGAAAAAGTATCACCGGTATGGTACAAGGACTAAGACTTTCATTAACTAGACCTTTGTTAAGGAGTTCTTCAACTTTCCTTTGCAACTCCTTAGTTTTTCCAGATTGCTCCTATAAGCTAGTTTGTTGGGAATTTGAGAACCCGGCACAAAGTCAATTTGGTGCTCAATTCCTCTTGAAGGAGGAAATCCCTTGGCCATATCCTCTGGGAATAGATCATCATATTCCTGCAAAAGAGAAGATACAAGACTAGATAAAGTGCTAGTGTCTTGGTTAACATTTAATAAAAGATCTTTGTTGACAAGGTACACCCTGAAGTGTCTCTCATAAACCTCTTTCAATAAATTACTTGGCTTGGATAGTGCATATCTCTTGGGTCTCTCATGATCCACCATTTGTTCTTCTTGAGCAATTAGAGCCTCCCTATCTTATTTCCAACTAGCCTCTCTTTGCATTTTCTCTCGAAGCTCATTCATGACTTGATAGCCTTCATTCACTTGATAAGGAGTTTATGGGGTAAGAATATGCTTGCAACCACCAAACACAAAGGAGTATGTGTTGGCCTTCATACTATGGTGTGCATCTCTATCAAATCGCGAAGGCCTTCCGAGCAATATATGGTAAGCTTGCATTGGTACAATATCACACACTACCTCATTTTGGTACTTGCCAATGCTAAACTTGATAATGACCCTCTTCGATACCTTCACCTCTCCACAATCATTGAACTATTGTAGCTTATAAAGACTAGGATGTTTCGTTGTAGGGAACTTCATAACTGCAACCAAGGTTGTGCTCACGACATGGTACAACTACCACCATCAATAATCAAAGAACACACATTGTCTTGGATTTTGCATATAGCATGAAACAAGTTCTCCCTTTGATCATACACTTCACGAGTAATGGCACCCATAATTCTCCTTACTACACAACCCACACCTCCATCCTCTTCTAAGTGCCTCATACTATTATCATCTTGGTGCTCCTCTTTATCTTCCACTCACTCACCCTACTCACTTTATCCACTACCCTCTTCCTCTTCATCCGTATAATACCCATCATGTAAGGCCATAATTGACCACCTATTGGGACATTCAGTTGCAATATGTCCTCTACCTTTACACTTGAAACACTGAATGGTAGAAGGATGAGGAAAGTTGGGTTTAGCATGGTTACCTCCTTTATCCTTTTCGTAGCTTTTAGATTTGTAATAGGACTTGGCTTGGGGAGTTGAAATAGTGTTCTTGGATCTCTCCCATTAATCTTTGCCCTTGCTCCATAATGATGATGACACATTCTTCGCCTTGTAAGATTTCTCCATTTTCAAGTCCTCTTCAACCCTTAGTTGTATCATGAAATACTTTTTTAAATGTGGTATATGATTGAAGTCTCATGGGTTTGGATATGTCATAGTTCAAATTGGCCGTAAATCAGATAACCGTGTAGTTCAAGTGCTGTACGATCTTGGATTTCAACCTAAATTTCTCAAACACATCAAAGTATTCTTCAACACTTTTACTACCTTGCCTCAACATGTACACCCTCTTGAGAATACTTTGATAATAGTCGGATGTCACATACTTCGCTTTCAATGCATCTGATATGTTGTTAGTAAGGAAGATCCTCTCTCTTTGCAACCTCTAATCTAAGAACTCTTACGTGTCACTTCTACCTTTGAAATTGGGAAGTTCCACCTTGATAGTATGAAAATTGTGGTCTTTACCTCACCTATCTTCATATCATTGTCATCTCGCCTGGTCATCATGACCTTGACATCCACCTTGCTCTTCATAGGGTCTACCAATACCTCATCATCTACCTGATCACCTATGGGAATCATATCCATGCCTCTCTCCATACCGTGGATCCTCCTACCATCTCTCCTACTCATATGCCTCAACTTCTTCTTTGAAAGGGGGATTGTGGTAATGGGGTGGAAATGGTTTCGATTTAATGTTTTTTAGTGTTGGTGCATGTAGGTTTGTGTGGGAAATGTTGGGTGGAGTGACTCTCGGGGCCACTTGTGGTGGATTTTCTTCTTGAGGGGGTTGGTATAATTGGAGTTGGGTAAGATGGTTAGTTCTCCTCACATATCCCAAGGCATTACCATTTGGATTAGTAGAGGGTGGAATAGATGAAGAATGATTGGGTTTATTTTGGGGATAGCATATCATGTGCAATTGCCCTGGGGTTATGGTTGGTGAGGTGTTGGGGTTAAGACTTGATTCATCTCCAATATTTGAATCCCTATCATTTGATTGGGGAGTGCCCACTCGACTTGCACTTTCAATATTCGCCAACCTAACATTGATACTTCTTATATTCACCCTCATTCCACTCATCTCCATGTTCATCCTTTCCAACTCCCTAACTAAGAGAGCCATTGAGTCCTCTCCATCATGAGATTTTCCTCCGGAATTAGCCATGGTACTTACAAAACTCAACAAACACATTAGAAGTAAATTTCCTTACGTCACTCGTGTTTGCACTGAAGCCTTACCTCACTTTAGTGTTCTTTAAAAGTTGGTGTCGAACCTCTAATCCAATCAAACTCACACGGTTGCTAAGCCTTGTGGAAGAATAGATTCTTGTTGATTAGAAAGACGGACGAAATAAATGAGTAAAGATTGAAGAAATTGGTACAAATTTAAATTTGGACTCTAGAATTAATCAACAAATAAGTAAGGTCAATTATTAGTGTTAATTAGTTAGGAGAAGAAACCTCCAAAATCAGCCCCCTCCAGGTACATATAATTTGTTAGGAGAAAAACCTCCAAAATTGGGCCCCTTAAAACCACCAAAATCAGCCGCCTCCAACTACATATGATTTGCCACGTACAAAATTTTGAGAAGAAACCTCCATGAGTATTTACCCCATTAATTGAAACTCAAACCAAGTTGTTCGAACGGTTGGACTCATCAAAACTATTCCACCCAAACTCGCCAGTCCTAGGGGTCGCATTTACTGAGCTAACCAAATATGTGCATATCACTCTTCTTGGAATGGGCACAACACATATCAATTTTAAACACAAGATACATGACTTGATTGACAAAAAAGAGATTACATTACAGACAGCAGCACCGAACATGAACAACAATCCTCTACCCCAATCATGGCAATAATCATATATATATGATTGAGTGAGTGGAAGACTGGGTCTTATGCAAACCACTAATCCAATGATATGTTGAGAGCTTAGAGAAAACAGTAGCCTCTCTCACCCTCCAAGAATGACCTTAATTCAAAGTTTTAATCACGGCATCGGTCGTAGCGCAAGTGTCACATGAAATGACCTGAGCCCCAAGAAAGGATTTTGTTGTCCATAAAATCGTAGATTACTGAATAACACGGTCAAGAAGGTGCTATACTCCCGAGGAATTAACGCAGGGAGCACTTTGAAAGGAAGGAAATCAGAGAAGGCCTATTATAGAAGATGAGGCCAAGGACTTCTGGTGGAGAGAGCAACCTAAGGAATACTCTATTATTGAGCATCTAAAGAAGACGCCAACCCAAATGTCAGTGATGGCATTGCTACTGAGTTCCTCACAACACTGACAAGCCTTAACGAGAGTGTTGGATGAAGCACATGTCCCTGCAGGCACAAGTAGTAAAAATTTGGCTGACATGGTAGCCCACATCATTGGGGCCCATCAAATATCTTTCACTCTAGATGAGTATCCAAAAGAAGGAAGAACACGTAAGAAAGCCCTCTATATCACTGTCAAATGTAGAGACAAGGTTGTAGCCCAAGTACTAGTGGACAATGGAGCCGGTCTCAACATCTGTCTAGAGTCTACAATCACACAATTGGGTTACGATGTTGGAGAGATACGCCATAGTCATATGAATGTAAGAGCCTTCGATGGGGCTCAACGTGATCCCTTTGGAGAAGTAAACCTCAATATCTAAATGGGACCGACTGAGTTTAGTAGAGAATTTCAAGTCATGGCGATCACCGCCAACCATAATTTGCTATTGGGAAGACTTTGGATCTAAGTGGTCAGAGCAGTACCATATTCTGTACATCAGTCTCTGAAGTTTGTATGGGAAGATAACGAAGTCATGATTCATGGAGAAGGTAGCATCCATAACTACCCTAACAATTTCATACCAATAATTGAAAAGGTCCCCAAAGGTATAGACTTTCATGTGACAGGGATAGTGGGAGCCGACCATAAGGGAGATGACGAGAAAACTCCTATGCCACCAGTTTTCAAAATGATTGCATCTACCATGCTCCATAGCGGGTTCAAATCTGGTAAAGATTTGGGTAGAGATCTGCAATGTATAACAGAGATGATATCTATTATAAAAAAATGGTTTTCGTTTTGGTCTCGGGTATGTTCTCGACCCTAAAGAAGCCTCTGCAGTGGACCAGAAGAAGAGGGGTCCCCCGAAGTTATGCAAGCCAATTTTGAACCTCTACTAGTCATTTATAGTAACATGCACAATGACGGGGATACAAAAGAAGGTTAGGGATGATGTTCCGAGGGGAATATTGCACCGTGATACTGGAAGAATGCAACGAAGAGCCCACTATCCGTGATGCTAATCCGGGCGAGCAACTGTCTAACTGGTCCTATATCCCTCTCTTGGCTCCTCGGTAGAGATGACGAATTTAGGTTGCTTTTTAATGAAAATCGGTGAAAGTCGGTTGAGGCCCAAATGTTCACCATTTGCATCATTTTTTCTCGTGATGTTTTGAAAAATGGAAGTCACTCGATGTTGACCCGAGTTAGGACCACAATTTGCACTTCTTTTTATCATATTAATGAAGCATCAGTTTATGTGGAAAATAATTTTCTTTCTTATGCATATGTTTTTATACATTAATCATGCTTTGCCTTGTTTTTCAGTAATAATAATAAAACAACTAATAATGTCATGACATGTCGCGAAATGAGTGAGTCAAGTGACATAGAAGAAAAGGAATACGACGGAGAAACCATGTTACCTGAGGGTCTTGTCAAAGAGGTAGAGCAGTTTAAAAATGAGCAGAAACCCAATCAAGATAAGACCAAAATAATCAACCTTGGGGACGAGGAAGCAGTTAAGGAAACTAGGATAAGTGCGCATTTGGAGGCGCCCCAAAAAGAGGAACTGATAAATTTGATGAGAGAATATGTCAACATCTTCGGGTGGTCATACGTAGACATGCCCGGGTTAAGCACATACATAGTGGCCCACAGGCTACCCATCAATGAAGGTTTCACTCCAGTTAAGCAGAAAATCTAAAATTTCAAGCCGGACTTGAGTATCCGAATCAAATGCGAAGTTCAAAAGCAAATCAAGTCTGGTGTAGTGGAAATAACTCCGTATCTGACATGGCTGGCTAACATTGTGCATGTGCCAAAGAAAGATGGAAAGATTTGGATTTGTATGGACTATCGTGACCTCAACTGAGCTAGTCCCAAAGACAATTTTCTACTCCTGAACATTCACATACACATTGATAATTGTGCGAAGCATGAGTTATAGTCATTCATGGATTGCTTCGTCAGTTACCATCAGATCTTGATGAGTGAAGAAGACGAACAGAAGATAGCCTTCATCATTCCATGGGGAGTATACCATTACCGTATAATACCGTTCAACCTCAAGAACACCAGCACCACTTACATGAGAGCAATGACCACTATCTTCCATGACATGATGCATAAATAAATAAAGGTCTACATGGACGATGTCATAATCAAGTCAAGGGAGAGTTCATATTGTATTACGCACTTGCAGAAGTTCTTTGACAGGCTTCGAAAGTTCAATTTGAAGCTAAACCTGGCCAAGTGCGCATTCGGAGTGCCTATCGGAAAGTTGTTGGGATTCATAGTCAGCCGCAAGGGCATAGAACTAGATCCCTCAAAGATAAAAGCCATCCAAGAATAACTATTTCCAAAGACTAAGAAATAGGTCATGAGTTCTCTGGGAAGTTAAAACTACATCGGACGCTTCATAGCACAGTACACGATAATCATAGAACCTATCCTCAAGTTGTTGAAGAAGGACACACCTACTAAATGGACATATGAGTGTCATATAACCTTTGATACTATCAAGAAATATCTCTCCAATCCACCAATATTGGTCCCTCCCTGACTAGGAAGCCCATTGTTGCAATTTCTGTCAATATCGGATAATTTTTTCAAATGTGTGTCAGGACAACACGATGAAACTTGAAAAAAGGAATTAGCCATCTACTATCTTAGTAAAAAATTCACCGCATGCGAGTCGAGGTACATCTTGGTGGAGAAAACATGCTGATCTTTGACATGGGTAGCCCAGAAACTAAGACATTACTTATCATCCCACACTACCCTTCTCATCTCTAAAATTGATCCTTTAAAGTACATATTTTGCCAGCACATGCCCATAGGGAAGCTAGCTAAGTGACAAATGCTTTTGACTAAGTTCGACATCACATATGTGATTCATAAAGATGTCAAGGGACAAGCACTGTTCGATTTGCTTGTAGAAAGTTTGGTCGACGGAGATTTTGAACCACTCAAGAGATATTTCCTGAATGAGGAAGTATTGACAATAGAAAGAGACAACCGAAACCTACTCAGGATGTAAGATATTTTTCGATGGTGCAGTCAATTAAAAAGGTTGAGGAATTAGAGCGGTTCTACTGTCAAAAACTGGACAACATTACCCAATGGCAACGAAGTTCAAGTTCTGATGTATTAACAACATGGAAGATTACGAGGCCTGGATCCTAGGTTTCTGCATAGCTCTTGACATGGATATTCAAGAACTATTGATAGTAGGTGACTTAGATCTGTTGATTCATCAGGTCCAGGGAATGTGGGCTATGAAGAACGATAAAATCCTGCCATACGTAAACCTGGCAAAAAGGTTATAAAAAAGTTCAAAAAGATCGACTTCAAGCACACACTAAGAGACCACAATGAATTCGTCGATACTATTGCAGCCATATCATCTATGATACAACATCCTGAAAGCAATCATATTGACCCTCTAGAGATCATCATAATGGAAGGACATGTTTAATGTTCCTATGTGGAAGTAGAACCTGATGGCAAACCTTGGTATGCCGATATAATCCCATATTTGGAGAGGGGAGAGTACCCCAAAAATATCACGAGTAATCAGAATAAAACCATGCAGAGAGCGGCCAATATATTCTTTTTAAATAGAGGGGTACTCTACAAGAGAACTCCTGACCTTAGGCTACTCAAATGCGTGGATGCCGTAGAGGACACAAAATTGCTAGAGGAGGTAAATACCAGGACTTATGGTCCTCATATGAATGGGTTCGTCTTAGCCAAAAAGATATTGAGAACAAGTTATTATTAGATGACGATGGAAACCGACTGCAGTAGGTTTGTATAGAGATTCCATTAGTGCCAGATTCATGGAGATCTAATTAGAGTCCCGCCGAGTGAACTCAATATCATGAGCCTGCCATGGCTATTTCTCTCCTGGGGCATAGACATTATTAGGCCCATAGAGCCATCCGCATCCAACATACATCGCTTTATCCTAGTTTCCATAGACTATTTCACCAAATGGGTCGAAGCTACCTCCCACAAGTCGGTAACAAAGAAGGTGGTAGCTGATTTCATACGAAATAACATCATATGTCGGTTTGGCATTCTGGAGTCCATCACAACTGATAACAGAGAAGATATGAACAGTCATCTGATAAAGGACATTTGTGAACAATTTCATTTAATTCATCAGAACTCTACTGCCTACAGGCTACAGATGAACGAAGCCGTAGAGGCATCCAATAAAAATATCAAAAGAATACTGAGAAAAATGACAGACAATTACAAGTGTTGGCATGAACAATTTCCCTACACATTGCTAGGATACTGGACAACAACTCGGACCTCAACAGGAGCTACTCCATACTATCTTGTCTATGGTACTGAAGTAGTAATACCAGCCAAAGTATACATATCGCCACTCGAATCATACAAGAAGAACTGGACAATACAGAATAGGTTCAAAAATGATACGAGTAACTGACTCTAATCGATGAAAAAAAAATGGTCGACGTTTGTCACAGCCAATTGTACCAACAAAGGATGGCTCGTGCTTTCAACAAGCGATTCAGAACCCAACTCTTTCAGATAGGGAAACTGGTGCTCATACGCATACTCCCGCATTAAAATGAGTACAAAGGAAAGTTCGCACACAACTAACAAGGTCCCTATATGGTCCAAAAGGGTTTATCTAAAGGACCTATGATTTTAGCAGATATGGAGTGTCAGGGATTGTCCCAAATCAATCAACTTAGATGCAATCAAGAGATACTACGCTTGAAGGCATGCTTTTCAATTTGTAATCATACTTTTTGCTTGTAATCACTACACAAGACCTATCTCTTATGGCATAGGTATGTAGAAAAATTCTCATTGGATTTGGTCATCTTCTCTTGTAATAGAAAAACCAAATAACATTCCTTGTAATATGAACTATGCGATGACCTGATTTCCTGAGGTGGGATACGTGTCACATTATTATAACAATTAATTATTTTTTTTAACTACCTTCGACCTGATTCCTGCTATGACATGATACATAGGCGCTCATTGAACTCGATCGCAGCAAACAAAAAACCAAAGAAATCCCTAGGAAGCCACTGAGATATGAAGATTTCAAAATTTCATCCCAGAGTCCTTGAACCCCAAATTTACAACTAGGGCAGAATTTTTGGGAGAATCTAAAAAATATTACTGTTAAATTCGACACAAGAGTCAACCGACCCTAAACCTTCAACTGGGGTAGAATTTTTAAGAGGGTCTTGAAAATTCCTTCACCGCAATTTAGCACGAGAGTTTTCCGTAGTCAACCTTCAATTGGGAAATTTTTTTGAGGGGGTATTAAGAATTTCACAAGACAAGCAGGGAACGCTCTCCGAAGCACCAAGGACGATCAAAGAATCTCACTCGGAGCGTACATGTCATGACAATGAGATAATAGTAATATTCATAATGAAAATATCTTTTCAATCAAACACGTTTTTAAATTTGTGATCAACATTTTCGAAAAATATACATTTTCATTTACTCTGTCATAAGTATAAATTTATCTCTCGTATTACCGAGCCTAGTAGGGTCGGCACATGGAAATAAATGAATGACACATCAGGAGTCGACAACACGGATCGACCTCATAAAAACTTATAATTTTTATGTGGTTGTAGGTTCCAAAATGTCGTCAGGAGGATGACATCTTATTTTACTAACCTGTTTATTCATGATGAGAACATGTGAAACATAAAGAGGGAACCCCGATGCCAAGGGACAATTCAACCTGGCCATAATGGCTAAATAAAGGACGATTCAGTCCATCCAAAAGGGCCATATAAATAAAGAAGCGCTACAAGGGCGGCATAATCCGGCCATAAGGGATACATAAAGGATAATGCGCCATAAGAGCAACACAATCCAGCCATTAGGGCTATATAAATGGCAAAGCACCACAAGGGCATCATCATTCAGCCATAAGGGCTATATAAAGTACAAAACAACTATCTGATCGGGAGGGTCACAACCAACAAAGGATGAAAGAAAGACAATCCAGCCTCAAAGGCCATATCAGTCATTAACATACATGCCGAGAGGGTCATTCATTCAAACATAAACACTACCAAGAAGGTCATTCATATAAACAAGAATGCCGAGAGGGCCATTCATACAAACATGCATGCCCAGAGGCCATTCATACAAACAAGCATGCCTAGATGGCCATTCATACAAACACGCTTGTCGAGAGAGTCATTCATACAAACTCATGCATGTCGAGAGGGTCATTCATATATACACTATCGAGAGGGCCATTCATTCAAACATAAACACTGTCGAGAGGGTCATTTATATCAAACTGCTGCAATAAACATTCATGCATTCATACAAATTTTCCAAAGAAACCATATGAGACAGACGGTGCCAAACAAATCATCCGTTCAGACGAATTCAACCGAGAGAGTCACATGAGCCAGACGGTGCCAGAAGAGTCACCCGCTCAGAATGTTTATCCAGGAGGGCACAAAAATAAAGTCACACAGATGTGTCAAAACAAAATAATCGAACACGAAACTATCGGAGGAGAAAAGCAAGCAAACTAGATCTAGAGGAATGCATAGCAAACGTGGAACTTTTTCTTGGGCAGCTGGTCGAAATAAAGTACCAACAAGAGTCAAGCTATCTGGAAATGGGATTGAAGATAACTACACTTAATCACAAGAAATAAGGGAAATCTTTAGCTTTTGAAACCCCACCATCGGTTGGACATATACCGAAAAGATTTTTAAAATTGGCAAAGGCATTCCCGCATAAGGGATACCTTTTCAACCTATTGATTTGAACTACAAGTGACCTGATTTTCAAAAATCGTGGATATGTAAGTGAACTCAATACCAGAGGTTCGATCACATTCCAACAAAATCGTTCCGGGACTTTTTAGTTTTCAGAATTTCCTTTACTGGATTGCATTTTTTAGAAGTCTAATTGAATCGAACTATAGATGGTCGGTTCTCATACATCTTGGGATATGTAGGAAATTCAGAAATCAGGGTCCGGTCATAATTTTAAAAATTGCATAAAAGCGAGAAGTACTTTTGAATTTGTCGACCAAAAATCAGGTTTGTCAAATTTCGATGATCAGGGATGGTCCCGCCATCCCCGAAAAATGAATCGATAGTTGTTGGTACCTAATTTTTACCCTCCAATAATTTTATTTAAATTTTCAAGATTCTCAAGCCACAGACGGAGTGAAATACAATTTTTATAAGGAAAAAATGATTTTACAAAATTATACTCAAAATATTTTATCATTTCATTTGAAAAAAATATAATTCAGTATATTTATTGTATATCATACCTCATTTTCACAATTTTTAGATATAATCATCAATTGCAGTTCTTAAAATCAAAGTAAAGGAAAACTAATTGTATAATTAATTGATTAAATTCACAACTTGAATCGATCAATATTTTAATCCATCAAAATTGGGAAATTTGTTCAATTAAACAGGAAAATTAAGTTACGTTTTGATTTCATGTCTTTTAATTTTAATCGAAACGATTTTGCATTTTTTTTTACAATTAAAAGAATCTTTATTTTAAATTAGTATCAAAATTGGTCTTTAATTAAAGCTTTTGACTTGATTTGGCCATAATTTAAATTATTTGACCATTTTTAATTTAAAAAGTGGTCACATTTGCAAAATGTGGCTGCTATTACTATTCTTGTTTAAAATTGCGATTGGGCTTGCTACATATTTTAAATCGGTCTGGTCCGGCCCAATTAGACCGTGACACGGCCCAGGCTCATCGTTATATGTAGAATGCCTTACTCTCAAACCCACAAGTTTGTAAAAAGAACCAAATTCTTGTTAGCGATTACTTATGATAAAAAAAAATAAAGTTTTGTATTTTATTCGCGATTTGGGAAAAACCCAGCCGCCCTTCAATGTCATCTTTTCTCTCTTACCGGAAATAATGAATCTGCGAAGACACACAACCTTTTGCAGTCAATGCTCGTCCAAAATGGGAAAGAGCATTAATTACTCATGCCCTCATGCCACTGTACTACCACCACCCCACCAAGTTAGGCTACCCCTCTCCCATTGCTTTTTTGCGATTTCTTAATGGTATTTGTCTTATTGATTTTCAAATGCTAGATTTTAATTGGTTGAGTACATTTTGGGAGGGAAATTTTCCCCCAATTTGATTATCCCACATTGGATCTGATTTGTGTCTTCTAGAGTTTTTGGGTTCTATAAATTTAGCTCTTGCCCTCATTCTTACACATCCGTTGACATTCGAAGTTCGACTTTTAGGCTTTTTATATATTAAGAGTAATTTTCGAACAAACACTTGACTTATTTGAGATTATTTTGCATCCAAGCCCTTTGGCAGAACTATACCAAGGTTAAATCAATCCTTTGGTTCTAAAACCCTTTTTCATGTGCGTGCGTGAGTGCTCGTGGTATTTGGAGTGAACATCAAGCCAAAAATTTTGACCCTAGGCTGCCTCCGAGAAAGGTAAATGCCTTCCCTTCAAGTTTTTATCTAAATTTTACCTTTTTATATGTATTATGTGATTACCTGCATGCTTAGTTAGTTCCTCAAGTGTTTGTGACAAAAGAAAGCCCGTGAACTTACACACGCAACTTGATCCATTAAGTGATTTCCCATGGGAGCCAACAACTAATCATCAATCTACGGCTAGATGCCTAAAATGACATGGAATATATAGTGGAATTGAAGACATCATTTGAAGATGCAAGGAGACACATTTATTTCGGCCTTTATGTAGGTCTTGGCCGAGACCATTTTCTTTTAGGTTTTCTTACCTAGCTTAACTACTAGCTTCCTTACGACATAATTAATGGGCCATGTAATAAGGTGACTAGGTCATGTAAGAGGATCGGGTGACAAGGACAAGAATCATCTAGAAGAAGAGCTTCCAAGGAGATAATTTATGTGAACTAACAAGTTCATGCACTTATCTACTTAGAAGACATCAAGAATAGATTAGGGAACATGAAGGGTGGCCGAGTATTCTCCCCTTTCCATTCGGCCAAGGAACATGCTAAATATGGAAGCTTCCAAATGTATTCCAAGGGGATGATTCATGAGTGGCTTAAGTTCATGCATTCATCTACATGAAAGATTCAAAGGAATGGCCTAGAGAACCTCAAGAGTTGGCCGAATCCCATCCCTTTTCCATTCGGCAAAAATCCCTTTCCCATTATGGCCGAAGTGGTTCTAGTTTTATGTTTATTTAGTTATCTTCTATAAAGGTCTAAATACTAGTATAAATAGGACATATAGTTGATGTAAAAAAAAGTGGAAGATTTATGAAAAATATTTGAGTTTTACTCATTTTGCTAGGTTATTTAACTTTTGTGTTGTTTATCTTAGTTGGTCCTTTTGTGGGCCATCGATCCTTTTGTGGGCCGAATATCGATCCTTTTGTGGGTCAACCCCTTGGTTCAAGTCTATTTAGAAATTTTGTGATCTAGATAAACCCAAAATAAGGTTCTCCTCGGTGTAAGTTGAAGTGGGAACTTTTGTGATCCAACCAAACCCAAGCCAAGGGTCTATCCGGTTACTATCATAAGGTCATCAGCCTCCATCATTTAGTTTGTTCTCGAGCTTGTACTTAGCAACCTCGGTAAAATCGTTGTCCAATTGGCCTACCTCATTTGGTGTCTACCCGAGCTTGCCCATAGCAACCTCGCGTCTCTATCCTTGTCTATTTCGACCGACCCTTACTTGGTTTGTACCCGGGCTTGCACTTAGAAACCTCGTGTCCATTCCTTGTGCAAACAACCCTATTACTTTCACCATCATACACCATAACACTGCCCAAACACCCACACCAAAGTCCATTAACCGAAACCACCCATACATACCCGTTCAACCCCGACAACACCAAACAGTTCGCAAAACAACTCTTACCGATAACCTCACTGTATCGACCAGTTTCTGTTACCTTTCTACCATCCAACCACCTAAACCCGACCACCAACACAACCTTCCACGCGTATAGAACACCCCGACAAAATGCCATAACCCAATTCCACCCAAAACTACCCGTGCAAGCCCCACAACACCATATTGTTCAGTAAATCCGAGAACCCGACACCCCACCTTTTGAGTCTATTTTCGTGTCAACCCGTGTCCAACCAAACTCTGACCAACTTCCCCTCACTTTCCCCTCCTTATATACGTCAATTTGGTATCAGATAAAGGTAATCCCGTTCCACGCCTTGATGCTATGGCTCACTTTAATGATGATCTTCAGAGGGCCGTAAGTGAACTTGTTGCGGAATAAATGCAACTCTTGAGAAGAGAGTTTGCAGAGCGTGTTGTGATTCATGATGTCGAATCCGGGGAAGAAGTTGCATAAAACAACCCAAGGCATGCTGGGGAAGATGTCCAGAACAATCCGAGGCATGATAGGGAAGATAACCGAAGCCTACGGCTTAAACTTCCAACCTTTGAAGGTGATATGGATCCGGAAGAGTTTCTTGAATGGCTAAGGGCAATGAGAGGTTTTACAAGTACAAACAATATGATGATCATAAATGTTTTAAGATTGCTATATTGAAGTTGAATTCATTCGATTCCATGTGGTATGAAAACCTCAAAACAAGCCGAAGGAGAAATGACAAGACCAAGATTGACTCTTGGGACAAATTAAAGAAGCACTTGAAGAAGAAATTCTTGCCAAGGGAGTATGAACAAGATATATACCTTAAGCTCACCAAACTTCGTCAAGGAGCTCTTAAGGTGGAGGAATATGTTTGAGAATTCGAGAAGGTCACCATTCTTTGTGACTTGGAAGAAAAGGAGACAAAAAGAATTGCACAATTCATCGGAGGCTTGAATGTGGAGAGAAGGTTGAAGTGGAAACTTACAACACATTTGAAGGCATATTCCACTTAGCAATAAAGTTTGAAAGGCAACAAAAGAAGGGTACTCCAAAACCCTATGTAAAACCCACTAGTGTTAAAGTGAAGGGTAATACCTCTTATTCTAACCCATTGTATAACTAAGAAGGTGTAAGAAAGATAAGGGAAAAAAATAGAGGTTACCAAGGGTGGATAGAAGCCGAAAGAGGTGTTTCAAATGTCAAGGACTCGGACACTTTGCAAATGAATGTCATAACCCACGGGTCATAACCATTAAAGAATACCAAGAGTGTGCGGATTCTTTTGTTGTTGAGGAACCCGAGATCGAAGAGTCCTTAGAAGAAGATATTGCTTTTGTTGAGGATGGGGTATGTTTGGTACTCCAACATGTGTTAAGTGCTCAACTTGAAGAACATAAGGAGTCACAAAGTGTGCAAATATTCTATACCCGATGCAAGGTAAATGATAGGGTGTGTACGATGATCATTGACAGAGGAAGCTGTGCCAATATGGCTTCCGTATAAATGGCGGACAAATTGAAGTTGCCTACCCGCAACCATCCCAAGCCATATACTCTCCGATGTGTGAACAAAAGACAACGAGCTAAGGGTAGCAAAACAAGCTCTTACTAGCTTCCGAGTTTGGAATTATGAAGATGAGATATGGTGAACATTCTGCCTATGGATGCTTGCCATATTTTGTTGGGTCAACCGTGGCAATATGATAGGAAGGCACAACATGAAGGAGAGAAGAATACATATTCTTTTCAAAAGTATGGTAAAGAGTTCTGATTGATGCCATTGTCACCTAACAAAGTGAAGGAGATGAAAATCCAAAACGCCAAGAAACACAAGGAAGAGTCCCCCTTACTTGACATACGGAAGATAGAAGAAGAATTAAAGAAGGGGAGTTATATAGGTGCATTAGCGTGCAAGGAGAGGGAGAATCTTATGGGAGATACAGTTGAAAATGCACGTAAAGGAACTTCTGAATGATCTTGCATCCGGAACACTGCCAATGGAAGGTATGGAACTTGCTATTGATTTATTTTCAAGAAGTTTATTACCTAACCAACAAAACTATGGGTGCCATCCGGAAGATACTAAGGAATTGCAAGGCCAAGAGCAAGAGTTATTAGGAGAAGGCTATGTCCGCAAAAGCCTTAGATTCTACACAACATCCGCCTTGTTGGTGCCAAAGGAGGAAGGAACTTGGCACGCCTGTATTGGCAACCAAGCAGTCTATAACATCACCGTAATGTACAAGTATCTGTGGCCGAGAATGGATGATTGTTTGTTCTCCAAGATAGATTGGAGTAGCGGCTCCCAACAAATGAGGATACGAGGAAGATGTGCGAAAAAAAATATGGCTCTCAAGATCAACTATGGTTTGTCCGAGTGGATTGTGATGCTATTCAAGGTGTTTGACGTCCCATGCTCTTCCGTAAGTCTCATGCACAATGTAATCCGACCTTTCATGGGATCCTTGGTCCAAGAATGCAAAGTATTACCTGAGGACCTTCATCCATCCAAAATGGGGACTATCCAAAGTTGGCACGGGTACACAAATATAAGTGTGGTAAGAAGTCTCCATGGTTTGGCTTCCTTTTATTTCATTCGGGATGTTAGTAACCTTGCTACTTCGAACATTGAGTTACTATTTGAAGTTAAACGTGATGTTAGATGAGTTGATAGTGGTACCGGCTTAATTCGAGATAAGGGGCTCGTTGCTTTATCCAGTGAAGGATTGGGTGGTACACGGCTTTATTATTCTACTTACCGCAAGGAACTTGAGATGGTAGGAACCTTGGTCCAATGAGAACACTCTTTAGAGCCGAAACCCTTTGTCTTGTATGCTGATCCTTTCTAGAAAGAACAATTTTCGGATGGATATGAAAGTTCAACATTTCATGTTAGAAACTTATTAATGTACTTAGACGGTGAGAATTTGAGGGCAAATTATTTTAAAGAATGGGAGATTGATGAAAGAAAGCCCGTGAAGTTACACACGCAACTTGAGACGTTAAGTGATTTGCCAAGGGTGCCAACAACTAACCATCAATCTACGGCTAGATACGTAAAATGCATTAGAATATGGAGTGGAATTCAAGACATCAATTGAAGATGCAAGGAGACACGTTTATTTCGGCCTTTATGTAGGTCTTGGCTGAGACCATTTTCTTTTAGCCTGTTTTTAAATTCCTAGCTTAACTGTTAGCTTTCTTTGGACATTGTTAATAGGACATGTATTAAGGTGACTAGGCCGTGTAAGAGCATCGAGTGACAAGGATAAGAATCATCTAGAAGAAGAGCTTCCAAGGAGATAATTCATGAACTAACAAGTTCATGCACTTATCTACATAGAAGACATCAAGAATGGCCTATGGAACATGAAGGGGTGGTTGAGTATTATCCCATTTCCATTCGGACAAGGAACATGCTAAAGATGGAATTCCAAATGTATTTCAAGGGGATGATTCATGAGTGGATTAATTTCATGCATTCATCTACATGAAAGATACAAAGGAATGGCCTAGATAACCTCAAGAGTTGGCCGAATCCCATCACTTTCCCATTCGACCAAACTCCCTTTCCCATTGTGGCCGAAGTGATTCTAGTTTTATGTCTATTTAGTTATCTTCTAGAAAGGTCTAAATAATAGTATAAATATGACATATAGTTGATGTAAAACAAAGTGAAAGATTTATGAAAAATATTTGAGTTTTACTCATTTTTCTAGGTTATTCAACTTTTGTGTTGCTTATCTTAGTTGGTCCTTTTGTGGGTCATCAATCCTTTTGTGATCCGAAACTCAATCCTTTTGTGGGTCAACCCCTTGGTGCAAGTCTAGTTAGAACTTTTGTGATCTAGCTAAACCCAAACTAAAGTTCCCATTAATGCAAGTTTAAGTAGGAACTTTTGTGATCCAACCAAACCCAAGCCAAAGACCTATCCTGTTACTATCATAAGGTCATCGGCCTCCCTCACTTGGTTTGTTCTCGAGCTTGTACTTATCAACCTCGGTCAAATCCTTGTCCAATTGGCCTACCTCACTTGGTGTCGACCCGAGCTTTCCCATAGCAACCTCGCGTCTCTATCATTATCTATTTCAATCGATCCTCACTTGGTTGGTACCTGGGCTTGCACTTAGCATCCTCATGTCCATTCATTGTTCAAATAATACTATTCAATTCACCATCATACACCATAACACTTCCCAAATACCCACACCAAAGGCCATTAACCGAAACCACCCATACATATCCGTTCTACCCCGAAAACATCTCTTACCGATAACCTCACTTTCTCGACCAGTTTCCGTTACCTTGCCACCACCTAACACCAACTACCAACACAACCCTTAACTTGTCTAGAATACCCCTACAAAATTCCTTAACCCAATTCTACCCGTGCAAGCCCCACAACACCACATTGTTCAGTAAATCTGAGAACCCGACACCCTACCTTTTGAGTCCATTTTTGTGTCAAACTGTGTCCAACCAAACTTCAACCAACTTCCCCTCACTTCTCCCTCCTTATATACATTAATTTGTTTTCATTAAAATACTTCTAATTTAGTTGAAGTTAAGATTTAACTTAAAGTAGCATGTTGTAATCATGATATATGTCCCTGATTAACAATAGTCTAGGTACCTATGCATGATATATAGTTATGAAATTGTTTAGTTAATTTATGAAACATGTTTAGTTGATTCAACATCTATGTAAGTTTATTAAGTAGTTTGAGATTAATTTAGTGCCTAGATAAGCCTAAAAGGATTATTTTTTATCTATGATGAATGGTTGGAAACTTGTGTAGTTGTATAGACAAAGTCTATGTTCTTTATTTGCTTTTATATTTAGGTTAAAATGAATCTGAATTGATGTGAACCTATTTCTTTTTGAATAACTTAAGAGTAAAGAATGGATCTAAGGTACTGACTAACCCATAAAATCTTGAATGATGAACTTGTTTGAACTTAAATGCCATTTGTGGTCTGTCTAATACATGTATAGGCTAAAAATGACTTAGAAAATTTGTTTGTTAATGGTTATTAGGGATAATAATATGTGTAGGCATTGATTTATATCCATACTTAGTTTGAAGGACAACTTAGGTAAAAAATGAATTTTGAAGGTCAGTTTACAATCTATGTGATAAGTGAGGCCTTTTTAGTAGCATGCGATTAAAAGTTTATTTAATACTAGTCTGGTTTAAAAGAGGATAGATCTAGGAGGTTTGTTTAAGTTCACCTTAGTTATTTTCACACTATTGTTAGGTCACAAAGGTCTAACATGAGCTCAAGATGCCTGTTTTGATGTTAATATGTTTGATTTGGTTCATAATGTGTCCATTGTGCCTGAGGTGACTTATTCTGTTTGGTATGAGAATTGTGCATGCTTATTGCTCTGTTTAATTCATGTAATAAACGCAGTACGGGAAGTAAATAAATATTATAAGTGTTCAAAAGGATAAACGAATAGCCAATATTCAGAACTGCTGCAAAGTTGTTGAGTCTTGAATCTTGATAACCTGAAATCAAGAAACACTAAATCTGGATTGTTACAACTGTGGCTGAGTCGAGAGATGGCTCTCTGTCTTTAAGACAAGATTGCCCCATATATATGCTTTTACATTAACGGGCAATAGTCTCCCAAGATAAAACAACAACTAATCAACACTACAAAGCAAATAGGTTGATTCTGACGAAGAAAACAAATACGAAACGACTTGCTGAAGAATTGGAAAAGGAAGGAAGAGTTTCTGTTTTAGACACTGTTTCTGCTCACGTTTATGGACAGAATGAGTGTTGTTTCTCTCTTCTGTTTGTCTCTGTGTGTATATTGTGTTGTATCACTTTTCTGGCTTTTTCAGTCACTACAATTGAGCCAAAAAGCTCCAATATATAGCTTAAGGGAGGGACTCCTCAACTGCCAAATAATGGTTGTTAACGGCCATTGAAGAAGGGAGTAATTCAGCCAAGTAATGGAGGGAGTTAATCAGCCAAGAAATGGCTGGTTAATGCACAATAACGCCCTCAAAAATCAACTCCAATGGTAGGCAGAAAGTTTCTGCCTTCCATTGTTCCCAATTTCATCTTTTCAGAAACTCTAGGGACCAAACTATAAATATTAAGCAATTTGGGGTCCAAAGAGATAATATCATAAGAAGCCCACGACCCGAGCCCAGATCGGAAAGGCAGAAGGCGGCGGCGCGCGTGTGGGCTTAGCCTTGAACCCAAACACATCTAGATCCTCCCTCCATTAAACACATGGGTTACCAAACCCTTAGCCAATTTTGAGACTTATAAAGAGAGAAATTCTTCCTTTTCCCACAGATGTGGTAGATTTGTCCCACACCATATTTCTATGCCTCAAACACCATACTTCGTGGACCAATATCTCTTTCATTTCTCAATGAAATTTGACGATTCTTGGCCCTACGGTCATCTACTCACTTAGTAGATTATGCACGTGTGAAGAGACAAAGCCTCCAACATGCGGAACCCTAGTGTTTAATTCATTAAATATGGGTGGACGCACCTCCCCACCAAAGGCAAATTTCCAATAATCCCCTCTTGAAAGAGATTTTGGCGCACACACAAGGTGCCTACTTTCAGCAATCTTTCAGCGAAAAGATATTGCATCAGGAGAGGTAACTTCTGCTTTGAACCTTCCCTAGTTGAATACCATCGGACTTACTTACTACACGGTGAACGTGATGTCTTAAACCGTCAGTGTTTAGTGTAAGCCAAGACAATGATACCAACACAATAACTCTCCTTATTCGTTTTCTTCTTATTGTTTTGTCCATTGTGTCCATGGACACACTTGGATTCTTAAGTGCGTTTATTTGAGGTGGCCTGTCCTCGCACTTAAATAAGTGATCTCCTACAAGGTATCCTGCTATACCCCAATTCACAAGTGTTAGAAATCATTAAAAGTTTCCCCAACCTTAACCTCAACCGTTTGAGGATCGTTAAAGGTTTGGAAGCTTAGCCTTTACCCACCATGCAGGTAGCACTTTTACTGTCTATCGCGGGAACAACTTTGGATTCATGTTTCCCTACAAAAATCATCATCCGTAGTGCTCTTGCTTCTACCGAAGAGCTCAACTGAACCTTTTGCAGCTTAGTTTTCCCATTGAACCAAATTCTTGGGATCTCCAGTCAGTATGGTTGGGTTACCACCGCAAAGGTTCATATTGTTTGGGTTTTAAGCCCATTCCCCTAGACAGGCAGAACACTTGATCTCCGGGTAGTCCCTTAGTTAAAAGGGTCCGCTATATCCTTTGATTAGTAATCAAGGAAGTGACACCCGTGATGATCAACGGCCATACGGTCTTATGTCTCCGACAGATATGTTCAGACGCCGTCATACGTGTCCTTCCTGAAGTCGACCGGCTAGCCATAATGTATAACTGCTGAAGGTACGGGTTTCTCCCAATAAGGGACGTCCTCTAAGGAGTCATGAAGTTACTCAACTTCTTTCATGTTTTGTATAAAGCGATAAACTCTGATTCCATCATGAATCGGCCGATACAAGTTTACTTAGAGGATTTTCCAAGACCCATCATACATATTTACTTGTGGCTTTGGTGTTCTTCACATCTGATGTCCAGTTTGCATCACTGTGTTCTCCCAGAATCGCTGGACATCTAGACTACCATGATCCGTAGATAAGACAATATTTCTGATATCGTTATATCCGACTTAATGCCTTCTATCGATCATTTCCAGAATCACGAGTGAACCTTAGTTCAACTGATCTACTTTGTAGGCCGATACCAGGTCGGTTGTAGTGTGTAACATACATTGAACTACATGTGACCTGCGCATATCGCTCCTTGTATATGGGTGCACCATGATTCCAATCAGTTATATGATTCATATCCATTGGTGGCTTCAATGAGACTGTCAACTATCTCACAACTGAGTTTGGAGTTAGACCAGTCTATTAGATGTCTTAGAAATCCCAATTCCTAAGATATCATTTGTGATACCCATATCTTTCATATCGAGACTTGTTTCAATATGACTTCCACTTTCAGACTGTTGATTTTCCAACTGTTGGCTTTCTAACTTCAGAGTCAATGTTTCTGTGGTCAGATTCATTGTTTCTGTTTTATCTGAAACTCCAGGACCAAAATATAAACATTTCAGCGACCAAAATGAAAGTTCAGGAAAAAGCCCAACAGTCCAGCAAACCAACTCTGATCCTCTCTTTCCAACTCTCCGGATAGGAAGGTTGTTTCAACATCCATGCCACGCAAGACTGTAATGGCCCTGGATGTTAAGCTATTCATAGGGAAGCACATGTACAAGTAGCCGAGGCCTTATACTTGTCTGTAGATCCATATACTTTGTACTCACTTTTGAGTATCCTTCTTCACAACCCAAAGGTTCTTTTCCCGGAGGAAGATCAACCATTACACAAGTATGGTTCTATATGATGAAATCTATTTCTCTCTTTGTAGATTCTTTCCAAAGCAGCGCTTCTGGAGATGACAATTCTTTGTTAATTGTCCATGGTTCATTCTCAACCATACAAGCTAGAAGGCCTGAAACAAGTCTTTGTCCCCTCTTTACTCCATCTTGGTTCAACATCTAGAATCCCTGAGTTCTGTAGATCTGGAATATTAAGTTTCAGATAGTCAACAACTTCCGAGTCCTATAGATACGGAACGTCTAGTTCCGGATAGTCAGGCCCTCGCCGATTCTTGTTAACCTTGAGCAATTACTTCTTTTTCCTTCTCAAGGAAAGTTATCCTCAACTCCAACGGTAGGCAGAAAGTTTCTACCTTCCGTTGTTCCCAATTTCATCTTTCCAGAAACTTTAGGGATCAAACTGTAAATATTAAGCAATTTAGGGTCCAAAAAGATAATATCAGAAGAAGCCCACGACCCACGACCTAAGACCCGAGACGGGACGGGACGGGTGGGCGGCGGCGCGCGTGTGGGCTTAGCCTTGAACCCAAGCAAATCTAGGTCATCCCTCCTTTAAATACATGGGTTACCCCTTGGGGTACCAAACCCTTAGCCAATATTGAGACTTATAAATAGAGCAATTCTTCCTTTTTCCACCGATGTGGTAGATTTGTCCCACACCATATTTCCATGCCTCGAACACCTTACTTCGTGGACCAATATCTCTTTCATTTCTCAATGAAATTTGACGATTCATGGCCCTACGGTCATCTACTCACTTAGTAGATTATGCACGTGTGAAGAGACAAAGCCTCCAATATGTGGAACCCTAGTGTTTAATTCATTAAATATGGGTGGACGCACCTCCCCACCAAAGGTAAATTTCCAACACTATTTATGTCAATTTTGCAATCTATGTTTAACATATGGTCTAATACAATCTTCAAACGTGTTTATTATGAAATATGAATAGTGTTAGACCTGTGTACTTGTTTGGTACCCTTGTTAGCCTAGAATTCATATGTATGTGTTTTTGAACCATGAAAGAATGTCATTTTTATATTTGTCAACCTAGGATCCCGTTGATAGTTTAAGACCAAGTAATCTTGCATGTCTATTGTGACTCTGCTTGTTTACCTATAGCTTGTTTTGTGGTTCAACCCTAGTATCACTTGTTACCATCTCATGTCATTGCCTTATGTATTTATGTTTTGATGAGTAATCTGTTTCTGCAATTAGTCTAAATGAGCATCAGGCTCTTAGAAACTGGAAATGATATAAAAATGGCTAGAGTGTCATATGGGTGTCTACCTCCTTTGCTACCTATTCCTACTGAATTATTTAAGTCTAAACTAGTTAGTTTAACACTTATTCAAAGAGGGTTTGAAATTCAAAATTGCATGCTAAGTGTTAGATAGAATAATTTCTCTTAGGGATTTATTTCATTAATCACAATATATATAGTTGTACAGAGGTTGAATCCTAATACAATAAGAATCCTAACTTACCTTAAATGGTTGATTCATAATACAATAAGAATCCTAAGTTATCTTAAATATACATCTATCATAATTACAAAATATACGGTGAATATTCGGTGAATATTCGCTAATACTCCCCCTCAGACGGAGCGGGAGGAGGCCGAACACTAAGGCTGGATAGGAAGTCGGTGAAGAGCTGTCTCGGTAGGCCCTTTGTGAAAATATCTGCATACTGATAGGAGGAAGGCACGTGTAATATTTTGACCTGACCAAGGGCAACCTCTCTCGTACAAAGTGGATATCCATCTCAATATGCTTGGTCCACTAATATTGGACCGGATTTTGAGACATGTAGATGGCGGATATGTTGTCACAATAGACTATAGACGCCTTTTGCAGTAGACACTGGAGCTCCAAAAGAAGATTTTGGAGCCAACAGAGCTCAACAACGACATTAGCAACTCCGCGATACTCTGCTTCAGCACTCGAACGGGATAACGTGGCCTGCCGCTTGGCTGACCATGAAATAAGATTATCCCCAAGAAATACACGGTAGCCTGAGGTGGTGCGACGTGTGTCTGGCATCCTGCCCAATCTGCATCCGTGTAAGAGAGCAACTTGTTTGGGGTAGAGGGGTAGAGATGTAGTCCAAAGTCCAGTGTGCCCTGAACGTATTTGATAATACGTTTGATGGTCGTAAAATAGGACTCTCGAGGGTCGTGAATAGACAGACACACCTGATGAACGGCATATGCAATATCAGGCCTAGTGAATGTAAGTTACTGAAGGGCACCTACAAGACTCCGATATATAGTGGGATCAGAAACTGGCGCACCGTCATTGGCACTGAGCTTGGATTTCGAGTCAACTGGAGTTGGCATAATTTTACAATTTGCCATCTTAGCCCGATATATTATCTCTTCTGCATATTTACGCGGACACAAAAACATAGTAGCTGCAGATCTGGTCACTGATATACCCAAAAAATAACTCAGCTTTCTCAAGTGAGTCATGGCAAATTCAGTTTTGAGTAGAGCAATGATTTCATTCTTCAAACCGTCGAATGAGGCAGTAAGAATAATGTCATCCATATATAATAGCAAATAAGCAGTGCTGCTACCTCGATGAAAAGTGAAGAGAGAGTTATTACACCTGCTACATATAAAACCGATCTGTAGAAGATACCTGGCAAAGCGATCATACCAAGCGCGGGGTGCCTGTTTCAATCCATACAATGACTTCCTGAGACGACATACACACTGCGGGACTACCGGATGAACAAAGCCAAGAGGCTGATGCATGCATACAGCTTCTTTCAAATCTCCATGTAGAAATGCATTCTTGACATCAAGCTGATGAATCAGCCAATTCATGCCCATAGAAATACTGAGAACAGTCCGAATAGTGGCCAATTTAACAACCGGACTGAATATCTCTCCACAATCAATACCCCCCTGCTGATTAGTGCCATTGGCAACCAGTCTTGCCTTATACCATTCCAAGTCACCACTGTCTCTGAACTTGTGATGAAAGAGCCACATACACTGGATAACATTCACACCATCTGGTCTAGGTACCAAATCCCAAGTGTTCAGCTTGGTTAAAGCGTTAAACTCCTCGCACATGGCCGTATTCCAATTAGGGTCCAGTTTTGCTAGTTTTGGATTTTTTAGAATGGGTGATAAGGTTTGTGTGGAGAGGTTGAAGTGAACTTTGGGTTTAAAGATCCCGTGTTGTGCACGTGTCTCCATGCGATGGGTAGGCAGTAGTGGGAGGTCTGGACTGGGAGTTTGTGGCGGCATAGGTGCTAGTTCTGAAGGTAGTAGCAGCTGCAGGTCGATAGGGGGCTGCGGACTGGTTGTTTCTGGAGGGGTGGTGGTTGGTCTCGGGTCGATGGTTGGTCGAGCAGTGGGGGGTTCGATCAAGAAAGAGGGGGTGTTTGGTTGGCGACGACACCGGATAGTGTGGGTGGCATAGCTGCTGGAGCAGTCCGCGACTGAACTGGAAACTGCCGGAGACATATCGAATGGATTAGAGGAGACTCATCTAGAAATGTGTAATCCGTGTTTTGAAATTTTTGAAGGTTTGAAAATGGATAGTTCATCTCATCGAATATGATGTGACGTGAGATGATGACCTTACGAGTGGTTATGTCATAGCATAAGTAACCCCGATGATTTGTTAAGAAACAGACGAATACACATGGTGTGGTGCGTGGGGCAAGTTTGTGAGATGCAGTGGAGGCCATATTGGGGTAGCATAGGCAACCGAAGATGCGTATTTGGTCATAAAAAGGGAACCTACGGTATAAAATTTCGGTTGGGGTCTTGTTTTGGGGAGTGCTGGTTGGTAAAATGTTAAGGAGGTATTCTATCATTTTGACAGTGTAGTTCCAGAATGACGGTGAAAGACTGGCATGAAAGAGAAGGGTACGTACCATGTTATTGATGGTTCGGATGATTCTTTCTGCTTTGCCATTTGTGGAGGAAGTTAGGGACAGGAAAAATGAAAAACCATGTCTTGTTTAGAGCAGAAATTGTGAAATGCCGAATTATTAAATTCACGTCCATTATCACATTGAAAAGATTTTATAGATTTTTCAAACTGTATTTTAATGAATTTTTGAAATTCAAGGAATTTGGCAAACACTTCAGATTTGAATTTCAGTGGGTAAATCCAGACAAAATGTGAAAAATCATCTAAAAATACTAGATAAAATTTGTGACCTAAAGAACTAACAACCGGAGATGTCCACAAATTAGCATGAACAATATCAAATGGAGAAAAAGTAACAATGTTGGATGACATAAATGGAAGACTAGTATGTTTGCCGAGCGGGCAAGAAAAATAGTGTTTGGCAAGTTTCCCATTATTACATTGAATACGCTTAGTAGTCCTAAGAAAACTAAAAACAGGGTCTCCATGGTGTCCGAGTCTATTGTGCCAAGTTGAGGGAGAGATCGCCGCAAGGGATAGATGTGCTTTCGGTCTAACCGTGATACGCGGAACCTTGTTTCATGAATTTTCCAGTTTGAATTCCTACATTTATTTCTCTCTTCTCTTCTCTTGCAGTTGGCAGTCTCAGTCAACCTTGTTCCGGGCCTTCTCTTCTACTCTATCTGCTTATTGGATTGGTAGGTACGGTCTTTCTTCTAGGCTTCGATTGAACTTGTTGGTAATGGGAGAGAAAGCAATCGACAGATAAGCGGTAAGTAAAGCTATGGACTGGGTTCTCACTCTAAGCCGATTACCCGGTAATTTGAAAAAATGATAGACATCTAGCGCATTCACTCATTTTTTTTTCGATAGGCCAACTCAAAGAGGGAAATGCAAGGGGCGTTAGCGGTCTTTTTGCCTCGCACGCTCGGGAAGAGAGAGCGATGTCATTCTTCGCTTCGTTCGAGAATCAAGCGCACATGAATAGGCTCTTCCTTAGGCCTTCAAGGAGGAAGCGGCTTTTTTCCTAAATTCGCGGGAAAATGAAATGAAATTCTTTTCGTAAGGCAAGAAAGTCGCCTAAGGAAAGTAGAAGTCTATGCACACTAACCGAATCTTTGGGGAAGGATGGTGGTGCAAATTGGCCTTTTCCCTTCTCCTTTCTAAAGCAAAAAAGAATGTCATCATTCGATCGTGACTTGAAAAAAGAAAGAAGAGAAGGAACTTGGAGTTGGCGCCCACATAACGGATTGCTTGCTTACCAAGCTTAAGCAAGTGGCTTTTCGCGCCTCTCCTTATAGTCGAGTTGCTTAGAGCTCCTCTCCAACGAGTCAAGTGGCTTTCACTCCTCCAGTTCTATTATTATTGGCTTGACTTATTATTATAAAAACTACTCACTATCCAAATGAAAGACGATTGATTATCTACCCAAGAAGATAGAGAGTCCCACTTACGAGAAAATGTCACAAATAGAGTTGAACCAAGTAACATTGCAAAGGCATAATGATAGTAGGGTCGGGATATCCCCGCCCTCCGAACCGGACGTGAGGGTCTCCCCTCATCCGGCTCTCTGCAGGGGAATCTCCACTCACTGCTTTCCCTAATATCCTCCCTTTACCACATCATGGGGGTTTACAGGAGATCCCAGAGGCTCGCTCGGAAAGGCTACTATACCATACCTTTTGACTTAACTCTACTCTAGTAGTCACTAGACTCACTATAGTAGTCCGTCTGGCTGCTCTTGCTGAAATCATTACTCAACATTCTCCCGTTCTCTAGCAATTGCGCTCCCTAGACCACTACCATGTAGTTAGGTAGGGACAATAAGTCCGTAGTGACGGGAATGACGGAATGAATGGGGATTCACGGAAGATTGAGTAAAGGGGGTAGAGGTCTCCCACACTATTGCAGCGCGTAAGAATTTTCCCCGTATTGAGTTCCTTCACAGGAAAACCAAAAGGGTTAAATTCGACAGACACAGAATTATGGCGAGTGGATTTTCTAACAGAGACACGTGGTTTAGGGAGAAAGGCGGGTGTGGGTGTTTGGTGTGTGTGTTACCGTAACCTTCAATTGGAATGCGATGAACATTGCCGACAGTAATAAATTAAGGACACTTTAACCAAAGTAGTTAAAATAAGTTACTTGACAACCGGGGTGAGGTGAGATGTGGATCCGATGTCCATGTACCAATTTTCATCGGGTTGTTGAAGGTTCACGGTGTTGTAGGCCTGGCCCAAATCAGTGGAGGCCAGGCTGCTGCCTTGCGATTGTTGTTGGACCGAGACATAGTGGGCCTGCTGCTGCTACTGCTGGGCCTGCCTGGTGGCTGGGGCAGAGCCCAATAGGCCAGTCGACCATGCAGGCTACTGGAACTGGGCTCCTGCAGTTGGGTATGGGCATGCAGGTGAGGTCCAGTTCTGCTGGTTGGGCCATACTGGCTGCTTTCCAGCCCACTGGAAATAGGCAGGATTTGGGCATGACTGCTGGTTGCGTTGGCCCTTGCCTTTGTTATTGTTGTCACGGCCTCTGCCGCCACGACCTCCGCCGTGGGACTGCTGTTGTTGGTGGTCATGTGGTGGTGGTGGGGTGGTGTTGGTCGCCGGTGATGCCATCCCTTCAACGGCTAACGCCTTTTGATTATGCTCCTCTTGTTTAGCACGTCGAGTTTCTTCCAACAATAGTTGTGAACGTGCATTGGTGAAACTAGGTAATGGGTCGGCCTGTTGAATCATCATTGCAAGTGTATCATATTCACCTTTCGGTAGACCAACAACTAATTGAAGTACCATCTTGGTTTCAGAAACAGATGTCCCGACATTGGAAAGTTGGTCAGTTATGAGTTTCAGTTGTTTTCAATATTCAGACATGATGTTAAAATTCTTGAGGCATATATTGTTGAATTGTTCTTCCAAATCACAGCCCGAGTATTTTTGTTGTCCTGAAAGATTTCTTCCAACTGTACCCAAAGCTCACATGTCGTGGCACCTGTTTTCATGATAGTACACAATAAGTCTTTTGAGATGGTGTCGTATATTCACTGTTTGACGATGGCGTCAAGGCGACGCCATGTTGATTCGGCAATATCGGTGGGACGAGGAACAGAGTCATCAATATGGTTGAGCACTTTGTACGCACATGCATGAATATAGAACAGTTCTGTCCACATGGACTATTGACAGTCTTCTTGATCAAGAATTATAGGGATAGAGTTCTTGATGTTTGTAACGGTGAAAGCCGGGTGAAAAGAAGACGATGATCGGTGAGAGGAGTTGTCAAAAGTGCCAATGGAGGAACCAGAATTTGTGGGGGAAGACAACTATGGCTGTTGGTCTTGCCGTCGATCGAAGGGAAACTCGAGGGGGGGGGGGTGTCGGCAGCTGTTTTGAGAGAGATGAGAGTAGGGATTAGGTTTAGGCTCTTGATACCATGTTAGATAGAATAATTTCTCTTAGGGATTTATTTCATTAATCACAATATATATAGTTGTACAGAGGTTGAATCCTAATTCAGTAAGAATCCTAACTTACCTTAAATGGTTGATTTATAATACAATAAGAATCCTAAGTTACCTTAAATATACGTCTATCATAATTACAAAATATACGGTGAATATTCGCTAATACTAAGTGATAAAATTTTATGCTCAGTTCTATTTAGCCTATGTTTGATATGCTCCATGCCAAAAAAAAATGATATATTCGCATGTTGAAATATTGTGCTCAACATTTTAATCTATACTTGTCTAATTGAGGAGTTAACTTGAATCATGCTAGTTAATCTAAAAGATTAGGTAAAATGATAACTTTGAACTGTTGTGTGTCAAGTCTGAACCTTGAAATGTATACTGGGATTGTTTTGTTTTGAAATGAAAGCTATAAAGTATAGGAATAAGGATTAAGGTTCTATTTTTGTGTGTGCTGTATACCTATCCCATTTCCCATATTTACATGTGTTTTGTCTAAATTACAAGTATGATATACATCCTGATATGTGGACTATATACCAAGTATACTCGATATACAAGGAATACATGTTAAATATATCATTTATGTGTATTATTTGGACTGAACTGCTTAGTGATTGTTCTAGGCTTGCTTATTTTTCTTTTTCTCTTCTTAAAATCATCTCCTCTGATTGCCCTCTGGGCTAGGCCCATATATGTTGTGATTCTCTTATGTTTAGGCATTGCCAATATCTGAACTAGGCTAAGCCCAATGTGTTGTTGTTTACAATATAAGTTTCGATGTTGGGTTGTTCTGTCTTAAAGTATTTCTGGCCCATGAATGGCATTGCTTTTGATATGTCCCGTTTCTCGACTGATTCTATATGTTGTATGTTCAATTAGTTATAATTTACTTACATTTAACTTAAGATCAGTTTAGATACCCTCTAACCCTCTCTTCATTTTTCCCTCTTTCCTCCGTGCACGCATGGGATGGGCCATTTGGGCCAAAACATTAGCTATCCAGTTGGGCCAACAATTTTATTCATCGAGTCCGAATTCTGTTGCAGCACATTGAAGGCCTAACCATGAGTGAAATGGTTAACTGGTAGGCTTGATAGGCCCACCAGCCTAACTCATTTTTAAATTATTGTGTTTTTATATCTATATTGTAATTGTAAGAATACTTGATATTAATAGAACCCGACATTGTTAGGACTTAGGATTAGGCAAAATGATAGTTACATCGTTTAGAACGGATAGGGTCTCAAAAATATTGTTTTCAAAACAACCCATTTTAGAAAATATATATTTATTTTTTTTGTATTTCAACAAATGTTTAAATAAATAAAAAATGAGTTTTCTTCTAAATTCAGATATTTAGATATATGAAATGTCTTAACTTGGACAAATTTGACATAAAAATTGAATTATTTTGAAATAAGGAAAACCGGACTATTTGGCATTTGTGAGAATGATTATTTTTGCAAAACTCTTCATCCCCTAAAGGACTATTTTCGCCCAAGCACAATTAAAAATGACTTTTAAAAAAGAGAAGTAATTTAATGACTCAAGTTTGAAGTAAGTGGTTTGAAATGGAATATTTGTTGACCTTCACAAATAATTAAAAAGGAAAAACTTTATATTTTCTATTGTAAACCATAGCATATTATTTTAAAGGGATTACACTTCTTTCAAAAAGACTTTCAAAAAATATATAAGGATATTAGACAACACATTGGACTGAACCTAGTGACATTCTATTCAAATTAACTTATGATTATATCTTAGTCCGAAATTGGATTGACTAAATTTCCCCAATATGGACTTTTCTAAACGGAATTCAACTTTTTTCTTTTCAAAACCTTCTTTCAGATCCTGAAATGAAATGAGATGATATGCTATAACTTATATCTTGGCAGAAAATAAACACTCTTTAAAGCAATTATTTACAATTAAACATGCTATAGAACCCGAATGTCAACCGTATTCTACAGATCCTTAATACCAGGATGTCTAACACCTTCTCCGGGGATCACCAGAACCTTTACCTCGAACACTGGTCTTTAAAGGATTTTTTATTGTTTTTGAATAAACCTTTTTAACTTAGTTTTCCTAATTTTTCCTATAAATTAGGTGACGACTCTTAAAAATAAATATCCAAATAGAGTCCAACAACCTGCTAGTAGCTTTTATGCCTCGCGTAAAAGTGAATCGTAATAGGTATTCATAGAAAAGGGTTCTAAGAATTTCGAGTTCTCCACCAAAAAATCAAAGGTAAAGTATAGAGTCACATAAGAAGAATTCGAACCCAGATCTATCAACGAGTACGCATCAAGACAACAAATAGTTAGAATACCTGTGATCACAGCGTCTGAGGCTTCAAATGCTTCCCTACGAGCCAAACTCAAGCTTGTCCTCCATTACCGGTCCTAGCAATCGATATACCAGCCCCATTACTACGAGCATTAAGAGCGTAGTTAACATAAGTTTAAACCATTTCCGTGAGGCATGAGTATCAAATACGTCAGAATAATCCTAAAGAGAATTTGAAGCTCTACGGTACAATCTAGAATCAAGAGAGTAAGAAACACCTATGATGTCCTGGTAGTAATACATCCATACAGGTATTTAGTCTGCATGAAGAAGACTCCACTAGAAACAGCTCCACAGACAATCCTAGGACACTTCTAAACCTAGGATCTAATACCAAGCTTGTCACGCCACATAATCCACATTGGACGGAACATACATCCGATCCTATGAACAACACCAGAAGCACCTTATAAAATCAATAAACGTCTAATCTCGTTTGATAATCTTTTAACATTTATTTAAAATAATTATTTATGGCTAACCAAAAACATACTCATACTTTAAAAAAAATAGCGAAAGTTCAATAGAAATAAGATGTCATAAAACGTGGCAAACACCTCAATAAGTCATACGAGACTTTCAACATCTACCCAGAATTTGACAACTATCTATGGAGCTACTAAGATAAAATAATCAAATGTCTAAATTCGGGACGCAGCTCAAATACTAAAATAAATAAATAAACATAAAGGAGTGTCCACGAACAAGCATGTGGGCTCACAAATAACTCTGAAAAGCAGCAAGTTCTGCTACTCTGTATGCGTATCACGAACCTGCTCTTCTTTGTTTCCTAACATACCATAAAAAATAACAATGGTATGTTTGAGTATTTAGTGAGTTTTTAAGGGGAAATAGTTAATAAATCAAAATCAATAGAGTAAAATCAATAAAACTGTATTAATAAAACAGTTCCAGAAATAGAGTAAGCAAGTAAACATATAAAAAATCACCAGGAAAATCCAAGAGACATGAATAAATCAATACCAACTTATTATACCGTTTATCTCATTAGGTCTTTCACTTACGCACTCAAGATTACCGCAACCACTCACAGGTAACCAAAAGATCAACACATGCCAACTCACGGGTGAACAATTGGGTAAGGAATTTTCTAACCTAGGGAAATATATAGGGATTTGGTACAGTTCTGCGCCGTAGTGGAATTGACTCTATTGGAGCAGACCCACTGCAGCAGAAAACCCTTCGTTGGGGAAAGAGTCACTTGATACCTCACCCCTAGCCACAGCAGACCCAACTTCACTGCGGCAGAAACCCCTATCCCCCAACTCCAGCTTTAATGAGTCAACCTCTCATCGAAGTGGACCCGCCGGACTGGATACTAGTGCTGCCGTGGTGGACACCAACAAAGAGAAATTCAACCAAAACCTTAATCAAACACCTGAAACACTCATGGGACCCCCGGAACACAAATCAGATATGCTCGTCTAAGGTACACAATGCTACGAACTCGCTCGTATCCTCGGATTTCCCAAATAACTAAGCATAGTTATATTTTCTAAAGAATCGTTCGGAAAAAATAAATATCCAGATTTTCACAAATAAGGCCACGAAATACATATGATTACCTTGAAAAGCAAACCAATGACTCGACTAAGTCGTAAATGACCCTTTAGAGCTACCAGAAGTGATGGAACCCAGAAATGAACCCACCTAGCCAAAAGTCAACTTTGAGTCAACCTAACCAACTCTATGTTTCAAAACTTTGGGTTTTTCATCTAAAACTCATATAAATAGACCTCAGAATCAATGTCACCCATCCCCACACATCACAAACCCCACATGAAGACTATATGAAGGGTTAAACAATCAAAGAAGGGTATTTAGCTAGAATCGATCGGATGGGTCGTTAATTAGATACCATTAAACAATTGTTCATCCTCGAACTGAGAGAAACGACAAAAGAAATGTACCAGAAGAAGTTAACAACCCAGGATATCTGCTCCGTATATCGAACTCGATCTCCCAAGTCGCCTCCTTGACAGGACGATGTCTCCTCTAAATCTTCACTAAAGTTATCTCCTTCAATCTCACTTCCTCACCTGCCTGTCTAAAATAGCCACATGCTCCTCCTTGAACTCTAGATTCTGATCAAGCAATAAGGAGTCCCACTGGATAATATAAGAACCATCAACATGATACTTCTTCGGCATAGACACATGGAAGACTAGATGAACACTAGACGAATCCGGTGGTATAGATACACATATGCAATTTACTCTATCAACAATAAAAAAAAATCACCGAATGGTATAGATACACGAATAGGAATATTGCACCACATCTCTAATTTAGTAGAAAAGTAGGTAGACATGTAAGAGAATGTAGACCCTAGATTAAATAACATAGTAGCAGACCGATGATCGATTGAGATGATACTTGTGATGACTACGTCAGATGCCTTAGCCTCGACCCTACCAGGGAATGCCTAGAAGTGGGTACGTCCTACCTCGGACTAAGTACTCTGTTGTACACCTCAGCTCGATCGAGATCTCTCTCTTCCTGGATGGGATCCACCACACCCATACTAATGGCCACTATGGCCCGATATTTATCTCCCTTGGCTAAACTGACTACCACCTCTAGCTGGCTGTGCTGGAGTCCTAGGTGAACGGGATGCACTCGATATAAGTCTGGGGAAATCTCTCTTGAAATGCCCAACCTCTTCACACACAAAATAGGTCTTGGCCACTGAAGGCTGGTGAATGGAGACAGAATAACCTAAACCACCATGGTAGGAATATTTATACTGAGAACCGATGGACGATTTCCCCCCCCCCCCCACTATAACCATCAGAAATCTTTATAGCTACCTGGACTTGTCGATTGAGCTGCGACTTCTAATATCTCTACAGATACCCATAACCACGAGAAGTAAAACCACCAAACTGACCAAATCGCCTAGCCCTCTTATCGGGCTCATATCTAGACAAACCACGTCTCATGGACTCCACCATCCTGGCATACTCTGCCACATTCTTAAAAGAAGTTCCAAAGGTACCAATTGCAACATGGACAACTAGAGTGGAATACTCAATCCTCGCAAAAAATATCTCACTCACGCTGTCTCGATAGGTAACAATGATGCAACATAATGGGATAAGGCATGAAAGCGAGTCTCATACTACGCCACTGAAGAATTGCCCTGGCTAATCTTCTGAAACTCATCATGCTTGCATAGAGGTAAGCTCAACGACACATACTTCTCCAAGAAAACCCTATAGAACCTAACACATGTCAATGGAGGCATCCCCACATGCAAATAATAAAATATGCCCTCCACTACTACTTCGCATCTCCTAGAAGCTGAAGGGCCACAAAACTGACTCCATGAGTCTCAACAATATCCAGAGTATACAACCTCTCATAGTTGCTTACGATGAACTCATATGTGTCCTCCTCAGGTTGACTGTAGAACATTGATGGCTTTATGTTTGAGAAGTGCTCCCAATGGGGAGGTACTGGGCCTAATAAAGCCTTTCTCCAAAAGATGTTTCAGTTGAGCTTTCAAATTTTTTCGCTCGGCAGGAGCTATGTGATATGGAGGAATAGATATAGGCGGGGTATCCGAGAGCACATCAATAGCGAATTCAATTTCCCTTTCAAGGGGGATACCTGAAAGTTCATCAGGGAATACGTTAGGAAATTCAGTAACGACGAGAACTGATTGAAGGGTTAAAGGTTTTGCCTATGTGTCTTACACTCGCATGGGGTGGTAGATATATCCTTTCGAGATCATCTTTCGAGCCTCGAGGTAGGAAATAAACATACCCTTAGGTGCTGCAACATTTCCCTTCCATTCAATGACGGGCTCGCCTGTAAAAATAAAGTGAATGACTTTCTTCCAACAATCAACATTAGCATAGCAAGAACTCAACCAATCCATACCCATAATAACATCGAATTCCACCATTTATAGTTCATTTAAGTCACCTACAGTGTGACGATCATAGATCTTTATATCTCAATTCCTATACACCCTCCTAATAACTACAAGTTCACCCGTGGGCGTAGACACTTCAAATGACTTATGTAACAATTCAGGTTCTTTTCCACACTTACCAGCAACAAAGAGTGTAATATAATACAAGGTGGAACTCGGACCTATCAAAGCATATACTTAAAAAGAGAAGATGGATAATATACCTATAACCATATCTGGGGATGACTCAAGGTCTTGTTGACCTGACAAAGTATAGATGCATTTCTGGGGACCGCTCGAACTAGATGTTGCTCCTCTACCTCTGCCCCTACCAGCCGGTGCCTGTGTACCTTGCCCTGAAGGGTGTACCAATAAAGAAGAAGCCTCCACAGACCCGGTCAGCCGTGCCATACCGCCTCCACCTCTGGTCGAACAATCCATAGCAAAGTGCCTTGGGTAATCACAAGAACAACATATATTTGTCTCTCGACGGCATTGCCCAAGGTGAGTCCTACCACAATGACCACAATACGGTATCAGTGGCCTCACCTGATTGGATTACGCTCTATGATATAGGCCTGATGCTCGTGAACTCTGACCTTGGCCAAAATAAGTGGTATGTTCATGCCAATGGCCCTGAAACTGCGGTGGCGCACTAGTCATCGGATAAAATGGGCGCCTAGAAAACTATGGTCTAAACTCACCTCGAAACTCCCCTATATCACCTGCATACCGGGCTCCTTATTCTATCCCCTATTATGCTCTCGACTAGCTCGCTGATATCTCTTACGGTCCTCTAGATTCTGTGCATAGGCCTGAATACAGGAGATATCCATATTTTAATTTAGAGAAGTTATCATGCACTCGTATGTAAAAAATATGGCCCTAAGACATTAACAAACTGATGTACCCAGTCACCCATATCAGCAACAATCGTGGGAGCGTAATTATCTAAAGAGTTGAATTGCAAGTTATACTCTCAAAAGCTCATATTACCCTGCTCCAAGTGTAAGAACTTGTCTCACTTGGATCGTCGAAGCTTGACCGGCATATATTATTGTAAAAATATTTTGGAGAACTCCTTCCAACCCAAATGTGGGGCTTGGGGTTCTCAAGTCTACTTCCAAGTCTCAAACCAGGGTATGACCATATCTCATAATCTATAGGAAGCCAACTCTACTATCTTAGCATCCGTCACATGCATAACTCATAAGGTATGTTGCATCCTATCTAGAAACTTTTTTGGGTCTTCATTGGGATCTATCTTAGTAAATATTGAAGGGTCCAGGTTAATAAAGTCCAAACTCTCGCACTCACAACCCTATCAGCAACACCTGGAGTTTGACATTGGTACTGAGAGGCCACAAGTCGAGTTAACAGTTGCACCACACTCCGCATATCTATATCCTGATTGGGAGCGATTAGAGAAGGAATTGGAGGCATATCAGTTCCCCTTTGCCCTCTGGAGGTGGTGGTGGGGTGGAGTCATGGAGGCTCGAGATACATCATCATCCTGGTGCTTCTGTCACCCCATGTCAGCGGGCGGTGCTTGATTGGCATCCTCTCGCTCTTTATCCTCTACCATCCACATGGCTTCTTGTCATCGAGTAATAGCACGTATAACTGAGAACATAAACAAGATAAAGATTAGGAGGGAACACTTATTGTTTAGCGATATCGCACGATCTAGATCAGAAAGAAAAGTAACCATCCTAATTATCATATTGCCTCATGATTATAAGTGTGGTGCACAACACACTCATAAATAAGATTACTAGATACGACTTGCAGAGTCACTAGGACAAACCTGCTCTAATACCAAGTTTGTCACACCCCAACCATGGGGGGTGTCCTACACCTAGTGGTCGAAGCCCTGAGCGTACCAGTGTAGTATCTGAACCTTGTAATATGAAACTTGGACCGACAAGGCCTCTATATACCCATATAAAACAAGACTGAATGACAACCTACATGCAGAAAGTCCCAAAATGATATATATGTATATACAAATTACTAAGGCCGATAAGGCCATAAGGAGAGTATATTACTGACAAAAAGGGGCCCACAAGGCCACTACGTACATACACCCACTATATACAAGTATGCTAGCCTCTAAGAGTGATATATACAACCAACAGGTCGGGACAAGGTCTCGCCATACCCAAAACACTAGTAACATATATAACGGTACCTAACGACTCATGTACAACAACTCTGAGAGAGTGGAGTGCGATAACCATAGTTGAACTGACAACCTATTGTGGAGGAGTGTCGCTCTATCTATCTGTACCTGTAGACATGGACACAGTATCTCAGAAGAGACATCAGTACGAATGATGTACTGAATATGTAAGGCATAATCAATTGTAAATAAATCAGCAATAATTAAGGAAAAGAGAGATACCACTTTGAACTCATAATATCATAATGCATCAAACTATATAGATGTGTATAATAGTCGCGTATCTAATTTTGTAGGTTTCTGTAGGAAATATCACCAATGTAATATGTGTACAAGCTGCATATATCATACCATAGGCCTCCGAGGTCAATATAATTTATATCATATATGTATAATCACGTATATAACATCTTAGGCCTCTGTGGGAAATATAAATGCAGAGTATATATATGTATGAAGACTGACTGAAGGACTTGACTCTTTCAAAGTGACATAAGGTCTTTACACCTCCGATCAACATTATGAGACTAACACCATTATCATTACATGACTATCGAACTCACAAATCATAAATAAACCTTCTGAAAATCATATTATCTGATCATGAATCAATATGGAGACATTCTAGATCCTAAGAGTGGAATCGTTATTGAGTAGCGTTATGTTTACGTTCGTTTGTATAGATCATGCCAAGAGAAGAAAGGGAGTAAGCCCTACATACCTTGTCGATGAAACTGAATATGTTCCGAGGAGCCTGGCACGTGGTATGAATGATTGTCTACATTAAACGCGAAATTTGTATCAATACCGAGTTCATGTCTTATAGGGAAGTTTATTTATACCTCAACTTCTTACATAACACCACAATTCCATTCCTACTTTTCCAATTTCATCATTTGTGTTCATAAAGGAAGCTCATAGCTTTATCACCATCAACAACATAACAACTTCAAGAATTCCACTTCCTATTTCTTGGTTCTTAGTTAAACGAAATCTCGACAACTTGCACAACTTAGGTATGTAAAGAAAGAGAGAATCCTTACCGCAACCACCAAGATTGCACCTTGAACTCTAATATTAACACTTAGGTAATTCCTCCATCTAAGTAGAGATAAGCTAGTAGGGATTGAACTTGTATCACGAACTTCTTGCGAAAATTTCACGTGGTTTTTCCTTCCGGATCACGCTTAGACAAGTGGGAAACCCTTGGGAGATTTTGGGAGCTTAAGGGGTCTGTTTTCATGAGAAAATGAGGTCAAAGGAGCCCTCCTCAATTTAAAAAAAGAATTAGCACCTCCTCACCGATCAGTTTTTACGGTGTATTTTACGATGGCTCTTCCCACCGTAAAATATTTTACAGGCCGTAAAAGGTCATCTTGAAAAACCTCTGCCTCCACCAACTTTCTGTTAAGTTTTACAGTGGAGGTCTCAGATTTATACGGACCATAAAACATAATTTTTTTCTTAATTTTCCCCTTAAAACATAGAAATTCTCCAAATCACGATGAACTTCTTTCCTTTTGTTCGACTTAACCTTTACACCTCTTGATACTTCTATAAGCAAGTTGTGATCTTTGTTACCCCTTCATAAGATCACATCTCTTTCTGCAAACGTCGGTATTCAGTCGATGGTACGACTAGGCTTGAAACTACGAGGCGTAACACACATAGTCTCTGTCATAAGTATAAATATGTTTTATTTTAATTACCCTTTACATATACACTGGTACCCGCACAAGTGCTCCTCACCTCACGAGTACGGGACTCTAATTCCCTATTACACTTCTTAATTAAACCAACACAAACACTACATAAGGGTCTAGTAAGTCTTAACTAGTCAACTTGTCTTATGTTTGAAGTCCCAAAGCTCACGAACCGATTTCCCTTCGTCGTCGCCTCCATATGATCCCAACCTCGATCCCAGCGAAGATAGTAATATACAGAGTTAGGTGAGTCCAACGATACTCATTTTATTATACTTTATTTCGGAATCCAAAAACAAATCCAAAAAGATAATCCCGAGCAACGAAGTTCAAAACTGTAATTTCATTGTAAAATCGAGTTAGCCATAGCCCATATGATCTAAATCCATAAAATCACACAATTTCATCCATGAATTATCCCTGAAATCAAAGATTTATCATTTCCCAATTTTAGGGCTCAAAACCCTCCATTTCTACAATCTAACTACAAATAAAATTGATAACTCACATAAATAATTATGGGAAAACAAAAAAATAAAGGTTACATACTTAACCCCAAATCGAGCTCTAGAACTCAAAATATGACCAAAATACTCAAAATCCCGATATGGTTTTTAAAACATTATCCAGGCAAAATTTCTTCATGGCAATCGCGACCCTCCACGTCGTGATTGCGAATGCAAAAACTTTTCATTTTTTTTCCAAAATATTTCTTCATCGTGATCACGACCCCCAAGGTCCACACCAAAAAAACAAACAACAGCCAAACTTTGGTTTTAGCACCCAAAACTCACCTGAAATCTCCCAGACACAAATCATATATATATAATTCAGTCATAAAATATATTCTGAACCTGATCGCGCACTCGAAACATCCCAAAAAGGTCATCTTGACCCAATGTTGACCGTTTAGAAAGATACAAACACCAACCAAGAGTGCAACTTGACTATAAACCACACTACGAACCTGCCAAAATCGACAAACATCCATAGTCGTTAAGACAAGCTTATCCACAAAAACGTCATAAATTCTTCAAAATGACATAAACCTCTACCGAGGACCTAAATCTCACTCGAACCACTCGGGGCTCGAACCAATGGCTCGACTAAGTCAAAAATAACATTCTGGACCTAATGGAATCGACGAAATTTCTAAAATGGTGCATTTACCCAATTCAACTTTTGGTAAAACTTCTCAAACTTAGAACTTCAAATTTTCAAAACCTAGATTTTCTTTCGCTTTTTTCATCCGATTACCTCGGGAATCATGCCATCCATCCGCGCAAGTTATAAATACCAAGATGAAGCTAGAGGAAGGATATTCTGAAGAAAATAAGTCCAAAAGCTCAAAAAGACCAAACAGGTCGTTGCAATTACTAGAAACCAAGTTGGATACAAGTTGAGAAACTCGTGGGAAGAGGAAGATTATTACTGGAATCTCATTCAATTTGTGTTTGCTGATACTGATTGTGACTTATGTCTCATAATTGTGAACATAGGAAAATATAATACTATTAGATCAAAGTGAGATGTATCAATGTGATTCAAATAATTTAGGGCACTGAGAATTCTTCTTATGATTGATGATTTTTATGACAACTACGAGAAATTATATATTCCTAACATATGTATAGTGGAATGCTTTCATAGTATGTCGGTAGCATGGCTTATTTGTCCGATATGAAATTTCTATTAGGTAGAACGACCAAGGGCAATTTGGTCAAATCACTTGTCATTGAATAATTTCATTAGTTAAAAGTAAAATCTTCCTGTAGCTTAGTAATTAAATATTTTTGTACCTTCCCTATTTTGTCCCTGCACATTTAAATTGCACTACAACATAATGCCATTTCAAGTGGCAGGTAATAATTATTCTTTTAGCCACGCGTCACTCCTTTTACTTTTCACTATTTTTATCATGTTCACATTTTGATTTCATCTAGATTGTGGCACATATGGTTGGAAATTTGTCTTTGGCGGGGAGATGCGTCCACCCATCTTAGATAAATTAAATACTAGTGTTCCGCATGTTAGAGGCTTTGTCTCTTCGCACATGCATGATCTACGAAGTGAGTAGATGACCGTAGGGCCAAGAATCGTCAAATTTCATTGAGAAATGAAAGAAATATTGGTCCACGAAGTAAGGTGTTTGAGGCATGGAAATATAGTGTGGGACAAATCTACCACATAAGTGGGAATAGGAAGAATTGCTCTCTGTATAAGTCTCTAATGTGGTAAAGGGTTTGGGACCCCAAGGGGTATCCCATGTGTTTAAAGGAGGGAGGAGCTAGATGTGCTTACGTTCAAGGCTAAGCCCACACGCGCGCCGCCGCCGTCCGGTCCGGTCTCGGGCTGTGGGCTGTGGGACTTTCTGATATTATCTTTTTGTCCCCCAAATTGCTTAATATTTACAGTTTGGTCCCCAGAGTTTTTGGAAAGTTGATTTTGGAGTGACGGTACCATTTGGACTGTTTTTAGAGCATTAACCAGCCATTACTTGGCTGTTAACTACTCCATTAACATCCCTCCTTCAATGACCATCATCAACCTCTTTTAACACCTTAAATCAGCCTCATTAATGGCATTAAACATGCCATTTACAGCCCTCCTAATGGCCATTAACAGCCATACTTGGGCATTTGAACAACCCCTCCTCCTTGTTATATATTGAGCCTCCTTTGGCTCAATTCTGAACTGCATAAACAGAACAGAAAAACAACAATATAGCACACATAAACAGACAGAAAAATGCCACAAATCAGTGAACAAAAGCAGCACAAAACAGTAGCGAAAATCAGTGCAAAACAGTGGCGAAAATCAGTGCAATTCGTGACTGAAAAATAGTGACCAAACCCTCACATATACACAAGATATACACAACAGAGACACACTATATACACAGAGACAAACGAGGAGAGAAGATAGAAACTCTTCCTTCCTTTTCCATTTCTTCAGCAAGTCAATTCATATTTGTTTTATTCTCCCTGCTCAACCTATTGGCTTTGTAGCGTTGAGATTAAAGTGTTGTTTTATCTTGGGAGACTATTGCCCGCTAACGTAAAAGCATATATATTATACGAGACAATCTTGTCTTAAGGACAGAGGGAAATTCCTCGACTCAACACACAACGTTGTAACCATCCAGATTTAGTTGTTTCTTGATTTCAGATTATCAAGATTCAAGACACAACAAGTTTGCGGCAGTTTTGAAGATTGGCCTATTTCTTCAACAAGATTCAATTTCTGAATATTGAATATTTGTTTATCCTTTCGAATACTTGTAATAGTTATTTACTTCCCGTACTGCTTTATAAAGTACAATAGAGTACCAACACAAATAAAGTTTTACCCTTTTAGTAATTAATTTCACTATTTTTATGTCTAAATAAGACGTTCATCTGTGCTATCTTGATTATATAATTAATATGAAAGTAATCTAACTTATGAATATGCATGATATTAGAACAAGAAATCAGAATCTAAGAAAAACGTCAATCTACCAGTATTCTTAATGGTTTTCACTTCCCTTGATAATCAATATATAGTGGGATATTTTATAAAATATATTGTGGCATACTTTTTTAAGATCCAAATAAAATTTTATCCTTTTAGTAATTAATTTCACTATTTTTATGAACTAAATAAAACGTTCATCTGTGCCTCTTTAGCAAAATATCTTGATTAAATAATTAAGATGAAAGTAATCTAACTTATGAATACGCATGATATTAGAACAAGACATCAGAATCTAAGAAAAACGTCATTTACATTAATACAAATATGATTAGTAGTTATTATACGTATAAAAAGCAAATGGTAAATCTATAAAAGATTTTTTTTTTATTCCCTAGGAGTTTTTACAACTGTAAAAATAAACTACTCTTTTAGCTTTAGTGGATAAGCTTTTGGTGCAAGATCCATTCATTTTTGCTTCTTACTCCCTCTGTTTCAAATTATTATGTTAATTTTCTTTTACACACCTCTTGAAAAATATTAATTATGAGGATTTTTAACTATTTTAACTTTCATTGATATTTCAACAATCATACAATCACCCTATACCCTATAGTTGAGGTGTTTGTATTCTTCAAAAACAATAACTACAATGGGTAAAACAAGAAAAATAATTAATTCTATCTTGAATTTTTAAAATGACACATAATTTGATATAACTATTTTTAGAAATCACAACCAATAATTTGACAGGGATGAAGTACTCCCTCCGTTCAGTTTTACATGTCCACTATACTAAAAATAGTTGTCCAATTTTACTTGTCCACTTTAGGAAATCCAGAAATAATTTACCACTTCATACCTATTTTACCCTTATCATTTATTATTGGGTTTACAAGTTTAAGGAAATTTTAGTGGTTGCACAACTTTTAAAGTATGTTTTATTTATTTTAATCATTAGGTTACTTAGAAATAATTAGGGGTGATATAATAAAATTATCATTCTATTTTTGGCTCCTTAATATGTTAGGATATACTTGAGAGAGGCGTCAGATCGAAGCTCCCGGGTAGAAATCAGACAAGTTCAAGAAGGTGTTAGAAGTAGTAGACCACGCTATCAACAATGTGGAAGGATACAAGACAGAGCATGCCTATCCGATGTTGAGTTATGTTCTAGATGTGGAGCTTTGGGCTATAGAGCCAGAGAATGCTTGGAGAGATTTCAGTCGTTGTGCCATCAGTGTGGACATGTGCATTATGGGCAATGCACAGGTGATCGTGAGGGATGTTATTTGTATGAGAGCAGGATTCATAGAATGTATAGATGCCCGAGGTTGAGTCAGGGAGAATTGTCGGTTCCGATGTCACATAGAATCATGTAATCAATCAGGTATGTTGATAATCTTATTAAGAATAGTCGTGCTTATACCTATGGTCGTTTATTCATTTTGATATAGAAAGTATGTCATACAAGGCATATATATATCGTGAATCGATGATAGGAATGGGAGATGGTAAGTCAAATATAATTATGTTCAAGGCTCCAAGCGAGACAATTTAAGAATCAACCATTTATTAACTATTTATATATATATATATATATATATATATATATATCCGGCACCCTTAAATTCTGTAGCGTGAGCAATACTGGGACACAAAAAGTAAATGAACATGGGACCTGAAAAAGGGGATTCGCAAGTCCAAAGAATTTAGAGAGACCTTAGAAGAGTTATACGGAAATTAGATTTCCAAGAATAAGTTATTTGAAGCTTTGTTCAGAAGACAGTCGAAGGAAGAAAAGAACACGAAATATTATATATAAGCCAGCAATCCCAAATTCCTTTATCAAAGATGAACTACTTAGGCAAATCGTGAGATGAAAGAAGAATTGTCAATCAAAGGTGAATAATATACTTCCCTCACCTTGACAGCATATGCGTAGACGACAACAAGGTAACAAGATTTTTGATAAGTACATAAGAATAAATGAGGAACGAGTGTCTGGTGGACATAAGTAAGAGTATTATGATAATGTAATGAGTTCGGAAGAAGTTTCTCATACCAATAGATTGGTGGAAAGAAAGAAAATAATGGTAAGAGTGTCCGTAATGGAATCAGAGTAAGACCTCCAAGCAACAATAGTACCAATAAAAAATAAAGGCATAAGTAAAAAAGTGATTCACGCTTCCTGAGTTGAAAAATATAAATCATGACGTCCGTGGATGACGGTACGGGAAGTACGCTAAGATGAGGAATCTTTGAAGAAATTTAAATCGGTAATTGCCAAGTTTAGTGATCGGACGGCGGAAAAAAAATAATTCTAATACCAATTTAGGGGAGAAATCCCAAAATTAGCAACAAGGATGAATCCAGTTATGAGTCGAATTTAAATATGTCGGGCCTTAGGTTCTCCATGAATGTCGATAAGGCATTTAAAGATATATGAGTGAGAGTCAGCACGAGGGAAACTCGATGTGAGTATATAACGGAGCAACAAAAACATGATTTAAAGTAAATGATAAGGAAAAGAGCTAAAGAACAAGAGTAAAGGAATACGATATGAGAAAAGAAGTGATAGTAAATTGGGACTACTGAGTAAATCTGAAACCTTACAAGTAAGTTAATGTAATGATCATATTGATAAGGACATCAGTTACAAATGAGACCAAAACCAATAAATAAAGGCAGCATCATGGACTCAAGTGAGGTAACCACGAAGCAAGCAAGTAACATGTGGTCAATCGTAATAGAAACTGGGTGACACCCCCTTGGAACTATAAGTAATCAAATTTTTCTTTATATTGGGAATTAAGGAGTGTCAAGACAAATAATCCCTTATAAAGCCCCATTAAAAAGTATTCTAAGATGGAGTAAAAATAATAATGGAAATCTTATCACGGCCCAAGGATTAAGAGTATTAAGTATCATCATTCGAAGAAGAGTTGATTTTAAAGTTGAGGTATTACATATGGATTATTGAGTGAATCGGGGACCTTTAAGGACCATTACGTAATCAGAATATTAATGCCAAAGTGACTCGTCAGTCTTTACGGTAATGATTAAGTCTGGCTATACAATCAAATTTTGATCAAAAAATTATTTTGAAGACTGTATCAAGCTATTGTACAATCGCTCATAAAGACAACCAACTAATCAAAGGACCAATTTAAAAGAAGCCCTGAGTATTCAGAATTTCCATTGTCCCTTCCTAATATGACCAATGAAGATTTTAGGTCAGAATACCGGACCCAGGCCGAGGGTGAACGTACAGAGTTTGGAAGAAGTTTGAAATCAAGACTGATGACTAGTCAGAGACATATTTCCAGATTGATGGATAATGAATTATACACGGCAAAAGAATAGAACTCTTGTCGATGTCACAAGAAAAGAAAGGAATCGAGAGTAATGATACCAAATTTGAATAAATAAGTTATGAGAGAATACGTAGATCAACGAATAAGCGAATTGAGAGATTTAATGTTGGAAGCAAGATTTAACTTGGTAAGAGAGGAAGATTATGATTAAATAGCATTCAAGGTCATAATACCAAACTCAATTAAGAAATAAAACAACTAGCAAACAGAGCATAATCCCAATCAGAGACACTTATTTAGAATCTGCTCCAAGAAAAAATGGAAATGAGAATTTTTGACAAAAGAAATTTTAAGACTAGTAAGCTGCTTAGAACCTATGTGTCATATAAGGATACTATAGACGAATAAAGAAGGAGAGCAGAGAAAGAAATGGATTCAGATAACTCTATGATTCTCATATCTTCGATCTTGGCAAGCATCGTGCCCCAATCTTTCATCAGTATCTTACTTTATATTTTGTGCCTATGAACCTTGTCGCCTAGATTCCTTCATAAGATTAATATTATATATAGCCAGAGGACAAAATACAACGGCTCAGACAAGGTACAGCCGTTAGGAAATTGTGTAAGAGATAGGTACAACTATGTAAAGGTTGAGAATATACCAACAATGCATATCAGTGAAATCTGGTCAAACAATAGGACGAGATTGTCCCTAGGCCACAAGAACTCTATCAACAAAGGTCACGAGACCTAAGAATCGCTCTACCCAAATAATTCAGATTCTCGCTTCATGTTGCGACATAATTCCTCTATTTTATTTGATTTATTAAAATAAATAATGTACCCTATGTAATCAAGGTTTCTAAAGCCAACGTAATGAGTGCATCTTGGATATCAACAAGAAACTATTAAGGTAAGTTATGGCTGAAATTTCTCTAATCTGTTATAAGTATAAGCGGTCGATTGATGTTATTTTGATCTTGTGTTGCTCTGTGTGGCATGAGATTATGTTTAGACTACTTACCAAATTTTGGATAGTCCTGTTTACAAAGGAAACTCTGCCAAAATTTCTGGAAATCTTGGGAGTTAGAATATTTCCTACATTCGTGGACGAATGTTCCTAAGGGAGGAAGGATGTTACATTCCGTAATTTCACGTTTCTCCATGTTGTCAATGGATACCAAAGCCTTGGGAAGAGGTATGATCTTACGGAAGGATAATGAAGGTTTACAACTTGTTTATATAAGTATCGAAGTGTTTGGGAGTTAAACGGATCAAAGAAAGTACGTTTCGACGAAAACAAGAAACTGGAAAACTTAACGGGAAGGTTGACAGACTATCAAATATTTGACGAACCGTCAAATTTACCACCCTGGGACATCAGTTTTCCTGGTAGTTTAATAAGAATATTGATGGACCATCAAAAGTTTGACGATCTGTCAAATGAACCGTCAATCTATGGCGGTGTAGAATTTTTGACAAATTTATATTGGTTCCTTCGATTTTGAACCCTCATTTCTTCAAAAAAAAAATAGTTCCAGAACTTCCCCCAAGCTCTCCCTATCACATCCTATAATCTTAGGTCGAAATCAAAGCTAAAATCCGTAAGAATTTCGTGATAAACCCCATTATTATCATAAGAATTCTCATCTCTTTGTGAGAGTGATTTTGGTAACCCTTGGGAAAGGTATACCCTACTATTTGGAGGTGATTATGATACTTAAAGGTGAGTTTTATATTCCTTTAACTAAATCTATGATTAATTGTTGACTTGGAGAAAGTTATGAAAGGGTTTTCATAATCAAAACTTCATAAACTTATGAAATCCTCGTAGTAGAAATTGTTGGGCTATTTTATTCTAAGTATAAGTTAAGTTTGGATAATTGAATTGATGGTGTATGTTATGGAGTAAGAAAAGTATGGTTTGAAGGATTCTGAGATTGAAGAACATAAAAAAAATTCATATAAGAAAAGTCTAAGGAATCACATATGCTTAAAGTGTCGAAGAACACCTAAATGGATTTCTATGGAAATTATATTTTTAATTGAACCGTGAGATTGAATTACATGAGTATTCCTTGTAAAAGAATTTACGAATCTGAGGTGTTCGAAGTTGTCGATAAGATGCCTACATGAATTTTTATATGAAAGTTGGATTCAATATTGATATCAACTTTTACGTGACATAGATGATCATCCATAAGAGGAGCGAGGACTTGTAAAATGATTGTAACGACAAGGACCAAGTATGTTAAGAAATACTCTTTTATTCTTTTGGCATGATCGATGTATAACTATAACCATAACGACGTCCCTTGAAAATGAACTCTACTCTTAAATCTAAGGCTTGCGATTACTTTCATATCATATTGTTACAATTCATAACTCTTGTTGTTCTTCTTCGGAAGCATTTTCCCGACTTGATAGTCTCTTTAACCTTGTGTTTCTTATGATCATTTATGACTTTCAGTTAGTGATACAAACATAATTAGATAGCATTAATCGGAGAATAACGACCTTGAGTCACTCCGACTGATTTCATAAGGCCCTTCAGATTATGTCTTGTATTGCACTTATATATATGTAGCTATTTTCTTACCAAGTCGCGCTATAGTCGGTAGGGTATGACATGTAGATTTGCACCCAGCTGTAGTTGGTTCTGATATTATTGAGTCCCACATTTGGTCATGGATCGAGTCCTCATCGAGGCCGGGTACGATATATATGTATTATGATATGACTTGTCCCACAAAAAGGCTAGTTATTATTTTATGTGACCTCACTAAGGGACTTAATTTTTACAAACATGCATATATTTTAATGGTTGTGTCAGTATGCCCACAGAGGCTTGTTACAAATTTCAGGTTGACTTCTGTACCTTTATCTCTTATGTCATTGTAACATCTCCCGTCTATATTGGTTATCTGCCTTACATATTTTGTACTAATGCCCCTTTACGGGGGCATGCCCGCAGGTACAGATAGAGATGCAGATGATTTCCTCACAGTAGGACCCGACTTAACTTGAGGTTATCACGCTATATTCTTTTGGAGTTGTATAGTAAGCTGATAGGTATGATAGATATGCATATGTATATAGTTGGGTATGGCGGGGACTTGTCTTGACCATTTGTTGTTAGTATACTCTTTAGAGACTTGTAGACAGTTGTGTTATGTGTGATGGTCGTGTGTGGCCTTATCATCCTCTCCAGTAGATTTATTTTTCTTATGTCGACCTTATTATATATACATGTGTAGTTTGGGCCTTTTCTGAGTGCAAGTGGATATGGTTTTATTTAGTTGAGTATGTGTCAGAGGCCTTATCGGCCCATGAGTTATTTTATATCTCTCAGGTATCAGGATCGGTATGCTAGGCCCTTAGGGCACCGGGTGTCGACCACCCCTCCAAGGTTAGGGTGTGACATACAGACTCTGATTTGATGTCCATATTGTTTAGATTATCAGAGACCAAGGCATGTAATTCCTTATTAGGAGATGGTTTTCTTTGCACTTTCACAAAACTGATATTTTCATTTCCAGAGCTTCTGATGCTTCTATGACACTAAGCACATCAGTAGGTCTTTTGTATAGAGGATAGGACCCTACTGCTGATTTTTTCTCTCTAAGGGACTCATATGTATCATCATTGCAATTCTCCATATTTGTAGCCTTCAACAGAGTTTCCATTTTCAAAGCCCCTTCACTATCTACCCCATTATGATCTACAATATTATTTTCATCTTCTTTGACCTATTCTTCTTCTACTTTAGAATCAATTTTCAAATGTTCTGAATCACCCTTGTTAGACATAACATGCATACTTCCTTCAGGAGGTGAGGTCGTATTGTCAATTCCAATATTGTCTTCTGTTGACTGTATATTCAGTTCTACATTTTCTCCTGAAAGAACTTCACGTTTATTCCTCTCTACACAAGACCCTTTGTTAATGATAACACTTTCATCATTAGTCTTCTTGTTAGCATAATGATATTTAGGAACATCTATTCTTTCACTCACTTCAGAAACATTCTCTAAGATATCCCCACCTGTAATCCCCACTTCCACATTGCCTTCTTTCACTACACTCTTATTTGATTGTGAGTGTTCTAACTTTAAAGGGGAAGTATCAAAAGTTGTCCCCTTCATCTCCTAAATAAGAACTACTGAAATATCTTATTTTCCACACTGGTCAAAAATCCTTCATCATTATACCCCTCATCGGTATTTTCAACCTTATCCATATTAGATAAGATTGATCCTTCCATCACATGTCCTTCTATCATAAAAGTATCCTTGACCCAATATTTAGTTATTAAAGCTTCTCCCATGGTATGACTATTAGAATTAGCAACTTCTACTAGAGTAATTCCACTTGAAAATTGAGACTCATTCTGAAAGTCATTCATATGTTCCTTATTGTCCTGATTATCAGAGTTGACAACTTCTACTGGAATATTTCCACATGAAGTTTGAGAGTCACCCTGATGATCACTCAACTTCTCCTTATTGCTATCTTCTTTATTGATCTTCTCATCTACCAACTTTTTATTCTTATTGCATATCCCCTCCTACTCGTTGGTTCTAGAAAGCACATCAAATTTGTTGTTGCTGACTATCTTCACTTTCTTTGTTCTAATCACATTATGATTCTCCCTCTCCTTGTTTACCATTTTCCCACTATAAGTGAAAACCTTCCCACTAGACAGCACTTTAGGAAGATATTTTTGAGTATTTCAACCCTTATATCTCCCTTATTTTTCATGCACTTGCTTTTGCATTTGCTCCTGTTTGGTCTCTTCCTGATTGTCCCCAATAATATGTTCTTCACTTGCATGATCAATACTTGTTGATTCATTGTCCAATTCTGGGTGTAACACTCGATATTCCTCATTAGAATGCTTTTGTAACATGCATTCAGTATAATATTTTGGCATAAAATATACTGAATCTTTAGTTTCACATCTCCCACTTCCTTTGATATTTCATCTTCAATATTCAGCATCACAAACTTTGATAAATCTGATACTACATCCACTTGAACTTTGACCCTTGAAAAGTTTGGCCTTGTCTTATTAACAGTAGCCAAGTCAAGTTGCAAGTGTTTTCCAACAGTAGAAGCTAGAGTAAATAATGACTCCTTCACAAAAAAGTTGGCAACAGATTCGAGAAGGATATCCAAGTCATTGCAATAGAGTTTTCTTCATCAATCATAAAATTGGAATCATAAATAAGAGGTCTCATTCGATAAGAAAAACTATCCTTCGACTTCAACCAGAAAGCACTTTTAGAGGATAAGGACAAGAAGCATCTAGAAGTTGAGGCTTCCAAGGAGAGAACTTATGAACTAACAAGTTCATGTATTTGACCACATGGAAGACACCAAGAGGATGAAAGGTTGGTCGAAATTCTCACTTCCATTCGGCCAAAGAACATGTTCAAGGAATGGAAGCTTCCAAACTATCCCAAGAAGATGACATTTATGAAGAGCCCAAGTTCATGCATTATTCTTCATGGAATCCACAAAAGGAGTGTGAAATATTCATCCTTTGTCCCCCAAGAAAAGCCAAGACCTTTCTTATTGTCTTGGTTTGGTCGAAACACCATTAGTCACCAAGTAAACCCAAACCCTTTCCCAGTTATCCACACTTGGCCGAAAGTTTACATGTAGTTTGTGTCTTTTAATTTGTCTTCTAGAATGGTCCATTTACTACTATAAATAGGACCCTTAGGACATTGTAAATATAGAGAGTTGATGATATATAAATAGTCAGTTTTACTCAAAAGCTAAGGTATTCAACTCGGGGTTGTATACATTAGTTGGTCCTCCGGGAGGGCCTTCGGTTTTTGTGTGAACCAAACCCTTAGTGTAAGTTTAGATAAGACTTGTGTGACTTAGTTGAACCCAAACTAAGGTCACTTCGGTGTAATTGTTGGTTAGGAGTTGTATGACCTAATCAAACCCATGCTTAAGGAACCCCCTTGGTGCAAGTGGACGTTGGAACTTGTGTGATCCAACCAAACCCAAGCCTAGGGTCTATCTTAAGGTTACCGGCCAGCCTCACTTGGTTAGTACTCAAGCATGTACTTAGCAACCCCGGTCTAGTCCTTGTCTAATGGGACAAACTCATCTTGGTGTCGACTCGAGCATTAAAACCCTTGTGTCATTATCCTTGCTTATATCAACCGTCCTTAACTTTGATTGTACTCGAGATTGCACCTCGCAACTCGTGTTCATTCCTTTTCCGAAACACCATATTCCTTCCATAACTATATCCCCAAAATACTTCCCAAACATCCACTATAAAGGCCATCAACCGAAACCCCACAAATACAACCGTCCAAACCTGACAACACCAAACTGTCCGCATAACAGACCTTGACGACGACCTCACTGTTTCAGTTCTGTTCCATCACTTCTCCACCACCCCACCACCAAACCCCGACCATAAAAAACACCCTCAACATACCCGGAACACCCCTACAAAACGCCCAAGTCTGATTCCATATACACCTACCCGAAATTACCCCACAACACCACACTGCCCGGCAGAAACACCCCACCCGAGAACCCCACTTTGAGTCCCATTTTCGAGTCGACCCGAATATAACCAATACCCGACCCACTTACCATACAACACCCCTCCTTACATATATTAAATTGGTATTAGAGCGAGGTCATCCCATCCCACGCTTTGACACTATGGCTCACGTAAACAGAGAAGAACTAAGGAGGATCGTAGGTGACATTTTTGCGAATGGAATGAAAATAAAGGTACGTCAAGGCCCTATGGAAATCCCACTAATGTTAAAACGAAGGGCGGTACCTCTTTCACCAACCCTTGTATGGCTGTGGAAGAGTAAAAAAAGATACAAGGGTAGAAGAGGGCAATACCTCCTTTACTAACCACTTGTATTACCGAAAAGGTGTATAAGAAAATAAACGGAGAGAAAGGGGAAGCACTTCTTCCACTAAGCCATTTTATACCCAAGAACGTGAAGAGGTTACAAAAGGGGTAGATAAAAAAAGAAAAAAATGCTTCCAATGTCAAAAATTAGGACACTTTGCAAGTGAATGTCCTAATCCCCGCGTTGTGCTTAGAGAAGAGTATCGAGAGTGTGGATTTTCCTTGGCTATTAAGGAACCCACACTACTTGAAGAACAAGAAGAAACCGATATCTCCTTAGTTGATACACCAGAGATAGACAAATATTCAAAGAAGGGGAGTGCTATAGATATCGACTTCAAGTAACTCTTGGAGGAGGTATGTCCGAATGAACTTGCAACCGGACCACTACAAATGGAAAATGTTAAAACTACTATTTGTTTATTTCAGAGAGGTTGATTACCCAACCTTCAAGCTTATGAGAACAATCTGGAAAGGGCTAAGGGAGTGCAAGAAACACCAAACGAGGGCCTTGTCCAAAAGAACTTCGATCCATCTACGGTACCCGACTTGTTGGGGCCAAAAGAAAAGGTGACTTTGCACACATGTATTGATATCCCAGCGGTCGACAACACCATCATGGGGTACAACCTTCCTAAGCCGGGATTAAGAGATATTTTTTATGAATCAGGTGGAGCTAAATTGTCTTCTGAAATGGATTTCAGAAACGGCTCCCAACAAATGAAGATCCGAGAAAGAGATGAAGGAAGATGACGTTCGAATTCAAGAATGGTTGATATGAATGGTTTATAATGCCATTTGGGTTGTGCAACATTCCAAGATCTTCCGTAAGTCTCATGCACAATGAATGTTTGATCCAAGGATACAACGTATTATCCAGGAGACTTCATATTAACCCATCCGGAGTGGGAACAATCCGAAGTTGGTTAAAAAATACAAGTGTGATACGAGGCGTATATGTTTTGGCTTTTTCCAATCACCGTGTCATTCGAAGTTATAGTGCCTTTGCTACACCTATTGCTTTCTCTAGTAGAACATTGGGCGGTGCGGGACTCAAGTATCACACTTACGACGAGGAATTTGGTATGGTGCAACCTTTGGTCCATTGGAAACATTTGGATAGGCTTGGTTTGACTTGGTTGGTATTTGTATCATTGAATTTGAGGGATAGTCGAATGCCAAGGGCGGATGGTCCTTGCGAAATGTTGGCCTTCAAAATCGAGTAGGGTCTTGTAATGCCATTTGGATCGTGTGACGCTCCAACCTCTTACTTCAGCCATCCTTGGCATACTTAACATCATCCGAGGACATTCAAGTTAATCCAGCCAAAGTGGAGACTATTCAGAGTTGGACTGAGCGTGCTAATTTAAGTGTGATAAAAAACTTCCATGGCTTGACTTCTTTTTGCCAACCTTACATTCAAGATTGTAGCCCTTCTGCTTCTCCTATCCCGAACATGAAAGTATTATTTGAAGTTTAAGGTGATACCATCTTAATTCAAGACGAAGGAGCCATTGTTTTCTCTAACGATAAATTGTATCGTACACGGTTCGGTTATCCTACTTACGGCAAGGACATTAACTTAGAACCGAAGCCTTTTTTCTTGTATGTGGATCCTTCCTACAAAGAGGAATTCCCGTGAGGATATGGAAGTTCACTATCTCAGGGTGGAGACTTATCAATATATTTATATGATGAGAATTCGAGGATGAATTCTTTTGAAGAAGGGAAGTATGATGTAAAAATTCCCATGAGATTAAAGTTCCGATTTGATCCTCAAGGTGATATTCTTGGAGTTCCAAAGATGGTTGATCATCCAATGATAATATTCTTAAAAAAAGGCATGGAAAATGGAGTGGGTTGGAGTTCTCACATGGAGATCGAAGAAACATGTTTTTTATTCGTCCTTCTTATTGGTCTTGGCCGAGACCATGTTTGTCTTTTAGTTCTTCTTAGGACAAATTTAATGAGCCATGTAATACGAAAGAATGACCAAGCCTTGTAATAAGGTGACTAGGCCATGTGAAGTGATCAAGCGGAGAGGACAAGGATAAGAAGCATCTTGAAGTTGAGGCTTCCAAGGGGAGAACTTATGAACTAACAAGTTCATGTATTTGACCACATGGAAGACACCAAAAAGATTAAAGGTTGGTCGAAATGCTCACTCCATACGGCCAAAGAACATGTTCAAGGAATGGAAGCTTCCAAACCTATCCCAAGAAGATGACATTTATGAAGAGCCTAAGTTCATGCATTATTCTTCATGGAATTCACAAAAGGAGTGTGAAAGATTCATCCTTTGTCCCCAAGAAAAGCCGAGACCTTTCCCATTGTCTTGGTTTGGTCGAAACACCTTTGGTCACCAAGTAAACCCAAACTCGTTCCCATTTATCCACACTTGGCCAAAAGTTTACATGTAGTTTGTGTCTTTTAATCTTTCTTCTAGAATGGTCCATTTACTACTATAAATAGGGATCTTAGGACATTATAAATATAAAGAGTTGATGATATATAAAAAGTGAGTTTTACTCAAAAGCTAAGGTATTCAACCCGGGGTTGTATACATTAGTTGGTCCTCCTGGAGGGCCTTCGGTTCTTGTGTGAACCAAACCCGTGGTGTAAGTTTAGCTAAGACTTGTGTGACTTAGTTGAACCCAAAATAAGGTCCCTTCAATGTAATTCTTAGTTAGGACTTGTCTGACCTAATCAAACCCAAGCTTAAGGAACCCCTTTGGTGCAAGTGGACGTTGGGACTTGTGTGATCCAACTAAACCCAAGCCTAGGGTCTATCTTAAGGTTACCAGCCAGCCTCACTTGGTTAGTATTCGGGCATGTACTTAGAAACCCCCGTCTAGTCCTTGTCCAATCGGTCAAACTCATCTTGGTGTCGACTCGAGCATTAAAACCCTCGTGTCATTATCCTTGCTTATATCAACCGTCTTTAACTTGGATTGTACTCGAGATTGCACCTCGCAACTCGTGTTCATTCCTTGTCCGAAACACCATCTTCCTTCCATCACTATATCCACAAAATACTTCCCAAACATCCACTATAAAGGCCATCAACCGAAACCACACAAATACTACCGTCCAAATCCGACAACACCAAATTCTCCGCATAACACACCTTGTCGACGACATCACTGTTTCAATTATATTCCGTCACCTTGCCACCACCCAACCACCAAGACACGACCATAAACACCACCCTTAGCATACCAAGAACACCCCCACAAAATGCCCAAGTCCGATTTCATCTACACCTACCCGAAATTACCCTACAACACCACACTGGCCGGCAGAAACACCCCACCCGAGAACCCCACTTTGAGTCCCATTTTCAGGTGACTCGAATATAACCAATACCTGACCCACTTACCATCCAACACCCCTCCTTACATATATCAACACGTCTTCCCCGCCCTCATAATATTTTTTGGACATTCGGCTACATCCCCTCTTGCATTATCATTTAAACAGCTCAAATGCTCAAGCCCAAATGCGGGAGCCCACTGCTCCCTCTCCGTCGGTCCAGTTAAATAGCCAAACTATTCAAGCCCAGCCGAGGGAGCCCACTGCTCTCTCTTCCTCTGTCTAGTTAAACAACCCAACTATCCCAGCCAAAACGAGGGAGCCCACTACTCCCTCTCCAGCGGTCTAGTGGAATTCCCACACTTACCTGCTACCCAGTCGAAAAATTCCAGGAACCTTTTCAACTGGGCCGATGTCTTCTCCAGCCAAGACTGGGCCCAATAACCACTAGGCCAAAAACGCAACCCATACCAACCCGACAGTCCCACTGCCCCAACACCCCCTTTCGGGTCATGCTCCAACCCGGGCCACAAAAACCCGTAGCACGCATGGGATTTTTCGGCCTAAGCATTATTTTAATCTGACGTCATCGGTCCAACCATCCCCGATTCCCTGTAACTCCAAAGCTGCCCTATTGGACCCGAATTGGAAGGCCGCTATGTTAGATGAAATTAATGCTCTTATTAAAAATAAGACATTGGAGTTGGTGCCCCGTTCTACTAATGTAAACATAATTTGTTCTATGTCGATTTTTTGTCATAAAAATAAATCTGATGGTTGCTTTGAGTGGCACAAACCCCGTCTTGTTAGTGATGGCAGGTCTCAACAGGTTGGTATGGATTATGATAAAACCTTTAGCCCAGTTGTTAAACCAGCGACTATCCGAACGGTTCTCAATTTGACTCTGTCAAAATCATGGTCCATTCATCAATCGGATGTAAAGAATGCGCTTCTCCACGGTCACCTACAAGAAATAGGTTACATGAACCAACCTTTGGGATTTCGAGATCCTATTCATCCAGATTATGTTTTCTTGTTGAAGAAGTCTTTATATGGTCTCAAACAGCCCCCCCTCCGAGCATGGTATAACATGTTTGCTGAGTTTGTTTCCACATTGGGCTTCTCACGTAGCAAATCCGATCAGTCTCTATTTATTTATCAGAAAGGGAATTACATGACATACATTCTTCTCTATGTTAATGACATCATCCTCTGATTCTCTTGGCCAGTCTATTATGTCTCGACTTGCATATGAATTTGCTATAAAGGATTTGGGTCCCTTAAACTATTTTTTGGATATTGTTGTAACTCAACATGCAGGTGGTCTATTTATTTGTCAATGAAAATATATTGATGAGATAATTGACAGAGCTGGTGTGTCTTCATGCAATCCGTCACCTACGCCGGTGGATACAAAGGCTAAGTTGAGTAACTCTTCGGGGTCTCCATACGGTGATCCAACACATTACCGCAGTTTAGTAGGGGCATTGCAATATCTCACCTTTATGAGACCTAATATATCATATGTTGTTCAACAAATATGTTTACATATGCATGACCCGAAGGAGGAACATATGGGGGCTCTCAAATGAATTATGTTGTATATTCAGGGTACTCTTGATTTTGGCTTACATCTTTATAAGTCAGCCATTTTTTGTCTCACTTCTTATACCGATGCTGATTGGGGTAAATGCCCGGATACCAGATGCTCCACCTCTAATTATTGTGTATTTCTCAGAGATAATTTGATCTCGTGGTTGTCAAAGCGCCAACCCACGTTATCTCGGTCTAGTGCTGAAGCCGAATATAAAAAGGTTGTGAATGTTGTCTCTGAATCGTATTGTCTCCGTAATCTTCTATTGGAGCTCCATTGTCCAATCAAAAAGGCAACCGTCATTTATTGTGATAATGTGAGTGCGATGTATATGTCCGGGAACCCCGTACAACATCAACACACTAAACATATTGAGATGAATATTTTATTTGTCCGTGAGAAGGTTGCACGTGGACAAGTCCGTGTTCTCCATGTCCCGTCCCACTATCAGATTCCCGATATATTCACAAAAGGTCTTCCGCATATACTCTTTGATGATTTTAGGGACAATCTCAGCGTACGATAGCCTTCCGCTAAGATTGCGGGGGAATGATAGATTATGAAAATAATCTTTGATTATGTCCATAATCTTTGTGAATAATTTATACTTGGATTGTAAATATTCTGATTTAGAATACCATAATTGTAGCCTAAAATTTAGCCTTGTAAACATGTATATATTATTACATTCAAGGAATGAAAAGATGACAGAAAATATTTCCTTCTATTAGAAATATTGGGTTTGCAAATCATTCTTTTTTCGGTTGTTTTGTTCTTTTCTCTTCTTCCTTTTCCCAATTTGGGTGAGTTTTATCACTCACTAGATCATAAAAAGGAAAATATATTCTGTTAATCAGCTGACAATGTTTCATTTCCTATCTCTTTTTTATTTCTGCAGCTTAAATGTCTGATAAATCTTGCTTTCTAAATTTTCTTTGCTATTGCAGGTATATATATCTGAAATTTTTGGTGGTGAAAATTCTCAACTTTGCCAATTGATTCTTGGAAATCTTCAGGGGTTTAGTTGGACACTGATGCATATGGTAATGCGTTTACGGAAGTAGTTAGGGTCGGCTGAATTTGTGTGAAGTCCACCTAGGAAAGGATCTGAAAGTTCTTGAAAAAGCATATACTAATTTTCTCTTTTCTCAGTATTGTTGACATAAATCTCTTTAGATTAGAAGATGTCTTTGTTTCATGAAAAGAACATGCTAGCATCCAGGTTTCTATCATGTCTAATAGCCATTTCGGTTTTCGTTTTGATCGTTTCTTCACTGTGCCTTCTTCAAATTGCTGACAATTCATTCATACCAAGATCAGTGTTTAGGTTAATTCTTGTTAATAGGACTTCCCTTTACTCAACCTCAAGTGGAGAATCTAAAACCCCTTTCTTGCCTCTTGAAACTTCTTCTGAAGAAAAAGTGAAAAGCCGAGAGATAGCATTTCAAACATCCAGTTCCAGCAACAATTCAGGCGGAGTAGGAGTTAATAAAGCAGCTTGTGACACAAAACAAGCTCTTCTTAGGGTGTATATGTATGACTTACCCCCTGAATTTCACTTTGGGCTATTAGATTGGAAAGGAAGTGGGAATGAATTGTGGCCTAATGTTGGTATGCAGGGTCAAGTACCTTCATACCCTGGGGGCTTAAATTTACAGCATAGCATTGAATATTGGCTTACCCTTGACCTTCTATCGTCAAATACAGCAAATATTACTAGACCATGCACTGCTATTAGAGTGCACAATTCAAGTGAGGCCAATGTAATTTTTGTCCCATTCTTTTCGTCTTTGAGTTACAATAGGCATTCTAAGCCTCATGGGAAGGAAAAATTCAGCCTAAACAGAAAACTGCATGATAGAGTGGTGGAGTTTTTAAGAAGTAGAGATGAGTGGAAGCTTAATGGTGGGGCCGATCATCTGATTGTCGCTCACCATCCCAATAGCATGTTGGTTGCAAGAAAGAAGTTGGGCTCTGCAATGTTTGTGCTTGCAGATTTGGAACGTACCAAGCTGAAACAGCAAATATTGGAAAGGATGTGATTGCTCCTTACAAACATATGGTCAGGACATTAGGTGCTGACAACTCTCCCTCTTTTGGGCAACGTGATATATTGGTTTATTTCCAGGGTGTCCTTTATTTGAAAGATGTAAGTTGCAGATGTGATTTTGCTTGCTTTTAATATTGTCGTTGGTGTTTGTTTTTTCAAGTCAGATAAAGTTCAAATCTAACTATAACATAGCCTGCATTTAGTCGGTGCAGCCTAACCTACTTAGCAGCAGCGAAACTGGAGTACTATAGCCAGATAAAATTTCTTTAATTTGTATCCTTTTATTAGTCAGGGTACCAACATTCACTGGGGATTAGGAAATGAATTTGAAAGAACAATGTAGCAAGCAGATATCCGTTTCAACCCTTTGTCGTCCTTTAATGCCCTACGTTAGATAACTTGTTCATGGTTCACAAGTAGCATGCACCATTATATTCTCTTGCCCCGTACCTCCGGACAATGCCTCTGTTTCTATGTTGTAAGATTGGAATAGTTGAGGACGTACCGCATTTAGGAGAGGAACTGAAATTATTTCTTCAAAGCTTTGTTCCTCTCTCTATTACTCAAAGTATAACAGATCTTCTCCTTCTTTCCTTTTTTATTCGTCCTTTGTTGATAAAACAACTTACACTCACCCTACGCCCAAACCCTTCCCCAAGAGTCGACGTTTGTCATTTCGCACTTTACTCCCTTGGATTTTTTATTTCAGAATATTGTCACAATTTGAATATCGTGTTTGCCATTTGGAAGAGATGTCAGTGATATAACTACTTAAATAGACCTAGGAATTGTAGATCTAATTTAGTCCTAAAATTTTCAACTAGAATCTAGAAGAATCACATTTTTGAGATATTGTAGCTCCTCAAGGAAGAAGGGAGTTAAGAACCACAGAAGCCAAACATAAAAAGGAAGCTAAAGAAGATAAGATGATTATGATTTTGAGATTTCACTTGAGTAATAAAGCTGGAATTTCCCTGTTTCTTTCATTTTTAAGCTTGATTGTCATGCTGTGGACCTGAAGTAGATAACCACTTTTCTTTTCTTATATAATACCAGGGTGGAACAATCCGTCAAGATTTATACTACCTTCTCAAGGATGAAAAAGATGTACACCCACTTTTGGTAGCATCAAATCAAATGGTGTTAGGGAGGCTGGACGAGGATTGGCCTCCTCCAAATTCTGCCTAAATATTGCTGCAGACACTCCCTCTTCCAATCATTTATTTGATGCCATTGCTAGTCACTGTGTTCCTGTAATAATTAGTGATGATATTGAGCTACCATTTGAAGATGTTCTCGATTATTCCAAGTTCTGTGTTTTTGTCCATTCTTCAGATGCTGTGAGGAAGGGGTATCTTCTGAATCTCCTTAGAGGAATCAAGGAGGATCAGTGGATCACCAAACATTTTGAGTACCAATATCCATCTCAACTTAATGATGCAGTGGATATGATTTGGCAGGCAATTGAAAGAAAATTGTCGTTTATACAACTGAAGGCTCATCGCAACAACAGATACCGTAGTTCACATCTGTTCATCAAAGACCGCTAGATCTATTAGGAAATTAGCTACCAGGTCAGGCTTGATTCTATTGGAGGCATGTGCGCTCTGAAAATATTGATCTGTTTTTATTGCTATTTCTTGAGAACGCCTTGTAAATTTTGTTCATAATGAAATTGCATATACAAGTTTATGCATTTTGGACTGTTCTTCGGCAGATCTTATATTTACCACCAGAAAACTACCATTGATGTAAATAGGGATTAACTCAAATGCTGAGTAATGCTTTGTCTACGATGGAAACAACAATAGATAGTCTTAACAAATATGTTATTAACATAAGCGTGTCCCTAGGATGAAGAGACATGCGAAATAGAAAAAGGTTCAGAAAATGCGATGTTTCATTATACATGTGAGAATTGTTGATGATTTAGAATGACCATCTTTGTGTATTATGATGAGCATGAAAAATACTGCTATTTTATTTAACCGTTGTTCTAGCTTTACGTAACATATGAAGTTGCGGCATGCACAGGAGTTGCAGCTTGTCAGATGCTTGCTTTCATCTTCTGCTTTCAAATAAAGACTGCTATTCATGCAAATAAGAATGATGATTTAACAAACCCATATAGTCGAAGATAACATTGGGTTGCGCATGACATCATGCATGAAAATCCTAATCTGTTTGACTATGGTTCTAGCTTTACATAACATGTGAGCTTCTTCATTCTTTCATCTTCTTCTTTTGAATAAGGCTACTATTCAAACACAAAACAATGATAAGTATAACAAACCTGTGTATGTAAGATAACATTTGTTGTTTATAACAATGAGAATGAGAACCTAATCTATTTCACTATGGTTCTAGCTTTATACAACACATGAAATTGCGGCTGCAATGAGGTTTGCAGCTTTTCAGCTGCATTCATTTACCATCTGCTTTCAAATAAAAGACTTCAACTCAACAAATAACAACAGTAAGTATATCAAAATGTTCCGATGTATGATGAAATTCCCACCATTCTAAAATTTCTCTTAGAAAAAATGACAAAAGATGGCAGCCATTTCCTTCTTTCCTGTTGAATATAATGTTACGTTCATGTTATGGTTTCGTCCTTGCATACTGTGGGTTGTCGGTCAGCTCCTATTGTGGATGGGATCTGATCCTTTCTTCACACTTCTTTTGTTTGATTGATTCGCTAGACGAAAGGTCGTTGCAGGTGCAGGTGCAGGTGCTATATTCAGGTCCTGCATGGAAACAGCCTCTAGAATCCTAGAACTTCTGAGAAAATATAACTTGCCTTCTCCCCATCCGAGAGTAATATCTCTACTTCCCAGAGCAGAAACCATCTTTGGTTGGATATATAAGAACCCAATACAAAGAATTAGAACTATCATTTTACAGGGAGGACAGCACATTTTTCTGCACTTGAAGAAGAATAGAAGGCTTTCTCTCCTGTTTATGCTATGATGAGAGAATAAGTGCTTTGTCTGTGGCTATACTCTTGCATATTACTTTCTCCCAAGGGAGTTATATATAAACTTGTGTTTCATCTTTAATGGGATTTGTAAAAATAAAGGTACTACAGCAGAGGGGGGCCCAAGGCAAATATCTTAACAAGTTCAAGATTCATCTCAATCATGAACCTGCCACAATATTATAAGGCTGTTTTAGAAGACACTGACAGGTTTGAATAGAAAGTTAAATTGGAACCATTCTTGGGAAGACAAGAATCTTAACATCCCTATCACTTGTCTTGTTCTTTTGGACCAAACAATTCTGTTGAACCTTATGCCAACTCATCTGCCACGTCAGCAGCTTATGCTCACCACTCTGCAGGCAGATCTAGGATGTTAAGTGAGTAGGTATAAAGTATCATTGAGTACAATTTGTACCTTCTATTTTTGGCAGAGCATGGTATTAGCAAAAATATATTCGATTAACTATATCGTTCGAGTCTAAAACAGTGGGGCATATACTTCTACTCCAATGGGCCACGGCAAGTGCTTCTCATGCTTGAGTTTATCTTCTAACGCAATATATACTGCCTCTTTTGCATAGTTAAAGAGAGACAATATTCAAGTTTAGTGAAAATGTTATAAATAAGGAGGGTTCTAACTTTCCATTTCCTTATTATGCGCTGGCAGAGGACCCTTATGGCCGTTTGGTTGAAGGGATTAGGTGGGTATTTCGATTTAAATTTATCTCATGTTTGGTTGGAGGTATTAGCTAAAATTGATATACTAAAATTTTGGCATAACTTATCCTATACAGAAAGTGGAATAAGTTATCTAATTTATAGTCCGTTTTAATGCTCCAGAAATATTCTGGTTTCAACTCAATCGGCCTTTTTAAGGAAGAAATGTCATTTGATATCACTTCACAAAGAAAGTTTAGTTATATGTGTTTGTAAAAGTATTTTCCTAAAGAGTAATAGTATTACTCCCTCTATCTCAATTCAAGGGTTTTAGTTTAACTTGTCACTCAATTTAAAAATTAAAGAGATATTTTTGAATCTTATGGTCTTAAATTAAAAATGTGGGATTTGTGTACTTTTTTTATGAGTAATGTTTTGTTTTAAATTTTATGATTTTAAACTTGTCTTGATATTGAAAACTTACTAAATATAGAAAGATACATTATTTTTGGGATAGAATAAAAATGAAAGTAAGACACCTAAATTAGACCGAAGAAAGATAAATGAAAAATAAAGATAAAATAGATATAATTAGAAAGTAAAGTCTTAACCGTTATAGTTCTAAATTTTGAGCCCTCCCAAACAGACGAATTGTAACGATAGGCTTATGTTATTGCATAAAATTTTGTGTACACTATTTTATGCTTAGTTGTAATCAAGAACTTAAGTTTTGAGGCGGCAAAAGAAGAGATTACAGCTGCAAGAAAGCCAGATAAAGTTGAGGTATTGGGCAATGTGAGGAATAGAAGCCTCTTCTAAAACAAGACAAATCCAAGGACTTGCTTTATGACTACTCTTTAGTATTCCAAGCTCTTCTCTCCCGCAACAAAAACAAATACTATGACAGTCTTAGTTTCCTGTGCTTAATGGGTTTCCTTTATGCCTTTCTTTTGTTTCATCTTTAGTTTAGATTGTGTTAATTCAAAATTGGTAACTTTGGACCTCCCATTCGTCCTTAGCATTCTTATGTACATCATCCAACCACCACCCCACAAATAACCCTCTTCCCTCTTTATTTCTTGTTTCTTAATTATCTGGTGTCTTGTGGATCATCTTTTTTCTTCCTTTTCCTTTTCTTTTGGTACGTCATAAAAAGTAAATATAAATTTAAAATAGGAATTAAAGTCTCAAAATCAAGAGTTCTAGACCTAAACTCATTCACAAACCGAATTATGATATTAGTTGAGTGGCTGTGTAGAATTCTACATAACCACTTCATATGTACCCGAAATTTTCTTCATTGTGAGAATTTTGATCGCCAAACTAAAACATCTTCTTTGTAGGCCTAAGTTCTTGCCAAATTTTACTAGTGCATCAGCTTACACCATTGGCCTCCGTCATCAAGGACCCGCAGTACGAAATAAGATGTGAGTAGAGAATGTGATCAATGTGAGTAATAAATGTTAATATTTGTGAGGTATTTTCACGCCCTAATTTCAGGGAGGCGAGACCAGCATCTGGTGCCTTAGTCGACCGAGCGTACCAGCCTATAACTCAAACCAATTAAACATGTATGAGAACATCTAGGCCGACAAGATCAAGTTGTATAACAATCTGTAATATCTTAGGCCGACAAGGTTGTATCTCGTAAGAATATGAAGATAATAGATGTATCAAACTGAATGAAAGCAATCCAATATATATATATATATATATATATATATATATAAACGGGCCGACAAGGCCACCATATAAGCTAAGAGACAACATCAAGGCCGACGAGGAAATACAACATACTGTACATCCACAGGACATGTCTACAAACCTCTAAGGAACAACAATTGTACTGTGGTCCCGTCATCTCTACATATATAGAAACATACTCAAAACCTCTAGCCCTACCAATTCCGGATGACATGGATCTTACCAATCAAGTTGAACTGGGACAACGCCTACCGTGGAGACATGTTTGTCTATCTATCAGGACCTGAGCAAGAAATGCAGCGCTCCCGACAAAAGAGACATCAGTATGAAATAATATACCGTGTATGTAAGGTGATTGAATAACTGTAAACTGAAACTGAACTAATTACAATAATAATTGAATATACTGAGAGTCAAGGTAACCTGAGGATATACCTTACCTGTTGTTGACTCATATAATATAATGATAATAATAACGTACCAGGCCATAATCAGACTCTGTGTATCACGACCCAAACCGGAGGGCCATGACGGGCACCCAGGCCTTACTTGCAGAGTACCACTAATCATATATTTACCACCTAACAACAATTAAGCATGGGCCACGAGGGCCGTCACGAGGTAACCTGCTGACATATAGAAATAATAAACTGGAAAAGTTCTACGTAAAATCCTGCAAACAGAAGAACCCAACCTATGCATATATACATACTAAGGCCTACAAGGTCATACACGACTACTATCCACAGGAGAACTGTCTACAAGCCTCTACAGAGTACGTGACATCATAAAGTCAGGACATGGCCCCGCCATACCCAGATGCATATGTAAAAATACCATACCCAGATTAGAATGCAACTCTGGGACAAGTGGAGTGCTCCGGCATCAGCTGAACCAACAACCTACTAGTGCGAACTATCACCCTGTCTACCTGAGCCTGTGGGCATGAAACGCAGCATCCCACGACAAAGGTACGTCATTACGAATAATGTACCGAGTATGTAAAGCATGAATAACAATATGAATCTATAAATTGTAAGGAAAGGCATAAACGCAATATAAAGTAACAAGTTGTAAATGAAAGCATGAGCAACCTGAATGCCATATGAGCTGAATAATGAAATTCAAATACAACCTGTCCGGATAGGCCTTCACTTTATAAACTATCCTCATCTTATAGTGAGAGGTGTATAACATATCACTACCTCTAGTTATTCTTTAAGGTGTATGTGTGGATATGCAATGTAATGTAAATACCGATTTATGCATGTGTAGCAGAACGCGCAACCCGATCCATTTATATGTATATATATTGCGGAACGTGCAATCCGATCGAATATATTTATATATATATATATATATATATAAATATATGTTGCGGAATGTGCAACCCGATCCAATATATTTATATGTATATATGTTGCGGAACGTGCAACCCTATCCAATATATTTATATATATATATGTTGTGGAACGTGCAGCCCAATCCAATATATTTATATGTATATATATTGCGGAACGTGAAACCCGATCTAATATATTTATATAATTAACATATAAACAAACCTTTCATTATGAGTCAATAAGACAATATATACATGAATCAATAAATTTCTTCAATAGAATGAAGGGCATCTATATTTCTAGCTTTCAGGAGTAGAGTTACTTTGGGTGGACATTTATTTACGTTCATTTCATTACGGGTCATGCCAAAAGAAGAAAGAGTTAGCCTTAACATACCTTGTCAATTCATTAGACAACACTGCTCAAGCATCCCGTCTAGCACCTTCACCTTATTTGGCAAGAAATACTTTTTTCAACCTTACTTCACTTCGAAGAAATCCTGAATTCAACAACATGATAAAACCGAACAACGAGATCAAAATGATACACAAAATCTGTATGTTATCCTTGATAGGAATTACACTTGATCTCATAAAATAGAATTATGTGGCAGCTTAGAGGGAGTGGTATGTTGCTGCCCATGTGCTAATATGGAACAAATACATTTATCTTGTTAAACTCTAGGATCTGGATTTAGCAAAAGTTGTCTTAACGAAACACTTTTTGGACTCCTTTAAAATGTTTTGCAGCAAATGCTAAATGAATATATATAAACTTATGATGATCACATTTTACACGTGTCAGTTATATACATTATTTGCTTTTGATTTATCAAGTCACTGATGACTAATAGATGTCACACTTTTATCTAGATATTGACATGTGGCATCTTGTAAATCCAACTCTTGTCTCATTATATATGAGCAAATATTATTGCCCTCACAATATTTATCGAATAATCTTAATACAATGAACAATTCTTGATTTTTTTTATCTCAATCCACTTATATATTAATTACTTTTAACACATTTTATATACTTACTATCATGATCATGTAATGTAGAACTAGTCAATAGCACCATTTTGGCACACACAAAATATTTTTACACACCATAGTTATCACACTTTTAAGTCTAAAATCATTTCGGGACTTTGTCCTTTTATACACCAAGCTCTTGATGTGAATACCTAAATATAACAAAATTTCCCCAGGACTCAGGTCTCCTTACATATGTCTAGCGATTCAAACCATGGTCCGAAAGTACCTGGGGTTACATTCTTTCCCCCTTACAAATATTCGTCCTTGAATGTTGGGGTTTCCATGTCTAGCTTTCTCATGATCACATTCGTCCTCATACACATGCCCTTTACCTGCGGACCAACCAATGACTACTACTTCCGTTTCGATATTCGATTCTTTTTATTTAAGCCTAGGTAATTCATTATAGTCTCACTTAATATCTATAATCGGGTTCCTTTTTAGCTCTCAACGCGAAATATATCTCTTGTCATTTCATGTGCCATTAATCCCTAACTTACCCTAAACCAACCACTCTAGTCACCTCTAGGTTCCTCGTCTAGATTGTCAGTTGTCTTTTGTTTCCATTGCGATTACACAAACTACTATCTTTATCCTACATGTCACACAGGGTAATGCAACCACTGCATACATTTACACACATATACAATATTGAAACTACTATGGCCATTATACATCCGGGAAGCACTTATAGTATACTTTACCTCATAGATCAGACTCTGCTCTCATTTCATCTAGCTCATCTAGTTCCTTCTTTAGCGCCATCCGTTGGGTGATTTCCACCCTTGACCTTTTGCTGACACTCTCTATATACATACACAAGTTGTTTTAGTACCCATATGCCTTGGAACCTTTTGCGTGGTCTCAATGTTGTCATTGTCCCTTATTTCTCAACCAACATATTTAACCGCAATAATGTTAATACTTTGACTCCGTCTAGAGTACCTACCATTTTTGGAAACCCGATGTTATGTGGTAACTAATCGTACTCCATTTTTGTTGTGGTCTCACCATATTCTTTACCATAGGTCACCTCTCTCGGAACCTCACGCGCACTTTTCCTTGCATGGCAGTCTTGAAGTCTTCTGTTATGAACTTATTCCATTCTTTATCTGATAGCCTTGACTGTTGACACGCTTTATGAAGGGGGTGGTTAGTTAGATAACCGAAATGTACTTATTCCGACTTATGATATCCTTTTTGTCATCCTTTCCTAAGACATTTGCAATCTCTCATCTCTATCTCGATTCTTTTTAGCATGTTACTAACTTCTGAATCCATTTACCTTTCTCCATAGTCGTAGAAGCTTCTTTTATGTCGACATCCTTTTGGATACTTTTACCTTCACCGTCTTAACCTTCTGAGTATTTTGATGTTCCCTAATATCTCCCCTCCCATTTTTTCTTTCTTAGTAAGCTTGTCGTTTGTATTCATGCACCCTCGTTGATTATTCTACATCATAGTTCCCATTGGCCGTTAACTTTGTTATAACCTTTTGTTGATTTCTTGTTGGAAGATCCAATATACTAGATGTTATTGCATCATCCTTCCCTTCTTTAGTGGGTGCACTCACCACCTCAGCTCCTTAGACTGTCGCCTCCCACAACTTCCCGTGGGATATAGTCTCATAATACGTCAACTTCAACGTCATTTGGGTGCCCAGAAAGGGCATGTACATAAACACATACTATATCTCACTGTTGTGGGTATTCCTTGCCTTACAAAGCTTACTAGTGACGTTTCCTACTGTGGTTGGCTAACAATAGTTATTTCTTCATTACTTATTGGTATCCTTCCAATGTCCAGTAATTCAAATTTTCAGTATCATGACATCACCTAGTCCTGTTGAACTTTTATAAATACTTAATTCGACCTTAGCTTGCCTCAAATTGCTTGCTAACACTAGCATCATTCTCTTCCTCCGGAAATAACCACTCTCTAGTGAGCGCTTACTAGATCATCAAGTCACTTCATTATCCATAATTACAACCAATCTGTTTTCAAGTTTGGCCTGCACAATTGTTCTCGAGTATTAATGAAAGGGGACTTCTGTGCTTGCATAATCTATCGTTACCCTAGGACCCTTGTCATTATCATACCTTAACTCTCATTTCCGTGGGTTCCCTACTTCATTTATAATGCTTTATTTGATGTCTATCATTCCTCCGTCACCATTTTTCCTCTTATCTGCTCCCGAAGCCTTCATGAGGTGCTCCTTTATGGCCACTTCTTCCTATTTCTAACCATCCTTACTTGTTAGCAATGTCATACCTCTGCGTTTGGTTTGTACCCTTGGGTGACATAATCTCTGATAGGCTTTACGTACTCTGCATTTGCCCTTCCCTTAGTGTTACCTATTATAACTATTTTCTAACAATACGTGCTTATTATGGGTTCCCCCGTAAAGAGTTAAACAACACATCTAACCTACTCTCAACTAGTTAACTTAGCATAAGGTAAGTCTGGGGTTTCTAAATACAAAGTCACAAAGGGTTCGAATCACGTATTAATTGTCCATTGGTGAAATCCCATAACTTATTAACCTACTAAGACAGTGTTGTGATCCTGTTACCTCTATTATGTTCTCTGCTTTACAATCTCGGCCCATTACTACTAGAATATCATTCGTCCCCTTATAACAGATAATAGGTTATTTTCTGGGTGCATGAATATATATGTATCCATATATATAAGCAATTTCAATAAATAGATTAATGTACATGTATTGTCCTGCTTGGTCATATACGTGAGCCTTGATCAGATACACTTCGGAGCGGAACCCTCCTATCCTTATCAACTACTCGTATTCTCTTGGCCTGTCTACTCTCCTCTTCCTCGCATATTTCATAACATAGACCGGCGAGCCCTGATTGACGGACTACCAAGACTGTGGACTATTCAAAACCTCAGAAGCGTTGGTGTCGGTAAATGAAATAAATACCCTGACATGGTATTGAGCCTGAGGGTAACCCAGCAATGCCAATCCCTGCACTGCTCTACTCACACTATGGTCAACGCGGCTCGATAATGAAACTAAGGGCTCCGGTGAGGGCGGAACTTCCCTCGCCCCATCTTCTGTTAGCAGAACCAAAAATGTTCGAGCGGGCGACTCATATGGATCCTCCTCAATAGAAACCATGATCTTCGATGTGTCTGATTAAATTGTGTAACTTACATCTGTTTTTACTACATTCGTAGCCCTCTGACCCGTACCAGCGGGTGTTACCTGTCCAGTATCATCCCTCGCAGCCATACCCACACTCTTACTAACCTGGGTCTTTCTCATCATAGACATCGCTGTAATTTCAAATGGGAAAATAGGATTAGGAATAATTTTTTTCTTATGACTCGGCTCTATCGAACGATCTAGATTATGAAGGAAGGAGACAATTCTAAATACCCTGTAGCCTCCTGCTTATAAGTGTGGCACACTACACACCATAAATAAGACTCTACTAGACACAGCTTGTAGACATCCCTAGGACAGACCTGCTCTTATACCAAGTTTGTCACGACCCAAACCGGAGAGCCATGACGGACACCCATGCCTTACTTACCGAGTATCACTAATCATATATTTACCACCTAACCGTAATTAAGGATGGGCCACAAGGGCCGTCACGAGGTAACTTCCTAACATATAGAAATAATAAACTGGAAAGGTGCTATGTAAAATCCTGCAAACAGAAGAACCCAACCTATGCATATATACATACTAAGGCCGACAAGGCCATACACGACTACTATCTATAGGACAACTCTCTACAAGCCTCTACAGAGTACGTGACATCATAAGGTCAGGATAGGGCCCCGCCATACCCATATGCATCTGAAAAAATACCATACTAAGATTAGATTGCAACTCCGGAACAAGTGGAGTGCTCCGACATCAGCTGAACCAGGAACCTACTAGTGCGAACTGTCACCCTGTCTACCTGAGCCTGCGGCCATGAAACGCAGCGGCCCCCGACAAAGGGACGTTAGTATGAATAATGTACTGAGTATGTAAAACATGAATAATAATATGAATCTATAAAATTTAAGGAAAGGCATAAACGCAATATAAAGCGACAAGCTGTAAATGAAAGCATGAGCAACCTGAATGCCATATGAGCAGAATAATGAAACTCAAATACAACCTATCCGGATAGGCCTTCACTTTATAAACTATCCTCATCTTATAGTGAGAGGTGTATAGCATATAACTACACTTAGGTATTCTTTAAGGTGTATGTGTGGATATGCAATTCAATATAAATACCAACTTATGCATCTGTTGCGTAACGTGCAACCCAATCCATTTATATATATATATATATATATATATATACATGTGTTGCGGAACATGCCACCAGATTCAATATATTTATATGTATATATGTTGCGGAACGTGCAGCCGATCTAATATATTTATATATATATGTTGCGTAACGTGCAAACCGATCTAATATATTTATATGTATATATGTTGTGGAAAGTACAACCCAGTCCAATTTATATATATAACATATAAACAAACCTTTCATTATGAGTCAATAAGACAAGATTGTAACATCCCGTAATTTTGAGCGATGGTTTGAGCACCTAAACGTAGGCAAGTAGACCCGAGCCTCGGGGAATTTATGTTATATTTACATCTTCTAATAAAGAGAGATTAGTATAGAAAATGATAAAATCCCGAAATAATTTTGGATGTAACAAGTGTGACGATGGAGATTAATAATACTACATTGTATATCCCCAAAGAGGTTATGGACTAGTGTCATATCACAAAATTATGACATTGAGTATATGAATGTCTTATAAGTTATTAAGATTTAAGTGAATTGGGATCACGAAATTAATTATATATGTGATTGATAAATTATACGGAGGCAAGTCACTTAATTAGTGGAGTAGGGTGACACGTTGGTGTGTGTGGGGCTTGATTAAGGGTGCTCCACTGCCAAGATTAGATAGTGGGAGACAATATAATGTGGGTTCATTAATGATATTCAATAGTTAGTAGGCTATACATGTTAGCAACATTGAAGAGAGATTAGTACGTTACAACAACATTCTTGAAACTTTTGTTTCATTTTGAAAAGGAGAAGCGGCCAACATTATTCTTGAAACAAAAACATTTTTCGCAAATATGGTTTCAAGGCTACGTTCTAGCATGTAAAAAGGGGTTGGTTCCATTATTATTCAAGGTATGTTAAGGCAAATTATTTATTTATTTTGACATGTTCTATGTAACGAAATATAACTGTGATATTGCTCCATAAATTGTTCTACTCCTAAAAGTTAAGAATATTCATATTATTGATTCATATATTAAAAGCATGTCTAAATATGTTCTTAAATCCTTATTGAGGCATACGGAAAATATGTTGATATTCACAGTGTTAGCTGAAGGTACAAGGATATTATGTCATCCGATAAGTTCAGAATGTTTCATTGTCATTCATGCATTATACACATATAATATATTGGATCGGGTTGCACGTTCCGTAACACTAACATATATTGGATCGGATTGCACATTCCGCAACACTAACATATATTGGATCTGGTTGCACGTTCCGTAATACCAACATATATTGGATCGGGTTGCACGTTCCGCAACACTAACATATATTGGATTGGGTTGCACGTTTTGCAACAGTGACATATATTGGACCGGGTTGCACGTTCCGAAACATATATATATATATATATATATATATATATCGCATTTGCATTGTGCATAACATTTATGCATATGTATTTGGGCCCTCAGAGGCATTTACTGCTGGTCGGTTGTTTCTGTTCCAGTTATTGTTACATCCCTGTTATGCTATTATTCATATCTGACATACTCAGTACATCAGTCGTACTGACGTTCCTTTTGTCGGGGGACGCTGCGTTTGATGCCTGCAGGTTCACGTAGGCAAGGCGATGATTCACGTTAGTATGTTTATTGACTCAACGAATTTTGGAGCACTCCCCTTGTTTCGGAGTGTCGGACTATCTTGGTACGATAATTTTTGCGTATGTCTATGGGTATGGTGGGGCCCTATCCCGATCCTTTGATGCCATGTACTTTTTTAGAGGCTTGTAGACATGTGTCCTGTGTATAGTTTTCATGTATGGCCTTGTCGGCCTTGGTATATATATATATAAGTTGGATTTCTGGTTAAGATTTTCTATAATCTTTTTCAGCTTAGTCCGTATTTAATTGTGATTAGGTGTTGGTTATATGCTTAGTGGTACCCGATGGTGGGGTTCGGGGGCCCGTCGTGGCCCTCCGGCTTGGGTCGTGACAAAGATATACATGAATCAATAAGCTTCTTCAATAGAATGAAGGGCATCTATATTTCTAGCTTTCAGGAGTAGAGTTACTTTGGATGGACATTCATTTACGTTTGTTTCATTACAGGTCATGCCAAAAGAAGGAAGAGTTAGCCTTAACATACCTTGTCAATTCATTAGACAACACCACTCAAGCATTCCGTCTAGCACCTTCACCTTATTTGACAAGAAATCCTCTTTTTAAACCTTACTTCACTTCGAAGAAAGCCTGAATTCAACGACACGATAAAACCGAACAACGAGATCAAAATGATACCCAAAATCTGTATGTTTTCCTTGATAGGAATTGCACTTGATCTCATAAAATAGAATTATGTGGCAGCTTAGAAAGAGTGGTATGTTGCTTTCCATGTGCTAATATGCAACAAATACATTTATCTTGTTAAACTCTGGGATTTGGATTTATCAAAAGTTGTCTTAACCAAACACTTTTTGGACTCTTTTAAAATGTTTTGCAGCAAATGCTAAATGAATATATATAAACTTATGATGCTCACATTTTACACGTGTCGGTTATATATATTATTTTCTTTCGATTCATCATGTCACTGATGGCTAATACATGTCATACTTTTATCTAGATATTGACATGTGGTAGCATGTAAATACAACTATTATCTCATTATCTATGAGCAAATATTATTGTCCTCACAATATTTATCCAATAATCTTATTATAATGAACAATCCTCATAATTGATTTTTTTATCTCAATTCACTTAAATATTAATCACTTTTAACACATTTTATATACTCATTATCATGATCATGTAATGTAGAACTAGTACATAGCACCCTTTTGGCACACACAAATTATTATTCCAAACCATAGTCATCACACTTTTAAGTCTAAAATCATTTCGAGACTTTGTCCTTTTATACACCAAGCTCTTGATGTGAATACCTAAATATAACAAAATTTCCCCAGGACTCAGGTCTCTTTACATATGTCTAGCGATTCAAACCATGGTCCGAAAGTACCTGCGGTTACATTCTTTCCCCCTTACAAATATTCGTCCTTGAGTGTTGGGGTTTCCATGTCTAGCTTTCTCATGATCACATTCGTCCTCATACACATGCCCTTTACCTGCGGACCAACCACAAGAGGGCTCTGTTTGTAAATCATACCATATCAGGCCGTAATGATGCTTTGTTTTATTGTACCAAGCCATAATAGGGCTCCGTGTTATCGTATCAGGTCATAATAAGACTTTTTGTTATCGTACCAGGCCATAATAAGTCTTTGTGTGTATGTCTCATATCATGTCAGGCCCAAATGAGGCTCTGTGTATATATGCATATCTCTATAATAACAGACTGTAGAGTACTAACATATGTTTACCAGCTTCTCTTCTAACATATAACAGGCATTAGACATAATATGAACTCCAAAAAAGGGACATACCGGGCTACGTGAAAAATGGAATACTATAAAGAGAACACCTAATACAAAACTCTTCTTTTAAAAAGTCTCGTTCGGAAATCGTTTTGGACTTTGATTCATGTCAATAAGGAGATAGGGAATATCCATTACATATCTTTTTTTCGATTCTATCGAAGATGTCAATATCTACCCTCTCTATACTTCAATATAAAAGACATGACAACCATACTAGTGTCAAGCTAAGGGAAAACATTACCACACCACAACAAGCGGCAAGCTCGCTATATGATTATTTAAACAACGTTTCGCCATGCCATTCCTTTTCTTCAACTCATAACAACAACAACCATACATATCCATACTTATATTCATGTTTCCAGCCCCTTAACATATCATGAATATCCCCCGTATATCACAATAAAAAAACAACCCACACACAACTTTACAATCGTTATGCTACAACTTGTCACCCGAACAACATATCCATAACCTATATAACTAAAAATACAAGAAGCGAAAGAAGGATATTACCTTAAAACAATAGTAGAAATACATATTCCAAGATTACTTCACCTTGAAGAAACCCTCCAATTAACTACTATTAGAGAACTCAAGTTTTACAAGCATCACGAGATTCTCGCCACGTGATTTACGTTTCTTAACTAAAGATCTTCTCTTGAATGGTTGGGGATATATTAGAGAGAATTTGGGGTGTTTGGAAACTGGTTTGGTTGAAGAATGAAATAAAAATGGACTGCCACCGCTTAAATAGCGAAATAGAATTTTCCACCACCTATGTGGGTCTCAAATGGTCTACCTGTGTAGTTTGACTAAAATGCGCATATCTCCCTACCTTGACATCGTATTGACAAATATTTTAATGTATTAAAACTAGACTCGTAGATCTTCGATATGATCAGTGGATCACCCCGTAACTTCAAGTATATTGGGAGAAAAGATCGGTGACATCTGACCCAAATTTTAGTAAACTTATGAACATAACTTGGAATAACTTTTTTTGATTTTTGATTTACAACTCGATTGACTTAAAAACATATTAAGCACTCCTAGGTTTACTCTGAAAGTATGGGTTATTACTTTTAGAAAGTTTCCCCCCATACTTCTATTAGTTATCCTGTATTAACAACACATTTTCAATGATATTTCTATTCTTTACTAATCCAGATTGATTTTCTAAGATTAGAGAAGGATGTATATTATCTAACTTGTCATGAACCACCCTTGAAATAACTTTATTGAGAAAATTTGTTACACACCAACTTTTTACACTAGTATGCATCATAAGTAAATTAACAAGAACACGAAGAGGTTAATATTCCTTACACATATATTAAAGGTACTAATCAAGTGATAGGTAAGTGTATTGGGAGTTTTACGCTAAATGAATTAAAGAAAATACTTTTCGATGAAGTTCGCCGAAGAAAAGTGGATTGTAATAGCCCGTACTTTTAGAGTAAGATTAGGAGTTATTAATATTCTAAGAAGGTCTTGTTATGAGTTATTTGAATCATACAATAGTTGTATGTTTATCTTTGAAGTCAAACATGTTGTAAAATAAAATTTGGTAAAAGTCACCGCAAGTTACGTTCATAAGTTCGCAGAACTTTGGGTCAGATGTCTCTCCTCTTTTCTCTCAATATGCTTGTATTTATGGTGTGATCCACCCAAAATATAGAAGGTATATGAGTCTAGTTTCCAACACATTAAACCATTTATCAATACAACATTAGAGTAGAGAGATATTCGCTTTTTCGCAAGACTATGTAGGCAGTCCATTTGGGACGCCCTTGAGGCAGTGGAAATGTCTAGCTCTTATATAAAGAAGTGAGTTTCTCATTTTAGGTCATTTTTTACCAGATGTAAGTTCTTACATCCCCTATACTCTCTCTAAACATTTCCCTAAGGTTCGAAGGTGATTTCTAGAGCAAAACCCCCAAATCCAATATAAAAAGTCTTGTGAATCTAGAGGAAAGCACTTCTATGGTGTTGTTGTTTATTTGAGGGTTCCTTCGACTTAAAGGAAGCTTTTTCAAGGGTTGTTCTTGCTGTTTTAGGTAATCTCTTTCTTCTCCTACATGGGTTTGATCATATCTAAGTCCTAGTTATGTGTTTTGGTTGAGAAGTTTCAAGTTAACACTTGGAAGTTGTGTGTGATATAGTTGGGGTGTGTTGAGCAGTTTGGTGGTATTTTGCCATGGACATAAGGCTGAAAAATCATGTATATATGTTTTATTGGGTGTTGTACATGTTGGTCTTGTTATTTGGAGTTGAGGAAAGTAATGGAAATAAGGGAGATGCTGTCCAATTTGTTATAGACGAGTTTGTCGCTCTTTGTGACGAATTCTAGTTTTCGTAGCTTAATAATAGTGTAATTATCATTGTGTTGATTGAGGTAACATACAATTGAATTCATTGGATTGTCAATGAGAGAGTTAAATATATGTTAAGGCCATTCCTTTCCTTCTTTTTGGCATGAATCCAACATAAATGAACGTAAATGAACGTCATGCAATAATGACTCTACTCTTGAACGTTGAAATGTTCTTGTTCTTTATTCTATGGAAATGTTTTATTGAATCTTTTTTGTCCCTTGTTGGGAGTACTTTTCATATCAATAGAGTTATGTTTTATTGTATTGTGTTCTTCTTAATGAAAATGAAACATATGATGGCATGTTAGCTACATAACGATAGTAAGAGGTGTAACGACTTTACGTCAATCCGACGAGCTCAGAATGTTCCTTATAATCTTCATGCATGTCTATTATTTATATATATATATATATATATATATGTGTGTGTGTGTGTGTGTGTGTGTGTGTATAATGATCAGTATGTTATATACGCGACCACTAATCAGTTGGTTATGATGATGATGATGTCCACAGAGGCCTATGGAGATATATACACATGATGTATCTCAACGGCGTTGTATATGCATATATACTGTATTATTGATTTTTTGCATATACATTACCCTCAGTGGCAATTCAGAGTTGAGGTTGACCCTTATTGTTTTTTACTTACGTTCATATATATGTTTATGCATTATTTTCGTTACATACACGACACATTATTCATACTAACATCACTTTTGTTGGGGGCACAACGTTTCATGCCCGCAGGTTCAACGGTGTTGTTGGTGCACACCATTTGTTCTACAGTTTCCATTTTGAGTCAATGTGATTTTATATATATGCTATGGGTATGGTGGGGCCCTGTATCTGTCACATTCCAACCTTAGGGGGGGCACCCGACACCCTAAGGCATGAGTGAACCAACTATAGCACATGAACGTCATGACATGAGGTATGGGTCGATAAGGCCACCAAGTAACAATAACAAGATAAAAAAAGTAATCCTGCAAGCAGAAGAATCCCAATGACAACATATATGTGCATAAACTAAGGCCAACAATGACATAACAAGTATTAACAAGGGCCAACAAGGCCATACGAAACATATTTACAACTACCTCTAGTTTGCAAGCCTCTACGAATACTAACACGTGTCATTATGTCGGGACAGGGCCCTAACATACCCAAAATAGCTATATATACAATAGTACTTATAGACCTTGTACAAAAACTATAGAGAAGCGAAGTGCGACAATCAACAACTAGAAACAGATACCCTACTGAGGAGGTACGCCGACCCGTCTATCTGTACTTGCGGGCATGAATACAGCATCCATAAAGGGACGTTAGTATGAAAGATGTACTGAATATGTAAGACATGTAAGGTACATAAATAAGGGATGTAATACAAGGGAAAATGATATAAAATCATCCTGAAACTCAGAACAAGGCCGCTGAGGGCATACAACTGCTATAACCATAAATATATGTATGTAAGTAAAATTGGGCCACTATGTTGGGCCATATAGTACAGTATCAAGTCCCTCTGTGGGGTAATCTCATCACAAACTGCCCGACCATATAGAACACGATAATATGTACCTAATATATTAGTGGTATGCACATATAAGTATATGCCCGACCGACTATAGCGCGACGTGGTAAGAAAATAGATACATATATATATATAAGTGCAATGAAAGATAAATCTCAAAAGACATCATAATAAGTGTTGGACCTAATACACCACCAATACCAGTATCTCACCAATATCAGTATCTCACCTTCACCAGGCCTGACATTGCCTATGCTGTCCAGCAGGTATGCTTGTTTATGCATGCCCCAGGGAACCTCATTTTACTGCCCTCAAACGTATCATTCGATATGTTAAGGGCACACTGGATTATGGATTACACTTATACCCCTCCGCGTCGAACTCACTATTATCCTACACATATGCAGACTGGGCAGGTTGTCCAGACACCCGCCGCTCTACATCCGACTACTGTGTGTTTTTGGGTGATAATCTCATCTCATGGTCTGCCAAACGGCAAGCCACATTATCCCGTTCGAGTGCAGGAGCTGAGTATAGATGAGTTGCTAATGTTGTTGCTGAGATCTGTTGGCTCCGAAACCTTCTCTTGGAGCTTCAGTGTCCTTTAAGTAAACCGTCCCTGATCTACTGTGATAACATATCCGCCATATACCTGTCTTACAATCCGGTTCAGCATCAGTGAACCATGCATGTTGAGATGGACATCCACTTTGTTCGTGAGAAGGTTGTTCTCAGGCATATTAAGGTATTGCATGTGCCTTCCTCATATCAATACGCGAATATTTTCACGAAGGGCCTCCCAAGACACCTGTTCCTTGAATTCAGATTCAGTCTTAGCGTTAGGCCTCCTCCCGCTCCGACTGAAAGGGTGTGTAAACGTGTACAAGTATAACACTACAATCTCTACCCATAATTAGAATATATCCCATATATTGTAAATATATTTAGTGATAGATAATTATGGTAAACTAGAATTCCTCTTGTATTGGGATTAGGATTCCTATTGTATTAGGATTGTATATTGTACACTATATATATTGGTATTAATGAGAAAGACTCCATAAGAGAGATTAATATCATCTTACACTTATGATAAATACAATGTACAAAACGTGAAGACACCGACCTCTAACAAAGTTAAAACTGTTACAGGACTCCTAAGCAGCGATATTGCTGCATTTTTTATAGTTACAAATATAATGTAACAGTGAACTAAAGGGAAAAGATTGAGATCCAGCTTTCTCCCCAAATTTGAAATTGTAAAGATTAAGCTGGTAATTGGAAAAGAAAAAAAAAGGAACAAATATTTAGTTTACCGCTCATTTTCCTCCTCACCCATGTAATTCAACAGACTGTCAATACACTCCATCATCAGAAACTAGAAAGGTAACAGAGCAAAGTCGTTTATTTAAAAAAAATTAAGGTGCTGTCTAGGCCAAGGAAATCCATTTTATACTAGCCGGGGGTGAGGAGCTTCCACCTTCCTGGGTAGTGTTAACACATGAATTGTTGCCTGATCTGTTGCTGTCAAAGGCTCTGCTGCTGGAGCAGGTCTTGGCGCTATTGTGACATGCAAGCCTCTTTGTTACCCTGCCTGCAGTAAGAAAGCAACTTCAGTTGCTGCCTCCTGCTTTACATGAAAAATAAGAAACATTAGAGAACATATTAAAAGTAGAAACAAGAAAATTAGGAAACCTTGGATTGATTGTGCAATTGGTAGATATATTTCTTATGCCAAACCTTCATAAGTACATCCTCTTCTTTTTTTGCATCATTTCTTACTTGATAGAATGGGACAGCTGCAGAGCTATGTGGAGGGAAGGGGCTCCAATTGAATCTCATTCGTTGAAATTTTTGTATGCATGGCAAAAGGGGTCCAAGAATTGCTTTAAATCACAATTTCGAATCTCAAATATGACAATATATTACTCCCTCTGTCCCCTAAAGATTGTCCTACTTTCTTTATTAGTTTGTTCCAAAAAGATTAACATATTTTTATATTTAGAAACAATTTAACTTTATGAGATAATGTAAAGCCACACAAATATCTAAGGTTTGTTTTGAACCATACATTTCAAAAGTCTTTACTTTATTTCTTAAACTCAGTGCGAAGTCAAACTAGGAAAATCTTTTTGAGACGGAGAGAGTAATTTTTTAAATCCGTGTAATTCCTGGCTCCGCCATTGGAAGGAATGATGACTAAGTGTTTAACACACACAACGAATTGATATTCTAAAATAGGCATGGATATTGATGCTAGGGTTGGACATTAAGATGGAAACTCGAAAATTGAGGTAACATGACACCATCAAAACTACAATGTTATATTCGCACGTGTTTCTCAAATATCAAATATGAATTCATATATACCAGACCATCAAGAAATGCAGCCAGATATAAACACAATCCATCAATTTCATTTATAAAAGCCCAAGATGAATGGGACCAGATATATCAGAATAGATATAGACGATTCCCGTCTAATTTGAGATTATTATAAGTTCAATATTAAAAAAAAGGGGTACCGTACACCAGGATTATAAAAAAAGGGATAATATAAGCTAGTGTCATTATAAGTAACCGCTTTGTTGCTTTACTGATGAAACCTCGCTTCATGGGCAAAGCCATGCACTTCAAATGAATCTATGCTTCAAGCAATGATACGCAAAGTGATCCAAACAAGAAACAGACAATTCTTTACATTTTATCAAGTGATAAAATTTATTAATGCGGGGGCAAAGTAAGCATCCATATAGGAGAAGTATACAAAAGAGTAGAAAACCTACAAAATAATATGGTTTCTAGTCATGAAATTATACTTAGATTGTAACCTCTACATTGGTCACATTCACTAACAAAATGATTAGGTTCTCTCCAATTTTATCCTTGTATAAATCTTAGAGTCTAGTTCCAAGTCTGTCAAAATGATCTGTTTTGTATGATTGTAACCAAGGGGCTTGAATTGTACTTATTGAAGTTAATGAAAATAACATATTGCATATCTCACAAATCAGTGCCTTATTTGTGTGATACGTATGTTTTTTTAAATGAGTGACTGGATCTTATCTTTTGTATAGGTGATAGCCCCAGTGGCCATGAGTTCAATATTGACAATTATTTACTGGTCATAACTGTGTTAACTTTTTAATGATGACAAAAAGGGAAGATGATCATTGTGCTTACTTTCTTAATGACTTTTGTGGCTAACATAGTTTAATCTTAGTTCAAATTCGAAGTTGTGAGTGCGTGGAACAGGTTACACATGACTTCAAGAACATGGGGTTTGTCATCATCAAAAATGAGGAATTTTTTGGCATTAACACATCTGAGTTTTGATGATTGACGTAAACAAAGTGGACATACAAGGTGCATAAACCCGGTCTAGATACATGTGATAATTGAACAAAGCTAGACACATGGTTGAGACAAAAGCAGAGATTCCAAGCATAGTAAAATGTCTTAAAGAGCAAGAACGCATAGGGTAAATAGAACTGGCCTAAATACATGTTCTATAACAAGGAGGTTGCAGGCAATTTAATAAATGAATTAGGTCCATGTAATTGTTCCATCAAATGGCAGATACAATACAGAGGTGAATGGGTGAAAATAAGTGGATGAATAAACCAGGAGTGAACAGATCAGGTGAAGACTAATAGACACAGAGCAACACATGATGAATGATACAGGTCAGCTAACATGTTCCATCAAATATCTCAAAAACAGGTCAAAGCTAGATGCAAAATATACTAGAGGTGATTTATGGAACAAGTATATGAACATGGTTCAGCTCAGATAATCAGAAGATTTAGAGGCTGGAGTACCAGGTTTGTGAACCAGGTCAGAGAACATGTTCCCTCTCAGACTCTTAGACACAACAACAAGACAAAGTTCACGGGAACATATGCAAGGAACATGTCCAGGAACGTGTTCCTTCTCATAGTCCTACCACGAGTAGGATTTGTGTTTTTATGGGAAAAACTTGGCGTACAAGGTGGAAGGATTTTATGCTACACTTATTAGTATTTTGAACCATATTGAATCAAGATATTTCAGAGTCCTATACGGAAACTAAATATGTTAGGTGTAAGAATCCTAAATCATCTCAAACCCTATTCTACCTTGATAGTCCGTATTAATCAGGGTTTAGGTCAACCACATTGATGAAGACCAAGAACTATAAATATCAAGTCTTACCATGAAGAAACTTACGCACTCACAAAGAGAGAAAATTAGAAACATGAGAAAATCAACCAAGCATCATTGAGAGAGTTCTGATTGTATTAGTGCGACCTTAATACTACGAAGATTATTGAAGGAGTTTTTCTACTGAATAATGTTTTCTAGTTCTTAAGTCTAGATTCTTGTATTAGGTTGTTTATCAAGTTATACATTTATCCACTTTCTGATGTATATAATGAGGGGTTTGTGAGGGTAGGTTGGTCGGAGTTTGGGTGGAAATGGGTTGACATGAAAATGTACTCAAATAGAGGTTGTCGGATTCTTGGGTTTTGCAGACTGGGGTATTGTGGGGGTTACACGGGTAGTTTGGGGTGGAAATGGGTTAAGGCATTTTGTGGAGATTTTCTAGACACGTTGAGAGTTATGTTGGTGATTGGTGTGTGGTAAGGTGGTGGAAACTGATCGGGATAGTAGATTGACGATTTAGGGACTCGACCGGGATGAAGAGGAAAATGGTTGGGGTGTTCAGGTGGTTTTGGGGTATTTCGGTTAATAACCTTTTGTGTGTGGGTTGGGGAAATGTTGTAGTTGATGGTAGTGAAAAGGATGAATTAATTTGGACAAGGATTGGACACGAGGTTGCTATGGACAAGCTCGGGTGCAAACCAAGTGAGGTGGGCCAAATTTGGAGAAGGATTGGACACGAGGTTGCTAAGGACAAGCTCGGGTGCAAACCAAGTGAGGTAGGCCGAAAGGCTGGATAGAACCTTGGCTTGGGTGTAGTTAGACCATAAAAGTTCGAACTAAACTTACACCGAGGGGTTGACCCACGAATGGATTGAAGTTCGGACCATTCGGACTATAAAAGGACCGATGGCCCACAAAAGGAACTAAATTAACCAACACAAAATTGAATAACTTAGCAAAGTTGAGTAAAACGCAAATATATTTCATAAATCTTCAATATCTATTTACATCAACTACATGTCCTATTTATACTAGTTCTTAGAACTTTCTAGAATACAACTAAATAGACACAATACAAGAACCATTCGGCTGAATGGGAAAGGAAAGTGGTTCGGCCGAATTGGGGAAGGGATCGACCAACTCTTCATGTACTCTAGGCCATCCTTTTGTGTCACCCATGTAGATAAGTGCATAAACTAGTTAGTTCAGGAATCATCTCCTTAGGAAACGTTGGAAGCTTCTCCTCTTAGCATGTATCTTGGCCAAATGAAAATGGGAAATGCTTGGCCAACCCTTCATGTTCTCTAGGCCAACTTTTTGTGTCATCCATGAAGATAAGTGCATGAACTAGTTAGTTCATGAATTACGTCCTTGGAATCTTCTTCTTGTAGATGGTTTTTGGCCTTGTCACCTTACTTTATTACACGACATATTAATTATGTCCTAAGGAGGTCTAGTAGTTATTACACGACATACTAATTATGTCCTAAGGAGAGCTAGTAGTTAAGATACGAATTAAAATAATCTAAAAGGAAGTGGTCTCGGCCAAGACCTACATAAAAGCCGAAAATAAACATGTTCCTTCTTGGATCTTCACGTCCAATCTTCAACTCCACTCCATATTCCATTCTATAATACGCATATCACCATAGGATAGTTGGCACTTTTTGGCACTCCTAGCAATTCACCTCGCAGCTCATTTTGGAAGCTTAAGTTCACGGCCTTTATTTTATCAAGCTACCCTTATTTAAAAGAATTTGACCTCAAATTATCTCCATTTATGTAAGGTGATAAATTTCTAACATGAAACGTTGAACTAATACTCCTGTATTCGTTCGGAAGTTCTATCGTGTAGAAACTTTCCCCGATACTATCCAAATAAGGATTCGAATACAAGACAAGAGGTTTCGGCTTCAAACAATGTTCCCAATGAACCAAGGATCTCACCATATCAAAGTCCTTGTCGTAAGTAGAACAATCGAGCCGTGCACCACCCAATTTTTCACTAGAGAAAGAAATGGATCTCTTGCCTTGAATAAGGATGGTACCAACACCAATTCCACTAATATCACTTTCAACTTTAAGTAGATCTTAAAAGTTTGGAATAGGGGCAGAAATGGTACAAACATCTCAAATGAAATGATGATAACAAGTAGCCAAATCTTGGAAACCTTTTACCTTACTTACATTCGTAGGTGCGGGCCAACTCCGGATAGTTTCCACCTTTTATGGATTCACATGAATGTCCTCGAATAATGCTATGTATCCCATGAATGGTTGTAGTACCGTGTGCATGAATCTCATGAAAGAGCTTGGAGTATTACACAACCCAAATGGAAACACGAGCCATTCGTACAAACCATACTTGGCCTTGAAAGCCATCTTCCATTCACCTCCCTCTCGGATCTTCATTTGATGGTTACCACTCCTTAAATCTATCTTGGATAACAACTTGGCCCCACTCAATTCATCCAAGAGATATTTCAATATCGGCATAGGAAACTTGCACTCCACGGTGATGTTATTGACCGCTTGGCTATCAATACACATGTGCCAAATCTCATTTTTCTTTTGCACCAATAAGGAAGGTGTTGTACATAGACTAAAGTCATCTTGGACAATGCCTTCGTCTAGTAACTCCTTGGCCTCTTTCGGATTGTTGTTATAGACTTCTATTGGCGGTAATCTAGGTGCGAGATCATCTGGAAACACATTTATCAAGAGTTCCTTCAAGTCGGCATTTTCATCCGCATCTCCCATAAGACTTTCCTTCTCTTTTCACACCAATGCATCTATAGAACTCCCCTTCTTCGACTCTTCTTCTATCTCCGATTCATTAATCAAGAGGGCCCTGTACTTTTCCATGCGTTTCTTCGCATTTTGGATCTTCATTTTCTTTACCTCACTAGGTGACAATGGTGTCAACCGGATCTTCTTGTTATCCTTTTGAAAATAATTGACATTCTTTTTGCCATCATGTTGTGCTTTCGTATCAATTTTCCATGGTCGCCCTAACGAGATATGACAAGCATCCATAGGTAGGATGTCCCACCATATTTCATCTTCATACCTTCCAATCCGAAAACTAACAAGAGTTTGTTTCATTACCTATAGCCCTTTGTTTTTCTTTATCCATTGGAGAGTATATGGTTTAGGATGGCCGCGGGTAGGCAAGTTCAATTTGTCCACCATCACCACGGAATCCGCATTGGTACAACTTCCTCTATTAATGATCATGTTACACACTTTATCATTCACCTTGCATCTAGTGTAAAATAGGTAATCTCTTTGTGTCTCCTCTTACTCTTCAATTTGAACATTCAACACACTTCAAAGCACTAAACTTTCACCCACCTCCGCAATATCAAATCTTCCTCTAGGTCTTTCTCGACTTCGGGTTCCTCAATAGCAAAGGAATCCCCCCACTCTTGATACTCTTTAATTCATTACCCGAGGGTTAGGACATTTATTTTCAAAGTGTCCTAATCCTTGACATTTAAAACACCTCTTCCTACTTCTATCTACCCCTTTTGTAATCTCAACTTTCTTCCCTTTATCTTTCTCTACACTTTCCTTGCTATACAATGGGTTAGAAAAAAGAGGTACTGCCCTTTTCTTTAACATTAGTGGGTTTTACATAGGATTTTGGGGTACTTTTCTTTTGTTGTTTTTAAAACTTGAGTGCTAAATGACATACGTCTTCAAAGGTGTTATATGTTGCAACTTCAACCTTCTCTTGAATCGCCATGTTCAAGCCCCCAATGAATCGGGCAATGTTTTGAGTCTCATTTTCTTCTAAGTCACAAAGCATGGTGACTTTCTCGAACTCTCGGATGTATTTCTCAACTTTAAGAACTCCTTGATGAAGTTTGTTGAGCTTGAGGTATAGGCCATGTTCATATTCCCTTGGCAAAAACGTTTTCTGCAAAGGTTTTTTTAGTTTGTCCCATGAATCAATCTTGGTTTTCCCATTTCTTCTCCGGCTTGTTTTGAGGTTTTCATACCATACAAAAGAGAATTCCTTCAACTTCAATGTAGCAACCTTAAAACATTTATGATCATCATATTGCCTGTATTCAAAAAGCCTGTCAATGGTCCTTAGCCATTCAAGAAACTCTTCCGGATCCATATTACCTTCAAAGGTTGGAAGTTCAAGTTATAGGCTTCGGTCATCTTCCCTATCATACCTCGAGTTGTCTTGGACATATTCCCTTGTATGCCTTGGGTTGTTTTGTGCAACCTCTTCCTCGAACTCATAATCATTAATCACGACACGCTCCGCAATCTCTCTTCTCAAGAGTTGCATTTTTTCCGCAATAATGTCACTTATGGTCCGCTTAAGTTTTTCGTTCATGTTAGCCATAGCGTAAAGGCGTGGGATGGGAACGGATTGGTCTGATAGCAATCTAATGTACATAAAGAGAGGTTTGTGAGGGTAGGTTGGTCGGAGTTTGGGTGGAAACGGGTTGACATGAAAATGGACTCAAATGGAGGTTGTCGGGTTCTCGGGTTTTGCAGACTGTTTGGGTATTGTGAGGGTTGCACAGGTAGTTTCGGGTGGAAATGGGTTAAGGAGTTTTGTAGGGATGTTATAGCCACGTTGAGGGTTATGTTGGTGGTTGGTGTGTCATAAGGTAGTGGAAACTGATCGGGCCAGTAGATTGACGGCTTAGGGATTCGACCGGGACGATGAGGAAAATGGTTGGGGTGTTCGGGTAGTTTTGGGGTATTTCGGTTAATAACCTTTTGTGTGTGGGTTGGGGAAATATTCTAGTTGATGGTGGTGAAAAGGATGAAGTAATTTGGATAAGGATTGGACACAAGGTTGCTATGGACAAGCTCGGGTGCAAACCAAGTGAGGTGGGTCAAATTTGGACAAGGATTGGACACGAGGTTGCTAAGGACAAGCTCGGGTGGAAACCAAGTGAGGTAGGATGAAAGGCCAGATAGAACCTTGGCTTGGGTGTAGCTAGATCACAAAAGTTCTAACTAAACTTACACCGAGGGGTTGACCCACAAAAGGATCGAGGTTCGGACCATAAAAGGATCGATGACCCACAAAAGGACCAACTAAATTAACCAATACAAAAGTTGAATAACTTAGCAAAGTTGAGTAAAACTCAAATATATTTCATAAATCTTCAATGTCTATTTACATCAACTACATGTCCTATTTATACTAGTTCTTAGACCTTTCTAGAATACAACTAAATAGACACAATACAAGAACCATTCGTCCGAATGGGAAAGGAAAGTGGTTCGGCCGAATTGGGGAAGGGATCGACCAAATCTTCATGTACTCTAGGCCACCGTTTTGTGTCACCCATGTAGATAAGTGCATAAATTAGTTAGTTCATGAATCATCTCCTTAGGAAACGTTGGAAGCTTCTCCTCTTAGCATGTATCTTGGCCGAATGAAAATGGGAAATGCTCGGCCAACCCTTCATGTTATCTAGGCAAACTTTTGTGTCATCCATGTATATAAGTGCATGAACTAGTTAGTTCATGAATTACCAACTTAGAATCTTCTTCTTCTAGATGGTTCTTGGCCTTGTCACTTTACTCTAATACACGACATATTTATTATGTCCTAAGGAGATCTAGTAGTTATTACACAACATACTAATTATGTCCTAAGGAGAGCTAGTAGTTAAGCTAGGAATTAAAATAAGCTAAAAGGAGGTGGTCTCCAAGACCTACATAAAAGCCGAAAATAAACATGTTCCTTCTTGGATCTTCACGTCCAATCTTCAACTCCACTCCATATTCGATTCCATATTACACATATCACCATAGGATAGTTGGCACTCCTAGAAATTCACCTCGCGGCTCATTTTGGAAGCTTAAGTTTGCGGCCTTTCTTTCATCACTTTCATAGAAGCAATTGTAATAGGTATAAATAGTTAGTTAATTTTAACTTCAAGTTGGGGATCAACTTGGAGTGGGCTCGATAGTATGGATAGATTGTTGAGATAGGAATTATTGTTTATAGTTCTTAGGTTACAGAGTTTGTAACTTGAAATTGCAGAGGCTCACTTTGTAGTAGAGTTGGGGATAAATCCTACAGAGGTGTAAGTCGTGGTTTTCACTGCCCTAGTGAGCTAGGTGGTTTCCATGTAAAAATATTATGTCCTTACTTTATTGTTCTTTATTATTCTACAAACGCTACACATAGAATAGGTAGGGTACCGTGTTTCATCCTATAGGCAAAAATTCGGTATCACATAGGATAGAAATCTATGAGTGTAGTATATGACGAGGGTTGGCCGTACGAATACCACTTATACACTAAACCGTTAATAGTTTGAATACAACAATAAAGTCAAAATGTACAAGGTTCAAGCTTAAGTTTAAGAAATCTCTATCTACTCAGATTCATCTCAAGAAATCAAGCAGTGTGAAGGAAAGAGAAAATAAGTACTTTAGGTAAGTGAGGCAACACAGAATAATATAGTAAAATCATATTCAAATGTTATTCAATGCAGGACCTTTCCATCATCGGTACACACATATTCGAACATTAACGAATCCTGACCCATGAGGGACTCGAAAGGTCCATAGACCACCCATAATCATTTTCTTTGGGTTCCTTAGCCATTATTTGTCTCACAATACCCGACTCTAACTACTCGAGTCATATAAACGAACTTCCCCTCGGATCCACATATGTATCCTCCGTATATAATGCATGAGATACCATAATAAGTATTAATATGACATGCAAAACAACAAGAAGTCAATATATACAATAAAGATCAATCTTTAATCAATATAAGCCATAATGGTCTGACCTTTAACCAATTTCATAAAAAAGGTACAATCTTTTAGTTTTTTTCCCACATTTTAATGAGTATTTAGGAGTGATGAGTAACATAATATCAGATAAGATTGGCATATAATCATAAAGATAGAAAAGTATGGGCTTCATACCCCAATCACATATCCATAGTAGTACTATTTATCAGCTAATGCCCAAAGAATGACATTTAGACCGGACAATATAATTTATATGGCGCAAATATCGATAACATATCACCAGTACCCGATAAAAGTGCTTGTCACCTCACAAGTATCGGGACCCCCTTATTATCCCCACAACACCTATTTACTTAGTTTATTTGGCCACGACGCTTTAAATAAGGTTCAAGAACTCAACTTTCCTGGAATAGAAGTCTGATAGACACAACAAAACTTTGACTTTGCATAATGCCTCTGAATGGCCAAATCTATTCAAATATGGAAAGTACATCAACACATAATTCTAAAGACACACATATTTCTACATGGAAGTTTCGGACCCAAAACGTCACCCAAAAATAAGATTCTGAGCCTCGAATGGTAAAATAGGAAAACAACCCCAAAATTACTTTACCCAAGGTTTATGAAGTCTAAATACCAAAAATTAACTCAATCCGACTACAAATCCAAGATTTATTTGAAGAAATCTCCATTTTTAACCTAGGGTTTAAAATCTTCAATTTCAAGTCTCAAATCATAAATCCTAGAATGAAAATCCTTAATAATTGAAGGCATAATCGTAAAATGATGATTAGAACTTACCCACTTGAAGAATCTTGAAGAACCCTTCAAAAATCACACGAATCCGAAGTCTAGAGCTCAAAATGTGAAAAAGGGAAATGAAGTTTGGGCTTAGATATTTATTCAGTGTCAGAGGTCCTCGCAAATGTGAGCCCTTTTCTCGCAAATGCAGACCCCAGGTCACAAATGCGGAGATGCCCAGACCCGACCCACGTCGCAGTAGCGAAACTGACCTCGCAAAAGTAGACCTCAAAATTACAAGCTTAGCATCACAATTGCGATGAAACCTGATACCTGAAAACCAGCCAACTCTCTAAACTTTGATCTGACACTCAAAACTAATCCAAGACCTTCCGTGTCATCTCCCAATCTGGGGGGTATGGCCGACACCCGGTGCCGTACTTACTCGAGTGTACCACTCTGAAATAAGACATCTGGTCATATAGGAACACCAGCGAACAAGGCCTTAACAAACATCTTCTAAATAACCATACAACCAACACAAGGGAAGGGCGACAAGGCCGCAATCTATAAGTAAGAAATGTAATCTAGGCATCTAAAGCTGAAGAAGGATAGCCATCACAAAACATATGAATATATATACAAGGCCGACCAGACCATATTACAAGTTAACATACTAAAAACAAGACCAGCAAGGCCTTATATCACTACTAGAAAAACCAACCAAGTCTACAAGCCTCTACGAGTAACAGAATTATCATATGGTCCAGACAGGGCCCCGACCTACCCATTATCTAAATATATACATAGGACATAACTCAAAACATCTTACTCGAAAGCTCTGAAAGAAGCGAAGCTTACCAACCAACCGCTGAGACTCAATAAGCTCCTACTGGGAGGTCTATCTAGGCTTCTACCTGAACCTACAACATGAAATGTAGCGCCCCCGGCAAAAAGGATTTCAGTATGAATGAAATGTATCTCTATGTAAGGCATGAATAACAATATCAAAAGATAAGTTGTAAAGTAGGGCATAAGAAACAACCCGATAACCTAACTTGCCCCTCGAGGCGAATAAGGAAACTTTGAAACAATTTCTACGACTTATGTACATACATATATATTGTGCTATACATTCTCGCCCTCCAGTTATAGCCCAGTGTGTTATATACATACTTCCTCGCCCTCCAATTTTATCCCGGGGTGTTATCTTTCGCGCCTCTCTTTCCTTATAGTTAAGAATATACTTACTTGCCCTCTTGTTATAGGCTAGGGATTTATAAACTGAAAAGTTCTCCCGACAAGGGACAAACAGCTCAAGAATAGAATATGTACTTAGATATGTTTTCTTTGGAAACCGATATATAGTTTGGAATTCATGCTTTGAAAGAAGGGTTAGCCATTACATACCTTAATCACCTTAGTTACGATGGTCTCATGGATTCCAGCCAACACTATGGATGATACTCTATATCATATGAATAACGTGGATCATAATCGGATTAATAAACTAAGAATCAAATCGCTACGACATTCTATCAAACACTTGGAGTGTATAAGTTTCTTGTCATCCTTTCATGGCAATCTAACACTACCATATTCTCTCATTTAACCACAACATAACTAATGTCACAACCATCCATACTTCACAACTTCCAACCATAAACACCTCAAGGAACTACTCAAAACTATCCAGCCATCACAACCTCTCAATCATGAAGTTTAGCCTAAGTTTTACAAGTTACCTTTAGCAATTCAATTAGCTAGACAAAGATAAGCTAGAGAACGTATAGGATTAGTAAAACTTTACCTCAAACAACAAGAATATCCTCTGCAACAAGCTCTCCTTTAAATTGAAAGAACCCATAACTCATCATACAACTGGTGATACCCAAATGTCAAATCAATATTCGAGAAGTACTTAGTACTCTGCGATCGATCAAATAGATCATTGATCCTCGAAAGTGAATATTTGTTCTTGATAGTAACTTTATTTAGTTATCGATAATCAATGCACATCCTCAGAGAACCGTCTTTCTTGCGAACAAACAACACTGGTGTGCCCCACGGTGAAGTACTAGGCCTGATAAAGCTATTTTCCTATAGATCCCGCAACTAATCTTTCAACTCCCTTGGCTCACCAGGAGTCATTCTATAAGGAGGGATAGATATACGATGAATGTCTTGAAGAACTTCAATAGTAAACGCGGTCTCTCTTTCTGGAGGAATACCCGAAAGTTCATATGGAAATACATTTGGGAAGTCATTCACAACAGGAACAGACTAAAGGGTCGGAGGCTCTATATCTGCATCTCTGACTCATTGTAGGTGATAGATATAGCCTTTAGAAATCATCTTTCTTTCCTTTAGGTAGGAAATAAATCTTCCCTTAGGCGTAGTCGAATTACTCTTAGGCACTGCACAATCTCAGTAGACTCGTCTAGCCACAATCGTCTCACCGACTAGCATAGCCACTTCATATGACTTGGATAATAAATCTGGCTCTAATCAAAACTTACTAGCAATAAAGGGAATAACGAATGACAAAATGGAGCCAGAGTCTCTTAATGTATATACATCATAGGTAAAGACTGACAATATACATGTGAAAATATTTGGAGATGACTCTAAGTTCTATCGACCCAATAGAGCATACATGTGATTCTGACCACCGCCTGAACTAGATGCCCCTCCTCTGTCTCTAGCTCTACCTACTAAGGTTTGTGGTCCACTACCTGGCGGATGTACAGTCAATTAGGAAGTTGTTGTCAACCTTGTCGGCTGAGCCGGATCACCTCTACCTCTGCTCAAACACTGACGCATGTAATGACTAGGGCGTCTACACTAATAACACGTATCTGAACCCTAATGACACTGTCCTGGGTGTACCTTACCGCACTGACCACAAGGTAGCAAAGAGACCTCACCTGACTCGAACTTGCTCTCCCATGAAAACTAGAAGCCCTCGAACTCTGACCTGGTCCAGACTGTATTATATCTTGTCCCCTGAAACTAAGGTGGGGCACTACTAGTGAATGAAATGATAAGTATTTTGCATATTTTAAATACTAAAGCAATTTTAATCATTTTAAAGAATGTTATGTAACCCGTAGGTCAACCATATTCTACAGATCCTTACTATCGGGGTGCTAACACCCTTTCTGGGGAATCTCTAGAACCCTTACCTCGACTCTGGTTTAGATAGGATTTTTCAAACTTTACGGGGATTAATAATAATAATTGTGTATCCCCAAAAGAGGTTATGGACTAGTATCATATTACAAGAATTATGACATTAAGTATAATAGGATTTTATAAGTCGTAGGGATTTAAGTGAACCAGGATCGAGAATTTAGTTGCGCATCTTAGTGGAATATTACGTGTTGTTTTATCAGTCAGCGGTGCACTGACTCAGTTGGAGAAAAGGATCGCTGGCAGCATGAAAGCTTCACCAGAATCCACATGCTCTCTTCTCTTCTATAAAACTTAATTCCCTTTCCAATTTCTGTAGAACTCTTTCTCTAAGAAGAGATTTTACACCTCAGAGTTAGAAGGACTGAGTCTCAATTGAAAATCACTGGGAGTTCTCGGTCAAATTGGGGATTTCCGTAAGCTTCTGCAGAAGAAATTCAGAGCTTTTTGAACCTTAAATCGAGTCCTTAAACAATCCTAGAGACTCAGAAACCAAGCCGAAGATCTTGGGTGTAAGGAGTTGTGGCTTAAGTCGATTTTTGGGTCCTGTTTCTGCGGTTTTTGCTTGTCGGAAACTGTTTTGGGCAAAAGGTTTTCCGACAATTCTCTCAAATTCTTGAAAAGTTAAAAGCCCACCCCTCTTTGGTTTGGTTTCCAAAATTTGGATAATTGGTTTGGAGGTTATCTTTCCTACACTTCGGGTCTAGGTACGAGGGACCCTCGATATTTTTGAGGTGTTTCAAAATCCACCATTGCACTAGTAGGTTACACCCTAGGAAATACCTATGTAGTTCGGCATTGACATAAAGCTCTGTATATGTCGGCAGAGATGACAGGGACTAGGTCAAATTATTTGGCTTCCCTGTCATGAAAGATAGCATGAGTGACATAAATGACACGGGAATCTATGTCTTGGTGTCGTTCTTTGGGAAAGACCATGGTTCCTATTAGGCATATGGCAAAGGCTAGGGGTCATGTGGCTTCCCAATTGGCGTAAGACCCAAAATTCACAAAGTGTTCTAAATACCCCCTCTTAGACACAAAACGGTTGTAGAGATCCCTAAAGGCTACGGTTGGACCAAATATCCAATTGGCACAGGCTAGGGATAGGAACCTCATTATCTCATCGAGAGTGGGTGTATGGGGGTACTAGAAGGTTATGGTCAGGTTTCTTCCTCCTTATCATACATGTCTCCTTGCTATCTATGCAATCTCTGATCTCCTATAAGGTTAGGGTAATCTCAAAGCCTCTGAACCTAAACACCATTCTATCACAATCCCAACAATTTGTAAGGACCTATAATAGTTCCTTATTCCCTTTCATAGTCATAAGAGAGTGTAGGTATCCTAGACATTTCGTTACTTCTCTCTGTTATAGGGCTTCTAGCCACGACCACCAAAACTCAGGTGCTCAAGTGCTTTTAAAACCATATCGAACTTCAGGTTGGTATGCATATACAAAACAAAGAACGATTAATCCCCCCCCCCAAAGGACAATGGTTTATTACCTAAGGCAAATCATATTTCCTTATTACAATTAGTTTGATTCAATGTCCTCGGGTCATATACCGTCAAGACACGAGGTATACACCTAATGCGTCCAGATTTATATAAAATATCTAAACCCGTCTAGGTAAGCATGCGCTAGTTCAATAGGAATTTGGCTTCGCTCTATCCTAGAAAAACTAGAGTGGTTTTGCAAATGACTAGGGACCCGAGTGGACTACTCAGGATGAACCATTTTCGACTATTGGACGACCGCGAACCAATTTTGTCTTCAATGTGTTCTAAGGAAAGTAAATTTGTTTTTTACTAGAGGACGATTGCAAAACCGCATAAATCCTCTTTGTACTCTGATGCAAGTGTGTGTTCATGCCATTTGGCAGAATAATGAGATGCATGAATGTAATTTATAATTTGCGAAAACTAAACACATAAGAAATTTATATCATTTAAAACATGTTTGTATTGGAACCCGTATGGTTAGAACCTAGATTTATCCCCAACAAAGTAGCCACCTGTTATGGTTCAGTTTTATGCGAGACATAAATGCTACTAAGAGGTTGTTGGTGCTCTAACTCGGATATTTATTTTTAGAGTCACCACCTAATTTATAGGTAAATAAAGAAAATTGAGTAAAAAAGATTTCTTCAAAACACTCTGAAAAATTCTTTTAAAACCAAAGTCGAAAGTCAGTTTTCTTGTCCATGTATTTTCATCCCATTTCCTTCTCACAACAGTCCGAGTCCTAATTCTATGTTAAAACTCAGGTTTTTAACGTTAAAAAACAGTCCATCTTTTTACCGAAACATGCCAAGTTCTTCAAGACTAAAAATCCATTTGAACTATGCTTTTATTTTTATTACACAAAAATGTTACAAGTTCCATTTTTTTATCCAATTTAAAAATAGTTTTCTTCCTTTCAATGACTCTATTGTAAACGACGTATGTATCGTTTTTCCTATCCTAAGTCCCAACCATAACGATTCCAATAATATATAGCAAGTATTTATTTATACAAATGTCACATACAATACATATATATGAGAATGGAAATGAGATAAGTTTAGGCTATCTCTAATGCCAAATGACGCTCGTAAACAATCAAGCGAGCTAAACTCCCCATGCTGACTGCCTTTTGGCTCAAGGCATCCGCCACAACATTGGCCTTACCTGGATGGTACAAAATGGTCATGTCATAATCTTTCAACAACTACATCCATCGATGCTGCCTAGAATTCAAATATCTGATTGAACACGTGTTGAAGACTGCGGTGGTCGTTATACACCTCGCAATGAACTTCATACAAGTAATGCCTCAAAATATTCAAAGCAAACACAACAGCAGCCAACACTAAGTCATGAACAAGATAATTTTTCTCGTGTGCCTTCAACTGCCTTGATGCATAAGTTATAACCATACCCTCCGGCATCAACACACAACTCAAACCAATCCTCAAAGCATCATAGTAAATTGTAAAGTCATTCCCCTCTACAAGAAGGGATAAAATCGGGGTTGTGGTCAAAAGAGACTTGAGCTTTTGAAATCTCTCCTCACACTCGTCGAGCCACTAGAAAGGCACCTCCTTCTAAGTCAAACGCGTCAGATGAGAAGCGATAGAAGAGAATCCCTTGACGAACCGACGATAGTAGCTAGCAAGACCCATGAAACTCTGAATCTCTATCACAGAAGTTAGTCTAGGCCAGTTCCTGACTGCCTCTATCTTCTTATGGTCAACCATAATCCCAACCTTGGACACCATGTGCCCCAAGAATGCCACAGAACTCAACCAAAACTCACACTTCGAGAACTTAGCATACAACTTTTTCTCCTTCAAAATCCCAAGAACCACTCTCAATTGATGCTCTTGATCCTCCAGACTCTTCGAATATATCAGGATGTCATCAATAAACACAATAACAAAAGAATCTAAGTATGGTTTGAATATTCCATTCATCAAATCCATGAATGTTGTGGGGCCATTGGTAAGCTCGAATGACATCACCCAAAACTCATAATGCCCATAACAAGTCCGGAAAGCCGTCTTGGGAACATCCTCAGCCAGGATCTTCAGTTGGTGATACTTGGACCTCAAATAAATCTTCGAAAACACAGAAGCACCCTGAATCTGGTCGAACATATCATCAATACACAGAATCAGATACTTGTTTCTAATACTGACCTTGTTCAACTGTTTGTAATCAATGCACATACGCATAGTGCCATCCTTCTTCTTCACAAACAAGACAGGAGCACCCCATGGAGATACACTTGGTCGAATGAAGCCCTTACTCAGCAAATCTTGAAGTTTCTCTTTCAACTCCCTCAACTCTGTTGAAGCCATACGGTACGAATGGATAAAAATAGGTCGAGTACCTGGCTCAAGATCAATACAAAAGTCAATATCTCTGTCTGGTGGCATACCAGGTAAATCTGAAGGAAAGACCTCCGCAAACTCACTAACTACCAGAACAGAATCAAGGGAAGGGGACTCTGCACTAGTATCCCGAATATGCACAAGATAAGCCAAAAAACCCCGATCCACTAACTTCCTAGCCTAAATATAACAAATCATTTTCCTAGAAGCATGGCTAAGAGAGCCTCTCCACTCTAACCTCAGAAGACCAGGCATAGCTAGCGTGACCATCTTGGAATAACGGTCCAGAATCGCATGATATGGTGACAGCTAATCCATCCCCAATATAACATCAAAATCCAACATATCTAAGATAACCAGATCTACCCAAGTGTTATAACCTATGAAAGTAACTACACACATGCAATATACTCTATTAATAATCATATAATCACTAAGTGGTGTAGACACACGAATAGGAATATCAAGCATATCATACCACATCTCTAATTTAGTAGAAAAATAGGCAGACACATAAGAGAAAGTAGACCCTGGATCAAATAACACAGTAGAAGCTCGATGATCGACTGAGATGATACTTGTAATGACTGCGTTTGATGCCTCAGCCTCTACTCTACCAGGGAATGCATAGCAATGAGTGCGCCTTGCCTTGAATTGAGTACCCTACTGTCCACCTCGACCCAAATGAGCTCCAAATCTCCTCAACTGAGATCCACCATGACCAGGCTGATAGCCACCACGCCCGACTAAGATCCTCCCCCTTTTGTCTGAATACCACCTCTAGATGTCTGTCCTGGGGTCCTAGGTGCACGAGAGCCACCCAAAAACTACCTAGGGTAATCTCTCCTGAAGTTCCCAACCTCTCCACAAGTATAACAAGCTTTGGTCGCTGAGGGTTGCTGAATAGAGATAGAAGAAAATGAGTTGTCATGGTCTGAATACCGAGACTGAGAACCCCTATATGATTGGCCCCCACTATGTCCATCAGTAATATGAAGGGCTACCTTAACCGGTTGACTAGGCTGTGACTGATGATATCTCTCCTGATAACCATAACCACGGGAAGTAGAACCAAGAAACTGTCTATAGCGCCTAGACCTCTTGTCGGGCTCATATTTGGGCAACTTATCCCTCACATTCTCCACCAACCTAGCATGCTCAGCAACGGTCTCAAAATAGGCTCTAGAAGCCACCAATTGCAGTGTAGCCAACTGGAGTGGAATAGTCAACCCTCTAACAAAACATCTCACTCACTCTGCCTTAGTAGGAAGCAACGACGCTGCATAACGCGATAAGGAATGGAATCAAGTCTCATATTGTGCCACTGAAGAACTCCCCTAATCAATCCTCTGAAACTCATCTCGCTTGCTCAAACGCAAGCTCAAAGGTACATACTTCTCAAGAAATACTCTAAGAACTGAACCCAAGATAATGGAGGCGTCCCTGCAGGCAAGCAATTAACATATGTCCTCTAGCACTGCTTCACGTCACCTCTAAGTTGAAGGGCCACAAAACTAACTCCATAAGTCTCAACAATACCAATAGTATGCAACCTCTCATGACTACTCACTATAAACTCATATACGTCCTCCTCAGGCTGACCAAAGAACTCCGAAGGCTTTATGTTCGAAAAGTGCTCCCAAATCTTCCACTCTCACACTTTAACTTGGGCTTAACACAACAAAAGCAAGACTTTAAATAATAAGCTTAACATAATAAAAGCAAGACTCAATTAATAAGCTTAACAAAACAAACGCATATTACATAGTTAATAATAATAATCTTAACACAACAAAATCAAGACTTTAAATACCCATCCCGGGCCCACGCCACCAAGACTCGAACTGTATTACACAAAACCCAAGATAACATACTAGACAATCATATCCTTAAATTAATTAAAAATCTATTCACATTTGAACCCTCAATTGGACAATAATCAAAAGCCCCAATTTGAAACCCTAGAAATTTCCCCCAATTGAAAACATGCTTCTATCACCAAATTAAGACTTATAACATGATAATAAAACATAATCCACTCCTAACTCATGATATTAATATCATTCAATCCATAAACCCCCATTAAAACCAACCATACAACTCTCTTAATCTCACAATATGCAAAACCCATCTTCCCCAATTCAAACAATAAGCTAAACCACCATTAATAAGGTTAAAATAATAAAGTTAAAGCAAAAAGGGAAAGAATTCATTACCTCAAGGTGGGAAATGCTCACAATTAACTTAAATAACCCTAGAGCGGCGCTGGTTTTGAGAACACACTATTTTGGGAAAGAAAATCTGACCTAGAATTATATACAGGACACCTAAACAGTGATCCACCTCGAGGAATCAACTCCGTTGGAGCAGACCCGCCGCAGCGAAAAAGCCTTCGCCATAGCGGATGTCACTTGACACCTCATACCTCGCCATCGCGGACCCGATTCTGTTGTGGCAGAACTTCTCATTTTCCTAACTTTCACTTCGGTGAGCCAACCTTCCGCCGAGGCGGACCCGCCGGAGCAGATAATGGTTCTGCACTGGCAGACACCAGACACAGTTGTGAAATAAAGCCAAAAACCTCTATTCGACACCCGAAATACTCCCGAAACCCCCAGGACACAAACCAAACATGCTCATCTATGGTAAATAGTGCTACGAACTCGCTTGTACCCTATGATTTCACAAATAACCGAGCTAATACATACTTTTCTAAAGAATTGTCCCAGACAACCAAAACCCAAACTTTACAAACAAGGTCAACAAATACATCTGATTGCCTCAGGAAGCGAACCGATGACTCGACTAATTCATAAATGACCCTCTAGAACTACCGGAAGAGACGGAATTCGGAAACAAAGCCATCTAGCCACAAGTCAACTTTGAGTCAAACTAACCAACTCTAAGTTTCCAGACTTGGGCTTTTTCATCCGAAACTCATATAAATGGACTTTGGAATCCGTGCAACTCATCCCCGTACATCACAAACCTCACAAAGAGTCTACGGGAAGGGTCAAATAAGCAAATAATGGCCTTTAGCAAGAAACGACCAGGTGGGTCGTTACACAACTACAATTGTAAAATACAAGTGTACATGTTTTTGAAGTTGGACGTCTCTTTTTTAATTATGTTTCTGAAATTGAACGTCTCTTCCTGGAATCCATCTAGCAGATACTTGAAGAACCTTTAGGCTACACATGCTACTATAGGAGAACAAAATATATGGAGTTGCAAATATTCCTCCAATTCTATAACTAAACTAGCAAGCTTGAACTGCAATGAATGACCTTTTGTACCTTCACGACCGGCAGCTAAGAATTTATCCAGAATAATGATCACCAACTAGTCAAGGAGAGTACTTATTAAGTTTGAATGCTTGTAGTAAAAGGGAATGGAAGATTTATGGACACCAATTTAGCTAGAGGTGGTAAAATTAGCCCACAAAAACATAATCCGCTCAACCCGTCTAAGTTTGGCCGGGCTATTGACCCCCATCTATTAGCTCAGCCCTATTAGCGAATATTCTCAGAATATTCTCCGTATATTTTGTAATTATGATAGATGTATAATTAAGGTAACTTAGGATTCTAATTGTATTAGGAATCAACCTTTGTAAGGTAAGTTAGGATTCGTACCATATTAGGAATCAACCTTGTACAACTATATATATTGTGAATAATGAAAGGAATCCCCAAGGGAAATTATTCTATCTTTCATGGTATTAAGAGCCTAAAACCTAAATCCTTTCTCTTCCTCATTCTCGGCTAAAATCAAAAAAAAAAATTCTTCCTCCCTTTTTCTGCGAAACCAGAAAATTCCCTTCCCTCGGCAGGCGGCAACCATGTCTTCCCCCACAAATGCCGATTCATCCACTGGCACACTTGACAACCCCCCTCAACGTTCAGTATCTTCTTTTCATCCGGCATTCGCCGTTAACAACATCAAGAATTTTATCCCTATAATTCTTGACCAAGAAGACTGTCAATATTCCATGTGGATGGAACTATTCTACATTCATGCATGTGCAAATAACGTGCTCGATCATATTGACGAATCTGTTCCTCGTCCCATCAATGTTACAAACTCAATCTGGCATCGTCTTGACGCTATCGTCAAACAATGGATCTACGGCACCATCTCCAAAGACCTGTTGTGCACTATCATGAAAACAGGTGCTACGGCACATGAACTTTGGGTCCGGCTAGAAGAAATCTTTCAGGATAATAAAAATACTCGGGCCGTATATTTGGAAGAGCAATTCAATAATACCCGCCTCGAGAATTTTAACAATATGTCCGAATATTGTAAGCAACTGGAACTCATAACCGATCAACTATCCAACATCGGGACTTCTGTTTCAGAAACCAAGATGGTGCTTCAAATTATTGCGGGTTTACCAAAAGGTGAATATGACACACTCGCAACAATGATTCAACAAGCCGACCCTCTCCTAAGTTTCAACAAGGCACGTTCACAACTATTGTTGGAAGAAACTAGACATGCTAAACAAGAGGAACATAATCAAAAGGCGTTAGCCGTTGACGGGATGGCAACACCTGCGGCCAGCAGCAACCAGCCATCACAGCATGTCCAGCAGCAGCAGCAGCAGCAAGCCAATGGCGGAGGTCGTGGAGGCAGAGGTCACAATAATAAATGCAAGGGCCGCGGAAAAGGCCAACGCAACCGGTGGCGGACGGATCGGACAAGAAGAATCGCAGCAGCAGCAGTGGTCCAACCCGGCGGCAGCGGTGGCTCAACCAAGCCAGAACCGGGCCTCGCCCGCATGCCCTTACCCGGCGCGGGGGCCGGTTCCAGCAGCCTTGGTCGGCCCGGCCTCTTGGGCCCGCCCCGGCCACCGAGCAGCCCACCAGCAGCAGCAGTAGCACCACCTGGTTGCGGTCCGGCGAAGCGAAGCAAGAATCGCAATAGCAAGCACTCTACAAGAGCGGCTCGGCAGCCGGCCCCGACCGATTTGGGCCGAGGCCTACACCACCGTGAACCTTCAACAGCCCGACGACAATTGGTACATGGACACCGGAGCCACTTCTCACCTCACTCGGTCGTCAGGTAACCTATCTCAGCTACGTCGGTTAAAGTGTCCTCCATTTATTACTGTCGGTAATGGTCATCGCATTCCAATTAAGGGTTACGGTAACACACACACCAAACATCCACACCCGCCTTTCTCCCTAAACCACGTCTTATACACACCTAACATCATTAAAAACTTAATCTCTGTTAGAAAATTCACTAGCAATAATTCTGTGTCTGTCGAATTTGACCCTTTTGGTTTTTCTGTGAAGGAACTCAATACGGGGAAAATTCTTACACGCTGCAATAGTGTGGGAGACCTCTACCCATTCACTCAATCTTCCGCTGTCAAACCGCAAGCACCTTTATCCCTTGCGGCGATCTCTCCCTCCACTTGGCACAACAGACTCTGACACCCCGGAGACCCAGTTTTTAATTTTCTTAGGACTTCTAAGCGCATTCAATGTAATAATGGAAAAATTGACCAACACTATTTTTCTTGTCCACAAGGCAAACATACTCGTCTTCCATTTATGTCATCAAACAATGTTACTTTTTCTCCCTTTGATATTATTCATGCTGATATGTGGACATCTCCGATTGTTAGCTCTTTGGGTCATAAATTCTATCTAGTATTCTTGGATGATTTTTCACATTTTGTCTGGATTTACCCACTGAAATTCAAATCTGAAGTTTTTGCAAAATTCCTCGAGTTTCAAAAATTCATTAAGACATAATTTGAAAAACCTATTAAATCATTCCAATGTGATAATGGACGTGAATTTAATAACTCGGCATTTCACAATTTCTGTTCTAAACAAGGCATGGTTTTCCATTTTTCTTGTCCCTATACTTCTTCCCAAAACGGAAAAATTTGAAAGAACTATACGTACCATCAATAACATGGTCCGCACACTTCGTTTCATGCACTGCCTACCCCCCCTTTTTGGGTCTATGCTGTCAAAATGGTAGAATCCCTTCTAAATATTTTACCAACTAGCACACTCCAAAACAAGTCCCCTACCGAAATCTTATACCGTAGGTAGCCATCATATGATCACCTACGTATTTTTGGATGCTTATGCTGCCCCAACATAGCCTGCACTGCACCCCACAAACTTGCCCCTCGCACTCTGCCATATGTCTTCCTTGGTTTGTCTCCTAATCATTGGGGCTACTTATACTATGACATTTCCACTCATAAAATCATCATCTCCCTTCACGTCACCTTTAACGAGACAACCTTTCTTTTTTCAAACCTTCGACAATTCCAGAAAACGGATTACATTTTTCTCGATGAGTCTCCTATGTCTCCTCTACTCCAGTCGATGTGTCTCTGGCAAAGGACAGCACCGCTGCCATCTGTTCCGGCAATGGACACTACTCTGTCCCCACCACTGCTGCCTCCAGTTCCCTGCCATCAACCTACTGCACCCCCCTCAGTTTCTCCTGCACCACCAGAAGACAGTCCCACAGCCTCCCAGTCCCACAGCCTCCCAGTCCCACGGTCCGGCCCAAAAAGGCCCGATGGCTGCGCCCATTGGTCCAGACCCAGTGGACCAGCAACCTCACAGTCCCGACCCACCACCACTGCCTTCTCATCGCATGAAGACTCATGCACAATACGGGATCTTCAAATCCAAGGTTCACTTCAATCTCTCCACACAAACCTTATCACCCATTCCAAAAAATCCAAAACTAGCAAAACTGGACCCAAATTGGAATGCGGCCATGTGCGAGGAATTTAACGCTTTAACCAAGCAGACCACTTGGGATTTGGTACCTAGACCAGCTGGTGTGAATGTTATCCGGTGTATGTGGCTATTTTGTCACAAGTTCAGAGACAGTGGTGACTTAGAGAGGTATAAGGCACGACTAGTTGCCAATGGCACTAATCAGCAGGAGGGTATTGATTGTGGTGAGACATTCAGTCCAATTGTTAAATCGGCCACTATTTGAATTGTTCTCAGTATTGCTATGGGCATGCATTGGCCGATTCATCAGCTTGATGTCAAGAATGCGTTTCTTCATAGAGATTTGAAAGAGACCGTGTATATGCATCAGCCTCCTGGCTTAGTTCATCTGGCAGCTCCGCAATTTGTGTGTCGTCTCAGGAAGTCATTATATGGATTGAAACAGGCACCCCGCGCTTGGTATGATCGGTTCGCCATGTATCTTCTGCAAATTGGTTTTGTATGTAGCAGGTGTGATACCTCTCTCTTCACTTTTCACCGAGGTAGCAGCACTGCATATTTGCTATTATATGTCGATGACATTGTTCTTACTGCCTTATCTGATGGGTTGAAGAATGAAATCATTGCTCTACTCAAAACTGAATTTGTTATGACTGACTTGGGCAAGCTAAGTTATTTTTTGGGTATATCGATGACCAGATCTGCAGCCACTATGATCCTATGTCAACATAAGTATGCAGAAGAGATAGTGTACAAGGCCAAGATGGCAAATTGTAAAATTATGCCAACTCCGGTGGACTCAAAATCCAAGCTTAGTGCCAATGACGGTGCGCCAGTTTCTGATCCCACTCTATATCGGAGTCTAGCAGGTGCTCTTCAGGATCTTACATTCACTAGGCCTGATATTGCAGATGTCGTTCAGTAGGTGTGTATGTTCATGCACGACCCCGGAGAGTCCCATTTTGCCTCCCTCAAACGTATTATCAGATATGTTAAGGGCACATTGACTTTGGTTTACATCTATACACCTCTGCCCCAACCAAGTTGCTAGCCTACACGGATGCAGATTGGGCAGGATGCCCTGACACACGTCGCTCCACCTCAGGGTACTGTGTATTTCTTGGGGATAATGTTATCTCATGGTCCGCCAAGCGGGAGGACACGCTATCCCGTTCGAGTGTTGAAGTAGAATATCGCGGAGTTGCTAATGTCGTCGTGGGAGATCTGTTGGCTCCGAAATCTTCTTTTAGAGCTCCAGTGTCCATTACGCAAGGCGTCTATAGTCTATTGTGACAACATATCTGCTATCTATATGTCTCATAATCCAGTCCAACATCATCGGACTAAGCATATTGAGATGGATATCCACTTTGTGCGAGAGAAGGTTGCCTGTGGTCAGGTCAAAATTTTACACATGCCTTCCTCTTATCAGTATGCAGACATTTTCACAAAGGAACTACCGCGACAACTATTCACCGACTTCCGATCCAGCCTTAGCATTCGGCCTCCTCCCGCTCCGTCTGAGGGGGAGTATTAGCGAATATTCTCCGTATATTTTATAATTATGATAGATGTATATTTAAGGTAACTTAGGATTCTAATTGTATTAGGAATCAACCTTTGTAAGGTAAGTTAGGATTCGTACCATATTAGGAATCAACCTTGTACAGCTATATATATTGTGAATAATGAAAGGAATCTCCAAGGGAAAATTATTCTATCTTTCAAGCCCAACTCATTTCAACTAATCAAAAGTTTGGGTAATATGTAGCCTAAATTGACTCATAATAAATCTTGTGAAAATATTCTCAAAATATTTTTTATTTGATATGTTATATATAATCACAATAAAGAAAAATAATAATTTTATAAGGTACTAAAATATTATAAAAGAACAAATAAAGCAATTAAAAGTTAGGAAGAATTGGGCGGGTTGAGTTATGACCGGCATTTTAGCGCATTTCGGCCCAACCCGTTTCATCCCAAGTAACTTTTGGGCGGGTCAATAACCCGTCAATTTATTGACTCAGACCATTTTAATCCACCCAAATGCAGCCCAACCGCCCATTTGACACCTCTAAATTTAACATAAGAAGAAAATAGTAAAAATCGTCCTTATACAATTAGAAATTGAGCAACTTTAACATCTATTAAACTTTTGATCTAATATTACTCATGCTATTAGAAAACAATTTTCTTTTTACCCTTGACATTAATAGAGCCCAACTTGAAGATAATTTTAAACAGTAATTAGAAGTTAAGGAGAAAACTTTTGACCTTTCTTTGTCAAAAAATTTAAACAGCTCGGCTTCGCTCCATTAATGTTTGTTTTAGTAATTATCAATGCATCTTCAGAAGATTGACATGTGAACTTATAAGTATGAAAGGTTGGGATTGCTTTTTACCCTATTTTTTATTTCTGGTTGCATTCTTTATTAATAATAATGTTAAAGATTATGTTAGAGTTTCCCAAATAATTTCCCAAAATTATTAGAGTGCAGAATTTCCAAAAACTCATAATTCCAAAAACTCCAAGTAGGATAAAATATGCATAGACGTCATTGAATAACCAATTTTTTTCTTCCTTCGTCACTATTTCTCCGTTAGTATTAAATAATATCCATGTAGAAAAAATCAAGTACTTAGAGCTGTGGAATTATTTTCTTATTTTACATTTTAATATATGTTTATTAACTATTTATAGAATTGAACTTGGTTAACTTTTTACATGAAGAAAATCAGATTATATTTATAGATGGAGTTTTTGAAAATTTTGCACTCTAATAATTTTAGAAAATTATTTGGAAAACTCTAACATAAAATTTTAACATTACCATTAATAAAGAATACAACCAAAAATAGAAAATAAGGTAGAAAGCAATCCCAACCTTTTATGTTTGTAGATCCACATGTCAATCATCTGAAGGTGCATTGCTAATTACTTGAGCAAACACTAATGGAGTGGAGCCGATCCCATTTATTTCATCCTAGAATTCTGTTAATGACAACGTAACGGTTAATGAGAGACAATTTGCTAACAACAAGAATATGAATAGAACAAAATTTTAAGGGAGGAAAATTTCAGCAATTTCAAATAACGCATAGACAAATTTGGTCATGTTTCCTAAAAATTATTATTGTAGTTGAAAAACCAACTCAACTCTATCAGAAATAAAAGAACTTGAAAATTTCTATTTCAAAACTCAAGTAGACTGTCATATGTATCACGTGTAAGTATGTCCACGCCAGCAACTTAATTTGCCGAATTTCACATAACAACACTTAAAAACCAAAAATATAAAATCATTTTCTTACCCAACGTCGTAACACCGGTTGTTTTTCACCATGTGGCATATCATGAGTCTCTTATTTTTTTTAAGTGGGTCAATTTTTTTTTGTTTGGACATTGTGTTAGGTGAGTTGCCGTAGTGATAATCTACTAGTTTTTTCGAGATTTATCATTTTTGCCGTTCTTTCACTTTCTATTATATATATAGGCATCATCATTGAGTTATTTTTTCATTAACAAAAGTTAATCTTTTAGTTTTAGTACAATAAAGTAAAAGTTGAATGACTATCCGTAAAATTAAAGGAAAATGACAAATTAAAAGATTTAGTTGCCATTTGATACTGTTGTATCTTGGTGATAAGAGTCATTTTGTGTGGATGCAGCTTCAATCCTAGGTGATGCTGGTGGTGCAGAATTGGCAGAAGTAGTGGTGCCATTTTTCTCATCTCTAGCTTTTGCAAATATGACTGTGAATCCGTCGGCTGAGGCTGGATCATTCACATCCCATTCACCAAATTTGGACAATGCACGACCTTGCCCTTGCTGCTCATCTATGAAGGAAATATTTTCCTTCCTCTTTACATTCCTTGAATGTAATAATATATACATGTTTACAAGATTAAAGTTTAGGCTACAATTATGGTATTCTAAATCAGAATATTTAGATTCCAAATATAAATTATTCACAAAGATTATGGACATAATCAAAGATTATTTTCATAATCTATCATTCCCTCGCAGTCTTAGCGGGAGGCTCTCGTACGCTGAGACTATCCCTAAAATCATCAAAGAGTATACGCGAAAGACCTTTTGTGAATATATCGGCAATCTGAGAGTGGGACGGGACATAGAAAACACGAACTTGTCTACGTGCAACTTTCTCACGGACAAATAAAATATCCATCTCAATATTTTAGTGCGTTGATGTTGTATGGGGTTCCCGGACAGATATATCGCACTCACATTATAACAATAAACGACGGTTGCCTTTTTGATTGGACAATGGATCTCCAATAGAAGATTACGGAGCCAACACGATTCAGAGACAACATTCGCAACCCCTCTATATTCGGCTTCAGCACTAGACCGAGATAACGTGGGTTAGCACTTCGACGACCACGAGATCAAATTGTCTTCGAGAAATACACAATAGCCAGAGGTGGAGTGTCTGGTATCTGGGTATCCACCCCAATCAGCATCGGTATAAGAAGTGAGACCAGAAATGACTGACTTATAAAGATGTAAGCCAAAATCAAGAGTACCCTGAATATACCGCAGAATTCGTTTGAGAGCACCCATATGTTCCTCATTCGGGTCATGCATATGTAAACATACCTATTGAACAACATATAATATATCAGGTCTCGTAAAGGTGAGATATTGCAATGCCCCTGCTAAACTGCAGTAATGTGTCGGATCATCGTATGGAGACCCCGAAGTGTTACTCAAGTTAGCCTTTGTATCCACCGGCGTAGGTGACGGCTTGCATGAAGACATACCGGCTCTGTCAATTATCTCCTCGGTATATTTTCTTTGACAAAGAAATAGACCACCTGCATGTTGAGTTACAGCAATGTCCAAAATATAGTTCAAGGGACCCAAATCCTTCATAGCAAATTCAGATGCAAGGTGAGACATAATAGACTGGCGAAGAGAATCAGAGGATGTTGTGAGGATGATGTCATCAACATAGGGAAGAATGTATGTCATGTCATTCCCTTTCTGATAAATAAATAGAGACTGATCAGATTTGCTATGTGAGAAGCCCAGTATGGAAACAAACTCAGCAAACCTGTTATACCATGCTCGGGGGGCTTGTTTGAGACCATATAAACACTTTTTCAACAAGAAAACATAATCTGGATGAATAGGATCTCGAAATCCCAAAGGATGGTGCATGTAAACTATTTCCTGTAAGTGACCATGGAGAAATGCATTCTTTACATCCAACTGATGAATGGACCATGATTTTGACAGAGCCAAACTTAGAACCATGCGGATAGTCGCTAATTTAACAACTTATTGGGAAATCATATAGGGGTTACTTATTGGGCAATCATATAGGGGTTACTTATTGGGCAACTCCCACGTCTTATTTTTAATAAGAGCATCAATTTAATATAACATGACAACCTTCCAATTTGGGTCCGATAGGGCAGCTTTTGGGTTACGAGGAATCGAGGATGGTTAGACCGAGGACGTTAGATTAAAATGATGCTTAGGCCAAAAAATCCCATGCATGCTACGGGTTTCGATGGACCGGGTTGGGGCCTGACCCGAAATGGGTTGTTGGGGCAGTGGGACTGTCGGGTTGGTATGGGCTGAGCTTGTGGTCTGGCGGTTATTGGGCCCAGTCTCGGCCGGAGAAGATCTCAGCCCAACTGAAAAGGTTCTGGGAATTTCTAGGCTGGGTCGCGGGTAAGTGTGGGAATTCCACTGGTCCACTGGAGAGAGAGTAGTGGGCTCCCTCGTTTGGGCTAGAATAGTTTGGGATGTTTAACTGGACCGAGGGAGAGAGAGCAGTGGGCTCCCTCGGTTGGGCTTGAACAGTTTGGTTATTTAACTGGATCGAGGGAGAGGGAGCAGTGGGCTTTCGCATTTGTGCCTGAGCATCTGGGCTGTTTAAATGATAATGCAAGAGGGTATGTAGCCCAGTGTCCAAAAAATCATACGAGGGTAGGGAAGACGTGTGTATAGTGGAAAACGGGAATTGGGACTCATCGAAAATAACGTGACGAGAGATGAAAATTTTCCCACTAAACATATCATAACACTTATAGCCCCGATGATTTTGTGGGTAACCCAAAAATATACATGGAGTGGAATGGACTTGAAGTTTGTTTATTATCGTGGAAGGAAAGAGAGGATAACATAAACACCAGAAAATCCTCAAATATGTGTAGGAGGGAACCCGATGATAAAGAATTTGAGTGGGGGAGAGGTTTGAAAGTAACTTTCTAGGGAAAATATTTAAGAGGTATGTGGTCATTTGAAGAGCATGATGCCAAAATGATGGCAGTATGGACGAATGAGAAAGGAGTGTGTGAATTAAATTATTTATTGCTTGTATTTTTCGTTCGGCTTTTCCATTTTGAGGAGAAGTGTGTGGGCAAGAGAGGAATACCATTTTTGTGACAAAAAATCTTAAATTGGTCATTTATGAATTCTCTCCTATTGTCACATTAGATGCACTTAATAGACTTCTCAAATTGGGTTTGGATGAAGGCACTAAATTGCATGAAAATAGTGTGAACCTGTGATTTTTTCTCAATGGGAAATGTCCATAGAAAATTAGAGTAATCATCCAAAATAAGCATGTAATACTTATGGCATGCCGAAACATTGTCAGTGGTGAAATGACGCACAAATATCAAGTTTTTAATAAGTTTGGGTGCATGTAGGATATTATTTAAATGTGAAGGTGGGTAAGAGGGGGGGAAGGGTTGATTGCCCAATACCACGAATTGAAATTTCTTATCCACTGTCAACCACAATATTTTTATAACTGCTCATATTAAAATAAGACGAGAGAGTACCTTGAGATGCCGTCATGTGGGAGGTCGCACCCGTGTCCATGTACCATGTGTCGTCGGGAACATTGAGAGTCATAGTGTGCATGGCTTGCTCGATGTCCATTGGAACATAACTCAAAGAAGATGGTACATAGACTGCATATGCTTGTTGTGGATGGCTGCTAAGTACCCCGGGCTATCGGGGGGCTGGTGGTGGTCGGGCCCATGATGTTGTGGGGTACGGGCGCGGCGGGGCTACCCACTATTGTGGTGTCTAGCCCCACGGCGGGTACTGCCCCCACTGCCCACTATTTTGGTGATGTTGCGGATGCCAGGGGGCCTGTTCTGCCCCTGCTACCCGCTGCTGCTGCCACCAGCGGACTGATTTTTGACACCACGGCCTCGTCCCCTTCCACCATTATTTTTTCCTTTGTTATTATTGCGATTTTGACCCTGTTTTTGTCCATAGTTGTTGCAATTTTGACCACTGACCAAACTAAAATTTTGAGGGCCAAAATCATCGGTATACGTGTTTGTGGAAAGGAGGGTGGTACCGGCACTGTTGGCTACCGTCGCCGTTTGTTTTAGTTTTCGAGTTTCTTCGAGAATCAATCTCGAACGAGCCTCATAAAATGGTGGCAACGGATTACTTTGTTGAATGAACGTAGCAATGCCATAATATTGTTCATTAACATCCGCAATTAATTGAAGGACTAACTTTTGATTTGACACTGGTGCACCAACATTGGATAGTTGATCGGCAAGCATTTTTAACTCTTGACAATAGGCGGAGACGTTTGGAAAATCATCCTTCTTCACATTGGTGAATTGGTTTTCTAGATAAACCGCATGAGAAGTCTTGTTATCTTGAAAGATATTTTGCAAGCACTCCCATGCTTGTTGAACCGTCGAATCCGGTTCCAATATGGTGTGCAAAATATCATTTGATATGGTGCCGTAAATCCATTGAAGGACTATAGCATCCAAGCGAGACCAAAGAGCCATGTCAATATCGGTGGACTTGTCTTTTTCCATGACACCCGATTGAGGCTTTGGAGGAAGAATATGGTCAATGACTTGGTGTACGCGGCAATGGATTTTGAAAAGATGGGTTCGACCGACTTAGGGTTAGGGCTTAGGCTATGTTTAATTTTTGGCTCTGATACCATGAAGAAAATATTTTTCGTCCTCTTTTCATTCCTTGAATGTAATAATATATATATATGTTTACAAGACTAAAGTTTAGGCTATAATTATGACTTTCTAAATCAGAATATTTACATTCCAAATATAAATTATTCACAAAGATTATGAACATAATCAAAGATTATTTTCACAATCTATAAATTTAGTTAAAAGAAACAGCAAACAATGCAAGTTTGGCGGGTCATGAAAATATTAGAAAATCGACCGGAAAACAAGGAATAAAGAATAATATTCAAATCACAACAAAGATTGAGGTGTATACACCACTTTCTCAAAAGATTGGTTGTCTGACTATATGACATAGCAGACAAGGAATTTCGTGGATACAACAAGGTTGTTACCGGTTTTTTGGTAGTATCTACGACGTCTTTATTTATAGAACATAATTTCAAAAGGTTGAAACATTGTTAAAGCACCAATGTCTTTTGTTTAGATTAATAATTACATCCATATTACAAACTATATCTATCAGAAAATTGGATGTCATTAGTTTCCCAAGCTGCTGAATTCAACAAACAGTACTATATATCTCAAGGGAAGGAAAAGTGGCATGGATCCATTATTTTAAGTTAGTAGGTTCGACTGCACCAATAGTTATTTACTACAGTGTGTTAAGAGTCTCATATCCGCATCATATATGAGGTGGGTGTTGACTTGGACAATCCTTATTTTACTCTAGGATTGAATTAGATCCAAGATTTATTTCTTTAATATAATGGATGCAAACTTAATAGAAATATACATTTTTAAAGTTATTCTGATATATACAACTCGAACAAAAGATAGCGGGTGCGAAAATTTTAAGTTACAGAGAGTGCAGAATACAACTATCTTAAAGAAGAGCTATTTAAGGAAGGAAGTGTTGGATATTGAAAAGAAGTATGGGAAGTAAATAAATATTACAAGTGTTCGAAAGGATAAACAAATAAACCAATATTCATAACTGCCGCAAGGTTGTTGAGTCTTGAATCTTGATAACCTGAAATCAAGAAAAACAAAATCTGGATTGTTACAACTGTGGCTGAGTCGAGAGATGACTCTCTGTCTTTAAGACAAGATTGTCTCGTATATATACTTTTACGTTAACGGGCAATAGTCACCCAACATAAAACAACAACTAATCAACACTAAAAAGCAAATAGGTTGATTCTGACGAAGAAAACAAACATGAAACGACTTGCTGAAGAATGGAAAATGATGGAAGAGTTTCTGTTTTTGACACTATTTCTGCTCACGTTTTTGGACAGAATGTGTGTTGTTTCTCTCTTGTGTTTGTCTCTGTGTTTATATGTTGTTGTCTCGTTTTTCTGTCACACACAATTGAGCCAAAAGGCATCAATATATAGCATAAGGGGAGATGGCTGGTTAATGTGCAATAACGCTCCAAAAAACAACACAAACGGTAAGCAAAAACTTTTTGCCTTCCGTCGTTCCCAATTTCAGCTTTCCAAAAACTCCAGGGACCAAACTGTAAATATTAAACAATTTGGGGGTCTATCAGAAGAAGCCCGGACCGGACGGGCGGCGACGAGCGTGTGGGCTTTGCCTTGAACCCAAGCACATCTAGTGTCCTCCCTCCTTTAAACACATGGGTTACCCCTTGAGGTCTCAAACCCTTAGCCAATTTTGAGACTTATAAAGAGAACAATTCTTCATTTACCACCGATGTGGTAGATTTGTCCCACACCATATTTTCATGCCTCAAACACCTTACTTCGTAGACCAATATCTCTTTCATTTCTCAACGAAATTTGACGATTCTTGGCCCTACGGTCATCTACTCACTTAGTAGATTATGCACGTGTGAAGAGACAAAGCCTCCAACATGCGGAACCCTAGTATTTAGTTCATTAAATATGGGTGGACGCACCTCTCCACCAAAGACAAATTTCCAACAAGAAGTACATACAAACAGAGAGTAAGAAAAAAAGCGGAAAGGTGGAAATTGGAGATAGTTGTAAGCAAAATTGGTTGCATCAATTTTTGATTCAGCAACTTTCAAGACAATTATACAAGTCAAGAACATTCAATTAACACGTTTTTAATCTAATTATGTGCTCACAGTTTCATTTTCTAAAAGAATTCATGCAAGAACAAAACACAATTGAATATGATCACTTGCAAACTGAAAAGAAAAGAAACTTACAGACGTCATAAATCTCTATAGCTGATCTTGTAATTGAAGATATCAAAGGAGAGATACACTGAGATACCAAAAATTGTGTTGTAGGAGAGGGAGATCTAGATGGCCATTTCAAAAAGTACAAAACGAAGTGGTGCATCTATTTGAAAATTAGTTGTCAGCTTCCATGAACACCCCAACTAATGTCAGATCGCACACGCAAAGGATCCACCGTGTTCATCCCCTTCGGTCTAGTGGGTGACAATTACAAAAACGCGATTATGAATCTTGACAAAAAAAAAAGCATTACATATATTCATTGTTTTCTGCTAAAATATATATTAAGACGGAATATGTCCCAAATTAACCAATCTATTAGGCATAATATTATAATTTTACCATCGTTAATTTTGTGGTCACTTGTACTTTACCGTTAGCTAAGTATTTCACATCTACATTTGACTTTAACATACCAGCATAGACTGAGTGAATGTCACTTGTCAAAAATACTTCAGAAAAAATGTTTAAATTTACCTAAAAGAACACATATATAAAGATAATTAACTACAAATTATTATAATAAAATGATATGGAGATGTAGAGAAAATAAACAACGTTTAAAAACAATGAAGGAAACAACTGAAGAATTATTAAGAGAACAAAATAAATGGCTAGAAATAGTGAAAAAAGAAAAATGGTTCTATAACATAGAAATGATAGAAAAAATAAATAAAATATGTATGGATGCAGCAACAGCACGTAGACAAATAGAAGAGATAAAAATAGAAATTATAGTGCATGATCGAATAATAAAAGATCTAATAACAAACTTAAGTTTTGAAACGAATCATTATTAGAACATGAATTCATCTTTTGACCATATCAAGAAATTAAACCAAGCAAAATGGTTATGTCAGAAAAAAGTTACTATACTAAAACAAATAAAAAAGAATAAAGAAGAAGAAAGAATGTGTAGGATAAGAATATTTGCAATAGAAAAAGACTTAGATAAAACTCAAAAAACGGTAAGTCCAGAAAAATTAACAAGACTATATAGGCAAATAATACAAACACAGGTACAGATAAGAATACAAAAGGAATTCATAAAAAATATAGACTTAGATCTATCTACAACCAATAGTTCTTATGGGTGAAGAGATAATAAGAAGACAACAACATATGTTAGAACAATTAGCACATATAGCAGGAAAAAGGTTAGAATATAATAGAGACATAAATCAACATATTGTAAGTTGCAGGATAGGTATAGATCTAATAAAAGAAAGGGATCAACGCCTACAATCTGAACAAATAGAAAACCAAAGAGAAACCATAAGAGAATTAAAAAAAAGTCTAGCGTTAAAAAACGAAATAATAAGACAGAAAGAAGAGGAAAACACGAAGTTACTGGAAAATAAATTAGGAGAAATAATCGGAAAAGATAGTGAAATATCAGATCTGAAAAATATAATACAGGAACAATATAAATTGATTAAAATATGGATAAAGGAAAAGAAATAGCAACAGATCTATATAATACACACTATCAGATGGATGAATATGAAGGAGGAACAACACAAACATTAAGTTTTAAATCAGAAACGTATCAAAAAATACAAAATGAAGAAGATGAACTATCTATAAAAAAGATATTTAAAACAAAATGGTTTGAAGAAATAAAGAAATTAGATATATAATCCAAAAACACGAAAACATAATAGACACAAGAAGCGTAAACGGAAAAGCCATAATTAATTTAATAACAGATGAAATAATAAAAAGAGAATTATTAAAATTATCAACAAAAGAAGCCAAAAAATACAGGAATATATATTTTGGAGGTGTAGAATTTACAATAAAAGCATACTTTCAGAAAAATATAGATACACCGATACAGATATACATATTGGATGTCAGGATAGTAGAAAATTTAGAAGATGCATTGATATCAGTAATAAAAGGAAACTTAATATACCAAAAGCTAAAATTTACAGTACAACCTGATTTTAGTATTTCATTAAAAGATGAACATAAAGACTTAGCATTAACATTATATTACAAATTAGATGGAATAAAGATGCCACCAGGAAGTAAAGTCATAAGTATAGAAACGAAAATGGTATACGCCTTAACAGGAAATCATCATATAAGGAAACAACACGAAATGAATATTTTAGTACCAAAAATATATCAGGACATCCTAGAAAGAATAGAACATAAAGAAAACTCAAAAATAACTATACCAAAAGAAATACATATGGACTTTAGCCATAGAACCACAACAGTACTACAAAAGATAAGACCAAGGATAGAAGGATCCAGATTAAGCATTACAAAAGAAATGATAACAAAACAAGAAAATTCCAGAATACCAAGAACAATGGATTTAGTAAATATGACAAGTAATAGACTGAGCATTAAAGTAATTATATTTAACGGAATTACATCAACTGACTGTATAACTGAAATTAATACAGGAGCCGTAAAAAGCTTTGTACATATAAGTAAGATAGATGAGAAAGACTGTCAGCTAATCCTACCAGAAACCTTTAACTATCCTGAAAATGATAGAGAAATAATAGTTACCAGAAGCGTTAATCTGAGATTTAAAATTCAGGATTTAGAATACAAGATAAAAATCGCAGTAATAGAATATGATAGTTTCAATGAATTACTACTAGGAAGTGATTTTCTAACTATGATAGATTATAGGATTACTAATAATAGAATAGAAATTAATGATCAAGGTAAAACAAGATTTGTTAATAAAATATGAATATTCAGGATAAGATAAATAAGAAAAAACGAAAATTAAAAAGCATAAAACAGATGCTACTAGAAGAATTTATAGATTCACAACTGAAGTACTTAGAATATAGTGCTAAAGAAATGAGATTGGAAAATGAAATAGAACAGTTAGAAAAGATAATAAACCATAAACCAGATAAAAAATGGATAAGTATAGGAAATGGATGGATAAAAAGAATAAATAATTCTGAGTAACTTTAACGAAAAAGTCAATGAAATATGGACAGAATTAATAATAAAAGAAAAATTAAAAAATCTCTTCACTAAAATGGATGAAATAAGAGAAAACCAAGTCCAAACACGCGAGCTAATACGAGAGGAACTAATAAAACTATGGAATGTATCTGAAGTACCGACATTAAAACTAATATTAGAACAACTAAATACAATAGTAGCCCAAGTGAACACAGGAAAAGGCAAAAAAAGACAGATAGATGAAGGAGAACCAAGTAATCAAGAAAACACCGTAGCATATATAGTTGAATTAAAAACTACGCAACCTGAGATAGTACCAATAGATGCGTGGAGAAGAAGTAAAACCCCAATAATGGTAGATATTAGTCAGATAAAACCAAAAATACCAAAAGAGGTAGCAGAAACATTAGACGGTCTAAAAGCATTAAGCAAAAAAGGACAATTCTGATGAGTAATACTGAGCATAGCGCAGTTACATTTATTAGAAATCATGGAAAAGATATATTAGAAAAGGAAAGATACAAATATGAACCTATGAAAAAACAACAGGATCCTAAAGAAACCTCAATAAAAAAATGACGATAATTTAAAAGAAAGAAATATTTATGTTGAAGTTGAAGAAAGAAATTTAAAATTTGAAAATAAAGCCCAAAGCCAAAATATAATAGAATTAGAAAAAGAAAATACAAAATTAAAGCTATCCACCAATGAATAATGGTTGACAAAGTATAAAAAATATAAAACTAAGTATAAAGATACCAAGTACGCCTTAAAAAAGGCTAAAGTAGAAATAAAAGAAACGAAGAAGGAATTAGAATTAGTTAAACATGAAATGAGTGAATTAAGAGAAGAGTTACACATTATGAAACAACAGATAGCAAGGTTAAAAGGAAAGAAGAAGGTAAGAAGAATACACAACACTAGTGATGAAAACAAAAGAAATAGCAATATTAATGATAGCAGTAGCACTGATAAAGAAGATGTAATAGGTAATGAAGTACAAGTAGCAAAAATTACAGAAGAAATAGAAGATGAAAACAATTCTGAAATGGTACAAGAAAATAATCAAATACTAGAAGCTCTACAAAAAATGCAAAGAGTAAATGCAATTATAGAAGAAGAACCTGAAAGCGATTTAGAAGATGAATACAATGAACCTTTTGAAACGGAAGTAGAGTCAGATAATATAATAAATGAAGACACCAATGACTACCCTGAAGAAGAAATGGTAGATCCAGCTTTGGAAGTCATAACCAGAAAACCTACTAAATTACCACCACATATACCAGTAGGACATCGAGCAGAATTTAGCGAATTTATAGGATCAATGGCACAAGGAATAAATATGAATGGATACTTTCTAGATTTAGATAATGTTTATGATGAACAAGAACTAAGTAGGAGAATAAATGATTGGAATGTAGGAATGTCTTTAGCATTAATGGGTTCAGCACATACTAGTGATTTAGACTATATGTATGAATTAATATCCAAAACAATGATTGGAAAAGTAGCATTTTGGTTTGAAACCATAGCTTATCAAATGAAAGGAGAAATATTTCATCATGTTAAAGATTGGAAGGGAATATTAATGTTATTCGATATGGTATTAAAAAGAGAATTTCTAGGAGAAAGATGGCTAGTAGCCAGAGAAAATGTACTAGCAGAAAGGAAATGTGAAATACTAATGAATTTAAACAATATGAAATGTTGTAAGATCAATAAACTACCAGAATATACAATAAATTTTACTAAATTCTATTATGAAGCAAGATTCTTACCAGATGAAGGAATAATAAACCAACAACTCTATTATGATCATTTACCAACCCCATATAATATAGAAATTACTAAGGAATATAAAGAGTTAGAACCAAAAGAAAATACGTTAGGAGAAAAAATAAGAGTATTAAGAGCCTACTTAATGAGAAAGTGCGAAGAATACAGGTTACAACAAAAGGTTAAAAAAGATTAAAAAATTAGGATTAAGACAAATATGTGGATTTACAGAAAAGAGATTAGTATTTGGATGTGATAACCAAGAAAAAGAACGTAAATATAAAAAGCATAGAAAGACATTTAGAAAATACAAGGATAAAACGTTCAATAAAGACAGAAATTACAAGAGAAATTATAATAAATCAAACTACAAACCTTATTATAAACCTTATAGGAGAAGAAGATATAAGATGTTTAGAAAATATAACAATACCCCAGATACTAGAAAGAGGTTTAGGAATAAATGAAAGTTTAGGAGAAAAAGATATGTAAAACCATTAGAAACAAAAGAAGCTCCAAAGGAATGTAAATGTTGGAATTGCAACGAAAAAGGACATTATGCTAATAAATGCCCTAAGTTAAAGAAACAAGGAGTAAAGTATATCAATACTACACAGTTTATTATGAGTCTAGAACAAATAAGAGAAGAAAATAATAAGTGGTATAGTGATGAAGAATTTTATATTAGTCAAACAGAGGAAGAAAGTGATATAGAAACAGGAACGGTTAACTATATCTATTCAGATAGTGAAAATGATTCATAAAAAATGGTAGCAATCTACATAGAAGCCCATGTAGAATACAAACCCAATAAGTTAATAAAACAAAAGATATTTATTGATAGCAGAGCAGACATGTGCCTGGCACGAAAAGAAGTTTTAGAATCACATAAGTGGAAAAGGTCTAGAACATATAGAATAAGAGTAACAGGATTTAACGAACAAACCAATGAATTAGACACTATAGCTGAGAATGTAAGGATAGTGTTAAATAAGACTATATTTAGATTACCAATAATATCAAGACAATAATATGAGTCAACATGTATTATTAGGAAATAACTTTTTAGATTACTTCAAAACCCAAGTTATAAACAATAACACCTTAAGCTTACAAACACCTTGTAACAGATGGATTATATTAAAAAGAATATTACCAGTACAAACATTAAAATTGTGTAATAGAATAAACCGAAACAATAATCTACAGCTATTAAAAGAAAAATACCTTGGAATGTTAAAAATGAATTTTGGAGAAAATCCAATACAATTGTGGGAAAAAGAAAAAATATATGCAGAAATAAAGTTAATAATTCCTAATGATGTTATTAGATGTAAGCCTATTATATATAGCCCAACAGATCAAAAAGAATTCGAAACGCATTTAAAAGAACTACGAGATTTGAAACTAATACAGGAAAGTAGAAGCTCACATAGCAGTCCAGCTTTCTTAGTAAGAAAGCATAGTGAACAGAAAAGAGGTAAAGCTAGAATAGTCGTAGACTATATAGAATTAAATAAAAAGACAATATTTGATGGATATTTTTTACCATATAAAAGAAATCTTATTAATAGATTAGGAAATAAGAAATGGTTTAGTAAGTTTGACTGTAAAAGCGAATTTTGGAAAATAAAACTAACCAAAGAATCAAAACCTTTAACAGCTTTTAGTACCCCTCAGGGACATTATGAGTGGAATGTATTACCCTTTGGACTAAAAAAGCACCCCAAATATTCCAAAGAAGAATGGACCAAGTGTTTAAAAAATTAACAGAATACTGTATAGTATATGTTGATGATATATTAATATACAGCGATAGTCTAGGAGATCATATTAAACAACTAGAAGAATTCATAAAAACTATAAAACAACATGAAATTTTATTATCTGAAAAGAAATCTGAGATTTTTAAAGATAATATAGAATATTTAGGATATATTCTAGATAAGGATGGATTCCAGCTTCAGGAACACATAGTAACGAAGATTAAGAATTTTAAAGATAAACTAGAAAATAAAAAGGAAGTACAACAGTTTCTAGGAATAGTAAACTATGCCTCAGATCATATAAAGGACTTACCAGCCCTAAGAAAACCATTACAAGATTTAATCAAGGGAAAAAATAAAACGTTTGAATGGACAGAAAAACAGGATAAAGCTATAAAAGATATTAAAGAAAGAGTAGCAGATTTACCAAAACATAGAATACCAATAGATAAAGACCAACTAGAATTATTTACAGATGCCAGTAACATAGGTTGGGGAGCAGTCCTCATAGGTTATGACAAAGATGATATAGACAAAGAAAAACCACTAATATGCGGATATGGTGGTGGAACTTGGAAGCCTAATGAAAAGAATTACCATATCAACGAAAAAGAATTATTAGCCGTAAAATGTGGAATAAAAAGATTTCATTATCATTTATTACCAGTAAAGTTCGTTGTCAGAACTGATAACACCCAAGTAAGAGCATTTATTACTAATAAAATAGACCCATTACCAGAATTAAATAAAAGAAGAAAATGGCAATCGTTCTTTTATTGTTATGATTTTATTGTTAAATTATATCTGGAAATAAGAATCTTCTAGCTGATTTTTTAAGCAGATATCAGGATGTCAGTTAATAACGACAGCTTTGAAGACTATATCAGCAATATAATAAATGAAGTTATCAATAGCAACCAGGTCATGGCAACCAAGATACAAGAATTGGAGGAAAAACTTAAACAAAATAATAGCCTTATCAGCCAACTGAAGGAATGCCTGTCAGACTATCAGATTTACAAAAATCTAAGAAGTTCTCCAAGAGATAACATGGAGACTACAAGCTTTCCCAGTTCGAGACTATCACACCTACCATCAACGTCCCAAATACCGACATCACAAATATTATCCATGGCTGTGAAATTGACATTTTCACCAGAAGTCATTACCACTTATGAAACCATTACTAAATACTACACCTACAAATCCAACCCCAATATATTACAAGCTTCAAGATTTAGTAAGTATCCAAGATATTTATGTCTTGAGAAAACAGACCCAAATGTAGCCTATAAACTTTTTAAATATGGATTTCTGGACAAAATTATGGTAGATGACTCCCTCAGCAGCATATCAAAATTACCAAGTACTATATACCAATCGGTCCAATCCATGAAAGAGACATTCGGACCAGGAATCTATGGAATACAAATATTTGATGCTTCCACAGACCTGACAGGAAAACCTATTGTTTTATGCCAGCTGTTCAAAGCAGGAAGGAATACTAACATCACTGGAGATAACACAGACTCCCAAAAAGAGATGCCATGCAAAATAAATCAATTTCAAGATTGGCTAAGCAACAAGAGAGCCATCGGACTAGCAACCCTAGCAGGAAGACTGGAAGATATGATAAAAGCAGGTAAAGTAAGTATTATTGGAACCACCAAAGGAGGAGAAGTGGAAGAACTAGTTACGATATACTATAACCACGACATAGTAATCCAGGATACAGTAGAACTTACAAACATGATGAACAGAATAATAAATTTGAAACATAAGCATGCCAAGGAAACGATAGAACAATACCAAACCATAACCAAACAGAAAAGAAAGCCAATAGCTCTACGAGATATGAGTATAAAACAAGTTATGAGCATAAAAGAAGAAGGATCCAGTGATCCGTTCTCATAATAGCATAATAGCCTGGTGGGGAATAATGTAGTTTTACTACAAAACCCATCATATCAGTTCATCAAAAAATCATGTAGCTCGACTACATGGTATATTAGCATAATAGCATAACAAACCGGCCCAATGTGATTTATCACATAAGCCCAAAATGATATTAGCAAACAATGAAGTTAAGAGCAACAAAAAGATGCCAAACATATCAGCAAAAGAGAAGAAAAAGATGAAAGTGACAGCAACGGAGAAAGAGAAAAAGATAAAGAAAAAGATGAAAGTGACAGCAACGGAGAAAAAGAAAAAGAAACAGATGAAAGAGACAGCAACGGAGCAGAAAGAAGATACCAAACATATCAACATCAGAAAAAGAATGACAAGAAAAAGACAAGAGAAAATATCAGACAAGATATCAGCAAGAGAAAGTTTTCTTTACAAAAATGTAATAATTTAGTTTGTAACAGAAATAGTAAGAGCCGCCAAATACTGTAGCACCACAGTAAAGGTCGCACAGTAAAGGTCGTATAGTAAAAGTAGCACAGTAAAGGTCATACTACTGTAGCACCCCGAGGTTATCTATATAAAGAGCCTCATTGTATCAGTTACGAACAAGTCTTTCCGAAATACAACTCAATCTTTGATATATCTTTCTCTCTCTAAATACTCTCTCAAGCAAACATTCTCTCTCTCTAAGATTCAGAAATCTAATAACCTCATATTAATCAAGAATCATGTCTAGCTAAAAACCTTATATCAGTCTATAATCCTAACAGAGTAATATTATAATCTAAGAAGATCTACTTCAAAAGATCATAAGAACAAGAAACAAACTTTGAAGGATATATAATTAAACGCATATTAGTTTAAGAACCTTGACTCTTGCTGGAATCATTGGAAAGAACTGTAGAGACCTCCTAAGCACCTAGGCCATAGTACCCGTAACGCGAAGAAGCAAGAAAGGGGAAGGCTGCCAGGGTGAAGTTGAGATTTCCGGTGATCCAGAGATTACTGCAAAAGGTATGGTTCCTTTACTAGTATGTTTTAATTATGTATTTGATAAGTTAATTTCTGTGATTATGGTTTTGATAAGTAGGATTTCTATGATTATGATATTAAAAGTCTGGAAGAGATTATAGATTGATTTAAAATGAAAATGGTTATAGTATTTGTGCTTATAACACTTGTTTGTTGTTATTATCTTGAATATAACTACTTTAAATTCCGCAATAATAGTAATAATATTAGAAATAGTAGTGAAATTACCACCGATGTTCTTCCCTCTTTAGGGTTATCAGGTGAGGAAGAGATCCGCCCATAAATTCGTCAGTTCACCTGTTCGTTGACAATTTTGTTAAATGACAACTAGTGAGAAATCAATATGCAGATTTTTTTTTTCTAAACACTATTACGGTATTGTTTTGATATCAGATGTCTCACTTTACTTTTGGAAGTATCTAACATTTGGTTCTTATATATGTATTGCACTAAATAAAATATATACGAAAAAGGTAAAAAAGAGGTTGTGTTGTTAGTGAAAGATAATATTGCAAACCTTGAATTTTTGCGAGTTTAGTCTATAATGACTAGAGTTGGTGCATACATAAAGTTCGGAATTTTTTTATCGAAGTAAGCCACTATTTAAATCAATTCACTAAAATAATATATTTTTAAAAAAGTTTATAGAACTAGAATAAATGTATTTCATAATAACGTATTAGATATTATTTTATTAAAAAAATTTAACGGCGAAAACCTAACGACAACGAAGTAAACGAACATATAAAACGTTACTACGAGTAACGTTTTATTAATTCGATACCTCAAATAATGACACTCCCTATTATGTATTAGCCCTTAGATGTCACTAGGGCTACTAGTTTGTGCCTAATTCTAATTTGAACACTTCAACTTTTCTCTCCCCATCAACGGATTTCTCCCCGAAGACAACAACCAGCTCGAAGCTACCGCCGGAAAACAGCCCAACAGCGGCGAAGACCTTGGGTCTCATCTCACCTTGCTCCGAATCTCATTTTTTCCTGCGATTTAGGTAAACTTCTGTATTCCCTCAAATTTCATTCAATTTTTGGGATTTCTTTTGAAGGAGAATAACAAATTTGGAGACGTTGTTCATGTTTAAGCCAACAACTTTTCTTTTATAGCCGGTTAATTTGTTCTTTATTCTGAAAATATTCACTTGTGTATGGGTATTTTCTTTTATGGCTGATAATAATGTGTACTAGCTAGATCCCGGTTCACTTGAATCGTCTGTATTAACTGAATAACTCACCCATAGGTCACGATTGATATGGGAAGGCAATGATAATATTGTTGGAAATTTATTAAATGTGGAATTAAGTATATTCCATTATTTATGAATCAAACAATTGGGGCCCCGCACGTCGGAAACGTCGTCTCCACACACGTGCACACGTAGCGCCAAGTATCGCATATTTCATTAGTGAAAGAAATATTGGTACGTATGTAATACGTTTGAGACATAGAATTATGGACGGTTGTTGGCCAAATGACAAAGTACTCCACGTTTGTAAACGAAGGAAGAAGTGTACGAAGTATAAGATGAAACGAGTTGGAAATCACCACGGAGCCGTGAAGGGCCGCGACACCACACCGTCAAAGCCGCGGCGCCTCCCAGGCAGCGCCGCGGCGCTAATTGGTTGGCCAGGCACTGGAGCAGCGGCGCAAATTCACAGAGTCACGGCGCTTCGGAGGCAGAATGCTGCCACGGGAAGTTGAAAAGTTCTGACTTTGGGCTGGTTTTGGAGCATTGATTCTCCATTACGTAACACATGAATTCAGCCATTATTTGGCTGAATGTAACCTCTCTATTACGTGCCATTAGTTGTCTAGTTGAGGGGTCTTCTCCTTACACTATAAATTGAGGCCTTTAGCTCAATTGAAGAACACTCAACACTTAGAAAATACTCCAGATTTTCTTAATTCATCTTCTTCCTCTCTAACAAAGTTACTATACTCAAAGTTCTTCAAGAGTAACACTTGAGTTTCCTTTACTTATTTGTTAAGTTGTTGTTGTATCTTAGGAGACTATTTCCCAACACCGTAAAAGGAGACATACGGGGCAATCTTGTCTTAAAGACAGAGTGTCATCACTCGACTTAGCAAATCACCAAAATAGTTTGTTAAGTTCTTGATTTCCAGTTTTATTGTAATATTTTGTTTATCATTTCTTACTATTGTAATAGTTACTTACTTCCCGTTCCCTACAACAATTATATCCCAACAATTTTAAGACAAGATTTTGTTGTAAGTACCTAGAAAGATGACATGAAGAGATCAAACTGCTTCTGATTCTGCTATTGCTGCTGCTACTCAAGGCAATCCCTCTGTTTTCCCTACTGCTCAAGGCACACCCAATGCCTTTCCGGTTTCTCAAGGCTCATCTAACGCCTTTACTGCCGCTCAAGGGAACATTGTCGTTCCTCCACCCGCTGGATTTCACCATGAACGCCCTGAAAAGTTCATGGGCTCACACTTCAAGAGATGGCAACAGAATATGCTATTCTATCTGACTGTTATGGGAATGTCACGTTTCCTAACAGAAGATCCTCCACAAGTTGGAGATGAAATGGACCATTCGCCTTCTGAAACGGCTGAAGGGGGCCTAGGTATCCATGTCATTAATGGCATAAAGATGATTCTTGATGCATGGAGTCATAGTGATTTCATGTGTAAGAATTACATATTGAACTGCTTGTCAGACCCTCTCTACACGGTGTATTGCACCGTAGGCACTGCCAAAGAGTTGTGGGAGAAGCTGCAAAAAAAGTATAACGCACAAGATGCAGGTACTAAGAAATTCATCATTGGGAAATTTCTGAAATTTCAAATGGTGGATAGTAAAACAGTGATGTCCCAAGTCCAGGAATTCCAAATGATTCTACATCACCTGGATTTGGAAGGAATAAAATCAAATGAGTAGTTTTTTGTTGCATCACTGATTGAAAAGTTACCTCCTTCATGGAATGAGTTACTTAAAACTCAAGATAAATGAGATGACCTTTGAAGAACTTATTATCAAACACCAAATTCAGGAAGATAATAAGAAGGCCTTGCCTAGGGGTAAACAACCCGCTGAGGCAAAGGCAAATCTGGCTGAGGCCAAAAGAAACCCAAGCAAAAAGCGCAAGTTCCAGAAAGACGGCAAGACCCAAGCGGCGGAGAAGTTCAAAGGAAACTGTCACCATTGTGGGAAACCTGGTCACATGATCAAGGACTGCAACAAACTCAAGACTGAGCAACAAGAGAAGGCCAAGGCTAAAGGCAAGGCACATGTTAACGTCGTCAAGGACAAGTTTTTGGATGACATGATTGGGGAGTTCTCAGTGGTGGTGCTAGAAGAAAACCTTGTTGAGAATCCCATTCAATGATGGATGGACACATGTGCTACAAGATACATCTGTTCCAATAGAGATGCCTTCTCCACTTATACACCGGTTACAATCAAGAAGTTGTTCATGGGAAACAATGCTTCCTCTGACATGCTGGGGGTAGGAAAGGTAGTCCTGAAGATGACTTCTGGTAAGGAGCTCACTCTGAAGGAGGTAATGCATGTTCCTGAGATTACAAGAAATTTAATTTCAGGTCATTTATTGGTTAATGCTGGTTTTAGGCTAGTGTTTGAACCCAATAAATTTGTAATCACTAAGAATGGAACGTTTGTGGGAAGAGGATTCGTCTGTGAATGCCTCTTTAAAGTTAACGCCATGTCTGTATTGCGTACAAGCAATAATATTGAAGCCTCTTCTTCTTACTTGCTTGAGTCCTCTAATTTATGGCATCATAGATTAGGACATGTCAACTATAAATCCATCCAAAGGTTGGTAAAGTTGGAGTTGTTGTCGTCTATCGACGTAAACCCTCAACATAAGTGTGAGGTATGTGTAGAGACAAAACTCACAAAGCTTCTTTTTTGATCCGTTGAAAGGAATACCGCTCCTCTAGAACTTATTCACACAGATATATGTGATTTGAAGTTTGCACAAACTAGAGGGGGAACAAGTACTTTGTGACATTCATTGATGATAGCACAATGTATTGTTACCTTTACTTGTTGAAAAGTAAGGATGAAGCATTCCGACGTTACAAAGCAGAAGTTGAAAACCCACTAAGCATGTGGATTAAATCCATTCGTAGCGATAGAGGGGGAGAATATGTAGCGCCATTTGAGGAATATTGTGCCGAATCGGGCATTTTTCATCAAACGACGGCTCCATACTCACCTCAGTCGAACGATGTGGCGGAAGAACCGCACATTGAAGGATATGATGAATGCCTTGCTCATCAATTCCGATCTTCCCCAAAACATGTGGTGAAAAGTTATACTTACCGCTAATACGATTCTTAACAGAGTCCCACATAAGGGTAAGGACAAAATTCCATATGAATCATGGAAGGGAAAATAACCCACCTATAAATATTTAATGGTGTGGGGTTGTTTGGCAAAGGTTGAAGTACCCAAGCCAAAGCAGGTCAAGATTGGGCCTAAGACTGTAGATTGCATATTCATCGGATATGCAAATAACAGTAGTGATTATCGCTTCTTAGTGCATAAGTCAGATATTCCAGATATCCACGGGGGTACAATCATGGAATCAAGGAATGCTCAATTATTTGAAGGTACCTTTCCTAGAAAGGAAAAAGACATAACCTCTCGCAAACGAAGTTTTGAACAAAGCTCTCAGGAACCGGGAGTCGTTGACGGCCCACATCTAGATGGTTCAGATCTAGTGGATCTCGAAGTGGCTGAATATCCGGAATCTAGTGTTCCAGATTATCATAACTTGGAGACTCCAGAGATGGAACTAAGGCGAAGTAAAAAGGTCGGGAAGGATAAATCCTTCGGTCCTGACTTTGTAGCTTATATGGTTGATGATGAACCAAGGACAATTGCCGAAGCATTGTCAACTCCAAAGGCACCGCTCTGGAAAGAAGCTATTGAGAGTAAAATAGGCTCCATTCTGCATAACCATACTTGGGAGTTGGTTGATCTTCCTCCGGGAAATAAACCGCTGGGTTGTAAATGGATACTCAAACGGAAGTATAAAGCATGTGGGTCTATAGATAAGTACAAGGCCAGGTTGGTAGTCAAGGGATATCAGCAAAAGGAAGGCCTTGACTACTTTGACACGTACTCTCCGGTGTCTAGGATGACGTCCATACGAGTATTCATTGCGATCGCAGCGTTGCGTGACCTTGAGATGCATCAAATGGATGTCAAGACAGCCTTCCTAAATGGTGAGCTAGAAGAAGAAATCTATATGGAACAACCCAATGGGGTATGTAGTTCCAGGGCAAGAGAAGAAAGTATGTCGGCTTGTCAAATCTCTGTACGGGCTAAAACAAGCCCCGAAGCAATGGCACGAAAAATTTGATAGTATTCTACTATCGAAGGGTTTCGCCATTAATGAGTGTGACAAATGTTTCTACATGAAAGGTAACTCTGACTCGTTTGTTATGATATGCTTGTATGTAGACGACATGTTGATCACTGGGAGAAGTCCTAGCATAATTCTAGAGACTAAGAACATGTTGAAACAATGCTTCGACGTGAAGGATATGGGTATCGCAGATGTCATCTTAGGGATAAAAATCTCTAAGACGTCTGACGAACTGGTCTTATCTCAGTCTCACTACATTGAGGATGTTTTGAGAAAGTTCGAGATGTTTGACAGTTCGCCTATAAAGTCACCAATGGATAGAAATCAAAAGCTTGATAAAAATTGTGGTGCACCCATATGCCAGGAGAAATATGCACAGGTGATTGATAGTTTGATGTACATAACAAACTGCACCCGACCTGATATTGCTTATACAGTCAACAAATTAGCTAGGTTTACCCGTAATCCTTTAAATGATACTCACCGGTTGAGGTTAGGTTTGGGAAAACTTTTAATGATTCCTAACACTTGTAAAGTGGGGTGTAGCAGGATACCTTGTAGGAGACCGCCTATTTAAGTGCGAGGACAGGCCGCCTCAAATGAACGCACTTAAGAATCCAAGAAGTGTCCACGTCCACAACGAACAAAACATTACGAAGAACTAAGTAAGGAAAGTTGTTGTGTTGGTACCGTTGACTTGGCTTACACTAAACACTGAGGGTTCAAGACATCACGTTCACCGCGCAGTAAGTAAGTCCGATGGTATTCAACTATGGAAGGTTCAAAGCGTATGCTACCTATCCAGATGCAACATCGGTCCGCTGAAAGATTATTGGAAAAGGCACCAAGTGTGTGCGCCAAAATCTCTTTCAAGAGCGGATTGTTGGAAATTTACTAATGTGGAATTAAGTATATTCCATTAATTTATGACTCGAAAAATTGGGGCCCGCACGTCGGAAATGTCGTTTCCACACACGTGCACACGTAGTGCCAAGTATCGCAAATTTTATTAAGAGAAAGAGATATTGGTACGTATGCAATACGTTTGAGACATAAAATTATGGACGGTTATTGGCCAAGTGACAAAGTATTCCATGTTGGTAAACGAAGGAAGAAGTGTACGAAGTGTAAGATGAAACGAGTCAAAAATCGTCGCGGAGCCGTAAAGGGTCGCGGCGCTAATTAGTTGGCCAGTCACTGGAGCCGCGGTGCTTCGGAGGGTGAATGCTGCGATGGGAAGTTGGAAAGATCTGACATTTGTGCTGGTTTTGGAGCATTGATTCTCCATTACTTGGCACATGAATTCAGCCATTATTTGGGTGAATGTAACCCCTCAATCAAGTGCCATTACATGGCTATTGAAGGCAATTAGTTGGCTAGTTGGGGGGTCTTCTCCTTACACTATAAATTGAGGCCTTTGGCTCAATTGAAGAACACTCAACACTTAGAAAATACTCCAGATTTTCTGAATTCATCTTCTTCCTCTCTAGCAAAGTTACTATACTCAAAGTTCTTCAAGAGTAACACTTAAGTTTCCTTTGCTCATTTGTTAAGTTGTTGTTGTATCTTGGGAGACTATTGCCCAACACCATAAAAAGAGACATATGAGGGAATCTTGTCTTAAAGACAGAGTGTCATCACTCGACTCAGCAAATCACCAAAACAGTTTATTAAGTTCTTGATTTCCAGTTTTATTGTAATATTTAGTTTATCCTTTCTTACTATTGTAATAGTTACTTACTTCCCTTTCCCTACAACAATTGTATCCCAACATATGTTTCATCTAAGTTGATGAAATAATCTTCCGCCCTAGAAGATATCGTTGGTTTACTCATAGAGTGTCATCTGTAACTTCTACAACTAGTTTCGAGCTACCAGGTACCTAAGACTTGCCTTTGAATTTGTTTAAGAAGATAATTCCGCTAATTGGTTTTTCAGAGGTATGAATGCGCTCGCTCTGGTGGTGATCATTTGATTGGTCCATACGCATTGTTCGAGGGCCACAGAGGTAATATCTAGTGTCACGTCAGATTGAACATTATTATTTGATGAGGGAAAAGAGTTATTTATCAATCACTTCATATTTGTAGACTTAAAGAAAATGTTATCATAGAGATAAACCATGAAAATGTTGAAATACACTTTTTAGAGGATATAATTTCTTTCATACCATATATATTCCTTAAGTATGACCATACGATGAGCAAAATCTCAACTCTATTAAGCACCTCTTTTTTCTTCGAACCAACCATTTAACTTACAGTCTGATGCCTATACTCGTTCCGGACATTTACTGCTACTAATCATAATGTACGTTCACCCGGGGCAGACCTACATGGTGGGGTGGTGGGCACTTGCCTTCGTTATGTTCAAAAAAAATTTAATATATATATATATATATGTACGTACGTACTTTGAAGAACTACCATATATTTTAAGAGGACCTTCAAATATATCAGTTGAAGTGGGTCAGTGTGCCCCTTAGCTCCTTGAATGTAAGCGCGTGACCCAAGTTCGAGTCTAGACTACAATATTTTTTTAAGCTGACAGTTAAAAAAGGGAACAAAACGTGTTACTACCAGGTTTCGAACAGAGAACCTAACGTGTACAACTTGAGACCAAACCAGGCTAGCGAGTAAGCTTTAATTAATTATGTCATTTTATTTATATTTATTTTACATCGATTCTATAGGTGTTTAACAAAATTTTCAAATGATACGGTGTTGCATGACATTGTGATTAAAGACAGATCCAGAATTTGAAGTAGATGATTCGACTAACATGCATCTTCCTTTGATGGTGTCACTATCATCTTAAAATCTTGAGTCCGCCTTTGCATTCACAAATTGAAAAACTGAAAGGTCATATCTTTATCTCTTTTCGATCTGTTCCCACTTTTTCGGGGGGCAAGGGTGGGCCAATAGTAAAAGTAGAAAGAAAGACCCCCTTTGTTTCAATTTAAGTGTCTTAGTTTGATTGCACACAAATGTTAAGGAATAAAAAGAAGATTTTGAAATTTTTGGTCCTAAATTAAAAATGTGTGTAATATACTAATATGTTCTTTGAATCTTGTGATTTTAAACTTGTCATGTAGGATGTTTGAATTATTAACTTACTAAAAATGAAAAATAAAAAATAAAAACTCTTTTTGAGACATGTCAGAGAAGAAAGTAAGAAACTTAAATTGAGACGAAGAGATATTATCATACCTCAATCCTCTCATTTGCTTACAGTTTAGATATACAACCTCCATGATGAGGAAGGCGATTAGTTTCATTCTAATGGCGTACATAGGATTTGATAAATGTTTGCTTAAGCTTATGGGTATCAAAGAAAACTGATAAACCGCACCAAACCGATAATCTGAGTCAAACCGGAATAAGAACCCGACTAATAATTTGGTATTTGAAGAAAAAACCCGACCCTAATTGATTCGGTTTGGTATTAACTAAAAAAGTCAAACAGAAATCAAATCAACCAGACACTACATGTATGTATTTTTTATAAATATTTTACATATAAAAATTTATTAGAATGTAATTTATAAATATTTCTGAAAGTTTTTAATTTTTTTTTTTATGTATTTTAACATTCAGGTTTGTACTTAATTATCCATAAATTTTTAGCCCATATAAGTAATTAAAAAAAGGCCCAATCCAGAACTAAATGAAAACAGATACAATCAAACCTCTCTATAATGGCAACGTTTGTTCGAGAATTTCATGACCACTACAGTGAGGTATTGTTATATATGTATACTGACATTTGATGTTTAGATCTCATTTAGTTGTTATAAACGAAAGTACGCAAAGAATATTTTCCTGTACTTTTATGCTATAAATGAAAATAATATACTTGTTAATTTAAAAATCTCAATTGATTTTCATATCTCATTAATTAAAAATTAAAAAGACTAATAAATTACAAATAAATCCATGACTAGTTGTATCATACCGATAAAGAATTGAAATCTAAGGAGCATATGCATTTAAAATTAAAGTAAATAGGTATCAATTTATACAAAATCGGTAGATACAAAATATATGATTTTGAAAAAATTCAAGTCTAAATCAAATCATTGTGAGAAATATTTTTTTTCCTTTAAGATATTCATACTTGAAATTTACTATGTACATGACATTAATGATGATTATCATAAATAATTTTATTTTTTATTTTTTATACATAATATTCTTCTTTCAAATATTATTACACAATATTTGAGTATGACTGTTATAGATAGATCATTTTATAAAGAGTGTACCGCTATAATGAATGTCATTGCTGTTATAGATGGAATGTTGTTATAGAGAAGAAAAATCAAACATAAAAAATCGGTTTCGAAAAAAATCAGGCCGTTATAGTAAAATATAATTATAGCGAATGACAATTAAAGAGAAGTTTGACTGTCACTAGTTGTTTTGTTCATTTAAGTAATTTCGCTAAGGTGGATTCTTGTTTTCGCTACACTATTTTTTTAAGACAGTAGTGGTTGTTTAATTTTATGGAAGAGAACATATTAATTTTTGCTTATCTTGTTGCTCCAACGGAAGATATGCCATTACTATTTTTCTAAGATAGTAGCATTGTTCAATTTTATGGAAGAGAACATACTAGTTTTTGCTTATCTCGTTGCTTAGAACATCCAATTTCATACCTGCACTTAATCTCCAACGGAAGATATGCCATTACTATTTTTCTAAGACAATAGCGGTTGTTCAATTTTATGGAAGAGAACATATTAATTTTTGCTTATCCCATTGCTTATCTAAGTTAACAGGTAGAACATCCAATTTCATACCTGCACTTAATCTCCAACGGAAGATATGCCATTACTATTTTTCTAAGACAGTAGCGGTTGTTCAATTTTATGGAAGATAACATATTCGTTTTTGCTTATCTCGTTGCTTATCTAAGTTAACAGGTAGAACATCTAATTTCATACCTGCACTTAATCTCCAACGGAAGATATGCCATTACAATTATTCTAAGACAGTAGCGGTTGTTCAATTTTATGGAAGAGAACATATTAATTTTTGCTTATCCCGTTGCTTATCTAAGTTAACAGGTAGAACATCCAATTTCATACCTGCACTTAATCTCCAACGGAAGATATGCCATTACTATTTTTCTAAGACAGTAGCGGTTGTTCAATTTTATGGAAGATAACATATTCGTTTTTGCTTATCTCGTTGCTTATCTAAGTTAACAGGTAGAACATCCAATTTCATACCTGCACTTAATCTCCAACGGAAGATATGCCATTACTATTTTTCTAAGACAGTAGCGGTTGTTCAATTTTATGGAAGATAACATATTAGTTTTTGCTTATCTCGTTGCTTATCTAAGTTAACAGGTAGAACATCCAATTTCATACCTGCACTTAATCTCCAACGGAAGATATGCCATTACTATTTTTCTAAGACGGTAGCGGTTGTTCAATTTTATAGAAGATAACATATTAGTTTTTGCTTATCTCGTTGCTTATCTAAGTTAACAGGTAGAACATCTAATTTCATACCTGCACTTAATCTCCAACGGAAGATATGCCATTACTATTTTTCTAAGACAGTAGCGGTTGTTCAATTTTATGGAAGATAACATATTAGTTTTAGCTTATCTCGTTGCTTATCTAAGTTAACAGGTAGAACATCCAATTTCATACCTGCACTTAATCTCCAACGGAAGATATGCCGTTACTATTTTTCTAAGACAGTAGCGGTTGTTCAATTTTATGGAAGATAACATATTAGTTTTTGCTTATCTCGTTGCTTATCTAAGTTAACAGGTAGAACATCCAATTTCATACCTGCACTTAATCTCCAACGGAAGATATGCCATTACTATTTTTCTAAGACAAAGAGCGGTTGTTCAATTTTATGGAAGATAACATATTAGTTTTTGCTTATCTCGTTGCTTATCTAAGTTAACAGGTAGAACATCCAATTTCATACCTGCACTTAATCTCCAACGGGAGATATGCCATTACTATTTTTCTAAGACAATAGCGGTTGTTCAATTTTATGGAAGAGAACATATTAATTTTTGCTTATCCCGTTGCTTATCTAAGTTAACAGGTAGAACATCCAATTTCATACCTGCACTTCATCTCCAACGGAAGATATGCCATTACTATTTTTCTAAGACAGTAGCGGTTGTTCAATTTTATGGAAGATAACATATTCGTTTTTGCTTATCTCGTTGCTTATCTAAGTTAACAAGTAGAACATCCAATTTCATACCTGCACTTAATCTCCAACGGAAGATATGCCATTACTATTTTTCTAAGACAATAGCGGTTGTTCAATTTTATAGAAGATAACATATTAGTTTTTGCTTATCTCGTTGCTTATCTAAGTTAACAAGTAGAACATCCAATTTCATACCTGCACTTAATCTCCAACGGAAGATATGCCGTTACTATTTTTTTAAGACAGTAGTGGTTGTTCAATTTTATGGAAGAGAACATATTAGTTTTTGCTTATCTCATTGCTTATCTAAGTTAACAGGTAGAACATCCAATTTCATACCTGCATTTAATCTCCAACAGAAGATATGCCATCAACGTGTCGCATTTATCTCGCATTCCAAATCAAACAAATGTTGTTGTAAGACTGTACATATTAAACTAAATAAAATCTGAAAAAAACTGAGAAACACCAAAAACGAGATTGAAAAACCCAACTTTCATTGATTTGGTTTGATTTATTAATCTGAAAACCCGATACAATTGGTTTGATTTGGTATATAAAAAAATCGAACCAACCTGACCTATGTACACCCCTACTTAAGCTAACAATCAAAATTCTGTAAGTCCACTCATCAACTTCTTATTTGATATGCCAATGTTAAAACACGATGGTATTCTTCTCTTTGAAGTTAATGTTCTCAAGGTGAACCGACAATTTGTTATCATTTTCCTTCAGAATGTTAGAGAAGTAATGAAACCTATCAAGGCAAGAAAAGTAATGAAACCTGTTAAAGCTACTGAAAAACCTCTTTTTACTCTTCTCAATAATAGACAAACTAAGTAATGAAACCTATCAAGGCAAGAAAAGTAATGAAACCTGTTAAGGCTACTGAAAAACCTCTTTTTACACTCTCAATAATAGACAAACTAAGAAGTAATGAAACCTATCAAGGCAAGAAAAGTAATGAAACCTGTTAAGGCTACTGAAAAACCTCTTTTTACTCTCTCAATAATAGACAAACTAAGAAGTAATGAAACCTATCAAGGCAAGAAAGGTAATGAAACCTGTTAAGGCTACTGAAAAACCTCTTTTTACTCTCTCAATAATAGACAAACTAAGAAGTAATGAAACCTATCAAGGCATGAAAGGTAATGAAACCTGTTAAGGCTACTGAAAAACCTCTTTTTACTCTCTCAATAATAGACAAACTAAGAAGTGATGAAACCTATCAAGGCATGAAAAGTAATGAAACCTGTTAAGGCTACTGAATAACCTCTTTTTACTCTCTCAATAAAAGACAAATGAAGTCTTTGATCTCTGTATTCGTACCACAAATGTTCAATTCCATCCAAACTCACTTTCATACTTATAACTATCGAAAAAAACCTGGGAATGGCGGAGGGATAAGAAGGTAGCAAAAAGGAAATATAGGCAGTGATCATTAGCATCTGATTGTTTGTCATTTCTCAATGTTTGAGGTTTTAACAACTATGTAACAAGTAATAGTGTCGTGTGTCTAGTACTAAACAACTTCATATGCAATCACCAGCACAGGGTAAACCACATTTCTAACAGTATAAATACTCGAGATGGCTTCGCTCGAACCCCCTCCAACCCCAACCCCTATGTATTTCCCTCGCCATGACTGCATACTGATAGAAGAATCAAGCAACATGAATTATAATATTAAACTAAAACAAAGCAGATGGCATCTGGAAGAGATATTCACATAAGCAAACCTAAACTCAGGTTTTACTACCAATCCACAAGAGCTCACCACCATAAAACATGTGACATATAAGCATTTAACACTGCTACTTATCTGGAAAACACAAAAATAAAAAGGGGACTTTGGGGGGGGATTCATTAAGTTTACTAATACATTGAGCTCATGCTGCTCATCATATGACGATTAAGCTACACTAGGAAACACCAAAGAACTGTTGCTCTATATGTCCCTATTATGAGTTCAAATATGCAGTCTGCTACCATTGTAGTGTATCATCCAGTAGTTGCGTCTTAGACTACCATCTAGTGTCGACTACAACAAATATCATGGTAAAAGTGAAGGTTAGCTGAGAACTTTTGATAAGACATAATAATAATGTTAACAAATATTATCATAAACAGAATAAGCCAGCTGACATATAGTGTTCCAAAATCCTAGCCAGATAACATTTGGCAAGGTAAGATTTCACACTGGTAAAAACGTACCTGCACTGGGTGTTTGCACCCAATATGCATGACATGTGTTTGCACATAAACATCTCTCGCTTAACCATAGTTAATTAGTACATACCGTTACTTGATTAAAACATTGAACTATGGTAAGTTAGATGTTGTTTGGTTAAACACCAGTGTTATCAATGGTGAAAAGCGCAAAAAAGCTCTAAGATCCATTAGGGCTTTAAGCGCAAATAAAGTGTGGGCTTTGATGAAGAAAGACGTAGATGAAGAAAAAATACACGTTTGTGTAGTCTAAGACTACAAATTATAAGCATGAATAGACAAAGAAATTGTAAAAGAATTACGATGAAGTGAAATATCAATTGTTTAGTGTCGCCTCTTCAGGATTACGCTAATTGGCAAGAAAAAGTATGTCTTGAGTCGTGATGACGATACTAAAGCGCATGCTACGCTAGCGAAGCGCTCAACATGTTTAGTGTCTCGCTTCAGGGCTTAAGCGCACTTTAAGCGCGCCTTTGACAATACTCATAAACACTAGTGCAGGTTCATTAAAACACTTAGCAATGGTAAGTTTGATATTGTTTGGTGTAAACACCAGGCGTGAGTAAGTTCGACCCTGGATCTAGCTTTCATATAATAAAGAAAAATTGAAACCCCCATGGAAGAGTTGATAAAGATCATTTCGTATACTGCAAATAGCAATTGTATTGATGGAAGCTACCCTCCTCCATCCTTATGAAAGGGAATTAAAAAGAGATGCATCAGACTATTATATTATCCTAGCAACAGAAAGATAAGTGCATCTAATAACTTGATCCCCTTGTTGCCGATTGGCAACTAGCCTTCTTAGATGCTTGAAGGGAAGCATAGTTTTAGATTAAAAAACCAATAGAACACAGATGCACCATAGAATTTAGAGGTCTATGCACGGAAGTAAAGGATGAACGAAACATAGTGAATTAGAAAAACTGAAAGAGTAACTTCAGTTGCAAAATATTAGACTGCTTACACAGTGATCTGCTGCCCCAGATGCTTAAGAATCTGATGGTGGTTGCTGTTGCTGGGGCCAGATTGGCTGAGCCATATAAGGACGGGGATGCTGGCGATAAAGAGCTTGGTCAGCAGGCTTCCCCATATCCATCCCTGAAGCTCCAATCTGTGGAGCAGATTGCATAGGCATATAGTAATTGTACGGGAGACCCTCAGCAGGGCCTCCAACAGGGAGGTTTCCTCTAGGAATTGAAGCAAGCACTTCATCTTTCAAGTCCTCTCTTGGTACAATGTCAACCAAGAAATCAAATATGTCTGTCCTTGTTATCGCTGCTGCAATGTCATTTTTCTGGAGTGTCCTCCTTTTGTTCTCCTCAGTGTGGTTCCACGCACGGAGTGTCAACTCAAGGATGAACATCTCACAAGCCCGAGCAAATACAACTGGCGCTTCTGCTGATATCATTCTAACATCTTCATCTGCCTTCATGATTTTCTTGATCCTTGCTAATGGCAGGCTATGATTCTTGAAATCATTAACCTGCTCAATTTCTTGATTTTGATTTGCCCAGAAATTTTGTAGTTGTTGCTGCAATTGTTGTTGCTGCTGTTGGTGGATGTGCTGATAAACAAGCTGATGTTGTGCCATCAGACCTGAAGACGCAGTAAGTCCAACCGTTTGTGCACCAGCTGACACGGGAGGAGAGGGCCCTGCCATTTGGTTAGCATGGTATGGAGCACCATATAGCATTGGAGTAGAGGTAGTAACGACTCCAATACCTGGAGGTTGTCCGTTTCCTTGCTGATCCATTTCAACCAAGTATGCTTCTTTGGGAACTCTAATACTTTATGCTCTGTTAAAATTTTTAAAAAAGTACCAGAGACGAAAAAAGAACAGATAAAAATGAAATGTTCAGTCCAAAGTCATCTCTCAATAAGATTAAATTTCTGACAGAAATGTATCTTCAAAAGGGTAATAATCTTAAATTAGCAGTCAAAAGAATTAACTTCTTATAACAATTTAGGTTATGTGACTGACCACCCACCTCTGAAAAAAATATTAGATGAACGCATAAGGAATCACACACACAGATGGATCTCTAACTGACTATCAGCTTTATAGAATGAGAAGATTTAACCAGAGCTCAATGTAAAGAAAGAACTGAGTCTCCAACTTCTTCAACCTAGCCCTTGCCTGTGATCATTCTTCTATACCAGTGATATAAAGATGCATGTATTTAGGAGTAATTTCTGATGAATCAGTCATATTTAAGCATCATGTTATTAGTACCAAAGATGCTTGTAACACCGTAAGGATAAAGGTAGACCGAGGAAACTAACATAAATGCACAACATATATAGGGAAAGAAAAACTCAACCAGATAACGCAAAGGAGGAAGCCTAACATTTCACCTATGACAAATTTGAAAACTGGGACACGACCACAATCTGGTGATAATCCCAGGACATATACTTAATCTTAATATACACATGTGAATTGGATTTCAACTTAACAAATGTCCAAGCTCTAGATGTGCAAATCTAAGAATTTAAGACCAATGGAGTCATTATGCCCCATCAATGAAGACAACATGATAAGCATGCAATAGTAACAGCAGCAGCAACAACATACTCAGTGTATTCCCACAAGCGGATCTGGGGAGGGTAGGATGTACGCAGACCTTACCCTTACCGTTGTGGGGTAGAGATGTTGTTTCCGATAGACCCTCAGCTCAAAAGAAAAGAAGAATTCGAAGCAGGATTGCAAGAAAATAAGATAGCAAAATAACAAGATACAAAGCAAATGAAGCAACAAATAGTAATAAACACTGGAGAAAGAGAAACTACGTGATTACTAAATAATACTACTAATAAAGAGAAGCGCAGAGGAGGCTAGCCCCTTGCCTCTCTCACCTGAAGTGAGACAACATTCTGCTACCTACTAACCTTCTACCCCAATTCTCGATCTCTATACCTTCCTATCTAGGGTCATATTTTCAGTAAGCTGAAGTTGTGTCATGTCATGTCTAATCACCTCCACCAGTTCTTCTTCGACCTACCTCTACCTCTCCTAACTTTCATTAAAGTGAACCTCTCACACCTCCTTTTCACATGTCCGAACCATCTCGGCCGCATTTCCCTCCGCCGCGGAGGCTACTCCCCCACCTTGCCTCTATACCTTCGTTCCTAATCATATCTCTTCTTGTATGCCCACAAATCACAAATCCATCTGAGCATCCACATCACCCGATAAGCATACAATAGTAAAGAAGATAAAAAAGCACCAGCCAAAGCACAAGAAAGAGCAAACTTTAATATCATGGGAAGAAAAGATTAATAATAGCATCAAAACCCTAGAAAGGAACAGATAAACTTAACCAGCAAATAAAAATAGCTTACACCAATGAATTTCAACCTCAATAATTTACATACAGTTAAAATTCCAAAGTTTGTAATTACCCCAATTTTCTATAAAATGACCATACTACGTGTTGATCAGCATCAAGTATTGCAGAATTTTGATATAATTGGTATAAATTAGCTATATAATTGAGCATCAATGACCAGAGTGCTCTTTTACTACAAAATACTAAACTGCATAAAAGAACAGTAAATCCCAACTCATTTCCTACTAATGCACGCAGTAGACATTGAAATTTTGTGAAACTCTACAAGACGAGTTCAATACAACTTCAAACTCTAAGGTTTTGTTAGGGTTTCTTGGAAGCTACTCTGTCCTAAACCTAACTCATCACGTCTATATGAAGGGGCACATATTCTCTTGAAGAGATGATCTCAAAAGTTCCATAAACTCATGGAATAATCACGAAGAGATCAAGATGTCGCCAAACACTTCTTGATAATCAAATACTTCCAGAAGATCCACAAAATCCTTTCATGGAGATAAATCCCAATGAGACCTATCTATCCTAGTTCGAGAAACACGCTACTAACGGACCTCGAATCATGAAGAAATATAAGGAGAGAAGAATCAAGACAATAAACAGATTTGTATCCGCAATGCTTATTAATAATTTTTTTGTTTCTTCATATTTTAATTGTAATTTGCAGTTATTTTCACATATTCAAAAATTTGTTGTAAACACACGCAATAAAACCAAAAAAAAAAGCATCTTTATCCGGACAACTCAATTAACTAACAAATAATCTTTCTTACACAATCCATAAGTCTACATCGATTTCACCACTAAACACTAGAACAAGCCACTACAGATCAGTTTTTGCTTGTGCTTTTACTGGATTTATCAGAGTCGTGTACCATGTGTAATTTTATTTTATTTTTTAAAATTAGCCACAGGAAAAGACGTTCTAGGGAGTAAAAATCCTACCTTTGGACCGTTTCCTTTAGCAAATTTTTGATTAAATCAACTATCAAATACCTACCATTAATATTAACAAGCAAAATAAAACTGTAAAAAAAAAAATCTAAACGTAACTGGGCACAATTTTCGAGGCAATCAAATTACATCTCAAAGGAAATTCAATTATATGTAGAGAGAGAGAGAGATGACCAAATTGAACCTGAGGAATTGAGTTTGGGTTGATTGAAAGAGGGCAGAGAGAGAGAGAGAGAGAGAGAGATATCAGACAGCTAGGATTCAATGAGAGAGGATGACGGAATCTAAGTGCAGATGCTTTCTGCTGTGCTGTGCTGTGTTGTGTTGTCACAAACATGAGTATTAAATACTACTCTACTTTGCCCCACTTAGAAAGTAGTGAGTTTGGTTTGGTTTAACTACAACTCTCCACGATACCCTTTTGTTTGACTTTCTTATACTCATCATTCTTACGCTATAAAATATTTCTCCCAAAAAGAAAAACAAATCAATCTTAAAATCTGTTTTTTTTTTGGATAATTTCAGTTATCTCCCTTATATTTTTGTAATAATAATTCTTTTCATTTATTTATAATTAATTTAAAAGTAAAAAATATGACTAATTTACCCCTACCAATATGCTATTTAATTTAACTAATTTTATTATGTATTTATTGTCCTTTCTAAAATGATATTATCACATCTAAGATAAAAAGCAATAAAAATTGACATGATTAGCGATAACTTTGTGTGATATCGTTGACATTCAAAATGACGTCGGAACATCAAATATGATTGCAACAACATCAAATATGATCGCAACACAATCAAAACCAATTCGAAACTCATTAGAATCTAATCAATCATCTCACGCATCCAAATACCCTATATAGACTTGACCAAAAGCTCAAAACACATAGTTCAAGCATACTGCAACTTTGTGAAACAATGTGTGAAAGGAGCCAATTAGCATGGAGCAGATCATATGTTCGTGGATATGTAGGAAACGGTTCACACTGTCCAGTTTTGAAAGCATTGTTATCAATACATCACCAGAAGCCTTCAAGGGGAATGCTACAACACAAAGTCAACCCTCAAGTCAAACTTATGAACTTTAAACTCTAAATTCTTATGTAATAGTGTCAAATCACACTCGGGCCTCTCATGCCCCAATATGAACATACACACAAGCCCAAAATCATCATATGAACCTATTTGAAACTTCAAATCAAGAATTCAAGCTCGTGTAAGCAGAATGTTGACTTTCGTCAACTCTAAGATCTTTGAGCCACTAGTTTAGGTTCAAGTGCTCCAAAACACTCATGAGCCTCTCGGGATAGGAGTTCTAGATCTCAAAACGACTGGTTAGGTCGTTACATCTTCCCCATTTAAAAAATATTCATCTTCGAACGTGCCCAGAATAGTGTCAAAACTATCGAGCAGTTGTACACATCAGTTATAAACTTTCCGTTACTTTCCTCCTAAAGAATTGCACAGATAGTCTCACTAGCACACTTCAAATTTTTGAATTGCTCTTTAACTTTAGCCTCAAAGGCTTCCTTTTTCCATTATTCAAATCCGGAACTTCCTCAATTTACCAATTATTATTTATTTAAGTTGTCTCAATTCAAATTACCTGATTTTTTTTAATACAACCATACTTTCGAACTAATAGCTTGATATAACAAAATATACCACCACAACCACAACAGTCCCTCTGTTACAAATATATACCCATAAAATACATGATTCCAACTTATCCCTCTTCCACACTCTCCAATGTCAATATTGTGCCAAGAGTTCTTATAAAACATGTTATCATGCATCGTAACTGTTACGGTTCATTTTTAAGCGGTCCGCATAAAAACTACTATCATAACTTGTCTCTTTGTTGGTTTAACAGTATCACCACTTAATTAATTATGGAAATTAGAAAACCATTTGTTTTAAGGTTATTTGTGAAAACCTTTTAAAAGTACCAAAGATTGGGTAAAGGTCCTGGTGAATCCCGAGGAAGTGTTAGACATCTCATAAGGAATCCACACAATGTTGTTGACCTATGAGTTTAAATTTTGTGGTTAAATGAAAATATTTGCTTAAAAATTGTTTAAAAGGATATGTATGAAGTATGAAAAGGTTTAGTAAGGTCTACCTATACTTGTGCAACCATGGCTTATTTATAAAGGGTATATCTTGTTTAGAAAATGAATTGTAGGAATGGTTTACTTTGAAAATTATTTTTAAAGTTTAGTTATATCTTTAATTCTATAATTTGGCTAATTATGAAGAAATAAATCTCTTCAAAATGTGTACGGTTTATTAAGACTTTAAATTATGCTTATAACCAACTTCTTAATCCGTGAATGGACTTATTCGTTTATAACTCGAAGATATGGAGAACATCTTTAAGTTATTCGACAATAAGTATTTTAAACTTCTGAAATATAAGTTTTAGCAAAAATGAGAAAATTTATTTTTGGTTCAAATTGCATTTGAGACCTTTTAGAGGTCTATTTGTTTACCTTTTCGGAAGATGTACTTGGGCCTCATTTAACTTAAATAGTTTAGCAAAAATTTAGCGGCCCCAACGTACTCACTTAAAAGTCATGCCAATCTTAAGATTAAAAGCTCTCATGTAGTTTTATCTAGAAAATGTGGAACTCCATCTGACTTTTTCAGAATCTGTTTTGAACCCATCTATTACCAAAATCTGGTTTTAGAACACTTAATCAAGGAAAACTATTTTTCTCATTAACAAAGGACTGTTTGGGATTAATTCGTGCAAGAAAAATCAATTTAAGAGTTGAATTAAGTCACAAAATAGGATCATCTACCAACAAACGACCTTAGTGTCGTTGCCTACTGTTAAACAGAGCAATATACCTGTGATATACACCCAATATACAACAGTGTATATCACAGCAAAGCAAGTTGGACTGGTCGGCCCAATGATGGGCTTTCGGACTTGGCCCGAAATGGGCTCTCGCAAAGTGGCTTGGCGGTGGCCCATTCTCGGACAGATTGAGGACAATACAATCTTGTATATATGGTATATATATTTGTAGTATATTGTAGTGTAAAGGTTACCTTAATTAGTGTTATACACTTACCATAATTGTATAATTAGAATTATGGTAGAATAAGGTTTTAGAAATAGAATAGGAATAGGATTCTCCTATTGTGGAAATATGTAACTTGTATATATAGCCTTTCAATTAATGAAAATAATCAAGGGGATTATTTCTTTCATGGTATCAGAGACTAGGTCTAAACAAAAGTTTTTCTCTCCCAACTTTTGTCCTCTCAATTTCGGCCGAGACACCCCCACCCCCCCTCGGGTTTCTCTTCCAAAATTCGTCTTCCGCTCTCAAAAACACCTCTCTTAAATTTCCCTTCCTTCTTTGTTCTTTCAATATGTTTAAGAACAATTATCATCCTGCCCTCATGATTTCTAACGTCAAGACCAGTATCCCTATTGTTCTTGAGATGAAAAACGTCCAATATGCGACGTGGCGGAGTTGTTTAAAATTCACGCAATCTCCCATCAAGTTCTTCATCACATCATTCCTCCCGCTAGACCTCTTTCTGCGGAGGATCCTGAGTTGTGGATTACTCTTGATGCTACCGTTCTTCGGTGGATCTACGCCACTATTTCGGTTGACCTTCTACATACGATTATTGAGTCGGATACCACGGCTATGGCTGCCTGGAATAGATTGCGTGACATATTCCAAGACAACCAACATTCACGTGTCGTCACACTCGAGCAAGAATTCTCCCTAGTTCGAATGGACGAATTTCCGAACGTGTCTGCATATTGCAAGAAACTAAAGGAGTTGGCGGATCAACTCCGGAATGTTGGCGCACCGATAACTAATAATCGTCTAGTTCTACAGTTGGTTGTCGGTCTTTCAGAGGCCTATAATGGTGTTGGAACTCTCCTTCGCTAAAGCAACCCTCTTCCTGACTTCAATCAAGCCCGCTCCATGCTTACTTTGGAAGAAGCCGGTTTGGCTAAAAAGGCGGCTACCGAAGCAAGCCCCGTCGTCATGGTGCCGTCCTCTCCTAGTTCTTCGGGTTTTGTTAATAATTCGGGCCAAAACCATAATCATGGTGGCGGCAAGAATAATCGTAAGAATAATAACAAAAACCGCTGGGGCAAACGCGACGGTTCTGGTGGCGGTTCCGGTGGTCAGCAAGCAGGCGGTGGGTCCCATCCATGGAACAGTGGCCCACCACCCCCCTGGGCCCAGCAGTGTGGCCCATGGCAGTGGGGGGGCAGGGGCGAGACTATGGGCGGCGGCCCTTACAATCCGGCCAGCCAATTCCCGGCGGCCGGTGGGGCGGCCAACGATTCGAGCCCAACACCCAGCAGTGGAGGCCCACTGGCCAGTGGCCCAGCAGCAGCAGCTACGGCCCAGCTCCATCACAGACAGGAATTCTTGGGCCCCGACCTCCGCAAGCCCATCATGCAGCAGGCCCCACTCAAATCGATATCGAGGCCGCGATGCACACATTGGGGTTAACTCAACCGAACCCAAATTGGTATATGGACACCTGTGCCACTACTCACATGATTTCCGAATAAGGTACTCTCTCATCTTATTCCAATTTGAGCACCCCTCGGGGGATAATTGTTGGTAATGGTAGTTCTATTCCAATTCTACGGTATGGTCAGAAAACGTTGTCTCCTCCCAATCCACCCCTTCTCTTGAAAAATACTTTACATGCTCCTAAATTGATTAAAAATTTAGTGTCTGTCCGAAAGTTCACTATTGACAATTCCGTTTCCGTTGAATTTGATCCTTTTGGTTTCTTTGTGAAGGATTTCAAGACGGGGAGTCATCTTATGAGGTGTGATAGTAGGGGGGATCTGTATCCTATCATGCCTGGTTTCAGTCCATCGAGTCAAGACTTGCCATCAGCTTTTGCAGCCATCTCTCCTTCCATGTGGCATGCTCATCTGGGTCATCCGGGATCTTCTATTTTATCAGTTTTAGATAAAAATAACTTTATTTCTTGTAAGGGTACGAGTCGTACTCTACTTTGTCAGTCTTGTTCATTAGGGAAAATTGTTAAGTTGCCATTTGTAGACTCCAATTCTCATACTTCAATGCCATTTGATATTATTCATAGCGACTTATGGACGTCTCCTGTTCTTAGTTCATTAGGTCATCGATATTATGTTCTCTTTTTAGATGATTATTCGAGATTTTTGTGGACGTTTCCAATTGCGAATAAATCAAAAGTGTTTTCCGTCTTCATCAAATTTAGAGCGTTCATTCGTACTCAATTCGAAAGAGAAATAAAAAATATTCAATGTGATAATGGGAAAGAGTATGACAATAGGGAGTTTCGGGAATTCTGTGCTAATAATGGGATCAATTTTTGTTTTTCGTGTCCTCGTACATCTTCACAAAATGGGAAAGCCGAACGCAAAATTCGTTCCATAAAAAACATTGTCCGAACCCTCTTAATTCATGCCTCCATACCTCCATATTTTTGGCATCATGCTCTACAAATGGCCACATATCTCCTTAACATAATTCCTTCTAAATGTCTGACATATTCTTCCCCCCTCAAAATCCTATATAATAAGAACCCTTCTTATTCTCATCTTCGGATTTTTGGGTGCTTGTGTTATCCGTTATTCCCATCCACCACAATTAACAAACTTCAGGCTCGGTCTACCCCGTGTGTATTTTTGGGTTATCCGTCGAATCATCGTGGTTATAAATATTTTGATTTATCCTCCAAGAAAATCATAATTAATCGCCATCTCATTTTTTATGAAACCCAATTTCCTTTTACGAAAGTTCATACTCCCGAGCCTAGGTCGTATAATTTTTGGGATGACCAAATTTCCCCGTATATTATTCGGAATTTTTTGGACATATCCCGCACCCAAAATCCTCCAGCGGGCCCACTGCCCTCTGGACCCACTGTACCGTGCACCTTTGTTCCGATTCTTGGATCGGTCCCGGCAATTGGGCCGGTCCACCCGGTCTGGAACCCGGTTCGAGATGTTGATTCCAGGTACCGATTTGGGCCAGCAGGCCCACTTCCTGCTGGCCAGTCCATCCCGAGCCCAGAAAATTCCCAAAATTCCCTCAATTCTTCCACGAGTCGTAGACCGGTCACTCGTAGTCAGCGGGGTATTTTTACACCTAAAAGACATTTTAATTTACATTCTGATGTCTCTAAATCCCCCTTGCCCCGCAATCATGTGTCCGCATTAAATGACCCTAATTGGAAAATTGCTATGACTGATGAATATAATGCTCTTATTGATAATAAGACGTGGGAGTTGGTGCCCCGTCCATATGGTATTAATGTTATCAGATCTATGTGGATTTTTGCTCATAAGGAGAATTCAGATGGGTCATTTGCTAGACATAAGGCGCGACTTGTGGGTGATGGTAAGACTCAGCAGGTTGGGATAGATTGTGGTGAGACGTTTAGTCCGGTGGTCAAGCCGGCTACTATTCGCACGGTTCTTAGCTTGGCTCTTTCAAAGATTGGCCTATTCATCAGTTGGATGTCAAGAATGCCTTCCTACATGGTGACCTGAAAGAAACAGTCTATATGCATCAGCCATTGGGTTTCAGGGATCCTAACCGTCCGCATCATGTCTGTTTATTGAAAAAGTCCTTATATGGGCTTAAGCAGTCTCCACGGGCCTGGTATACTAGATTTGTTGACTTCGTTTCAACTATTGGGTTCACTCACAGCAGGTCAGATAATTCCTTGTTCATCTACCACAATGGTTTGTCCTTGGCCTACATTCTGTTGTATGTGGATGATATCATCTTGACCGCCTATTCCGATGCCTTGCGCCAGCCTATCATGACAATGCTCAGTTCTGAGTTTTCTATGAAAGACTTAGGGCCTTTGAGTTATTTTTTGGGGATTGCCGTCAAGCGTCATTCAGGTGGCTTGTTTTTGTCTCAACGGAAGTATGCTGCTGAGATCATAGAGAGGGCTGAGATGTCATCCTGTAAGTCCACTTCCACGCCAGTTGATGCAAACCCCAAGCTGAGTACCGCAGCAGGTGCACCATACGAGGACCCGACCCGCTATCATAGTCTTGCAGGAGCCCTCCAGTATCTTACCTTTACTAGACCAGATATTACGTATGCGGTTCAGCAGGTGTGTTTATTTATGCATGATCCCAGAGTTGAGCACATGAATGCAATCAAACGCATCATTCGGTATATTCAGGGGACACTGGACTATGGGTTGCACTTGTATCCTTCATCTACATCCACACTTGTCTCTTACACGGATGCTGATTGGGGTGGTTGTCCCGACACCAGACGGTCGACTGCTGGCTACTGTATGTTCCTTGGCAACAACTTGGTCTCATGGTCGGCAAAGCGTCAGGCAACTCTATCACGCTCAAGTGCAGAGGCAGAATATCGAGGGGTAGCGAATGTGGTCTCCGAATTATGTTGGCTACGTAATTTTCTTTTGGAGCTTCATTGTCCCATTCAGAAGGCAACCTTGGTATATTACGATAACATTAGTGCCATCTACCTTTCAGGTAACCCAGTTCAACACTAACACACCAAGCATATCGAAATGGACATTCACTTTGTCAGTGAAAAGGTTGCAAAGCGTCACGTTCGCGTATGCCATGTCCCGTCTCGTTATCAAATTGCAGACATCTTTATAAAGGGTCTACCAGCGGTTCTCTTTAAAGATTTTAGGGACAGTCTCAGTGTTCGAAAACCGCCCGCTATGACTGCGGGGGTGTGTTAAACAGAGCAATATACATGTGATATACACCCAATATATATCAGTATATATCACAGGCAAAGCAGTGGACTGGACTGGCCCAGCGGTAGGCTTTTGGCACTGGCCCAGAAATGGGCTCTCAGTAGTGGCCCATTCTTGGACAGATTGAGGACAATACAATCTTGTATATATGGTATATATATTTGTAGTATATTGTAGTGTAAAGGTTACCTTAATTAGTGTTATACACTTACCATAATTGTATAGTTAGAATTATGGTAGAATAAGGTTTTAGACATAGAATAGGAATAAGATTCTCCTATTATGGAAATATGTAACTTGTATGTATAGCCTTTCAATTAATGAAAATAATCAAGGGGATTATTTCTTTCACCTACTCGTATTTCAACCAGGTCCTAAGGGTTTTAATTTTACAACATATACATACAAGATAAATATAAACAACATGCTAAAGACATGAGAAAATGGGTTTAGCTCCTTGGGCTGGGCCCAAATCATCTAGCGACCCTATTTAACTGCTATTGATATCAATGGTCTGGCCCACAATCTGCTGTTGTTTATGATTATTGGGCTTCAAGCCCAGACTTTGCTCTGTCTTTTGGGATGGATAAGAAGTTGACTCGAAAAGTATCCAAATATTATGTTTGGCTAGAGGCCCAACTCGTAAAGCAGGAAAGAGGCCCACGTTCTGCTGTTGTTTCTAATTATTGGACTTTAAGCCCAGACTTTGCTTCGTCTTTTGGGCTGGATAAGAAGATGACTCGAAGAGTATCCAAATATTATGTTAGGCTAGAGGCCCAACTCGTAATGCAGGAAAGAAGTCCGGATCCAATGGTTATGCATAAGAAATAAAGAAAAGGACTAGTATATGTAAATAACAGATACTACACCAAATGAGGTTCAAAAATTCACATAAATGTTTACATTTAACCTAGCATCTCATATACAACAATATTACACTTCAAAAGAACGAGAACTAGGCATACATTGAAGCCTCACAGGTTCGGTTGCAAACAGAGCATATTGGAGATGATCTTAAATACTGATTTTCAAAGGGAAGAAGGTCTGGGATATACTTGCTATACCTCTAAGATATACTGAACCAGAAAAGATATATTTCTGTAATGATCTGTTTGATCATTTTTAGTCTTTTTCCTCAAAATGACCTCCCCCTAGCTTCATAGTGGTGTTTTTGGCATGTGGGGTCGGGTGGCATGATTCCCGAGGAGATTGGATGAGAAACGGCGAAAAATCCAAGTTAGAAATTTTTGAAGTTCTAAGTTTGATCAAAAGTTGAATTTTGGGTAAACGTATTTGTAATCGAATTCCAACAGTTCCATGAGGCCTGAAACCTGTTTTATTACTTAGTAGAGTAGTTGGTTCGCGTCGTGAGGGGTTCAGGAAGGTTTTAGATGTTTTGTCAAAAAGTTTGAGTGATTTTGTTAAGCATGCCTTAATGATGTCGGATAGGTGTTTTGAGCGTGATAGCAAGTTCATAGTGTCATTTATACTAAAGTTACACTTTTAGTTTGTGTTCGTGGGGTTCCGGATGAGTTTCAAGCATTGGATCAAAGATTTTAAGGATTGTTGAAGTTGCTGGTTTTCCTGAATCTAGTACTTCGCACCTGCACAGGTCTGGGCGTACTTGTAGCATCGCACATGTGCTAAGTTGGCCGTAGGTGTGAGAAATGGGAAGGTTGGTGTTACACCCATAATTTTGCATGCGATCGAACGTACAGTTAGTCGACTTGAGCTTCGACAACCCGAGACCCTTCCCAGGGGTCACATATGACTTATATAAGTGTTACGGAGGTATACGGAACGTTGGAGTCAATTGGATTAAAGTAATCACACCTCGGCAAAATTTTGGCGTAGATTAGACGATACGCTAAGCGATCCGCCCCACGGAAGCCGACCTACTTCGCGAATTGAGCCATGGATGAAGGCTTCTGTTTCCCCACCACTCTGCCCCATCTGTGGTGGGAAATGCGGTTACAGATGGGGATCTGCGCCGCAGATCCCTTCGCAGGCTAGAGGCGGTGGAATGGCCTATTTAAGGCCAAAAGTTGGGCAACTCATTTCACATTTCATTTTTTTTGACCAAAATGGTTCCTAAGCATTCCTAAAATCTCTCCTAGGGTTCCTTATCATGGAAGAACATTTCTCTAAGGCCACAGAATAATTTCTCCATTAAAAAGTCTCAGATCATCTTGAATATCCATCTAGTAGCGAGGTGGAGCTAAGAACTCTTTTGAGCTTGAAGAAGAGCTGGTTGTGTAAATGATCTTAGTTGTATGGAGGTAAGATTTTACTGTCCCTTGATGGTCTCTAACTTTTTTTAACTTGGTGAGTTGTATTGGTAAAGATAATTTATGATAGATGAGCAAACTTTGAGATAATCATAGCTATAAGTTGAAGGATGTGGGGTTAGAAGTTATGAAATATATGTGGTATTTATTGTTGTTGTTGTTGTGGTTGTTGCTATTGATATTGTGTTTAGGAGAAGTTAGTAACATGTTCGTGACAATGAACTCCATAGTTTGAGAAGCACGTCTTCTAGGTGCTCGTTGGATTGTCCGAGTGAGTAGATTCCTACTTTATTTATCTTATTTCGACCCAAACCCTCTATATTGAGTAGATGATCACTTATGAAGCATTCAAGAGTTCGTGAGGCATTGATGACTAAGCGACGCATGTATGTAAGGATATTCACTTCTTTCACAAGGATGATATCCAAAGTATTTATCGATTTCAAAATGAAATGCCAAAGAATCATTCTATTCACATGTCAATCATCCCTTGTCGGGAGTAGTTCCATTACTAATATTCCATTCCCTATTTATTGTTGGTTTCCCAGTTGAGACCATACTCCTTCTTGATGGAGTCTCTCAAGTCACAATCTTGTATACCGATAAGTTGTCATTGAAAAGCAAAAGAAAAGACCGAACCAAAATTAAGGGTTGAAAGTTGTGGTTACCTTCGAAGTCGAGTCCTATTCATATGTTGTTATCCTTCATTGAGCATACTTTTCATCCCGTTATTGTATTCTGTCTATCCTGATTATCTTTGAACTTTACATACCTAAAAATACAGGTTCCAAAGAGTTAATTATTGAGTCGACTAAGAGTCGTATCAAATCAAAGTCTAAGAGTTATGAGTATCAAAGAGGCCAAGTGCCATGATTATTACAGTACATTATCCACACCACCGAACCTATGTTGATGGGAAGTTATATATATATATATATATATATATATATATATATTCATATCACACCACAATTGTGACCAGTCGGTAGAAAGTTGTATATGTACATTATACGCACCGCACCGCGCTATAGTTGACCGGACAAGACACTTATATGTGAATCCATACATACACCTCAGAGTATACTTGAGGGAAGTTACATTGTACACTTCGGGTTATAATCCGATGGCAGATTACAAACCAAAGTTTCCATACCAAGAGTTCAATACAGTTTCAGAGTTTCATTGTTCGTCCTATGTGGCATACATGTTATCTGAATATCAGATTGCTTTTATGTTTCTCTTTATAACTTATATTTTCATATTTCTATTCATTCTTTACATACAAGTACATTTCACTCGTAGTGACATCCCATTTGCTGGGGGCACGAAATGTCATGCTACAGATTCAGATAGAGGTGTAGATAGGCCTCCCCATTAGGAGCTGGTTGAGTTCTGCGGATTGAGTGGTGAGCTTCACTTCATCCGAAGCTACCGAGTCAGATTCATGAGCTGAGTTCAGTACATGTACAGTTGATAGGTAGGTCAGGGTGCTATCCCGACCATATCACAGTTATATTTTCCATAGAGGATTGTAAATTTGGTTGGTATGTTCAGTTGATTTGTACGACGACCTTGTCGGTCTTGTACTATATTGTATACGGTTGGTATGTTCAGTTGATTTGTACGACGACCTTGTCGGTCTTGTACATACTCTTATTGGATATGTGTTGTATGTTCAATCCTTATATCCTATATGTGTTGTCTATTCATTGTTGGACTATGATACTTACGGAGTACTAGTGGTTTGAACTCATACTACACTTGCCGAACTTCGTGCAGATACAATCTCGTGTTCCAGTTCTAGGGTCCGTGGCTGATTTTGAGGCTATCTTTCGGAGTTTCTAGGCTGAGCTACTTGTTGGACATGCAACCCTGGATCTCTTATTTTGTTCTTAAGTCTATTTCGTGTTCTTCAGACATTTATCTAATTTAGTTGAGACTTGTATTTCATTTTAGATGCTCTTGTACGAGTTAGACAAAATTTTGGTATTGTATTGACTATGTTCTATTTCATATTTTTCTATAGTATCAAGACGCAAAAGATATTCTATTTTCCTCATGTTTTCTGCACTTATTGATTAATGATTGGTTGTTGTGGGAATGGTTCACCTACCAGTGGATAGTGTGGGTGCCATCGTGACCCGTGATTTGGGTCGTGACAATGGAAAGCAATGGAAAATGTTATGGAAAAGTGGGTGAAGCTGGGTTACTAGGTCCCGATTCGGTCCAGAAAGCAATGGAAAAGGTAAAGCTAATCCAAGAGAGCTTATTGACTGCACATAGTCGATAGAAATCTTATTCAGATGTTCGACGCCATGATTTGGAATTCGCAGTTGGCGATTGGGTATTACTAAAGGTTTCTCCAATAAAAGGGGTTATGATGTTCGGCAAGAAAGGGAAGCTTAGTCCCAGAAACATCATGCCATATAAAACCATTCACAATACAGGTCGAGTGGCTTATGAGCTTGAAATACCCTCAGAATTGGAGGCAGTTCACTCGGTATTTCACGTATCGATGTTGCACAAATGTATAGGGCATCCCTCCTACATTACCGCTGTGGAGGATGTGCAGATTACCAAGGATTTATCTTGTGAGGAGACTTCTATAGCCATTCTAGATCGCTAAGTGCGGAAACTGAGAACTAAGGAAGTTGCATCCATTAAAGTGCTATGGAGGAATAACAATATAGAAGAAATGACTTGGGAGGCCGAAGAAGATATGAAATCTAATTATCCCTACCTCTTAAAAACCACAAGTTCATATTGACATGGTATGATACAATTTTACCTACTCTTGCGATATAGTATCCTTACTTCGTATTATATATACCTTGTTCAGGCAAACACAACAACTAGAGCGGAACATAATTAGTCCAGACTTAAAGATGAAGATGTATAAGGTGAGTTATGGCTCACTCATACATTTATTCATGCAGTGATGGTCATGTGAGGCCAATGATATAGTATATGACCTTGTGCACTTGTGTTGGTTCTGCCTGCTTGGCCGATTTTGGGATAATTCTATTTACAGAAGAACCTTTGCCGAAATTTTTAAAAGAATCCTGAGAGTTGGAGGTTCTATGTTCATGACCTCAACATTCTAGGATGAATGTTTCTAAGGGGGGGAAAGATGTTACACCCCGTACTTTGTACATCATTTCCATGGTAGGTTAACTGATGTGTAACCCCTCATACCTTCGGGCTAAGATTTGACTCGTATGATGGAATCATAATGGAATAAATAAGAGGAATTTAAGCAGTGTTTTGAAAGCTAATTAATGTATAAGAAGAGTCTTTAGGCAAAGCATAGTTGGAAGTTACCTTACGAAGCATGTTTCTAAGTGAGTATTCACGTGACCTTACTTAAAGGGAGAATAACACCATTATAAGTTGTGATTTTGGGAAAAAATGAAACATGAAAGTTGTAGCCCTTTGAAATATATTTTCAATAATATATGGTGGAGGTCCATCGGACATCGCTACAAAAAGTTATGCATGTCTTACGAAAATGCATTTTGGCAAATGTAGAATGCGGCCGTAAACTGAGTTTGCTGCACCACATTTAGGTTGCATTTTTGATGTTTTGGGGCTGTCCACTGCTAAAATATGAGAGGGAATTGCGGTTCAGCATGTGGTGATTTGCGGCCGCAAGTGCCACCGCAAACCCGAAGCGGTGGGGGCGGTTCAATGACTTTATTTCCAAACTAAGGCTTCATTTTCACCTCAACACTTCCCAAACACTCTTAAATATTTCCCTAGGGTTCTTATACCATCTAAGATCAGTTCCATATCAATTTGAAGTTAAATATTCCATAGATAATCATCAAGAGCTTGGAAATCTCCTTGGTAGCATGATGAGTGAAGGATATTCTTGAAGCTTAGAGAATAATTGATGCTATAAGTTTTCATGGTTGAGTTAAGGTAAGATATTGATGCTCTTAATGATCTCTAAACATCTCATATACTTGTTGAGATTATGGATAAACGAAACTTGTGGTAGTTGACCTAAAACTCCATAAAAGAGTTTCTATGAATCTTGGATAGTTTTTGAGTAATCTTGGATGATCATGGTTTGAAATTGAAGGACATGGTGCTAGGAATCATGGAGTATAGCTTGTTGTTGTTATTGTTGTGGTTGTTTTTTATGTTATTGGTGTTGTGTTAAACGAGAATAGATAGCATAGTTGGTAGCCATGAACTCCATAACTAGAGAAGTATGCACTCTAAGTGTTCGTTGAATTGTTCTAGGAAATTGATTTTTAGTTTATCTTTGTATCTTAATCCAAAACCTCTATATTGTGTATATAATCACTCGTAAGGCATTTGGGGGTTCGTGAGACATTATTAACTCAGCGGCGCATGTATGTAAGGCTATCCCCTTATTTCAAAAGCACGAAATCCAAAGTATTTATCGTTTTAAAAAAGAAACGTACATAGTAATATTCTATTCGTATATCGATATCCCTTGTATGGAGTAGTTTCTTATTATTTTTGTACTCATAGTCATTGTTGGTTTCTTGTCCATAACATCACAAACCTCTGAGAGGGAGTATTCCAACGAGCTAGTCGTCAAGTCGTCTAAGAGTCATTCCAAAGTAAAGTCGAAGGGTTTTGAGTTCCAAAGAGGCCATAGGTGCCATTGTTATCACAAGTACATTATCCACACCACTGAACCTTTGTCGGTAGGCAGTTATATACATATATATTATTCACACCGCCGTTGCAATCAGTCGGTGGGAAGTTGTACATAGTCGGTCGAGTAGGCACTTGTATGTGCATCCATACATACACCTTAGAGAATCACTTGAAAGAAGTGACATATTACACCTCAGGCTATATGCCGAGGGCAGATTATATAACAAAACTGCAATACCAAGAGGTCAGTACAATTTCAAAGTTTAAATTGTTCGCCCTATATGGCACGCAGGTTATCAAAGTATCAAATTGCTTTTATGCCTTTCTTTACAACTTATATTTTCTTATTGTTATTCATGCTTTACATACCGGTACATTTTTTTAGTATTGACGTCCCTTTTATCGGGGGCGCTGTGTATTCATGCCGCAGGTTCTGATAAAGGCTCTAATAGACCACCTTAGTAGGAGCTGTAGAGTTCAGCCATCAGTAAGTAAGCTTCGCCTTTCTCAGAGCTTCGTGGTCAGATGTTGAGTATGTTTTGCATAGAGATGTACATAGTGTAGGTCGGGGCATTGTCCTGACCATATGACAGTAGAGGTACTCGTAGAGGCTCATAGACTTATCTAGTATGTATAGCTATGATTAATGGCCTTGTCGGCCATGATGTCTTTTGTTAACTTGAGTTGCGACCTTGTCGGTCTTGTTTATATACATATGTTGGGTTGATCCCTCTTTGTTTACCCTTATAGGTTGTATTACATTTTGTCTTACATATTGTGGCTTTGTCGACCCTTTCATAGTATTGTTGTTCGATTATATCCTAGTACGGCTTTGTCGGCCGAAAGTTCTACTCGTACGGGAGACTTGTTATCAGAGTGGTATGCTCGGGCCAGTGCGGCATTGGGTGCCGGCCTCACCTCCTAGTTTGGGGTGTGATGATCGTTGATCGACCCTAGCTATAATAGTGACGAGGGTTTGTACTTTCTGATAACTCTCTACTAGTTAGTTACTCAAGCATAAAATGAATCAGTTAACCAACCTAACAGTAAATCTACAATTCAATAGTGTACAAATACTCTTAGATTCTCATATTCATACAAGGTTCAGCCTAAACCCCATTTAGGGTGTCTAGACTAATCAAGACATTTCACTCAAGTCACATAGTAAGGTTAAGCATATGCTCTCAGTATCTCTTTTATCAGTCCAAAGATAATAAGTGTAACAGGATCCAACACCAAATACAACATCAATTACATGTCATAATATAAATGAATGCAATGCATAATGATATGTATGAATGCAAGTGGCCATATGTACCCTGTATACACATGGTGTTGAAGTAGCTGTCACGTGACACATGAGGTCCATATACCGATTCGATCCCATCGGATACCAGCTCAAGGGCTGAAGTGTCATAATTAGTCATCACTCTCGTATCATGTACCATACTCCATAACCGACTTTTTAAGCCGTACTCAACAATGTATCAGTAAGACAATGTCAATTATTTAATGAATGAATGATGTGGATATGTGTACACCCTGCAATTAGCATAATTAGTTTAATCAGTTTATGTTCAAGTGTTTAGATGAGATGTGCGGTGATGAATGCATAGCAAGTCAAATCAAAATATCATATCAACATGGCTACAAGCCCAAGTAAATAACAATCATACCAACCTAAGCAGATTTATGTGGAACATAATTAGTCTAGACTTAATATAAGAGGTGGCCAATGGGCCAGTATTTCAGCAAGTCTTCTCATCCTTCTTCATTGAGAACTGCTTGGTACGGTACAGAACCCTGCAAAACAAAAATATCAAACTCGCTAATTTGGTTAGTAGTGGTACGGCCGCACATTCTATTTCTGAGGCTTTCAATACTAGCGTTATCTAATGTAATAGTTATAATTTTATCGGTTATTCCGTAATAATCGCACACTTGATAAATATTTTCTGCAATAAAAGTACCAGTGTGCCTATCATCTATATATCTATACGCTAAGATACGTTTTTGCATAGACCATTTATAATATATCCAATGACAAGTTACCGTTAAATAATCATGACCGTTAGTACTATGGCCTATATCAAAAGTGATAGCCATTTTGCCATTAAAATGATATAATGAATAACGTAAATACTGTTGATATTCATGTGAGAATTTAAATACATCTCTCTTAACAGTTGATCTAGAAAAACCGTTAAAAGCAGGATTATACATATCTCTAATGTAATGAATAAAACTGAGAGATAAAGGAAATGAAAAAAGGCAAACCCTCCACAATAACTAATTTTGTTATTGCTTTTCTATCTCTATGTTTATTGTATTTAGGGCCTACAATTCCCCCCGTCATAGGGTTAATTTGACCCTGTACTTGATCCGGGATAGTATCAGTATGTGAACCTTGTCCCGATGGAGAGGGCATTTGCGCACCCTGTTTGAAGCCTCGTATTGGGCATACCTAGCTGGATGAGCCCTTGCTATGTGTCTCATTAAACCCCCCATCCCACTGTGACCTTTTCCAGTTTTAAATTTTAAAACATCTTTACAAAATTTACATCTAGCTACTTGATTCTCTACGTCCCTATCAAAAAATGTCCATGCATATGATTTTAATGGTCGTTTTGCTGGACCTCGTCTCATACTAGGGGGAATAAGAGGCATTTTAGTTGAAGGTGCACTAGTGGGTGTGCTGTCATCAACATTAGTGGGTGTATCATCTAGATTATCGTCTAGATTAAAGTCTTCTTGAGTTCCAGAAAATAGCTCCTCGTCTAAATCTAATGGTATTGTAGGAAAATGTTCAGTATCAACAAAATCATCCTGTGTAGGAATAGGATGACTAGAAGAAGTACCCTTGCCCTTGTTGCCCCTACTAGAAGAAGCCTGACCCCTCCCCTACCCGTAAGCATACGTTTAAATCCTTCCATTATAAATATATAATTATACTAATAAATAATTAAAGTAAATGAAATTAAGTGCGCTAAATAAAATAAACAGACAATAATAATTTAATGAAGGAACGAATGTACCAAACGCCAACGTAACGTCGACGTATAATCGAAAGGTTGAAAACTGAAACTTTGCTCGATGAAGATCCTCAAGCTAGTTGCCAACTTCACTCCCAATTCACAAATGAATAAATAAAATTGAATATTTAGTAGACAATGTAGACTTGTAGAGAGATAGATTGAGAGATTAGAGAGATTGTAGGAAGATTTGTGAAAAGATGAAGAGAAAATGAGGTATTTATAGTTGAAAAATTGGGTTAAAGTATAAATATAATAACTTATGGGTTAAAAATAAATATTAAGGGGGGTAGGGGGGTTAGGGGAGGAGGAGGCCAAAAATGGTCATTCCACAACGGCCAAAATGTAAAATGGTTGTTGGTGCAACGGTTATTTTTGCAAAAGGGGGGTTTCGGGCGGGATCGGGTCGGGTCGGGACCGGGACGACCCGGTCCACTGACCAGCTCTAGATTTATGCAACGCACCCGTGGCCCTAAGGCTAAACACATAAACTCATTCACATGTATCATACTAGTCCATTAATTATCCAAATACATTCACCGGTACCTGTATTAGTGCTTGTCACCTCACTAATACGGGACCCCTAAGTCCCTATTACTCCCCTTAGTTCATTACATAGCACACCAACATAAAAATGCTACACTAGAGTCTACAAAGTCTCAACTTGCCTGAATCGAGCTGAAGAACCCACGCAATTGCTTTTCATTTCCGCTGAGCCTCCTCGTGAGCCCACTCTGATCAATCATATAAATTATATGAGATTACGGTCTAACAATACCCATAATCCCCAAGCTAATTTACAAAGGAACCACGGGCCCACATTATCAAAATATAAACTTTTTTATCCAAATAGTACCAATACGTGCTAGATAGTCATAGTCTCAAGTTAATTTAACAACAGGCTCCAATTGGGTCCTCAATTGCATGATTTGTCAAAAGCCCCAATTTTAATCCTAGAATTTTCTCCCAATTCTCAAAAGGGTTTAAAGCATGTAATTGTTCAAGTAATTATCATCTACTTGTCTAATACATCACAAATTTACATAGTCAATAACAATAACCCAATAATCAACCCTCAATCCCCAATTAAAGCTCTCGTATTCTCAATATAAGCTAATTCCTCTTTTCTCACTCCCAAAACATGGGTTAAAGCCTATAATAATGAAATACACTAATGGAAATGATAAGAAATAGGGTCTAGGAGTTACTTAAGTGAAGAACCATAGATTTTCACTTTGAATCTCCAAAAGGTCGAGCTCAAGAACTTGGAAAATGGAAAATAAGGACAATAGATTCGGACTAGGGCTTTAACATTGTTCGCTACAGTGCCTCTTTCGCAATCCCGAGACCCCGCTCGCAATAGCGAAGGGTTAACCTGACCCAGCCTCACTGTACTCATCGGGATCACAAATGAGACCATACGATCGCGAAGCACCATGACTCAGCACCCCTCCAGGTGTGTGCCCACGTGAATGCGACCAAGACCACTACGATTGCAGGGGCCTGTTTAACCAAGGCTTGCGACTGCATCCCCTCCCTCGCGATAGCGAAGAAGGAAAATAGAAGAGCTAACACCAAAAAATGTTGTTTTCTCCGTAATCTCGAACAAACACTCAAAAATCATTCGAAAGTCAAATAACACAAACCAAACATTCATTCCTATCATAAAACACATTCTGGACACGGTCGCGCACTCGGAATTCCCAGGAAATGTCTCTAAGGCTTGAGTTTGACTAAAGTCAACTCTTAAATTCTAAATCCATAATTTTATAAATATACCCTCAAAACACACTTGGTTGCCTCGAGAACCAAAGCAAAGGCTCCAGTAAGTCATAAATGTCATTCTGAAGCTAGTGGAACCAATAAAATCATGAAAAGAGCATGTTTACCCAAAAGTAAATATAGGTCAAACTTCTCAATTCTCTTAACTTAGGATTTCTCAAACCTACCAAAAGGATCTGAAACCTACCCGAACTCATCGGGAGTCGTTCCACCCATTCTGGAAAGTCACACTCAAGCAAATAAAGGCCCAGGAAGGGTAATTTAGGGATTAAATCAAACTTTTTGAGTCATTACAGTCCACTTTCCGAACGCGCTCGAAAAGTATGGGGACTATCTATATAGGGAAAAATTCATATAATACAGTTATACGAATTATATTGTGACATGTGCCAGGTGATGTCAAGTCAGGTCCTTGTCATCATATGGCGATACCGGTAAAACATAAGCGGGACCAGAGACGTTGTGCGTACATATGGTATCGGTAATTCCAAAGATCATGTGAACCATTTCAATCTCAACGGGTGGTTGTTACCGGTCGGACCTCATATCATCTAATTGTCATGACCCAAATTACTAAGTCATGCGGGCACCTACCATTTTCCACCTCGGTAGGCGAACCCCTCCCTTAAAGATTAACCCAATAACATAAATAAATAAGACTAATAGTAAAAGTGTAAAAATATAAATATATGATAATGCGGAATACAACTACCCAATGGATCTGGTTTGAATAGTACAAGAGCTTCTAAGTATACAACTTGAATATAAGTTACAACTACAACCTGAATACACTTCTGTTGAGAAAGAGAATTAAACAGAAAATCTAGATGAACTCCATGAGATCCATGAAGGCTAATCGAACCTCGCTGAAGTTCGTGCAATAACGCTACACCCTGAAAAGGGTATAATAAGAGTAGTCAGTACAAACACTATGTACTGGTAGGTATCATAGGCCGACAATAGTTAGCTAACATATATAAATGAAGAAATAGAAGAATAAACATGCTCGTAATCAAGTACAAACCCTATCACAATCCAAGATTAAACAACCCAAGTATCGAGTATCCAGTTAGAATCCAAGAGATACAAAAAATGAAGTAATCACTAAGCATACCCATGTAAAACTTTCAGTAAGGTGAATCACACAAGATCTTAGTAGTCTACCATTATATCCTAGACATAATCTCTAGTCCTCGAATCCATCAACTGTCTAAGTAAGAGGTTAAGAAGGAAACATCATCTCAAATGAACTATCAATTAAGGAATCAAGGCTGAACCGCATCACACAATATAATGAAAACAACACCCAGAATCAAAGATATGAGTGGATGTAATGGCCAATGTAATACAATGCACTGGACAATTGTCTCATGTCATACGTACATGCTCCAGGTGAAATATCTCTATATCCCGACAGTCATGACCCATGGAGGACCTGCGAAGTCCATGTACTAGTCATTCTGCATCATGCAACCTAGAGATGACTCATCCACCCACCACACCGCTAGCCATTTTGTATCACACAGCCTAATATGGCTACGCAATCAATATGTCATAAGAATCAATATTGTTTCCTTCTCACTTATCACCATCACGCCAATCATAAATAATATCAATGTATCACGAAATCACCATCATGCCAATCACATGTAATGTCAATGTATCATGAAAATGATGATGAATGCATGTATGAATGTCAAATTCAATACTAATCATGAGATGAATGACATAACAACATCCATAAATCAACTACCACTATGAACTTATTCCCAAATCTGTACAATGCCACGTCCAGAACAATTTCCCGTCAGACCACACAGGTAACACTAATTATACATCCAAGAGAGGCCATACGAAATATGCATGTAGCAAACACCTTGCTAGGAAGCCTCAAATATTTCACTTTCCCTTTTATAATTATTAACATCAAATCACAGTTCACAACAATGAATCATATAGAATGTGTATGAATGATGTTCATGTATCAATCTTAAGTGTAAATCATAATCAAATCCCAATCGTGCTACATATGGACACATATCACCATATCATTATCAAGTCAAGTCATTTTCCTCTATCCATCATAATACCATTATAGGTGAGAGACAACTATAACATAATCACGATATGGAAACTAAGTGCAAATCCAATATCAGTACTAGGCAGCAAGCCAATATATCACAAAGAGGAAACAAGTCCATAATTCAGTCAACAATACCAACCCTAAGTAATCCATCCCAACTTCATACCCGAAGGTGTACATGCTTTCTCCGAGAGTAACTAACTCTATATATGCTTTGCTAACTGAAATCTAACCAGAAGGTAAGCCGTAACCTACCTGGATGCCTAGTGGAGTCACGAATGGTCACACCTGAGCTTTGCCTTTATGAGGATCATGATAGTACTTGAAGTCTATCCAATATTAAGGTCTAGGTTAGAAATGAAAACTAGCAAATACCATAACATTAGACTAATCCTTGAATCCCAAACAACTAGGGGAAATGGGCCTAAGAGGGTAAATGGTCATTTGAAAGTGAAATATGAAATTCAACATTCAACATTCTAGGAGTTCAATCCTACTAGACAATTGATAAAATAACTCAAGACTAGGATAATTTCATCAAATGATACAAAACCCCCAATTTGGGTATGAACCCTAAATTTCCAACCTTTAAATTCATCGCATAAAAGGAAGACTCAAACTTAATAATTACTAATTAGTGAAATCCAAGCTTAGATTAACAAAACCTATCAATTAATTCTCACTTTTAGGCTTAATAATATATAAACCCTAATTAGGCAGAACCCATCTTCTCCAACTAATTTATAGGTTATTTCCACTATTAATTCAACTCGATAAAGGTAAAGGAAGGTAATGCCAGGATAAGGAAGTTCACCACAAGAAGAATCCACTTAGAGTTGCTTGAAATCACCCTAAGAGTGCTCTAGAGAAGTATTTTCAGAATGGGGAAATGAAGGGTTTAATCACACTTAAAAAGTTTCTGGAAATCCCGTCGTCCGCTGCAGCGGCCAGAGGCCCACTGGAGGGGACCCGCGCCCACAATCCTATAAAAATGTTAACTCTTCGCAACAGTGGATCACATCCGCTAGGGCACACTAAGGCTCGCCCCAGCGAATACACCAGAAACTAGAAGTTTTCATCCTTAGACAATTTCAACTCAAAGTCCAACAATCAACCGAGACCTCCACATCACAAAAATGATATGCACACGTATATAAAAACACGCTACAGACTCACTCATAGACTCAGAATTTCTATCGGAGGTCTAATTCTTCCGGTCAACCCCAAACGACCTAGACTAACTTTCCAACCAACGGTTAAGAACACTCCCGATGGCCTTGGAAATCAAACCAATTATACCACCAACTCATAAACAACCCTCCAGACCTCACGGAATTGACAGAATTCTGAAGAAAGGTCCGTTTATCGAAAAGTCAACTATCGATCAAATGGTCACACTTAAAGAGTCTAACTTCAAAACTTACTCTAGGATCGTCCAACAACTTCGGGAATCGAGTCAACATGGGTATAATAGTAAAAATGCACGTAATGACTGAATAGTTCATTACACCAATGGAGCAGTAATGACGTTTGTGGAGACACTAATTGCCCAATTATTACAACATTCATTCATTTTGTATTAATTAGGACATATATCGTGGAATGTGTACCCATAAGATCATGTATAAATAGGACAGATTGTTCCATTATAAAATATCATATACTAGCTATTACAATACATTCTTTGATATTACTCTTGATTACTATGCGTTCATACTAATTTTAAAGGCTTTGTCCAGAAGCTAACAAAAAGCTCAGGATAATTATCTTTTTGCTTTATCTTATTATTGTTTACTCACATTGTAATTTATCTAATATTCTTGTTGAATCAGTCACTTGAGACCCACGTGTCCTTGACCATGTATACAAATTAAACTGTACCATTTTACGGATAATATATATATATATATATGAATGAATACAATATCCTCAGCTTTCTCCAACAAATGACCATGACCGTAAATGCCTATAAAATCCAGAATGGTACACAAGACAAGACCATTGCAAAACTGCTCATCGCAGGATTCTCTGGTCAATTAAAAGGTTGGTGGTATAATTATCTCATTGATCAATAAAAGGAAGACATCATCAATTCTATCAAAACTGATGAAGAATGAATTCCAATCCTCGATGATCAGGGTGAACCCCTACAAGATGCTGTATCAACATTAATACTCACAATCTCTTTAAATTTCATAGGAGATTCTTCGCATCTGAAAGATAAAAATACCGAGTTATATATATATATATATATATAAGATAGAGAAGTGGATAGAAAATAGGAGCAGCCGCAACTTTTGACCTTTTTCTTAAACACGAAAATAAAGAATAACAAAATTGTGTGTGTTTGAGTTAGTGCGAAAATGCATGTAAGGGACGTGCACTTAGGTAGTTTTATTTAGTTTATTTTTTATCTTTTCTTATTGTATTTGCTCTTCTTCTTTTTTTCTAATTTTATTTGAACATGTACGTATTACTCCTAGGCGTATTTTATGGAAATATAGTTCCATAAAATAGGCTTTGAAACTGATTTGTGTTATTTTAACAACAAATGATTTTATTTCATTAATACATAAACAGTCTCAAAGAGTTAAAAAAATGCACCAACATCAGTTACAATCCAACTAGGAAAAACAGAAACCCAAATAATCTTACGTAATAGTGAAATAGAAAATTTGGCTAAATTGTGTGCTAGCATATTCCAAGATCTAGTAATATATATAACATGCACATCTTCAAAGAAACTCATACGCTTCCATATATCTTCACAAGTAGGCTCTATCTCTCATGAAACTACATTTCTCTTCCATATTATATCCACCACAATTTTTGCGTCAGACAAGATTTACACTTTTGACCATCCATTTTCCTTAGAGTTTTCTAATGCTTCACGAATCGCTAGTGCTTCAGCGATAATGGTCTTCAAAACAAATTGAATCGGGGTACCAATGGCTTGAAGCAAATGACCACAACTATCCATAGCTGCCACACCAATGTTTGCCATCTTTTTCTCATTTTGTAAGCTAGCATCTGCAAACATAACAATACCATCTTATGCCACAATAATATTTTTATCATTAGTAAATCAGGTACAAGTGTAGGAGAAAAGGTAGTAAGCAAATTTTTTTAGTGTCTTGTTTACAATATCACTAGGTTTACAGATATCCCCATTAAAGCCCATTGAGTTTCTAGGTTTTCAAATTTTTCACATGATAGAAACACTTAGTTTAGCAAAATCAATAGAATCAGGATATTGACTAGCATTAACAAAAATATCATTCCGCCATCTAGAAAAATTCATTGTACTCTCAATATTAGGTCAATTAATAGGAAAAATTTTCCAGACCAATTGTGCTTTAGAGCATCCAAAAAATATATGATCAATTGTTTCACTTTCAATACCACAAACCTTGCACACATCACAAGTATATCTTAATCTTTAGAAACAACGTGATTAATAGGTAGCACATTCAAAATATATTTCCGAATAAAATGTTTATATTTATTTTTTATATTCATAAACCATAAAAAATCCCATAACTTTTTAGAAAAGGACTGATTACTCAATTACAGTCTATCACTGCTAACATCTCGACATCTAACAAGTTCTCTCTCTAAATGGTATCCCAATTTTACCTCATAATGGCAAGATTTAGTATGATGCCAAATAATTCTATCGGACGACCAAGTGGTAGAAATAGGGATAGATATTATTTCATGATTATAATTCATACAAAATCATTTATGTAAATCTTGCAACTTCCAAGTGTTAATATTATGGTCTATAAGATCCTTCACTTGTAAATCTATATTCATTTAAGCATGACAATGGCTAGGCTAGAACCCACATGAGTTGAGAATCCAAGGATCCATCTAGACTTTAATACTATCATCAGTTCCTACCCTCCATCTATGTAAAGACCTGTTCTATTGTTATGTGTATTTTGACTATTTTCTCCCTATTGACTCGATTCCCGAAGTTATCAGATGATTTTAGTAGAAGTTGAGAAATTAAAACTTAAAATAGTGAATGTGTTGACTAATAGTTGACTTTTGTATAAACGAATTATTTTCAAAATTCTGTCGATTTTGTGAGGTCCAGAGGATTAGCTATGCCTTGTTAGGTTGGTTATTTCGGTTCTTGAGACACTCGGGAGCATTTTTGGTATTTGGTTGAAAAGTTAGTTTCTGGCCGTTAGGGGTTGATTCGGTAAAATAGACCTCCGATGGAAATTCTGAGATCACGAGTGAGTTTGTAGCGTCTTTTTACGTGTGTATGCATATTTGTTTTGTGTTATTTCACTTCTGAATGATTTTCGAGGGTTGAGTCAAAGTTAGGAAGAAAGTAGAAAATCTGGTTCTGCTGTTGTCTGGTTTCCTTCATCACATTTGCGGTGAGGGATCGTGTTCGCGAGGAAACGCATGTCTAGGGGGGATGAGTCATGGTACATCGCATTCGCGAGGCCTCCTTCGCGATCGCAATGGATTCTTTGGGGACCGGGTCGGGTGATCTATCACAAACGTGAATGATATACTGTAGCTACGGGATAAAAAGCCCTAGCCAACTTTTAAGCTTCACTTACCATTTTCAAAGTTCTTGATTCAGTTTTTGGGAGATTCAAGATGTTTCTTCAAGGTTTTTTTCTTAGTTAATTCCTACATCCTAACCAAGTTAATTCTAGTAATATATTTATTTATTTTATGCTTTAATCCATGTTTTGGGGAGTGGGAAAGAGGGTTTTGGCTTATTGAGAATAAAAGGACTTAAATTGGGGGATTGGGGTTGTGAATTGGATTATGGTAATGGATATTGTATATTAGTGATGTAATGGACTAGTAGATGTTAATTTATTGATCAATTTCATGTTTAAACCTTTTTGGGGATTTGGGAAAAAATTCTATGGTTTATACTAATTGGGGTTTTTGACTTGAATAAGGTAATTGACTTATTATTGTTCTAATTAAGAAATTGGAGAGTAGAATTGAATTTCTAGAACATTAATTTACCAATTTCACCCTTTAATTATTGTTTTACCCTCGTGGGCCCAATTTCCCTATTTACCCTTAGTTAGTTGGATTCGAGGAATAGTATAGTAATATGGGTGTTGTCGGTTTATGTTCTAACTTAGATTTCTATAATTATTAGACTTTGAGTATTACCGAGACCCACAGAGAGGCAAGGCTCCTTTGTGATCGTGGGTGGCTTCTTCTTGCAATTTGGGTAGGTTACGACTTACCTTCTAGTTAGACTTCGATTAGCGAAGAATATGTATAGTTAGATACTATCGGAGAAAGTATGTACGCCTTTGGGTATGAAGTTGGGATGCATTTACTAGGTTAGTACTGTTGACTGATTTGTGGGCTTGTCACCTTATTTGATATGTTTGTGACTTGTATTGCACTCATGTCTCTCTTGACATCTCACTTATCATCAAAAATAAAAGAATAATGATAATTGACTTGAAATGGTGAAGTGTACTTTATGAAAAATGTAATTGATATCATGTATGGCATACATTCTTATTTAATATGATGATATGTTCTGAACAATGATTGTAATTGATGACAAGTGAGAGAGTGTAGCGTCCGAGGTCTTTTTGTCAGAGAGCATAAAAGAGAGATGAGTGTCCGATGTCTGAGGTCTTTGTCAGGATCGTGAGAGTGTCCGATGCCTGAGGTCTTTACTGGGATTGTGAGAGTGGTACATGGACTTTGCAGGTCCCACATAGGTCATGACTGCTGGGATGATGATATATTCTGCCCAGACCATGTGTGTCTGGAGATTCATTGTATTGCATTGCATACTTATTCATCATATCTTTACATATTTCTTGGATTCCATACTTGAATCTCTATACTTGGGATGTATTCTTGGACTGTGATATTATTTGTACTTGATGAGCATGTCTATTCTTCAGCTTCTTTCTGTATATATGTTAGATAACTATTGTCGGCCTATGATACCTACCAGTACATAGTGTTTGTACTGATACTACCTTGCCGCATTCATTTGAGTGCAGAGTATGAGACCGGTACCACTTCTACACCTCGAGACCGATCCCTAGGCTATCTGTTAAGTATTCTAGGGTGAGCATACTGGATGGATTTGTTGTCCGAAGACTCTTTCTCTACTACTTGTCTTATCTTGATTTCTAGTCATTATTAATACTTTCGAGACTTATGTATTATTCAAACATATTAATTAATGGCTCTTATACTATTTCAGACCACTATCTTTGGGTTGTAGTAGTATTCGTATTTTCGCACTTAGTATTTATGACATGAGTTAGAATTCTAACTATTCTTCTTTATTTACTTATTTATTTATGGAAAACTGATTAAGGGAAGGGTTCTCCTACCGAGGTGGGAAATGGTAGGTGCCCGCACGACTTAGTAATTTTGGATCGTGACAAATTGGTATTAGAGCCCTAGGTTACCCGGTCTATAAGTATAATACCATGTCTAGTAGAGTCTTGTGGATGGGTACAAAGAGGTCTGTACTTATATGCGAGAGGCTATGTGACATTTAGGAAACTTCAATATTCTTCATTATTTTGTGCTACATTATTCAAATTGGTATCTGGAACGTTCAAAAGTGTATCTGATTTATTTATATTCTCTCAAAGATAGTGAGGACACGAGCTGATCTTGCGAGAGACAGTGAGCTTGAGCCCACTATTAGGGCCAACTCTCGATGACGAGGATGGGCAAAAGGTTATAGCCGAGCTAAAGGTCGTAGTACGGCAATAGCCAGGGGTAGGGCTCCTGCGGCTGGATAGAGACGGGCACACAGTTTCTCTAGAGTGCGAGCCTAAGGCAGAGTAGACAGTTGGGGGAGGTTTGAGGCCAACCTAGACTCACCTCGAGGCTATGTCCAACCTATCACTTCAGGACACACTAGTGCGTATACTTCTTCATCTTGATGTCCAGCATGCAGAGGGTGGTGTCCCTCCTGGTGGATTTCATACTAGGGCAGGGTGCATACTCTCAAGCAGGGACAAACACAGATGATGCAGCCTGCTGCTACCATGGCCCTACGTATTTATGGTTTTCTAGCACTGAGGGTGTTCTTAGACCGATAGCAGCCCATGCTTTGACACTCAAAGATCTGGAGCTCATTGGTAGGTTCCTGAAGATGGAGCCGCCTATGTTTCATGGTACCCGCAGTGAGAATGTATATGAGTTTATCATTGACATGCATTAGAGGTTGTATAAGATGGGGATTGTTGAGTCCCATGGCGTAGACTATGTGTCTTTTCAGCTTCGCGATGATGGTAAGACTTGGTGGAGGCATTTCATTTAGAGCAAGCCGGTCGGTTCACCTCCACTCACATGGGTGCAATTTCACCAGGTCTTCCTAGAGAAGTACGTGCCTCATGCCTTGATAGATCAGTTCAGGGACAAGTTTACTTATTTAAGGCAGAGGGGTATGTCAGTAGATGAGTATGAGGTCATATTCTTATCCTTGGCTCGATATGTGATAGATTTTATTCCAACAGAGGTAGAGAGATTCTGTAGGTTCGTCAATGGACTTGTGCTTTCACTTTATGTTCTATGTCTTCAACATATGGCTATGGGGTCTTCCTTCCAGACGGTTGTGGATCATGCTATAAATTTTTACTTTGCTACAGTTCGAGCTTTTGGAGGGTCTAGTGAGAAGATGCCCCGTCATCATGGTCAGTTTAGTGGATCTTCTACTCACAGAGGTGGGGGTCAGTCTTCCAAGACATATCATTTAGCCCCCAAAAACTCATTCAGTATGTATTGCATGCATCTTTTGGTGGCCCTTATAGACAGAGTGGTTATGAGGTTGGACCGTATCATGGGGTTCTTTCTCTCGGACAACAGACCGAATGGGTCCATTTAGTTCTTCAACCTTTGTGTATGAACCTTTAGATCCCAGTATTTGTTTTGGTTGTGGTGAGTTGAGTCACATTGCTAGAGATTACCCTTGATCTAGACAGAGTGGGACTCAGCAGGGTTCCAAGTTTCAGACTCTGAGGACTCTAGGATTTACTGGTAGCCGGGGTGGTTCTTCAACAAGGGGCGAATATTATTCTTCTTGGGGTGGGCATCAGTCTGGTAGGGGTGGTTCCCAAGTTTCCAGGGGAAGAGCATAGTTTGGTTAGAGCAACCATAGTGGTGCACAGTGCTATACATTTTCGGGTAGGCTGGAGGTAAAGGTTTCTGATGTTATGATCTTGGGTAATATTTATATTCGTCATCGATCGATTACAGTTTTGTTTAATCCAGGGTCTAATTTCTCATATGTGTCTGCTTATCATTCGGTTGGTTGGGATTTGACTTGTGACCGTTTTGACTTTCCTATTCACGTGTCTAGTCTGGTTGGGGATTCTGTATTAGTTGATAAAGTGTATCAGTTTTATTTAGTTACTTTGATGGGGTACGATACGTGGGTAGAATTTATGATCCTGGATATGTTAAACTTTGATATTATTTTGGGTATGACTCGGTTGTCTCGGTACCATGAAATCTTAGATTGTTATGCCAAAACTGTTACTTTAGCCATGACTAGGATTCCTAGACTTGAGTGGAGGGGTACTCATAGTCCCGCTCCGAAGAAGATTATTTCTAACCTCCATGTGAAGACACTTGTTGACAAGGGATGTTTGGCTTATTTAGACGATGTTCGTGATACCCGTGTTAATTCTCCATCCATCGAGTCTGTTCTATTATTTGTGAGTTTGCGGAAGTATTTCATGCTGATTTGCCAGGTATGCCACCTGGTCGTCATATTGATTTCTGCATCGATTTAGAGTCGGTCACTCGTCCTATTTCTCTTGCACCTTATAGGATGGCATCGGCTGAGTTGAGAGAGTTGAAGGAACAGCTGCAGGACCTTCTTAATAAGGGGTTCATTAAACTGAGTGTCTCTCCTTGGGTGCTCCAGTGTTGTTTGTGAAGAAGAATGACGGTATGATGAGGATGTACATAGACTACCGTCAGTTGAACAAGGTCACCATTAGTAACAAGTACCATATTCCTCGTATTGATGACTTATTGACCAGCTTCAGGGTGCTTTAGTATTTTCAAAGACTTACTTGAGATCATGCTATCACCAATTGAAGATTCGGGCTGAAGATATTCCGAAGATGGCATTTAAGACTCATTATGGTCACTACGAGTTCATCATAATGTTTTTTGGGCTAACAAATGGCCCTGCATCGTTTATGACATTGATGTATGGCATTTTCAATCCATACATAGATTCCTTCATTATTGTTTTCATCGATGATATCTTGGTATATTTGAAGATCAAAGAAGTGCATGAGCATCATTTTCACGTCCTTGGGTTGTTGAGGGAAAGGGAGCTTTATGCCAGGTTTTTAAAATGTGAGTTTTGGCTTGATTCAGTGGCATTCTCGGGCCATGTGGTGACAAAGGTGGAGATTATGGTTGATCCCAAGAAGATTGAGGTTGTTAGAGATTGGCCGAGGCCCACTACTGTGACTGAAATTAGTAGCTTTATGGGGTTGGCTAGTTATTATTGCCAGTTTGTGAATGGATTTTCTTCTATTGCATCTCATATGACTAGATTGACTTAGAAGGAGGTTCCTTTTCAGTGGTCTGATGCTTGTGAGAAGAGCTTTCAAAAACTCAAAACTTTGTTGACTACGGCTCTGATCTTGGCATTACTTGTAGAGGGTAAGGATTACTTGATTTGTTGTGATGTGTCTCGTATTGGTTTGGTAGCAATATAGATGTAGGAGGGAAAGGTCATTGCCTATGCTTCTAGGTAGTTGAAGATTCATGAGAAGAACTACCCTACACATGATTTGGAGTTGTTAGCGGTGGTCTTTGCTTTGAAGATTTAGAGGTATTACCTTTATGGGGTCCATTGTGAGGTATTTACCGATCATCGCTGCCTATGGTACGTATTCAGTCAGAAGGATCTCAATTCTAGGCAGCGTAGATGGATGGAGCTTTTGATGATTTATGATATCACTATACTTCATCATCCGGGTAAGGCGAATGTGGTGGTTGATGCCTTGAGCTGCAAGGAAGTGAGTATGGGTAATTTGGCTAGATTAGTTGTTTCTGAGCGTCCCTTAGACATGAAGGTTCAGACTCTAGCTAATAGTTTTGTGCAGTTGGATCTTTCATATTCGGGCCGAGGTTTAGCATGTGTTAAGGCGAATCATCTCTCTTTGAGGAGATTAGGGCTAGACAGTTTGAGGATCCTCAGTTATCCAAAATTTGTGACAAGGTGTTGTGTGGTGAGGCCCAGAAGTTTATGCTTGATAGTAAGGGGTTCTAAGGATCAAGGGACATTTGTGCATTCCTCGTGTTGGCGAGTTTATTCATGTGATGTTAGAGGAGGCCCATGTTTTCTGATATCCTATTCACCCTGGTGCTACTAAGATGTACCGTGATTTGAGATAACACTACTCATGGGGTTAGATGAAGAGAGATATTATAGATTTTTTTCCCGAATTGGGAATTGTCAGCAGGTTAAATATAAATACTAGAGACCTAGCGGTGTGTTGCAGAGGATGTCCATTCCCGAGTGGAAGTGGGAGAGGATTTCCTTCCGAAGACTTTGGGCAAGTTTAATTCAGTTTGGGTTATTGTGAATAAGTGGACCAAGTCCTCGCATTTTATTCCGATTCAGGTTACTTACAATGCGGAGAAGTTGGCTAGGATTTACATTCATGAGACTGTGCGGTTGCACAGTGTTCCTATTTCTATTATCTCTGATCGAGGCCCTCAGTTTACTTCCTATTTTTTGCGAACATTACAAGTGAAGTTGGGTACTCAGTTGGATCTTAGTGCCACTTTTCATCCCCAGACTGATGGACAATCCGAGAGGACTATTCAAGTGCTCGAGGACATGTTGAGAGCATGTATTATTGACTTTGGTGGTCATTGGGATATGTTCTTACCCTTGGCTGAGTTCGCGTACAATTATAGCTACCATTCCAACATTGATATGATGTTGTTTGGGGCTTTATATGGTAGGAGGTGTCTTTTTCCTATAGGATAATTTGATGCTATTGAGGTCTGACCGTAGGGTATAGATTTATTGCGGGAGTTCCTAAACAAGGTGAAGCTTATTCAGGAAAAGCTTCTGGCAGCTTAGAGTCGACAGAAGATGTATTCGAACCGAAAGGTCCGAGACTTGAAGTTTATTGAGGGTGAGTAGGTTCTTCTAAAGATATCACTCATGAAGAGTGTGATACGATTCGGAAAGAGGGGTAAGTTGAGCCTGAGATACATTGGTACATTTAAGATCCTCCGTTGTGTGGGTGTTGTTGCTTATGAGTTGGCTTTGCCACTGGGGTTGTCGGGTGTTCATATGATTTTTCATTTTTCTATGTTGAAGAAGTACCATTCAGACGGGTCTTATATGATTCGTTGGGATTTAATGTTTCTTGATGAGAAAATATCCTATGAGTATGAGCCTATAATGATTTTAGATACGCAGGATAGGATTTTGAGGACTAAGGAGATAGTTTTCGTGAAAGTTCAGTGGAAGAATCGCCCTGTGTAGGAGGCTACGTAAGAGACCGAGTCTGATATGCGTGCCAGATATTCTCAGTTATTTTCTGACTCAGGTACTACTCTCCCTTATTCTTTTCATTATCGCTCGAGGACGAGTGATTGTTTAATTGGTATCTGATGTAATGATTTGTTCAATCGTTACGTGTATTTTGACTATTATACCCCTATTGACTCGATTCTCGAAGTTATCAGACGATTTTAGTAGAAGTTGAGAAATTAGAATCTTAAATAGTGAATATGATGATCAATAGTTGAATTTTCTGTAAACAGACTCTTTTCAAAATTTCGTCAATTCCGTGAGGTTCAGAGGGTCGGTTATGACTTGGTAGGGTGGTTAGTTCAGTTGTCGACACACTCGGGACCATTTTTGGTATTTGATTGGAAAGTTAGTTTTTGACCGTTGAGGGTTGACTCGGTAAAATAGACTTTTGATAGAAATTCTGAGACCACGAGTGAGTTTGTAGTGTGCTTTTATGTGTGTATGCATATTTGGTTTGTGTTATTTTCTTCCAAATAATTTTTTAGGGTTGAGTCAAAGTTGGGAAGAAAGTAGAAAATCTGGTTCTACTGCTGTCTGGTTTCCTTCATCACGTTCGCGATAAAGGGGGTCACGTTAGCGGGTAAATGCGTGTCTAGGGGGAACGAGTTACAGTGCATCGTGTTCATGAGGCCTCTTTCATGATCGTGTTGGGTTCCTTGGAGGCTGGGTCGGGTGATCCTTCACGAACGTGAAGGAGGTACTGTAGCTGTGGGATAAAAAGCCCTAGCTGACTTTTAGGCTTCACTTACCATTTTCAAAGTTCTTGACTCGATTTTTGGGAGATTCAATGTGTTTCTTCAAGGTTCTTCTCTTAGGTAATTTTTAAATCCTAACCTAGTTAATCCTAGTAATATATTTCTTTATTTTAAGCTTTAATCCATGTTTTGGTGAGTGGGAAATAGGAAGAAGGGTTTTGACTTATTGAGAATAAGAGGGCTTAAATTAGGGGATTTTGAATTGGATTACTGTAATGGATATTGTATATTAGTGATGTAATGGAGTAGTAGATGTTAATTTATTAATCAATTTCATGTTTAAACCCTTTTGGAGATTTGAGGGAAAATTCTAGGGTTTGTACTAATTGTTTTTTTTTACTTGAATAAGGTAATTGACCTATTATTGTTGTAATTAAGCAATTGGAGAGTAGAATTAAACTTTTAGAACATTAGTTTACCAATTTCACCCTTTAATTACCATTTTACCTCTATAGGCCCACTTTCCCTATTTACCCTTAGTTGGTTGGATTCAGAAAGCAATCTAGTGTTATGGGTGTTGTCAGTTTCTGTTCTAACTTAGATTTCTATAATGATTAGACTTTGAGTATTACCGAGACCCGCAGAGAGGCAAGGCTCATATGTGATCATGTGTGGCTTCTATTTGGCATCCAGGTAGGTTATGGCTTACTTTCTGGTTTGACTTTGATTAGCGAAGCATATGTATAGTTAGATACTGTCAGAGAAAACATATACGCCTTCGGGTACGAAGTTGGGATAAATTTACTAGGTTGGTACTGTTGACTGATTTGTGGGCTTGTCGTTGTATTTGATATGTTTGTGACTTGTATTGTATTCATCTCTCTCTTGACATCATTTATCATCGGAAATGAAAGAATAATGATAATTGACTTGAAATGGTGAAGTGCACTTTATGACGAATGTAATTGCTATCATGTATGACATTCCTTCTTATTTCATATGATGATTTGTTATGAACTGTGATTAGAATTGATGATAGGTGAGAGAGTGTAGTCTCCGAGTTTTTTCTGGAGAGCGTAAAGGAGAGATGAGTGGCCGATGTCCGAGGTCTTTGCTGGAATCCCGAGAGTATCTGATGCCTGAGGTCTTTGTCGCGATCATGAGAACGGTATATGGACTTCGCGGGTCCTCCATGAGTCATGACTGCTGCGATGATAATATATTTCTCTCAGAGCATGTGTGTATGAAGATTCATTGCATTGCATTTCATACTTATTCATCATATCATTATATGTTTCCTGGATTCCGTACATGACTCTCTATACTTGGGTTGTATTCTTGAACTGCGATATTACTTGTACTTGATTGTAAGCATGTTTATTCGTCAGCTTCTTTCTATTTATATGTTAGCTAACTGTTGTCAGCCTCTGATACCTACCAGTACATAACATTTGTACTGATACTACCTTGCTGCATTCTTTTGAGTGCAGAGTACGAGACTAGTTCCACTTCTACACCTTGAGACTAATCCCGAGGCTATCTACTGAGTATTCTAAGGGGAGCATACTGGATGGATCCGCTGCCCGGAGACTACTTCTCTACTACTTGTCTTATCTTAATTTCTAGACAGTATTCCTACTTTCGAGACTTATATATTATTCAGACATATTGATTTGTGGCTCTTGTACTTTCAGACCACTATCCTTGGATTGTAATAGTATTCGTATTTCCGCACTTAGTATTTATGACATGAGTTAGACTTCTAAGTACTCTACTTTATTTACTTATTTGTTGATGAATTACTGATTAGGGGAAGAGTTCTCCTACCGAGGTGCAAAATGGTAGTGCTCGCACAAGTTAGTGATTTTGGGTCGTGACAATCTAACACATTTTTGTAAAAGATCTCTACCCCTAATAATACTCTTTCAAACCCAAGAGCTAGTGGAAGAACTTGTAGCTTTAAGGAAAGATGTATTTTGAGAATTTTAAGAAGTAGAGAATCCTCTTGAGTCAAGGTTCTCTAAGAAAGTTTACCCAATAAAGCTTGATTAAAATTTTTAACTCTCTAAATCCTATCCTCCCCCCCCCCCTCCCTTTAACTCTGCTAAACAAAGGTTTTCCCAATTTTCAAAATGCATTTTCTCCTATCCTCGTCATGTCCCCACCAGAAATTAGAGAAAATAGTGGTGATCTCCTTACACAAAGTATTTGGAAAATAAAAATATGATAAAGCATAAGAAGGAATAGCAGGTAAGACAAATTTAAGCATCACTTCTTTACCTGCAGGGCTTAAAAAATATTTTTCCAACCTTTTATTTTAGCATTCACTTTATCTTTAACAAACTCCAACATTTTTTTCTTCGATTTCCCAACTACCGCAGGTAAACCCAAATATAATTCTAAGTTATTCCTTTGTAATTATCCTAGCTTCGCAATAATATCATCTTTCTGAAGATCTGAGGTATTTTTACTAAAGAAAATAATATATTTATCAAAATTAACCTTTTGACTTGAACATTCTTCATAAAGTCTTAAAATTTAAGATAATTTAGCGGCATTCTGAACATTGGCATTACAAAAAATAAATGAATCATCCGCGAAGAATAGATGGTTAATAGTAGGTCCACCTCTGACTAAACTTAAATCTTGTATATTCCCAAGTACTTCCGATTGATTTAGAATTCTTGAAAGACCTTTCGCACATAATAAAAACAAATAAGGGGATAGAGGATCCCCTTGCCTTAGTCCTCTAGTAGGTTTCACTTCCCATGTTACATCCCCGTTAATAATAAATCTATAAGTCGAAGTAGTAATACATTGCATAATCCAAGTGACAAAGTTTTCATGAAAGCCCATTTTAAGAAGTAATTTTTGAATATAAAATCATTCTACTCGATCATATGCGTTGGCCATATCTAGTTTAATCATCATATACTTTTGTTTCCCTCATCTTTTATTTTTCAAAAGATGAATAAATTCATGAGCTAGAACAATATTATCTACAATTTGTCTCTTTCCAACAAAAGCAGATTAAAAGGCAGCCCGGTGCACTAAGCTCCCGCTATGTGCGGGATTCGGAACCAACAAAAGTGGATTGATTAGGGGAAATAATATTAGGGAGATACGTTTTGAGTCTCGCAACAATAATCTTAGAAATAATTTTATACACCGTAGAACATAAGTTTATGGTCTAAACTAACTAATGCCACAAGGATTTTTCACTTATTATTTGTTTGAAAATTTTGTTAATGCCTTATTATTTGTTTCAGATTTTTTATTTTTATTTTCAAACTCCAAATAAAAAAGATTCTTTACTTTCAATTCATATTTAAAATTAACCACATTAAAATTCGATTACATATTTAAATTTTTTTTAAAATATAGATAGATATTTTATTAGAATGCCCAATATTTTATTCAAAACTTACTACCTGTCCATTTTATATGATCCCACTTGAATTAATTATTAGTTAATAATTAGTTAGTTAATAAGCTACATGAAGCTTTATCTTTTAAAATTTTATTTTTCAATATTTTTAAAAATATTTATTTTTGAATTAAAATTAAAAGATTTTATCTTTCAACTCAAATAAATCAACAACATTAATTCTAAAGTAACAAAATTCTATTACATATTTTATTTAAAAATATAGATAGATATTCTTATTAGAATACCCAATATTTTATTAGTTAATAATTTTTAATAATTAATTAGTTAATAAGTTACATGTGGCTTTTCATATCATAGTTATGCCACATGGCTAAATTAGTTTTTAGTTAGTAGTTAATTAGTTACTAAATTACATGTGCCTTTTTCTGGTGATGTCACTTAGCTTAAGGAGAGGGCTTTGTCTTCTCTTTTTAATAATACTAGTATTACTATTAGTACCCACCTGATGTGCGGTCGGCATCAAAAGAAACTAATAATAAAAATTATTATCTTATTTATTTCATATAATAAAAGGTTTATCATATCTCATTAAGCATATTTAAAATCAATAAATTTATAAGCTATTCAAAATAATTTTTAATATGCTAAATTTATCATCATCAATTATGTAAAATTTAAATTGACACTTAATATCCTATTATTGTTGCAACTTCTTTATCCTTGACATACTTAGAAATAAATAAAATTATGATATTTAAAATTATTGTCAATTATGTAGTTTCTTTTCTTATATTTATTTGCTTAATCTGTTAAAACATATGAACACGCATTTTCGTCTCTCCATTCAAATTTAATTTTTTTTTATCTGTCAGCTCAAATTTCCAAACAACCCTGATTTATACACTTTATTTTTCAGTTACAGTTGAAAAACTAACCGCACTTAATTGTAGTATATTGCTTATTAACATTATCAAAAATTGTGATGTCATTTTTTATTATAAATTCATCATTTGACTTAATATCCTTTGATCACTACTTCCTTTTAACATTAAGATAATTTAGAGACTTCATTCTTTCTTTCTTTTTTAATACTAATCTCCCTTGTAATTTGTGATATTATATTCATCTGCCTTATTATGATCTCTTATAGCAATAATTTTAACTTATTTATTATTCATATAAATAATATATCTTTTCTCTTTGTTATACATAGATATTGATTGATATTTAAAAATTACACTTGAAATACATTCTTTTATGTTTAAACTTCTATTTATTGTTCAAAATTATTTCATTATTTAAAATCTTTAAGTATTTTTTAACTTTATTCATTTCAAAATATAGATACCTCAGATCATCTCTATGTTATTTTCATTATTACATATCATCTCTATTTATTGCTAGTATGACCTTTATTTTGCTTGTCATTAGTTTTAGTATCCTTGTTCCCCTACTTTCTTTTTAATATAACATAAACTAAATTATTAATGTAACTTTTATTAGCTTGTCATTTAGTGTAATTTTCATAAGGCGTTATTTATATTTGTTAAACTATAATTCTTTTATATCATAAAATGTCTTTTTTTCCATGTCCTCTAACACAAAGAACTATGCAATGCAAAAATTCTATAACTTGTTCTCCCTCCCCCTTTACCTATTTTATCAAAAAATGCAATCCCTTTTTCATTTTCATTTGTTTCGGTTAAATATACACAATATACACACAAACATGTATATTGTGTATATTGAGTCTCGGATTTGCTCCCATAATACCTCTCGGTTTTGGTTGTTTAGGTAATGTAATTTATGGTAAATATTTAGTATCCTAGTTTAGGTAATATTGTAATATAATTAGTAGTGTATTACCATAATTAGTGTATTACCATAAATGTATAGAATAAGGTTTTAGGAATATGATTCTCTCCTATTATGTAATTTGTATATATAACCTTTCAAGTAATGAAAATAATCAAGGGGATTATTTCTTTTATGGTATCAAAAGTCTAGGTCAAAAAAAAAAATCTCCCAAATTTTGTGTTCCTCTCGGCCGAGACCCCCCCCCCCTCGAGTTTACCAAATTGTTCTTCTGCTCTCAAAATCTCTCTTACTATTCCCAAATTTCCCCTCCTCTCCCTTTTTTCTTTCAATATGTCTAAGAACAATTTTCATCCTGCCCTCATGGTTTCTAAAATCAAGAACAACATCCCTATTGTTCTTGAGATCGAAAACGTCCAATATGCGACGTGGGCATAATTGTTTAAAATTCACGCTATCTCCTATCAAGTCATCCATCACATAATTCCTCCCGCTGCACCTATTCCCACAGAGGATCCTCAGTTATAGATTACTCTTGATGCTACCGTTCTCTAGTGGATTTATTCCACTATTTTGGTTGACCTCTTACAAACGATTATTGAGTCGGATACCACGGCTATGGCTACCTGGAATAGATTGCGTGACATATTCCAAGATAACCAACATTCACGTGTTGTCACACTCGAGCAGGAATTCTCTCAAGTTCGCATGGAAGAATTTCCAAACGTATCTGCATATTGCAAGAAACTCAAGGATTTGGCGGATCAACTCCGTAATGTTGGCGCACCTGTAACAAATAATCGTCTGGTTGCCGGTCTTTCTGAGGCCTATAATGGCGTTAGGACTCTCCTTCGTCAAAGCAACCCACTTCCCATTTTTTATAAAGCCCGCTGCATGCTTACTTTGGAACAACCCGGTTTAGCTACAAAGGCAGCTACCGGAGCAAGCCCCGTCGTCCTAATGACGTCCTCCACAAATTCTTCAGGTTTTGTTCATAATTCGGGCCAAAACTGTACTCATGGTGGCGGCAAAAATAATCGTAAAAATAATAACAAAAACCGCAGGGGCAAACGCGGCGGTTCCGGTGGTCAGCAGTCCGGTAGTGGGCCCCGTCCAGTCAACAGTGGGCCTCCTCCCTACCGGTCCCAGCTGTGGGGCCCATGGCAGTGGGGCTGGGGCAATGGGCTATGGGCCAGCAACCCCTATTTTCCAGGCCCTTCCAGCGTGCAGTGGGCTGGAAGCCTAACTTCAGGCCCAACAGTCAGCAGCCAGCTTCTCGTTACAGCACTGCGCTGGGGCAGCAGGGTGGACTACTTGGGCCTTGGCCCACACAAGCATTCTCGGTAGTGGGCCCCACATCTACTCACACCGACATTGAGGCCGCAACACACACACTTGGGTTGACGCAACCGGATCCAAATTGGTACATGGACACCGGCGCAATGACACACATGACTTCCGATCAAGGTACTCTCTCGTCTTATGCCAATTTACGCAACCCTCGTGGTATAATTGTCGGTAATGGTAATTCTATTCCAATTTAGGGTTATGGTCATAAAACTCTATCTCCCCCCAATCCTCTCCTTATCTTGAAAAATACTTTACATGCCCCCAAATTGATTAAAAATTTAGTGTTTGTTCGAAAATTGACCACTGACAATTCCGTTTCTGTCGAATTTGATCCTTTTGGTTTCTCTGTGAAGGATTTCAAGACGGGGAGTTCTCTCATGAGCTGTCATAGTAGGGGAGATCTTTATCCTATCACACCTGGTTTCAGTCCATCGAGTCCATCCTTGCCGTCAGCGTTCGCAACCCTTACTCCTTCCTTGTGGCATGCTTGGCTTGGTCATCCGAGATCTTCTATTTTGTCATTTTTACATAAAAATAATTTCATTTCATGTAAGGGTACGAATATTACTCCAAATTGTCAGTCTTGCTCTTTAGGAAAAATTGTTAGGTTACCATTTGTTAACTCGAATTCACATACTTTAATGTCATTTGATATTATTCATAGCGACCTATGGACATCTCATGTTCTGAGTTCTCTGGGTCACCGGTATTATGTTTTGTTTTTGGATGATTATTCTAAATTTTTATGGACATTTCCGATTGCAAATAAATCTCAAGTGTTTTTCGTCTTCTTAAAATTTAGAGCATTCATTAAAACTCAATTCGAACGTGAAATAAAAAATATTCAGTGTGATAATGGCAAAGAATATGACAATGGGGTATTTCGGGAGTTCTGTGCTAATAATGGGATCAATTTTCATTTTTCTTGTCCTCATACGTCTTCACAAAATGGGAAAGCCGAACGCAAAATTCGTTCCATAAATAACATTGTCCGCACTCTCTTAATTCATGCTTCCGTACCCCCATATTTTTGGCCTCATGCTATTCAAATGACTACATGTCTCCTTAACATAATTACTTCCAAATGTCTGACATATTCTCCCCCCCCCCCTTCAAATTTTATATAATAAGACTCATTCTTATTCTCATCTTCGGGTTTTTGGGTGCTTGTGTTATCCGTTATTTCCGTCTACCACAATTAACAAACTTCTGGCCCGGTCTACTCCATGTGTTTTTTTGGGTTTTTCGTCCAATCATCGTGGTTATAAATGCTTTGATTTATCCTCCAAGAAAATCATCATTAATCGCCATGTAATTTTTTATGAAACCCAATTTCCATTTACTAAAGTTCATACTCCCGACTAGTTCGTATAATTTTTTGGATGATGGTATATCCCCGTATATTACTTACCATTTTTCAGATATGTCCCGCACCCAAAATCCTCCAGCGGGCCCACTGCCCGCTGGCCCCACTGGTCCGTCACAAACTACCATCACTGGATCAGTTCCAGTGATTGGGGGCCATCACCCAATTCTGGAACTGGTCCAGTTCCAGTGTCGATTTACCGTCGTGGGCCAGCAGGCCCACTGCCTGCTGGCAGTCCATTCCGAGCGCAAAAAATTCCCAAAATCCGCCCACTTCTTCCTCCAGTCATAGACCAGTCACTCGTAGTCAGCGGGGTGTTTTTATACCAAAGATACATTTTAGTTTAAATTCTAATGTTCTTAAGTCACCCTTACCCCGTACTCCTGTGTCTGCATTAAATGACCCAAATTGGAAAATTGCTATGACCGATGAATATAATGCTCTTATTGATAATAAGACGTGGGAGTTGGTGCCCCGTCCTTCTGGTATTAATATTATTAGGTCTATGTGGATTTTTACTCACAAGGAAAATTCAGATGGTTCATTTGCACGACATAAGACGCGGCTTGTGGGTGATGGTAAGACTTAATAGGTTGGGGTGGATTGTGGTGAGACTTTTAGTCTGATGGTCAAGCCGGCTACCATTCGCACTGTACTCAACTTGGCTCTTTCAAAAGCATGGCATATTCATCAGTTAGATGTAAAAAATGCTTTCCTACATAGTAATCTCAAGGAAACAGTTTATATGCATCAGCCGTTGGGATTCAGGGATCCCAATCATCCTCATCATGTCTGTTTGTTGAATAATTCCTTATATGGGCTTAAGCAGTCTCCACGGGCCTAGTATACAAGGTTTGTTGACTATGTTTCCACTATTGGGTTCACTCACAGCAAGTTGGATAATTCCTTGTTCATCTACCGTCGTGGTTCGTCTTTGGCCTACATTCGGTTGTATATGGATGATATAATTTTGACTACCTCTACAAATAACTTACGCCAGTCTATCATGACCATGATCAGCTCTGAGTTTTCTATGAAAGACTTAGGGCCCTTGAGTTACTTTTTAGGGATTGCTGTCACTCGTCATTCCAATTGATTGTTCTTGTCTCAACGGAAGTATGTAGCTGAGATCATCGAGAGGGCTGGGATGTCATCCTGTAAGTCTACGTCCACTCCAGTTGATACAAAACTCAAGCTTGGTGTCACGGCTGGCGTACCCTATGAGGATCCAACCCGCTATCGCAGTCTTGCAGGGGCCCTTCAGTATCTTACCTTTACGAGACCAGATATTACATAAGTTGTCCAGCAGGTGTGTTTGTTCATGCATGATCCCCGAATTGAGCACATGAATGCGCTCAAACGCATCATTCGATATATTCAGGGAACTCTTGACTATGGTTTACATTTATATCCTTCCTCGGTGGCCACACTTGTCTCGTATACAGATGCTAATTGGGGTGGTTGTCCCGACACCAGACGGTCTACGTCTGGCTATTGTGTGTTCCTTGGCAACAACTTGGTCTCCTGGTCTGCAAAGCGTCAGGCAACTCTATCCCGCTCAAGTGCCGAGGCTGAATATCGAGGGGTAGCTAATGTGGTCTCGGAATCATGTTGGTTACGTAATTTACTATTAGAGCTTCATTGTCCCATTCTGAAGGCAACCCTGGTGTATTGCGATATTATTAGTGCCATTTACCTTTTAGGCAATCCGGTTCAGCACCAACGTACTAAGCATATCGAGATGGACATACATTTTGTACGCGAAAAGGTTGCTCGGGGTTAGGTACGCATCTGTCATGTCCCGTCAAGATATCAGATTGCCGACATCTTTACAATGGGTCTTCCCTCGGTCCTTTTTGAAGATTTTAGGGACAATTTCAGCGTTCAAAGACCGCCCGCTATGACTGCGAGGGTGTGTTAAATATACACAATATACATGTGTATATTGAGTCTCAGATTTGCTCCCATAATACCTTTCGGTTTTGGTTGTTTAGGTAATGTAATTTATGGTAAATATTTAGTATCCTAGTTTAGGTAATATTGTAATATAATTAGTAGTGTATTACCATCATTAGTGTATTACCATAAATGTATAGAATAAGGTTTTAGGAATAGAATAGGAATAAAATTCTCTCCTATTATGTAACTTGTATATATAGCCTTTCAAGTAATGAAAATAATCAAGGGTATTATTTCTTTCAGTTTCAAATTTAGAAAGTTACGTAGTGGATCACCGATATATTTATCATAAAGAGAACATTAAAATGTTGATTTGGGGTAATGCCTCAGTAGAAAACAATTTCCTTAATAACTTTATGTATGCTCTAGATAAAATAGTGTTATGTCTTTCCCTTTTTTAAAAAAATGCTCACACAGTCCTTCATTCGTGCCCGAAAGTAAAATCTACATCTAAAACATTAATATATTACTCAGCAATTACCATCACAATAACATATGAGGAAAATTAAAATGTATTGATTAAACTACTATTCTATATACATGAAAAGATTACTCTTGTATCTTTCTTAATAGTGATATCCTAAATTCTTAACCAAAACTAAATTTCAAATAAACTAAAAATTTACATCAAGGAGTAGTTAATTTACATATTTCCTTTATTCATCACATTTATCAAATAATGTTGATTTATAGTTAATAGAACAAATATAAAATTGCAGTTTACACACATGTAGGCGTTGAGCTGTTTAGTCTTCACCTTCACATACTTTACCAAATGGCATATAAATATGACATCTTTGTCGTATCAAGTATTACTCTTATTCTCTTTTTGATTTGTCATTTATCTGCACAAAAGTAAGAGATATGAATATAAAATATCATGCATAAGTGGAAGAATCTAATAAATCTTTAAAGTACATTACCATTTTGATTCATTATGAGAAAATAAGTAAAACTAATACATGTGGGTTTCACATATAAAATTTCCGCCTTTTGATATGCGGTGTCTTTCGGGTTACTTTTTGTCCTCGCTTTATCCTCCCCAACATAATAGCATAGAGAAGGTAAGCATATTGAAAGAGAATAATTCATTAATTATTTTTATTAATACAGAAATATATATATCAATATATAATATCTAAATATAGATTAATTTGTTTTTATTATTATAATTCTAATAGTTTCTTCTAATACAAGACTAATATCATAATTACACTTGTACAAGAATTCTACAACTGCGGTAAGTTAATATACAAAAACTAGTCCTTTGATATACACAGTTTGTCCGTGTATATCACGTCTTCTATCACACTCTCGCAGTTATAGCGGGTGGTTGTCGTACGCTGAGATTGTCCCTAAAATCTTCAAACAGAACCAAGGGAAGACCCTTAGTAAAGATGTCAGCAATTTGGTACCTTGAAGGGACATTAAAGACACGTATTTGTCCACGAGCTATCTTTTCGCGAACAAAGTGAATATCCATCTCGATATGTTTAGTACGCTGATATTGGACCGGATTCACAGAGAGATAGACGAAACTAACATTATCACAGTAGATCAATGTAGTTTTCTTAATAGAAAAGTGAAGCTCTAATAAAAGATTACGCAACCAACATGACTCAGACACCACATTGGCTACTCCTCGATACTCGGCCTCCGCACTGGATCACGATAAAGTATTCAGGCATTTTGCCGACTAAGAGACCAAGTTATCACCAAGAAACATACAATAACCAGATGTTGAACGTCTGGTATCTGGACATCCACCCCAATCAACATATGTATAAGACATGAGAGTAGAGACAGAGGATGGATATAAATGAAATCCATAATCAAGTATGCCATGTATGTATCGTATAATGCATTTGAGCGCATGCATGTGCTCAATCCGCGGATCATGCATAAATAAAAACACATGATGTACTGCATAAGTAATATCTGGTCTCGTTAAAGTAAGATATTGAAGAGTCCCTGCAAGACTACGATAATGGGTGGGATCCTCATTTGGTGTGCTAGAAGTAGCACTCAACTTCGGTTTGGTATCAACCGGAGTAGAAGAGGACTTACAAGACGACATGTCAGCTCTCTCAATAATCTCAGTTGCATACTTCTTCTGGGATAAAAATAGACCATCTGCATGATGAGTGACAGCTATACCCAAAAAATAACTCAAGGGCCCCAAGTCTTTCATAGCAAATTCTGAACTAAGAATGGACATGATAGACTTGCACAAATTATCAGAGGAGGGAGTCAAAATTATATCATCCACATATAACAGAATGTATGCTAGAGAAGTACCACGATGATAGATGAACAGAGAATGATCATACCTGATGTGAGAAAACTCAATAGTAGACACATAATCTACAAACCTCTTATACCAAGCTCGTGGGGCCTACTTAAGCCCATACAAGGACTTCTTTAGCAAACAGACATAGTGAGGATAATTGGGGTCCTTAAAACCCAAAGGCTGATGCATGTATATTGTCTCATTAAGATCACCGTGTAAGAAAGTATTTTTCACATCCAACTGATGAATGGCCCATGCTTTCGAGAGAGCCAGACTAAGCACAGTGTCAATGGTTGTTGGTTTGACCACCGAACTAAATGTCTCTCCACAATCCATGACAACCTATTGTGTTTTACCATCACCTACAAGACAGGACTTATACCTCTCAAAAGAACCGTCAAAATTTTCTTTATGAGTAAAAATCCACATAGAAGGAATATTATTAACACTAGGTGGACGGGGCACCAACTCCCACGTCTTATTTTCAATAAGAGCATTATATTCGTCATATTTTCAATAAGAGCATTATATTCGTCATCTATGGCCATTTTCCAATTCGGGTCATGAAGGCCAGACACTGGGTTACGTGGTAGGGGAGATTTAGTGACATTAGAATTAAGATTAAAATGTCATTTTGGTTTAAAATTCCCCATTGTGTATGAGTAACAGGCCCTTGACTCGAGATAGAATTGGACGGGATTTGGTTAATTGGCGGGTCGGTAGTAGATTGGCTAGTGACGCAGACAGTAGGCCTGCTGGCCCAACAACGGGTGGCTGAAACAGTGGATGTTTTGAAGAATTATTTGGGCCATAAACTAGGCCAAAACTGGATCGAGAATCGGAAGTATAAGCTGGACCGAGACTAGCAGATGTTACTGGACCGAGACTGGCAGATGTTACTGGACCGAGACCGGCAGACGTTACTGGGCCAGTGTGAGAATTCGGTCCAGCAGGAAGTGGGCCTGCTGGCGGATTTGGGTCACGGGACAGCTCGGATAAATGGTGGATAATATACGGTGAGAGCCCATCATCCAAAAAATTATACGAACTAGACACGGAACCATATAATTTAGTAAACGGAAATTGGGTTTCATGAAAAATAATATGGCGACTAATTATAATTTTGTTAGAGGATAAATCAAAACATTTGTAACCACGATGATTAGATGGACAACCCAAAAACACTCAAGCGGTAGAACGGGCTTGAAGTTTGTTAATTGTAGTAGACGGGAAAAGTGGATAGCATAAACACCCAAACACCCTAAGATGAGAATATGAGGGATCTTTATTGTAAAGAATTTTAAGTGGGGATCGATGTTGTGCCCCCGGTCAAAAGCGGAGCATGATATATTTTGGTGATTCCTGGGTAAATGATTAAGGAGTCGCCACCTAATTATTTTTTATGGTGAATTAGGACACCTAAATGTTAAACTAAATGCTGAAATGTAAACTCCGATTTTAAGGTCTGCGAAACTAATAAGATTCTAGGTAAGGGTTCTTTATTATCCTAAAGGGAAGGGGTTGGGCATCCTTTAAGATCCGCTAACTTGCGGTTATCCGATCAAACTCAGGTTAATAGTATACTAAGAAAAATGTATGTTTAAAATATGAAGTTAAAAAAGATGTTTGCAAATAATTAATGGAAGAGATGCATTTTGTACATGTATGCATTTGTGACAATAAATAAGGAGAAAAGCAATTCATTTGTAATGCCAAAGGAGTAATTTTGAAAATCATTTTTTGTTGTACAATTAATAAAATGAATAGAAGATGATCAAAGTTGTTTAGAAAATTTTGAACATGCATCACGAGCCTAAAATAAATAACTAGCGAAGGGGTTTCTAAGTTTGAATTAACCGAGCCTACAAATGAATAAACTAGTGACGGGTTTCAAGTCTTAAACTACTCTATGAATTAATTCTAGGTTTGCCTATTCTAAGCATTTCAATAATTACATAAGTACAATAAATAATATTACAATACAGAGCAAAATAAAGCTGAATTTAAAGAAAGTAAAAACAACAAAATAAATAAACTCCGAGGAGTATTTGCCTTCATTGACTTTGTTCCTTGCAAGCTTTCAAGAACAAACAGTTAGAAACAGTTAAATACAAATAACTTCGGATTCGTATCCAAAACAGTGAATGTTTTGATCACGGAGGGCTCAGACTTAAATTTTGAAAAGACCATTCCAATCACGTCGTGGCTGCAAACATATGACTAAGTGGTTATTTTTTATTGCCTCGCCTACTAAACGTGTTGGTCTCTCGGATGAAAAAGAAAAGATCACTATAATCACGTCGTCGTGGCTGCGAATATATAACTTGTTGGTTATTTTAGTCACCTCGCCTACTAAACATGTTGATCTCGGATGAAATAAAAAAGGTTTAAGCCTCATCCTTGTCCGGAAGTTATGTTTCCGTCTTTCCAACTGTGGAGGCCTCAAAATCGACGGATATTTTTCATCGGCCAGTGTAGTATCGTGTTCAAATCAGCAAAATTAAATTGGAACGAAGAAGCAGACATTAGCATTAGACGAAGCTTAGAAACAGAGAGCCAATTTCCGAAAGATGCGGTGTTTAGTTTAAAACAGTAAAAAATAGAAAAACAGCAATCTGGAACCGAGCAGTGAACTGAAATAGAAAGCAGTGCCCGAACAGACGCGGTACTTGTTCAAAACAGTAAAAAAAATAGTAGAAAAGTAATCTGAAACCGAGCAGTGAACTGAAATAGAAAGCAGTACCCGAACAGACGCGATATTTGTTCAAAATAGTAAAACAGTAATCTGAAACCGAGCAGTGAACTGAAACAGAAAAACAGTGCCCGAACAGACGCGGTATTTGTTCAAAACAGTAAAAAAAGTAAAATAGTAAAATCGAGATATTGCAGTTGTCCAAAGCAGCTTTAAATCAGTTGTTTTCAGCCGAGAAAAACAACAGCAATTGGGTTTTAAAAAATAACGCAGAAGTGGGCTTGAAACATATAAGCAGTGGACTTGAAAAGCAGCAGTGGGCTGTCCAAAGCAGCAGTGGGCTGTCCAAAGCAGCCTTAAAGCCGCTATTTTTCAGCCAGAAAACAAGGAGCAATTTGGGCTAAAAATACAGCAGTGATAAGACATCAAATATGCTCAAAATGTAGCAGTAAAATATTTCTGAAAAGAAGTGTAAGTGGTCCAGATTGCAGCAGTTGTGCGCGGCAAACGCAGCAGCAGAATAATGGCTCAAAGTGCTGTAATCGGCCCAAGTATTGCAAAGAATGGCGATCTCGAATCAAGCAGCCAAAATGCAACAAAACCCATAACAGAACTATTTAAAGATGACATATATCCGAGAATCTCAAGGTGCAGCTGGATACCACAACTATTGGTAGCACAGCAAAGACATAAAGGGGAAGGTAAACTTAAAGACCAATCACTCTAAACTTCAAATTTGAAAGATAAGAAGACCAAAGGGGGCTACCACCATTCATTTCCGATGCCGCAACAAGGTTCAAAAGGCTTCTTGAACCTTAGGCATGGCAGACTATCGAAGAAGGCTAAACCCAACCCCATGACTTGTCTTCGCTTTCAACCAGCATAACAAGATAATAGGACAGTTCTGACAAGGCAACTATGAAAGAAAACATTCGGCAATAAACATAGAATGCAGACATGGGAAGTAATATAACACGCCACAAACTAGTTCAAATACGCACAATATGTTAATACATATATTATTCAGCAACTTAGTAAACATAGCATGATATAAGATAACTTAAAAGACTTTATATGATATATGTAGGCACTTAACACTTAAACAGGTTGACAGACAGGCTGAAACAGAATTAACTATCTAAAAGATGATATTTTTTAGACACAGAATTGTCTAATCTAGGCCAAAAAAATGCATATTTTATTAAGGTAAGCACCGTACATTAATAATATGCTCCAAGGACTTTCATGCTAGCACAAGGATCAAGCTTACACTAAGATGAGCAAAGATGGATGCATAATCAGCTCAAGATTGACATGGAAGATAAACAACAGAGATTTACATGGCCATGTGGAGACAACATCTTAAGTATGCAGAACCACAAGCATTAAGGACATGCAATCATAAGTTAATCATTCTAGGCATGTCATAGTTAACATGACCACTAAAGAAGACCTATGTTAACAAAAACCAATCATCTAACAACCTGAATCATATCTGGAGCATGCTGGACTGAACTCAAGAAACTTTAATAGGAACATACATGATTCATCGCTTGTCTTAAACCATAGAAATCATATAAACAGGTCACTGAAACACCCAAGCACACTCACACAATCACTATAGCCTTGCCATTAATTAATATGAGGCTTAGATGACTTAAAATCAAGCACAATCATATATTCAGGCTTTTCTAGGCTAGACATGATCTTCCAAATAATCTAAACTACCAAAATAACATTCATGTTATGAAACCTACTTAAACAAACACATACATACATCATATAAGTTTGAATCTGAATCTTAACAATGACATATTGATCATACACAAACCACTAAAATAGACCTAAACTATTACAAGACATTCAAACTAACCCTATTATAATCCTTTTAAAAGGCAAGCATGTTCAAACTCAAGCTGAATCAGGATTTTCACTTAATTAGTGCTAATATCAGATACTTATTTAAGTAAAAAAATATATCAGTAGGCTCGGATATAGTTCGAATCAAAGGCACATAACCTCAATGAGTTACTAATATCATTTTCAACACATGAAATCACATATACATAACCTTAATAACTGAATATCTTAATATAATCATGACCAACTAACAACATTCAATCCAAACAAGATAATATTAAACACACAATGACATACTATAAAACTCTAAGACAGTAAAGAGAAATAAAAGTAAATGGGAGGAATTCGACTCACTGACCTTCTCCGGACAGCGAACCGAGGCGTGCTTTGAATCGTTGAATCCGCTCAAGAATGTTTAGAATTCAGATTTTGGATTTTTGATCACCCAATTCTGAATTGGTAATTCTGAAAGGGATACTGTTTCTGAAAATTTTCTGACCCGACCCGGCAGTGACCCGACCCGGAATAAAAAAACAGTGGGAAAATAGCAAAAAATTCCAGATTCTTCAACACCAAAAACCAATAATTTCGACCTATATTTCGGAATCTTTAAGTTGAAGAACACATGCAAGAACAAATACTCTTAAGCAGATTTTGGATTTTTGAAATCCGGAATCTTCCCAATAATGAAGAACAACACAAACAAAATACAATGCAAACCTTTAAGAAGATTTTGGATTCTTAAACTGAAATTTTCGAACCTAAAAATGACCCGAAAACCCTAAGATCCGACCTCTTCAACAGTGAGCAAAGGGGGGGGGGGTTTATAGATACTTACCCCAACGTTCACACCCCATACCCCTTACAAAACGAATTCGAATTTCAAAATAAAGGGGGAGACAAAATCTGGTTTTGGGGGCGAATTCTTGGGGCATGTGTTGCGGAGAGGTGATGGGGTAGATTGGTGGTGTCAGACGGCGGTGTCGGCGATTGGTGGTATCAGGCGTAGGGTGCGGGGACGTAGGGGTAGGGGTGTAGGGGTGTGCGGCGTAACAATGGGGTCTGGGGTGTGCGATTTTGATTTGGGGTTTTTTTTGGGTTTTTTTTTTGTTTTTTTTGGTTTAAAGGGGAATGGGTATTGGGCTTGTAGGTCGGCCGATTGGGCCTCGATCTTGGGCTGCTGGGTTTCGGGAATAAGGGGTGGCCGGTTGGGCCTTAAATGGTTTTGGGATTTTGTTTTGTGGGTTTTGGTTTAAAGGGGATAAAAGGTTGTGGGGGTTGGGCTTGGAAGATGGGGGTGGCCGATTGGGCTTGGGGAAATAAAGGGAATGGGGCCTTATGGTTTTGGTTGGGGGAATTTGTATTGGGTTGGAAAAATGGAATGGGTTAGAAGTTGTTTTGGGTTTTAAAAAAAATATAAAAGGGGTTTAACATTAAAAATATTATTTTTGTTTTGTAAAAGATGTGAATTATTTAAAATAACATAACGATGTGATAATAATAAAATATAATATTTGCGAAATGTTTAATGCTTAATAAAAAATGGAAATGCGATGCAATTTTGTGAGAATAAAATAACATAGAATTTTCGGATAAAACTTATGATTATGATAAAAAAAATGCAAATGATAGTAAAAAGTGCGAATAATAATAATAATAAGAGAATAATAATATATATACACACGCATGTATGCATATAGATTAAAATTGTTTTGAGGTGTTAAAAGTTATTTAAAATTGCAAATAAATTGGAAAAGACGGGACCAAATTGGGTGTCAACAGATGCCCCTCTTTGGCCGGAGACGATGAAAGAGTTTTTAGACAAAGAAGTTGACCCAGTAGCCAATTTTGTCCTGACCCTCGGGCTTTGAACGATGAGTAGGGGTGCACTGGTAGAAATCGAATCCCGAGGGGGAGAGAAGTTGTAAACGATGGTGCAGATTCCAGAAATAATGCCCCAGTGTCGAGTTATAATGACACTGGTTGCAGATGTGAAAACTTATTGGGGACGAGCGGAACGACGTTCGAAGTAGGCTGCTGACCAAGATTGCCTCGGTTCGCCGTAAGAGATAGTTCCACGTTGTGATGAAGTTCCTACAAACTAAAGCTTAAGATATAATTAGTGTATAACTGCTGAGAAAAAATTGTAGAGAATATAACTTGGAAATACCCGCATTAGGAGGTGGGCGCCTGACTGAAATTAAAATACCCGCATTATAAGGCGGAGTGCTTGAAATGATGTCGTTGGATTGACGTGTTGTGTTGAAGACATCGTTGTAATGTTGTTGACGTCGCTGCAATGATGTAGAAGATAGTTGTTGTGCCGCCGTAACGTCGAGGACGTTGTTGTAATGTTGTTTTGTTGTAAAAGATAATTGTTGTGCTGAAAACGTTGTCGTAATGCTGTTGACGTCGTTGTAATGCTGTAAAAGATAATTATTGTGCTGAAGACGCCGTTGCGTAGGTGTGTTGTTGCTGACGCCGTTGTATGGGCGTATTGTTGATGACGTCGTTGTATGGACGTAATGTTGATGTCGTCGTTGCATGGACGTTGCTGTAATGATGTTTTGCTGTAGGAGATAGCTGTTGTGCTGAAGACGTCATTGTAATGCCATTGACGTCGTTGTAATACTGTAGAAAATAGCTGTCGTGCTGCCGTAACGTCGTGGACGTTGTTGTAATGTGTTGTGTTGAAGACGTCATTGTAATGATGTTGACGTTGTTGTAATGCTATAAAAGATAATTGTTGTGCTGCATTAACGTCGATGACGTTGTTGTAATGTTGTTTGCTGTAAGAGATAGTTGTTGCGCTGAAGACGTCGTTGTAATGCTGTTGACGTCGTTGTAATGATAATGCTAATGACATCGTTGTAATGCTGTTGATGTCATTGTAATGCTGTAAAAGATAGATGTTGTGCTGCAGTAACGTCGATGACGTTGTTGTAATGATGTTTGCTGTAAGAGTTAGCTGTTGCGATGAAGACGACGTTGCAATGTTGTTGACGTCGTTGTAATACTGTAAAAGATAGTTGATGTGTTGCAGGAACGTCGATGACGTTATTGTAATGCTGTTTGCTGTAAGAGATAGCTGCTACGCTGAAGACGTCATTGTAATGCTGTTGACGTCGTTGAGATGCTGTAAAGATAGTTGTTGTGTTGCCGTAAAAGATAGCTGCTGCGCTGAAGACGTCATTGTAATGCTGTTGACGTCGTTGAGATGCGGTAAAAGATAGTTGCTGTGTTGCCATAAAAGATAGCTGCTGCGCTGAAGACGTCATTGTAATGTTGTTGACGTCGTTGAAATGCTGTAAAAGATAGTTGCTGTGTTGCCGTAAAAGATAGCTGCTGCGCTGAAGACGTCATTGTAATGTTGTTGACGTCGTTGAGATGCTGTAAAAGATAGTTGTTGTGTTTAAGCTCCCTGTGATTCAAAATAAAATCCTTGTGCATACATAATGTTGGGCCTTTGTAGGTTAAGACGATGTCTTTGTATAGATGCAAAATAGGAGTGTGATCCTTGCAGTGAGCCGTCATGCAGAAATTCTTTGTGAAGTTGAACATAAGTGATGTGGCTTCCCTGCTTCTTTCAACCTGAAGAACCTGTACTCAAAGAAAAAATTGTGAGTTCGGGGAGGGACGGTTGATTCGCGTTGACTTTGTAGCTTCTGCTCTTAATAGTTGCATGTCCTGCTGATTCGGACCTGTAGCCCCTAGCTGGTTCCCAGTCTTGGCTAACCGTTAATGAAAACATTTGTTGAAAATAATTTATTTATAAGAAAGTATGCTTATCAGTAAAAAGTTCTTGTCGAACTCTAATGAAAATATTTGTTGAAAATAATTTGCTTATAAGAAAGTATGCATAATAGTAAAAAAAAATCTTGTCAACTCTAATGAAAATATTTGTTGAAAATAATTTGCTTATAAGAAAGTATGCATATATGTAAATGTCTGTCGAGCAGTGACATGCGGTGAAACAAAGCAAACGTCTTATCCAAGATCCTTCTTCTGGCTGAAGACTTAGTTTGCCGATGCTTTTCCATGTTTATCAGCGTCCTCTGGCAGTGATCCCTTAAAAAAATGCCCCAGTTTCCGATATGTGAGGATGATGAACTTTCGAACGGATAACCGAGTCTTGTGTGGGTTGTTTGCCTGTCCTATCAGGGTGATCAGATGGGTGCATTTTGTCATATGTGAGATAAAGGAGAAAAGATTTCTTAATGGTGGGACCGAAGCCGATTTAGGCCGCCTACATATCCCCATGAGGGAATCAGGTCGTGACGTAGTTCATTACAAACAAAGGAGATTGTAAGGGTTTTTCTAAAGATGGGACCGAAGCCGATGTGGCCGCCTACGTATCCCGCCGAGGGAATCAGGTCATAACGTAGTTCATGTTAATAAAATTGCAATTTTTCGGGAAATTTATGTCTTAAAGAGATGAAACCCTATGTGGGTTTTATGCGTGTCCCGCCGAGGGAGCGCAACTTTTACAACATAGAAAAAAGTATTACATAGAGAATAACAAATCTTAGATATGGTATCCATTCATTGCATCTGCATTGATGGTTTTTTGCCATTCTATTCTGATAAAGTGGCCCCGGACAAACTGCGTCCATCTGCTTTTCATCAATCAGTCTCTTCGTACATGATTCTGTATCCACTTGGCTTCGAAAGATATATCGTTTCCCCAGTAGAAAATGCTCGTACCAATGCTTTGTAATTATCAACCATCTTGATGTTTCATCCAAACCTGGCTTTGGCTTATGCCCCAGTTCTTCCGGTTGTGAGTCTTTCTCATATTCTTCGGAGTCTTGTTCGTTGTTTGGGACTTTGTTTGTTTGTTTCATTATATGTCACATATTATCGACAAATTTATTAGTTTGCATGATGAAAAAGAAAAGAAAATTATTTAAACAAAACAGATTTTAAAATAGCAAAAGCAATGCAGATTTGTCTTTTTAAGCTTTCAAAAGGTGGAGGCAAAACACATTAAATGCATAGATGTGGTTCAGGCCTCAATCTGAATCGCATTGTTTCATTTCAGGCCTCAATCTGAATCGCATTGTTTCATTAAACATTAACGAAATTAACTAGTTTCCGGGAGAAACAAGGCCGGGGCACAAGTCCAATTTTCCCAAAACATCTACTTGCTCTGCATCCCAAATGGTTGAGTCTTTAGCGTAATCATCGAGAATCACACTGCATCCTGCTTCCTTTTCAACAATGAAAAAAACTTTTGAATCCCCCAACGAGGTTGGCTGCATTGTCCCCCTTTGATTCCTGAGTGGCGCATACTTTGACGAATGACTGACTCAGAGGCGGAACAGACTTTGGTAAAGGAGCATCTCTCTTTCTTCAGAGATTGGTTGACAAGACTTTTCAGGAAAAGATGGTGCCATGATCCGCGGCTTTGGAGGAAGTACTTCTACTCCAAACGGTGCCCTCACTTGGACTGTAATCACAGGGGTGATAAAGGCCGATGATTCAACCATTTCCTCTCTCTGGACTGGCACAATGGTCCCTTCCAAGTTGTGTTCTTCATCAACAGTAATCATGTTTACATTGGCATCGTCATGATTTGGCGAACGATTGTTGTTTTCATTAGAGGAAGGTCCTTTCAATTGGATAATGTGGAGTTGTGAAGGATATCGGATCATTTTGTAGTGGGCTTTGTTGTGGACTAGCTTGTGGGTTAGTGTGTTGTGGATTGGTTTTGTTTAGTGGCGAATTTTCGGGGAGATTTTGAGAAAATGGTTGTTCATGAGATGAAAAAGTTTGCGGTGCAGTTGTATTCGTCCCTTGTTCAGGGAGTGGGGTATTGGCGCTAATGGACAGGTTGGTGAGATTTTGGAGCCGCTCTATCTCAGTCTGCATGGCTGCCATCTGCTGTAACAGTTGGGCGATGTATTTTTCTTGGACGGTAGCATTTCTATTTTCCGAAGCTTCTGGTTCATCTCTAGAAAGATCGATAAGTTCCAGGCCAGTCTGTTCGGATGCATCTGAATCAGTCATTTTGCTGAATGACCGTGCTTTTGACCTCGTGAAGTAGGGATGTTCCGCCAGTTTTAGTCAACGCAAATCAACCTTTGGGAAAAATAATCTAGGCAAAATAAACCTTCTAAAAAATGAAGAAAACCAAGTTAGTATAAAGCGAGTAATTATTGCTTTAAATAATATGCACAGAGTGAAAAGCAGGAGAAAATAGCAAACAGATTGTATGGCAATTAAATGCGCATCCTAATATGCATGGACCTCCCTTATGCCGGAGGTGGGCCTAAACGCCAGATATGCGGGATTACGACAGATTGATCCAAGCTGCTAAACTGTAATGCTTTTGTCGGAAATGAATGTACATTTTCCTATTTCAACATGTCATGATTAGGCTGGATTAGTCTTATCATTATCACGCTACACATAATATGCTGATTGGTCGTTGGGTTGTGAGCCCGTAGACAATTTTGGCGGATTTCTTAATTGTGGAGTCGATGCCAAGGATCGACTCACCTAAGGTGAATGCATGCATGACTTAAGATAAAGGGTGGTATAGCTCTATCCTAAATTTTCTAAGATTTGGCTGACTAGACTCAAGGTTCCCGAGTTGACTGCTCGAGTGAGAAGGCTACGCGGCCAACCGGATGGTCCGGACGCTCCGCGCATATACCAACTCTCCTAAAATTTTGGTAATATGAAAGAAATTTTGCGGGTGCGCAAAAAACACACCTCGCGTGTAATGTGTTATAGTGTCAATTTTCCAGAGTGGAAGAAATATGAGCGAAATGCCAATTTAAAGAAAGCAGTAAGAGAATATAGCAATTAAAGCAGTTATGCATGCAAAATTTCACGAAGGAAACAAATCAAAGCATTAAATCAAATAAAGAGAAAAAGTAAAGCGCAAAAATAATTAACCTGATTTTGCTATGGTTAAGAACTTGAAATATCCCCGGCGGAGTCGCCATGCTGATTTTGCTATGGTTAAGAACTTGAAATATCCCCTGGGTAAATGATTAAGGAGTCGCCACCTAATTATTTTTTACGGTGAATCAGGACACCTAAATGTTAAACTAAATGCTGCAATGTAAACTCTGATTTTAAGGTCTGCGAAACTAATAAGATTCTAGGTAAGGGTTCTTTATTATCCTAAAGGGAAGGGGTTAGACATCCTTTAAGATCTGCTAACTTGCGGTTATCCGATCAAACTCAGGTTAATATTATACTAAGAAAAATGAATGTTTAAACTATGAAGTTAAAAAAGATGTTTGCAAATAATTAATGGAAGAGATGCATTTTGTACATGTATGCATTTGTGACAATAAATAAGGAGAAAAGCAATTCATTTGTAATGCCAAAGGAGTAATTTTGAAAATCATTTTTTGTTGTACAATTAATAAAATGAATAGAAGATGATCAAAGTTGTTTAGAAAATTTTGAACATGCATTACGAGCCTAAAATAAATAACTAGCGAAGGGGTTTCTAAGTTTGAATTAACCGAGCCTACAAATGAATAAACTAGCGACGGGTTTCAAGTCTTAAACTACCCTATGAATTAATTCTAGGTTTGCCTATTCTAAGCATTTCAATAATTACATAAGTACAATAAATAATATTACAATACAGAGCAAAATAAAGCTGAATTTAAAGAAAGTAAAAACAACAAAATAAATAAACTCCGAGGAGTGTTTGCCTTCATTGACTTTGTGCCTTGCAAGCTGTCAAGAACAAACAGTTAGAAACAGTTAAATACAAATAACTTCGGATCTGTATCCAACACAGTGAATGTTTTGATCACGGAGGGATCAGACTTAAATTTTGAAAAGACCATTCCAATCACGTCGTGGCTGCAAACATATGACTAAGTGGTTATTTTTTATTGCCTCGCCTACTAAAAGTGTTGGTCTCTCGGATGAAAAAGAAAAGATCACTATAATCACGTTGTGGCTGCGAATATATAACTTGTTGGTTATTTTAGTCACCTCGCCTACTAAACATGTTGATCTCGGATGAAATAAAAAAGGTTTAAGCCTCATCCTTGCCCAGAAGTTATATTTTCGTCTTTCCAACTGTGGAGACCTCAAAATCGACGGATATTTTTCATCGGCCAGTGTAGTATCGTGTTCAAATCAGCAAAATTAAATTGGAATAGTAAGCATCAGCATTAGCCAGTAAGCAGTAACCAGAGAGCCAATTTCCGAAAGATGCGGTGTTTAGTTTAAAACAGTAAAAAATAGAAAAAAAGTAATTTGGAACCGAGCAGTGAACTGAAACAGAAAGCAGTGCCCGAACAGACGAGGTACTTGTTCAAAATAGTAAAAAAATAGTAGAAAAGTAATCTGAAACCAAGTAGTGAACAGAAATAGAATGCAGTACCCGAACAAAAACGGTATTTGTTCAAAACAGTAATCTGAAACCGAGCATTGAACTGAAACAGAAAAACAGTGCCCGAACAGATGCGGTATTTGTTCAAAACAGTAAAAATAGTAAAACCGAAATATTGCAGTTGTCCAAAGCAGCTTTAAACCAGTTGTTTTCAGCCGAGAAAAACAGCAGCAATTGGGTTTTAAAAAATAACGCAGCAGTGAGCTTGAAACACATAAGCAAAGTGGACTTTAAAAGCGTTAGTGGGCTGTCCAAAGCGACCTTAAAGCAGCTATTTTTCAGCCAAGAAAACAGCAGCAATTTGGGCTAAAAATACAGCTGTGATAAGACATCAAATATGCTCAAAATGTAGCAGTAAAATATTTCATAAAAGAAGTGTAAGTGGTCCAGATTGCAGCAGTTGTGCGCGGCAAACGCAGCAGCAGAATAATGGCTCAAAGTGCAGTGATCAGCCCAAGTATTGCAGCAACTGGCAGTTTCAGAATCAGCAGCCAAAATGCAACAAAACCCATAACAGAACTATTTAAAGATGACATATATCCAGAATCTCAAGGTACAGCTGGATACCACAACTATTGGTAGCACAACAAAGACATAAAGGGGAAGGTAAATTTAAAGACCAATCACTCTAAACTTCAAATTTGAAAGATAAGAAGACCAAAGGGGGCTACCACCATTCATTTCCGATGCCGCAACAAGGTTCAAAAGGCTTCTTGAACCTTAGGCATGGCAGGCTATCGAAGAAGGCTAAACCCAACCCGCAGCTTGTCTTCGCTTTCAACCAGCATAACAAGATAATAGGACAGTTCTGACAAGGCAACTATGAAAGAAAACATTCGGCAATAAACATAGCATGCAGACATGGGCAGTAATATAACACGCCACAAACTAGTTCAAATACGCACAATATGTTAATACAGTTATCATTCAGCAACTTAGTAAACATAGCATGATATAAGAAAGCTTAAAAGACTTTATATGATATATGTAGGCACTTAACACTTAAACAAGTTGACAGACAGGCTGAAACAGAATTAACTATCCAAAAGATGATATTTTTTAGTCACAGAATTGTCTAATCTAGGCCAAAAAATGCATATTTTATTAAGGTAAGCAACGTACATTAATAATATGCTCCTAGCACTTTCATGCTAACACAAGAATCAAGCTTACACTTCTCCGGGCATCGAACCGAGGCGTGCTTTGAATCGTCGAATCCGCTCAAGAATGTTTAGAATTCAGATTTTGGATTTTTGATCACCCAATTCTGAATTGGTAATTCTGAAAAGGATACCGTTTCTGAAAATTTTCTGACCCGACCCGGTAGTGACCCGACCCGGAATAAAAAAATAGTGGAAAAATAGTAAAAAAATCCAGATTCTTCAACACCAAAAACCAATAATTTCGACCTATATTTCGGAATCTTTAAGTTGAAGAACACATGCAAGAACAAATAATCTTAAGCAGATTTTGGATTTTTGAAATCCGGAATCTTCCCAATAATGAAGAACAACACAAACAAAATACAATGCAAACCTTTAAGAAGATTTCGGATTCTTAAACTGAAATTTTCGGACCTAAAAATGACCCAAAAACCCATAAGATCCGACCTCTTCAACAGTGAGCAAACGGGGGGTTATAGATACTCACCCCAACATTCACACCCCATACCCCTTACAAAATGAATTCGAATTTCAAAATAAAGGGGGAGACAAAATCTGATTTTTGGGGCGAATTCTTGGGGCATGCGTTGCGGAGAGGTGATGGGGTAGATTGGTGGTGTCAGGCGGCGGTGTCGGCGATTGGTGGTATCAGGCGTAGGGTGCGGCGACGTAGGGGTAGGGGTGTAGGGGTGTGCGGCGTAACAGAGGGGTCTGGGGTGTGCGATTTTGATTTGGGGGTTTTTTTGGGTTTTTTTTTTGCTTTGTTTTTGTTTAAAAGGGAATGGGTATTGGGCTTGTGGGTCGGCCGATTGGGCCTCGGTCTTGGGCTGCTGGGTTTCGGGAATAAGGGGTGGCCGGTTGGGCCTTAAATGGTTTTGGGATTTTGTTTTGTGGGTTTTGGTTTAAAGGGGATAAAAGGTTGTGGGGGTTGGGCTTGGAAGATGGGGGTGGCCGATTGGGCTTGGGGAAATAAAGGGAATGGGGCCTTATGGTGTTGGTTGGGGGAATTTGTATTGGGTTGGAAAAATGGAATGGGTTAGAAATTGTTTTGGGTTTTAAAAAAAATATAAAAGGGGTTTAACATTAAAAATATTATTTTTGTTTTGTAAAAGATGTGAATTATTTAAAATAACATAACGATGTGATAATAATAAAATATAATATTTGCAAAATGTTTAATGCTTAATAAAAATGGAAATGCGGTGCAATTTTGTGAGAATAAAATAACATAGAATTTTCGGATAAAACTTATGATTATGATAAAAAAAATGCAAATTATAGTAAAAAGTGCGAATAATAATAATAATAAGAGAATAATAATATATATACACACGCATGTATGCATATAGATTAAAATTGTTTTGAGGTGTTAAAAGATATTTAAAATTGCAAATAAATTGGAAAAGACGGGACAAAATTGGGTGTCAACAATCGATATGCTAAACCTTTGTTAGGGAGAATGTTAAGGAGGTAGGTAGCTATTTGTAATGTATGATATAAAAAATAAGGAGGTAATGAACCATGGGCTACCAAGGTCGGACAATATTATTAATGGTACGATTTTTCTTTCGACCTTCCCATTTTGTGAGGACGTATGAGGACAAGAGAACCGAAAAGATATGTCATTAGTGTCACAAAATTCTCAAAACGGCCCATTATCATATTCTCTTCCATTATCACATTGAATATTTTTTATTTCCCATTCAAATTGGGTACAAATGAATGCTCTAAATTTTAAGAAGTTTGAAAAAACTTGAGACTTTTTAGATAAAGGAAAGGTCTACAAAAAACTAGAATAATCATCCAAGAATAAAACATAATAACGATGGCCCAACGAACTTAAAACGGGAGATGTCCATAAATTACTATGAATAATGTCAAAAGGCAACAACGTACTAGAAGTAGAGGCTACAAAAGGTAATCTAACATATTTCCCTAATGGACAATAAGGACAAATTGGAGTACTACGCGTACTCTTACAAGAAATAAAATTATTTTTTTGCAAAGAAGAAATAATATAGAACCCCGGATGACCAAAACGTGCATGCCACAAAGAAGGAGCAAAAGCGGCAAACGTTGAAGGTGTGGCTTGACTTATGGAAATGGTGATTGGATAAGACTATCCCCTACTATTACATCTCATTAGAGGAATCCCTGTATTGAAATCCTTCACAGAAAATCCAAAAGGGTCAAAATTAACAGAAACTCAATTATCATTTGTAAATTTTTGGACTGACACCAAATTTTTAATTAAGTGAGGGGCATGAAGAACATTTTTTAAGACTAGAGGTGGATGCGGGGGAGACAGATTTGTGTGACCATAACCATGAATTAGAATTGAATGATCATTACCAACAGTTATACCACGAGTGTTGCTCAAATTGAAATAAGACGAGTGATTACCTAGTGCGGATGTCATGTGAGAAGTTGCACCGGTGTCCATATATCAATTTGCATTCGGGGGATTTAATTCAAGTGTATGCATCGCGACCTCGATATCTGTGTGTGTTGGGACCAGTGTTGGGCCCGCAACAGTGAAGGTCTGCTGAGCCTGAGGCCTAAGCAGGCCAACCTGCTTCCAAGGCCCAGCATGTCGTGTGGATGCATTTTGGAACTATACCAGAAAATTGGGCCTGGATGCATGCTGGAACTGGGCCCAAAGTGCTGGAAAATTTGACGGGTAAGGCGAGTTGGGCCATTGGCCCAGCCCCACGGCCAGTTGGCCCAAGGCTGCGGCCAGTGGTTCTGTGGCCCACTGATCCAACCACCGCCATTTCTGCCACTGTTCCGACCACCACCATTGTCGCGGCTGCTGCAGCGGTTCTTGCCACCATTTTTACAATTTTTACCCTTTTTCCCGCCACCGTTGTTACAGTTTTGGCTAGAATTATCCGAGAACGAGTGAGGGTCTTCTGACGTGGCCATCATCATGACGGAATTTGCTCCGATAGCCGTCTTTTTAGCCAAGCTAGCCTCTTCTAATGTGAGCATGGAACGGTCTTGGTAGAACGGTGGGAGAGGATTATTTTGATGAAGAAGCGTCCCAACGCTATAATAGGTCTCGGATAGGCCTGCAACCATCTGAAGAACAAGACGATCATTGGTGACGGGCATACCAATATTTTTGAGTTGATCCACCAATTTCTTCTGCCTTTGACAATAGGCTGAGACATTCGGAAAATTCTCCATGTTGACATGGAAAAATTCGTGCTCAAGAGTGACAACACTGGAATTTTTGTTATCTTGGAATATATCACACACCCTATTCGAAGTTTGCCCTGGCGTCGGGTTCAATAATCGTCTACAAGAGATCTATAGAGATAGTGGAATAAATCCACTGGAGAATGGTAGCATCAAGGATTGTCCATAACACAGGGTCATCCTCGGGGGTAGGCACCTTCTCCTTGCCTGTTACCGAGGGGATGATGTGATGAAGGACTTGATACGAGCGTGCATGAACCGTAAATAATTTCGCCCACGTCGCGTATTGGACATTTTCCATCTCAAGAACAATAGGGATGTGGTTCTTGATGTTGGAGACTGTAAGGGCTGGATGAAACGTGTTCTCTGAGGTACACATAATGAAAGAACAAGAGGAGAATTAGGGATTTGGAGAAAAATTTCGGAAGAAAAAGGAGGGTGGCCGACGACCAGGTCATGGTTGCCGAGACGAGAGGGTTGTGGAATGCGGGGAGAAGGAAAATATTTGCCCTAGACTTCTGATACCACGAAAGAGAATAATCCCCTTGATTATTTTCATTAATGAAGAGATATATATACAAATATACAATATCTAAATATGAAAATAAATCTACCTTTTCCTACTATAATTCTAATAGCTTTTCCTAATACTTGACTAATACCATAATTACACTTGTACAAGAATTCTACAACTATAGTAAGTTAATAAACAAAAACCGGTCCTTTGATATACACGTACACGTCTTCTATCACATATTAAGTTCAAACCTGTTAATAATAAACTATTATCAAATTTTCCTTCGCTAAAATTTACAAAATTATAGAAAATATATATTCTTAACATCCAAAATTAACATCTCTACAAAAACAAAAGATAATAAATCAAGAAAACAGTAAGTTTTATTGGGAAAAAAATACGAAGGGCTTGTGATAATGGATTTTTAGAGCGATGTGCGGATATAAAGAAATCGACTTTAGTGTTGGAAATTTGCCTTTGGCGGGAGTTGCGACCGACCAACTTTAACGGCTTAAACACTAATGTAACGTATGTTGGAGAATCCGGTTCTTCACACATGCATGATCTACTAAGTACGTAGATAACCGTAGGGCCAAAAATCGTCAAATTTCATTGAAAAAATGAAAGAGATATTGGTTCACGAAGTAAGGTGTTTGAAGCATGGAAAGTGTGGTATTGTGTGTAATTCTCCCTCATCGGTAGAGGAAGAAAGAATTGTTGTGTATATAAGATTCGAAATTGGTTAGGGGTTTGGGACCCCAAGGGGTATCCCATGTGTTTAAAGGAGGGAGGACCTAGATGTGCTTCGGTTCGAGGAAAGACCACACGCGCGCCGCCGCCGCCCGCCCTTCCCGTCCCGTCCGGTCCGGTTCCGGTTCCGGTTCCGAGTTCCGGGTTCTCGGGTCACGGGTCACGGGTCACGGGTCACGGGTCGTGGGTCGTGGGCTGTGGGCTGTGGGCTGTGGGTCTTCTGATATTATCTTTTTGGGCCGAAAACTTTGCCGAAGTACGTTTGATCCCGAAGTTTCAGATATACAGTTTGGACCAGAATTCTTTCGGATGTGCGGTTTGGTCCCCGAAGTTTCAAGATGTACGGTTTGGTCCCCGAAGTTTCCGGAAAAATCGAATTTCGACGGTCAAAAACAGAAATGCCAAGCACTCAATTCAGCCATTCATTTTGGCTGAATTACTCCTCCTATAATGGCCAAAACAGTTGGTCTTTCTCCCATTTATGTTGGTGACTTTACTACCTCCATAATGGCCATTATTTGGCTATTATGGAGGCAGTTTTCAGCAATAAATGACCCCTCACTCTCCTATATAAACACCCCATTACACCATTGTTGAGCACTAAACAGCGCTGCTTTGGAAAGAAGCTAAAGAGAGAAATAGATTCCATATATAGAACCATACTCGTGTAATAGTTAATCTTCCTCCGGAAAAGAACCTTTGGGTTGTAAAAAGTGCTCCCCCGTGAGTAGCTTCACATCCGGGGCCATTGTAATCTTACATGGCATGGGTGTTGAAATGACCTTCCAAACCGGAGAGTTGGAAGAAGAGGATCGAATTGGTTTGTCGAACTGTTGGGCTTCTTCCGAACTTTCATTTTGGTCCCCGAAATGTTAACATTTTGGTCCCCGAAATGTTAACATTTTGGTCTGAAAGTCTCGAGATAAAACAGAAACAATGAATCGATCACGAAACATTGACTCGAAGTTAGAAAGCCAACAGATTGGGAAAACCAACGGTCTTAGAGTGAAAATCATATTGAAACAAAGTCTCGATATGAAAGATATGAGTATCACGAGATGACATCTTAGGAATTGGATTTCTAAGACATCTAACGGACGGTCGATAGTTGACGAGTCTCGTTGAAGCCACCAATAGATATGAATCATAGAACGATTGGAATCATGGTGCACCCATAGACAAGGAGCGATATGCTCGGGTCACGTGTAGTTCAATGTATTGTACACACTACAACCGACCCGGTATCGTCCAACAAATAGATCGGTTGAACTAAGGTTCACCGATGATCTTAATACATGATCAATAGAAGGCGTTAAGTCGGATATGACGATATCCGAATTATTCACTTATCTACGGATTATAGTATTCGGATGTCCACGGTTCGAGAGAACCCGGTGATGCAAACCGGACATCGGATCCGAAGAACACCAAAGCCACAAGTAAATGTGTATGGTGGTTCTTGGAAAATCCTCTAAGCAAACTTGCATCGACCGATTCATGATGGTATCGGAGTTTATCGCTTTATACAAAGCATGAAAGAAGTTGAGTAACTTCACGACTCATTAGAGGACGTCCCTTATTGGGAGAAACCCGTGCCTTCAGCAGTTCTACACCGTGGCTAGCCGGTCGGCTTTAGGAAGGACACGGATGACGGCGTCTGGACATATCTGTCACGATCTGTCGGAGACATAAGACCGTATGGCAGTTGATCATCACGGGTGTCACTTCCTTGTTTACAAACTAAGGGACTACCCAGAGATCAAGTGTTCTCGCCTGTCTAGGGAATGGGCTTAAAACCCAAAATATACGGACCAATACGGTGGAAACCCAACCTTACGAACCGGAGATCCCGGTAATTTGGTTCAATGGGAAAACTAAGTTGTAAAGGTTCGGTTGATCGCTTCGGTCGAAGCATGAGCACTTCGGATAGTGATTTCGAAAAGAAACACCAAATCCAAAGCCGTTCCCGCGATAGACGTTAAGTGCTATCTGCGGTATGGGTAAAGGTTAAGTTTTCAAAACCGTAATGATCCTCAACAGTTGAGGTTAGGTCTTTGGGAAACTTTTAATGGTTCCTAACACTTGTGAAGTGGGGTATAGCAGGATACCTTGTAGGAGACCACCTATTTAAGTGCGAGGACGGGCCGCCTCAAATTGAACGCACTTAAGAATCCAAGACGTTGTCCATGGCCAAAACGGACAAAACATTACGAAGAAGAGAGTAAGGGAATTTGTTGTGTTGGTACCGTTGTCTTGGCTTACACTAAACACCGACGGTTCAAGACATCACGTTCACCCGCGCGGTAAGTAAGTCCGATGGTATTCAACTATGGAAGGTTCAAAGCCGAGGCTACCTCTCCTTATGCAACATCGGTCCGCCGAAATATTGCTTTGGAAATGAAAAGACACCATGTGAGTGCGCCAAAATCTCTTTCAAGAGGGGATTGTTGGAAATTTGCCTTTGGCGGGAGTTGCGACCGACCAACTTTAACGGCTTAAACACTAATGTAACGTATGTTGGAGAATCCGGTTCTTCACACATGCATGATCTACTAAGTACGTAGATAACCGTAGGGCCAAGAATCGTCAAATTTCATTGAGAAATGAAAGAGATATTGGTTCACGAAGTAAGGTGTTTGAAGCATGGAAAGTGTGGTATTGTGTGTAATTCTCCCTCATCGGTAGAGGAAGAAAGAATTGTTGTGTATATAAGATTCGAAATTGGTTAGGGGTTTGGGACCCCAAGGGGTATCCCATGTGTTTAAAGGAGGGAGGACCTAGATGTGCTTCGGTTCGAGACCACACGCGCGCCGCCGCCGCCCACCCGTCCCGTCCGGTCCGGTTCCGGTTCCGAGTTCCGGGTTCTCGGGTCACGGGTCACGGGTCGTGGGTCGTGGGCTGTGGGCTGTGGGTCTTCTGATATTATCTTTTTGGGCCAGAAAACTTTGCCGAAGTACGGTTTGATCCCGAAGTTTCAGATATACAGTTTGGACCAGAATTCTTTCGATGTGCGAGTTTGGTCCCCGAAGTTTCAAGATGTACGAGTTTGGTCCCCGAAGTTTCCGGAAAATCAGAATTTCGACGGTCAAAAACAGAAATGCCAAGCACTCAATTCAGCCATTTATTTTGGCTGAATTACTCCTCCTATAATGGCCAAAACAGTTGGTCTTTCTCCCATTTATGTTGGTGACTTTACTACCTCCATAATGGCCATTATTTGGCTATTATGGAGGCGAGCTTTTTCAAGCGATAAACAGCCCCTCCCTCTCCTATATAAACACCCCATTACACCATTGTTGAGCACTAAGACATATGCACGAAAATACATAAACAGATGCAGAAAAACAGTGCACGAAAATACACAACCGAAATAGTTTTCTTCCTACAACTTCCAAGCATCATTTCGTTACTCAATATTCTTCACGGTAGCTCTTGAGTTTCCTTTGCTCAAGGGTTCCATTGTTGTTTTATCTTGGGAGACAAATTGTCCAGGACGTATAAAGGATACATACGGGGCAATATTGTCTTAAGGACAGAGTGCTACACTCGACTCAGAAAAAACATTTTACATTTTTCCGTCTTCTACAAAACTGGAATTTCAGTTTTTTACTTGTGTAACGATTGTAATTTCAGATTCCATGTTGAATTATTGAAATCTTTATTTATCCTTTCGAATACTTGTAATAGTTAAATACTTCCCGTACTGCTTTATAAAGTACCATAGAGCAAATCTCCCAACAACTTAAGACAATATTTGTGTTGTATTACTATTAGTGTTCGAAAGATGTCGGTCAAAAGTTGTGTGACCAAATCTGGATATGGCAATGGTTTTCTGGTAGAAGAGAGTGATGATGATGAACGTGTTCATGGTGTCACCGCTACCAAGATCTGGTTGGAACAAGCGCTCTCGAGAGCCCGAGGATGTCAAAGCGGGACAAGAGGAGAAGATCGAAGATGTTATTCTATTTTGTAGAAGAAGGCCTATATCTCGTCCCGGACAAAGGATCCGAATAATGGTGAGAAGGAAATGGACACTCGGTCGATGAAGTGACCGAAGTGAGCCGAGAATCCGAAATTGGAATAAGTATTTTTCTTACTTGTCAAGAATAAAGATTAAATTATGTCCGATTAAAAATGGATTAAAGTAAGGAGGAATATGAAAATAATTTATATTCCTTATGCTTTAACAAATCGAAGTTTAATCTCATCTTCTTTTCCGTTTAAAGATTGGATTTTGTAAACGACTTAAGAAGATCCGTTCTTTTAAGTGTAATTACTAAAGTGTGTAAAGTATGTTCGCACATACGAGGGAGTAAGATCCACCGATCGTGCGAAAACTCGTTACCACTCTTAAGTAAGCGCCAAGAATTATCCGGGCACCAATCATAACGGAAGAAGTCTAAAAGTTAATGACGTTGAGCCTGTCATATTATTTGACAGAAGATCCTTCATAGGATGATATTGGACACTCGTCATACAAAGCCTCCGGCGACTAGAGTGGGCCAAAATTCCTTTGATAGGATGATATTGGACACTCGGTCATACAAAGCCTCCGGTGACTGGAGTGGGCCAAAATTCCTTTGATATGATGATATTGGACACTTAGTCATATAAAGCCTCTGGGCGACTGGAGTGGGGCCAAAATTCATTTCATAGGAAAAGTAATGGACACCTAGTAAGGTGGGCCGAGTTTCCAGTCCCGAATGATCCGAAGGCCTAAAGAAAGGCGATAAAGAAATTGGACACTCGATGCCGCAAAGCAACTGGAGTAGGCCGAGTATCTAGATCACAAATGATCCGGTTACGCCCTAACCATGGGCAAGAGGTTGTTCATGTGAAGCAACGCCACCTCTAAAGTAGAAGGGGCTGGAGAGGTTGTCCTCAATAGGACTTCAAGGAATGAGATCACTCTAAAAGAGGTGATACGTGTTCCTAACTTGGTTAAAGGACGTTGTTGGTCAAATCTGATTTGAGACTAGTCCAACAGGTCCGTAATAACTAAGAGTGGTACAATATGTCTATAGCCAAATGAATGATATATTGTAATCCGTGCATCTATGACATCATAGATTAAGACACGTTAAATAGCAAGTCATTCAAAAGCTAACGATGTTGAGATTGTTGTCTACTGTCGACATAAACCCTCAAAATGAATGTGAGGTAGATGAAGAGGCAAAATCACCTTTCCAAATTCCGTCAAGGGAATAGCGAAAGAAGCACCGCTCCTCTAGAACTTAGTCACACCTACTTGGGTGATTAGAAGTTTATACAAAATAGAGGGGGGAGACAAGTACGTTGTGATCTTCATTGATGATGGTACAACGTATGGAATCCTTTGTTTATTGAAAAGCAAAGATGAAGTTGTTGAAGCCTACAAAGCAGAAGTTGAAAATCAACTAAGCCTACGGATTGAGAAATTCGTAGTGATAGAGGGGGAGAATGTGAAGCATCGTTCATTAAACGAATGTTCATTTCTCACCTCAGTCTAACGGTGTTAGCCAAGCGCGAAGTCGTACGCCCAAATTATGAGGGGTAGCTTGGTAAAAGATGGGCTACCGAAACAGGTCAAGTTCGACCTAAGATCGTAGATTGCATATCCACCGGATCCGCAAATAACGGTAGTGTTGATCGCCTCTTGGCGTCAAAGAATGCTGAATTCTTTGGAGATAACTTTCCTTGGAAAAGGAAAAAGGAGTAATTGCTCAAGGTTAACAAGAACCCGCGAGGGCCTAACTATCCGGAACTAGACGTTCCGTATCTTCATGACTCGAAAGTTGCTGTCTATCCGGAACTTAATATTCAAGATCTGCAGAACTCAGGGATTCTAGATGTTGAACCAAGACGAAGCAAAGAGGGGCAAAGACTTGTTCCAGTCCTTCTAGCTTGTATGGTTGAGAACAAACCATGGACAATTAACAAATAATTGTTATCTCCAAAAGCGCTGCTTTGGAAAGAAGCTAAAGAGAGAAATAGATTCCATATATAGAACCATACTCGTGTAATAGTTAATCTTCCTCCGGGAAAAGAACCTTTGGGTTGTAAAAAGTGCTCCCCTGTGAGTAGCTTCACATCCAGGGCCATTGTAATCTTACATGGCATGGGTGTTGAAACAACCTTCCAAACCGGAGAGTTGGAAGAAGAGGATCGAATTGGTTTGCTTTGAACTGTTGGGCTTCTTCCGAACTTTCATTTTGGTCCCCGAAATGTTAACATTTTGGTCCCGAAAGTCTCGAGATAAAAAGAAACAATGAATCGATCACGAAACATTGACTCGAAGTTAGAAAGCCAACAGTTGGGAAAACCAACGGTCTTAGAGTGAAAATCATATTGAAACAAAGTCTCGATATGAAAGATATGAGTATCACAGATGACATCTTAGGAATTGGATTTCTAAGACATCTAACGGATCGGTCGATAGTTGACGGTCTCGTTGAAGCCACCAATAGATATGAATCATAGAACCGATTGGAATCATGGTGCACCCATAGACAAGGAGCGATATGCTCGGGTCACGTGTAGTTCAATGTATTGTACACACTACAACCGACCCGGTATCGTCCAACAAACAGATCGTTGAACTAAGGTTCACCGATGATCTTAATACATGATCAATAGAAGGCGTTAAGTCGGATATGACGATATCCGAATTATTCACTTATCTACGGATTATAGTATTCTGGATGTCCAGCGGTTACGAGAGAACCCAGTGATGCAAAGCGGACATCGATCCGAAGAACACCAAAGCCACAAGTAAATGTGTATGGTGGTTCTTGGAAAATCCTCTAAGCAAACTTGCATCGACCGATTCATGATGGTATCGGAGTTTATCGCTTTATACAAAGCATGAAAGAAGTTGAGTAACTTCACGACTCATTAGAGGACGTCCCTTATTGGGAGAAACCCGTGCCTTCAAAGCAGTTCTACACTCGTGGCTAGCCGGTCGGCTTTAGGAAGGACACGGATGACGGCGTCTGGACATATCGTCACGATCGTCGGAGACATAAGACCGTATGGCGCAGTTGATCATCACGGGTGTCACTTCCTTGTTTACAAACTAAGGGACTACCCAGAGATCAAGTGTTCTGCTGTCTAGGGGAATGGGCTTAAAACCCAAAATATACGGACCAATACGGTGGAAACCCAACCTTACGAACCGGAGATCCCAGTAATTTGGTTCAATGGGAAAACTAAGTTGTAAAGGTTCGGTTGATCGCTTCGGTCGAAGCATGAGCACTTCGGATAGTGATTTCGAAAAGAAACACCAAATCCAAAGCCGTTCCCGCGATAGACGTTAAGTGCTATCTGCAGTATGGGTAAAGGTTAAGTTTTCAAAACTCGTAATGATCCTCAACAGTTGAGGTTAGGTCTTTGGGAAACTTTTAATGGTTCCTAACACTTGTGAAGTGGGGTATAGCAGGATACCTTGTAGGAGACCACCTATTTAAGTGCGAGGACGGGCCGCCTCAAATTGAACGCACTTAAGAATCCAAGACGTTGTCCATGGCCAAAACGGACAAAACATTACGAAGAAGAGAGTAAGGGAATTTGTTGTGTTGGTACCGTTGTCTTGGCTTACACTAAACACCGACGGTTCAAGACATCACGTTCACCGCGCAAGTAAGTAAGTCCGATGGTATTCAACTATGGAAGGTTCAAAGCCGAGGCTACCTCTCCTTATGCAACATCGGTCCGTTGAAATATTGCTGGAAATGAAAAGACACCATGTGAGTGCGCCAAAATCTCTTTCAAGAGGGGATTGTTGGAAATTTGCCTTTGGCGGGAGTTGCGACCGACCAACTTTAACGGCTTAAACACTAATGTAACGTATGTTGGAGAATCCGGTTCTTCACACATGCATGATCTACTAAGTACGTAGATAACCGTAGGGCCAAGAATCGTCAAATTTCATTGAGAAATGAAAGAGATATTGGTTCACGAAGTAAGGTGTTTGAAGCATGGAAAGTGTGGTATTGTGTGTAATTCTCCCTCATCGGTAGAGGAAGAAAGAATTGTTGTGTATATAAGATTCGAAATTGGTTAGGGGTTTGGGACCCCAAGGGGTATCCCATGTGTTTAAAGGAGGGAGGACCTAGATGTGCTTCGGTTCGAGACCACACGCGCGCCGCCGCCGCCCGCCCGTCCCGTCCGGTCCGGTTCCGGTTCCGAGTTCCGGGTTCTCGGGTCACGGGTCACGGGTCGTGGGTCGTGGGCTGTGGGCTGTGGGTCTTCTGATATTATCTTTTTGGGCCAGAAAACTTTGCCAGAAGTACAGTTTGATCCCGAAGTTTCAGATATACGATTTGGACGAGAATTCTTTCGGATGTGCAGTTTGGTCCCCGAAGTTTCAAGATGTACGATTTGGTCCCCGAAGTTTCCGAGAAAATCAGAATTTCGACGGTCAAAAACAGAAATGCCAAGCACTCAATTCAGCCATTTATTTTGGCTGAATTACTCCTCCTATAATGGCCAAAACAGTTGGTCTTTCTCCCATTTATGTTGGTGACTTTACTACCTCCATAATGGCCATTATTTGGCTATTATGGAGGCGTTTTCAGCGATGTGCCCCTCCCTCTCCTATATAAACACCCCATTACACCATTGTTGAGCACTAAGACATATGCACGAAAATACATAAACAGATGCAGAAAAAAACAAGTGCACGAAAATACACAACCGAAATAGTTTTCTTCCTACAACTTCCAAGCATCATTTCGTTACTCAATATTCTTCACGGTAGCTCTTGAGTTTCCTTTGCTCAAGGGTTCCATTGCTGTTTTATCTTGGGAGACAAATTGTCCAGGACGTATAAAGGATACATACGGGGCAATATTGTCTTAAGGACAGAGTGCTACACTCGACTCAGCAAAAACATTTTACATTTTTCCGTCTTCTACAAAAGCTGGAATTTCAGTTTTTTACTTGTGTAACGATTGTAATTTCAGATTCCATGTTGAATTATTGAAATCTTTATTTATCCTTTCGAATACTTGTAATAGTTAAATACTTCCCATACTGCTTTATAAAGTACCATAGAGCAAATCTCCCAACATTTAGTTAGATAACAATAGAAAGAGGAGGAGAAAGCCTAACATTTATTTATGTTTCGCTAAAAAGATATATATAAGAGTTCAAGAAGTTAGAACTTCATGCCAACTCAAATTTCATTTAAATTTAAATTCAAATTCAAATATCATATCAGTTTGTTAAGAATAACCTTTTTAGATACGATTCTAATGTATCCTTATCATATAATCTATACATTTTAATTGGAAAAAAATATTGAAATAGATGAGACCCTTCAATGTTTTTCATATCTATATTGAATGAAAGAGAATAAGACGAAGTCCATTATCATTCGATATCTTATTTGTAACCTTTTCTCATACGTTATTTTTTAGTTTAGTTCATACTTATGGAAGTAAGGATATTCTTGTCAAGATTTCTTATTAATTAGACTTTAGAATCAGAATCAATATGTTATGATATCCTCATTATAGTTATATAATTCGTCAACTGCCTATTGAATAGGACTACTCTTAATTTGAACTAGTTAACTAAACAGCGCTTAGCGTGATCATACATCTTTTTCTAAATTTAGTTTGATATAAAAGAAATAATACATTTATAATACGGAAAATGAAAAAATTGTACGTGCATACGAAAAAATAAAATCTAATATATGAAAAAAATATCATATAAAAAATCAAACAAAAACGAAAAATTAACAAAATAAAGCATTGACTACTTTCTTACTCCATGATTATAGAGTTCTCAAAGAACACTTCTATGAATTTTAAAGGTGAAGTTAAACAGTTATTTTATGAAGAAAACTTTATCACGTAGTAAGGATCAATGGTTCCTTTTTTTTTTCCACCCAATGATATATAGAGTTGTTAATAGTTCTACTTATTAATTTTATTAAAAGTTGAAATAGGTTGTTAAGTTGATTGGAGTTAAACTCTTCTGTTAAATCAAGAGGCAGAGTGTAGTTATTGCTTTGTTCATTTTCCTGTTAAATGAAGTTTGCAAAAATCTTATGACGTTGAGGTTGAATGCCAAGTGCAACAACTAATTAGGCAACGCTTTTGATAAGATTGATTTAAAAAATACTGTTTTAAAAAATATAGCGATTGTATATAACATTTTCGAATCTTTCTGAAACTTTACTATAGATTTTGACCACTAACTATTGAAATACTATAAGCGAAAATAAATATACCAAATACTATAATGGTTATGTCTACTAAAAGACATCAATATCCTTGCCAAACGGGACAAATACAATGCCCCTTTGCTGAAAAACAAATGACTTCTCAAAATTAATATTTCTCTTATTAATTCATGGCATTAAAACAATACAGATAAAGTTGTTTAATAACATTCCAAAATATCATTAGAATTGTTCCGTATATGCCTATTACAAAAACAAAAAAAAAACAGGAATCTCTAGAATTCCTATTAATATATACATTTGAGAAAACAGAGAATTGAAAGAAATAAAAAAAATCAATTATAAAATCAATTGTTTTCAGGAAAAAGAGAGATAATTTAAAAGAAGATCATTAGCCTTACGGCAATATGGAGAAATATTTATTTATGTGCCAATGTTACATATGATGTCATTTCAATTTGGGGTATTCCAAATTATTTGACATTATTTTACTAATAACTTTTTTATGTAGCTTCAGTTACTTTCAAAAATAAATTTATTCAACTATTTGAATTTTAGAGTTTGATGTAATTTATCTTTATTAATAATTTATTTTTTTCACAATTTACTTTAATATCAGCTTAATTACTACAACTAATAGAATTGATCAGTTAAATTATATTCACACAAAACTTCATATGAAATGCATAACAGATGTAATTCTAAATTCAACGAAGGCAATGGAAATTCTATTCGATCATTATGCATTCACACAAAATTTCATATGAAATGCATAACAAGTGTAATTCCAAATTCAATGAAGGAAATGGAAATTATATTCAATCCGCATCTACCAATTAACTTCTTATACAAAAATCAAATTAATTCTTCTTTCGTGAACAGAAAATTGAACAAAGAAGGGACTAACATAACTGAAAATGAATATTTTCCTAACAAAAAGCAATGAATACATGTGTAGATCTCAAATACCAATTTACTTTAGAAGATGACTACATTATGTAATTCTAACACTGCAGAAATATGAAGAGGTCAAGTAGAAAATATCTTAAAGAAATAATTCCTTCATTATTTTCATTAATGAATGAGTATATATACAATTTACAATTTCCATAATATGGAAAATCCTATTCCTATTCTACTTTTAAAACCTTATTCTACTTGTACAATAATTCTACAATTATGGTAATTGTACAATGATAACTAAATACAAACTAAAGTTACCAAAATATTCTCCAAAAATCGTGATATACACGGATGTATATGCCGGGTAATCACGGCTGAAGATGCCTTCAATTTATCTTGTATTATCGTGATATACACGGTATATCACGGTATATTCTGTCACACCCCCGCAGTCATAGCGGGCGGTCTTCGTACGCTGAGACTGTCCCTAAAATCTTCAAAAAGGACAGAAGGAAGACCCTTAGTAAAGATGTCTGCAATTTGATACCTGGAAGGGACATGGCAGACGCGTACTTGTCCACGAGCTACCTTTCGCGAACAAAGTGGATATCCATCTCGATGTGTTTAGTGCGCTGGTGTTGAACCAGATTACCAGAAAGAAAGACGGCACTAATATTATCACAATAAACCAAGGTAGCTTTCTGAATGGGACAATGAAGTTCTAAGAGAAGATTACGTAACCAACATGATTCAGACACCACATTGGCAACCCCTCGATACTCGGCCTCCACACTAGAGCGTGATAATGTAGTATGTCGCTTCGCAGACCACGAGACAAAGTTATTACCAAGAAACATACAATAGCCAGACGTGGAGCGTCTGGTAACTGGACAGCCACCCCAATCAACATCTGTATACGATACAAGTGTAGACGTCGATGAATGATATAAATGTAAGTCATAGTCAAGTGTTCCCTGGATGTATCGAATAATGTGTTTGAGCGCATTCATGTGCTCAACCCTAGGATTATGCATAAACAAACACACATGTTGTACGACATACGTAATATCCAGTCTCGTGAAAGTAAGATACTGAAAAGCCCCTGCAATACAACGATAGTGGGTTGGATCCTCGTAATGTGAGCCAGCCGCAGCACCCAGCTTGAGTTTAGTATCAACTGGAATGGAAGTAGACTTACACGAGGATATACCAGCTCGCTCAATGATCTCAGCGGCATACTTCCTTTGTGATAAGAATAACCTATATGTATGACGAGTGACATCAATCCCCAAGAAATAACTCAAGGGCCCCAAGACTTTCATAGCAAACTTAGAACTGAGTAGTGTCATGATAGACTTGCGTAAGTCATCTGAAGAAGCTATAAAAAATAATATCATCCACATACAAGAGAATATATGCCAAAGAAGTACCACGACGATATATGAACAGAGAATTATCAGACCTGCTGTGAGAAAACCCAATAGTAGATACATAGTCGGCAAATAGCTTATACCCAGCGTGTGGGGACTGCTTAAGCTCATACAAAGACTTCTTTAATAAACAGATATGACGCGGATATTTGGGGTCTCGAAAATCCAAAGGCTGATGCATGTAAACTGTCTCCTTAATATCACCATGTAAGAAAGCATTCTTCACATCTAGCTGATGAATGGGTCATGCTTTCGAAAGAGCCAAGATGAGAACAGTGCGAATGGTAGTCGGTTTGACCACCGGACTAAATATCACACCACAATTCATGCCAACCTGCTGAGTTTTACCATTACCTTCAAGACGAGCCTTATACCGCGCAAAAGAACCAACAGAATTATCTTTATGAGTAAAAATCCACATAGATCGAATAATATTAACACCAGAAGGACGGGGCACCAACTCCCACGTCTTATTTGTAATAAGAGCATCATATTCGTCGTTCATAGCCAACTTCCAATTTGGGACATTTAACGCAGACACTGGGTTACGGGGTAGGGGATTTAAGAACATTAGAATTTAGATTAAAATGTCTTTTTAGTTTAAAAATATCCTGTTGACTACGAGTGACAGGTCTACGACTCGGGGGAGAATTGGATGGATTTTGAGAAAAATTCGGATGAGTGACGGACTGACCAACAAGCAGTGGGCCTACTGGCCCAATACTGGAAACTGGATGCGGAACAGGGGCAGAACCTATTTCAGAAGTGGGCTGGGCAATCGGCCCACTAGCCGAAACTGGGACAGAGATAGTAGGTGGTGGCGGGCCAGCAGGCAGTGGGCTTGCTGGCGGTTCGGGGGTACCGGATTGGCCCATGAGGTGGTGCATAATGTATGGTGAGATGGCGTCATCTAAAAAAACATACGAACTAGGCACGAGACTACATACTTTAGCAAAAAGAAATTAGGTTTCATAAAAAATAACATAGCGACTAATTATGATTTTATTAGACGATAAATCAAAATATTTGTAACCAAAATTATTAGATGGATAACCCAAAAACACACAAGCGGTAGAACATGCTTAAAGTTTGTTAATTGTAGTTGACAGAAATAGGGGATAACATAAACACCCAAAAACTCTAAGATTAGAATACGAACGATCCTTATTATAGAGGATTTTAAGAAGGAATGAATATGGCAATCCTTTTGTAGAAAGTATGTTAAGGAGATACGTAGTCATTTGTAGAGCATGATGCCAAAAGGAAGGTGGTACGGAAGCATGGACTAATAAAGTACGGACAATGTTATTAATGGTACGAATTTTTCATTCGGTTTTCCCATTTTGTGAGGACGTATGAGGACAAAAGAAATGAAAAACGATTCCATTAGCATCACAAAAATCCCAAAACAACCCATTATCATATTCTTTGCCATTATCACATTGAATATTTTTTATTTTTCATTCGAATTAGGTACGGATGAATGCTCTAAATTTTAAGAAGGTGGAAAAAACTTGAGATTTTTTCGCTAATGGAAGGTCCATAAAATATTAGAATAATCATCCAAAAATAAAACATAATAACGATGGCCCACAGAACTTTGAACGGGAGAAGTCCACAAATAACTATGAATAATATCAAAAGGCATCAAAGTGCGAGAAGTAGAGGCTATAAATGATAATCTAACATGTTTTCCTAAAGGACATGAATGACACATTGGAGTACTACGTGTACTCTTACAAGAAATAAAATTATTTTTATGCAAAGAAGAAATAATGGATGACCCAGGGTGACCCAAATGCGCATGTCAACAAGGAAGGAGCAAGAGCTGCAAATGTTGATGGCATGGCTTGACTCGAGAAACAGGTGGCAGGCGTAAGTGGATAAAGATCTCCCCTACTATTGCATTTCATGAGAGGTATCCCCGTTTTGAAATCCTTCACATAAAACCCAAAAGGATCAAAATTAACAGAAACCCAATTATCAATGGTGAATTTTTGGACAGACACCAAATTCTTAATTAAGTTAGTGGCATGAAGGGTATTTTTCAAAACAAGTGATGGATGGGGGGGGAGGGGAGAGACAAAGTTGTATGACCGTAACTACGAATTGGAATTGAGTTGCCATTATCAACAATAATGCCACGATTGTTGCTCAAATTGAAATTCGACGGGAGAGTACCTTGGTTAGACGTCATGTGAGAAGTGGCGCCGGTGTCCATGTACCAATTCAGGTCCAGAGAACTCAATCCAAGTGTATGTATGGAGACCTCAAAATCTGTAGGTGTCGGTATCAGATTAGGGCTCGTAGCATGGAAAGCCTGCGGGGGTCGAGGCCCAAGCAGGCCTCCTTGTTGTCCCGATCCAGTACTGTTCCGGAACCCAATGGATGGGTGTGAAAAATTGGGCCTGAACTGCTGCTGGGCGGCCCACTGGCCAGGAAACGTTGAGGCTGGAAAATAGGGGTTGTTGGGCCAATAGCCACTGACCCAACCCCACTGCCAGGGGGCCCATGACTGGGACCAATTGGCCTGCGGCCCACTGCCACCATGCCGAGGCCCATCGCCACTGTTTTGGCCTCCCCCACCACCACCGGTACCACCACGATTGCCACAGTAATTTTTGCCATTATTTTTCCTATTCATTTTGCCGCCATCGTGAGGACGAATTTGGCCCGAATTGTCAACAAAACCTTGAGAATTATCAGATGAAGTCATCATCACCACGGGACTTGCGCCGGTAATCGCCTTTTAGGCCAAGCCGGCTTCTTCTAACGTGAGCATCGAACGAGCTTGATAAAAAGGTGAAAGTGAGTTACTTTGACGGAGGAGAGTCCCAACGTCATTATAGGTCGTAGACAAGCCTGCAACCATTTGTAGAACAATACTATTATTGGTAACAGGTGCTCCAACGTTAAGGAGTTGGTCTGCCAATTCCTTGAGCCATTTACAATAAGCTGAAACATTCGGAAAATCTTCCATGCTGACTTGTGAAAATTCTTGCTCAAGGGTGACAACTCGGGAGTGTTGGTTATCCTGGAATATATCACGCAATCTATTCCAGGTAGCCATAGCCGTAGTGTCTGGCTCAATGTTCGTCTGTAAAAGGTCGGTAGAAATAGTAGAATAAATCCATTGAAGGACGGTAGCATCAAGAGTAATACATAACTGAGGATCCTCCACGGGAGTAGGGGTAGCGGGAGGAATTATGTGGAGGACTTGATGGGATATTGCGTGAATTTTGAAAAACTCTTCCCACGTCTTATACTGGACGCTTTCCATCTCAAGAACAATAGGAATGTGGTTCTCTATGTTGGAAACAGTAAGGGTAGGATGAAACATGTTCTTCGACGTAGACATAACGAAAGAACAATGAGGGATTAGGAAGAAAATTTGGGAAGGGAGGAGGGAGAATTTTGGCCAGAATCCGAGAAGTGTTCTCGGGATTGGAGCCGAGAGAAGCGGAAGCAAAGTAAGGTTTTGTGAGACCTAGACTTCTGATACCATGAAATAAATAATTCTTTGATTATTTTCATTAATGAATGAGTATATATACAATTTACAATTTCCATAATATGGAAAATCCTATTCCAATTCTACTCCTAAAACTTTATTCTGCTTGTACAATAATTCTACAATTATGATAAGTGTACAATGCTAATTAAATACAAACTAAAGTTACCAAAATATTTTCCAAAAACCGTGATATACACTGTTGTATATGACGAGTATATCACGGCTGAAACTGCCTTCAATGTGTCTTGTATTACCGTGATATACATGGTAAATCACGGTATATTCTGTCAATATCTATATAACAGCATCCTTCATCTCTTTTCTTCGCAAAGGTTATTAGAGAGAATATTGAAAGCTTTTATAACGTGTAACTAATAGCATCGTGTTGGAGAGCAATTCATGAGTCATTTGAACATAAGAAGATTGTCCTTTATATATTTTTAGGGTCACTTGCACTTTCTTGACCCTTTATTTTTTTTGTAATTAGTGTGAAATTAAGGGACCATTAATAGGGAATACAAACGAAATCAGAAATCAGTACATGTTTATGACTTTTGGTTCTCAATAAATTAGAAGATAAAAAGTTGGGATGATAAATGATAATAATTGTGACTTTCATTCTTAATGAATAAGATAAGATAAATGAGAAAAATAGGGGAAAAGTACCAAAAGGAGAAAAAAGATAAGTGTGTTTCTGTCACGATCCAAATCGGAGAGCCCCAACGGGCACCCGGACCCTACCTGCCGGGCACCTCATCTATACTCCACCAATTATCATATTTAAACACGGCTGAGCCGTGATAGATCAACTAGAGTTCCAACCTATCCGTTTGTACACCAAGGCCGACAAGGCCGTACATGACAACTAACCACAGGACACTTATCTATAAGCCTCTACAGAGAAGAACATACCGCGACCAAATCGCGACTCCGAAACAAATAGAGTGCTCTGGACACCAGCTGAACCAGCAGCCTACCAGTGTGAACCGTCACACTCTCAATATGAACCTGCGGGCATAAAACGCAGCGTCCTCCGACAAAAGGGACGTCAATACGACTGATGTACTGAGTATGTCAGGTATAAGAAATAACATAGCATGGATATATCATAGTCTGGAACAGAAACAACTAAACATCAGTAAATGCCTCTGAGGGCCCTAATACAGATGCCTAAATGTTATGCACAATGCAGTATTCATATACATCAGCCTCATCGGGCATCTTCCTTACCATAACAGCCTCTGCACGCATCATACCATATAATGGTTAATGAATGTATGCATAATGCAAATGCGGTATACTAATGTCCACACAGGAATCCTCTCATAACTGCCTCCGTGGGCATCAAGTTATATCTCCACACAAGGGCATCATATCATCACATCATATTGGCCTCTTCGGACTCTTTTTGTGATAGTCTGTACCAGTTGCAGGTGGTGTGTGTATATAACGCCTTTTTCTTTTCCCAATTCCCATACATATATATATATATATATATATATATATATATAATATTTACCATAAAATAATGTGCATATCACAAGTGGTCCACGGTAATATATGAATGCAATGCAAATGAGAATGCATGAATGACAACAACACATCCTGGTTCAATATCCTTGAATCTTTGGGTAACATTGTGAATATCAATCTCTTTTCCGTATGCCTCAATAAGAACTTAGAGACATTTTAGAACATGCTTTTAACACAAGAGTCAATAACTTGATCATTATCAACTACTTAAGAGTAGAGTAATTTATGTAACAACATGATGGTAACGTTTCGCACATAGAATTATGCCAAAAGAATGAAAGAGCCTTGCATACATTGTTGTCGAAATTATCTAAGTTACGCGGGTTCTTGTAAGCTCTATGAATGATTATCTACATCATACGAGTGATTTAAATCATGATCGACTCAAAATATTAGAAATAGATTCTTAGGGACATTCTAACGAATACCTTGAACGCGTAGAACCTATATTCCCTCTATATCAAAACCTATGTAAGTAGCGAAGCACCCAATCTCTTAATCCTTCCTTTTTACTGCTACAATCCCAAAAATAGTACAATGATTTCACATGCAATCCCAGTAACTTACAATTACGGCAGTCCCGACAACACCCAACCCAAGCTTAACATTTTCGACAATCGTCCTAGAACTAGTAGCAAGAATCGAATTCTGAAATTCTACAAACTTTAGGAACAAGAAAGATTACCTCTGTTAAACACGGAGACGAGAATCTCTGGAACCCTTTCGCTTGTACCAGACTCCGACCGACAAAACCAGAAACACTGGAATCGTTTGCTTGAGCCTTGCCGAGACTCAAAGTCTCGGCTTGGTTTCTGAACCTTCAATCTTGCTTCAAGGTTTCAATTGCATTGGAACTAAGGTCTAGAACACCATGAATTTCTCCCTTTTTTGGTTATGTGAAACTTACAGAAATATCCCTAATTCCAATCGGGAATTCCGAGAACCCCCAACTGGGACTTCCTCTTCCTGCTAGTAATGTGACCATTAATTCTTCATGGAAGAATTCCTTCAGGAGAGTTAAGGATTTTGGGGGAGTATTGAAGAACTAGTGGTTATATTAAAGAGAAGAGGGAGTCGGTCGACTGATTTGGGGAATTAGTCACCCCAAATCGGTTATAAGGGTACACGTACCAATCCCACTATATATTGTCCCCCCATCCATTTAATTAATTAATCCCACAATTAATTAATTATACACACAATTAAATTCCCGATCCCAATCACTTAAATCCCGGCGACTTATAAAATCCTCTTATACCTAATGTCATAAATCCGGTAATATAATACTAGTCTATAATCTCTTCGGGGATACACAATTATTATTATTGCTCCCCGTTGACATACTTATTAAATCCAAAATTATTTCAGGACCACGTCCTTTTATATACTAATTTTCTTATTAGCATATGCAAGTACAACATAAACTTTCCCGGGTCCGGGTCTACTTGCCTACGATTACTTGTTCAACCGTTACCCGAAAGTACGGGATGTTAAATCCTCTCCCCCTTAGAAACATTCATCCTCGAATGTCAGTATGACATATCTAACATAAAAAACAGGGGATACGACATTCAGGAATTAATTCTGATTATTATCTAAACCGTGAGAAGATACATATCCATGCATAACTATTTCTAAAGAATTGACTCAAGTTTCTTATGCAAACTAAAATAATCACATAGTGACACCTTCCAACTTTGGTAACCTTGTGTGAAGCAATCTTTATCTAGCTAATTGTTTATATAGGAAGTTAATAGGGTGATGGACTCCTGCCTAGGTCTATAGTATAGCTTATACATTCTTTAAATCCAAACAGTAGGTAAAGAAGGTAGAGGGTCCTAACATTTAGTTTAGAGCCGTACATGCAACATGGTTATTTAAAACAGTTCGCAAATCAGTGCAATTAGCCATGCCTCAACTATTTCATCATCCCATGACTAATTCAGATCCTGCTAGTGTTTAAACCAGTTCAGTTGATGGTTTTTTTTGGCACTGGTTTAAGCTAGAGTGCAGCAAACACAACTATTTATTTTCAACTCTGTTCTTGCTCAAGATTTACAACAACACCTGCTTCAAAATAAAGGCAGCAACATGTGTTTGAACATGGCACAATTCTTACCAAAGTGCAGCAATGATAACAGTAGCAAGTAGTAGAAAAATAGTAGCCAAACAACAGCCAAATAGCATCCAAACAACAGTCAAACAACATCCAAATAGCAGCCAAACAATAGTCAAACAGCAATAACAAGTGACCTCAAACAACATTCAGAACATGGTAGCTAAATGCATCAGAAAATAACAGGTATACACATCAACCAGCTCAAATATAACAGTGTGAAAATAGAATCACAGACAACAATCAACCAGTCCCCTCACCAGCAGTAGCAACTCCCCTTTTGAAATAATAACCACATAGCCTTAAAGCATAACTAACAGCCTTAACATCATCCATAGATGAGCCAGAAATGCAGCAATTAATTATACTAAAGCACAGTAGATCAACAGTTCATTTAACACAACATTGCAGCTCAACAAGTGCAATCTCTGCAGCAAAACCACAGTAGTGAATAACAACAACTTATCTCAAGTTGCAGCAAATAGTAGTATAACAGCAGCCATAACTCAAAGGGTATAAGATCATTTCTCAAAGTGCAGTATTTTGAGGACCTCATAAGTGCATTTATGCATAGCATGGATAACATGTCTTAAAGAAAAGGGCTGAAATACACCACCTAGACCAAGTAGTATTTCAACATATAAAAGACTATTCTTATCATGGTTCTTATACAGTTATACACATATCACACACTTTAATCAACATGCTATCATGTTTTAATTTGAAAAATATCATGCCAACCCTAACAGAATCTTTAAACATAAACTAAGATTTCTCAAAACTATCTATACTGGAGACATATCCAGAGGCAGGACATTTAGTTAACATAGCTGGCACATAATGAACACCATCAATCTTCCTATTCAAGTTCAATAGTTATTTAAGTATTTCACAACTCAAATCACATTTCAACACATGTTGTTTCTAGCTTCAGAATCTTATCCAAGCTCATACATCTCACTGTTGGTATTCAACTCTAAATGAGGATATAAACAAATTCAGTCCATACTTGACATGCATTTAGACAGTTTATAACTGGATACAAACACATGTTAGGGACTAATTTAGGGGTGACATGATGAAGATGGTCGTAAGGTAAGTTGTAAGTTAACCATTTAGCAATTTATAACCCTATACACACCAACAATTTTCATAAAGACAAGCAGAAACTAGCCAAAGAATACATATATGTACTAGACTCAGTTTAATCCCAGACTTACAAAAATACAGATTTCATATACACATCAGACCAAGAAACTTTTGAACATTTTCTTACCTATAACATGTCTTTAATTAGAACCCTAATATGAGAGGTCAGGTTTTAAAACAATAAGGGTTGAAATTTATCTTGAAGGTCAAAGTCTACATATAACTGGAACATACTTTAAATTAACAACATTTTTAGGCATGAAATTAACTGACACTGCATATGTACAAGTCTGAAATCAGCACATCATGCTTTGTTTTAACTGCACATGTTAGCTTTGAACTATCACAACACCTTCATCCACACATATCATCTTAGGTCAGTTTTATCTAATTAAACAGGCTCTCAAACTGTCATATTACCCCTACTTCAAGCATAAACAGTCTGCATACTAATTAACACAGATTCATTTATCAAATTCAGGTCTAGATTGGTTATGCAACTCATTTATGGACATGGTTATGCAGAGCATGACATCCAAAAAGGTAAGCAACTTGGTATGCCAATCCTAAGTCAAACAACCATTATATCACAGTTAACAAACATCAAATACCTGTTGAATTAATCTTGCTTCAATATCTGCACCTAACCCATGATCACACTATGTCCGGGGGTCAAAATAGACACATTAAGAGGCTGCATACCAACAGTGCACATAAGCAAAAATTACAGGGTATTTGGACTTAACTATCCTGTAGAGGTCCAAAGGAACTTTCTGAATCATTTCTTTAAAACTAGCATGTTGGAATTAGCCTAAGTTTATCCTTTTAACTGGTTAGGAACATATGTCAACTAGCATAGTGGTCCTGAGTTTTTATTTCTAACTTACACATGCACTTAAACTAGGTGAATTGGTTTACACATAGGCAATGATAACATGGACACATGATTAGATGCAGAAATAACTCTTTTCTAGGTATTCATAACATAACTTTAGGTTAATTAACAACACAAGAAGAGACTCAGTATTCACTTAGTATTAGATTGGATGCAGATAGACATGAGACCCACAACATTTGAGATCAACACAGGTAGCATGACTTATGAGCAGAGAACATAACCAAGGCAGGGTCACACTAAGGCATACAGAGGACATTCCATTCATGAGTATGAGTAAGGTTCTAAGACAGACAACATAAGCTACACCATATCAAACATGTCATCATTTTAAAGTTTGGCTAGGTAAGTGCTCAAAATAGTTTTAAGAAGAAGCATTTAGATGATATTCATAACTCACAACCATCACATATACAATATACTTCAACCAAAATCAAGCATAAAATATCATATTCATGAATGCCTTGGATATCTAAGGTCTCAACGACTATCTAACATTCCAAGATTCTCAAATATTCCGCTTCCCAAGCTTACATTATCTTTTCCATATATGAGCAAGACAATTTCTCATAATCTCGAAATGGTTTACCTCATACTGCCCTCCTAGCGTATTCGTCTAGGAGAAATCACTCACTGACTGGATACGAATATGAACCACCCAAAGTCTTTTTAGTAATCGACATTACCGAAATAGTAACAGGCATGAGTTAGACTTAAATTCTTAAGACTCAACTCTACTGCACGACCTATGATATAAAAGAATGGAAACAATTCTAAATGCCCTGTAGCCTCCTGCTTATAAGTGTGGTCCGCAACACACCCATAACCAAGACTCTACTAGACACGGCTTGCAGACTCCCTAGGACAAACATGCTCTGATACCAAGTTTGTCACGACCCAAACCGGAGGACCGCAACGGGTACCCGGACCCTACCTACCGGGCACCACATCTATACTCCACCAATTATCATATTTAAACACGGCTGAGCCGTGATAGATCAACTAGAGTTCCAACCTATCCGTTTGTACACCAAGGCCGACAAGGCCGTACATGACAACTAACCACAGGACACTTATCTACAAGCCTCTACAGAGAATAACATATCGCGACCAAATCGCGACTCCGAAACAAATAGAGTGCTCTGGACACCAGCTGAACCAGCAACCTACCAGTGTGAACCGTCACCCTCTAAATATGAACCTGTGGGCATAAAATGCAGCGTCCCACGACAAAAGGGGCGTCAATACGATTGATGTACTGAGTATGTTAGGCATAAGAAATAACATAGCAGGGATATATCATAGTCTGGAACAGAAACAACTAAACATCAGTAAATGCCTCTGAGGGCCCTAATACACATGCCTAAATGTTATGCACAATGCAGTATTCATATACATCAGCCTCATCGGGCATCTTCCTTACCATAATAGCCTCTGCGGGCATCATACAATATAATGGTTAATGAATGTATGCATAATGCAAATGCGGTATACTAATGTCCACACAGGAATCCTCCCATAACCGCCTCTGTGGGCATCAGGTTATATCGCCACACAAGGGCATCACATCATCACATCATAGTGGCCTCTTCGGGCTCTTTTTGTGATATTCTGTACCAGTTGCAGGTGGTGTGCGTATATAACACCTTTTCCTTTTCCAATTCCCATACATATATATATATATATATATATATATATATATATATATATATATATATATATATAATATTTACCATATAATAATGTGCATAGCACAAATGGTCCAGGGTAATATATGAATGCAATGCAAATGAGAATGCATGAATGACAACAACACATCCTGGCTCAATATCCTTGAATCTTTGGCTAACATTGTAAATATCAATCTCTTTTCTATATGCCTCAATAAGAACTTAGGGACATTTTAGAACATGCTTTTAACACAAGAGTCAATAACATGATCATTCTCAACTACTTAAGAGTAGAGTAATTTATGTAACAACATGATGGTAACGTTTCGCACATAGAATTATGCCAAAAGAATGAAAGAGCCTTGCATACCTTGTTGTCGAAATCATCTAAGTTCCGCGGGTTCTTGTAAGCTCTATGAATAATTATCTACATCATACGAGTGATTTAAATCATGATCGACTCAAAATATTAGAAACATATTCTTAGGGACATTCTAACGAATACCTTGAATGCGTAGAACCTATATTCCCTCTATATCGAAACCTATGTAAGTAGCGAAGCACCCAATCTCTTAATCCTTCCTTTTTACTGCTACAATCCCAAAAATAGTACAACGATTTCACACGCGATCCCATTAACTTACAATTACGGCAGTCCCGACAATACCCAACCCAAGCTTAACATTTTCGACAATCGTCCTAGAACTAGTAGCAAGAATCGAATTCTGAAATTGTACAAACTTTAGGAACAAGAAAGATTACCTCTGGTAAACACGGAGACAAGAATCTCTGGAACCCTTTCGCTCGTACCGGACTCTAACCGACAAAACCAGAAACACTGGAATCGTTTGCTTGAGCGGCTTAGTTTCTCAACCTTCAATCTTGCTTCAAGGTTTCAATTGCATTGGAACTAAGGTCTAGAACACCACGAATTTCTCCCCTTTTTTGGTTATGTGAAACTTACAGAAAAATCCCTAATTCCAATCGAGAATTCCGAGAACCCCCAACTGAGATTCCTCTTCCTGCTAGTAATGTGACCATTAATTCTTCATGGAAGAATTCCTTCAGGAGAGTTAAGGATTTTGGGGGAGTATTGAAGAACTTGTGGTTATATTAAAGAGAAGAGGGAGTCGGTCGACTGATTTGGGGCATTAGTCATCCCAAATCGGTTATAAGGGTACACGTACCAATCCCACTATATATTGTCCCCCCCTCCATTTAATTAATTAATCCCACAATTAATTAATTATACACACAATTAAATTCCCGATTCCAAATAACTTAAATCCCGGCGACTTATAAAATCCTCTTATACCTAATGTCATAAATCCGGTAATATAATACTAGTCTATAATCTCTTCGGGGATACATAATTATTATTATTGCTCCCCGTCGACATACTTATTAAATCCAAAAAAATTTCAGGACCATGTCCTTTTATATACTAATTTTCTTATTAGCATATGCAAGTACAACATAAACTTTCCCGGGTCCGGGTCTACTTGCCTACGATTACTTGTTCAACTGTTACCTGAAAGTACGGGATGTTACAGTTTCTTGGCTAAAGAGAGGTGCAACATCACTTTTTCTATTCCTACCTTTTTATATATATTAGTGAATTTGATTGCGCTTTGCGCAATATCTCAGTAACTTTAAAAATAATCTTTTATAAATTACGTCGAGATAAATGAGATAATTTGTTTTACTTAGACCCGAACTTGTTTTCCTTATTAACATATTATGTAATTATAAGATGCAACACCATTGAAAACGATCAGAAGAAAAGGTATACATATATTAATCTTTTTGGGTTGGTTCTGTCATGTCAAGAAGGAAATTACAAATTCATAAAATAAGAGATAAAATAGTTGAAAGTGGTAACCCTCTTATATTTCTAAAATTTTAGTAGTATTCTCTTTAATTACACACAGACAAATGATGTTACACTTAGTATTGACTCTCAATTATATGTAATCAAAATTAAAATATTGGAGCACCTAAATGAATATGTTACCACACAAAATTCTATATGATACAATATAGCTATTGTAAAAAAAAAGACTTTCTTTTTAGCTAAATTTCTAAATTTGTAGAGATGATTAGTATGAAACACATTTAAAAGATGAGGAAGTCGATCTTCTTTCTTCATGTTTGTATTGCCATGTAGAATATAGTTTTAAATACTTTGTAGTTGTTGTTATGCAATTTTGTGTTCACATTCTTCTCATGTAGAATTAAATATGAACAAACAGCAAGAAGACAAAGACTTAGAAAATATGTAATGTTTAATATATCTTTTTCACTTTGATTTTAAAAGTTATTGTGTGTAAAGACCATAAATACGGAAAGATGACCTTTGGATGATTCATTTTCCTAATGTCTTCCTCATTTAAATTTTTTAAAACACAACACAATAAATCATAATTAAGAGAGTTAAGGAGTGACTTTTGAGTTTTTTTAACATAGCACATACATAAATGGGGAGAAATAGAAAAAATGCCAAAAATAAATGAAGGAAAATAATTATTCTTGGCCAGAGAGGGAAAAAGATCTATTACCATAACTATTTTTCGCAAATATTGCAAAAAGAAAGTTTATAAATCAGTAATATGCTAGCAATTTTTAAATTAATTAAAGAGTATTATAAAGAGCATGAAGGAGAACAAAAATAGCAACATACCTTATATCAAATGTCATTTTTGATGAAGCGGAGGCTTAACACAAGAGACAAATGTGACTTTTCAATTATTATTTTTGTGGAGCACGAAGATAAAAGTGTAAAATCAAAGGAAAAGGAAAACTCAAAATCTTCATAATAAATGGTGTCATATCATCTTTCCAAAAATATCAATTATTCTTATAAAAATAATTATAAGAGAGTTAAGGAGTGACTTTTGATTTTTTTTTGGTAAATGAAATTTCTATTACCAAAGTAAGCAAATATGTGCAAGTATAGCACTGATTTGGACAGTGTCCCAACCTTAGGCCCATCGATGCATCACTTCAAAACTAACAAACTTAAACCTACTATAGTTGTGTACAGAGATAAGGATAAAAGTTTAGTTGCTGCATAATTTCTATCAGTTTTGGGCTATTACTCCCCCTTCCATTATCTCTTGTATAATCATCCTTGTGATTTGCTTCTTGTCTGCTGAAAACTTCTCTTCTTTCGTTCCAATCATATGATACACTGTCGCAGCCAATGCCATTCTATATACTGCATCTTGTGCTCCCCTCCCTTTAGCATGTGTCACTGCCCATAGAATTTCTCTGTTCCAGTCTTGAGAATCTCTCCCTATTCCCTGCCACAGAAGAATTTTCCGACATATAACATTTGAGACAGTACACTTGAAGAAGAGATGTTGATGATTTTCTTGTTCAGAGTCACATAAAAGGCATAACAGGCTTATTTGAATCCCCCATTTGTCCAGCCGGTCTCTAGTGTATAATCTCTTTTGAATAACCAGAAATACGAGAAAGACCCACTTTGGACTACCCTGATTATTACAAACAATCTTCATCCATGTCACCTTTGGAAAATGTCCACTCATCTGTATGTAAGTCTTCCTGATACAGAATGACGTAGCATGCATACTTTCCTCTAGATTTAGCCCTGCTTCAGTTAAACATTTGTTGGTACTCTATTATACTTTATAAAGCAGTACGGGAAGTAAATAACTATTACAAGTGTTCGAAAGGATAAATAAATGGTCAATCTTAAAAACTACCGCAAGTGGGTCTTGAATCTTGATAACCTTGCAAGACCAATGTTGAGAACTGCCGCAAGCTTGTTGTGTCTTGAATCTTGATATCCTGAAATCAAGAAACAACTAAATCTGGATGGTTACAACGTTTTGTGTTGAGTCGAGGAATTGCCCTCTGTCCTTAAGACAAGATTGCCCCGTATATATGCTTTTACGTTAGCGGGCAATAGTCTCCCAAGATAAAACAACACTTTAATCTCAACGCTACAAAGCCAATAGGTTGAGCCTGCCAAATAAAACAAATATGAATTGACTTGCTGAAGATATGGAATAGGAAGGAAGAGTTTCTATCTACTCTTCTCTTTTGTCTCTATGTATATAGTGTGTCTCTGTAGTGTATATCTTGTGTATATGAGGGTGTTTACTCACTGTTTTTCAAGTAGAATTTGCTTATTGTTTTGTGCTATTTTTCAGTCACGAATGTACTGTTTTTCTGTGTCTTTCCAGTGGCTGAATTGAGCCAAAGGAGGCTCAATATATAGCATGGAGGAGGGGCTATACAACTGCCCAAAACATGGTTGTTAATGGCCATTAGGAGGGCATTAAACAACCAAGTAATGGATGTTAATGGCCATCAAGGAGGCTGCTTAAATGGACACGAAGGAGGGTGAAAATGGAGGAGTTAATCAGCCAAGTAATGGCTGGTTAATGCTCCATAAAACAGTCCAACGGAAGGCAGAAAACTTTCTGCCTTCCGTCACCCCAAAACCAACTTTCCAGAAACTCTGGGGACCAAACTGTAAATATTGAAACTTCAGGGACCAAACTGTACATATGAAAGAATTCAGGTCCAAACTGTACATATGAAACTTTAGGGATCAAATTGTACATCTAGCAAAGTCTTATGGTCCAAAAAGATAATATCAGAAAGTCCCCACAGCCCACGACCCGTGACCCGTGACCCGAGACCGAGACCGGACGGGACGGGACGGGCGGGCGGCGGCGGCACGTGTGTGGGCTTAGCCTTGAACGCAAGCACATCTAGGTCCTCCCTCCTTTAAACACATGGGATACCCACATCTAGGTCCTCCCTCCTTTAAACACATGGGATACCCCTTGGGGTCCCAAACCCATTACCACATTAGAGACTTATATAGAGAGCAATTTTTCCTATTCTCACCTGCCGCGCCCGTTTTTGACCCGCGGGAGGTCAAAGCGGAGCACAACGTATCGGTGATTCCTGGGTAAATGGATTGAGGAGTCGCCACCTAATTATTATTTATTTTTTTACGGTGAATTAGGACACCTAAATGTTAAACTAAATGCTGCAATGTAAACTCCGATTTTAAGGTCTGCGAAACTAATAAGATTCTAGGTAAGGGTTCTTTATTATCCAAAAGGGAAGGGGTTAGGCATCCTTTAAGATCCGCTAACTTGCGATTATCCGATCAAACTCAGGTTAATATTATACTAAAAATGCATGTTTAAATTATGAAGTTAAAAAAGATGTTTGCAAATAATTAATGGAAGAGATGCGTTTTGTACATGTATGCATTTGTGACAATAAATAAGGAGAAAAGCAATTCATTTGTAATGCCAAAGGAGTAATTTTTGAAAATCATTTTTTGTTGTACAATTAATAAAATGAATAGAAGATGATCAAAGTTGTTTAGAAAATTTTGAACATGCATCACGAGCCTAAAATAAATAACTAGCGAAGGGGTTTCTAAGTTTGAATTAACCGAGCCTACAAATGAATAAACTGGCGACGGGTTTGAAGTCTTAAACTACCCTATGAATTAATTCTAGGTTTGCCTATTCTAAGCATTTCAATAATTACATAAGTACAATAAATAATATTACAATACAGAGAAAAATAAAGCTGAATTTAAAGAAAGTAAAAACAACAAAATAAATAAACTCTGAGGAGTATTTGCCTTCATTGACTTTGTTCCTTGCAAGCTGTCAAGAACAAACGGTTAGAAACAGTTAAATACAAATAACTTCGGATCCGTATCCAAAACAATGAATGTTTTGATCACGGAAGGCTCAGACTTAAATTTTGAAAAGACCATTTCAATCACGTCGTGGCTGCAAACATATGACTAAGTGGTTATTTTTTATTGCCTCGCCTACTAAACGTGTTGGTCTCTCGGATGAAAAAGAAAAGATCACTATAATCACGTCATGGCTGCGAATATATAACTTGTTGGTTATTTTAGTCACCTCGCCTACTAAACATGTTGATCTCGGATGAAATAAAAAGGTTTAAGCCTCATCCTTGCCCAGAAGTTATATTTTCGTCTTTCCAACTGTGGAGGCCTCAAAATCGACGGATATTTTTCATCGGCCAGTGTAGTATCGTGTTCAAATCAACAAAACTAGAAACCAAGGCAGCAAACAGTAAGTAGAAAGCAGTAATCAGAAAGCAAAAAAAAAAACAGAGAGACAAATTCCGAAAAGACGCGGTGTTTAGTTTAAAACAGTAAAAAAAAATAGTAAAACAGTAATATGAAATCGAGAAGCGTCTTCCGAAGATGGACGCAATATTGGTTTGAATCAATAAAACAACAAAGAGAATGCGGTATTAATTCCATCAATAACATAATAACAATGCCAAAGAAACAAACAATAGCGATTAAACTATCCGACCCGAATTCTGAAGTTTCGGAACCAAAATAAGACTAAGAAGCATTTATGAAAAAATCAGACCCGGATATGAACGGTGACCCGAATGAAATCAGAAATTCATATTTTTAGATAACCAGCAACAGATGTGGAAAATGCCATAATCTGGAAATATACCAAAACCGGGTCGACCCGACCCGGGTCAGTGACACGACCCGAATCAGATGCCAACCCGAATTAGATTTTATTTTTATTTTCAGATAACCAATATACAAGATATAAATGCAAGAGATTTGGAAAATCCAAATCGGGTCGACCCGACCCGAATCATGTGTTCAACCCGGAATCAAATTATTTTCACCAATTTCAGATAACCAACATACAAGAATATGAAATGCAAGAATTCTGGAAATAATACTCGAACCGGGTCGACCCGACCCGGGTCAGTGACCCGACCCGAATCAGGTGTTCAACCCGAATCAAATTATTTTCACCAATTTTAGATAACCAACATACAAGAATACGAAATGCAAGAATTGTGGAAATAATACTCGAAATCAAATATCTTTCGACCCGGATAACCCCGGCCAAAAATATGAAATGCAAGAATTGACCCGACCCGAATCAGGTGTTCAACCCGAATCAAATTATTTTCACCAATTTCAGATAACCAACATACAAGAATATGAAATGCAAGAATTCTGGAAATAATACCCGAATCGGGTCGACCCGACCCGAACATACCCGGATCGGAGAATCAAAAATAGTGGAGAACAAACCTTTTCGGACTTAATTCTTGAATAACAAGGAAGGCAAATGTTTGAAATCAAGAACACAACCAAAATACTTTATATCCAATCGGACCTCCGAAAAAATCCTCCGAAAATCCTTCGGTTTTTTCTCTCTTTTTTCCTCCTTCTTCCTTGAAGAACACAAGGGGTTTTTATAGCTCCCTTTCCCCCCTAAAACCGAGCTTAAATTCAAAATAAAGGGCCCAAAAACAATGATTTTGGAACGAGTTTTAGGGGTATGGGTCGCGGTGAGAGGTGATGGGGTTGGTGGTGCCAGGCGGCGGTGTTGGCGAGTGGTGGTGTCAGGTGTAGGGTGCGGCGACGTAGGGGGTAGGGGTGTAGGAGGTGCGGCCGATTGGTGGGGTTAGGGTTTCTTTTTTTTTTAAATGGGGTAAGGGGGACGGGTTTAAAGGGGTTGGGTCGGGTTGATTGGGCCTCGGCTTGGCCGGTTTGGGTTCGGGTTGAAAATAAAAGGGGAGGTTGGGCCGGTGGGTTTTGGTTTAACAGGGCCGACGGGTTTGGGTTGGTCTAGTGGGTGGCCGATTGGGCTTGGGGAAATAAAGGGAATGGGGCCTTATGGTTTGGGTTGGGGGAATTTGTATTGGGTTGGGAAAATGGAATGTGTTAGAAATTGTTTTGGGTTTAAAAAATATAATAGGGGTTTAACATTAAAAATATTATTTTCATTTTGTAAAAGATGTGAATTATTTAAAATAACATAACGATGTGATAATAATAAAATATAATATTTGCGAAATGTTTAATGCTTAATAAAAAATGGAAATGCGATGCAATTTTGTGAGAATAAAATAACATAGAATTTTCGGATAAAACTTATGATTATGATAAAAAATGCAAATGATAGTAAAAAGTGCGAATAATAATAATAATAAGAGAATAATAATATATATACACACGCATGTATGTATATAGATTAAAATTGTTTTGAGGTGTTAAAAATATTTAAAATTGCAAATAAATTGGAAAAGACAGGACAAAATTGGGTGCAACAGATGCCCCTCTTTGGCCGGAGACGATGAAAGAGTTTTCGGACAAAGAAGTTGACCCAGTAGTTTTCCTGACCCTCGGGCTTTGAACGAGGAGTAGGGGTGCATTGGTAGAAATCGAATCCCGAGGGGGAGAGAAGTTGTAAACGATGGTGCAGATTCCAGAAATAATGCCCCAGTGTCGAGTTATGATGACACTGGTTGCAGATGTGAAAACTTATTGGGGACGAGCGGAACGACGTTCGAAGTAGGCTGATGACCAAGATTTCCTCGGTTCGCCGTAGGAGGTAGTTCCACGTTGTGATGAAGTTCCTACAAATTAAAAACTCCTGCAAACTAAAGCTTAAGATATAATTAGTGTATAACTGTTGAGAAAAAATTGTAGAGAATATAACTAGGAAATACCCGCATTAGGAGGTGGGCGCCTGGTTGAAATTAAAACACCCGCATTATAAGGTGGGCGCCTGACTGAAATTAAAATACCCGCATTATAAGGCGGAGTGCTTGAAATGACGTCGTTGGATTGACGTGTTGTGTTGAAGACGTCGTTGTAATGTTGTTAACGTCGCTGCAATGATGTAGAAGACAGTTGTTGTGCTGTCGTAACGTTGAGGACGATGTAATGTTGTTTTGCTGTAAAAGATAATTGTTGTGCTGAAGACGTCGTCGTAATGCTGTTGACGTCGTTGTAATGCTGTAAAAGATAATTGTTGTGCTGAAGACGCCGTTGCGTAGGTGTGTTGTTGATGACGCCATTGTATCGGCGTGTTGTTGATGACGTCGTTGTATGTACGTAATGTTGATGTCGTCGTTGCATGGACGTTGCTGATGTCGTCGTTGTATGGATGTTGCTGTAATGATGTTTTGCTGTAAGAGATAGCTGTTGTGCTGAAGACGTCGTTGTAATGCCATTGACGTGGTTGTAATGCTGTAGAAAATAGTTGTCGTGCTGCCGTAACGTCGTGGACGTTGTTGTAATGTGTTGTATTGAAGACGTCATTGTAATGCTGTTGACGTCGTTGTAATACTGTAAAAGATAATTGTTGTGCTGCAGTAACGTCGATGACGATGTTTTAATGTTATTTGCTGTAAGAGATAGCTATTGCGCTGAAAATGACATTGTACTGCTGTTGACGTCGTTGTAATGATAATGCTAATGACATCGTCGTAATGCTGTTGATGCCATTGTAATGCTGTAAAAGATAGTTATTGTGCTGCAGTAACGTCGATGACGTTGTTGTAATGATGTTTGCTGTAAGAGCTAGTTGTTGCGATGAAGACGACGTTGTAATGTTGTTGACGTCGTTGTGATGATAATGCTGATGACATCGTTGTAATGCTATTGATGCCATTGTAAATGTTGTAAAAGATAGTTGTTGTGTTGCCGTAAAAGATAGTTGTTGCGCTGAAGACGTCATTGTAATGTTGTTGACGTCGTTGAGATGCGGTAAAATATAGTTTGACGTTGTTGTGTTGCCGTAAAAGATAGCTGCTGCGCTGAAGACGTCATTGTAATGATGTTGACGTCGTTGAGATGCTGTAAAAGATAGTTGTTGTGTTGTCGTAAAAGATAGCTGTTGCGCTGAAGACGTCATTGTAATGATGTTGACGTCGTTGAGATGCGGTAAAAGATAGTTGCTGTGCTGAAGACGTCATTGTAATGCTGTTGACGTCGTTGAGATGCTGTAAAAGATAGTTCCACGTTGTGCTGAATCTTCTGCCAATTCAAACTCCTGTGGACTGTGAATTGAAATGTCGCCCAGATGAAAATATGATGCGACATCCTTGTCATCGTTTGATGTAAATGACGTTCTTGCCGTCAGTTTGCTGAAATAGATGGTTCCACGTCGGTTTGCTGTGTTTAAGCTCCTTGTGATTCGAAATAAAATCCTTGTGCAGACATAATGAACAGATCCAGTGGAGACGGGGTGGGGCCTGTAGCTCAGAGGATTAGAGCACGTGGCTACGAAGGGCCTCTGTAGGTTAAGACGATGTCTTTGTATAGATGCAAAATTGTAGCGTGATCCTTGCAGTGAGCCGTCATGCAGAAATTCTTTGTGAAGTTGATCATAAGTGATGTGGCTTCCCTACTTCTTTCAACCTGAAGAACATGTACTCAAAGAAAAAATTGTGAGTTCGGGGAGAGACGTTTGATTCGCGTTGACTTTGTAGCTTCTGCTCTTGATAGTTGCATGTCCTGCTGATTCGGACCTGTAGCCCCTGTCTAGTTCCCAGTCTTGGCTAACCGTTAATGAAAACATTTGTTGAAAATAATTTGCTTATAAGAAAGTATGCATATTAGTAAAAAAAATCTTGTCAACTCTAATGAAAATATTTGTTGAAAATAATTTGCTTATAAGAAAGTATGCATATATGTAAATGTCTGTCAAGCAGTGACATGCGGTGAAACAAAGCAAACGTCTTATCCAAGATCCTTCTTCTGGCTGAAGACTTAGTTTGCCGATGCTTTTCCATGTTTATCAACGTCCTCTGGCAGTGATCCCTTAAAAAAATGCCCCAGTTTCCGATATGTGAGGATGATGAACTTTCGAACGGACAACCGTGTCTTGTGTGGGTTGCTTGCCTGTCCTATCAGGGTGATCAGATGGGTGCATTTTGTCATATGTGAGATAAAGGAGAAAAATATTTTCTAATGGTGGGACTGAAGCCGATTTAGGCCGCCTACGTATCCCGCCGAGGGAATCAGGTCATAACGTAGTTCATTGTATACAAGTAAACAAATGCGATTTTTCGGGAAATTTCTGTCTTAAAAAGGCGAAACCCTAGGTGGGTTCTATACGTATCCTGGCGAGGGAGCACAACTTTTACAACATAGAAAAAAGTATTACATAGAGAATAACTAATCTTAGATATGGTATTTCTTCACTGCATCTGTATTGATGGTTTTTGGCCATTCTATTCTGATAAGGTTGCCCCGGACAACTGCGTCCATCTGCTTTTCATCAATCAGTATACGATTCTGTATCCACTTGGCTTTGAAAGATATAGCGTTGCCCTAGTAGAAAATCCCGATTGTAGTGTGATAACCCAAAAGTGCAAAGGGCAAACGTCCGTGCCAATGCTTGTAACTATCAACCATCTTGACGTTTCATCCAAATCTGGCATTGACTTATTCCAAAAATGCCCCAATTCTTCCGACTGTGAGTCTTCCTTATATTCTTCGAAGTCTTGCTTGCTTATTTCAAATGTGTCACACATTATCGACAGATTAGTTTGCATGATGAAAAAGAAAAGAAAATTATTAAACAAAACAGATTTTAAAATAGCAAAAGCAATGCAGATTTGTCTTTTTAATCTTTCAAAAGGTAGAGGCAAAACACATTAAATGCATATATGTGATTCAGGCCTCAATCTGAATCGCATTGTTTCATTAAATATTAATGCAGTTAACTAGTTTCTGGGAGAAACAAGGCCAGGGCACAGGTCCAATTTTTCCAAAACATCTCCTTGCTCTGCATCCCAAATGGTTGAGCCTCTAGCGTGATCATTGAGAATCACATTGCATTTTGCTTCTTCTTCAGCAATGAAAAATCTTTGGAATCCCTTCACGAGGTTGGCTGCATTGTCCTCCTTTGATTCCTGAGTGGCGCATGCTTTGACGAATGACTGACTCAGAGGTGGAACAGGCTTTGGTAAATGAGCCTCTCTCTTCCTTTGGAGGTTGGTTGATAAGACTTTTCCAAGAAAAGATGGTGCCATGACCCGCGACTTTGGAGGAAGTACTTCTACTCCAAACGGTGCCCTTAACTGGACTGTAATCATAGGGGTGATAGAGGCCGGTGATTCAACATTTTCCTTTCTCCGGACTGGCACAATAGTCCCTTCCAAATTGTGTTCTTCATCAACAGTAATCATGTTCACATTGGCATTGTCATGATCTGGTAAAAGGTTATCATTTACATTAGAGGAAGGTCCTTTCAGTTGGATAACTCCTTCTTTGATCAATGCCTCGATTTTGTCTCTGAGGGCATAGCAATTTTCAGTGTCGTGCCCAGGAATTCCCGAGTGGTATGCACAATGCTTAGTCTCATCGTGCCATTTAGGAATAGGATTGGGGACATTTCCTGGGATGGGCTGGAGTATTCCTGCGATTTTCAGTCTTTCATATAACTGGGCTCGAGGTTCGGCTAAAGGTGTATAGGTTTTGGCTGGCTTTCTTTCGTATTTTGCGCGGGGTCTGGGTGCATTTGGTGCATGGACTTGTGGATGAGGTAAGTATGCGGGCTGATATTATGGGGGATTCGGATAGGCAAGCGCTCGAGGCAGGCTATATATTGGATGGGTATGGTAGACATGGTAGGGAGCAGGTGAGTATTGATAATAAGGTTGAGGGCTTTGGGTGTATGGGCTATAATAGGAAAGTTGAGAACTTTGGTTGTTTTGATTGTAGTAGGGAGGCTGGGGTGATGGCATTTGGTAGGTTGACATTTGATTTGGCCTATGTTTCTGAACTGTCATGATAGAGGATACTCCGTCTCTCTTCCTCTTTACTGCTTCCTCAAATGAGTCCGACTGAATTGTCTCACTCGTTGCTTGCAACGCTACAAAGTTTGTGATTCTTCCCGTTCTGATTCCTTCTTCTATGAAATCTCCCATCCTTACAACTTTAGAGAAACTCCGTCCTATGACGCTTATCATTCTCTCATAGTATGTTGCATCTTTCAAAGATTGTACAAAGAGAGTGGTCATCTCACTTTCTGTTATCGGGGGTTGAACTTTTGCTCCTTCCACCCTCCACTTCATGGCGTACTCTCTGAAGGTCTCTGTGGACTTCTTTTCCAACTTCATCAAATAAAATCTATCCAAGACTGTGTCGGTGTTAAATCTGAACCTATCCATGAAATCCTGTGCCATTGTACCCCAGTCATGCCATTTTCGCGGGTCCTGACTTGTGTACCAGTCGAGTGCTTCTCCTGTTAAACTCTTTATGAATAATTTCATTATGATGGCCTGGTTTTTACCTATCCCAACCAGTTTGTCACAGTACGATCTTAAATGAGCGTGAGGATTTCCCTTCCCATCAAACAAGTCAAATTTTGGCACATTGTATCCGACAGGCAATTCAATGTCGGGATGCATACACAGATCTTCGTACTCGAGTCCTTCATGCCCTTTGCTGGTTTGGATATTCTTGAATGCTTCTTTTAGGCTATGAATTTCTCTCGCCATACTTTCATCAGTTCTGATCCTTACCTGCCTCTCCATCTCTTCATACTGGCCAGTTTCCTGAAGAGCCATGTTTGGTGTTGCGGTAGTAAAAGGTTGGGCTTCCATTACATATACTGGCGGCACATACTGCTTGTTGTGATCAGCGACGTGTGCCATCAGTATGTGCTGGGTTGCCGGGTGATTTTACGTGGAAGTGGTGTTCTGGATGAGTGGGGTAATTTGGGTATATGGAGTTGTGAAGGATGTCGGATCATTTTGCAGTGGGCTTTGTTGTGGACTAGCTTGTGGGTTAGTGTGTTGTGGATTGGTTTTGCTTGGTGGCGAATTTTCGGAGAGGTTTTGGGGAAATGGCGATTCAGGATATGAAAAAGCTTGCGGTGCAGTTGCATTCGTCCCTTGTTCATGGAGTGGGGTATTGGCGCTAATGGACAAGTTTGTGAGATTTTGGGGCCGCTCTATCTCAGTCTGCATGGCTGCCATCTGTTGTAACAGTTGGGCGATGTATTTTTCTTGGACGGAAGCATTTCTATTTTCCGAATCTTCTGGTTCATCTCTCGAAAGAGCGATAAGTTCCAGGCCAGTCTGTTCGGATGCATCTGAATCAGTCATTTTGCTGAATGATCGGGCCTTTGATCTCGTGAAGTAGGGGTGTTCCGCCAGTTTTAGTCAACGCAAATCAACCTTTGGGAAAAATAATCTAGGCAAAATAAACCTTCTAAAAAATGAAGAAAACCAAGTTAGTATAAAGCGAGTAATTATTGCTTTAAATAATATGCACAGAGTGAAAAGCAGGAGAAAATAGCAAACAGATTGTATGAAAATTAAATGCGCATCCTAATATGCATGGGACCTCCCTTATGCCAGAGGTGGGCCTAAACGCCAGATATGCGAGATTACGACAGATTGATCCAAGCTGTTAAACTGTAATGCTTTTGTTGGAAATGAGACAAAATGAATGTACATTTTCCAATTTCGGCATGTCATGATTAGGCTTGGATTTGTCTATCATTATCACGCTACACGTAATATGCTGATTGGTCGTTGGGCTGCGAGACCCGTTGACAATTTTGGTAGATTTCTTAATTGTGGAGTCGATACCAAGGATCGACCCACCTAAGGTGTATGCATGCATGACTTAAGATAAAGGGTGGTATAGCTCTATCCTAAATTTTCTAAGATTTGGCTGACTAGACTCAAGGTTCCCGAGCGGACTGCTCGAGTGAGAAGGCTACGCGGCCAACCGGATGGTCCGGACGCTCCGCGCATATACCAACTTTCCTAAAAATTTGGAAATTTGAAAGAAGTTTGCGGGTGCGCAAAACACACCTCGCGTGTAATGTGTAATAGTGTCAGTTTTCCAGAGCGAAAGAAATATGAGCGAAATGTCAATTTAAAGAAAGCAGTAAGAATATATAGCAACTAAAGCAATTATGCATATAAAATTTCAAAAGGAAATAATTAAAAACCATAGATCAAATAAGGAGCAATATAAAGCACAATAATAATTAACCTGAATTTGCTATGGTTAAGAACCTGAAAATTCCCCAGTGGAGTCGCCATGCTGTCGCGCCCGTTTTTGACCCGCGGGAGGTCAAAGCGGAGCACAACGTATCGGTGATTCCTGGGTAAATGGATTGAGGAGTCGCCACCTAATTTTATTTTATTTTTTTTACGGTGAATTAGGACACCTAAATGTTAAACTAAATGCTGCAATGTAAACTCCAATTTTAAGGTCTGCGAAACTAATAAGATTCTAGGTAAGGGTTCTTTATTATCCAAAAGGGAAGGGGTTAGGCATCCTTTAAGATCCGCTAACTTGCGGTTATCCGATCAAACTCAGGTTAATATTATACTAAAAATGCATGTTTAAATTATGAAGTTAAAAAAGATGTTTGCAAATAATTAATGGAAGAGATGCGTTTTGTACATGTATGCATTTGTGACAATAAATAAGGAGAAAAGCAATTCATTTGTAATGCCAAAGGAGTAATTTTTGAAAATCATTTTTTGTTGTACAATTAATAAAATGAATAGAAGATGATCAAAGTTGTTTAGAAAATTTTGAACATGCATCACGAGCCTAAAATAAATAACTAGCGAAGGGGTTTCTAAGTTTGAATTAACCGAGCCTACAAATGAATAAACTGGCGACGGGTTTGAAGTCTTAAACTACCCTATGAATTAATTCTAGGTTTGCCTATTCTAAGCATTTCAATAATTACATAAGTACAATAAATAATATTACAATACAGAGATAAAATAAAGCTGAATTTAAAGAAAGTAAAAACAACAAAATAAATAAACTCTGAGGAGTATTTGCCTTCATTGACTTTGTTCCTTGCAAGCTGTCAAGAACAAACGGTTAGAAACAGTTAAATACAAATAACTTCGGATCCGTATCCAAAACAATGAATGTTTTGATCACGGAAGGCTCAGACTTAAATTTTGAAAAGACCATTTCAATCACGTCGTGGCTGCAAACATATGACTAAGTGGTTATTTTTTATTGCCTCGCCTACTAAACGTGTTGGTCTCTCGGATGAAAAAGAAAAGATCACTATAATCACGTCATGGCTGCGAATATATAACTCGTTGGTTATTTTAGTCACCTCGCCTACTAAACATGTTGATCTCGGATGAAATAAAAAGGTTTAAGCCTCATCCTTTCCCAGAAGTTATATTTCCGTCTTTCCAACTGTGGAGGCCTCAAAATCGACGGATATTTTTCATCGGCCAGTGTAGTATCGTGTTCAAATCAGCAAAATTAGAAACCAAGGCAGCAAACAGTAAGTAGAAAGCAGTAATCAGAAAGTAGAAAAAAAAACAGAGAGACAAATTCCGAAAAGACGCGGTGTTTAGTTTAAAACAGTAAAAAAAATAGTAAAACAGTAATATCAAACCGAGAAGCGTCTTCCGAAGATGGACGCAATATTGGTTTGAATCAATAAAACAACAAAGAGAATGCGGTATTAATTCCATCTATAACATAATAACAATGCCAAAGAAACAAACAATAGCGATTAAACTATCCGACCCGAATTCTGAAGTTTCGGAACCAAAACAGGACTAAGAAGCATTTATGAAAAAATCAGACCCGGATTATGAACGGTGACCCGAATGAAATTAGAAATTCAGATTTTTAGATAACCAGCAACAGATGTGAAAAATGCCATAATCTGGAAATATACCAAAACTGGGTCGACCCGACCCGGGTCAGTGACCCGACCCGAATCAGATTTTCTTTTTATTTTCAGATAACCAATATACAAGATATGAAATGCAAGAGATTTGGAAAATCCAAACCGGGTCGACCCGACCGGGTCAGTGACCCAACCCGAATCATGTGTTCAACCCGGAATCAAATTATTTTCACCAATTTCAGATAGCTCCCTTTTCCCCCTAAAACCGAGCTTAAATTCAAAATAAAGGGTCCAAAAACAATGATTTTGGAACGGGTTTTAGGGGTATGGGTCGCGGTGAGAGGTGATGGGGTTGGTGGTGTCAGGAGGCGGTGTTGGCGAGTGGTGGTGTCAGGTGTAGGGTGCGGCTACGTAGGGGGTAGGGGTGTAGGAGGTGCGGCCGATTGGTGGGGTTAGGGTTTCTTTTTTTTTTTAAATGGGGTAAGTGGGACGGGTTTAAAGGGGTTGTCGACTAGGCCGGTTCGGGTTGAAAATAAAAGGGGAGGTTGGGCCAGCCGAGTGCGCCGACGGGTTTGGGTTGGTCTAGTGGGTGGCCGGTTGGGCTTGGGGAAATAAAGGGAATGGGGCCTTATGATTTGGGTTGGTGGAATTTGTATTGGGTTGGAAAAATGGAATGGGTTAGAAATTGTTTTGGGTTTAAAAAATATAAAAGGGGTTTAACATTAAAAATATTATTTTCATTTTGTAAAAGATGTGAATTATTTAAAATAACATAACGATGTGATAATAATAAAATATAATATTTGCGAAATGTTTAATGCTTAATAAAAAATGGAAATGCGATGCAATTTTGTGAGAATAAAATAACATAGAATTTTCGGATAAAACTTATGATTATGATAAAAAATGCAAATGATAGTAAAAAGTGCGAATAATAATAATAATAAGAGAATAATAATATATATACACACGCATGTATGTATATAGATTAAAATTATTTTGAGGTGTTAAAAATATTTAAAATTGCAAATAAATTAGAAAAGACGGGACAAAATTGGGTGTCAACACCACCGATGTGGTAGATTTGTCCCACACCACATTTCCATTCCTCAAACACCTTACTTCGTGGACCAATATATCTTTCATTTCTCAATGAAATTTGACGATTCTTGGCCCTACGGTCATCTACTCACTTCGTAGATCATGGATGTGCAAAGAGACAAGGTCTCCAACATGCGGAACACTAGTGTTTAATTCATCAAAGATGGGTGGACGCATCTCCCCGCCAAAGGTAAATTTCCAACAATCCCCTCTATGAAAGAGAGATTGTGGCGCGCACACAAGGTGCCTACATTTCAGCAATCTTTCAGCGAAAAGATATTGCATCAGGAGAGGTAGCTTCCGCTTTGAACCTTCCCTAGTTGAAACCATCAAACTTACTTACTGCGCGGTGAACGTGATGTCTTGAACCGTCAGTGTTTAGTGTAAGCCAAGACAATGATAACAACACAATAACTCTTCTTATTCATTTTCATTCTTACGTTTTTGTCCGTTGTGGCCGTGGACACACTTGGATTCTTAAGTGCGTTCATTTTAGGTGGCCATCCTCGCACTTAAATAGGTGATCTCCTACAAGGTATCCTGCTATACCCCACTTCACAAGTGTTAGGAATCATTAAAAGTTTCCCCAACCTTAACCTCAACCGTTTGAGGATCGTTTAAAGGTTTGGAAGCTTAACCTTTACTCACCATGCAGGTAGCACTTTAATGTCTATCGCGGGAACAGGTTTGGATTCATGTTTCCGTACAGAAATCATCATCCGAAGTGCTTCTTGCTTCCACCGAAGCGCTCAACTGAACCTTTTGCCGCTTAGTTTTCCAATTGAACCAAATTCTTGGGATTTCCAATCAGTATGGTTGGGTTACCACCGCAAAGGTTCGTATTGTTTGAGTTTTAAGCCCATTCCCCTAGACATGCAGAACACTTGATCTCCGGGTAGTCCCTTAGTTAGTAAATAAGGAAGTGACACCCATGATGATCAACTGCCATACGGTCTTATGTCTCCGACAGATCCTGACAGATATGTCCAGACGCCGTCATCCGTGTCCTTCCTGAAGCCGACCGGCTAGCCATAGTGTATAACTGCTGAAGGCACGGGTTTCTCCCAATAAGGGACGTCCTCTAATGAGTCGTGAAGTTACTCAACTTCTTTCATGCTTTGTATAAAGCGATAAACTCCGATACCATCATGAATCGATCGATGCAAGTTTGCTTAGAGGATTTTCCAAGACCCACTATACACATTTACTTGTGGCTTTGGTGTTCTTCAGATCTGATGTCTAGTTTGCATCACTGTGTTCTTCCAGAACCGCTGGACATCCAGAATACTATAATTCGTAGATAAGCGAATAACTCAGATATCGTCATATTCGACTTAACGCCTTCTATTGATCATGTATTAAGATCATCGGTGAACCTTAGTTCAACCGATTCGTTTGTAGGACGATACTGTGTCGGTTGTAGTGTGTACAATACATTGAACTACACATGACCCGTGCATATCGCTCCTTGTCTATGGGTGCACCATGATTCCAATCAGTTCTATGATTCATATCCATTGGTGGCTTCAATGAGACTGTCAACTATCGACCAGTCCGTTAGATGTCTTAGAAATCCAATTCCTAAGATGTCATATGTGATACCCATAACTTTCATATCGAGACTTTGTTTCAATATGACTTTTACTTTCAGACTGTTGATTCTCCAATTGTTGGCTTTCTAACTTCAGAGTCAATATTTCTGTGGTCAGATTCATTATTTCTGTTTTATCTGAAACTTTCATGACCAAAATGTAAACACTTCAAGGACCAAAATGAAAGTTCAGGAAGAAGCCCAACAGTCCAGCAAACCAACTCTGATTCTCTTCTTCCAACTCTCCCGTTGGGAAGGCCGTTTCAACATCCATGCCACGCAAGACTGCAATGGCCCATGATGTTAAGCTACTCCCAGGGGAGCACATGTACAAGTAGCCGAGGCTTTGAACTCGTCAGTAGATCCATCTACTTTGTACTCACTTTTGAGTATCCTTTTTCACAACCCAAAGGTTCTTTTCCCGGAGGAAGATCAACCATTACGCAAGTATGGTTCTATATGAGGGAATCTATTTCTCTCTTTGTAGCTTCTTTCCAAAGCAGCGCTTTTGGAAATGACAATTATTTGTTAATTGTCCATGGTTCATTCTCAACCATACAAGCTAGAAGGACTAGAACAAGTCTTTATTCCCTTCTTTGCTCCGTCTCGGTTCAACATCTAGAATCTCTGAGTTCTGCAGATCTGGAATATTAAGTTCCGGATAGTCAGCAACTTTCGAATCCTATATATACGGAACATCTAGTTCCGGACAGTCAGGCTCTCGCGGGTTCTTGTTAACCTTGAGCAATTACTTTTTTTTCCTTTTTAAGGAAAGTTATCTTCAAAGAGTTCAGCATTCTTTGACACCAAAAGGTGATCAGCACTACTGTTATTTGCAGATCCAGTGGATATGCAATCTACAGTCTTAGGTACAACTTGACCTGTTTCAGTATTCCAACTTTTACCAAGCCACCCCACATAATTTGGGCGTATGACTTTGCGCTTTGCTAACACCGTTGGACTGACGTGAGAAATGAGCAGTCGTTTAATGAATGATGCTTCACATTCTCCCCCTCTATCACTACAAATTTCGCAATCCATAGGCTTAGTTGATTTCCAACTTATGCTTTGTAGCGCTTATCCGCTTCAACAACTTCGTCTTTGCTTTTCAACAAACAAAGGATTACATATGTTGTACCATCATCAATGAAGGTCACAAAGTACTTGTCTCCCCCCTCTATTTTGTATAAACTTCAAATCACCCAAGTAGGTGTGAATAAGTTCTAGAGGAGCGGTGCTTCTTTCGCTATTCCCTTTACGGAATTTGGAAATGTGATTTTGCCTCTTCACCTACCTCACATTTATTTTGAGGGTTTATGTCGACAGAAGGCAACAATCTCAACATCGTTAGCTTTTGAATGACTTGCTATTTAACGTGTCTTAATCTATGATGGCATAGATGCACGGATTACAAATATATCATTCATTTGGCTACAGACATACTGTACCATTCTTAGTTATTACAGACCTGTTGGACTAGTCTCAAACCAGCTTGACCAACAGCGTCCCTTAACCAAGTTTGGGACATGTATCACCTCATATTAGAGTGGTCTCATTCCCTGAAGTCCTATTGAGGACAACCTCTCCAGCCCCTTTGATTTTAGAGGTGGCGTTGCTTCACATGAACAACCTCTTGCCCGTGGTTAGGGCGTAATCGGATCATATGTAATCGTGATACTCTGGCCCACTCCAGTTGTTTTGACAGACTGAGTGTCCAATTTCTTCACTACCTTTCTTTAGGCCTTCAGATCATTTTAGACGTGCAAACTCTGGCCCACCATACTAGGTGTCCATTACTTTTCCTATGAAATGAATTCTGGCCCCACTCCAATCGTCCGGAGGCTTTGTATGACTGAGGGTCCAATATCATCATATCAAAGGAATTTTGGCCCACTCGAGTCGCCCGGAGGCTTTGTATGACTGAGTGTCCAATATCATCCTATGAAAGGAATTTTGGCCCACTCCAGTCGCCCGGAGGATTTGTATGACTGAGTATCCAATATCATCCTATGAAGGATCTTTTGCCAAATAGTGTGACAGGCTCAACGTCTTTAGCTTTTAGACTTCTTCCGTTATGATTGGTGCCCAGACAATTATTGGCGCTTACTTAAGAGTGGTAACGCTTTCGCCACAGTCAGTGGATCTTACTCCCTCGTATGTGCGAACATACTTTACACACTTTAATAATTACACTTAAAAGAACTGATCTTTTTAAGTCGTTTACAAAATCCAATCTTTAAATGGGAAAGAAGATGAGATTAAACTTCTGATTTTAAAGCGTAAGAAATATAAATTATTTTCATATTCCTCCTTACTTTAATCAATTTTTAATCACACATCATTTAATCTTTATTCTTGACAAGTAAGAAAAAATACTTATCCCAATTTCGGATTCTGGCCCACTTCAGTTACTTCATCAAACTGAGTGACCATTTCCTCCTTACCATTATTCGGATCCTTTGTCTGGGACAGATATAGGCCTTCTGCTGCAAGATAGAATAACATCTTCAGTCTTCTCCTCTTGTCCCAGTTGACATCCTCAGGCTCTCGAGAGCGCTTGTTCCCACCAGTCTTGGTAGTGGTGACAACATGAACACATTCATCATCATCACTCTCTTCTACCAGAAAACCATTGCCATATCCAGATTTGGTCACACAACTTTTGACCGACATCTTTCGAACACTAATAGTAATACAATACTATCTTGTCTTAAGTTGTTGGTACTCTATTATACTTTATAAAGCAGTATGGGAAGTAAATAACTATTACAAGTGTTCGAAAGGATAAATAAATAGTCAATCTTTAAAACTGCCGCAAGCGTGTTGTGTCTTGAATCTTGATAACTTTGCAAGGCCAATGTTGAGAACTGCCGCAAGCTTGTTGTGTCTTGAATCTTGATATCCTGAAATCAAGAAACAACTAAATCTGGATGGTTACAACGTTGTGTGTTGAGTCGAGGAATTGCCCTCTGTCCTTAAGACAAGATTGCCCCGTATATATGCTTTTAAGTTAGCGGGCAATAGTCTCCCAAGATAAAACAACACTTTAATCTCAACGCTACAAAGCCAATAGGTTGAGCCTACCGAATAAAACAAATATGAATTGACTTGCTGAAGATATGGAATAGGAAGGAAGAGTTTCTATCTACTCTTCTCTTTTGTCGCTGTGTATATAGTGTGTCTCTGTAGTGTATATCTTGTGTATATGAGGGTGTTTACTCACTGTTTTTCAAGTAGAATTTGCTTATTGTTTTGTGCTATTTTTCAGTCACGAATGTACTGTTTTTCTGTGTCTTTCCAGTGGCTGAATTGAACCAAAGGAGGCTCAATATATAGCATGGAGGAGGGGCTATACAACTGCCCAAAACATGGTTGTTAATGGCCATTAGGAGGGCATTAAACAGCCAAGTAATGGATGTTAATGGCCATCAAGGAGGCTGCTTAAATGGACATGAAGGAGGGTGAAAATGGAGGAGTTAATCAGCCAAGTAATGGCTGGTTAATGCTCCATAAAATAGTCCAACGGTAGGCATAAAGTTTTCTGCCTTTCGTCACCCCAAAACCAACTTTCCAGAAACTCTGGGGACCAAATTGTAAATACTGAAACTTCAGGGACCAAACTGTACATATGAAAGAATTCAAGTCCAAACTGTACATATGAAACTAAGTCCCCACAGCCCATGACCCGTGACCCATGACCCGAGACCGGATCGGACCGGACGGGACGGGCGGGCGGCGGCGGCGCGCGTGTGGGCTTAGCCTTGAATGCAAGCACATCTAGGTCATCCTTCCTTTAAACACATGGGATACCCCTTGGGGTCCCAAACCCTTTACCACACTAGAGACTTATATAGAGAGCAATTCTTCCTATTCCCACCGATGTGGTAGATTTGTCCCACACCACATTTTCATGCCTCAAACACCTTACTTCGTGGACCAATATCTCTTTCATTTCTCAATGAAATTTGATGATTCTTGGCCCTACGGTCATCTACTCACTTCGTATATCATGCATGTGCAAAGAGACAAGGTCTCCAACATGCGGAACACTAGTGTTTAATTCATCAAAGATGGGTGGACGCATCTCCCCGCCAAAGGTAAATTTCCAACAACATTTACAAATAGGCTACCCACTTGGCATGCCTCAGATTCAACTTCCTTTGCCCGTGCAAGTATTTCAAGGATTTGTGGTCCGAATAGAGAACAAAATGTTTCGGCTCCAAATAATGTTCCCACTGAGCTAAGGCCCTTACTATAGCATAGAACTCTTTATCATAAGTGGAATAGTTGAGCCTTGCACCGCCTAACTTCTCACTAAAGAAAGCAAGAGGTCATTTATCTTAGATCAAGACGGCACCAATACCAACTCCACTCGCATTGCATTCTACTTCAAATAGTTTTTTGAAGCTTGGGATGGCTAGGACCGGGGCTTCACACAATCGAGCCTTCAATGTTTCAAAGGCCCTTTGTGCTCCGGGGGACCACTTAAACTTGCCCTTCTTTGTGAGTTCTATGATAGGTGACACGATGGTACTAAAATCCCGAACGAAGCAACAATAGAAGGATCCCAACCTATGAAAACTCCTTACTTCGCTTACATTTTTTGGTGCAGGCCAACTGTGAATATCTTCTACCTCGGAGGGGTCCACGTGGATGACTTCGGAAGACATTATGTATTGTAGAAATGGGACACTAGTGATCATGAAGGTACACTTCTCCAACTTGCTGTATAATTTCACCTCTCTTAAGTTTTTGAACACGGCTTCTAAGTGTGACAAGTGGGACTCCTTGTCTTGAATATAAATCAAGATGTCGTCCAAGTAGACCATGATAAACTTCTCCATGAACGGCCATAGCACCTCGTGCATGAGCCTCATGAAGGATCTTGGTGCATTACATAATCCGAACGACGTTACAGGCCATTCATACAATCTAAACATTGTTTTGAAGTCCATTTTCCGCTCGTCTCCTTCTCAGATTCTCATTTGGTGGTAGCCTCTTCTCAAGTCAATTTTGGAGAACATCTTGGCTCCACTCAATTCATCTAAAAGGTCGTCCAGCCTTGTCATAGGAAAATATTACTTTATTGTAATGTTGTTGACTGCCCGACTATCAATGCACATACGCCAAGTTTCGTCCTTCTTTGGTACCAACAATGCGGGTACCGCACAAGGACTAAGGCTTTCTAGGACAAAGCCCTTATCTAACAATTCTTGTACCTGTCTTTTGTAATTTCTTGTCCTCCTCCGGGTTGCACCTACAGGCCGGCCGATTAGGTAATGAACTCCCCGGGATGAAGTCGCTGGCATGTTCAATATCCCTAATCGGTGGTAGTCCAGGTGCCAGGTCATCCGGAAATATGTCTTCATGATTTTTATGAGGGCCTTCAAGTCGACATCCTCGACTACCTCCGTCAAAAGACTCTTCTTAGATTTGTATTTTAAGGCATGTAAGGGACTCCCCTTCTCTAATTCATCCTTGATCTTCCGGGCATCAATAGGTATGGTCTCGTATTCTCTCCGGGCCTCGACATCTTGAGCCTTCAACTTCTTCACCTCACTAGGTAATAGTGGTACTAATTGAAATTTCTTTCCATCATTTTGAAAAGAATAAGTATCTTTTTCCCCATCGTGTTGTGCCTTCCGATCAAATTTCCAAGGTCGACCTAGTAAAATATAGCACGTATCTATGGGTAGGATATCACACCATATTTCATCATCATATTTGTCAATCCAAAAATTGACGAGAACTTGCTTTGTGATTCTTAGTTCTCCGTCTTCATTGACCCATTGGAGATCATATGGTTGAGGGTGGTCACGGGTAGGCAACTTTAACTTGTCCACCATCTCTACGGAGGTTAGGTTGGAACACCTTCCTCCATTTACAGTCAACTTACACACCTTGTCCTTCACTTTGCATCGGGTGTAGAAAAGTTGATACCTTTGTGATTCCTTCGGGTTCTTGCGTGGAACTTCCAACTCATGTTGGATTACCAAGCCTTTACACCTCTGGTAGGTTGGCATAGTCTCAGAATTAGTATTATTCCTCATGGTATGCCCCGCAAGCTCCCTTCTCAAGGCTTGCACTTGTTCCGTAAAATTTTTGATTAAGGCCCTCATAAGTTCATCGTTTACATGTTCCATTGAGTCAAAGCGTGGGACACGATTGTCTCTCTCTGTTACCAATATGATGCAAGTAAGGAGGGGTGTTGGATGGTAAGTGGGCCGGGTCTTGGTTATAATCGGGTCGACCCAAAAATGGACACCAAGATTGAGGTTCTCGAGTTCTTGGCTTAGCCGGGCAGGGTATTGTTGTAGGGTTATTTTGCGTAGTTGTGTGTGGAGTTGGACTTAGGCATTTTATGAGGGTATTCCGGGTATGTTGAGGGTAGTTGTGTAGTTGTGTGTGGAGTTGGACTTACAAGTTGGAAAATCTGGAGTCTTTTTCTACTGTTAGGTGCATGCGATTGCCCTTCCAATTGCAAGCTCCAAGTTTCAATGTACTTCTCCTTCGGAAAGCTAGGAAATTCGGTAGAGGTTCGAGAGAGTATTTTATTCTAAGTCTCTAAGTCTTAGAATGTTATTCTAAAAATTAGTATAGAATAATGAAAGTGAATGCCTCTATTTATAGTTGAAAATTAGATCAAAACCCAGATTAGGGTTTGACCTTGGGCTTGGCCCAAAATCGACGCAGAGACGCCGCGTCCCTAGAGTATGGGCGCCGCGGCGCTTGATGAATTTTTGCACTGCGCCGCGGCCTTAGGGTATGGGCGTCGCGACGCTCGACGTGCACTTGCACTGTCTCGATTTAATTTTCGTGCATTATTAATTGAATCCAAAATCCAATTTTGACTTAATTAATGTAATCATTATTCATTGGTTTTTAATCTCATTATGACTTGGTCGTAAATGTCTCGATTCCAAATCAAATATTTTAATTACTCTCTCAATACATCCTTAGACCGAAACGGACAATCGACATAGTCTGACCCTACATGCCTTCTCATATTGACATTAATCAAATTAAGGTCTACGCGAAACTCCTAGACGGCGCCGGAAGACGAACTCAATATGTTAAGTATGTTTATGAAAATCCAGTAAACTTAACCTTTATGTGGTAAGATAAAATCCTTTCATTCACAACACACCCGATCAAGCTTAGGATTTGTCAAGTGTCTATTCAAATGGCTTAATCATTGTATTTCATCTATATTAGTCGAACACTAGACCATATTCCAAATATGTCTATACTGTTGGCCAATGACTTAGTCAACCTAATATCACTGAGAATCCGAGTGTTCTCTCGAACATACATTCGAGGAATGAATCCTAATATTAGCTCAACTACCACCTTCAATCCACATCGTAATGTACCCAATACAAGTCGTATCTCAACCTACAAGGCATTTGAGCTTAGGACCTGATCAAAGTACATTACTTTGTAGATAAGGCGCGTATTGACCTCAAGTCTAAGGAATTCTATCTCCCACATGCTAATCATACGTTAGACAAGTATAACAAATAGTATATCAGCAGGGTATACCAATACTTCCAAAGTATCCATGTGTCTATCACGAGTAACCATTACTCGTAGTAGGCGAGACATACTACATCCTCTAAGGATATGATGCAGACCACATGTCGACCTATCACATATCATCGATATCCCATTCTCGATGACCATTAGTCGAGGCTATTTTAAGAGTTACACTCTATTATAAAATATCTCACTCTATTAATGACAACGTAAGCTCAAGGGATGCACATTAATGAATAATTACAAACAATCAAATAATAATTCAATAATTGCAAATGCCAAAATATTAATCTTCATTAATAATAATATGAATGTGTATAAAGTACATTTGTCCTACTACAAATTGTCTCTAGGACATAAATATACTTTCAATCTCCCACTTGGCCTAGAGCCAATCTCCAACATATCTAATGCCCATATTCTCAAAATGATCATTATGCTTGACTAAGCTTAATGGTTTAGTGAATGAGTTAACTAGATTATCGTATGTGGGAACATAGTCTAATCTAATCTCTTCAGTCTCCACCATCTCCCTGAGTATGTGGTACTTCATTGGTATATGCTTGTTTCTGTTGGTTGATCTTGGTTCCTTAGCTTGCGCAATCGCACCAGTGTTGTCACAATAAACTGTTATTGGACAAGTGACACTTGGAACAACCCCTAGTTCCTTCAGGAACTCAGATATCACGGCAGCTTCTTTACCAGCTTCCGATCCAGCAATGTACTCAGCTTCTGTTGTCGAGTCAGCAGTTGTAGCTTGTTTGGAAATTTTCCAGCTTACTTTTCCACCATTGAAAATATATGTGTAACCTGATTGAGATTTGTAGTCATCAACATCTGTCTGGAAGCTAGCATCAGTATACCCAGTACATACCAGCTTCTCTTGTCCACCATAGACTAAGAAATATTCTTTAGTTCATCTAAGATACTTAAGAATACTCTGGCCTAGCACAGGTCATGGCATACATGATAGATGCTATAGCCGAAGCATATGGGATCTTTTTCATGCGTTCAAGTTCTATAGAATTAAAGGACTATCCTTCTTAGATAACTTGATGCCTTGTCCCATAGGTAGACCGACTTTCTTGGAATTTTCTATAGAAAAACGTCTAAGCACTTTGTCTATGTAGACTGACTATGACAGCCCCAACAATCTGTTAGGTCTATCTCTATATATCCTAAACCCCATAATGTAGCAGGCTTCACCTAAATCCTTCATTATGAAGGTACTTGACAACCACTCTTTAACTGACTGCACGAGAGTCCTATTGTCTCCCATTATTAATATATCATCTACATATATGATAATGAATGTAATACTCCCATCCTTGCGTTTACTATAAACACATGGATCTTTTTTGCTTCTGACGAAATCAAATGTCTTGATAGCCTGTTCAAAGCAAATGTTCCAACTCCTTGAGGCTTTCTTAAGCCCATAAATGGACTTTTGTAGCTTGCACACAACATTTGGTTTGGACTCAATTGAAAAACCCTCAGGTTGTTTCATATGCACTTCCTCAACTAGATTACCATTGAGGAAAGTAGTCTTAATGTCCATCTGCCAAATGTCATAGTCATAATATGCAGCTATTGCAAGCAAAATCTGAATGGACTTAATCTTAGCAACAGGTGAAAAGGTTTCATCATAATCGACCCTAGGCCGTTGATTATAACCTTTAGCCACCAGTCATGCTTTATAGGTCTGTACCTCGCCATATGAATCAATCTTCTTCTTGAAGACCCATTTGCATACATGGGTCTAACCCCTGTTGGCAAATCAACCAAGTTCCAAACTTGATTTATGTACATCGAGTCCATCTCAGATTTCATAGTCCTTGCCATCTCTGCGAATCAATGTCTAACATAGCTTCGCTGTAGGTTGTAGGTTCATCGTCATCAGGAATATCTATCTCATTGTGTGTTTCCACAAGGAGATTAAGTCTTTCAGGTGGACAATGAGTCCTAGTGGTCCTACGGAGTTGAATATTCTGTGTTTCAGTGTTTATTGTATTCTGATTGTGAGAATGTATTTGTGTGTTGGACAATCCATCACCTTGAGAGTTTTCAGGAATGTCATTTTCATGTATTTCCTGAATGGAATGATGTACAACCATTGCATCATCTTCCATTGGTTGTGTATGAGAGCCTTGCATTTCTGCACTATCTCTTACAACACTCCAACTGGATGAAGGGCGTACTCTAAGTACCCAATCTTCACCAAATACTCCCACTGAATCCTTGTTTAGGTCATTCAACAAGTGTTCATTTTCTGTGTTATCTTGTGGTTCTTGAATTTCTTCAAGTTATATCTCTGTGCAGCTATGTTCCTTGTAGACATATTCTTCTTTAAGGAAAGTTGTGTTCCTGGAAACAATGACCTTATGTTCTCCAGGAAGATAGAAGTAGTATCCCTTAGTTTCCTTTGGATACCCCACGAAGTAACATTTCTCACTTTTAGATTCCAACTTGTCGGTGAGCATCTTCTTAACATATGCAGGGCACCCCCAAAGTCTCATATGTTTAAGAGTTGGCTTCTTGCCACACCATATATGATAGGGTGTCTTTTCTACTGACTTGGAAGGAACTCTGTTCAGAATGTATATGTAGGTTTGTATAACATGTCCCCAAAGGTATGTCGGTAGAGCTGAGGAGCTCATCATGGATCGAACCATATCTAATAAGGTTCAGTTTCTCTTTTCGGCAACACCGTTCATCTGTGGCGTTCCTGGAGGTGTCCATTCAGATTGCACTCCATGTAGCTTTAAGTAATCTAGAAAATCCTTGCTTAAGTAATCACCTCCTCGATCCGATCGAAGGGTCTTGATACTTGTTTCAAGTTTCTTCTCTACTTCCGACTTGTACTCCTTGAACTTCTCAAAAGCCTCAGATTTGTGTCTCATAAGATACACACACCCATACCTTGTGAAGTCGTCAGTAAAAGTGATGAAGTATGGGAAGCCTCGTTTAGCTTGAGTCGAGAATGACCCATATACATCAGTATGGACCAACTCAAGAATCTCCTTGGCTCGCACACCTTTCCTAGAAAGTGGTTTATTGGTCATCTTTCCTCTTAAGCAAGATTCGCAATTACCATAAGACTCCACGTCAAATGGCTCGAGATATTCTAACTTCCTCAATCTTGCTCTCTTTGATTCGTTGATATGACCAAGTCTGCAGTGCCATAGGTAGGTAGAGTTTCTATTACTTGTCTTGGCTTGTTTATTTTGTACATTAAAAATCTCTCGACTACAGTTCAGTGTACATAATCCATCCACAAGAGGAGCAGTTCCATATATAACATTATTAAAAGACAGTACGTGACTGCCATTATAAATATATGAGGAAAAACCCTCCATGTCCAACACTGGGATATAAATAATATTCATCATTAACGAGGGAACATAAAAACAATCATTCAACACTAAACAATAGCCGGAAGGTAAATTTAATCTATAAGTCCCTACGCGTTCAGCATCCACTCATGCTCCATTTCTAACGCATAGGTCTACCTATCTCGGTCCAGCCTTCCTGCTATCAGTTAGCCCCTGCACATTTGTAAAAATGTGTGAGCCACAAGCGATATCCAATACCCAGGAATTAGAGTTGTTTATATACATATTTATTTCAATGACGTACATACCTTGTCCACTAAAGGCAGGAGCACCTGGTGCTTTTCCTCCTCCTGGTGCCGTGCAGTCCTTTTTCCAATGCCCCTTCCTATGTCAGTTAAGGCATTCATCCTTAGCCGCGTTCACCTTCTTCTTCAAACGTCCCATGGGCTTTATAGTTGCGGGCGCAGCGATTGCCTTGCCCTTCTTTTTCTGCCAATCCTTGCCTTTCGGCTTGGGTCGGCTAGAAGAGCTCACCATGAGCACAACTTTGCCTTTGGAAGTAGAGGACTCAAAGGTCTTGAGCATATTGTGCAGCTCCGACAAAGTCGCCTTCGTTCCATTCATGTTGGCACACATCCTCAAATGTTTTGTAAGCGAACACTTCCACTTTTTCTTGAACTGTCGCACTTAGTCCTCCAATGAACCGTGCAATGCTTTGCGGCTCCTTCTCTTCTAAGTCACACATCATTGTGACCTTCTCAAATTCCCAAATGTATTCGTCAACCTTAAGACCACTTTGCCGAATCTTTGTGAGTTTAAGGTACAAATCTTGTTCATACTCTCCGGGCAAGAATTTCATCTTTAAGTATTTCTTCAATTTTTCTCAAGAATCGATCTTGGCTTTGTCATGCCTTTTCGACTTGCCTTCAAATTTTCATACCACACGGAGGCAAAAGATTTAAGCTTTAATGTGGCAATCTTAAAGCATTGGTGATCATCATAGTTTTTGAATTCAAAGAGCCTTTCAATAGACCTTATCCATTCGAGGAACTCCTCGGGATCCAAATTAACTTATAATGTTGGAAGGTCGAATCATAATGTATGTTCACCTCCTATTTCAATTCTCGGTGCATCTTGTACATCATATTCAATATGTATGGGGTTGTTTTGATCAACCTCCTCTCCTGATTCAACATCATTGATTGGCTGCATGATTGGCAAATTCTCTCCTTACATAGTCCACAACCATTTCTAACAAGTCCCTTTTAAGTTCGTCACTTACTTGTTTCATAGCGTCAAAGCGTAGGATGAGATTGTATTTCTCTGATACCAATCTGATGTAAGTAAGGAGGGGTGATGTTGGGTAAGTGGGTCGGGTGTGGAGGATATTCGGGCTGACCCGAAAATAGATGACAAAATGGGGTTCTCGGGTTCTTGGATTGACGGGACAGTTGTGTATTTGATGGTTATTTCGGGAGAGTGTAGAGGGAATCGGGTCAAGGAACTTTATGGGGTGGTTGTAGACACGCTGAGGGTGGGTTTTATGGTCGGTCTTTGGTGGTGGGATGGTGGCAGGTTTACGAAACAGAACCAAGACAGTATGGTTCTCGGAAGGTTGTGTTATGTGGACTACTTGGTGTTGTTTGGATTGGACGAGTATTTGTGAACTGTTTCGGGTGATGACCTTTGGTGGGGATGTTAATAAGGTATTGTGGGAGGTAAGGGTAGCCGATATATAGTATATTTAGTGAGGGTTCAGCATGAGTTGTCGGATACAACTTGAGTGAAGGAAAGGTGACTTTTGGTTAAGTGTTAGTTTGGTTGATATGGATTAAGTGTTTAGTGGGTGTGGTTGAAATGAGGATCGGTTGATGAGCCCAAGGATAGATACACAGGGGATTTATTGCCCGAGCTGACACCAAGGATTATGTGATCAATGCCACAAGGTCGAGATCGGGGTTTGCTAAGTGCAATGCCCGTGAACTAGCCAAGTGAAGGTGATCGAAAGCCAGTTTGGTAACCCAAAGCTTAGGCTAGGTTGGTCCACAAATTTCCAGTGTTCGCTTACCTCTAAGGGGGTTCCTGTTGGGAAATGATTAGGTCACACAGTCCTAACCAAGTCTTACGCTAAAGGGAGGGGTGACCCACACAGGATCGATATACTTCAACACACAAGTTGAAAACAAACTAGATTTAATCTTAAACTCAAACTGATTATTTATAATATCCTAAGGCTCTATTTATAGTATCATAGAGACTATTCTAGAAGGAAAATAAAAGGACAAAAGCTATGGCTAATCGGCCGAAATGGGGACACGGGAAGGGGATGGGTTGGCTTGGGCAACAAGTCGGCCTTCGATCTTTGTGAGCATGGTGTGGATGAGGTTGGTCTTTCTTGGAGACAAGGGTAAACTCAATCATCTTCATACATCCTTTGTAGTAACCGAGTAGAAGGGGGAACGAATCTTGGCTTCTCCAAACTTCATCTTCTTGGGATCAATATAGAAGCTTCCATTCCTTGCACAATGGAATGGTTCTCGTCCGACTCTTCCACTTCCCTATGCTGAGATTAACCTTCCTTGTTTGGCTCTTGAATGATCTTCTTGGCAAGCTTCTTGTCTCGGCCATGTCTCCATTTGTATGTTCCATCTTGGCATTCTCAAGAGAGTTGGTCGAGTGGCGTATGAGCTTGAGTTACCACCAGGGTTGGTTGTTATACACTAGTATTTTATGTGAACATGTTATATAAATTCATGGAGATCCATCTCTAGTTGCTCCTACAGAAAACAAAGCGATTAAAGATATCATGTCTTGCCAAAAGATTCTAGTGACTATTTATTTATCGAAAAGTTTGCAAGTTGAGGACTAAAGAAGTCGCTTCAGTAAAAGTGCTATAAAGGAACCAGAATGTGGAAAAGGCTACATAGGAGGCCGAAGAGGATATGAAGTCAAAATATCCTCACTTATTGATAGACAAGCAGACAATGTCTAACGTAACTACTTCAAGTATTCAGACCTAATGTGAGTTCAGTGTTTAGATCTCACCTCCGCCCAGTTAGGATGATTCCTTCATGTTACCCACAGTGGATTATTGGATCCATTCATGTCATGTTCATGTCTCATACCCCGGCAAGGTATGAGATGTCTTATCTGATCGGGCAGAGATCAGACGCCATGTGCTCACCTGGTTGTTACATGTCTTTTTACTAATGCTCTCCCACAGATATATATACTTAAAATGATTCTCTTGTTACAACATTTTCATGTCAGATCATGATCATGTCCATGTTTAGTACAACTTACAGTTTCAGTTTCAGAGAACTTCATGTGTCCATGTTATTGATTTAGGTTGTCCATTCCCCGAGCACCCCACTTACTATTCTTTCATTCAGTTGCTTTACATGCAAGTACAATTCCAGTGTACTTACGTCCCGATTTCTCGGGGCCTGCATTTCATGATGAAGGCATTGAATTACAAGACGACGGATGTGCTCGTTAGGACTTCATCGTATCATCTATTTGGTGAGCCCCGCTTTCTTCGGGTGTTGTCTTTGTTTTTCATTCGTCATGATAGACAATTAGGTATGCTTGGGGACTTATCCTAGTGCAGTTCAGTAATTCACACTCATGTTAGAGGTTTCATATACTAGTCAGTCATGTCATGCTGAATATTCAGTTATGTTTAGCGTTGTGGGCTTACTATCACGTTTTCAGAGTATTTTTGTACTTCTGTTTTAAAATAGTATTTTCAGTAATATTATGATGTTCAAGTATTTTATCCAGATTATTCATGTTTTAAATTATATTCAACATTAGTACATGTCTCATGTTGACTCAACTAGCCATGTGGTTCGCTTGGTCACATGTAGTTAGGCGCCGAGTGTCGTGTTACGTCCAGTCCCAGGTTCGGGGCGTGACATCTATATTGAGTGCCTTCGTGGTCATAGACTTGCCTTCGGGGCTATGCATTTGGCTTCGGGGCTATACAGATACGCGCTTGCCTTCGGGGCTATACATATTCAGTTGCCTTCGGGGCTATGCATTACCACCATGAGCATTTCATATGTACAACATGGCATTGATATTGTGTGTTGCTCTCAGTCTGTTAGTATGACTTACAGATTCTTCAGTAAGTGAAGAAGAATCCAAGAAACAATGATCCCAAGTATTACAGTAAATTGTTCCAGAACGTCGCTCCGCATAGCGGCCCAAAGAATATCATCATAAAGACTCTAAGAAGATTCAGAAAGATAGAAGTATAGTTAGATCTAAGATATGTTTCCATAGAAGGTTACAGAGTCCTCAGTTATGGTTTGAGTTGATTGCCTTTCAGTTCCTCTTTCTCAGCTTCTATTTTATTGTAGATGTTTCATGTCTTCCTTACGTACTCGGTACAATCTTTCTGTACTGACGTCCCTTGTCCGGGGGCGCTGCATTTGTTATGTTTTACATTGCAGGTTCTGGTATACCGAATGGCAGGTGTGTAGTCTAGATGATACAGATGTTCAGCGAGATTGTGTAAGATTCATTTCTTCCTGGAGTTGAGTCAGTTTTTGTACTTATATTTATTGAGATTATGGGTAGGTCGGGCCCTGTCCCGACTGTTACGTCAATCAATGTTCATAGAGGCTTCATAGATGTTTGTGGTCAAGTTTAGTCACGTACAGGATTTACATTCAGTTATACAGACAGAGCAACTTATAGATCATGTTTACACATTTACAAAGATACTACGTCATGTAGACGATTACAGGTTCATAGCAATAGTATGTAGAGTGTAGTCCGTTTCAGTCGACACTGGAGCGTGACAATGCATTTGTTTACCAACACAAATAGGAGCTTAATCACAAGTGATCTCTCCTTTATGCACCTTTATGAACTTATCGACATTTCTCCCTTAGCAGTCAAATAAATCCTTCTTTTCTCTAGCCCATATTTAACCTACTCTTCTTGACATGCTTATCATAGCCTATACTGTAATTGAAAGAACTTTTGCAAAAACACAAAATCCTATCAATTTCCTATTGATAGAACCTAATCATTAGGAACAATGAAAATTCACCTTAACAAAAACACCAACAAAGGGGTTCATCATCACATTCAAATGAGTTCAACATTCATCAATATCAAAATAATCTGAGTAGGAAAGTAACCTAATGGCCCTAATTGTCTATTACATAAATGACTAGTCTTAATTGAAAGTTTTGCAAAAATAACTCACATTTGCGATCATGCAACTCCTCTTAACCTTGATCTTTCATCTCTTGTAGCACAGTAATGTTTGAATATCTTCATGAATCCCACGTTGGGTGCCCTAGGACGAGATGTATCATTTCTTATATGAAGGATTGATATGACTTCGAGTCAAGCTTTCAAAATTAAAGAACTTGGTATTATTGGTGAAATTCACTTGCAACAGAGTAACCTATTCGATGCTCTTGGATAGTTCTTCAATTATGTATCTGCGGAATTGAGAGATTGAGTTAATGACTAGACGTGTAATAGCAAAATTGGTAAGAAGTTGCACATGAAGAGTTGGAGAAGAAGCGAGAGTTGGAACAGTAAAAATGTCAGTTGTAGTGTATATAAAAACAAAAGAAGCATATTATTACGACAAAAAATAAACATCAACATTCACAGGAACATCTGGTTAAATTCTCTACTAGCCGTTTGAGAGTTCAAATCAGCTAAAGGATTTACCAATATTAATTGAATTCTCTTATGATTTTCAAGCGCTGACGAGTTGTCTACTTAAGTTACCAAAACACTTAATCTTCCTGACCACACTGGATCTTTTGGCAGTTTTCGTTTGGCATGTCATACAACAAATTTAATCTTTTACATTTTTTAATTCCACTATATTTGTGACTGAAGCACTTCATCTGCTTTATCATAGCAGTCATCTTGCTATAACTTTACCCTAGAAGAACGTCTAGAGTTTTTCTTTACAAAGGCTTCCAACCATTCATGGTCTCAAGTGTCTGAAATCTCTGAAGGCATAACTTAAGAAATATGGACAGAACGAACTCGTAAGAAAGCATTCGAGCAATCTCAGTTTGCAACGACTATGCCTGCAAGGGCTACTAAGAATTTAAACCATGGCTGAATTTTATATATCAGAAACTGAGCTGAAGGCAAATACTTATTTATTTAAAAGTGTTAAAGCAAAAAGATGAGCACAAAGACGCATATGCTGTTATTTACTAATGCTTTACAGTACTCGACTTATGACGCATCCCCTCGAACTTCTAAAGAACTTACAGGCTCCAGCAAAACTGAATTCACTGATTTTACATGAAAAAACTTATGGGTTCAAATTTACAACAGTAATGGACCAACAAATAACACGTATATCACTCACATGAACAAGAATACTGCAACTTAGACTGATGAATTCTCCTTTCTTTCCCTTTGTCCCCCCCCCCCCCCCCCTTCTAAACCAGTTGGCATTAGGGAGACGGATTCAGCCTTTATAGCTACTGTTATACCAGCATGTTCGGACACTGTGTCCCATCACTTCAAACACTGCCCTTGTCTACCAATAACAAAAGTGAGCCCACCAAAATATGTGACAGCAAAATTTGGGAACTTACACCAGTCAACAGGATCTATAGCCTTTTTAGCAGAATAGAATCCTTAAACGTAGGCTTTACCATGTATTGGTGCGCTTCAAGTAGGCCAGTACACCAAAACTAGTTAGCACAACAGCGCCTGCAAAAATCCCCATGCGCAGTGAACCCCATCCATCTTTCTCTACAGAGGTGGTGCTCAACTGTTGCACTGATTTTTCTTGGTTTACATCAGAGTAGTCTAGATGCAATCTTAAGACCTGCAAGAGAAATGTAGCAGTCATGAAAGTGAACGACAAAACTGTCCATAGAGCCTGTATAGATCCACTGACCAAAACAGATGCCTGACGGAATTTTGGTCATAATCAGAGGTTCGATACTTGAGGGAAATAAACTTTTTCAGAAATATTGATATACTTGTTATCTACATACAAGTTGATGTTAAAATTGTTGACATTCATTTCTCTGCCTTATCCGACTAATTACAAAACTCCCTCGTGCATTATATCACCAATTCATTCTTCAACAAAGGGATGCAATTGGTCGTGACACAGGATAGATCCCTCAAATTTGACAACCATAACTTAAATGTAAAGAAGTCGACGAAGTAGGAAAAGCATAGAAAAGGAGCACCAGCATACCTTTAGCCCCAGTGATCTGGCGTGGTTAACTGCACCAACAAGATCACTATCAGTTGTCAGCAGAACTTTATCGCCTTCGTCATCTTCATACTACAATAAGAACAGAAAAAGTTTCATATCACCTCCAGCTCCTCATATACTACATGAAAAGCAGAAAATAAAATTCATCAAGGCGGCACAAGATTTTTCTTTAAAACCTACCAAAAGTTGAGGACGATTTTGTTCATCTACTGCACCTAACCTTTGCATAACCGCAGTAACAAGCTCCAGTAAACTCTCTGAGCCTGAGAGAACGGAAGGTGAGATGCATGCTCTAAGAATTAAGTTAAACTAGAGCATCAGTAGAACCTCCTTAAGATTTTAGGGGGAATTCCTATGCAGTAAAAGCTTTGATGTTGCTTCTTATAACTAAATTTACTTTACTGGATAGTAAAGTTTTAGAAAATAAACCACCTCATTAAACCACCTTGAATCCTGCAGTGTAGTTGTAAAAGCACAACCATGAACATAAGAAGACAAATGAATGGCAAAGATTTCAGTCGCTTTTTAAAAGCTTGTATAATATGCACCATTACCAGCATAAAACATTTTCTTCAATCAGATATTTTAACCTTATTCGAAGAAATCTGTCCTGTTCAACCAAAATATACAGCGGTTTAATTGAAGTTCTAGTTTCTTCAGATCGCACACTTCAAGGTTTAGTCAGATTCAATAGTCTTTTAATACAAACTTCAGCAAAACATAAACCTTAGAAATTCTCCACTTTTAGACTCCTGCAATGAAGCACAAGCTGCATTCTCCAATGGCAAGGGAGAATACTCTCATGATAAATGAAAACTTAATATCATTAAATACAGTTGCTGAAAAATATCTAAATGAGTTTCATAACAACTCAGATTTCTAAAAGTGAACATTATCTATTGCAAAAAGCAGTTGTTCACAACGTAAACAAACATTCACCATAGTTATTTCTAATAATGAAACAATCACAAGTAGAAACAAACAAACTACTCCCTCTGTTTCATTTTATGTATCTTAGTTTGACTAACCACGGAATTTTAGAATAAAAGAAGAATTTTGAATCTGATGTTTCTAACTAAAATTGTATATAACATACCAAAGAATACTCTTTGAATCTTGTGATCTTAAACATGTCATATCATTCCTGTCGGGAAGCATCATTAAGGGTAAAATAGGAATGATGGTAAGATTTACTCTATATAGAAAAGTGGCATTTATTTTTAAACAGACTAAAAAGTAAGGTACGATGCAAATTTAAACAGAGGGAGTATATCTTCTTGTGAAGGAAAATCAAGTAAGTTCAATGACATAGAAGGTTGAATAATGTTCAAGTGCACAATGAAATGAACTCTGCAGCACTCACCAAAATTAAATCTGTTGACACGACCTTTAAGGTCCTCAAATTTGAAAGCAAACGTGTTTCCAAGACCCAACGATGGATATCCAGATTTTCCAGCTTCTGTCCCTTCTGACATCATCAATTGAGACATAGACATCTCACTGTATGATACGGAAAAGAACAAAGCTTGGACTGTTAGCTTGTATATGCCCAGGTCCTGAAAGCGACAATCTAGGAAGCATAAGTACCTGAGCGTATCATAATCATCTGGTGGCTCCAAGTTAAGTGCCGAATCCCAAAACTTCTGCATCACAGTATTGGCCACTTCATTGACAGCACCCGAGCTGTTCTCCACCTTTATAAAAATAGCAAATGTGAGACAACATACTCGGTGTTGCACTCCTTCCTCAAAAAACTATGATATGCTCCTCCTTTAGATACAAATCCTAATTTGCGTACTGAGGTTTAATTTGAGCATTTGACCAATTTTCATGTCAAACTGGACTTTGAATTACTGTCCTTCAGAAGCGAAAACTAGATATTTAGAAGCATTGGAAAGAATACAGCAAGTGTGCCATCTCCAAGAATACAGCACGTGGGCCTTCTCCCCACTTCAAAATTGAGCCCTCCATATAACCATGATAAGTTCACAAAAGTTCAAAACTTTTAGGATCACCAACTAATGAAACGATATACTCCTTCCATCCCAATTTAAGTGTCTTAGTTTGACTAGGCACGGAGTTTAAGAAATAAAGAGAGACTTGAGTCTTATGATCCTAAATCAAAGATGTGTGTAATGTACTAAAATGTCATTTGAATCTTGTGGTTATAAACTTTCCATGTAGGATGTTTGAATTGTCAACTTACTAAACATAGAAAGAGGCACTCTTTTTGGGACATACCAAAAAGGAAAGTACGACACATAAATTGCGACGGAGGGAGTAATATAGAACATCTGGATGCTCGATATTATTGCATACCGGTCGCATGTCATATTAACCGAAAAACACTTGGACGGAGCTCTGAAGGAAATAACCACTATTGAGGCAGTCTTTCAAGTGTGTTTGATGGATTTCCTATGTCAAACTTGCAACCTAGACAGGGCGTCTCTGTTTTAACTAAATCAATGATGCTGATAATATTGAGGGATCATTAGACACTCATAAGGAAATAATCAAACAGGTCGAAGCAATGTGTGTTTACTAGTCAATACATGTCAGATGTGATACTCAAGGAAATTGGCTTCACGTATACTTCCCCCAATTTTATTTTAGTGAAGTCTTACAAATAAAATTGATTTCTCAAAAACACTAATTAAGTCATGCAAAATCTATGTTGCTCAGATCCTTCAAAATCCTTGCCACTCATGTCGACCCGACATGATTTGAGTGTGTGTGTGGGGTGTGGGATCCGCACTAGATTTAGTCAACCTAACTTGTGTACTTTGACTACGCTGCGGCAAAGAAGTATAGGTTGATTAGGTATTTGGTCTGATTTTGAGTTTATCATATATATAATTACAATAAAGCACCAGAACACTTTGCTATTATAGGAGATACACTTAGAATAAAATATTGAGTTTACAAAAGAATTTAATTGTACTAGCTTTAGTTTACTAACTTTAATTAATTGTCAAAATACATTGATGTCGTACATTTATTCTCTATATCTTAACACTCATACCCATACTCCTATCTGTATCCCCGAATTTCTAAGATTTAGTTTAGGTGATGACGAATCCAACTTCTAGATCTGCACCCGTGTTGGGTGCCCACATGCGTATCACAGCAACATAGTGCAAAATCATACATGCAAAAGAGGCCATTACCATAACTAGATTCATTTCCTATATGCCATCTAATTCAAACTAGGATTTCATATGCATCACTTTTCAGACCTATAACATAAGAAATGGTTAAAAGTTTACCATAGATACAGCTGCATGAGTTATCTGCAATACGTCTATGCAGGCGACAGCACATCCATCTGGAAAAATATAGGTTAACCATAACAGTGGAAACCACTTTTCACTATTAACATCAGAGCTGGAAAATGTAGAAAATGTCAAGCAAAAGCTCACCTCTATCTAGAACAGGAAGGTGTAGAAACTTCCCATCATGCATTATATGCAGCGCTTCAAGTATCGTTGTCTCTAATGTTGCGCATTCAGGGTTTGAGGTCATTACCTTTAAATAAGACTAGGTTTCAGTAAAAACATTTTTCCTTGGATAAGAGACATTCGGGTAAAGAGAACCAAAAAAGAAATTTTGGTGAATAATCCTGCATATTCTCGAATGCTATCAGTTCCAAGATGTAGACCAAAAGGACATTTCCTCTCCACGGCTATTCAAGTTAAGAAGATGTGAAAGCGTGTTTATCTCTATAGGAAGGGTGTGTTCCGAGGTGTGAAGTGGGACAAGGAATATAACAGTTGGACTTCTGAATAAACTGAACATTTGACAAAGTCCAAAGAGTACAACAACATACCCAGTGTAATCCCACAGGTGGGGTCTGGGAAGGGTAGAGTGTACACGGACCTTACCCCTACCTCGTAGAGATAGAGAGGTTGTTACAGATAGACCCTCGGCTTAAATAAAGCATTTCAAAGCAGTATGAAAAGGGGAATACAGAAATGGAAGCCGTAACAACAACAAAATAGCGCATACCGGAAAGCAGTACATAGCATTCCGAAGAAAGAACGGTAACAACAACGAAATAATGCAATAACCGAAGCACACACAGTCCAACGAGTACAAGGCGAAAATAAGCTGTTCAATAAAGTCCAGCAATGAAGACTACCATGTAGATGGAGCACTGAAGTGAGCTTCCAAAAACAAGTTCAGCTGCCAATGATGAACTTGAATGAGCACCTCAGGATTTCCACGAGAAGGATGCTCAGTGTTAATTAAAGAATTACATGTCAGTTTCAGATCCAGCATCCTTCTAATGTTTAAGCATGCATCAACAAGCCATATACAAAAGTACCAAATAACATCATGTTATTTCCTCAACTACCAGGTCACCTATTTAACAATGGAATAGATCCTAGAGTGCTTTAATAATAATGCAGTATTTAGGGACTTGTCCCCTCCCATTTTTACCTGAGAGACATAACTGCACTTCACCATGATCCTAATGTTTCATATCCCTGCCACAACACCACCTTCCCCGATGCGTGAACTTGGCAAGATCAGCTAAAACTTTCTATTAGTAATCATCGACATCAATTCTGACCACAGTTTTACAAATTTTCTTTTCTGCTTCTCCAAGGTATAAACACCAACCTTGAAGATCTCATGAATTGAACTTTTACACCAAACACATGACTATATAGTTTCAATGAGGGTTACTTTCTTGGTCCTCAAATGTTGTTAACTTTCTGCTGGAGAAGCACACACATAAATTACAAATGCAGCAAGAATTCAAAGAAAGGTAAAAGATAAACGGAGAAGGCTGGATTCACCAATATGTGAGACTAAATACATAAAGGAAATAGGGTTTGAATTTGCAGAAGAGGGGTGACCCATTAGATGCTTTGACGTTTACCGAGCAAGAGATTGAGGAATTGAGAAATGATGAAGAGAAAGATACTGGGTGACAAACTATAATGTGCGATAAATTGAATTAAGAATGCTGCTCTTCCTTGTAGTTCACGAGTATCTTGTTTTCTGTCATAAATTGCTACTAATAAATAAATAAATAGTTTAGCAAGGCATCAGAAAAACTAAAAGATAGGTTCAGCTACAAAGAGGAATGCTTATTTTCAAAATCATCCCTTTAAGCTAAATTGTCACACAAAATAGCATAAAAGAGCATGAAAGTATGGCACAACTATAACATGCAACCTCATGTCTACACATCAGTCAAAAGTTAAGGAAATGGTTACACACACAAGCGCACGCACATAATATATTTTGTGGTTATCAACGATTAAATTTGGTTATGTCTTGTTTTTAGAAAAATCAGGTTATCCATACATCATCTATTAAAATATTTACCTCATGTCTACACATCAGTCAAAAGTTAAGGAAATGGTTACACGAGAGTGCGCGCACACAATATATTTTGTGGTTATCAACTATTACATTTGGTTATATCTTGTTTTTAGCAAAATCACGTTATCCATACATCATCCATTAAAATATTTATCACTAATTAGTGTTGTTTGTTCTCTTGCAGCTAAGCTTCAACTCAGTAAGTAGATATAGATTATTGATAAGTTAGAATTTTTCCAACTTATCCATATACTTTTCTGACGTTTTAGAGTCTTTGGATATGATTTTTGGCCAAAACGTACGTAAAATTACTTACTTTCAGGTTTTGATAGGATGAGTATCAAAAAGAGTCTAAAGAGCTAAAAGGAGCAAGGAGATGCAAATTGAGGAGCTTTGGACCCTAAAATAAAGAAGCAAGAATATGAAGGGAGAAGTGCAACCCGCACTTTATTGTGCAGTGACGTACTTGCGGCAGAAGTTTATAATTCATATATCAAAAATTATACCAGGTAAGGCAGAAAAGTGTGAAGCTGAAAAGAAGTCAAGTGCAGACCCGCACATTATTAGGCGGCTTCCCATTTGCAAGAACAACTGAAGCTGGAATCTCCAAGTAGAAGTGCTGAACTTGGTTGAAGCACAAAGTTGTGGCACCTTATTGTGCGGTTCCGCACTTCGATGGCAGATAAATTGAAGGAACTAAAGTCTCAAAGTGCAATCACACTTTATTATGCGGCCTCCACCAAGCAGGAAGTGCAAAGATGAAGACTAAGAGACTGGTTAAGATGGGCTTATAACTTACGGTTTATAAGCACAAGCCATAAGTTAGGAATCCTAATTTATGGCTTTTGGCTTATTTTTGTTATTTTGGCTTAAGAACAAGTGCTTAAGAGCACATTTTTATCTTACTCAAACACTACAAAAGTGCTTAAAAGCACCTAAATAAGCCAATCCAAACAGGCTCTAAGTTGTGCAGTCAGCACTTCTCACCTGTAGGGTCAATTTAGTCAGATTTTTACCAAATTTATTAGAGACTTTAAATAACTATTTTAGGTTTATTTTAATAATGTAGGGTCCGGGCCAGCTTGCGCACCTCGACTTAGGGAGTGCAAACTTTGGTATATACAGACTTACCGTACCAAAACTGAAATTTTGGTACCACGGTTTCGGTATTATAGTATTTGGTATGCATATTAAGAGTTTGTTATTCAGTACGGTTTCACTATTTACAAAAGAATACCGAAATATCGAATATCCTACCATATTTAATTACACATACAGCCAATATATTTAATATTATTATATAAGCAAAAATAATTTTCTAATCTAAATATAAGCTAATAAAAGGTCTAAAATCCAAAATTTAATTGATCAGAAATATTAAAGACTTATAGTATAATTATATATTTGATTAGAACTAACAAACATTTATAATTTAAAATACTCCCTCCGTTTCAAAATGTTTGACTGATTTTGACTAGGCACGGAGATTAAGGAAGAGTTTTGAATATTATGGTTGTTAACTCATTTAACCTTGTGGTCTTTAACATGCCATGTGGAAACAACAACAACATACCCATAGAAATCCCACAACATGGGGTGTGGGGAGGGTAGAGTGTACGCAGACCTTACCCCTACCAAGGTGGAAAGTTGAAATTAAAGAGTTACCAACAAAAGGAAAGAGAAGTTCTTTTTTAAACGGACTAAAAAGAAAAATAAGAAAAACATTATAAAACGGAGGGAGTAATAAAATAGTACTACTACAATCAAATCACTTCAAAGATGAAGACTAAGAGCCTGGTTAAGATGGGCTTATAACTTACGGTTTATAAGCATAAGCCATAAGTTTGGCTTATTTTTGTTATTATTTTCTTAAAAACAAGTGCTTAAGAGCACTTTTTTATCTTACCCAAACCCTACTAAAGTGCTTAAAAGAACCTAAATAAGCCAATCCAAACAGGCTCTAAGTTGTGCAGTCTGCACTTCTCACTTGTAGGGTCAATTTTGTCAGATTTTTAACAAATTTGTAATAGACTTTAAATAACTATTTCAGGTTTTGTTTTAATAACCGTGGCGTCCGCACAAGCTTGCGCGCACCTCAACTTAGAGAGTGCATACTTTGGTATATACCGACTTACCGTACCATACCGCGGTTTCGGTATTACAGTATTTGACATGCATATTAAGAATTTGTTATTCAGCACGGTTTCAGTATTTACAAAAAAGTACAGAAATATCGAATATTGAACCCTATTTAATTACACATACAATTAATATATTTAATATTACTATATAAATAAAAATAACTTTCTAATCTAAATATAAGCTAATAAAAGGTCTAAAATCCAAAATTTAATTGATCAGAAATATTAAAGACTTAAAATATAATTATAGATTTGATTAGAACTAACAAAAATTTATAATTTAAAATACTCCCTCCATTTCAAAATGTTTGACTGATTTTGACTACGGAGTAATAAAATAGTACTAGTACAAATCAAATCACTTCAAAGATGAAGACTGAGATCCTGGTTATGATGGGCTTATAACTTACGGTTTATAAGCATAAGCCACAAGTTAGGAATCCTAACTTATGGCTTTTGGCTTATTTTTGTTATTTTGTCTTAAGAGCACTTTTTTATCTTACTCAAACACTACAAAAGTGCTTAAAAGCACCTAAATAAGCCAATCCAAACAGGCTCTGAGTTGTGCAGTCTGCACTTCTGCACTTCTCACCTGTAAGGTCAATTTTGTTTTATCTTTACCAAATTTGTAAGACTTTAAATAACTATTTTAGGTTTATTTTAATAATTGTGGTGACGCGTCGTTCTGGTTTCGGAATTAGAACAACCTCTCCTTTACTGATATCCAAAGGAGGGCAGAGCTTGTCCGAACAAGCTTATGCGCACCTCGACTTAGGGAGTGCATACTTTGGTATATACCGACTTACCGTACCAAAACTAAAATTTTGGTACCACGATTTTGGTATGATAGTATGCATATTAAGAGTTTGTTATTCAGTACGATTTCGGTATTTACAAAAAATACCGAAATATCGAATATCGTACCATATTTAATTACACATACAATCAATATATTTAATATTATTATATAAAAAAGGCAGCCCGATGCACTAAGCTCCAGCTATGCGCGGGGTCCGAGAAAGGGACGGACCACAAGGGTCTATTGTACGCAGTCTTACCTCACATTTCTGCAAGAGGTTGTTTCCACGGCTTGAACCCATGACCTCCTGGTCACATGGCAGTAACTTTACCCATTACTCCAAGGCTCCCCTTCCTATTTAATATTATTATATAAATTAAAATAATTTTCTAATCTAGATATAAGCTAATAAAAGGTCTAATATCCAAAATTTAATTGATCAAAAATATTAAACACTTATAATATAATTATATATTTGATTAGAACTAACAAAAAATTATAATTTAAAATACTCCCTTCGTTTCAAAATGTTTATCTGGTTTTGACTTGGTACAAAGTTTAAGGACGATTTTTGAATATTATGGTTGTTAACTAAAGATATGTAGAATGTACTAAAATAGTCTTTAATATTGTGGTCTTAAACATTCCATGTGGAAAGAACAACATACCCAGTGAAATCTCACAACATGGGGTCTGGAGAGGGTAGAGTGTACGCAGACCTTACCCCTACCAAGGTGTAAAGTTGAAATTAAAGAGTTACCAACAAAAGGAAAGAGAAGTTCTTTTTTAAACGGACTAAAAAGAAAAGTAAGAAAATATCTTGAAACGGAGGGAGTACTAAAATAGTACTAGTACAAATCAAATCTCATTTAATACCATCTTGGGAATTGCCGCATCTTTGTTTAGACATCCAACTTAATCTTGGTTGTTTCTTTTACGATTTTCGTATAAGTAAACTTTATAGTAATAGCTTGTCTGGATTGAAATGCTTCAGACCCGATAAAAAAATGGGATCGCTTCTTATGGACTAGTTGAAAATGAATTCGATCTAGTTTTCAGTGATAATTAGTTAACGAAGTATAAGGTGTTGATATGATATAATTGAGTAACTCTGTCCACCTAGGCTTGGACATATGAAGAAAAATTACATAGAGGGTGTTTGGATTGACTTATTTTAACTTTTTAAGTGCTTATTGGCTTGTAAGCAGTTTTCTAGTTTTTGTGGTGTTTGGCAATGAAAAAAAATGCTTTTTAAGCACTTACTTTTAGGCATGAAAAGTACAAAAATAAGCCAAAAACCAAAAGTTCGGTATTACCAACTTATGACTTGTGGCTTTTAGCTTATAAGCTACTTTTTAAAAGCCAATTCAAACACCCTCATAGTGTTTTTGTCTCCACCGAGATTTGAACTTGAGACCCCATGATTCTCAACCCACTTCATTGACCACTAGACCACAACCTTGGGTGCAACTATTTTTAGGTTATTTTAGGTTATCTTTCAACATTGAGAGTTGAATACAACAACTTCAACCTATTTTGGAAGGATTTGGGGGATCCTCATTGTGTTTGGATTTTCTTACCTTTTTACTTAATAATGTTTATTAGTTTAATTTCCTTTGTAATTTCTGTTTTTTTACTAGGGTTGTAAACTAACCCTAAGTTGCGAACTTGATAGATTAATGTATACAAGATTGTTTATGATTAGATTCAAATATTATTAGTTATGTTCTTGCTTATATTTCAAATTAGTGGTTGCAAATATTCATTTATGCCCTAAATATCTTGATTTTCACTGGAGGAGGGAGAATCAGAATTGGGCAAATTAACTAACAAGGAATTAGACTAATTGAGAGGTCATAAATTGATCATAATGCAATTATTTTGACTCGAAGGAGTTAAACTTGGCTTAGACCACTCAATATTGAGAAATATTGAGTGGGTAATTGAGTATTTGTTTCCCTAACATCCGTAACCACTAAAAGCTTGGCAAATTATATTTGTTAGCTTTACATCTAGGTTAGGTATACAATCGTATGCTTTTTTATCAGTTGAGTACTACAACATAGTTAAATTTCCGTACTCAAGTGTTTGATTAATTTTTATTAATCTTAATTTAGAAGTTTTGATACATTCCAACAGTTTAAGAGGATAAATTAAGTTTGCTAGAGCACACATAATACCCAAAAGTCTCTCAAACTCCTATAGGTCTGATATTTGATTTTGCGAGTCATTATATCTGCTCGACCGTCAACCGCTTTACACCTAAAAGGAATAATTTGAGCGTATTAGTTATCATACATCCAAGTCCCTGGTTTCTAAATAGAAGCCAAACCCAAAGCAGATGACAAGTAAAATATGCAAAGGATAGAGTGCTACCATTCTAAATAGAATTGCACCATTGAGAGCAATCCCACATACAAATGCTTAAGGATATTTTACTAATCTACAAACTGAACACTATTTGAATAACAACGATTGTTTCAACGCTTAAAGTGATAAAACAATGCGAAGCAAGGGGTTGTCACTTCACAAAAGTGTACTCTTCAGACAATGGGTGCAAAGTGATCCCGGAGTGATGGGGTTGATTCTTTGAGTTTCAATTTTAAAATGAAAAAGTAGAAGGGGGAAGAAGGTGACCTTTGCATGGAATTTTAAAACCTATCTAGGCGTATGCTTTAATGTTCCCTTTGTTATTCTTATCTTCTTGGCCTTCTAGATTTTGTGCTACCTGTTCTAAAACTACTTGTATTTCTCAACTTCTTTGTATTTAATGTCTTCCGAGTAGAGAGAACACCGCTTTACTTTTCACGGGAAAGGCGGTTATTGCCATCAGAAGACTTTGGTTGGCTAAGGAGAAAGGGTCTTTGTTGGCATCTTTAATTCACAGGCACAGGAGGTCAAATTCCGATTGTTGTGAAAGTTACTGAATGAATATATTTTATTCTAATTCGATCTAAGAAGAAAAAAATCATGCTCTGTAGGATTTGAACCTACGACATCGGGTTACTAAAAGTCTATATAAGATATAGAAGGCAAAATAGGAGAAAATCAAATAAATAAAGGAAAAGAAGAAGGCCCTCTCCAACTTTATAGTCAAGCAAGTGGCTTTCACTCCTCTCTTTCCTTATAGTCAAGAGAGTTGCTTCGCTCCTTTCCTTTATTTTCTCAATCAAATGACTTTCATTTTTTCTTCCAGTATGCAAGCCCTCTTATTGGACGAGCGACCGGGCCTGATGAGATCCCAGTTGAATTTTGGAAAAGCGCAGGATTGGAGTGGCTGACGGAGTAGTTTAACGTCATTTTTAAGACGGCGAGGATGTCCGAAGAATGGAGGTGGAGTACAATGATTCCTCTGTACAAAAACAAATGTGATATTCAGAGTTGCAACAACTATAGGGTATCAAGCTGCTAAGCCACACTATGAAAGTTTGGGAAAGAGTTGTAGAGATGAGGGTGAGAAGTGGCGTGTCTATCTCCGAGAATCGGTTTGGATTCATGTCGGGCGTTCGACTACAGAAGTCATTCATCTTATTAGGAGGTTGGTGATACGATACGGTATGACACAAGGGTGATTATGAGAGCTAGGTTTCACAGTGGAACTCGGCTTCAAACCAATGATGATCCATGGAGCATATTCACCATATTTGAGGAGCTTCAAGGGGTCTCAAACGGATATCTTCACACCTCACACCCCTTGATGATGAAGGATAAGCCTTTGAAGGCCATTGAAGACCTATGTGTGAAGATGATCAGGCAATGGGAAATAGCATGGAAGGAACAAGACAAACTCACTCAAGTTCCTTCGCCCGAGACTATACCGAGGAGCTCCAAGCCATATGAGTCATGTTCATGCAAGGAGCAGCCTTGGAGATCCTTGAGGGATTCAACTTGGTTGAAGAAGAGAAGCATGAGATTGGATGAAGATGTCAAGACCGGGAAGTGGTTATTTATGCAAAGAGGCCATTCTTTAAAGACAAAGCCATCATTCCTTGAAAAGACCACCAAACAAGGCCCTTACTTCATTAAGGGCATAATTGTAATAGTTTAGTAGTCTTCTTAGCCTAAGTAGTATAAATACTACATTTGTTATTTTATTACTTAATTTTTGGATGAATATTGATTGAGAGTGATTCTCTAGTATCTAGGTTCTAGATTGTAGTGTAGTGTAGTGCTCCTAGAGAGTGTAGGGTTAGTCTTAATATCTTCAATTGAACCTCTCTTTGAATGTATCCAAGTTGGTAATTCAAGCATAAGTTCAAGTTTCTTCTCCCTTGGTTTGTGATCAATTACTTGATTTCAATCCCTTCTTTCTTCTATTCTGACCTATATTTCTTCTATCAAACTTATCTTACTTTGTGTTATTTAATTCCGCATATTTGATTGTTATTTTCATACGTTCCCAAGTTGGATCGTATCAATTGGTGATAGGGAGAGGATGAGAGACTTGCATATGATTTTCATCGACCTAGAGAAGGCATACGACAAAGTCCATAGGGAGGTTCAATGGAGATGTTTGGAGGTTAGAGATGTACTTGTGGCATACACTAGGGCAATCAAGGATACGTATGATGGAGCCAAGACCTGGGTACGGACAGGAGGAAGAGACTCGGAGCACTTTCCAATGATGATAGGGTTGCACCATGGATCATCTCTAGCACTTTCCAATGATGATAGGGCTGCACTATGGATCATCTCTTAGCCCATTCCTATTTGTCTTGGTGATGGATGGACTGACGCGACAAATCCAAGGGGAGGTGCCATGGTGTATGTTATTCGCAGATGACATAGTCTTGATTGATGAGACTCACATCGGAGTGAACACTAAGCGGGAGGTTTGGAGACAGACTCTAGAGTCTAAAGGGTTCAGGCTGAGTAGGACCAAGACAAAATACTTGGAGTGCAAGTTCAGTAACGGGAGCGACCTTGGGTCAAACGTGGGTGAGAAGGCTTGGTACTCGGGTCATTCCAAAGAAAGGGAGCTTCAAGTACCTTGGATCTATTATCCAAGAGAATGGAGAGATTGATGACGATGTCACACATCGTATTGGGGCAGGGCGGATGAAATAAAAGCTCGCATTTGGAGTTTTGTGCGATAAAAAGATTCCGCCGAAACTTAAAGGCAAGTTCTATAGGGTGGTGATTAGACCGACTATGTTTTATGGGGCGGAGTGTTGACCGGTCAAGACTTCACAAAGTTGCGGAGATGAGGATGTTAAGATGGATGTGTGGGCACACAAGAAGAGATAGAATTAGAAATGATGATATCCACGACAGAGTGGGAGTGGCCTCGGTAGAGAATAAGATGCGGGAAGCGAAGTTGAGATGGTTCGAGCACGTGCAGAGGAGAGACACAAATGCCCCAGTGCGGAGGTGTGAGAGGTTGGCTATGGACGGGTACAAGAGGGGTAAAGGTAGGTCGAGGAAGTATTGGGGAGAGGTGATTAGACGGAATATGGCGACACGTATTAGGGTAGAAGGGTAGCAAGTAGTCCAGCATAGTCCTACCTACGCTTACAAACTGATAGTGGTAGTATTATTATTGTAAGCTTACTTAGCCTATCATACTAGTAGACACATCATTTTCTTATAATCCCTTGTCGTTTGATTTATGCTGCTATGTGTATTTTGTCTTACTTGCATTAGTTATTGCTTTCTTTTACTGCCTCTTCTTTTTCAGAATTCGCTAACATGACTTACTCACTTTATTTGTCCTACTTTGCTTGGGCTTGTGCTTTGTCTTGAGCCGAGTGTCTCGGAAATAGCCATTCTACCTACCAAGGTAGAGGTAAGGTTTGCGTACACTCTACCCTCCCAGGCCCCACATTGTGGGATTTCACTGGGTATGTTGTTGTTGTGTTGTTGTATGCAAGCCCTCTTACTCTGCTACTTCTAATCTTTAACTTCTCTTTTGCATCACTCTTCTAGTTTTATTTTTTGTGATTGCAGTTATCTTTTAATGGTTCTCATTGAAACTTTATTCTAATAATATCATCATTATTAAATATTAGATACTAAGACAAGTAATTTTAGTTGCACTTGATTATTGTAAGTACTTTAATCTATTTACAGTCGGTAGTATTTTTTTTACAGTCAGTAGTATTTAACTTTCGGTAAAGTGTGTGCTTCACTTCTCACTTTTGATTCTAAACCTCGCGGATTTTCTCACTTTTTTGCACTTTTTGCTTTTAAACGAAGTAACAGAAAATATTTGGAACTCTCATTGGAATTAAGACAGCTAGAGATAAGGAGAAAACAAAACCTTTTCCACCAGTGTCAGCTCAGGGGATAGATTTTGTGCTACAACACGCATAAGAATATCTTTTGAGCTGCATCACAATACCAGGATGCATCTATTAGCTATGCACTACATAATTGCCAAGTGCTTGTCATGAGAAGATAATAACATTAGTAGATGTACATAGAATTGGAGCATGTTGAGGAAAAGTAAATACGTCAATATCCCCTGAATTTTGTTTTCAACAGTGATTAAAGCTGAGTTGACCCGTAATTCTCGCATCTTCTTAGCAGCAACATACACAGGATCTGAGGGGCATACTATTGCCATCCTGATGACATAACAAGATTCAAATCAGGCTCTAAAAGTCAATCTGAACACATTCTTTTCAAATTTAAGAGGTGGCAGGAATGTTAAACTATACTTGGTATTTTCAGAAACAATGGCTGACAAAAAGGGCTTGAACATCCGCTCCCGCAGTGTTTCTATAAATGCAGATGGAGCTGAAACAGAGTGTAGAAACCATAAGGCGGTGGATTACCATACTTCGGACGTATAAGTTTATTATGAGCTCAAAGTAATCAGGAACAATCTGCAGTAAGCAACAAATTAATAGGAATGCAAATTGACCAAGCATCATGTGTAGACAGCTTATATCGCTTGTATATGTTAGCTAGCAAACTTGGATCTATGTCTACCTACTGATCAACTTTGTCCCAAAGTCATACACATTCAACTCTACATCTCCATTCACTGGTAATGGCCTTTGTAAGGCCAAAAAAGTCCACGAAAAGCATATCACAAACATTAATATAGCATTTGGCCGCAGACCTTAAGTTAAGAGATGTATCAATCATAACTCTCTACCAAATAGCACTTGAAATGTAATGGCAATCTCTAGCACATTCTAATAAAAAACTTTAACATTAAAAAAAAGAAAGTGAATATACACAGTGTGTTCCAAAATTGCGCTCTCTTAAGTATCCCTTGCTATCTACTACTTAGCAACTCTCCTACAATAAATATAGATCTGAACACAGGATACAAATTTGTTTGATATGCTCCCAAATCTTGCTTTCGTCTAGTAAAAGCTAGAATTTTCAGCTAAGCATCTGAAGAGTGATCCTGATTACCCATCCATGACAGGCAACAGTTAACAACGGAAATTGTGAGTCTGGTCAGAGCTGACATACCACAGGGGAGAATGAAAAAAAATATTACTGTGCATAGCGAAAATCAATAGAGGCTTTTAGAGACGACGCATAATTTTAACTTTTGGTACATGATCACAGCAACTAAAACTTTCACGAAGCAGTACTAACCCGAGAAGTTGTTTCCCCACTGTCGTTCAACTCCTTCAACAGCCGCAGCAATTGCACTTCCCTGTTCTGCAGCCTTCTCCATCCTTGATATAGCATCAAAAAGGCATTTTGTAATATCCAGCAATGCTATAACTTCACCATTTTCCACAACAGGAAGATGGCGGAATTTACCTGTTGAAATGAGAAAAACAAGACTATTAAAATCAGAAAGAAAAATAAGTGTCTTATCAGATTAATCAAGGTAGAAGTTTGTGAATAAACACTGAATGTAGGATCTAAAAGTTCTATTAGGAAAAAGAAATACTAGTGTTAATGATCTAGGAGGTTTAATACCAGATCAACGTGTATATCTCAAGTACAAGAGAAGTCTAACAAGCAGCTTCCAATTTCATAAACTAAAGCAATATGCTCCGTCCTGAGCCAGTTCCAACTGCTACTTTACAATTTCCATGCTAGTCACAGGAATGAAAAAGGCAATACTAATCCCGCTAAATTAATTCTAAAATAATCCATTGTTGGAACTACGCCTGGATGTATGAACATTTGACTGAAAATCGGAATATAACATGTCAAAAAAGGACACCTTGCACCATCTTCTGAAGGGCTTCAATAGCCAATGAATCTGCAGTCACAAAAATGGGATTCCTGGTCATGACCTTCGAAATAATTGTCTGCTCAGGCCTCAACTCCTCAGCAATAACCCGAGTTGCAATATCCTACAGAGAAATCCGAATTTAAAAAATTAATAAGACAAGAAAGCGAGAAACAACTAATTTCCAATGCTTCTATAAGTGTCCTTAGTTTTACTTTAATAAATGTACCTTCCCTGTGAGTTGTCACTTTCCTTCATTTTAATAGCCAAACAACTCCCTAGTCGACTCATAGATAAGGGAAGAATAGCCTTATCGTGAAGTTGGGGGTTCTTGTCACCAAGGAAAAAACAGGACAAAGACACTATGGGGCATCTGGGTTGTGAATTTGGGGAGAGGTGCGGTTTACCATATCTAGAGGAAAATACTAAAAATAAATAAATGAAAAAACAACAATAACAACCTCCTCTTCTACTTATCTATTTGTTTGGTCTCGTTGAACACTATTCATTAAATGTTAATTATACAACACTCCCTGATTGATAGAACGGATATTTTCGTCCTTCTTGAACTAACCATTTTAGTGTTAAGTTCTTCAGAGATACATAAACCCTAGAATTTAAAAATCATTTACAAAACTCAGTACTCCGGACATATGAAATCATGCACTAAAGCAATAACATAAAATAAAAGAATTTTTTTAAAAAAAAAAAAAAAAGCGCAAGAAAATGATCATTTTCAGAAGACCTTGTCAGTTACTATGCCAGAGAGCAAGGCATTTGCGTCAGTAAGTAGAACTAACCATTTTAGTGTGAAGTTCTTCAGAGATACATAAACCCTAGAATTTAAAAATCATTTACAAAAAGCAGTACACCGGACAATGAAATCATGCACTAAAGCAATAACATAAAATAAAAGAAATTAAAAAAAAAAAGGAGAGCAAGAAAATGATCATTTTCAGAAGACCTTGTCAGTTACTATGCCAGAGAGCAAGGCATTTGCGTCAGTCAGTAGAACAGCATCAATTCGTCTCGCTGCCATCCGCCGACATGCCTCAGACACGGTGGTCCCCTCTGGAATTGTCAGTGCCTTCGATAACCTCAGCTTCTTCACTGTTCTCTCCCCAGCAACAGACCTAAAACCACATATGAGAGGATCCAGATGCATAAAACGTATCGACCACCATGGCCCACACTAATATTATGTTAATTATATCATTCCCTCCTACAGACATGCCAAACAACTGTTTTTTGTTACTCAAAGTTCTCTTTCAAATTTGGAAAGGTAAATTATTAAAACAGTACCAAGAAGGTACTAGAGAAAGTATAAAAGGGCAGAATTTACCGTTTCCCTATTGACTCAGAGAGTCAAAAAGATCCAAAAACTGTATCATGCCATCTAAAATGCTGCACTTACAACAAAGAATAAGATTTTGTAAACATTTAAGCTCTACAAAAGAAATATGCTCTACCCTTCATTCAAAGCATCTCATGTTTCTTTCGAGCCACATAGTTCAAACGCTGCACGTGTATTTGACTCAGATTATGTATGTACCTTCATCTAAGTCGCCCTTGCACTCGCAGCCCCAGATTTTGGGGCTGTATTTACATTTTTTTCCCGCACTTACAGCTATTGAGACACCTTTATGACCTGTAATTATTTCTTATGCTTTACTTTATGCATGTAGTTACTGGAAACTGGTTAAAATGGAATTTGGTTCGCCTACCGGGTTGAGGTGTAGGTGTCATCACGACTTAGGGGATTTTGGGTCGTAAGAGCCTTGGAGTAACTGGTAAAGTTGTTGTCTTGTGACCAGGAGGTCACGGGTTCAAGCCGTGGAAACAGTGTCTTGGACCCTTGTGGTCCAACCCTTCCCCGAACCCCGCGCATAGTAAGAGCTTAGTGCACCGGGCTTCCCTTTTAACATTATTGGACAATTACGATACCTTCCTGCTTCTATCGCTTCGTCCTTCTGGACTCCTCGCCATAGTTGATACTAAATTCAACCAGCTTCAATTCACTTTGAAGCCTTTGCTTGGACGGACTATTAGAGGAGCCAGCTTTTAGAACTTTTTCATTTATCAATTCGCAGCAATAAATTCAACATCTTCGACCTTTAGTGATTACACCAAGTTGTTTGCATATTCTTAATGTGTTTCTTCTTATCCACTTTGACCCTTCACTCTGATTAAGTCTATCTTGAAGACTAACAGTTGGGTCTTCGTGCCATGCAGTATATGGTTATCAACTGCATGGTCTTGAAATAGATCTTTAGAGATGCTTTGAGTAATATCATCCTGAAAATTCTTGCTGACACAGTCATCAACAGTAACTCACACCCAAATTATCTTGTACATATTCAGAATTAGAGCCTGTTTGGATTGGCTTATTTTAGGTGCTTACAACAACATACCCAGTGAAATCCGACCACGTGGGGTCTGAGGAGGGTAGAGTGTACGCAGACCTTACCTCTACTTTGGTAGGTAGAGCGGTCATCGTCCTGTCATTAACCCTCCTAACATCTACCACCTAATACCTTAGCTCACTGTCTATCAAAATTTCTACCATAACTTATTTTAGGTGCTTCTAAGCCAAAATAGCTTTTAAGCACTTTTCTAGTGTTTGGGTAAGGCTGCTTTTAAGCACTTGTTCTTAAGACAAAAGAACAAAAATAAGCCAAAAGCCATAAGTTAGGATTCCTAACTAGTGGCTTATGCTTACAGGCCATAAAATATTAATTTTTTGAGAAGGAAACAGGCCATAAATAATTTTTTGAGAAGGAAACAGGCCATAAATAAATTTTTTTAGAAGGAAACAGGCCATAAACTATAAGCCCATCCAAGCAGGCTCTTTTCTGGCCCATGAGGATTTTTCCCCGCAAGAATCAACATTAACCAGCTCTCTAAAGAATAAATCTCTTCGGTATTCCGTAGCTTGGGCATAGACTTGTGTTTGAGATTGTTCGAACAAATTTCTCATCTAAAGTATTGGTTGGCTTCGATCTCTACTTACTGACAAAAGGATCACTAGATGAGCTCGAAGTTACATAAAATGGTCTTGGGTATTCAACTAGGGTCCAAGCATTTCAACCTAAAGATAACTTTATTTTTATAGGTCGATTTGTTGTTCGATCTAATTTCCACTGAAATTTAGGCCCCTTGTATATCCCTTTTGATTTATAACTCCTTTACCACCACTAGGCCATCAAATATTTTTAATTTTGAATTACGCATGCTTATCCCGAGTGATGAAGATGTATCAGAAATATGCGATGCAAGAACACCATTTTCAATATGTACTTGTCTTTTAGTCTTGTATTTTCTGACCATCTACTCGCAAACTATGATCAACTTCTCAAATTTCACTAAGACTGAAAGTATGAAGATAAGGTCATCCACCAAGAGTTTCACAATCATTAAAAACTTAACATTGAGAAAATGGACACATTCTAGCCCATATCTTATGTGTTCTATACCATGTGTCATCTTCGAGCTCCAAATAACCACCAAATCTATCTTCCATCTATTTGAAGATACTCATCAACCACAAATGTATAGGAAAATTGATCAATTAAATCCAAAATGAGTAGGTCTCCAATTTTTTCAATGACAAGTAGTGACCGATGACTACCACTTCAGGTTCAACATGAGTTTGTTAAGCAATCAACTCCCCCTTTAATCCACTCTGCTTCATTTCTAGAAAGGAACTCAAACATGAAGTAAATTCCATTTAGCTCCTTGACATTCACCCTTGCTGAATATTTTCAACCCATTGTTGAACCTTTAGACGACTTAGGATAATGGTGGTGTCACTCCAAATGTCTAATTATGCATGTACAGATAATCTACTCTAGCCTTCACATAGAGCTTTTGTCAATTAGGAACAATAATTATATTTCAAAAATAAAAAGATTACGCAAGAAGAGGAGAAGAAGAAGGATAATATATTCAATTGTAACACTGCATATAAATAATGCTAACGAGAGAAAGTTAATAGCCATTAAACTTGCACAATCCACAACCCTTGTCCAACCAAAATATTAATATTGTCATTGTGCCAACCTTTAACCTGAACTACTTAAGCATAGCTCTAATTTCTTTGATTTTTCACCATGAACAATACCTTTCTTGACATCTTTAGAATAATTATTACAAACTTTTCTCCTACCCTCTTATGAGTGTTCTTAAAGGCTCGCTTAAACTATTCTGTATCTTATTGTAACCCCTTTGGGAAAGGGTTGACTTTCACAATATGCCAAACTTGTATATGAAAATCAGAGAAAAAGCGAGAATCACATAAAACATACAAAAGAAAGAGATATTTGTGGCTTACGAGTGAGGTGGAGAAGAGGGCTTGATCTGGCTAGTAGCATTGTTGGCATTCTCAGATTGATGATTGGCAGATTTCTTCAAAGTTGAAATGTTTCGTTTTTGTACCAAACTATTGCGCCTAGGCGCTGGAGGCACTTGACTACTCATATTTCCAGAAATTATGCCAAAACACACATAATGATGAACACAGCCAAAATGGAAAGAAATTTTTTTATTTTCAGGGAATATTTCTAAGCAGGCAATAAGGCATCTAAGGAGGAAAATTGGGTCTTTGTCGTCGAAGGCGCAAATCAGTTTTCTGGATTTGTTAAAACCAAGAAAGAATTGAGAAGGGGTTTGGGAGGTGGGGAAGATTTGGGCGTCGCCTAACCCAAACCCTCTCTTCTCTTCTGCTCTCTTGATTTTCTTAACTTTCCTTTTCTCTTAGTTTCGTATTTGTAATTGTGAGTCATCATTTTTTAATTCAAATATCCCATTGAAAAATTATTTACAGTATTTATTTTCCTTTGATAAATTTGTCCTCTTATTAGCCATTACGATTTGGCCACTAATGCATCTCTGCCCAATTACATTCTCAAAAATAATATTTCCTCCGTTTTAAAAAAATTTAAGTTACAAATTTTAAAAAATAGCACTAAAGTAGTTTTTTTTATTATTCATTGGACATTTTTATAACTCACAAGTTCCTTGAGAAGTTGTCAGAATTAGTGCAATTAAAATTGTCTTTTAGATTTATATTTTTAGTGGTACTTTTAATAAGACCAAGATTGGCTATTAATTATTTTAGGCCCTGCAAAACCCTTCTCTTTTTGCTTTCTTCTTTCATTTCCTCAAAATATTATACTCGTTTTCTTCCTCTATTGGCTAATTCAATCAAGTAAATTAATCTTTTCATATATTTTTAAGCTTTTCTCTACTTAAATTGTGATTGATTTTTATATTTTTTCTAATTCAATGAATGTTTACCAAATTGTCATACACATATTAATAAACCAAAAACGTGCCAATTTATGAGCTACTGAACTAAAAAGCTCTTTCATGGAAATACCAACATAATCGTTTTGTTAAATTCAATTCAAGAAAAGATATCATAGATATCCCTTATAGTTTATCCTACAATAGTATTAAACCAAAAAGGCAAAATAAATTCATTTTGGGTTTTACTAAAATAGGTAGAAGAGCAAGGAGGGTATTGAGAGAATGGGATTAGTGTTGTAGGTTCCACCGCCTTTACCTGTCCAAACAGTTTTGTGCATGTGTGGACTTCAGGACCTTTTTTAGGCATTTATAAGTGTCCTCAAACTTTGCAAAATTTAACAAAAAGCATGATTCATGAATACCAAGGGCAAAGCTGTCGGATATGGCAAGTGTCTCCAACATCTCTCCTGTTGCTTTTCAGAATATAAATTATCCTTCAACATTTCAATATTTACCAAAAGAATCAGATTATTTCGTTTTGAATGAAATGACCAAATAGCCCATGAAATGCCTAAGCAGGCATGACGATGATACATGCAGCTTAAGCAGTTCAACTGCTGCTTCTATATTAAGAGAATAACGGAGTAAAGGTTGTAATAAACACACAGGCCTGCATAATTTAAATCATGGCAAAATTGGATCCTTTCAGAGTATTCAGGTAATATATATTTTTGATTTATATTTACTTGAACCATTTTTTAAAAAATTGATATGATGTTAATTTATAAGTTCTGGTGAATTTTTTTTTAGAATCTTCTTTTGATAATGTAATTCGTCCTTTAAACTTTAGTTAATTCGGATTATTATGGGCTTTTGACTCCTTTTCGTTTTTTTGGTTGCATGTTTGGAGCATAGACACGGCTTGTAAAAACAGTATGATGATATTTATTTGATGTTTTTTTTTTCGTTTGACCAAGAATTTTAGGTGATTGACTGATTGTGCTATAATTTTCATCCGCGAAGCACCCGATTCACCCGTGGATCGGAGGTGGATGAATAAAAAATAGGGTGATGAATGGGTCGAGTGGTGGATGGATGGTTTGCGGGTGGAGGCGGATTGAGCTCCACCCGATCCACCTCCAATCCATTGCGAGCCCTAATGACAAGCAAGAAAATTTACATAGTCACGTGAAAATTGGTGGTTATGAATTTTTGACTTCTTGCTTTAAAGGTCAAAAATCACAATTTATCAAATTTATGGCTTGTTTGGTACGAGGGATAGAAATAGACAAGAATGTTTCATTTGAGATAGAGAAAATGATCAACATAGTCCTTAATGTATGTATATTGGTTACATTTGGTCCTTAACATATAAATATGATTAAAATGGCCCTTAATGTATTTAAAAATAATCAATTTAGTCCTAGCCGAGGGACTATCAAAAAATAATCTATTTCCCTCACATAAAGTAGAGATAAAGTCTGCATACAACTCAGTCTCCCCAGAACCCACTTGTGGAATCTCATCAGGTATATTGTTTTGTTGGTCCTAAGCCGCAAGTAAAGACAATAACTACTTTTGTTGTAAAAATAAATGGAGGTACTCGGCATGTACGCTTCATGTGAACTATAAATCAACAACACAAAGGTACCTTCTTGTATCGTTCAACACGATTTCAATCCATATCAAAATCTCTGACACTTAAAAAGAGCAATACACTTGAAAAGAGCTCTGGATAAACTTTCAATATAGGGATAAAGCTCGAAGAAAATTATAATTATATGTAAATATATTCAATGGTATATGGAAAGAGAAGCCTACAATGTCTTTGATTGAGCTAAGTAGATTGTATATGGAGGAAAATATCGAGGGCCTCAATTTATTTTAACATTAAAACTAACAATTATCTTCATTTATATGGCTTAGGACCAAACCAATCACTTTTTGAAAAACATCAAGGACTAAAGGGAACCAAAGCTCATACCAGAGCTGTCCCTAGGGCGGTCGAGGCGGCGGCGCCGCACAGGGCCCTCGGCCGGCGGGGCTTCCGCCCCAGAATTTTAATTTTTCTTTTATTGGTTTTCAAATATTAAGATATGTATTTAAAATGCCTCTAATCTTATTAGTGAGACTTGTAGTATAACAGTTGAGAGCTTCTTTCAAAAGTTCTTCCCAAGTGAGAAGTCGCGTGTTCGAATCCAATAAGTAGCGAAAAAATTTCTTTTTTTAAACACAAAATCAGATTTGGCCCCAAGTCGCCCCCCCCCCCCCTCCTCTTTTAAAAAAATTACCATTACATTAAATTAATTGTGTTTAGCTTTAGATTTTACATTACTTTTATTGGTAATGTATGTAATGGATGACTTGTATTTTACATGATTACATTAAATTTGGTTTGTCTTTTAAATCTAATGATAGTTTTTCTTTTAAATTTTTCATGTAATGATATTAAGGTATCTCTTTCGTAGCATTATTGTACTGAAATTGAAAACATTGAATCGAATGTAGTGTTTACTATACATTTATTTGATATTTTGATCAATATTTTTTTTAATATTGCCTATGGCTCATACATTAAAAGGACCATTTTGATAAATTTCTCCTAATATTCGCTTTGAAAAGGATTACGTATATGTAAGTTAAAACCCATTCCAACGGAGAGTCAGCCTCACCAAGTATCCGCTATTATTGATTCTTAACTACTTAATAATGCTATAAAGAGTCGTGCAATAATTGTAAGATACATGAGGGCATACTTACTTTTTCTCGTGAACTTCCTGTACAATGAATTTGGAACCTTTACTTCAAGTAAGCACTTAACAATCAATAGTACATCGCATGACTTTTAAAAAATATATATATATATATATACCTAATAAGTTCATGCCTAAGCACTTAACAAATGGTACCAAAAAATTTGTTATTCCAGCTTTGCAACTTCTTCTGCTATGCAATTATTCCATCTTGAATTCTACGGGTTTTTATGTTGTATAATACCTATCATTTCAATCTTCGACATTCCCATCCCTTGAGAAAAGAAATCGTTAATTTATAGGCGACCGACCCTGTCAGTATATTCGAAGTTGTTGAGTTTCAGAATCTTTGGGAGGGAGAGCCACAAGAAGGCAACTTCTTGAACAAGACCATATAGGGGGATGTCACTGTATCTGCAATGGTTCATCTGAGTCAATTAAGAAATCATCCATGCTAGCAAGGGACTTCAATTGCCAATTAATGGAAGCGATTGTCTTTTGGCACTCTGCAAATCGACTAGCTGCTATTGCCATTTCTTTATCCTGCCATGCACATTAACAGATGGATATAGATATGAGGAAACTGTACTGCAAAACGTTTACAATCGAAAAGAGACCTAAAATATCGGAATGTCTAGCATTTAATAAAAAATAAAAAGAAAGAGATACAATGTTTTACATATGCTCTCACCGTAGTGTAAAACATAAGGACTTCAGGAGAATTAAATCACAAAGCAATACAAAAACTTATTGCATGCAAGCTCAGAGAAATGTGCTTCTATCAATGATTGCTTATAATTTAATCCAGGTAAGCAGAAACCCTATGGATGATCTGAAAGTAAAACTGGGTATTAGTTGTCCTCAAGAACCTACTGAACAAAATGTCATTTTACCTTAGAAGTAACAGAAAACCTGAATAACTTATGATGCAGTCTTGCCTTTAAAAGAAAGAGGATAATTACAACCTTAATATGATTTAAGAGCTAGACAATAAAAGAGATGTTCTCACATTCATTCTTTATTGTTTTGAAACACCAAATGCAGCCTAAGCATATTCTGCATTAAGTAACCTTTTACTCCACCTTCAACACTAAACTTTCAAACATATCTTTTCAACATCCAAATCTCCTATAGTAATCATGTACAGTCACATCACATCCTAAAGTAATTGTTAAACAGTAGCAGTGCAGCAGTGGACTGGCCCAGCCCAGCAGAGGGCTCTCGGCCAGTAGGCCAGCAGTGGGCTTTCGGCCAAGCAGTGGCCCATTCTCCTGTGTATTGAGGACAAGACAATCTTCTATATATGGTATATATATTTGTAGTATATTGTAGTAAAGGTTACCTTAATTAGTGTTATACACTTACCATAATTGTAGAGTTAGAATTATGGTAGAATAAGGTTTTAGAAATAGAATAGGAATAGGATTCTTCTATTATGAAAATATTAACTTGTATATATAGTCTTTCAATTAATGAAAATAATCAAGGGAATTATTTCTTTCATGGTATCAAGAGACTAGGTTTTACAAAAAAAAAAAATTCTCTCCCTAAATTTTTTTGGACCCCCTCGGCCGAGACACCCTCCCCCTCCCCCCTCGGGTTTCTCTTCCAAAATTCGTCTTCCGCTCTCAAAAACCTCTCTTAAATTTCCCCTCCTTCTTTGTTCTTTAAATATGTCTAAGAACAACTTTCACCCTGCCCTCACAGTTTCCAATATCAAGCTCAGTGTCCCTATTGTCCTTGAGATGGAAAACGTTCAATATGCAACGTGGGCGGAGTTGTTTAAAATTCACGCTATATCGTATCAAGTTCTTCATCACATCATTCCTCCCGCTAGACCCCTTCCTGCGGAGGATCATGAGTTATGGATTACACTTGATGCTACCGTTCTTCGGTGGATATACGCCACTATTTCGCTGGACCTTCTACAGACGATTATGGAGCCGGATACCACGGCTATGGCTGCATGGAATAGATTGCGTGACATATTCCAAGACAACCAACATTTCCGTGTCGTCACACTCGAGCAGGAATTCTCTCTCGTTCGAATGGACGAATTTCCGAACGTTTCTGCATATTGCAAGAAACTAAAGGAGTTGGCGGATCAACTCTGTAATGTTGGCGCACCAGTAACAAATAATCGTCTAGTTCTACAGTTGGTTGCCGGTCTTTTGGAGGCCTATAATGATGTTGGAACTCTCCTTCGCCGAAGCAACCCTCTTCCTGACTTCCATCAAGCCCGCTCTATGCTGACGTTGGAAGAAGCCGGTTTGGCTAAAAAGGCGGCTACCGGAGCAAGCCCAGTTGTCATGGTGGCATCCTCTCCTAGTCCTTCAGGTTTTGTTAATAATTCGGGCCAAAACCATAATAATGGTGGCGGCAAGAATAATCGCAAAAATAACAAAAACCGCGGGGAAAACGTGGCGGTTCCGGTGATCAACAAGCCAGGCGGTGGGTCCCATCCAGGGTACAGTGGCCCACCACCATCGTGGGCCCAGCAGTGGGGCCAATGGCAGTGGAACCCGCACCCTCAAAGAAGCGGCTTCCGGCGGCCGGTGGGGTGGGCCACGGTCCGAGCCCAATACCCGGCCTTGGCGCCCCCGGCGGCCGGTGGCCCAAAGAACGGCAACCACGGCAGATACGGCCCGGCCCAAAGCACGGCCAGAGTCCTTGGGCCCGGACCTCCGCAAGCCCATCATGCAGCAGGCCCCACTCAGACCGATATCGAGGCCGCGATGCACACGTTGGGATTGACTCAACCGGACCCAAATTGGTACATGGACACCGGGGCCACTACTCACATGACTTCCAAATCAGGTACTCTCTCATCTTATTCCAATTTGAGCACTCCTCGGGGGATAATTGTTGGTAATGGCAGTTCTATTCCAATTCTAGGGTATGGTCAGAAAACGTTGTCTCCCCCAATCCACCACTCCTCTTGAAAGATACTTTACATGCTCCTAAATTGATTAAAAATTTAGTGTGTGTCCGAAAGTTCACAAATGACAATTTCGTTTTCGTTGAATTTGATCTTTTCGGTTTCTCGTGAAGGATTTCAAGACGGGGAGTCATCTCATGAGGTGTGATAGTAGGGGGATCTGTATCCTATCATGCCGGTTTCCATCCATCGAGTCCGGCCTTTGCCGTCGGCTTTTGTAGCCATCTCTCCTTCCATGTGGCATGCTCGTCGGGTCATCGGGATCTTCTATTTTATCACTTTAGATAAAAATAGCTTTATTTCTTGTAAGGGTACGAGTCGTACTCCAATTTGTCAGTCTTGTTCATTAGGAAAAATTGTTAAGTTGCAATTTGTAGACTCCAATTCTCATACTTCTATGCCATTTGACATTATTCATAGTGACTTATGGACGTCTCCTGTTCTAAGTTCAGTGGGTCATCGATATTATGTTCTCTTTTTAGATGATTATACTAGATTTTTGTGGACGTTTCCAATTGCAAATAAATCACAAGTATTTTTCATCTTCATCAAATTTAGAGCGTTCATTCGTACTCAATTCGAAAGAGACATAAAAAATATTCAATGTGATAATGAGAAATAATATGACAATAGGGAGTTTCGGGATTTCTGTGCTAATAATGGGATCAATTTTAGGTTTTCGTGTCCTCATACATCTCCACAAAATGGTAAGGCCGAACGCAAAATTCGTTCCATCAATAACATTGTCCGAACTCTCTTAATTCATGCCTCCATACCTCCATATTTTTGGCACCATGCTCTACAAATGGCCACATATCTTCTTAACATACTTCCTTCTAAAGGACTGACATATTCCTCCCCCCTCAAAATCCTATATAATAAGGACCCTTCGTATTCTCATCTTCGGATTTTTGGATGCTTGTGTTATCCGTTATTCCCATCCACCACAATTAACAAACTTCAGGCTCGGTCTACCCCGTGTGTGTTTTTGGGTTATCCGTCAAATCATCGTGGTTATAAGTGTTTTGATTTATCCTCCAAGAAAATCATAATCAATCGCCATGTCATTTTTGATGAAACTCAATTCCCGTTTACGAAAGTTCATACTCCCGAACCTAAGTCATATAATTTTTTGGATGACCAAATATCCCCATATATTATTCGGGATTTTTCGGACAACTCCCGTACCCAAAATCCCCCAGCGGGCCCACCGCCCGCCGGCCCCACAAGCATCGTCACGCCCCTGCGGTCCGGCCCACCGGAACAGTTCCGGCTATTGGGCCGGTCCAGCCCAGTTCGGGAACCGGTCCAAAAACCGAGCCCAATTTTTACCGATTTGGGCCAGCAGGCCCACTGCCTGCTGGCCAGTCCGTCCCGAGCCCAGAAAATTCGCAAAATTCCCTCAATTCTTCCTCGAGTCATAGACCGGTCACTCGTAGTCAGCGGGATATTTTTACACCTAAAAGACATTTTAATTTACATTCGGATGTCTCTAGATCCCCCTTACCCCGCAATCCTGTGTCCGCATTAAATGACCCTAATTGGAAACTTGCTATGACTGATGAATATAATGCTCTTATTGCTAATAAGACGTGGGAGTTGGTGCCCCGTCCATATGTTATTAATGTTATCAGGTCTATGTGGATTTTTGCTCACAAGGAGAATTCCGATGGGTCCTTTGCTCGACATAAGGCGCGACTTGTTGGTGATGGTAAGACTCAGCAGGTTGGAATTGATTGTGGTGAGACGTTTAGTCCGGTGGTCAAACCGGCTACCATTCGCACTGTGCTTAGCTTGGCTCTTTCAAAGACTTGGCCAATTCATCAGTTGGATGTCAAGAATGCTTTTCTACATGGTGACCTCAAGGAAACAAGTCTATATGCATCGGCCCGTTGGGTTTCGGGGATCCCAACCGCCCTCATCATGTCTCGTTTGTTGAAGAAATCATTATATGGGCTTAAGCGGTCTCCACGGGCACGGTATACACTATTTGCCGACTTTGTTTCAACTATTGGGTTCACTCAGCAGGTCGATAATTCCTTGTTCATCTACCGCCGTGGTTCGTCCTTGGCCTACATTCTGTTGTATGTAGATGATATCATCTTGACTGCCTCTTCTGATGCCTTGCACCAGTCTATCATGACCATGCTCAGTTTTGAGTTTGCTATGAAAGACTTAGGGCCTTTGAGTTATTTTTTGGGGATTGCCGTCAAACGTCATTCAGGTGGGTTGTTTCTGTCTCAACGGAAGTATCTTTGCCGAGATTATCGAGAGGGCTGGGATGTCATCCTGTAAGTCCACTTTCACGCCAGTTGATGCAAACCCAAAGCTAAGTGCCACAGCAGGTGCACCATACGAGGACCCGACCCGCTATCGCAGTCTTGCAGGGGCCCTCCAGTATCTTACCTTTACCAGACCGGATATTACATATGCGGTTTAGCAGGTGTGTTTATTCATGCATGATCCCAGAATTGAGCACATGAATGCAATCAAACGCATCATTCGGTATATTCAGGGGACACTAGACTATGGGTTGCACTTGTATCCGTCATCTACATCTACGCTTGTCTCCTACACGGATGCTGATTGGGGTGGTTGTCCCGACACCAGACGGTCGACTTCTGGCTACTGTATGTTCCTTGGCAACAACTTGGTCTCCGGTCGCAAAACGTCGTGCAACTCTATCACGCTCAAGTGCCGAGGCGAATATCGAGGGTAGCGAATGTGGTCTCCGAATCATGTTGGCTACGTAATTTGCTTTTGGAGCTTCATTGTCCCATTCAGAAGGCAACCTTGGTATATTGCGATAACATTAGTGCCATCTACCTTTCAGGTAACCCCGTTCAACACCAACGCACCAAGCATATCGAAATGGACATTCACTTTGTCCGTGAAAAGGTTGCAAAGGGTCAAGTTCGCGTATGCCATGTCCCGTCTCGTTATCAAATTGCGTACATCTTTACAAAGGGTCTACCGGCGGTTCTCTTTGAAGATTTTAGGGACGATCTCGCGTTCGAAAACCGCCCGCTATGACCGTGGGGGTGTGTTAAACGAGACGGTGGCAATGGGGCCCGGCCAATGAGAGGGCTCTTGGCCGAGAGCTAGCGATGGGCTTTCGGCCAAGCGGTGGCCCATTCTCCGTGTATTGAGGACAAGACAATCTTGTATATATGGTATATATATTTGTAGTATATTGTAGTGTAAAGGTTACCTTAATTAGTGTTATACACTTACCATAATTGTATAGTTAGAATTATGGTAGAATAAGGTTTTAGAAATAGAATAGGAATAAGATTCTTCTATTATGGAAATATTAACTTGTATATATAGCCTTTCAATTAATGAAAATAATCAAGGGGATTATTTCTTTCAGTAATCATGTATTGTCACATTCTGTGCAACTAAAAATAGCACTGGATGTAGATGACAACCAATTTTCCCGTTAACTGTTGCAGAGCATAAAAATACGATCATTCGTTAATCTCCTCTAGAAGAAAAGAAACTACGAAAATGAAGGGTCAGCACTTAGCAACAGGTTGACAGTTGATTAACAAGTAATCTGTAAGTACTTCTAAGCTATTTAAAGGTTTTAACATGCACAAGGGGTTGAACTATGAGAATATTTTGCAACTGACCTTATTGATTTTAAATTCCCCAAATATAGTTCCTTTCTGAAGCTGGGATGCAGATTTTATCACCGAGTGATCAATTTCTAATTTCTGCAACTTTGTAGCAGTTTTCAGGTGCAAAGCCCTTTCCTCGCAGAGCTCCACTCGAAGAGAATCAACTTTAGAAAGCAATGTTTGCAGCTCCAGTTCTGTCGCTTTAAGTTGAGACTCTGACACATATTTCTTTGCATTGGTAGCTTCAAGTTCAGCTTCTACTCCAGATTTCATTCTTTCCACCATTTCTAGTTGGGTTTGAATCCCTAAACACTTGACTTCAGTTTCCTCCAAGCAAAATTCTAATTTCTTAAGATTCACACTGGTAGCCTCAACTTCAGCCTCAGCAGCTCTTTTTGCTTCATTAGCTGTAATGAGCTGAGCTTGGAGCTCCACTACATCAATCTGTGCTTCTTCTAAGCGTTCAACTAAATTCCTGATCATAGTATTGACAGACTCTACTTCTGCCTCAGTCTTCTTCTTTGCTGCATTTTCCATAGATAACTTTTCTTTGAGCTCCACAATCTCAGCCTCCATTTTTTTCGAATGTTCTGTTAAATCTTTAAGCTTTGTCATAGTAGCCTTGAATTCAGCCTCCAATTTTCTCCTGGCTTCGTTTTCCATAGATAACTTTGTTTTGAGCTCCACAATCTCAAACTCCATTTTCTGTGAATGTTCTGTTAAGTCTTTAAGCTTTGTTATCGTAGCCTTGAATTCAGCCTCCAATTTTCTCCTGGCTTCATTTTCCATAGAGAACTGAACTCTCACCTCGATTAAATTGTCCTTTGTTTCTTCCAATTGTTCTTTAGATATCTTAAGCTCACCTTGACACTCAGTTAATTCCATCTCTAGTTTCAATTTCTCCACCTCCATCTTTGCCAACTTCTCCACTTCATCTGTCTGACTAATCGCGGCTCTATGTTCAGTTCTTATAATGGGTTCACTGGTATGAGCTCCTCTGCCATTGCTGCTTTCACACACTGTGTCAGGACGTGCTGCAAGCTTCTCCATCTCAAGAAAATCATCCATCAGATTTATCTCCAGAGACGATGCTATAAGGTCTCTTGTATGTGACTTTTCATGTTTATATTGACTCAATTCAGAAACTGAAGCAGAAGACAAGAAGCCAGAACTGTTCTGGTCATTATTATTTGGCTCCAAACCATTCATGTTGCAACTATCATTTTCAACTCTAGACAGCCGTTCTCCAGTAGTTGACAAACTATAAGTGCAAGGTTCAACATAAGCAGAGGAAGCAGCACTAGACTTGTGGTCATTAACTGCTGATCTTTTCTGACCAAATGCCTTGAGCATCCGGCATTCTGCTTCAAGCTTAGCCGCCTTCTTGATACTCTCCAGCTGTTGTTTGCTAGCTGTTTCAGCAGCATGAGTGCTTAAGTCTCTTTCAGATGTCATTAGTTTGAGCTCCTTGGATATGGAAACAAGCTCAAGCTTGAGAATTGAGTTCTGTTTCTCCACATATTCAAGCTTAAACTGAAGATCTTGGACGTTACTGTTGTTGGCGTTAGAACTTTGCAGTTGAGACTGGAGCTGAACAAGCTTATTTTCAAGTACAGACTTTGTAGACTCCCACTCACAACTTGTCTGGACATTCTGCTCTTGCTCTTCTCTTGCCTGTCGAAGCTGTCTCAGACACTCTTTAAGTGCTCCATCAAGATGGCTGATACGCTCTTCAAGGATTGAGTTCTTTTGGTTTGCTGTGTCAATTAGTCTCTTCTGGATCAATACTTCAGCCTCAGCCTTCTCCCATCCTGATAATTTAAAATAATTGACCAGAAGAAATGTCAAACGCAAATACCTAACAGGCAGACATTTATATACCATGTTACCAATCAGTTATGTAAATGCCCCATTTTAGACTTCCAACTATTAAAAACTCCATTTTAGGATTTGACTTCATTAAAGAGCTTCAGCTCCATCTGCAAAGGAGTTTGGATCTCCACTTGCACAACCAATTCATTGATTATGAGTCCTTAAACATCATGGACATAGCACAGCCCAAGTAAATGGAAAACACAAAAATCACAACATATCTTCCTCAAGAAACTGTTGCAGACACGGGGAATAAAGAGTCAACCAATGATCTATGCTTGTGCAACAAGCCTGTGACCCTTAATATGATAGATAATACTTAATATTGAGCTCAACTACTATAATATAAATTAGAAGCAAGAGTAGTAGCATTATTTTCACAATTCTACAGTGTCCTTGAACAATAAAAACTATGGAAAATTGACTAGCATTAGAGACAACTAATATAAGTCCTAGAACAAGTTCCAGCAGAAGATTCACCTTCAAGGAAATAAAGTTCTACCTGAGACAGCTTCCTCGGCTACTTTTGCATGCTGCTTTACCAAGTCTTCCTTCTCGCGGATGTTCACAAGAGCTTCTGATAATTTAGCTGATAGAGTCTTGACAGTTTCATTAAGTTCTTCATCACTGGGAGCAGTTTTAGATGTGACTTCAGGTGATTGAATGTTGTGAGTCAGAAGAACCTTTTGAAACAAATAAAAATCCATCAGTAAGCATAAATCAAGAGAAGACTTCACTACACCAACATTTCAGTATCTTTTTCGTCATCAAAATGATATTTATTCCTTCACAGTATTTTTCTACCGTACATCTCCCACTTTCTATTTTCAGCAAAGGCAGGAGCGTGGGAAAGAAGTTACAGCAATAACAGGGTAAAGAGCACTGGAATATCATATAGATCTTGCTTCCCAGATATTAGAGAAATGATGGATCGATATGTACATGGAGGAATCAAGTCCATGTAATTTGAGCACCCCACGAATCATGTATAGAACACATGTGGATTCAGCCATGACAAGTGGGACGTAATGAAACACTCCAACCACTGTGTACTGAAATTCCACAAATTTGTCACCTAGTACATATCTTATGTGCTTAGAGCATTCAACGAATAGGAGAGAGGTAGCATTTCTGTAAATTTTATTACCCTGAGCAATTAACTAGGCTTCTCGAGGATAACAGTGCACATGCATTCTGAATTTACTGTCTGAACCTTGAATATTCACTGAAAACCTTAAAGCAAGAGTTGCCATGCAGCAGCCAATTTGAATATTTGAGATAAAGGTAAATAAGCTTAGCACCCAAAGAAGCAATTACTGAGTTGCCATGACAGGTAATTGCAAGATATACCAGTGCTAAATAATACTTCTCTTTTTAACAAGGGACCTAACTCAAGAAGTTTCATGCAGCAGCCGATCTGATATATTTCAGATAGAGGTAATAAGTTCAGCACTCAAAGCAGCTATTCATGAGTGCACTGAGATTCAAATACAAACGAAGTACGCTTCCTATATAATCAATACAATGTTCTAGTAAAAAAACAATTCTCTAGATAAGGAATAAACAGAAGCAATCTGAATTGAAATGTGACTTAATCATAGATTGAATAGAATATTTCTGCGACTACCAAGTATAGGTGAAAAGAAAATGACTATGGAACTTGGAATTAACTGGGGGAAAAAAATTCTTATATGCCAACAATGGCAACAAGATGCACCTCAACAATGATAGCAAAGGGGCTGAACGGAAAGAATGAGGTTGTCAATGTGGTCCATTTAGAGTTATCACAGAATACAACTGGTCCTCATTGAAACAGTTGGAAATAGAAAAGATTTAAGAATTGTTTTTTTTTTAATTCCTTCCTTTACCATTCAGGAGCCGTTTGGTTGATACGCCAGCTATCAAGAGATTACAATGCGGCATTTTAATGTACTGATCATAATGCGGAAATTGTAACACACCTACTATTTCTTGATGGACATTTGGTTCATTTGAAAAAGATTGATCTATAATGTACATATTGATACATGTGTTCTAAAATGTAGGAGGGTGTTTTAGTCCATTTAGTTGTTTAATCAAGGTATCCCTAATACACGGATTCTTATTCCAAATCCTATGCCACATGGAATAAACACAGGTTTCTTAACATAAGCACTTATTACTCATGCGAGGAACAAAACAGGCAATTAAATGATGTATTATTGATGATAAAACTTTATGCAGGTATTATAATACCTTATGACCTTATGCATCAAACCAATCTGTCTCTCAAAGTAAAAGATGGATTTTCCCCTGTGGCTAAATGACAGTTTGAAATTAGATAAATTCATTATTTCGAACCTCAAAGTCCCTTAACCTAAATGTTTGCAGCTTGTCTAAACGAGCAATTAGAATAAGAGAATGAATGTGATACAGTCATTTATCAGATCCTATTTCCATCAAATCCCAAATGGGTAAAAGTGATATATGCCATAGTTGAACTGAAAAAATATTACAAAAAAAAACCGTGGTGGCATTCATGGAGATGGAATCATATTAAGAAGGCAGAAATAGGGATATTAATAAATGAGCAAACCTGATCATCAGAGAACCTCTCAGAAAAAGATGAAATGGATCCAGCAGAGCTTTCAGTTTCACCACTGGGACTCTTCTCTGATGACTTCCTCCGCCACAACCAACTCCTCCGGTCCATCCAACGGAAACACTACCTCCTCATTCTTCTTAACTCAAATTCCTAATTCTGAGAAGAAAAAACAGAAATTAATGAGCAATCCAAGATTCTCACAAAATTCCCCAATAGGGAAGCTCGCCTATCATTCATCTATACCTTAAAAAAATCAGTTAGGAGGGAGTGAAAACGTGAAAATGGGGCAACTTTGATTAGAATTCACACCTCACAATCACTACCTAACACTTTCAAAATCCCAAATTGGAGATAAAGCTTCCATTTCAACAACTCATGTGATATGTGCCTTTCCATTCCCCATAACCAAAATAACTGGGGATAAAACCCCATCCTAACCAAACCCACACAAAAACTGAAAAAGATTTTGACCCACCACAAAAAAAAAAAAAAAAAAAAGAAGATACCCCAGACAAACACAAAAGGCTAAAAGTCAAGGCTTTCCACAAGAAACATTAACTTTTTATAATACATCATCCATGCAAAAGCAAACCTATAAACAGAAAATTGGAGAAGCTGGTGAGTGTTGTTGAGTGAACACAAAGATAACTTTGCTTGCCTTGTTTCTTCATCAAAACAAGACAATGACTTTTTTCGTGTTTGGTTTTTCTATCAAATTATTAAGATTTCTTTTTATTTAGTATTAGGAGTAGTAACAAACAAAAGATTATTCCCGCGCATGGCTTTGCGTTATTTTCAAAGGTATAATAATAATAATTCATCATAGTGGGTACCACGACGATGGCGAGAGGACAAACAATAGCCAAAAATTACGGAATAAATTAAAAAATGTAAATTATCAAGTATAAGGGGACTTAGAGGAAACAACAAAAATGAGGGGGGTGGACGGTGGACCAAAGTTTGGAAACTTTAAACAACAACAAAAAAAGGGGTGGACCAAAGTATGGAAATTTTGTTATAAAAAATCTTTGAATTAATACTTCCAACTTTCCCTATACTATTAATATTTTGTCAGTTTGATATTTAAATTATGGGTGTTAGATGTTACCTGTGAATTATAATGTTTCCTATCTAAAAACCTCCTAATAGTGTCAAGTGTCATAAGAATGGTCTCTCTTTGTAGTGTGTGATAGCTAGAAAATATGCCAAAAAACATTTTATATAATTTTTTTTGTTTCTTAGAATTTGTTATTTTTTTTCTTTCTTCCTTTCTTATTCATTTCTTCTTTTTCAAATCTCTATATCTTTTTACTAATAACAATAGACTAATTGAATCTCATAATCTTAAAATAATAGTAACATAAAAATAAAAATAATCAAAATAAAATCTGTTATAAAAATAATGATATATCTCAAAAATAATTATGTTTTTCAGAAACTTTTCTGACGTTCAATAATTCTTCACATAGAATTGTTACTACCTTTCATTAGCCTTAATGGCATTCATTATGAAAATATTGTAATTGCTTCAAACCGTTATATTTTGACTAATAGAATCTGACCATTCAATGTGTTTGAATAGCCATCATTAAGATGAAGTTATTAGCAATAATGTTAGTAAGTTATAGGCTATATATGAAGAGTTAGCGGGCTACTATTGGTGTATCTTCTTCGTGTGTATATATATTACAGAGTCTTCTCATCTTGGGGTAGAAAAGGATCAAGACAAATTCCTCCTATATATTTCTACTCCTTTTCTTTTGGGATGTAGGTAGATCAAGCCAAATTCTTCCATTTTCGTGTGCTGTATTTTCTTTATGATAAATCTTTGTTAGATTTTGGTTCTTAATTTTATATTAGAAGAGCTTGTTGAATTCTGAGGATACATTAATACCGGGTGAAATATCTTTAAGGACACTGTCTTTGACATGCCTCAAGCTATAAAAAATTCATACAAGTGTTCGTGATCAAATATTTTTCGTAAGATTTCCATCAATTTTAAGGATATTTCGACTTTGTTCCTACGGAAAATCAATTACAACAGTTTCAGCAAAACTGTTGTAGTCACTATAATTTCACACCGGACGGTATAGAGGATTGCTATTCCAAACCATCACCAACAGGTAAGAAAAAAAAATTACTGCTCACATTTATTTATGGGCGTCAATATGTGAGACATTTTCTTTTGAGAGAATGTAAAGATATGTACATGTTGAAGCAAACTTCTTGATATATGTTAAAGTCCATCAACAATATGTTACGTCATTTTTATCTCTTGCTCTAAAAATGATTGTTGCAAAGTGACCTAAATATGTTACGTCATTATTTAGGCTTAAATAATTAAGAATTTCTATATTTTTATTATCTACTTTACTTAATTTTACTGAAACTCTATGGTTGATTATGACATTCTTATATTTTAGAAAAAAATATTATCAATCTATATGTGTGTGTGGTGCATGTACAAACTGATTTCAGTTCTCGTGTGCGTGCGCGCATATTTCTGCAATGAGCTTTTCAATTATGATATTTAAGCATAATAATTTTTGATATTTCATGGAACAATGGAAAAGATACTCATTCTTGTTATAATGTTACTGATAGATTTGCTTATCTTTTACTAGAGGTTTACCAATCAAAGGAGAAAACAATGAGTAGTTGTTTTGAATGTTTGGATGGCTATTTCGTTTCAATTTGTCCCTTCACACTTCTGATGATAGATTAAATTCCTACATAGTGATAATCAGTGGTTACAAGTCCTAATTAATTAAGAAACCTCCAATGAAATAATAATTATTTTGTGTGTGGCAAAATAAGTCATATATCATAACCCTCAAATGTAGAAAAAAATTTCAGAAAAATGATAATCCCGCTAAGTAAAAATCAATTTGATTAAGAAGATGATAGAATTTTTGTGGTCGTTCCTCAAGCGAATCTTGTAGCTAATGTGAAGAGATTGGTTGTTAGACTTTAGTGCTAGTAAGCATATATGTGCTAACTAAATTAATTTTGTGTCTTATATCCAATTAGTTGAAGAAGAAGAATTATTTATTTAAGTGAGTGATTCAAGAATTACTCAAGTTCTTGAAAAGAAAAGGTTCTTTTTAAACTCACATTTGAAAAACATTGGCATTAAATGATGTGGTATATGTTTCTAATGTCGGAACCAATTTGATTTCTATGTGATTATTAGAAAAGTTGGGTAAAAGTTTTATTTGAGTTTGATAAGGTGTTAACAAAATAACATTTTTGTGGGTGATGAGTTATGTAGCCATAATTTTGTCTTTGCCTAGTATTTATAAGATGAAATGTCTTATGAGAATTTGATAATACTTCTTATGAGTTATGAATATTACTATCATATCTTAAAATATTTGAAAGCGTGGGGTGTCTTATTAAGGTTATACTACATGTTCTTACGAAAGGAAAATATGGTCTAAATTTATTTTTATTATATGTTGATACAAGTTGCATGTAATTGTTGATAATCAATAATTATGTGAAATAAAAAAGAGTTGTTGAGGATTTTGAAGAATATTTTTGAAGAGTGGTAATATTTCTTATGCTTATGTTGTTCACAATGATTTTGAAAATGATGAGTTCAAAGGAATGAAAAAATATATTTGATGATGATTTTCTCTTTTATTGTTGACAATATATATTGGAATTAATTATAGTGAATTTTTCGCTATATTAAAGGGGCAAAATGATGCTAAGTGAATGTCAGATTCAGTTGAGATTGAGTACACTACTATGAAATTTGAGTTTGTTATTTTGGAATTGGTTGGTATTGAGGTTCAGTGGTCAGGAGATCTCTTAGCGAGTATTTCAATTGGAATAAAATTAACATTTTTTGTGTCTATACATTGTGGTTGTCAAATTATTATTGGCAAAAATAGACACATTCATTTGAGATATAATGTGATAAAGCATTTGTTGTGAGATGAAATTATTTACGTAAATAAAGTATGTGAAGTTAGAGGTGAACTTGATCAATTCACCTACTAAAAGAAACATCGAGGGGAGTGAGACTTTTTTTTGTCAATTTGAGAAGATCAACAATGATGATAACCCAACCTATGTGATTGGAGATTTCATGAATTATGTTCATATGGGTAATAACAAGTCATTAGTTGGTCAAGTATGCACTATTAAACTATGTCCCTCCTATGATGTGTAAATATAGTGCAGTTTTGCAAGACAAAGTAAAGTTGAGTTATAAACTCTTAATTCATTACCTATATCTTTTATAGGTGGTGTATTGCTCTGCAGAATACACTTGATGGATGGACCTATATGAGTGTGGAGTGGTGCCGTTTCTATAAAATTGTGACAAATATCTAGAGCACTCATGAATACCAAGACACACGCATGGCCTCTTAGCGCAAAATTGCGATAACGACAAAGATTGTGCGAATATAATGTGATATAATAAGACCATGGGCTTACAAAATAATTCTTGATTCATAGAAGTTCTAAACTTCAACAATTGTTCTGTAAGTTTAATCTTATTTTATCTAGGTCTGGTTCATAGTTTACGAGACACCAAATTCGACACATTGTACTCATATGAAAACCCAGCAAAACTTCTTATTTTATTCTATTCCAAAACTTCTTATGTCATTCTATTCCTTAGTATTCTTTTTGAGACATGTGGAGAATTGCTATAAAAATAATGTAATATCTCAAAAATAATTATGTTTTTTGATAACTTTTCTAACGTTCAATAATTTTTTATCACATAGAATTGATACTACCTTTCATTAGCTTTAATGGCCTTCATTATGAAAATATTTTAATTGCTTCAAACCGTTATCTTTTGACTAATAGAGTCTGACCATTCAATGCGTTTGAATAGCCATCATTAAGATGAAGTTATTGGCAATAATGTTAGTAAGTTGTAGGCTATATATGAAGAGTTAGCCGGCTACTATTGGTGTTAGGGATGGACAAAAAATCCGATGAACCGAAAAAACCGAATCGAACCGGTGAATCGGTTCGGTTAAAAATCTGCGACAAACCCGATTTCAAAAAAAATCGGTTCAATTTTTTTAAATTGAATCGGTTCGGTTCACATGATTCTGTGATACACCGAACCGAAAAACTAAGCTTATTCTTGTAATTAGCCATACCCCTATATAAATAAAAGCCCTAACAGTAAATCTTCAAATCAATTTCCGCAGCACTTAGTCCGCAGTCCACACCGGCGCACTGATCATCGATCGATTTCAGTTTTGCTGCCTTCAACACTAAATCTTCAAATCGATTTCAGTTTTACCTTCAACCCATAAATCTTCAACACTAAATCTTCAAGCTTCCAAGTTCCAACAGTTAATCAAATCGATTTCAAGCCCTAACCCATAAATCTTCAAGCTTCATCAGAGAATCAACATTTTTGCCTATTTTCTCTTTTCTCTCCTCCTCGATTTCGATTTATTTCTCTCGAAGACACGAACTCGAAGCTTCAACAGTTCAAGCTTCAAACTTCAATAGTTCAAGCTTCAACCCGACCCGACGTCCCGTTACTGCCAGTGCAACCACAAAAGGAATCCAATCCCTTTACTCATTTATTTCTCTCGTTCTGATTTCTCATCTGTTTTATGCTATGTTTGAACCATGTTTGTCGAAACATTATGAGAAGTTATGAATTAGGCGTAATCCGAGAAGACTTTTCTCGGACACTGGCTTTATTTGTTTGTTGAATGATTTAGACGCTGGAAACTGGTGTTTGTTGTTATGACTGCTCGTAAATTGGAAAAAGATCATCAAATTAAGGTTATTTAGAGTGAAGTTACTGAAGTAATTTCTGATTTTATGAGAAAAGGTGATAATTTTTTATTTTAAAAAATGTAGTTATTGAAGTTACTTAAGTAATTTCTGATGAAGACAATTATAAAATGAAGTTACTGAAGTAATTTCTGATTTTCTGTAAAGAAGGAAGCATACTCAATCTATAGTTTCATGGTGTATTTGACAAATTGAAGTAAAGAAGGAAGCATATTCAATCTATAATTTCTGATTTTCTGAGAAAAGGTTATAATTTCTGATTTTAAAATGTAGTTACTGAAGTAATTTCTGATTAAGAGAATTATAAAATGAAGTTACTGAAGTAATTTCTGATTTTCTGTAAAGATGGAAGCATATTCAATCTATAGTTTCATGGTGTATTTGACAAATTGAAGTAAAGAAGGAAGCATATTCAATCTATAGTTTCTTGGTGTATTTGACAAATTGAAGTAAAGAAGGAAGCATATTCAATCTATAGTTTCTGATTTTATGAGAAAAGGTGATAATTTCTGATTTTAAAATGAAGTTACTGAAGTAATTTCTGATTAAGAGAATTATAAAATGAAAAACTGAAGTAATTTCTGATTTTCTGTAAAGAAGGAAGCATATTCAATCTATAGTTTCTGATTTTCTAAGAAAAGGTGATAATTTCTGATTTTAAAATGTAATTACTGAAGTTACTGAAGTAATTTCTGATTAAGAGAATTATAAAATGAAGTTACTGAAGTAATTTCTGATTTTCTGTAAAGAAGGAAGGATATTCAATCTATAGTTTCATGGTGTATTTGACAAATTAAAGTAAAGAAGGAAGCATATTCAATCTATAGTTTCTGATTTTCTGAGAAAATGTGATAATTTTTATTTTAAAATGAAGTTACTGAAGTAATTACCGATTAAGAGAATTATAAAATGAAAAAACTGAAGTAATTTCTGATTTTCTGTAAAGAAGGAAGCATATTCAATATATATTTCATGGTGTATTCAACCTTCCTACTATCTAAAATGAAGTTGATGTTTTGTATTCACGGTGTATTTGACAAATTGCTCATGAACTCTCTAATATTGTAGAATGGAAGACATTTTGGATGATGGAACAAAAATGGTGAAACGAACCGACGAGGGAAAATTGAGATCAAAAGTTTGGAATTTTTTTACTAAGTTACGTGGAGGGCAGAAAGCCAAATGTCATTTTTGCCCAAAAGATTGTGCTTGCGATAGCTCGTTAGTTGAGACAACTAATTTAAGGAACCACTTGGCTAGATGCAAAGTGTACAAGAAATCAAAGCTTGAAGATGATAAGAATAAAAAAGTATTAACTCGTGACAAGGGTAAGGACAATGATAAAGTTGTATTTGTGGGGTTTATTCAAGAGGCTTGTAGAGCCGCACTTGTGAAATTGATTATTAAAGATGAGTTAGCTTTTAGATTTGTGGAGAGTCAGAACTTTGTGGAGTATATGAGGGTTTGTTGTCCCAGATTTGTGGTGCCTTCACGAAGAACGATTGCACATGATATTCTTCAGTTGCATCAGACTGAGAAGGCTTTGATTAAAAGAATCATGAACTCAAACCAGCAGAGAATTTGTATTACAACAGACACGTGGACATCAATTCAAATGAGTAGCTACATGGTAATAACTGTGAGTGGGTGTTGCATAAAAAGATACTTTGTTTTACACAAATTTCTAATCACAAAGGAAATGGTATTGGAAATACTATAGAGAAATGCTTATTGGATTGGGGTATTGATAGGCTATTAACAATTACTGTGGACAACGCAAGTGCTAATAAAGTTGCAATTGCTTATGTGAAGAAGAAACTGACAAATTGGAGTCCTAAGGCGATGGTTTTAAATGGTGATCATATGCATGTGAGGTGTGTTGCACATATAGTGAATTTGATTGTTCAAGATGGGTTGGTAGAAGCGAAGGACTCAATAGCTGTTGTTCGTAATGCGGTGAAGTTTGTAAGATCTTCTCCGACAAGGTTGCAAAAATTCAAGACATGTGTTGAGCGAGAGAAAATATCATATAAGGGACTTATGGTTTTGGATGTGCCAACCAGATGGAATTCGACATACTTAATGTTGGAAAAAGCTGTGATATTTGAAAAAAATATTTGATAGGTTAGAGGAGGACGATGGCCACTACAAAAGTTGGCTTAACGAATATGAGAATGGAAGAAAAAGGATTGGGCCTAGTTAGTACATTTTTGTCAGTTTTTTATGATGTGACATTAAAATTCAGCAGTACAAAATGTGTGACTTCTACTGATTTTTTGAATGAGTTGTGGAAAGTTTATCTTCATCTTAGCTCACTAGCGGAATCTACCGATTTGTTGGTGAACAAAATTGTTAATGGCATGAGAGATAAGTTTGTGAAATATTGGGGTACTTCTATAGAAAAGGTGAACAAGCTATTAATTTTTGAAAATGTGTTTGATCCTCGGTGTAAATTTGAATTTATAAACTGGTGCTTTGGAAGTATATTTGATAGTAGGAAGGTTGATGAAATTAAAGCTGATATCAAAGAGTTGTTGTTACGGTTATTTGAAAATTATAATGATGTTAACCCAAATAGTGGTGTGGGTAGTAGTTCAATTGCTCAGTTAAGTGAAGGTTGTGATAGTGACAGCAGTAGAAAAGAATCAATTGATCCTTTTCAACTGTTTAAAAAGATGAAGGCAACATAAAATGATGATTTTGGGGTGAAGAATGATGTTGCGAAATATTTTTCAGCGGGGAATAAAAGTCCTAATGATCCAAATTTTGATCTTTTGAGTTGGTGGAAGATGTATTCGTCTAGGTATCCGACTTTGTCAAAGATTGCCAAAGATATTTTGGCAATTCCTGTGTCTATTGTGGCTCTCGAATCATCATTTAGCACGGGGGAAGGGGAGGGGGAATTCTTGACCCTTTTAGGAGTACATTAACTCATAAGACAGTTGAATCATTAATTTGCACACAGAATTGGCTTCGCTCAACTCTTATAGGAGAACAAATTGTGCAACCAACCGAAGAAGAAACTGAGTTTTATGAAGATGTTGAATTGGGTAACAATACTATTTTTTATATATTATTTTTAATAGAATGATTATACTTTAACATTTTATTTATTATATTGACGCTTCAATAAATTGTATGTAGACTTTGAGAAACTTTCAATCGTACCACAATCACAGCCAATAGAACAAATACAAGCAGTTGAGGACTTGACAATGGATTGATATTGGCGTCATAATGGTAAAGTTCTCAAATCTACAATCCTTCAAATTAGTTTTTGCTGTTAGTATCTATCTATATTTGACTCATAAGCAGTCTTAGTTGTTATTGCTGGAGCTGCTGAAATTCCTGTGGTGTTGCTGAAATTTCTGCTGAAACTCTTTGAATTTGTTGATCTTTTTTCTTTTTCTTTCTTTGCAAAATTTCGTTGATGATCTTCTTGCCGTCTTTGAAATTCATCCGGAATTTGATGTTGTTGTTGCTGAAATTCCTGTTGTTGTTGTTGCTGCTGAATTTGATATTGTTGTTTAGACAGGAACTGAAATTTGATGTTGTTTTTAAAAACTAATCTACTGAAATTCATCAATATAAAAACTAATCTGCTGAAATTCCTGTTTAGACAGGAACTGAAATTTGATGATGTTGTTGTTGCTGTTATTTAAAAAATCAGTCTATGTATGTTCCTGTTAAAATTGGCTGTTGTTGTTGCTACTAATATGCTGTTTAAAAAAACATAAACCATTTGGAATTTATATTTGAATTGAAAAAATCCGATATAAACCGATACATTCGGCGATATAAACTAATATATAGGTTTTTTTAAAAAAAAAGTTTGATTCGGTTTTTATTTTAAAAAACTAATTTTTATTTGGTTCATACTTTTTTGATACAAAACCGAACCGAACTGATATACGCCCACCCTAATTGGTGTATCTTCTTCGTGTATATATATTACAGAGTGTTGTCATCTTGGGGTAGAAAAGGATCAGGACAAATTCCTCTTATATATTTCTACTCCTTTTCTTTTGGGATGTAGAAAGATCAAAGACAAATTCTTCCATTTTCGTGTGCTAGGTTTTTTATGATAAATCTTTGTTAGATTTTAGTTTCTAAGTTTATATTAGAAGAGCTTGTTGAATCCTGGGATACACTCATACCGGGTGAAATATCCTTAAGGACAGTGTCTTTGACATGCCTCAAGCTATAAAGAATTTCATACAAGTGTTCGTGAGTAGTAATACTAAAAAATTAACAAAAAAATAAAATCAAAATTTATACACTAAAGGGTAAAATAATTTTTTTCTTATTTGTTCTTTCTTCTTGGCTTATCTAAATCTATTAATTCTTTTCTTCTTCTTCTTCTTCAAAATCCAATAATGTCACGACCCAAACTTCAATAGTTGTGAATGCACTTACTCACATCCTATAAGTAAGCCAAACCCAATTAATAACAAATTAATCAACTTATTCAAGTTAATTAAGAGAAAATAAAGCGGTAACGCTAATATCCATAATCGAGTCTTTATAATAAACCAAGTGCGAAATAACTAAAATGCCACTCAACACTGGTGTCATGTGTACAAGACCTACTACGACTATGAATACAACCGTGAATGACCAAATATACTATCTAGAAAAATAGGAAAGACAAAAATGCATAAATGATAGAGGGAGACGGGCATTGCAGATCAACCAATCAGCTCACTATGATTTTCGGAAGTTAAATGCCTCAAACTCAAACCGCTCTGAGGGACCTACTCGTACTCGGAATGAAATCTACACCTCAAAGAGTTAAATAAGTGTAGTACGAGTACGAAAAGAATGTGTACTCAATATATCTCATAGACTGATAACGATGAAATAGTGACAAAGTTATTAAGAAAAGTCTTATTTAACCTTAGTTTACCGTATCTACGAACCGTTCAATTAATAGGATAAAGAATAAGTCAAGTATCAAGTAGAATAAGATAATCAAGTAAGAATGTATAATGCAATATGCTCTTGGTATACATACAGAGCTTCACAGAACTGTACTAGACACATGACCCACGGGAGACTCGCGAGTTTATATACCACTCGAAAACCAAATTTCCCAGATAACATCAGAAAACCAACCATATGAGGCTGAATATTCATGAAACCAACCATATAAGCATGCGATAACCATCACTCCACTCGAAAATCAGGTCAAAATCAATGAATATGCATGAGCAGTCATATAAGAGCATGAATATCTAAAGTAACACAATATATAACAGTTAACTGATCTGAACATGTCCATCCACTTGGTTTATCACAAGTGTACGAGATTATATAGAGTAATGAATACACATAAGCTATCAAATCACAGAAGTAGTTATTATAGTTCACTTTCACACGGGCGCAAAAGCCACTATCATAACTTGGCTATTTTATTGGTTTAACAGAGTCGCCACCTAATTAATTATAGAAATTAGGAAAACCATTTGTTTAAGGTTGTTTTGTGAAAACCTTTTTAAAAAGTACCATATTTCAGGTAATGGTTCTGGTGATTCCCCTAGAAAGGTGTTAGGAACCAAAGAAGGAATCCGCCCAATGCGATTTACCTACGGGTTTTAAAATTATATCTAAAAAATATTTATTTGCTTGAGAAATGTGTTAAAAAGATATGTATAAGATTTGGATAATTTTGTAAAAAAATCTTGTCTTTACTTGTTCTTTCATGGCATGTATTAAAAAAAATTGTGAAAATCGTTTCGAAATTTAGTAATGGGGTTAAAATTCTTCAAGAGGATTAAGTAGCTTTTATTACTCATCTAGATGAAAACACACCCAAAATTTCCCTTTGAATAGAGTTCTACTTTAATTTGGCTCTAAGTAATATAAGCTTACTTTTTCTTTGAATTAAGTCAAGAAAGTGATTTGGTGCATCTTGTTTGTTTTGAAAAGTCATGGGTTTTTACAAGTAGAGGCAAGTCTCAACCAAATTCCCTTTCAAGTCCAAAATAAGTTATCATTTGAAAAAAATCATTGTTGTACTTTGGGCTTTTGAAAGGAATGTTTCGGTTCACTTTTACATGAGGCGTAAAATTTACTAATAAATTGTTGCTCTATTCGGATATATTTTTTTTAGATTTGTCACCTAATTTATAAGGAAATTAGGAATACCAAGTAAAAGAATGTTTTCAAACACAGAAAAATCCTTTAAAAATTAGAGTTCGAGGTAAGGATTCTAGTGTTTCCTCGAGGAAGGTGTGAGACACCCCGATATTAAGAATTCGTAGAATACGATTGACCTTGGAGTTTCATAGTATGTTTTATTGTGATTAATTTCTTAAAGGAGTGTTTAAATTCTTGCAAAATAAATTTCATTGCATATCATCTTTTCTTTAGTTTTAAAATCTTAAAAGAAAGGGTTTTCGAAGAATAAAAGAAAGAGTAGAATTTTGTTTAAAAAAGTTCATATAGGGATAAATTAGTTAATTCATTTTTCGGACTAAGACGCACTCAAAGTTATTTTGAGTAGAGACCCACTTGATTTTAGTCCAAATGTCATGTCTTGCTTTTCCTCATATGTCTTTAAAAATCTTTTTGAAAAAGATATAAGCTCCTTTTAAAATGATATGTCATGGTTTTTATGCTAGTATTATTCATAAAGATTTTCCTTTTATTATGAAGGTCAACCATATCCCTTTAGAACCACTTTCTTCAAACTTAGGTTTTAAATAATATATCATCTTTTTCTTTGAAATCCATTGAGTTGGGTATCACAACCCAACCTTGGGAGAGTGGTCTGCACCTAGCGCCCTAAGGCCAGAGCGCACCAACCCTAATACCTGCTACATCCTTAATAACACATAGGCCAATAAGGCCTTTGATAAATGATTATCTAAACAGAGGCACAATTACCTGCACGCAGAAAAGGCCCAACCTATACATAGATATATACACAAGGCCGACATGAACACAATAAATATACTGAGGAGGCCGACAAGTCCACACTAAACTATAATACACAACTCAACTATCTACAAGCCTCTAAAGAGTATAACGACAACATCTGGTTGGGACAAGGCTCCGCCTTACTCAACTATATACATACACACACACATCATAACTATCAGCTCACTAGACCGCTCCGGAAGAAAGGAGCGTGACAACCGTCAGCTGAGTCGAGTCACATACTATGAGAAATCATCTGCATCTCTATATGTACCCACAGTCATGAAATGCAGTGTCCCAAAAAAGAAACATCAGTATGAAAGATATACTGAATATGTAAGGCTGGAACTATAAATAAGTACAACACTATAAATAAGGCATAAGTTGAAACTATAACTAAAATGCATAACTGTAAGATAGAGTGATGGAAAGAAAACCTAAATTCTGAGTGCATCTGTGGGCCAGGATATGCATAAATGAAGTATAATCGCATATATAATGCCATAGGCCTCTGTGGGCTATATCACCAGTCTCATATCTGTATAAACTGCGTATATAAGGTCATAGGCCTTTGTAGGGAATATGATCAATATTATATATGTATCTCTACATATATAATGACATAGGCCTCTGTGGGCAGTGTAGATATATAATATATGCTTATGTCAACCTTTAAGGAATATAATACTCATTTGAATCCATCGGAGTGATGTAATGTCGTTACACCTTCGACTCCCATATGAGGGTTACATATTACATGTTACTCTTTCAAACGACTCCTTAAGGACTACATATCACACTATTGGCTTAGCTTTCAGGAATCAATAAGTATCTAACTTTTATTGACATCAAGGAGTGCCTCAGAATAATGATGTAATCTCGACGATAGATGATAATACACAACAACACATTTATAGAAGAATCACAAGTACTTCCTTAAGGACTTAAGAGTAGAGTCTTTATCGGATTTCATTTTCAATTAATCGTTTCAATATCAATTATGCCGAAAATAAGGAAGTAAGCCTTACATACCTTAGACACTAAGTTACAAACGCATCACGAGTCCTTGTACCTTTTGTGGATGGTTATATGTATATCATATAAAGGATTGATATCATTATCAAGCTCATATCTTATTAGAGTTTTCATTTAGGTAATTCGTCAAACAACTTGTAGGCAACAATTCATAAGGTTGTTTTCTAAGTCAAATTCGACGTATCTTGGCCCAACAACCTTCATATTTACTTCTACTCCTTCCTACCAAGATATTCATACATTTACAATACCATTTAATAGGCCAACTCATGTGAAAACAACCCATATAACATAACTCAATTCTAAGGTTCATAAACACATAATTTCTTAAAACATTTCCATAAATCTTAACTCAATTCTTGTTCAAGCCTAAGAGTAAGATAAATAGTATGAGAATTACCTAAATTCCATCAAGAACGCTCCAACTTCCATTTTACTTCCTCATCAAACTCCTTCAAAACTGCCACAACAAAGAAGAAGAAGAACTAGTGGTAATTTCGGGGTTCTTTACATAGAACTTGCGTAGTTTACCTTAGATTATTGATTAGGATCCTTAAGAATATTGAATAAATGTTTACAGATGTTTAGGGAGAGAGTTAGGGTTAGGTTTAGTCGAGAATGGGTAAACAATGGCCAAATATTCATTTAAATCCTTAACTAAGTCGGCCACCGACTGATTTGACAGTCTGTAGAATTTTGTATGGTTCGTCAATTTGGACCGTATAATCTACCCTAAAAAATATAGTGAGGGTCCATACTTTGATGGGCTGTACAAATTTGTACGGTCCGTCCTTTTGGTCGTCAAAATGCAATTATGCAGATTTTTGTCGAAATGTATTTTCTTCGATCTGTTTCACTTTTATAACCTCTGATACTTCCGCGGATGTATATTCAGCTTGCACAGTTTCAGTAGCAATACCAACTCCGTTTGATCTCCATTCTTGAACAGGTTGTACATACTTCTTCCTTGCAGGCCCGTTAGGCTTGTGATATGTTTTCTGTTGCAGGGGACAAGTGTGTCCAATCTTCTGGCATTTCAAATAGAATTCAAGCTTCTAATCAAATTCAACAGCTTGTACAAATGGTTGGCCATCAATATCCTTAACCATAATCTTTTCAGGAATCGCCTTAGTCATATCCATTTCTATAAGCATTCTAGCGTGTGAGACTCATGTTTGTGTTGCTGTAGACTCATCAGCATAAACAAGAGCTCCTATAGCACTTGCTATCTTGCTAATAGAGATCTTCCCCAACATGTCACTGGTAGTTTGGGAAACCTCACCCACAGAGGAATCTATGTTGGGTACTCTTTGCTAAAATCAAAATCACCAGTCCATGGTTTTAAGATTATGGGACTATTGTTGATGGTGTAAGAGACAGAGTAGAAAATTTCACGCATATCCACCAAAGACTGGAACTTAATCACGTAATATCCTTTCTCATCAAGGAATAAATCTGGTTCTGCTATATTTGCCCAATTCTGCTTAACATATCTCCTCATAATGTTATACCCCGAAACTTACCCTATGAAATAAGAAATCATAGAACATTCCCACTTCACAAGTTCCGCCTCTGCATCAGATTTCTCCAGTTGAACAACCAATTACTCATTAACAATTTAAGGAGGAATATAGTCAAGTGTCATACCGTTTGAGGCAGCTCATTTCTTCATGAACAAGAATAGTTCACGACTCCATTTGATTAGGTTTAACCGTATCTACTTTGGAACAATTAGAAAATTACAAAAATGAAAGCCTCTGTACTCTGATTCACTACCTTAGGTTGGGTTTGAGCCACCAGTGCTGGAATTGATACTCCAGGGGTTGGAGGTACTGTTCCATTACTTGTAGTTACAACCATCGCCTTCTGACCTACCGGTGCTGCCTTGCAAGCATTTATTTTATAGGGTAGTGTATCCCTTGTAAGTTATATGTATACGTTATTGTATTTGTGAGGTTCATCAATAGTGTTAGTGTACTTTCATGTTGTTTCTTCCATAACTTTTTAATTCTTAACTTTTATAAAAAATCCAAACTGTACCGATACCGAAGAAAAACTAATATGATTGAGATGGTTTAAAAAGTTTAATTTTGGTTATATATGGTAGAGTAACTGAAAAATTAGTATGGTATATTTTCTTGTAAAAAACCGGCCGAACCAAACCATTGACACCCCTACCGCTCCTGACACCAAATATCTTAAAATATCTCCGCATTAAGCCAAGCACTTATAATTTACTACATCAAATCCGACATCGTTACTTTGGATCCCTCTCCTTTTCGTGATTCAATAAGAGTCCTATTACTTTGCTATATATATAACCCTGTATTTGTTGATTTGCTAGTATGTCGTTTAATAAATATTGATCCTTATTCCAAACTTTCAAGTTCCATACATTCACTCACTACCTGCATTCGGTGGTCTGAACCTTAGTTGTAATTAGTTCTCTTAGGGCGGGGTGAGGGTAATCCTGAATATCTAGAGCCTCTTTCGACTGGTTCCTCCAATGACTGTCTATTATAAAAAGCGATTATACAACAGATTGAGATAAATTTCAAGATAGATTGTCGGACAACTTTGATTGTAGTCTTAGCTGTCATGGCACAAATTGATGAATCAATTGGGCATCAGTCTTTTGGACCTTGAATAGTTTCTATTGATAATGAGATGACCCACAATGATTCTTGGACTAGTCAATAGTCTTCAAGTGATGTTCAACTCCAAGGGCAAACTTCTTGGGTGCGGTTAATCAATATACTTTAATGCTTGGTTCTTGATAAGGTTTTCACTATTACTTTTACTCCATAACACAACATATTCCAATGGACTCTAGATGGGGCTCTTCACCTTGACGCTCCCTAAATTCTCAATATAAGGAAAGGTTCATTTGTCTCCGGCTTGGGGGAATCATCATCCCCTGGTTCTATTACAGATGTCTATCTATTACCTGTTTGATTCAATTCTTTCATGTAGCTTTCATAATGGCTCTCTCTCTCTCTCAACGGGACTGGACCCTATTGCCAATTATCTTCCTGTTCATTACGCCGGAAGTTCTTCCTTCTCATAAAGTCTCCAATTTGCATACTTCATTGGCAATGCTATGTATTCCAAGACATGTTCATTATTCCTTAGTTGTATCCCACATTTCCTCAAGTATTCTTTCTCCATTTGCATCGTCCCCTTTCTATTTACCTTAATTTTCCTTTTTCGTTAAATACTGGAAACAAGATATTTTCTCACCTTTTCGATGTTGTCTCTCTTCTGTTGACCTTATTTCTTAGGCGCCTACTATTTTTACTGACTTCGAACTTGTGCTCTTCCAAGAAAAACATTTACTTCATACCAAGAGTGCAACACTTGACCCTTGTAACTCTGAGATCCTTTATATGTCATATTTGACTACTCGTTCATTGGATATCTCTTTTACCCTTTTCTCAAAAGAATACCTTTGACATACTCATTTTATTCTTCAGTATTACTCATGCTAGAGGTCATCCCTTCCCCTTTTTCATTGAAGGATTTACCTTTGCAAGGCGCCGATCTGCTTGATCCATTTGTGGTTACCGTACTCAAGTTAACACTTTTGTGTTTATTTCCCGATTTCGGCTTCCTTTGCAACCAATGTACTTAACGGACCATTGCCTTGTCTTTCTCGCTGAATTTCAATTTTATTTGGCAAATCAAAATTTAGCATTATTTATCTACTCACCTCTTTGTTCCCTTACTCTTATTCTTTAGTTCCTTTCCTTATCATCTAACTTGGACCATTCTTATCACTTCTTCATATATTTACATCGACTTCATTCGTCCTTACTTTTAGTTATGTCTTTAAACATCTTGTCAATATTCGTGGCGAAACTCGTTGATGTAAAGATCCCCGTGATCTCAAGGTTCCAAATTGATCCTCGAGGTGTTAATCTCGGCGTTCCAAAGAAGGTTGATCATCCGAAGATAATATGCCTCAAATGGCATGGAAAATGGAATGGAGTTGGAGTTGTCACGTGAAGATCTAGGAAGCAAGTTTTTATTCGGCCTTTGTATGTAGGTCTTGGCCGAAGATCATGTTTTCTTTTAGCTTATCTTTATTTCTTAGCTTATCTTTTAGATCTTAGATTAGGACACAATTAATAGGCCATGTAAAGGGTGACAAGGCCGAGAGTCTTCCAATAAGGTGACTAAGCCAAAAGATGTTCCAAAGGGATGACTAGGCCATGAGTTGGAGGACAAAGTGGAAAGGACAGGAGACATATAGAAGATGGGGCTTTCAAGGAAGAATTTATGAACTAACAAGTTCATGAATTGACTATATTGAAGACTTCAAGGTCGGCCAAAGGGAGAGGAAGAGTTGGCCGAAATGGTTCATCAAACAAGTGCAAGGAATGAAAGCTTCTAAACGCATTCCAAGAAGATGAGATTGTTGGAAGAATCAAGTTCATGCATTCTTCCAATTGGGATCCACGAAGGGATGTGAAATATATCGAGTTCACTCTTGTCTCCAAGTAAAAACCTTTCCCATTGACTTGGTCTGGCCGAAACATCCTTGGTCAGGAATTAAACCCAAACCCGTCCACACTTGGCCAAAAGTGTACTTGTAGTTTGTGTCTCTTGGTTTGTCTTCTAGAATGATCCATTCTTTACTATAAATAGGACCCTTAGGACTTGTAAATATTCAGAGTTTATTGAGATATAATCTTGAGTTTTACTTATTTGCTATGTTATTCAACTTGTGTGTTGTTTATCTTAGTTGGTTCTTGTGTGAGCCAAACCCCTTGGTGTAAGTTGAAGCTAGGACTGTGTGACCTAGTTAAATATAAGCTAAGGTTTTCCTTTGGTGTAAGTCTTGGTTAGTACTATGTGACCTAATCAATACCCAAGCTCGAGGAACCCCCTTTGTGGTAATCAAACATTGGAACTGTGTGGACCAACCTAGCCTAAGCTTCGGGTTACTAAAAGTGCTTTCGACCACCCTCACTTGGCTAGTTCATGGGCTTGTACTTAGCAACCTCGGTATTGACCTTGTGGAACTAGTCACCATCTTCTTGGTGTCGACTCGGGCAGTAAAACCCCCGTGTCTCTATCCTTGGGCTCATCGACCGCACCTCACTTGAACCATAGCAACCGAACCAACACTTAACCAAATCAACCATCCTTCACTCGATATTGCATATTGCAACTCGTGTTCAATCCTTATCCAACCCACTATATACTGATCATCCTCAACCCCCACAGTAATTCACAAACATCCCCTCCAAAGGTTGTTAATCAAACCACTCATAACTAACCGTCCAATCCCGACAATATCAAACAATCCACTACAAACGCCAACCGAGAACCTCACTATTTCAGATTGTTCCTGAGACCTTGCCATCATCCAACCACCAAAGCCCGACCATCAAAACAACCCTCAACGTGTATAAAACAACCTCATAAAACACCTTGAACCAACTCTCCTTAAATCTACCCGAAACAGCCATCAAACACCACATTGTCCCGCCAAACCGAGAACCCGAGACCCCTACCTTGGCATTCATTTTCGGGTCAACCCGATTATCACCAACACCCGACCCACTTAACAAACATCACCCCTCCTTACTTGCATCAGATTAGTATCAGAGCACACTGCTCATGTCTCACACCTTGACACGATGGACAATACAAAAATGTCATTTACGAACAAAGAAGAACTTCGGAAACTCGTTAGTGACCTTTTTGCCGAACATGTGCCAATATTAAAAAGAGATGTTGATCTCCCAACTTTTGATGGAGATATGAACCCAAAAGAGTTCCTTAAATGGTTAAACACCATTGAGGGATTTTTCAAGTACCGGCAATATGATGATCATGAGTGCTTTAAAGTTGCCAAATCAATGCTTAAATCATTTGCTTCCAATTGGTACGAAAACTTAAGAACCAATCGAAAAGGAAGTGGAAAGACTAAGATTGAAAATTGGAAGAAATTAAAGAAGCATATGATGAAGAAATTTTTGTTAAGGGAGTATGAACAAAGTCTATACTTTTGACTCCCCACACGTCGTTAAGAAAAGGTTAAAGTGGCATCATGCCGGACCTTTAGAGGCGTGGTTGAGAAACCATAAAGTAGAGGTGACCCAAAGTCTTACATAGAGCCCTCCAATGTCAATAAAATGGGAAGCACCCTTTTTATCAACCCCTTGTATGGTCACGAAGTTGAAAAGGTTGCAAGGCCAAGAAAAAGAATTGGTAGGCGAAGGCTATACTCGAAAGAGCCATAGTCTATACACGACACCCGCCTTGTTGGTGCCAAAAGAATATAAGACTTGGCACACATGTGGCACTATCCAAGCTATCGGCAACATCATGAAAAGCAAGCTCTCTTTGCTGAGGCTGAAGTTTCCTTTTAAGAAATCAAGCGAAACCAATTGGTCCTTTAAGATGGAATCAAGGAGAAGACACCCTATAAGGGGAACCCGGGAGGGAAATGCATGAAAGGTGACCCTAGTGATCAAGTTATGTTTGGACCAATGGTTTGTAATGTTTTATGGATGGTGTGACATTCCAAACTCTCCCTTACACAAGGTGTCACATCCATCCTTGGGACATGTGATATCTTCCGAGGACATTGATGCCAAGACACCCAAGGCATAACTATTCTAAGTTGGTCCAAACCTATGAGGACCGTTGCGGTAAAAAGTGTCTTTGATTCGGCTTCTCATTTTCATCTTGTTATGCAAAATTATTATACCCTTGCTGCCCATAACAATGAACTAGTAAAATATGATTATGAATAGTCCTATGGAGCAACACGAATCTTTGAAACCGTGGAGGAAAAGAATTATGAAGCTCCGGTTCTAACCATGCCAAGCCGTGAAAATCCATTGGACAACAAGCACGAAGCTAGAGTAGGTGCCATCTTTTGCTTAGCACAAAATTGAACGGTGCACTGTGTCATTCTTCTACCTATGGCAAGGTGGTAAGTCTTATGAAATCCGAGATCCAATAAGAACCTCATTTTATGTCAAAACCGTTTGGCTTTTATTCGGATCCGTATTTGGCAAGTGTCGAAGAAGGCCTCTACAGGATAAAACTTCTGGACTTATCTAATGGTGAGAATGTTAGATCAACACCCATTGTTGAAAGTTTATTCTCATTTAGACGGCACGAATTCGAGGACAAATTCTTTTGAAGAAGGGGAATATGATGTAAAAATTTCCGTGAGCTCAAGGTTCCAAATTGATCCTAGAGGTGTTAATCTCGGCGTTCCAAAGAAGGTTGATCATCCGAAGATAATATGCCTCAAATGACATGAAAAATGGAATGGAGTTGGAGTTGTCAAGTGAAGATCGAGGAAGCAAGTTTTTATTCAGCCTTTGTATGTAGGTCTTGGCCGAAGACTATGTTTTCTTTTAGCTTGTCTTTATTTCTTAGCTTAGCTTTTAGCTCTTAGATTATGACACAATTAATAGGCCATGTAAAGGGTGACAAGGTTGAGAGTCTTCTAATAAGGTGACTAATCCAAAAGGTCTTCCAAAGGGATGACTAGGCCGTGAGTTGGAGGACAAAGTGGCAAGGACAAGAGACATCTAGAAGATGGGACTATCAAGGAAGAATTTATGAACTAACAAGTTCATGAATTGACTATATTGAAGACTTAAAGGTCGGCCAAAGGGAGAGGAAGATTTGGCCGAAATGGTTCATGAAACAAGTGCAAGGAATGGATGCTTTTAAATGCATTCCAAGAAGATGAGATTGTTGGAAGAATCAAGTTCATGAATTCTTTCACTTTGTATCCACGAAGGGATGTGAAAGAGATTGAGTTCACTCTTGTATCCAAGTAAAAACCTTTCCCATTGCCTGGGTCTGGCCGAAAAATCCTTGGTCACTAATTAAACCCAAACCCGTCCACACTTGGCCGAAAGTGTACTTGTAGTTTGTGTCTCTTGATTTGTCTTCTAGAATGGTCCATTCTCTACTATAAATAGGACCCTTAGGACTTGTAAATATTCAGAGTGTACTCATTTGCTAAATAATTCAACTTGTGTGTTGTTTATCTTAGTTGGTTCTTGTGTGAGCCAAACCCCTTGGTGTAAGTTGAAGCTAGAACTGTGTGACCTAGTTAAACCCAAGCAAATGTTTCCATTTGGTGTAAGTCTTGGTTAAGACTGTGTGACCTAATCAACACCCAAGTTCGAGGAACCCCTTTAGTAGTAAGCGAACATTGGAGCTGTGTGGACCAACCTAGCCTAAGCTTTGGGTTACTAAAAGGGCTTCCGACCACCCTCACTTGGCTAGTTCACGGGCTTATACTTAGCAACCCCGGTATTGACCTTGTGGTACTGGTCACCATATCCTTAGTGTTGACTCGGGCAGTAAAACCCAGTGTCTCTATCCTTGGGCTCATCGACCGAACCTCACTTAAACCATAGAAACCGAACCAACACTTAACCAAATCAACCACCATTCACTCGAGCTTGCATCTTGCAACTCGTGTTCAATCCTTATCCAACCCACTATTTACTGACCATCCTCAACCCCCATAGTACTTCACAAACATCGCCTCCAAAGGTTGTTAACCAAAACTACTAGTAAACAACCGTCCAATCCCAACAACATCAAATAATCCACTACAAACACCAACAGAGAACCTCACTGTTTCAGATTGTTCTCGAGACCTTGCAATCATCCAACCACCAATTCCTGACTATCAAAACAACCCTCAACGTGTCTAACAACAACCCCATAAAATGCCTTGAACCAACTCTCTTTAAATCTACCCAAAATAGCCATCAAACACCATACTGTCCAACCAAACTGAGAACCCGAGACCTCTACTTTGGCATTCATTTTTGGGTCAACCCGCATATCACCAACACCCGACCCACTTAACAAACATCACCTCTCCTTACTTGCATCACTCTTGCTTGATGTATTTAAATTCACATCGTAGTTGGATCCAATCTTACCAATGATTTGGGATTCCTCCCCTTAATTGCCTTAGAGTTCTTCGTTTACCTGTCGTTCAACCAACCAACTTGTACATTACCGATTTGAATTCCTTTAAGGATTCCTTATCTTACCATACTCCCAGTACCATCATTTATGGATCTAAGATATTATATTTTATCTCTTTACTAATATCCTTATCTTTTATAGTAATCGTACTATCCTGGGTTCCCCTTTAGTATCATTATCGATGTCCTTATTATTACTGTCTTTCCGCCGGTCTATTTGAATGAGAAATATCCTTCGGCCTCATTACTTTGTCTTATCACTTTCATTTATGTTTACCAAACACCCGTTTACCATTTATCATCACTTTTCTGTCAAATCAAGTCTTTATCGTAAACTATTTTCAACCAGCTATTCTTGCCCGATCGGCTCATAAAACTATACCATAGAATCATCACTTAATGTCAAAAAACCTGTTATCTTTTATTGTCATCACACACGTATTGCTACGGTAATGAATATATCGTTTGGCTATTACTGACAAAAATCATCTTGTCCCATGGTCTTCCTAAATGGTTCAGTCATTGTGGAGGAATTAGGGTTACTGGTTTAAGCATGACATATTGCACCCCTTTTCTTTAACTGCTTCCTGAAACGAAGCTTCAGGTAACCTAACTCCGGAAATCTATTTTCCTCGTTAATCTCTTGGAGTTTCCCTAATTCCTTAGACATGAGAGTACTCCTTTTTAAGTCGCATATTCATATATTTTTTATGTTCCGATATCACGCACACTACATGACCTAATAGTGTTGGGTATGCATATGGCTAAGAAAGGGTTAGTTCCTGAATCATTTTACTTAGAACTTGAACATGACTATAGTTTCGCTCGCCACCTTCCACTTCTATTATTCATTTATAGTCTATGCATATCAGAATGACACAATTTCTACATCAATGATAACCAACATATTACAGAAATAAACATTGCTATCCTAAATAAAATTGTCCATATACCTGGTTAGTTACGTAACTCTGATTAACCTCGAGACCTGCTATTCCCCTTGACTTAATATCGGGAATCTATATACACTATTGTTTTTTCTTCCACACCGATAACAATCCTCAATATCACCCGGACATTTCCCATAGTGTACTTTCCTATACTGGTGGCACAACGACTGAAATATCTCAGGGCATTCTCTGGCCCTATGGCCTAAGGCTCCTCATCCATAAATAACTCGACATCGAATTAACATGCTCCATCATTCCTCCTTCCACATTGCTGACAACACGGACTATTACTTCCAATATCTTCTTGTGCTTGCTTGAGTTCTACCTGGGTGCTTCAATCTGATACATCTCGCAACACTAATCTTTCGTTATCTACCTTCATTCCAAACCTTCCAGTCTGTCTACTAGTTACTTTTCCCTCACCTCTACTTGTTATTGGCGAACCTTGGTTAACTGACTTCCATGATAATGGGCTTCTTGGTCTCTTAAAAGGCCTAACCTTTGGGCATCTGAACATGACCATGCTCTAGAAAGATAATTGGAGGCGTTGTTGCATATATTGTACGACTCCCATTTAACTTGACCGGAAATGACCGCTAGGCGGATTATTTTGGTATTATTTTGGTAATTTGGTATTATGCGGGCCCTCAAATGGATCCTCCTCCACGGACGGATCCTCAGACGGATCTTGTTCCATAGACACGTTTTCTTCCATTTAATAACTCACCTGTCCCTCTGATGTCCTCAATGTCCTCGAATCCATATTAACGGGTGACAATCGATTGGTACCTTCAGCAATATTTTTGACTAATTTCCTGCTAACGGTACTTTCCTTTGATCATGGCATTACTGAAAAAGAGAACCGTTGTGAGAATATAGGAATACAATTACTTACGAACTCGCTTCCAATGCACGATCTAGATTTCAAGAAAGGCAACATCCTAAATGTCATGTAGCCTCATGTTTATAAGTGTGGCGTGCAACACACCCATAAGCAAGACTCTACTAGACATGACTTGCAGACATCCCAAGGGCTGACCTGCTCTAATACCAATTTTGTCACATCCCAACCTTGGGTGGTGTGGTTGGCGCCCGGCGCCCTAAGGCCCGAGTGTACCAACCTTGATACCTGCTATATGCTCAATAACACATAGGCCAATAAGGCCTCTAATAAATGATTATCTGAATAGAGGCACAATTACCAGCACGCAGAAAAGGCCCAACCTATACATAGATATATACACAAGGCGTCATGAACACAATAAATCTATTGGGGAGGCCGACAAGGCCACACAAAACCATAATACACAACTCGAATAGCTACAATTCTTTAAAGAGTATAACGATAATATCTGGTCAGGACAGGGCTCCACCATACCCAACTATATATATATACACACCCATCATACCTATCAGCTTACTAAACCATTCTGAAAGAAAGGAGCATGACAACCTTCAGCTGAGTCAAGTCACATACTATGAGGAATCATCTACATCTCTATCTATACATGTGGGCATGAGATGTAGTGTCCCAAAAATGGGACATCAGTACAAAAGATGTATTGAATATGTAAGGTGAAACTGTAAATAAGGCATAAGCTGAAACTGTAACTGAAATGCATAACGCAAGATAGAGAGATGGAAAGACAACCTGAACTTTGAGTGCCTATGTGGGCCAGAATATGCATAAATGAAGTATAATCATGTATATAACGCAGTAGGCCTCTGTGTGCTATATTATTAGTGTCATATCTATATAAACTTCGTATATAATGCCATAGGCCTCTGTGGGGAATATGATCAATATTATATATGTATCTCTACATATATAATGCCATAGGCCTCTGTGGGCAGTGTAGATATATAATATATGCATATGTCAACCTTTAAGGAATAGAATACTCTTTTGAATCCGTCGGAGTGACGTAAGGTCGTTACACCTCCAAATCCCTTATGAGGGTTACATACTACATGTTACTCTTTCAAATGACTCCATAAGGACTATAGATCACACTATTGACTTAGCCTTTAGGAATCAATAAGAAGCCAACTTTTATTGACATCAAGGAGTGCCTCAAAATTAGGATGTAATCTCAATGATGGATGATAATACATAAAAACACATTTATAGAAGAATCACATGTACTTACTTAAGGACTTAAGAGTAGAGTCTTTATCTGATTTCATTTTGTAATAATCGTTTGAATATCGACCACGCCAAAAAAGAAGGAAGTGAGCCTTACATACCTTAGACACAAAGTTACAAATGCATCATGAGTCCTTGAGCATTCTCCGGATGGTTATATATATCATATAAAGGATCGATATCATTATTAAGCTCTTATATTATTAGAGTTTTCATTTAGACAATTAGTCAAACAACTTGTAGGCAACACTTCATAAGGTTGTTTCTAAGTTAAATTCGACATATCTTGGCCCAACAACTGTCATCTTTACTTCTACTCCTTCCTACCAAGATATTCATACATTTACAATTATATTTAATATCCCAACTCATGTGAAAACATCCCATACCACATAACTCAATTCCAACCAACTCATTGAAAACATCCCATACCACATAATTCAATTCCAAGGTTCATAAACATATAATTTCTTAATTTTTTCCCATAAATCTTAACTCAATTCTTGCTCAAGCCTAAGATTAAGCTAAAGAGTATGAGACTTACCTCAATTCCATCTACAACACTCCAACTTCCAGTTTACTTCCTCATCAAACTCCTTCAAAACCGCCACAACTAAGAAGAAGAGGAACTAGTGGTAATTTCGGGATTCTTTACATAAAACTTGGGTAGTTTACCTTGGATTATTGATTTGGATCATTAAGAAATGTTTCCAGATGTTTAGGGACAGAGTTAGGGTTAGGTTTGGTTGAGAATGGGTCAAATATGGCCAAAAATTCTTTTAAACTAGTAACTAAGTCGGCCACTAACCGATTTGATGGTCTGTACAATTTTGTACGGTCCATTAATTTGGACCGTATAATCTTCCCTCAAAAATACGGTGAGGGTCCACACTTTGACGGGCCGTACAAATTTGTATGGTCTATCCTTTTGGCCGTCAAAATGCAATTCCGTAGATTTTTGTCAAAATGTATTTTCTTCGATCCGTTTCAGTTCTATACCTCGGATACTTCCGTAGACAACCTGCAAACTCTCATTATCCCTCTGTAAGGTCACATAACTTCCTGGAATGCCGATAACAGTCGACAACACGATAAAATGTAAAACTATGAGGCGTAACATTGGGCCTGGATCAAAAATAGTCCTTTGAAATGATATAAAAGGAATTTTGATAAAAAAAAAATTTCTCTCTTTTTCAAAGTAGTGTCAGATTTTTGCAAATAAGTTTTTTCGAAGCAATTTTTTCCTTTATCTTTAAAATAGTCCAAACATTGTTTCTTTTCGTCAAAATCACATAAGTATGCAAAGACATTTCTAAATACTTAAAAATAGTCAATTTATATAAGAAAAAGTATTGTCCATTTTTATATATCTAAAACAAATATAAATCCTTTTTTCTTTTCAGCGGATTTGAAAACATATTTTGGGGACCCTATCCATTCTAAACGATGTACGTATCGTTTTGTCTAAATTCTATGTCGTAACCATTCGGGTTCCAATACATACAAGTATTTGTTTACACCATTTATAAATAATACATGAAATTTAAAAAGATAAGTTAAGGCTGGTGGGCCTACCTAGATCACCAGTTAACCATTTTCACCCATGATTGGGCCTTCAATGCATTTTTCATTTTTCGGACTTTATGAGAGAGTGAAATATTGGGCTGCTGACCCAACAACGCTGATGTCATTCTGGCCCAAATGACTCGTATTGTGGGTCATGTAAGGGAGTGAGATGAAGAAAGTAAAAATGCGGTTAGAACGCACCTAGACTTATCTAAATTAAATCACAACATTTTCACAAGTATATACACATACCAAATTAATATCAATTGAAAATATATAAAAAAGGCAAAGCCCAAAACTAGACACATGAAATGTAAACTGATCTATTATTTTTTGGGCTAACATTAATAAGATGTGCAGTACAGATGTGTCTGGCCTATCTCAAATACATAGAATTAACGCGGCACAGAAGAAGAATAAGACAAATGGGCCTGGCCCAAATATCATATAGAAAAAATAGAAGAATTCAGCAAATAGCAAAGAATGGGCCAGGCCCAAGACAGTTCATATTGTTAAACACGAGTGATGTAAATGGTGTATATTTGATATACAGTTGTATATACTAACTATATACAATAATAACCTATATACCTCTATGTATATCTGCTATATATCCAAACCAAGGCACAGCAAGATAAATTAAGGTAGTAGGATGAACATGCATACACATAGATCATAACAATCTAATATTCCCCATTTTTACAACTTCATAATTCTAATCTAAGTTTGTTCAAACAGGTCAGTTTGCAATTCATGGATTCAAAAGTTCAATTGACATATTAACACAGATGAGAGTTATAGGATTGTCATGAAGACATAGAAGAAAAGATACAACAATATTTGGTTCTCTCAACTAAATACTCCCAAATAGAAACAATGGCTAAGCCAGATGGAAATATTTAGAGGGGTACCTATGCTACCTATGTTGTTTGTTATACCTCACACTTTATACGTTGACGTCATCATAAGTTACATAATGTAAGCGGGAAAGGTCATGATACCCTTATTAGATTAATGAAGGTTGTTATCAAGTATTAAGAGAGTACCAAAAGGTTTCGAGGTCAAATGAATCAAATAAATTAAGTTCGTCGAAAGTCGGGGAAAGGCATGCAGAATTTTGGACTAGATTTTAGGCCCAACTTTATAGGGGAATATCTCCATGTAGATAGGTATTTATAGGATGAGTAACCTATCTTAATTCAAGTTCGGCGAGTCTTCTTTCCAACACAACAAACCATTTGCTAATCAGAGCTTTGCACAAAATGTTATGAACATTTTAAGAAAGAGCTGCTGGGCAGGCAGAACACTAGCAAGGTCTGCGACCCAACCTGCGATTCGCAGGCATGGTTGCGGTTCGCAGACCCTGCTATGGCCCATGCCGGTGCCAACTTTCCTCCCCCTTTAGATAGAATCTCCTTCAACCCAAAACTCATTTCACTTTAATTTCTCAACCCTAGACAAACCCTAAACTCTCTCCAAATGCTGTCACATGAGTTAAATCCAAATCAAAGGGGAAACCAAGAAAATCTATCATAAGGGATCCCGTGAGTATTGCTAGATCGTGTTTCTCCTTGTTTTGTTTATTTTTGGAGAAGTATTGGAAGTGAAGGAAGCTAGGAGTTGACGTGTTTCTTGTGGTTGAGGTAAGTATTACCTTTTTCATGTTGTTTTTGAGTAGATACAAGTTATATAAGGATGAATTGTTTGAGATTTTGTAGAATAAGTTCTTGGAAATCTTGTTAGGCTGTTTGTTTGAAGCTATGGGTTTGTATGGGTATTTAATTCTTGTTGTATGTATTAAGAAGTGAAGGAGGGAGATCCAGAGAAGATTTTGGTGTTGCTATGTTTGTGAGTTTGGTTATAAAAATGATATGAATTATACACATGATAGGTGTTTGTCAAAATGTCTCAATAAGTTCCTTTTTGAAATATGGGTCTGTTATTGATACCAATCCATTATTCAATATACATAATCATCCGTACCACGTACGAGACTCTTCAGAACATAATCAGCTTCATCGACAAGGTATTTAGGGCTTACTTTATTCTTCCTTACGGCATGATCCTCTTTATAACAATCATTACAAACATGTCATAGTAAGGACTCTATTCTTAGTTGATTAAGAAGATTCTTGAGGCTATTCTGTTCTATGATTGCGTACATATCCATCCTTTGTTAAGTTTATATTTCATTTTGATGTTATTCCCTTTCCATGGGTAAAGAAATGGTTATTCACTTTATGATTTTGAAACTAAAGGTAAGAAGTCTTCTTCCTTATTGATCGTAACAAGTAAAAAGAGTTTATGTGTCCGCATAAGGATAGTCGGGGGTATAACGAACTTACATCACCCTAACGAGTTGATGAGTCCTTCATAGGCTCGATATGGCTCTTATATGCATATATTATGTATTTACATTTCCCACAGAGGCATATGGAGTTATATACATGGCTATACAAATATGATACTGATGATATTGCCCACAGAGGCGTAAGACGTTAAATACACAATCTATTAAATATAGAGTATTGCCCACAGAGGCCTATGGCGTTATATACGCGATCAGATATCTATATATACATGCAGGTTGGTCTAGTATGATACTTATGAGTTTTAGGTGGTATCTCTAGTCTCTTTGATTTGTGGTTTCTTCATTTACAGTTGATTATGCCCGATATATTCAGTACATCTTTTGTACAGATATCCCTTCTAGGGCACTGTGTTCATGACCGCATGTACAAATAGGCAGGGCGGCGTTTCTCCTCAGTAGGTTGCCTATTTCAACACTGATCGTCATACTCCCCTCTTTCGGAGTTGCTAGACAGGAGTCGATAGGTATTATTGTACATATTTCTAGCATTTTTGGTATGGCTAGGTGCTGTCTCGACCTGTGTTGTACTATAGCTCTCTTCGAGGCTTGCAGACTAGTGTATAGTATGTATATGTATGTCGCAGCCTTGTCGGCCTCTCTTGTAGTGATGATACTACTCTTGTGGCCTTGTCGGCCTTGGTTATCTGTATATATATTGTGTTGGGACTCTTCTGCATGCAGGTTGTCATACATCCTTGTCGTGTTATGGTTATTGGGAGGCATTGTCGGCCCAAGATTCGTATTACAGGTTCCAGATACTACAATTAATTCGCTCAAGCCTTTAGGTGCTGCGTATCGGCCCCCCCAAGGTTGGGGTATGACAAAATTGGTATCAGAGTAGGTCTATCCTAGGGAGTCTGCAAGCCATATCTAGTAGAGTCTTGTTTATGGGTGTGTTGTGACCACACTTATAAACAGGAGTCTACAGGGCATTTAGGGATTGTTTCCATTCTTTCCTCTCATAGATCGTGCAGTAAATCTGGATTTTAAGAATTCGATTCTAGTTTGTGCTTTATACAGTTTTAGTAAGGCCGATTTTAGAAAGACTTTGGTTGATTTACGTTTGTAGCTAGTAAATGAGAGACTCCTACCAGCCTATCGATGCACCAGAAGTGCGAGTATTATGTTAAAATTTCAGAGTGTGAGCATTTGTCCCACTCATATGTAGAAGAGGTAATGAAAGCTTAGAAAGTTAAAGTGCGGGTTTTGGGATACAAAAAGAATAAAGTAAAGGAAGTACATAGTATTTGAACGCAGATGATTGTAAGGAGATAGACATTTAGCTAAAATGATGTAAGTATTGCTATCTTGCCATCATTGGTGGTAGAATTACAATGAGAAATGTCTATTCCATCTTGTGATTTATCGACGCCGATAAATGTAGTTTTAGAAAGGAGTGAGATCCCATGAGCTCATAAAAGTTAGAATGATCTGTAGTATGGGCAGGACTGAAGAGTAGTATGATTACGTTAAAAGTACCCCTTTTAGAAGATATAGATATATATACATGATGTACTTTGGAATTGTTAGCTAGATATGACCTTTAGAGATCTTGAAGAATTAGGAGTCAGTTATTGGAATTTTGGTGTGCAAGGTATATATTTTCCCCTCAGGGAGGCTCTTGTTTAAAATAAAGCAGGAACAGTAAATGCCTTGCAGATAAGATCGAGTAAAGAAGGAGGAGTAACAGGCGAAATAATATTTTGCTATAAATATCTGGACTAAGGTAAGGAGTGAGATTGTTAGCAAATGAATGATACAAGTATAGGCGGGACATATGAACAGTATAAGGAATAATCGGGTGTCGTACGATAAATCATAGTAATACGACAAATTGGTAGCTAAGTAAACCATAAAACAAGAAGAAGTTAATGTAGAGTGGAAAAGAAGAATGTGTTGTGAGACTAAGTACCAATTATGAGAATTAAATAGACAAGGTCAACCACACATACTGATCAGGTGATTCATCTCCCTAATTTTGAAAGTATCAATATTGAATGGACTGAGAGTTGGAACATGGGAGATCATCATAATGAAAGACATTGAGTAGTAGCAAGGTAAGTACTCAGGTAGTATGATAATAAATGGTAAAGGGAAGGGGTAATCCTTAAAGGTTATCAAGAAAGAAACCCTGAAGATTAAATATTCTAACCAGAAGATGAAAAGTCTATTAAGACTGAGGATGCCATTTACGAATATATGACATTTTATCTGTGAATGGGTTAGTAATCCCTAGTAAGGGAAAATTGTGTTGAAGCAAACGGTAAGCTGTTAAAATCTTGCAGAAGTATGGAAAGAGTTGACACAACATGACCTTTCAAGATGGAAATCTTTGAGCGCAAAAAGTGGACCTCCTATAGAAAAGATAGTATGATGAATGATTGATGCAGAACTCAAATGATAGCTAATATAAAAATGAGAAGGTTATGATGAAGAAGTTTCAGGATGAAATAAATAATGTCATTCGAACTTGACAAATGTGTCATGACTATAGAATGATATGCAAGTATCAAAGCTAAAAGAAGGAATAGTAGCAACCTCATGGTTAAAGAAATTAAACAACGGTAAGAGCCACTTGATATATAAGGCTTAGAAGAGAAGAGCATAGTCTGTAAGTGAAGATAAATGTATATAAGCCTAAAAAGGATATTTAGAATTAATGAAAGAAAAAGGGTAAATTAAGTTAAGATTAAAGATGATGTATGAAAAAGAAGGCTAGCCATGAAGCTGGAAGAGTCGTTAATCAATACAAATTTTTATAGTATAGAATGGTCTAAGATCCTGAAGATTTAACCTTACCAGTAAGTGATCACACCTATTAAGAAATAAAACCTTGAAGGAAACACAAGCAATTAAGAAAGTACTCAGAACTGGTGCTGACAAAGTGAAAGTGGATCTGAAGGTAAGGAGGATAATGGCGGGCAGTTAAGAGTGCCTAACATCCTATAAGGATATACGACGAAGGGATTGCTAAGGAGTATATTGTGAAGAGATGTTAGCTAAGAAGTGAAAAAGGAGGAATTACTCCAAATACAGTGGTTTACGTATAGGTATATATCTAATAAGGAGTATGTCAATATCTGCCGTTTGATATGTGTGTTGAATAAGGGATCAAGGTTATAACCAATAGTGGACCTCAAGGTCAAAGTATATAAGAAACTCTTGGGTGATAGATGTTGAAATAAATCAACATATTGCGATGTGCATACCCAGAATAAATAAGGGAATGGGGTCGAGTACACTTGAGAACAGTTGGGAAATATAAGGAAAATTTTGAACGTATAATTCAGGACCATCAACAATGAGCATGATTTAGCAGTATGACATGATATTTTGAGGTGATAGTACCTAAAAATCGAGATAAGTTTTCCTACTTATGGTAAAGACCCAAGATATGTTGAAATGATACAGAGACCTATGAGTCTTCTTAAAAGAGAGATACTTTTTGGGAATACAAAGGGGAAATAAAGGCGAGTCCAGATTTTATAGTTGAATGAGGTCCCTCTTCAAAGAAAAACAGTTCAGAAGCCAGAGTTACTAAGTAAAACATCACCAATTAACAAGTTTACGGGTTTAATTTCAAGGCTCTAATGATAATAAGGTTGTAATGCGGAAGGTAGTAGCATCGCCCATGTGGCAAGGGTAAAAGTGAAACCATATAAGAATGCAGAGTCAGTACTATCGAAAAGAAGCCAATGTTTGAGTTAAAGGGGAATGAAGTTCACCGATACCCATGTCAGTTGTGTGTCTCAGATTTAACCAGTTTTTGAAGCAAAGCTTGAGCAGAGGTGTCGTATGCCTGCTATCCTATTTTAGTTAGTCCGACAAAGATGTGTCAGAATACTAAAGGCATGCATTCACGTAATAAGGTAAAATGAAGTATTGTTGAGTTTTAGCATAACAATCCAATGGTCAGTAGGTAAAGGTAGAGTATCTGAGCCCAGAGGGCCAATATAGAAAACAGAGTCCTCGATGAAAAAATAAAAAGATAGTTCAAAGGTAAAATTCAGGATGAGTTACCCTGCTCTTATCAGAAATGCTACCCAGTGGATTGACGGTCGGTAGATTTATAAGATTGACCTATTTTACACTAGGATGAGCTATTCGTATAGCCGAGGGTCATACAAGTAATATATATATATATATAAAAGAAGATTGTACGATTTTAGGATATTCCAATTTTTATTATCTTAGCTAAAAGAGCTCAACTACATTGAACTTTTGAAGAGTCGTTTGAATATATTGGGATCGCGGGGAGATCCTATTATAAATTTTCTCATGGATAAGTGACTGAACCGAAAACATAGAATAAACGCTCGATGACATGTTGCAGGCAGGTGCAATAAATCTTAAAGGGAATGGGAAGGTCACTTACTCCACAAAGGGTTATGTATCCTAGACATTATATTCTTATCATCCAATAGATCCTTATGAGACCTCGTATGGCTTAGAATACAAATCCTTCATCAATTGATCCGATGTGAAAAAAAATGAAGTTGATTAACTCGATGTTAGTCCAGCAGGTTGTGGAGGAAATAAAATATTAAACAACTAAAGGTTAAGCTGATTGAGGAAGGAATGAACTAAAAGCGAATGGACACCTTGCATTCCCTAAAATAATGGGGAGATGAGTGAAATTAGCAAAATATTGGTAGAATAAGTGAAGTGTTAAGAAGAAATATGAAACACGAGTTAATCTTGTAAAGCTAAGAATGCAGTGCAACATGAATTGTGGCCTAGTAGAACAAAAATGGCGAAAGTGAGCAAGGGTTGGGAATATTATGGGGTACAAGTATATTCATACTTCAGAATTTCCAAAGATCATGTGCTAATGTGTTATGCCGATTTAAAGGTTAGCATTCACGACCGGGTGCTCTTGTAAGTATTTCCCTGAGAAGTGAAATGAGAGTGGACCAGAAAAGCAAATTTAGCCCAGATACATCAGATCGTATGAAATTATTCAGATACCAGTTAGGTGCCCTATGAGTTTAAGATATCTCCAGAGTTCAAGGAAGTTTAATAAATTTTTCCTATACTGGCATTACAAAAATATATAGATGGTTCACTTCATATAACTTTAGTCAAGAATGTTTAGAGTACATAAAGTTTGTCTTAAAAAAAGAAATTCTATATCGTCGAGCCTAGAAGTTGTGGACTAAAGCGATAACCTTCGATTGGGGGTGAAAATGATGATTTGAAAAGTTAATTAGGAAATGAAGACTACATACCCTAATTTATTCAAGCTAAAAGATTATAACGCTACTTGTGCGGTATGACTTTCCTATTTCTATTATCTTGGTCGAGTTTATCTTATATATCTTATTTAGGTAATTATCTTGAGACAGGCATAGTAGCCCAAAGTTTCAGAAGTTGAGGTGAGTTACAGTTAACTCTATCACACCCCAACCTTGGGGGTTATTGCCGACACCCAATGCCCTAAGGCCCGAGTGTACCGATCCCGATACCTAAGAGATATACAATAACTCATGGGCCGACGAGGCCTCTGACACATACTCAACTAAATAAAGACATAGCCACCTACACTCATAAACGGCCCAAGCCACACATGTATATATAACAAGTCTGACATAAGCATAATAAATATACTAGAGAGGCCGAAGAGGCCACACAAGACCATCATACATAACACAACTGTCTATAAGCCTCTAAAGAGTATACTGACAACAACTGGCCTGGACAGGGCCCTGCCATATCTAACTATATACATATGCATATCTATCATACCTATCAGCTTACTATACAACTCCGGAAGAATGGAGCATGACAACCTCCAGCTGAGTCAGGTCCTACTGTGAGGAGATCATTGGTAACTCTATCTGTATCTGCGGGCATGAAATGCAGTGCCTCCGAAAAGGGGCATCAATACGAAATATGTACTGAATATATAAGGCAGATAACCAATGTAGATAGGAGATATAACAATGATATAAGAGATAAAGGTATATAAGTCAACCTGAAAGTTATAACAAGCATCTGTGGGCCCTACCTAACACAACCATGAAAATATATGCATGTCTGTAAAAATCAAGCCGCTCAGTGGGGAAAAATTAGGTAATATCCAGCCTCTCTATGGGGGAAATCATATCATAATAAATATATATCGTACCTGGACTTAATGAGGACTCGGTTGTACCCAGTCTAAATGTGGGACTTGGTTGTCGCGCCCGATTTTGACCTGCGGGCTTCGCGACGCGATGGCGTCGATTTCCTCCGGATGGATTAAAAAATGCTTGCTTTGAGGAGTCGCCACCTAATTATTCTAAGGTGAATTAGGGCACCTGATTGCTAACTAAATGCTGCAAAATAACTCCGAATTTATGGTCTACGAAACTAATGAGATTCTAGGTAAGGGTTCTTTATTATCCTAAAGGGAAGGGGTTAGGCATCCTTTAAGATCCGCTAACTTGCGGTTATCCGATCAAATTCAGGTTAATTGTTTTGCTAATAAAAATGCATGTTTTTATACATATAAAAAATAATATTGCAAGGTGTTAATAAAATGATGCATTTTGTACAAGTATGCATTTGTATGGCATTAATATACATGTAAAGCTGGAAAAAATAAAAAATAAAATATAAGTATGCAAAATTGATAAGAATGTATGCAAAGTGATTATTATGGGCAACAGGCCTAAAATAAATAAACTAGCGATTTTCAATTTTAAAACTAACCGAGCCTAAAATAAATAAACTAGCGATGGGTTTCCAATTTTAAACTACCCTATTAATTAATTCTATGTCTACCTATTCTAAATATTTCAATAATTTCACGAGCACAATAATATTACAATACAGAATGAAAATAAAGCTGAATTAAAGAAAGTAAAAGACAACAACAAAAATAAATAATCTCCGAGGGGTATTTGCCTTCTTTGACTTTATCTTTGCAAGCTGTCAAGAATAAAAGGTTAGAAACAATTGAATATACATAACTTCGGATCCGTATCCAAAACAATAAATGTTTTGATTACGGAGGACTCAGACTTAAATTTTGAAAAGATCATTCCAATCACGTTGTGGCTGCTAACATATGACTCGTTGGTCATTTTAGTTGCCTTGCCTACCGAACATATTGGTCTCTCGGGTGAAAAAGATTTAAGTTTCATCATTGCCCAGAAGTTTTATTTTCCGTCTTTACAAATGTGGAGGCCTAAAAAATCGACGGATATTTTTTCATCGGCCAAAATGCAGTATTTAATTCAAAACAGTAAAACAGTAAGGCAATCCATGCACGGATGTTTAAAACAGTAAAACAGAAAAGAAAGAAACGAAACGAAAGAAAAAAAAGTGCCGCCTCGAATTTAATTTCATCGGCCTAAATGCAATATTTATATAAATCAGTAAATCAGTAAGACAATCCGTGCACGGATGTTTAAATGCCAAAACAGTAAAATGAAACAGAAATGAAAAAAGCGCGGCCTCGAATTCAATTTCATCGGCCTAAATGTAGTATTAGTTAAAATGACAAAACAGTAAAATAGCTGTGTAACAGATGTTTAAAATGCCAAAAAAAAACAGCAGCAGTTCGCAATTAAAACGTCCGACCCGAATTCTGAAATTTTACCCGAGCCGGATCCTGAACAGTGATCCAGCTCGGATTTCGGGTTGACCCGACCTGGAATCAAATATTTTTTGGATTTTTTAGATAACAAACAAACAAGATATTAAAACACAAAATCTGAAAATTTATTCGAACCGGGTCGACCCGACCCGGAACAGTGAACCGACTCGGAACAGAATTTTTTTTATTTTTTTATTTTTATTTTTTAGATTTTCAGATAGCCAACAACAAAATATAGAACATGAAATCTGGACATTCATTCGAACCGGCTCGACCCGACCCGGGTCAGTGACCCGACCCGAATCGGATATTTCAACCCGAATCAAATTCTTTCCAAATTTTCAGGTAACCAATAGCACAATATAAACATACAAAAATCTAGAAATTAATCGAACCGGGTCAGTGACCTGACCCGAATCTGACATTTTTCAACCCGAATCGATTTTCTCCAAATTTCAGGTAACCAACAACACACATAAAACATAAAAATCTGGAAATTCATTCAAACCGGGCCGACCCGACCCGGGTCAGTGACCCGACCCGGAACAGTGACTCCGACCCGGAATAGATTTTTCTTTCCAATTTTTTCAGATAACCAACAAGAAGATATAAAAGCATAAAAAATATGGAAAAACTTGCCTAAATCGGTTGACCCGACCCGACCCGACAGTGAGCAAAAAACGCAAAATAATACCCAATTTCCGACATAAGCTCCGACCAAAACTCCCTCTTTTCGGACAAAAATCCACAAAAATCGACCCCCCAAAACAGTGAACAACAACAACAAAAAAGGTATTTTATGGATGGGTTTCGGATTTTGGGGGTGTAGGTATGGGTGAAGTGATAGGGTAGGTTGGTGGTGTTGGGCGACGGTGTCGGCGTCGTGGTGTAGGGTGGTGGTGTGTGCGGCGGCGGGTGTTAGTCGGCGACGTGAGGTCGCGGGTATGGGGGCTGGTTGGTGTCGGCGTCGTGGTGGTGATGTGGGTGTAGGGTCGCGTAGGCGAGGTGACCGGCGACGTGGGGTCGCCGGTGTGGGGGTATGGGGGTGTGTGCGGCGACTTGGAGAGGGAGTGAGGATTTTTGTTTTTGTTGTATGTTGTGGAGTGTGATAGGGTTAGGGGGATAAAAGGGGGGAAATAAAGGGAAATGGGATTGGGCCGGTTCGGGTGTGGGCTTGGGGAGTTGGGCCACCGGGCTTGGGGAAATAAGGGGTGATGGGTTGGGCTTGGACGAAAAATGGGTTTTAGTTTGGGTTGGGTAGAAATTGTTTTGGGTTGAGTAGAAGTTGTTTTGGGGGAAATGAAATGGGTTATGGGTTTAAAATATAAAATGGGTTTTATCATATATAACTAAACAAATAAAAAGCTTTGCAAAAACTATAAATTGTAAAGATGAAAATATATATATATATATAATATTTGCGAAATGTTTGATTCTTAAATAAAAATAAAAAATGCAATGCCATTTTGCGAAAATAAAATAACATATAATATTATGATAAAAGTATGATTATGACAATTAAAATGCAAATGACAATAAAAATGCAAATAATAATGATAATAATGATATATATACATATATATGCCTATATTTTAAAATTGTTTTAAAGTGTCAAAAATATTAAAAATTGCAAATAAAATCATAAAAGATGGGACAAAAATTGGGTGTCAACATTGGTAATATCAAAACCAACTGTAGCTGGGTGAATATCTACGTGTCGTACCCGGCCGACTGTAGCTGGGTGAATATCTACGTGTCGTACCCGGCCAACTATATCTACGTGTCGTACGTGTCGCAATGCAAGACAGACTCTGAAGGCCTTATGAAACCAATCGGGGTGACTCGTGGTCATCAACGATCATAAAAAATATAAGGTTCAAGAGACTATCAAGTCGGGAAAATGCTTCTGAAGTAGAACAACAAGAGTTATGAATTGTAACAATATAGTACGAAAGTAATCACATGCTTTAAATTTAAGAGTAGAATTCCTTTTGAAGGGACGTCGTTATAGTTATACTTATTCATCGATCATGACAAAAGAATGAAAGAGTATGCCTTAACATACTTGATTCTTGTCGCTACAATCGCTCTATAAGCCATCGCTCCCCTTATGGACAATCATCTATATCACGTATAAGTTGACATCAATATTGAATCAATCTTCCTAAGAAAATGCATGTAAGTATCTTATCGACAACTTCGGATACCTCAGATTCTTAATTTCTTTTACAAGGGATACTCATGTAATTCAATCTCATGGTTTCATCAAACATATCATTTCCATTGAAACTCATTTGGGTGTTCTTCGACAATTTTAGCATATCTGATTCCTTAGGCTTCTCTTATACAAAAAGTATTATGTGATCCAAACTCATAATCCCTCAAACCATAATTTCCTTAATCCATATAATACACAATAAATTCACTCACCTAATTGAACTCATACTTAGCTTAAAATAGTCCAACAATTCATAGTACAAAGATTTCACAAATTTGCGAAGTTTTGATCATGAAATCTTTTTTCATAACTTCCTCCAAATTATCAATTGATCATAATCATAAGTTAAAGAGGATGTAATTTACCTCAATACCTCATAATCTCCTCACATCAAGCAATCTGATTCCCAATGATTTTTCCAAAACTAACTTGATACGGAAAAGATGAATTCTATGATAATTATAGGGTTTATGGCGTAACTCTTACATAATCGACCTAGATTTGGTCTTGTGGTGTCTACATATCATAGAGGGAGTTTTTAGGGTTTGATATGAGAGAATGAGTCCCAAATCATGAAACCCAAATATAAACCCTATAGAAATGTTCCACCACCGTAAATTGATGGTTCATTTAATGGACCGTCAAACTTTTGACGTTCTGTCAATCTTATCGTCAAACTGCTAGGAAAATTAATGGCTCAGGTTGGGTAATTTGACGGTCCATCAAATATTTGACAGTCCGTCAACCTGCCTCATGAGATTCCAAAAATCCAGAGAAATTGATAGCTCACCTTGGCACTTTGACGGTCCGTAAAATACTTTGACGGTCCCACAACTCTGCCGTCAAAACACACAGTTTTTTGATTTTATCAAAACGTACTTTCTTCAATCTGACTAACTTCCCAACACTCTGGTACTTCTATAAACAAGCTGTAAACCTTCATTATCCTTTCGTAAGGTCGTACCTCTTCTCAGGGATTTGGTATTCATTGATGACACGGAGGAACGTGAGGCTACGGGGTGTAACTTCCTTCCCCCCTTAGGAACATTCATTCGCGAATGTTGGAAATATTCTAACTCTCAAGTTTTCCAGAAATTTTGGCAGAGTTTCCTTTGTAAACAGGACTATCCAAAACCTGTAAAATAGCCCAAATAAAAAATCCAATGCCACACATGGCAACACAATATCAAGATAACATCAATCGGCCTCACACGACCGCTTTTATTTATAAAAGATTAGAGGAAGTTCAGCCATAACTTACCTTGATATCCTTTTGCTAACATCTGAGATACACCTGATACACTTGCTCCAAAAATATAACTTACATAAAATACATGTTCCATCTTCGATAAATTGAATAAGAATAGAGGGATTATACCCCACGAAAACTAATAGGAATTCTGAATCATTTTAGTAGAGCGATTCTTAGGTTCCATGACTTTTCTTGACATAGTTCTTGCGGTTAAGGACTATCTTGTCCTATCTTTCGATCAGATTCACTGTTATACATTTCTGGTATATTCTCAACCTTTGCATAGTTGTACCTCTCTTTTACACAATTACCTGATGGTTGTACTTTTCCTAAGCCACTGTGTTCTGATATCCGAGCTACATCTTTCTTTTATGTGTTATAATGTTCATCCTATGAGGTAGTGTAGATAGTAGAGTTCATAGGCACGAAGTGTAAAATGATGATGAAGGAGTGTATCATGATGAACGCCAAAGTAGAGAACATAAAAATAGTAGACTTGGCTGAATCCGAACACATCTTTCTCTGTTCTTCTTTTTCTTTTCTCGATAATATCCTTATATAGTACATGAGTTTTAAGCAGCCTACCGACCTTAAAAATTCTTTGTCTATAAATATCTTTTATGATTTCTCTTGAAGCAACCTTTAAATAAGTGTTCTTGATTGAGACTAGATTCTGTTCGCAACTACTGCCTTTCTCAACTGGATTCGATATTATGATCTTGATCACTTAGATGGAATATTCCTTCATTGTCAAGTTAACTCTTGATTTAACATCAAATATATTAATTCATTTCCTTGTTAATCTAAGTATTCTCTCATAATTTATTTCTTCAAATATGATACTATTACTCCAGATTCCATTCCCATTTCGTGATTTGAGAAGAGTTCCACTCCTTTACTATGTACAATTCTTTATTCATCAATCTGCTAATATCACTCTTACTAGTTTCCAATCCTTATTTCAAACTTCTTCCAAACTCTGTACGTTCACCTTGGCCTGGGTCCGGTAGTCTGACCTGAAAGCTTCATTGGTCATCTTAGGACGGGATAATGGAAATTCTAAATACTCAGGGCTTCTGTTAAAGTGGTCCTTTGATTAGTTGGTTGTCTTAATGACTGATCGTATAATAGCTTGATATAGTCTTCAAAATAAACCTTTGATCAAACTTTGATTGTATAGCCAAAATTAATCATTACCATGTAGACTGACGAGTCACTTCGGCAGTAATATTTCGATTACGGAATGGTCCTTAAAGATCACTGGTTCACTTAATAATCCATATGTAATGACTCAACTTTAAAATCAACTCTTCTTCGAATGCTGCTACTTGATATTCTTAATCCTTGGGCCTTGATATGATTCCCGTTATTATCTTTATTCCATCTCACAATACCTTTTAAAGGGGATTTAGAGGGCATGCTTTGTCTTGACACTCCTCAATTCCCAATATAAGGAAAAAATTGTTTACTTATAGTTCCAAGGGGGTGTCACCCGGTTTCTATTATGGTTGGCCACCTGTTACTTCTTTGGGGCGACCCTTTTCTCTGACTTCCTTAGTGACTCTCCTTGTTCAACGGTACACGATCTTATTGTCCATTACCTTCATACTCTTTACATCCGATCTTCTTGTTTATTACAATGTGCCACATTCGTATACTTATTGGGTGATGCTATATATTCCAAGATAGACTCATTATTTCCTTAGTTATACCTAGGGCTGTCCAACGGGGCAGGGCGGGTCCCGGCAGGACGGGACTCAGAAGGATGGGGGAGGGTTGAGATGCGGGCTTTAGCGGTCCAGGCAGGACGGGATAGACGGGACGGGAAGTGGTCCCGTCCAGTCCCACATCCCGCCGAAAGAGGGGCCGTGATTTGGGGGAACGGGTCGGGATTTGTGGTTTTTTGCCACTTAATTTTAGAAAATAATATATATAAACACTTTAAAAATTGAACAAGATAGTGTAATAAAAATACACCAAGGCTGTTTTTGTGCCTCTTATATTATTTAATAGAAATATGAATTTTTTGTAATACAATTTCAAAATTGCAACTTTGTGGTGTTCAAAAGTTGTAAATCACATAGTAAAATTGCAATTAAAAAAATTACATAGTTAACCATATTTTTTCTCATTTCCTCACAATGTCTTGAGGATCTTTGGTTGGAAGTGGAATTTGTAGGTCAAATTGTTCAACGACGCTTCCTGTTCCCTCGGACAAAATTTCGTTGTAGTTGTTGTCTCTTCTTCGTTGATCTCCGATTGACCGCACCTTCTACACTCTGCTTGAATCCAATCTCTGAAAAGAACTGCAGTCTTTGAAAAGAACTGCAAGTAGTTGCTCATACAGAGAATTCCACCTAGTCGAAACTTCTTCTAGAATTTTGTGTAAGGTAATCCACAATCACGACAAGTTTTTCTATACTCTTTGCGTCTTTGTATTTTATTACCTTTAAAAATAAAATTTATAGAAAATTGTATTTTATCAAAAATGCTTTCAAAATGTTTTAGGCCATCATTTACAACTATGTTATAAATATGGCACACTCATCTTATATGAAAATGATCAAGAAAACATGGAGTTAATTGAACTTTTAAAAGTCTTATAGCATAATCATTAGAAGTAGCATTATCTAATGTAATGTTCATAATTTTATCATTTATTTCATAATAATCACAAATTTCATTAATATTTTGTGCAATAAAATTTTCAGTGTGACTATCATAAATATATCTATATGCTAAAATACGTTTTTGCATAGACCAATTTTGATCTATCCAATGGCATGTTACTGTTACATAATCATTACCGTTAGTACTACGACCTATGTCAGAAGTGATATCCACTTTGCCATTAAAAATGATACAATGCATAACGTAAATATTGTTGATATTCACTTGCAAATTTAAAAACATCTCTTCTAACAGTTGATATAGGAAAATCATTAAAAGTAGGATTATATGTTTCTCGAATGTAATGAATAAAACCAGGAGACGAAGGAAATGAAAAAGGCAAACCCTCCACCACAACTAATTTTGCCATGTTTTCCCTATCTTTGTTTTATCATATTTAGGACCAAAAATCCCCCCCGTCGTCGGGTTAATTTGACCCTATACTTGGTCGGGGACACTATGTGAACCTTGTCCCGACTTAGTTGGCAAAACTGATTTTTTAGCCTGGTATTGATTCCACCTAGCTGTGTGCTCTCCTTGTACATGTCTCAATAATCCTCCCGTCCCACCTTGACCTTTTCCAGTTTTAAATTTACAAACAATTTTACATCTAGCTAGTTGATTCTCTTGGTCCCTATCAAAAAAATTTCATGCAACTGATTTTAATTTTCGTTGTGTGGGGCCTCGACTCATACTAGGGGGAATATGAGGCATTCCAATTTCAGTTTGAGACTCAGTCTGAGCCCGAAGTTGAGGTGCACTAGTGGGTGTGTCATCTAGATTATCGTCAAAATTAAAGTTTGGTTCATCTGCCTCATCATCTAATGGTATATCATTAAAAAAAGCAGTTTCATCTATATGAGTGAAATCAATGAAATCATCGAGACTAGGAATAGGATTATTAGAAGAAGTACCCCTACCCTTAAACATATCTCTTAATCCTTTCATTTTAATTATGTAAATAAATAATTAAAGATAATGAAATTAAGTGTGATAATTAAAATAAAGTAACAATAAAAATTAAAAGAAAGAACGAAGGTACCAAACGTCGACGTGTAATCGAGGTTGAAAATTGAAACTTATTGATGATCCTAAGCTAGTTGCCAACTTCACTCCCAATCTTTTTACTTTGATATAAATGAGAAAAAAAATATTTAGTAGGCAATGTAGAATTGTAGAGAGATAAATTGAGAGATTAGAGAGATTGTAAGAAGATTTGTGAGAAAAATGAAGAGGAAAATGAGGTATTTATAGTTGAGAAATAGGGTTAAAGTGTAAATATATCAACTTAGGAGTTAAAAATAAATATTAAGAGGTTAGGGGGTTTATGGGGTGGGGTCAGGGGGAAAAATGGCCGTTATTGAAATGACTATTTTTGCAAAGGGGTAGGAGGTTGGCGTGGCAGGACGGGACGGGGTCGGGATGGGGCGGGATCGGGACGGGCGGGACGATCCCAGGCTCCGTCCCGAGTTCGAACCCCAACAACGACAAAAGTTTTTTTATGGGGGATCGGGGCGGGCCGGGTAGCCGGACGGGACGGGTCGGGATCGGGCCGACCCGACCCACTGGACAACCCTAATTAAACCCCATATCTACTCAAGTACCCTGTCTCGATTTATATCATTCATCAAATACTGAAAATAAGACATTTTCTCCTTTTCGACGTTGTTTCTTCTTTTGTTGACCTATAACTAGAGCATCCACTATACTTAATGGCTTTGGACTCATGATCCTCCAAAAATAATATTTCCTTCATACGAAGAATGTGTACTTGCCCCTTGTAACTTCAAAATCCTTTATACTTCATATTCGACTAATCATTCGTTGGGTATTTCTTGTACACATGTTTCCTCGAATTAACTCTTTGACTTCCTCTGATTAATTTTTCAATATTGCTCATGATAGGGGTTGTCCTACCTCTATTTCCATTGAAGGATTTACTTTTGCAAGGCATTTCTCTTGCCTGCTCCCTTCGTGGTTACCGCACTTGAGTCCATGTTGCTGCCTTTATTTATCGGTTACGGTTTCATTTTTAACTAATGTTCTTATCATCATGACCATTACATTATCTTTCTTGTAAGGTTCCTGGTTTACTCGGCCGTCCAAATTTACTATCACTTGCTTGCTCATATCGTGTTCCTTTACTCTTATTCTTTAGCTCTTTTCCTTATCGTTTACTTTAAACCATTTCTTCGTTGCTCCGTTATATACTCACATCAGGTTTCACTCGTGCTTACTCCCACTCATACATCTTTAAACACCTTATCAATAGTCACGGCGAACCTAAGGCTCAACATATTCAAATTCGAGTCATAGTCGGATTCATTCTTATTACTAACTTTGGATTTCTCCCCTAAATTGGTATTAGAATCCTTTCCCCTCCACCATTCGATCACTCAACTCGGAGATTACCAATTTGAATTCCTTCAAAAACTCCTTGCCTTAGCATACTCCCATTATCATTTTCTTCGTAAGATATATAACGTAAGTCGGAAAGGTCATAATACCCTTATAAGGTTAATGAAGGTTGTTATCAAGTGTAAAGAGAGTACCAAAAGATTTCGAGGTCAAATGAATCAAATAAATTAAGTTCACCGAATGTCGGGGAAAGACAATCAAAATTTTGGACTGGATTTTAGGCCCAGCTTGGCTGGGGAATATCTCCATATATATACAAGGATTTATGGGATGAGTAATCTATCTATATTCAAGTTCGGCGAGTCTTCTTTCCAACACAACAAACCGTTTGTTAATCGAGCTCTATACAAAAAGCCAAATTTCCTCAAATCTCCCAATCACCATACTATAAGCATATCTATTGATTACCTTATCGTGCCAGATCCATAGAAAATCAACTGATAACACTAAATACTTCCCATAACCATTTGTACCTCCTAAATACATCGCCAAGTACACGTGAAAACCATTAGAACTGTCTGACTTGTTGTCATCTGAAGAATATCATCAATCTTACTTGCAATTCCTATGAGAACCATCAGTGTCATACATCCACTCCGAATCAAAGTACATCAGATCTCTGTCGGTGGTTTACTGGAATACCATAAGTGTTCCATGCAACATAAACACGAGTCACCTGGTCCCAAGTGAGAAAATCTGACCCTGAATAGAATACTCAATTTCTAAATCATCGATAGTCACCCGAACTGATTCCAAATGAACTGGTAAGCCTTCCATAAACATGCTATGACCTCTTCCATCCCTATTTCCTCATACATAATATATCACATGTCGTCACCCACAATTTCCAAAGCTGGATTCTATCCAAGTCATCAATTTAACACCGATAAACCATACCCTTGATTATAGTCTACAAATTCCTCAATTTCTACCCAATACACAAGTCTGATAGAGCTATACGAACCCTAAATACATCAAATTTTCCTTGTACTTTCTCTAAACCCACCCACACTCTGGACACATTGTGAACCTCTATCTGTCATATCTTGCTAATTACCAGCCTTACCAATTTCTGACATATCAATTATACCTTCCATTTACCTTTCATTGCGAAATTACTTCCAAGTCATAATACCTAAAATACTCATCCATGTTGTCATTCCATAATGTCTCAATACAGTCTACTACCGGTAGCCCAACACAACCCTCATGGAACATTCATCATAACACTTAGTCAACTACGATAAACCTACTCTTCCGAGTGTACCAAACCATTTCATCCGGTCTAAAATATGCAAAATTAATGGCTCCATAAACCACGTCTAACCCAAGAGTTTCCACTATTTCAAATCTGATTCCTTTCCTATCTCGAGGATGCACTTACCCAATCCACATTAGATCAACTATGAATTTATCAATTTCTTACGTTTCCACCATTCATTCCAATCATGTTCACCACTAACAACCGATCATTACTCAAATCTTTAAACTTGGAACTTTCCCTAAAAATTTGGCACATTCCATGTACCATACTTTATGAAATTCCTCGACTAGAAAAGACATCAACCCACTCTAATTACTCTGACCAACAGTTATTTAGTACAAAAATGATAACCCGAACTATCACTGAATCAATCCATAATCCGGAAGTGATCCCTAGTTACCGAACATACACTCATGCTAACATACTCATATAGTTTCATCGAAATTCTTGACCAAAATAATCATCATTCTATACCAGTCCATGCATTCACTGACCCGATCATCGATACCCATAGCCTTTCACAATCAGAATTAGATCAAACCATCCTTAACCCGTTACCATAAATATTCCCATTAACCAACACTTTATTCGAGATTCTATACGATGTTTGTCTGCGAAAACCCAATCTTTACCTTATTTTGCTGAATCATAACATATTCAACTAACCGCACAATTTCCCTATCCTTCGGTCAACTCCAAAGTCATTATACTAGTAACTATAGAACTTCTCAAGTATTAACCTTTACATATCATACCCAAAAATCCTATCCAAGAACTAAATGCAACACCCGGTAATCCTTTGATTGAACCTCACCCTCATCCAATGCTAAAGTCCTTCCTATCAGTCGATGATTGGTTCCCATTAGCCCACGATGAGTCCAACATACCAACTCATATACGACTTCCTACACTCACTCAATACTAAATAACATGCAAATTAACTCATAAATCAACAGTCTTTTGGTTTCAACAACTCTCATTTCACTAACCTTGAAATGCAAAGTAAAACCACGAACACACTCCTAGGTAAAGAAATGCGATGGTCTAATACATTAAGCTTCACTCATCACAAATAACATTGCCACCTCATCTCGAACAGAAAATCATTCCCTGAAAGAACTAACAACCACTAATTCTACTCTGCTATCACAATATTGTCAATCGAAGCCAAATCAACATTCCATAGCCTATACGATATCCACCCTCGTACACTTTGCAACTTGTCCCAACAAAACACGTCAGATACCAATTTTTCCCTTTATACAGTGGAGATTGATCCATCCAAATTCTTTATCTTTCACCTCTAAATTGCCATTCCTACTTTCCAAAGATACTACTAAACTGAAGAGTCACAAACCTAACCCCAATCAACCGAACCATAAATCATAGCTAAAGGCTGAACTTGGTCACATGCCCATATCATGGTAGCACAAATCATACCCCACCATACGATATCATAACTAACCACTCACACACGAATTTAAGAGCATGTTACCACCATCAGTGATAGAATATGAAGAAGAAATTCAAATTCAATTTAGATTCGACTTAGCACAAAAGGAATGACGAAAGAGAAGTTTTCTAAATGTCCCATAACCTCTCTAAGATAAGTACAACCGTCTCTGCACCGATCCAAAATACTCTACTTGATATTGCTTTTGTATTTAAGATCGTTTAACCTAAAGTTCTGATACTAACTTTGTCACGAGCCCTTCTCAGCAATCGTGGTGGCACTTACATATTCCCACCAGTAGACAAACCACTATACATATAAACAAAACAACATGAAAGAAATATGGAAATATAATCAAAATGTTAATACAACCCCCAAAATATGGTATGTGATACAAGAGAACTAATGTGGAATACATGTTTGAAAGTCAAAGGCATCAAAGTGCCAAAATTGAATACATAATTGAAATGTCGTACATGTCTCTCAAATACAATAAAAGAAAAGAGTAAAGATAAGAGTATACATGGCATGATGAATGGAAGCATCCTCAGCCCAAACCTTGGAAGTCTGCCTGTTCGGACTCATACTTGAGCTCACGAACTGGTAGAGGGATCTGTATTTGTGTCAGGAAAAGATGCAGCAAGTATAACATGAGTACACAATGTACCCCCATAGACATCATTGGCCGACATCAACAGAAGATACGTTTAATAACTCATATAAGTCACATTGTACACATATCAATTCACTGATTCCTCAGGTCACATTGTTCATATAAAGTTACAGTCACAGTCAAGTACAATCAATACATTCACATACATAGGGACCTTAAGATCATAGTATCTGCCAAATTGTACTCTCTTGTCCAAGTCATATTCACGCTTAACCCCACTTACCCAACTTATCACATTAAATAACTAGGTCAGACTTACATCATAACAACCATTTCAGAATGCTTCCAAGAGTGATACACCTAAGCTAATCATGATGACGTTAACTCCTTTATTATCATTAGCATTTACACTTAGTTAAGTCTCTATACAGTTGTGGTCTAACACACATAGATCGTTTCACAACTACCTTTCCACTAGTGACACTTATATAGGTTCCTTACTCGACTCGTTACCCAGTCACACGATCAATTACCAAAAAAAAAACAATGCACGTAATTCCCTGGACCTAGAAAATAGTCATGGCATAATTTACATTTCCGACCACAGTAGTAGTTGACATCAAAAACTTAGACTTGCAATTATTAAACCCCAAAAACCCATACATAAGAAATCAAGCCAAACACGACAACCAAATCGATTCACCAACGTCAACCATTTATCCAAGTATTCATAAAAATTAACATAATCATTATTTCCAAGTATTCACAGAGACAAGCTCAATCATAGTGACCATTCTGGTCCAATACAATCAATTCAATCCAAGTAATTAGGGTTTCACCAAAGTTCCAATAACCAACTATATCACATTACCAAACCATAATTAATCAATAAAATGGAAAATATAGATGTATGTATGGTATGAATGCAATGCATATACCAACTACCTTTCCATCAATCGATATACACACTTCATAGGAATATGCCATATGAAAGTGACCCATGAGGGACCCGCAAAGTCCATATACCCATCCGCTATGGAATAACTCATCAGATCACGGATCCCAGCTCTTGGTTGTAATAATATCATGTTGCAGGAGTGCAACTTCGATCCCAGCGTATCATCTTAATATTATCATCATCTCAATATTGCCAATAATCTCATAAGTACCTTGCCTTTCCGATCTCTTAGACCCACATCGATTTCATACCACTCTTATATTAATATCATTAGAACTATGAGTGTATGAATACAAATGATAATATAAAGAAAGAAATTAGAATGTATGAGATACAACTAAGTATAGGATATGAATACCACATGCTTTTAGAGTTCACGATAATAATCCAAGTACAATCATGATATCATATTTAACAGTTCAACCATAATAATCCAAATATAATCAGAATATCACATCAAAGCATGTGTGATGAATAAACACGACAATATCAAATATGGAGATGAGCCCACATAATGGCACCAATTATACATAACAATAGTTGGAATTAACTTAAGACTGATTCCCCAAATCACCCATCAATATAGTCCAACACCTGTACCCACTAAATCATTCATAATAATCATCTGAGTGGGACCCCTAAACATACCCAATACCCCTCAATATTTATTACTACTACCTACTTCTATTAGAGTCTCAAAAAACTAAACTGTAGCCTACATAAAAAACTTCGAGGGTATGAGCGACTTTGTAGCACTGTTTAACATAGATGAGTATGTCTGGTTTGTGCCTGGGATGTTCTGGGATTATTTTGGGTGTAGGATGGGAATGTTTGTCTATATTTCTATGCTGGTGTCTATTGTCCGCTATGACGAAACCAGCATCTGCTCTGGCAGGTTCACCTCGGCGAAAAGTTAGCTTGCCGAAGTGGAAGGTGGGGAAATGGGAAGTTCCGCCATAGCAGAGTCAGGTCCTCCATAGCGAGGTATGATGTGTTAAGTGACATTCTCTATGACAAAGGCTTTTCCACCGCAGCGGGTCTGCTCCAGTGAAGTTGATTCTGCTAGGGCAGATCATTGTTCAGGTGTCCTATATATAATTCTAGCTCAGCTTTTCTTTCCAAAAATAGTGTGTCATTAAAACCAGCACCACATTAGGATTTCTTCAAATCCTTTGGAGCATTTCCCACCTTGAGGTAATAGATTCTTTCCCTTTTTGGTTTAAGTTTATGATTCTAAGCTTATTAATGCTGGTTTAGCATACTATGTAAGTTGGAGAAGATGAGTTATGTTTATTGTGAGATTAAGAGAGTTTTATGCGTGATTTTAATGAGTATTTATTGATTTAATGATGTTAATATCATGTATTAGGATTTGAATATGTTACAATATCATGTTATAAGTCTTAATTTGTTTGTAGAAGTATGTTTTCACTTGGAGGAAATTTCTAGGGTTTCAAATTGGGGCTTGTCGATTATTGTCCAATTTAGGAACTAAATACGAATAGATTTTCAATTAATTTAAGGATATGATTATCTACTATGTAATCTTGGGTTTTATGTATTAAAGTTTGAGTCTTGGTGGCGTGGGCCCAGAATGGGTATTTAAAGACTTGATTTTGTTGTGTTAATATTATTATTAACTATGTAATATGCGTGAATATACTTTGAACATCGCGAGGCAAGAAGGAAGGGCAAAATTGTATTCGAGACTTGATTTTATAATGCTCCCGCTTGGCTTTGAGGTAGGGTATGATTTAGCTTTTAGAGACTCTAATAGAAATATATAATTAGTTATAAATATTGAGAGGTATTAGGCATGTTTAGGGGTTCCACTCAACCAGCTGTGATAAATAATTGAGTGGGTACATGTGTTGAACTGTGATGATGGGATTTAGGGAACTAGCCTTGTATTGGTTCTGACTGCTGTTTATTTGGGCTCATTGCCAAATATGGGCTTGTCGCCATATTTACTGTTGTTTGAATACTCATCACACATACTTTCGATTGATATCCTGATTTAACTGGATTTGCTTATATGTTGTTGAATTTTTGAAACCATGTGTATATCATCTACACTTGATTGTATCTCATTATATCATGATATCTTTCCTTGTATTGTCACTACATACATACACTCATGGTTCTGTGATTTTATATGAGAGTGATATGGATATGCTGTGGTCTAAGAGACCGAAAAGGTAAGAGTATTATTAGATTATGGCACTTAAGATGATATTGATAGTGATATGGATATGCAACATAATTGAGACTCGACAAATGAGTTATGGGCTCTAGTCAAATTCGTGTGTGGAACTCCGGCTAGCTAAGAGAGGTATATGGACTTTGCAGGTCCCCCATGGGTGTATGGATCATAATAAAACCTTGACGTACTGTATACTTGGTTGAGAAAAGTACCTTGCATATGCATTGCATTTATATCATACATACTTATACCTTATCTTGATATACTGTGAATGGAAGCTGTCATTGGGTGATACCGAGTAATTTGGTTGAATTGTGAACTTCAAAGGGATTATTCTGGCTAATTGATATTTGAGATACTATGGATTCTATGAAGATCTTAGTGATTATACGATATAACTGGTTATTGAAGTGCTAGTGTAGGATTTTTTGGTATCAACTTGATATTTATCTCTCATTATGTATTTCCGTCATTGTTGGCCTATGATGTCTACGTGGGTAAGTCATGTACGCATGCTACACTTGCTGCATTTTTTTTGGATGCAGATTCAGTACCTTCCACCTCCGCGTGGCTAAGAGTTCGAGTTGTTGATCCTAGGCATTCAGGATGAGGATGTTATCTCCAACATACCCTTGTATACTCTTTCTATATTTACTGTCTTTTGTTCGCATTTGAGAGACATATTCAGACTATGTATTCAGTTTTAGCCTGCGTGCCCATTCTCAGACTTACTTCTTATTATGTTAGTGCTCTTGTATCTACATACTAGATCTTTAGGGGTATTTGTTAATGTTTCAGACTTGTTACTTATTCCGCATTTATAGTACGAGACAACTTTTGAAGTATTTTTGTTATCTTTCGCTTTTACTTATGTCATATCATGTCAATGATTTGGGAGTGGTTTGCCTACATAGTGGGATTATATAGGTGCCACCACGATTCATGAGAAGGGGTCGTGACAAAGTTGGTATCAGAACCCTAGGTTAAACAGTCTTAAATTCAAGAGCAATGTCTAGTAGTGTCTTGTGGATCACTATGGAGACGTCCTTACTCATCTTTAGGAGGCTATAGGACATTTAGGAAATTTTACTTTCTTCATTACTTTCGTGCTAAGTTGAATCAAATTGGTATCTAACCCTTATTTCTATTCTTTCATAGATGGCAAAGAGATGAGGTGCAGGCTTAGGCAGTGGCCATGTGTGGATGTGGCAAAGTATGTACTCGGGTTCCGGGGATAGCCAAAGCAGAACCACCAACTTAGGGTAGAGCATAGAGAGCCGTCAGGCTCGTGTTAGATCTACTTCCCCTGGGCTGGTTATTGAGCCTCAAGATGATATTCTAGAGGAGGAGGTGGGACCAGCCTAGGATCAACTTGGATTTATTGCTATACAGTCCTTCAGGACACACTAGTTAGGTTATTGAGTGTTCTCGATGGCTTTGATCAGATATGCATGCATCCTACTACTCCGGTTGGTTCTCAGACCTATACATAAGGGGGGAAGACTCAGACCATCGAGTTTTGTACACCTAGTATTCAGCCTACAGTTATGTCAGTGCCGTATATAGATAAGGTTCATGCTCTAGAGTTTGGTCCCCGACCTATTGGTGGGACAACTATGACTCGCGAAAAGCATAATATTTGGGAGCACTTTTCGAACATGAAGCCTCCAGAGTTCTTTGGTCATCTTGAGGAGGACTCATATGAGTTTATAGTGAGTAACCATGAGAGGTTGCATACTCTTGGTATTGTTAAGATTCATGGATTCAATTTTGTGGCCCTTCAGATTAGAGGTGATACAAAGCAGTAGTGGAGGGCATATGTTGATTGTTTGACCGCAGGGACACCTCCATTATCTTGGGTTAGGTTCCACATAGTGTTTCTTGAGAATTACGTACCTTTGAACTTGCATTTTAGCAAGCGAGACAGGTTTTAGAAGATTGATCAGGGGATTTCTTCAGTGGCACAGTATATGACTCACTTCCATGCCTTATCGCGCTATACAACGCCATTGCTTCCTACTAAGGCCGAGTAAGTGAGATGTTTTGTCAGAGGGCTGACTATTCCACTCCAGTTGGCTATACTATAGTTGGTGGCTTTTGGAGCCTCTTTTGAGACCGTTGACGAGCCTGCTAGAATGGTAGAGAATGTGAGGGGAAAGTTTCCCAGATATGAGCTCGATAAAAGGGCTAGGTTCTATGGACAGTTCAATGGTTCTACTTCTCGTGGTTATGGTTAGCAGGGGAGATATCATCAGTCACAGCCTAGTCGACTGGTTCAGACAGCTCTTCAGATTACCGATGGACGTGGTGGGGGCTAGTTATATAGGGGTTTTGAGTCTTGATATTCAGGCCATGATAACTCATTTTCTTCTATCTCTATTCAACAGTCTTTAACGGCCAAAGCTTGTTATACTTGTGGATAGGTTGGGCACTTCAGGTGAGACCTTCTCAAGAAGTTTTCAGGTGGCTCTCATGCACCTAGGACCTCAGCACAGACGTCTACAGGTGGTAGTCCGACTAGCCGAGGAGGATCTTAGTCGAGCCATGCTGGCCATCCGTCTAGTCGTGGTAGATTCCAGTCAGTGAGAGGTGGAGCTCATTTGAGCTGAGGAGTCCAGTATGGTACTCAGTCTAAGTAAGAGTGCACTCATTGCTATGCATTCCCTAGTAGGGTAGAGGCTGAGGCATCAGATGTAGTCATTACATGTATCATATCAAGCGATCATCAAACTGCTATTATGTTATTTGATCCAGAGTCTACTTTCTCTTATGTGTCTGCCTACTTTTCTGCTAAAGTGGAGATATGGTGTGATATGCTTGATATTACTATTCGTGTGTCTACACCAGTCGGTGACTCTATGATTGTTGATAGAGTATATCACATGTATGTAGTTAATTTCATGGGTAGATCTGGTTATATTAGATATGGTGGATTTCAATGTTATGTTAGGTATGGATTGGCTGTCACCATATCATGTGATTTTGGATTATTATTCCAAGATGGTCACGCTAGATATGCCTGGTCTTCTGAGGATAGAGTGGAGATTTCCTCCCAGTCCTTCTCCTAGGAAAGTGATTTCTTATATTCAGGCTAGGAAGTTAGTATACCGGGGTTGTTTAGGTTATCTTATGCATATTTGGGATACTGGTGTGGAGTTCCATTCCCTTGATTCTGTCCCAGTAGTTAGTGAGTCTGCAGAGGTATTTCCTTCAGATTTACTGGGTATGCCGCCAATCAGAGATATTGAATTTTATATCGATCTTAAGATGGGTACTCAACCTATTTCTATTCCTCCGTACCGTATGGCTCCAGTTGAGTTGAGGTAATTGAAGGAGCAACTTCAAGATTTGTTGAGTAAGGGTTTCATTCAATCGAGCGTATCTACATGGGGTGCTCCTGTCTTGTTCGTGAAGAGGGATGTCACTATACGTATGTGCATTAATTACAAACAGTTGAACAATGTCACTATCAGAAACAAGTATCTGATTCCGCATATTGATGACCTATTTGACCAGCTTCAGGGTGCTTCTGTGTTTTAGAAGATTCAATTTGAGGTTTGGGTATCACCAGCTGAAGATCTGGGTCGAGGATGTGCCCAAGACAGCTTTCCAGACTTGTTATGGGCATTATGAGTTCTTGGAGATGTCATTCGAGCTTACCAATGCCCCCACAATATTTATAGATTTGATGAATGAGATATTCAAGCCGTACTTAGATTCTTTTGTGATTGTGTTTATTGATGACACTCTGGTATATTTGAATAGTCGGGAGGATCATGAGCAATACCTAAGGGTGGTCATTTGGGTTTTGAAGGAGAAGAAGTTGTATGCTAAGTTCTCGAACCGTGAGTTTGTGTTGAGTTCTGTGGCATTCTCAGGGCAAGTGACATCCAAGGATGGGATTATAGTTTACCTAGAGAATATAGAGGCAGTTAGGGACTGGGATAGACTGACTTCTGTAATAGAGACTCAGAGATTCGTGGGTCTTGCTAACTACTATCGCCGGTTCGTCAAATGATTCTCTTCTATTTTTGCTCACTTGATGTGTTTGATTCAGAAGGAGGTTCCTTTCCAGTGGTCTGATGAGTCTGAGTAGAGCTTCCAAAAGCTCAAGACTTTATTGACAATAAACTCAATTTTATCCCTTTCGGTGGAGGGAAAGGACTTTACGGTGTATTTCGATGATTCGAGGATTGGGTTGGGTTGTGTGTTGATGCAGGAGGGTAAGGTGATCGCTTATGAATTGAGGCAGTTAAAGGTGTATGAGAAGAATTATACTATTCATGATTTAGAGTTGGCTGCCGTTGTGTTTGCTTTAAAGATCTGGAGACACTATCTTTATGATGTCCATTGTAAGGTGTATACTGATCATCATAGTATTCAACTCATGTTTAATCAAAGGGACATGAATTCTTGGCATCATCGATGAATGGAGTTGTTGAAAGATTATGACATGACCATTTTGTATCATCTGGGCAAGGCCAATGCGATGGCAGATGCTTTGTGCCGAAAGGCAGTTAGCATGGGAAGTTTAGATTATTTGGTTATTTTTGGGCGACCTTTGACATTAGAGGTCCAGACTCTAGCCAACCATTTTATGAGGCTTGAATATTCGAATCTGAGTGGATTCTGGCTTGTGTAGATGAGAGGTCGTCTTTTTTGGATAAGATTAGGGCGCACCAGTATGATGATGTGGGGTTGTGCAAGATTTGAGACAAGGTGATGAGTGGCAAGGCCAAGGAGGCCATGATCGACAGCGAGGGTATTCTAAGGATCATGGGTAGAGTGTATGTGCCTCGTATGGTAGATTTGACTAGATTGATTATGGAGGAGGCCTACCGCTCTAGGTATTCTATTTATCCGGGTGCTACTAATATGTATTGTGATTTGAGGCAACACTACTGGTGGAGGAGGATGAAGAGAGACATTATTGATTTTGTGTCTCGGTGTCAGAATTGCCAGTAGGTCAAGTATGAGCACCAGTGTCCAGGTGGTGTGTCTCAGAGGATGCCTATTCCAGAGTGGAAGTGTGAGAGGATCTCTATGGATTTTGTTATGGGATTGCCAAGACGTTTGGCAAGTTTGATGCGATTTGGGTTATTATTGGTAGATTGACCAAAATCGTACATTTTATTCTAGTTCAGATGACGTATAATGCAGAGAAGTTGGCTAAGATCTATATTCGAGAGATTGTTTGTCTTTATGTGGTTCCTATTTCTATCATCTCAGATCGGGGTACTCAGTTCACTTTGCATTTCTGGCCGACCATATTCAATAAGAACCCTTACTTAGGTATCTTTAGGGTTTGTCTTAGCATAGAAGGTTCTTAGTCTTGTTAACAAAAGAGGTTTAGGAGTTTTTTACAATTTGATTTGGGTGAAAAATGAACTCAAAATCGCATAACCCGAATAAATACCAGATTAAAAATTTCCACCGCCGTACTTTAATGGTGGGATCGACGGTCCATCAATCATGACTATCATTCTACCACTTGAGATCAGAAATTCTCAGTGATTTTAACCACTCCCCATGGCAGTTTGACGATCTGTCAACTGTCCCGTCAAATTGACCCAATCCCTAATTTCATCAAAATATATTTCCTTTGATCCGTTTAGCTATCATATACTCCGAAACTTCTGTAAACAAGTTATAAACCTTAGATATCCTTGCGTAAAGTCATACCTCTTCTCGAAACATAGGTATTAATCGACGATGCGATGAAACGCGTAACTACGGGGTGTAACATCCTTCCCCCCTTAATAACATTCGTCCTCGAATGTTGATGATATTCTTAACTATCGAGGGTTCTAAAAATTTCGGCAGAGTTTCTTGTTTAAACAGGACTATCCGAAACCTTTTAACCATCCCAAACATATACTAAATGCCACACAAAGAAACATAATCATAAGATAAGATCAACTTGGCCTCACATGACCATATATATAGGAAAGTATCGAGAGGGTTAGACATAACTTACCTTAACTGTCCTCTACCGTATTTTTAGCTGCACCTATCACATTAGTCTCAACATCAACACATGAAGATTGAAATAGGTAAGGATATTTGGACTTCATATCTTCTTCGGCCTCCCAAGTCATTTCTTCTGTATTATTATTCCTTCATAGCACTTTAACGGAGGCAACTTCTTTAGTTCTCAACTTTCGAACTTGGCAATCTAGAATAGCTACTGGAGTCTCTTCCTAAGTTAGATTATCGATGATCTGTACATCCTCTATAGGAGTAATAATGGAGGGATCTCCTATGTACATATGAAATATCGACACATGGAATACTGGGTGAACTGCTTCCAACTCTGGGGGTAATTCAAGCTCATAAACCACTCAGCCTATCTTGCGGATGATCTTATATGGTCCGATGTATTTGGGGCTTAGTTATTCTTTCTTGCCAAATATCATAACTCCTTTCATAGGATAAACCTTTGAGAATACCCAATCATCGACTACAAATTCTAAGTCATGGCGTCGGACATCTGAATATGATTTCTGTCGCCTTTGGGCAGCCAATAAGTGCTCTTCGATCAGCTTTACCTTCTCTACTGCCTGCTGGACTAAATCGGGGCCTAGTAATTCATCTTCGCACACTTAAAACTAGCTAACTAGGGATCTACACTTCTGTCCATACAATGCCTCATACGAGGCTATCTTAATGCTGTAATAATAATTGTGTTGTAAGAGAAGCCGATGAGGGATAAATGATCATCCCAAATACCTTTGAAATCTAATACACAAGCTCGTAGCATATCCTCGAGCGTCTGGATCATGTTCTCAGCTTACCCATCAGTCTGTGGGTGAAAAGCTGTACTAAGGTACACTTGGGTGCCTAAACCTTTCTGAAATGACTTCCAAAAGTGAGCCATAAATTGAGCACTTCTGTCGATGGGATAGAGACCGGAACATCATGCAATCAAACTATTTCCTTAATATATAACTTGGCGTAATCCTCCGCCGAAAAATTAGTATGAACATGTAGGAAATGGATTGACTTTGTAAGCCTGTCGATGATAAACAAAATGGAATTGAACTGTGGATAAGAACAGGGTAAACCAGTGATAAAATCCATACTAATCATTTCTCACTTCCAAGTCAGGATTTCAATATTCTGTAATAAACCTCCCGGCTTCTGATGCTCGACCTTAACTTACTGACAATTTGGGCATTGAGCTACAAATGATTTAAAATCTTTCTTCATGTCAATCCACCAATAAACATGCCAAAGGTCATGATACATCTTTGTCGGTCCCGGATAAATGGAATATTTGGACTGGTGTATTTTTGCAATAATCTGCTCCCGGAGTCCTCCAATATTTGGTACACATAGTTGATCCTAATATCTATGGACTCCGTCTCCCGTAGTCTCCAATATTAGCTTCTTCGTAGAGGAATTCCTTCTCCCATTCGGACCAACTCAGTGTCCTCAAACTGTCTTGCCTTTACCTAAGCAATCAAAGGTGATTCTACGATATTCTGCACCATTGCTCTTCAGTCATCTGTATCCAAAAGTCACATATTTAAACTGGCTAAGCGACGTGGTTCTTTGGTTATTTCCATCTTGTTAGATTTAACACCATCTAAACTCCCATAGACTTATGACTTAAGGTATTAAGTACGATATTTGGCTTTTCGTGATGATATAAAATATCTACATCATAGTCCTTTAATAACTCCAACCACTTTCTTTGCCTTAAATTCAACTCCTTCTGACGAAATATATACTCTAGACTCTTGTGGTCCTTGAATATGTCAACGTGAACTCCATATAAATAATGACGCCACATCTTCAGGGCAAATACTATCGATGCCAACTCGAGGTCATGAGTTGGATAATTTACCTCATGCTTCCTTAATTGTCTTGAAACGTGTGCTATAACCTTCCTATGTTGCATCAGAACACACCCTAGGGTGACTCTAAAGGCATCACAATAAACCACATACCCTTCGATACCTTCGGGAAGAGCTAACACAGGTGCGGATGTCAACCTGTCCTTTAATTCTTAAAAACTATGCTCAAACGCATCTGTCCACTGAAACTTAGCTGCCTTATGAGTGATCTTGGTCATAGGTGCAGAGATAGAAGAAAAACCTTCCACAAATCTTTGATAATATCGTGCTAGACCTAAAAAGCTACGTACTTCGGTAGGAGTCGTAGGCCTCAGCCAATTCCTTACGGCCTTAATATTCTTAAGTGTCCACCTTAATACTTTCTGAGGAGACAATATGGCCCAAAAAGTCAACAAAGTTTAACCAAAACTCGCATTTGGAAAATTCAGCGTATAACTTATGGTCTTGGAGTGCCTGTAACACCGCTCAGCGATGATCTATATGGGTTGCCTTTGTCCGCGACTACACCAAAATATCATCGATAAACACAATCACGAAGATACCCAAGAATGGCTTAAAGACTCAATTTATCAGGTCTATAAAGGTTGATAGCGCATTAGTGAGTCCGAAAGACATCACTGGAAACACAAAATGACGATACCTAGTCCAAAAGGCTGTCTTTGGAATATCCTTCTCCTTTATCATCAACTGGTGGTATCCTGACCTTAAGTCAATCTTCGAGAAATACATAACACCTTGTAACTGGTCGAATAAATTATCAATTCTTGGAAGTTGATATTTGTTCTTGATGGTGACTTTTTTTAGTTTCTTATAATCTATACACATCCTTAGAGAACCATCTTTCTTGCGAACAAACAATACTGGTTTGCCCCATGGCGAAGTGCTAGGTCTGATGAAACTTTTTCAAGTAAATCCTTCAACTCCTCAACTCGACTATATAAATACGATAAGGAGGGATATGTATCGGCTACGTATCTAGAAGTACATCAATAGTGAACTCAATTTCCCACTCTGGAGGGATACCCGAAAGCTCATCCGGAAATACATCAGGAAATTCATTGACTACAGGAATAGACTGAAGGGTTGGGGGTTTTGTATCTGGGTCCCTCAATCGAACCAAATAATAAATATAGCCTTTGTAAATCATATTTCTTGCCTTTAGGTACGAAATAAACCAGTCCTTAGGCGTAGCGACATTGCCTTTCCATTCCAAGGTCGGCTCGCCTGGAAAATTAAACTTGACAATCTTTGTCCAACAATCGACATTTTCAAAGCAAGAAGCCAACCAATCCATGCCCATAATAATATCAAACTCTACCATAGGTAGCTCGACTAAATCAGCCAAAGTAGGGTGATTGCAAACCGTTACACTACAATTCCTGTATATTCGTCTTGCTATGATTATCTCACCAACCGGTGTAGCCACTTCTTATGGATTAAACAACAAATCTGGTTTGAATCCAAATTTGATCGCAATAAAAGGTGTAACATAGGACAAATTAGAGCCTGGATCTAACAATGCATAAACATCATAAGTGAAGACATATAGTATACATGTGACGACATCTGAAGATGACTCTAAATCCTGATGACTTGATATATCATAGATGTTATTTTGAGCACCGCCTGAATTAAAGGCTCCTCCTCGGCCTCTGCCGCTACCTGACGAGGTTTAGGATCCACCACTCTGCGAACGTACACTTGATGAGAATGCTGTCGTTGATCCCATTTGCTAGGTTGCATTATCTCTTCCCCTATTTGGACATTGGCACATGTAATGACCAGGTTCACTGCACGTATAACACACATCGGCACCTAACGACACTATCCCGAATGCCTCCTACAACATTGGCACAATGCGGCAATAGTGGTACGCATGTCATATTTGGGCCCTTAAAACTGAGATGGTGCACTATTAGCAAACCAAGGCGGATGTCTATGAAATTGTCATCTGGAGCTACCCAATGCTTCTCCGAATAACCAAACTGACCTAGCCCTCTTGGTCAATTCACTTTCTGCACTCCTATCCTCTCGAAGTTGCCGTATGAGGTCTTCAAAACCTTGAGCATATGCCTGGATTCGATCAATATCCATATCTCAGTTCAGCAATGTACTACATTCTCCAATTAAGTACGGATAAATGTCTACCACAAACCGATGAATTCTAGCCCTCATAGTATCCACGATAGTTCGAGCATATCTAGCCAGCATGTCAGGCATCAAACTATATTCCCTTACACTCTTTCCCTTCTGCTTGAGGTTTAAAAATTGCTCAACTTTGGAATTTCGTACTTCTAACAGAAATTAGTGGTCAAAAAAGACTTTTGTAACTCTTCCCATATAACTGGGGGTGCATCTGGTCCTTGAGACCGCTCCTAGGCCTCGTACCATAAAATGACTATATCATATAACCTGAAAGAGGCCAACTCTACTGCCTTCATCTCCAAAGCATGTGACTCACAATACTCGCAACATCTGGTCAATAAAATCTTGAGGATCTACATTTGGATCAGTCCCAGTGAATATTGGGGGACTCAATTTGAGAAATGCTCCAGTCATTGAACTTCCAACACCATCAAAAGACCCAAAACATATAGAAGTCCTTATCTGACGTTGCTGGTTGACTACTATATGAGTCAATAACTGTATGACACTTGACACTCCTTGGTCAGAAGACTTGGGTGGAGGAACTGGAGGGACCGAATTATATGAAACTGGAGGAACTGTGTCCTGAGAAGCTGGAGATACTGCACCTCCTCTAATCTCCTCCTGAATGGGTGTAACTGGTGATACATGGGAGTGCGACTCTCCCTAAGCTTCAACCCTATCAACTTGGCCGGGAAGGGGATTACTGGTACCTTTACCCCTAACAACACCGACTTGATTACTAGTAGTAGCTCTTGTAGTAACTGGCATGATTACTGAAAAAGGAATTAGAGAACACATTAGACTCATATCCATGTAACTCAGCTCTACATTATGATCTAGGAAGTGAAAGAATAATAACCATCCTTAAATGCCTGACAACCTCCTGTTTATAAGTGTGGTGCACAACACACCCATAAACAAGACTCTACTAGACACAACTCACAGACTCCCTAAGACTAATGTGCTCTATTACCAAGTTTGTCACACCCTAAATTGGGGATGTGGTCGACACCTAGTTCCCTGCTGACCTGAGCGTACCACTTTGATGACCAGACTTCTGTACAAGTAGAACTTCCGGCCGACAAGGACGTACTAGAATATATCACAACAACAACACTGGATGAGAATGATAAACTCAACATATATATGCAACAGGACAGGAAATGTCATAGCATGGTCCAATAAAATAAAACTTAGTCGACAAGGCTATACATACCAAAACAAGTCTATGAGTAACTGAACTGATATATCGCCGGGACAAGGCCCTGACCTACCCATATTGTATGTAACTCCACAAAATACGCTATATAAATATACAACCAGAAAGCTCTGGGAAGATAAAGCTCACTTACTGATGGCTGGACTCAATAACTCATACTGAGGTGGCCTAGTAGTGTCTCTATCCGAACCTACGGCATGAACACACAATACCCCGGGCAAATGTGATATCAGTACGAAATAATGTACCGAGTATGTAAAGCATGAATAACAATATGAATCTTTAAGATATAAATAAAATCATATAAGCAATATGAAGCGAATAGCTATAAGGGAAAGCATAAGCAACCTAAGCCACATGGGTGAATAATAAAATTCTGAAACTTAATACAACCTGTCTAGATAGGCCCTTACTGTATAAACTATCCTTACCTTATAGTGAGTGGTATAACATGTCATTTATCTTAGGTATATGCATAAATATGCAATGCAATATGCACCCTAATTCATGTATGTATTGCGGAATGCACAACTCGATCCATCATATGTATATGTTGCAGAATGTGCAACCCAATCCTCTATATGTATAGGTTGCAGAACGCGCAAACCGATCCTATATATAATCCTGATTATATACATGATATTATGCAAATAAAAACATGTCAATACCAATGAAAATCGGGGTGTGAACAACATACTATAATAACAACGGCTCATTGGCCCTTTTTAAAACTCATAAACTTCTTGACTTTATTTTTAGGATGACACTTTGGTCGACTCGACGACTATAATTTAGAAGTTTCCTTTAGAAGACTGAGGATACGATCAGTAACCAACAATGAGGATTTTAAGAATAAGAATACTCAATGAATACTTCTCGACAAGAGATTTCAAGGCACAATAGGACAAAGATTTTGGTGTTTCTTTTCGAAAATGATAACTTCTTGTATTTCATGCTTTGAAAGAAAGGGATAGCCTTACATACCTTATCCATGAAGCTATACGTCATGCTATAAGCTCTCGTACTATTCACGACCGATTATCTATAACAAATAAAGGATCGATATCAACATATAGTCCATATTCAATAAGAACCCTTACTTAGGTATCTTTAGCGATCGTCTTAACCGAGAAAGTTCTTAGTCTTGTTAACAAAAGAGGTATTTATGTAATTTGGCCCCATGATTATTCGAAACGTACCCTATTAGGTTTACAATATCACAATCAATATATTAATCAATACCAACTCACAGTTCTAAAAAAATAGCCCACAACTCAAGATATCATAGCTTCATAGGTTTATGGGATTTGGCTATGAAAATCGTTTCACAACTTACTCCAAACCATCAATTAATCGCAATTATAGATGGAGAAGGATAAACTTTACCTCAACGCATCCAATACTTTCTCAAAATAGTAGCTTGCCCCAATTCCAAGGGTTTCCACAAATCACTTTAATACGAGAATGATGATTTCTATGGTACATGGAATTAGTGATGTTAATCCAACGTAATATGCTTTGTAATTGATCTTAGGAGCTAAGGATTCATTAAAGAGGATTTAGGAGTTGCTTACAATCTGATTTGGGTGAAAATAATCTCAAAATCGCATAACCCGAATAAATACCTGACTGAAAATATCCACCGCGCGTACTTTGACGTTTGGATCGATGGTCTGTTGAATGATCAACGATTCGTCAATCCCGACTGTCATTTTGCCCCTTGAGATAAAAAATTCTCTGGGATTTTGATGGCTCCCCATGACAATTTGATGGTCCGTCAACTATCACATGAAATTGTCTCAATCCCCGATTTCTTTGATCCGTTTACCTTTCTTATAATCCAAAAATTCTATAAATAAGGTATAAACCTTAGTTATCCTTGATAATGATTGTACATTTTCTCGGTACATAGGTATTAATCGATGATGTGACGAAATGTGAAACTACAGGGTGTAATAAGAAAGATGAGTTATGTTTATTGTGAGATTCAGAGAGTTGTATGGGTAATTTTAATGGGGGTTTATGGATTTAATGATGTCAATATCATAAAATAAGATTGGAATATGTTAGAATATCATGTTATAAGTCTTAATTTGATCATAGAAGCATGTTTTGAATTGGGGGAAATTTCTAGGTTTTCAATTTGGGGCTTTTTGATTATTGTCCAATTGAGGGATCAAATGTGAATAGATTTTAAATTAATTTAAGGATATGATTATCTAGTATGTAATCTTGGGTTTTGTGTATTAAAGTTCGAGTCTTGGTGGCGTGGGCAAGAGATGAGTATTGAAAGTCTTGTTTTTGTTGTGTTAAGCTTATTATTAACTATGTAATACGCTTGAATAGACTTCAATCATCGCGTGGAGAAGGAAGGGAAGGCTGTATTCAAGACATGATTTCGTAGTGCTCCTGCTCGTCTTTGATGTAGGATACGGTTTAGCTTTTCAAGACTATGATAGAAAAATGTAATTAGTTATAGATATTGAGGGGTATTGGGCGTGTTTGGGGGTCCCACTCAGTCGGTTGTGATGAACAATTGAGTCGGTACTGGTGTTGAACTATGATGATGGGGTTTGGGGAACTAGCCTTGTGCTGGTTCCGACTGCTATTTATTTGGGCTCGTCGCCATATGTGGGCTTGTCGCCATGTTTGCTATTGTTTGGTTACTCACCACACATGCGTTCGATTGATATCCTGATTTGATTGGATTTGCTTATGTGTTGTTGAATTCTATAAATCATGTGTATATCATCTCTATACTTTATTGCATCTCATTATATTATGATACATTTCCTTATATTGTCATTGCATACATACACTCATGGTTCTGTGATTTGATGTAAGAGTGATATGAATATGTTGTGGTCCAAGAGATCGGAAAGATAAGAGTAATACGAGATTATGACACTTAAGATGATATTGAGACATAGGGAGCGGAGTTGCACGCATGCAACATGATTTAGACTCGACAAATGAGTCATAGGCTCTAGTTAGATTTGTGTATGGAATTTCAGCTGGCTAGGAGTGGTATATGGACTTCGCGGATCTCCCATGGGTGTATGGATCATAATAAAACCTTGACGTACTGTATACCAGGTTGAGAAATGTACCTTTCATATGCATTGCATTCATATCATACATACTTATGCCTTATCTTGATATACTGTGAATGGAAACTGTCATTGGGTGATACTGACTATTTTGGTTGAATTGTGAACTTGAAATGGATTATTCTATGAATATCTTGGTGATTATCTGATATACCTGGTTATTGAAATGCTAGTGTAGGATTATTTGGTGTCAACTTGGTATTTATCTCTGATTATGTATTTCCGTCGTTGTTGACCTATGATGTCCACAGCGGTACGTCGTGTACTCATGCTACACTTGCTGCATTCTTTTTGGATGCAGATTCAGTACCTTCCACCTTCGTAGAACCGCGTGGCTGAGAGTTCGAGTTGTTGATCCCAGACATTCAGGGTGATGATGCTATCTCCAGCATACCATTGGATACTCTTTCTCTATTTTACTGTCTTTTGTTCGCATTTGAGAGACCTATTCAGACTATGTATTCAATTTTGGCATGCGTGCCCATTCTCAGACTAGCTTCATATTATGTTAGTACTCTTGTATCTACAGACTAGATCTTTGGGGGTATTTGTTGATGTTTCAGACTTGTTACTTATTTTGCATTTATAGTACGAGACATCTTTTGTAGTATTTTCATTATCTTCTGCTTTTACTTATGTCGTATCATGTTAATGATTTGGGAGTGGTTCACCTACGTGTTGGGATTATGTAGGTTCCACCATAATTCCTGAAAATGGGTTATGATAGTTTCACCCAAGTTCCAATAACTAACCATATCACATTACTAAACAACAATTAATCAATGAAATGACATATATAGATGTATGTATGATATGAATGCAATGCATATGCCAGGTACCTTTCTATCAACTGGTATACACACTTCACAGGGGGATGCCATATGAAAGTGACCCATGGAGAACCCGCAAAGTCCATATATCCCTCCGCTCTGCAATAACTCATCGGATAACGGAGCCTAGTTCTTGGCTGTAATAATATCATGCTGCAGACATGCAACTCCGATCCCCGCGTATCATCATATCCGTTGTGGCATGCAACCCAAGGCATCCATAATATTATCATTATCTCAATGTTGCCAATAATCTCATAAGTACCTTTCCTTTCCGGTCTCTTGGACCTACAATAATTTCATACTGCTCTCATATCAATATCATCAGAACATGAGTGTAAGAATCAAATGACAATATAAGGCAAGAAATCAGAATGTATGAGATGCAACCAAGTAAAAGAGATGAATACCACATGCTTTCAAAGTTCACGACAATAATCCAAGTACAATCAAGATATCATATTTAACAGTCCAATCACAATAATCCAAAGACAACAAGATATCATATCAAAACATGTGTGATGAATAAACACGACAATATCAAATATGGCAACGAGCCGACATAATGGTGATAGGCCCACATAACAATAGTCTGAATCAGCTTAATGCTGATTCCCCAAATCACCCATCAGCATAATTCAACACCGGTACCCACTAAATCGTTCATCACAACCGTCTGAATGGGACCCTAAAACAAGCCCAATACCCCTCTACATTTATAACTACTACATACTTCTATTGGAGTCTCAAAAAATAAACTATCGCCTACCTCATTGCCGAACAGGACTGCTACACGATCAATCCTCAGTGACTGCCTTGACCTTCCTTTGTGCCTCATGATGATTGAAGTTTATCCACGTATATACTATTCGTTAATACAAGACTTACACAACAAAGAGAACGTAACCTTTAACTAGGAAAGACTCCAAATACCAAACCCGAACCCACAATTTCAAGACTCGAACTTTAATACTCACAAAACCATTATTACATGCTAGGTAATCATATCCTTAAGCTGATTGAAAAACTATCCACAGTTGAATCCCAATTGGACAATAACCAAAAACACCAATTTGAAACCCTAGAATTTCTCCCAATTGGAAACAAGCTTCTATAATCAAATTAAGCCTAGAAACATGATTACATATCATCATCCAATCCGAATTCACAATAATAACACCATTTAATTCATAAAACTCCATTAAAATCAACCACCTAACTCTCTTATTCGCATAAACACATGAAATTCATTTTCCCCAACTTAATAACATGCTAAACCACTATTAAAGAGCTTATAAGCATAACTTAAGCGATAAAAAAGGAAGAATCTATTACCTAAAGGTAAAAAATGCTCCTAAGGCTCTAAAATTTTTACAAGGCGACGCTGGTTTCGGGATATCTATACATGTTCTTAAGGCCCGAACACAAACCATACATGTTCTTCTAAGGTGAACAGTTCTACGAACTCGCTGGTACCCTCTAATTTCACATTTAATCAAGCTAAGGCATACTTTTCTAAAGAAATGTTCTGGAAAACCAAATATCCAAACGTTAAAAATAAGGCCACCATATACACATGATAGCCTCGGGAAGTGAACCAAAACTCGACTAAGTCATAAATGACCCTTTGGAACTACCGGAAGTGACGGATCCTGAAAACGTATCCCTCTAGCCAAAAGTCAACTTTGAGCCCAAGTAACCAACTCTAAGTTTCTAGTTTTGGGTTTTTCATCCGAACTCATATAAATGGACCTCAAGATCCGTGCAACCCATCCTCGCATCTCAAAAACCCCACATAGAGTCTACGGGAAGCATCAAATGAGCAAATAAGGCTCTTTAGCTAAAATGACAGGAGGGTTCGTTACACTATTCTTTGTTTATTAAGAAAACTCTTGAGGGTATTCCGTTCCTTGATTGCTTTCATATCTGTATTTTGTTAAGGTTATGTTTCATTATGATGTTATTCCCTCGCCATGGATAAAGTAATGGTTATTCACTTTATGATTGAAAACCTAAAATTAAGAAGTTTTCTTCCTTATTGATCGTAACAAGTAAAAAAGTTTTATATGTCCGCATAATGATAGTCAGGGTGTAACGACCTTATGTAACCTCGAAGTGTTGATAAGTCCTTCATCGACTTATAAGTGTCACACTAGACCAACTTGCATGCATGTATAGATATTCGACCATGTACATAATGCCACAGGCCTCTTTCGACAATACTTTGTATATAATATATCGCGTATTTAATGCCATAGGCCTCTGTGGGCAATATAATCAGTATCATATATGTATAGACACATATATAACGTCATAGGCCTCTGTGGGAAATGTAAATACATAATATATCCTACCTCTATTGGAGTCTTAAAAAAATTAAACCGTCACCTACTTCAATGCTGAACAGGAGTGCTACACGATCAATCCTCAGTGACATCCTAGCCCTTCATTTACACCTTGTGATGGTCAAAGTCTATCCACATATATACTATTCATTAATACAACACTTACACAGCAAAGAGAACATAACCTTTAACAAGGCAAGTCTCCAAATACCAAACCTGAACCCACGATTTCAAGACTCAAACTTTAATACTCACAAAACTATTATTACATGCTAGGTAATCATATCCTTAAGCTGATAGAAAAACAATCCACAGTTGAACCCCAATTGGACAATAACCAAAAACCCCAATTTGAAACCATAGAATTTCCCCCAATTGGAAACAAGCTTCTATAATCAAATTAAACATAGAAACATGATTATGTATCATAATCCAATCCGAATTCACAATAATAACGCCTTTTAATTTATAAAACTCCATTAAAATCAACCACATATCTCTCTTATTCTCATAAACACATGAAATTCATTTCGCCCAACTTCATAACATGCTAATCCACTATTAAAGAGCTTATAAGCATCATTAAAGCCATAAAAAGGGAAGAATCTATTACCTACAGGTCAAAAATGCTCCTAAGGCTCTAAAATTTCTACAAGGCGGCGCTGGTTTCGAGATTTCTATTTTGGGGAAAGGATTTCTAACCTAAAAGCATTTATAGGCACCTAATACAATACTTCCGCTCCGACATAATAAACTCTATTGGAGAGGACATGCTGCGGTGGACCAGACCATCGCTAGGGCGGTGTCAATTGACACCTAACCCATCACCACAGCAGACATGATTCTACGGAAGCGGATTCGCCCTGGCAGACAAAATCCCCCGCTGAGGCAGAAAACCACCTACACCTAAACTTTAACTTCGGCGAGCCAAACTCTTGCCAAGGCGGACTCGCCAAAGCAAACACTGATGCCGCAGCGGTGGACACTAGAAGCCAGTAAAGGAAAAAGAACCAAAATTCCTATCCAACACCCCAAACACTCCCAAGACCCCCCCGAACATAAACCATACATGTTCTTCTAAAGTGAACAGTTCTACGAACTCGCTCGTACCCTCAAATTTCACATTTAACCGAGCTAAGGCATACTTTTCTAAAGAAATGTTTGTGAAAACAAAATATCAAAATGTTACAAATAAGGCCTCCATATACACATGATAGCCTCGGGAAGTGAACCAAAGACTCAACTAAGTCATAAATGACCCTCTGGAACTACCGGAAGTGACGGAACCCGAAAACGTATATCTCTATCCAAAAGTCAACTTTGTGTCCAAGTAACCAACTCTAAGTTTCTAGTTTTGGGTTTTTCATCCGAACTCATATAAATGGACATCAGGATCCGTGCAACCCAACCTCGCATCTCACAAACCCCACATAGAGTCTACAGGAAGCATCAAATGAGCAAATAAGGGGCTTTAGCTAAAATGACAGGAGGGTTCGTTACACTATTCTTTGTTGATTAAGAAGACTCTTGAGAGTATTCCGTTCCTTGATTGCTTACATATCCGTCCTTTCTTAAGGTTATGTTTCATTCTGATGTTATTCCCTCTCCATGGGTAAAGTAATGGTTATTCACTTTATGATTGAAAACCTAAAATTAAGAAGTCTTCTTCCTTATTGATCGTAACAAGTAAAAGAGGTTTATGTGTCCGCATAATGATATTCAGGGTGTAACAACCTTATGTAACCTCGAAGAGTTGATAAGTCCTTCATGGACTCATAAGTTTCACACTAGACCAACCTGCATGCATGTATAGATATTGGACCGTGTATATAATGCCATAGGCCTCTTTCGACAATACTTTGTATATAATAGATCGCGTATTTAATGCCATAGGCTTCTGTGGGCAATATCATCAGTATCATATATGTATAGACACATATATAACGTCATAGGCCTTTGTGGGAAATGTAAATACATAATATATCCTACCTCTATTGGAGTCTTAAAAAATTAAACCGTCACCTACCTCATTGCCAAACAAGAGTGCTACACAATCAATCCTCAGTGACAGCCTTGCCATTCATTTGCGCCTCGTGATGGTCAAAGTCTATCCACATATATACTATTCATTAATACAAGACTTACACAACAAAGAGAACATAACCTTTAGCAAGGCAAGATTCCATATATCAAACCTGAACCCACGATTTCAAGACTCAAACTTTAATACTCACAAAACTATTATTACATGCTAGGTAATCATATCCTTAAGCTGATTGAAAAACTTTCCACAGTTGAACCCCAATGGGACAATAACCAAAAACACCAATTTGAAACCCTAGAATTTCCCCCAAATGGAAACAAGCTTTTATAATCAAATTAAGCCTCGAAACATTATTACGTATTATCATCCAATCCGAATTCACAATAAGAGAGTTAGGTGATTCAATAACTAAATAGCCTCAATGGAAAGCGTACATTTATATATTTCCCCGAAGGTGATTCAATAACTAAATAGCCGCGAAGGCAACAAGTGTGTAATGCTTTAGCCCTGTAGCCGATGGCATAATTACTTACATTCAACTATCAAGTTTTCTATTGTCTCGATTGTATGGCTAAACTTAACTAACTACAACTCATTCCCGACAAGGGGGAATTGCTAGAGTAGGGTCATGGTAAGACGAAGGCGATCTCTAAAATTAGCACATCTTTATGCAATTAATCCGAATTAGCTCGATGAGGAAATCATGCCAAAAAAAAGAGGGATTGCTTTTACATATCTTTTATCGTCTATACGAACACAACAAAAATTCCTCCCTAATAGAACTTTTACCTATACAATGAAAATATGTCCATCAACTTAGAAAACACTAGTATATGTTGTTTATCAAATGATAACTCGTTTCTATAAAGAATCGGACAACATTTCCCTACTTTTATCACTTTCTCAACTCAACATGAAGAACCACAACATCAACAACAACATACACAAGCTATACTCCAAGAATTCCAGCCACAACAACTCAGGAATACACTCCAAATCAGTCTACACAACAACTTATACGACTTGCCTCTATTAATTTCACAATTCTCATCTCACAATTTAGTTATGACCTGGATAAATTTTAGCATACCAAGGATAGGAGAATTCTTACCTTATTTGACAAGAGCTCCTCTTCTTCCTCCTTACTTCACTTCAAAGAAAGTCCGGATTCCTCTACGTGATAAAACAAAACAATGAGATCGAAATAGAGAACAAACACTTGTATCATCCTTGAGAAGAAAACACATTGCTTCTTCAAAAAAAATGTCACATAGCAACTCCAAATAGAAAGTCACGTAAATTCTCTCCAAGATGGAAATATATAATTTGCAATTCCATAATTTTTGTTGCTGCCCCCATAATCTCTTATAGGTACATCTAATCTTAATGAGATAAAAATTTGAGCTTATCTAAACAAATGGTTGAATATGACCCCCTTTGAAATGAAATACATTAAAATAGAAATAGAATCCAATTTTATGTTGCTTCCAAAAGAATATTTAGTGACTAAATCTACATAATCTGGCTCCTTTCCACATGGTATTATTTGGTTCTTCCTTCACGCCTCTTCATAGTTAATTTCCACTTCTCATATTTCAGTGGCGCCTCCTCATAATTCATATGAATCAACCCAGTACTTGCCTTAATAGAAAGGCCACACGTGGATATGTCGACTAATCACTTATCCCATAATTTAATCAATTACACACATACTTCATTTTTTGACCCCGATTCACTTATATAATAATTATTCTTATACACTTCACATACTAACTATCATGCATGTGATATATTACTAGTCCATTACCTACTTTGGCACATACCAACTATTATTCCCAATCCATGTCGTTACACTTTTAGATCTTAAATCATTTCGGGACTTCATCCTTTTATACACTGAGCTCTTGATGTGCATACCTAAATATAATCACTTTATCCAAGCTTACGTTGACTAACTTATGATGCAACATAGCGTACGAAAATACGAGATGTAACTTATTTCCATTTTCTAGGATAGTGACATCGTTGATTGTTTTCTCCTACCATACCTGCGTGGTTTTCATTGTTGTGCCCTCCTGGCAACTTTTCTAAGCAGGTGACTCTCTTGGTAGCATATGGCTCACGCGACCTTCTCGATTGAATTTATCTGAGTGGGTGACTCGTTGGGCACCGTCTGGCTCATATGGCCATCTTGGTGGCTTGTATGGATGCATGAATGACCCTCTTGGCAGTTTGATATGAATGTCCCTCTCGACAATGTTTGAATGAATGTCCCTCTCAACATGCACGTGTTTTTATGAATGGCCCTCTTGGAAATGCTTGAATGAATGGCCCTCTCGACATGCATGTATTTGTATGAATGTCCCTCTTGGTATGCATGTGTTTGTATGAATGGACCTCTCAGCAATGTTTGAATAAATGACCCTCTCAGAATGTATGTGTTTGTATGAATGGCCCTCTCAGCAATGGTTGAATGAATGACCCTCTCAGAATGTATATGTTTGTATGAATGACCCTCTAGATGATTTTTGAATGAATGACCCTCTCACCATGTATGTGTTTGTACGAATGACCCTTCGGTAATACTTGAATGAATGGACTTCTAGGCATGCATATGTTTATATGAATGGCCTGCTCGGAAACATTTGAATGAGTGGCCCTCTCGGCAGTTTGATATGAATGATAGAAATGGACCTTTAGGTTAGATTGTCTTTCTTTCGTCCCTTTGTCGGATGTGACCCTCTCGGTCAGATGGCTATTTTTGTCCATTATAGCCCTCATGGCTTGATTGTGCTGCCCTTGTGGTGCTTCATCCTTTGTATAGCTCTGATGGCTGGATTATGCCGCTCTTATGTCACTTTGTACTTTATATAACCCTCATGGTTGGATTGTGCCGCCCTTGTGGGGCTTAGTCCTTTGTATAGCCCTCATGGCTGGATTGTGCCATTCTTATAGCACTTCTTTCTTTGTAATGCCCTCATGTCTGGATTTTTCTTCCCTTATGGTGATTCATCATTTATATCATGGCCCTCATGGCTAGGTTGAGTTGCCTTTTGCGGGTTGGGGTTTGCTCCAATGATTTGCGCTTCACCTATTTTCATCATGAATAAATGGGGTAGTGAATAAAGTTGCCGTCCTCCTGGTGACATTTTGGAACTTGCACTCATAAAAATATTATTTTATATAAGGCCAATTTGTTCTATCGACTCCTGCTATGTCGTTCCTTAGTTTGCTCAATTACATTCTCTGTTCCAACCCTCTTAGATTTGGTACTATGAGAAATGAATTTATATTTATGACAAAAATAATAAAAATATTTTTTCCAAAATGTCAATTGCAGATTTAAAAAACATTTGATCAAAAGTAGGATTTTCTTTATGAAATATATTATTATCTTATCGCCATGACATGTACACTTTGAGTGAGATTCTTTGACATTCCTGATGCTTTGGGGCGAACTCCCATCTTTCCTTGTGAAATTTTTGAGACCCTCTCTCTTGTTGGATTGTGGTGAAAGAGTTTTTATATCTTCTCAAAAATGCTGCCCAGTAGAATATTTAGGGTCGGCTGATTCTTGTGCCAGACTTTGCAGAGGAATTTTTGAGGTCCTCTCAAAATTTCTTCCCCAATTGTGACCTTGGGTTCCACAGACTCTGTGGGGAGACTTGGAAATCTTCATGCCTTAGGGGCTTCCTAAGGGTTTCTTGGGTTTTTCGATTGGTGCGACCTAGCTAAAGGAGAGCGTATGTATCTTGTCATAGTAGGAAGCAGGTCAAACATAGTTCGGAAGAAAAAAATTGATTTTTACAATAATGTGACCTATTCCTACATGGATTGCCTATGTATCCCACCTCGGGAAATCAGGTCATTGCATAGTTCATATTACAAGGAATGTTATTTGCAGGGGCGGATTTACCCTTGATCGAGGGGTGTCACGTGACACTGCTTCATCAGAAAATTTCATTATATATGTATATAAAATTTTAAAGCTAAAATAAAATAATGAATTTATCAAATAAAGTGACATTGCTCAACATAAAGAGCATTGTAGCTCAGTTGGTCAGGCGTCTATGTTTTGGACCGGAGGTCTTGAGTTCAAAGCTAGGAAAATTCATTTTAGTGTCTTAAAATAAAATGTTTGCACTCGTATAAGAAAGCAGAGGTTCGAACCACCAACATATTAGATGCTAAAACAAACACTACACTATCGAGTCTAGAGTAACTTTCAATCAATTTGGCTATAGTTAAACTTGTTTAAAAAAGATGTTGCTGCTTCCCTCATCATTGTACTATTTTTTTCCTTTTTCTTTTCCATTCATATTTTTTCTCGCCAACTAAATTGATTAAAAATAATTGTGAAATTAAAAGACTCCCTTTTTAGTGATTACTTTGGTGCATTATATACATATAAAAAAGTGTTAAATATTATTTCTAATGAGATTATTTTAAATATATATCAAAATATAAATACTCATCGAGAAGAGTTATTATAGTAATATACATGAGTTGTGTTTATTTATATTGTATTCTTTTAATTTTTTTTATAGTGCTTTATTTATTTAATGTGACACCGCTTATGAAAAATCCTGCGTACGCCACTGGTCATTTAATTTTTCTATTAAAAAAAAAGACCGAATTTGGTGAGGAGTTTTGTATGTATATTTTCCATAGGAGATATGTCATGATGTAGTGATTACAAGCAAAATTGTGGTTACAAGTCGAAAAGTGTGCTTTCACGCATAATATCTCTTGATTGTGTCCGAATTGATTGCTTTAGGCCACTCATGACTGTCCGTTTATGCTAAGATCACGACTCCTCCAGATAATACCTTATAGACAATGTAGGGACCTCGCCAATTGGGTGAGAACATTCCTTTGTACTCGTCTTGATGTGGAAATACGCGCTTGAGTACTAATTGTCCTATCTGAAAGAATCGGGTTCTGACCCGCTTGTTGAAAGCGCATGCCGTCCTTTGTTGGTACAGTTAGCCGTGACATACATTGATTATTCTTTAATCATCGATTAGCGCCAGTTGCTCGTATCATTCTTGTACCCATTCTGCATTATCCAGTTCCTCTTCTTGTATAATTCTGAGTGAGAGTATCTCCACCTCGGTCGGTATTACTATTTTCAGTACCTTAGACAATTAAGTATGGAGTTGCTCCTATTGAGGTCTGAGTTGTCATTCAATATCATAGCAGCACGTAAGGCAACAGTTCATGCCAACACTTGTAATTATCCATCATTTTCTTTAGTATCCTCTTGATGTTCTTATTGGCTATCTCTACGGCTCCATTCATCTGTGGCCTATACGCGGTAGAATTATGATGGGTTATACAGAATCACTCACAAATGTTGTTCATCAAATGACAATTCATATTTGCTCCATTATCTGTTATGATGGACTCTGGAACGCCGAATCCATAGATGATGTTGTTCTGCACAAAGTCAACTACCACCTTCTTTGTCACCGACTTGTGTGACGTAGCTTCGACCCACTTGGTGAAGTAATCTATGGTGACCAGGATGAATCAATGTCCATTGGATGTGGCCGACTCTATGTGTCTAATGATGTCCATGCCCTAGGCGACGAGTGGCCACGGTGAGCTCACTTGGCGGGACTTTGATCAGATATCCGTGAATCTGACATTGATGGCATCTTTGCAAAAACCTATTGTAGCCAGTTTCTATTGTCATCTAATAATATCCACTCTCAAGATCTCCTTGGTTAGGACAAACCTATTCATATTAGGACCACAAGTGCCGTCATGTACCTCTTCTAGAAATTTCGTGGCCTCTGTAGTGTCTACACATCTGAGTAGCCAAAGATCAGGTGTTCTCTTATAGAGTACTCCTTTGTTCAAAAAGAACCCATTGGCCATTCTACAAATGGTTTTCTTCTGATTACTTATGATATTTTTGGGGTACTCTCCTTTTTCCAAGTATGTATTTATGTCGAAGTACCAGGGCTTGCCGTAAGGTTCTTCTTTCACGTAGAAATAGTAAGAAGTTCTTGGGATGTTGTAACATAGATGCTATGGTAGCAAGAGCATCGATGAATTCATTCTAGGCTCTCGGCGTTTGCTTGAAGTCAATCTTTCTAAACCTTTTGCATAACCTTTGCGTGAGGCTTATGTACGACAAAAATTTGTAGTTCTTTGTAGCCAACTCTCCCTAGACCTGATGAATCAATAGATCTGACTCACCTATTACCAATAACTCTAGGATGTCCATGTCGAGAGAAATGCAGACACCTAAGATGCAGGCCTCGTACTCTGCCATATTATTGGTGCATCAGAATTTGAGCTTTGTAGCCACTGGGTAATGCTATATTATTTCTGACACCAAAACTGCTCCAATTCCTAAACATTTGTAATTGACCGCGCCATAAAAAATAGTTTCCATCCTAAATAGGTTGTGGTTCTGTCTTCCTCTATTGTTAACACTTCATCCTTCCAAAAATACGTCCTGAGTGGTTCGAAATCTTTGTCGACCGGACTTTCTGCGAGTAGATCAACTAGTGGATGTCCTGTTACGGCCTTTTGAACTACATTTGTGATGTCGAACTCGCTCAAAAGCATTTTCCACTTGGACAATTTCCCTATGGGCATGAGCTGGCTAAATATGTACTTCAAAAGGTCAAACTTAGAGATGAGGTGGGTAGTGTAGGACGACAAGTAGTGCCTCAGCTTCTAAGCTACCTATGTCAAAGTACTACACGATGTTTTCCACCAAGGTGTATCTTGCTCGCAGGTGGTGAATTTCTTACTCAGATAGTAGATGGCTCGCTCCTTCTTGCCAGTTTCATCGTGTTGTCCAAACACACATCTGAAAGCATTGTTTGATAACAACAGGTACAACAATAGCAGGCTTCCCGTTCTAGGAGGGACCAAGACCATAGGTTGGAGACGTATTTCTTGAAGGTATCAAAGGCCTTTTAACACTCGTCTATCCATTTTGTAGGTGCATCATTTGTCATTAATGTAAGTATAGACTTTATGATTATCGTGGATGTGCTATGAAGTGTCCGATGTAGTTCAATATTCATAGAAAATGCATGACATTTTTCTTGGTTTTGGTAGAGGCAGTTCTTGGATGGATTTGATATTTGAGGGATCTAACTCTATGCCCGACTGACTATGAACCCTAGCAGTTTTTTGGCGGGCACTCCCAATGCGCACTTGGATGGGTTTAGCTTTAGATTGAACTTCTAGAGCCTGTCGAAGAACTTTCGCAAGTATGTGGTATGATCTAAGCTTTCTCTTGATTTGATTATGACGCCGTTTATGTAATCTTCTATTTCTTTGTGCATCATATCGTGGAAGATGGTAGTCATTGATCTCATGTAAGTGGCATTGGCGTTCATGAGGCCAAATGGCATCACACAGTAGTGGTATTTCTACGCATCTTCATCGCTCATCAGGATCTGATGGTAACCAGCAAAGCAATCCACGAATAATTACAACTCATGATTCGCACAGTTATCGATATGTATGTGGATATTCAGGATTCAAAAATTATCTTTGGAAGTAGCTTTGATGAGGTCACAATAGTCCACACAAATCTGAATCTTCTCATCTTTCTTCGGGACTGGCAAATTGTTAGCTAACCATGTCGGATATGAAGTCACTTCCACCACGCCAGACTTGATATGTTTCTTAACTTCATCCTTAATGCTGATGCTCAAGTTTGTTTTGAACTACCTGATTTTCTGTTTAACTAGGGAAAAACCTTCACTGTTTGGTAACCTATCGGCTACTATGTCTACGCTCAACCTGGGAATGTATGCGTATAACTAAGTGATGATGTCGACATATTCTCTTAGCATATTTATTAGTTCCTCTTTTTGAGACGCTTCCAAATGCGATCTTATCCTAGTTTCCTTAACTGTCTTCTCATCCCATAGGTTGATTACTTCGGTCTCATCTAGGTTGGGTTTCTGCTCGTTCTTAAACTATTCTACCTCTTCGACAACACCATTAGGTAACATGGTTTCTTCATCGTATTCCTCTTCTTCCGTGTCACTTGACTTAGTCATTTTTTGACATGTCATAAAATTATGAGTTGTTTTATTATTATTACTAAAAAATAAGGCAAAGCATGGTTAGTGTACAAAAATCATATGTGCATAAAAGTGAACCATTTCCACATAAACTGAGGCTTCATTAATTTAATAAAAAAGAAAGTACAAATTGTGGTCCTGACTCGAATCAACATCAAGTCGTTTCCATTTTTAAAACATCACGAGGAAATTTAAAAGTGCAAATGGTGAACATTCGGGACTCAACTGATTTTCACCAATGTTAAAGGAAATCTAAATTCATCATCTTTATAGAGGAGCCAAGAGTGGGGTAGATGTCCAGTTGGACAACTGCTCGCCCAGATTAGCATCATGGATGGTGGGTGCTTTGCTGAATTCTTACAGTATCAAGGAGCAATCATCCTCTTGGAACAACATCCTTAACCTTTCTTCCACATCTCCATCATTGGGCATTCGCATTCGTACTGGGAATGACTCGTACAAATTTGGAATCGGATTGCATAACTTTGGGGGACCCCTCTTCTTTTGGTTCGCTTTGGAGGCTTCTTTGGGGTCGAGAGAATGCCTGAGGTCAAAACAGAAACCATTTTCCAAGATCAATATCATTTTTATTATGCCTTGCAAGTCTCTTCCCAAATGTTTTCTGGATTCGAACATATTCTGGAGCATAGTAGACGCAATCATCTTGTATACCGATGTCATGGGAGTTTGTTCATCATCTCCCTTGTGAGCGGCTCCTACCAACTCCATCACATGGAAGTATGTGACTTTGGGAACTTCCTCGATTACCAACAGTAAACTTTTGGGTAGTTATGAATGCTACCTTCTCCGTGGATCATGATGTAACACCTCATACTTCGAAAGTAACCCATTTTTATGATTCAGGCATTTAGGAAACCAAATGGGAAGTTTAAGATTTGGCGTCATTATTTGTATGTAGTTCACATTGACATTTTCACAAATCACAAGAGCCTTCAGTATATTTTCAAGCAACGGAGTTGAATCTCAGGCATAGGAGATGGCTCAAATAGATAAAGGACTACGATGTGAATGTTCTCTACCATCTAGGGAAAGTGAATGTGGTAGTCAATGCTCTTAGTTGGCGATCCATGGTAAGCGTAGCACATGTTGAGGAAGATAAGAGGATCATGACGAAGGGGATCCACCGACTAGCTAGTCTAGGAGTTCGACTCATGGTGTCCGAAGATATTGGTGTTGTTGTTCAGAACAAGTTCGAATCCTCCTTAGTAGCCAAGGAAAAGGAGAAGCAGTTTAATGATCCCTATTTGTTACAGCTGAAAGGGGGGATTCATAAGCATAAGACTATGTCTTTCGAATAAGGGATAGATGATGGTACTTTGAGGTACCGAGATAGGTTGTATGTTCAAAATATGGACGGGCTCAGAGAGTGAATAATGGCAGAAACGCATAATTCTAGGTATTCTATTCACCTAGGTTCTACGAAGATGTATCATGATCGTAAGGTGATTTATTGGTGGAACAATATGAAGGTACTTTCAACAATCTAGTGTGTGGAAAGTATGGTAAGAGGCACCCAAAGGAGTGTCACTTGGGTATGGATGTCTATTTTGGATATGGCCAGCGAGATCACTTTCAGCAAGACTGCCCATCAATGAGGCAGGGTACAAGAGGTAACGTGGCTTAGTCCACAAATTCAATAGTTCCTCATAATTCTCAAGCCCAGTCAGGGCATGGTCCATACAAGTTCGGTAAGACAAGTAAAGGTCCAAACAACTTGTATGCACTATCAGGCCATCAGGATATAGAGGCCTACGTAGATGTGGTCACATGTATATTAACCATTTTCACTTTTGTTGTTTATGCCCTTATGGATCCTGGATCCACTCTATCATATGTAACCCCTTTTGTTACTAAGAAGTTTGTGATTGACCCAGAAAAGTTGCATGAACCCTTTGAAGTATCCACTCCAGTAGGAGAGTCAGTTATAACTAGACAGGTATATAGGGGTTGTTCGATTAAAGTCTATCACCGCAATACTAAAGCCGATCTGGTAGAGTTAGAAATGGTAGATTTCGATGTAATCATGGGTATGGATTGGTTGTCTTTATGTTATGCCATAGTAGGTTGTAGAACCAAAATCGTCAGTTTAGAATTTTTTGGTGAAACAATCATAGAATGGAAGGGTGATGCAGTAGCACCCATATGAAGGTTTATTTCTTATCTTAAATCCAGAAAGATGATATATAAGGGGTATATTTACCATCTAGTTTGGGTTAGGGATGCAGATACCCTGACCCCGACTCTTCAGTCTGTGCTAGTTATCAATGAGTTTCCAAAAGTCTTTCCAGAAGATCTTCCCGGAGTTCCTCCCGACAGGGAGATTGACTTTAGAATTGATCTACTTCCTGACACTAAGTCGATATTTATTCCGCCATACAAAATGGCTTCAGTAGAGTGAAGAGAATTAAAAGCTCAGTTAAAAGATCTCCTCGACGTGGGATTTATTCGACTAAGTGTCTCACCATGGGGTGCACCAGTCTTGTTTGTTCGAAAGAACGATGGGTCATTGCATATGTGCATTGACTACCTACAGTTGAACAAATTTACCATTAATAACAAGTATCCTCTTCCCAGAATTGATAATTTATTTGACCAACTTCAGGGTGCTCAGTGTTATTCAAAGATTAACCTCAGATCAGGGTACCATAAGCTTAATGTTAAGGAAGTTGATATTCTGAAAACCGCCTTCAAAACTCGCTATGGTCATTTCAAATTTTGTGTTATGTCGTTCGGATTGACAAATGCACCAGCTGCTTTCATGGATCTTATGAACATGGTCTTCAAGCATTATCTCAACCTTTTCGTCATTGTCTTCATTGATGATATTCTAGTTTATTCCCTTAGCGGGGTTGAGCATGTAAAACATCTCAAAATAATATTGCAGATGCTTCAGGACTATGAGTTTTATGCGAAGTTTTCCAAGTGTGAATATTGGTTAGAGTCAGTGGCATTCTTAGGCCTTGTGATTTTAGGCAAGGGCGTTCAAGTTGATTTTCAGAAAATAGGCGCTGTTAAGAATTTGACCAAACCCATTTCTGCTTTAGATAAATAGAGTTTCTTGGGTCTGGCTTGCTATTACAGACAATTCGTACAAGATTTTTTATCCATCTCAGCTCTATTGACTAGACAGACTTAGAAGAAAGTCAAATTTTAGTGGTGGGGTGCATGTGAGCGTAGTTTCGAAGAATTGAAAATGAGACTAACTTTTGCTCCAATGTTAACATTACCAGAGGGAACCAAGGGGTTCGTGGTATATTGTGATGCATCAGGAATTGGTCTCGAATGTGTTTTAATGCAGCATGGTAAGGTTATAGCTTGTGCTTCCATATAACTTAAACCTCATGAAAAGAATTATCTGACTCATGACTTAGAATTGGCAGTCGCGGTTTTTGCACTCAAGATTTGGTGTCATTATTTGTATGGAGTTGACATTGACATTTTCATAGATTACAAAAGCCTTCAGTATATTTTTAAGCAGTGGAGTTTAATCTCAGGTAGAGGAGATGGCTCGAATTGATAAAGGACTATGATGTGAATATTCTCTACCATCCAGGGAAAGTGAATATGGTAGCCGATGCTCTTAGTTAGCGATCCATGAGAAGCTGAGCTCATTTTGAGGAAGATAAGAGGATCATGATGAAGGAGATCCACCGACTAGCCAGTCTAGGAGTTCGACTCATGGACACTGAAGATGGTGTGAAGGATTAGCAATATCCCTATTTGTTGCAGCTGAAAGAGGGGATTCACAAGCATAAGACTATGACTTTCTAACAAGGGAGATATTATGGTACTTTGAGGTATCAATTAGGTTGTGTGTTCCAAATGTGGAAGGGATCAAAGAGAGAATCATGCCAGAAATGCATAATTCTAGGTATTCTATTCACCCAGGTTCTACGAAAATGTATCATAATATTAAGGAGATTTATTGGTGGAATGATATGAAAAGGAACATGGCAGATTTTGTAACCAAGTGTCTGTATTGTCAGCAAGTGAAAGCCGAGCATGAGAGGCATGTAGAGTTAGCTTAGAATATTGATATTCCTATTTGGAAATGGGATATGATAAACATGGAATTCATAACAGGTCTACCTCGCTCAACCCAAAGGCATGATTCGGTTTGGGTGATTGTGGTTCGACTGACCATATCAACCAATTTCTTGCCAATCAAGACCACAAATTTAGCAGAGGACTATGCTAAGTTGTATATCCGAGAAATTATCAGGCTTCTTGGGACCTAATGTGCATTATTTCAGATCATGGTGCTTAGTTCACAATGCACTTTTAGAAGTCTTTACAGAAAGGATTGGGTACAAAGGTAAATCTCAACACAGTTCTTTATTCTGAGATATATGGCTAGGCAGAGCATACTATACAGACTCTTGAGGATATGTCGAGGGCATGTTTTCTCGATTTCAAAGGTAATTGGGATGATCACTTGCCTCTCATCAAATTCGCGTATAATAATAGTTATTATGCTAGCATCCAGATGGCACCGTTTGAAGCTCTTTATGGGTGAAGGTGTAGATCACCAATTGGTTGGTTCGAAGTTGGTGAAGCAGCATTGTTGGGACCAGACATGGTCCACCATGCTATGGAAAATGTCAAGCTAATTTAGGAGCATTTGAAAATAGCTCAGAGTCATCAAAAGTCCTATTCAGATGTGAGGCGTAGAGACTTAGAATTTAGGTTGATGATTGGTTATTTCTGAAAGTTTCACCTATGAAAGGTGTCATGAGGTTTGGAAAGAAAGGGAAGCTCAGTCCCAGATATATCGGACTGTACAAGATTTTAAGGAGAGTTGGTTTAGTTGCTTATGAACTTGAATTTTCACAAGAGTTAGTTGTTGTGCATCCAGTGTATCAAATATACATGTTGAGGAAGTGTGGGAGACCTGTAATTTTTTTCCCCTTCCGAACTCACTATAATTAAGGATTATTTGACCTACGAGGAGATTCCTATGGCTATTTTGGATCATGAGATTCGGAAGTTGAGAACTAAGGAAGCTGCCTCAGTGAAAGTGTAGTGGAGAAGTCAAAATGTTGAAAAGGCTACATGGGAATCCGAAGAAGACATGAAGTCCAGATATCCATACTTATTTGAGGAGCAAAAAGAAAATGATCAAGGTAAATGCCTTCAGTAATAGTGTCATATCCCTTGCATATTCATGTCTCATGTTTCACGTTCATGTATTTAATACTGATGTTCCATGTCCCCATGTTCATGTTTTTATGTAATCATGTCAGTTCAATTTTCATGTTTGATGTCATGTTTCTTCATATTCATGTACTCACGCTATGTTCAGTCTCATTCTTAACCATGATCCATCATTCGAGGAGGGATATTGTAACACTTCGTACTTCCAAACTAAGCCATGTTTATGAGTTAGGAGTTTAGGAAACCAAACGGGGAGTTTAAGGTTGAAAACTAGTTTCAATTCTGCGGACACGATTTTACGCCAGAGTATACGGACCATAGAATTTATTATAGTCCGTCAAAATGAACCGTCGATTTCATTTTTGAAATTGAAGGCATTCTGTAAATTCTACGAACCGTATAAATTTATACGACCCATTGATTTCAACCGTCAAATTCCCCCAGCTTTTACAACACTCAAAAATTGGAAATTTCAAGATGGTCTGATTATACGGAATGTACATAATTTTACGCTCCCTTGGCAGGCCGTATAAAATTTGACGGCCCATCAAATCCTTCCGACTGAAATTAATATAATTACGAGACATAGTTCTGAAAAATCCATTTTCACTCTTCCCAAGCCCTAGCACGAATGTTCTTTTCACCCATCATCTTCCTACATCAAGGTAAGCCTATTCCAAGTATTTCAAGTGAATTCTAACGTACGTACATGAATTCTAAGTAGAAATTAATTGTTCTTAACCTAGGATTTTCAAGTTAAACCTAATTCAAGGTTTCAAGGTTCAATATTTGGAGTTCTTCTTCAAAGTCCAGATTTTAATACAAGTTTGGAAGCGAGTATGGTATGTAGATCTTCTATCCATATGGGGACATCATTGTTCTTCCCCATGCCACAATTATCTATGAAATCATAAATTCCCATAATCTTGGGTTTTATCCAAGCTCATAGTAACCTTATATACATGTCTAATTATACCTCATGTTATATCTTGACTTCGTTAAATTACATTCATGATATGCTATTGTAACTGTCATGAACATGTCCGTAATCCATGAACCTATGACTTGATTTCCACGAGTTTTAAATATAAGTTATGATCATTATCACTCAGTTCCATGAAATTTATACATGTTTATCATGATTTATATAATTTATATTATGTATTTCTTCACACGCTAAACTATAGACTTACAAGTTATTTCATGAAATTCATGGGCTTTCAAGCCAACTATTTTCAAGTACATGTTTTGGAAGTTGCATAGATTACCGAGAAGGCTCAGACAACCTAAAACTTCATATGACAATGTTCAAGTTCACTTTTACGTTTCAGTTTTAGTTCAATTTATGTCCCTATTATTTCTTGTGCCTACTTATTCTTTCAGTTTCTTTACATAGAGTACAATTCAAATGTACTAACGTCCCTTTGCATGGGGCCTGCACTTCACGGTGTAGGTGCTGGGTTTTAGGGATATGGATCTAATTAGTAAGATTGCTTCAATATTAGTTGTCGGGTGAGCCCCATCTCATTCGGGGTGTTGGTCTACTTACTTTTATGAGTATGTTTTATGGTAGAGGTATGCCAGGGTCTTGTCTTGGTAAATAGTTTTACAGTCAGATTTATATTCAGAGGTTTCATAGAATAATTTAGTATGTCATATCTGCATTGACTTTTCAGACTTATTATATATTCAAATTATTTATGTTATGACTATTTTAGACTATAAATACAATATTATGTTTTACATATTTTAAATTATTACTATAGCATGTTTTTATGCCTATGTTGATTAGCAAGCCATATGGTTCGCTCGGTCACATGCAGTCAGGCACCGAGTGTCATGTTTTGCCCAGGCCATGGTTCGGTGTGTGACACACGACCTCATGGACTTCCGATAAAAACTTTAGAGACTGGTGCATAGAGGATGGTGTCGCTCCAGCCATATCGATCAAAGGTCTTTCCAATAGCAAATTATAGTTGGTTGTGATTGCCATGACTTGGAATTCAGTATTAAACTCAGCAGGCCCCATTTGGATGTTGAGATCCACTTCTTCAATAGGGTCACGTTGGGCTCCATCGAAAGCTCTCATATTCATACGACCCTGTTATATTTTCCCAATATTTTAGCCTAATTGTCTGAGCATAGATTCGAGACAGATGTTGAGACCGGCTCCGTTGTCCACTAGTACTCATGCCACGACCATATCTCTGCACTTAATGATGATATAAAGTGCTTTGTTGTGTGCCATTCCTTCTTTTGGCAATTCATATTGAGTGAAAGAAATTTGATGGGCCCTTATGACATGGGCTACCATATCAGCCAGATTCTCAATGCTTGTAGCCCCACAGATATATGCATTTTCGGATACCCTCATTAAGGCCTGGTGGTGTTGTGAGGGCTTAGTAGCAACACCATCATTGTATCTGGGCCAGCATTTTCTTTAGATGTTCAATAATAGAATATTCTTTGGGTTGCATTCTCGACCAGAAGTCTTTGGCCTTTCCTTCTATAATGGGTCTTCTCTGATTTCCTTCTTTTATGGGCTCTCCTTGCGCCAATTCCTTAGGAGTGTAGAATCTCCTGGATCACATCCTAACATGGGCGACTGCATCCTGGATGACAAATTCTTTTCATCAGAGCCCGTACCATTTCTTGAGATACTGTGCTATAACCGGTGTCGGGATAAATACTTTGAATTGAGATCAGTCCTGGATGGTGAGAGAGGTCACTGTTTGCTCTAGACTCTTAATATATTCCTAGACCAATGGCTTGTATACGGCCCAGTCTTCTGCCCCCTAAATTATGTGGATGTGATTATTACCATGATTAGGCAAAAGATTGGTGTTTACATTTGGTGTTGCTATCTGCAAGGTGATTTCCTTTTTGTCAATCAAATCCTATATCTTGTGATTCAAGTTGGTGCAGTCCTTCATGTTGTGTCCGTTTTTACTAGAGTAATAGGCACATGTCTGATCGGCTCGGTAAAAAAGACTCTCAGGATTGACGGGTTTAGGCAAAATAGTCTGGATAAGATCAGTTGCGCTCAACCTTTTGAATAACTTAGTTTGAGTTTCAATTAGTGGGATGAATACCTGAGGTCGATTCTTCTCGAAAGTAGGACATGGAAAATCATATGTGGCCGAGGTAGTTGATTTTGGTGATTTTGTGGAGCTCGGTAAATGGGTACGGGTATTTAGTAATTTGTCTGTGAAGCTTGGTAAGTTGGAGCATGCACTTGGAAATTTGGTTGTAGAGATTGGTAGGTGGGTACGGGTGTTTGAAAATTTGGTTGTGCATAAAAGATAGGCACATGGATGTATGGTATAAAAAGGTAGCCCCTTTGGGGTAGTGATTTATACATGTCGATGGGAGATTGGGGTCCCTATCACTTTCTATTTTTAGGGTTTAGTGTGTAGGAGAAGTTTTCCACATCCTCTTTGTTTTTCTTTATGGGCCATGTGGTGCTTTGGTGAACGGTTTTGTTGATTACACTAATGATCCTGACAGATTTAAGACCATCTTCTATAGCCTCTCCCATTTTGACTAACTCAGAAAATGGCCTTCTAGCCGTAGACATCATGCGGCTGTAGAGATCCAACTCTTGTGATCGGATGAAGACTGAGACCAACTCTTCTTCGCTCATAGGCATTTGTTCTTGGGTGACTTCGGCCCTTTACCAACTTGCATACTCGCGGTAGTTCTCGCTGGACTTCTGTTTAACTTTCTACAAATAGTGTCTATCGGTCACAATCTCCACGTTAAACTGGAACCTTTCCATAAAAGCTTCTGCCATGTGGTCCCAGGTATCCTAGAGGCGTATGTCTTGAGTGTTAAACCACTCATAAGTTTCTCCGGTCAGGCTCAAGCTGAATATCCTCATGATGTGGGCCTGATTTATCCTCACTCAGACCAGTTGGTCGCACTATGACCGCAAGTGGGCTTTGGGATTTTCCTTCCCATTGAATATATCAAACTTAGGTTCTTTGAAGCCCTCAGGTAGATCTAGGTCGAAATGCAAACAAATATCATCGTAGCTTTGTCAAGTTGCCTTTTGAGTAGACCTGTTAGACTTCTTAAGCAGTTCTACCATTTTATACTCCATTTTTTTGTCATGTTTGTATTGTTCAGCCCTCCAACCCCTTTCCATCTCCTTGTAATGTTCTAGCTCTAGGAGGAGTCAATTGGAGAGACAAGGGTGTGGAAAAATATTGTGGGATGTGCTTGGAAATTTATAGGAGTGCTGGTGGTTCGTGAAGTAGTCTAGGTAGTAGTGCCTGGATGTATGATGAGATCAGTGTGAGTAGGTGGAAGTTCTTGGTATGAAGGCATAGAGCGGGATGTTCTGGGCATTTGGGTAGTATTGGCTGGCGGTGGGGTATGGTAAAAAGTACCAATATGGGGAATTTCGGTAAAGAGTGGAGTTCGGGTAGGTGGTATAGTTCCTGCAGGGTATGCCAGATAGTGGTCGGGTAATGGTGAACTCATAGATGGAAATGGCGGAGGAGGCCTCCTTGTCTCGACGGGTGCTTCCCTGGCAGCATTTTCCATTGCAGCTCTGGTAACTTTCTCTTGAAGGTCGGCGACTCTCTCGAATAACATATTAATCATATCATCGTGGTGCAATTCTTTCTTGGGGTCTGAGGGTACGGAGTCCCCTATGATGAGTAAGTCCTTATTACGCTCGTTTTCCGAAGTACCAGTAATTATATCTTTGTTTTTCTCGGAAAGGGATGTTGTCGCAGATTTGGATCTTATGAAGTATGCCAGTGTGACACGACACAAATTGACCCCTTCTTTATGATAAGAAAAATTTATAGGCAAAATATGTAATTACGTTAGTGACAAAATAAATAATACAAGATATCGCAGATAAATTTGCACACAAAATAACACATAGACTTATATGTTTGATACAAATACTTAATTGATCCTCCATTCCTAGGGTTTTGGTTATTTTGGCCATTCTGGTTTTTTGTGGCTTTCGGTTTGGAAGTCTATGGTTAGCTTGCTACTATGACATTGTTGGTACCGACCTCGAGGCGATCCCTTATGGCTCGGGCATTCTTGAAAGGAAAAGGGGAAATATAAATTACAAAATATTGGGACCGAGTCTTACATAGACTACCTACGTATCCCTCCGCGAGAAGACAAGCCCTCCCATAGTTTGGTTTACATGAAAGTTAGCCCTAATTTTTTTACCCGAATAGATTCCCGGACCAAGCTCGATAAGAGATTCCTACGTATCCCACTTGGGACATAAGTTCAGAGGTAGTTTCTTTTACAATAAATAGGAAGTGGTAACATTTGATTGAAAAGATAAGGGACGCCTAAATCCATAATGTAGTCGTTAAGAGAGTTTTCTCTCAATAGCTTTAAAATATTTTTATATTAGTTTTATCATATGTAGGTCAATTGAACAAACATATATCATATCATAAGTCTTTTTATAGTTTTTCTTTGTTGTCTGATTTATTGTTGTTCAAGGTTTGTAATTATTAGCTTTCGCATGACGCCTTGATTATTTCGACCCCAACAAGTGGTATCAGAGCCAATGATTCAATGGGTTGAAGACAGGATTAAGGCGACCGGTTAAAATTAAGCTGCAACCAATATCACGATATTAAATATTTTATCCAGCGTACTACATATGAAGTTAAATCGTCAAACATATTTTCAACATCCCTGCTAATGCATCTTTAAAAATAAAAACAAATATTTTTAAACTAATGGGATATGGAAAAAGCATATGATAGAGTTTCCTGGTTATTTTTAATAAAAGTTCTGAGAAAATTTGGATTTTCAGAAAGATTGATTGACATGGTATTCAGGGTTGTCAATAACAATTGGTATTCTATTCTGGTAAATGGTCAACAAAGGGGTTTCTTTCAGTCATCTAGGGGTGTCAAGCAAGGGTACCCTCTATCTCCTACTTTGTTTATTTTGACAGCAGAGGTGCTGACAAGATAGTTGAATGCAATCCATTATAGTCCACAATTTAAGGGATTTGGGATGCCTAAATGGATCCCAAAGATCAGTCATCTAGCTTATGTTGATAATGTGATCATTTTTCATTAGTAGATGTACTATCTTTAAAGATGATCATGGAAGTTCTTAAGCAGTATGAGAAGGCATCAGGGTAGAACATTAACAAAGAAAAAAATGTCATCTACATGCACCATAATGTACCAGCAGATGTGGGCATAAAAGTAGAAGTGCCTACAAGAATTATTAGGAGGGATTTCCCATTAACATATCTTGGCTACCCCATTTATCACAGTAGAAGAAGAAAGAATTTTTAATGCTATAATACTGAAGATAATGAATAGGCTACAAAGTTGGAAGGGCGAAATGTTATCTTTTGGGGATAGAGAAGTGTTGGTAAATCATGTTCTATAGAGTATGCCAATTCACTTACTATCTGTAGTTAATCCACCTGATGGGGTTTTCAAGCAAATGCACAAGATGTTTGCCTAATATTTTTGGAACAACACTGTAGGAGGAAAAAGTAGGCATTGTGCATCTTGGCAACGTCTATGTGTTCCACAGAATCAACGAGGGCTAGGATTCAGATCATTATATGATGTATCAATGGCTTTTTATTGTAAGTTATGGTGGAATTTCAGGACAAAGTCTTTTCTATGGAGTGCTTTCCTCAATAACAAATATTGTAAGAAAGAGAATGCAGTAATAGTTCAATGGAGATATGGGTCACAAACATGGAAAAAATGTTGCAGGCTAGGGAGTTGTTTGAGCATCAGATTTGGTGGTAGACAATGTTGGGAAATTCACAATTCTGGTCTGATAACTGGACTGGATTAGGGGCCTTATATTATGCAAGTGGTGAAGATAGTGATCATGAGGGTGGCAAATCTCAATGTATTTGAATTTGTGGAGAATGAACAGTGGAATATTTCTAAGTTGGAGACAGTGTTACCTACTGATATTGTTCAACATATTAGTAGTAATATTTCTCCACCTAGAAGTGATAAAGACATAGATAATGCTTTTTGTATTCTTGATAATAAAGGGGAATTTACTATCAAATTAGCATGGAAATTCATCAGATTAAGAGGTCAACTGAAGGAGGCTTACAGGTTTATGTGGATGAAAGGGTTGTCTTTTAAAATATCATTTTTCTTATGGAGATGCTAGAATTACAAGCTTCCACTGCTTGATGTCCTAAAATCAATTAAATACAAGATGGTATCCAAGTGTTTGTCTTGCTCAACTCCTAGAGAGGAGACAATCCAACACTTGTTTGCCAACTCTTTTTCAGCTGATAAGAATTGGTCCTATTTTTCTTCTTATGCAGGTATAAATGTGGATAGACTATCTTTACAACAAATAATTTTTAAGTGGTGGCAGGCACCAGTAACAGGAAGGTTGAAATATATCTTAAAGGTTGTTCCAACCATCATATTTTGGGAATTATGGAAAAGAAGAAATTCTATTAAACATGGTAGAAGAGGAAAATTGGGAGAGTGATATATCAAGTCTATGCTACAATCCAGAGTCTTGTACAAATAAGGAACCCATCAATGATTCATTTACCTAACAAATGGGATGATTTAATTCAACTGATGGAAGGATGGAGAGCTAGAATGAAGGTTACTAGGGTTATTTGGGATTTTCCTCTAGCAGGATGGATAGTGTGCAATACTGATGGGGCTTCTAGGGGAAATCCAGGTAGAAGTTCTTATGGATTTTTCTTGAGAAATTCATATGGAAATCTGATATATGCTCAAGCAAAAAATATATGAATTAATACAAACACAGTGGCAAAAATAGTGGCTATAAAGAAAGCCATAAAATTATGTAAGGAGGAGCAGTTGCATCACATTATAATCCAAATTGATTCTCAAATATTACATAAGATTTTGGCAGAAGGATGGAAGCCACCATGGAACATAACAACATGGAGAGAGGAGATACATGACATGAGTGATACATTGGGGATATAGTTCACACATATCATGAGGGAAGGAAATTAGTTGGCTGATGCGTTGGCTAATTAGGACTTGGACAAAGGAACCTTCAATTGCCATAGTTTTCAAGAGTTGGGAGTGGATCTAAGGATAATACTCAATAGCGACAAATATCAAATTCCTAATTTGAGAATCAGAACTATCTAAATAGTGGAAATGACATGAAAAGCAGGTGAAGCGCAATAGGGGAAATAAACAGCAACAACAACAATAGGCCACCGACTTAGATAGATGTATTAAAAAAAAGGGCAACAACAACAAAAATATACAAAGAACTGGAAGAATGGAAACTTACCAAGGAGCTGTGAAATGAATCACCAACAACGAAGGAGTAATGGGGTGTTGGAATCAGCACACGAATGAAGGTTTTCACATAGAAGTTATAAAAAATACAACAAATCAGTTTAGTAGAAGGCAAAAATTTAGAAAGCAAAGGAGAAATATGATTACCTGTAAACATTAGGTATCAATGGATATCGATTGAGCAAGCACAACAACAGATCTAGTGAAACTCCAAATCAACAATGGAAGGTCAAAGCTCAATCCAACACAGACGACTGATGCAATCAGACAAAGGGAGAAAAACTCTGGTAACGTCATCATACAAGCATCTGCGACATCAGAAAGAAGAGGATGGTAGACAGCAACGCGTAAAAATAGGGCAACAAGAGCAGTTCGGGAACTTTCCCATTTCATTTTATTTATTTTCAGCTTTTGTTTTATTTTTTATTTTGGGCTAGACCCGTTTTAGGCCCTGCTTTGTTGGACTTGATTTTTTGCTCTATTAATAAAAAGCCAGTCGGGCAAAATTAAATAAAAAAAGGCACACCTAAATCTACCCAAAATACGGCTTATCCTTAAAGCCATGGTGGGTTGTCATCCTACAACCACACATCTACCTGATGGCCATGCTTCTTAGTAGAAGCGGGGTAATACTACTCGAATCTCCCCAATGTTGACTAGATTCTCTAGATCAAACATGAAAGCTTCACATCCTTCGATGTCATGCCCGAGTGCTCCCAAATAGTACAAATAAATTCCCTTTCTATCTAGTTTGCTTGGCGAGGGCTTCAAAGCAGCCTTGATTGGAAGGACTTTCTGGGTACTACCCAATTTTTGATAGATGCTCGCATACGAGTCTTCAAAGATGGTGAAGTCGTAGTGCCAAATTTGTGTGTCCAAGGTGATTCCTTCACTGAGGACGATCGAATCATGAACTAATAAGGAATGTGGACTCCACAGGTTCCGGATCATTTTCTTAAGGGATAAGCATTCATCGGCGGTGTGGCTAGGTTGATTCTTGTGGAAAAGGAAGCTCTTATGAGCATATATGGGTGCACATGTCAGGAAGACTTCGTGTCTAAAGCATAACGCCCTAATTATTCTCAATTCCTCAAATATCTCAATACATCATATTGGCTTTGTTGCTATTCTAAAGGGAGAAGCACGGGTTTTGTGGGAAATTTCCCACCAGGTAGGTGACGGTGCACGGGCTAACCCCTGAGGTGTCCCATAGTAGCTAGAAGCATCAGAGGTATCGGGGGTGGCCTTCTTTGAGGGTCCACTTGATTCTTCAGGATAAGGCTTAGATCCTCTTCGGGTACTTTGGTCTCTTATTTTGGTGTCTTAAAGAGTGGTACGTAGTCTCTCACCATTCTCTTGAACTCATCCTAGAGGTTTTCATCATAGTGTTCCCGCTCAGTAACTCTTTTCGAAAGGCTTCCCACTAGATCCAGGATCTAGTCGGCCTTTTTCATCTTGGCCTTGACCGAATCAATCTTTTTTTCTAACTTACGGATCTTCGTGCGAAACGAGTCTTTGGTTTATTCTTTACTAATTAGGTTAATAACATGGATAGTGGCACTTTGTCTTTCTTTAATGTCCAGCAAGTCATCCGTTAAAGAGGTGCAATATAAGTCTGGCTTTTGGTATTTTTCTTATGTGTTTCTTTGGGTTAGTGTCCGGAGTGTGTAATCAATAAAGAATTCAGATGAAGCACATGAAAGCACATAATCATGGCATCACATAATCACATAATCATACAATTGAAATTATAATATGTGTGTTCTTAGGACCTGTTTACTTCAAGGTCTTTCTAATCGTTTGAAAAATAATTGTGCCAATTGTTAATTCATACCATCTCCCCCATGATCATTATTCATTAATAATAAAATTTCCCAGAGGGGTTACAAAAAATGATAAAGCCGACAAGGGGCTATAAAGCAAACAAAGAAACTCAACAGAATTAGCCTCCAGTAGTAGATGATGAGGCTCTGTCTGTCTGAGCCTTCTTATCCATTCGAAGGGAATTGGGATCCGAAGGTGAGTTGACGTCAGTAGCGAATCTACCCAGAACCCTTTCTTTGTGAAGGCTAGTGGAGTAGTCTCATCTACCACTCTCTTCATCCGAGCATCGAGGTCCTCGAAGCACTCATGAGTGAATGCTAACTCATCAGTCATACTAGCTATGATGACTTGATCATGTTCTATTTTCTCCAGATATTTGGCATCTCGAGTATCCGCCCGCCTTTGTGTTAGGCATATATTGATCTCAACTTTGGAATCTCTGTTTTGGACACATTGGTAGGAGTTGGGTCCCGGAGTGAGAGTGCCTTGCAAATGTTCCCTGAGCCAGTCCGTGTAGTCTGCGTCACATCCAGAGTGGAACCTATCCTGGGCTAGAGTCTCTGGACCCCATCTCACTCGACCATTTCATTCCCAAATGATATCCATAAGCCCTTTGATCTTTTCTTCATCATAATTGACCACATACTCCCACATGTTTCCTAGTTGGGGTATCACTTGTCTTCTAGCAAACTGTCTCAGGACCCTAGGAGGTGCATAAGGATGAATTCCTCAGATCCCCATGAGTTTCAAGAAAGGGCACTTCCTACCTCTAACCACAATATTCTCGGATATGAAGTCGGGGAATATCCATTGTATGTTATCCTCTCTGAGTCTCGAAAAGATAAAGGCCCATCCCTATTTAGTTTGGTTTCCAAAGTTTGGACAGTGAGCTTGGAGGTTATCCTTCCTATTTTGTTTTCCTAGGTATGAAGGACCCTCATATTTTTTCAAGTGTTTCATGATCCACCATTGCAATGGTAGGTTGCACCCTTGGAAGCACCTATGATGGTTTTGATATTGGCCTAAAGCTCAGTACATGTCGTCTAGGATGACAGGAACTAAGTCAAAGTATTTGGTTTCTCCATTTGTGGTCATTCCATAAAAGATAGCATGGGTGACATAAATGACACGGGTATCTATTTAAAGGTATCGGTCTTTGGGAAAAATAATGAGTCCTAAAAGGAATATGACAAACGCTAGGGGTTAAGTGGCCTCCCAGTCAACATAAGTCCAAAACACGATGAAATTCTCTAAGAATCCCCTCTTGGCCCCAAAACTATTGTATAACTCCCTAAAGGCTACGGTTGGACAAACTATCCAATTGGCACTGGGTAAGGATAAAAGCTTCATGATCTCATCGGGAGTGGGCCGATGCACGACCAAAAGGTTGTGGTCAGGTTTCTTCCTCCTCATAGAAGTTTTGTTACTATCTATGTACTACTGGATCTCCTCTAAAGTTGGGTCATTTATATCTCCCCAAACCTAAACATCATTCTATCACAATCGCAATACCCGGTGAGTACTTCTATCAACTCCCTACAACCTTTTATTGTCATTAATGAGGGTAGGTGTCCCAAACAGTCTGTAACTTTTCTTTGTCGTATGTCATCTAACCAAGTCCACTAGATTTTTAACAACTCGGGTGCCTCGAAGACCATGTCGAACATACGGTTGGTATGCATCTACAAATCAGAGCATGTTTAATATTCCTCCCAAAGAACAATGGTTTATCATATAAGGCACAAACATGTTTCCAATTAGCAAGTAGTTGGATGCAGTGTTGTTAGGTCATAGACCATCTTGACACGAGGTGGTCGCCTAATGGGCCCAGATACGTCTAAAATATCTGAACCCATCTAGGTAAACATGCGTTAGTCCATTAGAATTTGGCTTTGCTCTATCCTAGGCAAACTAGAATGGTTTTTTGAATGACTGGTGACTCGAGCGGACTGCTCGAGGTCAACCATTGTCAACTGTTGGACGACCGCTAACCAACTTCATCTTCAACGTATTCCAAAGAAATAATTTGTTTTTTATTGGAGGACGATTGCGAAATCGCATAACCATCTTTGTGCACTGATGCAAGTGTGTATATGTGCCATTTGGCAGAATTTAGGAGATGCATGCAATGAAACATATATTTGTGAGCAATTAAACACATAAGAGATTATTAACAAGTAAAAACATGTTGTATTGGAACTCTTATGGTTAGAACTTGACCCCCTCCCCCCACCAAGGTTAGGGTGTTACAGTTGTACTCTATGTGTAGGTATCAAGCTAGGAGACGACGGAGTAGCAGATAGTGCATAGCTCATTGGTGATTTCTTGGAGAGTCCATGGTGAGTTGTTGATGTAGTCCCTGCACTTGAACTCTTTTATCCATCTTTATGATTCTGTCATTTATATTTAGACAGTGTTGTTATTTCTATTCAGACTTGTATTCAGTTACTAGAACTTGTACTCATGACTATCAGATCATTGGGGTATTTCTTCAGACTTTGTATTTAATATAAGGCTTGTTAATTAAATCGCTTCTCATTCGTTATTTTTTGCAATTGTTTCCACAAATTCTTATGTTGTATGAGTAGGGTTCTCCTACGGGTTAGGGTAGCTGCCCTCGTGGCATAATGAGATTTTGGTATTGGGGTTTTGGATTGGTATCAGACTACGTGCTATCAAAAACGCCTGACTGTGTTCATGATATGCTAATTCTTGTCCATTGTTTTCCTTGTCTTAAATTCATTCTAAGTCTTGAATATCTTAGGAATCTGTAGCTCATACTTGTGAACTCTATTAGGCCTAATTGAGCATTTTCAAATCTAAATCCTAAAGAATGACAACATGTTTGATTGAGTGGATGATTAGTTTGTGATTATTCTTAGAATCCTGCTCATAATATGAAAAAAAATAGCTCTTCATATGTCTTAATATGGACTTTCCTTGTCTATATGTCATGTTCTTAAGTTATGTCATCTACTTAGCCCTAAACATGTAACCCACTGTGCCTATCTCCATCTAGTTTAATCTTGGAGGATGTTAGGTTCTTTATGGAGTTTTTTCAGAAGGGCTAGGGTTGTGTTATGAATACATAATAAGGGACTGGTTGTATACATCTATGTGTTCCATGTTACCACTACATAATTATAAGTCCAACCATCTAGTCTAAATGAATATATAGATAAGCAACAAAAAGCTCTGAACCATTGTGCTAGCTGCTATATGTTATTGACAGTTGTAAATGATAAAGATAGGCCAACTTCTGTATGCTAACTTAAAGAATTGATTCACAAAGTTTTATTAGACTTCAATATGTTAGTCGACTCCAAAACATCTTGCTTGCCTCTTTGGTTGTGTCTGTTTGCATTCATATCAGTTAGGATGATAAAGCATCATAGAGGGATAAAAGTTTGATTAAAATACTTGTATTTGTGCATTTATTTGAGATGGTTCAGTTTCAGGACTTGATGCTTGACCTGATAAATTCAGAACTAGAATTTTTCATCCAAGTCTCTTAATGAGTTTTCCATTCATGAGAAACTGGCAGTACTGTGTGTGTCTCGGTAGCATGCCTTGTTCCTATCTTGGATGAATTTATCCTTGGAAAAACCTATGGCTTGTATAGAGCCAATATTTGTTTACTTCTTCAAAATGCTATGTGTTTAAGACACTAGTATGAAAAGGGAGATATTATAGTCCTAGATAAATACCCTCAATAGGTCCTACCTCATATATATTTTGCTTTCTTTGTGGAGTTATTTGACTTCATAAGGAGAATTAGACGAAATGTGTGCTATGTAGGTTGTATTCTCGTTGCATATTTATTGTTACTCCACTTGTTAAAGCTAGACTGTATGACATGAACTGTAAAAAAATCATACTCTTGTGTTACTTTTATAAAATCTTGTTGTAGCTAGGAGCCATATGAGCTATTAACATGATCACAGTGTTAGTTTAAAAAGAATTCTGTGGTCAGATTTTGTCATCTGCTATTAATTTTAGATTCCTTGTTTAACTTAGCTGGTACTTGATGTGGCTACTGACTTGAACTGAGATGGGCTCTACCTTCACTATTTGAATTTAATAAATATGATATGAAATTTATAATTTGACATGTTCTCCTAGCAGTTTGTGTAAATCCACATGAATGATGTAGTAGTTCTAGTTATCATGTCCGAACATTAGGATCTTTTATTTATTTATGTTAATTGAGTATCATGGGGGCATATGCAATAATTTGTGGGGAAGTATGAGTGTTGTATTCTTCATATACCCCTTTCGGTGTGCTTACTTCTTCTTTCCTTTGTGTTTTTCTATGATATGTGCCGATATATGCTCTGATATACAACTTCAATACCAGATAACAATATATATGGTATACATGTCAAGTATATCCTTTGTATATATCAAGTAAAGACAAAGTTTTTGTTTTAAACATTCGGGCCTCGCCTGTTTATCTTCCCCCCCTCTTTGTTCTTGATTGTTTTGATATATATGTTGGGCTTTGGCCCACTTGTCCCCGACTCCCTGTTTTATTTTTATGACTGTCATTCGACTAAATTAGTCTAGGCCCATGTGATTTTTCATTTGCTAAAAAATCCCACTATTTGTTGGATTTGGGCTTAGCTCATTTTTTCCTGTGTATGTTGTGTATAATTGTCAACTTGTTCCCTGCCTTTTAATTTAGATCACTAGTACTCGTAAGTTTCTTTTTCGATAATAATGCCTTTGTGAAAATTATGGGTGCATTCTAACTTGTATCCTTATTTTCCCTTTCTCCTCCCCTCTGTCCATGGACGTAGGATGACCCCGTGGGCCTTCTCATTCCTCTTAAGCTGGTTGGGATAAGGTCCAACTAAATATCATTTTGTCATGTCCGACACTTGTAGATGCACATGAAGGCCCAGCTATGCGTGAAAATAACCAACTAGTGGGCTTAGGTAGGCCCACCAGCCTAAACTTATCTCCTTTACTTTCAATGTATTTTTATTATGTATAATACTTGTATAAAATATGTATTTTTATATTTATTGGAACCCCTTTTATGGTTATGGCTTAGGTTAAGTAAATGATACGTACATCGTTTAGCTAGAATCGTCACGAAAATGGATTTCAAAATAATTAACTTTGTTCGTATATTTTAAATGGATGAGAAATTTGACTGATTTTTGGATTTAAAACCAATTGGATCATTTTCGGCTGAAATCAAATAAAAACATAATTTTTACTTCATGAAATAGGCCTGAAAAATTTGGACAAGTCTGAATTTTGAAAAGCAAACAAAAATGGGCTGAATTTCATAAAACATATTTGTGGACTGTTTTTGGGCCAAGCCCAACTCAAGTAACTTGAACCTTTAAACTAAACAATAAGAATTTGAGTTGACATGCGGTTTCAGGAAAAATTGTAGAATATGAATTGACCCTTTGCGAAATAGCATGGAAATGAAAAAACTTGTTTCTATTTTTTAAGTTCAAAACATGTCATTTCAAAATAAATTATACTCCTTTGAACATAAAAGATTTGCAAAAACATATAAGGAATGTTTGGGCAACCATTGGAATAAAATGTAGAGTTCTACTCAAAGTCAACCTTGAGTGTGCTTTAGTGTGAAATGGATTGACAAATTACCCCTATATGAGTTATTTTTGTGGAATTTAACTCCTTGATTTTTTTTTTAAAACGCTTTTGAGTTGGAGATGAAATGAATGACATGAATTTTTGGGGAAAGTAAACATTTTTGAGCAATGTATAACTTTAACACATGCTATAGAACACGAAGATCAATCGTATTCTACGGATCCTTAATACCGGGTGTCTAACACCTTCCGCGGGGGACCACTAGAACTCTTACCTTGACTCTGGTTTAAAAATGATTTTTCACGGACTTATCTGAATAAATCCTTTTAACCCAGTTTTCCTAATTTAACTATAAATTAGGTGGTGAATCTAAAAAACAAATTATCCAATTTAGAGCACAAACAACCTCTTAGTAACTTTTATGCCTTCACGTAAAGGTAAACCATAACAGATTGTGTCTCTGCTGGGGAAAAACCTAGGTTCCAACCATATGGTTTCCTATAAAACACATTTTAATTGATATGAATTGCTTGTATGTTTAATTTCTCTCAAATTATAACTGTCATTCATGCATCTCATTATTCCACCAAATGGCACGCACACACACTTGTATCAGTGCACAAAGACGGATATGCTGTTTCGCAATCGTCCTCCAGTAAAATACCAAATTACTTTTTTTGAAACATGTTGAAGACAGAGTTGGTTTGCGGTCGTCCAACAGTCGACAACGGTTCACCTTGAGTAGTCCGCTCGGGCACCTTAGTAATTTTCTAAACAACTCTAGTTTTCCTAGGATAGAGCAAAGCCAAACCCCTATTAAACTAGCGCTTGCTTACCTAGACAGGTTCAGATATTTTATATGTATCTTGACCCATTAGGCTGACTACTTTGTGTCTTGACGGTCTATAACCGGACAACCCTATATCCAACTACTTGTTATATGGAAGCAAGATTGTGCCTTATGTAATAAACCATTGTCCTTTGGGAGGGAAAAATTAACCGTGCTCTATTTATTAGATGCATACCAACCTCATGTTTGATATGGTTTTAGAAGCACCCAAGCTACATATATTTTGGTAGTTGTGGCTAGATGCCCCACAACAATGAGAAGTAATGAACTATCTAGGGCACCTACCCTCACTCATGACCATGAAAGGAAATAGGAAATTGTTAGAAGTCCTTACCAGATACTGAGATTGTGATAGAATGGTGTTTAGGTTCGAAGATTTTGAGATGACCCGACCTTAGACGAAATTTGAGATTGCATAGATAGCAGCGGAACGTGCATGAGAAGAAGGAAGAAAGCCAACCACAACCTTCCAGTACCCCATAATCCTACTCCTGATGAGATCATGAAGTTCTTATCCCTAGCTAGCGCCAATTGGATATTTTGCCCAACCGTAGCCTTTAGGGATCTCTACAACTGATTTGGGTCCAAAGGGGATATCTAGAACACTCCGTTGAGTTTCGGTCTTACGCCAATTAGGAAGCCACCCGACCCCTAACCTTTGCCATATGACTTCTATAAACCATGGTATTTCCCAAAGATCGACATCAAGCCATAGACACTTATGTCCTTTTTGTTACCCATGTTATCGTTCATGGAATAACCTCAAACGGGGAAATCAAATACTTTGACCTATTCTCTATCATCCTTCCTGACATATACCGAGATTTAGATCAATGTCAAAACCTACATAGGTATTTCCAAGGGTGTAACCTACCAGTACAAAATTGGGGGTCCTTCGTACCTAGATCCGAAATGTAGGAAAGATAACCTTCAAGCCACTTGTCAAAATTTTGGGAACCAAACCAAATATGGGTGGGCTATATCTTTTAGAGACTCCGAGAGGATAACATACAGTAGAGATTTCCTGACTTTATATCCGAGACCATTGTAGTTAGAGGTATAAACCCTTTCCTGCCACTTATGGGAATCCAGGGAATCGACTCTTATGCACATATTAGGGTCCTAAGATAGTTGGGTAGGAGACAAGTGATATCCTAGGTAGGAAACATGGGGAGTATATCATGACTATGAGGAAGATAGGATCAAGAGGGTTGCTGACATCGTCCGAGAGTGGAATGGTCGAGTGAGATAGGGTCAAGACACTCTAGCCGAGGATATGTTTCATTATGATGAGACTATGTAGACTGGTTGAGACCACATTTGCAAGGTACCCTTATTATGGGGACCAACTTCTATCAGTGTAGTCATGACAGTGATTCAAAGGATGAGATCAAGGCACGTCGTATTCAGAGATATTTAGACTTCACTCGTGAGTGGTTAGAGGACCTAGATGCTCGAATGAGAAGAGTGATGGATGAGACTGCACCTATGACCTTCATATACAAAGGTTTCTAGGTTGATTAATTTCTGATGTCTACTCACCTCCGGATTCATACTGCCCTTCAAAGGGCCAATAATGCTCGGATAGACAGAACTTCATCATCCGCCACTGTAGGTGACTTCTACTGATTTCACTTACTACCTTTTTCATGCATTGTAACCCCATTGGGGAAAACCTTATTATTAATAAAAATAATTATGGCGGAAATGGTTTAAAACAACATTTGGCACAATGATGTTTCAAATGATTAGAATACCTTGGTGCAAAAAGGCTTACGAACGCGAATATTACAAATTCTAATTATATATGATTATGTGATGGAACTGCTTATATGCATTCATGTGTTCTGTCTGAACTCTTGCTTGATTCCACATTCCGGACACCAATCCGAAAGCAAAACATAGGAAAATACCAAAACTAAACTAAATTTGCACCTCCTTTAAAGGTTGATTTGCTACCAATGGATACTCCAGAAAGCCAAAGTGCCACTTCACCAGTTGTCGACTTGGTCAGCGATGAAGAAATCGAAGAGTGGATTCCAATAAACATTTGCAAGATCAAGGAGAAGATTGACTTGGCTAACACAAAACTGAAAGAGGTCAACCAAATTCTGGATTTCATAGGAAACCTTCCAGAAGATACTACTGAGCAGAAGCATCACTGCAAAATACCTCCGTAACAAGTTCAAGGAAATGGTTAATTATTACATCCCATTATTCAAGACACTGAAGCAAGAGTCTGAGTTACCCAAGAAAGATCATGTGCCATACGCCGGGGAATCAAGTGAGTTACCTGAAGAAGTTGCTCCAAATGCCGACGAAACTGTGGACTACTATGGGATACCACAAGAGGCATACCAGACATCATCTCTCATCTGGTGGATAATTTCCCTCAAAGCCCACACTTTGCCTTTCAATGTCGCACCCAGGCCGATGAAAAAAATCAAAATGTATTAAGGATTAAAAGATACTGGATCATCGTCATTCAACTCTGATGTTCTCCTGACTTGTGCTCCCATTTATTCTCATAAGAGGTGCCCTTTCCACAAAAACCAACCTGGCCACACCATAGACGAGTGCTTGACCTTCAAAAGGAAAATGATAAGATTGATTGACAAAAAGGTTATTCATAATTTATGGGGCCCATATTTCCAACTGGTTTACGATCTCATCATGCCCGGTGATGGAATCACTATTGACACTCAAGTTTGGCATTATAACTTCATTGTCTTGGAAAACTCATACGGAAGCCTCTTCTCTACCCTAGCTAGAACAAACAATGTATGTCCCATCAAGTCTACTTGGAAACCTTACGCCAGTAGTTCAAGGAGGAATACCTGTTTGTATCACTCAGGGGAACCAGAACACGACATCGAAGAATGCGAGACATTCATGTTTTAGCTGGAGCATCTAGTCAAAATTTGTCAGATGTGGGTAGTTGTAGCCCGCCGCTAATAAGAAAAGACGCTGGGAGAATGCGTGGTCGTAAGGACGATGACCCACCATGGATTCATGGAGAAGTCATATTTTGGGTAATTTAGGCATCCCATTTTAATTTAATCAAATGTTATCCCTCCCTCTTTTGTAAAAGAATCTACGTTCGATCTGATGTCCCAAGGGGGATACGTATGAAGCTCTTATCAGGCTTGGTCTAGGAAACAGTTCTGGTAGAATGAAATTAGGGATAATTTTTATGTAACCCGTACTACGGAAGGGATTGATTTCCTGTGGAGGGATACATAGGTAGTCTACATAAGACTCGACCCCTATATTATATAAATTATAATTTCCCCCCAATTCAGAAGAGTTTTTGTCTCGACGACGTTGTGGTAGAAAATTAACCATATACTTTCAACCAAAACCTTAAAAACCAAAAATGGCCAAAATGACCAAGAATGCATGAATGTATGCGCTTATATGCAACTTATCTGTGATATCTTGTATTATCATTTTCCACTAATGTTACTAACGTCATTTGCCTTTGAGTTTTTCTTTTCTTAAAGAGGGGTTTATCCCTGCTGTATCACACTAGCATACTTCACAAGATCAAAACTTGCAATAACATCCCTTAACGAGCAGAATGTAGCAAACATACTGGTATTTTGGATGCTGGGTGTAACAAAGACGCTTTGCTTATAGAGTCCCCACACCCCAAGACCTTCAATATCATTCACATCATGAAGACGTGATTAACTTGTTATTCCAAAAGATCACAGACCTTAAGGAACATGTCGCGAAGAATGAAGCAATCAATGCTGTAAGGGAGGCAACCACTCAACATGTCGCGAAGAATGAAGCAATCAATGTTGCAAGGGAGGCAACCACTCAACCACTAATGCCCATATTGGTACCTCATACCAAACCCCACCACTAGAAAATTCCACTCAATTACCAGGGACTTCCCACTCAACACCTTCATATTATGCACCACCTACTTATGCAGATCCCATCATACACCTAAATACCACTACTCACCAAACACCCAGAACTGCTAGCATTCCCAAAAACTACCCAGCACATCTGACATGGCCCAACCCGGAGGAGTACGACTGGCACCGGTTGCCTTACTCAGCCGAGCACCTACATAACATATTCTTCTTACCATACTAGAATTTGTAAATAGTCCATAAAGGTTGTCATGAGAACATCAAAATACGACATAAGAGAGTACTCGACATTGGATGACCCACATGCTATACAAATTTATACATGATACACACGGGCCCATAAGGCAGAAATAACCATAAGTACATCCAAACCATAGACCGACAAGGCCGTACAAGCATCTATGTACATGACATTTATCTACAAACCTCTAAGGAGTACATAAAATATCATAAGTTCGGGACAGGGCCCGGCCATACCCATAGCTGCATAACATAAACATACTGACCCAAAAGGCAACTCCGAAATAAGTGGAGTGCAACACACTCTACTAAACTAGTATCCTACTAGGAGGACCATCAACCTGTCAATTAGGACATGTCGGCATGAAACACAACATCCCCAGGCAAAAGGGACATCAGTATGAATAAATGTACAAAATATGTAAGGTAGGTAAACATGTATATAAGAATGTAATACAAGTGAAGAGTACAGAATGTCAACTTGGGACTCAGAACAACCACTGAGGGTGCACAACTGATATAACCATGATCATATGCATGAAAGTAAAATCAAGAGACTATATGGGCCTATATAATATAGTATCAAGTCCTTCTGTGGGGTAAACTCACCATGAAATAATCGACCATATAGGATGCAGTAATATCTGGCTAACTGATAAGTGATAACTATCCAACTAGTGGTAAATAACGATATATAGCTGCCAACTTGTGGTACACATATATAAGTGTCTGTCTAGCCACCTATAGTGATGTGCGGTAAGAAAATAGATACATATCTATAAGTACAATGCAAGACAGACCTCAAGGGACACCCTGAACAAAGTCTGAGTGACCTATGGTCGTTACCCTCTGACTATCGTTATGTAACTACGTATATCTTCTATCGTGAAATCAACAAAAACTACAGAATAACACATAAACAGAGATATCATAAAGTGCAGAAAAGTACACCCGGCAAGGGACAAACAAGATCCATGAAATCTTTTCAAGTGTAAAGAACAAGTGTATCTTCAATAATTAAGAGTAGAGTTCTCTTTTGTGGGCATTTCTTTATGTATCATTTACACTAGGATCATGCCAAAAGAAAGAAAAGAATAAGCCTTATATACCTTTTCCTCTTTGCCTCCAAAAGACAACTAAAGCAACCCAAAGATACACCTTAATATAAGCAATAATAAGGGCACAAACATTACTAACAAAGTCACTAGTTAACATGAGGAGCGACAAACTCGGATTGAATCCCATACAAACTTTTAACCCTATTATCCTTTATCCTTTTATTTAACATGGCCAACATTAAACACAAGTAAGTTTTGGGGTTCTCAATCTTATATTTACCTCTAAAAGCATACAAAATAGTCCAACCATCACAACGAAGGTCTTAATGTAATATTTCATTTTAAACCAACTAACAACTAGAACTTTTGGGAGAAGTCGATAGAACCTCCCCTGTTTATAATACATACCATAAGTTACTAAAAGTCACCAAACAACCCAAACAACAAAAATACAATTAACAATAAGCTTTCTGATTACTTCAACAACCATTTTGAGCGGTAAGCTCGATTTACAAGTAACAAAATATAATTTCAATCCAATTCCTTTTCCATGAATCTGCCTACAACATCTATAACATCATACTTATGCTTACCATATCATTTTATGCCCAAAACATCATTAGAATAATCTTCAAAATAGTCCACATGCCTAGCATCTTAACCTTTATCGTCAATCACTTGTTTATCATGTTTTCTACTTAAATAAACTTAATTAAAATATATATAGCTCAATATAACCCACAAAAAGATAATAATTCCTTATGCCATGTCAATTGCTATCTTGTAGATTTTCACTCAAGCAATTCAACCAACACATGATTAACCTTAATCACAACTAAGAACATGATTTAATTACCTTAGGAAGTAGATACAACTTCAAATCCCCAGCTGGTACAGCTCACAACAACCCTCAATCACATCACAGCACTATATGAGTGTTATTCTCTTCTTAAATCAACTTTTGGTGTTCAAGTTGGGTGTAAACACTTGTATTCCTCCTTGAAACTCTTATACACTGTTGAGATATCTTTGGAGATTATTAGGGTCGATCTTGGTAGATGAATAACAAAAGAATGACCCCCAAATGTCTTTTAAAAGAAGCTAAGTCGGTGGCTGCCTCAAGTGGGTCCCAGCGGGACTGCCTATGTAGTTTCACAAAAATGCGAATATCTCTCTTCTTAGACGTCGTATCGACAAACGATTTAATGATTTTGAAACTACACTCGTAGACCTTCAATTTAGTGGGTGGATAACCCCATAATTCCAAATAGATAGGGAGAAAAGCTCTGCAACATTTGACTTAAAGTTTAAGTTAATTTATGAATGTAACTTGTTAGAACTTTTGCCAACTTTTCATTTACAACTCGCTTGATTTCAAAACTTAACACACGACTATTATATGTATCAAATACCACATAACATGAACTTCTTAGCATGTTAAATACTCCTAGTAATACACAAATATATGGGTTGTAACATTTCCAACTTGCTGACTTTCGATGAAAACTTCTAAACCTTCCAACATGTGCTATACATGGTTTTAAATACTCGTGAACTTGAGAATAGTCTTTCTCTTCGATCTTATATTGACTAAATCATGACACACTTTAACGTATGAAAATATGGTATATAACAACATCCCACAGTGTCTATCCACACCCTAATCACTTCCATCGACTCTTCACCCGAGCTCGACTATTATGATGAAATAGAAAAGGTGTGGAGGGCCGAACAAGACAGAAGGGATAGGGAAATGGAGCAAAAATGATGGACTTGCTCAAGAAATCCAACAGAGGCTCTTGGAAAGCAACGGGCCTAAGCTATGATGATCTATGCATGAATCCAGACCTGGACTTTCCTGAAGGCTTCAAGGTGCCAAAATTCAAACTATTCAATGGGATAGGGAATCCCAAGGCTCATCTAAGAGCATATTACCACAAACTGGTCGGGATCAAAAGAAACCAGGCTCTTATTATGAGGTTGTTTAGTCGGAGGCTCACAGGAGAATCATCTGGATAGTTCACAACCTAGGACATACGCTGTTGGGATACTTAGGAAGACATGGTGGGGGCTTTCATAGAAAGGTTCCATTTAAATGTGGAGGATGTGCCTGACCGTTACTACCTAGAAAAGGTTAAGCAGAAGTCTATTAAGAACTACTTTGAATATAAGAGTAGATTGAGGGCCAGAGCTGCCCAAGTACAATGGCCGATGAGAGAAGAAGAATTAGTTGATGTCTTCATCCGATCACAAGAATCATACTTCTATGATCGAATGCTATCTGTAGTCGGGAGGCCATTCTCTGAATTAGTAAAAATAGGAGAGGTGGTACAGGACAACCTCAAATCGGGAAGAATTGTCAGCGTAGCAAACAAGGCTAGTCAATAGCGCACCGTCGGGGCTATAAAGAAGAAGGAGGACGTGGCAAGCATCTCCCACACACCTAACCTAAGAAGCTGAAAGAAGGAAGGATCACAATCGTCTTCTGAAATATATCAATATCCACCTCTAAACAACTATATGTCTTCTACATACATCCATGTGTCGGTATTCTATGCACAAGATAACTATCAAACACCGGTTCTATCCTACCAAGCTCCATAGGAAAATTACCAAATACCAATACACACATACCAAGCTCCATAACTAAATTATTAAATCCCTGCACCTGCTTATCAAGCACCATAAAACCATCAGAATCATCAAAACTAGTCTTCTCCAGCTGCGTATGACTTTTCATGTTTGAGCATAGAAAAGAATCCTCCATGAATGTTTACTCCGCTTCTCAAAACTCGAACCAAATTATTCGAAAGACTGAAAGTCATCAGAATTATCCAAGTTATTCCGCCAAAATTAGCTAACCCTAAGAGACGTTTCTTTTGAGCCGATCGAACTTGTGCATACCAATCCGGAAGAAGTGGACAAAATACAGTAGATTGTATCAATTTGAAACATAAGATACAATATTTGATCAACAAAAGAGAGATCATATTTGAAATGGCAGCACCGAACGTAAACACCAATCCTCAGCCCAATTATGGTGCTAACCAAATTCACATGATCGAGCAGGAAGAAGATTGGACTGTATGAAAACCACTAATCTAGAATTCTGTTGAAAGTTTGGCACAAATGGTCGCTTCTCTTACACTACAAGGAAGATCGCAATTCAAAGTTCTAATCCAGCACTATTTGTAGCTTAAATAATTGGATTATGATGTTGGGAAAATACACTAGAACCCTACCGATGTGACATCTTTCGACGGATCTCAATGTGATTCTATTGGCGAGATAAACCTCAACATCCAAATGAGTGCCGCAAAATTCACTACAGAGTTTTAAGTTAACATGATCAGTGCCAACTATAATCTACTGTTAGGTAGTCCTTTGATCCACATGGTCGGAGCAGTACCGTTATCCCTCCATCAATGGCTAAAGTTTATATAGGAGAACCATGAAATAGTAATTCACGGAGCAGGTAGAAATCATAACTACCCCCAACAACTCTATGGATTTAAATTACAAATTTATAGCAAATAGAAATGTCAAGTTTCGACTTTGTATGACGGAGTTATGCCCATTTTAGTATCGGATAGTATTAATGTTCTAGTATGGCCGCCGAAGCGGAAAATTAGCCGTTGAAGCTGAAATGCTGGACCAAAAAGTTATTTTTAAACCTATCTTTTCCAACTTCAATCCCCATTTCCCCTAATACATTTCTTGGACCTAGCAGCTCATTAGAAGGGGAAATTGGAGGGTTTCTCAAGATATATCATTGGGGTTACTTCCCTAACATTTTTTATGATTCCATGTTAGATTATTTAAGGTTTCCATGGTGAAAAACTTGTTTTGAAAGAGGGTTTCATGATTAAAAATCATAGGTTAGTAAATTGTTTTTCATAACAAATCATTAGTGATTTGGTGTGGAGTTTTCTAATATTTTTCTTGAAGAAGCTTGAGTAAGTTTTTCCAATTCAATCTTTTGATGTTTTAAATGGGTTTTCAAGAGATTAAATTCTTGGGTTTTCTCCAAAATTGGGATTTTTACTAAATTGATGAAATTAAGCTTAATTAGGATTAGTTTGTGATGGAACTTGGTATTTTTACTCTCTAAACTTTGGTTAAACCATTTTCAATGTAAATTTCCATATTTTCCCCTTGTGGGCTGATACGCTCAAATTAAACCTATTAAATAGCGTAAAGAAGACATTGTCAAATATAGTAAACCAACTAGGTTGGGGTCAAATCCCACTGGGAATAGGGTGCAAAAAGCTTACTATCATAGTGTATTACTTGACTTAGGTCTTTGTTCGTATTCCACTAAGGTTATTACAGTTTATGTATTTCTAATAGCTATGTTGAATTGATTGTAAATTAAGGTTACTAAGAAACCAAGGTTGTGTCCCACTAGATTAGATGTTATGTTGTAGGTATTAGTGTGATATACATCTAATGGGTTGTTATTTTGCATGAACTTAATCTCTATGTGACTTCCTAATATTTCCCAATAGTTAAGAAGTATTTCTCTTTATGATTTTCCCAAATATAAAATAGTGGAATTAAAAATGATTGATTATGCCAAGTATACTCCTCTTTAGTAATTTTAAATTGTATTCCCCGACAACGACGCCAAAATTTGATACGCTCAAATTACACATATTGAATGGCATAAAGTAGAAGTTACCAAATATAGTAACCCAACTAGCTTGGGTTCAAATCTCACCGGGAATAGGGTACGAAAAGGTTACTATCATAGTGTATTAGTTAACTTAGGTATTTGTTCGTATTCCGTTAAGGTTGTAAAAGTTGATGTATTTCTACTAGCTATCTTGAATTGATTGTAAATTAATGTGATTAAGAAACCCATGTTGTGTCCCCGCTAGATTAGAGATTATTGTCTAGGTATTAGTGTGATATACTTTTAATGGATTGTTGTATTGTATGAACTTAATCTCTATGTGACTTCCAAATATTTTCCAATAGTTAGGAAGTATTTCTCCTTATGATTTTCCCAAATATAAAAGAGTAAAACGATTAATTATGTCAAGTAAACTCCTCTTATTCCTAAGTGAGTTTATTAAACAAGAGTTAATGTCCTGAGTCCTTGTTATTTATCCTTACTAAAACCTACTCACTTTTCCAAGTAGAGAAATGTTTATGGCTTAAGCTAATGTTTGCAACCATTAACCAACATCAACGAATAAGAGATATATAGATACTAACAACCCATTATTCATATATCAAGATTAAATACCCATTCGCATAACACCCATCATTGGGTTCACAACCTTGATATTAAGTATAGCTACTCATAATATTGATGAAAAAGTAAAATAATAAAGTATTCATTGAAACTTACAATTAAATAAATAAGATTAAAGGATGGAATTTTATCATTGAAAGATTTAAAATATTTTTCGTACTCACAAATATCGAGACTAATAGTAAAACATATGATAAATGACCACAAAACCTTAAAAGGTATTTATACAAGTCCAAAAACTCAAAATTAAGATTTTACAAAACTTCTCATACGCCACAAAGTACGAACCATACAAATAAGTATTGTCCGTATAAGTTGCCACATTCAATTTCTACGCCAAGTTTGTACGGTCCGTACAAATAAGTACAGTCCATACAATTCATACTTACCTTGTTCGTCAGTCAAGTGGCCAGAAATGTACGGTGGGAAGTACGGTACATACAAATCCACAGTCATTGTCTTTCTCAGATTTCCAACATTCGGCCTCAATCTTCACTCTTAGGGTACAATTGTATGGACAAATATGTATGGTCCGTACAACTCTAAATTAGGAACTTGATGATTATTTCCTTGTTCTTACCATTTTATTGTCATTTACCTGAAATATAACCAAAATGTATCAAAATGACAAAAACTTGCTTACAAACAAGTAGAACTTATCATCAAAAGGCATCAAATGTGCCATTATTCAATGACACATCATGGGCTCGGGGTCCCTTTTTAGGGTTGTGTTTGATTTAATTTTGAAACTACGGTATTATGAGTATCGTTATCTTCTAAATCTAATGTAGATTAATTAATGGATAGACTTTGATAGTTTAGAGACTCGCCAAAAAAGCAAGGCCTTGACGTGATTGTTCGTTGCTCCTATTTGGCCAAGAGGTAGGCTAAGGTTTAATATTTCTTAACTCCGATAGAAGTACATAGTTATAATAAATATTGAGGGGTATTGGGAAAGTTAGGGGTCCTACCTTAGTGGTTTTGATGAGCGCTTGGGTGGGTACCAGTGTTAAACTGTCTTCATGGGTGATTTGGGAAATCAGCGTTAGGGTTGATTCCAACTATTGTTATGTCTGCTTTTCGCCATTACTTGGGCGTGTATCCATTGATTGTTAAATTTATTTACTAATCACATATTCTTTTGATATGAAAGACTGATTACATGAAATTACGTGATATTAAATTCTAAGACATGTGTTATTCATCTCTTATATTTGATTGCATCTCATATTCCATGATTACTTGCATTATTACTGTTGCATTCATACACTCATAGTTATTGTGATAGAGAAAATGGAGTGGTATGGAGATGTTGTGGGTCCAATGAGACTAGAAAGGAAAGGTAAAGATGTTCTAGTGAGATGACTTGGAACAATAATATGGTAAAAATGATTTGATATGGCTCGACAAATGAGTCTTGCGCTTTAGTCATATTGGTGTGTGAATTCCAGCTAGCTAGGAGAAGTATATGGATGACGTGGGTCCCTTATTGGTCATATCTATATGGAAAAGCATATTGAGTGTGTATACCGGTTGATGGAATGGTACCTTGCATTGCATTGCATTTATATCATTTATTCATATATATTGATTACTTGAGATTTTTAATTGATTTGAATTGATTATCATAATAAGGTGAATTCATTTGATTGAGATTCCATGATTTCGGAGTTGTCTGAGTGTTGAACCCTTTATGTGGTTAAAGGTGACCTATGTGAATTATTGCCATACTTGATAGAGAGTCTAGAGGACTAATGAGGTGTTGTGTTGTCATTGCAACTATCGTCTCCAATGGTCATATATAGGTCCAATTCCATCCTAAATAGGAGATTCATGACCGTAAACACTTACTCGAACATAATAGGGTTATGTAATAAACTAGCATGCACCATATTTTTAGGTGCACTGATGGGAACTATGGCTATAAGTTAGGGATAATATTAGGTCAACAATGATGAGGTTTGCCAATGATATGACTCCGTGAAAGGTCGTGATGTGATTGTATTTCATAAGTGTTTAATTGTCCGTTTTAGAAGACTAATGCAGTATGCGGAGTTAGAAGAAGTATGACTTAGGCAAGTTGATTAATGACTAGTGGACTTACTTTTATGAATTCAAGGTGTTACTATGGATTGGATTGTAGATTATGTGCGGGGCTATTTCTGTTGGTATATGTGAACTATGTGCTTAGCCGGAATGAATAGGTTAGGACTACCTGTGTGTCAACTTAATATTTATGCCTGTTACGTGATGTCTGTCATTGTCAGCCTATAATGTTTATAGGGGTATATAGTGTACTCATACTACAGTTGCTACATCTCTTACGTGGATGCAAGTATAGAGAATGGTTCAGGTTGCAGCTTCAGAGTACGTGGAGATTAAGGCATGTCACTCATCCTATCGGCGGGCTTGGTGTTCTTCTTAGTTAGACCGTTCTTATCTTATTCATTCAAGACAGTGGCTTCTTTTATTTCGCTATCTATTATATTCTTAGTAGTCTTTGTACAAGTCAGATCAGGTTTTGGGAAAAAGTTGTGTTGTAAAGGATCGTGTTAATCATAAGGTTTAATGAAAAATTGCTATATCTTTATAGTTCCTTTAATTATTCCGCAATGTTTTAATATGTGTTAAAAGGATTTTTGGGGATGGTTCGCCTACCGCGGGGATAGTGTAGGTGCCATCATGACTCATGATTTGGGTCGTGATAATTATTTTGCAATGTAAGTGAGCAAAATTGTATATTTTTGACATTTTCCCAAATTAAAATCAATAATGAATAAAGCGTCTACTTTTTGGGATATATTTTACAACCCACCACATTTAAGTGATTTCTTTTATAATATAGTAAATTATGTAAATTGATTGTGTAAAATATTTAATGTATCACTTCAATTAATTAACATGTACATATTTTTATTATTTTTATCAGATTATGAACTAAAGTTTGACACAGAAATTTGCCCGTAAGTACCTTAATATATGAATTGATTGTATATATTTTACGCCAACAATTTATAGAATTTAATTTTTTTCTTTTAAAAGGTGTCGTCTGACTTGTGGTATTATTTTGTTGGGGCATTCTTGATGTCAAAAATTATTATTAATAAGGCCTTCTTTATCGAGTAGTTATCTATTATTCATGGATCTCCTTAATGAGCTCCCATAATATGTTTATGCAGGGTATACCACTTTCCTTTTTCCTTTTCTTTCTCGTTGCTTGTGAATATTGAATGGTCTAACATTTGTCCTTTCATTCTCCGTAATGTTTGTTTTTTTTACATTATAAAAGCAACCTTACTCACTACAATATTCCATAAGTTGTGCAGTATTTCTCTAATCACCTAGAGAAACTACTGCAATTCTAAAAAGAATTATCAACAAGAAAATTCCCAAAAAATTAAATGGCACGTCAAATGATTGTTTTTGCTCTTCTCTTCGTTGCCCTTGCTGGGTTGGTTTCCGCTGCCACCTCACCAAGTAGCTCACCATCTTCATCCCCATCATCATCCCCATCAGCATCCCCATCATCATCACCAAAAAGCTCACCATCATCATCACCAGTAGCGGCACCTAAGAGTAAGAGCAGTGGAATTGCACCCGCCCAATCACCAAATGCATCATCACCTAAGGCAAGCTCACCATCATCATCAACCTCATCTCCAACATCTGATTCCATCAGCTCAGCAGAATCACCTGATGACGAGGATGTCTCATCACCCCCTTCTCCTTCCGGTGACTCTACTACCACTAGTGACTCAGCTCCCACACCAAGTACCACATCAGCTGAGCCACCCACTACCAGCAGTGCTACCACCTTGAAGGTTTCATCTGTCCTCGCTGTTTCTGTTGTTGTTGGATTCTTCTTCTAAGATATTAAGGACATATATATTTCCTTAGTTATTTAAAGCTTAATCTTGGTTGAGTGATTCTTTTGTAATACATTTTGAAAAATAAATTCAAAAGTCAAATCAGATGTCTCAATAGATGATTTCTACTTGAATAGTTTGATACGTTCCATTGATTATATTCTTTTCCTGAACGGATGCTATAATATTTGAATTTCAAAAGTTAAATTTCTTTATACAGACCGTAAATCCTGTCATATGTTTGTATTTTTTTTACATATTTAGAAACAACTTAAAGGTATTATAATTTACAATTATAAACAATATTAAATATTAAAAGGACATACTAATAAATCGCGATAATTTTCTTATATTTAACTCTCAAAACGAGAAAAATATCACATATATTCAAACAGAGAAAATATTTTTTTGAAACTAAGGATTGTTACATATGTAAGATTTATGTTTAAGCGTATATATTCGGAAGCCCTGTTAAAAGAGATGTGGGTTCCATTATGCTTTTCCCTTCTGCTTCCCCGATTTATACCTACATAATTGAAAAAGTTTTAGAAGGCCTAAGAGGAAAATATGCCCACTTTCGTTATAATTATAACAAGAAAGATGAAATTTTAATCTCAATTATATACAAACATTTAATATGCGCGGACACTGCAACCCGCTTGGGTGTCACAATTCAATTTACTATGTCGTGAAGGTATAAATTCTCGCCAAGTCGGTAAGCATTTACAACCCATTAAAGCCAATTAATTAATACAAAGAGTGCGGAGTAAGCAAACAAGTTAATTTAAAGTCTTATAATATACAAATATGAAATAAGTATTACACCCTCCAAAATCTAGTGTCACTAGTATAAGAACTTGCTAAATAGAAATACAAGTCTCGATACAACCTGAATCTACTGTCTAGGAATAGGAAAGACAAGAAATAAAGATAGATTGAGAATATGACGCCACATATCATGCTAGTAGCTCACCCCGAATCCTTCGAATGGACTCCTCAACGACTGGTGAAGACTCGAGATCCGCTCGTGCTAGGAACTGAATCTGCACACAAAAGGGTGCAGCAAGTGTAGATTGAGTATGGAGAAACAACGTGTACTAAGCAACATCATCGACGACCCTAATTAAAATGGAGAGAGTGGGTCCTCTAATTACTACATCCACACTTTAACTGCGGTTAGTCCATCTTAGTATATTAATAATCACGAGTTTCAAACATAAAGGTAAAACGTCTCTAAGTCTTCATGTTCATTTAAGTAAGCGACTAAACAAGTGAGAATGATTCAGTCAACAATTTAGGCAAGATATCTAAGAATGATATGCTATGTAATATGCAATGCAATGCAAGACCCTTCCATCACCGGTATGTATTTCGTGACCCAAGGAGGACTCGCCAGGTCCATATACCACCTTCCTTTTATTTCCTAGCCAATATTACGCTTTCAATCACATCACTTAGCCATTTTAGGCTCACATTACCTGTCTCTATCCAATCGGGCTCATATCCAACGCATCACTCCGTCCGAAATCATTTTCCCTTAGACCCCAAATATGAATCCAAAAGTATAATACGCATGAGATACCATATGAATCATGAATATGTCTCAACAATAAGCAACCAATAAATGCAATAAAGATTCAATCTTTAGCCCAGATTTTATCTTTAGCCTCTTTTCACATTTTAAACGAGTATTTAAGAGTGATGACAACATTTAATCATAGAGAAGACATGTAATAAGCATAGAATCAATAAATAAAGGGTCTCATTCCTAATCATGAATCATAATATCAATCTATATTGTTAGTCAGTGCCCAAAGGATAATATTCAGACCAGACGACATAATTGATAATATGCAAATACCCATAATATGGCACTGGTACCCGACAAAAGTTCTCGTCACCTCACAATTATCGGGACCCCCTTAGTATCCCTATTACACACTCTTCATGTTAAATCAACCACGATGCTTTATTTAAGGTCAAGAAAGTCTCAACTTATCTAATTTGACGTCTGAAGCTCAAGAAATCACCACATGGACTTGCCCTTCTTCAAAGCCTTCAAATGATCCCAAACTGTTCAAATACGTAATCTATGAAACTATAAGAGTCCGTAGACACCCGTATTATTATGATAACAATTCAGGTCTAAAAAGTCACCCAAAAATCCAATCCCCAACCTCGAAGGACAACATTATAATATCATCACAAAATTGGGTTCAATACAGTCAAAACAGTACTCTACGAAGTTAAATGAGTTCAATTATACCCATATTATTATAATATAGTTTTGAATCCAAAAATGACCTAAAAAAGGTAACCTCAAGCCCCCAAGTTAAAGCTTCAGTACTCATAATTGGTTTATTCATAGCTTAAATAGTCTGAATCTAGAAAAGTCATTGAAAAATCCATCATCTTGATCCTCAAATCCATGATTTACCACTTTTCATTAGATACTTAAATAAATATTATATACTTACCTCCATTCAAAGAAGAGAACAACACCATGAAAATCACCTCAAAAGGAGCTCTAGAACTCAAAATATGCCGAAAATACTAAATGATTTGATTTTGTCAGTTTTAAACAATGTCCATGTATTTTTCCTTCATCTAAGGATTAGTTTACTTTAATTATTATTAATTAGTGATGGATTATGCTAGATTATCATGTTGTAGCTTTTAATTTGATTATGGAAGCCCTTTTGAAATTGGGGAAGTTTCTAGGGTTAAGAATTGTTATTTTTTGTATATTGTCCAATTGAAGGTCCAAGTGAGTATAGGTTTCTAATTAATTTAAGGATATAATTAATTAGTATGTGTTCATGCTTTTTGAGTAATAACATTTTTTGTATACGACTCTCCTGTTTGGCCTAGAGGTAGGATACGATTTACTTACACTAGACTCCATATAAAAGTACATAATCAATTATAAATATTAAGGGGTATTTTGCGTGTTTTGGGGTCCCACTCAAATGGTTGTGATGAACAGTCGAGTGGGTACCGGTGTTGACATGTGATGTTCGGTGATTGAGGTAATCAACATTATGTTAGTTACGACTGCTGATTGATCACACATGCTTGATATGATATCCTTATTGTATTTGTTCCTATTTTTTCATAAATGGTAAGGACTCGTGCCGACGCAATGAGGGAGGTGGCAATGGAAACTGCGCTTATAGTGCACGGTCGCGGTAGATGACATGCTAGGGGCCGAGGTAGAGCCCGAGGAGCTACACTAGCTTGGGGTAGGGCATAAAGAGCCATGCTATATCAGCGTCCCATGAGCCATATATTGAGCCTCAAGATGAGTTTCTCGAGGAGGAGATGAGGCTAACACATGATCAACTTGGATTTATTGCTACTCCAGTCTTACAGACAAACTGTTAGGTTGTTGACCGTACTTGATGGTTTTTCCAGGGGGAATTCATCCGACTACTCTAGGTGGTTCTCATACCCGTGTGGGAGACGGAAAAACTCTGACTCTCGAGTTTAGTACTCTTGAGGTTCAGCCAGCGGCGATGTTAGTGCCCTGTATTGATGAGGTTCCTGCTCTAGTGTTTGGTCCCCAGCCGATTGCAGGGATAGCTATGACCTAAGATGAGCAGAAGATTTGACCAATGAACGATTGGAAATTACTTAGACATTAATATATGGGTTTGATTCCTCCATTATAGTTGAGATGTTGATTACGAAAACCTAGGGCTTAAGTTTAAATTTGGGGGTTTTACCTTGGATAGGGTAATTGACCAATACCTTAGCTAAACTAGCATTTGGAAAGTGGATGTGAACCTTTAAAATATTGGGCTCCCTAATTCACTAATAAATTACCATTTTACCCCTTTTGCCATAGTTGGGATAGAATCAAGGGGTAGTCTAAATGTATGGATCTTGTTGTGTTTGATCTAACCTAGATTTCTATCATTCACTAGACTTCAAGTACAACTGCGACCTTCGAAGAGACAAGGCTCAAGTGTGATCATTGTGATTTTCACTCGGCATCTAGGTAGTTTACGACTTACATTCGGGTTAGACTTTGGTTAGCAAAGCTTATGTGTAATATGATACTGATATTATGATAAGTGTCCTTATGTGGCATGATTGAGGATTGACATGTTACATATGATACTGTCATTTGCATTGCATTCATCCTCATTTTCATGATATATTAATATGACTTGTGATTGGTCTGGCAATGATAAATGAGAAGGAGACATTTATGATTCATATGACATACTATATTGCATAGAAATCTCTATGTTGTGTGATATGGAGTGCCTAGCAGGATGTTCAGTGAAAGAGTCATCTCTAGGCTATGTGATACAGAGCGACTAGTAAATAGACGTTGTGGGTCCCCCAGAGCTCGTGACTGTTGGGACGATGATATATTCCGCCCGGAGCATGTATGTACGGATATTGCATATGGCCATTATATTTGCATTGCATTGCATGTTTATTCATTATTACATTTTACATCTGCGATTCAGAATTCATAATGGTACCTTTGCTATAGTGGTTTTGAATAGATTTAGGGAAAACTTAGCAGACTTGGGCTTATATGCTTTACCATAGGCTATGATTTGCTTATTGATTTGTTGTACTTTAGTAGTTATTCTTGGACTATGATGTTACTTGTACTTGATTGCGAGAATGTCTATCTTTCAGTTCTTTCTATGCATATGTTAGCTAATTGTTGTCGGCTTATGATATCTACCGATACATAATGTTTATACTGATACTACCTGATGCATTCTTTTATGATTGCAGAGTTCATGGACAGATGCACAGCCTGCGTGTTCCTTTAGTTACTTGTCTCACTTGTTCCCGATACAATATTGTATTTATATTTCTAATATTCTTTTTATATGTATTTGACCTGTATACATTAGTGGCTCTTGTACTACCCTATACTAGATTCCTCGAGTAGTATTTGAATTTCTGCACTTATGATTAATTATGATTTAGACTTTCATTTCATTGAATTATTGATTATGATTGTTGATTTAAGGATTTGGGGAAGGGTTCGCCTATTGAGGTGGGAAACGGTAGGTGTCCGCACGACTATGTGATTTGGGTCGTGACAAGTTGGTATTAGAGACCCAAGTTACCCGGTCGATAAAGTGCAAGAACAATGTCCAGTAGAGTCTCGTGGAATGGTACGTAGACATCCGTACCCATCCACGAGAGGCTATACGACATTTAGGAAACTTCCCTTCCTTCTTTCTTATCGTTCCACTTCAGTCAAATTGATATCTAAATGTGTCCAATTGGTATCTAGCGATGTGGCCATTATGATATTGTGTGAGTTGGATTTGTGCGTAAAGAACGGTTTACGAGTACTAGGGAGGAGTAAGTTTGAAGGCATCTAAAGTCTTCCTTGTTGCAACAACTCCCCACTATTTCAGAGAGTCTCGTTGTAGCGAGTTTATCTCACGCCTGCGGTCCTATGCTCACAAGGAGAGGGCTGCTAAGGTAAATTCATGTCATTTAAGAAACTGTGCCAGCAAAACCACATCTGCAGGATCGAATCCGCTATAGCGAAGGGTCGACCACTGGAGCGGACCTTGTACATCCTTCCTCATTCGCGCCTGCAGTCATTTTCTCACCTTTGTATGTCCGTCGTAGCGGGAGTTCAGTTCGCTACAGCGGATGGGCATTTCCAGAAATAGTGATTTTTGTCAGAAGTTCCAACCTGTCCCAAACTCAAATTACAGACAAACAATATCCTAAAGTCATAAAGCTCAAGTGCATAAAATCCAAAGCTCGGTAAGGGAACCATTTACCTACCAAATAAAGAAATTATCCACCCAAACCAAACCATTAAACCAAAGCAAGAAAAGCAAATTGTTTCAAAGTCACCAAAGCAAAACAAACCATTGTCTAGAAATAACAAGCACTACAAGAGCTAAAACCATCATCTAAAAAGGGGAAAAGGGGGAAATCGATACTCTTGCCTCGTGCTAGTCACCTCATCACCTCCCTCATTTGATCTTCTAGTATCAACAACAACGTCAGGCTCATTTAGGAAGGAATATCGTTCCATGTTGTCTTTGTCCTTGACCGGAAGTGGGTCATTCATATACATCTTCTTAAACGATCCCTTAAAACCCCTCCAGACCTTCAATAACAACTTACCATGAGATTTGTTCTTCTTCTTTTCCACATCAACATCGATAATGAGCTGGCCCTAAGCTTTGGCCATGGTGGTGTAGACTGTCTCTAGCGAGGGAACCAAAGTCTTGATTTCTACCTACTCATTTAGGTATTTCTCCATCTCCGCCTTGGTACAGTAGTTAGCAGCGGTATCGGATGGGCCGACCTCGGTGGGAGGTCTAGGAAGCCCAAGGATCAACGCCCTCATCTCATCCATCTGAGACCCTAACATCTCAAAGGTCCCTAGAGGCCGTGTGGGTGCAGTACCACTTCTACCCTCCCAGTGGCTCACATCTACCCCGACACTCTCATAAACCTTCCTCTTCTTACCCTAGACTGTAGTAACATGCCCCTATACTTTCTGAGGGTTGAAACTAACATCATAATCGACCGCCTCATCTATACCCCTCCGTGGAACCTTCGCCTTCTTGCATAAGGCTTTAATGAGGCAAGGAAAGATCAAGCTAGGACCCAGATTGGCCACAAACTCTGCTCACTCCCTAACAACGTGGAGACCCAAATTCACTGGAATGTCTTCCAAAATGTATGTGATCATAAGGGCCCAAATTTTCGACACTATCCAAGCCCAGTTACTTCAATGATCCTTATCCTCCATAGCCTCACTAGGTGGTTCGGCAATCCGTAATGAGCATTGATTGCCTCTGCCCCAATTTTCACCACTTTACACCAAATTATGATTTCTTGGTCAGGGACAGACAAATCCACCATCTCAAGATTGGCGTAAAACTCTCTTACCTAACACTCATTCGCCTTGCCAGGGTCATTAACAAAGAAATTACACCTCATTCTATTAAGTTATGCAAAGAACTCCGGAGCATGTTTCTCAACCATCCTTATATTGGTTCCTCGCACAAACAACAACCCCTTACCAATATGCTCCATGTAGCGACATTGACACTCCGTAGTTAGGAAGTGAGCATAATTCTAATTTCCTTCTCCTTTGTTCTAGGCCATAATTCAAAGAATTGTACCTGCAAGGATTGTATAAGTAAGTTTCAATAATTTTGCCTAGTCAGGAAATTAATTACTTCTAAATTAAGCCAATAGAACCTGCGAAAACAACCCTGGAAGAGCCAGTGCGAAGCTACTGGTTCATCGTTGTTTAGGAAGGGTTCGCTACAGCGGAAGAAGAGCCACTGCAGTGACATAGCTGCTGCAATCATGGGCCTACTAGATGGATGTTCCCACAACTGCGAGCTATAACACTCTGCGCCCGTGCACAAGCCCCATACTCCATATAGTGCACGCCAGCGCATTTCCACTCGCCACGGTGTTGTCGCACTTGCGAAAGGGTTCGTAGAGGCGGACCCCTCATCTTCATCAGACCAACCCTAAATATTTTGATGGTTTACTCCTTTTTGACTCAAAATTTGGGTATTTCTCTCAGATCGGGTAATATTCTAGCATGCATGACCCTTAGACTTCATTAAGCATGATTTCAACCAACAAGCACACCAAAATAAAATTCCAAGAAATTGAAACCCACAACCATTAACAACTACCCACTATATTTTTAGTCCTCCACCCTCAAATCCGAGAGTTTCTAGGGTGTTACTTTGTGATAGGACTATTTTTTAGACCAAGATACCAAACATTTCCAGATTTCTCCCTACCACCCACCCCAAAACCACATTAGCAAGATTTTGAGATTTTACCCTTTACTAGGCAAAATTTAGGCATGAAAATTTCAGATTTATGTTCTAGAGTTCATAGGAGAAGATTACGTACCTTCAATTGAAGATTTGGAGAAGACTTGTGGTGTAAAAGAGAATGATATTTTGAGTGTTAGAGGGAGTTGGAAGGGTTGTAGTTGAGGAAGATGTAGAGTTTCTCGGGTAGTGGGAGTGGTGGAGTGTGTAATGCAGGGGGGGGATGAAAGGCTCCTCTTAAACCTTATGTTTTCCCAACTATCCACTATAGTGGATGAGACCTGCTGCAGCGTATCCACTGTAGAGAATGGATGTACCATACCGACAAACTTAGCCTTGTATCCTAGACCCGTCGTAGCGGCCCTGCCTGCGCCTACATTGATCGCTCCGGTGAATAATCTTCGGCAGGAGCGGATATATATCCTGCGTGTGCCTTTTGAAATAAGTTTTTCCACCCTGGTGTAATTCAAGCCTATTTGCTGCAGGATACCTTCCTAGTATGCCTTGTAATCCTTTAAAAGTGATGTGTTATGACCCTATTAAGTTAAGTAAGATCTCCTTTTCCGATAACCCCATGGAACAAACTGCTAAATTACATCCGAAAATAAATGATTCGTTCTTTCCGCAGTAAAGATGTGATTTGTAAACAATGGTTAGCATTGCTAAGTTCGAGTACGAAGTGAGATGTCAACCCTGGATAACTCACACTGTGAGTATTATCAGCCTCGTATATCTCTTCTATGCCTTGGTCGTTCAAAGATGAATGCTTGTTAATTGGTATCTGATGTGATGACCCGTTTGATCATCACAGAAAACTCCACACCTCGTAACTTTATCATGTTGTCCCATTTTTCCTAAGCATGGTACGTGGTAGAAATTTCTGTTAAGTGGACCCTTAATCGAGTTAAGAAGTGATTAATAATCAAACTAGCACAATAAGTCCAAGCCTCGCCCTAGTGGAGGGTGGACCACGTTCACAGATCCCCCCCAGCGATTCCTCCATCTGCCACCACACAGGAAGGGAATCTTCTAGTATCCGCGCCTACGGGCAGACACACGCCATAGAGGTGTCTGCCACATCGGACACAGCCTGCCCTAGCGAGATACGACTGGACTGACCTAGTATTTAAGGTCCATTTTTGGAATTTGACCTCATTTTCACCCCAACCACATTTCTAGCCGACATTAGGGTAAAAAATAAGGAGAATCCCCATGGAATCTTGGGAAAGGTAATGTTTTAATCTCAATATCTTCATTTCGTCCAATAAATTACTTCATCTAGTAGTACCAAATCCCAGGGTTAACAAAAGAGGAAGTTGCTTAGCTTGTAAAGTCATAGGTTTGGAGTGAGGGTAATAATGAATTATTGTAATTAATGGACCTTAAGGTTTTAGTGTTCATCAAAGGTGGAAATCTAAGAAGACTAGATGTAGGAAGATGGGTTTAATTGTTTAGCTCACTACTTGGCATTCAATGGTTAAAAATGGATACTATGGTTAGATTCGACCAATGAAAACTTGGAAATTACTTAGACAATAATCTATGGGTTTGAATCCTCCATTATAGTTGAGAGGTTGATTATGAAAATCTAGGGATTAAGTGTAAATTTGGGATTTTTACCTTGGATGGGGTAATTGACCAATACCTTTCCTAAACTAACATTTGGGAAGTGATCGTGAACCATTAAAACGTTGGACTCCCTAATTCACTAATAAATTACCGTTTTACACCTTTTTCCATAGTTGGGATAGAATCAAGGGGTATTCTAAATATATGGGGTGTCGTTGTGTCCGATCTAACCTAGATTTCTATCATTGACTAGATTTTGAGTACTACCGCAACCTCCGGAGAGACAAGGCTCAATTGTGATAGTTGTGACTTCCGGTCGGCATCCAGGTTGGTTACGTCTTACCTTCTTGTTAGACTTCGGTTAGCGAAGCATATGTATAGTTAGATTCTGTTGGAGAAAGCATGTCAACCTTTGGGTATGAAGTTGGGATGGATTACTTATGTTGGTTACTATTGACTAATTAGGACTTGTTTCCTCTTTGTGGTTACTGGAGTGGTACGTAATGCCATGTCGTATTTGTGATGTAGTTGTATCTCGCTTATCTTGACACGTTCATGGATAGAGGAAAGGACTTAGTAGTATATTGATGTTATGATAAGTGTCCTTATATGGCACAACTAGGGATTGACATGTTACACACTATATTGTCATTTGCATTTCATTCATCCTCATCACGATAATATATTGATATGACTTATGATTAGCGTGACAGTAATAAATATGAAGGAGAAATTTATGATTCATATGACATAGTATATGGCGTAGTCATCTCTATGATGTGTGATACAGAGTGGATAGTGGGGTGCTTAGTAGAAGAGTCATCTCTAGGCTATGTGATACGGAGTGACTGGTACATGGACATAGCGGGTCACCCATGGGTATTGACTGCTGGGACGATGATATATTCCCTCCGGAGTATGTATGTATGGCTGTTGCATGTGGCCTTTGCATTTGCATTGGGTTGCATGTTCTTTTTATGCATATGTTAGCTAACAGTTCTCGGCCTATGATATCTACCAATACATATTCTTTGTACTGATACGACCTTGCTGCATTATTTTATGAGTACAAAGATTATGACGGTGTCTACTTTATGTCTTTTTGGCTGATTCATGTGGCTTGCTATGAAGCACTTAGGGCGAATTCATGGACAGATGCACAGCCTGGGCGTTCCTATAGTTACTTTTCTCACTTGTTCCCGAGACAATATTGTACTTACATTTTTATTCTTCTTTTTATATATATTCAACATGTATTTCGTACATTAGTTGCTCTTGTACTGCCCTATACCAGACTTCTTGGGTAGTATTTATATTTTTGCACTAATGATTAATTATGATTTAGACTTTCATTTCATTGAATTATTAATTACTATTGTTGATTTAAGGATTTTTGGAACAGTTTGCCTACCTAGGTGAGAAAAGGTAGGTTCTCGCATGCATAATTCACCAAATCACCCAACAACACAGTTCAACACTGGTACCCACCCAAGCGTTTATCACAACCGCTACGGTGAGACCCCAAAACATGGAAAATACCCCTCAGCATTTATAAATATTGTGTACTTCTATCGGAGTCTATAAAAGCTAAACCGTAGCTTACTTCATTGCTGAGTAGGAGCCACGAACAATCCATCTTCAATGCCAGCCTTGCCCTTTCGAAGCGCCTCCTAATAATCGAAGTCTAACACATATATTGTATGACGTGGTCCTTACACATATCAAGACTTCAAAAACCAACCCCGGGCCCATAGTTTCAAGATCCAAATTTATTACCCAAAAAATTATAAGCACGTACTAGATAATCATCTTTAAGTTGATTAGAAACCTAAGCTCATTTGGACCTTCAATTGCACAATTTAAGAAAATCCCCAATTTATAAACCCTAGAATTTTTCCCAAATCAAAAAGGGTTTCTATAATCAAATTAGAGGCTACAACATGATCATCTAACATACTTCAATAATTATTTTCAATATCAAAGTGAACTAATCCATATTACACCCTTAAATCTATGATTCATCCCCTCTTATTCTACCATGAATCTTATAACTCATCTCTAATCTAAATAAAGATCAAACTAGTAATTAAAGAACAACAATAATCAAAATGGGTAAATTTATACCTTAAAAGATGATCCCTAAATTAATTTCCTCCAGAATCTCCCCCAAGGTCGGCTCTTGGTTCGAGATGAAGTATTTGGAAAAGTGATTCACCCTAGGGATTATATTAGGCTTTCTGGAACAGAGACTCTTCCGCAGCGGAATCGATCCCGCTGGCGCGGTCTCGCTCCCATGGAAACAGACTTAGCTGGGGCGTAGTCACTTGACAGCAAACCCAACCCTAGAGAGGTGCACTCGCCTATGCGAAAAACCCCTCCGCCGAGGCAGGAACTCACCAATCACCCCTTATGTGAGTTAACCCCCCAGAGGCAGACATGCACAGGCAAGTAACAGTTTCGTCAGGGCAAACACCAAACCCCAACAAAAATGGATTCTAGGACAAACTTCCACAAAACACTCCCAATATCCCTCAGGCACGAACCAGACAAGCTATCCCAAGGTAAATTGTGCTACGAACTCACTCACGCCCTCAGATTTTCCATTTAACCGAGCGAAAATATACTTTTCTAAAGAACCGCCCAAAATATCCAAGTATCCAAATCTCACAAATAAGGCTATAAAAACATCTGATTGTCTCAGGAAGAAAACCAATGACTCGACTAACTCGTAAAGACCCTCCGGAGCTACCGGAAGTGACGAAACCCAGAAATGAACCCATATAGTCAAAAGTCAACCTAGAGTCAATCTATACAACTCAAAGGTTTTTATTTTTGTTTCTTCATCCAAAACTCATATAAATGGACCTCGAGAACCATGCCACTCATCCCCGCGCATTACAAATCCCATATAGAGACTACGAAAATGATAAAATAGGCAAATAAGGGTCTTTAGCTAAAAATAACCGGATGGGTCATTATAGTCTACATGTTATAAACTATATTTTGAAACATATTTTAAAAATGATGGGTGCAGATGGTACTATTATTCATATTTATGTTTTGAGGAGTAGCATTGGTTTACCGAGATGGTTAAAATAACCTAAAACTATGTATGCCAGCGTAGGTTAAGGTTCTCTCCACACTGATTAGGACAATACCTTTAGTCTATTTATTGGATCCATTCATGTCATTTTTCATGTCTCATACCCCGGCAAGGTATGGGATTTCTCTATTGGTCGGTCTAGGTACCAGACTTCACATACTTACATGGTGATTTCATGTTGTTGGTTATACTAAAACTCACCCACTTACAAATATTTTACTCATGTTACATATTTATCATGCAAATCTTGATCATGTCCAGGTTTCAATTTCAGATTACAGTTTACCGTATTATAGTATTACAGCTAAAGTTGTCACACTCATTCCTTCCAGGGCCTTGTAGTGAGCTGATAGGCATAACAGATGTGCATATGTATATATCTGGGTATGGCATGGCCCTGTCCTGACCAATTACTGTTAGTATACTTTTTAGAGGCTTGTAGATAATGATGTTGTATGTGACAGTCGTGTATGGACTTGTCGGTCTGCCTAGTAGATTCAAAGTGCTCATATCGGCCTTGTCAGTCTTATATATAAATATGTGTAGGGTTTGGGCCTTTTCGGAGTGCAAGTGATTTATGCCCTTATTGAGTTGGGTATATGTCCGCGTGTCAGGATCGGTACGCATTGGCCTTAGGGAATCGGGTGCCGGCCACACCCCTCAAGGTTGGGGTGTGTCAATGTGGTATCAGAGCATGTCTATCCTAGGGGTGTCTACAAGACATGTCCAGTAGAGTCTTGCTTATAGGTGTGTTGCACGCACACTTATAAACAAGAGGCTACAGGGCATTTAAGATGTTAATTTTCTTGAAAATCTAGATCATGCGACAGGAGAAAAGTCATGAGTCACTGAATCCCTATCTTGTCATCTTGATCTTTCTTTTCACTAATGTGCCTTAAGAAAATTTCTTCTCTTTCAATAACCCAAGAACCACTGTCATATTCTTCTTGTGGTCCTCATGAATCTTCGAATAGATCAAGATGTCATTAATGAATACTATCATAAATGATTCCAAATATGGCTTGAATATCACATTCATCAAATCCATGAACGATGCGGGGGAATTAGTAAGCCCAAAGGCAACACCAAAAACTTTTAATAACTGTAACGAGTCCTGAAAGCCGTCTTGGGAACATCGTCGGCCCAAATCTTCAATTGATGATACCTAAACCTCAAATCAATCTTCAACAACACAGAAGTACCCTGAAGCTGGTCGAATAGATCATCAATACGAGGAAGCGAATACTTATTTCTTGTGTTGACCTTATTCAACCTTCTATAATCAATACACATACGTATGGTGCCATTCTTATTCTTCACGAACAACACAGAAGCACCTCATAGAGACACACTAATTTGAATGAAACCCTTGCTCAATAAATCCTAAAGTTGCTCATTCAGCTCTCTCATCTCTACTGGAGCCATTCGGTATAGAGGGATAGAAATTGGTCAAGTACTCATGATGTATGTAAGGAGGGGTAAGTGAGGATAAGAGGGTCGGGTCTTAGTTGTATTTGGGTTAACCCAAAATTGGGACACAAAGTGGGGTTCTCGGGTGGGGTGTTACAGTCAGGCAGTGGGGTATTTGGTGGTTGTTTTAGCTAGTTATATGGGGAATTGGGTCAAGGCATTTTATGGGGTTGTTGTGGGTGTGTTGAGGATCAGGATAATGTTTGGGACTTGGTGGTTTGGTGGTGGTGAAGAAGCAGAAATGAACCGAAACATTGAGGTCTTGGTAAGGTTGGTTTTAGTGGACTGTTTGTGGTTGTTGAGCGGGGATAGTTAGATACGTGTGGGTTCGGGTAGTGACTCTTTTAGTGAATATTAGGGAAGTGTTTTGGGACGTGGTGGTGAAAGGAACGAAGTGTTTTGGATGAGGGATGAACCCGGAATGCGAGGAGGAAGTTCGAGTACAAACCAAGTCACAATCAGTCGATATAAGACTCTTGGATAGAGACATAAGGGATTTATTACTTGTGTCGACACCAAGTATATTGTGGTCAACTAGACAAAGTTTAGATTGATATTTGTTTACTACAATGCTCAATACTAAACAAGTGAGGATGACCAGAACCTTAGAAAGTAACAAGATAAACGATCCTCCCGGAGGACCAACTAAGAATTACAACCCCTAGTTGAAATACTTTGCAAAGTGAGTAAAAACTCAAGTTTTATGTATCAACAACAACTGAATATTACAATGTCCTAAAGGTCCTATTTATAGTAGCAAAAGGAACCATTCTAGAAGGCAAACTAAAGGACACAAACTACTTGGATTTTCGGCCAAGTGTGGACAAGTGGGAAAGGGTTCGGCCTTTCTTTAGGAGGAAGGTGCTTCTCGGCTTCAATTCCTCAAATGGGAAATGGTTTGGTTTTACTTGGGGACAAGGTTGAACTCAATCTCTTTCACAAACCTTTGTGGTTCCCATGTAGAAGAATGCATGAACATGGTTCTTCAAAAATCTCATCTTCTTGGAATGTGTTTGAAAGTATCCATTCCTTGCATATTTGTTTTGGGTGAGTTGTTGCGGCCAACTCTTCTCCTCCTCTAGGTAGACCTTGATGTATTCTAGGTAGCCTAATCCATGAACTAGTTGGTTCATGAATTTTCTTCTTGGAAGCCTCATTTTCTAGACCATTCTTGTCCATGCCACGTTGTCACTCTCGGCCTTGCATCTTGTTGTAATAACTCTCGGCCTTGTCACCCTCTTTCCTATTACATGGCTTATTAATGGTGTCCTAAATTGGATATAGGAGTTATTTATACGTTACACCATGTCCTAACGAGAACTACAAGATAAGCTAGGAAATAAAGACAAGCTAAAAAAAATATGGTGTGGGCCAAGACCAACAAGAAGGCCGAAAAATAAATGGCTTCTTCTCAAATCTTCAAGTACAATCTTCAATCCCGCTCCATATTCCATGCCATTTTAAGAATATTGTCATTGGATGATAAACCATATTTCGAACTCCGAGCATATCACCTTGAGGATCAAATTGGAATTTTAAGCTCACGAGGAATTTTACATCATACTCCCTTCTTCAAAAGAATTCGATTTAAATACATTGAGAAGTCTCCAACACGAAACGTTGAACTTTCATATCAGTCCGGAAGTTCTTCCTTGTAGAAGGGATCTACATACAAGCAAAAGGACTTCTGTTCTAAATGATGTCCGCATGGGACCATGGACCCAATAATATACAATGCCTCGACATAAGTAGAATTATGGAGCTGTATATCACCCAAATTTTCACTATAAAAAGGAATAGGTGCTTTGTCTTATATTAATACGGTACCAATATTTATTCCATTAGCCTCACATTCCATTTCCAATGGCTTCTCACGGTTTGGGAGAGCTAGAACTGGTACTTCACATAACCTTCCCTTTGAGGTTTCCAAATCTTCTTATGCTCTTTGGAACCATTTAAAAAGGGCACAACAATCCCGAATGAAAGTAACCAGACCATGGAAACTTGTTACCTTACTTATATTCGTAGGCTTGAGCCAATTTCGGATGGCTTCCACCTTGAATAGATCCATATTAATACCCTCGTATGATACTATGTATCCTAAGGATGGGATACTAGTAATCATAAGAGCATACTTCTCTAACTCTCCACACAACCTTACATCTTCCTTCAAATACAAGTCCGCAATATGTGTTGCCTCATCATCTTGTGACAAGCAATGAAGTGATCCCTCTTCGCGAATCTATCCACAACTACCATGATAGATTTTTTGTCCCGTTGTATTCTTGGTATGCCGAGGATGAAATTCAAGCTCATATCTTCCCATGGTCGCTCCAGAGCCTATAAAGGAGTATACAATTCTTTATGGAAGGATCTTTTATCCCTTTGACAAGTGTAATGCTTTATTACTACTCCATTTACATCTTCAAACTCGTGATCTCATTCATGACACTCCTTTAGCATTTCAAGTCCCACCAATTTTTGTTTAAGCACGGTCAACTGTATGTGCCTTCGGAAAAATGTATATGCCATGATGTAGGGCTTGCCATCCTTGCGCCTTGTGGAAAATATGAAAGTTTGCAGGTATGTCATCCACCTAGCATGATTTGGATTCGATTTTCCTGGCCCATGTAAATACTTCCAAGATTCATGATCCGAACATGAGACATACGGTTTCGGTCTTATGAATAATCTTTGAGCATTCCACATGTAACATCTCGTACATTCGGGTCATGGTTTGAATCACTAGGAATATGTAAATAGACCCGATCTTTGGGGAATTTATGTCATATTCACTTATGCCAATAAAGAGCTCCTTGTATAAAAGGATAAAACTCTGAAATAATTGTTGAACTCAACAAGTGAGATGACGAGGATTGAAAATAATAGTTGGTGTTTGGGAAAAAATAGGCTATGGACTAGTGTTATATCGCATGATTATGACATTGAGTATATGGAGGTTTGATAAATCATCAAGATTTAAGTGAATTTGAATCAGGAAATTAATTATGTGCGTAATTGGGTGTATGTTGAATTAATTGAAGACAAGGGGAATTAATTAGTAGAGTATTATTAACTAAGTCATCATAAAATGGGAAAATAAGGGATTAATTATGTTCTTAATAGGTATTAGGTGGATAATTGTCATTTTGGTGGGATACACGTAGGATCAAGGGAAATAATTAGTGAATGACTATGCATTGACTAGGTGGGTAGGTGGCTTCTTTGTGCAAGATAATTTTATAAGGTGGGACCCCCGGTCCACCACGAGGAAGTTAACCTCATATCTAAGTAAAGTGATATATGTCTTGGAAAGGGAAGGGTGGACATTAGCAGACGGTACAAGTTGCAAATTGGGTGTTTCCAAATCGGAGGGAAATGAACGTGACTTCTATTTTTGGGCAGCAGCAGCAAAGAATGAGCAGCAATGTGATGGTATGATAGCAGCAACATGGTGTCATTGAAATTGGGATTCAAAGTGAAGGTGACAGAAGAATAGTCTTGGCATATAAAGTTAAACCGTTGAATAAGTTGAGTACGCGGCTTATTGTGTCGGAAGAACGGCAAGAGGTATGTTAAGGCAAATTATTTCCTTCTTTTGGCATGTTCCATGCAATGAAATGTAACCGTGATATTGTTCCATAAATTATTCTACTCCTAGTAGTTAAGAATATTCATGTTATTGATCCCTATGTTAAAAGCATGTCTAAATATGTTCCTAAGTCCCTATTGAGGCATATGGAAAATTTGTTGATATTCACAGTGTTAGGCGAAGGTACAAGGATATTATGTCACTCACGATATTTTATTGTTATTCATGCATTTTCATTTGTATTATATTCATATATTACCCTGCACCCATCTGTGCTATGCACACTACTATATGGTAAATATTATATATATGTAGGGGATATGGGTAAATGGAAGGCGTTATACGCACACTACCTGCAGCTGGTACAGACTATTACGAAAGAGCTCGAAGAGGCAAATATTGATGCCATTGTGTGGACAATATGATAATGAAATGATGCCCACAGAGGTTGTTATGGACAGGAAGATTCCCTTGTGTGGCCAATATTTATATGTATACCGCATTTGCATTGTGCATAACATTTAGGCATATGTATTAGGGCCCTCAGAGGCATTTACCTTTGGTCACTTCGTCGATTATTCTTGTTGTAAATTTGTTTCTATCAGCTATCTTTGTCGACTATTTTTGTTTCAGGTTGTTATGTATCTCTGTTATGTTATTTCTCATGTCTGACATACTTAGTACATCAGTCGTACTGACATCTCTTTTGTCGTAGGACGCTGTATTTCATGCCCGTGGATTTATTTAAAGAGGGTGATGGTTCGCGCTAGTAGGTTGATGGTTCAGCTGATGTTGGAGCACTCTATTGGTTCCAGAGTTGCAGTCTAGTCTCGATATGATATTTTTCATCTGCATATAGGCATGGCGGGGTCCTGTCCCATCCTTATGTTGTCATGTACTCTTTAGAGGCTTGTAGACAATTGTCATGTGTGTAGTAGTGATGTACGGCCTCATCTGCCTTGGCGTGTATATATATATATATATAAGTTAGGTTTCTGGTATACGGGTTCTATATTTATATATGTCAGTAGAGTACTGAGGGACGGCTCTTGTGGCCGCGGATAATTATGGATGGATGTAAATGTATGGCTAGTGGTGCCCTCCGATTTGGGTCATGACACCACAATTTGAACGGAATCATGCGCCATTCGTCCAAATCATACTTGGATTCAAAAATCATCTTCCATTCAACTCCTTTTTGGATTCACCCTAAACGGCCTCCTGTCATTGAATCTATCTTGGAGAACCACTTGACTCTCCTCGATTCATCAAAGAAATCTTTCAATCTCGGCATATGAAGCTTGCACTCCATGATAATTTTGTCGGCCTCTTGGATATTAACACACGAGTTCCAAGTCTCATCTTCTTTCGGCACCAATAAGTCAGACATTATACACATACTAGACTTTTCTTGGACAAAGTCCTCGTCTAGCGGTTCTTGCCATTGTTGTTGAACTTCCTTAGCCCTTACCGGATTGTTATCATAAGATTGAAGGTTGGGTAATGAACCTCTCATAAATAAACCAAGAGTAGTTTCAATATTGTCCATCGGTGGTAATCCGGTTGCAAGTTCATCCGCACATGCATCCCTCAAGAATTCCTTAGGGCTGGCATTTCCAACCATGTCCTCCACGAGGCCTTCCTTGCATACCATTTAGTCTGTAAGACCCTCCCCCCCCTTCTTGGGTTCTTCTTCCATCCTTTGTGCATCATGTGAGAGAGCCTCGGTCTTGCGCCTCTCGACACTTCGAATTTTTATTTCTTTCACCTTACTCGGTGACAATGGCACCAATCGAATTTTGTTGTCATCCTTCCAAAAGAATAGGTATTCTTTTCTTTATCATGTTGCACCTTCCGATCAAGTTTCCAAGGTTGTCCAAGCAAAATAAGACATGCAACCATAGGGAGGACGTCACACCATATTTTATCTTCATACTTCCCAATTCGAAAGCTAACAAGAGTTTGTTTTACTACTCTTAGCCATTCGTGTTGGTTTAGCCATTTGAGATCATATGGCTTCAGATGATTGCAGGTGGGTAATTTTAACTTGTCCACCATTTTCACAGAGGCCAAGTTAACACCACTTCTTCCATCAATAATCACATTGCACACTTTGTCATTTACTTTGCAACGCGTGTGAAATAGTTGCTCCTCTTGTGTCTCCTCATGTTCTTCAAATTGAACACTCAACATATGTCGGGGTACTAACTTTTCACGCTCTTTTGCAAGAGTAACATCTTCTTCCAAGAACTCCTCAATTACGGATTTCTTCATAAAAAAGGAATCCCCACATTCTTGACGATACAATGGATTATCAAAGGAGGTACTGTCCTCTTCTTCAACAGTGTACAATGGATTAGTGAACAAGGTACTTCCTTTCTCATGCCTTGGGCTGCTTTGTACAATCCTGTATTTGTCATTGATACTCATGGTATGCGTCGCAAACTCTTTTCTCATTAGTTGCACTTGTTCCGCAACTAGTGCACTTATAATCCTCCGAAGTTCCTTTTTGTTTATGTGAGCCATATCGTTAATATATGAGATGGGAACACCTGGATCTGATACCAATATAATGTATGTAAGGGGGGTAAGTGAGGGTAATAGGGTAGGGTCTTGGTTGTATTTGGGTCGACCCAAAATTGGGACACAAAGTGAGGTTCTTGGGTAGGGTGTTACTGTCGGGCAGTAGGGTGTTCGGTGGCTGTTTTGGGTAGTTATATGTGGAATTGCGTCAAGGCGTTTTATGGGGCTATTGCAGGTGTGTTGAGGGTCAGGATGATGTTTGGGACTTGGTGGTTTGGTGGTGGCGAGGTCGAGGAAATGAACTGAAACAATAAGGTCTCAGTAGGGTTAGTTTTAGTGGACTATTTGTGGTTGTCGGGTTGGGACGGTTTGATACGTGTGGGTTCTGGTAGTGACTCTTGTAGTGAAGATTAGGGAAGTATTTTGAGATGTTGTGGTGAAAGGAAAAAAGTAGTTTGGATGATGGATGAACACGGAATGCATGGAGCAAGTCCGAGTACAAACCAAGTCACAATCGGTCGATATAAGGCTCTTGGTTAGAGACACAAGGTATTTATTGGTCGTGTCGACACCAAGTATATTGTGGTCAATTACACAAGTATTATTAAGGTTTTATGACCAAATTTCTCAATACTAACCAAGTGAGGATGACCGGAACCTTAGAAAGTAATAAGATAAACGATCTTCCCAGAGGTCCAACTAAGAATTACAACCCCGGGTTGAAACACTTAGCAAAGTGAGTAAAAACTCATGTTTTATATATCAACAAAAACTGAATATTACAATGTCCTAAATGTCCTATTTATAGTAGCAAAAGGGACCATTCTAGAAGGCAAACTAAAGGACACAAATTGGATTTTCGGCCAAGTGTAGACAAGTGGGAAAGGGCTCGGCCTTTCTTTGGGAGGAAAGTGCTTAAAGGCTTCAACTCCACAAATGGGAAATAGTTTGGTTTTACTTGGGGACAAGGTTGAACTCAATCTCTTTCACAAACCTTTGTGGTTGCCATGTAGAAGAATGCATGAACTTGGTTCTTCAAAAATCTCATCTTCTTGGAATGTGTTTGAAAGCTTCCATTCCTTGCATATTTGGTTTGGGTAAGTTGTTTCGGACAACTCTTCTCCTCCCCTAGGTCGACCTTGATGTATTCTAGGTAGTCAAATCTATGAACTAATTGGTTCATGAATTGTCTTCTTGGAGGCCTCATCTTCTAGACCATTCTTGTCCATGCCACCTTGTCACTCTCGGCCTTGTCATCTTGTTGTAAGAACTCTCAGCCTTGACACCCTCTTTCCTATTACATGGCTTATTAATTGTGTCCTAATGGGATATAAGAGTCATCTACACGTTAAAACATGTCCTAAGGAGAACTATAAGCTAAGCTAGGAAATAAAGATAAGCTCAAAGAAAACATGGTCTCAGCCAAGACCAACAAGAAGGTCGAAAAATAAATGACTTCTTCTCAAATCTTCAAGTCCAATCTTCAATCTCACTCCATATTCCATGTCAATTTAAGCATATTATCATTGGATGATCAAACATATTTGGAACTCCAAGCTTATCACCTTGAGGATCAAATTTGAACTTTAAGCTCATGGGGATTTTTACATCAACTCGGCTCTAGATCATTACAGAAATCAATAACTCTATCCGGCGGCATACCCGATAATCTGATGGAAAGACCTCAAAAAACTCACTAACTACAGGAACTGATTCAAGGGAAGGAGTCTCCACACTCGTATGCTGAATATGATATAGCTACGCCAGACAACCCTTATCTACCAATACCCTAGCCTGGATGAATGAAATAAACTTCTTAAGAGCAGGGCTGGAGCGCCCATCCACTCTAATAGCAGAAGACCAAGCATCACTAGACTGACTGTCTTGGCATGACAGTCCAGAATCGTATGGTACAGTGATATCCATTCCATCCCCAGAATAATATCCAAATCAACCATTTCTAATATGACCAACACTACCCAGGTATCAGAACCCATAAAAGTAAGCACACAAAGCTGATAGACTCGATCTATAACCACAGAATCACCAATTGGTGTAGACACACAAATAAGGATATCAAGTATATCACACCATATATCCAAATCAGTAGAAAAGTAGGCAAACACATATGAGAACATAGACCCTAGATCAAATAGCACTGAAGCAGAACGATGACAGACTAAGATAATACTTGTGATAACAGCATCTGATGCCTCAGCCTCAGACCTATAATAATGAGTGTGTCCTCTATTGGACTAAGTACCCTGATGTCCACCTCGTCCTGAATAAGCCTCATCTCTACTCGCCTGAGATCTACCATGACTAGTCTGATAGCCACCATGGCCTGACTAGGAACCTCCTATGCTAGACTGGCCTCCACTCCTGGATGGCTATGCTGGACTCCTGGGTGCACGGGATGTACTCAGTATGAACCTGGGGTACTCTCTCTTAAAATGGCCAATCTCACTATAATTTTAATTAGTCCTGGCCGCTAAGGGCTGCTGAATAGAGATAGAAGAACTTGAACGGCCCCCATGGTCAGAATGTGAACCCTTCAAAGACTGGCCCTCACTATAATAGCTCTACCCCGTAGAAGCACCATCTGTAATTTGAAGGGCATCCAAAATTGGTCGACTAGACTGCGAATTCTAGAATCTACCCTACTGTCCATACCCACGATAAGTAAACCCAATATACTATCTATAACGTTCCATCCTCTTGTTAGGGTCGTGTTTGGGTAGATTTCCCCTTACAGACTCAACCATCCTCACATGCTCTTCCACTGAATCAAATGATGTCCTAGAGGCCACCATCTATAATGTAGCCAATTGAAGGGGAATACTCAAACCACTCACAAAACATCTAACTCACTCAGCCTCTGTAGGTAGCAATGATGTTGCAGAGCACAATAAGGCATGAAAGCGAGCTTCGTAATCAGTAACTATCGAACTCCTTTGCTCCAACATAGAGAACACATCACACATGCTCAAAAGAAAGCTAAGGGGCACATACTTCTCTAGAAAGATCCAATAAAACCTCACCCAAGATAGTGGAGACGATCAGTATATGCCCTCCACTATTACTTTGCATCCCTCATGAGCTGAAGGGAAACAAAACAAACTATTTGTGACTCGACGATACCCAAGGTATGGAGCCTTTCATGGCTGTTCACAATAAACTCATACGCATCCTTCTCAGGCTAACCATAGAATATGAGAGGCTTCATGTTGGAAAAGTGCTCCCATATCTTTAGCTTGTCGTGGGTCATAACAGTCCCTGTAACCGGCCAGGGACCAAACTCGGGTGCTGGAATCTCATTAATATGGGGTGCCGACATAGTAGGTGGCTGAACCCCTGCAGTATGAAACTCGGGAGTCTGTCCTTCTCCTACTCAGGTGTGTGACCCACCCGGAGTAATCGGATATACGTCAACCTGGGCAAAACCATCGAGCACACTAAAAGACCATACCAAAGAGTCATGAAGAACCGGAGTAGCTATGAATTTGGGCTTATCCTGGGCTGCCCCGTCTCCTCATCATACTACTCATCTCGAGGCTCAATATACATCTCGGGGACTCTGATCTAGCATGAGTCTGACTGTCTCTCTGTGCTCCACCCATCGCCGGTGTAGATTCTCGGGCTCTACCTCGACCCCTACCACGACCTCAGTAGTGACCGCGCTCTGTAGGTGCAGATGCAGGTGCCTCCTCTCTTGCTTCATGGGCACGAGTCCTCACCATCTATAAGAAAATAGGAAATAAAGGTTAGATACGAATTTGATAAATATTCGCACAAAAGGAATAAAGAAAGTAAAGTTTCCTAAATGTCTCATAGCCTCTTGAAGATAAGTACGGACGTTTCCATACCGATCCGCAAAACTCTACTAGACATTGCTCTTGTATTTAAGATCGTTTAACCAAAATCTCTGATACCAACTTTGTCACGACCCCTTTTAAGGAATCACGGTGACACCTACTCAAATCCCACTAGCAGGCGAACCACTCCCCAAATTAACAATATACTTGGAATAGTAAATGTGGAAATAACAACATACTTAATTAAGATGTCTACTTATAACGTAAAAGCAGAAATAAGTCTAAATATTGTAGTACAACCTTCCAAAATTTGGTCAATAATACAAGAGACCTAAATACCAATTACATAAGTCAAATGGATAGAGACGTAGTCTAATAGTATGAACATGTCTCTCGATTTAAATAAAATACATAGTAAGATAAGAGCATCCAGGGCATGCTGGAAGGAAGAACCCTCACCATGAATCACTCAATGACAGTCGGCTCATACTCAGCCACATACTCCAGATCTGGTGGAAGACATTATATCTGCATCAAAAAAGAATGGAGCAAGTGTAGCATGAGTACACAACATACAGTCGTAGGCATCATAAGCCAACAACGACAGAAGATACATAAATTGAGATAAATATCAAGTTAACACTCAAATATTCCTATACTAAGTAGTTGAATAATCATATAAGTCACCTTGTCCACGCAAGATTCACCAACTCAATCAAGTCACTTAAACCACTAAGAGTTTGATAATCAATTAAGTCACCTCATTAGTACAATTCCATAAACCGAATTCGAGTATTTAGGAATCAATTCACAAGGTCCTTTATCAAGAAATCATCCAAGTTCCATTAAAGAATCCAAACACTTACAATTCGATAGGTAACCAATGTGATAATGTATGTATGCAAATGCAATGCCAGATACCTTTCATTTCCAGTATACATGCATTCAAATTCTATGAATTGCACACCCATGGGGGACCCGCGGTGTCCATATACTCATTCGGAATTTCACAACGGATCTCATCCCTTGGCTGTAATATCAATATCAATCATTTCCATTATCACAGTGTTTCTAACCATCTCAAAGAACAACGTACCTTTCCTAGTCTCATCAGACCTACAACATTTTCAAACCACTCTCATTTTAATATCATTGGAACCATGAGTGTGTGAATGCAAATGATAATACAAGGCAAGTAATCAGGACGTATGAGATTCAATAAGTACAAGAGATGAATATCATATGATTTCATAACGTCATTAACACATAATCAATGTAAATCAGATTAATATATCAAAAACAATATGATGAATAAACATAGCAATAGAAATTATGGCGACGAGCCTACAAAATGGCGACAAGCCCAATCAACAATAGTCAAAATCTGTTTAAGTTTGATTCCCCAAATCACCCATCATCATAGTTCAACACCGGTACCCACCCATGCGTTTATCACAACCTCTAAGGCGGGACCTCGAAACACGCCCAATACCCCTTAATATTTATAACTAATACGCACTTATATCAAGAAGGAGCGATAAATGGTCAACCCTCTACACACATCTTGCCCTTGCAGAGCGCATCATAATAATCGTAGTCAAACATAAATAGACTCTACGTTAATAATTAAGCTAAAACAAATACAAGGACTTAGTCTTTAAACAAACAAAAAGACAAAAAAAACCAACCCCGAACTCACGGTGCCAAAATCTAAACTTTATTATTCACAAAACATAATTACATACTAAATAGTCATATCCTTAAGTTAATTTGAAATCTAATCCCAGTTGGATCTTCAATTGTATGATTAGGTAAAATTATCAATTTCAAACCCTAGAATTTTCTCCCTAATAGAAAAGGGTTTCTAATATCAAATTGACCACTACAACATCATTATCCAACATTAGACAATAATAATTCATGGTATCATGCTCATTTAATTCATAATCCACCCTCAAATCAAGAATTTAACCCTCTTATTCTATCATGAAGAACTTACAACATTTCTTCACCAAATAAAGTCTAGATTAGGATTTAAAAGGTAAGAATGATAAAAAGAGGGTGAAAATATAGCTCCAAGATGAACCCAAAAGCAATCCTCAAGAATTTCTCCCCTAGACTAGCTCTGATCCCGAGATAAAGGTTTTTAGGAAAGTGGGTTTGTTTTCAGGGCATTGAAGAGACTGACTGAACAGGGATTCTTCTCCTGTAAAATCGACTCCGCAGGCGCGATCTCGCTTCGGTGAGAAAATGGTCCGCTGGGGCGGATTCACTTAATATTCTGTCCTAGCGCAAAAGCGGGAGAAACTCCACAGAGGCGCCATTGCATCTGCAAGAAGCGGAAGTCCCAACTTTACTGAGGGCCCATATTTGTAAGCCAACCTCTATAGATGAGGGCAAGCAAAAGTGGCCACACAGCCGCTGGTGCAAACACCAGCAACTCAAAATGTAACAATTCCTCCACCAAACACCCGAAATACTCCCGAGACCCCCGAACATAAACGAAATATGGTACCCCAAGGTAAACAGTGCTAAAAACTCGTTCACGCCATCTAATTTCTCATTTGACCGAGCTACGACATACTTTTCTAAATAATCACCCCAACTAACCAAATATCACAATTTCACAAATAAGACTATAAATTACATTTGAATACCTTGGGAAGAAAACCAATGAATCGACTAAGTCATAAATGACCCTCCAGAACATCCAGAAGCCACGAAACCCGAAAATGAACCCATATACGTGAAAGTGAACTTTGAGTCAAACTTATTAATTCTAAGACTTCTATCTTGAGTTTTCTTTCAAAAATCATATAAATGAACCTCGAGATCCATGCTACCCATCCCCGTGCATCACAAACCCCATAGAGAGTCTACGAAAAGGGAAATATAGTTAAATAAGGGTCTTTAGCCAAAAATGATATGGGTTGTTACATTTATTAGGATGATAGCCCCGATGAGTGGCTTAATGATAATGAGATAGCCCCGATGTGTGGCATATATATACATATATATGTACATATTAGGTTTAAAAAAAGTATGCATATCGTTCCCCACAGAGTCACATATGGTCTTTCTCTCTTACCTTATTTATAGTATTGCATTTATTTATAGTTTCATCCTTACATATTCAGTATATTCTTTCATACTGACGCCCCTTATTGGGGTATTGCATTTCATGCCTACATAAATAGATAGACATATAGATGACCCCTCACGGTAGGTGACATGACAAAACTACATGTTGTCACACTCCTTTCTCCGTAGCTGTCTAATGAGTTGGTAGGTAATGGTTGTTGTGTATATGTATATAGTTTGGACATGGCGGAGTAATGTCTCAACCTGATGATGTTCATGCAATCTTTAGAGGCTTTTAGACAGTTATCTTATATATTGCAGTCATGTATGGTATTGCCAGCATTTCAAGTGCTTCCTTGTACTTATGTCGGCCTTGGTATGTATGTATATATATATATATATATATACCAAACTTAGGCCGAGGATCTAAAGGGGATAATAGAAACAGAAAGAATCGGGATATAAGGGATTGAAAAATTAAAAGATAATTGAAATATACAGAAAGTAAATAAAGAGTAACATACAATTTAAGGTTCCAGTTATGGAAACCATAAATCAAAGGTTCTGCAGGAATTTAAATTAAATAAGCGGTTGAACCGGCCAAGTATTTAATGCAGGAATTTAAAGAATTTAAAAGCATGAAGTATTTAAAAGATTAGGAGGTAGTACTATCCATATTCATATTCATTTAACGTATTAAGAAATTGGAATTTACAAAGTATATTATCCAGGAGATATACCTTGGGAATTTCTAAGGTATTTTGGATCATATGATATGGGTCATATGATATGAATCATATGAACTGAATCATATGGGTATTTGAGGGGATATTAGGAATTTTAATCTAACCGAAAGGAGAATTTAGTAAGATCTCTCACTTCTCTCTAAATCTGAAGTCTAGAAAGAGAAAATGTGAAAGAAAAAGACTTGTCTAACTAAGGGAGAGGGAGTCTCCTTTTATAGGAGTTTTACATGGAATTTGCGTAATTAAAAAGGAATCTAACTATTCATCTAAGTGGAGAATAACTATTCATCCGAGTGGAGAATGACTATTCATCATTTTGGCATTTTCTTGAATTATTGCTGGAATCTTTGCTTTTGTTTTTTGCTTTTTTGAAAGTAGCTTTTTTGAGCACTTTCTTTAGTCAGAATTTTGTCTGAACTCTACTCCGGGTATTTTGAATTCTTTTGGCAACTTTGTTCAGAATCCACTGTTGCCAAAAACTGGACTGTCTTCAATATCAATCTCTGGTTCTTCTTCTTCTGATAAAGAGCCTTGTTTTGATGAAGACGGTGCAAATTTAAGAATTATGGCTTGCATTTCTTCTGGATTTTTGGCCGCTGCAAGCATTGAGGACATTTGGGATTTTCTTGAAAGGAACTGGGTGTGCTCCGGTATTTGTAGTGGTGCTGGTGGTATTTGTGGAGACGCCTGTAACGGAATGGGTTTTTGGGTATCTAACCATTCTTGGACTTTTTATGCTGTAAGAATTTATGGTATTTAAAGCTGTCCCACCATCGGATTTTGAATCTTCTTCGGATTGTTAGGATTTTATTGTCCAAATAATCTATGAACCATGTAAATACCCATGGTAAGTGGAATTTTGTGTGAAAAAGGTGTAGGGGCACAAATCTTTTTTCTTCCTCAGAGGGTTTAAACTGGGATTTGAAGAGGCTAAAAGATTTAGTGACTTCTGGTTTTTGTAATTCTAGGGTGGATCCGAATTTCTCCCACCATGTTGGAAATTGTGATGGATTACATGAGGTATCAAAATGGAAAAGCCAAGTGTGGCTTTGTTTGGTATTTTGAATGAAAAAGGAATTGAACCAAGCTTGTTGGTAATACCAGTAATTATAAGGAATATCAAAAAATGGTTCATTTTTATGGGTATCTGGAAAATTTAGGAGTTGAGACAGATCATTCCCCCAATCAATAGGAGCAATTACGTTGAGTATTTTGCAAATTGAATAAGAGGGATCTAGGTTATCCTTATGAAAATTAATTTTAATTGTCGATGATCCTGATATTTCAAGGATAGCTTGATAAAAATATGGGGATTTTAAAGTATTCCATGACTTATAAAACCATTTTTGTACAAAATAATTTTGTAGTGCTAAAAAAGGGTCTTCATTAAAATCATTTTTCAAGAGTGACAATATGTTGAAAAATGATTTTATGAAGAATTTAGGAGCAGGATTTTTTGGGACTTGTGGTACCACAAGTTGGAGTTTTGAAAATTGTTTTTGAGAAAGGGTTTTTGAAGATTCTCCTTTCTCGATTTTTATAAAATTTTGAGAGGTTTTTTCCTCTCATGAGCTTTAAGCAACTTTTTGTTTGGGATTTTGAAGTTGTATCAATGCCTGTAGTAATTCTGGGGATTTCGCCAGGAGTTGTAGAAGATTTTCGGTAGTTATCTCCTGTGCTGGTGTTTTTTGCACAGATGTTGCGGCATTTTCGTTTTCTTCTTTCATCACTGCATCGTACCACGTTAGGGTTTTTTTGTGGGGGATTTGGCATGGAATTTTTCCTTTTATTCTTTTGTGCGTTTTTTGGGGGCCATGGAATTTGTTTGTTGTTGTGGTGCAACAACAAGTGTATTTATTGGTGGAGGTATCTCTTCTTTTCTAATTTGGAGCAAGGCTCCACACATTGCGTGGACACAGTACTGTCCGGATTCCCGCATGTCCTTCCTGAATATTTTTTCCATGTAGCCCAGACAGTGGGGCAAGGGGCAGTGATAGGACATTTCTGTGTTGTAGCTAGTATCAGAAATCTATTTGTTTTCTCTCCTGTTTTTTAGTAAACCACTGGTTAAAAGATTTTTAAGAAAAATGTCAGGAATCAATTTGCAAAAAATATTTTTTAATGCAATGTTCTGAAAATGTTTTTGATACTGTAAATTATGCTTCAAAAATTATGTATGCAAAAGAATCAATTAATTTGATGGAACGGGTATCATAGTTTCTAGGGGACTCAGAATTCTGATCTAAAAAACTATTCCTTAATTCGCCTAGATGACAAGAATAAGTTTTAATCAGATTGAGGTCTCTAGGTTTTGGTTTTGTCAGAAAAGGGAATTTTAAATTGCTATTATTCGAATCAAAAGAGATGAAATCATTATCTACCTTATACGGGGTGATAAGATTTATAAATGGTGTTCCTAAGATAACGGAGTTGTGAATGTCTTTTACTAAGACAAACGATGTCGCTATAGAAACACCATTAATAATAACGGATGCACTGGTTTGGGAATTGATTTCTAGCTTTGTGTTATTAGCCGCCGCTAGAGTTTCCTGGGTATTTTCATGAAAACTATTAGGAATTAGACCCTTTTTTTTGCAATTTAGGTCAGCACCAGAGTCAAAAAGAGCAATAGTAGTAATTCTAAAATTGGATGAGAATTTATGGGTTATCTAAATAAGGTATTTCTTTGACGTGATCTGTCTTAAAGCAACAAGGAATTCTTGTGGGACCTCTTCCAGAAAAGGGTTGTCAGGAGGTTCTTCTGTGTTTTTAGAGTCGGAGTTGTCGGACTCAGAACTGGATTTAGAATTATCCTGGATTTTTGAAAGGACTGTCTTTAGTAGAAGAGAGTCTTGTTCTTGTTTTTTATCGTAGACCCTTGATTTCTACTTTGATTTGTTTCACCTCCCTTTGGGGTTCTAGAACTGGGTTTCTTTGGATTCTTTCATCCTTTTACCCTTTTTTAGGATTTTTGTCAAATCATAGGTATTTTTGGAGATGTTTGGTAAAATCGAATTTTTGAAATCTTTTTTCGCGCCAGTAAAAGATTTGAGCAGTTTATTCAAATAATCCTTTTGGTGTTCGACATCTATGTGTTGAATCATATCTAACATGAATTCTTGATCCGTGGTTAGAATACAAACAAGTTTTCCCTTACCCTTATCAGAATATTCAGAAGAACTGGTTGTAAGCAATTCATCTATTTGAAGGGCTTTGTTGTCTTCAGAAGACAGAAAAGTAGTCAGGTTCTCACTCCACATTTGAATCGGAGGAATCAATGAGAAATTTGGAGATTTTTTGGGTGACTTCATCGTCGAGCTTTAATTCTTGTAATTTTTTATTCATTTTGCAGTATTTCGATGTATGACCTTTTTTGTGACATATGTAACACGTAATGTCCTTGTATTTGGAATCAACTTTTTTGTATTTGGTTTTTTGGAATGATGAGTATTCTTGTAGGGGTTTTTGTAATACTCTTAATTGGTTTTGCTGAAATCTCTCTTTTTGTAACCTCTTGAAGTACTCTTAAGGGATTTACTAGTCTTGCAACAGTTTCTTGTAGAACTAGAAGAGAGTTTTGAGAAATTCGTATCAGACTTATTGCAAAAGGTTCCATGTTCACACTTAGTTCTCTTTAGCTCCAGTTTGAGGTGTTTTTGTAATTTCAGGTCTTGACAGATCTTTAGACCTTCCTGTTGAGTTATACTGACAAGCTGCCCGTATGTAAACTCACTGTAGGGTATAATCTATTTACTGCAATTCTCTTTGATTTTGTTCCTAACCTTTTCTCCCAAAAGGGTAGGTAGTCCGGCCAGGAATTTCTCTTTCCAAAATGGCTGGTTGGAATCTTCCCTGAGCATAACTCTGGTTAAGAAGATATTTTTATACCATTGAAAATCACTGAGTTTTTTGCATTTGAGGTTGGAAAGTAACTCGATATTTTTGTGTTTCAAATATAAAGAATCTCCTATGAAATTTAAAGAGATTGTGAGAATCAAGGTTGCTACGGCATCTTGTAGGGGCTCACCTCGTTCATCAAGGATTGGTATTCCTTCTTCATCAGTTTTGATGGAATTGAGGATATCTTCTTTTTGTTGATCAGTGAGATAATTATCCCACCAACCTTTCAATTGACCAGAGAATCATGCGATGAGTAATTCTGCAATGGTGTTGTCTTGCGTACCATTCTGGGTTTTGTAGGCATTTGCAGCCATGGTCATTTGTTGAAGAAAACTGAGAATATTGTATTCGGTCGTCCCATCTATGTTCCAATCATAAATGTAAGAGGCATTGAAACGGCATTGAGCTAGGGGTTTGACTATTCCTAGGTCAGGAGCAGGAATAATCTACAATTGTTGTTGTTGGACTTGTTGTATTGGTCGTGCCAATCCAAATGGTTAACAAAAGGTTTTTTGTTTTGGAATTGTTTTGGAGTATCACTGTCGTCGGAGTCATGTGTTAGAGCAGTGATTTTATTGGAAGATTGTGGAGTATCCAGAACAACGTGTTCTGTGTTAGAACTGTTGGATGTCCCAATTCTACTCAATTGATCCTGGATAGCCTGAATAAATTCAGACTTGTTTTGCTAGATATTCTTGACGCCATCTTTGGACACCTGAAAGGGTTTAAAGATAGGGCTTTGGCTTTTCAATTCCATATCCTTAGTCGTACCTGTGGAATCTACGGTGACTAAAGGGTTGATTTTTATGTGTTTTTCTACCCGAACGAGTTGTTTTCCTAGGATATTCAAACTGATATTGGTGAAATTATTTTGTGCAAGGATATTCTTGGTATTTGTTTTTTCATCCTCTGCTGGATTCTTAAGAGGAATCGTGTCTACAGGGCGAATAAGTTTTGTATCAAAGCCATAAGGGGTAGAGATAGAGAGAATAATATCGAAACCAGATGAAATTCCATTTTAGAGGTTCGGGTTATTCCGAGGTTTTGTGCTTAGGATAGTCCGGGGTCAGTAAGTCCGTAATGAACGCAAGCAGTTATACCCAAGGAAAGGCCTTTGATTGTAGGAAGAGTCCGGGTGCTCTGTGGGAGTTCCATAACATGGATCCATTTCTCAACAGATCTACTTCTAGTGATTTTGGTTCATCTTCTTCCATGGATTCAAAGAAGATAATAAACACCGAAGAAATCTTGATACAAGATTTTGAAAAATCTATTGATAATTGGGAAATACCGAGAGTAAATCGAGATCAGATTTACAAAAAATCCAAATACCAGTTACTCAAAACCGATTTCACAATCAAAACAGAGGAAAGAGATATCCAATTATCCCAACCTTTTGAAACAATCCAATTACTTTCTCAAAATTCTCTGAAGAGACACAGAGAAAGAGATTACAAATACATTCATATTGGATTAGTCCAAGTAGGGATAAAACCCCTCACGGAGGAAGGATTAAACACCACAATCCTTGCTATCCTACGTGATGCCATATTCACAAATTTTGAAGATTCCCTATTGAGTTTTGTTGAGTCTAGTCTTTGCACAGGACCAATATCTTTTGATTGTTACCCAAATTTCTCAGTTTCTTTAAATGACAAAAATATCCATAAATCCCTTGTCTTACAAATCAAGACCCACAATTACCAAATGCTTGAAGGATCAATTCTTGTAGCTATAATTTATAGAATCCATTACAAAGATATGACTTCAGCTTTTGCTACAAAAGTCAGATATCATAGTAAGAAAGGCGAAACCCTTCTTTTACAAACAGATCTTTCTAGATCTAACACAGTTATACCGAGACCTATTAGATGGAAGGCTATTACCCTACCAGATGAATGGATCTTAAAAGGTGTTGCTAAACCTGAACCTCTATAGACTTCCTAACCAAATACCCGTGTCAGATAAATAACCCAATACCAGAATGGTAGAGTCAGTCTATCGTTCCATAGAAAATCTACGAGTAGTAGATACGATGATTCCAGTTCTGTATAAACTCTTGACTTAGGAAGAGTGTCACAAATTCCTTCAGTCATAAATACTCCTTACAAAACAAAACCCAGACATTCTACGTCAGATTTACCCAATCTACGAAACGTAGACTACTCCAACGAAATACCGAGACCCGTTTTATGAAAATTCCACTGTTAGAGAAAAGATAGAGGACCAGGAACCTACTAGTCAGACTTTTTCCTCGATTACAGAAAACATAGTAAACGAAATTGGTTTTTTAGAAAAAGATTTCAAAGTAGATGAAAAATTCCTACAAAATAATTTTTATGAAAAATACAACCTAGAAAAATGAATTTGATTCTTCAAAACCTTTTCAAAAACTAGGACGCAAATACAGGAAAACTTCTACGAGTTTGTTAATGAACATAGGTTAAAAATCCTTTTCTTTGACTGGTTCGATTATTATTCCTCCCAAAATTCCATTGATTATCCCTTTTCTAGTACGGTAAATCCCGTTACAACTAGGAACAAATCACCAGAGTGGAAACCCTAGCTGATCCTATAAAATCACTGCTCTAACACATGACTCCGACGACAGTGATTCTCCAAAACAAAAAACCTTTTGTTAACCATTCGGATTGGCAACGATCAATACAACAAGTCCAACAACAACAGTTGTAGATTATTCCTGCTCCTGACCTAGGAATAGTCAAACCCCTAGCTCAATCCCGTTTCAATGCCTCTTCCATTTATGATTGGAACATAGATGGGATGACCGAATACAATATTCTCAGCTTTCTTCAACAAATGACCATGGCTGCAAATGCCTACAAAACTCAGAATGGCACGCAAGACAAGTCCATTACAGAACGGCTCATCGCAGGATTCTCTGGTCAATTGAAAGGTTGGTGGGATAATTATCTCGCTGATCAACAAAAAGATCATCTCTTTTGATTCCAATAATAAGAATTTAAAATTCCCTTTTCTAACAAAACCAAAAGCTAGAGACCTCAGTCTGATTAAAACTTATTCTTGTCATCTAGGCAAATTAAGGAATAGTTTTTTAGATCAAAATTTTGGGTCCCTTAGAAACCATGATACATGTTCCATCAAATTAATTGATTCCTTTGCATACAAAAAAGTTTTGAAGCATAATTTACAGTATCAAAAACATTTTTCAAAACATTGCATTAAAAAATATTTTCTGCAAATTGATTCCAGACATTTTTCTTTAAAATCTTTTAACCGCAATGTGTGGAGCCTCGCTCCAAAAGAGAAAAGAAGTGATACCTCCACCAATAAATACACCTGTTGTTGCACCACAACAACAAACAAATTCCATGGCCCCCAAAAAATCCACAAAAGAAGAAAAGGAAAAATTCCCTACCAAATCCCCCACAAAAAAAACCCTGACGTGGTACGATGCAGTGATGAAAGAAGAAAATGAAAATGCCGCAGCATCTGTGCAAAAAACACCAAAGACAGGAGATAAGCGAAAATCTTCAACAACTCGTGGCAAAATCCCCAGAATTACAACAGGCATTGATACTACTTCAAAATCCCAAACAAAAAGTTGCTCAAAGCCCAAGAGAGGAAAAAACCTCTCAAAATTATATAAAATTCGAGAAAGGAGAATCTTCAAAAACCCTTTCTCAAAAACAATTTTCAAAACTCCAACTTGAGAAAGAGGAGTCTTCAAAAACCCTTTCTCAAAAACAATTTTCAAAAAATCAACTTGTGGTACCACAAGTCCCCAAAAACCTGCTCTTAAATTATTCATAAAACCGTTTTTTCAAAATATTGTCACTCTTGAAAAAGGATTTTTTAATGAAGACCCTTTTTTAGCACTACAAAATTATTTTGGATAAAAATGGTTTTATAATTCATGGGATACTTTAAAACCCCCATAGTTTTATAAAGCTATCCCTGAAATATCAGGATCAACAACAATTAAAATTAATTTTCATAAGGATAACCCAGATCCCTTTTATTCAATTTGCAAAATACTCAGCATAATTGCTCCTATTGATTAGGGCAATGATCTGTCTCAACTCCTAAATTTTCCAGATACCCACAAAAATGAACCATTTTTTGATATTCCTTTTAATTACTGGGATTACCAACAAGTTTGGTTCAATTTTCATTCAAAATACCAAACAAAGCCACACTTGGCTTTTCCATTTTGATACCTCATGTAATCCATCACAATTTCCAACATGGTGAAATTCATGGTGGGAGCAATTCGGATCCACCCTAGAAATACAAAAACCAGAAGTCACTAAATCTTTCAGCCTCTTCAAATCCCAGTTTAAACACTCTTAGGAAGAAAAAAGATTTATGCCCCTACACCTTTTTTCACACAAAATTCCACTTACCATGGGTATTTACATGGTTCGTTGATTATTCGGACAATAAAATTCCGAAAATCCGAAGAAGATTCAAAATCTGATGGTGGGACAACTTTAAAAGTCCAAAAAGTCTCGCACCACGAAAAGTCCAGGAATGGTTAGATACCTAAAAACCCATTCCGTTACAGGCGCCTCCACAAACACCACCGGCACCACTACAAACACCGGAGCACACCCAGTTCCTCTCAAAGAAATCCCAGATGGCCTCAATGCCTGCAGCGACCAAAAATCCAGAAGAAATGCAAGCCATAATTCTGAAATTTGCACCGTCTTCATCAAAACAAGGCTCTTCATCAGAAGAAGAAGAACCAGAGATTGATATTGAAGACAAACCGGTTTTTGGCAACAGCGGATTCTGAAAAAAGTTGCCAAAAGAATTCAAAATACCCAGAGTAGAGTTCAGACAAAATTTCGACAAAACAAAGTACTCGAAAAAGCTACTTTAAAAAAAGCAAAAAGCAAAAAGCAAAAGCAAAGATTCCAGCAATAATTCAAGAAAATGCCAAAAGGATGAATAGTCATTCTCCACTCGGATGAATAGTTATTCTCCACTTAGATGAATAGTTAGATTCATTTTTAATTACGAAAATGCCATGTGAAACTCCTATAAAAGGAGACTCCCTCTCCCTTAGTTACATAAGTCTTTTTCTTTTGCATTTTCTCTTTCTAAACATCAGATTTAGAGAGAAGTGAGAGCTCTTACTAAATTCCCCTTTAGTTTAGATTAATATTCCCCTCAAATACCCATATGATTCAGTTCATATGATTCATATCATATGACTCATATCATATGATCCAATATACCTTAGAAATGCCCAAGTATATCTCCTTGATAATATACTTTGTAAATTCAAATTTTTTAATAATTTAAATGAATATGATTATGGACGGTACTACCTTCTAATCTTTTAAAAACTTCATGCTTTTAAATTCTGCATTAAATACTTGGCCGGTTCAACCGCCTATTTAATTTAAATTCCTGCAGAACCTTTGATTTAAGGTTTCCATAACTGGAACCTTAAATTGTAAGTTAATCTTTATTTACTTTCTGCATATTTCAATTATCTTTTAATTTTTCAATCCCTTATATCCCGATTCCTTCCGTTTCTGTTATCCCCTGTAGACACGATTCCTCTTAAGAATCCAGCAGGGGATGAAAAAACAAATACCAAGAATATCCTCGCACAAAACAATTTCACCAATATCAGTTTGAACACCCTAGGAAAACAACTCGATAGGGTAGAAAAACACATAAAAACCAACAATTTAGTCGCCGTAGATTCCATAGGTATGACTAAGGATATGAATTTGAAAAGCCAAAGTCCTATCTTTAAACCCTTTCAGGTGTCCAAAGATGGCGTCAAGAATATCCAGCAAAACAAGTCTGAATTTATTCAGGCTATCCAGGATCAATTGAGTAGAATTGGGACATCTAACAGTTCTAACACAGAACACGTTATTCCGGATACTCCACAATATTCCTATAAAATCACTGCTCTAACACATGACTCCGACGACAGTGATTCTCCAAAACAAAAAACCTTTTGTTAACCATTCGGATTGGCAACGATCAATACAACAAGTCCAACAACAACAGTTGTAGATTATTCCTGCTCCTGACCTAGGAATAGTCAAACCCCTAGCTCAATCCCGTTTCAATGCCTCTTCCATTTATGATTGGAACATAGATGGGATGACCGAATACAATATTCTCAGCTTTCTTCAACAAATGACCATGGCTGCAAATGCCTACAAAACTCAGAATGGCACGCAAGACAAGTCCATTACAGAACTGCTCATCGCAGGATTCTCTGGTCAATTGAAAGGTTGGTGGGATAATTATCTCGCTGATCAACACAAAGATCATCTCTTTTGATTCCAATAATAGGAATTTAAAATTCCCTTTTCTAACAAAACCAAAAGCTAGAGACCTCAGTCTGATTAAAACTTATTCTTGTCATCTAGGCAAATTAAGGAATAGTTTTTTAGATCAAAATTTTGGGTCCCTTAGAAACCATGATACATGTTCCATCAAATTAATTGATTCCTTTGCATACAAAAAAGTTTTGAAGCATAATTTACAGTATCAAAAACATTTTTCAAAACATTGCATTAAAAAATATTTTCTGCAAATTGATTCCTGACATTTTTCTTTAAAATCTTTTAACCGCAATGTGTGGAGCCTCGCTCCAAAAGATAAAAGAAGAGATACCTCCACCAATAAATACACCTGTTGTTGCACCACAACAACAAACAAATTCCATGGCCCCCAAAAAATCCACAAAGGAAGAAAAGGAAAAATTCCCTACCAAATCCCCCACAAAAAAAACCCTGACGTGGTACGATGCAGTGATGAAAGAAGAAAATGAAAATGCCGCAGCATCTGTGCAAAAAACACCAGCACAGGAGATAACTGCCGAAAATCTTCTACAACTCGTGGCAAAATCCCCAGAATTACAACAGGAATTGATACTACTTCAAAATCCAAAACAAAAAGTTGCTCAAAGCCCAAGAGAGGAAAAAACCTCTCAAAATTATATAAAAATCGAGAAAGGAGAATCTTCAAAAACCCTTTCTCAAAAACAATTTTCAAAACTCCAACTTGAGAAAGAGGAGTCTTCAAAAACCCTTTCTCAAAAACAATTTTCAAAAAATCAACTTGTGGTACCACAAGTCCCCAAAAACCTGCTCTTAAATTATTCATAAAACCGTTTTTTCAAAATATTGTCACTCTTGAAAAAGGATTTTTTAATGAACACCCTTTTTTAGCACTACAAAATTATTTTGGATAAAAATGGTTTTACAATTCATGGGATACTTTAAAACCCCCATAGTTTTATAAAGCTATCCCTGAAATATCAGGATCAGCGACAATTAAAATTAATTTTCATAAGGATAACCCAGATCCCTCTTATTCAATTTGCAAAATACTCAGCATAATTGCTCCTATTGATTAGGGCAATGATCTGTCTCAACTCCTAAATTTTCCAGATACCCACAAAAATGAACCATTTTTTGATATTCCTTTTAATTCTTTCGGGATTACCAACAAGTTTGGTTCAATTTTCATTCAAAATACCAAACAAAGCCACACTTGGCTTTTCCATTTTGATACCTCATGTAATCCATCACAATTTCCAACATGGTGAAATTCATGGTGGGAGCAATTCGGATCCACCCTAGAAATACAAAAACCAGAAGTCACTAAATCTTTCAGCCTCTTCAAATCCCAGTCTAAACCCTCTTAGGAAGAAAAAAGATTTATGCCCCTACACCTTTTTTCACACAAAATTCCACTTACCATGGGTATTTACATGGTTCGTTGATTATTCGGACAATAAAATTCCGAAAATCCGAAGAAGATTCAAAATCTGATGGTGGGACAACTTTAAAATTCCAAAAAGTCTCGCACCACAAAAAGTCCAGGAATGGTTAGATACCTAAAAACCCATTCCGTTACAGGCGCCTCCACAAACACCACCGGCACCACTACAAACACCGGAGCACACCCAGTTCCTCTCAAAGAAATCCCAGATGGCCTCAATGCTTGCAGCGACCAAAAATCCAGAAGAAATGCAAGCCATAATTCTGAAATTTGCACCGTCTTCATCAACACAAGGCTCTTCATCAAAAGAAGAAGAACCAGAGATTGATATTGAAGACAGACCGGTTTTTGGCAACAGTGGATTCTGAAAAAAGTTGCCAAAAGAATTCAAAATACCCAGAGTAGAGTTCAGACAAAATTTCGACAAAAGAAAGTACTCGAAAAAGCTACTTTAAAAAAAGCAAAAAGCAAAAGCAAAGATTCCAGCAATAATTCAAGAAAATGCCAAAAGGATGAATAGTCATTCTCCACTCGGATGAATAGTTATTCTCCACTTAGATGAATGGTTAGATTCATTTTTAATTACGAAAATGCCATGTGAAACTCCTATAAAAGGAGACTCCCTCTCCCTTAGTTACATAAGTCTTTTTCTTTTGCATTTTCTCTTTCTAAACATCAGATTTAGAGAGAAGTGAGAGCTCTTACTAAATTCCCCGTTAGTTTAGATTAATATTCCCCTCAAATACCCATATGATTCAGTTCATATGATTCATATCATATGACTCATATCATATGATCCAATATACCTTAGAAATGCCCAAGTATATCTCCTTGATAATATACTTTGTAAATTCAAATTTTTTAATACTTTAAATGAATATGATTATGGACAGTACTACCTCCTAATCTTTTAAAAACTTCATGCTTTTAAATTCTGCATTAAATACTTGGCCGGTTCAACCGCCTATTTAATTTAAATTCGTGCAGAACCTTTGATTTAAGGTTTCCATAACTGGAACCTTAAATTGTAAGTTAATCTTTATTTACTTTCTGCATATTTCAATTATCTTTTAATTTTTCAATCCCTTATATCCCGATTCCTTCCGTTTCTGTTATCCTCTGTAGACACGATTCCTCTTAAGAATCCAGCAGGGGATGAAAAAACAAATACCAAGAATATCCTCGCACAAAACAATTTCACCAATATCAGTTTGAACACCCTAGGAAAACAACTCGATAGGGTAGAAAAACACATAAAAACCAACAATTTAGTCGCCGTAGATTCCATAGGTACGACTAAGGATATGAATTTGAAAAGCCAAAGTCCTATATTTTAAACCCTTTCAGGTGTCCAAAGATGGCGTCAAGAATATCCAGCAAAACAAGTCTGAATTTATTCAGGCTATCCAGGATCAATTGAGTAGAATTGGGACATCTAACAGTTCTAACACAGAACACGTTATTCCGGATACTCCACAATATTCCTATAAAATCACTGCTCTAACACATGACTCCGACGACAGTGATTCTCCAAAACAAAAAACCTTTTATTAACCATTCGGATTGGCAACGATCAATACAACAAGTCCAACAACAACAGTTGTAGATTATTCCTGCTCCTGACCTAGGAATAGTCAAACCCCTAGCTCAATCCCGTTTCAATGCCTCTTCCATTTATGATTGGAACATAGATGGGATGACCGAATACAATATTCTCAGCTTTCTTCAACAAATGACCATGGCTGCAAATGCCTACAAAACTCAGAATGGCACGCAAGACAAGTCCATTACAGAACTGCTCATCGCAGGATTCTCTGGTCAATTGAAAGGTTGGTGGGATAATTATCTCGCTGATCAACAAAAAGATCATCTCTTTTGATTCCAATAATAGGAATTTAAAATTCCCTTTTCTAACAAAACCAAAAGCTAGTGACCTCAGTCTGATTAAAACTTATTCTTGTCATCTAGGCAAATTAAGGAATAGTTTTTTAGATCAAAATTTTGGGTCCCTTAGAAACCATGATACATGTTCCATCAAATTAATTGATTCCTTTGCATACAAAAAAATTTTGAAGCATAATTTACAGTATCAAAAATATTTTTCAAAACATTGCGTTAAAAAATATTTTTTGCAAATTGATTCCTGACATTTTTCTTTAAAATCTTTTAACCGCAATGTGTGGAGCCTCGCTCCAAAAGAGAAAAGAAGAGATACCTCCACCAATAAATACACTGTTGTTGCACCACAACAACAAACAAATTCCATGGCCCCCAAAAAATCCACAAAAGAAGAAAAGGAAAAATTCCCTACCAAATCCCCCACAAAAAAAACCCTGACGTGGTACGATGCAGTGATGAAAGAAGAAAATGAAAATGCCGCAGCATCTGTGCAAAAAACACCAGCACAGGAGATAACTGCCGAAAATCTTCTACAACTCGTGGCAAAATCCCCAGAATTACAACAAGCATTGATACTACTTCAAAATCCCAAACAAAAAGTTGCTCAAAGCCTAAGAGAGGAAAAAACCTCTCAAAATTATATAAAAATCGAGAAAGGAGAATCTTCAAAAACTCTTTGTCAAAAACAATTTTCAAAACTCCAACTTGAGAAAGAGGAGTCTTCAAAAACCCTTTCTCAAAAACAATTTTCAAAAAATCAACTTGTGGTACCACAAGTCCCCAAAAACCTGCTCTTAAATTATTCATAAAACCGTTTTTTCAAAATATTGTCACTCTTGAAAAAGGATTTTTTAATGAAGACGCTTTTTTAGCACTACAAAATTATTTTGGATAAAAATGGTTTTATAATTCATGGGATACTTTAAAACCCCCAGAGTTTTATAAAGCTATCCCTGAAATATCAGGATCAGCGACAATTAAAATTAATTTTCATAAGGATAACCCAGATCCCTCTTATTCAATTTGCAAAATACTCAGCATAATTGCTCCTATTGATTAGGGCAATGATCTGTCTCAACTCCTAAATTTTCCAGATACCCACAAAAATGAACCATTTTTTGATATTCCTTTTAATTACTGGGATTACCAACAAGTTTGGTTCAATTTTCATTCAAAATACCAAACAAAGCCACACTTGGCTTTTCCATTTTGATACCTCATGTAATCCATCACAATTTCCAACATGGTGAAATGCATGGTGGGAGCAATTCGGATCCACCCTAGAAATACAAAAACCAGAAGTCACTAAATCTTTCAGCCTCTTCAAATCCCAGTTTAAACCCTCTTAGGAAGAAAAAAGATTTATGCCCCTACACCTTTTTTCACACAAAATTCCACTTACCATGGGTATTTACATGGTTCGTTGATTATTCGGACAATAAAATTCCGAAAATCCGAAGAAGATTCAAAATCTGATGGTGGGACAACTTTAAAATTCCAAAAAGTCTCGCACCACGAAAAGTCCAGGAATGGTTAGATACCTAAAAACCCATTCTGTTACAGGCGCCTCCACAAACACCACCGGCACCACTACAAACACCGGAGCACACCCAGTTCCTCTCAAAGAAATCCCAGATGTCCTCAATGCTTGCAGCGACCAAAAATCCAGAAGAAATGCAAGCCATAATTCTTAAATTTGCACCGTCTTCATCAAAACAAGGCTCTTCATCAGAAGAAGAAGAACCAGAGATTGATATTGAAGACAGACCGGTTTTTGGCAACAGTGGATTCTGAAAAAAGTTGCCAAAAGAATTCAAAATACCCAAAGTAGAGTTCAGACAAAATTTCGACAAAAGAAAGTACTCGAAAAAAGCTACTTTAAAAAAAAGAAAAAAGCAAAAAGCAAAAGCAAAGATTCCAGCAATAATTCAAGAAAATGCCAAAAGGATGAATAGTCATTCTCCACTCGGATGAATAGTTATTCTCCACTTAGATGAATAGTTAGATTCATTTTTAATTACGAAAATGCCATGTGAAACTCCTATAAAAGGAGACTCCCTCTCCCTTAGTTACATAAGTCTTTTTCTTTTGCATTTTCTCTTTCTAAACATCAGATTTAGAGAGAAGTGAGAGCTCTTACTAAATTCCCCTTTAGTTTAGATTAATATTCCCCTCAAATACCCATATGATTCAGTTCATATGATTCATATCATATGACTCATATCATATGATCCAATATACCTTAGAAATGCCCAAGTATATCTCCTTGATAATATACTTTGTAAATTCAAATTTTTTAATAATTTAAATGAATATGATTATGGACGGTACTACCTTCTAATCTTTTAAAAACTTCATGCTTTTAAATTCTGCATTAAATACTTGGCCGGTTCAACCGCCTATTTAATTTAAATTTCTAGAACCTTTGATTTAAGGTTTCCATAATCGGAACCTTAAATTGTAAGTTAATCTTTATTTACTTTTCGCATATTTCAATTATCTTTTAATTTTTCAATCCCTTATATCCCGATTCCTTCCGTTTTCGTTATCCCCCGTAGACACGATTCCTCTTAAGAATCCGGCGGGGGATGAAAAAACAAATACCAAGAATATCCTCGCACAAAACAATTTCACCAATATCGGTTTGAACACCCTAGGAAAACAACTCGATAGGGTAGAAAAACACATAAAAACCAACAATTTAGTCGCCGTAGATTCCATAGGTATGACTAAGGATATGAATTTGAAAAGCCAAAGTCCTATCTTTAAACCCTTTCAGGTGTCCAAAGATGGCGTCAAGAATATCCAAGACAAAACAAGTCCGAATTTATTCGGGCTATCCAGATCAATTGAGTAGAATTGGGACATCTAACAGTTCTAACACGAACACGTTATTAGGATACTCCACAATATTCCTATAAAATCACTGCTCTAACACATGACTCCGACGACAGTGATTCTCCAAAACAAAAAACCTTTTGTTAACCATTCGGATTGGCAACGATCAATACAACAAGTCCAACAACAACAGTTGTAGATTATTCCTGCTCCTGACCTAGGAATAGTCAAACCCCTAGCTCAATCCCGTTTCAATGCCTCTTCCATTTATGATTGGAACATAGATGGGATGACCGAATACAATATTCTCAGCTTTCTTCAACAAATGACCATGGCTGCAAATGCCTACAAAACTCAGAATGGCACGCAAGACAAGTCCATTACAGAACTGCTCATCGCAGGATTCTCTGGTCAATTGAAAGGTTGGTGGGATAATTATCTCGCTGATCAACACAAAGATCATCTCTTTTGATTCCAATAATAGGAATTTAAAATTCCCTTTTCTAACAAAACCAAAAGCTAGAGACCTCAGTCTGATTAAAACTTATTCTTGTCATCTAGGCAAATTAAGGAATAGTTTTTTAGATCAAAATTTTGGGTCCCTTAGAAACCATGATACATGTTCCATCAAATTAATTGATTCCTTTGCATACAAAAAAGTTTTGAAGCATAATTTACAGTATCAAAAACATTTTTCAAAACATTGCATTAAAAAATATTTTCTGCAAATTGATTCCCGACATTTTTCTTTAAAATCTTTTAACCGCAATGTGTGGAGCCTCGCTCCAAAAGATAAAAGAAGAGATACCTCCACCAATAATACACCTGTTGTTGCACCACAACAACAAACAAATTCCATGGCCCCCAAAAAATCCACAAAGGAAGAAAAGGAAAAATTCCCTACCAAATCCCCCACAAAAAAAAACCCCGACGTGGTACGATGCGGTGATGAAAGAAGAAAATGAAAATGCCGCGACAAGATCGTGCAAAAACACCAAAGACAGGAGATAACTCGCCGAAAATCTTCTACAACTCGTGGCAAAATCCCCAGAATTACAACAGGAATTGATACTACTTCAAAATCCAAAACAAAAAGTTGCTCAAAGCCCAAGAGAGGAAAAAACCTCTCAAAATTATATAAAAATCGAGAAAGGAGAATCTTCAAAAACCCTTTCTCAAAAACAATTTTCAAAACTCCAACTTGAGAAAGAGGAGTCTTCAAAAACCCTTTCTCAAAAACAATTTTCAAAAAATCAACTTGTGGTACCACAAGTCCCCAAAAACCTGCTCTTAAATTATTCATAAAACCGTTTTTTCAAAATATTGTCACTCTTGAAAAAGGATTTTTTAATGAACACCCTTTTTTAGCACTACAAAATTATTTTGGATAAAAATGGTTTTACAATTCATGGGATACTTTAAAACCCCCATAGTTTTATAAAGCTATCCCTGAAATATCAGGATCAGCGACAATTAAAATTAATTTTCATAAGGATAACCCAGATCCCTCTTATTCAATTTGCAAAATACTCAGCATAATTGCTCCTATTGATTAGGGCAATGATCTGTCTCAACTCCTAAATTTTCCAGATACCCACAAAAATGAACCATTTTTTGATATTCCTTTTAATTACTGGGATTACCAACAAGTTTGGTTCAATTTTCATTCAAAATACCAAACAAAGCCACACTTGGCTTTTCCATTTTGATACCTCATGTAATCCATCACAATTTCCAACATGGTGAAATGCATGGTGGGAGCAATTCGGATCCACCCTAGAAATACAAAAACCGAAGTCACTAAATCTTTCACCTCTTCAAATCCAGCGGTTTAAACCCTCTTAGGAAGAAAAAAGATTTATGCCCCTACACCTTTTTTCACACAAAATTCCACTTACCATGGGTATTTACATGGTTCGTTGATTATTCGGACAATAAAATTCCGAAAATCCGAAGAAGATTCAAAATCTGATGGTGGGACAACTTTAAAATTCCAAAAAGTCTCGCACCACGAAAAGTCCAGGAATGGTTAGATACCTAAAAACCCATTCTGTTACAGGCGCCTCCACAAACACCACCGGCACCACTACAAACACCGGAGCACACCCAGTTCCTCTCAAAGAAATCCCAGATGTCCTCAATGCTTGCAGCGACCAAAAATCCAGAAGAAATGCAAGCCATAATTCTGAAATTTGCACCGTCTTCATCAAAACAAGGCTCTTCATCAAAAGAAGAAGAACCAGAGATTGATATTGAAGACAGACCGGTTTTTGGCAACAGTGGATTCTGAAAAAAGTTGCCAAAAGAATTCAAAATACCCAAAGTAGAGTTCAGACAAAATTTCGACAAAAGAAAGTACTCGAAAAAAGCTACTTTAAAAAAAAGAAAAAAGCAAAAAGCAAAAGCAAAGATTCCAGCAATAATTCAAGAAAATGCCAAAAGGATGAATAGTCATTCTCCACTCGGATGAATAGTTATTCTCCACTTAGATGAATAGTTAGATTCATTTTTAATTACGAAAATGCCATGTGAAACTCCTATAAAAGGAGACTCCCTCTCCCTTAGTTACATAAGTCTTTTTCTTTTGCATTTTCTCTTTCTAAACATCAGATTTAGAGAGAAGTGAGAGCTCTTACTAAATTCCCCTTTAGTTTAGATTAATATTCCCCTCAAATACCCATATGATTCAGTTCATATGATTCATATCATATGACTCATATCATATGATCCAATATACCTTAGAAATGCCCAAGTATATCTCCTTGATAATATACTTTGTAAATTCAAATTTTTTAATACTTTAAATGAATATGATTATGGACAGTACTACCTCCTAATCTTTTAAAAACTTCATGCTTTTAAATTCTGCATTAAATACTTGGCCGGTTCAACCGCCTATTTAATTTAAATTCGTGCAGAACCTTTGATTTAAGGTTTCCATAACTCGGAACCTTAAATTGTAAGTTAATCTTTATTTACTTTATGCATATTTCAATTATCTTTTAATTTTTCAATCCCTTATATCCCGATTCCTTCCGTTTCTGTTATCCCCTGTAGACACGATTCCTCTTAAGAATCCAGCAGGGGATGAAAAAACAAATACCAAGAATATCCTCGCACAAAACAATTTCACCAATATCAGTTTGAACACCCTAGGAAAACAACTCGATAGGGTAGAAAAACACATAAAAACCAACAATTTAGTCGTCGTAGATTCCATAGGTACGACTAAGGATATGAATTTGAAAAGCCAAAGTCCTATATTTTAAACCCTTTCGGGTGTCCAAAGATGGCGTCAAGAATATCCAAAGCAAAACAAGTCCGAATTTATTCGGGCTATCCAGGATCAATTGAGTAGAATTGGGACATCTAACAGTTCTAACACGAACACGTTATTAGGATACTCCACAATATTCCTATAAAATCACTGCTCTAACACATGACTCCGACGACAGTGATTCTCCAAAACAAAAAACCTTTTATTAACCATTCGGATTGGCAACGATCAATACAACAAGTCCAACAACAACAGTTGTAGATTATTCCTGCTCCTGACCTAGGAATAGTTAAACCCCTAGCTCAATCCCGTTTCAATGCCTCTTCCATTTATGATTGGAACATAGATGGGATGACCGAATACAATATTCTCGACTTTCTTCAACAAATGACCATGGCTGCAAATGCCTACAAAACTCAGAATGGCACGCAAGACAAGTCCATTACAGAACTGCTCATCGCAGGATTCTCTGGTCAATTGAAAGGTTGGTGGGATAATTATCTCGCTGATCAACAAAAAGATCATCTCTTTTGATTCCAATAATAGGAATTTAAAATTCCCTTTTCTAACAAAACCAAAAGCTAGTGACCTCAGTCTGATTAAAACTTATTCTTGTCATCTAGGCAAATTAAGGAATAGTTTTTTAGATCAAAATTTTGGGTCCCTTAGAAACCATGATACATGTTCCATCAAATTAATTGATTCCTTTGCATACAAAAAAATTTTGAAGAATAATTTACAGTATCAAAAATATTTTTCAAAACATTGCGTTAAAAAATATTTTTTGCAAATTGATTCCTGACATTTTTCTTTAAAATCTTTTAACCGCAATGTGTGGAGCCTCGCTCCAAAAGAGAAAAGAAGAGATACCTCCACCAATAAATACACCTGTTGTTGCACCACAACAACAAACAAATTCCATGGCCCCCAAAAAATCCACAAAAGAAGAACAGGAAAAATTCCCTACCAAATCCCCCACAAAAAAAACCCTGACGTGGTACGATGCAGTGATGAAAGAAGAAAATGAAAATGCCGCAGCATCTGTGCAAAAAACACCAAAGACAGAGATAACCGCCGAAAATCTTCTACAACTCGTGGCAAAATCCCCAGAATTACAACAAGCATTGATACTACTTCAAAATCCCAAACAAAAAGTTGCTCAAAGCCTAAGAGAGGAAAAAACCTCTCAAAATTATATAAAAATCGAGAAAGGAGAATCTTCAAAAACTCTTTGTCAAAAACAATTTTCAAAACTCCAACTTGAGAAAGAGGAGTCTTCAAAAACCCTTTCTAAAACAATTTTCAAAAAATCAACTTGTGGTACCACAAGTCCCCAAAAACTCGCTCTTAAATTATTCATAAAACCGTTTTTTCAAAATATTGTCACTCTTGAAAAAGGATTTTTTAATGAAGACGCTTTTTTAGCACTACAAAATTATTTTGGATAAAAATGGTTTTATAATTCATGGGATACTTTAAAACCCCCAGAGTTTTATAAAGCTATCCCTGAAATATCGAGGATCGACGACAATTAAAATTAATTTTCATAAGGATAACCCAGATCCCTCTTATTCAATTTGCAAAATACTCAGCATAATTGCTCCTATTGATTAGGGCAATGATCTGTCTCAACTCCTAAATTTTCCGATACCCACAAAAATGAACCATTTTTTGATATTCCTTTTAATTATCTGGGATTACCAACAAGTTTGGTTCAATTTTCATTCAAAATACCAAACAAAGCCACACTTGGCTTTTCCATTTTGATACCTCATGTAATCCATCACAATTTCCAACATGGTGAAATGCATGGTGGGAGCAATTCGGATCCACCCTAGAAATACAAAAACCGAAGTCACTAAATCTTTCACCTCTTCAAATCCCGGTTTAAACCCTCTTAGGAAGAAAAAAGATTTATGCCCCTACACCTTTTTTCACACAAAATTCCACTTACCATGGGTATTTACATGGTTCGTTGATTATTCGGACAATAAAATTCCGAAAATCCGAAGAAGATTCAAAATCTGATGGTGGGACAACTTTAAAATTCCAAAAAGTCTCGCACCACGAAAAGTCCAGGAATGGTTAGATACCTAAAAACCCATTCTGTTACTGTGCGCCTCCGCAAACACCACCCGGCACCACTACAAACACCGGAGCACACCCAGTTCCTCTCAAAGAAATCCCAGATGGCCTCAATGCTTGCAAGCGACCAAAAATCCGGAAGAAATGCAAGCCATAATTCTTAAATTTGCACCGTCTTCATCAAAACAAGGCTCTTAATCAGAAGAAGAAGAACCAGAGATTGATATTGAAGACAGACCGGTTTTTGGCAACAGTGGATTCAGAAAAAAGTTGCCAAAAGAATTCAAAATACCAAGAGTAGAGTTCAGACAAAATTTCGACAAAAGAAAGTACTCGAAAAAGCTACTTTAAAAAAAAGCAAAAAGCAAAAAGAAAAAGCAAAGATTCCAGCAATAATTCAAGAAAATGCCAAAAGGATGAATAGTCATTCTCCACTCGGATGAATAGTTATTCTCCACTTAGATGAATAGTTAGATTCATTTTTAATTACGAAAATGCCATGTGAAACTCCTATAAAAGGAGACTCCCTCTCCCTTAGTTACATAAGTCTTTTTCTTTTGCATTTTCTCTTTCTAAACATCAGATTTAGAGAGAAGTGAGAGCTCTTACTAAATTCCCCATTAGTTTAGATTAATATTCCCCTCAAATACCCATATGATTCAGTTCATATGATTCATATCATATGACTCATATCATATGATCCAATATACCTTAGAAATGCCCAAGTATATCTCCTTGATAATATACTTTGTAAATTCAAATTTTTTAATACTTTAAATGAATATGATTATGGACGGTACTACCTCCTAATCTTTTAAAAACCTCATGCTTTTAAATTCTGCATTAAATACTTGGCCGGTTCAACCGCCTATTTAATTTAAATTCCTGCAGAACCTTTGATTTAAGGTTTCCATAATCGGAACCTTAAATTGTAAGTTAATCTTTATTTACTTTCGCATATTTCAATTATCTTTTAATTTTTCAATCCCTTATATCCCGATTCCTTCCGTTTTCGTTATCCCTCGTAGACACGATTCCTCTTAGGAATCCAAATAGGGATGAAAAAACAAATACCAAGAATATCCTCGCACAAAACAATTTCACCAATATCAGTTTGAACACCCTAGGAAAACAACTCGATAGGGTAGAAAAACACATAAAAACCAACAATTTAGTCGCCGTAGATTCCATAGGTACGACTAAGGATATGAATTTGAAAAGCCAAAGTCCTATCTTTAAACCCTTTCAGGTGTCCAAAGATGGCGTCAAGAATATCCAGCAAAACAAGTCTGAATTTATTCAGGCTATCCAGGATCAATTGAGTAGAATTGGGACATCTAACAGTTCTAACACAGAACACGTTATTCCGGATACTCCACAATATTCCTATAAAATCACTGCTCTAACACATGACTCCGACGACAGTGATTCTCCAAAACAAAAAACCTTTTGTTAACCATTCGGATTGGCAACGATCAATACAACAAGTCCAACAACAACAAGAGTTGTAGATTATTCCTGCTCCTGACCTAGGAATAGTCAAACCCCTAGCTCAATCCCGTTTCAATGCCTCTTCCATTTATGATTGGAACATAGATGGGATGACCGAATACAATATTCTCAGCTTTCTTCAACAAATGACCATGGCTGCAAATGCCTAAAAAACTCAGACTGGCACGCAAGACAAGTCCATTACAGAACTGCTCATCGCAGATTCTCTCGGTCAATTGAAAGGTTGGTGGGATAATTATCTCGCTGATCAACAAAAAGATCATCTCTTTTGATTCCAATAATAGGAATTTAAAATTCCCTTTTCTAACAAAACCAAAAGCTAGAGACCTCAGTCTGATTAAAACTTATTCTTGTCATCTAGGCAAATTAAGGAATAGTTTTTTAGATCAAAATTTTGGGTCCCTTAGAAACCATGATACATGTTCCATCAAATTAATTGATTCCTTTGCATACAAAAAAATTTTGAAGCATAATTTACAGTATGAAAAACATTTTTCAAAACATTGCATTAAAAAATATTTTCTGCAAATTGATTCCTGACATTTTTCTGTAAAATCTTTTAACCGCAATGTGTGGAGCCTCTCTCCAAAAGAGAAAAGAAGAGATACCTCCACCAATAAATACACCTGTTGTTGCACCACAACAACAAACAAATTCCATGGCCCCCAAAAAATCCACAAAAGAAGAAAAGGAAAAATTCCCACCAAATCCCCCACAAAAAAACCCCCGACGTGGTACGATGCACCGATGAAAGAAGAAAATGAAAATGCCGCGACATCGTGCAAAAAACACCAAAGACAGGAGATAACCGCCGAAAATCTTCTACAACTCGTGGCAAAATCCCCGAATTACAACAGGCATTGATAGTACTTCAAAATCCCAAACAAAAAGTTGCTCAAAGCCCAAGAGAGGAAAAAACCTCTCAAAATTATATAAAAATCGAGAAAGGAGAATCTTCAAAAACCCTTTGTCAAAAACAATTTTCAAAACTCCAACTTGAGAAAGAGGAGTCTTCAAAAACCCTTTCTCAAAAACAATTTTCAAAAAATCAACTTGTGGTACCACAAGTCCCCAAAAACCTGCTCTTAAATTATTCATAAAACCGTTTTTTCAAAATATTGTCACTCTTGAAAAAGGATTTTTTAATGAAGACCCTTTTTTAGCACTACAAAATTATTTTGGATAAAAATGGTTTTATAATTCATGGGATACTTTAAAACCCCCAGAGTTTTATAAAGCTATCCCTGAAATATCAGGATCAGCGACAATTAAAATTAATTTTCATAAGGATAACCCAGATCCCTCTTATTCAATTTGCAAAATACTCAGCATAATTGCTCCTATTGATTAGGGCAATGATCTGTCTCAACTCCTAAATTTTCCAGATACCCACAAAAATGAACCATTTTTTGATATTCCTTTTAATTACTGGGATTACCAACAAGTTTGGTTCAATTTTCATTCAAAATACCAAACAAAGCCACACTTGGCTTTTCCATTTTGATACCTCATGTAATCCATCACAATTTCCAACATGGTGAAATTCATGGTGGGAGCAATTCGGATCCACCCTAGAAATACAAAAACCAGAAGTCACTAAATCTTTCAGCCTCTTCAAATCCCAGTTTAAACCCTCTAAGGAAGAAAAAAGATTTATGCCCCTACACCTTTTTTCACACAAAATTCCACTTACCATGGGTATTTACATGGTTCGTTGATTATTCGGACAATAAAATTCCGAAAATCCGAAGAAGATTCAAAATCTGATGGTGGGACAACTTTAAAATTCCAAAAAGTCTCACACCACGAAAAGTCCAGGAATGGTTAGATACCTAAAAACCCATTCCGTTACAGGCGCCTCCACAAACACCACCGGCACCACTACAAACACCGGAGCACACCCAGTTCCTCTCAAAGAAATCCCAGATGGCCTCAATGCTTGCAGCGACCAAAAATCCAGAAGAAATGCAAGCCATAATTCTTAAATTTGCACCGTCTTCATCAAAACAAGGCTCTTCATCAGAAGAAGAAGAACCAGAGATTGATATTGAAGACAGACCAGTTTTTGGCAACAGTGGATTCTGAAAAAAGTTGCCAAAAGAATTCAAAATACCCAGAGTAGAGTTCAGACAAAATTTCGACAAAAGAAAGTACTCAAAAAAAGCTACTTTAAAAAAAAGAAAAAAGCAAAAAGCAAAAGCAAAGATTCCAGCAATAATTCAAGAAAATGCCAAAAGGATGAATAGTCATTCTCCACTCGGATGAATAGTTATTCTCCACTTAGATGAATAGTTAGATTCATTTTTAATTACGAAAATGCCATGTGAAACTCCTATAAAAGGAGACTCCCTCTCCCTTAGTTACATAAGTCTTTTTCTTTTGCATTTTCTCTTTCTAAACATCAGATTTAGAGAGAAGTGAGAGCTCTTACTAAATTCCCCTTTAGTTTAGATTAATATTCCCCTCAAATACCCATATGATTCAGTTCATATGATTCATATCATATGACTCATATCATATGATCCAATATACCTTAGAAATGCCCAAGTATATCTCCTTGATAATATACTTTGTAAATTCAAATTTTTTAATACTTTAAATGAATATGATTATGGACAAGTACTACCTCCTAATCTTTTAAAAACTTCATGCTTTTAAATTTCGCATTAAATACTTGGCCGGTTCAACCGCCTATTTAATTTAAATTCGTAGAACCTTTGATTTAAGGTTTCCATAACTGGAACCTTAAATTGTAAGTTAATCTTTATTTACTTTATGCATATTTCAATTATCTTTTAATTTTTCAATCCCTTATATCCCGATTCCTTCCGTTTCTGTTATCCCCTGTAGACACGATTCCTCTTAAGAATCCAGCAGGGGATGAAAAAACAAATACCAAGAATATCCTCGCACAAAACAATTTCACCAATATCAGTTTGAACACCCTAGGAAAACAACTCGATAGGGTAGAAAAACACATAAAAACCAACAATTTAGTCGTCGTAGATTCCATAGGTACGACTAAGGATATGAATTTGAAAAGCCAAAGTCCTATATTTTAAACCCTTTCAGGTGTCCAAAGATGGCGTCAAGAATATCCAGCAAAACAAGTCTGAATTTATTCAGGCTATCCAGGATCAATTGAGTAGAATTGGGACATCTAACAGTTCTAACACAGAACACGTTATTCCGGATACTCCACAATATTCCTATAAAATCACTGCTCTAACACATGACTCCGACGACAGTGATTCTGCAAAACAAAAAACCTTTTATTAACCATTCGGATTGGCAACGATCAATACAACAAGTCCAACAACAACAGTTGTAGATTATTCTCGCTCCCGACCTAGGAATAGTCAAACCCCTAGCTCAATCCCGTTTCAATGCCTCTTCCATTTATGATTGGAACATAGATGGGATGACCGAATACAATATTCTCAAAGCTTTCTTCAACAAATGACCATGGCTGCAAATGCCTACAAAACTCGAATGGCACGCAAGACAAGTCCATTACAGAACTGCTCATCGCAGGATTCTCTGGTCAATTGAAAGGTTGGTGGGATAATTATCTCGCTGATCAACAAAAAGATCATCTCTTTTGATTCCAATAATAGGAATTTAAAATTCCCTTTTCTAACAAAACCAAAAGCTAGTGACCTCAGTCTGATTAAAACTTATTCTTGTCATCTAGGCAAATTAAGGAATAGTTTTTTAGATCAAAATTTTGGGTCCCTTAGAAACCATGATACATGTTCCATCAAATTAATTGATTCCTTTGCATACAAAAAAATTTTGAAGCATAATTTACAGTATCAAAAACATTTTTCAAAACATTGCGTTAAAAAATATTTTTTGCAAATTGATTCCTGACATTTTTCTTTAAAATCTTTTAACCGTAATGTGTGGAGCCTCGCTCCAAAAGAGAAAAGAAGAGATACCTCCACCAATAAATACACCTGTTGTTGCACCACAACAACAAACAAATTCCATGGCCCCCAAAAAATCCACAAAAGAAGAAATGGAAAAATTCCCTACCAAATCCCCCACAAAAAAAACCCTGACGTGGTACGATGCAGTGATGAAAGAAGAAAATGAAAATGCCGCAGCATCTGTGCAAAAAACACCAGCACAGGAGATAACTGCCGAAAATCTTCTACAACTCGTGGCAAAATCCCCAGAATTACAACAAGCATTGATACTACTTCAAAATCCCAAACAAAAAGTTGCTCAAAGCCTAAGAGAGGAAAAAACCTCTCAAAATTATATAAAAATCGAGAAAGGAGAATCTTCAAAAACCCTTTGTCAAAAACAATTTTCAAAACTCCAACTTGAGAAAGAGGAGTCTTCAAAAACCCTTTCTCAAAAACAATTTTCAAAAAATCAACTTGTGGTACCACAAGTCCCCAAAAACCTGCTCTTAAATTATTCATAAAACCGTTTTTTCAAAATATTGTCACTCTTGAAAAAGGATTTTTTAATGAAGACGCTTTTTTAGCACTACAAAATTATTTTGGATAAAAATGGTTTTATAATTCATGGGATACTTTAAAACCCCCGAGTTTTATAAAGCTATCCCGAAATATCGAGATCGCCGACAATTAAAATTAATTTTCATAAGGATAACCCGATCCCTCTTATTCAATTTGCAAAATACTCTCAAGCATAATTGCTCCTATTGATTAGGGCAATGATCTGCTCTCAACTCCTAAATTTTCCAGATACCCACAAAAATGAACCATTTTTTGATATTCCTTTTAATTATCGGGATTACCAACAAGTTTGGTTCAATTTTCATTCAAAATACCAAACAAAGCCACACTTGGCTTTTCCATTTTGATACCTCATGTAATCCATCACAATTTCCAACATGGTGAAATGCATGGTGGGAGCAATTCGGATCCACCCTAGAAATACAAAAACCAGAAGTCACTAAATCTTTCACCTCTTCAAATCCCGAGTTTAAACCCTCTTAGGAAGAAAAAGATTTATGCCCCTACACCTTTTTTCACACAAAATTCCACTTACCATGGGTATTTACATGGTTCGTTGATTATTCGGACAATAAAATTCCGAAAATCCGAAGAAGATTCAAAATCTGATGGTGGGACAACTTTAAAATTCCAAAAAGTCTCGCACAACGAAAAGTCCAGGAATGGTTAGATACCTAAAAACCCATTCTGTTACAGGCGCCTCCACAAACACCACCGGCACCACTACAAACACCGGAGCACACCCAGTTCCTCTCAAAGAAATCCCAGATGGCCTCAATGCTTGCAGCGACCAAAAATCCAGAAGAAATGCAAGCCATAATTCTTAAATTTGCACCGTCTTCATCAAAACAAGGCTCTTAATCAGAAGAAGAAGAACCAGAGATTGATATTGAAGACAGACCGGTTTTTGGCAACAGTGGATTCTGAAAAAAGTTGCCAAAAGAATTCAAAATACCTAGAGTAGAGTTCAGACAAAATTTCGACAAAAGAAAGTACTCGAAAAAGCTACTTTAAAAAAAAGCAAAAAGCAAAAAGAAGAAGCAAAGATTCCAGCAATAATTCAAGAAAATGCCAAAAGGATGAATTGTCATTCTCCACTCGGATGAATAGTTATTCTCCACTTAGATGAATAGTTAGATTCATTTTTAATTACGAAAATGCCATGTGAAACTCCTATAAAAGGAGACTCCCTCTCCCTTAGTTACATAAGTCTTTTTCTTTTGCATTTTCTCTTTCTAAACATCAGATTTAGAGAGAAGTGAGAGCTCTTACTAAATTCCCCATTAGTTTAGATTAATATTCCCCTCAAATACCCATATGATTCAGTTCATATGATTCATATCATATGACTCATATCATATGATCCAATATACCTTAGAAATGCCCAAGTATATCTCCTTGATAATATACTTTGTAAATTCAAATTTTTTAATACTTTAAATGAATATGATTATGGACGGTACTACCTCCTAATCTTTTAAAAACTTCATGCTTTTAAATTTCGCATTAAATACTTGGTTGGTTCAACCGCCTATTTAATTTAAATTCTGTAGAACCTTTGATTTAAGGTTTCCATAATCGGAACCTTAAATTGTAAGTTAATCTTTATTTACTTTTCGCATATTTCAATTATCTTTTAATTTTTCAATCCCTTATATCCCGATTCCTTCCGTTTTCGTTATCCCCCGTAGACACGATTCCTCTTAAGAATCCAAAGCAGGGGATGAAAAAACAAATACCAAGAATATCCTCGCACAAAAAAATTTCACCAATATCAGTTTGAACACCCTAGGAAAACAACTCGATAGGGTAGAAAAACACATAAAAACCAACAATTTAGTCGCCGTAGATTCCATAGGTACGACTAAGGATATGAATTTGAAAAGCCAAAGTCCTATCTTTAAACCCTTTCAGGTGTCCAAAGATGGCGTCAAGAATATCCAAAGCAAAACAAGTCCGAATTTATTCAAAGCTATCCAGGATCAATTGAGTAGAATTGGGACATCTAACGCTTCTAACACGAACACGTTATTCCGGATACTCCACAATATTCCTATAAAATCACTGCTCTAACACATGACTCCGACGACAGTGATTCTCCAAAACAAAAAACCTTTTGTTAACCATTCGGATTGGCAACGATCAATACAACAAGTCCAACAACAACAGTTGTAGATTATTCCTGCTCCTGACCTAGGAATAGTCAAACCCCAGCTCAATCCCGTTTCAATGCCTCTTCCATTTATGATTGGAACATAGATGGGATGACCGAATACAATATTCTCGGCTTTCTTCAACAAATGACCATGGCTGCAAATGCCTACAAAACTCGGATCGGCACGCAAGACAAGTCCATTACGAATCGCTCATCGCAGGATTCTCTCGGTCAATTGAAAGGTTGGTGGGATAATTATCTCGCCGATCAACAAAAAGATCATCTCTTTTGATTCCAATAATAGGAATTTAAAATTCCCTTTTCTAACAAAACCAAAAGCTAGAGACCTCAGTCTGATTAAAACTTATTCTTGTCATCTAGGCAAATTAAGGAATAGTTTTTTAGATCAAAATTTTGGGTCCCTTAGAAACCATGATACATGTTCCATCAAATTAATTGATTCCTTTGCATACAAAAAAATTTTGAAGCATAATTTACAGTATCAAAAACATTTTTCAAAACATTGCATTAAAAAATATTTTCTGCAAATTGATTCCTGACATTTTTCTGTAAAATCTTTTAACCGCAATGTGTGGAGCCTCTCTCCAAAAGAGAAAAGAAGAGATACCTCCACCAATAAATACACCTGTTGTTGCACCACAACAACAAACAAATTCCATGGCCCCCAAAAAATCCACAAAAGAAGAAAAGGAAAAATTCCCTACCAAATCCCCCACAAAAAAACCCCTGACGTGGTACGATGCACTGATGAAAGAAGAAAATGAAAATGCCGCAGCATCTGTGCAAAAAACACCAGCACAGGAGATAACTGCCGAAAATCTTCTACAACTCGTGGCAAAATCCCCAGAATTACAACAGGCATTGATAGTACTTCAAAATCCCAAAAAAAAAGTTGCTCAAAGCCCAAGAGAGGAAAAAACCTCTCAAAATTATATAAAAATCGAGAAAGGAGAATCTTCAAAAACCCTTTCTCAAAAACAATTTTCAAAACTCCAACTTGAGAAAGAGGAGTCTTCAAAAACGCTTTCTCAAAAACAATTTTCAAAAAATCAACTTGTGGTACCACAAGTCCCCAAAAACCTGCTCTTAAATTATTCATAAAACCGTTTTTTCAAAATATTGTCACTCTTGAAAAAGGATTTTTTAATGAAGACCCTTTTTTAGCACTACAAAATTATTTTGGATAAAAATGGTTTTATAATTCATGGGATACTTTAAAACCCCCAGAGTTTTATAAAGCTATCCCTGAAATATCAGGATCAGCGACAATTAAAATTAATTTTCATAAGGATAACCCAGATCCCTCTTATTCAATTTGCAAAATACTCAAAGCATAATTGCTCCTATTGATTAGGGCAATGATCTGTCTCAACTCCTAAATTTTCCAGATACCCACAAAAATGAACCATTTTTTGATATTCCTTTTAATTACTGGGATTACCAACAAGTTTGGTTCAATTTTCATTCAAAATACCAAACAAAGCCACACTTGGCTTTTCCATTTTGATACCTCATGTAATCCATCACAATTTCCAACATGGTGAAATTCATGGTGGGAGCAATTCGGATCCACCCTAGAAATACAAAAACCAGAAGTCACTAAATCTTTCAGCCTCTTCAAATCCCAGTTTAAACCCTCTAAGGAAGAAAAAAGATTTATGCCCCTACACCTTTTTTCACACAAAATTCCACTTACCATGGATATTTACATGGTTCGTTGATTATTCGGACAATAAAATTCCGAAAATCCGAAGAAGATTCAAAATCTGATGGTGGGACAACTTTAAAATTCCAAAAAGTCTCGCACCACGAAAAGTCCAGGAATGGTTAGATACCTAAAAACCCATTCCGTTACAGTGCGCCTCCACAAACACCACCGGCACCACTACAAACACCGGAGCACACCCGGTTCCTCTCAAAGAAATCCCGGATGGCCTCAATGCTTGCGGCGACCAAAAATCCGGAAGAAATGCAAGCCATAATTCTTAAATTTGCACCGTCTTCATCAAAACAAGGCTCTTCATCGAAGAAGAAGAACCAGAGATTGATATTGAAGACAGGACCGTTTTTGGCAACAAGGATTCGAAAAAAGTTGCCAAAAGAATTCAAAATACCCGAGTAGAGTTCGGACAAAATTTCGACAAAAGAAAGTACTCGAAAAAAGCTACTTTAAAAAAAAGAAAAAGCAAAAAGCAAAAGCAAAGATTCCAAAGCAATAATTCAAGAAAATGCCAAAAGGATGAATAGTCATTCTCCACTCGGATGAATAGTTATTCTCCACTTAGATGAATAGTTAGATTCATTTTTAATTACGAAAATGCCATGTGAAACTCCTATAAAAGGAGACTCCCTCTCCCTTAGTTACATAAGTCTTTTTCTTTTGCATTTTCTCTTTCTAAACATCGATTTAGAGAGAAGTGAGAGCTCTTACTAAATTCCCCTTTAGTTTAGATTAATATTCCCCTCAAATACCCATATGATTCAGTTCATATGATTCATATCATATGACTCATATCATATGATCCAATATACCTTAGAAATGCCCAAGTATATCTCCTTGATAATATACTTTGTAAATTCAAATTTTTTAATACTTTAAATGAATATGATTATGGACAGTACTACCTCCTAATCTTTTAAAAACTTCATGCTTTTAAATTCTGCATTAAATACTTGGCCGGTTCAACCGCCTATTTAATTTAAATTCGTGCAGAACCTTTGATTTAAGGTTTCCATAACTGGAACCTTAAATTGTAAGTTAATCTTTATTTACTTTATGCATATTTCAATTATCTTTTAATTTTTCAATCCCTTATATCCCGATTCCTTCCGTTTCTGTTATCCCCTGTAGACACGATTCCTCTTAAGAATCCAAATAGGGGATGAAAAAACAAATACCAAGAATATCCCCGCACAAAACAATTTCACCAATATCAGTTTGAACACCCTAGGAAAACAACTCGATAGGGTAGAAAAACACATAAAAACCAACAATTTAGTCGCCGTAGATTCCATAGGTACGACTAAGGATATGAATTTGAAAAGCCAAAGTCCTATATTTTAAACCCTTTCAGGTGTCCAAAGATGGCGTCAAGAATATCCAGCAAAACAAGTCCGAATTTATTCAAAGCTATCCAGATCAATTGAGTAGAATTGGGACATCTAACGGTTCTAACACGAACACGTTATTAGGATACTCCACAATATTCCTATAAAATCACCGCTCTAACACATGACTCGACGACGGTGATTACGCAAAACAAAAAACCTTTTATTAACCATTCGGATTGGCAACGATCAATACAACAAGTCCAACAACAACAAGGTTGTAGATTATTCCTCGCTCCCGACCTAGGAATAGTCAAACCCCTAGCTCAATCCCGTTTCAATGCCTCTTCCATTTATGATTGGAACATAGATGGGATGACCGAATACAATATTCTCAGCTTTCTTCAACAAATGACCATGGCTGCAAATGCCTACAAAACTCGAATGGCACGCAAGACAAGTCCATTACGAATCGCTCATCGCAGGATTCTCTCCGGTCAATTGAAAGGTTGGTGGGATAATTATCTCGCCGATCAACAAAAAGATCATCTCTTTTGATTCCAATAATAGGAATTTAAAATTCCCTTTTCTAACAAAACCAAAAGCTAGTGACCTCGATACCGATTAAAACTTATTCTTGTCATCTAGGCAAATTAAGGAATAGTTTTTTAGATCAAAATTTTGGGTCCCTTAGAAACCATGATACATGTTCCATCAAATTAATTGATTCCTTTGCATACAAAAAAATTTTGAAGCATAATTTACAGTATCAAAAACATTTTTCAAAACATTGCGTTAAAAAATATTTTTTGCAAATTGATTCCGACATTTTTCTTTAAAATCTTTTAACCGCAATGTGTGGAGCCTCGCTCCAAAAGAGAAAAGAAGAGATACCTCCACCAATAAATACACCGTTGTTGCACCACAACAACAAACAAATTCCATGGCCCCCAAAAAATCCACAAAAGAAGAAATGGAAAAATTCCCTACCAAATCCCCCACAAAAAAACCCCGACGTGGTACGATGCGGTGATGAAAGAAGAAAATGAAAATGCCGCAAACATCGTGCAAAAAACACCAAAGACAGAGATAAAGCGCCGAAAATCTTCTACAACTCGTGGCAAAATCCCCAGAATTACAACAAGCATTGATACTACTTCAAAATCCCAAACAAAAAGTTGCTCAAAGCCTAAGAGAGGAAAAAACCTCTCAAAATTATATAAAAATCGAGAAAGGAGAATCTTCAAAAACCCTTTGTCAAAAACAATTTTCAAAACTCCAACTTGAGAAAGAGGAGTCTTCAAAAACCCTTTCTCAAAAACAATTTTCAAAAAATCAACTTGTGGTACCACAAGTCCCCAAAAACCTGCTCTTAAATTATTCATAAAACCGTTTTTTCAAAATATTGTCACTCTTGAAAAAGGATTTTTTAATGAAGACGCTTTTTTAGCACTACAAAATTATTTTGGATAAAAATGGTTTTATAATTCATGGGATACTTTAAAACCCCCAGAGTTTTATAAAGCTATCCCTGAAATATCAGGATCAGCGACAATTAAAATTAATTTTCATAAGGATAACCCAGATCCCTCTTATTCAATTTGCAAAATACTCAGCATAATTGCTCCTATTGATTAGGGCAATGATCTGTCTCAACTCCTAAATTTTCCGATACCCACAAAAATGAACCATTTTTTGATATTCCTTTTAATTATCGGGATTACCAACAAGTTTGGTTCAATTTTCATTCAAAATACCAAACAAAGCCACACTTGGCTTTTCCATTTTGATACCTCATGTAATCCATCACAATTTCCAACATGGTGAAATGCATGGTGGGAGCAATTCGGATCCACCCTAGAAATACAAAAACCAGAAGTCACTAAATCTTTCAGCCTCTTCAAATCCCAGTTTAAACCCTCTTAGGAAGAAAAAAGATTTATGCCCCTACACCTTTTTTCACACAAAATTCCACTTACCATGGGTATTTACATGGTTCGTTGATTATTCGGACAATAAAATTCCGAAAATCCGAAGAAGATTCAAAATCTGATGGTGGGACAACTTTAAAATTCCAAAAAGTCTCGCACCACGAAAAGTCCAGGAATGGTTAGATACCTAAAAACCCATTCTGTTACAGGCGCCTCCACAAACACCACCGGCACCACTACAAACACCGGAGCACACCCAGTTCCTCTCAAAGAAATCCCAGATGGCCTCAATGCTTGCAGCGACCAAAAATCCAGAAGAAATGCAAGCCATAATTCTTAAATTTGCACCGTCTTCATCAAAACAAGGCTCTTAATCAGAAGAAGAAGAACCAGAGATTGATATTGAAGACAGACCGGTTTTTGGCAACAGTGGATTCAGAAAAAAGTTGCCAAAAGAATTCAAAATACCAAGAGTAGAGTTCAGACAAAATTTCGACAAAAGAAAGTACTCGAAAAAGCTACTTTAAAAAAAAGCAAAAAGCAAAAAGAAAAAGCAAAGATTCCAGCAATAATTCAAGAAAATGCCAAAAGGATGAATAGTCATTCTCCACTCGGATGAATAGTTATTCTCCACTTAGATGAATAGTTAGATTCATTTTTAATTACGAAAATGCCATGTGAAACTCCTATAAAAGGAGACTCCCTCTCCCTTAGTTACATAAGTCTTTTTCTTTTGCATTTTCTCTTTCTAAACATCAGATTTAGAGAGAAGTGAGAGCTCTTACTAAATTCCCCATTAGTTTAGATTAATATTCCCCTCAAATACCCATATGATTCAGTTCATATGATTCATATCATATGACTCATATCATATGATCCAATATACCTTAGAAATGCCCAAGTATATCTCCTTGATAATATACTTTGTAAATTCAAATTTTTTAATACTTTAAATGAATATGATTATGGACGGTACTACCTCCTAATCTTTTAAAAACCTCATGCTTTTAAATTCTGCATTAAATACTTGGCCGGTTCAACCGCCTATTTAATTTAAATTCCTGCAGAACCTTTGATTTAAGGTTTCCATAACTGGAACCTTAAATTGTAAGTTAATCTTTATTTACTTTCTGCATATTTCAATTATCTTTTAATTTTTCAATCCCTTATATCCCGATTCCTTCCGTTTCTGTTATCCCCTGTAGACACGATTCCTCTTAGGAATCCAGCAGGGGATGAAAAAACAAATACCAAGAATATCCTCGCACAAAAAAATTTCACCAATATCAGTTTGAACACCCTAGGAAAACAACTCGATAGGGTAGAAAAACACATAAAAACCAACAATTTAGTCGCCGTAGATTCCATAGGTACGACTAAGGATATGAATTTGAAAAGCCAAAGTCCTATCTTTAAACCCTTTCGGTGTCCAAAGATGGCGTCAAGAATATCCAAAGCAAAACAAGTCCGAATTTATTCAAAGCTATCCAGATCAATTGAGTAGAATTGGGACATCTAACAGTTCTAACACAGAACACGTTATTCCGGATACTCCACAATATTCCTATAAAATCACTGCTCTAACACATGACTCCGACGACAGTGATTCTCCAAAACAAAAAACCTTTTGTTAACCATTCGGATTGGCAACGATCAATACAACAAGTCCAACAACAACAAGTTGTAGATTATTCTGCTCCCGACCTAGGAATAGTCAAACCCCTAGCTCAATCCCGTTTCAATGCCTCTTCCATTTATGATTGGAACATAGATGGGATGACCGAATACAATATTCTCAGCTTTCTTCAACAAATGACCATGGCTGCAAATGCCTACAAAACTCGATCGGCACGCAAGACAAGTCCATTACGTAATCGCTCATCGCAGGATTCTCTGGTCAATTGAAAGGTTGGTGGGATAATTATCTCGCTGATCAACAAAAAGATCATCTCTTTTGATTCCAATAATAGGAATTTAAAATTCCCTTTTCTAACAAAACCAAAAGCTAGAGACCTCAGTCTGATTAAAACTTATTCTTGTCATCTAGGCAAATTAAGGAATAGTTTTTTAGATCAAAATTTTGGGTCCCTTAGAAACCATGATACATGTTCCATCAAATTAATTGATTCCTTTGCATACAAAAAAATTTTGAAGCATAATTTACAGTATCAAAAACATTTTTCAAAACATTGCATTAAAAAATATTTTCTGCAAATTGATTCCTGACATTTTTCTGTAAAATCTTTTAACCGCAATGTGTGGAGCCTCTCTCCAAAAGAGAAAAGAAGAGATACCTCCACCAATAAATACACCTGTTGTTGCACCACAACAACAAACAAATTCCATGGCCCCCAAAAAATCCACAAAAGAAGAAAAGGAAAAATTCCCTACCAAATCCCCCACAAAAAAACCCCTGACGTGGTACGATGCACTGATGAAAGAAGAAAATGAAAATGCCGCAAAGATCGTGCAAAAACACCAAAGACAGGAGATAACTGCCGAAAATCTTCTACAACTCGTGGCAAAATCCCCAGAATTACAACAGGCATTGATAGTACTTCAAAATCCCAAACAAAAAGTTGCTCAAAGCCCAAGAGAGGAAAAAACCTCTCAAAATTATATAAAAATCGAGAAAGGAGAATCTTCAAAAACCCTTTGTCAAAAACAATTTTCAAAACTCCAACTTGAGAAAGAGGAGTCTTCAAAAACCCTTTCTCAAAAACAATTTTCAAAAAATCAACTTGTGGTACCACAAGTCCCCAAAAACCTGCTCTTAAATTATTCATAAAACCGTTTTTTCAAAATATTGTCACTCTTGAAAAAGGATTTTTTAATGAAGACCCTTTTTTAGCACTACAAAATTATTTTGGATAAAAATGGTTTTATAATTCATGGGATACTTTAAAACCCCCAGAGTTTTATAAAGCTATCCCTGAAATATCAGGATCAGCGACAATTAAAATTAATTTTCATAAGGATAACCCAGATCCCTCTTATTCAATTTGCAAAATACTCAGCATAATTGCTCCTATTGATTAGGGCAATGATCTGTCTCAACTCCTAAATTTTCCAGATACCCACAAAAATGAACCATTTTTTGATATTCCTTTTAATTACTGGGATTACCAACAAGTTTGGTTCAATTTTTATTCAAAATACCAAACAAAGCCACACTTGGCTTTTCCATTTTGATACCTCATGTAATCCATCACAATTTCCAACATGGTGAAATTCATGGTGGGAGCAATTCGGATCCACCCTAGAAATACAAAAACCAGAAGTCACTAAATCTTTCAGCCTCTTCAAATCCCAGTTTAAACCCTCTAAGGAAGAAAAAAGATTTATGCCCCTACACCTTTTTTCACACAAAATTCCACTTACCATGGGTATTTACATGGTTCGTTGATTATTCGGACAATAAAATTCCGAAAATCCGAAGAAGATTCAAAATCTGATGGTGGGACAACTTTAAAATTCCAAAAAGTCTCGCACCACGAAAAGTCCAGGAATGGTTAGATACCTAAAAACCCATTCCGTTACAGGCGCCTCCACAAACACCACCGGCACCACTACAAACACCGGAGCACACCCAGTTCCTCTCAAAGAAATCCCAGATGGCCTCAATGCTTGCAGCGACCAAAAATCCAGAAGAAATGCAAGCCATAATTCTTAAATTTGCACCGTCTTCATCAAAACAAGGCTCTTCATCAGAAGAAGAAGAACCAGAGATTGATATTGAAGACGAGACAGCTTTTTGGCAACAAAGTGGATTCTGAAAAAAGTTGCCAAAAGAATTCAAAATACCCAGAGTAGAGTTCAGACAAAATTTCGACAAAAGAAAGTACTCGAAAAAAGCTACTTTAAAAAAAAGAAAAAAGCAAAAAGCAAAAGCAAAGATTCCAGCAATAATTCAAGAAAATGCCAAAAGGATGAATAGTCATTCTCCACTCGGATGAATAGTTATTCTCCACTTAGATGAATAGTTAGATTCATTTTTAATTACGAAAATGCCATGTGAAACTCCTATAAAAGGAGACTCCCTCTCCCTTAGTTACATAAGTCTTTTTCTTTTGCATTTTCTCTTTCTAAACATCAGATTTAGAGAGAAGTGAGAGCTCTTACTAAATTCCCCTTTAGTTTAGATTAATATTCCCCTCAAATACCCATATGATTCAGTTCATATGATTCATATCATATGACTCATATCATATGATCCAATATACCTTAGAAATGCCCAAGTATATCTCCTTGATAATATACTTTGTAAATTCAAATTTTTTAATACTTTAAATGAATATGATTATGGACAGTACTACCTCCTAATCTTTTAAAAACTTCATGCTTTTAAATTCTGCATTAAATACTTGGCCGGTTCAACCGCCTATTTAATTTAAATTCGTGCAGAACCTTTGATTTAAGGTTTCCATAACTGGAACCTTAAATTGTAAGTTAATCTTTATTTACTTTATGCATATTTCAATTATCTTTTAATTTTTCAATCCCTTATATCCCGATTCCTTCCGTTTCGTTATCCCCCGTAGACACGATTCCTCTTAAGAATCCAAAGCGGGGGGATGAAAAAACAAATACCAAGAATATCCCCGCACAAAACAATTTCACCAATATCAGTTTGAACACCCTAGGAAAACAACTCGATAGGGTAGAAAAACACATAAAAACCAACAATTTAGTCGCCGTAGATTCCATAGGTACGACTAAGGATATGAATTTGAAAAGCCAAAGTCCTATATTTTAAACCCTTTCGGTGTCCAAAGATGGCGTCAAGAATATCCACAAAACAAATCGAATTTATTCAAAGCTATCCAGGATCAATTGAGTAGAATTGGGACATCTAACAGTTCTAACACGAGAACACGTTATTCCGGATACTCCACAATATTCCTATAAAATCACCGCTCTAACACATGACTCCGACGACGGTGATTACGCAAAACAAAAAACCTTTTATTAACCATTCGGATTGGCAACGATCAATACAACAAGTCCAACAACAACAGTTGTAGATTATTCTGCTCCCGACCTAGGAATAGTCAAACCCCTAGCTCAATCCGTTTCAATGCCTCTTCCATTTATGATTGGAACATAGATGGGATGACCGAATACAATATTCTCGGCTTTCTTCAACAAATGACCATGGCTGCAAATGCCTACAAAACTCGAATGGCACGCAAGACAAGTCCATTACAGAAGCGCTCATCGCAGGATTCTCTGGTCAATTGAAAGGTTGGTGGGATAATTATCTCGCTGATCAACAAAAAGATCATCTCTTTTGATTCCAATAATAGGAATTTAAAATTCCCTTTTCTAACAAAACCAAAAGCTAGTGACCTCAGTCTGATTAAAACTTATTCTTGTCATCTAGGCAAATTAAGGAATAGTTTTTTAGATCAAAATTTTGGGTCCCTTAGAAACCATGATACATGTTCCATCAAATTAATTGATTCCTTTGCATACAAAAAAATTTTGAAGCATAATTTACAGTATCAAAAACATTTTTCAAAACATTGCGTTAAAAAATATTTTTTGCAAATTGATTCCTGACATTTTTCTTTAAAATCTTTTAACCGCAATGTGTGGAGCCTCGCTCCAAAAGAGAAAAGAAGAGATACCTCCACCAATAAATACACCTGTTGTTGCACCACAACAACAAACAAATTCCATGGCCCCCAAAAAATCCACAAAAGAAGAAAAGAAAAAATTCCCTACCAAATCCCCCACAAAAAAAACCCTGACGTGGTACGATGCAGTGATGAAAGAAGAAAATGAAAATGCCGCAGCATCTGTGCAAAAAAACACCAGCACAGGAGATAACTGCCGAAAATCTTCTACAACTCGTGGCAAAATCCCCAGAATTACAACAAGCATTGATACTACATCAAAATCCCAAACAAAAAGTTGCTCAAAGCCTAAGAGAGGAAAAAACCTCTCAAAATTATATAAAAATCGAGAAAGGAGAATCTTCAAAAACCCTTTGTCAAAAACAATTTTCAAAACTCCAACTTGAGAAAGAGGAGTCTTCAAAAACACTTTCTCAAAAACAATTTTCAAAAAATCAACTTGTGGTACCACAAGTCCCCAAAAACCTGCTCTTAAATTATTCATAAAACCGTTTTTTCAAAATATTGTCACTCTTGAAAAATGATTTTTTAATGAAGACCCTTTTTTAGCACTACAAAATTATTTTGGATAAAAATGGTTTTATAATTCATGGGATACTTTAAAACCCCCAGAGTTTTATAAAGCTATCCCTGAAATATCAGGATCAGCGACAATTAAAATTAATTTTCATAAGGATAACCCAGATCCCTCTTATTCAATTTGCAAAATACTCAGCATAATTGCTCCTATTGATTAGGGCAATGATCTGTCTCAACTCCTAAATTTTCCAGATACCCACAAAAATGAACCATTTTTTGATATTCCTTTTAATTACTGGGATTACCAACAAGTTTGGTTCAATTTTCATTCAAAATACCAAACAAAGCCACACTTGGCTTTTCCATTTTGATACCTCATGTAATCCATCACAATTTCCAACATGGTGAAATGCATGGTGGGAGCAATTCGGATCCACCCTAGAAATACAAAAACCAGAAGTCACTAAATCTTTCAAACCTCTTCAAATCCCGGTTTAAACCCTCTTAGGAAGAAAAAAGATTTATGCCCCTACACCTTTTTTCACACAAAATTCCACTTACCATGGGTATTTACATGGTTCGTTGATTATTCGGACAATAAAATTCCGAAAATCCGAAGAAGATTCAAAATCTGATGGTGGGACAACTTTAAAATTCCAAAAAGTCTCGCACCACGAAAAGTCCAGGAATGGTTAGATACCTAAAAACCCATTCTGTTATGGGCGCCTCCACAAACACCACCGGCACCACTACAAACACCGGAGCACACCCAGTTCCTCTCAAAGAAATCCCGGATGGCCTCAATGCTTGCAAGCGACCAAAAATCCGAAGAAATGCAAGCCATAATTCTTAAATTTGCACCGTCTTCATCAAAACAAGGCTCTTCATCGAAGAAGAAGAACCAGAGATTGATATTGAAGACAGACCGGTTTTTGGCAACAAGTGGATTCGAAAAAAGTTGCCAAAAGAATTCAAAATACCCGAGTAGAGTTCGGACAAAATTTCGACAAAAGAAAGTACTCGAAAAAGCTACTTTAAAAAAAAGCAAAAAGCAAAAAGCAAAAGCAAAGATTCCAAAGCAATAATTCAAGAAAATGCCAAAAGGATGAATAGTCATTCTCCACTCGGATGAATAGTTATTCTCCACTTAGATGAATAGTTAGATTCATTTTTAATTACGAAAATGCCATGTGAAACTCCTATAAAAGGAGACTCCCTCTCCCTTAGTTACATAAGTCTTTTTCTTTTGCATTTTCTCTTTCTAAACATCAGATTTAGAGAGAAGTGAGAGCTCTTACTAAATTCCCCTTTAGTTTAGATTAATATTCCCCTCAAATACTCATATGATTCAGTTCATATGATTCATATCATATGACTCATATCATATGATCCAATATACCTTAGAAATGCCCAAGTATATCTCCTTGATAATATACTTTGTAAATTCAAATTTTTTAATACTTTAAATGAATATGATTATGGACAGTATTACCTCCTAATCTTTTAAAAACTTCATGCTTTTAAATTCTGCATTAAATACTTGGCCGGTTCAACCGCCTATTTAATTTAAATTCCTAGAGAAACTTTGATTTAAGGTTTCCATAACTGGAACCTTAAATTGTAAGTTAATCTTTATTTACTTTATGCATATTTCAATTATCTTTTAATTTTTCAATCCCTTATATCCCGATTCCTTCCGTTTCTGTTATCCCCTGTAGACACGATTCCTCTTAAGAATCCAGCAGGGGATGAAAAAACAAATACCAAGAATATCCTCGCACAAAACAATTTCACCAATATCAGTTTGAACACCATTGGAAAACAACTCGATAGGGTAGAAAAACACATAAAAACCAACAATTTAGTCGCCGTAGATTCCATAGGTACGACTAAGGATATGAATTTGAAAAGCCAAAGTCCTATATTTTAAACCCTTTCAGGTGTCCAAAGATGGCGTCAAGAATATCCAGCAAAACAAGTCTGAATTAATTCAGGCTATCCAGGATCAATTGAGTAGAATTGGGACATCTAACAGTTCTAACACGAACACGTTATTAGGATACTCCACAATATTCCTATAAAATCACTGCTCTAACACATGACTCCGACGACAGTGATTCTCCAAAACAAAAAACCTTTTGTTAACCATTCGGATTGGCAACGATCAATACAACAAGTCCAACAACAACAGTTGTAGATTATTCCTGCTCCTGACCTAGGAATAGTCAAACCCCTAGCTCAATCCCGTTTCAATGCCTCTTCCATTTATGATTGGAACATAGATGGGATGACCGAATACAATATTCTCAGCTTTCTTCAACAAATGACCATGGCTGCAAATGCCTACAAAACTCAGACTGGCACGCAAGACAAGTCCATTACAGAACTCCTCATCGCAGGATTCTCTGGTCAATTGAAAGGTTGGTGGGATAATTATCTCGCTGATCAACAAAAAGATCATCTCTTTTGATTCCAATAATAGGAATTTAAAATTCCCTTTTCTAACAAAACCAAAAGCTAGAGACCTCAGTCTGATTAAAACTTATTCTTGTCATCTAGGCAAATTAAGAAATAGTTTTTTAGATCAAAATTTTGGGTCCCTTAGAAACCATGATACATGTTCCATCAAATTAATTGATTCCTTTGCATACAAAAAAATTTTGAAGCATAATTTACAGTATCAAAAACATTTTTCAAAACATTGCATTAAAAAATATTTTCTGCAAATTGATTCCTGACATTTTTCTTTAAAATCTTTTAACCGCAATGTGTGGAGCCTCGCTCCAAAAGAGAAAAGAAGAGATACCTCCACCAATAAATACACCTGTTGTTGCACCACAACAACAAACAAATTCCATGGCCCCCAAAAAATCCACAAAAGAAGAAAAGGAAAAATTCCCTACCAAATCCCCCACAAAAAAACCCCTGACGTGGTACGATGCACTGATGAAAGAAGAAAATGAAAATGCCGCAGCATCTGTGCAAAAAACACCAGCACAGGAGATAACTGCCGAAAATCTTCTACAACTCGTGGCAAAATCCCCGAATTACAACGAGGCATTGATAGTACTTCAAAATCCCAAACAAAAAGTTGCTCAAAGCCCAAGAGAGGAAAAAACCTCTCAAAATTATATAAAAATCGAGAAAGGAGAATCTTCAAAAACCCTTTGTCAAAAACAATTTTCAAAACTCCAACTTGAGAAAGAGGAGTCTTCAAAAACCCTTTCTCAAAAACAATTTTCAAAAAATCAACTTGTGGTACCACAAGTCCCCAAAAACCTGCTCTTAAATTATTCATAAAACCGTTTTTTCAAAATATTGTCACTCTTGAAAAAGGATTTTTTAATGAAGACCCTTTTTAGCACTACAAAATTATTTTGGATAAAAATGGTTTTATAATTCATGGGATACTTTAAAACCCCCATAGTTTTATAAAGCTATCCCTGAAATATCAGGATCAGCGACAATTAAAATTAATTTTCATAAGGATAACCCAGATCCCTCTTATTCAATTTGCAAAATACTCAGCATAATTGCTCCTATTGATTAGGGCAATGATCTGTCTCAACTCCTAAATTTTCCAGATACCCACAAAAATGAACCATTTTTTGATATTCCTTTTAATTACTGGGATTACCAACAAGTTTGGTTCAATTTTCATTCAAAATACCAAACAAAGCCACACTTGGCTTTTCCATTTTGATACCTCATGTAATCCATCACAATTTCCAACATGGTGAAATTCATGGTGGGAGCAATTCGGATCCACCCTAGAAATACAAAAACCGAAGTCACTAAATCTTTCACCTCTTCAAATCCCGTCTAAACCCTCTTAGGAAGAAAAAAGATTTATGCCCCTACACCTTTTTTCACACAAAATTCCACTTACCATGGGTATTTACATGGTTCGTTGATTATTCGGACAATAAAATTCCGAAAATCCGAAGAAGATTCAAAATCTGATGGTGGGACAACTTTAAAATTCCAAAAAGTCTCGCACCACGAAAAGTCCAGGAATGGTTAGATACCTAAAAACCCATTCCGTTACAAGGCGCCTCCACAAACACCACCGGCACCACTACAAACACCGGAGCACACCCCTGTTCCTCTCAAAGAAATCCCGGATGGCCTCAATGCTTGCAGCGACCAAAAATCCAGAAGAAATGCAAGCCATAATTCTTAAATTTGCACCGTCTTCATCAAAACAAGGCTCTTCATCAGAAGAAGAAGAACCAGAGATTGATATTGAAGACAGACCGGTTTTTGGGAACAGTGGATTCTGAAAAAAGTTGCCAAAAGAATTCAAAATACCAAGAGTAGAGTTCAGACAAAATTTCGACAAAAGAAAGTACTCGAAAAAGCTACTTTAAAAAAAGCAAAAAGCAAAAAGCAAAAGCAAAAGCAAAGATTCCAGCAATAATTCAAGAAAATGCCAAAAGGATGAATAGTCATTCTCCACTCGGATGAATAGTTATTCTCCACTTAGATGAATAGTTAGATTCATTTTTAATTACGAAAATGCCATGTGAAACTCCTATAAAAGGAGACTCCCTCTCCCTTAGTTACATAAGTCTTTTTCTTTTGCATTTTCTCTTTCTAAACATCAGATTTAGAGAGAAGTGAGAGCTCTTACTAAATTCCCCTTTAGTTTAGATTAATATTCCCCTCAAATACCCATATGATTCAGTTCATATGATTCATATCATATGACTCATATCATATGATCCAATATACCTTAGAAATGCCCAAGTATATCTCCTTGATAATATACTTTGTAAATTCAAATTTTTTAATACTTTAAATGAATATGATTATGGACAGTACTACCTCCTAATCTTTTAAAAACTTCATGCTTTTAAATTCTGCATTAAATACTTGGCTGGTTCAACCGCCTATTTAATTTAAATTCGTGCAGAACCTTTGATTTAAGGTTTCCATAACTGGAACCTTAAATTGTAAGTTAATCTTTATTTACTTTATGCATATTTCAATTATCTTTTAATTTTTCAATCCCTTATATCCCGATTCCTTCCGTTTCTGTTATCCCCTGTAGACACGATTCCTCTTAAGAATCCAGCAGGGGATGAAAAAACAAATACCAAGAATATCCTCGCACAAAACAATTTCACCAATATCAGTTTGAACACCCTAGGAAAACAACTCGATAGGGTAGAAAAACACATAAAAACCAACAATTTATTAGCCGTAGATTCCATAGGTACGACTAAGGATATGAATTTGAAAAGCCCAAGTCCTATATTTTAAACCCTTTCAGGTGTCCAAAGATGGCGTCAAGAATATCCAGCAAAACAAGTCTGAATTTATTCAGGCTATCCAGGATCAATTGAGTAGAATTGGGACATCTAACAGTTCTAACACAGAACACGATATTCAGGATACTCCACAATATTCCTATAAAATCACTGCTCTAACACATGACTCCGACGACAGTGATTCTCCAAAACAAAAAACCTTTTATTAACCATTCGGATTGGCAACGATCAATACAACAAGTCCAACAACAACAAGTTGTAGATTATTCGCTCCTGACCTAGGAATAGTCAAACCCCTAGCTCAATCCCGTTTCAATGCCTCTTCCATTTATGATTGGAACATAGATGGGATGACCGAATACAATATTCTCAGCTTTCTTCAACAAATGACCATGGCTGCAAATGCCTACAAAACTCAGAATGGCACGCAAGACAAGTCCATTACAGAACTGCTCATCGCAGGATTCTCTGGTCAATTGAAAGGTTGGTGGGATAATTATCTCGCTGATCAACAAAAAGATCATCTCTTTTGATTCCAATAATAGGAATTTAAAATTCCCTTTTCTAACAAAACCAAAAGCTAGTGACCTCAGTCTGATTAAAACTTATTCTTGTCATCTAGGCAAATTAAGGAATAGTTTTTTAGATCAAAATTTTGGGTCCCTTAGAAACCATGATACATGTTCCATCAAATTAATTGATTCCTTTGCATACCAAAAAATTTTGAAGCATAATTTACAGTATCAAAAACATTTTTCAAAATATTGCGTTAAAAAATATTTTCTGCAAATTGATTCCTGACATTTTTCTTTAAAATCTTTTAACCGCAATGTGTGGAGCCTCGCTCCAAAAGAGAAAAGAAGAGATACCTCCACCAATAAATACACCTGTTGTTGCACCACAACAACAAACAAATTCCATGGCCCCCAAAAAATCCACAAAAGAAGAAAAGGAAAAATTCCCTACCAAATCCCCACAAAAAAAACCCTGACGTGGTACGATGCAGTGATGAAAGAAGAAAATGAAAATGCCGCAGCATCTGTGCAAAAAACACCAGCACAGGAGATAACTGCCGAAAATCTTCTACAACTCGTGGCAAAATCCCCAGAATTACAACAGGCATTGATACTACTTCAAAATCCCAAACAAAAAGTTGCTCAAAGCCCAAGAGAGAAAAAAACCTCTCAAAATTATATAAAAATCGACAAAGGAGAATCTTCAAAAACCCTTTGTCAAAAACAATTTTCAAAACTCCAACTTGAGAAAGAGGAGTCTTCAAAAACCCTTTCTCAAAAACAATTTTCAAAAAATCAACTTGTGGTACCACAAGTCCCCAAAAACCTGCTCTTAAATTATTCATAAAACCGTTTTTTCACAATATAGTCACTCTTGAAAAAGGATTTTTTAATGAAGACCCTTTTTTAGCACTACAAAATTATTTTGGATAAAAATGGTTTTATAATTCATGGGATACTTTAAAACCCCCATAGTTTTATAAAGCTATCCCTGAAATATCAGGATCAGCGACAATTAAAATTAATTTTCATAAGGATAACCCAGATCCCTCTTATTCAATTTGCAAAATACTCAGCATAATTGCTCCTATTGATTAGGGCAATGATCTGTCTCAACTCCTGAATTTTCCAGATACCCACAAAAATGAACCATTTTTTGATATTCCTTTTAATTACTGGGATTACCAACAAGTTTGGTTCAATTTTCATTCAAAATACCAAACAAAGCCACACTTGGCTTTTCCATTTTGATACCTCATGTAATCCATCACAATTTCCAACATGGTGAAATTCATGGTGGGAGCAATTCGTATCCACCCTAGAAATACAAAAACCAGAATTCACTAAATCTTTCAGCCTCTTCAAATCCCAGTTTAAACCCTCTTAGGAAGAAAAAAGATTTATGCCCCTACACCTTTTTTCACACAAAATTCCACTTACCATGGGTATTTACATGGTTCGTTGATTATTCGGACAATAAAATTCCGAAAATCCGAAGAAGATTCAAAATCTGATGGTGGGACAACTTTAAAATTCCAAAAAGTCTCGCACCACGAAAAGTCCAGGAATGGTTAGATACCTAAAAACCCATTCCGTTACAGCGCCTCCACAAACACCACCAGCACCACTACAAACACCGGAGCACACCAGTTCCTCTCAAAGAAATCCCGGATGGCCTCAATGCTTGCGGCGACCAAAAATCCGGAAGAAATGCAAGCCATAATTCTTAAATTTGCACCGTCTTCATCAAAACAAGGCTCTTCATCAGAAGAAGAAGAACCAGAGATTGATATTGAAGACAGACCGGTTTTTGGCAACAGTGGATTCTGAAAAAAGTTCCAAAAGAATTCAAAATACCCAGAGTAGAGTTCAGACAAAATTTCGACAAAAGAAAGTACTCGAAAAAGCTACTTTAAGCAAAAAGCAAAAAGCAAAAGCAAAGATTCCAGCAATAATTCAAGAAAATGCCAAAAGGATGAATAGTCATTCTCCACTCGGATGAATAGTTATTCTCCACTTAGATGAATAGTTAGATTCATTTTTAATTACGAAAATGCCATGTGAAACTCCTATAAAAGGAGACTCCCTCTCCCTTAGTTACATAAGTCGTTTTCTTTTGCATTTTCTCTTTCTAAACATCAGATTTAGAGAGAAGTGAGAGCTCTTACTAAATTCCCCTTTAGTTTAGATTAATATTCCCCTCAAATACCCATATGATTCAGTTCATATGATTCATATCATATGACTCATATCATATGATCCAATATACCTTAGAAATGCCCAAGTATATCTCCTTGATAATATACTTTGTAAATTCAATTTTTTTAATACTTTAAATGAATATGATTATGGACGGTACTACCTCCTAATCTTTTAAAAACTTCATGCTTTTAAATTCTGTATTAAATACTTGGCCGGTTCAACCGCCTATTTAATTTAAATTCCTGCAGAATCTTTGATTTAAGGTTTCCATAACTGGAACCTTAAATTGTAAGTTAATCTTTATTTACTTTCTGCATATTTCAATTATCTTTTAATTGTTCAATCCCTTATATCCCGATTCCTTCCGTTTCTGTTATCCCCTGTAGACACGATTCCTCTTAAGAATCCAGCAGAGGATGAAAAAACAAATACCAAGAATATCCTCGCACAAAACAATTTCACCAATATCAGTTTGAACACCCTAGGAAAACAACTCGATAGGGTAGAAAAACACATAAAAACCAACAATTTAGTCGCCGTAGATTCCATAGGTACGACTAAGGATATGAATTTGAAAAGCCAAAGTCCTATCTTTAAACCCTTTCAGGTGTCCAAAGATGGCGTCAAGAATATCCAGCAAAACAAGTCTGAATTTATTCAGGCTATCCAGGATCAATTGAGTAGAATTGGGACATCTAACAGTTCTAACACAGAACACGTTATTCCGGATACTCCACAATATTCCTATAAAATCACTGCTCTAACACATGACTCCGACGACAGTGATTCTCCAAAACAAAAAACCTTTTGTTAACCATTCGGATTGGCAACGATCAATACAACAAGTCCAACAACAACAGTTGTAGATTATTCCTGCTCCTGACCTAGGAATAGTCAAACCCCCAGCTCAATCCCGTTTCAATGCATCTTCCATTTATGATTGGAACATAGATGGGATGACCGAATACAATATTCTCAGCTTTCTTCAACAAATGACCATGGCTGCAAATGCCTACAAAACTCAGAATGGCACGCAAGACAAGTCCATTACAGAACTGCTCATCGCAGGATTCTCTGGTCAATTGAAAGGTTGGTGGGATAATTATCTCGCTGATCAACAAAAAGATCATCTCTTTTGATTCCAATAATAGGAATTTAAAATTCCCTTTTCTAACAAAACCAAAAGCTAGAGACCTCAGTCTGATTAAAACTTATTCTTGTCATCTAGGCAAATTAAGGAATAGTTTTTTAGATCAAAATTTTGGGTCCCTTAGAAACCATGATACATGTTCCATCAAATTAATTGATTCATTTGCATACAAAAAAATTTTGAAGCATAATTTACAGTATCAAAAACATTTTTCAAAAACTGCATTAAAAAATATTTTCTGCAAATTGATTCCTGACATTTTTCTTTGAAATCTTTTAACCGCAATGTGTGGAGCCTCGCTCCAAAAGAGAAAAGAAGAGATACCTCCACCAATAAATACACCTGTTGTTGCACCACAACAACAAACAAATTCCATGGCCCCCAAAAAATCCACAAAAGAAGAAAAGGAAAAATTCCCTACCAAATCCCCCACAACAAAACCCCTGACGTGGTACGATGCAGTGATGAAAGAAGAAAATGAAAATGCCGCAGCATCTGTGCAAAAAACACCAAAGACACGGAGATAAGCGCCGAAAATCTTCTACAACTCGTGGCAAAATCCCCAGAATTACAACATACATTGATAGTACTTCAAAATCCCAAACAAAAAGTTGCTCAAAGCCCAAGAGAGGAAAAAACCTCTCAAAATTATATAAAAATCGAGAAAGGAGAATCTTCAAAAACCCTTTGTCAAAAACAATTTTCAAAACTCCAACTTGAGAAAGAGGAGTCTTCAAAAACCCTTTCTCAAAAACAATTTTCAAAAAATCAACTTGTGGTACCACAAGTCCCCAAAAACCTGCTCTTAAATTATTCATAAAACCGTTTTTTCAAAATATTGTCACTCTTGAAAAAGGATTTTTTAATGAAGACCCTTTTTTAGCACTACAAAATTATTTTGGATAAAAATGATTTTATAAGTCATGGGATACTATAAAAACCCCATAGTTTTATAAAGCTATCCCTGAAATATCAGGATCAGCGACAATTAAAATTAATTTTCATAAGGATAACCCAGATCCCTCTTATTCAATTTGCAAAATACTCAGCATAATTGCTCCTATTGATTAGGGCAATGATCTGTCTCAACTCCTAAATTTTCCAGATACCCACAAAAATGAACCATTTTTTGATATTCCTTTTAATTACTGGGATTACCAACAAGTTTGGTTCAATTTTCATTCAAAATACCAAACAAAGCCACACTTGGCTTTTCCATTTTGATACCTCATGTAATCCATCACAATTTCCAACATGGTGAAATTCATGGTGGGAGCAATTCGGATCCACCCTAGAAATACAAAAACCAGAAGTCACTAAATCTTTCAGCCTCTTCAAATCCCAGTCTAAACCCTCTTAGGAAGAAAAAAGATTTATGCCCCTACACCTTTTTTCACACAAAATTCCACTTACCATGGGTATTTACATGGTTCGTTGATTATTCGGACAATAAAATTCCGAAAATCCGAAGAAGATTCAAAATCTGATGGTGGGACAACTTTAAAATTCCAAAAAGTCTCGCACCACGAAAAGTCCAGGAATGGTTAGATACCTAAAAACCCATTCCGTTACAGGCGCCTCCACAAACACCACCGGCACCACTACAAACACCGGAGCACACCCTGTTCCTCTCAAAGAAATCCCAGATGGCCTCAATGCTTGCAGCGACCAAAAATCCAGAAGAAATGCAAGCCATAATTCTTAAATTTGCACCGTCTTCATCAAAACAAGGCTCTTCATCAGAAGAAGAAGAACCAGAGATTGATATTGAAGACAGACCGGTTTTTGGGAACAGTGGATTCTGAAAAAAGTTGCCAAAAGAATTCAAAATACCAAGAGTAGAGTTCAGACAAAATTTCGACAAAAGAAAGTACTCGAAAAAGCTACTTTAAAAAAAGCAAAAAGCAAAAAGCAAAAGCAAAAGCAAAGATTCCAGCAATAATTCAAGAAAATGCCAAAAGGATGAATAGTCATTCTCCACTCGGATGAATAGTTATTCTCCACTTAGATGAATAGTTAGATTCATTTTTAATTACGAAAATGCCATGTGAAACTCCTATAAAAGGAGACTCCCTCTCCCTTAGTTACATAAGTCTTTTTCTTTTGCATTTTCTCTTTCTAAACATCAGATTTAGAGAGAAGTGAGAGCTCTTACTAAATTCCCCGTTAGTTTAGATTAATATTCCCCTCAAATACCCATATGATTCAGTTCATATGATTCATATCATATGACTCATATCATATGATCCAATATACCTTAGAAATGCCCAAGTATATCTCCTTGATAATATACTTTGTAAATTCAAATTTTTTAATACTTTAAATGAATATGATTATGGACGGTACTACCTCCTAATCTTTTAAAAACTTCATGCTTTTAAATTCTGCATTAAATACTTGGCCGGTTCAACCGCCTATTTAATTTAAATTCTGTTAGAACCTTTGATTTAAGGTTTCCATAACTCGGAACCTTAAATTGTAAGTTAATCTTTATTTACTTTCGCATATTTCAATTATCTTTTAATTTTTCAATCCCTTATATCCCGATTCCTTCCGTTTCTGTTATCCCCTGTAGACACGATTCCTCTTAAGAATCTAGCAGAGGATGAAAAAACAAATATCAAGAATATCCTCGCACAAAACAATTTCACCAATATCAGTTTGAACACCCTAGGAAAACAACTCGATAGGGTAGAAAAACACATAAAAACCAACAATTTAGTCGCCGTAGATTCCATAGGTACGACTAAGGATATGAATTTGAAAAGCCAAAGTCCTATCTTTAAACCCTTTCGGTGTCCAAAGATGGCGTCAAGAATATCAAAGCAAAACAAGTCGAATTTATTCGGGCTATCCAGATCAATTGAGTAGAATTGGGACATCTAACAGTTCTAACACAGAACACGTTATTCCGGATACTCCACAATATTCCTATAAAATAACTGCTCTAACACATGACTCCGACGACAGTGATTCTCCAAAAGAAAAAACCTTTTGTTAACCATTCGGATTGGCAACGATCAATACAACAAGTCCAACAACAACAGTTGTAGATTATTCCTGCTCCTGACCTAGGAATAGTCAAACCCCCAGCTCAATCCCATTTCAATGCCTCTTCCATTTATGATTGGAACATAGATGGGATGACCGAATACAATATTCTCAGCTTTCTTCAACAAATGACCATGGCTGCAAATGCCTACAAAACTCAGAATGGCACGCAAGACAAGTCCATTACAGAAATCGCAGGATTCTCTGGTCAATTGAAAGGTTGGTGGGATAATTATCTCGCTGATCAACAAAAAGATCATCTCTTTTGATTCCAATAATAGGAATTTAAAATTCCCTTTTCTAAAAAAACCAAAAGCTAGAGACCTCAGTCTGATTAAAACTTATTCTTGTCATCTAGGCAAATTAAGGAATAGTTTTTTAGATCAAAATTTTGGGTCCCTTAGAAACCATGATACATGTTCCATCAAATTAATTGATTCATTTGCATACAAAAAAATTTTGAAGCATATTTTACAGTATCAAAAACATTTTTCAAAACATTGCATTAAAAAATATTTTCTGCAAATTGATTCCTGACATTTTTCTTTAAAATCTTTTAACCGCAATGTGTGGAGCCTCGCTCCAAAAGAGAAAAGAAGAGATACCTCCACCAATAAATACACCTGTTGTTGCACCACAACAACAAACAAATTCCATGGCCCCCAAAAAATCCACAAAAGAAGAAAAGGAAAAATTCCCTACCAAATCCCCCACAACAAAACCCCTGACGTGGTACGATGCAGTGATGAAAGAAGAAAATGAAAATGCCGCAGCATCTGTGCAAAAAACACCAGCACAGGAGATAACTGCCGAAAATCTTCTACAACTCGTGGCAAAATCCCCAGAATTACAACATACATTGATAGTACTTCAAAATCCCAAACAAAAAGTTGCTCAAAGCCCAAGAGAGGAAAAAACCTCTCAAAATTATATAAAAATCGAGAAAGGAGAATCTTCAAAAACCCTTTGTCAAAAACAATTTTCAAAACTCCAACTTGAGAAAGAGGAGTCTTCAAAAACCCTTTCTCAAAAACAATTTTCAAAAAATCAACTTGTGGTACCACAAGTCCCCAAAAACCTGCTCTTAAATTATTCATAAAACCGTTTTTTCAAAATATTGTCACTCTTGAAAAAGGATTTTTTAATGAAGACCCTTTTTTAGCACTACAAAATTATTTTGGATAAAAATGGTTTTATAATTCATGGGATACTTTAAAACCCCCATAGTTTTATAAAGCTATCCCTGAAATATCAGGATAAGCGACAATTAAAATTAATTTCCATAAGGATAACCCAGATCCCTCTTATTCAATTTGCAAAATACTCAGCATAATTGCTCCTATTGATTAGGGCAATGATCTGTCTCAACTCCTAAATTTTCCAGATACCCACAAAAATGAACCATTTTTTGATATTCCTTTTAATTACTGGGATTACCAACAAGTTTGGTTCAATTTTCATTCAAAATACCAAACAAAGCCACACTTGGCTTTTCCATTTTGATACCTCATGTAATCCATCACAATTTCCAACATGGTGAAATTCATGGTGGGAGCAATTCGGATCCACCCTAGAAATACAAAAACCAGAAGTCACTAAATCTTTCAGCCTCTTCAAATCCCAGTTTAAACCCTCTTAGGAAGAAAAAGATTTATGCCCCTACACCTTTTTTCACACAAAATTCCACTTACCATGGGTATTTACATGGTTCGTTGATTATTCGGACAATAAAATTCCGAAAATCCGAAGAAGATTCAAAATCTGATGGTGGGACAACTTTAAAATTCCAAAAAGTCTCGCACCACAAAAAGTCCAGAATGGTTAGATACCTAAAAACCCATTCCGTTACAGCGCCTCCACAAACACCACCGGCACCACTACAAACACCGGAGCACACCCAGTTCCTCTCAAAGAAATCCCGGATGGCCTCAATGCTTGCGGCGACCAAAAATCCGGAAGAAATGCAAGCCATAATTCTTAAATTTGCACCGTCTTCATCAAAACAAGGCTCTTCATCAGAAGAAGAAGAACCAGAGATTGATATTGAAGACAGACCGATTTTTGGCAACAGTGGATTCTGAAAAAAGTTGCCAAAAGAATTCAAAATACCAAGAGTAGAGTTCAGACAAAATTTCGACAAAAGAAAGTACTCGAAAAAGCTACTTTAAAAAAGCAAAAAGCAAAAAGCAAAAGCAAAGATTCCAGCAATAATTCAAGAAAATGCCAAAAGGATGAATAGTCATTCTCCACTCGGATGAATAGTTATTCTCCACTTAGATGAATAGTTAGATTCATTTTTAATTACGAAAATGCCATGTGAAACTCCTATAAAAGGAGACTCCCTCTCCCTTAGTTACATAAGTCTTTTTCTTTTGCATTTTCTCTTTCTAAACATCAGATTTAGAGAGAAGTGAGAGCTCTTACTAAATTCCCCTTTAGTTTAGATTAATATTCCCCTCAAATACCCATATGATTCAGTTCATATGATTCATATCATATGACTCATATCATATGATCCAATATACCTTAGAAATGCCCAAGTATATCTCCTTGATAATATACTTTGTAAATTCAAATTTTTTAATACTTTAAATGAATATGATTATGGACGGTACTACCTCCTAATCTTTTAAAAACTTCATGCTTTTAAATTCTGCATTAAATACTTGGCCGGTTCAACCGCCTATTTAATTTAAATTCCTGCAGAACCTTTGATTTAAGGTTTCCATAACTGGAACCTTAAATTGTAAGTTAATCTTTATTTACTTTCTGCATATTTCAATTATCTTTTAATTTTTCAATCCCTTATATCCCGATTCCTTCCGTTTCTGTTATCCCCTGTAGACACGATTCCACTTAAGAATCCAGCAGAGGATGAAAAAACAAATACCAAGAATATCCTCGCACAAAACAATTTCACCAATATCAGTTTGAACACCCTAGGAAAACAACTCGATAGGGTAGAAAAACACATAAAAACCAACAATTTAGTCGCCGTAGATTCCATAGGTACGACTAAGGATATGAATTTGAAAAGCCAAAGTCCTATCTTTAAACCCTTTCAGGTGTCCAAAGATGGCGTCAAGAATATCCAGCAAAACAAGTCGAATTTATTCGGGCTATCCAGATCAATTGAGTAGAATTGGGACATCTAACAGTTCTAACACGAACACGTTATTCGGATACTCCACAATATTCCTATAAAATCACTTGCTCTAACACATGACTCGACGACGGTGATTCTCCAAAACAAAAAACCTTTTGTTAACCATTCGGATTGGCAACGATCAATACAACAAGTCCAACAACAACGGTTGTAGATTATTTTCTGCTCGACCTAGGAATAGTCAAACCCCTAGCTCAATCCCGTTTCAATGCCTCTTCCATTTATGATTGGAACATAGATGGGATGACCGAATACAATATTCTCAGTTTTCTTCAACAAATGACCATGGTTGCAAATGCCTACAAAACCCAGAACGGTACGCAAGACAAGACCATTGCAGAACTGCTCATCGCAGGATTCTCTGGTCAATTGAAAGGTTGGTGGGATAATTATCTCGCTGATCAACAAAAAAAAGATATCCTCAATTCCATCAAAACTGATGAAGAAGGAATACCAATCCTTGATGAACAAGGTGAGCCCCTACAAGATGCCGTAGCAACCTTGATTCTCACAATCTCTTTAAATTTCATAGGAGATTCTTCACATTTGAAAGACAACAATGCCGAATTACTTTCCAACCTCAAATGCAAGAAACTCAGTGATTTCCAATGGTACAAAAATACCTTCTTAACCAGAGTTATGCTCAGGGAAGATTCCAACCAGCCATTTTGGAAAGAGAAATTCCTGGTCGGACTACCTACCCTTTTAGGAGAAAAGGTTAGGAACAAAATCAAAGAAAATTGCGGTAAACAAATTATACCCTACAGTGAGTTTACGTATGGATAGCTTGTCCGTGTAACTCAACAGGAAGGTCTAAAGATCCGTCAAGACCTGAAATTACCAAAACACCTCAAACTGGAGCCTTTTGGAAACAGTTTGATACGCAATACCAACGAAGAGTATTACAACGAAGAGGGTTTTATGAGTCTTGCTACAGTTTTCTGTACAACTAGAAAAGGGTTTTGAGAAATTCGTATCAAACTGTTTGCAAAAGGTTCCAAGTGCGCACTTAGTTCTCTTTAGCTCCAGTTTGAGGTGTTTTTGTAATTTCAGGTCTTCACAGATCTTTAGACCTTCCTGTTGAGTTATACGGACAAGCTGTCCATACGTAAACTCACTGTAGGGTATAATTTGTTTATCGCAATTTTCTTTGATTTTGTTCCTAACCTTTTCTCCTAAAAGGGTAGGTAGTCCGGCCAGGAATTTCTCTTTCCAAAATGGCTCGTTGGAATCTTCCCTGAGCATAACTCTGGTTAAGAAGGTATTTTTGTACTATTGGAAATCACTGAGTTTCTTGCATTTGAGGTTGGAAAGTAATTCGGCATTGTTGTCTTTCAAATGTGAAGAATCTCCTATGAAATTTAAAGAGATTGTGAGAATCAAGGTTGCTACGGCATCTTGTAGGGGCTCACCTTGTTCATCAAGGATTGGTATTCCTTCTTCATCAGTTTTGATGGAATTGAGGATATCTTCTTTTTGTTGATCAGCGAGATAATTATCCCACCAACCTTTCAATTGACCAGAGAATCCTGCGATGAGCAGTTCTGTAATGGACTTGTCTTGCGTGCCATTCTGAGTTTTGTAGACATTTGCAACCATGGTCATTTGTTGAAGAAAACTGAGAATATTGTATTCGGTCATTCCATCTATGTTCCAATCATAAATGGAAGAGGCATTGAAATGGGATTGAGCTAGGGGTTTGACTATTCCTAGGTCAGGAGCAGGAATAATCTACAACTGTTGTTGTTGGACTTGTTGTATTGATCATTGCCAATCCGAATGGTTAACAAAAGGTTTTTTGTTATGGAATTATTTTGGAGTATCACTGTCGTCGGAGTCATGTGTTAGAGCAGTGATTTTATTCGAAGATTGTGGAGTATCCGGAACAACGTGTTCTGTGTTGGAACTGTTGGATGTCCCAATTCTACTCAATTGATCATGGATAGCCTGAATAAATTCAGACTTGTTTTGCTGGATATTCTTGACGCCATCTTTGGACACCTAAAAGGGTTTAAAGATAGGGATTTGGATTTTCGTTTTCATATCCTTAGTCATACCTGTGGAATCTACGGTGACTAAAGGGTTGGTTTTTATGTGTTTTTCTACCCTATCGAGTCGTTTTCCTAGGGTGTTCAAACTGATATTGGTGAAATTGTTTTGTGCGAGGATATTCTTGGTATTTGTTTTTTCATCCTCTGCTGGATTCTTAAGAGGAATCGCGTCTACAGGGCAGCCATGAATATTAAGATTGATACCTTGTAAAGAAGGGCGGTTGGACTGGATTTTCCTAGAATCATCTACGGTTTCCCACTCCGGTGATTTATTCCTAGTTGTAACGGGATTTACCATACTAGAAAAGGGATAATCAATGGAATTTTGGGAGGAATAATAATCAAACCAGTCATTGAAAAGGATGTTTATCCTATGTTCATTAACAAACTCGTAGAATTTTTCCTGTATTTGCGTCCTAGTTTTTGAAAAGGTTTTGAAGAACAAAATTCATTTTTCTAGGTTGTTTTTTTCATAAAAATCGTTTTTTAGGAATTTTTTGTCTACTTTGAAATCTTTTTCTAAAACACCAATTTCATTTACTATGTTTTCTGCAATCGAGGAAAAAGTCGGACTAGTAGGTTCCTGGTCCTCTATCTTTTCTCCAACAGTGGAATTTTCGTAAACGGGTCTTGGCATTTCATTGGAGTAGTCTACATTTCGTAGATTGGGTAAAACTGACGTAGAATGTCTGGGTTTTTTTTTGTAAGGAGTATTTATGACTGAAGGAATTTGTGAGACTCTTCCTAAGTCAAGAGTTTCTACGGAACTGGAATCATGGTATCTACTACTCGTAGATTTTCTACGGAATGATAGACTGACTCTACCTTCCTGGTATTGGGTTATTTCTTTGAGACGAGTATTTGGATGGGAAGTCTGTAGAGGTTCAGGTTTAACAACACCTTCTAAGATCCATTCGTCTGGTATGGTAATATCCTTCTATCTAATAGGTCTCTGTATAACGGTGTTAGATCTAGAAAGATCTGTTTGTAAACGAAGGGTTTTGCCTTTTTACTATGGTATCTGACTTTTGTAGCAAAAGCTGAAGTCATAGCTTTCTAATGGATTCTATAAATTATAGCTACAAGAATCGATCATTCAAGCATTTGGTAATTGTGGTCTTGATTTGTAAGACAAGGGATTTTTGGATATTTTTGTCATTTAAAGAAAGTGAGAAATTTGGGTAACAGTCAAAAGATATTGGTCCTGTGCAGAGACTAGACTCAACAGAACTCAATAGGGAATCTTCAAAATTTGTGAATCTGGCATCACGTATGATAGAAAGGATTGAGGTGTGTAATCCTTCCTTCGTGAGGGGTTTTATCCCTACTTGGACTAATCCAATATGGATGTATTTGTAATTTCTTTCTCTGTGTCTCTTCAGAGAATTTTGAGAACATAATTGGATTGTTTCAAAACGTTGAGATAATTGGATATCTCTTTCCTCTGTTTTGATTGTGAAATCGGTTTTGAATAACTGGTATTTGGAATTTTTGTAAATCTGATCTCGATTTACTCTCGGTAGTTCCCAATTATCAATAGATTTTTTAAAATTTTGTATCAAGATTTCTTCGGTGTTTATTATCTTCTTTGAATCCATGGAAGAAGATGAACCAAAATCACTAGAAGTAGATCTGTTGAGAAACGGATCCATGTTATGGAACTCCCACAGAGCACCCGGTCTCTTCATATCAAAGGCCTTTCCTTGGGTATAACTGCATGCGTTCGTTGAGGACTTTACGACCCCGGACTATCCTAAGAACAAAACCTCGGAAGAACCCGAACCTCTAAAATGGAATCTCATCTGGTCTAGATATTATTCTCTCTATCTCTACCCTTTTTTGGCTTTGAAACCAAACTAAGGCCGAGGATCTAAAGGGGATAACAGAAACGGAAGGAATCGAGATATAAGGGATTGAAAAATTAAAAGATAATTGAAATATGCAGAAAGTAAATAAAGATTAACTTACAATTTAAGGTTCTAGTTATGGAAACCATAAATCAAGGGTTCTACAGGAATTTAAATTAAATAGGCGGTTGAACCGGCCAAGTATTTAATGCAGGAATTTAAATAATTTAAAAGCATGAAGTTTTTAAAAGATTAGGAGGCATTACCGTCCATAATCATATTCATTAAAGTATTAAAAAATTGGAATTTACAAAGTATATTATCAAGTAGATATACCTTGGAAATTTCTAAGGTATATTGGATCATATGATATGAGTCATATGATATGAATCATATGAACTGAATTATATGGGTATTTGAGAATAACAGAAATGGAAGGAATCGGGATATATAAGGGATTGAAAAGTTAAAAGATAATTGAAATATGTAGAAAGTAAATAAAGATTAACCTACAATTTAAGGTTTCAGTTATGGAAACCATAAATCAAAGGTTCTGCAGGAATTTAAATTAAATTGGCGGATGAACCGGCCAAGTATTTAATGCAGGCATTTAAAAGCATGAAGTTTTTAAAAGATTAGGAGGTAGTACCGTCCATAATCATATTCATTTAAAGTATTAAAAAATTGGAATTTACAAAGTATATTATCAAGGGGATATACCTTGAGAATTTCTAAGGTATATTGGATCATATGATATGAATCATATGAACTGAATCATATGGGTATTTGAGGTGAATATTAATCTAACCTAAAGGGGAATTTAGTAAGTGCTCTCTCTTCTCTCTAAATCTGAAGTTTAGAAAGAGAAAATGTGAAAGAAAAAGACTTGTCTAACTACGGGAGAGAGAGACTCCTTTTATAGGAGTTTTACATGGAATTTTCGTAATTAAAAAGGAATCTAACTATTCATCTAAGTGGAGAATAACTATTCATCTGAGTGGAGAATGACTATTCATCTTTTTGGCATTTTCTTGAATTATTGCTGGAATCTTTGCTTTTGCTTTTTGCTTTTTTGAGCACTTTCTTTTGTCGAAATTTTCTCTGAACTCTACTCCGGGTTTTTTGAATTCGTTTGGCAACTTTATTCAGAATCCACTATAGCCAAAAACCGGACTGTCTTCAATATCAATCTCTGGTTCTTCTTCTTCTGATGAAGAGCCTTGTTTTGATGAAGAAGATGCAAATTTCAGAATTATGGCTTGCATTTCTTTTGGATTTTTGGCCGCTGCAAGCATTGAGGCCATCTGGGATTTCCTTGAAAGGAACTAGGTATGCTCCGGTGTTTGTGGTGGTATTTGTGGAGGCGCCTGTAACAGAATGGGTTTTTGGGTATCTAACCATTCCTGGACTTTTTGTGGTGCGAGACTTTTTGGTATTTTAAAGCTGTCCCACAATCGGATTTTGAATCTTTTTCGGATTGTTGGGATTTTATTGTCCGAATAATCGACGAACCATGTAAATACCCATGGTAAGTGGAATTTTGTGTGAAAAAGGTGTAAGGGCACAAATCGTTTTTCGTCCTCAGAGGGTTTAAACTGGGATTTAAAGAGGCTGAAAGATTTAGTGACTTCTGGTTTTTGTATTTCTAGGGTGGATCCGAATTTCTCCCACCATGAATTCCATCATGTTGGAAATTATGATGGATTACATGAGGTATCAAAATGGAAAAGCCAAGTGTGGCTTTGTTTGGTATTTTGAATGAAAAAGGAATTGAATCAAGCTTGTTGGTAATCCCAGTAATTAAAAGGAATATCAAAAAATGGTTCATTTTTGTGGGTATCTGGAAAATTTAGGAGTTGAGACAGATCATTGCCCTAATCAATAGGAGCAATTATGCTGAGTATTTTGCAAATTGAATAAGAGGGATCTGGGTTATCCTTATGAAAATTAATTTTAATTGTCGCTGATCCTGATATTTCAAGGATAGCTTGATAAAAATATGGGGTTTTTAAAGTATCCCATGATTTATAAAATCATTTTTGTCCAAAATAATTTAGTAATGCTAAAAAAGGGTCTTCATTAAAAAATCATTTTTCAAGAGTGACACTATTTTGAAATAACGGTTTTATGAAGAATTTAGGAGCAGGTTTTTTGGGGACTTGTGGTACCACAAGTTGATTTTTTGAAAATTGTTTTTGAGAAATGGTTTTTGAAGACTCCTCTTTCTCAAGTTGGAGTTTTGAAAATTGTTTTTGAGAAAAGGTTTTTGAAGATTCTCCTTTCTCGATTTTTATAAAATTTTGAGAGGTTTTTTCCACTCCTGGGCTTTGAGCAACTTCTTGTTTGGGATTTTGAAGTTGTATCAATGCTTGTTGTAATTCTGGGGATTTCGTCAGGAGTTGAAGTAGATTTTCGGTAGTTATCTCTTGTGCTGGTATTTTTTGCTCAGATGCTGTGGCATTTTCATTTTCTTCTTTCATCACTGCATCGTACCACATCAAGGGTTTTTTTGTGGGGGATTTGGCAGGGAATTTTTCCTTTTCTTCTTTTGTGGGTTTTTTAGGGGCCATGAAATTAGTTTGTTGTTGTGGTACAACATGTGTATTTATTGGTGGAGGTATCTCTTCTTTTCTCTTTTAGAGCAAGTGATTGGACATTTCTGTGTTGTAGCCAGTATCAGAAATCTGTTGGTTTTTTCTCCTATTTTTGAGTAAACCACTGGTTAAAAGATTTTTAAGAAAAATGTCAGGAATCAATTTGCAGAAAATATTTTTAAATGCAATTTTTGAAAAAGTTTTTGATATTGTAAATTATGCTTTAAAATTTTTTTGTATGCAAAGGAATCAATTAATTTAATGGAACAGTTATCATGGTTTCTAAGGGACTCGGAATTCTCATCTAAAAACTATTCCTTAATTCGCCTAGATGACAAGAATAAGTTTTAATCAGATTGAGGTCTCTAGCTTTTGGTTTTGTTAGAAAAGGGAACTTTAAATTCCTATTATTGGAATCAAAAGAGATTAAATCATTATCTACCTTATACGGGGTGATAAGATTTATAAATGGTGTTCTAAGATAACGGAGTTGTGAATGTCTTTTACTAAGACAAACGATGTCGCTATAGAAACTCCATTAATAATAACTGATGCACTGGTTTGAGAATTAATTTCTAGCTCTGTTTTATTAACCACCGCTAGAGTTTCCTGGGTATTTTCATGAAAACTATTAGGAATTAGACCTGTTTTTATGCAATTCAGGTCAGCACCAGTGTCAAAAAGAGCAATAGTAGTAATTCTAAAATTGCCTGAGAATTTAAGGGTTATCTGAACAAGGTATTTCTTGGAAGTAATCTATCTTAAGACAGCAAGGAATTTATGTGGGACCTCTTCCAGAAAAGGGTTGTCAGGAGGTTCTTCTAGGTTTTCAGAGCCGGAGTTGTCAGACTCAGAACTGGATTTAGAATTATCCTGGGTTTTTGAAAGGACTGTTTTTAGTAGAAGAGAGTCTTGTTCTTGTTTTTCTCGTATAGCCTTGATCTCTACTTTGATTTGTTCCACCTTCCTCTGGAGTTCTAGAACTGGGGTTTCTTTGGATTCTTTCATCCTTTTACCCTTTTTCAGGATTTTTGTCAAATCGTAGGTATTTTTGGAGGTGTTTGGCAAAATTGAATTTTTGAAATCTTTTTTCTCGTCAGTAAAAGATTTGAGGAGTTTATTCAAATAATCTTTTTGGTGTTCGACATCTATGTGTTGAACCATATCTAACATGAATTCTTGATCCTTGGTTATAATACAAACAAGTTTTCTCTTATCCTTATCAGAATATTCAGAAGAACTGGTTGTAAGCAATTCATCTATTTGAAGGGCTTTGTTGTCTTCAGAAGACAGAGAAAAGTAGTCAGGTTCTCACTCCACATTTGAATCGGAGGAATCAAAGAGAAGATTGTTGATTTTTTAGGTGACTTCATCGTCGAGCTTTAATTCTTGTAATTTTTTATTCATTTTGCAGTATTTCGATGTATGACCTTTTTGTGACATTTGTAAGACGTAATGTCCTTGTATTTGAAATCAGCTTTTTTGGTATTTGGTTTTTTGGAATGATGAGTATTCTTGTAGGGTTTTTGTAATACTCTTCATTGGTTTTGCTGAAATCACTAGTTTTGTAAACCTCTTGAAGTACTCTTAAGGGATTTATGAGTCTTGCTACAGTTTCCTATACAACTTGAAGAGGGTTTTGAGAAATTCGTATCAAACTGTTTGCAAAAGGTTCCAAGTTCGCACTTAGTTCTCTTTAGCTCCAGTTTGAGGTGTTTTTGTAATTTCAGGTCTTGACATATCTTTAGACCTTCCTGTTGAGTTATACTGACAAGATGCCCGTATGTAAAATCACTTTAGGGTATAATCTGTTTACCGCAATTCTCTTTGATTTTATTCCTAACCTTTTCTCCCAAAAGGGTAGATAGTCCGGCCATGAATTTCTCTTTCAAAATGGTTGGTGGAATCTTCCCTGAGCATAACTCTGGTTAAGAAGGTTTTTTTGTACCATTGGAAATCACTGAGTTTTTTTGCATTTGAGGTTGGAAAGTAACTCGGCATTTTTGTCTTTCAAATGTGAAGAATCTCCTATGAAATTTAAAGAGATTGTGAGAATTAAGGTTGCTACGGCATCTTGTAGGGGCTCACCTTGTTCATCAAGGATTGGTATTCCTTCTTCATCAGTTATGATGGAATTGAGGATATCTTCTTTTTGTTAATCAGCGAGATAATTATCCCACCAACCTTTCAATTGACCAGAGAATCCTGCGATGAGCAGTTCTGTAATGGTCTTGTCTTGCGTACCATTCTGGGTTTTGTAGGCATTTGCAACCATGGTCATTTGTTGAAGAATTCTGAGAATATTGTATTCGGTCATCCCATCTGTGTTTCAATCATAAATGGAAGAGGCATTGAAATAGGATTGAGCTAGGGGTTTGACTATTCCTAGATCTGGGGCATTAATTTGTAATTGCTGTTGTTGTATCTGTTGTATTGGTCTTTGCCAATCCATATGGTTAACAAAAGGGTTTTTGTTTTGGAATTATTTTGGAGTATCACTGTCGTCGGAGTCATGTGTTAGAGCAATGATTTTATTGGAAGATTGTGGAGTATCCGGAACAATGTGTTCTGTGTTAGAACTGTTGGATGTTCCAATTCTACTCAATTGATCCTAGATAGCCTGAATAAATTCAGACTTGTTTTGTTGGATATTTTTTACGCCATCTTTGGACAACTGAAAGGGTTTAAAGATAGGACTTTGGCTTTTCAATTTCATATCCTTAGTCGTTCCTGTGGAATCTATGGTGACTAAAGGGTTGGTTTTTAGTGTTTTCTACCCGATCGAGTTGTTTTCCTAGGGTATTCAAAATGATATTGGTGAAATTGTTTTGTGCAAGGATATTCTTGGTATTTTGTTCTTCATCCTTTGCTGGATTCTTAAGAGGAATCGCGTCTACAGGGCAGCCATGCATATTAAGCTTGATACCTTGTAAAGGAGGGTGGTTGGACTGGATCTTTCTAGAGTCAGCTAGGGTTTCCCACTCCGGTGATTATGTTCCTGGTCGTAACGGGATTTACCGTACTGGAAAAGGGATAATCAATGGAATTTTGGGAGGAATAATAATCGAACCAGTGAAAGAAAAGGATGTTTATCCTATGTTCATTAACAAACTCGTAGAATTTTTCCTTTGTTTGCGTCCTTGTTTTTGAAAAGGTTTTGAAGAACCAAATTCATTTTTCTAGGTTGTATTTTTCATAAAAATCATTTTGTTGGAATTTTTTGTCTACTTTGAATCTTTTTTCTAAAACACTAATTTCGTTTACTAGTTGGTTCCTGGTCCTCTATCTTTTCTCTAACAGTGGAATTTTCATAAACGGGTCTCGGTATTTCGTTGGAGTAGTCTACATTTCGTAGATTGGGTAAATCTGACGTAGAATGTCTGGGTTTTATTTTGTAAGGAGTATTTATGACTGAAGGAATTTGTGAGACTATTCCTAGGTCAAGAGTTTCTACGGAACTTGAATCATCGCATCTACTACTCATAGATTTTCTATGGAATGATAGACTGCATCTACCATCCTGGTATTGGGTTATTTCTCTGAGATGGGTATTTGGTTGGGAAGTCTCTAGAGGTTCAGGTTTAACAACACCTTCTAAGATTCATTAGTCTTGTAGGGTAATATCCTTCCATCTAATAGGTCTCGGTATAACGGTGTTAGATCTAGAAAGATCTGTTTGTAAAAGAAGGGTTTTACTTTTCTAACTATGGTATCTGACTTTTGTAGCAAAAGCTGAAGTCATAGCTTTGTAATGGATTCTATAAATTATAGCTACATGAATCGATCCTTCAAGCATTTGGTAATTGGGAGTCTTGATTTGTAAGACAAGGGATTTTTGTCATTTAAAGAAACTGAGAAATTTGGGTAACAGTCAAAAGATATTGGTGCTGTGCAGAGACTAGACTCAACAGAACTCAATAGGGAATCTTCAAAATTTGTGAATTTGGCATCACGTAAGATAGTAGCGATTGAGGTGTTTAATCCTTCCTTCGTGACGGGTTTTATCCCTACTTGGACTAATCCAATATGGATGTATTTGTAATTTCTTTCTCTGTGTCTCTTCAGAGAATTTTGAGAAAGTAATTGGATTGTTTCAAAAGGTTGAGATAATTAGATATCTTTTTCCTCTGTTTTGATTGTGAAATCGGTTTTGAATAACTGGTATTTGGAATTTTTGTTAATCTGATCTCGATTTACTCTCGGTATTTCCCAATTATCAATAGATTTTTCAAAATCTTGTATCAAGATTTCTTCGGTGTTTATTATCTTCTTTGAATCCATGGAAGATGATGAACCAAAATCACTAGAAATAGATCTGTTGAGTAACAGATCCATGCTATGGAACTCCCACAGAGCACCCAGACTCTTCCTACAATCAAAGGCCTTTCCTTGGGTATAACTGCTTGCGTTCGTTGAGGACTTACCGACCCCGGACTATCCTAAGTACAAAACCTCGGAAGAACCCGAACCTCTAAAAAGTGAGATTTCAGCATAACCAATGAAGAGTATTACAAAAACCCCTACAAGAATACTCATCATTCCAAAAAACCAAATACCAAAAAAGCTGATTCCAAATACAAGGACATTACGTGTTACAAATGTCACAAAAAAGGTCATACATTGAAATACTGCAAAATGAATAAAAATTAAAAGAACTGAAGCTCGACGATGACATCACCCAAAAAAAAAATCTCCAATCTTCTCATTGATTCCTCCGATTCAAATGTTGAGTCAGAACCTGACTACTTTTCTCTGTCTTCCGAAGACAACAAAGCCCTTCAAATAGATGAATTGCTTACAACCAGTTCTTCTGAATATTGTGATTAGGGTAAGCGAAAAATTGTTTGTATTCTAACCAAGGATCAAGAATTCATGTTAGATATGGTTCAACACATAGATGTCGAACACCAAAAGGATTATTTGAATAAACTCCTCAAATCTTTTACTGACGAGAAAAAAGATTTCAAAAATTCAAATTTTGCCAAATACCTACGATTTGATAAAAAACCTGAAAAAGGGTAAAAGGATGAAAGAATCCAAAGAACCCCAGTTCTAAAACTCCAGAGGATGGTGGGACAAATCATAGTACAGATCAAGGCACTACGAGAAAAGAAGAACAAGACTCTCTTCTACTAAAAATAGTCCTTTCAAAAACCAAGGATAATTCTAAATCCAGTTCTGAGTCTGACAACTCCGACTCTAAAAACCCAGAAGAACCTCCTGACAACCCTTTTCTGGAAGAGGTCCCACAGGAATTCCTTGCTGTCATAAGACAGATCACGTCCAAGAACTACCTTGTTCAGATAACCCTTAAATTTTCAGGCAATTTTAGAATTACTACTATTGCTTTATTTGACACCGGTGTTGACCTAAATTGCATAAAAATAGGTCTAATTCCTAATAGTTTTCATGAAAATACCCAGAAAACTCTAGCGGCGGCTAATAACACAAAGCTGTAAATCAATTCTCAAACCAGTGCATCTGTTATTATTAATGGAGTTTCTATAGTGACATCGTTTGTCTTAGTAAAAGACATTCACAACTCTGTTATCTTAGAACACCATTTATAAATCTTATCACATCGTATAAGGTAGATAATGATTTCATCTCTTTTGATTCGAATAATAGGAATTTAAAATTCTCTTTTCTGAAAAAACCAAAAGCTAGAGACCTCAATCTGATTAAAATTTATTCTTGTTATCTAGGCGAATTAAATAATAGTTTTTTAGATCAGAATTCTGAGTCCCCTAGAAACTATGATACCTTTTCCATCAAATTAATTGATTCTTTTGCATACACAAAATTTTTGAAACATAATTTACAATATCAAAAACAGTTTCAAAACAGGGTAAAAAATATTTTCTGCAAATTTGTTCCTGACATTTTTTACTTTAAAAATCTTTTAACCAGTGGTTTACTAAAAAACGGGAGAGAAAACCCACATATTTCTGATACTGTTTACAACGCAGAAATGTCCTATCACTGCCTCTTGCCCCACTGTCTGGGCTACAAGGAAAAAATATTCATGAAGGACATGCGGGAATCTGGGCAATACTATATCCATGCAATGTGTGGAGCCTTGCTCTAAAAGAGAAAAGATGAGATACCTCCCCAAATAAATACACCTATTGTTGCACCACAACAACAAACAAATTCCATGGCCGCCAAAAAACCCACAAAAGAAGAAAAAGAAAAATTCCCTACCAAATCTCCCACTAAAAAACCCCTGACGTGGTATGATGCAGTAATGAAATAAGAAAATGAAAATGCCGCAGCATCTGTGCAAACACCAGCACAGGAGATAACTGCCGAAAATCTTCTGCAACTCCTGGCGAAATCCCCAGAAATACAACAGGCATTGATACAACTTCAAAATCTCAAACAAGAAGTTGCTCAAAGCTCATGAGAGGAAAAAACCTCTCAAAATTTTATAAAAATCGAGAAAGGAGAATCTTCAAAAACCCTTTCCCAAAAACAATTTTCAAAACTCCAACTTGAGAAAGAAGAGTCTTCAAAAACCCTTTCTCAAAATAAAAATTCAAAAAATCAACTTGTGGTACCACAATCCCCAAAAAACATGCTCCTAAATTCTTCATAAAACCATTTTTCACCATATTGTGACTCTTCAAAAAGGATTTTTTAATGAAGACCCTTTTTTAGCACTACAAAATTATTTTGGACAAAAATGGTTTTATAAATCATGGGATATTTTAAAAACCCCATATTTTTATCAAGCTATCCTTGAAATATCAGGATCAGCGAAAATTAAAATTAATTTTTCACAAAAATAACCCGATCCCTTTTATTCAATTTGCAAAATCTTGGCGTAATTGCTCCTATTGATTAGGGGAATGACCTGTCTCAACTCTTAAATTTCCCTGATACCCACAAAAATGAACCATTTTTTGAAATTCTTTTCAATTATTGGGATTACCAACAAGCTTGGTTCAATTCCTTCTTTATTCAAAATACCAACCAAAGCCACACTTGGCTTTTCCATTTTGATACCTCATGTGATCCATCACAATTTCCAACATGGTGGAATTCATGGTGGGAGCAATTCAGATCCACCCTAGAAATACAAAAACCAGAAGTCACTAAATCTTTCAGCCTCTTCAAATCCCAATATAAACCCACTTAGGAAGAAAAAAGATTTTTTCCACTACACACAAAATTCCACTTACCATGGGTATTTAGATGGTTCGTAGATTATTCTGACAATAAAATACCAACAATCCGAAGAAGATTTAAAATCAGATGGTGGGACAGCTTTAAAATACCATCAAGCCTCACCCCACAAAAAGTCGAAGAATGGTTAAATGCCATAAAATCCATTCTAGTACAGGAACCTCTACAAACACCACCGGCACCACAACAAACACCGGAGCACACCCAGTTCCGTTCACGGAAATCCCAGATGGCCTCAATGCTTGCAGCGGCAAAAAATCCAGAAGAAATGCAAGCCATAGTTCTGAAATTTGCACCGTCTTTATCAAAAGAAGGCTCTTCATCAGAAGAAGAACAACCAGAGATTGATATTGAAGACAGTCCGATTTTTGGCAATAGTGGATTCTGAAGAAAGTTGCCAAAAGAATTCAAAATACCCGCAATAGAGTTCACACAAAATTCCGACAAAACAAAGTGCTCGAAAAAGCTAATTTCAAAAAAGCAAAAAGCAAAAGCAAAGATTCCATCAATAATTCAAGAAAATGCCAAAATGATGAATAGTCATTCTCTACTCGGATGAATAGTTATTCTCCACTTAGATGAATAGCTAGATTCCTTTTTAATTACGAAAATGCCATATAAAACTCCTATAAAAGGAGAATCCCTCTCCCTTAGTTAGATAAGTCTTTTTCTTTCACATTTTCTCTTTCTAAACTTCAGATTTAGAGAGAAGTGAGAGCTCTTACTAAATTCCCCTTTTGGTCTGGATATTATCCTCTCTATCTCTACCCTTTATAGCTCTAATACCAAACTTAGGCCGATAATCTAAAGGGGATAACAGAAACGAAAGGAATCGGGATATAAGGGATTGAAAAATTAAAAGATAATTGAAATATGCAGAAAGTAAATAAAGATTAACTTATAATTTAAGGTTCCAGTTATGGAAACTCTAAATGAAAGGTTCTGCTGGAATTTAAACCAAATAGGCGGTTGAACCGGCCAAGTATTTAATGCAGGAATTTAAATAATGTAAAAGCATGAAGTATTTAAAAGAATAGGAGGTAGTACCATCCATAATCATATTCATTTAAAGTATTAAGAAATTGGGAATTTACAAAGGATTTTATCAAGGAGATATACCTTGGGGATTTCTAAGGTATTTCTGATCATATGATATGAGTAATATGATATGGGTCATATGAACTGAATCATATGGTTATTTGAGGGAATATTAATCTAACCTAAAGGAGAATTTAGTAAGAGCTCTCACTTCTCTCTAAATCTGAAGTTTAGAAAGAAAAAATGTGAAAGAAAAAGACTTGTGTTACTAAGGGAGAGGGAGTTTCCTTTTATAGGAGTTTCATGGCATTTTCATAATTAAAAAAGAATCTAACTATTGATCTAAGTGGAGAATAATTATTCATCCGAATGGAGAATGACTATTCATCCTTTTTGCATTTTCTTGAATTATTGCTCGAATCTTTGCTTTTGCTTTTTACTTTTTTGACAGTAGCTTTTTCGAGCACTTTCTTTTGTCGGAATTTTGTCTGAACTCTACTCCGGGTATTTTGAATTCATCTGGCCACTTTCTTCAGAATCCATTGTTGCCAAAAACCGGGTTGTCTTCAATATCAACCTCTGGTTCTTCTTCTTCTGATGAAGAGCCTTGTTTTGATTAAGACGGTGCAAATTTCAGAATTATGGCTTGCATTTCTTCTGGATTTTTGGCTGCTGCAAGCATTGAGGCCATTTGGGATTTCCTTGAGAGGTACTGGGTGTGCTCCAGTGTTTGTAGTGGTGCCGGTGGTGTTTGTGGAGGCACCTGTAACAGAATGTGTTTTTGGGTATCCAACCATTCCTGGACTTTTTGTGGTGCAAGACTTTTTGCAATTTTAAAGTTGTCCCACCATGAATTCCGAATTGCTCCCACCATGAATTCCATCATGTTGGAAATTGTGATGGATTACATGAGGTATCAAAATGGAAAAGCCAAGTGTGGCTTTGTTTGGTATTTTGAATGAAAAAAGGAATTGAACCAAGTTTGTTGGTAATCTCAGTAATTAAAAGGAATATCAGAAAATGGTTCATTGTTATGGGTATCTGGAAAATTTAGGAGTTGAGACAGATCCTTCCCCCAATCAATAAGAGCAATTACGCTGAGTATTTTGCAAATTGAATAAGAGGGATCTGGGTTATCTTTATGATAATTAATTTTAATTGTCGTTGATCCTGATATTTCAAGGATAGCTTGACAGAAATATATAAAGTATCCCATGATTTATGAAACCATTTTTGTCCAATATAATTTTGTAGTGCTAAAAATGGGTCTTCATTAAAAAATCATTTTCCAAGAGTGACAATATTTTGAAAAAAAAACAGTTTTATGAAGAATTTATGAGTAGGTTTTTTGGGGACTTGTGGTACCATAAGTTGATTTTTTGGAAATTGTTTTTGAGAAAGGGTTTTGGAAGACTCCTCTTTCTCAAGTTGGAGTTTTGAAAATTGTTCTTGAGAAAGGGTTTTTGAAGATTCTCCTTTCTCGATTTTTATAAAATTTTGAGAGGTGTTTTCCTCTCCTGAGCTTTGAGCAACTTCTTGTTTGGGATTTTGAAGTTGTATCAATGCTTGTTGTAATTTCGGGGATTTCTCCAGGAGTTGTAGAAGATTTTTGACAGTTATCTCCTGTGCTGGTATTTTTTGCACAGATGCTGCGGCATTTTCATTTTCTTCTTTCATCACTGCATCGTACCACGTTAGGGGTTTCTTTGTGGGGGATTTGGCAGGGAATGTTTCCTTTTCTTCTTTTGTGGGTTTTTTGGGGGCCATGGAATTTGTTTGTTGTTGTGGTGCAACAACATGTGTATTTATTGGTAGAGGTATCTCTTCTTTTCTCTTTTGGAGTAAGTGATAGGACATTTCTGCGTTGTAGCCAGTATCAGAAATCTGTTGGGTTTTTCTCTTATTTTTGAGTAAACCACTGGTTAAAAGATTTTTAAGAAAAATGTCAGGAAACAATTTGCAGAAAATATTTTTTAATGCAATGTTTTGAAAATGTTTTTGATATTGTAAATTATGCTTTAAAATTTTTTTTATGCAAATGAATCAATTAATTTAATGGAACAGGTATCATGGTTTCTAAGGTACTCAAAATTCTGATCTAAAAAACAATTCCTTAATTCGCCTAGAGAACAAGAATAAGTTTTAATCAGATTGAGGTCTCTAGCTTTTGGTTTTGTTAGAAAAGGGAACTTTAAATTCCAATTATTGGAATCAAAAGAGATGAAATCATTATCTACCTTATACGGGGTGATAAGATTTATAAATGGTGTTCCTATGATAACGGAGTTGTGAATGTCTTTTACTAAGACAAACGATGTCGCTATAGAAACTACATTAATAATAACAGATGCACTGGTTTGAGAATTGACTTCTAGCTTTGTGTTATTAGCCGCCTCTAGAGTTTCCTGGGTATTTTCATGAAAACAATTTGGACTTAGACTTGTTTTTATGCAATTTAGGTCAGCACCAGTGTCAAAAAGAGCAATAGTAGTAATTCTAAAATTGCCTGAGAATTTAAGGGTTATCTGAGCAAGGTATTTCTTGGACGTGATCAGTCTTAAGACAGCAAGGAATTCTAGTGGGACCTCTTCCAGAAAAGGGTTGTCAGGAGGTTCTTCTGGGTTTTCAGAGTCGGAGTTGTTAGACTCAGAACTGGATTCAGAATTATCTTGGGTTTTTGAACGGACTTTTTTAGTAGAAAAGAGTTTTGTTCTACTTTTCTCGTAGAGCCTTGATTTGTTCTTTTATTTGTTCCACCTTCCTCTGGAGTTTTAGAACTGGGGTTTCCTTGGATTCCTTTATCCTTTTACCCCTTTTCAGGATTTTTGTCAAATCGTAGGTATTTTTGGAGGTGTTTGGCAAAATTGAATTTTTGAAATCTTTTTTCTCGTCAGTAAAAGATTTGAGGAGTTTATTCAAATAATCATTTTGGTGTTCGACATCTATGTGTTGAACCATATCTAGCATGAATTCTTGATCCTTGGTTAGAATACAAACAAGTTTTCCCTTACCCTAAATCAGAATATTCAGAAGAACTGGTTGTAAGCAATTCATCTATCTGAAGGACTTTGTTGTCTTCAGAAGACAGAGAAAAGTAGTCAGGTTCTGACTTAACATTTGAATCGGAGGAATCAATGAGAAGATTGGAGATTTTTTGGGTGACGTCATCGTCGAGCTTCAGTTCTTGTAATTTTTTATTCATTTTGTAGTATTTCGATGTATGACCTTTTTTGTGACATTTGTAACACGTAATGTCCTTGTATTTGGAATCAGCTTTTTTGGTATTTGGTTTTTTGGAATGATGAGTATTTTTGTAGGGGTTTTTGTAATACTCTTCGTTGGTTTTGCTGAAATCTCTCTTTTTGTAACCTCTTGAAGTACTCTTAAGGGATTTATGAGTCTTGCTACAGTTTCCTGTATAACTAGAAGAGGGTTTTGAGAAATTCATATCAAACTGTTTGCAAAAGGTTCCAAGTTCACACTTAGTTCTCTTTAGCTACAGTTTGAGGTGTTTTGGTAATTTCTGGTCTTGACAGATCTTTAGACCTTCCTGTTGAGTTATACTGACAAGTTGTTCGTACGTAAACTCACTGTAGGGTATAATCTGTTTACCGCAATTTTCTTTGATTTTGTTCCTAACCTTTTCTCCTAAAAGGGTAGGTAGTCCGGCCAGGAATTTCTCTTTCCAAAATGGTTGGTTGGAATCTTCCCTGAGCATAACTCTGGTTAAGCAAGTATTTTTGTACCTTTGGAAATCACTGAGTTTCTTGGTTGGAAAGTAATTCGGCATTTTTGTCTTTCAAATGTGAAGAATCTCCTATGAAATTTAAAGAGATTATGAGAATCAAGGTTGCTACGGCATCTTGTAGGGGCTCATCTTATTTATCAAGGATTGGTATTCCTTCTTCATCAGTTTTGATGGAATTGAGGATATCTTATCTTTGTTGATCAGCGAGATAATTATCCCACCAACCTTTCAATTGACCAGAGAATCTTGAGATGAGCAGTTCTGCAATGGTGTTGTCTTGCGTACCATTCTGGGTTTTGTAGGCATTTGCAGCCATGGTCATTTGTTGAAGAAAATTGAGAATATTGTATTCGGTCATCCCATCTATGTTCCAATCATAAATGGAAGAGGCATTGAAACGGGATTGAGCTAGGGGTTTGACTATTCCTAGGTCAGGAGCAGGAATAATCTGCAACTGTTGTTGTTGGACTTGTTGTACTGGTCGTTGACAATCCAAATGGTTAACAAAAGGTTTTTTGTTTTGGAATTGTTTTGGAGTATCACTGTCATCGGAGTCATGTGTTAGAGAAATGATTTTATTGGAAGATTGTGGAGTATCCGGAACAACGTGTTATGTGTTAGAACTGTTAGATGTCCCAATTCTACTCAATTGATCATGGATAGCTTGAATAAATTCAGACTTGATTTGCTGGATATTCTTGACGCCATCTTTGGACACCTGAAAGGGTTTAAAGATAGGGCTTTGGCTTTTCAATTTCATATCCTTAGTCGTACCTGTGGAATCTACAGTGACTAAAGGGTTGGTTTTTATGTGTTTTTCTACCCTATCGAGTTGTTTTTATGTGTTTTTCTACCCTATCGAGTTGTTTTGGGTAACAGTCAGAAGATATTGGTCATGTGCAGAGACTAGACTCAACATAACTCAATAGGGAATCTTCAAAATTTGTGAATCTGGCATCATGTAAGATAGCAAGGATTGAGGTGTTTAATCCTTCCTTCATGAGGGGTTTTATCCCTACTTGGACTAATCCAATATGGATGTATTTTTAATTTCTCTCTCTGCGTCTCTTAAGAGAATTTTGAGAAAGTAATTGGATTGTTTCAAAAGGTTGAGATAATTGGATCTCTTTCCTCTGTTTTGATTGTGAAATCAGTTTTGAATAACTGGTATTTGGAATTTTTGTAAATCTGATCTCGATTTACTCTCGGTATTTCCCAATTATCAATAGATTTTTTAAAATCTTATATCAAGGTTTCTTCGGTGTTTATTATCTTCTTTGAATCCATGGAAGAAGATGAACCAAAATCACTAGAAGTAGATCTGTTGAGAAACAAATCCATATTATGGAACTCCCACAGAGCACCCGGACTCTTCCTACAATCAAAGGCCTTTCCTTGGGTATAACTGCCTGCGTTCGTTGAGGACTTACCAACCTCGGACTATCCTAAGCACAAAACCTCGGAAGAACCCGAACCTCTAAAATGGAATCTCATCTGTTCTGGATATTATTCTCTCTATCTCTACCCTTTATGGCTTTGATACCAATCTAAGGTTGAGGATCTAAAGGGGATAACAGAAACGGAAGGAATCGAGATATAAGGGATTGAAAAATTAAAAGATAATTGAAATATGAAGAAAATAAATTAAGATTAACTTACAATTTAAGGTTCCAGTTATGGAAACCATAAATCAAAGGTTCTACATAAATTTAAATCAAATAGGCGGTTGAACCGGCCAAGTATTTAATGCAGGAATTTAAAGAATTTAAAAGCATGAAGTTTTTAAAATATTAGGAGGTAGTACCGTCCATAATCATGTTCATTTAAAGTATTAAAAAATTGGAATTTACAAAGTATATTATCAAGAAGATATACCTTGGGAATTTTTAAGGTATATTGGATCATATGAGATGAATCATATTAAACTGAATCATATGGGTATTTGAGGGGAATATTAATCTAACCTAAAGGTGAATTTAGTAAGAGCTCTCACTTCTCTCTAAATCTGAAGTTTAGAAAGAGAAAATGTGAAAGAAAAAGACTTGTCTAACTAAGGGAGAGGGAGTCACCTTTTATAGGAGTTTTACATGGCATTTTCATAATTAAAAGGGAATCTAGCTATTCATCTAAGTGGAGAATAACTATTCATCCGAGTGGAGAATGACTATTCATCCTTTTGGCATTTTCTTGAATTATTGCTGGAATCTTTGCTTTTGCTTTTTGCTTTTTTGAAACTAGCTTTTTTGAGCACTTTCTTTTGTCAGAATTTTATCTGAACTCTACTCCGTGTATTTTGAATTCTTTTGGCAACTTTGTTCAGAATCCACTGTTGCCAAAAACTGGACTGTCTTCAATATCAATCTCTGGTTCTTCTTCTGATGAAGAGTCTCGTTTTGATGAAGACGGTGCAAATTTTAGAATTATGGCTTGCATTTTTTTCTGGATTTTGGCCGCTTTAAGCATTGAGGCTATCTGGGATTTGCTTGAAAGGAACTTGGTGTGCTCCAGTGTTTGTAGAGGTGCTGGTGGTGTTTGTCGAGGCGCCTGTAACAGAATGGGTTTCTGGGTATCTAACAATTCCTGAACTTTTTGTGGTGCGAGATGTTTTGGTATTTTAAAGCTGTCCCACCATCGGATTTTGAATCGTCTTCGGATTGTTAGAATTTTATTGTACGAATAATCTACGAACCATGTAAATACCCATGGTAAGTGGAATTTTGTGTGAAAAATGTGTAGCGGCAGAAATCTTTTTTCTTCCTTAGAGTGTTTAAACTGGGATTTGAAGTGGCTGAAAGATTTAGTGACTTCTGGTTTTTGTATTTCTAGGGTGGATCCGAATTTCTCCCACCATGAATTCCACCATGTTGGAAATTGTGATGGATTACATGAGGTATCAAAATGAAAAGCCAAGTGGCTTTGTTTGGTATTTTGAATGAAAAAGGAATTGAACCAAGCTTGTTGGTAATCCCAGTAATTAAAAGGACTATCAAAAATTGGTTCATTTTTGTGGGTATCTGGAAAATTTAGGAGTTGAGACAGATCATTCCCCCAATCAATAGGAGCAATTACGCTGAGTATTTTGCAAATTGAATAAGAGGGATTTGGGTTATCCTTATGAAAATTAATTTTAATTGTCGCTGATCTAGATATTTCAAGGATAGCTTGATAAAAATATGGGGTTTTTAAAGTATCCCATGATTTATAAAACCATTTTTGTCCAAAATAATTTTGTAGTGCTAAAAAAGGGTCTTCATTAAAAAATCCTGTTTCAAGAGTGACAATATTTTGAAAAATAGTTTTATGAAGAATTTAGGAGCAGGTTTTTTGGGAACTTGTGGTACCACAAGTTGATTTTTTGAAAATTGTTCTTGAGAAAGGGTTTTTGAAGACTCCTCTTTCTCAAGTTGGACTTTTGAAAATTGTTTTTGAGAAAGGGTTTTTGAAGATTCTCTTTTCTCGATTTTTATAAAATTTTGAGAGGTTTTTTCCTCTCCTGAGCATTGAGCAACTTATTGTTTGGGATTTTGAACTTGTATCAATGCTTGTTGTAATTTTGGGGAGTTCGCTAGGAGTTGTAGAAGTTTCGGCAGTTATCTCCTGTGCTGGTATTTTTTGCCCAGACGCTGTGGCACTTTCATTTTCTTCTTTCATCACTGCATCGTACCACGTCAGGGGTTTTTTTGTGGGGGATTTGGCAGGGAATTTTTCCTTTTCTTCTATTACGGATTTTTTGGGGGCCATGGAATTTGTTTGTTGTTGTGGTGCAATAATAGGTGTATTTATTGGTGGAGGTATATCTTCTTTTCCCTTTTGGAGCAACGCTCCACACATTGCGTGGACACAGTATTGTCCGGATTCCCGCATGTCCTACCTGGATATTTTTTCCTTGTAGCCCAGACAGTGGGGCAAGTGGCAGTGATAGGACATTTCTGCGTTGTAGCCAGTATCAGAAATATGTTGGTTTATTCTCATGTTTTTTTAGTAAACCACGAGTTAAATGATTTTTAAGAAAAATGTCAGGAATCAATTTGCAGAATATATTTTTTAATGCAATATTTTGAAAATGTTTTTGATACTGTAAATTATGCTTCAAATTTTTTTTGTATGCAAAGGAATCAATTAATTTGATGGAACAGGTATCATGGTTTCTAAGGGACCCAGAATTTTGATCTAAAAAACTATTCCTTAATTCGCCTAGATGACAAGAATAAGTTTTAATCAGACTGAGGTCTCTAGCTTTTGGTTTTGTTAGAAAAGGAAATTTTAAATTCCTATTATTGGAATCAAAAGAGATGAAATCATTATCTACCTTATACGGGGTGATAAGATTTATAAATGGTGTTCGTAAGATAATGGAGTTGTGAATGTCTTTTACTAAGACAAACGATGTCGCTATAGAAACTCCATTAACAATAACGGATGCACTGGTTTGGGAATTGATTTCTAGCTTTGTCTTATTAGCCGCCGCCAGAGTTTCCTGGGTATTTTCATGAAAACTAGTAGGAATTAGACCTGTTTTATGCAATTCAGAAAGAGCAATAGTAGTAATTCTAAAATTGCCTGAGAATTTATGGGTTATCTGAACAAGGTATTTCTTGGACGTGAATTGTCTTAAGACAGCAAGAAATTTTTGTGGGACCTCTTCCAGAAAAGGGTTTTCAAGAGGTTCTTCTGGGTTTTCAAAGTCAGAGTTGTCAGACTCAGAACTGGATTTAGAATTATCCTGGGTTTTTGAAAGGACTGTTTTAGTAGAAGAGAGTCTTGTTCTTGTTTTTCTCGTACAACCTTGATCTCTACTTTGGTTTGTTCCACCTTCCTCTAGAGTTCTAGAACTGGGGTTTCTATGGATTTTTTCATCATATTACCCCTTTTCAGTATTTTTGTCAAATCATAGGTATTTTTGAGGTGTTTGGCAAAATTAAATTTTTGAAATCTTTTTTCTCGTTAGTAAAAGATTTGAGGAGTTTATTCAAATAACCTTTTTGGTGTTCGACATCTATGTGTTGAACCATATCTAACATGAATTCTTGATCCTTGGTTAGAATACAAACAAGTTTTCCCTTACCCTTATCAGAATATTCAGAAGAACTAGTTGTAAGCAAGTCATCTATTTGAAGGGCTTTGTTGTCTTCAGAAGACAGAGAAAAGTAGTCAGGTTCTGACTCAACATTTGAATCGGAGGAATCAATGAGAAGTTTGGAGATTTTTTGGGTGACGTCATCGTCGAGCTTCAGTTCTTTTAATTTTTATTCATTTTGTAGTATTTCAATGTATGACCTTTTTTGTGACATTTGTAACACGTAATGTCCTTGTATTTGGAATCAACTTTTTTGTATTTGGTTTTTTGGAATGATGAGTATTCTTGTAGGGGTTTTTTGTAATACTCTTAATTGCTTTTGCTGAAATCTCTCTTTTTGTAACCTCTTGAAGTACTCTTAAGGGATTTACGAGTCTTGCAACAGTTTCTTGTAGAACTAGAAGAGAGTTTTGAGAAATTCGTATCAAACTTTTTGCAAAAGGTTCCATGTTCACACTTAGTTCTCTTTAGCTCCAGTTTGATGTGTTTTTGTAATTTCAGGTCTTGACAGATCTTTAGACCTTCCTGTTGAGTTATACTGACAAGCTGCCCGTATGTAAACTCACTCTAGGGTATAATCTATTTACTGCAATTCTCATTGATTTTGTTCCTAACCTTTTCTCCCAAAAGGGTAGGTAGTACGGCCAGGAACTTCTCTTTCGAAAATGGCTGGTTGGAATCTTCCCTGAGCATAACTCTGGTTAAGAAGGTACTTTTGTACCATTGGAAATGACTGAGTTTCTTGCATTTGAGGTTGGAAAGTAATTCGGCATTGTTGTCTTTCAAATGTGAAGAATCTCCTATGAAATTTAAAGAGATTGTAAGAATCAAGGTTGCTACGGCATCTTGTAGGGGCTCACCTTGTTCATCAAGGATTGGTATTCCTTCTTCATCAGTTTTGATGGAATTGAGGATATCTTCTTTTTGTTGAATAGCGAGATAATTATTCCACCAACCTTTCGACCAGAGAATCCTGCGATAAGCAGTTCTGCAATGGTGTTGTCTTGCGTACCATTCTGGGTTTTGTAGGCATTTGCAGCCATGGTCATTTGTTGAAGAAAATTGAGAATATTGTATTCGGTCATCCCATCTATGTTCCAATCATAAATGTAAGAGGCATTGAAACGGGATTGAGCTAGGGGTTTGACTATTCCTAGGTCAGGAGCAGGAATAATCTACAGCTGTTGTTGTTGGACTTGTTGTATTGGTTGTTGCCAATCCAAATGGTTAACAAAAGGTTTTTTGTTTTGGAGTATCACTATCGTCGGAGTCATGTGTTGTTGAGTATCCGGAACAACGTGTTCTGTGTTAGAACTGTTGGATGTCTCAATTCTACTCAATTGATCCTGGATAGCCTGAATAAATTCAGACTTGTTTTGCTGGATATTCTTGACGCCATCTTTGGACACCTGAAAGGGTTTAAAGATAGGGCTTTGGCTTTTCAATTTCATATCCTTTGTCGTTCCTGTGGAATCTATGGTGACTAAAGGATTGGTTTTTATGTCTTTTTCTACACGATCGAGTTGTTTTCCTAGGGTATTCAAACTGGTATTGGTGAAATTGTTTTGTGCAAGGATATTCTTGGTATTTGGTTTTTCATCCTATGCTGGATTCTTAAGAGGAATCGCGTCTTCAGGGCAGCCATGAATATTAAGCTTAATACCTTGTGAAGGAGGGTGGTTGGACTAGATCTTCCTAGAGTCAACTAGGGTTTCCCACTCCGGTGATTTGTTCCTGGTCATAACAGGATTTACCGTACTGGAAAAGGGATAATCAATGGAATTTTGGGAGGAATAATAATCGAACCAGTCAAAGAAAAGGATGTTTATCCTATGTTCACTAACAAACTCTTAGAATTTTTCCTGCATTTGCGTCCTAGTTTTTGAAAAGGTTATGAAGAACCAAATTCGTTTTTCTAGGTTGTATTTTTCATAAAAATTATTTTGTAGGAATTTTTCGTCTACATTGAAGTCTTTTTCTAAAACACCAATTTCGTTAACTATGTTCTCTATAATCGAGGAAAAAGTCGGACTAGTTGGTTCCTGGTCCTCCTCTATCTTTTCTCTAACAGTGGAATTTTCATAAACGGGTCTCGGTATTTCGTTGGAGTAGTCTACATTTCGTTGATTGGGTAAATCTGACGTAGAATGTCTGGGTTTTGTTTTGTAAGGAGTATTTATGAGTGAAGGAATTTGTGAGACTCTTCCTAAGTCAAGTGTTTCTACGGAACTGGAATCATCGTATCTACTACTCGTAGATTTTCTATGGAGCGATACACTGACTCTACCATCCTGGTATTGGGTTATTTCTCTGAGACGGGTATTTGGTTGGGAAGTCTCTGGAGGTTCAGGTTTAGCAACACCTTCTAAGATCCATTCGTCTGGTAGGGTAATATCCTTCCATCTAATAGGTCTCGGTATAACGGTGTTAGATCTAGAAAAATCTGTTTGTAAAAGAAGGGTTTCACCTTTCTTACTCTGGTCTGGATATTATTCTCTCTAAGTTTGGTATCAAAACCCTTTGAAGGATATTACCCTACCAGACGACTGGATCTGGTACAAAAGTTTGTTAAACCTGAACCTCTAGAGACTTCCTAACCAAATACCCGTCTCAGAGAAATAACCCAATACCAGGATGGTAGAGTCAGTCTATCGTTCCATAGAAAGTTACGAGTAGTAGATACGATGATTCCAGTTCCGTAGAAACTCTTGACTTAGGAAGAGTCTCAGAAATTCCTTCAGTCATAAATACTCATTACAAAATAAAACCCAGACATTCTACGTCAGATTTACCCAATCTACGAAACGTAGACTACTCCAACGAAATACCGAGACCCGTTTATGAAAATTCCACTGTTAGAGAAAAGATAGAGGACCAGGAACCTACTAGTCTGACTTTTTCCTCGATTCAGAACATAGTTAACGAAATTGGTTTTTTAGAAAAAGATTTCAAAGTAGACAAAAAATTCCTACAAAATGATTTTTATGAAAAATACAACATAGAAAAATACAGGAAAACTTCTACGAGTTTGTTAATGAACATAGGATAAACATCCTTTTCTTTGACTGGTTCGATTATTATTCCTCCCAAAATTCCATAGATTATCCCTTTTCTAGTACGGTAAATCCCGTTACAACTAGGAAAGTCCAGTCCGGCCACATGAAAGACCACCCCTTAGTCACCATAGATTCCCCAGGACCGGCTAAGGATACAAAATTGAAAAGCTCCATTCAAGTGTCCAAAGATGTTGTCAAAAACACCCAGCATAATAAGTCTGAATTTATTCAGCCTATTCAAGACCATTTGGGTAGAATTGGAACTTCCAATAGTTCTAAAATCATTGTTCCAGATACTCCACAATCATCCAATAAAATCACAACTCTGACGAATGATTCCAATAACGATGATACTTTAGAACATTTCAAAAATACTGCAAATCCCAAAAGGAGTGTTTCTAGATACAAGCATATTACATGCTACAAATGCAGCAAAAAGGGTCACACTTCGAGATTCTGTAAAAAGAATAAAAATTTACAAAAGCCTAGTTTGAATGAAAAAATAATCCAAAAGATCTCTGATCCTCTTAAAATTCCTCTGATTCAGGTTGTTCTGATTCAAGCTCCACTGGTTCAGCCACCAAAGCATAATCTTACTACTTTTCTCTGTCTTCAGATGCTAAAAAATCCCTTCAAATAGATGAGTTTTTCACAACTAATTCATTCAAAAATCCTGATAATCATAAAAGAATTCGCATATGTGTTTTAACCAATGATCAAGAGAAAGAGAAAAATTCTAGCATAGAAAAACCTATACAGGAACTACAAAAAGAGATCAAATAAGTAAAAACGGATATAAAAGATTTGAAAGAAAAACAAAAACGAGATTCTTTACTAATAAAATCAATCCTTTCAAAACCTACTCCACAAAACTCCGATTCTCATAACTCGAAAGATTCCAATTCAGAAAAAATCCCAAAAGACTTTCTAAGTATCTTGCGGCAAATCACATCAAAAAGATACCTAATAAAAATAACCCTTCAGTTCTCAGACTACTTTAGAGTTCAGACAATTGCACTTTTTGACACTGGTGATGATTTAAATCTAATAAAAACTGGTATAGTACCAGAAAAATTTAGAGAAAAAACTCGTGAGAAATTAGCTGCTGCTAACAGCAGCACGAAAATAAAAATTGATTCCAAAACCAGTGCGTCAATTGAAAATGGCGGAGTTTCTATAAAAATCTCATTTGTCTTAACAAATGACATACACAGTTCTGTCATCTTAGGAACACCTTTCATGAATCTTATCAGCCCTTATAAGGTAGATAGTGATTTCGTATCTTTTAAATTCAATAAAAAGAATTTGAAATTCTGTTTCATAACAGAACCAAAAACAAGAAGTCTCAACCTAATGAGAGCTTGTTCAATACACGAAGATAGTATAAATGCAAAAATCCAAGGAAAATCTTACCATCTACAAGTTCTGAAAAATGATTATTCTTTTGAAAGATTAAAAACTCAATTAGGATCACCTGTTGTTCAAAACAATATTTCTAAACTCCAAAATTCTTTTGAAATCGAAATATGTTCTGAGATTCCTAATGCCTTCTGGAGTAGAAAGCAACATATCGTAGATCTCCCTTACGAAAAGGATTTTGACGAAAAACAAATCCCAACAAAATCCAGACCAATCCAAATGAATTGCGATCTTGAACAACACTGCAGAAAAGAAATTCAAGATCTTGGAAATAAAAAACTAATTTCCAAATCTAGATCCCCTTGGAGTTGTGCTGCGTTCTATGCCAACAAAAATTCCGAAATAGAAAGAAGAACTCCTAGATTAGTAATTAATTATAAACTTTAAATACTGCCCTAAAATGGATTAGATACCCAATTCCAAACAAAAAAGATTTATTACAGAAGTTACATTCTGCCTTGATATTTTCAAAATTTGATATGAAGTCCGATTTTTGGCAAATACAAATTTCTGCAAAAGATCGTTACAAAACTGCCTTTACGGTCCCCTTCGGACAATATGAGTGGAATGTAATGCCCTTTGGTCTCAAAAATGCACCTTCTGAATTCCAGCGAATCATGAATGATATCTTCAATGACTATTCCAAATTCTGCATTATTTATATTGATGATGTCTTAATTTTCTCAAATTATGTGGAAGATCATTTCAAACACCTCAAAACTTTCTTATATGTTACAAAGAAAAATGATTTGGTAGTTTCCAAATAAAAAATGACCATTTTTCAGACAAAGATTAGATTTCTAGGACACTATATATCCCAGGGGAAAATAACCCCTATAGAAAGATCCTTAGAATTCGCTAATAAATTCCCTGACAAAATCCTTGATAAAACACAATTGCAGAGATTCTTAGGAAGTCTAAACTATGTTTTAGATTTCTGTTCAGAGATTAACAAAATGGCGAAACTACTCCATGATAGACTTAAAAAAAACCCTGCTCCATGGACTAGTAACCATACTGCTTGTGTCCAGAATACTAAAAAAAAAGTGCTAGAAATCCCGTGTCATCATTTAGCAGACCCTCAGCTACCTAAGGTCGTAGAAACAGACGCCTCTGACTTAGGTTATGGAGGGATCCTGAAACAAAATTCGGGGGGGGGGGGGGAAGAGTGTATAGTCCAGTATACTTCTGGCCACTGGAATGATACCCAGAAAAACTATTCCACTATTAAAAAAGAAATTTTGACCATCGTCTTATGCATACAAAAATTTCAAAGTGATTTACTAAATCAAAATTTTTTACTCATAATTGATTGCAAAAGTGCTAGAGAAGTTATACAAAAAGATGTTCAAAACCTTGCATCAAAACAGATTTTTGCACGATGGCAAGCGATTCTTAGCATTTTTTATTTTGATATTGAATATATTAAAGGAGAAACAAATTCTATTCCAGATTTTTTAACCCGTGAATTCCTTCAAAACAGAGAGAAAAACCCAGAAAATTCTCCAAGAGAGAATACCTAAACACCTCTCACTCTTTGATAAATTCCCAAAATTACGAAGGCGAGATTCATAGATAGGAGACCATCCGGAAGGTAAACACACTCAAAATTATATAAAATTAGAGAAAGAATTTGCAAAACCCTTTCTCAAAAATATTTTTCGAAAAATCTATTTTCAAAATCCCAACTTGTGATATCACAAGTCCCCAGAAAAATAGTTTGTGAGACTTCCAATTAAAATACCCCATTTTTTGATATTCCTTTTAATTACTGAGATTACCAACAAGCTTGGTTCAATTCCTTATTTATTCAAAATACCAACCAAAGCCACACTTGGCTTTTCCATTTTGATACCTCATGTGATCCATCACAATTACCAACATGGTGGAATTCATGGTGGGAGCAATTCGTAATCCACCCTAGAAATACAAAAATCAGAAGTCACTAAATCCTTCAACCTCTTCAAATCCCAATATAAACCCTCTAAGGAAGAAAAATGATTTGTGCCACTACACTTTTTCACACCAAATTCCACTTACCATGGGTATTTACACGGTTCGTAGACTGTTCGGAAAATAAAATACCAACAATCCGAAGAAGATTCAAAATCAGATGGTGTGACTGCTTTAAAATACCATCAAGCCTCACCCCACAAAAAGTCCAGGAATGGTTAAATGCCAGAAAATCCATTCCAGTACAGGCGCCTCTACAAACACCACCGGCACCACTACAAACACTGGAGCACACCCAGTTCATTTCACGGAAATCCCAGATGGCCTCAATGCTTGCAACGGCCAAAATTCCAGAAAAAATGCAAGCCATAATTCTGAAATTTGCACCGTCTTCATCAAAACAAGGCTCTTCATCAGAAGAAGAAGAACCAGAGATTGATATTAAAGACAGTCCAGTTTTTGGCAACAGTGGATTCTGAGGAAATTTGCCAAATGAATTCAAAATACCCGGAGTAGAGTTCAGACAAAATTCCGACAAAAGAAAGTGCTAGAAAAAGCTACTTTCAAAAAAAACAAAAAGCAAAAGCAAAGATTCCAACAATAATTCAAGAAAATACCAAAAGGATGAATAGTCATTCTCCACTCGGATGAATAGTTATTCTCCACTTAGATGAATAGTTAGATTCCTTTTTTATTACGAAAATGTCATGTAAAACTCCTATAAAAGGAGACTCCCTCTCCCTTAGTTACATAAATCTTTTTCTTTCACTATTTCTATTTCTAAACTTCAGATTTAGAGAGAAGTGAGAGCTCTTACTAAATTCCCCTTTAGGTTAGATTAATATTCCCCTCAAATACCCATATGATTCAGTTCAAATGATTCATATCATATGACTCATATCATATGATCCAATATACGTTAGAAATTCCCAAGGTATATCTCCTTGATAATATACTTTGTAAATTCCAATTTTTTAATACTTTAAATGAATATGATTATGGATGGTACTACCTCCTAATCTTTTAAAAACTTCATGCTTTTAAATTCTTTAAATTCCTGCATTAAATACTTGGCCGGTTCAACTGCCTATTTATTTAAATTCCTGCAGAACCTTTGATTTATGGTTTCCATAACTGGAACCTTAAATTGTAAGTTAATCTATATTTACTTTCTGCATATTTCAATTAACTTTTAACTTTCAATCACTTATATCCCGATTCCTTCCGTTTCTGTTATCCTCAAATACCCATATGATTCAGTTCATATGACTCATATCATATGATCCAATATACCTTAGAAATTTCCAAGGTATATCTCCTTGATAATATACTTTGTAAATTACAATTTTTTAATACTTTAATGAATATGATTATGGATGGTACTACCTCCTAATCTTTTAAAAACTTCATGCTTTTAAATTCTTTAAATTCCTGCATTAAATACTTGGCCGGTTCAACCGCCTATTTATTTAAATTCCTGCAGAACCTTTGATTTATGGTTTCCATAACTGGAACCTTAAATTGTAAGTTAATCTATATTTACTTTCTGCATATTTCAATTATCTTTTAACTTTCAATCACTTATATCCCGATTCCTTCCGTTTCTGTTATCCTCAAATACCCATATGATTCAGTTCATATGACTCATATCATATGATCCAATATACCTTAGAAATTTCCAAGGTATATCTCCTTGATAATATACTTTGTAAATTACAATTTTTTAATACTTTAATGAATATGATTATGGATGGTACTACCTCCTAATCTTTTAAAAACTTCATGCTTTTAAATTATTTAAATTCCTGCATTAAATACTTGGCCGGTTCAACCGCCTATTTAATTTAAATTCCTGCAGAACCTTTGATTTATGGTTTCCATAACTAGAACCTTAAATTGTAAGTTAATCTTTATTTACTTTCTGCATATTTCAATTATCATTTAATTTTTCAATCCCTTATATCCCGATTCCTTCCGTTTCTGTTATCCCCTTTAGATCATCGGCCTAAGTTTGGTATCAGAGCCATAAAGGGTAGAGATAGAGAGAATAATATCCAGACCAAATGAGATTCCATTTTAGAGGTTCGGGTTCTTCCGAGGTTTTGTGCTTAGGATAGTCCGAGGTTGGTAAGTCCTCAACGAAAGCAGGCAGTTATACCCAAGGAAAGGCCTTTGATTGTAGGAAGAGTCCGGGTGCTCTGTGGGAGTTCCATAATATGGATCTGTTTCTCAACAGATCTACTTCTAGTGTTTTTGGTTCATCTTCTTTCATGGATTCAAAGAATATAATAAACACCGAAGAAATCTTGATACAAGATTTGGAAAAATCTATTGATAATTGGGAAATACCGAGAGTAAATCGAGATCAGATTTACAAAAATTCCAAATACCAGTTATTCAAAGCCGATTTCACAATCAAAACAGAGGAAAGAGATATCCAATTATCTCAACCTTTTGAAACAATCCAATACTTTTTCTAAATTCCTTGAAGAGACACAGAGAAAAAAATTTACAAATACATCCATATTGGATTAGTCCAAGTAGGGATAAAACCCCTCACGAAGGAAGGATTAAACACCTCAATCCTTGCTATCTTGCGTGATGCCAGATTCACAAATTTCAAAGATTCCCTATTGAGTTCTGTTGAGTCTAGTCTCTGTACAGGACCAATATATTTTGACTGTTACCCAAATTTCTCAATTTCTTTAAATGACAAAAATATCCATAAATCCCTTGTCTTACAAATCAAGACCCACAATTACCAAATTCTTGAAGGATCGATTCCTGTAGCTATAATTTATAGAATCCATTACAAAGCTATGACTTCAGGTTTTGCTACAAAAGTCAGATACCATAGTAAGAAAGGTGAAACCCTTCTTTTACAAACAGATCTTTCTAGATCTAACACCGTTATACCGAGACCTATTAGATGGAAGGATATTACCCTACCAGACGAATGGATCTTAGAAGGTGTTGCTAAACCTGAACCTCTAGAGACTTCCCAACCAAATACCCGTCTCAGAGAAATAACCCAATACCAGGATGGTAGAGTCAGTCTATCGTTCCATAGAAAATCTACGAGTAGTAGATACGATGATTCTAGTTCCATAGAAACTCTTGACTTAGGAAGAGTCTCACAAATTCCTTCAGTCATAAATACTCCTTACAAAACAAAACCCAGACATTCTACGTCAGATTTACCCAATCAACGAAACGTAGGGTACTCCAACGAAATACCGAGACCCGTTTATGAAAATTCCACTGTTAGAGAAAAGATAGAGGACCAGGAATCTACTAGTCTGACTTTTTCCTTGATTACAGAAAACATAGTAAACGAAATTGGTATTTTAGAAAAAGATTTCAAAGTACACAAAAAATTCCTACAAAATAATTTTTATGAAAAATACAACCTAGAAAAACGAATTTGGTTCTTCAAAACCTTTTCAAAAACTAGGACGCAAATATAGGAAAAATTCTACGAGTTTGTTAATGAACATAGGATAAACATCCTTTTCTTTGACATGTTCGATTATTATTCCTCCCAAAATTCCATTGATTATCCCTTTTCTAGTACGGTAAATCCCGTTACAACTAGGAACAAATCACCGGAGTGGGACTGATTCTAGGAAAATCCAGTCCAACCACCCTCATTTACAAGGTATCAAGCTTAATATTCATGGCTGCCCTGTAGACGTGATTCCTCTTAAGAATCCAGCAGAGAATGAAAAAACAAATACCAAGAATATCCTCGCACAAAACAATTTCACCAATATCAGTTTGAACACCCTAGGAAAACAACTCGATAGGGTAGAAAAACACATAAAAACCAACCCTTTAGTCACCGTAGATTCCACAGGTACGACTAAGGATATGAAAATAAAAAGCCAAAGACCTATCTTTAAACCCTTTCAGGTGTCCAAAGATGGCATCAAGAATATCCAGCAAAACAAGTCTGAATTTATTCAGGAAATCCAGGATCAATTGAGTATAATTGGGACATCCAACAGTTCTAACACAGAACACGTTGTTCCGGATACTCCACAATCTTCGAATAAAATCACTACTCTAACACATGACTCCGACGACGGTGATACTCCAAAATAATTCCAAAACTAAAAACCTTTTGTTAACCATTCGGATTGGCAACGATCAATACAACAAGTCCAACAACAACAGTTGTAGATTATTCCTGCTCCTGACCTAGGAATAGTCAAACCCCTAGCTCAATCCCATTTCAATGCCTCTTCCATTTATGATTGGAACATAGATGGGATGACCGAATACAATATTCTCAGTTTTCTTCAACAAATGACCATGGCTTCAAATGCCTACAAAACCCAGAACGGTACGCAAGACAATTAAAGGTTGGTGAGCTAATTATCTCGCTGATCAACAAAAAGAAGATATCCTCAATTCTATCAAAACTGATGAAGAAGGAATGTCAATCCTTGATAAACAAGATGAGCCCCTACAAGATGTCGTAGCAATATTGATTCTCACAATCTCTTTAAATTTCATAGGAGATTCTTCACATTTGAAATACTAAAATGCCGAATTACTTTCCAACCTCAAATGCAAGAAACTCAGTGATTTCCAATGTTACAAAAATACCTTCTTAACCAGAGTTATGCTCAGGGAAGATTCCAACAAGCCATTTTGGAAAGAGAAATTCCTGGCCAGACTACCTACCCTTTTAGGAGAAAAGGTTAGGAACAAAATCAAAGAAAATTGCGGTAAAGAGATTATACCCTACAATAAGTTTAGGTACGGACAACTTGTTAGTATAACTCAACAGGAAGGTCTAAAGATCTGTCAAGACCTGAAATTACAAAAACACCTCAAACTAGAGCTAAAGAAAACTAAGTGCGAACTTGGAACCTTTTGCAAATAGTTTGATACGAATTTCTCAAAACCTTCTTCTAGTTGTACAAGAAACTGTAGCAAGACTCATAAATCCCTTAAGAGTACTTCAAGAGGTACCAAAAAGAGAGATTTCAGCAAAACCAACGAAGAGTATTACAAAAACCCTACAAAATACTCATCATTCCAAAAAACCAAATACCAAAAAAGATGATTCCAAATACAAGGACATTACGTGTTACGAATGTCACAAAAAAGTCATACATCGAATACTGCAAAATGAATAAAAAATTATAAGAATTGAAGCTCAACGATGACGTCACCCAAAAAATCTCCAATCTTCTCATTGATTCCTCCGATTCAAATGTCGAGTCAGAACCTGACAACTTTTCTCTGCCTTCTGAAGACAATAAAGCCCTTCAAATAGATGAATTGCTTACAACCAATTATGATAAGGGTAAGGGAAAACTTGTTTGTATTCTAACCAAGGATGAAGAATTCATGTTAGATATGGTTCAACACATAGATGTCGACACTAAAAAGATTATTTGAATAAACTTCTCAAATCTTTTACTGACGAGAAAAAAGATTTCAAAAATTCAATTTTGCCAAACACCTCCAAAAATACCTATGATTTGACAAAAATCCTGAAAAAGGGTAAAAAGATGAAAGAATCCAAAGAAACCCCAGTTCTAGAACTCCAGAGGAATGTGGAACAAATCAAAGTACAGATCAAGGTTCTACGAGAAAAACAAGAACAAGACTCTCTTTTACTAAAAACAATCCTTTCAAAAACCCAAGATAATTCTGAATCGTGTTCTGAGTCTGACAACTCCGACTTTGAGAACCAAGAAGAACCTCCTGACAACCCTTTTCTGGAAGAGGTCCCACAGGAATCCCTTGATTTCTTAAGACAGATCAGGTCCAAGAAATACCTTATTCACATAACCATTAAATTCTCAGGCAATTTTAGAATTACCACTATTGCTCTTTTTGACACTGGTGCTGACCTGAATTACATAAAAAACATGTCTAATTCCTAATAGTTTTCATGAAAATACCCAGGAAACTCTAGCGTCGGCTAATAACACAAAGCTAGAAATCAATTCCCAAACCAGTGCATCCGTTATTATTAACGAAGTTTCTATAGCGACATCGTTTGTCTTAGTAAAAGACATCCTCAACTCCGTTATCTTAGGAACACCATTTATAAATCTTATCACCCCGTATAAGGTAGATAATGATTTCAACTCTTTTGATTCCAATAACAGGAATTCAAAATTCCCTTTTCTAATAAAACCAAAAGCTAGAGACCTCAGACTGATTAAAACTTATTCTTGTCAGCTAGGCGAATTAAGGAATAGTTTTTTAGATCAAAATTCTAGGTCCCTTAGAAACCATGATACCTGTTTCATCAAATTAATTGATTCCTTTGCATACAAATTTTTTTTGAAGAATAATTTAGAGTATCAAAAACATTTTCAAAACATTGCATTAAAAAATATTTTATGCAAAATTGATTCCTGACATTTTTCTTAAAAATCTTTTAACCAATGGTTTACTAAAAAATAGGAGAGAAAACCAATAGATTTCTGATACTGGATACAACGCAGAAATGTCCTATCACTGCCCCTTGCCCTCATTGTCTGGGCTACAAGGAAAAAATATCCAGGAAGGACATGCAGGAATCCTGACAATACTGTGTCCACGCAATGTGTGGAGCCTTGCTCCAAAAGAGAAAAGAAGAGATACCTCTACCAATAAATACACCTGTTGTTGCACCACAACAACAAACAAATTCCATGGCCCCCCAAAAAACCCACAAAAGAAGAAAAGGAGAAATTCCCTGCCAAATCCCCCACAAAAAAACCCCTGACGTGGTACGATGCAGTAATGAAAGAAGAAAATGAAAATGCCGCAGCATCTGTGCAAAAAATACCAGCACAGGAGATAACTGTCGAAAATCTTCTACAACTCATGGCGAAATCCCCAGAATTACAACAGGCATTGATACAACTTCGAAATTCCAAACAAGAAGTTGCTCAAAGCTCAGGAGAGGAAAACACCTCTCAAAATTTTATAAAAATCGAGAAAGGATAATCTTCAAAAACCCTTTCTCAAATACAATTTTCAAAACCCCAACTTGAGAAAGAGGAGTCTTCAAAAACCCTTTCTCAAAAACAATTTTCAAAAAATCAACTTGTGGTACCACAAGTCCCCAAAAAACCTGCTCCTAAATTCTTCATAAAACCATTTTTTCAAAATATTGTCAATATTGAAAAAGGATTTTTTAATGAAGATCCTTTTATAGCACTACAAAATTAATTTGGACAAAAATGGTTTTATAAATCATGGGATACTTTAAAAACCCCATATTGTTATCAAGCTATCCTTGAAATATCAGGATCAGCGACAATTAAAATTAAATTTCATAAGGATAACCCAGATCCCTCTTATTCAATTTGCAAAATACTCAGTGTAATTGCTCCTATTGATTGGGGGAATGATCTGTGTCAACTCCTAAATTTTCCAGATACCCACAAAAATGAACTATTCTTTTTATATTCCTTTTAATTACTGGGATTACCAACAAGCTTGGTTCAATTCCTTTTTCATTCAAAATATCAAACAAAGCCACACTTGGCTTTTCCATTTTGATACCTCATGTAATCCATCACAATTTCCAACTTGGTGGAATTCATGAAGGGAGCAATTCAGATCCACCATAGAAATACAAAAACCAGAAGTCACTAAATCTTTCAGCCTCTTCAAATCACAGTTTAAACCATCTGAGGAAGAAAAAAGATCTGTGCCCCTACACCTTTTTCGCACAAAATTTCACTTACCATGGGTATTTACATCGTTCGTAGATTATTCGGACAATAAAATCCCAACAATCCGAAGAAGATTCAAAATCCGATGGTGGGACAGCTTTAAAATACCGAAAAGTCTCACACCATAAAACGTCCAGGAATGGTTAGATACCAAAAAACCCATTCCGTTACAGGCACCTCCACAAACACCAACAGCATAACTACAAACACCGGAACACACCCAGTTCCTTTCAAGGAAATCCCAGATGGCCTCAATGCTTGCAACAGCCAAAAATCAAGAATAAATGCAAGCCATAATTCTGAAATTTGCACCGTCTTCATCAAAACAAGTCTCTTCATCAGAAGAAGAAGAACGAGAGATTGATATTGAAGACAGTCTGGTTTTGGGCAACAGTGGATTCTAAACAAAGGTGCCAAAAGAATTCAAAATACCCAGAGTAGAGTTCAGACAAAATTTCGACAAAAGAAAGTGCTCAAAAAAGTTGTATCAATGCCTGTTGTAATTTTGGGGATTTCGCCAGGAGTTGTAGAAGATTTTCGGCAGTTATCTCCTGTGCTGGTGTTTTTTGCACAGATGCTGCGGCATTTTCGTTTTCTTCTTTCATCAATGCATCGTACCACATCAGGGGTTTTTTGTGGGGGATTTGGCAGGGAATTTTTCCTTTTCTTATTTTGTGGGTTTTTTCGGGGCCATGGAATTTGTTTGTTGTTGTGGTGCAACAATAGATGTATTTATTGGAGGAGGTATCTCTTCTTTTCTCTTTTGGAGCAAGGCTTCACACATTGCGTAGACACAGTATTGTCCGGATTCCCGCATGTCCTTCCTAGATATTTTTTCCTTGTAGCCCAGATAGTGGGGCAAGGGTAGTGATAGGACATTTCTGCGTTGTAGCTAGAATCAGAAATCTGTTGGTTTTCTCTCCTGTTTTTTTAGTAAACCACTGGTTAAAAGATTTTTAAGAAAAATGTCAGGAATCAATTTACAGAAAATATTTTTTAATGCAATATTTTGAAAATGTTTTTGATACTGTAGATTATGCTTCAAATTTTTTTTGTATGCAAAGGAATCAATTAATCTGATGGAATAGGTATCATGGTTTCTAAGGGACACAGAATTTTGATCTAAAAAACTATTCCTTAATTCGCCTAGATGACAAGAATAAGTTTTAATCAGACTGAGGTCTCTAGCTTTTGGTTTTATTAGAAAAGGGAATTTTAAATTCCTATTATTGGAATCAAAAGAGATGAAATCATTATCTACCTTATACGGGGTGATAAGATTTATAAATGGTGTTCCTAAGATAACGGAGTTGTGAATGTCTTTTACTAAGACAAACATTGTCGCTATAGAAACTCCACTAATAATAACGGATGCACTGGTTTGGGAATTGATTTCTAGGTTTGTGTTATTAGCCGCCGCTAGAGTTTCCTGGGTATTTTCATGAAAACTATTAGGGATTAGACCTGTTTTTATGCAATTTAGGTCAGCACCAGTGTCAAAAAGAGCAATAGTAGTAATTCTAAAATTACTTGAGAATTTAAGGGTTATCTGAACAAGGTATTTCTTGGACGTGATCTGTCTTAAGACAGCAAGGAATTCATGTGGGACCTCTTCCAAAAAAGGGTTGTCAGAAGGTTCTTCTGGGTTTTCAAAGTCGGAGTTATCAGACTCAGAACAGGATTCAGAATTTCCTTGGGTTTTTGAAAGGACTGTTTTTAGTAGAAGAGAGTCTTGTTCTTATTTTTCTCGTAGAGCCTTGATCTCTACTTTGATTTGTTTCACCTCTTTTTGGAGTTCTAGAACTAGGGTTTCTATGGATTCTTTCATCCTTTTACCCTTTTTCAGATTTTTTGTCAAATCATAGGTATTTTTGGAGTTGTTTGGTAAAATCAAATTTTTGAAATCTTTTTTCTCATCAGTAAAAGATTTGAGGAGTTTATTCAAATAATCCTTTTGGTGTTCGACATCTATGTGTTGAACCATATCTAACATGAATTCTTCATCCTTGGTTAGAATACAAACAAGTTTTCCCTTACCCTTATCAGAATATTCAAAAGAACTGGTTGTAAGAAATTCATCTAATTGAAGGGCTTTGTTGTCTTCAGAAGACAGAGAAAAGTAGTCAGGTTCTGACTCGACATTTGAATCGGAGGAATCAATGAGAAGATTGGAGATTTTTTGGATGACGTCATCGTCGAGCTTCAATTCTTGTAATTTTTTATTTATTTTGCAGTATTTTGATGTATGACCTTTTTTGTGTTATTTGTAACACGTAATGTCCTTGTATTTGGAATCATCTTTTTTGGTATTTGGTTTTTTGCAATGATGAGTATTTTTGTAAGGGTTTTTGTAATACTCTTCGTTGGTTTGGCTGAAATCTCTCTTTTTGTAACCTCTTGAAGTACTCTTAAGGGATTTATGAGTCTTGCTACAGTTTCCTGTTCAACTAGAAGAGGGTTTTGAGAAATTCGTATCAAACTGTTTGCAAAAGGTTCCAAGTTCGCACTTAGTTCTCTTTAGCTCTAGTTTGAGGTGTTTTTGTAATTTTAGGTCTTGACAGATCTTTAGACCTTCCTGTTGAGTTATACTGACAAGTTGTCCGTACGTAAACTCACTGTAGGGTATAATCTATTTACCGCAATTTTCTTTGATTTTGTTCCTAACCTTTTCTCCTAAAAGGGTAGGTAGTCCGGCCAGGAATTTCTCTTTCCAAAATGGCTGGTTGGAATCTTTCGGAGCATAACTCTGGTTAAGAAGGTATTTTTGTACCATTGGAAATCACTGAGTTTCTTGCATTTGAGGTTGGAAAGTAATTCGGCATTTTTTTATTTCAAATGTGAAGAATCTCCTATGAAATTTAAAGAGATTGTGAGAATCAAGGTTGCTACGGCATCTTGTAGGGGCTCACCTTGTTCATCAAGGATTGGTATTCCTTCTTCATCAGTTTTGATGGAATTGAGGATATCTTCTTTTTGTTGATCATCGAGATAATTATCCCACCAACCTTTAAATTGACCAGAGAATCCTGCGATGATCAGTTCTGCAATGGTCTTGTCTTGCGTACCGTTCTGGGTTTTGTAGGCATTTGTAGCCATGGTCATTTGTTGAAGAAAACTGAGAATATTGTATTCAGTCATCCTATCTATGTTCCAATCATAAATGTAAGAGGCATTGAAACAGGATTAAGTTAGGGGTTTGACTATTCCTAGGTTAGGAGCAGGAATAATCTGCAACTGTTGTTGTTGGACTAGTTGTATTGGTTGTTGCCAATCCAAATGGTTAACAAAAGGTTTTTTGTTTTGGAATTGTTTTGGATTATCACTGTCGTCGGAGTCATGTGTTATAGCAGTGATTTTATTGGAAGATTGTGGAGTATCCGGAACAACGTGTTCTGTGTTAGAACTGTTGGATGTCCCAATTCTACTCAATTGATCCTGGATAGCCTAAACAAATTCAGACTTATTTTGCTGGATATTCTTGACGCCATCTTTGGACACCTGAAAGGGTTTAAAGATAGGGCTTTGACTTTTCAATTTCATATCCTTAGTCGTACCTATGGAATCTACGGTGACTAAAGGGTTGGTTTTTATGTGTTTTTCTACCCTATCGAGTTGTTTTCCTAGGGTGTTCAAACTGATATTGGTGAAATTGTTTTGTGCAAGGATATTCTTGGTATTTGTTTTTTCATCCTCTGCTGGATTCTTAAGAGGAATCGCCTCTACAGGGCATCCATGAATATTAAGCTTGATACCTTGTAAAGTAGGGTAGTTGGACTGGATTTTCCTAAAATTAGCTAGGGTTTCCCTCTCCGGTGATTTGTTCCTAGTTGTAACGGGATTTACCGTACTAAAAAAAGGATAATCAATGGAATTTTGGGAGGAATAATAATCGAACCTGTCAAAGAAAAGGATGTTTATCATATGTTCATTAACAAACTCGTAGAAGTTTTCCTGTATTTGTGTCCTAGTTTTTGAAAAGGTTTTGAAGAACCAAATTCTTTTTTCTAGGTTGTATTTTTCATAAAAATCATTTTGTAGGAATTTTTCATCTACTTTGAAATATTTTTCTAAAAAACCAATTTCGTTTACTATGTTTTCTGTAGTCGAGAAAAAAGTCGGACTAGTAGGTTCCTGGTCCTCTATCTTTTTTCTAACAGTGCAATTTTCATAAACGGGTCTCGGTATTTCATTGTAGTAGTCTACGTTCGTAGATTGGGTAAATATGACGTAGAATGTCTGGGTTTTGTTTTGTAAGGAGTATTTATGACTGAAGGAATTTGTGAGACTCTTCCTACGTCAAGAGTTTCTACGGAACTGGAATCATCGTATCTACTACTCGTAGATTTTCTATGGAACGATAGACTGACTCTACCATCCTTGTATTGGGTTATTTCTCTGAGACGGGTATTTGGTTGGGAAGTCTCTAGAGGTTCAGGTTTAGCAACACCTTCTAAGATCCATTCGTCTGGTAGGGTAATAACCTTCCATCTAATAAGTCTCGGTATAACGGTGTTAGATCTAGAAAAATCTGTTTGTAAAAGAAGGGTTCGCCTTTCTTACTATGGTATCTGACTTTTGTAGCAAAAGCTGAAGTCATAGCTTTATAATGGATTCTATAAATTATATCTACAGGAATCGATCCTTCAAGCATTTGGTAATTGTGGGTCTTGATTTGTAAGACAAGGGATTTTTGGATATTTTTGTCATTTAAAGAAACTGAGAAATTTGGGTAACAGTCAAAAGATATTGGTCCTGTGCAGAGACTAGACTCAATAGAACTCAATAGGGAATCTTCGAAATTTGTTAATCTGGCATCACGTAAGATAGCAAGGATTGAAGTATTTAATCCTTCCTTCGTGAGGGGTTTTATCCGTACTTGGACTAATCCAATATGGATGTATTTGTAATTTCTTTCTCTGTGTCTCTTCAGAGAATTTTGAGAAAGTAATTGGATTGTTTCAAAAGGTTGAGATAATTGGATATCTCTTTCGTCTGTTTTAATAGTGAAATCGGTTTTGAATAACTGGTATTTGGAATTTTTGTAAATCTGATCTCGATTTACTCTCGGTATTTCCCAATTAACAATAGATTTTTTATAATCTTGTATCAAGATTTCTTCGGTGTTTATTATCTTCTTTGAATCCATGGAAGAAGATGAACCAAAATCACTAGAAGTAGATCTGTTGAGAAACGGATCCATGTTATGGAACTCCCACAGAGCACCCGGACTCTTCCTACAATCAAATGTCTTTCCTTGGGTATAACTATCTGCGTTCGTTGAGGACTTACCGACCCCGGACTATCCTAAGCACAAAACCTCGGAAGAACCCGAACCTCTAAAATGGAATCTCATCTGGTCTGGATATTATTCTCTCTATCTCTATCCTTTATGGCTTTGATACCAAACTTAGGCCGATTCCTTCCGTTTCTGTTATCCCCTTTAGATCCTCGGAACCTACTAGTCGGACTTTTTCTAAAAGGCAATAAAGAATGGCAGTAAATGAGGATTGGATTGCTAATGCCTTTGATCTGGCCGTTAAAGCAAGGATTATCAGATTTTTACCATTCCTTTTCTCTTTTATTCCTCCTATTTAATTACCTCTCCTTTAAATCCCTTACATAACGTTTCAGTTATGAAGTTAGTTCTCATCTTTTAGAGTAAAATTTCAGTTACAACTTTATATATGCATCACTTATAATAATTACAGAATTAGAAAGGATTTTTCACCACTAAATTCGAAACACCTCTATATAAATAGAACCATATGCATTCGCCATCTCACCTTTCACATACCAAATCCAAACCTTGTGCAATATGCATTAGCAAAAATAGGTCAGATGCAAGGATGAATGAAGTTAATGAACCAACATGTTAGCTCTTCCTTCATTCTTCAAGTCACGAGACATCGATTACATGGACTTAACTTGTTCCATATATAGAGTTGGCTAAAAAAGGAGCTTTCAATTACTTTATTTATCCTTTTTCTTTTTCTACTTCATCTTTTATTTAATTTTTTTAACTAAGAAAAAAGTTGCAAAAGTACTAATAACTGAATAAAAAAAAATGTACAAATAAAATCTTATATGTTAATACATAAAGATGTATCTGTATAAGCAACCACATATATAAAAAGTGAAAGTACTTTTCATTTGAAGTGAATCTGACAAATATATCTTCTATAATATAATCAAAATATTTTCAAAATGATTATCATTATATTTCATCAAAAAATTTGCTTGGACGGAAATATTTTAATAACCCTGCGAAGCGCGGTCAAGTACACTAGCAATGATAAAAGATTGCATTTTCATATTTGACCTTTTTCTCTATCCGATTTATGTGAAGCCGTAAGGCTCAAATAGTAAATGAAGATGGACTAAAACTACCTTTATATATATTATTATCCTTTGTGGGAAATTAATTATAAGTGACCAAAAAGTTTTAAAATTGTGTGGGAGCAACTCAAGTTTTTTTTATTGAGTGGAGATGACAAACATTAGATTAGTGATTAATGAGTTTTGATTCATTTTTGAACTTGCCCCCAAGTTTTAAGTTTTACACTTTGGCTCAACCAATATAAAGCCCTAAATTACCTAAAATGTGTAAAACAAAAACGCGCGAAGAGCATTTTCCATCGACGGCGCTCCTCTGCCTCCTTCCTTCTTTTTCTTGCTTCTTCATCCATTGTTACTGCTTCTCCTACTTCTTTCTTCTTCTTCGTCCGCTACTATTGATGTTGCTGCCATTGTTGTCTTTTTCCTCCCCTAAAGCACTGTTCTTCATTTAGAAAAAAATAGAATCAACCTGATTTACGTAATTTTTGGACTGAATTTGGTTCGTGGAGCACTGGCCATTACTTCATTGGTGATTTTCGCTTATTTGATAAGTAAAACAATGCTTTTTTATTTCAATAATTTATCTGGGTATAACAACTGATTTTCAAACAATTTACAACAACAATTTTAGTTGTTACAACAAGTGCTAAATATGTTGTATAAGTGTTTCTGAATTTATTGCAATAGTTTCTGAACCAAACAAGGAACCTACTAGTCCAACTCTTTCCTCGATTACAGAAAACATAGTAAACGAAACTGATGTTTTAGAAAAAAAATTCAAAGTAGACAAAAAATTCCTACAAAATGATTTTTATAAAAATACAACCTAGAAAAATGAATTTGGTTCTTCAAAACCTTTTCCAAAACTAGGATGCAAATAAAGGAAAAATTCTACGAGTTTGTTAATGAACATAGGATAAACATCCTTTTTTTTGACTGGTTCGATTATTATTCCGCCCAAAATTCCATTGATTATCCCTTTTCTAGTACGGTAAATCCCGTTACAACTAGGAACAAATCACCGGAGTGGGAAACCCTAGCTGATTCTAGGAAAATTCAGTCCAACCACCCTCCTTTACAAGGTATCAAGCTTAATATTCATGGATGCCTTGTAGACGCGGTTCCTCTTAAGAATCCAGCAGATGATGAAAAAACAAATACCATGAATATCTTCGCACAAAAAAATTTCACCAATATCAGTTTGAACACCCTAGGAAAACAACTTGATAGGGTAGAAAAACACATGAAAACTAACCCTTTAGTCACCGTAGATTCCACAGGTACGACTAAGGATATGAAATTGAAAAGCCAAAGCCCTATCTTTAAACCCTTTCAGGTATCCAAAGATGGCGTCAAGAATATCCAGCAAAACAAGTCAGAATTTATTCACGCTATCCAGGACCAATTGAGTAGAATTGGGACATCTAACAGTTCTAACACAGAACACGTTGTTCAGGATACTCCACAATCTTCCAATAAAATCACTGCTATAACACATGACTCCGACGACAGTGATACTCCAAAACAATTCCAAAACAAAAAACCTTTTGTTAACCATTTGGATTGGCAACAACCAATACAACAAGTCCAACAACAACAGTTGCAGATTATTCCTGCTCCTAACCTAGGAATAGTCAAACCCCTAACTTAATCCCGTTTCAATGCCTCTTACATTTATGATTGGAACATAGATAGGATGACTGAATACAATATTCTCAGTTTTCTTCATCAAATGACCATGGCTACAAATGCCTACAAAACCCAGAACGGTACGCAAGACAAGACCATTGCAGAACTGATCATCGCAGGATTCTCTGGTCAATTGAAAGGTTGGTGGGATAATTATCTTGATGATCAACAAAAAGAAGATATCCTCAATTCCATCAAAACTGATGAAGAAGGAATACCAATCCTTGATGAACAAGGTGAGCCTCTACAAGATGCCGTAGCAACCTTGATTCTCACAATCTCTTTAAATTTCATAGGAGATTCTTCACATTTGAAATAAAAAAATGCCGAATTACTTTCCAAACTCAAATGCAAGAACTCAGTGATTTCCAATGGTACAAAAATACCTTCTTAACCAGAGTTATGCTCCGGAAGATTCCAACCAGCCATTTTGGAAAGAGAAATTCCTGGCCGGACTACCTACCCTTTTAGGAGAAAAGGTTAGGAACAAAATCAAAGAAAATTGCGGTAAATAGATTATACCCTACAGTGAGTTTACGTACGGACAGCTTGTCAGTATAACTCAACAGGAAGGTCTAAAGATCTGTCAAGACCTGAAATTACAAAAACACCTCAAACTGGAGCTAAAGAGAACTAAGTGCGAACTTGGAACCTTTTGCAAACAGTTTGATACGAATTTCTCAAAACCCTCTTCTAGTTGAACAGGAAACTGTAGCAAGACTCATGAATCCCTTAAGAGTACTTCAAGAGGTTACAAAAAGAGAGATTTCAGCCAAACCAACGAAGAGTATTACAAAAACGCCTACAAAAATACTTATCATTCCAGAAAACCAAATGCCAAAAAAAACTTATTCCAAATACAAGGACATTACGTGTTACAAATAACACATAAAGGTCATACATCAAAATACTGCAAAATGAATAAAAAATTACAAGAATTGAAGCTTGACGATGACGTCATCCAAAAAATCTCCAATCTTCTCATTGATTCCTCCGATTCAAATGTCGAGTCGAACACGACTACTTTTCTCTCGTCTTTCGAAGACAACAAAGCCCTTCAATTAGATGAATTGCTTACAACCAGTTCTTTTGAATATTTCGTTAAGGGTAAGGGAAAACTTGTTTGTATTCTAACCAAGGATGAAGAATTCATGTTAGATATGGTTCAACACATAGATGTCGAACACCAAAAGGATTATTTGAATAAACTCCTCAAATCTTTTACGATGAGAAAAAACATTTCAAAAATTCGATTTTACCAAACAACTCCAAAAATACGTATGATTTGACAAAAATTCGAAAAAGGGTAAAAGGATGAAAGAATCCATAGAAACCCCAGTTCTAGAACTCCAAAGAGAGGTGAAACAAATCAAAGTAGAGATCAAGGCTCTACGAGAAAAACAAGAACAAGACTCTCTTCTACTAAAAACAGTCCTTTCAAAATCCCAAGATAATTTTGAATCGAGTTCGAGTCCGACAACTCCGACTCTGAAAACCCAGAAGAACCTCCTGGAAACCCTTTTCTGGAAGAGGTGCCACATGAATTCCTTGCTGTCTTAAGACAGATCACGTCCATGAAATACCTTGTTTAGATAACCCTTAAATTCTCATGCAATTTTAGAATTACTACTATTGCTCTTTTTGACACTTTGGTCTTGACCTAAATTGCATAAAAATAGGTCTAATTCCTAATAGTTTTCATGAAAATACCCGGAAACTCTAGCGGCGGCTAATAACACAAACCTAGAAATCAATTCCCAAACCGGTGCATCGTTATTATTAATGGAGTTTCTATAGCGACATCGTTTGTCTTAGTAAAAGACATTCGCAACTTCGTTATCTTAGGAACACCATTTATAAATCTTATCACCCCGTATAAGGTAGATAATGATTTCATCTCTTTTGATTCCAATAATAGGAATTTAAAATTCCCTTTTCTAACAAAACCAAAAGCTAGAGACCTCAGTCTGATTAAAACTTATTCTTGTCATCTAGGCCAATTAAGGAATAGTTTTTTAGATCAAAATTTTGGGTCCCTTAGAAACCATGATACATGTTCCATCAAATTAATTGATTCCTTTGCATACAAAAAAATTTTGAGGCATAATTTACATTATCAAAAATATTTTCAAAACATTGCATTAAAATATATTTTCTGCAAATTGATTCCTGACATTTTTCTTTAAAATCTTTTAACCAGTGGTTTACTCAAAAACAGGAGAAAAAACCAACATATTTCTGATACTGGCTACAACGCAGAAATGCCCTATCACTGCCCCTTGCCCCACTGTCTGGGCTACAAGGAAAACATATCCAGGAAGGACATGTGGGAATCCGGACAATACTGTGTCCATGCAATGTGTGGAGCCTTGCTCCAAAAGAGAAAAGAAGAGATACCTCCACCAATAAATACACTTGTTGTTGCACCACAACAACAAACAAATTCCATGGCCCCAAAAAAACCCACAAAAGAAGAAAAGGAAAAATTCCCTGCCAAATCCCCCACAAAAAACCACTGACGTGGTACGATGCAATGATGAAAGAAGAAAACGAAAATGCCGCAACATCTGTGCAAAAAGCACCAGCACAGGAGATAACTGTCGAAAATCTTCTACAACTCCTGGAGAAATCCCCAGAATTACAACAGGCATTGATACAACTTCAAAATCCAAAACAGGAAGTTGCTCAAAGCTCAGGAGAGGAAAAAACCTCTGAAAATTTTATAAAAATCGAGAAAGGAGAATCTTCAAAACCCTTTCTCAAAAATAGTTTTCAAAAAATCAACTTTGGTACCACAAGTCCCCAAAAAACCTGCTCCTAAATTCTTCATAAAACTGTTTTTTCAAAATATTGTCACTCTTGAAAATAGATTTTTTAATGAAGACCAATTTTTAGCACTACAAAATTATTTTGGACAAAAATGGTTTTATAAATCATGGGATACTATAAAAACACCATATTTTTATCAAGCTATCCTTGAAATATCAGGATCTGAGACAATTAAAATTAATTTTCATAAGGATAACGCAGATCCCTCTTATTCAATTTGAAAAATACTCAGCGTAATTGCTCCTATTGATTGGGGGAATGATCTGTCTCAACTCCTAAATTTTTCAGATACCCACAAAAATGAACCATTTTTTGATATTCCTTTTATTTACTGGGATTAACAACAAGCTTGGTTCAATTCCTTTTTCATTCAAAATACCAAACAAAGCCACACTTTGCTTTTCCAGTTTGATACCTCATGTAATCCATCACAATTTCCAACATGATGGAATTCATGGTGAGAACAATTCGGATCCACACTAGAAATACAAAAACCAGAAGTCACTAAATCTTTCAGCCCCTTCAAATTCCAGTTTAAACCCTCTGAAGAAGAAAAAATATTTGTGCCCCTACACCTTTTTCACACAAAATTTCACTTACCATGGGTATTTACATGTTTCGTAGATTATTCGGACAATAATATTCGACAATCCGAAGAAGATTCAAAATCCGATGGTGGGATGACTTTAAAATTCTAAAAGGTCTCGCACCACAAAAAGTCCAGGAATGGTTAGATACCCAAAAACCCATTCCGTTACAGGCGCCTCCACAAATACCACCGACACCACTACAAACACCGGAGCACACCAGTTCCTCTTAAGGAAATCCCGGATGGCCTCAATGCTTGCGGCGGCCAAAAATCCAGATGAAATGCAAGCCATAATTCTGAAATTTGCACCGTCTTCATCAAAACAAGGCTCTTCATCAGAAGAAGAAGAACCAGAAATTGATATTGAAGACAGTCCGATTTTTGGCAACAGTGGATTCTGAACAAAGTTTCCAAAAGAATTCAAAATACTCGAAGTAGAGTTCAGACAAAATTCCGACAAAAGAAAGTGCTCGAAAAAGCTACTTTCAAAAAAGCAAAAAGCAAAAAAGCAAAAGCAAAGATTCCAGCAATAATTTAAGAAAATGCCAAAAGGATGAATAGTCATTCTCCACTCGGATAAATAGTTAGATTCCTTTTTTAATTATGAAAATGCCATGTAAAACTCCTATAAAAGGAGACTCCCTCTCCCTTAGTTACATCAGTCTTTTTCTTTCACATTTTCTCTTTCTAAACTTGATTTAGAGAGAAGTGAGAGCTCTTACTAAATTTCCCTTTTGGTTAGATAAAATTCCTAATATTCCCTCAAATAACCATATGATTCAGTTCATATGACCCATTTCATATGACTCATATCATATGATCAGAAATACCTTAGAAATCCCCAAGGTATATCTCCTTCATAATATACTTTGTAAATTCCAATATTTTAAATGAATATGATTATGGATGGTACTACCTCCTAATATTTTATATACTTCATTCTTTTAAATTCTTTAAATTTCTGCATTAAATACTTGGCCGATTCAACCGCCTATTAGATTTAAATTCCAGCAGAACCTTTGATTTATGGTTTCCATAACTGGAACCTTAAATTGTAAGTTAATCTTTATTTACTTTCTGTATATTTCAATTATCTTTTAATTTTTCAATCCCTTATATCCTGATTCCTTCCGTTTCTGTTATCCCCTTTAGATCCTCGGCCTAAGTCTGCAAATGCTTACAAAACCCAGAACGGTACGCAAGACAAGACCATTGCAGAACTGATCATCGCAGGATTCTCTGGTCAATTGAAAGGTTGGTGGGATAATTATCTCGATGATCAACAAAAAGAAGATATCCTCAATTCCATCAAAACTGATGAAGAAGGAATAACAATCCTTGATGAACAAGGTGAGCCCCTACAAGATGCCGTAGCAACCTTGATTCTCACAATCTCTTTAAATTTCATAGGAGATTCTTCACATTTGAAATTAAAAAATGCCGAATTACTTTCCAACCTCAAATGCAAGAAACTCAGTGATTTCCAATGGTACAAAAATACCTTCTTAACCAGAGTTATGCTCCGGAAGATTCCAACCAGCCATTTTGGAAAGAGAAATTCCTGGCCGGACTACCTACCCTTTTAGGAGAAAAGGTTAGGAACAAAATCAAAGAAAAATGCGGTAAATAGATTATACCCTACAGTGAGTTTACGTACGGACAGCTTGTCAGTATAACTCAACAGGAAGGTCTAAAGATCTGTCAAGACTTGAAATTACAAAAACACCTCAAACTGGAGCTAAAGAGAACTAAGTGCGAACTTGGAACCTTTTGCAAACGGTTTGATACGAATTTCTCAAAACCCTCTTCTAGTTGAACAGAAACTGTAGCAAGACTCATAAATCCCTTAAGAGTACTTCAAGAGGTTACAAAAAGAGAGATTTCACCAAACCAACGAAGAGTATTACAAAAACGCCTACAAAAATACTTATCATTCCAGAAAACCAAATGCCAAAAAAAACTTATTCCAAATACAAGGACATTACGTGTTACAAATAACACATAAAGGTCATACATCAAAATACTGCAAAATGAATAAAAAATTACAAGAATTGAAGCTTGACGATGACGTCATCCAAAAAATCTCCAATCTTCTCATTGATTCCTCCGATTCAAATGTCGAGTCAGAACCTGACTACTTTTCTCTGTCTTCTGAAGACAACAAAGCCCTTCAATTAGATGAATTGCTTACAACCAGTTCTTTTGAATATTCTGTTAAGGGTAAGGGAAAACTTGTTTGTATTCTAACCAAGGATGAAGAATTCATGTTAGATATGGTTCAACACATAGATGTCGAACACCAAAAGGATTATTTGAATAAACTCCTCAAATCTTTTACTGATGAGAAAAAACATTTCAAAAATTCGATTTTACCAAACAACTCCAAAAATACGTATGATTTGACAAAAATTCTGAAAAAGGGTAAAAGGATGAAAGAATCCATAGAAACCCCAGTTCTAGAACTCCAAAGAGAGGTGAAACAAATCAAAGTAGAGATCAAGGCTCTACGAGAAAAACAAGAACAAGACTCTCTTCTACTAAAAACAGTCCTTTCAAAATCCCAAGATAATTTTGAATCCAGTTCTGAGTCCGACAACTCCGACTCTGAAAACCCAGAAGAACCTCCTGGAAACCCTTTTCTGGAAGAGGTGCCACATGAATTCCTTGCTGTCTTAAGACAGATCACGTCCATGAAATACCTTGTTTAGATAACCCTTAAATTCTCATGCAATTTTAGAATTACTACTATTGCTCTTTTTGACACTGGTGCTGACCTAAATTGCATAAAAATAGGTCTAATTCCTAATAGTTTTCATGAAAATACCCAGGAAACTCTAGCGGCGGCTAATAACACAAACCTAGAAATCAATTCCCAAACCGTGCATCGAGTTATTATTAATGGAGTTTCTATAGCGACATCGTTTGTCTTAGTAAAAGACATTCGCAACTCCGTTATCTTAGGAACACCATTTATAAATCTTATCACCCCGTATAAGGTAGATAATGATTTCATCTCTTTTGATTCCAATAATAGGAATTTAAAATTCCCTTTTCTAACAAAACCAAAAGCTAGAGACCTCAGTCTGATTAAAACTTATTCTTGTCATCTAGGCCAATTAAGGAATAGTTTTTTAGATCAAAATTTTGGGTCCCTTAGAAACCATGATACATGTTCCATCAAATTAATTGATTCCTTTGCATACAAAAAAATTTTGAGGCATAATTTACATTATCAAAAATATTTTCAAAACATTGCATTAAAATATATTTTACGCAAATTGATTCCTGACATTTTTCTTTAAAATCTTTTAACCAGTGGTTTACTCAAAAACAGGAGAAAAAACCAACATATTTCTGATACTGGCTACAACGCAGAAATGCCCTATCACTGCCCCTTGCCCCACTGTCTGGGCTACAAGGAAAACATATCCAGGAAGGACATGTGGGAATCCGGACAATACTGTGTCCATGCAATGTGTGGAGCCTTGCTCCAAAAGAGAAAAGAAGAGATACCTCCACCAATAAATACACTTGTTGTTGCACCACAACAACAAACAAATTCCATGGCCCCAAAAAAACCCACAAAAGAAGAAAAGGAAAAATTCCCTGCCAAATCCCCCACAAAAAACCACTGACGTGGTACGATGCAATGATGAAAGAAGAAAACGAAAATGCCGCAACATCTGTGCAAAAAGCACCAGCACAGGAGATAACTGTCGAAAATCTTCTACAACTCCTGGAGAAATCCCCGAATTACAACGAGGCATTGATACAACTTCAAAATCCAAAACGGGAAGTTGCTCAAAGCTCGGGAGAGGAAAAAACCTCTGAAAATTTTATAAAAATCGAGAAAGGAGAATCTTCAAAACCCTTTCTCAAAAATAGTTTTCAAAAAATCAACTTTGGTACCACAAGTCCCCAAAAAACCTGCTCCTAAATTCTTCATAAAACTGTTTTTTCAAAATATTGTCACTCTTGAAAATAGATTTTTTAATGAAGACCAATTTTTAGCACTACAAAATTATTTTGGACAAAAATGGTTTTATAAATCATGGGATACTATAAAAACACCATATTTTTATCAAGCTATCCTTGAAATATCGGGATACGAGACAATTAAAATTAATTTTCATAAGGATAACGCAGATCCCTCTTATTCAATTTGAAAAATACTCGGCGTAATTGCTCCTATTGATTGGGGGAATGATCTGTCTCAACTCCTAAATTTTTCAGATACCCACAAAAATGAACCATTTTTTGATATTCCTTTTATTTACTGGGATTAACAACAAGCTTGGTTCAATTCCTTTTTCATTCAAAATACCAAACAAAGCCACACTTTGCTTTTCAGTTTGATACCTCATGTAATCCATCACAATTTCCAACATGATGGAATTCATGGTGAGAACAATTCGGATCCACACTAGAAATACAAAAACCGAAGTCACTAAATCTTCGGCCCCTTCAAATTCCAGTTTAAACCCTCTGAAGAAGAAAAAATATTTGTGCCCCTACACCTTTTTCACACAAAATTTCACTTACCATGGGTATTTACATGTTTCGTAGATTATTCGGACAATAATATTCTGACAATCCGAAGAAGATTCAAAATCCGATGGTGGGACAGCTTTAAAATTCTAAAAGGTCTCGCACCACAAAAAGTCCAGGAATGGTTAGATACCCAAAAACCCATTCCGTTACAGGCGCCTCCACAAATACCACCGACACCACTACAAACAACGGAGCACACCCAGTTCCTCTTAAGGAAATCCCAGATGGCCTCAATGCTTGCAGCGGCCAAAAATCCAGATGAAATGCAAGCCATAATTCTGAAATTTGCACCGTCTTCATCAAAACAAGGCTCTTCATCAGAAGAAGAAGAACCAGAAATTGATATTGAAGACAGTCCGATTTTTGGCAACAGTGGATTCTGAACAAAGTTTCCAAAAGAATTCAAAATACTCGAAGTAGAGTTCAGACAAAATTCCGACAAAAGAAAGTGCTCGAAAAAGCTACTTTCAAAAAAGCAAAAAGCAAAAAAGCAAAAGCAAAGATTCCAGCAATAATTTAAGAAAATGCCAAAAGGATGAATAGTCATTCTCCACTCGGATAAATAGTTAGATTCCTTTTTTAATTATGAAAATGCCATGTAAAACTCCTATAAAAGGAGACTCCCTCTCCCTTAGTTACATCAGTCTTTTTCTTTCACATTTTCTCTTTCTAAACTTCAGATTTAGAGAGAAGTGAGAGCTCTTACTAAATTTCCCTTTTGGTTAGATAAAATTCCTAATATTCCCTCAAATAACCATATGATTCAGTTCATATGACCCATTTCATATGACTCATATCATATGATCAGAAATACCTTAGAAATCCCCAAGGTATATCTCCTTCATAATATACTTTGTAAATTCCAATATTTTAAATGAATATGATTATGGATGGTACTACCTCCTAATATTTTATATACTTCATTCTTTTAAATTCTTTAAATTTTCGCATTAAATACTTGGCCGATTCAACCGCCTATTAGATTTAAATTCCAACAGAACCTTTGATTTATGGTTTCCATAACTGGAACCTTAAATTGTAAGTTAATCTTTATTTACTTTCTGTATATTTCAATTATCTTTTAATTTTTCAATCCCTTATATCCCGATTCCTTCCGTTTTCGTTATCCCCTTTAGATCCTCGGCCTAAGTCGCAAATGCTTACAAAACCCGAACGGTACGCAAGACAAGACCATTGCGAACCGATCATCGCAGGATTCTCCGGTCAATTGAAAGGTTGGTGGGATAATTATCTCGATGATCAACAAAAAGAAGATATCCTCAATTCCATCAAAACTGATGAAGAAGGAATAACAATCCTTGATGAACAAGGTGAGCCCCTACAAGATGCCGTAGCAACCTTGATTCTCACAATCTCTTTAAATTTCATAGGAGATTCTTCACATTTGAAATTAAAAAATGCCGAATTACTTTCCAACCTCAAATGCAAGAAACTCAGTGATTTCCAATGGTACAAAAATACCTTCTTAACCAGAGTTATGCTCCGGAAGATTCCAACCAGCCATTTTGGAAAGAGAAATTCTGTGGGACTACCTACCCTTTTAGGAGAAAAGGTTAGGAACAAAATCAAAGAAAAATGCGGTAAATAGATTATACCCTACAGTGAGTTTACGTACGGACAGCTTGTCAGTATAACTCAACAGGAAGGTCTAAAGATCTGTCAAGACTTGAAATTACAAAAACACCTCAAACTGGAGCTAAAGAGAACTAAGTGCGAACTTGGAACCTTTTGCAAACGGTTTGATACGAATTTCTCAAAACCCTCTTCTAGTTGAACAGGAAACTGTAGCAAGACTCATAAATCCCTTAAGAGTACTTCAAGAGGTTACAAAAAGAGAGATTTCAGCCAAACCAACGAAGAGTATTACAAAAACGCCTACAAAAATACTTATCATTCCGAAAACCAAATGCCAAAAAAAACTTATTCCAAATACAAGGACATTACGTGTTACAAATAACACATAAAGGTCATACATCAAAATACCGCAAAATGAATAAAAAATTACAAGAATTGAAGCTTGACGATGACGTCATCCAAAAAATCTCCAATCTTCTCATTGATTCCTCCGATTCAAATGTCGAGTCAGAACCTGACTACTTTTCTCTGTCTTCTGAAGACAACAAAGCCCTTCAATTAGATGAATTGCTTACAACCAGTTCTTTTGAATATTCTGTTAAGGGTAAGGGAAAACTTGTTTGTATTCTAACCAAGGATGAAGAATTCATGTTAGATATGGTTCAACACATAGATGTCGAACACCAAAAGGATTATTTGAATAAACTCCTCAAATCTTTTACTGATGAGAAAAAACATTTCAAAAATTCGATTTTACCAAACAACTCCAAAAATACGTATGATTTGACAAAAATTCTGAAAAAGGGTAAAAGGATGAAAGAATCCATAGAAACCCCAGTTCTAGAACTCCAAAGAGAGGTGAAACAAATCAAAGTAGAGATCAAGGCTCTACGAGAAAAACAAGAACAAGACTCTCTTCTACTAAAAACAGTCCTTTCAAAATCCCAAGATAATTTTGAATCCAGTTCTGAGTCCGACAACTCCGACTCTGAAAACCCAGAAGAACCTCCTGGAAACCCTTTTCTGGAAGAGGTGCCACATGAATTCCTTGCTGTCTTAAGACAGATCACGTCCATGAAATACCTTGTTTAGATAACCCTTAAATTCTCATGCAATTTTAGAATTACTACTATTGCTCTTTTTGACACTGGTGCTGACCTAAATTGCATAAAAATAGGTCTAATTCCTAATAGTTTTCATGAAAATACCCAGGAAACTCTAGCGGCGGCTAATAACACAAACCTAGAAATCAATTCCCAAACCAGTGCATCAGTTATTATTAATGGAGTTTCTATAGCGACATCGTTTGTCTTAGTAAAAGACATTCGCAACTCCGTTATCTTAGGAACACCATTTATAAATCTTATCACCCCGTATAAGGTAGATAATGATTTCATCTCTTTTGATTCCAATAATAGGAATTTAAAATTCCCTTTTCTAACAAAACCAAAAGCTAGAGACCTCAGTCTGATTAAAACTTATTCTTGTCATCTAGGCCAATTAAGGAATAGTTTTTTAGATCAAAATTTTGGGTCCCTTAGAAACCATGATACATGTTCCATCAAATTAATTGATTCCTTTGCATACAAAAAAATTTTGAGGCATAATTTACATTATCAAAAATATTTTCAAAACATTGCATTAAAATATATTTTCTGCAAATTGATTCCTGACATTTTTCTTTAAAATCTTTTAACCAGTGGTTTACTCAAAAACAGGAGAAAAAACCAACATATTTCTGATACTGGCTACAACGCAGAAATGCCCTATCACTGCCCCTTGCCCCACTGTCTGGGCTACAAGGAAAACATATCCAGGAAGGACATGTGGGAATCCGGACAATACTGTGTCCATGCAATGTGTGGAGCCTTGCTCCAAAAGAGAAAAGAAGAGATACCTCCACCAATAAATACACTTGTTGTTGCACCACAACAACAAACAAATTCCATGGCCCCAAAAAAACCCACAAAAGAAGAAAAGGAAAAATTCCCTGCCAAATCCCCCACAAAAAACCACTGACGTGGTACGATGCAATGATGAAAGAAGAAAACGAAAATGCCGCAACATCTGTGCAAAAAGCACCAGCACAGGAGATAACTGTCGAAAATCTTCTACAACTCCTGGAGAAATCCCCAGAATTACAACAGGCATTGATACAACTTCAAAATCCAAAACAGGAAGTTGCTCAAAGCTCAGGAGAGGAAAAAACCTCTGAAAATTTTATAAAAATCGAGAAAGGAGAATCTTCAAAACCCTTTCTCAAAAATAGTTTTCAAAAAATCAACTTTGGTACCACAAGTCCCCAAAAAACCTGCTCCTAAATTCTTCATAAAACTGTTTTTTCAAAATATTGTCACTCTTGAAAATAGATTTTTTAATGAAGACCAATTTTTAGCACTACAAAATTATTTTGGACAAAAATGGTTTTATAAATCATGGGATACTATAAAAACACCATATTTTTATCAAGCTATCCTTGAAATATCAGGATCTGAGACAATTAAAATTAATTTTCATAAGGATAACGCAGATCCCTCTTATTCAATTTGAAAAATACTCAGCGTAATTGCTCCTATTGATTGGGGGAATGATCTGTCTCAACTCCTAAATTTTTCGAGATACCCACAAAAATGAACCATTTTTTGATATTCCTTTTATTTACTGGGATTAACAACAAGCTTGGTTCAATTCCTTTTTCATTCAAAATACCAAACAAAGCCACACTTTGCTTTTCCAGTTTGATACCTCATGTAATCCATCACAATTTCCAACATGATGGAATTCATGGTGAGAACAATTCGGATCCACACTAGAAATACAAAAACCAGAAGTCACTAAATCTTTCAGCCCCTTCAAATTCCAGTTTAAACCCTCTGAAGAAGAAAAAATATTTGTGCCCCTACACCTTTTTCACACAAAATTTCACTTACCATGGGTATTTACATGTTTCGTAGATTATTCGGACAATAATATTCTGACAATCCGAAGAAGATTCAAAATCCGATGGTGGGACAGCTTTAAAATTCTAAAAGGTCTCGCACCACAAAAAGTCCAGGAATGGTTAGATACCCAAAAACCCATTCCGTTACAGGCGCCTCCACAAATACCACCGACACCACTACAAACACTGGAGCACACCCAGTTCCTCTTAAGGAAATCCCAGATGGCCTCAATGCTTGCAGCGGCCAAAAATCCAGATGAAATGCAAGCCATAATTCTGAAATTTGCACCGTCTTCATCAAAACAAGGCTCTTCATCAGAAGAAGAAGAACCAGAAATTGATATTGAAGACAGTCCGATTTTTGGCAACAGTGGATTCTGAACAAAGTTTCCAAAAGAATTCAAAATACTCGAAGTAGAGTTCAGACAAAATTCCGACAAAAGAAAGTGCTCGAAAAAGCTACTTTCAAAAAAGCAAAAAGCAAAAAAGCAAAAGCAAAGATTCCAGCAATAATTTAAGAAAATGCCAAAAGGATGAATAGTCATTCTCCACTCGGATAAATAGTTAGATTCCTTTTTTAATTATGAAAATGCCATGTAAAACTCCTATAAAAGGAGACTCCCTCTCCCTTAGTTACATCAGTCTTTTTCTTTCACATTTTCTCTTTCTAAACTTCAGATTTAGAGAGAAGTGAGAGCTCTTACTAAATTTCCCTTTTGGTTAGATAAAATTCCTAATATTCCCTCAAATAACCATATGATTCAGTTCATATGACCCATTTCATATGACTCATATCATATGATCAGAAATACCTTAGAAATCCCCAAGGTATATCTCCTTCATAATATACTTTGTAAATTCCAATATTTTAAATGAATATGATTATGGATGGTACTACCTCCTAATATTTTATATACTTCATTCTTTTAAATTCTTTAAATTTCTGCATTAAATACTTGGCCGATTCAACCGCCTATTAGATTTAAATTCCAGCAGAACCTTTGATTTATGGTTTCCATAACTGGAACCTTAAATTGTAAGTTAATCTTTATTTACTTTCTGTATATTTCAATTATCTTTTAATTTTTCAATCCCTTATATCCTGATTCCTTCCGTTTCTGTTATCCCCTTTAGATCCTCGGCCTAAGTCTGCAAATGCTTACAAAACCCAGAACGGTACGCAAGACAAGACCATTGCAGAACTGATCATCGCAGGATTCTCTGGTCAATTGAAAGGTTGGTGGGATAATTATCTCGATGATCAACAAAAAGAAGATATCCTCAATTCCATCAAAACTGATGAAGAAGGAATAACAATCCTTGATGAACAAGGTGAGCCCCTACAAGATGCCGTAGCAACCTTGATTCTCACAATCTCTTTAAATTTCATAGGAGATTCTTCACATTTGAAATTAAAAAATGCCGAATTACTTTCCAACCTCAAATGCAAGAAACTCAGTGATTTCCAATGGTACAAAAATACCTTCTTAACCAGAGTTATGCTCCGGAAGATTCCAACCAGCCATTTTGGAAAGAGAAATTCCTGGCCGGACTACCTACCCTTTTAGGAGAAAAGGTTAGGAACAAAATCAAAGAAAAATGCGGTAAATAGATTATACCCTACAGTGAGTTTACGTACGGACAGCTTGTCAGTATAACTCAACAGGAAGGTCTAAAGATCTGTCAAGACTTGAAATTACAAAAACACCTCAAACTGGAGCTAAAGAGAACTAAGTGCGAACTTGGAACCTTTTGCAAACGGTTTGATACGAATTTCTCAAAACCCTCTTCTAGTTGAACAGGAAACTGTAGCAAGACTCATAAATCCCTTAAGAGTACTTCAAGAGGTTACAAAAAGAGAGATTTCAGCCAAACCAACGAAGAGTATTACAAAAACGCCTACAAAAATACTTATCATTCCAGAAAACCAAATGCCAAAAAAAACTTATTCCAAATACAAGGACATTACGTGTTACAAATAACACATAAAGGTCATACATCAAAATACTGCAAAATGAATAAAAAATTACAAGAATTGAAGCTTGACGATGACGTCATCCAAAAAATCTCCAATCTTCTCATTGATTCCTCCGATTCAAATGTCGAGTCAGAACCTGACTACTTTTCTCTGTCTTCTGAAGACAACAAAGCCCTTCAATTAGATGAATTGCTTACAACCAGTTCTTTTGAATATTCTGTTAAGGGTAAGGGAAAACTTGTTTGTATTCTAACCAAGGATGAAGAATTCATGTTAGATATGGTTCAACACATAGATGTCGAACACCAAAAGGATTATTTGAATAAACTCCTCAAATCTTTTCTTGATGAGAAAAAACATTTCAAAAATTCGATTTTACCAAACAACTCCAAAAATACGTATGATTTGACAAAAATTCGAAAAAGGGTAAAAGGATGAAAGAATCCATAGAAACCCCAGTTCTAGAACTCCAAAGAGAGGTGAAACAAATCAAAGTAGAGATCAAGGCTCTACGAGAAAAACAAGAACAAGACTCTCTTCTACTAAAAACAGTCCTTTCAAAATCCCAAGATAATTTTGAATCCAGATTCGAGTCCGACAACTCCGACTCGAAAACCCGGAAGAACCTCCCGGAAACCCTTTTTCGGAAGAGGTGCCACATGAATTCCTTCTTTGTCTTAAGACAGATCACGTCCATGAAATACCTTGTTTAGATAACCCTTAAATTCTCATGCAATTTTAGAATTACTACTATTGCTCTTTTTGACACTTGTGTCTTGACCTAAATTGCATAAAAATAGGTCTAATTCCTAATAGTTTTCATGAAAATACCCAGGAAACTCTAGCGGCGGCTAATAACACAAACCTAGAAATCAATTCCCAAACCAGTGCATCAGTTATTATTAATGGAGTTTCTATAGCGACATCGTTTGTCTTAGTAAAAGACATTCGCAACTCCGTTATCTTAGGAACACCATTTATAAATCTTATCACCCCGTATAAGGTAGATAATGATTTCATCTCTTTTGATTCCAATAATAGGAATTTAAAATTCCCTTTTCTAACAAAACCAAAAGCTAGAGACCTCGATCGATTAAAACTTATTCTTGTCATCTAGGCCAATTAAGGAATAGTTTTTTAGATCAAAATTTTGGGTCCCTTAGAAACCATGATACATGTTCCATCAAATTAATTGATTCCTTTGCATACAAAAAAATTTTGAGGCATAATTTACATTATCAAAAATATTTTCAAAACATTGCATTAAAATATATTTTCGCAAATTGATTCCCGACATTTTTCTTTAAAATCTTTTAACCAGTGGTTTACTCAAAAACAGGAGAAAAAACCAACATATTTCTGATACTGGCTACAACGCAGAAATGCCCTATCACTGCCCCTTGCCCCACTGTCTGGGCTACAAGGAAAACATATCCGGGAAGGACATGTGGGAATCCGGACAATACTGTGTCCATGCAATGTGTGGAGCCTTGCTCCAAAAGAGAAAAGAAGAGATACCTCCACCAATAAATACACTTGTTGTTGCACCACAACAACAAACAAATTCCATGGCCCCAAAAAAACCCACAAAAGAAGAAAAGGAAAAATTCCCTGCCAAATCCCCCACAAAAAACCACTGACGTGGTACGATGCAATGATGAAAGAAGAAAACGAAAATGCCGCAACATCTGTGCAAAAAGCACCAGCACAGGAGATAACTGTCGAAAATCTTCTACAACTCCTGGAGAAATCCCCAGAATTACAACAGGCATTGATACAACTTCAAAATCCAAAACAGGAAGTTGCTCAAAGCTCAGGAGAGGAAAAAACCTCTGAAAATTTTATAAAAATCGAGAAAGAAGAATCTTCAAAAACCCTTTCTAAAAAACAATTTTCAAAACTCCAACAGTCCTCAAAAACCTTTTCTCAAAAACAATTTTCAAAACTTCAACTTGTGGTACCACAAGTCCCCAAAAAACCTGCTCCTAAATTCTTCATAAACCCGTTTTTTCAAAATATTGTCACTCTTGAAAATGGATTTTTTAATGAAGATCCTTTTTTAGCACTACAAAATTATTTTGGACAAAAATGGTTTTCTAAATCATGGGATACTTTAAAAACCCCATATTTTTATCAAGCTATCCTTGAAATATCAGGATCAGCGACATATAAAATTAATTTTCATAAGGATAACGCAGATCCCTCTTATTCAATTTGCAAAATACTCAGCGTAATTGCTCCTATTGATTGGGGGAATGAACTGTCTCAACTCCTAAATTTTCCAGATACCCACAAAAATGAACCATTTTTTGATATTCCTTTTAATTACTGGGATTACCACCAAGCTTGGTTCAATTCTTTTTTCATTTAAAATACCAAACAAAGCCACACTTGGCTTTTCCAGTTTGATACCTCATGTAATCCATCACAATTTCCAACATGATGGAATTCATTGTGGGAACAATTCGGAGCCACCCTAGAAATATAAAAGCAGAAGTCACTAAATCTTTCAGCCTCTTCAAATCCCAGTTTAAACCCTCTGAGGAAGAAAAATGATTTGTACCCTACACCTTTTTCACACAAAATTCCACTTACCATGGGTATTTACATGGTTCGTAGATTATTCGGACAATAAAATTCTGACAATCCGAAGAAGATTCAAAATTTGATGGTGGGACAGCTTTAAAATTCCAAAAAGTGTCACTTCACAAAAAGTCCAGGAATGGTTAGATACCCAAAAACCCATTCCATTACAGCCACCTCCACAAACTCCACTGACACCACTACAAACACCGGAGCACACCCAGTTCCTCTCAAGGAAATCCCAGATGGCCTCAATGCTTGCAGCGTCCAAAAATTCAGAAGAAATGCAAGCCATAATTCGGAAATCTGCACCGTCTTCATCAAAACAAGACTCTTCATCAGAAGAAGAAGAACCAGAGATTGATATTGAAGACAGTCCGGTTTTTGGCAACAACAGATTCTGAACAAAGTTGCCAAAAGAATTCAAAATACCCGGAGTAGAGTTCAGACAAAATCCGACAAAAGAAAGTGCTCAAAAAAGCTACTTTCAAAAATGCAAAGGGCAAAAGCAAAGATTCCAACAATAATTCAAGAAAATGTCAAAAGGATGAATAGTCATTCTCCACTCGGATGAATAGTTATTCTCCAATTAGATGAATAGTTAGATTCCTTTTTAATTACGAAAATATCATGTAAAACTCCTATAAAAGGAGACTCCCTCTCCCTTAGTTAGATAAGTCTTTTTTCTTTCACATTTTCTCTTTCTAAACTTCAGATTTAGAGAGAAGTGAGAGATCTTACTAAATTCCCCTTTAGGTTAGATTAATATTCCCCTCAAATACCCATATGATTCAGTTCATATGATTTGATATGACCCATATCATATGATCCAAAATACCTTAGAAATTCCCAAGGTATATCTCCTTGATAATATACTTTGTAAATTCCAATTTCTTAATACCTTAAATGAATATGATTATGGAAGGTACTACCTCCTACTCTTTTAAATACTTCATGCTTTTAAATTCTTTAAATTCCTGCATTAAATACTTGGTCGGTTCAACCGCTTACTTAATTTAAATTTCTGCAGAACCTTTGATTTATGATTTCCATAACTGGAACCTTAAATTGTAAGTTACCTTTGATTTATGGTTTCCATAACTGGAACCTTAAATTGTAAGTTACTCTTTATTTACTTTCTGCATATTTCAATTATCTTTTAATTTTCCAATGCCTTATATCCCGATTCCTACCGTTTCTGTTATCCCCTACATGCAAGTTGATGTGTCATCTGATCATACAGTTATTGGTTAGAGGCCTTGTCAGCCTATGTCTTGTTAGAAATATTATAGGTATCACGAATGGTATGATCAAGCCTTAGGGCACTGGGTGCCGGCCACACCCCCAAGGTTGACTATGATAACCTCAGTGAATATAGCCCAAGAAAAAGTAGGAGACTCTGCCGGTGTACTCTCAACATACGACTCTACCACTACTTGACAAATGTGTAATCATCTAAAAAAGAGGTGTATGCTAACCTATAAGACTCCACTAACCCAAGGTTGCACAACCTCTCATTCATACTAATCAAGACCTCATGTATCATCATCCGAGTTACCATCATACCTCAAACGATCAATCTTCTAAAAAAGGTCAAACATCTTCTGTTCCTCCACTGTCACTGTGGGCTGAGTAGCTTGGGGTGAAGCAAGGCCAGTTAGTGGCACACCTAAGAAACTGTGAGCCACAGTAGATGCTGGCTAGGCCTCTGGTTTCTAAAATCTGGGAACAATCATATGATCAAGAATCTATTCTCCGACCTTGGTCTAAGAACCATGAGAAATGATCGGTAGTGTACCCTCATGGTGGAGCCTATGCTGGCTCAACCTCATAGGTCTGAATGAGATAATCTTTCAAAATAACCTCTGGATTTGGATATGCTTCTCTAGCACGGCCCCGAACAACCGCTGGTATTCGACCCCTAGTCGATGTTGCAACTCGATATCTATACCTACCTTACCCTCTACCCCTACCCCATGCAACAACCCTAGAAGCGGGTGCAGGTGCGGGTTCCTAATCTCCATCCGTAGTCGAATGAGTCCTCCCCATTTGTAATAGAGTGAAATAAAAGATTTAGAATTCAATGATCAGATTGAACATCTAGACTATAGGGTATATTGTCTTCATTACCCCATCAAGTACAATATACAAACGTACCATCCCGGACTGTTATATATAATTCATCAAAATAAGCATGCCAATGATATCATATGAAGTATGAAATTAATATGCGTACAACATGTGGTTACACAATACCAAGTATTCGCTAAAAATATCTCCATTTTCCTAAGTTAGATAGGAATTAGGAGTGATGAATGATAAATCAATGATAACACACAAGGGTTAATCAAGTATAACTATTCTAAGCCAATCTCACGATCAATCAAGTATATTAAGTAAATTTACTACTACCAGCTAATGCCCATATGCTTTGGCATTCTCTACTACATAGCAATTATTCATTTTTAATTGATTTCACCCATATCTTGACACCAGTACCCGCACAAGTTCTTGTTACCTCACGAGTACAGGACCCTAATTCCTCAATTACTCCCCTTAATTACCTTAAAGCATCATAAAACATTTCATAAAGAGTAGTAAGTCTCAAGTTGCCATAATTTTAAAGCTTTAACAATCAATCCAATTCCTTGCGCTTCCTTTGAGCCTCTGAATGAGCCTACTCTATAAAAATATAGAAACTACTTAAGAATACCAGTCCATAGACACCCATATTGCTATATTAATATTTTGGATCCAAAAGTCACCCCAAAAACGAATCCCGGGCCGTAAATGTCAAAACTCAAATTTCGTTGTACATTTAGCTTACCAATAGCTAAAGGTCAAGAATCACGAAAATCATCAAACACTGATCACAGATCGACCTTCAATTCATTAATTCAAAAAGAAAATCCATTTTTTTGGAAATCTCAATTTCTTAAGATCAAAACATGGTTGAATTCTCTAATTAAATGATAGAATCATTGGAAAATACTTAGATTTGGATTAAGTTATTATAATGTTATGGACATTGCAGTTCGAACTAGAAATTTGATTCTATCCAGTTTAATATTGCCCTTTGCCATCGCAGCCCAAGCCACGTGATCACAACATGCCCTGACCAAAAGTATCGGGAACGCGACGCCTGCATCGCGATTGCGGCATCATAGTCATGATGGCTTAGGATGACCTAACCCAGATCCCATCCCTTCTACGCGAATGTGAGCCCCTTGCCGCGATCGCGACCCCTGTTCGCCACTCTCCTTGCGAATGCGAGACCCCCCATCGTGATCGCGATGAAGGAAAACAAATGCCTACACCAGAGTTTTTGTTTTTTTTTTTCAAAATCTCAATCCAATAACCGAAATGCATCTGGACGTCCCGACTACATACCAAATATGTATTTCAGTCATAAAACACGTTATGGACCTGCTCCCGCACTCGAAGACCAAGGAGAGTTCATTTTGACCTAATTTTTAATGTGCTTAACTCCAAATCTGTAACATAATAATTTCTCAACCAATGACCCAAATCGCACCTGAACCCTTTGGACCCGAACCAACACTCGATTAAGTCATAAATCGCATTCCGAACTTCATGGAATTGAAGAAACTTTGACACATACTCATTTACTCCTGATGTTGAATTTGGTCAAACATCCCAATCTCGTTAACTTAAGAAGTTCTAATTTTATTAAACTTGATCTGACACCCGATTGCTTCGGGAACGACACCTACCCATCCTCACAAGTAATAATATAAAGATGAACCTACAGGAAGGATATTTTGGGTAAAATAAGTCCAAAAGCTCCGAACAACACGGAGGGTCGTTAGAAGTGTGATGTTCATTCATAATTCTTCTTAAACATATGTTTTAATAATTATATTTATAGCATGCATATTTTGTAGTAACTGATATGGAGTACATGTGCAACACACTTGTTCAGACACTAGTCAACAATATATATGAGAAGATACTAATATAACATAACACGATTACTAAATTGATAAAAATGAAATATTTAATATATATTTGATAATAATTTAATGTACTTAAACGACAAACAATATGTATATGCAAGCAAGATTTGATTGAAAAGTTGCATCAAAGTGAATGTATCATTATAGGCCTCTCATCCTCTCGTTCCCCTCTGCCTTTCTTCCTCATCACCCCCTCTTATATGATTGTGTTCCCGCAATCGTACCAAAATTTCAGAACGAAAAGTTAGTATCCCATCACAATTTGTCATGAAATAAGAGAATAGAATAGCAAAGAATAAGAGAACCAAAGTCATTGAAGGTCAAAGAATTATAATTTATCCATGGTATTGTTTACCAGACCCATAGTATCTAGTCATGGTATTCTTTATCTTTAATGACCGTGTTAATTCACATAGAAAAATGTCTCTTCACCACAAAAATATGTGGAAGACATAAAAAACATAAAGTCCGACGATGCTATAAGATTCGGTGTTGTGTTATTCCATAAAAGAATACAGGTAGAGGTAAAAGGGATTGTGGATGAAGTCATTGTAGTAGTACAAGGGTTGTGGAAGATATAGGTATAAAGGTTTGTGGAAGGAGTGTTTCCTTTAAAGAGTTTAATCATATTATACTAAAAGTGGGAAGGTCATACCTTCAAAGTTGAATTACGATTTTTGTTCCCAATAAATTAAATATAATAAAATATCTATTTAAATATTAAATAGTAATATTCAAATTATCTGAAGGTCGAAATACAAAGTTCAGCCGCATTAAAGAAATTTAGGACCCTCCACTGAATCAAACCAAATTAAATTTCATATTAAATAGATATACAAACTAATTAGTTTTTAGCATGGCCGTTTTGGTTTCTGAAAATGATGTATCTAATATGATTCATTTATTTTACATTATGTTCAGATAGTAATGACTTAGCAATTATAAATGATGAACCGTTACTTATCTTAATGAATTTTCTCATCTGCCAAAGAAAATCAAGAGATGTACAATTAAATTACTGATGAATTACTTCATCCTTTGAAGAAAACTACTCTGAAAGTTTATCCTGATAAATACTACTTGGATATAAATATATATACAAATCTGCAGAAAATTAAATCACCATCACATATGTCTTTCCTCATAATTACTATTTATTCCTTTTCCTAGAATCCCTCCGTTTGCCTTCTTTATCTTCCTTTTTCTTTGGTATGTTCCACCTTAATTAGCTTTCTCACGCTCATTGTTAGTATTCATTTGATTTCCTAAAACCCCTCCCTCTGTCTTCTTTAATTTTCTTCCGTTTCATATTCAAAAGTTCATATATTATTTTGTTAGGCCATTTTGAATTGTTGGGATGTTTTGATAAAGATATTGGGACGAAGGTAGAATTGCTCGGTACCTAGTGATCGATTCTTTTTCATTTATGTAGGTAGGGTTGGGAAGCGACTCTACACCTTGAATTGAAGAATTGAAAGTCATTGTTCGTTAGATAAGGCCCATATGTTGTGCATCTCTGGCGTTTTGCTCGTGCGCTGAGAATAAACATGTTGTGCCGGGTGACAGAAATCCTCTGATGTCAACTGAACAGGCTGACAGTCGATAGAAAATCCTGAGGAACGTTGTTGGCCTGAAGAGTGAGGCTAATACAGGGAAGGAACGAGTCGGTTCCCCAATCTGTCTTTCGGTAGCATAAAGAAAATAGATTCAAATTGACAAACCACCAAAAGAGTGAGAAAAGGGGGGCAAGTGTACATAGCGAAGATAATACTCAAAAAGGGACTACGAGTCACCTTCTTTGAGCAATATTCTTTTTTCAGAGAGAAGAATGATCAAAAGTAGACCTGACCTGAGCAATATTTCATTTCTTCTTTCATTTCCTTCTAGTTTGGTTGCACTTGGGCTTAAAAGTGACTTTCCAATCGTAATTATTAGGCTATTGGTATTGCTTCAATCCACTTTCTGCGAGAACTCTTACCCATATCTTATCGTTTCTCTGGAATTGTCCACTCATAGCACGATGGAAGTGTCCGATTATAGTACATGGCTCGATATGAAAGGTGACCACTTCAGCTTCATCCACTCGAATTTTTGATATTCCTTTTTTATTTCTCATCAAATTAATTGCATCTTCTTCTGGATGCCTTAGTATAAGTTGTCTTTGATTGAAATTTTGATTGAAAAGATGTTAGGCCGGTTCCTCATGTGCCTAAGAAGCCGAGGCAATCTCGATTGAAGCCGCAAGTGCTAAGGAAGCAAGCTACCGCTCTGTGGGGTAAAAACCGAGAAAAATAAAGAACGTCAAGTAGAAAAGGACAAGGTCTTACGGAACGATCAAAGCTTCTCATAAATAGTTGTGTAACAACCTGCAAGCAGAAAAGGACCTAACAAAATATACCTGCCAAGACCGACTAGGCCATCATACATGTAAAAACATCATATGGAATGCCGGCAAGGCCATACTCGACATCTCCATACTGGACAACTGTATTCAAGCTTCTAAGGAGTACATGAGAATTCAACACCAACACTTTAGTGTAATGCGATCTTCTTCTCTTTCATCGTGGTATACTGTTGAATCCTGCTTTATTTTCTTCCCCTTTCTGCTTTTCTTTTAGCGTCAAATTCTCTTACTTAGACGATGAAATTTGCAGTGTGAACTTCCAATTTGGATTTTGGATATGGATACTGTATTTTTGATGTTTTGAAACAATGGAGAAACCACGATTGAATAGCACAGATTATTATGTCAACATTAGTGCATGTCAACATTGTTTAGTGGCAATATATTGGTATGTTTTCACAGAAGAAAATTTCTTCTAATCATAAGGATTAGCAAATTATTAGGTGCTTTAAAAAAGGTCACATAATATCCTCATTGTGTTAAAAATATTATATGTATATATTCATAAAGAGTGAGTATAGTATTCACGTTTAGATGGAGATTATTTATTAATACATTATATTTTGCCCATCTTATCGTGATTTTCTTCCATTATGAGGTCATTGAGGTGTTATGATCCTTTCCTGTTAATTTAGGTTGGAAGCTTTTCAGTTTTTTTACACTTTTCTAATTTATCGTTATTTTATAATTAAAAAGAAAAAAGGCATTTTTTTTATGATAGAATTGAACAAATATTGAAACTACCTATGAATCAGGTTCCACATGTTAAAATTGATTTTGTTCCTTTTCGAGAGCTTAATTTTGTGCTTAATTTTCTATTCTTTTGTTAACTGATTTATGTATCGGATTTCGTTCACCCCACGGTTGGGAATTAATGATTGGCTCTATCTATAAAGCTTAAAAATGAAGCCCATTTTTTTGAAATCTGAGCGCCCTTTTCAAGATTGAATTCCATTCTCTGATTGAAGCCCCTTCTTCCCTTACCTAATGAAAGAGTCCAGAACGGACGGAATAAGAATAAATCCCCATGATGGAAAGAAGCTTGGACCGGTTACTGCTTCCACAGCTAAGAAGGTTAACTTTTTAGTGGATTGGATCCATCACTCCTCTTAATGATGTAATATATACTATTGGTACATGCCTTTGCTAAATTGTCCTCCACCTCAAAGAGGTTTTATATAGAAATTAAAAAAAGTAAAGATCATTATATAAGTTTAAGCGGATTATAATAACTGTGTGAAGCGCAAACGAACTTTCTACTGGTGATATAAATATTGGATAATTAATTACTATAGTATTATCTCTTGAATATATCAAATATGATATAACTTAACATATTAAGTATCTTTTGAGAACAATTACGTTTATCATATTCCCAAGAGAGTGTAATCTGGTTCAAATACAAGTTTACGGTATATTTTTTTTCTACTAATACACATTTTATGATAATTGATATGAATTACACGTGCAGCATGAAAACTAATAATTAAAAAAAAGCATATTAAAGTCTTAAGATTTCATCCCAGATCTGACCAAATAAGATTTTTTAAGACTGAATATGTGGTAAAATCTTAAAGAAAACAAATTCGTGCACTTAAAGGGATAAGATCTGAATAATTCAGATTCAAATCTGAATTAAGTGCAAAGAAATGAGGCCTTAAACCTGAACACATACATCTTCCATTTAAGGAAAATCCATTGAGCTTTTATATATATATATGAGGGTTATATATATTACCCTAAGAAATCCCCATTACTTATTTTCCTTCCTTCTAGTGTGGGTTATATATCACCATGGAGAGATTCTTAGGCAAAAAAAACATACTAGATTATTGTATGTGTGCGTAAATCTGCTTGTTTTGATACAAAAACAATTGGAGAATTCTACGTGAAATTTTCCATAGATGAATACCACTTATAACACCAAGCAACAATCACGCCCCGATCTAAGAAAATCATAGATTTCAACAATGTTAGATGGATATCAAAGTTTGCACTCTTTGTTCCGGAAGGAAAGGTGGTTCGTCTTTGTTTTGAGGTGTTTAAGGCACAGAATTTCTTTCCTGACTCTTTACTAGGAGTTGCAATATACAAATTATAGGTCCAGCACAAGAGTGCTAAATCAGGGAAATTACCTTCATAACAAGAAATCTTTTTTAGTCCTAATCCTCCCGAGCACAAGACTTCCACAAGTCTAAAGATTTGTAAAAATAATGCCTCAAAGGGAGAGTTGGATGTAGAGGTGGTAGTTAAGAATATATCAATTAGTGATGCTGATGATTATTGTATCGTCAATTTAGAAGATATGCCCAAGCTCCAATAGCAGTTCACAAGATTCTATTAGCTAGGATTCTGTTTCCGTCCAAAATTTTTGTCGTTTTATCGGCTGACGAAATCGGATGACAAATTGATTCCTTAACTAAGTGATTTGGGCCGGAAGCAAAAATCTAACTTTCAGCAATGGGTTCCCCAACTACTTCAGAAAGCGTTAAGATGTTGATTGAGTAAACTAAGTGGTAAGAAATATAAATACAGCTAGAGTGCAATAAAGGCGATAAAGATAGAATGAAGATATGTAAAAATCATATTTTTGATTGATTGTGTTGTGTTTATTCTGTACAAGTGATCTTACATTTATACTACAAGAAATAAAACGTGATTCTCCTATGTTAGCCACTAAATCGCTCACTAAATCCACTAGCCAACTATGAGGAGGTGGTGCCGGTTTTTGCTCCTTGATTTCCTCTCACATGACCGAAGGCACCTCCTTCTAGCTGTTGACGGTTTGTTTCCTTTTCTTGGGGTCTAGAAGGTGCTTTGAGTTGGTATTCGAGGAGTTCAAATATGTGTGGGTCCCAGTCGTTCCTCGGAATTATGATTCGCCCAGGTTACCGAAATAGCCAGTGGAGCTTTTCTAGCCGAGGGCTAGGACTAATAGATTCGGCTACGAGTCAGTTCGGTTATCGGCTTAGAACTCTGTTGCCTGCTCATTTTGAGATTTTCACATTCGGCTGCCACTTGATTCGGCTAAACACTAAAAGTATTTTTGAGTGTTAACAGATTCTTTATGATTTCTTTAATTACAAGTCTTTTCATGATTAATCGGAATTTCTTTTTCTTATGATTCTTCATACATTATCCTTCTTATATAATACTAGTTTCAGTTTACGCGCTTTACACGTGATCAAAACTTGTACCTCATTTAACAACAAACACTACAACTTTTTTTTTTTTAACTTAACTACGACTTATCGTTAATCTGTAACTACATTGCTCACACTTGTAGCTTAGAGATTATTGTATATTTAAAAGTAATAAGCCAAACGACATGCTACATGTTATACTTATGGTATAGATAGTATTTTTATATTATTTGTGTATATAAGTTAAATTCAAATTCTTTAGATTTTGACAATTATTTAGCTGCTAAATCATAATGGAGGATCCAGCGTTGGATACAAACTCATAGTCAGACATCATCAAAAACTCTTAAATTGAGATTTATAATTTAAGATTCTAATTAATAAAAAAATGCGTGTGTGAACATTTTGTTTCAGCCATATTAAGACGAATCAATACTTACGACTAGATCAGAGATTGTTAAACAAACATGCGATTTAGCTATCAAAGATGTAAGATCCAACAAAAAGAACCGGTAATATAGCCAATTTCTCACTCTTTTTACAATGGACCAAATCCATAATAATATAAAATATATTATCACAATAATATTTACAAAAAAAAGATTGACGTAAAATAAATTTACTTATTAGTTGTGCCTCAAGTCTCAAAACGTGTTATCTAGCTATTAAAGATGTAAGATAAAAAAAAGTGAATTTGAAAAATAAAAGAGCTTAATAAAAATTCTAAAATTAATTTGGCCAAAATTCTATGACAAACCTCAACATAATATTGTGCCAACACAAAAAGTTTGACGAATATTTCACTTATAGTTGTTGAAAGAAATAATCCCTTTGATTATTTTCATTGATTGAATTGATATATATACAAGTTACAAACCTTCTTCTACCATAATTCTAACTATACAATATGGTAAGTGTATATCCTAATTATGGTAAGTGTATATCCTAATCTAGGTAACAAATATACTACAATATACACACAATATACTTTTCTTAATATACAAGATTTGTCCATCGATTTTTCGCCCTCACTCCGTGATGTGATGGGCCGCCACGGCCTCGCCGAGAGGCCCAACAACAATTTGGGCCTTTCGCACTTTGGGCCGTTGTCGCACGCTTCGCTTGCTTGATCGCTTCAGTCCACTAATATATATGTGATATACACCGTGGTATATTCGGTGTATATCACATGTATATTGCTTTGTTTAACACACCCCCCCGATCATAGCGGGCGGTTTTCGAACGCCGAGACTGTCCCTAAAATCTTCAAAGAGAACCGCTGATAGACCCTTTGTAAAGATGTCTGCAATTTGATAACGAGACGGGACATGGCATACGCGAACTTGACCCTGTGCAACCTTTTCACGGACAAAGTGAATGTCCATTTCGATATGCTTGGTGCGCTGGTGTTGAACTGGGTTACCTGAAAGGTATATGTCACTAATGTTATCGCAATATACCAAGGTTGCCTTCTGAATGGGACAATGAAGCTCCAAAAGCAAATTACGTAGCCAATATGACTCGGAGACCACATTCGCTACCCCTCGATATTCTGCCTCTGCACTAGAGCGTGTTAGAGTTGCTTGACGTTTTGCCAACCATGAGACCAAGTTGTTGCCAAGGAACATACAGTATCCAGAAGTCGACCGTCTGGTGTCGGGACAACCACCCCAATCAGCATCCGTGTAAGAGACAAGTGTGGATGTAGATGAAGGATACAAGTGCAACCCATAGTCCAGAGTCCCCTGGATATACCGAATGATGCGTTTGATTGCATTCATGTGCTCAACTCTGGGATCATGCATGAATAAACACACCTGTTGAACCGCATACATAATATCCGGTCCGGTAAAGGTAAGATGCGGAGAGCCCCCGCAAGCTCGCGATACCGGGTCGGGTCCTCGTATGGTGCACCCGTTGTGGCACTTAGCTTTGGGTTTGCATCAATCGGCGTGGAAGTGGACTTACAGGATGACGTCCCAGCCCTCTCGATGATCTCAGCAGCATACTTCCGGTGAGACAGAAACAACCCACCTGAATGACGTTTGACAGCAATTCCCAAAAAATAACTCAAGGGCCCTAAGTCTTTCATAGTAAATTCAGAAGTGAGCATGGCCATGATAGACTGGCGCAAAGCATCGGAGGAGGCAGTCAAGATGATATCATCCACATACAACAGAATATAGGCCAATGATGAACCACGACGGTAGATGAACAAAGAATTATCTGACCTGCTGTGAGTGAACCCAATAGTCGAAACAAAGTCAGGAAATCGTGTATACCAGGCCCGTGGAGACTGCTTAAGCCCATATAATGATTTCTTCAACAAACAGACATGATGAGGGCAGTTGGGATCCCTGAAACCCAACGGCTGATGCATATAGACTGTTTCCTTGAGGTCACAATGTAGAAAAGCATTCTTGACATCCAACTGATGAATTGGCCAAGTCTTTGAAAGAGCCAAGCTAAGCACAGTGCGAATGGTAGCCGGTTTGACCACCGGACTAAACGTCTCACCACAATCAATTCCAACCTGCTGAGTCTTACTATCACCAATAAGTCGCGCCTTATGTCGAGCAAAGGACCCATCTGAATTCTCTTTATGAGCAAAAATCCACATAGACCTGATAACATTAATACCATATGGACGGGGCACCAACTCCCACGTCTTATTAGCAATAAGAGTATTATATTCATCAGTCATAGCAATTTTCCAATTAGGGTCATTTAAAGCGGACACAGGATTGCGGGGCAAGGGGGATTTAGAGACATCCGAATGTAAATTAAAATGTCTCTTAGGTGTAAAAATACCCCGCTGACTACGAGTGACCGGTCTATGACTCGAGGAAGAATTAAGGGAATTTTGGGAATTTTCTAGTCTCGGGACGGACTGGCCAGCAGACAGTGGGCCTGCTGGCCCAAATCGGTACATACTGGATTCGGCACGGACCAGTTCCGGGGTGGGCCGGAGGTGGCCCAATAGCCGGAACTGTTCCAGTGGGCCGGATTGGCCGGGCGTGGCGGTGCTTTGTGGGGCCGGCGGGCAGTGGGCCCACTGGAGGATTTTGGGTACGGGAGATGTCCAAAAAATTCCGAATAATATACGGGGATATTTGGTCATCCAAAAAATCATACGACTTAGGTTCGGGAGTATGAACTTTCGTAAATGGGAATTGAGTTTCATCAAAAATGACATGGCAATTGATTATGATTTTCTTGGAGAGGATAAATCAAAACACTTATAGCCACGATGATTCGATGGATAACCCAAAAACACACACGGGGTAGATCGAGCCTGAAGTTTGTGAATTGTGGTGGATGGGAATAACGGATAACACAAGCATCCAAAAATCCAAAGATGAGAATACGAAGGGTCCTTATTATATAGGATTTTGAGGGGGGAGAAATATGTCAGACCTTTAGAAGGAAGTATGTTAAGAAGATATGTGGCCATTTGTAGAGCATGATGCCAAAAATATGGAGGTATGGAGGCATGAATTAAGAGAGTTCGGATAATGTTATTGATGGAACGAATTTTGCGTTCGGCCTTACCATTTTGTGGAGATGTATGAGGACACGAAAACCTAAAATTGATCCCATTATTAGCACAGAAATCCCGAAATTCCCTATTGTCATATTCTTTCCCATTATCACATTGTATTTTTTATGTCTCTTTCGAATTGAGTACGAATGAACGCTCTAAATTTGATGAAGATGGAAAATACTTGAGATTTATTTGCAATTGGAAACGTCCACAAAAATCTAGTATAATCATCTAAAAAGAGAACATAATATCGATGACCCAATGAACTTAGAACAGGAGACGTCCATAAGTCACTATGAATAATGTCAAATGGCATAGAAGTATGAGAATTGGAGTCTACAAATGGTAACTTAACAATTTTTCCTAATGAACAAGACTGACAAATTGGAGTACGACTCGTACCCTTATAAGAAATAAAACTATTTTTATCTAAAACTGATAAAATAGAAGATCCCGGATGACCCAGACGAGCATGCCACATGGAAGGAGAGATGGTTGCAAAGGCTGACGGCAAGGTTTGACTTGATGGACTGAAACCAGGCATGATAGGATACAGATCCCCCCTACTATCACACCTCATGAGATGACTCCCCGTCTTGAAATCCTTCACAGAAAAACCAAAAGGATCAAATTCAATGGAAACAGAATTGTCAGTAGTGAACTTCCGGACCGACACTAAATTTTTAATCAATTTAGGAGCATGTAAAGTATTTTTCAAGAGAAGGGGTGGATTGGGGGGAGACAACGTTTTCTGACCATAACCCTGAATTGGAATAGAGTTGCCATTACCAACAATTATACCCCGATGGGTGCTCAAATTGGAATAAGAGGAGAGAGTACCTGATTCAGAAGTCATGTGAGTAGTTGCCCCGGTGTCCATGTACCAATTTGGGTCCGATTGAGTCAACCCCAACATGTGCATCGCGGCCTCGATATCAGTCTGAGTGGGGCCTGCTGCATGATGGGCCTGCGGTGGTCGGGGCCCAAGAATTCCTATCTGTGGTGTACCTGGGCCGTAGCTGCTGTTGCTACCGCTGGCTGGGCCACTGGCCAGTGGGCCGCTACTGCTGGGTATTGGGCCCGGACTATTGGCCGCCCCACCGGCCGCCGGAAACTACTCTTTGGATGGTACGGGTTCCACTGCTATGGGCCCCACTGCTGGGCCCATGGCGGTGGTGGGCCACTGTACCCTGGCTGGGACCCATCGCCTGCTTGTTGACCACCGGAACCGCCACCAGAACCGCCGCGTTTGCCCCCGCGATTTTTGTTATTATTTTTGCGATTATTCTTGCCGCCACCATTATTATGATTTTGGCCCGAATTATTCACAAAACCTGAAGAACTAGGAGAGGATGCCACCATGACAACTGGGCTTGCTCCGGTAGCCGCCTTTTTAGCCAAACCGGCTTCTTCCAACGTAAGCATGGAGCGGGCTTGATGAAAGTCTGGAAGAGGGTTGCTTTGGCAAAAGAGAGTTCCAACACCATTATAGGCCTCCGAAAGATCGGCAACCAACTGTATAACTAGACGATTATTTGTTACTGGTGCGCCAACATTACGGAGTTGATCCGCCAACTCCTTTAGTTTCTTGCAATATGCAGAAACGTTTGGAAATTCGTCCATTCGAATGAGAGAGAATTCCTGCTCGAGTGTGACGACACGGGAATGTTGGTTGTCTTGGAATATGTCACGCAATCTATTCCATGCAGCCATAGCCGTGGTATCCGGCTCCATAATCGTCCGTAGAAGGTCCAGCGAAATAGTGGTGTATATCCACCGAAGAACGGTAGCATCAAGTGTAATCCATAACTCAGGATCCTCCGCAGGAAGGGGTCTAGCGAGAGGAATGATGTGATGAAGTACTTGATAAGATATAGCGTGAATTTTAAACAACTCCGCCCACATCGCATATTGGACGTTTTCCATCTCAAGGATAATAGGCATATTGCTCTTGATATTGGAAACCGTGAGGGCAGGGTGAAAATTGTTCTTAGACATATTGAAAGAACAAAGAAGAAAGGGAAATTTAAGAGAGGTGTTTTTGAGAGCGGAAGACGAAATTTGGAAGAGAAACCCGAGGGGGGGGGGGGGTCTCGGCCAAAGGGAGGCAAAAGTTTGAGAGAAAAACTTTTGTTTAGACCTAGTCTCTTGATACCATGAAAGAAATAATCCCCTTGATTATTTTCATTGATTGAATAGATATATATACAAGTTACAAACCTTCTTCTACCATAATTCTAACTATACAATATGGTAAGTGTATATCCTAATTATGGTAAGTGTATATCCTAATCTAGGTAACAAATATACTATAATATACACACAATATACTTTCCTTAATATACAAGATTTGTCCACTGATTTTCCGCCCTCACTCCCGTGATGGGCTGCACCGGTCGCTCCCGTGATGGGCTGCCCCGGCCTCTGCCGAGAGGCCCAACAAGCACTGGGCCTTTGCTTTGCCATGGGGCCGTTGTCGCACCGTCGCTTGCCGATCGTTTTCGATCCACTAATATATATGTGATATACACTGCTGTATATTCAGTGTATATCACATGTATATTGCTTTGTTTAACAGTTGTGCCTCAAATCTTAAAACTTGTGATCTAGCTATCAAAGATGTAAGATCCTACAAAAACAAAATAGGTGATTCACAAAATAATAAGGATGATAAAAATTCTAAAATTAATTTGGCCAAAATTCTATGACAAATCTCAACACAAATATTGCCAACATAAAAACAAATTGACGAACTTTTTATCTATTAATTGTACCTCAAGTTTAAAAATCTCTGATCCAGCTATCAATGAAGTAAGATCCTACAAAATTTATATTTTATTAAGTTAATCGTCATCCTATGTATGATTCCTAAATGGGGGAAAATAAGAGAAATGCTTATTGAGAATAAGAGAGTTATGATTGGGGATTGTGAATTGGTTATTGCATTATTGTTGTTGATATTGTAATCTAGTGATGTATTAGACTAGTGGATGATAATTACTTGACCAATTGCATGTTTTAAACTCTTTTGGGAATTGGAAAAAATTCTAGGATTAGAATTAAGGATTTTTGCCAATTCGTGAAATTAAGAATACAATTGGGCTTTGTTACTAAATTAACTTGAGGTTATGACTATCTAGCATGTATTGGTACTATTTGGGTAGAAAAAATCATATTTTATTAATGTGGACTCGGAGTTCCTTTATAATTTAACTTGGAGATTATGAGTCTCGTTAGACCGTAATCTCATATAATTAATATGACTGATCAAAGTGGGCTTGTGAGTAGGCTCAAGGAAAGGGGAAAGCTAGTACGTGAGTTCTTGGGATCTATTCAGACAAGTTGAGACTTTGTAGACTCTAGTGTAGCGTTTATGTGTTGGTATGCTAATAATGAACTAAAGAGAGTAATTGGGAATTGGGTGTCCCATAGTAGTGAGGTGACGAGAACTAATACGGGCATTGGTGTACATAACGTGGGCAATTAATGAACCAGTGGATACATGTGAAGGAGTTTATGTGTTTAGCCTTCAGGCGACGGGCGCGGTGCATAAATCCGCATAGGTTGGTATGATTGTTGTTTACTTGAGCTTGTAGCCATGTTGATATGATATTCTTGATTTGAATTGTCATGCATTCATCACTCCACATCTCGTCTAAGTATATGAAAAGAAACTGATACATACTACTTGTATTGTTTATGCTAATGCATGGTGTACAGATATCCATATCATTCATTCATTTATATTTGGCATTGAACTGTTGATATATTACTGAGAGCGGCTTAGAAAGACAAATTAACAGATATGGTACATGATTACGAGAGTGATGACTGAGTATGACATATTTAGCCCTCGAGCTGGTATCCGATGTGATCGGATGGGTATATGGCCCTCATGAGTCCCCCATGAGTCATGTGACAGCTACTACAACCCCGTGTGTATACCGGGCACATATGCCAACTTGCATTCATGCATATCATCCTAAATTGCATTCATTTCTACTTTAATATGCAATTGATAATGTATGTACTTAGTGTTGAATTCTGATAGACTTATGATTTATGCCTGATAGAAGGAATACATAGCTTATACTTAACTCTATTATGAGACTTAAGTGGGGTATCCTGATGGGTCTAGATGCCCTAAATGAGGTTAAGGCAGACTTAGTGGTATCGTGAGCCTAATCTTGGTAAAAACCTGAGGATGTGAGAGTACATGTACACTATCGATCTGTAGTGATGGTATTTTGAGGATGTGATTGATAGTGATGGTATTTTGAGGATCAAGGGTCGGATTTGTGTTTCTAGAGTGGGTGACTTTACCAGACTGATTATGGAGGAGGCCCATAGTTCGAAGTACTCTATTCACCTAGGAGCTACGAAGATGTACCGTGACTTGAGATAATATTATTGGTGGTGCAGGATTAAGATGGACATAGTAGAGTTTGTGTCCCGGTGTTTGAATTGCCAACATGTAAAATATGAGCACCAGAGGCTTGGTGGTGTGCTTCAGAGGATGCCCATTCCCGAGTGGAAGTTTGAGCAGATTGCCATGGATTTCATGGTAGGATAGCCCCGTATCTTGGGCAAGTTTGATGCTATATGGGTTATTGGGGACAAGTTGACCAAATCCACACATTTCATTCCAGTTCAGACTAATTATAATTCGTAGAAGTTGGCTGGGATCTACATTCGAGAGATAGTTCAATTGCACGGGCAGCCTATTTCTATCATTTCTGATTGGGGTACGTAGTTCACTTCTCACTTTTAGCAGTTATGCAGAAGGAGTTGGGTACTAGAGTGGAGCTTAGTACAATCTTTCACCCTCAGATCGATAGTCAGTCTAAGCAGAATATTCAGGTTCTCGAAGATATGTCGCGAGACTGTGTGATTGACTTTGGTTGTCATTGGGACCAGTTTGTACCCTTGGCGGAGTTTGCTTACAATAACAATTACCATTTGAGTATTGAGATGGAACCGTTTGAGGCCTTGTATGGTAGGAGGTGTCATTCTCCCGTCGGGTGGTTTGATGCTTTTAAGGTTCGACCTTGGGGTACTGATATTTTAAGGTACTCATTGGATAAATTTAAGTTGATCAAAAATCGACTTCTTACAACCCAGAGTAGACAAAGAGTTAAGCAGATCGGAGGGTTCGCCCGTTGGAGTTTACAGTTGTTGAGTGCATTTTGTTGAAGGTTTTCACCCATGAAGGGTATGATAAGATTTAGAAAGAAAAGCAAGCTTAGCCTGAGGTTTTGTTGGTCCTTTTGAGATTGTGGACAGAGTTGGGGATGTGGCCTATGAGTTGGCTTTACCTCCTGGTTTGTCTGGTGTGTACCCTATATTCCATGTGTTGATGCTGAAGAAGTATGTTGTTGATGGATTTCATGTGATTAGATAGGATTCAATTATGCTTGATCAGAATATAGATTATGTGGAGGGGCCTGTAGCTATTTTGGACAGGCAGGTCTGAAAGTTGAGGTCCAAAGAGATAGCTTCTGTGAAAGTACAATGGAGGAATCGCCCAGTGGAGGAGGCTACATGGGAGACTGAGTCCAATATGTGGGCTAACTACCCCGAGCTATTTGAGAGTCCGAGTATTTCCTTTACTTTACCATTCGAGAACGAATGTTTATTAAGTTGTACCTGATGTAACAACTCAAAATGTCGTTTTGTTTATGTTTCCTAGAAACCCTTAAATTACCATTCACGAGTCTTTATTTACTTTCTTGTGACATGAGGGAATGGGTAACAAAGTTCCTGAGGCGATTGGGTAGGTTTCGGACCCACATTGGTAGATTTGAGAAATTCCAAGTTAAGAAAATATAAGAGTTTGGCCATAGTTGACTATTGGGTAAATGCACTCCGTTCATAGTTTTGTTGCTTCCATTAGCTCCGGAATAGCATTTATGATTTAGTAAAGCCTTTGGTTTGGGTCCCGAGGGAGCCGGGTGTGTTTGGGGGTTTAGTTACAATATTGTGGAATTAGAACTTAAGAGTTGACTTTAGTCAAACCCGAGCCTTAGAGACCATTTCCGTGAAATTCGAGTGCTCGAGCAGGTTTGGAATGTGTTTTTTGATACGAATGCATGTTTGGTTTGTGTCTGTGAGATCTCTTAAGTGTTTTAGGTGGTTGATAGAGAGTTGGGATGTTTTTGGGGCATTGTTGGTGTCAGGTGTTCGCCTCAGCGCCGTCGCTTCCACTTCCGCGGGTCTGCCTCAACAGAGACCTGACTTGTATAAGTGAGGTTCTTCCATGAGCTGACGGTCCGCCTTAGCGATCAGGTTCCTCGCAGGGGCTGGTGCGCCTCTGTGACTTTTTCCTTCGCCCCAACGGATGTCCGAGTTTTTAAGTGGATTCGCCTCAGCAGGTAGTGTTTCCTGATACACTCAAATTAAACCTAAGTTATGGCATAAAGCTGACGTTGTCTAATATAGTAACCCAGCTAGGTTGGGGTCAAATCCTACAGGGAATATGGTGAGAAATATTTACTATCGTAGGTCTTTATTCTAATTCCATAAAGGTTGTAAAAAGTTGTGTAATTTTAACAGCTATATTGACTTGATTTAAATTTAGATGATTAAGAAACCAAGGTTGTGTCCTCAGTTAGGTTAGTTGTTATGCTCTAGGTATTAATAATAACAAAAAGCTTTGAAATTGTCATTGAAACTTACACTCGAATAACGATGATTAAACTATGATAACTTGTTCTCGAAAGCCTCAAAATACTCTAAGTATTTGATACTATAGATACAAGTCTTAAAACTGAGGATAAAATAATTTACAAACCCTATAAAGTGTATACAAGTCAAAAACTCGAAATAAAAACCTGACAAAACTACCCCTGTCATCAAATTCGACGGACCGTACAATTAAGTATGGTCCATATAAAATTATACAGTCCAAGATCTTCGTACATTAGGTCAGATTATACGCTGGATTTTTGGGTCCGTACAAATATATACGGCCCGTATAACCCCATCGTAGGCATCCATCCTTACTTCTCCAATGTTTTACCTCAGATCCACTTTTACTGCTCAATTGTACGGTCCATAAAAATATGTGTGGGGTCCGTACAATCCACAAATAAGGGGACTTTACTTCAATTTCCTTGGTTTCCTTTCCGAACATTAATTACCTGAAACATAAATAAAATATATCAAACCGACTCAGACTTTCTTAAAAACATGTAAAACTTATAGTAAAAAAGAATCAAATATTCCGTAATTGTACGAAACATCAACACCCCCAACTTAAAGTCTTTTCTTGTCCTCAAGCAAGTAAAACAACACACAATACTAACACAAATGCTTAAATATCACAAAGTAAAAATGTCTGCAGTGGTTTTGGCAACTAACTATCAGCACATCTCTCATAAACACATGAATCCCCCCATATCCATATTACTCAACACGATGTATGACTCAAAACTGTTGCAACTAACAATGAAGCTTCAATTAGTGACATCAAGTTACTACAGAAACAGTTGTGCACATGAATCTCAACTTACGGGAAAACCAATCACTTCACCAACCCTTATGCCCTCACCTAGACCAAATAATGTCCCAACATACATATATACAAACACATGGGACAAAATACTATAAATAAGAGAAACACTCACACTCACAACGAAGTTCTCAAACTATACATGCAAATTCCATATGCTTGCCCTTATTTTCAATGCCTGCGAAATCAGACGGTTCGATTGTGATCACATTAGGACTTTCTTAGGGTAGTAATGTAGTCTTAGGGATGGGTAGGATGTATATTTGGATAATAGTGTCTTACCCTCCTTGAACACTATACTTATTTCACTATTTACGACCTTATTTTTCTCTTTTTTCCTTTTGTTGCCTCGGTGAGGTTTATTTTCTACTCTATTTTTTGTACTAATTTTTAGTATTTTCTTCTTTATTTTTCTTATTTTTTGCTCATTATTTACAACCACCACACCGTTTTCAGTACCTAGGCAACTCACGTCTACCTAAATTTTAGGCAAAACCCTCGTTTTTCCATATTTCACACATCACCCCCAACTAAGGCTTTTAGCATATTTTTTGTCATTTTAAGTGTCAAGGAGGGACCGGGTGCAAATTATAGGGATATTCAGAACAAAGGGTATCGACTCATTCACGACTAGTCAAAGAACAGGCTTATAGGCTCACAATGGGAAACAAGGGATATTTTATGTACACATGTTAGGCTCATGAAAAGAACAAAAGGATTCAATATCAAACAAACAAGGTCTAAGATCACTTCACAACTTAACTTATCCTAAGAAACACGACACGACTAACCATGCAAGTTCTAGATTGCACATATAATAAGAGAACATATATAAAATCTCACAACACACTGGCATAAGGATTGTTCACACACTGACTTTCCCGTTAAGTATTCAACACACAAGGTAGTCCAATACTAAGTGTCACAAAAAGAATCAAGCATGTCAATTAAGCAACACATTCCGAGTATACATCACAAAAATATCAGAGGGGAGTTTTTCAAATATCAAACATCGAACATGCCTTAAGTTACTCAAACGAAGACCATATATGTCATAATCACTCTATTTTATCTAAACACAACCTAAACATTCCAGGTTCAACAGAAACAAAAACCCTCTGGAAAAGAACCATAGTAAAGAAAAGTCAAAGGGGTCCTAAATGTATATTTACACTACATACAATCAAATAGCGCACCCCCAAACAAAAAATCATGCATTTCCCTAATGTATCAAAATAAAGACAAGGGAGTAAAAACTACCTGAGGCACACTAGGCGCAAGGCTCATCTCGAGGTAATATGGCATCTGAGGAATAAATCTCAGCAACCGTAGTAGTATCAACAACAGTAGACTCTAGCACTGGCAGAGGTAGAGGTGGAGGCACACTCACTCTGGCCAGAACACTACTGGACGAGGCCCTTACAACCTCGCTGTGAACTTTGCAAACTATTTGAAGTTGTCTCTAAACATGTAATCCACTGTGCCTATCTGCATCTAGTTTAATCTTGGAGGATGTTAGGCTATTTCTGGAGTTTTTTTTAGAAGGGCTAAGGTTGTGTAATGTATACATAATAAGGGACTCCTTGTATCCATCTATGTGTTCCATGTTACCACTGTATATTTATAAGTCCAACCATCGAGTGTAAATGCATACATAGATAATGAGAAAAAACCTCTGAACCATTGTTCTAGCTGCTATGTGTTATTGACAGTTGTAAATGATAAAGTTAGGCCAACTTATGTATGCTAACTTAAAGAATTGATTCACAAAGTTTTATTAGACTTCAATATGTTAGTCGAGTCCAAAACATCTTGCTTGTTTGCCTATTTGGTTGTGTCTGTTTGCATTCATATCAGTTAGGATAATAAAGCATCATAGAGGGATATAAGTTTGATTAGAATACATGTATTTGCGCATTTATTTGAAATGGTTCAGCTTCAGGACTTTGATGCTTGACCTGATAAATTGAGAACTAGAATTTTTCATCTAAGTCTCTTAATGAGTTTTCCATTCATGAGAAACTGGCAGTACTATGTGTGTCTTGGTAGCATGCCTTGTTCCTATCTTGGCTGAATTTATCCTTGGCAAAACCTATTGTATGTATAGACCCAATATGTGTTTACTTCTTCAAAATGCTATGTGTTGAAGACACTAGTATGAAAAGGGAGACATGATAGTCCTAGATAAATACCCTCAATAGGTCCTTCCTCGTCTATCTTTTTCTTTCTTGGTGGAGTTATTTGACTTCATAAGGAAAATTAGATGAAATGTGTGCTATGTAGGATGTATCCTCATTGCATATTTAGTGTTCCTGCACTTGTCAAAGCTAGACTGTATGAGATGAACTGCAAAAGCATACTTTTGTGTTACTTTTATATAATCTTGTGGTAGCTAGGAGCCATATGAACTATTAACATGATCATAGTGTTAGTTTAAAAAGAATTATGTGTTCAGATTTTGTCATATGCTGTTAATTTTAGATTCCTTGTTTAACTTAGCTGGTACTTGATATGGCTACTGACTTGAACTAAGACGGGCTCTACCTTCACTGTTTGAATTTAATAAATGTGATATGAAAATTGTATTTTGACATGTTCGACAAGCAGTTTGTGTAAATCCATAGGAATGATGTAGTTGTTCTAGTTATCATGTCTGAACATTAGGATCTTTGATTTGTTTATGTTAATTGAGTATCATGGGGGCATATGAAATAATTTGTGGGTAAGTACGAGTGTTGTATACTTCATAGACCCCTTTCTATGTGCTTACTTCTTCTTTCCTTTGTGTTTTCCTATGATATTTGTTGATATACAACCTGTATACCAGATATCAATATATATGGTATACATGTTAGATATATCCTTTGTATATATCAAGTAAAGACAAAGTTTTTGTTTTAAACATTCGGGCCTAGCTTGTTTTTCTTCCTTCCTCCATGCTCTTGATTGTTTTTATATGTATGTTGGGAATTGGCCCACTTATCCCCGACTCCCTGTTTTGTTTTTATGATAGTCATTCGACTTAATTGGGCAAGGCCCATGTGAGTTTTCATTTCCTAAAAGAATCCCACCATTTGTTGGATTTGGGCTTAGCCCATTTTTTCCTTTGTATGTTGTGTGCAATTGTCAACTTGTTCCCTTCCTTTTAATTAAGATCACTGGTACTCGTAAATTTCTTTGTCGATAATAATGCCTTTATGATAATTATGGGTGCATTCTAACTTATATCCTCGTTTTCCCTTCTTCTCCCCTCTGTCCATGCACGTGGGATGGCCCTATGGGCCTTGTCATTCCTCTTAAGTTGGTTGGGCTAAGGCCCAACTAAATATTATTTTGTCATGTACGACACTTGTAGCTGCATATGAAGACCCAGCTATGCGTGAAAATAACCAACTGGTGGGCTTAGGTAGGCCCACCAGCCTAAACTTATCTCCTTTACTTTCAATGTATTTTTATTATGTATAATACTTGTATAATAAAAGGGCAGTCCGATGCACTAAGCTCCCGCTATTCGCGGGGTCCGGGGAAGGGCTGGACCACAAGGGTCTATTGTACGCAGTCTTACCTCACATTTCTGCAAGAGGCTGTTTCCACGGCTTGAACCCATGACCTCCTGGTCATATGGCAACAACTTTACCAATAACATATGTATTTTTATATATATTGGAACCCTTTTTATGGTCATGGCTTAGGATAGGTAAACGATACGTACATCGTTTAGCTAGAATCATCTCAAAAACGGATTTCAAAATAATTAACTTTGTTCGTATATTTTTAATGGATGAGAAATTAGATTGATTTTTGGATTTAAAACCAATTGGATCATTTTGGGCTGAAATCAAATAAAAATGGAATTTTTACTTCATGCAATGGGCCTGAATAATTTGGACAAGTCTGATTTTTGTAAAGCAAATGAAAATGGGCTGAATTTAATAAAATATATTTGTGGACTATTTTTGGGCCAAGCCCAACTAAAGTAATTTGAACATTTAAACTAAAACCTTAAGAATTTGAGTTGACATGCAGTTTCACGAAAAATTGTAGAATATGAATTGACCCTTTCAGAAATAGCATGGAAATGAAAAAACTTATTTCAATTTTTTAAGTTCCAACATGTCATTTCAAAATAAATTATACTCCTTTGAACTTAAAATATTTACAAAAAACATATACGGAATGTTTGAGTGTGCTTTAGTCTGAAATGGATTGACAAATTACCCCTACATGCGTTATTTTAGCGGAATTTAACTCCTTGATTTTTTTTAAAAACAAGTTGGAGATGAGATGAATGACATGAATTTTTGCTGAAAGTAAACATTTTTGAGCAATTTATAAGTTTAAACATGCAATAGAACCAGAAGGTCAATCGTATTCTACGGATCCTTAATACCAGGGTGTATAACATCTTTCCTGGGGGATCACCAGAACCCTTACCTTAACTCTGGTTTAAAAAGGATTTTTCACAAACTTTTCTGTATAAACCCTTTTAACTCAGTTTTCCTAATTTACCTATAAATTAGGTGGCGACTCTAAAAATTAAATTATCCGATTTAGAGTACCAACAACCTCTTAGTACATTTTATGCCTCCGCGTAAAGGTGAACAATAACAAATGGCGTCTCTGCTGGGGATAAACCTAGGTTCTAACCATAAGGTTTCCAATACAACATATTTTAATTGATATAAATTTCTTATGTGTTTAATTTCCCACAAATTATAACTATCATTCATGCATATCATTATTTCGCCAAATGGCACGCACACACACTTGTATCAGTGCATAAAGATGGGTATGCGATTTTGCAATCATCCTCTAGTAAAAAACAAAATTACTTTCTTTGGAACACGTTGAAGACCGAGTTGGTTTGCGGTTGTCCAACAGTTGAAAACGGTTCACCTTGAGTAGTCCGCTCGGGCCCCTTAGTCATTTTCTAAACCACTTTAGTGTGCCTAAGATAGAGCGAAGCCAAACCCCTACTGAACTAGCGGATGCTTACCTAGACAGGTTCAGATATTTTAGATGTATCTTAACCCATTAGGCTGACTATTTCGTGTCTTGACGGTCTATGACCCGACGACACTGTATGGAAGCATGATTGTGCCTTATGTAATAAACCATTGTCCTTTGGGAGGGAAAGATTAACCATGCTCTATTTTGTAGATGCATACCAACCTCATGTTAGATATGGTTTTAGACGCACCAGAGCTACAGAGATTTTGGTGGTCGTGGCTAGATGCCCACAACAATGAGAAATAATGAACTGTCTAGGGCACCTACCCTCACTCAGGACCATGAAAGGAAATAGGAAATTGTTAGAAGTCCTTACCAAATATTGAGATTGTGATAGAATGGTGTTTATGTTCGAAGATTTTGAGATGACCCCGACCTTAGAGGAAATTCGAGATTGCATAGATAACATTAGGACTGCATGAGAAGGTGGAAGAAAGATGACCTCAACTTTCCAGTACCCCATAAGCCTACTCCCGATGTGATAATGAAGTTCTTATGCCTATCTAGCGCCAATTATATATTTTGCCCAAATGTATCCTTTAGGGATCTCTTTGGGTCCAAATAGGGATATCTAAAACACTCCGTCGAGTTTCGATCTTAAGCCAATTGGGAAGACACCCGACCCCTAGCCTTTGTCATCTGACTTCTAGGAACTATGTTATTTCCCAAAGATCGACATCAATAAATAGATACTCGTGCCATTTTTGTCACCCATGTTATCTTTCACGAAATAACCTCATATAGAGAAACCAAATACTTTGACCTAGTCCCTGTCATCTTTTGTGACATATACCAAGCTTTAGAACAATGTCAAAACCTACATAGGTATTTCCAAGGGTGTAACCTACTAGTATAAAATCGAGAGACCTTCGTACCTAGATCCGGAATGTAGGAAAGATAACCTTCAAGCCACTTGTCAAAATTTTGGGAACTAAACCAAAGATGGGTGGGCATTTATCTTTTCGAGACTCCGAGAGGATAACATACAATAGAGATTTCATGATTTTATATCTGAGACAATTGTAGTAGAGGTAGAAACCCTTTCTTGCCACTTATGGGAATTCGGGGAATCGACTCTTATCCACCTATTAGGGTCCTAAGATATTTTGGTGGGAGACAAGTGATATCCTATGTAGGAAACATGGGGGAGTATATCATTCACTATGAGGAAGATAGGATCAACATGGTTGCTGACATCGTCCGAGAGTGGAATGGTCGAGTTAGATAGGGTCAAGAGACTCTAGCCGAGGATATTTTCTGTTGTGATGATGACTATGTAGAATGGTTGAGAGTACATTTGAAAGGTACCCTCACTATGGGGCTTAACCGCTATCAGTGTATTAATGCAAATGTCATAGCTGATGCCCTAAGCCATAAGTCTATAGGGAGTTTATATGGTGTTGAAGCCAATAAGTTGGAGATGAACAAATAAATACATTGTTTAGCTTGTTTAAATGTGCAGCTAATGGATACAGATGGCGGAGAAGAAACAGTGTAGAATACCGCAAAATCATCCTTAATAGCTGAAGTGAAAGTGAGGCAATTTGATGACCGTGAGTTGGTCCGAATGAAAGAGGGAATCTCCCTAAAAAAGAAGCAGATATTGTAAATCATAGGAGACAGAGTATTTACATATGAAGGTCGTCTATGTGTCCCAATGTAGGACTTTGAGAGCAAATTATGGCCGAAATCCACCAGTCTAGATATTCCATTGATCTTAGATCGACAAAGATGTATTATGACCTTCGACTGGTTTATTAGTGGAATGACATGAAGAAAGATATTACCGCATTTGTAGCTCAATACCCGAATTGTCAGTAAGTTATGATCGAGCTTCAGAAGCCTGGAGGTTTGCTCCAACATATTGAAATCCCTACTTGGAAATAGGAAAGGGGAAATGATTAATATGGATTTTATCACCAGTTTTCCCCATTCTTATCATAAGTTTCATTCCATTTGGGTTATCGTTGACAAGCTAACAAAATCGGCTAATTTTTTACCCATTCGTACAACCTTATCCACTGAAGATTACGCCAAGTTATATGTTAAGGAAATAGTTCATTTGCATGGTGTTCCGGTCTCTATTATATCTGACAAGGCTGCTCAGTTTATGACTCATTTTTGGAGGTCATTGTAGAAAGGTTTAGGAACCCAATTGAACCTTAGTACAACCTTCTATCCTCAGACTGACGTTCAAGCTAAGCACATATTTAGGACACTCGAGGAAATGCTACGATCTTGTGTATTGGATTTCAAAGGCAGCTATGACAATCATTTTCCCTTTATTGAGTTCGCTTACAATAACAACTATCATTTAAGTATCAAAATGGCCCCATATGAGGCATTGTATTAATGGAATTTTAGATCTCCAATTGGTTGGTTTGAAGTGGGTGAATTCGGGTTGCTTTGTCCTGATTTGATCTAGCAAGCAGTGGAAATGGTGAAGATAATTCCAATATGCTTATTGTCTGCCCAAAGTCGGCAAAAGTCTTATTCATATATTCAATGCCGCGACATAGAATTTGTAGTAGGCGATCAGGTATTCTTAAAGATTTCTCCTATGAAAGGGGTTATGATATTTGGCAAGAAAGGAAAACGTAGTTCCAGATATGTCAGACCATATAAGTTCATCCGCAAGATAGGTCATATGGCTTATGAGCTTGAGTTGCCCTAAGAATTGGAAGCAGTTCACTCGGTATTCCATATGTCGATGTTGCGTAAGTGCATAGGAGATACCCCTCGTATTACTCCCATAAAGGATGTGCAAATCACCAAAGATTTAACCTATGAAGAGACTCCCGTAAACATTTTGGAATGGAAAATTTGGAAACTGAGAACTAAGGAAGTCACCTCTGTTAAGTTGCTATAGAGGAATAACAATACAGAAGAGATGACTTGGGAGGACAAAGAAAATATGCGATCCAAATATCCTTGTTTCAATCCTCAGGTGTTAATGTCGAGGCAGATATGCAAGATGTAGCTCAGAGTACGACAGAGGATAGTTGAGGCTAGTTATGGCTAACTTTCTTAATTTTGATATATACAGATGGTTGTGTCAATCTTATTTAATATAGTTATGTTGCCATTTGCGGCATTAGATATATGTTTGGGCTGTTTAACAAGTTTTGGATAGTCTTGTTTACAAAGGAAACTCTACCAAAAATTTTAGAATCCTCAAAAGTTAAGAATATCCTCAACATTCACGGACGAATATTCCTAAGGGGAGGGGGAGGATGTTACACCCTATAGTTTTGCGTCCCGTCTTTTCGTCGATGGATATCGATGTCTTGGGAAGAGTTACGGCTTTACAAATGGGTAATTGAAGTTTATGGAATATTTATGGAAGTTATGATGTATTGGAAAGTCAAACGGATCAAAGAAAATATATTTTTGATGAAATTGGGAAACTGGGCTTTTTGACGGCACAGTGCCAAGGTAAACAGTCAAAGTGCTTGAGATTTTTTGATCTCAGGAGGCAAATTGATGGTCCACATTTACGGACCATCAAAATTTTGACGGACCGTCAATCCCATTGTCAAATTATGGCGGTAGACAATTTTTGACGAGTTTATAATCGAGTTCTGCATTTTTTAGCCATGTTTTCCCCAAAACTGACCTAGGGCTCTCTTGAAAACCTCTCTAAGATATCCCAACCTCCCAATATCAAATCTATGACTAATTACATAAGATTAACGCTATTAATCCTGTGATTGTCATAGAAACCATCTTCTCCGTGTTGGATCGGTTTTAGAAACCCTTGATATTGGGGCAAGTTGTTGTTTTAGGAGGATTCCAGCACATCTAGGTAAAATTTACCCTCCTTTATCTATATTTGTGATTAATTGATAGTTTGGAGTGAGTTATGAAAGAATTGTCATAATTGAAACTTATAGACATATGAAATCATAGTGGTATGGTTTGTGGGCTATTTTGCTTGGATTATGAGTTGGTGTTGACAAGTAATTTTTATGTTGGTATTGTGAAGCTATGGAAGAATGTTTCGAAAGATCATTAGATAAAATTACCTAAGTACCCTTTTTTAAGGAATCTAAGAACCCTTTGTGTTAAAATTATCGATAAGATGCCTAAATGAAGTTCCTTTATGAAGTATGGATTTGATATTGATATTGACCCTTGTTGTTATAAATAATCATCCATAAGGAGTTTGAGGCTTCATGGTACACAACTAACTTCTTCGATAAGGTATGTAGGGCTTTCATTCCTCTTTCAGCATTATCTATGTAAAGGCAACACTACTCTATATCAATTTTATTCTTGACAACTAGAAGTATTTTTATTAAGTCATGATCATAAAATATCATTCTCATAAAGGTTATTAATGGGTCGTAAGTCGATAATGTCATGTAATGATAATGATGTCAGACTCATAATATTGATCGGAGTTGTAACGACCTTATGTTACTCCGACTGGGTTGGTAAGCATGATATGTCTTTCAGTTGTGGGTCATATATACATATTATGCATCTATATTGCCGCCAGAGGCCTATGGTATTACATACACAACATATACATATGTGATATTGATCATATTATCCGAAAAGGAGTATGGCGTTATACACGCAACTTATACATATATGGCGATGATGATATTGCCCTCAGAGGCCTATGACGTTGTATACGCTATTGTTGTGCACATCTATATAGTTGATGCATTATGGAATTATGAGTTCCAAGTGATTTTTCCCCATGATGTAAGTAAGCCAATGACCTTAAGCTTACAACAAGAATCGAGAGGCGGTTTGCTAGGGACGCCCAACATTACCAATCATCCGATGGTAACATGTCTAGCTTGGGATGGAATATGGAGCGGGGTCGAGAACAAAACTTGAAGACTCAAGGATGCCATAAGCTTTGTCGGCTTTCATATGGTCCTGGCCGAGACCTTGCAACTTTCTTTTAGCTTATCTTAATGTCTAGGCTATTATTAGTTTTTATTAGGACATAATTAAGGAACCTTGTAATAACGAAGGATGACTAGGTTAGGAGAAGAGGTGGTTGAGGACCTTCTAAACAATGGAAGCTTCCCACAGATCCCAAAGTGATGATTCATGAATTTTATAAGTGCATGAATTTATGCACATAGAAGTAACAAAAGGGTAACTTAGGGAGTTCAAAGGTTGGACGCGGTTTTCCACAAGGTTTGTACCATTCACACCGTGAATTCCCACCTTGGCCGAAACTTCTTAGTTGCTTTCTAGAATCATCCATGTAGTACTATAAATAGGGACTTTGTGTGTTGTAAAAAGGCAGTTGTTGTTGATATAAAACTTGAGTGTTTACTCATTTTTCTAAGTCATTCAATCCGGAATTGTAAGTTCTTAGTTGATCCTCCAGGAGGGTTGCTTGGTTCTCCGAGAGAACCACCTATCTTTTATAAGGTTTCAGTCTCCCTTGCTTGGTTAGTGTTGAGCCTCGCGATCAGCAAAACTCAACCTAGTCCTTGTGAAATTGACCACAATCTCCTTGGAGACCACACGAGCAATTAACTCATCGTGTTACCATCCAAGAACCACATATCAATCGAATTGAGACTTGGTTTGTGTCTCGGATTGTTTCCAACAATATGTATAAATTCCTTGTACCAATTACTTGTTTCTCCACTCTACTATCTCCCACCACACCTCATTACCATCCTCTAAAAATACCTCCATCCAAATCCAGCCATAACCCCACGCATACGCCACCAAACATATCAACGCCTCATCCAAACTCCCTTCTCGCATATCCTCACTGTCACGATCAACTTCCGAGCCTTTATCATCACAAAAACACCAGAGCCCCTTCACCACGATATCCCTCACATCACCCGAAACCACCACCCAAAGCGCCTTTGCCTGACGCCTTCTTCATCTACCCAAAACCGTCACCAAATACTCCACATCTCAACTTACCAAAAACCGAGAAACCCCACCTTCCTTGCCTAATTTCGGGTCAACCCAAAACTCAGCAAGACCCGAACCACTTACCAACTTAAAGACCTACGTGCTTATATCATATTGGTATCAGAGCTAAGCGATACCGTCCCACGCAACAACGCTATGGCTAATATAAACAAGGAACTTAAGAAGGTTATGTTCGAGTTAGTTGCGGAACATGTGCAAGCCTTGAGAAAGGAACTTGCTGGACATACCATGAGGAACTGCACCAAATCCGAGCCTTTACTAAACAACCCAAATCATGAAGGCTTGGTACTCCAACATGAGTTGGGTGTTCCATGCGAAACACCTAAGGAATCACAAAGGAATCAACTATTCTACACACGATGCAAGGTGAAAGACAAGGCGTGTATGTTGATTATTGATGGAGGAAGTAGTTCCAACATAGCTTCCCAGTAAATGGTTGACAAACTCGAGTTGCCCACTCGCAACCACCCTAAGACATATGATCTTAAATGGGTAAACAAAGACAAAGAACTAAGGGTCACAACCCAAACCCTCATTGGCTTTTAGATTAGAAAATATGAGGATGAATTATGGTGTGATGTCCTACCCATGGACTCTTTCCATATTTTGTTAGGATGTCCTTGGAAATTCGATTAGAAGGCACGACACGATGGAGAAAAGAACACTTATTATTTTCAAAAGGATGGCCATAAAATCCAATTGGTGCCACTACCGCCTAGTGAGTGTAAAAAAACAACAAAGGGATAAGACACCAAGCCTCAGACGGAATTCGATATCCAACCACTTGAAGTGCGGGAGATCAAGGAGGAATTAAAGAAGGGGAGTCCCTTCCATGATTTGAAACACACAGCTAAGAAGAGCCTTTTGGAAGATAAGGTTGAGGACCCCGAACGACCTCGCCCCTGGCCTTGCACCTATCAGGGGCATTGAGCATTCCATCGACTTCATTTTGGGAAGTTCTTTGCCAAACCGACCAGCCTATAGGTGTAATCCGTAGGAAGCCAAGGAACTACAAAGGAAAGTCCAAGACTTGTTAGATAAGGGATTTTTCTGAGAAAGTCTTAGCCCATGTGCGGTACCCGCATTGTTGGTGCCAAAGAAGGATGAAACTTAGTGTATGTGCATCGATAGTCGAGTGGTCAACAACATTACTATAAAGTATCGATTTCCCATGCCAAGGTTGGATGACCTCTTAGATGAATTGAACGACGCCAAATCATTCTCCAAAATTGATTTGAGAAGCGTCTATCACCAAATGAGAACCGAGAGGGTGATGAATGGAAGATGGACTTCAAAACAAAGTACGAATTGTACGAATGTCTTGTGATGCCGTTCAGGTTATGTAATGCCCCAATATCCTTCATGAGACTTATACACGAGGTGTTACGACCATTATTGGGAAAGTTTGTCGTTGTCTATTTAGACGACATCTTGATTTATAGTCGGAACAAGGAGTCCCACTTGGCACGTTTAGAAGCAGTATTCAAAAGGTTAAGGGAAGTGAAATTGGATAAGTGTTCCTTCATGATCACTAGCGTCCTATTTCTAGGGTACATAATATCCTCGGAGGGCATGCATGTGGACCATTCCAAGGTAGAAGCAATTCAAAGTTGGACCAGCTTTCATGGATTAGCTTCTTTCTACCTTCGTTTCATTCGGGACTTTAGCACTATTGCGGTTCCCATCATGAAACTCACAAAAAAAGGTGAGTTTAAGTGGTCTCCCGAAGCTCAAAAATGCCTTTGAAACCTTGAAGGCACGGTTGTTTGAGGCACATGTTTTAGCCATTCCAAACATTGAAAATCTCTTTGAAGTAGACTGCGATGCGAGTGGAGTCTGTATTGGTTCCGTCTTAATCTAAGAGAAATGGCCTCTTGCATTCTTTAGTGAAAAGCTAAACGGTGCGCGACTCAACTATTCCACTTATGATAAGGAATTCTATGCTATCAAAAGGGCTTTGACTTAATGAGAACATTACTTGAGGCCGCAACACTTTGTGCTCTATTCGGATCATGAATTTTTAAAGTACTTGCACGGGCAAAGAAAATTAAATCAGAGGCATGCCAAATGGGTAGCCTATTTGCAAACCTTTACATTTTCCACAAAGCACAAGGATGGTAAATCTAACGTAGTGGCGGACATCCTATCTCATCACCATGTCATGTTAACCATACTAGAACAAAAGCTTATGGGATTTGAGGTGCTTAAGGAGTTTTATGACCAAGACACTAAGTTTAAGGATACGATGACCGAATGCAAAAATGTAGCTCATGGGTCTTATTCATTGGAAGAAGGGTTCCTTTTCAAGGGGAACAAGTTATGTGTGCCTAAATGCTTCATGAGCGAGTTTCTTGTGCATGAGGTACACTCGGGCGGGCTCGCCGGTCATTTTGGCATAATTTAAACCTTGGAGATCCTCTAAGATCACTTTTATTGGCCGCGGATGGGTAAAGATGTGCATGGAGTAGTGAGTCGGTGTTCCACTTTCCAAAAAGCCAAGAGTTGTTTTCACAAGGGGTTGTACACTCCTCTCCCAGTTCCAGAAAGACCATGGGAAGGTGTGAGCTTGGACTTTATTCTCGTCTTACCGAAAACACAATGTGAGAAGGACTCCATCATGGTGGTCATGGATAGGTTTTCCAAGATAGCGCATTTCATCGCTTGCCACAAAACTATCAATGCAACTCATGTTGCAGATTTATACTTGAAGGAAGTGGTGAGATTGCATGGTATATCGAAAACAATTATGTCGAATAGGGACGTAAAGTGTCTAAGTTATTTCTTGAAGAATTTGTAGAGGCTCATTGGCACCAAGTTGTTATTCAGCACTTCCCACCATCCTCAAACGGACGGTCAGACAGAAGTGACCAATAGAACCCTCGGAACATTGTTGAGGGGGTTAGTAAGTAAGATGACAAGGATTGGGATATCAAACTAGCTCACGCAAAATTTTCCTACAATCGAAGCCCATCTCGCACCACGGTGAATACACTATTCAAAGTTGTGTATGGTATAAATCCATTCTTACCCCCCCCCCCATCTAATTACCATTCCAAAGAAGGAAATCTTAAATTTCGCAGCTAAGGACAGAATTGAGGCTTTCAAAAAACTTGCATGATCAAATTCAAGTGCAGATCCAAAAGGCCAATGAAAAATACAAAAGGGAGGTGAACAAATCAAGGACTCAACCGTAATTCCAACCGGGAGACTTGGTTTGATTACATCTAAGGAAAGAGTGGTTTCCAAATCTAAGGAAAAACAAATTAATGCCTAGAGCGGATGGTCTATTCAAGGTATTGGCAAGATTTAGAGAGAGTGCCTACAAGATCGAACTACCAAGTGAGTATGGGGGCATTAGTGCCACCTTCAACATTGGAGATTTATCCCCATATTTGGATAACGAGAATTTGAGGACAAATTTCATCAAAGAAGGGGAGAATGATGTAAGTAAGACAATGACCTTAAGCATACAAGAAGAATCAAGAGGCAATTTGCTAAGGATGACCAACATTACTAATCATTCGATGGAAACATGTCTAGCTTGGGATGGAATATGGAGCGAGAACAAAACTTGAAGACTCAAGGATGCCATAAGCTTTGTCGGCTTTCATGTCGTCCTGGCCGATACCTTGCAACTTTCTTTTAGCTTATCTTAATGTCTAGGCTATTATTAGTTTTTTTAAGGACACAATTAAGCAACCTTGTAAAAATGAAGGATGACTAGGCTTGTAGAAGAGGTGGCCGAGGACCTTCTATACCACAAAATCTTCCCACAACTCCCAAAGTGATGATTCATGAATTTTATAAGTTCATAAATTTATCCACATAGAAGTAACAAAATGGTGTCTTGGGGAGTTCAAAGGTTGGCAGCGGTTTACCATATGGTTTGGACCATTCACACCGTGCGTTCCCACCTTGGTCGAAACTTCTTAGTTGCTTTCTAGAATCATCCATATAGTACTATAAATAGGGACTTTGTGTGTTGTAAAAAGGTCATTGTTGTTGATATAAACTTGAGTGTTTACTCATTTTGCTAAGAATTTTAATCCAGGATTGTAAGTTCTTCGTTGATCCTCCGGAAGGGTCGCTTGGTTCTACGGGAGAACCACCTATCTTTTATAAGGTTTTGGTCACCCTTGCTTGGTTAGTGTTGAGCCTCGCGGTCAGCAAACCTCAACCTAGTCGTTATGCAATTGATTACAATATCCATGGAGACCACACGAGAAATTAACTTCTCGTGTTACCATAGAAGAACCACATCTCGACCGAATTGAGACTTGGTTTGCATCTCGGATTGTTTCCAACAATTTGTATACATTCCTTGTTCTAATTAATTGTTTCTCCACTCTACTATCTCCCACGACACCTCATTACCATCCCCTCAAAAGAACTTCATCCGAATCTAACCATAACCCCATGCATACGCCACCAAACTTATCAACTCCTCATTCAAAACTCCCTTCTTGCATACCCTCACTATCTCGGTCAACGTCCGAGCCTTTACCGTCACTAAAACACCAGAGCCCCATCACCACAATACCCATCATATCACCCAAAACTACCAGCTAAAGTGCCTTGCCCTGACTCCTTCAACATCTACCTGAAACCGTCGCCAAATACCCCACATCTCGACTTACTGAAAACCCAAGAAACCCCACCTTCCTTGTCTAATTTTGGGTTAACCTGAAACTTACGAAGATCCGAACCACTTACCAACTCAAATACCTCCGTACTTTCATCACCTCACTTCTTTGATTAGAGTGTGTTTATTTACATGTGATTATTCCCTACATATTTAGTACATCTTTTGTACTAATATCCCTCTTTGGGTACTGTGTTCATGCCCACAAGTACATATAGACTGAGTAGCACTCCTCCCTAGTAAGTGATCTTCTCAGCGGTGATTACCGCACTCCCTTCTCTCAGAGTTGTTGTACAGGAGTCCTTAGGTAGTATTACATATGAAACTAGTGTTTTGGGGTGTGGGGGGCCATGTCCCGACCTATTGGTATGTATATTTCACTTTAAAAGGCTTGGAAAATTATGTATAGTAGATGTTGGTATGTCAGGACCTTGATGGCCATTTTTGTTAGTAGTATACTCATATTGCATCTATAAAGAAGAATCTTTCTGAATCACTTAATTCCTAGAGTTACGAAGGAAGCTTCGAGCTCATAATGGTCATGGGTTGGGAACATGAATTGAACTCTGTGAGATCGCATCTCCTATTGGCCATGGCTATCTGAACATATGTATATATCCTTCTGTGACTCTTCTGTGTGCGGGTTATCTTTCAGTCTTGTCATATATGATTAATTGGAGGTCTTGTCTGCCCAAGTTTCATGTTTCATGGTTCAGTTACTATAGTGGTATGCTTAGGCCTTCGGGCGCTGGGTGCCGACCCCCTCCCCCCCACCAAGGCTAGGGTGTTACAGTTGTACTCTATGTGTAGGTATCAAGACAGGAGACGACGGAGTAGCGGATAGAGCATAGCTCATTGGTGATTTCTTGGAGAGTCCATGGTGAGATGCTGATGCATTTCCTGCACTTGAACTCTTTTATCCATCTCTATGATTCTGTCATTTATATTTAGACAGTGTTGTTATTTCTATTCAGACTTGTATTCAGTTACTAGAACTTGTACTCATGACTGTCGGATCATTGGGGTATTTCTTCAGACTTTGTATTTGATATAAGACTTGCTAATTACATCCCTTCTCATTCGTTATTTTTCGCAATTGTTTCCATAAATTCTTATATTGTATGAGTAGGGTTCTCCTACGGGTTAGGGTAGCTGTCCTCGCGGCATAATGAGATTTTGGTATTGGGGTTTGGGGATTGGTATCGGACTATGTGCTATAAAAAATGCCTGACAATGTTCATCATATGCTAATTCTTGTCCATTGTTTTCTCTGTCTTAAATTCATTCTAAGTCTTGAATATCTTAGGAATATGTAGCTCATACTTGTGAACTCTATTAGGCCTAACTGAGCATTTGTAGATCTAAATCCTAAAGAATGACAACATGTTTGATTGAGTGGATGATTAGTTTGTGATTATTCTTAGAATCCTGCTCATAATATGAAACAATTACCTCTTCACATGTATTAATATGGACTTTCCTTATCTATATGTCATGTTCTTAAGTTATGTCATCTACTTAGCCCTAAACATGTAACCCACTGTGCCTATCTCCATCTAGTTTAATCTTGGAGGATGTTAGGTTCTTTATGGAGTTTTTTCAGAAGGGCTAGGGTTGTGTCATGAATACATAATAAGGGACTGCTTGTATACATCTATGTGTTCCATGTTACCACTACATATTTATAAGTCAAACCATCTAGTCTAAATGTATATATAGATAAGGAACAAAAAGCTCTGAACCATTGTGCTAGCTGCTATGTGTTATTGATAGTTGTAAATGATAAATATAGGCCAACTTCATTATGCTAACTTAAAGAATTGATTAACAAAGTTTTATTAGACTTCAATATGTTAGTCGAGTCCAAAACATCTTGCATGTTTGCCTCTTTGGTCGTGTCTGTTTGCATTCATATCAGTTAGGATAATAAAGCATCATAGAGGGATAGAAGTTTGATTAAAATACATGTATTTGTGCATTTATTTGAGATGGTTCAGCTTCAGGCCTTGATGTTTGACCTGATAAATAGAGAACTAGAATTTTTCATCCAAGTCTCTTAATGAGTTTTCCATTCATGAGAAACTGGCAGTGCTGTGTGTGCCTCGGTAGCATGTCTTTTTCCTATCTTGGATGAATTTATCCTTGGAAAAACCTATGGCTTGTATAGAGCCAATATGTGTTTACTTCTTCAAAATGCTATGTGTTTAAGACACTAGTATGAAAAGGGAGATATGATAGTCCTAGATAAATACCCTCAATAGGTCGTACCCCATATATCTTTTGCTTTCTTTGTGGAGTTATTTGACTTCATAAGGAGAATTAGATGAAATGTGTGCTATGTAGGTTGTATCCTCATTGCATATTTATTTTTCCTACACTTGTTAAAGCTAGACTGTATGACATGAACTGTAAAATAATACTCTTGTGTTACTTTTCTAAAATCTTGTGGTATCTATGAGCCATATGAGCTATTAACATGATCACAGTGTTAGTTTAAAAAGAATTCTGTGTTCAGATTTTGTCATCTGCTATTAATTTTAGATTCCTTGTTTAACTTAGCTGGTACTTGATGTGGCTACTAACTTGAACTGAGATGGGCTCTACCTTCACTACTTTAATTTAATAAATATGATATGAAATTTATAATTTGACATGTTCGCCTAGCAGTTTGTGTAAATCCACAGGAATGATGTAGTAGTTCTAGTTATCATGTCCGAACATTAGGTTCTTTTATTTGTTTATGTTAATTGAGTATCATGGGGGAAAATGCAATAATTTCTGGGGAAGTATGAGTGTTGTATACTTCATATACCCCTTTCGGTGTGCTTACTTCTTCTTTCCTTTGTGTTTTCCTGTGATATGTGCTGATATATGCTCTGATATACAACTTGAATACCAGATAACAATATATATGGTATACATGTCAGGTATATCCTTTGTATATATCAAGTAAATATAGAGTTTTTATTTTAAACATTCGGGCCTCGCCTGTTTATCTTCCCCCCTCTTTGTTCTTGATTGTTTTGATATGTATGTTGGGCTTTGGCCCACTTATCCCCGACTCCCTGTTTTATTTTTATGACTGTGATTCGACTCAATTAGGCTAGTCCCATGTGATTTTTCATTTGCTAAAAAAATCCCACTATTTGTTGGATTTGGGCTTAGCTCATTTTTTCCTTTGTATGTTGTGTATAATTGTCAACTTTTTCCCTGCCTTTTAATTTAGATCACTAGTACTCGTAAGTTTCTTTTTCGATAATAATGCCTTTGTGAAAATTATGGGTGCATTCTAACTTGTATCCTCGTTTTCCCCTTCTCCTCCCCTCTGTCCATGCACGTAGGATGACCCCGTGGGCCTTCTCATTCCTCTTAAGCTGGTTGGGCTAAGGTCCAATTAAATATCATTTTGTCATGTCCGACACTTGTAGATGCACATGAAGGCCCATCTATGCGTGAAAATAACCAACTAGTGGGCTTAGGTAGGCCCACCAGCCTAAACTTATCTCCTTTACTTTCAATGTATTTTTATTATGTATAATACTTGTATAAAATATGTATTTTTATATATATTGGAACCCCTTTTATGGTTATGACTTAGGATAGGTAAACGATACGTACATCGTTTAGCTAGAATCGTCACGAAAACGGATTTCAAAATAATTAACTTTGTTCGTATATTTTAAATGGATGAGAAATTGGACTGATTTTTGGATTTAAAACCAATTGGATCATTTTCGGTTGAAATCAAATAAAAACATAATTTTTACTTCATGAAATAGGCCTGAAAAATTTGGACAAGTCTGAATTTTGAAAAGCAAACAAAAATGGGCTGAATTTCATAAAAACATATTTGTGGACTGTTTTTGGGCAAAGCCAACTCAAGTAACTGGAACCTTTAAACTAAATAATAAGAATTTGAGTTGACATGCAGTTTCAGGAAAAATTGTAGAATATGAATTGACCCTTTGTTAAATAGCATGGAAATGAAAAAACTTGTTTCTACTTTTTAAGTTCAAAACATGTCATTTCAAAATAAATTATACCCCTTTGAACATAAAAGATTTGCAAAAACATATATGGAATGTTTGGGCAACCACTGGAATAAAATTATAGAGTTCTACTCAAAGTCAACCTTGAGTGTGCTTTAGTGTGAAATGGATTGACAAATTACCCCTATATTGGCGGAATTTAACTCCTTGATTTTTTTTTAAAAACCTTTTGAGTTGGAGATGAAATGAATGACATGAATTTTTGCGGAAAGTAAACATTTTTGAGCAATGTATAACTTTAAACATGCTATAGAACACGAAGATCAACTGTATTCTACGGATCCTTAATACCGGGTGTCTAACACCTTCCGCAGGAGATCACCAGAACTCTTACCTTGACTCTGGTTTAAAAAGGATTTTTCACGGACTTATCTGAATAAATCCTTTTAACCCGATTTTCCTAATTTACCTATAAATTAGGTGGTGAATCTAAAAAATAAATTATCCGATTTAGAGCACAAACAACCTCTTAGTAGCTTTTACCCCTTCGCGTAAAGGTAAACCGTAACTGATTGTGTCTCTGCTGGGGAAAAACCTAGTTTCCAACCATACGGTTTCCTATAAAACACATTTTAATTGATATGAATTGCATATATGTTTAATTTCTCTCAAATTATAATTGTCATTCATGCATCTCATTATTCCGCCAAATGGCACGCACACATACTTGTATCAGTGCACAAAGACGGGTATGCTGTTTCGCAATCGTCCTCTAGTAAAAAACCAAATTACTTTATTTGTAACATGTTAAAGATGGAGTTGGTTCACGGTCGTCCAACAGTCGACAACGGTTCACCTTGAGTAGTCCGCTCGGGCCCCTTAGTCATTTTCTAAACAACTCTAGTTTTCCGAGGATAGAGCAAAGCCAAATCCCTATTAAACTAGCGCTTGCTTACTTAGACAGGTTCTGATATTTTAGATGTATCTTGATCCACTAGGCTGACTACTTCGTGTCTTGACGGTCTATAACTCGACGACCCTATATCCAACTACTTGTTATATGGAAGCAAGATTGTGCCTTATGTAATAAACCATTGTCCTTTGGGAGGGAAAAATTAACCGTGCTCTATTTTTTAGATGCATACCAACCTCATGTTTGATATGGTTTTAGAAGCACCCAAGCTACATATATTTTAGCAGTTGTGGCTAGATGCCCCACAACAATGAGAAGTAATGAACTGTCTAGGGAACCTACCCTCACTCATGACCATGAAAGGAAATAGGAAATTGTTAGAAGTCCTTACCGGATACTGAGATTGTGACAGAATGGTGTTTAGGTTCGGAGATTTTGAGATGACCCGACCTTAGATGAAATTTGAGATTGCATAAATAGCAGCGGAACGTGCATGAGAAGAAGAAAGAAAGCCGACCATAATCTTACAGTACCCCATAAGCCTACTCCTGATGAGATCATGAAGTTCTTATCCCTAGCTAGCGCCAATTGGATATTTTGCCCAACCGTAGCCTTTAAGGATCTCTACAACTGATTTGGGTCCAAAGGGCATATCTAGAACACTCCGTTGAGTTTCGGTCTTACTCCAATTAGGAAGCCACCCGACCCCTAACCTTTGCCATATGACTTCTAGGAACCATGGTATTTCCCAAAGATCGACATCAAGCCATAGATACTTATGTCCTTTTTGTCACCCATGTTATCGTTCATTGAATAACCTCAAACGGGGAAATCAAATACTTTGACCTAGTCTCTGTCATCCTTCCTGACATATACCGAGATTTAGATCAATGTCAAAACCTACATAGGTATTGGGTGTACCCTACCAGTACAAAATTGAGGGTCCTTCGTACCTAGATCCGAAATGTAGGAAAGATAACCTTCAAGCCACTTGTCCAAATTTTGGGAACCAAACCAAATATGGGTGGGCTTTAACTTTTAGAGACTCCGAGAGGATAACATACAGTAGAGATTTCCTGACTTTATATCCGAGACCATTGTAGTCAAAGGTATAAACCCTTTCCTGCCACTTATGGGAATCCGGGGAATCGTCTGTTATGATAGTTGGGTAGGAGACAAGTGATATCCTAGGTAGGAAACATGGGGAGTATATCATGACTATGAGGAAGATATGATCAACAGGGTTGCTGACATCGTCCGAGAGTGGAATGGTCGAGTGAGATATCGTAAAGACACTCTAGCCGAGGATATGTTCCATTGTGATGAGACTATGTAGACTGGTTGAAACCATATTTTCAAGGTACCCTTATTACGGGGCCCAACTACTATCAGTGTAGTCATGACAGTGATTCAAAGGATGAGATCAAGGCACGTCATATTCAGATATATTTAGACTTCACTCGTGAGTGGTTAGAGGACCTAGATGCTCGAATGAGAAGAGCGATGGATGAGACTGCACCTATGCCCTTCATATAGAAAGGTGTCTAGGTTGATTCATTTCTAATGTCTACTCACCTCCGGATTCATACTGCCCTTCAAAGGGCCAATAATGCTCAGATAGACAGAGCTTCATCATCCGCCAATGTAGGTGACTTCTACTGATTTCACTTACTACCTTTTTCATGCATTGTATCCCATTGGGGAAAACCTTATTATTAATAAAAATGATTATGGTGGAAATGGTTTAAAACAACATTTGGCACAATTATGCTTCAAATGATTAGAATACCTTGGTGCAAAAAGGTTTAGGAACGCGAATATTACAAATGCTAATTATATATGATTATGTGATATAACTGCTTATATGCAGTCATGTGTTCTGTCTAAACTCTTGATTGGTTCCACATTCCGGATACCAATCCAAAAGCAAAACATAGGAAAATACCAAAACAAAACTAAATTTGCACCTCCTTTAAAGGTTGATTTGCTACCAATGGATACTCTAGAAAGCCAAAGTGCCACTTCACCAGTTGTCGACTTGGTCAGCGATGAAGAAACCGAAGAGTGGATTCGAATAAACATTCGCAAGATCAAGGAGAAGATTGACTTGGCTAACACAAAAATGAACCATGTCGACCAAATTCTGGATTTCATAGGAAACCTTCCAAAAGAGACAACTGAGCAGAAGCATCACTGCAAAAAACCTCCGTAACAAGTTCAAGGAAATGTTTAATTATTACATCCCATTATTCAAGACACTGAAGCAAGAGTCTGAGTTACCCATGAAAGATCATGTGCCATACGCTGGGGAATCAAGTGAGTTACCTGAAGAAGTTGCTCCAAATGCCGATGAAACTGTGGACTACTACGGGATGCGACAAGAGACATACCGGACATCATATCTCATCTGGTGGATGATTTCCCTCAAAGCCCACACTTTTCCTTTCAAAGTCGCACCCAGGCCAGTGCAAAACATCGAAATGTATGAAGGATTAAAAGATACTGGAGTATCGTCATTCAGCTCCGATGTTCTCCCGACTTGTGCTCCCATCTATTCTCATAAGAGGTGATATTTCCACAAAAACCAACCTGGCCACACTATAGACGAGTGCTTGACCTTCAAAAGGAAAATGATAAGATTAATTAACGAAAACGTTGTTCATAATTTGTGGGGCCCATATTTCCAACTGGTTTACGATCTCATCATGCCCGGTGATGGAATCACCATTAACACTCAAGTTTGGAATTATGACTTCATTGTCTTGGAAAACTCATACAGAAACCTCTTTTCTACCCTAGCTAGCACAAACAATGTATGTCCCGTCAAGTCTACTTGGAAACCTTACGCCAGTAGTTCAAGGAGGAATACCTATTTGTATCACTCAGGGGCACCGGAACACGACATCGAAGAATGAGAGACATTCATGTTTTAGCTGGAGCATCTAGTCAAAATTTGTCAGATGTGGGTAGTTGTAGCCTGCCACTGGGAGAATGCCCGGTCGTAAGGACGATGACCCGTCATGGCTTCAGGGAGAAGTCATCTTTTGGGTAATTTAGGCGTCCCATTTTAATTTAATCAAATGTTATCCCTCCCTCTTTTGTAAAAGAATCTACGTTCGACCTGATGTCCCAAGGGGGATACATAGGAAGCTTTTATCAGACTTGGTCTAGGAAACGGTTCTGGTAGAATGAAATTAGGGATAATTTTTATGTAACCCGTACTACGGAAGGGATTGATTTCCTGTGGAGGGATACATAGGTAGTCTACATAAGACTCAACCCCTATATTATATAAATTATAACTTTCCCCCAATCAGAAGAGTTTTGGTCTCGACGACGTTATGGTAGCAAATTAACCATATACTTTCAACCAAAACCTTAAAAAGCAAAAATGACCAAAATGACCAAGAATGCATGAATGTATGTGCTTATATGCAACTTATATGTGATATCTTGTATTATCATTTTCCACTAACGTCATTTGCCTTTGAGTTTTTCTTTTCTCGAAGAGGGGTTTATCCGTGCTGTATCACACTAGCATACTTCACAAGATCAGAACTTGTAATAACATCCCTTAATGAGCAGAATGGAGAAAACATACTGGTATTTCAGATGATGGTTGTAACAAAGATGCTTTGGTTATAGAGTCCCCACACCCCAAGACCTTCAAAATCATTCACATCATGAAGACGTGATTAACTTGTTATTCCAAAAGATCACAGACCTTAAGGAATATGTTGCGAAGAATGAAGCAATCAATGCTGCCAAGGAGGCAACCACTGAAACAAGAAGGCCTCCACCACCTTTTCCATCCACGAGGTAGCCAATACCCGAGAATTTCCCAGCCACTAATGCCCATATTGGTACCTCATACCAAACCCCACCACTAGCAAATTCCACTAACTTACCAGGGACTTCCCACTCAACACCTTCATATTATGCACCACCTACTTATGCAGATCCCATCATACACCCAAATACCACTACTCACCAAACACCCAAAACTGCTAGCATTCCCAAAACTACCCAGCACATCTGATATGGCCCAGCTTGGAGGGGTACGACTGGCACCCGCTGCCTTACTCAGCCGAGCACCTACATAACATATTCTTCTTACCATACCAGAATGTGTAAATAGTCCAGAAAGGTTGTCATGAGAACATCAAAATATGACATAAGGGAGTACTCGACATTGGATGACCCACATGCTATACAAACTTATACATGATACACACGGGCCCATAAGGCCGAAATAACCATAAGTACATCCAAACCATAGACCGACAAGGCCGTACAAGCATCTATGTACATGACATTTATCTACAAACCTTTAAGGAGTACATAAAACATCATAAGTTCGGGACAGGGCCCGGCCATACCCATAGTTGCATAACATAAACATACTGACCCAAAAGGCAACTCCGAAATAAGTGGAGTGCAACACACTCTCTACTGAACTAGTATCCTACTAGTAGGACCATCAACCTATCAATTAGGACATGTCGGTATGAAACACAACATCCCCAGGCAAAAGGGACATCAGTATGAATAAATGTACAAAATATGTAAGGTAGGTAAACATGTATATAAGAATGTAATATAAGTGAAGAGTACAGAATGTCAACTTGGGACTCAGAACAACCACTGAGGGTGCACAACTGATATAACCATGATCATATGCATGAAAGTAAAATCAAGAGACTATATGGGCCTATATAATATAGTATCAAGTCCTTCTGTGGGGTAAACTCACCATGAAATAATCGGCCATATAGGATGCAGTAATATCTGCCTAACTGATCAGTGATAACTATCCAACTAGTGGTAAATAATGATATATAGCTGCCAACTTGTGGTACACATATATAAGTGTCTGCCTAGCCACCTATAGTGCGGCGCGGTAAGAAAATAGATACATATCTATAAGTCCAATGCAAGACAGACCTCAAGGGACACCCTGAACAAAGTCGGAGTGACCTATGGTCGTTACCCTCTGACTATCGTTATGTAACTACGTATATTAGCTATCGTGAAATCAACAAAAAGTACAGAATAGCACATAAACAGAGATATCATAAAGTGCAGAAAAGTACACCCGGCAAGGGACAAACAAGATCCATGAAATCTTTTCAAGTGTAAAGAACAAGTGTATCTTCAATAATTAAGAGTAGAGTTCTCTTTTGCGGGCATTTCATTATGTATCATTTACACTAGGATCATGCCAAAAGAAAGAAAAGAATAAGCCTTATATACCTTTTCCTCCTTGCCTCCAAAATATAACTAAAGCAACCCAAAGATACACCTTAATATACGCAATAATAAGGGCACAAACATTACTAACAAAGTCACTAGTTAACACAAGGAGCGACAATCTCGGATTGAATCCCATACAAACTTTTAACCCCATTATCCTTTATCCTTTATTCTTTGATTTAACATGGACAACATTAAAACAAGTATGTTTTGGGGTTCTCAATCTTATATTTACCTCTAAAAGCATACAAAATAGTCCAACCATCACAACGAAGGTCTTAATGTAATATTTCATTTTAAACCAACTAACAACTAGCACTTTTGGGAAAAGTTGATAGCACCTCCCCTATTTATAATGCATACCATAAGTTACTAAAAGTCACCAAACAACCCAAACAACAAAAATACAATTAACAATAAGCTTTCTGATTACTTCAACAGCCATTTTGAACGGTAAGCTCGATTTACAAGTAACAAAATATAATTTCAATCCAATTCCTTTTCCATGAATCAGCCTAAAACATCTATAACATCATATTTATGCTTACCATATCATTTTAAGCCCAAAACATCATTAGAATAATCTTCAAAATAGTCCACATGCCTAGCACCTTAACCTTTATCGTCAATCACTTGTTTTTCATGTTTTCTACTTAAATAAACTTAATTAACATATATATAGCCTCAACACTACCCACAAAAATATAATAATTCCTTATGCCATGTCAATTGCTATCTTGTAGATTTTCACTCAAGCAATTCAACCAACACGTGATTAACCTTAATCACAACTAAGAACATGATTTAATTACCTTAGGAAGTAGATAAAACTTGAAATCTCACATCACAACAGTATATAAGTGTTATTCTCTTCTTGAATCAACTTTTGGTGTTCAAGTTGGGTCTAAACACTTGTATTCCTCCTTGAAACTCTTATACACTTTTGAGATATCTTTGGAGATTATTAGGGTTGATCTTGGTAGATAAATAACCAAAGAATGACCCCCAAATGTCTTTTAAAAGAAGCTAAGTCGGTGGCTGCCTCAAGTGGGTCCCAACGGGACTGCCTATGTAGTGTCACGAAAATACGAATATCTCTCTACTTAGACGTCGTATCGACAAACGGTTTAATGGTTTTGAAACTATACTCGTAGACCTTAAATTTAGTGGGTGGATAACCTCGTAATTCCAAATAGATGGGGAGAAAAGTTCTGCAACATTTGACCTAAAGTTTCAATTAATTTATGAATGTAACTTGTTAGAACTTTTGCCAACTTTTTATTTACAACTCGCTTGACTTCAAAACTTAACACACGACTATTATACGTATCAAATACCTCATAACATGAACTTATTAGCATGTTAAATACTCCTAGTAATACATAAATATATGGGTTGTAACATTTCCAACTTGCTGACTTTCGATGAAAACGTCTAAACCTTTCAACATATGCTATACATGGTTTTAAACACTCGTGAACTTGAGAATAGTCTTTCTCTCCAAGCTTATATTGACTAAATAATGACACACTTTAACGTATGAAAATATGGTATATAACAACATCCCACAGTGTCTATCCACACCCCAATCACTTTCATCGACTCTTCACCCGAGCTCAACTATTATGATGAAATGGAAAAGGTATGGAGGGCTGAACAAGACAGAAGAGATAGGGAAATGGAGCAAAAAATGATGGACTTGCTCAAGAAATCCAACAGAGGCTCTTGGAAAGCAACAAGCCTAAGCTATGATGATCTATGCATGAATCCGGACCTGGACTTGCCTGAAGGCTTCAAGGTGCCGAAATTCAAACTATTCAATGGGACAGGGAATCCCAAGGCTCATCTAAGAGCATATTTCCAGAAACTGGTCGGGATCAAAAGAAACAAGGCTCTTATTATGAGGTTTTTTAGTCGGAGCCTCACAGGAGAAGCATCTGGATGGTTCACAACCTACGCTGTTGGGATACCTGGGAAGACATGGTGGGGGCTTTCATGGAAAGGTTCCATTTCAATGTGGAGACTGTGCCTGACCGTTACTACCTAGAAAGGTTAAGCAAAAGTCTGTTAAGAACTACTTTGAATATACGAGTAGATTGAGGGTCGAAGCCGCCCAAGTACAATGGCCGATGAGAGAAGAAAAATTAGTTGATGTCTTCATCCGATCACAAGAATCAGACTTCTATGACCGCTTGCTATCTGTAGTCGGGAGGCCATACTCTGAATTAATAAAAATAGGAGAGGCGGTACAGGACAACCTCAAATCGGGAAGAATTGTCAGTGTAGCAAACAAGGCTAGTCAATAGTGCACCGTCGGGGCTATAAAGAAGAAGGAAGACGTGGAAAGAATCTCCCACACACCTAACCCAAGAAGCATAAAGAAAGAAGGATCACAATCGTCTTCTGAAATATATCAATATCCACCTCTAAACAACTATATGTCTTCTCCATACATTCTTGTGTCGGTATTCTATGCACAAGATAACTATCAAACACTGGTTCTAGCCTACCAAGCTCCATAGGAAAATTACCAAATACTAATACACACATACCAAGCTCCACTACTAAATTATTAAATCCCCGCATCTGCTTATCAAGCACCACAGAACCATCAGAATCATCAAAACCAGTCTTCTCCAGCTGCGTATGACTTTTCACGTTTGAGCATAGAAAAAAATCCTCCATGAATGTTTACTCCGCTTCTCAAAACTTGAACCAAGTTATTCGAAAGACTGAAAGTCGTCAGAATTATCCAAGTTATTCCTCCAAAATTAGCTAACCCTTGAGATGTTTCTTTTGAGTCGACCGGACTTGTGCATACCACTCCGGAAGAAGTGGACAAAATATAGTAGATTGTATCAATTTGAAACATAAGATACAGGATTTGATCAACAAAAGAGAGATCATATTTGAAATGGCAGCACCGAACGTAAACACCAATCCTCTGCCCAATTATGGTGCTAACCAAATTCACATGATTGAGGAAGAAGAAGATTAGACTGTATTAAAACCACTGATCTAGAATCCTGTTGAAAGTCTGGCACAAATGGTCGCTTCTCTTACACTACAAGGAAGATCGCAATTCAAAGTTCTAATCCAGCACTATTTGTAGCTTAAATAATTGGATTATGATGTTGGGAAAATATACCAGAACCCTACCGATGTGATAGCCTTCGACGGACCTCAATGTGATTCTATTGGATTAATAGACCTCAACATCCAAATGAGGCCCACAAAATTCACTACAGAGTTTTAGGTTATGATGATCACTACAAAATTCACTACAGAGTTTTAGGTTATGGATTTAAATTACAAATTTATAGCAAATAGAACGTCAAGTTTCGACTTTGTATGAGGGAGTTATGCCCATTTTAGTATCGGATAATATTAATGTTCTAGTATGGCAGCCGAAGCGGAAAATTGGCCGTTGAAGCTAAAATGCTGGACCAAAAAGTTATTTTTAAACCTATCTTTTCCAACTTCAATCCCCATTTCCCCTAATACATTTCTTGGACCTAGCATCTCATTAGAAGGGGAAATTGGAGGGTTTCTCAAGATAGATCATTGAGGTTAGTTCCCTAGCATTTTTTATGACCATGTTAGATTATTTAAGGTTTCCCTGGTGAAAAACTTGTTTTAAAAGAGAGTTTCATGATTAAAAATCATAGGTTAGTAAATTGTTTTTCATAACATATCATTAGTGATTTGGTGGAGTTTTCTAATATTTTTCTTGAAAAAGCTTGAGTAAGTGTTTCCAATTCAATCTTTGATGTTTTAAATTGGTTTTCAAGAGATTAAATTCTTGGGTTTTCTCCAAAATTGGGATTTTTACTAAATTGATGAAATTAAGCTTAATTAGGATTAGTTTGTGATGGAACTTGGTATTTTTACTCTCTAAACTTTGGTTAGACCATTTTCAATGTAAATTTCCATATTTTTCCCTTGTGGGCTGATACGCTCAAATTACACCTATTAAATAGCATAAAGAAGACATTGTCAAATATAGTAAACCAACTAGGTTAGGGTCAAATCCCACAGGGAATAGGGTGCAAAAGCTTACTATCACAGTGTATTACTTGACTTAGGTCTTTGTTCGTATTCCACTAAAGTTATTAAAGTTTATGTATTTCTACTAGCTATCTTGAATTAATTGTAAATTAAGGTTACTAAGAAACCAAGGTTGTGTCCCACTAGATTAGATGTTATGTTGTAGGTATTAGTGTGATATACATCTAATGGGTTGTTATTTTGCATGAACTTAATCTCTATGTGACTTCCTAATATTTCTCAATAGTTAGGAAGTATTTCTCTTTATGATTTTTCCAAATATAAAATAGTGGAGTTAAAAACGATTGATTATGCCAAGTATACTCCTCTTTAGTAATTTTAAATTGTATTCCCCGACAACGACGCCAAAATTTGATACGCTCAAATTACACATATTGAATGGCATAAAGTGGAAGTTACCAAATATAGTAACCCAACTAGGTTGGGTTCAAATCTCACAGGGAATAGAGTACGAAAAGGTTACTATCATAGTGTATTAGTTAACTTAGGTCTTTGTTCGTATTCCGTTAAGGTTGTAAAAGTTGATGTATTTCTACTAGCTATCTTGAATTGATTGTAAATTAATGTGATTAAGAAACCCAGGTTGTGTCCCCGCTAGATTAGAGGTTATTGTCTAGGTATTAGTGTGATATACTTTTAATGGATTGTTGTATTGTATGCACTTAATCTCTATGTGACTTCCAAATATTTTCCAATAATTAGGAAGTATTTCTCCTTATGATTTTCCCAAATATAAAAGAGTAAAACAATTAATTATGTCAAGTAAACTCCTCTTATTCCTGGGTGAGTTTATTAAACAAGAGTTAATGTCCTGAGTCCTTGTTATTTATCCTTACTAAAACCTACTCACTTTTCCAAGTAGAGAAATATTTATGGCTTAAGCTAATGTTTGCAACCATTAACCAGCATCAACGAATAAGATATATATAGATACTAACAACCCATTATTCATATATCAAGATTAAATACCCATTCGCATAACACCCATCATTGGGTTCACAACCTTGGTATTAAGTATAGCTACTCATAATATTGATGAAAAAGTAAAATAATAAAGTATTCATTGAAACTTACAATTAAATAAATAAGATTAAAGGATGGAATTTTATCATTGAAAGATTTAAAATATTTTCCGTACTCACAAATATCGAGACTAATAGTAAAACATATGATAAATGACCACAAAACTTTAAAAGGTATTTATACAAGTCCAAAATTCGAAATTAAGATTTTACAAAACTTCCCATACGCCACAAAGTACGAACCGTACAAATAAGTATTGTCCGTATAAGTTGCCACATTCAATTTCTATGCCAAGTTTGTACGGTCCGTACAAATAAGTACAGTCCATACAATTCATACTTACCTTGTTCGTCAGTCAAGTGGCCAAAAATGTACGGTGGGAAGTACGGTACATACAAATCCACAGTCATTGTCTTTCTCAGATTTCCAACATTCGGCCTCAATCTTAACTCTTAGGGTACAATTGTATGGACAAATATGTACGGTCCGTACAACTCTAAATTAGGAACTTGATGATTATTTCCTTGTTCTTACCTTTTTATTGTCATTTACCTGAAACATAACCAAAATGTATCAAAATGACAAAAACTTGCTTACAAACAAGTAGAACTTATCATCAAAAGGCATCAAATGTGCCGTTATTCAATGACACATCATGGGCTCGGGGTCCCTTTTTAGGGTTGTGTTTGATTTAATTTTGAAACTACGGTATTATGAGTATCGTTATCTTCTAAATCTAATGTAGATTAATTAATGTATAGACTTTGATAGTTCAGAGACTCGCCGAAAAGGCAAGGCCTTGACGTGATTGTTCGTTGCTCCTATTTGGCCAAGCGGTAGGCTAAGGTTTAATATTTCTTGACTCCGATAGAACTACATAGTTATAATAAATATTGAGGGGTATTGGGAAAGTTAGAGGTCCTACCTTAGTGGTTGTGATGAGCGCTTGGGTGGGTACCAGTGTTAAACTGTCTTCATGGGTGATTTGGGAAATCAGCGTTAGGGTTGATTCCAACTATTGTTATGTCTGCTTTTCGCCATTACTTGGGCGTGTATCCATTGATTGTTAAATTTATTTACTAATCACATATTCTTTTGATATGAAAGACTGATTACATGAAATTACGTGATATTAAATTCTAAGACATGTGTTATTCATCTCTTATATTTGATTGCATCTCATATTCCATGATTACTTGCATTATTACTGTTGCATTCATACACTCATGATTATTGTGATAGAGAAAATGAAGTGGTATGAAGATGTTGTGGGTTCAATGAGACTAGAAAGGAAAGGTAAAGATGTTCTAGTGAGATGACTTGGAACAATAATATGGTAAAAATGATTTGATATGGCTCGACAAACGAGTCTTGCGCTTTAGTCATATTGGTGTGTGAATTCCAACTAGCTAGGATAAGTATATGGACGACGTGGGTCCCTTATTGGTCATATCTATATGGAAAAGCATATTGAGTGTGTATACTGGTTGATGGAATGGTACCTTGCATTGCATTTATATCATTTATTCATATATATTGATTACTTGAGATTTTTAATTGATTTGAATTGATTATCATAATAAGGTGAATTCATTTGATTGAGATTCCATGATTTCGGAGTTGTCTGAGTGTTGAACCCTTTATGTGGTTAAAGGTGACCTATGTGAATTATTGCCATACTTGATAGAGAGTCTAGAGGACTAATGAGGTGTTGTGTTGTCATTGCAACTATCGTCTCCAATGGTCATATATAGGTCCAATTCCATCCTAAATAGGAGATTCATGACCGTAAACACTTACTCGAACATAATAGGGTTATGTAATAAACTAGCATGCACCATATTTTTAGGTGCACTGATGGGAACTATGGCTATAAGTTAGGGATAATATTAGGTCAACAATGATGAGGTTTTCCAATGATATGACTCCGTGAAAGGTCGTGATGTGATTGTATTTCATAAGTGTTTAATTGTCCGTTTTAGAAGACTAATGAAGTATGCGGAGTTAGAAGAAGTATGACTTAGGCAAGTTGATTAATGACTAGTGGACTTACTTTTATGAATTCAAGGTGTTACTATGGATTGGATTGTAGATTATGTGCGGGGCTATTTCTATTGGTATATGTGAACTATGTGCTTAGCCGGAATGAATAGGTTAGGACTACATGTGTGTCAACTTAATATTTATGCATGTTACGTGATGTCTGTCATTGTCAGCCTATAATGTTTATAGGGGTATATGGTGTACTCATACTACAGTTGCTACATCTTTTACGTGGATGCAGGTATAGAGAATGGTTCAGGTTGCAGCTTCAGAGTACGTGGAGATTAAGGCATGCCACTCATCCTATCGGCGGGCTTGGTGTTCTTCTTAGTCGACCGTTCTTATCTTATTCATTCAAGACAAGTGGCTTCTTTTATTTCGCTATCTATTATATTCTTAGTAGTCTTTGTACAAGTCGATCGTGTTTTGGGAAAAAGTTGTGTTGTAAAGGATCGTGTTAATCATAAGGTTTAATGAAAAATTGCTATATCTTTATAGTTCCTTTAATTATTCTGCAATGTTTTAATATGTGTTAAAAGGATTTTTGGGGATGGTTCGCCTACCGCGGGGATAGTGTAGGTGCCATCATGACTCATGATTTGGGTCGTGATAATTATTTTGCAATGTAAGTGAGCAAATTGTATATTTTTGACATTTTCCCAAATTAAAATCGATAATGAATAAAGCGTCTACTTTTTGGGATATATTTTACAACCCACCACATTTAAGTGATTTCTTTTATAATATAGTAAATTATGTAAATTGATTGTGTAAAATATTTAATGTATCACTTCAATTAATTAACATGTACATATTTTTATAATTTTTATCAGATTATGAACTAAAGTTTGACACAGAAATTTGCCCGTAAGTACCTTAATATATGAATTGATTGTATACATATATTTTACGCCAACAATTTATAGAATTTTATTTTTTTCTTTTAAAAGGTGTCGTCTGACTTGTGGTATTATTTTGTTGGGGCATTCTTGATGTCAAAAATTATTATTAATAAGGCCTTCTTTCTCGAGTAGTTATCTATTATTCATGGATCTCCTTAATGAGCTCCCATAATATGTTTATGCAGGGTATACCACTTTCCTTTTTCCTTTTCTTTCTCGTTGCTTGTGAATATTGAATGGTCTAACATTTGTCCTTTCATTCTCCGTAATGTTTGTTTTTTTTACATTATAAAAGCAACCTTACTCACTACAATATTCCATAAGTTGTGCAGTATTTCTCTAATCACCTAGAGAAACTACTGCAATTCTAAAAAGAATTATCAACAAGAAAATTCCCAAAAAATTAAATGGCACGTCAAGTGATTGTTTTTGCTCTTCTCTTCGTTGCCCTTGCTGGGTTGGTTTCCGCTGCCACCTCACCAAGTAGCTCACCATCTTCATCCCCATCATCATCTCCGTCCGCATCCCCATCATCATCACCAAAAAGCTCACCATCATCATCACCAGTAGCGGCACCTAAGAGTAAGAGCAGTGGAATTGCACCCGCCCAATCACCAAATGCATCATCACCTAAGGCAAGCTCACCATCATCATCAACCTCATCTCCAACATCTGATTCCATCAGCTCAACAGAATCACCTGATGACGAGGATGTCTCATCACCCCCTTCTCCTTCCGGTGACTCTACTACCACTAGTGACTCAGCTCCCACACCAAGTACCACATCAGCTGAGCCACCCACTACCAGCAGTGCTACCACCTTGAAGGTTTCATCTGTCCTCGCTGTTTCTGTTGTTGTTGGATTCTTCTTCTAAGATATTAAGGACATATATATTTCCTTAGTTATTTAAAGCTTAATCTTGGTTGAGTGATTCTTTTGTAATACATTTTGAAAAATAAATTCAAAAGTCAAATCAGATGTCTCAATAGATGATTTCTACTTGAATAGTTTGATACGTTCCATTGATTATATTCTTTTCCTGAACGGATGCTATAATATTTGAATTTCAAAAGTTAAATTTCTTTATACAGACCGTGAATCTTGTCATATAATATTTAAAATGTTTGTGTTTTTTTTACATATTTAGAAACAACTTAAAAGTATTATAATTTACAATTATAAATAATATTAAATATTAAAAGGACATACTAATAAATCGCGATAATTTTCTTATATTTAACTCTCAAAACGAGAAAAATATCACATATATTCAAACAGAGAAAATATTTTTTTGAAACTAAGGATTGTTACATATGTAAGATTTATGTTTAAGCGTATATATTCGGAAGCCCTGTTAAAAGAGATGTGGGTTCCATTATGCTTTTCCCTTCTGCTTCCCCGATTTATACCTACATAATTGAAAAAGTTTTAGAAGGCCTAAGAGGAAAATATGCCCACTTTCGTTATAATTATAACAAGAAAGATGAAATTTTAATCTCAATTATATACAAACATTTAATATGCGCGGACACTGCAACCCGCTTGGGTGTCACAATTCAATTTACTATGTCGTGAAGGTATAAATTCTCGCCAAGTCGGTAAGCATTTACAACCCATTAAAGCCAATTAATTAATACAAAGAGTGCGGAGTAAGCAAACAAGTTAATTTAAAGTCTTATAATATAGAAATATGAAATAAGTATTACACCCTCCAAAATCTAGTGTCACTAGTATAAGAACTTGCTAAATAGAAATACAAGTCTGGATACAACCTGAATCTACTGTCTAGGAATAGGAAAGACAAGAAATAAAGATAGATTGAGAATATGACGCCACATATCATGCTAGTAGCTCACCCCGAATCCTTCTAATGGACTCCTCAACGACCGGTGAAGACTCGAGATCCGCTCGTGCTAGGAACTGAATCTGCACACAAAAGGGTGCAGCAAGTGTAGATTGAGTATGGAGAAACAACGTGTACTAAGCAACATCGTTGACGACCCTAATTAAAATGGAGAGAGTGGGTCCTCTAATTACTACATCCACACTTTAACTGCGGTTAGTCCATCTTAGTATATTAATAATCACGAGTTTCAAACATAAAGGTAAAACGTCTCTAAGTCTTCATGTTCATTTAAGTAAGCAACTAAACAAGTGAGAATGATTCAGTCAACAATTTAGGCAAGATATCTAAGAATGATATGCTATGTAATATGCAATGCAATGCAAGACCTTTCCATCACCGGTATGTATTTCGTGACCCAAGGAGGACTCGCCAGGTCCATATACCACCTTCCTTTTATTTCCTAGCCAATATTACGCTTTCAATCACATCACTTAGCCATTTTAGGCTCACATTACCTGTCTCTAGCCAATGGGCTCATATCCAACGCATCACTCCGTCCGAAATCATTTTCCCTTAGACCCCAAATATTAATCCAAAAGTATAATACGCATGAGATACCATATGAATCATGAATATGTCTCAACAATAAGCAACCAATATATGCAATAAAGATTCAATCTTTAGCCCAGATTTGATCTTTAGCCTCTTTTCACATTTTAAACGAGTATTTAAGAGTGATGACAACATTTAATCATAGAGAAGACAGGTAATAAGCATAGAATCAATAAATAAAGGGTCTCATTCCTAATCATGAATCATAATATCAATCTATATTGTTAGCCAGTGCCCAAAGGATAATATTCAGACCAGACGATACAATTGATAATATGCAAATACCCATAATATGGCACTGGTACCCGACAAAAGTTCTCGTCACTTCACAATTATCGGGACCCCCTTAGTATCCCTATTACACACTCTTCATGTTAAACCAACCACGATGCTTTATTTAAGGTCAAGAAAGTCTCAACTTATCTAATTTGACGTCTGAAGCTCAAGAAATCACCACATGGACTTTCCCTTCTTCAAAGCCTTCGAATGATCCCAAACTATTCAAATACGTAATCTATGAAAGTATAAGAGTCTGTAGACACTCGTATTATTATGATAACAATTCAGGTCTAAAAAGTCACCCAAAAAGCCAATCCCCAACCTCGAAGGACAACATTATAATATCATCACAAAATTGGGTTCAATACAGTCAAAACAGTACTCTACGAAGTTAAATGAGTTCAATGATACCCATATTATTATAATTTAGTTTTGAATCCAAAAATGACCTCAAAAAAGGTAACCTCAAGCCCCCAAGTTAAAGCTTCAGTACTCATAATTGGTTTATTCATAGCTTAAATAGTATGAATCTAGAAAAGTCATTGAAAAATCCATCATCTTGATCCTCAAATCCATGATTTACCACTTTTCATTTCTTGGGTTCAAAACCCCAATTTCTACAACTCAAGCAGGGATAAAAATGATAACTAAGAAACTAATCATGGGAAAATACCAAAATAAAGATTAGATACTTACCCCCATTCAAAGACGAGAACAACACCATGAAAATCACCTCAAACGGAGCTCTAGAACTCAAAATATGCCGAAAATACTAAATGATTTGATTTTGTCAGTTTTAAACAATGTCCAGGTATTTTTCCTTCATCTAAGGATTAGTTTAGTGATATATTATGCTAGATTATCATGTTGTAGCTTTTAATTTGATTATGGAAGCCCTTTTGAAATTGGAGAAGTTTCTAGGGTTAAGAATTGCTATTTTTTGTATATTGTCCAATTGAAGGTCCAAGTGAGTATAGGTTTCTAATTAACTTAAGGATATAATTAATTAGTATGTGTTCATGCTTTTTGAGTAATAACATTTTTGTTTTGGTGATGTGGGCCTGGGTTGGTAATTGAAGTCATGATTTGTTTAAGGATTAAGTCCTTCTTTTATGTGTAAGCTTCATATTAATGAATAGTATATGTGTATTAGAATTCAATTCCCATATGGAACAACAGAAAGGCAAGGTTTGGGTGGAAGGGCAATTGTACGACTCTCCTGTTTGGCCTAGAGGTAGGATACGATTTACTTTCACTAGACTCCATATAAAAGTATATAATCAATTATAAATATTAAGGGGTATTTTGCGTGTTTTGGGGTCCCACTCAAATGGTTGTGATGAACGGTCGAGTGGGTACCGGTGTTTACATGTGATGTTCGGTGATTGAGGTAATCAACCTTATGTTAGTTACGACTGCTGAATGATCACACATGCTTGATATGATATCCTTATTGTATTTGTATGATATTTTATGTATCCTTGACAGCATGTGATAATCATCTCTATACTTGGTTTCATATCACTACATAATTATTTCTTACCTTGTATTGCCATTTGTATTCATACACTTATGGTTCTGATGATATTGATATAAGAGTGGTATGAAATATTGTAGGTCCAAGAGACCGGAAATGTATGAATATTTATGAGATTATTGGCAATATTGAGACAATGATGATACGTGAGGGTACGGGTTGCATGCCTGCAACAATTATTATTCAGCTAATAGTTGGGCTCCGATTAGAAATTTCGGAGGAGTATATGGACTTCGCGGGTGCCCATGAGTGTGTATTTCAAAGTAAAAACTTGAACACCAGTATACTGGAGGATAAATGTGCCTGACATATGCATTGTATTCATATCATACCTATATCACTTCATTGATTATCTATCGGTGGATTAAGTATTGGATTGGTTATTGATGACTTAGCTAGATTCTGGACATGAAATGATTGTAATTACTCTTTGGTACTTTGATTACAGTTATTAAACTCTTTTGGAACTGGGTGACATATGTTATTATGAAATCTTAAATGAACAATGTGATATGTTGATTTTGCGAACTATTCAATGGACAATGTGAATTTATTTGAGTTTTTGAACTGTTAGTATTGGACTATTTGGAGTAAACTTTATATTTATCTCTTTTTGTGAATCTTCCATCATTGTCAGCCTATGAGTTCTATGAGGGTACGTTGTGTACTCATGCTACACTTGCTTCATCTTTTTCTATTGAGGATACATATCACACTACCAGTTCGCGAGCTCCAGTATGAGTTTGAGCGGGAAGACTTCGAGACTTCATAGTGAGGATGCTACCTCCGGCATACTTTTGGAGACTCCTACATTATCTTGTCTTTTACTTATCATCGAGAGACATCTTCAGATACTTATGTTATCAGATTTAGTTTTAGCCAATGTTTCCTTGGTTATCAGACTTGTATCAGCTTATTAGTACTCTTGTATGAGTGACCAGATTTTGGGGGTTATGTTTGATATAAGACTTATATTTTCACATTTAAATCATGAGACAATTTTATCTAGTATTTTGTTATCTTTCCGCTTTTCTTTACTTTATCATGTGCTATGATTTGGGTGTGGTTCGCCTACCGATGGAAAATGTGTAGGTGCCACCATGATTCCTAAAAGGTGGCTATGACAAGTTTAATTTGATTATAGAAACCTTTTTGAATTGGGGAAGATTCTAGGTTTTTCAAATTCGGACTTTTCTTAAATTATCCAATTGAAGGTCCAAATGAGTATTGGTTTCTAATTAAATTAAGTATATGATTACTTAGTGTGTATTATGTTTTTGGGTAATAAAGTTTGAGTCTTTATGATGAAGGCCCGGGGTTGGTTTTTGAAGTCTTGATTTGTTTAAGGACTAAGTCAATTTATTATGTGTAAGCTTGTATTAACGAATAGTATATGCTTATTAGACTTCGATTATCATGAGGCATAACGGAAGGCAAGACTTACGTGGAAGTGTGATTGTTCGAGGCTCCCGTTCGCCCTAGAGGTAGGCTACTATTTACTTTCACTAGACTCCGATAGAAGTAGGAAATCAGTTATAAATATTGAGGGGTATTGGGCGTGTTTGGGGGGTACCATTAGAATGATTGTGATGAATGATTGAGTGGGTACCAGTGTTGAATTATGAGGTTGGGTGATTTGGGGAATTAACCTTAAGTTAATTCTAACTAATGATTGATTGGGCTTGTCGCCATTATGTGGACTCATCTCCATACTTGTTATCATTGTGCTTATTCATCACACATGTTTCTATATGACATCCTGATTGTACTTGAATTATATGATGATGTATTCTTGAAAGTATGTGATATTCATCTTTATACTTGGTTGTATCTCATGACATTATGATTCTTGTCTTATATTATCATTTGCATTCATACACTTATAGTTCTGATGATATTGATATTGGAATGGTAAGATATATGTTGTGGTACAAGAGACCGGAAAGGTATGAACACTATAAGATTATGGCAACATTGAGATGATGATGATATGTGAGGAGCAGGTTACACGCGTGCAACAATTATTACAGCCAAGGGATTGGGTCCGTGGAGAAATTTCGGATGAGTAAATGGACATCGCGGGTCCCCTATGGGTGTGCAATTCATAAAATTTGAATGCATGTATACTGGAGGATAAAGTTACTTGGCATATACATTGCATTCGTATCATATACATATTAGTTCATTGATTATATGTTGAAGGATTAAGTGTTGGATTGGCTATTGATAACTTGGTTGGATTGTTGGAATAAAGAAGAATGTTAATTGCTCAATTATAATTGGGATACGTTTTTTGAACTCTTCTGAAATTGGATGACTTAAGTGATTATGAAATCTTAGTTGAATAAGGTGATATGTGAACTCTGTGAACTATTCTATGGACAATGTGATATTACTTGGATTATTGAACTGTTAGTATAGGACTACTTGGTGTTAACTTGATATTTATCTCTTTTTGGACATTATGACATTACTTAGATTATTGAATTGTTAGTATATGACTACATGGTGTCAACTTGATATTTCTCCCGAAATGCCCAACCATACATCCGGCATGCTTTGGATGCTCTATCTTTACCTTCTATTTAACTTATGATCAAGACACATGTTCAGTTACTTATGTTATTAGACTCAATTTTGTCTTATATGCCTCATTCAGACTTGTATTAGATTATTAGTGCTCTTGTATGATTGACCAGATATTGGGGGTTATGTTATTTTATCAGATTTATATTTCCGCATTTATAGCATGAGACATTTTTATCTAGTATTTTGTTATCTTTCTTCTTTTATTCACTATATCATGTGATATGATTTTGGAGTTGTTCACCTACCGATGGAAAATGCGTCGGTGCCACCACGGTCCCTAAAAGGGGTCATGACAAATTTGGTATCAACGCATTAGGTTAAATTGTCTTAAATACAAGAGAAATTTCTAGTAGAGTCTCGCAGACCGATGCATAGACATTTGTACTTATCTTTGGTAGACTATGGAACATTTAGGAAATTTCACTTTCTTCATTCCTTTCGTGCTAAGTTGAATCAAATTGGTATCTGACATTTGTTCCTATTTTTTCATAAATGGTAAGGACTCGTGCCAACGCAATGAGGGAGGTGGCAATGGAAACCGCGCTTGCAGTGCACGATCGCGGTAGATGACATGCTAGGGGCCGAGGTAGAGCCCGATAAGATACACTAGCTTGGGGTGGGGCATAAAGAGCCATGCTATATCAGAGTTCCATGAGCCATGTATTGAGCCTCAAGATGAGTTTCTCGAGGAGGAGATGGGGCTAACACATGATCAACTTGGATTTATTACTACTCTAGTCCTACAGGACACTCTGTTAGGTTGTTGAGCGTACTTGATGGTTTTTCCAGGGGGAATTCATCCGACTACTCTAGGTGGTTCTCATACCCGTGTGGGAGACGGACAAACTCTGACTCTCAAGTTTAGTACTCTTGAGGTTCAGCCAGCGGCGATGTCAGTGCCCTGTATTGATAAGGTTCCTGCTCTAGTGTTTGGTCCCCAGCCGATTGCAGGGATAGCTATGACCTAAGATGAGCGGAAGATTTGACCAATGAACGATTGGAAATTACTTAGACATTAATATATGGGTTTGATTCCTCCATTATAGTTGAGATGTTGATTACGAAAACCTAGGGCTTAAGTTTAAATTTGGGGGTTTTACCTTGGATAGGGTAATTGACCAATGCCTTAGCTAAACTAGCATTTGGAAAGTGGATGTGAACCTTTAAAATATTGGACTCCCTAATTCACTAATAAATTACCATTTTACCCCTTTTGCCATAGTTGGGATAGAATCAAGGGGTAGTCTAAATATATGGATCTTATTGTGTCTGATCTAACCTAGATTTCTATCATTCACTAGACTTCGAGTACAACTGCGACCTTCGAAGAGACAAGGCTCAAGTGTGATCATTGTGATTTTCGCTCGACATCTAGGTAGTTTACGACTTACATTCGGGTTAGACTTTGGTTAGTAAATCTTATGTGTAATATGATACTGATATTATGATAAGTGTCCTTATATGGCATGATTGAGGATTGACATGTTACATATGATACTGTCATTTGCATTGCATTCATCCTCATTTTCATGATATATTAATATGACTTGTGATTGGCCTGGCAATGATAAATGAGAAGAAGACATTTATGATTCCTATGACATACTATATTGCATAGAAATCTCTATGTTGTGTGATATGGAGTGGCTAGCAGGATGTTCGGTGAAAGAGTCATCTCTAGGCTATGTGATACGGAGCGACTAGTAAATAGACGTTGCGGGTCCCCCATAGGTCGTGACTGCTGGGACGATGATATATTCTGCCCGGAGCATGTATGTACAGATATTGCATATGGCCATTATATTTGCATTTCATTGCATGTTTATTCATTATTACATTTTACATCTGCGATTCAGAATTCATAATGGTACCTGTGCTATAGTGGTTTTGAATAGATTTAGGGAAAACTTGGCTGACTTGGGCTTATATGCTTTACCATAGGCTATGATTTGCTTATTGATTTGTTGTACTTTAGTAGTTATTCTTGGACTATGATATTACTTGTACTTAATTGCGAGAATGTCTATCTTTCAGTTCTTTCTATGCATATGTTAGCTAATTGTTGTCGGCTTATGATATCTACTGATACATAATGTTTTTACTGATACTACCTGATGCATTCTTTTATGATTGCAGAGTTCATGGACAGATGCACAGCCTGCGTATTCCTTTAGTTACTTGTCTCACTTGTTCCCAAGACAATATTGTATTTATATTTCTAATCTTCTTTTTATATGTATTTGACCTGTATACATTAGTGGCTCTTGTACTACCCTATACTAGATTCCTCGGGTAGTATTTGAATTTCTGCACTTATGATTAATTATGATTTAGACTTTCATTTCATTGAATTATTGATTATGATTGTTGATTTAAGGATTTGGGGAAGGGTTCACCTATTGAGGTGGGAAACGGTAGGTGTCCGCACGACTATGTGATTTGGGTCGTGACAAGTTGGTATTAGAGACCCAAGTTACCCGGTCGATAAAGTGCAAGAACAATGTCCAGTAGAGTCTCATGGAATGGTACATAGATATCCGTACCCATCCACGAGAGGCTATACGACATTTAGGAAACTTCCCTTCCTTCTTTCTTATCGTTCCACGTCAGTCAAATTGATATCTAAATGTGTCCAATTGGTATCTAGCGATGTGGCCATTATGATATTGTGTGAGTTGGATTTGTGCGTAAAGAATGGTTTACGAGTACTACGGAGGAGTAAGTTTGAAGGCATCTAAAGTCTTCCTTGTTGCAACAACTCCCCACTGTTTCAGAGAGTCTCGTTGTAGCGAGTTTATCTCATGCATGCGGTCCTATGCTCACAAGGAGAGGGTTGCTAAGGCAAATTCATGTCATTCAAGGAACTGTGCCAGCAAAACCACATCTGCAGGATCGAATCCGCCATAGCGAAGGGTCGACCACTGGAGCGGACCTTGTACATCCTTCCTCATTCGCGCCTGCAGTCATTTTCTCACCTTTGTATGTCCGTCGTAGCGGGAGTTCAGTTTGCTACAGCGGATGGGCATTTCCAGAAATAGTGATTTTTGTCAGAAGTTCAAACCTGTCCCAAACTCAAATTACAGACAAACAATATCCCAAAGTCATAAAGTTCAAGCGCATAAAATCCAAAGCTTGGTAAGGGAACCATTTACCTACCAAATAAAGAAATTATCCACCCAAACCAAACCATTAAAACCAAAGCAAGAAAAGAAAATTGTTTCAAAGTCACCAAAGCAAAACAAACCATTGTCTAGAAATAACAAGCACTACAAGAGCTAAAACCACCATCTAAAAAGGGGAAAGGGGGGAAACCGATACTCTTGCCTCGTGCTAGTCACCTCATCACCTCCCTCATTTGATCTGCTAGTATCAACAACAACGTCAGGCTAATTTAGATGGAATATCGTTCCATGTCGTCTTTGTCCTTGACCGGAAGCGGGTCATTCAGATACATCTTCTTGAACGTACTAGGAGTTTCTAGGGTGTTACTTTGTGATAGGACTATTTTTTAGACCAAGATACCAAAAATTTCCAGATTTCTCCCTACCACCCACCCCAAAACCACATTAGCAAGATTTTGAGATTTTACCCTCTACTAGGCAAAATTTAGGCATGAAAATTTCAGATTTATGTTCTAGAGTTCATAGGAGAAGATACGTACCTTAAATTGAAGATTTGGAGAAGATTTGCGGTGTAAAGAGGAATGATCTTTTGAGTGTTAGAGGGAGTTGGAAGGGTTGTAGTTGAGGAAGATGTAGAGTTTCTCAGGTACTAGGAGTGGTGGAGTGTGTAATGCGGGGGGGGGGGGGGGGGGGGGATAAAGGCTCCTCTTAAACCTTCTGTTTTCCCAACTATCTACTATAGTGGATGAGACCTGCTGCAGCGTATCCACTGTAGAGAATGGATGTACCACACCGATAAACTTAGCCTTGTATCATAGACCCATCGTAGCGGCCCTGCCTGCGCCTACATTGATCGCTTCGGTGAATAATCTTCGGCATGAGCAGATAAATATCCTGCGTGTGCCTTTTGAAATAAGTTGTTCCACCCTGGTGTAATTCAAGCCTATTTGCAACAGGATACCTTCCTAGTATGCCTTGTAATCCTTTAAAAGTGATGTGTTATGACCCTATTAAGTTAAGTAAGATCTCCTTTTCCGATAACCCCGTGGAACAAACTGCTAGATTATATCCGAAAATAAATGATTTGTTCTTTCCGCAGTAAAGATGTGATTTGTAAACAATGGTTAGCATTGCTAAGTTCGAGTACCAAGTGAGATGTCAACCCTGGATAACTCACATTGTGAGTTGTATCAGCCTCGTATATCTCTTCTATGCCCTGGTCGTTCAAATATGAATGCTTGTTAATTGGTATCTGATGTGATGACCCATTTGATAATCGCAGAAAATTCCACACCTCGTAACCTTATCATGTTGTCCCATTTTTCCCAAGCATGGTACGTGGTAGAAATTTCTGTTAAGTGGACCCTTAATCGAGTTAAGAAGTGATTAATAATCAAACTAGCACAATAAGTCCAAGCCTCGCCCTAGTGGAGGGTGGACCACGCTCGCAGATCCTCCCCAGCGATTCCTCCATCTGCCACCACACAGGAAGGGAATATTCTAGTATCCGCGCCTACGGGCAGACACACGCCATAGAGGTGTCTGCCACATCGGACACAACCCGGCCCTAGCGAGATACGACTGGACAGACCTAGTATTTAAGGTCCATTTTTGGAATTTGACCTCATTTTCACCACAACCACATTTCTAGCCGACATTAGGGTCAAAAATAAGGAGAATCCCCATGGAATCTTGGGAAAGGTAATGTTTTAATCTCAATATCTTCATTTCGTCCAATAAATTACTTCATCTAGTAGTACCAAATCCCAGGGTTAACAAAAGAGAAAGTTGCTTAGCTTGTAAAGTCATAGGTTTGGAGTGAGGGTAATAATGAATTGTTGTAATTAATGGACCTTAAAGTTTGAGTGTTCATCAAAAGTGGAAATCTAAGAAGACTAGATGTAGGAAGATGGGTTTAATTGTTTAGCTCACTACTTGGCATTAAATGGTTAAAAATGGATACTATGGTTAGATTCGACCAATGAAAACTTGGAAATTACTTATGGGTTTGAATCCTCCATTATAGTTGAGAGGTTGATTATGAAAATCTAGGGATTAAGTGTAAATTTGGGATTTTTACCTTGGATGGGGTAATTGACCAATATCTTTCCTAAACTAACATTTGGGAAGTGAATAAATTATGGGGTGTCGTTGTGTCCGATCTAACCTACATTTCTATCATTGACTAGATTTTGAGTATTACCGCAACCTCTGGAGAGACAAGGCTCAATTGTGATAGTTGTGACTTCCGGTCGGCATCCAGGTTGGTTACGTCTTACCTTCTTGTTAGACTTCGGTTAGCGAAGCATATGTATAGTTAGATTCTGTTAGAGAAAGCATGTCAACCTTTGGGTATGAAGTTGGGATGGATTACTTAGGTTGGTTACTATTGACTGATTATGACTTGATTCCTCTTTGTGGTTACTGGAGTGGTACGTAATGCCATGTCGTATTTGTGATGTAGTTGTATCTCGCTTATCTTGACACGTTCATGGATAGAGGAAAGGACTTAGTAGTATATTAATGTTATGATAAGTGTCCTTATATGGCACGACTAGGGAATGACATGTTACACTCGATATTGTCATTTGCTTTTCATTCATCCTCATCACGATAATATATTGATCTGACTTATGATTAGCGTGATAGTAATAAATGAGAAGGAGACATTTATGATTCATATGACAGTATATTGCGTAGTCATCTCTATGATGTGTGATACAGAGTGGCTAGTGGGGTGTTTAGTAGAAGAGTCATCTCTAGGCTATGTGATACGGAGTGACTGGTACATGGACATCGCCGGTCACCCATGGGTCTTAACTGCTGGGACGATGATATATTCCCTCCGGAGTATGTATGTATGGCTATTGCATGTGGCCTTTGCATTTGCATTGGGTTGCATGTTCTTTTTATGCATATGTTAGCTAACAGTTATCGCCCTATGATATCTACCAATACATAGTCTTTGTACTGATACGACATTGCTGCATTATTTTATGAGTGCAAAGATTATGACGGTGTCTACTTTATGTCTTTTTGGCTGATTCATGGGGCTTGCTATGAAGCACTTAGGGCGAATTCATGGACAGATGCGCAGCCTCGGCGTTGCTATAGTTACTTTTCTCACTTGTTCCTGACACAATATTGTACTTACATTTTTATTCTTCTTTTTATATATATTCAACATGTATTTCGTACATTAGTTGCTCTTGTACCGCCCTATACCAGACTCCTTGGGTAGTATTATATTTTTGCACTAATGATTAATTATGATTTAGACTTTCATTTCATTGAATTATTAATTACTGTTGTCGATTTAAGGATTTTTGGAATAATTTGCCTACCTAGGTGAGAAAAGGTAGGTTCCCGCATGCATAATTCACCAAATCACCCAACAACACAGTTCAACACTGGTACCCACCCAAGCATTTATCACAACCGCTAAGGTGAGACCCCAAAACATGGAAAATACCCCTCAGCATTTATAAATATTGTGTACTTCTATCGGAGTCTAGAAAAGCTAAATCATAGCTTACTTCATTGCCGAGCAGGAGCCACGAACAATCCATCTTCAGTGCCATCCTTGCCCTTTCGAAGCGCCTCCTAGTAATTGAAGTCTAACACATATATTGTATGACGTGGTCCTTACACATATCAAGACTTCAAAAGCCAACCCCCGGGCCCATGGTTTCAAGATCCAAATTTATTACCCAAAAAATTATAAGCACATACTAGATAATCATCTTTAAGTAGATTAGAAACGTAAGCTCATTTGGACCTTCAATTGCACAATTTAAGAAAATCCCCAATTTATAAACCCTAGAATTTTTCCCAAATCAAAAAGGGTTTCTATAATCATATTAGAGGCTACAACATGATCATCTAACATACTTCAATAATTATTTTCAATATCAAAGTGAACTAATCCATATTGCACCCTTAAATCTATGATTCAACCCCTCTTATTCTACCATGAATCTTATAACTCATCTCTAATCTAAATAAAGATCAAACTAGTAATTAAAGGACAACAATAATCATAATGGGTAAATTTATACCTTAAAAGATGATCCCTAAATTAATTTCCTCCAGAATCTCCCCCAAGGTCGGCTCTTGGTTCAAGATGAAGTATTTGGAAAAGTGATTCACCCTAGGGATTATATTAGTCTTTCTGGAACGGAGACTCTTCCCCAGCAGAATCGATCCCGCTGGCACGATCTCGCTCCAATGAAAACAGACTTAGCTGGGGCGTAGTCACTTGACAGCAAACCCAACCCTAGAGAGGCGCACTCGCCTATGCGAAAAACCCCTCCGCCGAGGCAGGAACTCACCAATCACCCCTTCTGTGAGTTAGCCCCCTAGAGGCAGACATGCAGAGGCAAGTAACAGTTTCGTCAGGGCGAACACCAATCCCCAACAAAAATGGATTCTAGGACAAACATCCACAAAACACTCCCAATTTCCCTCAGGCACGAACCAGACAAGCTATCCCAAGGTAAATGGTGCTACGAACTCACTCAGGCCCTCAGATTTTCCATTTAATCGAGCGAAAATATACTTTTCTAAAGAACCGCCTAAAATATCCAAGTATCCACATCTCACAAATAAGGCTATAAAAACATATGATTGTCTCAGGAAGCAAACCAATGACTCGACTAACTCGTAAAGACCCTCCGGAGCTACAGGTAGTGACGAAACCCGAAAATGAACCCATATAGTCAAAAGTCAACCTAGAGTCAATCTATACAACTCAAAGGTTTTTATTTTTGTTTCTTCATCCAAAACTCATATAAATGGTCATCCCCGTGCATTACAAATCCCATATAGAGACTACGAAAAGGGTAAAATAGGCAAATAAGGGTCTTTAACTAAAAATAATCGGACGGGTCATTATAGTCTACATGTTATAAACTATATTTTGAAACATATTTTAAAAATGATGGGTGCAGATGCTACTATTATTCATATTTATGTTTTGGGGAGTAGCATAGGTTTACTGAGATGGTTAAAATAACCTAAAACTATGTATGCCAGCGTAGGTTAAGGTTCTCTCCACACTGATTAAGACGATACCTTTAGACTATTTATTGGATCCATTCATGTCATTTTTCATGTCTCATATTCCGGCAAGGTATGGGATTACTCTGTTGGTCGGTCTAGGTACCAGACTTCACATACTTACATGGTGATTTCATGTTGTTGGTTATACTAAAGTTCACCCACTTACAAATATTTTACTCATGTTACATATTTATCATGCAAATCTTGATCATGTCCAGGTTTCAATTTCAGATTACAGTTTATCGTATTATAGTATTACAGCTGAAGTTGTCACACTCCTTCCTTCCAGGGCCTTGTAGTGAGCTGATAGGCATAACAGATGTGCATATGTATATATCTGGGTATGGCAGGGCCCTGTCCTGACCAATTACTGTTAGAATACTCTTTAGAGGCTTGTAGATAATGATGTTGTATGTGACAGTCGTGTATAGACTTGTCGATCTGCCTAGTAGATTCAAAGTGCTCATATCGGCCTTGTCAATCTTATATATAAATATGTGTAAGGTTTGGGCCTTTTCGGAGTGCAAGTGATTTATGCCCTATTGAGTTGGGTATATGTCCGCGTGTCAGGATCGGTACGCATTGGCCTTAGGGCATCGGGTGTCGGCCACACCCCTCAAGGTTGGGGTGTGTCAATGTGGTATCAGAGCATGTCAATCCCAGGGGTGTCTACAAGACATGTCTAGTAGAGTCTTTCTTATAGGTGTGTTGCACGCACACTTATAAACAAGAGGCTACAGGGCATTTAAGATGTTAATTTTCTTAAAAATCTAGATCGTGCGACAGGAGAAAAGTCATGAGTCACTGAATCCCTATCTTGTCATCTTGATCTTTGTTTTCACTAATGTGCCTTAAGAAAATTTCTTCTCTTTCAATAACCCAAGAACCACTGTCATATTCTTCTTGTGGTCCTCATGAATCTTCGAATAGATCAAGATGTCATTTATGAATACTATCATAAATGATTCCAAATACGGCTTGAATAGCACATTCATCAAATCCATGAACAATGCGGGGGTATTAGTAAGCCCAAAGGCAACACCAAAAACTTTTAATAACTGTAACGAGTCCTGAAAGCCGTCTTGGGAACATCGTCGGCCCAAATCTTCAACTGATGATACCTAAACCTCAAATCAATCTTCAACAACATAGAAGCACCCTGAAGCTAGTCGAATAGATCATCAATACGAGGAAGCGAATACTTATTTCTTGTGTTGACCTTATTCAACCTTCTATAATCAATGAAACCCTTGCTCAATAAATCCTAAAGCTGCTCCTTCAACTCTCTCATCTCTGCTGGAGCCATTCGGTATGGAGGGATATAAATTGGTCAAGTACTCATGGTGTATGTAAGGAGGGGTAAGTGAGGATAAGAGGGTCAGGTATTGGTTGTATTTGGGTCGACCCAAAATTGGGACACAAAGTGAGGTTCTCGGGTGGAGTGTTACAGTCAGGCAGTGGGGTGTTTGGTGGTTGTTTTAGCTAGTTATATGGGGAATTGGGTCAAGGCATTTTATGGGGCTATTGTGGGTGTGTTGAGGATCAGGATAATGTTTGGGACTTGGTGGTTTGGTGGTGGAGAAGAAGCGGAAATAAACCGAAACATTGAGGTCTTGGTAAGGTTGGTTTTAGTGGACTGTTTGTGGTTGTCGAGTGGGGATGGTTAGATACGTGTGGGTTCGGGTAGTGACTCTTTTAGTGAATATTAGGGAAGTGTTTTGGGACGTGGTGGTGAAAGGAACGAAGTGTTTTGGACGAGGGATGAACACAGAATGCGAGGAGCAAGTTCGAGTACAAACCAAGTCACAATCAGTCGATATAAGACTCTTGGATAGAGACACAAGGGATTTATTGCTTGTGTCGACACCATGTATATTGTGGTCAACTAGACAAGGTTTAGATTGATGTTTGTTGACTACAATGCTCAATACTAAACAAGTGAGGATGACCGGAACCTTAGAAAGTAACGAGATAAACGATCCTCCCGGAGGACCAACTAAGAATTACAACCCCGGGTTGAAATACTTAGCAAAGTGAGTAAAAACTCAAGTTTTATATATCAACAACAACTGAATATTACAATGTCCTAAAGGAAATATTTATAGTAGCAAAAAGGACCATTCTAGAAGGCAAACTAAAGGACACAAACTACTTGGATTTTCGGCCAAGTGTGGACAAGTGTGAAAGTGTTCGGCCTTGCTTTAGGAGGAAGGTGCTTCTCGGATTCAATTACTCAAATGGGAAATGGTTTGGTTTTACTTGGGGGACAAGGTTGAACTCAATCTCTTTCACAAACCTTTTTGGTTCCCATGTAGAAGAATGCATGAACATGGTTCTTCAAAAATCTCATCTTCTTGGAATGTGTTTGAAAGCCTCCATTCCTTGCATATTTGTTTTGGGTGAGTTATTGCGGCCAACTCTTCTCCTCCCCTAGGTCGACCTTGATGTATTCTAGGTAGCCAAATCCATGAACTAGTTGGTTCATGAATTTTATTCTTGGAAGCCTCATCTTCTAGACCATTCTTGTCTATGCCACCTTGTCACTCTCGGCCTTGCATCTTGTTGTAATAACTCTCGGCCTTGTCGCCCTCTTTCCTATTACATAGCTTATTAATTGTGTCCTAATTGGATATAGGAGTTATTTACATGTTACACCATGTCCTAACGAGAACTACAAGCTAAGCTAGGAAATAAAGACAAGCTAAAAAAATATGGTGTCGGCCAAGATCAACAAGAAGGCCGAAAAATAAATGGCTTCTTCTCAAATCTTCAAGTCCAATCTTCAACCTCGCTCCATATTCCATGCCATTTTAATAATATTGTCATTGGATGATAAACCATATTTGGAACTCCGAGCATATCACCTTGAGGATCAAATTGGAATTTTAAGCTCACAGAGATTTTTACATCATACTCCCCTTCTTCAAAGGAATTCGTCCTTGAATTCTCATTGTTTAAATACATTGAGAAGTCTCCAACACGAAACGTTAAACTTTCATATCCGTCCGGAAGTTCTTCCTTGTAGAAGGGATCTACATACAAGCAAAAGGACTTTGGTTCTAAATGATGTCCGCATGGGACCAAGGACACCATAATATACAATGCCTCGACATAAGTAGAATTATGGAGTTGTATATCACCCAAATTTTCACTAGAGAAAGGAATGGGTTCTTTGTCTTCAATTAATACGGTACCAACATTTATTCCACTAGCCTCACATTCCATTTCCAATGGCTTCTCACGGTTTGGGAGAGCTAGAACCTATACTTCACATAACCTTCCCTTAGAGGTTTCCAAAGCTTCTTCTGCTCTTTGGAACCATTTAAACTCATCCTTTCTCATTAGTTCCCTGATAGGGGCAGCAAGGGCACAACAATCCCGAATGAAAGTAACCAGACCATGGAAACTTGTTACCTTACTTATATTCGTAGGCTTGGGCCAATTCCGGATGGCTTCCACCTTGAATAGATCCATATTAATACCCTCGTACGTTACTATGTATCATAAGGATGAGATACTAGTAATCATAAGAGCATACTTCTCTAACTTGCCACACAACCTTACATCTTCCTTCAAATACAAGTCCGCAATATGTGTTGCCTCATCGTCTTGTGACAAGCATTGAAGTGAGCCCGCTTCGCGAATCTATCCACAACTACCATGATAGATTTTTTGTCCCATTGTATTCTTGGTACGCCGAGGATGAATTCCAAGCTCATATCTTCCAATGATCGCTCCAGAGCCGGTAAAATAGTATATAATTCTTTGTGGAAGGATCTTTTATCCCTTTGACAAGTGTAATGCTTTCTTACTACTCCATTTACATCTTCAAACTCGTGATCTCATTCATGGCACTCCTTTAGCATTTCAAGTCCCACCAATTTTTGTTTAAGCACGGTCAACCGTATGTGACTTCGGAAAAATGTATATGTCATGATGTCGGGCTTGCCATCCTTGCACCTTGTGGAAAATATAAAAGTTTGCAAGTATGTCATCCACCTATCATGATTTGTATTCGATTTTCCTGGCCCATATAAATACTTCCAAGATTCATGATCCGAACATGAGACATACGGTTTCGGTCTCATGAATAATCTTGGAGCATTCCACATGTAACATCTCGTACATTCGGGTCATGGTTTGAATCGCTAGGAATATGTAAATAGACCCGATCTTTGGGGAATTTATGTCATATTCACTTATGCCAATAAAGAGCTCATTGTATAAAAGGATAAAACTCCGAAATAATTGTTGAACTCAACAAGTGAGATGACGAGGATTGAAAATAATAGTTGGTGTTTGGAAAAAAATAGGCTATGAACTAGTGTTATATCGCATGATTATGACATTGAGTATATGGAGGTTTGATAAATCATCAAGATTTAAGTGAATTTGAATCAGGAAATTAATTATGTGCGTAATTGGGTGTATGTTGAAATAATTGAAGACAATGGGAATTAATTAGTAGAGTATTATTAACTAAGTCATCATAAAATGGGAAAGTAAGGGATTAATTATGTTCTTAATAGGTATTAGGTGGATAATTGCCATTTTGGTGGGATACACGTGGGATCAAGGGAAATAATTAGCGAATGACTATGCATTGACTAGGTGGGTAGGTGGCTTCTTTGTGCAAGATAATTTTATAAGGTGGGACCCCCGGTCCACTAAGAGGAAGTTAACCTCATATCTAAGTAAAGTGATATATGTCTTGGAAAGGGAAGGGTGGACATTAGCAGACGGTACAAGTTGCAAATTGGGTGTTTCCAAATCGGAGGGAAATGAACGTGACTTCTATTTTTGGGCAGCAGCAGCAAAGAATGATCAGCAATGTGATGGTATGATAGCAGCAACATGGTGTCATTGAAATTGGGCTTTGAAGTTTAGGTGACAGAAGAATAGTCTTGGCATATAAAGTTAAACCGTTGAATAAGTTGAGTACGCGGCTTATTGTGTCGGAAGAACAGCAAAAGGTATGTTAAGGCAAATTATTTCCTTCTTTTGGCATGTTCCATGCAATGAAACATAACCGTGATATTGTTCCATAAATTATTCTACTCCTAGTAGTTAAGAATATTCATGTTATTGATTCCTATGTTAAAAGCATGTCTAAATATGTTCCTAACTCCCTATTGAGGCATATGGAAAATTTGTTGATATTCACAGTGTTAGCCGAAGGTACAAGGATATTATGTCACTCAGGATATTTTATTGTTATTCATGCATTTTTATTTGTATTATATTCATATATTACCCTGGACCCATTTGTGCTATGCACACTACTATATAGTAAATATTATATATATGTAGGGGATATGGGTAAATGGAAGGCTTTATATACGCACACTACCTACAGCTGGTACAGACTATCACGAAAGAGCCCAAAGAGGCCAATATTGATGCCATTGTGTAGACAATATGATAATGAAATGATGCCCACAAAGGTTGTTATGGACAGGAAGATGCCCTTGTGTGGCCAATATTTATATGTATACCGCATTTGCATTCTGCATAACATTTAGGCATATGTATTAGGGCCCTCAGAGGCATTTTTCTTTGGTCGGCCCGTTTCGTCGATTGTTTCTTTGTTGTCAACTGTTTCTATCAGCTATCTTTGTCGACTATTTTTGTTTCAGGTTGTTATGTATCTCTGTTATGTTATTTCTCATGCCTGACATACTTAGTACATCAGTTGTACTGACATCGCTTTTGTCGTGGGACGCTGTATTTCATGCCCGCGGGTTTATTTAAAGAGGGTGACGGTTCGCGCTAGTAGGTTGCTGGTTCAGCTGATGTTGGAGCACTCTATTGGTTCCAGAGTTGCAGTCTAGTCTCGATATGATATTTTTCATCTGCATATAGGTATGGCGGGATCCTATCCCATCCTTGTGTTGTCATGTACTATTTAGAGGCTTGTAGACAATTGTCATGTGTGTAGTAGTCATGTACGGCCTCGTCGGCCTTGGCGTGTATATATATATACAAGTTAGGTTTCTGGTATACGGGTTCTATATTTATATATGTCAGTAGAGTACTGAGGGACGGCTCTTGTGGCCGTGGATAATTATGGATGGATGTAAATGTATGGCTAGTGGTACCCGGCGGGTAGGGTCTGGGTGCCCGTCGCGGCCCTCCGGTTTGGGTCATGACACCACAATTTGAACGGCATCATGCGCCATTCGTCCAAATCATACTTGGATTCAAAAATCATCTTCCATTCAACTCCTTTTTGGATTCCCCCTAAACGGCCTCCTCTCCTTGAATCTATCTTGGAGAACCACTTGACTCTCCTCGATTCATCAAAGAAATCTTTCAATAACGGCATATGAAGCTTGCACTCCATGATGATGTTGTCGGCCTTTTGGATGTTAACACACGAGTGCCAAGTTTCATCTTCTTTCGGCACCAATAAGTCGGACATTATACACATACTAGACTTTTCTTGGAAAAAGTCCTCGTCTAGTGGTTCTTGCCATTGTTGTTGAACTTCCTTAGCCCTTACCGGATTATTATCATAAGATTGAAGGTTGGGTAATGAACCTCTCAGAAATAAACCAAGAGTAGTTTCAATATTGTCCATCGGTGGTGATCCGGTTGCAAGTTCATCCGCACATGCATCCCTCAAGAGTTCCTTAGGGCCGGCATTTCCAACCATGTCCTCCACGAGGCCTTCCTTGCATACCATTTAGTCTATAAGACCCCCCCCCTTCTTGGGTTCTTCTTCCATCCTTTGAGTATCATGTGAGAGAGCCTCGGTCTTGCACAACTCGACACTTCGGATTTTTATTTCTTTCACCTTACTCGGTGACAATGGCACCAATCGAATTTTGTTGTCATCCTTCCAAAAGAATAGGTATTCTTTTCTTTATCATGTTGCACCTTCCGATCAAGTTTCCAAGGTTGTCCAAGCAAAATATGACATGCAACCATAGGGAGGACGTCACACCATATGTTATCTTCATACTTCCCAATTCGAAAGCTAACAAGAGTTTGTTTTACTACTCTTAGCCATTCGTGTTGGTTTAGCCATTTGAGATCATATGGATTCAGATGATTGCGGGTGGGTAATTTTAACTTGTCCACCATTTTCACAGAGGCCAAGTTGACACCACTTCTTCCATCAATAATCACATTGCACACTTTGTCATTTACTTTGCAACGCGTGTGAAATAGTTGCTCCTTTTGTGTCTCCTCATGTTCTTCAAATTGAATACTCAACACATGTCGGGGTACTAACTTTTCACGCTCTTTTGCAAGAGTAACATATTCTTCCAAGAACTCCTCAATTACGGATTTCTTCATAAAAAAGGAATCCCCACATTCTTGACGATACAATGGATTATCAAATGAGGTATTGTCCTCTTCTTCAACAGTGTACAATGGATTAGTAAACAAGGTACTTCCTTTCCCATGCCTTGGGCTGCTTTGTACAATCCTGGATTTGGCATTGATACTCATGGTATGCGCCGCAAACTCTTTTCTCATTAGTTGCATTTGTTCCGCAACTAGTGCACTTACAATCCTCCGAAGTTCCTTTTTGTTTATGTGAGCCATATCGTTAATATATGAGACGGGAACACCTGGCTCTGATACCAATATAATGTATGTAAAGGGGGGTAAGTGAGGGTAAGAGGGTAGGGTATTGGTAGTATTTGGGTCGATCCAAAATTGGGACAAAAAGTTAGGTTCTTGGGTAGGGTGTTACTGTCGGGCAGTAGGGTGTTCGGTGGCTGTTTCGGGTAGTTATATGGGGAATTGAGTCAAGGCATTTTATGGGGCTGTTTTAGGTGTGTTGAGGGTCAGGATGATGTTTGGGACTTGGTGGTTTAGTGGTGGCGAGGCCGAGGAAATGAACTGAAATAATAAGGTCTCAGTAGGGTTAGTTTTAGTGGACTATTTGTGGTTGTCGGGTGGGGACGATTGGATACGTGTGGGTTCTAATAGTGACTCTTGTAGTGAAGATTAGGGAAGTATTTTGAGATGTTGTGGTGAAAGAAAAAAAGTGGTTTGGATGATGGATGAACACGGAATGCGTGGAGCAAGTCCGAGTACAAACCAAGTCACAATCGGTCGATATAAGGCTCTTGGTTAGAGACACAAGGGATTTATTGGTCGTGTCGACACCAAGTATATTGTGTTCAATTACACAAGTATTAGATTAAGGTTTTATGACCACATTGCTCAATACTAACCAAGTGAGGATGACCGGAACCTTAGAAAGTAATAAGATAAACAATCCTCCCAGAGGTCCAACTAAGAATTACAACCACGGGTTGAAACACTTAGCAAAGTGAGTAAAAACTCATGTTTTATATATCAACAACAACTGAATATTACAATGTCCTAAAGGAAATATTTATAGTAGCAAAAAGGACCATTCTAGAAGGCAAACTAAAGGACACAAACTACTTGGATTTTCGGCCAAGTGTGGACAAGTGTGAAAGTGTTCGGCCTTGCTTTAGGAGGAAGGTGCTTCTCGGATTCAATTACTCAAATGGGAAATGGTTTGGTTTTACATGGGGACAAGGTTGAACTCAATCTCTTTCACAAACCTTTGTGGTTCCCATGTAGAAGAATGCATGAACTTGGTTCTTCGAAAATCTCACAGAAGATACATAAATTGAGATAAATATCAAGTTAACACTCAAATATTCCTATTCTAAGCAGTTGAATAATCATATAAGTCACCTTCTCCACGCAAGATTCACTAACTCAATCAAGTCACTTAAACCACTAAGAGTTTGATAATCAATTAAGTCACCTCATTAGTACAATTCCATAAACCGAATCCGAGTATTTAGGAATCAATTCACAAGGTCCTTTATCAAGAAATCATCCAAGTTCCATTAAAGAATCCAAACACTTACAATTAGATAGGTAACCAATGTGATAATGTATGTATGCAAATACAATGCCAGATACCTTTCATTTCCAGTATACATGCATTCAAATTCTATGAATTGCACACCCATGGGGGACCCGCGGCGTCCATATACTCATTCGGAATTTCGCAACGGATCTCATCCCTTAGCTGTAATATCAATTTTAATCATTTCCATTATCTCAGTGTTTCTAACCATCTCAAAGAACAACATACCTTTCCTAGTCTCATCACACCTACAACATTTTCAAACCACTCTCATTTCAATATCATTGGAACCATGAGTGTATGAATGCAAATGATAATACAAGGCAAGTAATCAGGATGTATGAGATTCAATAAGTACAAAAGATGAATATCATATGATTTCAGAATGTCATTAACACATAATCAATGTAAATCAAATTAATATATCAAAAGCAATGTGATGAATAAACATAGCAATAGAAATTATGGTGACGAGTCTACAAAATGGCGACAAGCCCAATCAACAATAGTCGAAATCTGCTTAAGTTTGATTCCCCAAATCACCCATCATCATAGTTCAACACTGGTACCCACCCATGCATTTATCACAACCGCTACGGTGGGACCTCGAAACACGCCCAATACCCCTTAATATTTATAACTAATACGCACTTCTATCAAGAAGGAGCGATGAACGGTCAACCCTCTACACACGTCTTTCCCTTGCAGAGCGCCTCATAGTAATCGTAGTCAAACATACATAGACGCTACGTTAATAATTAAGTTAAAACACATACAAGGACTTAGTCTTTAAACAAACAAAAAGACAAAAAAAAACCAACCCCGAGCTCACGGTGCCAAAATCTAAACTTTATTATTCACAAAACATAATGACATACTAAATAATCATATCCTTAAGTTAATTTGAAATCTAATCCCAGTTGGATCTTCAATTGTATGATTAGGTAAAATTATCAATTTCAAACCCTAGAATTTTCTCCCAAATAGAAAAGGGTTTCTAATATCAAATTGACCACTACAACATCATTATCCAACATTATACAATAATAATTCATGGTATCATGCTCATTTAATTCATAATCCACCCTCAAATCAAGAATTTAACCCTCTTATTCTATCATGAAGAACTTACAACATTTCTTCACCAAATAAAGTCTAGATTAGGATTTAAAAGGTAAGAATGATAAAAAGAGGGTGAAAATATAGCTCCAAGATGAACCCAAAAGCAATCCTCAAGAATTTCTCCCCTAGACTAGCTCTGATCCCGAGATAAAGGTTTTTGACTTATGAAAAGTGTCACAAATTCCTTCAGTCATAAATATTCCTTACAAAACAAAACCCAAACATTCTACGTCAGATTTACCCAATCTACGAAATGTAGACTACTCCAACGAAATACCGAGACCCGTTTATGAAAATTCCACTGTTAGAGAAAAGATAGAGGACCAGGAACCTACTAGTCTGACTTTTTCCTTGATTACAGAAAACATAATAAATGAAATTGGTGTTTTAGAAAAAGATTTCAAAGTAGACAGAAAATTCCTACAAAATTATTTTTATGAAAAATACTACCTAGAAAAATGAATTTGGTTCTTCAAAACCTTTTCAAAAACTAGGACGCAAATACAGGAAAAATTCTACGAGTTTGTTAATGAACATAGGATACACATCCTTTTCTTTGACTGGTTCGATTATTATTCCTCCCAAAATTCCATTGATTATCCCTTTTCTAGTACGGTAAATCCCGTTACAACTAGGAACAAATTATCGGAGTGGGAAACCCTAGCTGATTCTAGGAAAATCCAGTCCAACCACCCTCCTTTACAAGGTATCAAGCTTAATATTCATGCTGCCCTGTAGACGCATTCCTGTTAAGAATCCAACAGAGGATGAAAAAAAAAATACCAAGAATATCCTCGCACAAAACAATTTCACCAATATCAGTTTGAACACCCTAGGAAAGCAACTCGATAGGGTAGAAAAATACATAAAAATCAACCATTTAGTCACCGTAGATTCCACATGTACGACTAAGGATATGAAATTGAAAAGCCAAAGCCCTGTCTTTAAACCCTTTCAGGTGTCCAAAGATGGCGTCAAGAATATCCAGCAAAATAAGTCTGAATTTATTCAGGCTATCCAGGATCAATTGAGTAGAATTGGGACATCCAACAGTTCTAACACAGAACACGTTGTTCCGGATACTCCACAATCTTACAATAAAATCACTGCTCTAACACATGACTCCGACGACAGTGATACTCCAAAACAAAAAAACCTTTTGTTAACCATTTGGATTGGCAACGACCAATACAACAGGTACAACAACATCAATTATAAATTATTCCTGCCCCAGATCTGGGAATAGTCAAACCCTAGCTCAATCACGTTTCAATGCCTCTTCCATTTAAAATTGGAACATAGATGGGATGACCGAATACAATATTCTCAACTTTCTTCAACAAATGACCATGGCTGCAAATGCCTACAAAACCCAGAATGGCACGCAAGATAAGACCATTACAGAACTGCTCATCGCAGGATTCTCTGGTCAATTGAAAGTTTGGTGGGATAATTATCTCGTTGATCAACAAAAAGTTCATCTCTTTTGATTCCAATAATAGGAATTTAAAATTTCCTTTTCTAACAAAACCAAAAGCTAGAGACCTCAGTCTGATTAAAACTTATTCTTGTCATCTAGGCGAATTAAGGAATAGTTTTTTAGATCAAAATTTTGGGTCCCTTAGAAACCATGATACATGTTCCATCAAATTAATTGATTCCTTTGCATACAAAAAAAATTTGAAGCATAATTTACAGTATCAAAAACATTTTCAAAACATTGCATTAAAAAATATTTTCTGCAAATTGATTCCTGACATTTTTCTTTAAAATCTTTTAACCGCAATGTGTGGAGCCTTGCTCCAAAAGATAAAAAAAGAGATACCACCACCAATAAATACACTTGTTGTTGCACCACAACAACAAACAAATTCCATGGCCCCCAAAAAACCCACAAAAGAAGAAAAGGAAAAATTCCGTGCCAAATCCCCCACAAAAAAACCCCTGGCGTGGTACGATGCGGTGATGAAGGAAGAAAACAAAAATGCCGCAGCATCTGTGCATAAAAATATCAGCACAGGAGATAACTGCCGAAAATCTTCTACAACTCCTGGTGAAATCACCAGAATTACAACAGGCATTGATACAACTTCAAAACCCCAAACAAGAAGTTGCTCAAAGCCCAGGAGAGGAAAAAACCTCTCAAAATTTTATAAAAATCGAGAAAGGAGAATCTTCAAAAACCCTTTCTCAAAAACAATTTTCAAAACTCCAACTTGAGAGAGAGGAGTCTTCAAAAACCCTTTTTCAAAAACAATTTTCAAAAAATCAACTTGTGGTACCACAAGTCCCCAAAAAAACTGCTCCTAAATTCTTCATAAGACCGTTATTTCAAAATATTGTCACTCTTGAAAAAGGATTTTTTAATGAAGACCCTTTTTTAGCACTACTAAATTATTTTGGACAAAAATAATTTTATAAATCATGGGATACTTTAAAAACCCCATATTTTTATCAAACTATCCTTGAAATATCAGGATCAGCGACAATTAAAATTAATTTTCATAAGGAAAACCCAGATCCCTCTTATTCAATTTGCAAAATACTCAGCGTAATTGCTCCTATTAATTGGGGGAATTATCTATCTCAACTGCTAAATTTTCCAGATACCCACAAAAATGAACCATTTTTTGATATTCCTTTTAATTACCGGGATTACCAACAAGTTTGGTTCAGTTTTCATTCAAAATACCAAACAAAGCCACACTTGGCTTTTCCATTTTGATACCTCATGAAATCCATCACAATTTCCAACATGGTGGAATTCATGGTGGGAGCAATTATGATCCACCCTAGAAATACTAAAACCAGAAGTCACTAAATCTTTCAGCCTCTTCAAATCCCAGTTTAAACCCTCTTAGAAAGAAAAAAGATTTATGCCCCTACACCTTTTTCACACAAAATTCCACTTACCATGAGTATTTACATGGTTCGTAGATTATTCGGACAATAAAATTCTAAAAATCCGAAGAAGATTCAAAATCCGATGGTGGGACAACTTTAAAATTCCAAATAGTCTCGCACCACAAAAAGTCCAGGAATGGTTAGATACCCAAAACCCCATTCCGTTACAGGCGCCTCCACAAACACCACCAGCACCACTACAAACACCAGAGCACACCCAGTTCCTTTCAAGGAAATCCAAGATGGTCTCAATGCTTGCAGCAACCAAAAATCTAGAAGAAATGCAAGCGATAATTCAGAAATTTGCACCGTCTTCATCAAAACAAGGCTCTTCATCAGAAGAAGAAGAACTAGAGATTGATATTGAAGACAGTCCAGTTTTTGGCAACAATCAATTTTGAACAAAGTTGCGAAAAGACTTCAAAATACGTGGAGTAGAGTTTAGTCAAAATTCTGAGAAAAAAAAGCTACTTTCAAAAAAGCAAAGATTCCAACAATAATTCAAGAAAATGCCAAAAGGATGATTAGTTATTCTCCACTTAGACGAATAGTTATTCTCCACCTATATGAATAGCTAAATTCCTTTTTAATTATGAAAATGCCATGTAAAACTCCTATAAAAGGAGACTCCATCTCCCTTAGTTAGACAAGTCTTTTTCTTTCACATTTTCTCTTTCTAAACTTCATACTTAGAGAGAAGTGAGAGCTCTTACTAAATTCCCCTTTAGGATTGATTAAAATTCCTAATATTCCCTCAAATACCCATATGATTCAGTTCATATGACCCATATCATATGACTTATATCATATGATCAGAAATACCTTAGATATCCACAAGGTATATCTCCTTGATAAAATACTTTGTAAATTCCCAATTTCTTAATACTTTAAATGAATATGATTATGGACGGTACTACCTCCTAATCTTTAAAATACTTCATGCTTTTAAATTCTTTAAATTCGTGCATTAAATTCTTAGCCGGTTCAACCGCCTATTTGATTTAAATTCCTACAGAACCTTTGATTTATGGTTTACATAACTGGAACCTTAAATTGTAAATTAATCTTTATTTACTTTCTACATATTTCAATTATCTTGTAATTTTTCAATACCTTATATCCCGATTCCTTCCGTATCTGTTATCCCCTTTAGATCCTCGGCCTAAGTTTGGTATCAAAGCCATAAAGGGTAGAGATAGAGAGAATAATATCCAGACCAGATGAGATTCCATTTTAGAGGTTCGAGTTCTTCCGAGGTTTTGTGCTTAGGATAGTCCGGGGTCGTTAAGTCCTCAACGAACGCAGGCAGTTATACCCAAGGAAAGGCCTTTGATTGTAGGAAGGGTCCGGGTTCTCTGTGGGAGTTCCATAGCATGGATCCGTTTCTCAACAGATCTACTTCTAGTGATTTTCCTTCATCTTCTTCCATGGATTCAAAGAAGATAATAAACACCGAATAAATCTTGATACAAGATTTTAAAAAATCTATTGATAATTGGGAAATACCGAGAGTAAATCGAGATCAGATTTAAAAAAAACCAAATAACAGTTATTCAAAACCGATTTCACAATCAAAACAGAGGAAAGAGATATCCAATTATCTCAACCTTTTGAAACAATCCAATTACTTTCTCAAAGTTCTCTGAAGAGACACAGAGAAAGAAATTACAAATACATCCATATTGGATTAGTCCAAGTAGGGATAAAACCTCTCACGAAGGAAGGATTAAGCACCTAAATCCTTTCTATCTTACGTGATGCCAGATTCAAAAATTTCAAAGATTCCCCATTGAGTTCTGTTGAGTCTAGTCCCTGCACAGGACCAATTTCTTTTGACTGTTACCCAAATTTCTCAGTTTCTTTAAATGAAAAAAATATCCAAAAATCCCTTGTCTTACAAATCAAGACCCACAATTACCAAATGCTTGAAGGATCGATTCATGTAGGTATAATTTATAGTATCCATTACAAAGCTATGACTTCAGCTTTTGCTACAAAAGTCAGATACCATAGTAAGAAAGGCGAAACCCTTATTTTACAAATAAATATTTCTAGATCTAACACCGTTATACCGAGACCTATTAGATGGAAGGATATTACCCTACCAGACGAATGGATCTTAGAAGGTGTTGCTAAACCTGAACCTCTAGAGACTTCCCAACCAAATACCCGTCTCAGAGAAATAACCCAATACCAGGATGGTAGAGTCAGTTTATCGTTCCATAGAAAATCTACGAGTAGTAGATATGATGATTCCAGTTCCGTAGAAACTCTTGACTTAGGAAGAGTCTCACAAATTTCTTCAGTCATAAATACATCTTATGAAATAAAACCCAGACATTCTATGTCAGATTTACCCAATTTACGAAACGTAGACTACTCCAACGAAATACAGAGACCCGTTTATGAAAATTCCACTGTTAGAGAAAAGTTAGAGGACAAGGAACCTACTAGTCTGACTTTCCTCGATTACAGAAAACAAATTAAACGAAATTGGTGTTTTAGAAAAAGATTTCAAAGTAGACAAAAAATTCCTACAAAATTATTTTTATGAAAAATACAACCTAGAAAAACGAATTTGGTTTTTCAAAACTTTTTCAAAAACGAAGACGCAAATACAGGAAAAATTCTACGAGTTTGTTAATGAACATACGATAAACATCCTTTTCTTTAACTGGTTCGATTATTATTCCTCCGAAAATTCCATTAATTATCCCTTTTCCAGTACGGTAAATCCTGTTATGACCATGAACAAATCACCGGAGTGGAAAACCCTAGCTGACTCTAGGAAGATCCAGTCCAACCACCCTCCTACACAAGGTATCAAGCTTAATATTCATGGCTGCCCTGTAGACACGATTCCTCTTAAGAATCCAGCATAGGATGAAAAAACAAATACCAAGAATATCCTCGCACATTATAATTTCACCAATATCAATTTAAACACCGTAGGAAAACAACTAGATAGGGTAGAAAAACACCTAAAAACCAACCATTTAGTCACCGTACATTCCATAGGTACGACTAAGGATATGAAATTGAAAAGCCAAAGCCCTATCTTTAAACCCTTTCAGGTATCCAAAGATGGCGTCAAGAATATCCAGCAAAACAAGTCTAAATTTATTCAGGCTATCCAAGATCAATTGAGTAGAATTGGGACATCCAACAGTTCTAACACAGAACACGTTGTTCCGAATACTCCATAATCTTCCAATAAAATCACTGCTCTAACACATGACTCCGACGACAGTGATACTCCAAAACAAAAAACCTTTTGTTAACCATTTGGATTGGCAATAACCAATACAACAAGTACAACAATAGCAATTACTAATTATTCCTGCCCCATATCAGGGAATAGTCAAACCCCTAGCTTAATCCCATTTCAATGCCTCTTCCATTTAAAATTTGAACATAGATGGGATGACCGAATACAATATTCTCAGTTTTCTTCAATAAATGACCATGGCTGCAAATGCCTACAAAACCCCGAATGGCACGCAAGACAAGACCATTACAGAACTGCTCATCGCAGGATTCTCTAGTCAATTGAAAGGTTGGTGGGATAATTATCTCGTTGATCAACAAAAAGAAAATATCCTCAATTCCATCAAAACTGATGAAGAAGGAATACCAATTCTTGATGAACAAGGTGAACCCCTACAAGATGCCGTAGCAACCTTGATTCTCACAATCTCTTTAAATTACATAGGAGATTCTACACATTTGAAAGACAAAAATTTCGAATTACTTTCCAACCTCAAATGCAAGAAACTCAGTGATTTCCAATGGTACAAAAATACCTTCTTAACCAGAGTTATGCTGAGGGAAGACTCCAACCAGCCATTTTGGAAAGAGAAATTCTTGGCCGGACTACCAACCCTTTTAGGAGAAAAGGTTAGGAACAAAATCAAAGGAAATTATGGTAAACAGATTATACCCTACATTGAGTTTACGTACGGCCAACTTGTCAGTATAACTCAACAGGAAGGTCTAAAGATCTGTCAAGACCTGAAATTACAAATACACCTCAAACTGGAGCTAAAGAGAACTAAGTGCGAACTTGGAACCTTCTGCAAATAATTTGATATGAATTTTTCAAAACCCTCTTCTAGTTGTTCAGGAAACTGTAGCAAGTCTCATAAATCCCTTAAGAGTACTTCAAGAGGTTACAAAAAGAGAGATTTCAGCAAAACCAACGAAGAGTATTACAAAAACCCCTACAAAAATACTCATCACTCCATAAAACCAAATACCAAAAAAGTTGATTCCAAATACAAGGACATTACATGTTACAAATGTCACAAAAAAGGTCATACATCGAAATACTGCAAAATAAATAAAAAATTACAAGAATTGAAGCTCGACAATGACGTCACCCAAAAAATCTCCAATCTTCTCATTGATTCCTCCGATTCAAATGTCGAGTCAGAAATTGAATACTTTTCTCTGTCTTCTGAAGACAACAAAGCCCTTCAAATAGATGAATTGCTTACAACCAGTTCTTCTAAATATTCTGATAAGGGTAAGGGAAAACTTGTTTGTATTCTAACGAAGGATCAAGAATTCATGTTAGATATGGTTCAACACATAGATGTCGAACACCAAAAGGATTATTTGAATAAACTCCTCAAATCTTTTACTGACGAGAAAAAAGATTTCAAAAATTCAATTTTGCCAAACACCTCAAAAAATACCTACGATTTGACAAAAATCCCGGAAAGGGGTAAAAGGATGAAAGAATCCAAAGAAACACCAGTTCTAAAAATCCAGAGGAAGGTGGAACAAATCAAAGTAGAGATCAAGGCTCTACGAGAAAAACAAGAACAATACTCTCTTCTACTAAAAACAGTCCTTTCAAAAACCCAAGATAATTCTGAATCCAGTTCTAAGTCTGACATCTCCGACTCTGAAAACCCAGAAGAACCTCCTACAACCCTTTTCTGGAAGAGGTCCCACAGGAATTCCTTATTTTCTTAAGACAGATCACGTCCAAGAAATACTTTGTTCAGATAACCCTTAAATTCTCAAGAATTTTAGAATTACTACTATTTCTCTTTTTGACACTGTTGCTGACCTGAATTGCATAAAAACATGTCTAATTCCTAATAGTTTTCATGAAAATACACAAGAAACTCTAGCGGCGGCTAATAACACAAAGCTAGAAATCAATTCCCAAACTATTGCATCCGTTATTATTAATGGAGTTTCTATAGCGACATCGTTTGTCTTAGTAAAAGACATTCACAACTCTGTTATCTTAGGAACACCATTTATAAATCTTATAACCCCATATAAGGTAGATAGTGATTTCAACACTTTTGATTCCAATAATAGGAATTTAAAGTTCCCTTTTCTAACAAAACCAAAAGCTAGAGACCTCAACCTGATTAAAACTTATTTTTGTCATCTAGGCGAATTAAGGAATAGTTTTTAGATCAGAATTCTAAGTCCCTTAGAAATCATGATACATGTTCCATTAAATTAATTGATTCCTTTGCATACAAAAAAATTTTAAAGCATAATTCACAATATCAAAAACATTTTCAAAACATTCCATTAAAAATATTTTCTACAAATTGATTCCTGACATTTTTCTTTAAAATCTTTTAACTAGTGGTTTACTCAAAAACATGAGAATAGACCAACAGATTTCTGATACTGGCTACAACGCAGAAATGTCCTATCACTTGCTCCAAAACAGAAAAGAAGAGATACCTCCACCAATAAATACACCTGTTGTTGCACCACAACAACAAACAAATTCCATGGCCCCCAAAAAACCCACAAAAGAAGAAAAGGAAAAATTCCGTGCCAAATCCCCCACAAAAAAACCCCTGGCGTGGTACGATGCAGTGATGAAGGAAGAAAACGAAAATGCTGCAGCATCTGTGCAAAAAATACCATCACAGGAGATAACTGCCGAATATCTTCTACAACTCCTAGCGAAATCCCCAGAATTACAACAAGCATTAATACAACATCAAAATCCCAAACAAGAAGTTGCTCAAAGCTCAGGAGAGGAAAAAACCTCTCAAAATTTGATAATAATCGAGAAAGGAGAATCTTCAAAAATCCTTTCTCAAAAACAATTTTCAAAACTCCAACATGAGAAAGAGGAGTCTTCAAAAACCCTTTCTCAAAAACAATTTTCAAAAAATCAACTTGTGGTACCACAAGTCCCCAAAAAACCTGCTTCTAAATTCTTTATAAAACCATTTTTTCAAAATATTGTCACTCTTGAAAAAGGATTTTTTAATGAAGACCCTTTTTTAGCACTACAAAATTATTTTGGACAAAAATGGTTTTATAAATCATGCGATACTTTAAAAACCCCATATTTTTATGAAGCTATCCTTGAAATATCAGGATCAACGACAATTAAAATTAATTTTCATAAAGATAACCCAGATCCCTCTTATTCAAATTGCAAAATAATCAGCGTAATTGCTCTTATTGATTGGGGGAATGATCTGTCTCAACTCCTAAATTTTCAAGATACCCACAAAAATGAACCATTTTTTGATATTTCTTTTAATTAGTGGGATTACCAACAAGCTTGGTTCAATTCTTTTTTCATTCAAAATACCAAACAAAGCCACACTTGGTTATTCCATTTTGATACCTCATGTAATCCATCACAATTTCCAACATGGTGGAATTCATGATAGGAGCAATTCGGATCCACCCTAGAAATACAAAACCTAGAAGTCACTAAATCTTTCAGCCTCTTCAAATCCCAATTTAAACCCTCTTAGGAAGAAAAAATATTTGTGCCCCTACACCTTTTTCACACAAAATTCCACTTACCATGGGTATTTACATGGTTCGTAGATTATTCGGACAATAAAATTCCGAAAATCCGAAGAAGATTCAAAATCCGATGGTGGGACAACTTTAAAATTCCAAAAAGTCTCGCACCACAAAAAGTCCAGGAATGGTTAGATACCCAAAAACCCATTCCGTTACAGGCGCCTTCACAAACACCACCGGCACCACTACAAACACCGGAGCACATCTAGTTCCTCTCAAGGAAATCCCATATGGCCTCAATGCTTGCAGCGGCAAAAAATCCAAAAGAAATGCAAGCCATAATTCTGAAATTTGCACCGTCTTCATCAAAACAAGGATCTTTATCAGAAGAATAAGAACCAGAGATTGATATTGAAGACAGTCCAGTTTTTGGCAACAGTGGATTCTGTAGAAAGTTGCCAAAAGAATTCCAAATACCCGGATTAGAGTTCAGACAAAATTTCAACAAAAGAAAGTACTCGAAAAAGCTACTTTAAAAAAGCAAAAAGCAAAAGCAAAAGCAAAGATTCCAGCAATAATTCAAGAAAATGCCAAAAGGATGAATAGTCATTCTCCACTCGGATGAATAGTTATTCTCCACTTAGATGAATAGTTAGATTCATTTTTAATTACGAAAATGCCATGTAAAACTCCTATAAAAGGAATTTAAAATCCCCTTTTCTAACAAAACCAAAAGCTAGAGACCTCAGTCTGATTAAAACTTATTCTTGTCATCTAGGCGAATTAAGGAATAGTTTTTTAGATCAAAATTTTGGGTCCCTTAGAAACCATGATACATGTTCTATCAAATTAATTGATTCCTTTGCATACAAAAAAAATTTGAAGCATAATTTATAGTATCAAAAACATTTTCAAAACATTGCATTAAAAAATATTTTTTGCAAATTGATTCCTGACATTTTTCTTTAAAATCTTTTAACCGCAATGTGTGGAGCCTTGCTCCAAAAGAGAAAAGAAGAGATACCTCCACCAATAAATACACTTGTTGTTGCACCACAACAACAAACAAATTCCATGGCCCCCAAAAAATCCACAAAAGAAGAAAAAGAAAAATTCCGTACCAAATCGCCCACAAAAAAAAAGCTCTAACGTGGTACGATGCAGTGATGAAAGAAGAAAACGAAAATGCCGCAGCATCTGTGCAAAAACCACCAGTACAGGAGATAACAGCCGAAAATCTTCTACAACTCCTGGCGAAATCCCCAGAATTACAACAGGAATTGATACAACTTCAAAACCCCAAACAAGAAATTGCTCAAAGCCCAGGAGAGGAAAAAACCTCTCAAAATTTTATAAAAATCGAGAAAGGAGAATCTTCAAAAACCCTTTGTCAAAAACAATTTTCAAAACTCCAACTTGAGAAAGAGGAGTCTTCAAAAACCCTTTCTCAAAAACAATTTTCAAAAAATCAACTTGTGGTACCACAAGTCCCCAAAAAACCTGCTCTTAAATTCTTCATAAAACCATTTTTTCAAAATATTGTCACTCTTGAAAAAGGATTTTTTAATGAAGACCCTTTTTTAGCACTACAAAATTATTTTGGATAAAAATGGTTTTATAATTCATGGGATACTTTAAAACCCCCAAATTTTTATGAAGCTATCCCTGAAATATCAGGATCAGCAACAATTAAAATTAAATTTCATAAGGATAACCCAGATCCCTCTTATTCAATCTGCAAAATACTCAGCTTAATTGCTCCTACTGATTGGGGAATTATCTATCTCAACTCCTAAATTTTCCAGATACCCACAAAAATGAACCATTTTTTGATATTCCTTTTAATTATTGGGATTACCAACAAGTTTGGTTCAATTTTCATTCAAAATACCAAACAAAGCCACACTTGGCTTTTCCATTTTGATACCTCATGTAATCCACCACAATTTCCAACATGGTGGAATTCATGGTGGGAGCAATTATGATCCACCCTAGAAATACAAAAACCAAAAGTCACTAAATCTTTCAGCCTCTTCAAATCTCAGTTTAAACCCTCTTAGGAAGCAAAAAGATTTGTGCCCCTACACCTTTTTCACACAAAATTCCACTTACCATGGGTATTTACATGGTTCGTAGATTATTCGGACAATAAAATTCCGAAAATCCGAAGAAGATTCAAAATCCGATGGTGGGACAACTTTAAAATTCCAAAAAGTCTCGCACCACAAAAAGTCCAGGAATGGTTAGATACCAAAAACCCATTCCGGTACAGGCGCCTCCACAAACACCACCAGCACCACTACAAACACCAGAGCACACCCAGTTACTTTCAAGGAAATCCAAGATGGTTTCAATGCTTGCAGCAGCCAAAAATCCAGAAGAAATGCAAGCCATAATTCTGAAATTTGCACCGTCTTCATCAAAACAAGGCTCTTCATCAGAAGAAGAAGAACCAGAGATTGATATTGAAGATAGTCCGGTTTTTGGCAACAGTGGATTCTGAACAAAGTTGCCAAAAGACTTCAAAATACCCGGAGTAGAGTTCAGTCAAAATTCTGAGAAAAGAAAGTGCTCAAAAAAGCTACTTTCAAAAAAGCAAAAAACAAAAGCAAAGATTCCAACAATAATTCAAGAAAATGCCAAAAGGATGAATAGTCATTCTCCACTTGGATGATTAGTTATTCTCCACTTAGACGAATAGTTATTCTCCACCTATATGAATAGTTAAATTCCTTATTAATTACGAAAATGCCATGTAAAACTCCTATAAAAGGAGACTCCCTCTCCCTTAGTTTGACAAGTCTTTTTCTTTCACATTTTCTCTTTCTAAACTTCATATTTAGAGAGAAGTGAGAGCTCTTACTAAATTCCCCTTTAGGTTTGATTAAAATTCCTAATATTCCCTCAAATACCCATATGATTCCGTTCATATGACCCATATCATATGACTTATATCATATGATCAGAAATACCTTAGAAATCCCCAAGGTATATCTCCTTGATAAAATACTTTGTAAATTCCCAATTTCTTAATACTTTAAATGAATATGATTATGGACGGTACTACCTCCTAATCTTTAAAATACTTCATGCTTTTAAATTCTTTAAATTCCTGCATTAAATACTTAGCCGGTTCAACCGCCTATTTGATTTAAATTCCTACAGAACCTTTGATTTATGGTTTACATAACTGGAACCTTAAATTATAAATTAATCTTTATTTACTTTCTACATATTTCAATTATCTTGTAATTTTTCAATACCTTATATCCCGATTCCTTCCGTATCTGTTATCCCCTTTAGATCCTCGGCCTAAGTTTGGTATCAAAGCCATAAATGGTAGAGATAGAGAGAATAATATCCAGACCAGATGAGATTCCATTTTTGAGGTTCGAGTTCTTCTGAGGTTTTGTGCTTAGGATAGTCCGGGGTCGTTAAGTCCTCAACGAACGCAGGCAGTTATACCCAAGGAAAGGCCTTTGATTGTAGGAAGGGTCCGGGTTCTCTGTGGGAGTTCCATAGCATGGATCCGTTTCTCAACAGATCTACTTCTAGTGATTTTCCTTCATCTTCTTCCATGGATTCAAAGAAGATAATAAACACCGAATAAGTCTTGATACAAGATTTTGAAAAATCTATTGATAATTGGGAAATAACGAGAGTAAATCGAGATCAGATTTAAAAAAAAACCAAATACCAGTTATTCAAAACCGATTTCACAATCAAAACAGAGGAAAGAGATATCCAATTATCTCAACCTTTTGAAACAATCCAATTACTTTCTCAAAGTTCTCTGAAGAGACACAGAGAAAGAAATTACAAATACATCCATATTGGATTAGTCCAAGTAGGGATAAAACCTCTCACGAAGGAAGGATTAAGCACCTCAATCCTTTCTATCTTACGTGATGCCAGATTCACAAATTTCAAAGATTCCCCATTGAGTTCTGTTGAGTCTAGTACCTGCACAGGACCAATTTCTTTTGACTGTTACCCAAATTTCTCAGTTTCTTTAAATGACAAAAATATCCAAAAATCCCTTGTCTTACAAATCAAGACCCACAATTACCAAATGCTTGAAGGATCGATTCAGGTAGCTATAATTTATAGTATCCATTACAAAGCTATGACTTCAGCTTTTGCTACAAAATTCAGATACCATAGTAAGAAAGGCGAAACCCTTATTTTACAAATAGATCTTTCTAAATCTAACACCGTTATACCGAGACCTATTAGATGGAAGGATATTACCCTACCAGACGAATGGATCTTAGAAGGTGTTGCTAAACCTGAACCTCTAGAGACTTCCCTACCAAATACCCGTCTCAGAGAAATAACCCAATACCAGGATAGTAGAGTCAGTTTATCGTTCCATAGAAAATTACGAGTAGTAGATATGATGATTCCAGTTCCGTAGAAACTCTTGACTTAGGAAGAGTCTCAGAAATTTCTTCAGTCATAAATACTCCTTACAAAATAAAACCCAGACATTCTACGTCAGATTTACCCAATCTACGAAACGTAGACTACTCCAACGAAATACAGAGACCTGTTTATGAAAATTCCACTGTTAGAGAAAAGATAGAGGACCAGGAACCTACTAGTCCGACTTTTTACTTGATTAAAGAAAACATATTAAACGATATTGGTGTTTTAGAAAAAGATTTCAAAGTAGACAAAAAATTCCTACAAAATTATTTTTATGAAAAATACAACCTAGAAAAATGAATTTGGTTTTTCAAAACCTTTTCAAAAACTAGGACGCAAATACAGGAAAAATTCTACGAGTTTGTTAATGAACATAGGATAAACATCCTTTTCTTTGATTGGTTCGATTATTATTCCTCCGAAAATTCCATTAATTATCCATTTTCCAGTACGGTAAATCTTGTTATGACCACGAACAAATCACCGGAGTGGGAAACCCTAGCTAACTCTAGGAAGATCCAGTCCAACCACCCTCCTTCACAAGGTATCAAGCTTAATATTCATGGCTGCCCTGTAGACGTGATTCCTCTTAAGAATCTAGCATAGGATGAAAAAACAAATACCAAGAATATCCTCGCACATTATAATTTCACCAATATCAGTTTGAACACCCTAGGAAAACAACTAGATAGGGTAGAAAAACACATAAAAACCAACCATTTAGACACCGTACATTCCACAGGTACGACTAAGGATATGAAATTGAAAAGCCAAAGCCCTATCTTTAAACCCTTTCAGGTATCCAAAGATGGCGTCAAGAATATCCAGCAAAACAAGTCTAAATATATTCAGGCTATCCAAGATCAATTGAGTAGAATTGGGACATCCAACAGTTCTAACACATGACTCCGACGACAGTGATACTCCAAAACAAAAAACCTTTTGTTAACCATTTGGATTGGCAATAACCAATACAACAAGTACAACAATAGCAATTACTAATTATTCCTGCCCCATATCAGGGAATAGTCAAACCCCTAGCTTAATCCCATTTCAATGCCTCTTCCATTTAAAATTTGAACATAGATGGGATGACCGAATACAATATTCTCAGCTTTCTTCAATAAATGACCATGGCTGCAAATGCCTACAAAACCCCGAATGGCACGCAAGACAAGAGCATTACAGAACTGCTCATCGCAGGATTCTCTAGTCAATTGAAAGGTTGGTGGGATAATTATCTCGTTGATCAACAAAAAGAAAATATCCTCAATTCCATCAAAACTGATGAAGAAGGAATACCAATTCTTGATGAACAAGGTGAACCCCTACAAGATGCCGTAGCAACCTTGATTCTCACAATCTCTTTAAATTTCATTGGAGATTCTTCACATTTGAAAGACAAAAATGCTGAATTACTTTCCAACCTCAAATGCAAGAAACTCAGTGATTTCCAATGGTACAAAAATACCTTCTTAACCAGAGTTATGCTCAGGGAAGATTCCAAACAGCCATTTTGGAAAGAGAAATTATTGGTCGGACTACCTACTCTTTTAGGAGAAAAGGTTAGGAACAAAATCAAAGAAAATTATGGTAAACAGATTATACCCTACATTGAGTTTACGTACGGACAACTTGTCAGTATAACTCATCAGGAAGGTCTAAAGATCTGTCAAAACCTGAAATTACAAAAACACCTCAAACTGGAGCTAAAGAGAACTAAGTGCGAACTTGGAACCTTTAGCAAATAATTTGATACGAATTTTTCAAAACCCTCTTCTAGTTGTTCAGGAAACTGTAGCAAGACTCATAAATCCCTTAAGAGTACTTCAAGAGGTTAAAAAAAGAGAGATTTCAGCAAAACCAACGAAGAGTATTACAAAAACCCCTACAAAAATACTCATCACTCCAAAAAACCAAATACCAAAAAAGCTGATTCCAAATACAAGGACATTACATATTACAAATGTCACAAAAAGGGTCATACATCGAAATACTGTAAAATGAATAAAAAATTACAAGAATTGAAGCTCGACGATGACGTCACCCAAAAAATCTCCAATCTTCTCATTGATTTCTCCGATTCAAATGTCGAGTCAGAACCTCACTACTTTTCTCTGTCTTCTGAAGACAACAAAGCCCTTCAAATAAATGAATTGCTTACAAACAGTTCTTCTGAATATTCTGATAAGGGTAAGGGAAAACTTGTTTGTATTCTAACCAAGGATCAAGAATTCATGTTAGATATGGTTCAACACATAGATGTCGAACACCAAAAGGATTATTTGAATAAACTCCTCAAATATTATACCGACGAGAAAAAAGATTTCAAAAATTCAATTTTGCCAAACACCTCCAAAAATACCTACGATTTGACAATAATCCTGAAAAAGGGTAAAAGGATGAAAGAATCCAAAGAAACACCAGTTCTAAAACTCCAGAGGAAGGTGGAACAAATCAAAGTAGAGATCAAGGCTCTACGAGAAAAACAAGAACAAGACTCTCTTCTACTAAAAACAGTCCTTTCAAAAACCCAGGATAATTCTGAATTCAGTTCTAAGTCTGACAACTCCGACTCTGAAAACCCAGAAGAACCTCCTGACAACCCTTTTCTGGAAGAGGTCCCACAGGAATTCCTTGTTGTCTTAAGACAGATCACGTCCAAGTAATACTTTGTTCAGATAACCCTTAAATTCTCAAGTAATTTTAGAATTACTACTATTTCTCTTTTTGACACTGTTGCTGACCTGAATTGCATAAAAACAGGTCCAATTCCTAATAGTTTTCATGAAAATACACAGGTATCTCTAGTGGCGACTAATAACACAAAGCTAGAAATCAATTCCCAAACTAGTGCATCCGTTATTATTAATGAAGTTTCTATAGCGACATCGTTTGTCTTAGTAAAAGACATTCACAACTCTGTTATCTTAGGAACACCATTTATAAATCTTATCACCCCGTATAAGGTAGATAGTGATTTCATCTCTTTTGATTCCAATAATAGGAATTTAAATTTCCCTTTTCTAACAAAACCAAAAGCTAGAGACCTCAACCTGATTAAAACTTATTTTTGTCATCTAGGCGAATTAAGGAATAGTTTTTTAGATCAGAATTCTGAGTCCCTTAGAAATCATGATACATGTTCCATTAAATTAATTGATTCCTTTGCATACAAAAAAAAATTTAAAGCCTAATTTACAATATCAAAAACATTTTGAAAACATTCCAATAAAAAAAAATCTACAAATTGATTCCTGACATTTTTCTTAAAAATCTTTTAACTAGTGGTTTACTCAAAAACATGAGAATAAACCAACAAATTTCTGATACTGAATACAACGCAGAAATGTCCTATCACATGCTCCAAAAGAGAAAAGAAGAGATACCTCCACCAATAAATACACCTGTTGTTGCACCACAACAACAAACAAATTCAATGGCCCCCAAAAAACCCACAAAAGAAGAAAAGGAAAAATTTTGTGCCAAATCCCCCACAAAAAAACCCCTGGTGTGGTACGATGCAGTGATTAAGAAAGAAAACGAAAATGCCGCAGCATCTGTGCAAAAAATACCAGCACATGAGATAACTGCCGAAAATCTTCTACAACTCCTGGCGAAATCACCAGAATTACAACAAGCATTGATACAACTTCAAAATCCCAAACAAGAAGTTGGTCAAAGCTCAGGAGAGGAAAAAACCTGTCAAAATTTTATAAAAATCGAGAAACGGGAATCTTCAAAAACCCTTTCTCAAAATCAATTTTCAAAAAATCAACTTGTGGTACCACAAGTCCCCAAAAAACCTGCTCCTAAATTCTTCATAAAACTGTTTTTTCAAAATATTGTCACTCTTGAAAAAGGATTTTTTAATGAAGACCCTTTTTTAGCACTACAAAATTATTTTGGACAAAAATGGTTTTATAAATCATGGGATACTTTAAAAAACCCATATTTTTATGAAGCTATCCTTGAAATATCAGGATCAACGACAATTAAAATTAATTTTCATAAAGATAACCCAGATCCCTCTTATTCAAATTGCAAAATAATCAGCGTAATTGCTCTTATTGATTGGGGGAATGATCTGTCTCAACTCCTAAATTTTCATGATACCCACAAAAATGAACCATTTTTTTATATTCCTTTTAATTACTGGGATTACCAACAAGCTTGGTTCAATTCCTTTTTCATTCAAAATACCAAACAAAGCCACACTTGGCTTTTCCATTTTGATACCTCATGTAATCCATCATAATTTCCAACATGGTGGAATTCATGATGGGAGCAATTCGGATCCACCCTAGAAATACAAAAATCAGAAGTCACTAAATCTTTTAGCCTCTTCCAATCCCAGTTTAAACCCTCTTAGGAAGAAAAAAGATTTGTGCCCCTACACCTTTTTTCACACAAAATTCCACTTACCATGGGTATTTACATGGTTCGTAGATTATTCGGACAATAAAATTCCGAAAATCCGAAGAAGATTCAAAATCCGATGGTGGGACAGCTTTAAAATTCCAAAATGTCGTGCACCACAAATAGTCCTGGAATGGTTAGATACCCAAAAACTCATTCCGTTACAGGCGCCTCCACAAACACCACCGGCACCACTACAAACACCGGAGCACACCCAGTTCCTCTCAAGGAAATCCCATATGGCCTCAATGCTTGCAGTGGCCAAAAATCCAGAAGAAATGCAAGCCATAATTCTAAAATTTGCACCGTCTTCATCAAAACAACGATCTTTATCAGAAGAAGAAGAACCAGAGATTGATATTGAAGACAGTCCAGTTTTTGGCTACAGTGGATTCTGATTAAAGTTGCCCAAAGAATTCAAAATACCCGGATTAGAGTTCAGACAAAATTTCGACAAAAGAAAGTACTCAAAAAAGCAAAAAGCAAAAGCAAAGATTCCAGCAATAATTCAAGAAAATGCCAAAAGGATGAATAGTCATTCTCCACTCAAATGAATAGTTATTGTCCACTTAGATGAATAGTTAAATTCCTTTTTAATTAAAAAAATGCCATGTAAAACTCTTATAAAAGGAGATTCCCTCTCCCTTAGTTAGACAAGTCTTTTTCTTTCACATTTTCTCTTTCTAAACTTCACATTTTCTCTTATTTCTAAACTTCAGATTTGGAATTATTTTGGAGTATCACTGTCATAGGAGTCCTGTGTTAGAGCAGTGATTTTATTCGAGGATTGAGGAGTATCCGGAACAACGTGTTCTGTGTTAGAACTGTTGGATGTCCCAATTCTACTCCATTGATCCTGGACAGCCTGAATAAATTCAGACTTGTTTTGGTGGATATTCTTGACGCCATCTTTGGACACCTGAAAGGGTTTAAAGATAGGGATTTGGATTTTCATTTTCATATCCTTAGTCGTACCTGTGGAATCTACGGTGACTAAAGGGTTGGTTTTTATGTGTTTTTCTACCCTATCGAGTTGTTTTCCTATGGTGTTCAAACTGATATTGGTGAAATTGTTTTGTGCGAGAATATTCATGGTATTTGTTTTTTTATGCTCTGCTGGATTCTTAAGAGGAATCGCGTCTACAGAGCAGCCATGAATATTAAACTTGATATCTTGTAAAGGAGGGTGGTTGGACTGGATTTTCCTAGAATCATCTACGGTTTCCCACTCCGGTGATTTGTTCCTAGTTGTAACGGGATTTACCGTACTAGAAAAGGGTTAATCAATGGAATTTTGGGAGGAATAATAATCGGACCAGTCAAAGAGAAGGATGTTTATCCTAGTTTTTGAAAAGGTTTTGAAGAACCAAATTCGTTTTTCTAGGTTGTATTTTTCATAAAAATCATGTTGTAGGAATTTTTTGTCTACTTTGAAATCTTTTTCTAAAACACCAATTTCGTTTACTATGTTTTCTGCAATCGAGGAAAAATTCGGACTAGTAGGTTCCTGGTCCTCTATCTTTTCTCTAAAAGTGGAATTTTCGTAAATGGGTCTCGGTATTTCGTTGGACTACTACGTTTCATAGATTGGGTAAAACTGACGTAGAATGTCTGGGTTTTGTTTTGTAAGGAGTATTTATGACTGAAGGAATTTGTGAGACTCTTCCTAAGTCAAGAGTTTCTACGGAACTAGAATCATCGTATCTACTACTCGTAGATTTTCTACGGAACGATAGACTGACTCTATCATCCTGGTATTGGGTTATTTCTTTGAGACGGGTATTTGGATGGGAAGTCTGTAGAGGTTCAGGTTTAACAATACCTTCTAAGATCCATTCGTCTGGTACGGTAATATCCTTCTATCTAATAGGTGTCGGTATAACGGTGTTAGATCTAGAAAGATCTGTTTGTAAAAGAAGGGTTTTGCCTTTTTTACTATGGTATCTGACTTTTGTAGCAAAAGCTGAAGTCATAGCTTTCTAATGGATTCTATAAATTATAGCTACAAGAATCCATCATTCAAGCATTTGGTAATTGTGGGTCTTGATTTGTAAGACAAGGGATTTTTGGATATTTTCGTCATTTAAAGAAAGTGAGAAATTTGGGTAACAGTCAAAAGATATTGGTCCTGTGCAGAGACTAGACTCAACTAAACTCAATAGGGAATCTTCAAAATTTGTGAATCTGGCATCACGTATGATAGCACAGATTGAGGTGTTTAATCCTTCCTTCATGAGGGGTTTTATCCCTACTTGGACTAATCCAATATGGATGTATTTGTAATTTCTTTCTCTGTGTCTCTTCAGAGAATTTCGAGAACGTAATTGGATTGTATCAAAAGGTTGAGATAATTGGATATCTCTTTCCTATGTTTTGATTGTGAAATCGGTTTTGAATAACTGGTATTTGGAATTTTTGTAAATCTGATCTCGATTTACTCTCGGTATTTCCCAATTATCAATAGATTTTTCAAAATTTTGTATCAAGATTTCTTCCGTGTTTATTATCTTCTTTGAATCCATGGAAGAAGATGAACCAAAATCACTAGAAGTAGATCTGTTGAGAAACGGATCCATGTTATGGAACTCCCACCCGAACTATCCTACGAACAAAACCTCGGAAGAACCCGAACCTCTAAAATGGAATCTCATCTGGTCTAGATATTATTCTCTCTATATCTACCCTTTATGGATTTGAAACCAAACTAAGGCCGAGGATCTAAAGGGGATAACAGAAATGGAAGGAATCAAGATATAAGGGATTGAAAAATTAAAAGATAATTGAAATATGCAGAAAGTAAATAAAGATTAACTTACAATTTAAGGTTCCAGTTATGGAAACCACAAATCAAAGGTTCTGCAGGAATTTAAATTAAATAGGCGGTTGAACCGGCCAAGTATTTAATGTAGGAATTTAAATAATTTAAAAGCATGATGTTTTTAAAAGATTAGGAGGTAGTACCGTCCATAATCATATTCATTAAAGTATTAAAAAATTGGAATTTACAAAGTATATTATCAAGTAGATATACCTTGGAAATTTCTAAGGTATATTGGATCATATGATATGAGTCATATGATATGAATCATATGAACTGAATCATATGGGTATTTGAAGATAACAGAAACAGAAGGAACCGGGATATAAGGGATTGAAAAGTTAAAAGATAATTGAAATATGTAGAAAGTAAATAAAGATTAACTTACAATTTAAGGTTCCAGTTATGGAAACCATAAATCAAAGGTTCTGCAGGAATTTAAATTAAATAGGCGGTTGAACCGGCCAAGTATTTAATGCAGGAATTTAAAGAATTTAAAAGCATGAAGTTTTTAAAAGATTAGGAGGTAGTACCGTCCATAATCATAATCATTTAAAGTATTAAAAATTTGGAATTTACAAAGTATATTATCAAGGAGATATACCTTGAAAATTTCTAAGGTATATTGGATCATATGATATGAATCATATGAACTGAATCATATGGGTATTTGAGTGGAATATTAATCTAACCTAAAGGGGAATTTAGTAAGAGCTCTCACTTCTCTCTAAATCTGAAGTTTAGAAAGAGAAAATGTGAAAGAAAAAGCCTTGTCTAACTAAGGGAGAGGGAGTCTCCTTTTATAGGAGTTTTACATGGCATTTTTGTAATTAAAAAGGAATCTAACTATTCATCTAAGTGGAGAATAACTATTCATTTGAGTGGAGAATGACTATTCATCCTTTTGGCATTTTCTTGAATTATTGCTGGAATCTTTGCTTTTGCTTTTGCTTTTTGCTTTTTTGAGCACTTTCTTTTGTCGGAATTTTCTCTGAACTCTACTCCGGGTATTTTGAATTCTTTTGGCAACTTTAATCAGAATCCACTGTAGCCAAAAACCGGACTGTCTTCAATATCAATCTCTGGTTCTTCTTCTTCTGATGAAGAGCCTTGTTTTGATGAAGACGATGCAAATTTCAGAATTATGGCTTGCATTTCTTCTGGATTTTTGACCGCTGCAAGCATTGAGGCCATCTGGGATTTCCGTGAAAGGAACTGGGTGTGCTCCGGTGTTTGTAGTGGTGCTGGTGGTATTTGTGGAGGCGCCTGTAACAGAATGGGTTTTTGGGTATCTAACCATTCCTGGACTTTTTGTGGTGCGAGACTTTTTGGTATTTTAAAGCTGTCCCACCATCGGATTTTGAATCTTCTTCGGATTGTTGGGATTTTATTGTCCGAATAATCGACGAACCATGTAAATATCCATGGTAAGTGGAATTTTGTGTGAAAAAGGTGTAGGGGCACAAATCTTTTTTCGTCCTCAGAGGGTTTAAACTGGGATTTGAAGAGGCTGAAAGATTTAGTGACTTCTGGTTTTTGTATTTCTAGGGTGGATTCGAATTGCTCCCACCATGAATTCCACCATGTTGGAAATGGTGATGGATTACATGAGGTATCAAAATGGAAAAGCCAAGTGTGGCTTTGTTTGGTATTTTGAATGAAAAAGGAATTGAACCAAGCTTGTTGGTACTCCCAGTAATTAAAAGGAATATCAAAAAATGGTTCATTTTTGTGGGTATCTGAAAAATTTAGGAGTTGAGACAGATCATTGCCCTAATGAATAGGAGCAATTACGCTGAGTATTTTGCAAATTGAATAAGAGGGATCTGGGTTATCCTTATGAAAATTAATTTTAATTGTCGCTGATTCTGATATTTCAAGGATAGCTTGATAAAAATATGAGGTTTTTAAAGTATCTCATGATTTATAAAATCATTTTTGTCCAAAATAATTTAGTAGTGCTAAAAAAGGGTCTTCATTAAAAAATCCTTTTTCATAAGTGACAATATTTTGAAATAACGGTTTTATGAAGAATTTAGGAGCATGTTTTTTAGGGACTTGTGGTACCACAAATTGATTTTTTGAAAATTGTTTTTGAGAAAGGGTTTTTGAAGATTCTCCTTTCTTGATTTTTATAAAATTTTGAGAGGTTTTTTCATCTCTTGAGCTTTGAGCAACTTCTTGTTTGGGATTTTGAAGTTGTATCAATGCTTGTTGTAATTCTGGGGATTTGGTCAGGAGTTGAAGAAGATTTTCGGTAGTTATCACTTATGCTGGTATTTTTTGCACAGATGCTGCGGTATTTTCGTTTTCTTCTTTCATCACTGCGTCATACCACGTCAAGGGTTTTTTGTGGGGGATTTGGCAGGGAATTTTTCCTTTTCTTCTTTTGTGGGTTTTTTGGGGGCCATGGAATTTGTTTGTTGTTGTGGTACAACAACATGTGTATTTATTGGTGGAGGTATCTCTTCTTTTCTCTTTTGGAGCAAGTCATAGGACATTTCTGCGTTGTAGCCAGTATCAGAAATCTGTTGGTTTTTTCTCCTATTTTTGAGTAAACCACTGGTTAAAAGATTTTTAAGAAAAATGTCAGGAATCAATTTGCAGAAAATATTTTTTAATGCAATGTTTTGAAAATGTTTTTGATATTGTAAATTATGCTTTAAAATTTTTTTGTATGCAAATGAATCAATTAATTTAATGGAACAGTTATCATGGTTTCTAAGGGACTCTGAATTCTCATCTAAAATCTATTCCTTAATTCGCCTAGATAACAAGAATAAGTTTTAATCAGATTGAGCTCTCTAGCTTTTGGTTTTGTTAGAAAAGGGAACTTTAAATTCCTATTATTGGAATCAAAAGAGATTAAATCATTATCTACCTTATACGGGGTGATAAGATTTATAAATGGTGTTCTAAGATAACGGAGTTGTGAATGTCTTTTACTAAGACAAACAATGTCGATATAGAAACTCCATTAATAATAACGGATGCACTGGTTTGAGAATTAATTTCTAGCTTTGTATTATTATCCACCGCTAGAGTTTCCTGGGTATTTTCATGAAAACTGTTAGGAATTAGACTTATTTTTATGCAATTCATGTCAGCACCAGTGTCAAAAAGAGCAATAGTAGTAATTCTAAAATTGCCTGAGAATTTAAGGGTTATCTGAATAAGGTATTTCTTGGACCTGATCTGTCTTAAGACATCAAGGAATTTCTGTGGGACCTCTTCCAGAAAAGGGTTGTCAGGACGTTCTTCTGGGTTTTCAGAGTCGGAGTTGTCAGACTCAGAACTGGATTCAGAATTATCCTGGGTTTTTGAAAGGACTGTTTTCAGTAGAAGAGAGTCTTGTTCTTGTTTTTCTCGTAGAGCCTTGACCTCTACTTTGATTTGTTCCACCTTCCTCTGGAGTTCTATAACTGGGGTTTCTTTAGATTCTTTCATCCTTTTACCCTTTTCAGGATTTTTGTCAAATCGTAGGTATTTTTGGAGGTGTTTGGAAAAATTGAATTTTTGAAATCTTTTCTCTCGTCAGTAAAAGATTTGAGGAGTTTATTCAAATAATCCTTTTGGTGTTCGACATCTATGTGTTGAACCATATCTAACATGAATTCTTGATCCTTGGTTAGAATACAAACAAGTTTTCTCTTACCCTTATAAGAATATTCAGAAGAAGTGGTTGTAAGCAATTCATCTATTTGAAGGGCTTTGTTGTCTTCAGAAGACAGAGAAAAGTAGTCATGTTCTCACTCGACATTTGAATAGGAGGAATCATGGAGAAGATTGGAGATTTTTTGGGTGATGTCATCGTTGAGCTTCAATTCTTGTAATTTTTTATTCATTTTGCAGTATTTCGATGTATGAACTTTTTTGTGACATTTGTAAGACGTAATGTCCTTGTATTTGAAATCAGCTTTTTTGGTATTTGGTTTTTTGGAATGATGAGTATTCTTGTAGGGGTTTTTGTAATTCTCTTAATTGGTTTTGCTGAAATCTCTCTTTTTGCAACCTCTTGAAGTACTCTTAAGGGATTTATGAGTCTTGCTACAGTTCCCTGTACAACTAGAAGAGAGTTTTGAGAAATTTGTATCAAACTGTTTGCAAAAGGTTCCAAGTTCGCACTTAGTTCTCTTTAGCTCCAGTTTGAGGTGTTTTTGTAATTTCAAGTCTTGAAAGATCTTTAGACCTTCCTGATGAGTTATACCGACAAGTTGTCCGTACGTAAACTCAATGTAGGGTATAATCTGTTTACCATAATTTTCTTTGATTTTGTTCCTAACCTTTTCTCCTAAAAGAGTAGGTAGTCCGGCCAATAATTTCTCTTTCCAAAATGGCTGTTTGGAATCTTCCCTGAGCATAACTCTGGTTAAGAAGGTATTTTTGTACCATTGGAAATCACTGAATTTTTTACATTTGAGGTTGGAAAGTAACTCGGCATTTTTGTCTTTCAAATGTGAAGAATCTCCTATGAAATTTAAAGAGATTGTGAGAATCAAGGTTGCTACAGCATCTTATAGGGGCTCACCTTGTTCATCAAGGATTGGTATTCCTTCTTCATCAGTTTTGATAGAATTGAGGATATCTTCTTTTTGTTGATCAACGAGATAATTATCCCACCAACCTTTAATTGACCAGAGAATCCTGCGATGAGCAGTTCTGCAAAGGTCTTGTCTTGCGTACCATTCTGGGTTTTGTAGGCATTTGAAGCCATGATCATTTGTTGAAGAAAACTGAGAATATTGTATTCAGTCATCCCATCTATGTTCCAATCATAAATGGAAGAGGCATTGAAACGGGATTGAGCTAGGGGTTTGACTATTCTTAGGTCAGGAGCAGGAATAATCTACAATTGTTGTTGTTGGACTTGTTGTATTGATCGTTGCCAATCCGAATGGTTAACAAAAGGTTTTTAGTTTTAGAATTATTTTGGAGTATCACCGTCGTCGGAGTCATGTGTTAGAGTAGTGATTTTATTGGAAGATTGTGGAGTATCCGGTACAACTTGTTCTGTGATAGAACTGTTGGATGTCCCAATTATACTCAATTGATCCTGGATTGCCTGAATAAATTCAGACTTGTTTTGTTGGATAGTCTTGATGCCATCTTTGGACAACTGAAAGGGTTTAAAGATAGGTCTTTGGCTTTTCATTTTCATAGCCTTAGTCGTACTTGTGGAATCTACGGTGACTAAAGGGTTGGTTTTTATGTGTTTTTCTACCCTATCGAGTTGTTTTCCTAGGGTGTTCAACCTGATATTTGGTGAAATTGTTTTGTGCGAGGATATTCTTGGTATTTGTTTTTCTATCCTCTGCTTGATTCTTAAGAAGAATCGCGTCTACAGGGCAGCCATGAATATTAAGCTTGATACCTTGTAAATGAGGGTGGTTGGACTGGATTTTCCTAGAATCAGTCCCACTCCGGTGATTTGTTCCTAGTTGTAACGGGATTTACCGTACTAGAAAATGGATAATCAATGGAATTTTGGGAGGAATAATAATCGAACCTGTCAAAGAAAAGGATGTTTATCCTATGTTCATTAACAAACTCGTAGAAGTTTTCCTGCATTTGTGTCCTAGTTTTTAAAAAGGTATTGAAGAACCAAATTAATTTTTCTAGGTTGTATTTTTCATAAAAATCATTTTGTAGGAATTTTTCGTCTACTTTGAAATCTTTTTCTAAAAAACCAATTTCGTTTACTATGTTTTCTGTAATCGAGGAAAAAGTCGGACTAGTAGGTTCCTGGTCCTCTATCTTTTTTCTAACAGTGGAATTTTCATAAACGGGTCTCGGTATTTCGTTGGAGTACTCTACATTCCGTAGATTGGGTAAATCTGACGTAGAATGTCTAGGTTTTGTTTTGTAAGGAGTATTTATGACTGAAGGAATTTGTGAGACTCTTCCTAAGTCAAGAGTTTCTACGAAACTGGAATCATCGTATCTACTACTCGTAGATTTTCTATGGAACGATAGACTGACTCTACCATCCCGGTATTGGGTTATTTCTCTGAGACGGGTATTTGTTTGGGAAGTCTCTAGAGGTTCAGGTTTAGCAACACCTTCTAAGATCCATTCGTCTGGTAGGGTAATATCCTTCCATCTAATAGGTCTCGGTATAACGGTGTTAGATCTAGAAATATTTGTTTGTAAAAGAAGGGTTTCGCCTTTCTTACTATGGTATCTGACTTTTGTAGCAAAAGCTAAAGTCATAGCTTTGTAATGGATTCTATAAATTATATCTACAGGAATCGATCCTTCAAGCATTTGGTAATTGTGGGTCTTGATTTGTAAGACAAGGGATTTTTTGATATTTTTGTCATTTAAAGAAAGTGAGAAATTTGGGTAACAGTCAAAAGATATTGGTCCTGTGCAGAGACTAGACTCAATAGAACTCAATAGGGAATCTTCAAAATTTGTGAATCTGGCATCACGTAAGATAGCAAGGATTGAGGTGTTTAATCCTTCCTTCGTGAGGGGTTTTATCCCTACTTGGACTAATCCAATATGGATGTATTTGTAATTTCTTTCTCTGTGTCTCTTCAGAGAATTTTAAGAAAGTAATTGGATTGTTTCAAAAGGTTGAGATAATTGGATATCTCTTTCCTCTGTTTTGATAGTGAAATCGGTTTTGAATAACTGGTATTTGGAATTTTTGTAAATCGATCTCGATTTACTCTCGGTATTTCCCAATTATCAATAGATTTTTCAAAATCTTGTATCAAGATTTCTTCGGTGTTTATTATCTTCTTTGAATCCATGGAAGAAGATGAACCAAAATCACTAGAAGTAGATCTGTTGAGAAACGGATCCATGTTATGGAACTCCCATAGAGCACCCGGACTCTTCCTACAATCTAAGGCCTTTCCTTGGGTATAACTGTCTGCGTTCGTTAAGGACTTACCGATCCCGGACTATCCTAAGCACAAAACCTCGGAAGAAACCGAACCTCTAAAATGGAATCTCATCTGGTCTGGATATTATTCTCTCTATCTCTACCCTTTATGGCTTTGATACCAAACTTAGGCCGATTCCTTCCGTTTCTGTTATCCCCTTTAGATCCTCGGAACCTACTAGTCGGACTTTTTCTAAAAGGCAATAAAGAATGGCAGTAAATGAGGATTGGATTGCTAATGCCTTTGATCTGGCCGTTAAAGCAAGGATTATCAGATTTTTACCATTCCTTTTCTCATTTATTCCTCCTATTTAATTACCTCTCCTTTAAATCCCTTACATAACGTTTCAGTTATGAAGTTAGTTCTCATCTTTTAGAGTAAAATTTCAGTTACAACTTTATATATGCATCACTTATAATAATTACAGAATTAGAAAGGATTTTTCACCACTAAATTCGAAACACCTCTATATAAATAGAACCATATGCATTCGCCATCTCACCTTTCACATACCAAATCCAAACCTTGTGCAATATGCATTAGCAAAAATAGGTCAGATGCAAGGATGAATGAAGTTAATGAACCAACATGTTAGCTCTTCCTTCATTCTTCAAGTCACGAGACATCGATTACATGGACTTAACTTGTTCCATATATAGAGTTGGCTAAAAAAGGAGCTTTCAATTACTTTATTTATCCTTTTTCTTTTTCTACTTCATCCTTTATTTAATTTTTTTAACTAAGAAAAAAGTTGCAAAAGTACTAATAACTGAATAAAAAAAAATGTACAAATAAAATCTTATATGTTAATACATAAAGATGTATCTGTATAAGCAACCACATATATAAAAAGTGAAAGTACTTTTCATTTGAAGTATCTTCTATAATATAATCAAAATATTTTCAAAATGATTATCATTATATTTCATCAAAAAATTTGCTTGGACGGAAATATTTTAATAAGCCTGCTAAGCGCGGTCAAGTACACTAGCAAGGATAAAAGATTGCATTTTCATATTTGACCTTTTTCTCTATCCGATTTATGTGAAGCCGTAAGGCTCAAATAGTAAATGAAGATGGACTAAAACTACCTTTCTATATATTATTATCCTTTGTCCAACTGGGAAATTAATTATAAGTGACCAAAAAGTTTTAAAATTGTGTGGGAGCAACTCAAGTTTTTTTTATTGAGAGGAGATGACAAACATTAGATTAGTGATTAATGAGTTTTGATTCATTTTTGAACTTGCCCCCAAGTTTTAAGTTTTACACTTTGGCTCAACCAATATAAAGCCCTAAATTACCTAAAATGTGTAAAACAAAAACGCGCGAAGAGCATTTTCCATCGACGGTGCTCCTCTGCCTCCTTCCTTCTTTTTCTTGCTTCTTCATCCATTGTTACTGCTTCTCCTACTTCTTTCTTCTTCGTCGTCCGCTACTATTGATGTTGCTGCCATTGTTGTCTTTTTCCTCCCCTAAAGCACTGTTCTTCATTTAGAAAAAAATAGAATCCACCTGATTTTCGTAATTTTTGGACTGAATTTGGTTCGTGGAGCACTGGCCATTACTTCATTGGTGATTTTCGCTTATTTGATAAGTAAAACAATGCTTTTTTATTTCAATAATTTATCTGGGTATAACAACTGATTTTCAAACAATTTACAACAACAATTTTAGTTGTTGCAACAAGTGCTAATGATGTTGTATAAGTGTTTCTGAATTTATTGCAATAGTTTCTGAACCAAATCAGGAACCTACTAGTCCGACTCTTTCCTCGATTACAGAAAACATAGTAAACGAAACTGATGTTTTAGAAAAAAAATTCAAAGTAGACAAAAAATTCCTACAAAATGATTTTTATAAAAATACAACCTAGAAAAATGAATTTGGTTCTTCAAAACCTTTTCAAAAACTAGGACGCAAATACAGGAAAAATTCTACGAGTTTGTTAATGAACATAGGATAAACATCCTTTTCTTTGAGTGGTTCGATTATTATTCCACCCAAAATTCCATTGATTATCCCTTTTCTAGTACGGTAAATCTCGTTACAACTAGGAACAAATCACCGGAGTGGGAAACCCTAGCTGATTCTAGGAAAATTCAGTCCAACCACCCTCCTTTACAATGTATCAAGCTTAATATTCATGGATGCCTTGTAGACGCGGTTCCTCTTAAGAATCCAGCAGAGGATGAAAAAACAAATACCATGAATATTCTCGCACAAAACAATTTCACCAATATCAGTTTGAACACCCTAGGAAAACAACTCGATAGGGTAGAAAAACACATAAAAACTAACCCTTTAGTCACCGTAGATTCCACAGGTACGACTAAGGATATGAAATTGAAAAGCCAAAGCCTTATCTTTAAACCCTTTCAGGTGTCCAAAGATGGCGTCAAGAATATCCAGCAAAACAAGTCAGAATTTATTCACGCTATCCAGGACCAATTGAGTAGAATTGGGACATCCAACAGTTCTAAAACAGAATACGTTGTTCCGGATACTCCACAATCTTCGAATAAAATCACTGCTATAACACATGACTCCGACGACGGTGATACTCCAAAACAATTCCAAAACAAAAAACATTTTGTTAACCATTTGGATTGGCAACAACCAATACAACAAGTCCAACAACAACAGTTGCAGATTATTCCTGCTCCTAACCTAGGAATAGTCAAACCCCTAACTTAATCTCGTTTCAATGCCTCTTACATTTATGATTGGAACATAGATGGGATGACTGAATACAATATTCTCAGTTTTCTTCAACAAATGACCATGGTTACAAATGTCTACAAAACCCAGAACGGTACGCAAGACAAGACCATTGCAGAACTGCTCATCGCAGGATTCTCTGGTGAATTGAAAGGTTGGTGGGATAATTATCTCGATGATCAACAAAAAGAAGATATCCTCAATTCCATCAAAACTGATGAAGAAGAAATACCAATCCTTGATGAACAAGGTGAGCCCCTACAAGATGCCGTAGCAACCTTGATTCTCATAATCTCTTTAAATTTCATAGGAGATTCTTCACACTTGAAATTAAAAAAATGCCGAATTACTTTCCAACCTCAAATGCAAGAAACTCAGTGATTTCCAATGGTACAAAAATACCTTCTTAACCAGAGTTATTCTCAGGGAAGATTCCAACCAGCCATTATGGAAAGAGAAATTACTGGCCGGACTACCTACCCTTTTAGGAGAAAAGGTTAGGAATAAAATCAAAGAAAATTGCGGTAAACAGAATATACCCTACAATAAGTTTACGTATGGATAGCTTGTCAGTATAACTCAATAGGATGGTCTAAAGATCTGTCAAGACCTGAAATTACAAAAACACCTCAAACTGGAGCTAAAGAGAACTAAGTGCGAACTTGGAACCTTTTGCAAACAGTTTGATACGAATTTCTCAAAACCCTCTTCTCATTGTACAGGAAACTGTAGCAAGACTCATAAATCCCTTAAGAGTACTTCAAGAGGTTACAAAAAGAGAGGTTTCAGCAAAACCAACGAAGAGTGTTACAAAAACCCCTACAAAAATACTCATCATTCCAAAAAACCAAATACCAAAAAAACAAATTCCAAATACAAGGAAATTACGTGTTACAAATGTCACAAAAAGGTCATACATCGAAATACTGCAAAATGAATAAAAAATTACAAGAATTGAAGCTCGACGATGACGTCACCCAAAAAAAACTCCAATCTTCTCATTGATTCCTCCGATTCAAATGTCGAGTCAGAACCTGACTACTTTTCTCTGTCTTCTGAAGACAACAAAGCCCTTCAATTAGATGAATTGCTTACAATCAGTTCTTCTGAATATTCTGATAAGGGTAAGGGAAAACTTGTTTATATTCAACCAAGGATCAAGAATTCATGTTAGATATGGTTCAACACATAGATGTCGACACTAAAAAGATTATTTGAATAAACTTCTCAAATCTTTTACTGACGAGAAAAAAAATTTCAAAAATTCAATTTTGCCAAACACCTCCAAAAATACCTATGATTTGACAAAAATCCTGAAAAGGGGTAAAAGGATGAAAGAATCCAAAGAAACCCTAGTTCTAGAACTCCACAGGAAGGTGGAACAAATCAAAGTACAGATCAAGGCTCTACGAGAAAAACAAGAACAAGACTCTCTTCTATAAAAAATAGTACTTTCAAAAACCCAAGATAATTCTTAATCCTGTTCTGAGTTTGACAACTCCGACTTTGAAAACCCAGAAGAACCTCCTGACAACCCTTTTCTGGAAGAGGTCCCACAGGAATTCCTTGTTGTCTTAAGACAGATCAGGTCCAAGAAATACCTTATTCAGATAACCCTTAAATTCTCAGGCAATTTTAGAATTACCACTATTGCTCTTTTTGACACTGGTGCTGACCTGAATTGCATAAAAACATGTCTAATTCCTAAGAGTTTTCATGAAAATACCCAGGAAACTCTAGCAGTGGCTAATAACACAAAGCTAGAAATCAATTCCCAAACCAGTGCATCCGTTATTATTAATGGAGTTTCTATAGCGACATCGTTTGTCTTAGTAAAAGACATTCACAACTCTGTTATCTTAGGAACACCATTTATAAATCTTATCACCCCGTATAAGGTAGATGATGATTTCATCTCTTTTGATTCCAATAATAGGAATTTAAAATTCTCTTTTCTAACAAAACCATAAGCTAGAGACCTCAGTCTGATTAAAACTTATTCTTGTTATCTAGGCGAATTAAGGAATAGTTTTTTAGATCTAAATTCTGGGTCCCTTAGAAACCATGATACCTGTTCCATCAAATTAATTGATTCCTTTGCATACAAAAAATTTTGAAGCATAATTTACAGTATCAAAAACATTTTCAAAGCATTGCATTAAAAAATATTTTATGCAAATTGATTCCTGATATTTTTCTTAAAAATCTTTTAACCAGTGGTTTACTAAAAAACAGGAGAGAAAACCAACAGATTTTTGATACTAGCTACAATGCAGAAATGTCCTATCACTGACCCTTGACCCATTGTCTGGGCTACAAGAAAAAAATATCCAGGAAGGACATGTGGGAATCCGGACAATACTGTGTCCACACAATGTGTGGAGCCTTGCTCCAAAAGAGAAAAGAAGAGATACCTCCACCAATAAATACATATGTTGTTGCACCACAACAACAAACAAATTCCATGGCCCCCAAAAAACCCACAAAAAAAGAAAAGGCAAAATTCCCTGCCAAATCCCCCACAAAAAAACCACTGACGTGGTACGATGCAGTGATGAAAGAAGAAAACGAAAATGCTGCAGCATCTGTGCAAAAAGCACCAGCACAGGAGATAACTGCCAAAAATCTTCTACAACTCCTGGAGAAATCCCCAAAATTACAACAGGCATTGATACAACTTCAAAATCTCAAACAGGAAATTGCTCAAAGCTCAGGAGAGGAAAAAACCTCTCAAAATTTTATAAAAATCGAGAAAGGAGAATCTTCAAAAACCCTTTCTCAAAAATAATTTTAAAAAAATCAACTTGTGGTACCACAAGTCCCCAAAAAACCTGCCCCTAAATTCTTCATAAAATCATTTTTTCAAAATATTGTCACTCTTGAAAATAGATTTTTTAATGAAGACCCTTTTTTAGCACTACAAAAATATTTTGGACAAAAATGGTTTTATAAATCATGGGATACTTTAAAAACTCTATATTTTTATCAAGCTATCCATGAAATATCAGGATCAGAGACAATTAAAATTAATTTTCATAAGGATAACACAGATCCCTCTTATTCAATTTGCAAAATACTCAGCGTAATTGCTCCTATTGATTGGGGGGATGATCTGTCTCAACTCCTAAATTTTCCAGATACCTACAAAAATGAACCATTTTTTGATATTCCTTTTAATTACTAGGATTACCAACAAGCTTGGTTCAATTCCTTTTTCATTCAAAATACCAAACAAAGCCACACTTGACTTTTCCGGTTTGATACCTCATGTAATCCATCACAATTTCCAACATGATGGAATTCATTGTGGGAGCAATTCGGATCCACCCTAGAAATACAAAAACCAGAAGTCACTAAATCTTTCAGCCTCTTCAAATCCCAGTTTAAACCCTCTGAGGAAGAAAAAAGATTTGTGTCCTACACCTTTTTCACACAAAATTCCACTTACCATAGGTATTTACATGGTTCGTAGATTATTCGGACAATAAAATTCTGACAATCCGAAGAAGATTCAAAATTTGATGGTGGGACAGCTTTAAAATTCGAAAAAGTCTCGCACCACAAAAAGTCCAGGAATGGTTAGATACTCAAAAACTCATTCTGTTACAGCCACCTCCACAAACTCCACCGACACCACTACAAACACCGGAGCACACCCAGTTCCTCTCAAGGAAATCCCAGATGGCCTCAATGCTTGCAGCGGCCAAAAATCCAGAATAAATGCAAGCCATAATTTTGAAATTTGCACCGTCTTCATCAAAACAAGGCTCTTCATCAGAAGAAGAAGAACCAGAGATTGATATTGAAGACAATTCGATTTTTGGCAACAGTGGATTCTGAACAAAGTTGCCAAAAGAATTCAAAATATCCGGAGTAGAGTTCAGACAACAAAAGAAAGTGCTCAAAAAAGCTACTTTCAAAAAAGCAAAGATTCCAACACTAATTCAAGAAAATGTCAAAAGGATGAATAGTCATTCTCCACTCGGATGAATAGTTATTCTCCAATTAGATGAATAGTTAGATTCCTTTTTAATTACGAAAATGTCATGTAAAACTCTTATAAAAGGAGACTCCCTCTCCCTTAGTTAGATAAGTCTTTTTTCTCACATTTTCTCTTTCTAAACTTCAGATTTAGAGAGAAGTGAGAGATCTTACTAAATTCCCCTTTAGGTTAGATTAATATTCCCCTCAAATACCCATATGATTCAGTTCATATGATTTGATATGACCCATATCATATGATCCAAAATACCTTAGAAATTCCCAAGGTATATCTCCTTGATAATATACTTTGTAAATTCCAATTTCTTAATACCTTAAATGAATATGATTATGGACGGTACTACCTCCTACTCTTTTAAATACTTCATGCTTTTAAATTCTTTAAATTCCTGCATTAAATACTTGGTCGGTTCAACCGCCTACTTAATTTAAATTCCTGCAGAACTTTGATTTATGGTTTCCATAACTGGAACCTTAAATTGTAAGTTACTCTTTATTTATTTTCTGCATATTTCAATTATCTTTTAATTTTCCAATCCCTTATATCCCGATTCCTTCCATTTCTGTTATCCCCTTTAGATACTCGGCCTAAGGCCTTGTCAGCCTATGTGTTGTTAGAAATATTATAGGTATCATGAATGGTACGATCAAGCCTTAGGGCACTGGGTGCCGGCCACACCCCACAAGGTTGACTATGACAACCTCAGTGAATATAGCCCAAGAAAAAGTAGGAGACTCTGCTGGTGTACTCTCAACATACGACTCTACCACTACTTGACAAATGTGTAATCATCTAAAAAAGAGGTGTATGCTAACCTATAAGACTCCACTAACCCAAGGTTGCACAACCTCTCATTCATACTAATCAAGACCTCATGTATCATCATCCGAGTTACCATCATACCTCGAAGGATCAATCTTCTAAAAATGGTCAAACATCTTTTGTTCCTCCACTGTCACTATGGGCTGAGTAGCTTGGGGTGAAGCAAGGCCAGTTAGTGGTACACCTAAGAAACGGGGAGCCACAACAGATGCTGGCTAGGCCTCTGGTTTCTAAAATCTGGAAACAATCATATGATCAAGAATCTATTCTCCGACCTTGGTCTGAGAACCATGAGAAATGACCGGTAGTGTACCCACATGTGATATACTCCTAAAAAATCCCATCATGTGAACCAAAGTCTCCTGAAGCACGGGTATAGCAATAAATCATAGTGGAGCCTATGCTGGCTCAACCTCATAAGTCTGAATGAGCTAATCTTTCAAAATAACCTCTGGATTTGGAGATGCTTCTCTAGCATGGCCCCGAACAACCGCTGGTATTCGGCCCCTAGTCGATGCCGCAATTCGATATCTATACCTACCTTACCCTCTACCCTTACCCCATGCAACAGACCTAGAAGCGGGTGCAGGTGCGGGTTCCTAATCTCCATCTGCAGTCGAACGAGTCCTCCCCATTTGTGAAATAGAGTGAAATAAAAGATTTAGAATTCAATGATCAGATTAAACATCTAGACTGTAGGGTATATTGTCTTCATCACCCCATCAAGTACGATATACAAATGTACCATCCCGGACTGTCATAAATAATTCATCAAAATAAGCATGGCAATGATATCATATGAAGTATGAAATTAATATGCGTACAACATGTGGTTACACAATACCAAGTATTCGCTAAAAATATCTCCATTTTCCTAAGTTAGATAGGAATTATGAGTGATGAATGATAAATCAATGATAACACACAAGGGTTAATCAAGTATAACTATTCTAAGCCAATCTCATGATCAATCAAGTATATCAAGTAAATTTACTACTACCAGCTAATGCCCATATGCTTTGGCATTCTCTACTACATAGCAATTATTCTTTTTTAATTGATTTCACCCATATCTTGACACCAGTACCCGTACAAGTTCTTGTTACCTCACGAGTATAGGACCCTAATTCCTCAATTACTCCCCTTAATTACCTTAAAGCATCATAAAACATTTCATAAAGAGTAGTAAGTCTCAACTTGCCATAATTTTAAAGCTTTAACAATCAATCCAATTCCTTGCGCTTCCTTTGAGCCTCTGAACGAGCCTACTCTATAAAAATATAGAAACTACTTAAGAATACCAGTCCATAGACACCCATATTGCTATATCAATATTTCAGATCCAAAAGTCACCCCAAAAACCAATCCCGGGCCCTAAATGTCAAAACTCAAATTTCGTTGTAGATTCAGCTTACCAATAGCTAAAGGTCAAAAATCATGAAAATCATCAAACACTAATCACAGTTCGACCTTCAATTCATTAATTTAAAAGAAAATCCATTTTTATGGAAATCTCAATTTCTTAAGATCAAAACATGGTTGAATTCTCTAATTAAATGATAGAATCATTGGAAAATACTTAGATTCGGATTAGATATTATAACGTTATGGACATTGCAGTTCGAACTAGAAATTTGATTCTGCCCAGTTTAATATTGCCCTTTGCCATCGCGGCCCAAGCCACGTGATCACAACATGCCCTGACCAAAAGTATCGGGAACGCGACGCCTGCATCGCGATTGCGGCATCATAGTCGTGATGGCTTAGGCTGACCTAACCCAGATCCCATCCCTTCTACGCGAATGTGAGCCCCTTGCCGCGATCGCGACCCTTGGTCGCCACACTCCTTACGAATGCGAGACCCCCATCGTGATCTCGATGAAGGAAACCAGATGCCTGCACCATAGTTTTTTTTTTTTTTTCAAAATCTCAATCCAATAACTGAAATGCATCTGGACGTCCCGAATACATACCAAATATGTATTTCAGTCATAAAATACATTATGGACCTGCTCCCGCACTCGAAAGAACTAGAAGAGTTCGTTTTGACCTAATTTTTACTATGCTTAACTCCAAATCTGTAACATAATAATTTCTCAACCAATGACCCAAATCGCACCTGAACCCCTTGGACCCGAACCAACACTCGATTAAGTCATAAATCGCATTCCGAGCTTCATGTAATCGAAGAAACTTTGACATATACTCATTTACTCCTGATGTTGAATTTGGTCAAACATCTCAATCTCCTTAACTTAAGAAGTTCTAATTTTATTAAACTTGATCTGACACCCGATTGCTCCGGGAATGACACCTACCCATCATCACAAGTAATAATATAAAGATGAACCTACAGGAAGGATATTTTGGGTAAAATAAGTCCAAAAGCTCCGAATAGCACGGAGGGTCGTTAGAAGTGTGATGTTCATTCATAATTCTTCTTAAACATATGTTTTAATAATTATATTTATAGCATGCATATTTTGTAGTAACTGATATGGAGTACATGTGCAACACACCTGTTCAGGCACTAGTCAACAATATATATGAGAAGTTACTAATATAACATAACACGATTACTAAATTGATAAAAATGAAATATTTAATATATATTTGATAATAATTTAATGTACTTAAACGACAAGAAATATGTATATGCAAGCAAGATTTGATTGAAAAGTTGCATCAAAGTGAATGTATCATTATAGGCCTCTCATCCTCTCGTTCCCCTCTGCCTTTCTTCCTCATCACCCCCTCTTATATGATTGTGTTCCCGCAATCGTACCAAAATTTCAGAACGAAAAGTTAGTATCCCATCACAATTTGTCATGAAATAAGAGAATAGAATAGCAAAGAATAAGAGAACCAAAGTCATTGAAGGTCAAAGAATTATAATTTATCCATGGTATTGTTTACCAGACCCATAGTATCTAGTCATGGTATTCTTTATCTTTAATGACCGTGTTAATTCACATAGAAAAATGTCTCTTCACCACAAAAATATGTGGAAGACATAAAAAACATAAAGTCCGACGATGCTATAAGATTCGGTGTTGTGTTATTCCATAAAAGAATACAGGTAGAGGTAAAAGGGATTGTGGATGAAGTCATTGTAGTAGTACAAGGGTTGTGGAAGATATAGGTATAAAGGTTTGTGGAAGGAGTGTTTCCTTTAAAGAGTTTAATCATATTATACTAAAAGTGGGAAGGTCATACCTTCAAAGTTGAATTACGATTTTGTTCCTGCAATAAATTAAATATAATAAAATATCTATTTAAATATTAAATAGTAATATTCAAATTATCTGAAGGTTGAAATACAAAGTTCAGCCGCATTAAAGAAATTTAGGACCCTCCACTGAATCAAACCAAATTAAATTTCAAATTAAATAGATATACAAACTAATTAGTTTTTAGCATGGCCGTTTTGGTTTCTGAAAATGATGTATCTAATAGGATTCATTTATTTTACATTATGTTCAGATAGTAATGACTTAGCAATTATAAATGATGAACCGTTACTTATCTTAATGAATTTTCTCATCTGCCAAAGAAAATCAAGAGATGTACAATTAAATTACTGATGAATTACTTCATCCTTTGAAGAAAACTACTCTGAAAGTTTATCCTGATAAATACTACTTGGATATAAATATATATACAAATCTGCAGAAAATTAAATCACCATCACATATGTCTTTCCTCATAATTACTATTTATTCCTTTTCCTAGAATCCCTCCGTTTGCCTTCTTTCTCTTCCTTTTTCTTTGGTATGTTCCACCTTAATTAGCTTTCTCACGCTCATTGTTAGTATTCATTTGATTTCCTAAAACCCCTCCCTCTGTCTTCTTTAATTTTCTTCCGTTTCATATTCAAAAGTTCATATATTATTTTGTTAGGCCATTTTGAATTGTTGGGATGTTTTGATAAAGATATTGGGACGAAGGTAGAATTGCTTGGTACCTAGTGATCGTCTTTTTCATTTATGTAGGTAGGGTTGGGAAGCGACTCTACACCTTGAATTGAAGAATCGAAAGTCATTGTTCGTTAGATAAGGCCCACATGTTGTGCATCTCTGGTGTTTTGCTCGTGCGCTGAGAATAAACATGTTGTGCCGGGTGACTGAAATCCTCTGATGTCAACTAAACAGGCTGACAGTCGACAGAAAATCCTGAGGAAAGTTGTTGGCCTGAAGAGTGAGGCTAATACAGGGAAGGAACGAGTCAGTTCCCCAATCTGTCTTTCGGTAGCATAAAGAAAATAGATTCAAATTGACAAACCACCAAAAGAGTGAGAAAAGGGGGGCAAGTGTACATAGCGAAGATAATACTCAAAAAGGGACTACGAGTCACCTTCTTTGAGCAATATTCTTTTTTCAGAGAGAAGAATGATCAAAAGTAGACCTGACCTGAGCAATATTTCATTTCTTCTTTCATTTCCTTCTAGTTTGGTTGCACTTGGGCTTAAAAGTGACTTTCCAATCGTAATCTTTAGGCTATTGGTATTGCTTCAACCCACTTTCTGCGAGAACTCTTACCCATATCTTACCGTTTCTCTGGAATTGTCCGTTCATAGCACGATGGAAGTGTCCGATTATAGTACATGGCTCGATATGAAAGGCGATCACTTCAACTTCATCCACTCGAACTTTCGATATTCCTTTTTTATTTCTCATCAAATTAATTGCATCTTCTTCTGGACGCCTTAGTATAACTTGTCTTTGATTGAAATTTTGATTGAAAAGATGTTAGGCCGGTTCCTCATGTGCCTAAGAAGCCGAGGCAATCTCGATTGAAGCCGCAAGTGCTAAGGAAGCAAGCTACCGCTCTGTGGGGTAAAAACCGAGAAAAATAAAGAACGTCAAGTAGAAAGGAACAAGGTCTTACGGAACGATCAAAGCTTCTCATAAATAGTTGTGTAACAACCTGCAAGCAGAAAATGACCTAACAAAATATACCTGCCAAGACCGACAAGGCCATCATACATGTAAAAACATCATATGGAATGCCGGCAAGGCCATACTCGACATCTCCATACTAGACAACTGTCTTCAAGCTTCTAAGGAGTACATAAGAATTCAACACCAACACTTTAGTGTAAAGCGATCTTCTTCTCTTTCATCGTGGTATACTGTTGAATCCTGCTTTATTTTCTTCCCCTTTCTGCTTTTCTTTTAGCGTCAAATTCTCTTACTTAGACGATGAAATTTGCATTGTGAACTTCCAATTTGGTTTTTGGATATGGATACTGTATTTTTGATGTTTTGAAACAATGGAGAAGCCACGATTGAATAGCTCAGATTATTATGTCAACATTAGTGCATGTCAACATTGTTTAGTGGCAATAAATTGGTATGTTTTCACAGAAGAAAAGTTCTTCTAGTCATAAGGATTAGCAAATTATTAGGTGCTTTAAAAAAGGCCACATAATATCCTCATTGTGTCAAAAATATTATATGTATATATTCATAAAGAGTGAGTATAGTATTCACGTTTAGATGGAGATTATTTATTAATACATTATATTTTGCCCATCTTATCCTGATTTTCTTCCATTATGAGGTCATTGAGGTGTTATGATCCTTTCCTGTTAATTTAGGTTGGAAGCTTTTCAGTTTTTTTACACTTTTCTAATTTATCGTTATTTTATAATTAAAAAGAAAAAAGGCATTTTTTTATGATAGAATTGAACAAATATTGAAACTACCTATGAATCAGGTTCCACATGTTAAAATTGATTTTGTTCCTTTTCGAGAGCTTAATTTTGTGCTTAATTTTCTATTCTTTTGTTAACTGATTTATGTATCGGATTCCGTTCACCCCACGATTGGGAATTAATGATTGGCTCTATCTATAAAGCTTAAAAATGAAGCCCATTTTTTTGAAATCTGGCCGCCCATTTCAAGATTGAATTCCATTCTCTGATTGAAGCCCCTTCTTCCCTTACCTAATGAAAGAGTCCAGAACGGACGGAATAAGAAGAAATCCCCATGATGGAAAGAAGCTTGGACCGATTACTGCTTCCACAGCTAAGAAGGTTAACTTTTTAGTGGATTGGATCCATCATTCCTCTTAATGATGTAATATATACTATTGGTACATGCCTTTGCTAAATTGTCCTCCACCTCAAAGAGGTTTTATATAGAAATTAAAAAAAGTAAAGATCATTTCATAAGTTTAAGCGGATTATAATAACTGTGTGAAGCGCAAACGAACTTTCTACTGGTGATATAAATATTGGATAATTAATTACTATAGTATCATCTCTTGAATATATCAACTATGATATAACTTAACATATTAAGTATATTTTGAGAACAATTACGTTTATCATATTCCCAAGAGCGTGTAATCTGGTTCAAATACAAGTTTACGGTATATTTTTTTTTTTACTAATACACATTTTATGATAATTGATATGAATTACACGTGTAGCATGAAAACTAATAATTAAAAAAAAGCATATTAAAGTCTTAAGATTTCATCCCAGATCTGATCAAATAAGATTTTTTAAGACTGAATATGTGGTAAAATCTTAAAGAAAACAAATTCGTGCACTTAAAGAGATAAGATCTGAATAATTCAGATTCAGATCTGAATAATTCAGATTCAGATCTGAATAATTCAGATTCAGATCTGAATAATTCAGATTCAGATCTGAATAATTCAGATTCAGATCTGAATAATTCAGATTCAGATCTGAATAATTCAGATTCAGATCTGAATTACGTGCAAAGAAATGAGGCCTTAAACATGAACACATACATCTTCCATTTAAGGAAAATCCATTGAGCTTTTATATATATATATGAGGGTTATATATATTACCCTAAGAAATCGCCATTACTTATTTTCCTTCCTTCTAGTGTGGGTTATATATCACCATGGAGAGATCCTCAGGCAAAAAACATACTAGATTATTGTATGTGTGCGTAAATCTGCTTGTTTTGATACAAAAACAATTGGAGAATTGTACGTGAAATTTTCCATCGATGAATACCACTTATAACACCAAGCAACAATCACGCCCCGATCTAAGAAAATCATAGATTCCAACAATGTTATATGGATATCAAAGTTTGCACTCTTTGTTCCGGAAGGAAAGGTGGTTCGTCTTCGTTTTGAGGTGTTTAAGGCACATAATTTCTTTCCCGACTCTTTACTAGGAGGTGCAATATACAAATTACAGGTCCAGCACAAGAGTGCTAAATTAGGGAAATTACCTTCATAACAAGAAATCTTTTTTATTCCTAATCCTCCCGAGCACAAGACTTCCACAAGTCTAAAGATTTGCCAAAATAATGCCTCAAAGGGAGAGTTGGATGTAGAGGTGGTAGTTAAGAATATATCAATTAGTGATGCTGATGATTATTGTATCATCAATTTAGAAGATATGCCCAAGCTCCAATAGCAGTTCACAAGATTCTATTAGCTAGGATTCTGTTTCCCTTCGAAATTTTTGCCGTTTTATCGGATGACAAATTGATTCCTTAACTAAGTGATTTGGGCCGGAAGCAAAACTCTAACTTTCAGCAATGGGTTCCCCAACTACTTCAGAAAGCGTTAAGATGGTGATTGAGTAAACTAAGTGGTAAGAAATATAAATACAGCTAGAGTGCAATAAACGCAATAAAGATAGAATGAAGATATGTAAAAATCATATTTTTGATTGATGGTGTTGTGTTTATTTTGTACAAGTAATCTTACATTTATACTACAAGAAATAAAACGTGATCCTCCTATGTTAGCCACTAAATCGCTCACTAAATCCACTAGCCAACTATGAGGAGGTGGTGCCGGTTTTTGCTCCTTGATTTCCTCTCACATGACCGAAGGCACCTCCTTCTAGCTGTTGACGGTTTGTTTCCATTTCTTGGGGTCTAGAAGGTGCTTTGACTTGGTCTTCGAGGCGTTCAAATATGTGTGGGTCCCAGTCGTTCCTCGGAATTATGATTCGCCCAGGTTACCGAAATAGCCAGTGGAGCTTTTCTAGCCGAGGGCTAGGACTAATAGATTCGGCTACGAGTTAGTTCGGTTATCGGCTTAGAACTCTGTTGCCTGCTCATTTTGAGATTTTCACCTTCGGCTGCCACTTGATTCGGAAACACTAAAAGTATTTTTGAGTGTTAACAGATTCTTTATGATTTCTTTAATTACAAGTCTTTTCATGATTAATCGGAATTTCTTTTTCTTATGATTCTTCATACATTATCCTTCTTATATAATACTAGTTTTAGTTTACGCGCTTTACACGTGATCAAAACTTGTACCTCATTTAACAACAAACACTACAACTTTTTTTTTAACTTAACTACGACTTCATCGTTAATCTGTAACTACATTGCTCACACTTGTAGCTTAGAGATTATTGTATATTTAAAAGTAATAAGCCAAACGACATGCTACATGTTATACTTATGGTATATATAGTATTTTTATATTATTTGTGTATATAAGTTAAATTCAAATTCTTTAGATTTTGACTATTATTTAGCTGCTAAATCATAATGGAGGATCCAGCGTTGGATACAAACTCATAGTCAGACATCATCAAAAACTCTTAAATAGAGAATTATAATTTAAGATTCTAATTAATAAAAAAATGCGTGTGTGAACATTTTGTTTCAGCCATATTAAGACGAATCAATACTTACGACTAGATCAGAGATTGTTAAACAAACATGCGATCTAGCTATCAAAGATGTAAGATCCAACAAAAAGAACCGGTAATATAGCCAATTTCTCACTCTTTTTACAATGGACCAAATCCATAATAATATAAAATATATTATCACAATAATATTTACAAAAAAAAGATTGACGTAAAATAAATTTACTTATTAGTTGTGCCTCAAGCTATTAAAGATGTAAGATAAAAAAAGGTGATTTTGAAAAATAGAAGAGCTTGACGAATATTGTGCCAACACAACAAGTTTGACGAATATTTCACTTATAGTTGTGCCTCAAATCTTAAAACTTGTGATCTAGCTATCAAAGATGTAAGATCCTACAAAAACAAAATAGGTGATTCACAAAATAATAAGGATGATAAAAAATCTAAAATTAATTTGGCCAAAATTCTATGACAAATCTCAACACAAATATTGCCAACATAAAAACAAATTGACGAACTTTTTAACTATTAATTGTACCTCAAGTTTAAAAATCTCTGATCCAGCTATCAATGAAGTACGATCCTACAAAATTCATATTTTATTAAGTTAATCGTCATCCTACGTATGATTCCTAAATGGGGGAAAATAAGAGAAATGCTTATTGAGAATAAGAGAGTTATGATTGGGAATTGTGAATTGGTTATTGCATTATTGTTGTTGATATTGTAATCTAGTGATGTATTAGACTAGTGGATGATAATTACTTGACCAATTGCATGTTTTAAACCCTTTTGGGAATTGGAAAAAATTCTAGGATTAGAATTAAGGATTTTTGCCAATTCATGAAATTAAGAATACAATTGGGCTTTGTTACTAAATTAACTTGAGGTTATGACTATCTAGCATGTATTGGTACTATCTGGGTAGAAAAATTCATATTTTATTAATGTGGACTCGGAGTTTCTTTATAATTTAACTTGGAGATTATGAGTATCGTTAGACCGTAATCTCATATAATTAATATGACTGATCAAAGTGGGCTTGTGAGGAGGCTCAAGGAAAGGGGAAAGCTAGTACGTGAGTTCTTGGGATCTATTCAGACAAGTTGAGACTTTGTAGACTCTAGCGTAGCGTTTATGTGTTGGTATGCTAATAATGAACTAAAGAGAGTAATTGGGAATTGGGTGTCCCATAGTAGTGAGGTGAAGAGAACTAATACGGGCATTGGTGTACATAACGTGGGCAATTAATGAACCAGTGGATACATGTGAAGGAGTTTATGTGTTTAGCCTTCAGGCGACGGGCGCGGTGCATAAATCCGCATAGGTTGGTATGATTGTTGTTTACTTGAGCTTGTAGACATATTGATATGATATTCCTGATTTAACTTGTCATGCATTCATCACTCCACATCTCATCTAAGTATATGAAAAGAAACTGATAAATACTACTTGTATTGTTTATGCTAATGCATGGTGTACAGATATCCATATCATTCATTCATTTATATTTGGCATTGAACTGTTGATATATTACTGAGAGCGGCTTAGAAAGACAAATTAACAGATATGGTACATGATTACGAGAGTGATGACTGAGTATGACATATTTAGCCCTCGAGCTAGTATTCGATGTGATCGGATGTGTATATAGCCCTCATGAGTCCCCCATGGGTCATATGACAGCTACTACAACCCCGTGTGTATACCGAGCACATATTCCAACTTGCATTCATGCATATCATCCTAAATTGCATTCATTTCTACTTTAATATGCAATTGATGTTGTATGTACTTGGTGTTGAATTCTGATAGACTTATGATTTATGCCTGATAGAAGGAATACGTAGCTTATACTTAACTCTATTATGAGACTTAAGTGGGGTATCCTGATGGGTCTAGATGCCCTAAATGAGGTTAAGGCAGATTTAGTGGTATCGTGAGCCTAATCTTGTTAAAAACCTGAGGATGTGAGAGTACATGTACACGATCGATCTGTAGTGATGGTATTTTGAGGATGTGATTGATAGTGATGGTATTTTGAGGATCAAGGGTCGGATTTGTGTTTCTAGAGTGGGTGATTTTACCAGACTGATTATGGAGGAGGCCCATAGTTCGAAGTACTCTATTCACCTAGGAGCTACGAAAATGTACCGTGACTTGAGACATTATTATTGGTGGTGCAGGATTAAGAGGGATGTAGTAGAGTTTGTGTCCCAGTGTTTGAATTGCCAACATGTAAAATATGAGCACCAGAGGCTTGGTGATGTGCTTCAGAGGATGCCCATTCCTAAGTGGAAGTTTGAGCGGATTGCCATGGATTTCATGGTAGGATAGCCCCGTATCTTGGGCAAGTTTGATGTTATATGGGTTATTGGGGACAAGTTGACCAAATCCACCCATTTCATTCCAGTTCAGACTACTTATAATTTGTAGAAGTTGGCTAGGATCTACATTCGAGAGATAGTTCAATAGCACGGGCTGCCTATTTCTATCATTTCTGATTGGGGTACGTAGTTCACTTCTCACTTTTAGCAGTTATGCAGAAGTAGTTGGGTACTAGAGTGGAGCTTAGTACAATCTTTCACCCTCAGATCGATAGTCAGTCTAAGCAGAATATTCAGGTTCTCGAGGATATGTCGCGAGCCTATGTGATTGACTTTGGTTGTCATTGGGAGCAGTTTGTACCCTTGGCAGAGTTTGCTTACAACAACAATTACCATTCGAGTATTGAGATGAAACCGTTTGAGGCCTTGTATGGTAGGAGGTGTCGTTCTCCCGTCGGGTGGTTTGATGCTTTTAAGGTTCGACCTTGGGGTACTGATCTTTTAAGGTATTCATTCGATAAAGTTAAGTTGATAAAAGATAGACTTCTTACAACCCAGAGTAGACAAAGAGTTAACCAGATCGGAGGGTTCGCCCGTTGGAGTTTACAGTTGTTGAGCGCGTTTTCTGAAGGTTTTCACCCATGAAGGGTGTGATAAGATTCAGAAAGAAAAGCAAGCTTAGCCTGAGGTTTTGTTGGTCCTTTTGAGATTGTGGACAGAGTTGGGGATGTGGCCTATGAGTTGGCTTTACCTCCTGGTTTATCTGGTGTGTACCCTATATTCCATGTGTCGATGCTGAAGAAGTATGTTGTTGATGGATTTCATGTGATTAGATAGGATTCAATTATGCTTGATTAGAATATAGATTATGTGGAGGGGCCTGTAGCTATTTTGGACAGGCAGGTCCGAAAGTTGAGGTCTAAAGAGATAGCTTCTGTGAAAGTACAATGGAGGAATCGCCCAGTAGAGGAGGCTACATGGGAGACTGAGTCCAATATGCGGGCTAACTACCCTGAGCCATTTGAGAGTCCGGGTATTTCCTTTTCTTTATCGTTCGAGAACGAAAGTTTATTAAGTTGTACCTGATGTAACAACTCAAAATGTCGTTTTGTTTATTTTTCCTAGAAACCCTTAAATTAACATTCACGAGTCTTTATTTACTTTCTTGTGACATGCGGGAATGGGTAACAAAGTTCCTGAGGCGATTGGATAGGTTTCAGACCCACTTTGGTAGATTTGAGAAATTCCAAGTTAAGAAAATATAAGAGTTTGGCCATAGTTGACTATTGGGTAAATGCACTCCATTAATAGTTTTGTTGGTTCCATTAGCTCCGGAATGGCATTTATGATTTAGTAAAGCCTTTGGTTTGGGTCCCGAGGGAGCCGGGTGTGTTTGGGGGTTTAGTTACAATATTGTGGAATTAGAACTTAAGAGTTGATTTTAGTCAAACCCGAGCCTTAGAGACCATTTCCGTGAAATCTGAGTGCTCGAGCAGGTTTGGAATGTGTTTTTTCTGATATGAATGCATGTTTGGTTTGTGTCTGTGAGGTCTCTTAAGTGTTTTAGGTGGTTGATAGAGAGTTGGGATGTTTTTGGGGCATTGTTGGTGTCTGGTGTTCGCCTCAGCGCTGTCGCTTCCACTTCCGCGGGTTTGCCTCAATAGAGGCCTGACTTGTATAAGTGAGGTTCTTCCATGAGCTGACGGTCCGCCTTAGCGATCAGGTTTCTCGCAGGGGCGGGTGCGCCTCTGCGACTTTTTCCTTCGCCCCAACGGATGTCCGAATTTTTAAGTGGATTCGCCTCAGCAGGTAGTGTTTCCTGATACGCTCAAATTAAACCTAAGTTATGGCATAAAGCGGACGTTGTCTAATATAGTAACCCAGCTAGGTTGGGGTCGAATCCCACAGGGAATATGGTGAGAAATATTTACTATCGTAGGTCTTTGTTCTAATTCCATAAAGGTTGTAAAAAGTTGTGTAATTTTAACAGCTATATTGACTTGATTTAAATTTAGATGATTAAGAAACCAAGGTTGTGTCCTTAGCTAGGTTAGTTGTTATGCTCTAGGTATTAACAATAACAAAAAACTTTGAAATTGTCATTGAAACTTACACTCGAATAACGATGATTAAAATATGATAACTTGTTCTTGAAAGCCTCAAAATACTCTAAGTATTTGATACTATAAATACAAGTCTTAAAACTGAAGATAAAATAATTTACAAACCCTATAAAGTGTATACAAGTCAAAAACTCGAAATAAAAATCAGACAAAACTACCCCTGTCATCAAATTCGACGGACCGTACAATTAAGTATGGTCCATATAAAATTATACAGTCCAAGATCTTCGTACATTAGGTCAGATTATACGCTGGATTTTTGGGTTCGTACAAATATATACGGCCCGTATAACCCCATCATAGGCATCCATCCTTACTTCTCATGTTTTTACCTCAGCTCCACTTTTACGGCTCAATTGTACGGTCCATAAAAATATGTGTGGGGTCCGCACAATCCACAAATAAGGGGACTTTACTTCAATTTCCTTGGTTTCCTTTCCGAACATTAATTACCTGAAACATAAATAAAACACATCAAAACGACTCAGACTTGCTTAAAACATGTAAAACTTATAGTAAAAAAGAATCAAATGTTCTGTAATTGTACGAAACATCAACACCCCAACTTAAAGTCTTTTCTTGTCCTCAAGCAAGTAAAACAACACACAATACTAACACAAATGCTTAGATATCACAAAGTAAAAATGTCTGCAGTGGTTTTGGCAACTAACTATCGGCACATCTCTCATAAACACATGAATCCACCCATATCCTTATTACTCAACACGATGTATGACTCAAAACTATTGCAACTAACAATGAAGCTTCAATTAGTGACATCAAGTTACTATAGAAACCGTTGTGCACATGAATCTCAACTTACGGGAAAACCAATCACTTCACCAACCCTTATGCCCTCACCTAGACCAAATAATGTCCCAACATACATATATACAAACACATGGGACAAAATACTATAAATAAGAGAAACACTCACACTCACAACGAAGTTCTCAAACTATACATGCAAATTCCATATGCTTGCCCTAATTTTCAATGCCTGCGACTTCAGACAGTTCGATTGTGATCACATCAGGACTTTCTTAGGGTTGTAATGTAGGCTTAGGGATGGGTAGGATGTATATTTGGACAATAGTGACTTACCCTCCTTGAACACTATACTTATTTCACTTTTTACGATCTTATTTTTCTCTTTTTTTCTTTTGTTGCCTCGGTGAGGTTTATTTGCTACTCTATTTTTTGTACTAATTTTCAGTATTTTCTTCTTTATTTTTCTTATTTTTGCTCATTATTTACAACCACCACACCGTTTTCAGTACCTTGGCAACTCACGTCTACCTAAATTTTAGGCAAAACCCTCATTTTTCCATATTTCACACATCACCCCCAACTTAGGCTTTTAGCATATTTTTTGTCATTTTAAGTGTCAAGGAGGGACCGGGTGCAAATTATAGGGATATTCATAACAAAGGGTATCGGCTCATTCACGACTAGTCAAAGAACAGGCTTATAAGCTCACAATGGGAAACAAGGGATATTTTATGTACACATGTTAGGCTCATGAAAAGAAAAAAAGGATTCAATATCAAACAAACAAGGTCTAAGATCACTTCACAGCTTAACTTATCCTAAGAAACACGACACGACTAACCATGCAAGTTCTAGATTGCACATATAATAAGAGAACATATATAAAGATCTCACAACACACTGGCATAAGGATTGTTCACACACTGACTTTCCCGTTAAGTATTCAACACACAAGGTAGTCCAATACTAAGTGTCACAAAAAGAATCAAGCATGTCAATTAAGCAACACATTCCGAGTATACATCACAAAAATATCAGAGGGGAGTTTTTCAAATATCAATCATCGAACATGCCTTAAGTTACTCAAACCAAGACCATATATGTCATAATTACTCTATTTTATCTAAACACAACCTAAACATTCCAGGTTCAATAGAAACAAAACCTCTCGGGAAAAGAACCATAGCAAAGAAAAGTCGAAGGGGTCCTAAACGTATATTTACACTACATACAATCAAATAGCGCACCCCCAAACAAAAAATCATGCATTTCCCTAATGTATCAAAATAAAGACAATGGAGTAAAAACTACCTGAGGCACACTAGGCGCAAGGCTCATCTCGAGGTAATGTGGCATCTGAGGAATAAATCTCAGCAATCGTAGTAGTATCAGCAACTGTAGACTCTAGCACTGGCAGAGGTAGAGGTGGAGGCACGCTCACTCTGGCCAAAACACTACTGGACGAGGCCCAACAACTTCGCTGTGAACTTTGCAAACTATTTGAAGTTGTCTCTAAACATGTAATCCACTGTGCCTATCTGCATCTAGTTTAATCTTGGAGGATGTTAGGCTCTTTCTAGAGTTTTTTAGAAGGGCTAAGGTTGTGTAATGTATACATAATAAGGGACTGCTTGTATCCATCTATGTGTTCCATGTTACCACTGTATATTTATAAGTCCAACCATCGAGTGTAAATGCATACATAGATAAGGAGAAAAAACCTCTGAACCATTATTCTAGCTGTTATGTGTTATTGACAGTTGTAAATGATAAAGTTAGGCCAACTTATGTATGCTAACTTAAAGAATTGATTCACAAAGTTTTATTTGACTTCAATATGTTAGTCGAGTCCAAAACATCTTGCTTGTTTGCCTCTTTGGTTGAGTCTGTTTGCATTCATATAAGTTAGGATAATAAAGCATCATAGAGGGATATAAGTTTGATTACAATACATGTCTTTGCGCATTTATTTGAGATGGTTCAGCTTTAGGACTTTGATGCTTGACCTGATAAATTGAGAACTAGAATTTTTCATCTAAGTCTCTTAATGAGTTTTCCATTCATGAGAAACTGGCAGTACTGTGTGTGTCTTGGTAGCATGCCTTGTTCCTAACTTGGCTGAATTTATCCTTGGCAAAACCTATTGCATGTATAGATCTAATAAGTGTTTACTTCTTCAAAATGCTATGTGTTGAAGACACTAGTATGAAAAGGGAGCTATGACAGTCCTAGATAAATACCCTCAATAGGTCCTTCCTCGTTTATCTTTTGCTTTCTTGGTGGAGTTATTTGACTTATAAGGAAAATTAGATGAAATGTGTGCTATGTAGGCTGTATCCTTATTGCATATTTAGTGTTCCTGCACCTGTCAAAGCTAGAATGTATGAGATGAACTGCAAAAGCATACTTTTGTGTTACTTTTATATAATCTTGTGGTAGCTAGGAGCCATATGAACTATTAACATGATCATAGTGTTAGTTTAAAAAGAATTATGTGTTCAGATTTTGTCATATGCTGTTAATTTTAGATTCCTTGTTTAACTTAGCTGGTACTTGATATGGCTACTGACTTGAACTGAGATGGGCTCTACCTTCACTGTTTGAATTTAATAAATGTGATATGAAATTTGTATTTTGACATGTTCGACAAGCAGTTTGTGTAAATCCATAGGAATGATGTAGTTGTTTTAGTTATCATGTCTGAACATTAGGATCTTTGATTTGTTTATGTTAATTGAGTATCATGGGGGCATACGAAATAATTTGTGGGAAAGTATGAGTGTTGTATACTTCATATACCCCTTTCTATGTGCTTACTTCTTCTTTCCTTTTTGTTTTCCTGTGATATTTGCTGATATACAACCTGTATACCAGATATCAATATATATGGTATACATGTTAGGTATATCCTTTGTATTTATCAAGTAAATACAGTTTTTGTTTTAAACATTTGGGCCTGGCCTGTTTATCTTCCTTCCTCCATGCTCTTGATTGTTTTTATATGTATGTTGGGCATTGGCCCACTTATCCCCGACTCCCTGTTTTATTTTTATGATAGTCATTCGACTTAATTGGGCAAGGCCCATGTGAGTTTTCATTTCCTAAAAGAATCCCACCATTTGTTGGATTTGGGCTTAGCCCATTTTTTCCTTTGTATCTTGTGTGCTATTGTCAACTTGTTCCCTTCCTTTTAATTAAGATCACTAGTACTCGTAAATTTCTTTGTCGATAATAATGCCTTTATGATAATTATGGGTGCATTCTAACTTATATCCTCGTTTTCCCTTTTTCTCCCCTCTGTCCATGCACGTGGGATGACCCTGTGGGCCTTGTCATTCCTCTTAAGTTGGTTGGGCTAAGGCCCAACTAAATATCATTTTGTCATGTACGACACTTGTAGCTGCACATGAAGATCCAGCTATGCGTGAAAATAACCAACTGGTGGGCTTAGGTAGGCCCACCAGCCTAAACTTATCTCCTTTACTTTCAATGTATTTTTATTATGTATAATACTTGTATAATAAAAGGGCAGTCCGATGCACTAAGCTCCCGCTATGCGCGGGGTCCGGGGAAGGGCCGGACCACAAGGGTCTATTGTACGCAGCCTTACCTCACATTTCTGCAAGAGGCTGTTTCCACGGCTTGAACCCATGACCTCCTGGTCATATGGCAACAACTTTACCAATAAAATATGTATTTTTATATATATTGGAACCCCTTTTATGGTCATGGCTTAGGATAGGTAAACGATACGTACATCATTTAGCTAGAATCATCTCAAAAACGGATTTCAAAATAATTAACTTTGTTCGTATATTTTAAATGGATGAGAAATTGGACTGATTTTTGGATTTAAAACCAATTGGATCATTTTCGGCTGAAATCAAATAAAAACATAATTTTTACTTCATGAAATAGGCCTGAAATTTTTTGACAAGTCTGAATTTTGAAAAGCAAACAAAAATGGGCTGAATTTCATAAAAACATATTTGTGGACTGTTTTTGGGCCAAGCCCAACTAAAGTAATGTGAACATTTAAACTAAAACCTTAAGAATTTGAGTTGACATGCAGTTTCACGAAAAATTGTAGAATATGAATTGACCTTTTACGAAATAGCATGGAAATGAAAAAACGTATTTCAATTTTTTAAGTTCCAACATGTCATTTCAAAATAAATTATACTCGTTTGAACTTAAAACATTTACAAAAAACATATAAGGAATGTTTGAGTGTGCTTTAGTCTGAAATGGATTGACAAATTACCCCTACATGCGTTATTTTAGAAGAATTTAACTCCTTGATTTTTTTTAAAAACAAGTTGGAGATGAGATGAATGACATGAATTTTTGCTGAAAGTAAACATTTTTGAGAAATTTATAAGTTTAAACATGCAATAGAACCAGAAGGTTAACCGTATTCTATGGATCCTTAATACCAGGGTGTATAACATCTTTCCTGGGGGATCACCAGAACCCTTACCTTAACTCTGGTTTAAAAAGGATTTTTCACAAACTTTTCTGAATAAACCCTTTTAACTCAGTTTTCCTAATTTACCTATAAATTAGGTGGCGACTCTAAAAATTAAATTATCCGATTTAGAGTACCAACAACCTCTTAGTACATTTTATGCCTCCGCGTAAAGGTGAACAGTAACAAATGGCGTCTCTGCTGGGGATAAACCTAGGTTCTAACCATAAGGTTTCCAATACAATATATTTTAATTGATATAAATTTCTTATGTGTTTAATTTCCCACAAATTATAACTATCATTCATGCATATCATTATTCCGCCAAATGGCACGCACACACACTTGTATCAGTGCATAAAGATGGGTATGCGATTTTGCAATCATCCTCTAGTAAAAAACAAAATTACTTTCTTTGGAACACGTTGAAGACGGAGTTGGTTTGCGGTTGTCCAACAGTTGACAATGGTTCACCTTAAGTAGTCCGCTCGGGCCCCTTAGTCATTTTCTAAACCACTTTAGTTTGCCTAAGATAGAGGGAAGCCAAATCCCTACTGAACTAGCGCATGCTTACCTAGACAGGTTCAGATATTTTAGATGTATCTTAACACATTAGGCTGACTACTTCGTGTCTTGACGGTCTATGACCCGATGACACTGTATGGAAGCATGATTGTGCCTTATGTAATAAACCATTGTCCTTTGGGAGGGAAGGATTAACCATGCTCTATTTTGTAGATGCATACCAACCTCATGTTTGATATGGTTATAGACGCACCAGAGCTACAGAGATTTTGGTGGTCGTGGCTAGATGCCCACAACAATGAGAAATAATGAACTGTCTAGGGCACCTACCCTCACTCAGGACCATGAAAGGAAATAGGAAATTGTTAGAAGTCCTTACCGAATATTGAGATTGTGATAGAATGGTGTTTATGTTCGAAGATTTTGAGATGACCCCGACCTTAGAGGAAATTCGAGATTGCATAGATAACATTAGGACGTGCATGAGAAGGTGGAAGAAAGATGACCACAACTTTCCAGTACCCCATAAGCCTACTCCCGATGTGATCATGAAGTTCTTATGCCTATTTACCACCAATTATATATTTTTCCCAAATGTAGCCTTTAGGGATCTCTTTGGGTCCAAACAGGGATATCTAAAACACTCCGTTGAGTTTCTATCTTATGCCAATTGGGAAGACACCCGACCCCTAGCCTTTGTCATCTGACTTCTAGGAACTATGTTATTTCCCAAAGATTGACATCAAGCAATAGATACTCGTGCCATTTTTGTCACCCATGTTATCTTTCATGGAATAACCTCATATGGAGAAACCAAATACTTTGACCTAGTCCCTGTCATCTTTTGTGACATATACCAAGCTTTAGAACAATGTCAAAACCTACATAGGTATTTCCAAGGGTGTAACCTACTAGTATAAAATCGAGAGACCTTCGTACCTAGATCCGGAATGTAGGAAAGATAACCTTCTGCCACTTGTCGAAATTTTGGGAACCAAACCAAAGATGGGTGGGCATTTATCTTTTCCAGACTTTGAGATGATAACATACAATAGAGATTTCATGATTTTATATCTGAGACAATTGTAGCAGAGGTAGAAACCCTTTCCTGCCACTTATGGGAATTCGGGGAATCGACTCTTATCCATCTATTAGGGTCCTAAGATAGTTGGGTGGGAGACAAGTGATATCCTAGGTAGGAAACATGGGGGAGTATATCATTCACTATGAGGAAGATAGGATCAACAGGGTTCCTGACATCATCCGAGAGTGGAATGGTCGAGTTAGATAGGGTCAAGAGACTCTAGCCGAGGATATTTTCTGTTGTGATGATGACTAACTAGACTGGTTGAAAGTACATTTGAAAGGTACCCTCACTACGGGGCTTAACCGCTATCAGTGTATTAATGCAAATGTCGTAGCTGATGCCCTAAGCCATAAGTCTATGAGGAGTTTATATGGTGCTGAAGCCAATAAGTTGGAGATGAACAAAGAAATACATCGTTTAGCTTGTTTAAATGTGCGGCTAATGGATACAGATGGCGGAGAAGCAGCGGTGTAGAATACCGCAAAATCATCCTTAATAGCTGAAGTGAAAGTGAGGCAATTTGATGACCCTGAGTTGGTCCGAATGAAAGAGGGAATCTCCCTAAAAAATAAGCCGATATTGTAACTCATAGGAGATAGAGTATTTACATATCAAGGTCGTCTATGTGTCCCAATGTAGGACTTTGAGAGCAAATTATGGCCGAAATCCACCAGTATAGATATTCCATTGATCTTAGATCGACAAAGATGTATTATGACCTTCGACTGGTTTATTAGTGGAATGACATGAAGAAAGATATTACCGCATTTGTAGCTCAATACCCGAATTATCAGTAAGTTATGATCGAGCTTCAGAAACCTGGAGGTTTGCTCCAACATATTGAAATCCCTACTTGGAAATGGGAAAGGGGAAATGATTAATATGGATTTTATCACCAGTTTTCCCCATTCTTATCGTAAGTTTCATTCCATTTGGGTTATCGTTGACAGGCTAACAAAATCGGCTCATTTTTTACCCATTCGTACAACCTTCTCTATTGAAGATTACGCCAAGTTGTATGTTAAGGAAATAGTTCATTTGCATGGTGTTCCAGTCTCTATTATATCTGACAAGGCTTCTCAGTTTATGACTCATTTTTGGAGGTTTGTAGAAAGGTTTAGGAACCCAATTTAACCTTAGTACAACCTTCCATCCTCAGACTGACGTTCAAGCTAAGCGCATAATTAGGACACTCGAGGAAATGCTACGATCTTGTGTATTGGATTTCAAAGGCAGCTATGACGATCATTTTCCCTTTATTGAGTTCGCTTACAATAACAACTATCATTTAAGTATCAAAATGGCCCCATATGAGGCATTGTATTAATGGAATTTTAGATCTCCAATTGGTTGGTTTGAAGTGGGTGAAGTCGGGTTGCTATGTCCTGATTTGATCCAGCAAGCAGTTGAAATGGTGAAGCTAATTCCAATATGCTTATTGACTGCCCAAAGTCGGCAAAATTCTTATTCATATATTCAATGCCGCGACATAGAATTTGTACTAGGCGATCAGGTATTCTTAAAGATTTCTCCTATGAAAGGGGTTATGAGATTTGGCAAGAAAGGAAAATGGAGTTCCAGATATGTCAGACCATATAAGATCATCCGCAAGATAGGTCATATGGCTTATGAGCTTGAGTTGCCCTAAGAATTGGAAGCAGTTCACCCGGTATTCCATATGTCGATGTTGCGTAAGTGCATAGGAGATACCTCTCGTATTACTCCCATAAAGGATGTGCAAATCACCAAAGATTTAACCTATGAAGAGACTCCCGTAAACATTTTGGAATGGGAAATTTGGAAACTGAGAACTAAGAAAGTCGTCTCTGTTAAGGTGCTATAGAGGAATAACAATACAGAAGAGATGACTTGGGAGGACAAAGAAAATATGCGATCCAAATATCCTTGTTTCAATCCTCAGGTGTTAATGTCGAGGCAGATATGCAAGATGTAGCTCAGAGTACGACAGAGGATAGTTGAGGCTAGTTATGGCTAACTTTCTTAATTTTGATATATACAGATGGTTGTGTCAATCTTATTTAATATAGTTATGTTGCCATATGTTTGGGAAGAGTTACGGCTTTACAAATGGGTAATTGAAATTTATGGCATATTTATGGAAGTTATGATGTATTGGAAAGTCAAACGGATCAAAGAAAATATATTTTTGATGAAATCGGGAAACTGGGCTTTTTGACGGCACAGTGCCAAGGTAAACCGTCAAAGTGCTTGAGATTTTTTGATCTCAGGAGGAAAATTGATGGTCCAGATTTACGGACCATCAAAATTTTGACGGACCGTCAATCCCATTGTCAAATTATGGCGGTGGAAAATTTTTGACGAGTTTATAATCGAGTTCTGCATTTTTTAGCCATGTTTTCCCCAAAACTGACCTAGGGCTCTCTTGAAAACCTCTCTAAGATATCCCAACCTCCCAATATCAAATCTATGACAAATTACATAAGATTAACGCTATTAATCCCATGATTTTCATAGAAACCATCTTCTCCATGTTGGATCGGTTTTAGAAACCCTTGATATTAGGGCAAGTTGTTTTTTTAAGAGGATTCCAGCACATCGAGGTAAAATTTACCCTCCTCTATCTATATTTGTGATTAATTGATAGTTTGGAGTGAGTTATGAAAGAATTGTCATAATTGAAACTTATAGACATATGAAATCATAGTGGTATGGTTTGTAGGCTATTTTGCTTGGATTATGAGTTGGTGTTGACAAGTAATTTTATTGTTGGTATTGTGAATCTATGGAAGAATGTTTCTAAAGATCATTAGATAAAATTATCTAAGTACCCTTTTTGAAGGAACCTAAGAACCCTTTGTGTTAAAATTATCGATAAGATGCCTAAATGAAGTTCCTTTATGAAGTATGGATTTGATATTGATATTGAACCTTGTTGTTATAAATAATCATCCATAAGGAGTTTGAGGCTTCATGGTACATAACTAACTTCTTCTATAAGGTATGTAGGGCTTTCATTCCTCTTTCAGCCTTATCTATGTAAAGGCAACGCTACTATATATCAATTTTATTCTTGACAACTAGAAGTATTTTTATTAAGTCATGATCATATAATATCATTCTCATAAAGGTTATTAATGGGTCGTAAGTCGATAAGGTCATGTACTGATAATGATGTCAGACTCATAATATTGATCGGAGTTGTAACGACCTTATGTTACTCCGACTACGTTGGTAAGCATGATATGTCTTTCAGTTGTGGGTCATATATACATATTATGCATCTATATTGCCGCCAGAGGCCTATGGCATTACATACGCAACATATACATATGTGATATTGATCATATTGTCCTAAAAGGAGTATGGCGTTATACACGTAGCTTATACATATATGGAAATGATGATATTGCCCTCAAAGGCCTATGACGTTGTAAACACTATTGTTGTGCACATCTATATAGTTGATGCATTATGGAATTATGAGTTCCAAGTGATATCTACTCATGATGTAAGTAAGCCAATGACCTTAAGCTTATAACAGGAATCGAGAGGCGGTTTGCTAGGGACACCCAACATTACCAATCATCCGATGGTAACATATCTAGCTTGGGATGGAATATGGAGCGGGGTCGAGAACAAAACTTGAAGACTCAAGGATGCCATAAGCTTTGTCGGCTTTCATATGGTCCTGGCCGAGACCTTGCAACTTTCTTTTAGCTTATCTTAATGTCTAGGCTATTATTAGTTCTTGTTAGGACACAATTAAGGAACCTTGTAATAACGAAGGATGACTAGGTTAGGAGAAGAGGTGGTTGAGGACCTTCTAAACAATGGAAGCTTCCCACAGATCCCAAAGTGATGATTCATGAATTTTATAAGTGCATGAATTTATGCACATAGAAGTAACAAAAGGGTAACTTGGGGAGTTCAAAGGTTGGGCGCGGTTTTCCACACGGTTTGTACCATTCACACCGTGAATTCCCACCTTGGCCGAAACTTCTTAGTTGCTTTCTAGAATCATCAATATAGTACTATAAATAGGGACTTTGTGTGTTGTAAAAAGGCAGTTGTTGTTGATATAAAACTTGAGTGTGTACTCATTTTTCCAAGTCATTCAATCCGGAATTGTAAGTTCTTAGTTGATCCTCCAGGAGGGTTGCTTGGTTCTCCGAGAGAACCACCTATCTTTTATAAGGTTTCAGTCACCATTGCTTGGTTAGTGTTGAGCCTCGCGATCAGCAAAACTAAACCTAGTCCTTGTGCAAATGACCACAATCTCGTTGGAGACCACACGAGCAATTAACTCATCGTGTTACCATCCAAGAACCACATATCAATCGAATTGAGACTTGGTTTGTGTCTCGGATTGTTTCCAACAATCTGTATAAATTCCTTGTACCAATTACATGTTTCTCCACTCTACTATCTCCCACCACACCTCATTACCATCCTCTAAAAATACCTCCATCTGAATCCAGCCATAACCCCACGCATACGCCACTAAACATATCAACGCCTCATCCAAACTCCCTTCTCGCATACCCTCACTGTCACGATCAACTTCCGTGCCTTTATCATCACCAAAACACCAGAGCCCCTTCACCACAATATCCCTCACATCACCCGAAACCACCACCCAAAGCGCCTTTGCCTGACGCCTTCTACATCTACCCAAAACCGTCACCAAACACTCCACATCTCGACTTACCAAAAACCGAGAAACCTCACCTTCCTTGCCTAATTTCGGGTCAACCCGAAACTCAGCAAGACCCGAACCACTTACCAACTCAAAGACCTACATGCTTACATTATATTAGTATCAGAGCTAAGAGATACCATCCCACGCAACAACGCTATGGCTAATATAAACAAGGAACTTAGGAAGGTTATGTCCGAGTTAGTTGCGGAACATGTGCAAGCCTTGAGAAAGGAACTTGCTGGACATACCATGAGGAACCGCACAAAATCCGAGCCTTTACTAAATAGCCCAAAGCATGAAGGCTTGGTACTCCAACGTGAGTTGGGTGTTCCATGCGAAACACCTAAGGAATCACAAAGGAATCAACTATTCTACACACGATGCAAGGTGAAAGACAAGGTGTGCATGTTGATTATTGATGGAGAAAGTAGTTCCAACATAGCTTCCCAGTAAATGGTGGACAAACTCGAGTTGCCCACTCGCAACCACCCTAAGACATATGATCTTCAATGGGTAAACAAAGACAGAGAACTAAGGGTCACAACCCAAACCCTCGTTGGCTTTCAGATTGGAAAATATGAGGATGAATTATGGTGTGATGTCCTACCCATGGACTCTTTCCATATTTTGGTAGGATCCCCTTGGAAATTCAATCAGAAGGCACGACACGATGGAGAAAAGAACACTTATTCTTTTCAAAATGATGGCCATAAAATCCGATTGGTGCCACTATCGCCTAGTGAGTGTAAAAAAACAACAAAGGGATAAGACACCAAGCCTCGGACGGAATCCGAGATCCAACCACTTGAAGTGCGGGAGATCAAGGAGGAATTAAAGAAGGGGAGTCCCTTCCATGATTTGAAACACACAACTAAGAAGAGCCTTTTGGGAGAAAAAGGTTGAGGACCCCGAACGACCTCGCCCCCAGCCTTGCACCCATCAGGGGCATTGAGCATTCCATCGATTTCATTTTGGGAAGTTCTTTGCCAAACCGACCAGCCTATAGGTGTAATCCGTAGGAAGCCAAGGAACTAAAAAGGCTAGTCCAAGACTTGTTAGATAAGAGATTTGTCCGAGAAAGTCTTAGCCCATGTGCGGTACCCGCATTGTTGGTGCCAAAGAAGGATGAAACTTAGTGTATGTGCATCGATAGTCGAGTGGTCAACAACATTACTATAAAGTATCAATTTCCCATGCCAAGGTTGTATGACCTCTTAGATGAATTGAACAATGCCAAATCGTTCTCCAAAATTAATTTGAGAAGCTTCTATCACCAAATGAGAACCGAGAGGGTGATGAATGGAAGATGGACTTCAAAACAAAGTACGGATTGTACGAATGGCTTGTGATGCCATTCAGGTTATGTAATGCCCCAATATCCTTCATGAGACTTATACACGAGGTGTTACAACCATTATTGGGAAAGTTTGTCGTAGTCTATTTAGACGACATCTTGATTTATAGTCGGAACAAGGAGTCCCACTTGGCACGTTTAGAAGCAGTATTCAAAAGGTTAAGGGAAGTGAAATTGGATGAGTGTTCCTTCATGATCACTAGCGTCCTATTTCTAGGGTACATAATGTCCTCGGAGGGCATGCATGTGGACCATTCCAAGGTAGAAGCAATTCGAAGTTGGACCAGATTTCATGGATTAGCTTCTTTCTACCTTCGTTTCATTCGGGACTTTAGCACCATTACGGTTCCCATAACGGAACTCACAAAAAGGTGAGTTTAAGTGGTCTCCCGAAGCTCAAAAGGCCTTTGAAACCTTGAAGGCACGGTTGTTTGAGGCACCGGTTTTAGCCATTCCAAACATTGAAAATCTCTTTGAAGTAGACTGCGATGCGAGTGGAGTCGGTATTGGTTCCGTCTTAATCTAAGAGAAACAGCCTCTTGCATTCTTTAGTGAAAAGTTAAACGGTGCGTGACTCAACTATTCCACTTATGATAAGGAATTCAATGCTATCATAAGGGCTTTGACTCAATGAGAACATTACTTGAGGCCACAACACTTTGTGCTCTATTCGGATCATGAATTTTTAAAGTACTTGCACGGGCAAAGAAAATTAAATCCGAGGCATGCAAAATGGGTAGCCTATTTGCAAACCTTTACATTTTCCACAAAGCACAAGAATGGTAAATCTAACGTAGTGGCGGACATCCTATCTCATCACCATGTCATGTTAACCATACTAGAACAAAAGTTTATGGGATTTGAGGTGCTTAAGGAGTTTTATGACCAAGACACTAAGTTTAAGGACACGATGACCGAATGCAAAAATGTAGCTCATGGGTCTTATTCATTGGAAGAAGGGTTCCTTTTCAAGGGGAACAAGTTATGTGTGCCTAAGTGCTTCATGAGAGAGTTTCTTCGGCATGAGGTACACTCGAGCGGGCTCGCCGGTCATTTTGGCATAATGAAAACCTTGGAGATCCTCTAAGATCACTTTTATTGGCCGCGGATGGTAAAAATGTGCATGGAGTTGTGAGTCGGTGTTCCACTTTCCAAAAAGCCAAGAGTTGTTTTCACAAGGGGTTGTACACTCCTCTCCCAGTTCCAGAAAGACCATGGGAAGGTGTGAGCTTGGACTTTATTCTCGGCTTACCGAAAACACAACGTGAGAAGGACTCCATCATGGTGGTCATGGATAGGTTTTCCAAGATAGCACATTTAATCGCTTGCCACAAAACTATCGATGCAACTCATGTCGCAGATTTATATTTGAAGGAAGTGGTGAGATTGCATGGTATATCGAAAACAATTGTGTCGAATAGGGACGTAAAGTGTCTAAGTTATTTCTTGAAGAATTTGTAGAGGCTCATTGGCACCAAGTTGTTATTCAGCACTTCCCACCATCCTCAAACGGACGGTTAGACAGAACTGACCAATAGAACCCTCGGAACATTGTTGAGGGGGTTAGTAAGTAAGATGACAAGGATTGGGATATCAAACTAGCTCACGCAAAATTTTCCTACAATCGAAGCCCATCTCGCACCACGGTGAATGCACTATTCGAAGTTGTGTATGGTACAAATCCATTCTTACCCCCCCCCCCGATCTAATTACCATTCCAAAGAAGGAAATCTTAAATTTCACAGCTAAGGACAGAATTGAGGCTTTCAAAAAAAATTGCATGATCAAATTCAAGTGCAGATCCAAAAGGCCAATGAAAAATACAAAAGGGAGGTGAACAAATCAAGGACTCAACCGCAATTCCAACCAGGAGACTTGGTTTGATTACATCTAAGGAAATAGTGGTTTCCAAATCTAAGGAAAAACAAATTAATGCCTAGAGCGGATGGTCTATTCAAGGTATTGGCAAGATTTGGAGAGAGTGCCTACAAGATCGAACTACCAAGTGAGTATGGGGGCATTAGTGCCACCTTCAACGTTGGAGATTTATCCCCATATTTGGATAACGAGAATTTGAGGACATATTTCATCAAAGAATGGGAGAATGATGTAAGTAAGACAATGACCTTAAGCATACAAGAAGAATCAAGAGGCAATTTGCTAAGGATGCCCAACATTACCAATCATTCGCTTGGGATGGAATATGGAGCGAGAACAAAACTTGAAGACTCAAGGATGCCATAAGCTTTGTCGGCTTTCATGTCGTCCTGGCCGACACCTTGCAACTTTCTTTTAGCTTATCTTAATGTCTAGGCTATTATTAGTTTTTTAAAAAACACAATTAAGGAACCTTGTAAAAATGAAGGATGACTAGGCTTGTAGAAGAGGTGGCCGAGGACCTTCTATACCACAGAAGTTTCCCACAACTCCCAAAGTGACGATTCATGAATTTTATAAGTTCATGAATTTATCCACATAGAAGTAACAAAATGGTGTCTTGGGGAGTTCAAAGGTTGGCAGCGTTTTACTACACGGTTTGGACCATTCACACCGCGTTCCCACCTTGGTCGAAACTTCTTAGTTGCTTTCTAGAATCATCCATGTATTACTATAAATAGGGACTTTGTGTGTTGTAAAAAGGTCATTGTTGTTGATATAAACTTGAGTGTTTACTCATTTTGCTAAGACTTTTAATCCGGGATTGTAAGTTCTTCGTTGATCCTCCGGAAGGGTTGCTTGGTTATAAAGGAGAACCACCTATCTTTTATAAGGTTTTGGTCACCCTTGCTTGGTTAGTGTTGAGCCTCGCGGTCAGCAAACCTCAACCTCGTCCTTATGCAATTGATTACAATATCCTTGGAGACCACACGATAAATTAACTTCTCATGTTACCATAGAAGAACCACATCTCGACAGAATTGAGATTTGGTTTGCGTCTCGGATTGTTTCCAACAATCTGTATACATTCCTTGTTCTAATTAATTGTTTCTCCACTCTACTATCTCCCACGACACCTCATTACCATCCCCTCAAAAGAACTTCATCCGAATCTAACCATAACCCCACGCATACGCCACCAAACATATTAACTCCTCATTCAAAACTCCCTTCTCGCATACCCTCACTATCTCGGTCAACGTTCGAGCCTTTACCGTCACTAAAACACCAGAGCCCCATCACCACAATACCCATCATATCACCCACAACTACTACCTAAAGCGCCTTGTCCTGACCCCTTCTACATCTACCTGAAAACGTCGCCAAATACCCCACATCTCGACTTACCGAAAACCGAAGAAACCCCATCTTCCTTGTCTATTTTTGGGTTAACCCGAAACTTACCAAGATCTGAACCACTTACAAACTCAAATACCTCCATACTTTTATCACCTCACTTCTTTCATTAGAGTGTGTTTATTTACATGTGATTATGCCCTACATATTTAGTACATGTTTTGTACTAATATCCCTCTTTGGGCACTGTGTTCATGCCCACATGTACATATAGACTGAGTAGCACTCCTCCCTAGTAAGTGATCTTCTCAGTAGTGATTGTCGCACTCCCTTCTCTCAGAGTTGTTGTACAGGAGTCCTTAGGTAGTATTACATATGAAACTAGTGTTTTGGGGTGTGGGGGGGCATGTCCCGACCTATTGGTATGTATATTTCACTCTAAAAGGCTTGCAGAATTATGTATAGTAGATGTTGGTATGTCGGGACCTTGATGGCCATTTTTGTTAGTAGTATACTCATATTGCATCGATAAAGAAGAATCTTTCTAAATCACTTAATTCCTGGAGTTACGAAGGAAGCTTCGAGCTCATAATGGTCATGGGTTGGGAACATGAATTGAACTCTGTGAGATCGCATCTCCTATTGGCCTTGTCTATCTGAACATATGTATATATCCTTCTGGGACTCTTCTGTGTGCGGGTTATCTTTCAGTCTTGTCATAAATGGTTAATTGTAGGTCTTGTCTGCCCAAGTTTCATGTTTCATGGTTCAGATACTATAGTGGTATGCTTAGGCCTTTGGGCGCTGGGTGCTGACCCCCTCCCCCCCACCAAGGCTAGGGTGTTACAGTTGTACTCTATGTGTAGGTATCAAGCCAGGCGACGACGGAGTAGCAGATAGAGCATAGCTCATTGGTGATTTCTTGGAGAGTCCATGGTGAGCTTCTGATGCATTTCCTGCACTTGAACTTTTATATCCATCTCTATGATTCTGTCATTTATATTTAGACAGTGTTGTTATTTCTATTCAGACTTGTATTCAGTTACTAGAACTTGTACTCATGACTATCGGATCATTGGGGTATTTCTTCAGACTTTGTATTTAATATAAGACTTGCTAATTACATCCCTTCTCATTCGTTATTTTTCGCAATTGTTTCCACAAATTCTTATGTTGTATGAGTAGGGTTCTCCTACGAGTTAGGGTAGCTGCCCTCGCAGCATAATGAGATTTTGGTATTGGGGTTTGGGGATTGGTATCGGACTACGTGCTATCAAAAATGCCTGACTATGTTCATCATATGCTAATTCTTGTCCATTGTTTTCTCTGTCTTATATTCATTCTAAGTCTTGAATATCTTAGGAATCTGTAGCTCATACTTGTGAACTCTATTAGGCCTAACTAAGCATTTGCAGATCTAAATCCTAAAGAATGACAACATGTTTGATTGAGTGGATGATTAGTTTGTGATTATTCTTAGAATCCTGCTCATAATATGAAACAATTAGCTCTTCACATGTCTTAATATGGACTTTCCTTATCTATATGTCATGTTCTTAAGTTATGTCATCTACTTAGCCCTAAACATGTAACCCATTGTGCCTATCTCCATCTAGTTTAATCTTGGAGGATGTTAGGTTCTTTATGGAGTTTTTTCAGAAGGGCTAGGGTTGTGTCATGAATACATAATAAGGGACTGCTTGTATACATCTATGTGTTCCATGTTACCACTACATATTTATAAGTCAAACCATCTAGTCTAAATGCATATATAGATAAGGAACAAAAAGCTCTGAACCATTGTGCTAGTTGCTATGTGTTATTGATAGTTGTAAATGATAAAGATAGGCCAACTTTATTATGCTAACTTAAAGCATTGATTCACAAAGTTTTATTAGACTTCAATATGTTAGTCGAGTCCAAAACATCTTGCTTGTTTGCCTCTTTAGTCATGTCTGTTTGCATTCATATCAGTTAGGATAATAAAGCATCATAGAGGGATAGAAGTTTGATTAAAATACATGTATTTATGCATTTATTTGAGATGGTTCAGCTTCAGGACTTGATGCTTGACCTAATAAATTGAGAACTAGAATTTTTCATCCAAGTCTCTTAATGAGTTTTCTATTTATGAGAAACTGGCAGTACTGTGTGTGTCTCGGTAGCATGCCTTTTTCCTATCTTGGATGAATTTATCCTTGGAAAAACCTATGGCTTGTATAGAGCCAATATGTGTTTACTTCTTCAAAATGCTATGTGCTTAAGACACTAGTATGAAAAGGGAGATATGATAGTCCTAGATAAATACCCTCAATAGGTCCTACCTCATATATCTTTTGCTTTCTTTGTGGAGTTATTTGACTTCATAAGGAGAATTAGATGAAATGTGTGCTATGTAGGTTGTATCCTCATTGCATATTTATTGTTCCTGCACTTGTTAAAGCTAGACTGTATGACATGAACTGTAAAATCATACTCTTGTGTTACTTTTATAAACTCTTGTGGTATCTATGAGCCATATGAGCTATTAACATGATCACAGTGTTAGTTTAAAAAGAATTATGTGTTCATATTTTGTCATCTGCTATTAATTTTAGATTCCTTGTTTAACTTAGCTGGTACTTGATGTGGCTACTGACTTGAACTGAGATGGGCTCTACCTTCACTATTTGAATTTAATAAATATGATATGAAATTTATATTTGACATGTTCGCCTAGAAGTTTGTGTAAATCCATAGGAATGATGTAGTAGTTCTAGTTATCATGTCCGAACATTAGGATCTTTTATTTGTTTATGTTATTTGAGTATCATGGGGGCAAATGCAATAATTTGTGGGGAAGTATGAGTGGTGTATACTTCATATACCCCTTTTGGTGTGCTTACTTCTTCTTTCCTTTGTGTTTTCCTATGATATGTGCTGATATATGCTCTGATATACAACTTGAATACCAGATAACAATATATATGGTATACATGTCAGGTATATCCTTTGTATATATCAAGTAAATACAGAGTTTTTGTTTTAAACATTCGGGCCTCTCCTGTTTATCTTCCCCCCTCTTTGTTCTTGATTGTTTTGATATGTATGTTGGGCTTTGGCCCACTTATCCCCGACTCCCTGTTTTATTTTTATGACTGTCATTCGACTCAATTAGGCTATGCCCATGTGATTTTTCATTTGCTAAAAGAATCCCAATATTTGTTGGATTTGGGCTTAGCTCATTTTTTCCTTTGTATGTTGTGTATAATTGTCAACTTGTTCCCTGCCTTTTAATTTAGATCACTGGTACTCTTAGGTTTCTTTTTCGATAATAATGCCTTTGTGAAAATTATGGGTGCGTTCTAACTTGTATAAAATATGTATTTTTATATATATTGGAACCCCTTTTATGGTTATGGCTTAGGATAGGTAAACGATACGTACATCGTTTAGCTAGAATCGTCACGAAAACGGATTTCAAAATAATTAACTTTGTTCGTATATTTTAAATGGATGAGAAATTGGACTGATTTTTGGATTTAAAACCAATTGGATCATTTTCGGCTGAAATCAAATAAAAACATAATTTTTACTTCATGAAATAGGCCTGAAAATTTTTGACAAGTCTGAATTTTGAAAAGCAAACAAAAATGGGCTGAATTTCATAAAAACATATTTGTGGACTGTTTTTGGGCAAAGCCCAACTCAAGTAACTGGAACCTTTAAACTAAACAATAAGAATTTGAGTTGACATGCAGTTTCAGGAAAAATTGTAGAATATGAATTGACCCTTTGCGAAATAGCATGGAAATGAAAAAACTTGTTTCTATTTTTTAAGTTCAAAACATGTCATTTCAAAATAAATTATACTCCTTTGAACATAAAAGATTTGCAAAAACATATAAGGAATGTTTGAGCAACCATTGGAATAAAATTATAGAGTTCTACTCAAAGTCAACCTTGAGTGTGCTTTAGTGTGAAATGGATTGACAAATTATCCCTATATGAGTTATTTTGGCGGAATTTAACTCCTTGATTTTTTTTAAAAAATATTTTGAGTTGGAGATGAAATGAATGACATGAATTTTTGTGGAAAGTAAACATTTTTGAGCAATGTATAACTTTAAACATGCTATAGAACACGAAGATCAACTGTATTCTACGGATCCTTAATACCGGGTGTCTAACACCTTCCGCAGGGGATCACCAGAACTCTTACCTTGACTCTGGTTTAAAAAGGATTTTTCACGGACTTATCTGAATAAATCATTTTAACCCTGTTTTCTTAATTTACCTATAAATTAGGTGGCGAATCTAAAAAATAAATTATCCGATTTAGAGCACAAACAACCTCTTAGTAGCTTTTACGCCTTCGCGTAAAGGTAAACCGTAACCGATTGTGTCTCTGCTGGGGAAAAACCTAGGTTCCAACCATACGGTTTCCTATAAAACACATTTTAATTGATATGAATTGCTTATATGTTTAATTTCTCTCAAATTATAATTGTCATTCATGCATCTCATTATTCCGCCAAATGGCACGCACACACACTTGTATTAGTGCACAAAGATGGGTATGTTGTTTCACAATCGTCCTCTAGTAAAAAACCAAATTACTTTCTTTGGAACATGTTGATGATGGAGTTGGTTCACAGTCGTCCAACAGTCGACAACGGTTCACCTTGAGTAGTCCGCTCGGGCCCCTTAGTCATTTTCTAAACAACTCTAGTTTTCCTAGGATAGAGCAAAGCCAAATCCCTATTAAACTAGCACTTGCTTACTTAGACAGGTTCTGATATTTTAGATGTATCTTGACCCATTAGGCTGACTACTTCGTGTCTTGACGGTCTATAACCCGACGACCCTATATCCAACTACTTGTTATATGGAAGCAAGATTGTGCCTTATGTAATAAACCATTGTCCTTTGGGAGGGAAAAATTAACCGTGCTCTATTTTTTAGATGCATACCAACCTCATGTTTGATATGGTTTTAGAAGCACCCAAGCTACATATATTTTAACAGTTGTGGCTAGATGCCCCACAACAATGAGAAGTAATGAACTGTCTAGGGAACCTACCCTCACTCATGACCATGAAAGGAAATAGGAAATTGTTAGAAGTCCTTACCGGATACTGAGATTGTGACAGAATGGTGTTTAGGTTCGGAGATTTTGAGATGACCCGACCTTAGATGAAATTTGAGATTGCATAGATAGCAACGGAACGTGCATGAGAAGAAGAAAGAAAGACGACCACAACCTTACAGTACCCCATAAGCCTACTCCTGATGAGATCATGAAGTTTTTATCCCTAGCTAGCGCCAATTGAATATTTTGCCCAACCGTAGCCTTTAGGGATCTCTACAACTGATTTGGGTCCAAAGGGGATATCTAGAACACTCCGTTGAGTTTCGGTCTTACTCCAATTAGGAAGCCACCCGACCCCTAACCTTTGCCATATGACTTCTAGGAACCATGGTATTTCCCAAAGATCGACATCAAGCCATAGATACTTATGTCCTTTTTGTCACCCATGTTATCGTTCATGGAATAACCTCAAACGGGGAAATCAAATACTTTGACCTAGTCTCTGTCATCCTTCCTAACATATACCGAGATTTAGATCAATGTCAAAACCTACATAGGTATTTCCAAGGGTGTAACCTACCAGTACAAAATTGAGGGTCCTTCGTACCTAGATCTGAAATGTAGGAAAGATAACCTTCAAGCCACTTGTCCAAATTTTGGGAACCAAACCAAATATGGGTGGGCTTTATCTTTTAGAGACTCCGAGAGGATAACATACAGTAGAGATTTCCTGACTTTATATCCGAGACCATTGTAGTCAAAGGTATAAACCCTTTCCTGCCACTTATGGGAATCCGGGGAATCGTCTCTTATGCACCTATTAGGGTCCTAAGATAGTTGGGTAGGAGACAAGTGATATCCTAGGTAGGAAACATGGGGAGTATATCATGACTATGAGGAAGATATGATCAAGAGGGTTGCTGACATCGTCCGAGAGTGGAATGGTCGAGTGAGATATCGTCAAGACACTCTAGCCGAGGATAAGTTCCATTGTGATGAGACTATGTAGACTGGTTGAGACCATATTTGCAAGGTACCCTTATTTCAGGGCCCAACTTCTATCAGTGTAGTCATAATAGTGATTTAAAGGATGAGATCAAGGCACGTCATATTCAGATATATTTAGACTTCACTCGTGAGTGGTTAGAGGACCTAGATGCTCAAATGAGAAGAGCGATGGATGAGACTACACCTATTCCCTTCATATAGAAAGGTTTCTAGGTTGATTCATTTCTAATGTCTACTTACCTCCGAATTCATACTGCCCTTCAAAGGGCCAATAATGCTCGGATAGACAGAGATTCATCATCCGCCACTGTAGGTGACTTCTACTGATTTCACTTACTACCTTTTTCATGCATTGTAACCTATTGGGGAAAACCTTGTTATTAATAAAAATGATTATGTCGGAAATGGTTTAAAACAACATTTGGCACAATTATGTTTCAAATGATTAGAATACCTTGGTGCAAAAAGGTTTAGGAATGCTAATTATATATGATTATGTGATATAACTGCTTATATGCATTCATGTGTTCTGTCTGAACTCTTGATTGGTTCCACATTCCGGATACCAATCCAAAATCAAAACATAGGAAAATACCAAAACAAAACTAAATTTGCACCTCCTTTAAAGGTTGATTTGCTACCAATGGATACTCCAGAAAGCCAAAGTGCCACTTCACCAGTTGTCGACTTGGTCAGCGATGAAGAAAACGAAGAGTGGATTTGAATAAAAATTCGCAAGATCAAGGAGAAGATTGACTTGGCTAACACAAAAATGAAAGAGGTCGACCAAATTCTGGATTTCATAGGAAACCTTCCAAAAGAGACTACTGAGCAGAAGCATCACTGCAAAAAACCTCCGTAAAAAGTTCAAGGAAATGTTTAATTATTACATCCCATTATTCAAGACACTGAAGCAAGAGTCTGAGTTACCCAAGAAAGATCATGTGCCATACGCTGGGGAATCAAGTGAGTTACCTGAAGAAGTTGCTCCAAATGCCGACGAAACTGTAGACTGCTACGGGATGCCACAAGAGACATACCGGACATCATATCTCATCTGGTGGATGATTTCTCTGAAAGCATACACTTTTCCTTTCAAAGTCGCACCCAGGCCGGTGCAAAACATCGAAATGTATGAAGGATTAAAAGATACCGGAGTATCGTCATTCAACTCCGATGTTCTCCCGACTTGTGCTCCCATCTATTCTCATAAGAGGTGCTCTTTCCACAAAAAACAACCTGGCCACACTATAGACGAGTGCTTGACCTTCAAAAGGAAAATGATAAGATTAATTGACGAAAATGTTATTCATAATTTGTGGGGCCCATATTTCCAACTGGTTTACGATCTCATCATGCCCGGTGATGGAATCACCATTAACACTCAAGTTTGGAATTATGACTTCATTGTCTTGGAAAACTCATACGGAAGCCTCTTCTCTACCCTAGCTAGCACAAACAATGTATGTCCCGTCAAGTCTACTTGGAAACCTTACGCTAGTAGTTCAAGGAGGAATACCTGTTTGTATCACTCAGGGGCACCGGAACACGACATCGAAGAATGTGAGACATTTATGTTATAGCTGGAGCATCTAGTCAAAATTTGTCAGATGTGGGTAGTTGTAGCCCGCCGCTGGGAGAATGCACGGTCGTAAGGACGATGACCCGTCATGGCTTCAGGGAGAAGTCATCTTTTGGGTAATTTAGGCGTCCCATTTTAATTTAATCAAATGTTATCCCTCCCTCGTTTGTAAAAGAATCTACGTTCGACCTGATGTCCCAAGGGGGATACGTAGGAAGCTCTTATTAGACTTGGTCTAGGAAACGGTTCTGGTAGAATGAAATTAGGGATAATTTTTATGTAACCCGTACTACGGAAGGGATTGATTTCCTATGGAGGGATACATAGGTAGTCTACATAATACTAGACCCCTATATTATATAAATTATAACTTTCCCCCAATTAGAAGAGTTTTGGTCTCGACGACTTTGTGGTAGCAAATTAACCATATACTTTCAACCAAACCCTTAAAAACCAAAAATGGCCAAAATGACCAAGAATGCATGAATGTATGTGCTTATATGCAACTTATCTGTGATATCTTGTATTATCATTTTCCACTAACGTCATTTGCCTTTGAGTTTTTCTTTTCTCGAAGAGGGGTTTATCCGTGCTGTATCATACTTCACAAGATTAAAACTTGCAATAACATCCCTTAACGAGTAGAATGGAGAAAACATACTGGTATTCCGGATGATGGTTGTAACAAATATGCTTTGGTTATAGAGTCCCCACACCCCAAGACCTTCAAAATCATTCACATCATGAAGACGTGATTAACTTGTTATTCCAAAGATCACAGACCTTAAGGAATATGTCGCGAAGAATGAAGCAATCAATGCTGCCAAGGAGGCAACCACTGAAACAAGAAGGCCTCCACTACCTTTTCCATCCACGAGGTAGCCAATACCCGAGCATTTCCCAGCCACTAATGCCCATATTGGTACCTCATACCAAAACCCACCACTAGCAAATTCCACTCACTTACCAGGGACTTCCCACTCAATACCTTCATATTATGCACCACCTACTTATGCAGATCCCATCATACACCCAAATACCACTACTCACCAAACACCCAGAACTGCTAGCATTCCCAAAAACTACCCAGCACATCTGACATGGCCCAACTCGGAGGGGTACGACTGGCACCCGCTGCCTTACTCAGCCGAGCACCTACGTAACGTATTCTTCTTACCATACCAGAATGTGTAAATAGTCCAGAAAGGTTGTCATGAGAACATCAAAATATGACATAAGGGAGTACTCGACATTGGATGACCCACATGCTATACAAACTTATACATGATACACACGGGCCCATAAGGCCGAAATAACCCTAAGTACATCCAAACCATAGACCGACAAGGCCGTACAAGCATCTATGTACATGACATTTATATACAAACCTCTAAGGAGTACATAAAACATCATAAGTTCGGGACATGGCCCGGCTATACCCATAGCTGCATAACATAAACATACTGACCCAAATGGCAACTCTGAAATAAGTGGAGTGCAACACACTTTCTACTGAACTAGTATCCTACTAAGAGGACCATCAACCTATCAATTAGGACATGTCGGTATGAAACACAACATCCCCAGGCAAAAGGGACATCAGTATGAATAAATGTACCAAATATGTAAGGTAGGTAAACATGTATATAAGAATGTAATACAAGTGAAGAGTACAGAATGTCAACTTGGGACTCAGAACAACCACTGAGGGTGCACAACTGATATAACCATAATCATATGCATGAAAGTAAAATCAAGCGACTATATGGGCCTATATAATATTGTATCAAGTCCTTCTGTGGGGTAAACTCACCATAAAATAATCGACCACATAGGATGCAGTAATATCTGCCTAACTGATCAGTGATAACTATCCAACTAGTGGTAAATAACGATATATAGCTGCCAACTTGTGGTACACATATATAAGTATCTGCCTAGCCACCTATAGTGCGGCGCGGTAAGAAAATAGATACATATCTATAAGTCCAATGCAAGACAGACCTCAAGGGACACCCTGAACAAAGTCAGGGTAACCTATGGTCGTTACCCTCTGACTATCGTTATGTAACTACGTATATCTGCTATCATGAAATCAACAAAAAGTACAGAATAACACATAAACAGAGATATCATAAAGTGCAGAAAAGTACACCCGGCAAGGGATAAACAAGATCCATGAAATCTTTTCAAGTGTAAAGAACAAGTGTATCTTTAATAATTAAGAGTAGAGTTCTCTTTTGCGGGCATTTCATTATGTATCATTTACACTAGGATCATGCCAAAAGAAAGAAAAGGATAATCCTTATATACCTTTTCCTCCTTGCCTCCAAAAGATAACTAAAGCAACCCAAAGATACACCTTAATATACGCAATAATAAGGGCACAAACATTACTAACAAAGTCACTAGTTAACACGAGGAGCGACAATCTCGGATTGAATCCCATACAAACTTTTAACCCCATTATCCTTTATCCTTTATCCTTTGATTTAACATGGCCAACATTAAAACAAGTAAGTTTTGGGGTTCTCAATCTTATATTTACCTCTAAAAGCATACAAAATAGTCCAACCATCACAACGAAGGTCTTAATGTAATATTTCATTTTAAACCAACTAACAACTAGCACTTTTGGGAAAAGTTGATAGCACCTCCCCTGTTTATAATGCATACCATAAGTTACTAAAAGTCACCAAACAACCCAAACAACAAAAATACAATTAACACTAAGCTTTCTGATTACTTTAACAACCATTTTGAGCGGTAAGCTCGATTTACAAGTAATAAAATATAATTTCAATCCAATTCCTTTTCCATGAATCTGCCTAAAACATCTATAACATCATACTTATGCTTACCATATCATTTTAAGCCCAAAACATCATTAGAATAATCTTCAAAATAGTCCACATGCCTAGCAGCTTAAACTTTATCATCAATCACTTGTTTTTCATGTTTTCTACTTAAATAAACTTAATTAACATATATATAGCCTCAACACAACCCACAAAAATATAATAATTCCTTATGCCATGTCAATTGCTATCTTGTAGATTTTCACTCAAGCAATTCAACCAACACGTGATTAACCTTAATCACAACTAAGAACATGATTTAATTACCTTAGGAAGTAGATAAAACTTGAAATCCCCAGCTGGTACAGCTCACAACAACCCTCAATCACATCACAACACTATATAAGTGTTATTCTCTACTTGAATCAACTTTTGGTGTTCAAGTTGGATCTAAACACTTGTATTCCTCCTTGAAACTCTTATACATTGTTGAGATATCTTTGGAGATTATAAGGGTCGATCTTGGTAGATAAATAACCAAAGAATGACCCCCAAATATCTTTTAAAAGAAGCTAAGTCGGTGGCTGCCTCAAGTGGGTCCCAATGGGACTGTCTATGTAGTGTCACGAAAATACGAATATCTCTCTACTTAGACGTCGTATCGACAAACGGTTTAATGGTTTTGAAACTACACTCGTAGACCTTAAATTTAGTGGGTGGATAACCTCGTAATTCCAAATAGATGGGGAGAAAAGCTCTGCAACATTTGACCTAAAGTTTCAGTTAATTTATTAATGTAACTTGTTAGAACTTTTGCCAACTTTTTATTTACAACTCGCTTGACTTCAAAACTTAACACACGACTATTATACGTATCAAATACCTCATAACATGAACTTCTTAGCATGTTAAATACTCCTAGTAATACACAAATATATGGGTTGTAACATTTCCAACTTTCTGACGCTCGATGAAAACTTCTAAACCTTTCAACATGTGCTATACATGGTTTTAAACACTCGTGAACTTGAGAATAGTCTTTCTCTCCAAGCTTATATCGAATAAATCATGACACACTTTAACGTATGAAAATATGGTATATAACAACATCCCACAATGTCTATCCACACCCCAATCACTTCCATCGACTCTTCACCCGAGCTCGACTATTATAATGAAATGGAAAAGGTATGGAGGGCCGAACAAGACAGAAGGGATAGGGAAATGGAGCAAAAAATAATGGACTTGCTCAAGAAATCCAATAGATGCTCTTGGAAAGCAACGGGCCTAAGCTATGATGATCTATGCATGAATCCGGACCTGGACTTGCCTGAAGGCTTCAAGGTGCCGAAATTCAAACTATTCAATGGGACAGGGAATCCCAAGGCTCATCTAAGAGCATATTTCCACAAACTGGTCGGGATCAAAAGAAACAAGGCTCTTATTATGAGGTTGTTTAGTCGGAGCCTCACAGGAGAAGCATCTGGATGGTTCACAACCTAGGACATACGCTGTTGGGATGCCTGGGAAGACATGATGGGGGCATTCATGGAAAGGTTCCATTTCAATGTGGATACTGTGCCTGACCGTTACTACCTAGAAAAGGATAAGTAAAAGTCTGTTAAGAACTACTTTGAATATACGAGTAGATTGAGGGTCGAAGCCGCCCAAGAACAATGGCCGATGAGAGAAGAAAAATTAGTTGATGTCTTCATCCGATCATAAGAATCAGACTTCTATGACCGCATGCTATCTGTAGTCGGGAGGCCATACTCTGAATTAATAAAAATAGGAAAGGCGGTACAGGACAACCTCAAATCGGGAAGAATTGTCAGTGTAGCAAACAAGGCTAGTCAATAGCGCACCGTCGGGGCTATAAAGAAGAAGGAGGATGTGGAAAGAATTTTCCACACACCTAACCCAAGAAGCTTAAAGAAGGAAGGATCACAATCGTCTTCTGAAATATATCAATATCCACCTCTAAACAACTATATGTCTTCTCCATACATTCTTGTGTCGGTATTCTATACACAAGATAACTATCAAACACCGGTTCTAGCCTACCAAGCTCCATAGGAAAATTACCAAATACCAATACACACATACCAAGCTCCACAACTAAATTATTAAATCCCCGCACCTGCTTATCAAGCTCCACAGAACCATCAGAATCATCAAAACCAGTCTTCTCCAGCTGCGTATGACTTTTCACGTTTGAGCACAAAAAAAAATCCTCCATGAATGTTTACTCCGCTTCTCAAAACTTGAACCAAGTTATTCGAAAGACTGAAAGTCGTCAGAATTATCCAAGTTATTCCGCCAAAATTAGCTAACCCTAAGAGACGTTTCTTTTGAGCCGACCGGACTTGTGCATACCACTCCGGAAGAAGTGGACAAAATACAGTAGATTGTATCAATTTGAAACATAAGATACAGGATTTGATCAACAAAAAAGAGATCATATTTGAAATGGCAGCACCGAACGTAAACACCAATCCTCTGCCCAATTATGGTGCTAACCAAATTCACATGATCGAGCAGGAAGAAGATTGAACTGTATGAAAACCACTGATCTAGAATTCTGTTGAAAGTCTGGCACAAATGGTCACTTCTCTTACATTACAAGGAAGATCGCAATTCAAAGTTCTAATCCAACACCATTTGTAGCTTAAATAATTGGATTATGATGTTGGGAAAATATACAAGAACCCTACCGATGTGACAACCTTCGACGGATGTCAATGTGATTCTATTGGATTAATAGACCTCAACATCCAAATGAGGCCCGCAAAATTCACTACAGAGTTTTAGGTTATGATGATCACTACAAAATTCACTACAGAGTTTTAGGTTATGGATTTAAATTAAAATTTATAGAAAATAGAACGTCAAGTTTCGACTTTGTATGAGGGAGTTATGCCCATTTTAGTATCGGATAATATTAATGTTCTAGTATGGCAGCCGAAGCAGAAAATTGGCCGTTGAAGCTGAAATGCTGGACCAAAAAGTTATTTTTAAACCTATCTTTTCCAACTTCAATCCCCATTTCCCCTAATACATTTCTTGGACCTAGCAGCTCATTAGAAGGGGAAATTGGAGGGTTTCTCAAGATAGATCATTGGGGTTAGTTCCCTAACATTTTTTATGACCATGTTAGATTATTTAAGGTTTCCATGGTGAAAAACTTGTTTTAAAAGAGAGTTTCATGATTAAAAATCATAGGTTAGTAAATTGTTTTTCATAACATATCATTAGTGATTTGGTGGAGTTTTCTAATATTTTTCTTGAAAAAGCTTGAGTAAGTGTTTCCAATTCAATCTTTGATGTTTTAAATTGGTTTTCAAGAGATTAAATTCTTGGGTTTTCTCCAAAATTGGGATTTTTACTAAATTGATGAAATTAAGCTTAATTAGGATTAGTTTGTGATGGAACTTGGTATTTTTACTCTCTAAACTTTGGTTAGACCATTTTCAATATAAATTTCCATATTTTTCCCTTGTGGGCTGATACGCTCAAATTACACCTATTAAATAGCGTAAAGAAGACATTGTCAAATATAGTAAACCAACTAGGTTGGGGTCAAATCCCACAGGGAATAGGGTGCAAAATCTTACTATCATAGTGTATTACTTGACTTAGGTCTTTGTTCGTATTCCACTAAGGTTATTAAAGTTTATGTATTTCTACTAGCTATCTTGAATTAATTGTAAATTAAAGTTACTAAGAAACCAAAGTTCCACTAGATTAGATGTTATGTTGTAGGTATTAGTGTGATATACATCTAATGGGTTGTTATTTTGCATGAACTTAATCTCTATGTGACTTCCTAATATTTCCCAATAGTTAGGAAGTATTTCTCTTTATGATTTTTCCAAATATAAAATAGTGGAGTTAAAAACGATTGATTATGCCAAGTATACTCCTCTTTAGTAATTTTAAATTGTATTCCCCGATAATGACGCCAAAATTTGATACGCTCAAATTACACATATTGAATGGCATAAAGTGGAAGTTACCAAATATAGTAACCCAACTAGGTTGGGTTCAAATCTCATAGGGAATAGAGTACGAAAAGGTTACTATCATAGTGTATTAGTTAACTTAGGTCTTTGTTCGTATTCCGTTAAGGTTGTAAAAGTTGATGTATTTCTACTAGCTATCTTGAATTGATTGTAAATTAATGTGATTAAGAAACCCAGGTTGTGTCCCCGCTAGATTAGAGGTTATTGTCTAGGTATTAGTGTGATATACTTTTAATGGATTGTTGTATTGTATGCACTTAATCTCTATGTGACTTCCAAATATTTTCCAATAATTAGGAAGTATTTCTCCTTATGATTTTCCCAAATATAAAAGAGTAAAATAATTAATTATGTCAAGTAAACTCCTCTTATTCCTAGGTGAGTTTATTAAACAAGAGTTAATGTCCTGAGTCCTTGTTATTTATCCTTACTAAAACCTACTCACTTTTCCAAGTAGAGAAATATTTATGGCTTAAGCTAATGTTTGCAACCATTAACCAACATCAACGAATAAGAGATATATAGATACTAACAACCCATTATTCATATATCAAGATTAAATACCCATTCGCATAACACTCATCATTGGGTACACAACCTTGGTATTAAGTATAGCTACTCATAATATTGATGAAAAAGTAAAATAATAAAGTATTCATTGAAACTTACAATTAAATAAATAAGATTAAAGGATGGAATTTTATCATTGAAAGATTTAAAATATTTTTCGTACTCACAAATATCGAGACTAATAGTAAAACATATGATAAATGACCACAAAACTTTAAAAGGTATTTATACAAGTCCAAAAACTCGAAATTAAGATTTTACAAAACTTCCCATACGCCACAAAGTACGAACCGTACAAATAAGTATTGTCCGTATAAGTTGCCACATTCAATTTCTACGCCAAGTTTGTACGGTCCGTACAAATAAGTACAGTCCATACAATTCATACTTACCTTGTTCGTCAGTCAAGTGGCCAAAAATGTACGGAGGGAAGTACGGTCTATATAAATCCACAGTCATTGTCTTCCTCAGATTTCCAACATTCGGCCTCAATCTTCACTCTTAGGGTACAATTGTATGGACAAATATGTACGGTCCGTACAACTCTAAATTAGGAACTTGATGATTATTTCCTTTTTCTTGCCTTTTTATTGTCATTTACCTGATACATAACCGAAATGTATCAAAATGACAAAAACTTGCTTAAAAACAAGTAGAACTTATCATCAAAAGGCATCAAATATGCCGTTATTCAACGACACATCATGGGCTCGGGGTCCCTTTTTAGGGTTGTGTTTGATTTCATTTTGAAACTATGGTATTATGAGTATCGTTATCTTCTAAAGCTAATGTAGATTAATTAATGGATAGACTTTGATAGTTCATAGACTCGCCGAAAAGGCAAGGCCTTGACGTGATTGTTCGTTGCTCCTATTTGGCCAAGAGGTAGGCTAAGGTTTAATATATCTTGACTCCGATAGAAGTACATAGTTATAATAAATATTGAGGGGTATTGGGAAAGTTAGGGGTCCTACCTTAGTGGTTGTGATGAGCGCTTGGGTGGATACCAGTGTTAAACTGTCTTGATGGGTGATTTGAGAAATCAGCGTTAGGGTTGATTCCAACTATTGTTATGTCTGCTTTTCGCCATTACTTGGGCGTGTCTCCATTGATTGTTAAATTTATTTACTAATCACATATGCTTTTGATATGAAAGACTGATTACATGAAATTATGTGATATTAAATTCTAAGACATGTGTTATTCATCTCTTATATTTGATTGCATCTCATATTCCATGATTACTTGCATTCATACACTCATGGTTATTGTGATATAGAAAATGGAGTGGTATGGAGATGTTGTGGGTCCAATGAGACCAGAAAGGAAAGGTAAAGATGTTCTAGTGAGATGACTTGGAACAATAATATGGTAAAATGATTTGATATGGCTCGACAAATGAGTCTTGCGCTTTAGTCATATTGGTGTGTGAATTCCAGCTAGCTAGGAAAAGTATATGGACGACGTGGGTCGGTTATTGGTCATATCTATATGGCAAAGCATATTGAGTGTGTATACTGGTTGATGGAATGGTACCTTGCATTGCATTGCATTTATATCATTTATTCATATATATTTATTACTTGAGATTTTTAATTGATTTGGATTGATTATCATAATAAGGTGAATTCATTTGATTGAACTTCCATGATTTCGGAGTTTTCTGAGTGTTGAACCCTTTATGTGGTTAAAGGTGACCTATGTGAATTATTGCCCTACTTGATAGAGAGTCTAGAGGACTAATGAGGTGTTGTGTTGTCATTGTAACTATCGTCTCGAGTGGTCATATATAGGTCTAATTCCATCCTAAATAGGAGATTCATGACCGTAAACACTTACTCAAACATAATAGGGTTATGTAATAAACTAGCATGCACCATATTTTTAGGTGCACTGATGGGAACCATGGCTATAAGTTAGGGATAATATTAGGTCAACAATGATGAGGTTTGCCAATGATATGACTCCGTGAAAGGTCGTGATGTGATTGTATTTCATAAGTGTTTAATTGTCCTTTTTAGAAGACTAATGAAGTATGCGGAGTTAGAAGAAGTATGACTTAGGTAAGTTGATTAATGACTAGTGGACTTACTTTTATGAATTCAAGGTGTTACTATGGATTGGATTGTAGATTATGTGCGGGGCTATTTCTATTGGTATATGTGAACTATGTGCTTAGCCGGAATGAATAGGTTAGGACTACATGTGTGTCAACTTAATATTTATGCATGTTACGTGATGTCTGTCATTGTCAGCCTATAATGTTTATAGGGGTATATGGTGTACTCATACTACAGTTGCTACATCTTTTACGTGGATGCAGGTATAGAGAATGGTTCAGGTTGCAGCTTCAGAGTACGTGGAGATTAAGGCATGCCACTCATCCTATCGGCGGGCTTGGTGTTCTTCTTAGTCAGACCGTTCTTATCTTATTCATTCAAGACAGTGGCTTCTTTTATTTCGCTATCTATTATATTCTTAGTAGTCTTTGTACAAGTCAGATCAGGTTTTGGGAAAAAGTTGTGTTGTAAAGGATCGTGTTAATCATAAGGTTTAATGAAAAATTGCTATATCTTTATAGTTCCTTTAATTATTCTGCAATGTTTTAATATGTGTTAAAAGGATTTTTGGGGATGGTTCGCCTACCGCGGGGATAGTGTAGGTGCCATCATGACTCATGATTTGGGTCGTGATAATTATTTGCAATGTAAGTGAGCAAATTGTATATTTTTGACATTTTCCCAAATTAAAATCGATAATGAATAAAGCGTCTACTTTTTGGGATATATTTTACAACCCACCACATTTAAGTGATTTCTTTTATAATATAGTAAATTATGTAAATTGATTGTGTAAAATATTTAATGTATCACTTCAATTAATTAACATGTACATATTTTTATTATTTTTATCAGATTATGAACTAAAGTTTGACACAGAAATTTGCCCGTAAGTACCTTAATATATGAATTGATTGTATACATATATTTTACGCCAACAATTTATAGAATTTTATTTTTTTCTTTTAAAAGGTGTCGTCTGACTTGTGGTATTATTTTGTTGGGGCATTCTTGATGTCAAAAATTATTATTAATAAGGCCTTCTTTATCGAGTAGTTATCTATTATTCATGGATCTCCTTAATGAGCTCCCATAATATGTTTATGCAGGGTATACCACTTTCCTTTTTCCTTTTCTTTCTCGTTGCTTGTGAATATTGAATGGTCTAACATTTGTCCTTTCATTCTCCGTAATGTTTGTTTTTTTTACATTATAAAAGCAACCTTACTCACTACAATATTCCATAAGTTGTGCAGTATTTCTCTAATCACCTAGAGAAACTACTGCAATTCTAAAAAGAATTATCAACAAGAAAATTCCCAAAAAATTAAATGGCACGTCAAGTGATTGTTTTTGCTCTTCTCTTCGTTGCCCTTGCTGGGTTGGTTTCCGCTGCCACCTCACCAAGTAGCTCACCATCTTCATCCCCATCATCATCTCCGTCCGCATCCCCATCATCATCACCAAAAAGCTCACCATCATCATCACCAGTAGCGGCACCTAAGAGTAAGAGCAGTGGAATTGCACCCGCCCAATCACCAAATGCATCATCACCTAAGGCAAGCTCACCATCATCATCAACCTCATCTCCAACATCTGATTCCATCAGCTCAGCAGAATCACCTGATGACGAGGATGTCTCATCACCCCCTTCTCCTTCCGGTGACTCTACTACCACTAGTGACTCAGCTCCCACACCAAGTACCACATCAGCTGAGCCACCCACTACCAGCAGTGCTACCACCTTGAAGGTTTCATCTGTCCTCGCTGTTTCTGTTGTTGTTGGATTCTTCTTCTAAGATATTAAGGACATATATATTTCCTTAGTTATTTAAAGCTTAATCTTGGTTGAGTGATTCTTTTGTAATACATTTTGAAAAATAAATTCAAAAGTCAAATCAGATGTCTCAATAGATGATTTCTACTTGAATAGTTTGATACGTTCCATTGATTATATTCTTTTCCTGAACGGATGCTATAATATTTGAATTTCAAAAGTTAAATTTCTTTATACAGACCGTAAATCCTGTCATATGTTTGTATTTTTTTTACATATTTAGAAACAACTTAAAGGTATTATAATTTACAATTATAAACAATATTAAAAGGACATACTAATAAATCGCGATAATTTTTTTATATTTAACTCTCAAAACGAGAAAAATATCACATAAATTCAAACCGAGAAAATATTTTTTTGAAACTAAGGATTGTTACATATGTAAGATTTATGTTTAAGCGTATATATTCGGAAGCCCTGTTAAAAGAGATGTGGGTTCCATTATGCTTTTCCCTTCTGCTTCCCCGATTTATACCTACATAATTGAAAAAGTTTTAGAAGGCCTAAGAGGAAAATATGCCCACTTTCGTTATAATTATAACAAGAAAGATGAAATTTTAATCTCAATTATATACAAACATTTAATATGCGCGGACACTGCAACCCGCTTGGGTGTCACAATTCAATTTACTATGTCGTGAAGGTATAAATTCTCACCAAGTCGGTAAGCATCTACAACCCATTAAAGCCAATTAATTAATACAAAGAGTGCGGAGTAAGCAAACAAGTTAATTTAAAGTCTTATAATATAGAAATATGAAATAAGTATTACACCCTCTAAAATCTAGTGTCACTAGTATAAGAACTTGCTAAATAGAAATACAAGTCTGGATACAACCTGAATCTACTGTCTAGGAATAGGAAAGACAGGAAATAAAGATAGATTGAGAATATGACGCCACATATCATGCTAGTAGCTCACCCCGAATCCTTCTAATGGACTCCTCAACGACCAGTGAAGTCTCGAGATCCGCTCGTGATAGGAACTGAATCTGCACACAAAAGGGTGCAGCAAGTGTAGATTGAGTATGGAGAAACAACGTGTACTAAGCAACATCGTCGACGACCCTAATTAAAATGGAGACGAGAGTGGGTCCTCTAATTACTACATCCACACTTTAACTGCGGTTAGTCCATCTTAGTATATTAATAATCACGAGTTTCAAACTATGGATGAGTATATGGACATCGCGGGTCCCCTATGGGTGTGCAATTCATAAAATTTGAATGCATGTATACTGGAGGATAAAGGTACTTGGCATATGCATTGCATTCATATCATATACATATTAGTTCATTGATTATCTGTTGAAGGATTAAGTGTTGGATTGGCTATTGATAACTTGGTTGGATTGTTGGAATGAAGAAGGAATGTTAATTGCTCAATTATAATTGGAATACTTTTTTTGAACTCTTCTGAAATTGGATGACTTAAGTGATTATGAAATCTTAGTTGAATAAGGTGATATGTGAACTCTGTGAACTATTCTATGGACAATGTGATATTACTTGAATTATTGAACTATTAGTATAGGACTACTTGGTGTTAACTTGATAATTATCTCTTTTTGGACATTGTGACATTACTTAGATTATTGAACTGTTAGTATATGACTACTTGGTGTCAACTTGATATTTCTCCTGAAATGCCCAACCCTACATCCGGCATGCTTTGGATGCTCTATCTTTACCTTGTATTTAACTTATGATCAAGAGACATGTTCTGTTACTTATGTTATTAGACTCAGTTTTGGCTTATATGCCTCATTCAGACTTATATCAGATTATTAGTGATCTTGTATGATTGACCAGATATTGGAGGTTATGTTATTTTATCGGATTTATATTTCTGCTTTTATAGCATGAGACAATTTTATCTAGTATTTTGTTATCTTTTCAATTTTATTCACTATATCATGTGATATGATTTGGGAGTGGTTCACCTACCTATGGAAAATGCGTAGGTGCCACCACGGTCCCTAAAAGGGGTCATGACAAATTTGGTATCAGAGCATTAGGTTAAATTATCTTAAATACAAGAGAAATTTCTAGTAGAGTCTCGCGGACCGGTGCATAGACATTTGTACTTATCTTTGGGAGACTATGGAACATTTAGGAAATTTCACTTTCTTCATTCCTTTCGTGCTAAGTTGAATCAAATTGGTATCTAATATGTGTTCCTATTTTTTCATAAATGGTGAGGACTCGTGCCTACGCAATGAGGGAGGAGGCACTGGCACCTGCACTTGCAGTGCACGATCGTGGTAGAGGACATGTTAGGGGCCGAGGTAGAGCCCGAGGAGCTACACCAGCTTGGGGTGGGGAACAAAGAGCCATGCTATATCAGAGTCCCCTAAGCCATATATTCAGCCTCAAGATGAGTTTCTCGAGGAGGAGATGGGGCCAACACATTTTCAACTTGGATTTATTGCTACTCCAGTCCTACAGGACACACTGTTAGGTTGTTGAGCATACTTGATGGTTTTTCCAGGGGGCATTCATCCGACTACTCTAGGTGGTTCTCATACCCGTGTGGGAGACTAACAAACTCTGTCTCTCGATTTTAGTACTCTTGACGTTCAGCCAACGGCGATTTCAGTGCCCTGTATTGATGAGGTTCCTGCTCTAGTGTTTGGTCCTCAGCCGATTGCAGGGATAGCTATGACCTAAGATGAGCGAAAGATTTGACCAATGAACGATAGGAAATTACTTAGACATTAATCTATGGGTTTGATTCCTCCATTATAGTTGAGATGTTGATTACGAAAACCTAGGGCTTAAGTCTAAATTTGGGGGTTTTACCTTGGATAGGGTAATTGACCAATACCTTAGCTAAAATAGAATTTGGGAAGTGGATGTGAACCTTTAAAATATTGGACTCCCTAATTCACTAATAAAATACCATTTTACCGCTTTTGCCATAGTTGGGATAGAATCAAGGGGTAGTCTAAATGTATGGATCTTGTTGTGTCTGATCTAACCTAGATTCCTATCATTCACTAGACTTCGAGTACAACTGCGACCTTCGAAGAGATAAGGCTCAAGTGTGATCATTGTGATTTTCACTCGGCATCCAGGTAGTTTACGACTTACATTCGGGTTAGACTTCAGTTAGTAAAGCTTATGTGTAATATGATACTGATATTAAGATAAGTGTCCTTATGTGGCATGATTGAGGATTGACATGTTATACATGATACTGTCATTTGCATTGCATTCATCCTCATTTTCATGATATATTAATATGACTTGTGATTGGACTGACAATGATAAATGAGAAGGAGACATTTATGATTCATATGACATACTATATTTCATAGATATCTCTATGTTGTGTGATATGGAGTGGCTAGCAGGATGTTCGGTGAAAGAGTCATCTCTAGGCTGTGTGATACGGAGTGAGTCGTAAATGGACTTTGTGGGTCCCCCATAGGTCGTGACTGCTAGGACGATGATATATTCCTCCCGGAGCATGTATGTACGGATATTACATATGGCCATTATATTTGTATTGCATTTCATGTTTATTCATTATTACATTTTACATCTGCGATTCAGAATTGATAATGGTACCTGTGCTGTAGTAGTTTTGAATAGATTTAGGGAAAATTTGGCAGACTTAGGCTTATATGCTTTACCATAGGCTATGATTTGCTTATTGATTTGTTGTACTTTAGTAGTTGTTCTTGGACTATGATATTACTTGTACTTGATTGTGAGAATGTCTATATTTCAGTTCTTTCTATGCATATTTTAGCTAATTGTTGTCGACCTATGATATCTACCGATACATAATGTTTATACTGATACTACCTGATGCATTCTTTTATGAGTGCAGAGTTCATGGACAGATGCACAACCTGCATGTTCCTTTAGTTACTTGTCTCACTTATTCCCGAGACAATATTGTATTTACATTTCTAATCTTCTTTTTATATGTATTTAACTTGTATACATTAGTGGCTCTTGTACTACCCTATACTAGATTCCCTGGGTTGTATTTGATTTCTGCACTTATAATTAATTATAATTTAGACTTTCATTTCATTGAATTATTGATTATGATTGTTGATTTAAGGATTTGGGGAAGGGTTCGCCTATTGAGGTGGGAAACGGTAGGTGCCCGCACGACAATGTGATTTGGGTCGTGACAAGTTGGTATTAGAGCCCCAAGTTACCCGGTCGATAAAGTGCAAGAAAAATGTCCAGTAGAGTCTCGTGGAATGGTACGTAGACATCCGTACCCATCCACGAGAGGCTATACGACATTTAGGAAACTTCCCGTCCTTCTTTCTTATCGTTCCACTTCAGTCAAATTGATATCTAAATGTGTCCAATTGGTATCTAGCGATGTGGCCATTATTATGTTGTGTGAGTTGGATTTGTGCGTAAAGAACAGTTTATGAGTCCTAGGGAGGAGTAAGTTTGAAGGCATCTAAAGTCTTCCTTGTTGCAATAACTCCCCACTATTTCAGGGAGTCTCGCTGTAGCGATTTTATCTCACGTCTGCGGTCCTATGCTCGCAAGGAGAGTGCTGCTAAGGCAAATTCATGTCGTTCAAGGAACTGTGCCAGCAAAACCATGTCTGCAGGATCGAATCCGCCATAGCGAAGGGTCAACCACTTGAGCGGACCTTGTACATCCTTCCTCATTCGCGTCTGCAGTCATTTTCTCATCTTTGTGTGTCCGCCGTAGCGGGAGTTTAGTCCGCTACAGCGGATGGGCATTTCCAGAAATAGTGATCTTTGCTCAGAAGTTCAAACCTGTCGCAAACTCAAATTATAGACAAGCAATATCCCAAAGTCATAAAATTCAAGCGCATAAAATCCAAAGCTTGGTAAGGGCACCATTTACCTACCAAGTAAATAAATTATCCACCCAAACCAAACCATTAAAACCAAAGAAAGAAAATCAAATTGTTTCAAAGTCACCAAAACAAACCAAACCATTCTCTAGAAATAATAAGAACTACAAGAGTTAAAACCACGATCTAAAAAGGGGAAAGGGGGGAAACCGATACTCTTGCCTCGTGATAGTCACCTCATCACCTCCCTCATTTGAACTGCTAGTATCAACAACAACGTCAAGCTCATTTAAGAAGGAATATCATTCCGTTTCGTCTTTGTCCTTGACCGGAAGTGGGTCATTCAGATACATCTTCTTGAACAATCCTTTAAAACCCCTCCAGACCTTCAATAACAACTTACCCCGAGATTTGTTCTTCTTCTTTTCCACATCAACATCGATAATGAGCTGGCCCTAAGCTTTGGCCATGGTGGTGTAGATTGTCTCTAGCGAGGGAACCAAAGTCTTGATTTCTACCTACTCATTTAGGTATTTCTCTATCTCCTCATTGGTACAGTAGTTAGCAACGGTATCGGATGGGCCGACCTCGGTGGGAGGTCTAGGAAGACCAAGGATTAACGCCCTCATCTCCTCCATCTGAGACCTTAGCATCTCAAAGGTCCTTAGAGGCCGTGTGGGTGCAGTACCACTTCCACCCTCCCAGTGGCTCACATCTACCCTGACACTCTCATCAACCTTCCTCTTCTTACCCTAGACTCTAGTAACATGCCCTTATACTTTCAGAGGGTTGAAGCTAATATCAGAATCGACTGCCTCATGTATACCCCTCCGTGGAACCTTTGCCTTCTTGCATAAGGCTTTAATGAGGTAAGGAAAGATCAAGCTAGGACCCAGATTGGCCACAAACTCTGCTCACTCCCTAACAACGTGGAGACCTAAATTCACCGGAATGTCTTCCAAAATGCATGTGATCATAAGGGCCCGAATTTTGGACACTATCCAAGCCCAGTTACTTCAATGATCCTTATCCTCCATAGCCTCACTAGGTGGTTCGGCAATCCATAATGAGCATTGATTGCCTCTGCCCCAATTTTCACCACTTTACCCCAAATTATGATTTCTTGGTCAGGGACAGACAAATCCACCATCTCAAGATTGGCGTAAAACTCTCTTACCTAACACTCATTCGCCTTGCCAGGGTCATCAACAAAGCAATTACACCTCATTCTATTAAGTCATGTAAAGAACTCCGGAGCCTATTTCTCAACCATCCTCATATTGATTCCTCGCACAAACAACAACCCCTTACCCATATGCTCTATGTAGCGGCAGTGACACTCCATAGTTAGGAAGCGAGCATAATTCTAATTTCCTTCTCCTTTGTTCTAGGCCATAATTCAAAGAATTGTACCTGCAAGGATTGCTTAAGTCAGTTTCAATAATTTTGCCTAGTCCTGAAATTAATTACTTCTCAATTAAGCCAAAAGAACTGCGAAAACAACCTCGGAAGAGCCAGTGCAAAACTACTGGTTCGTCGTTGTTTAGAAAGGGTCCGCTGCAGCGGAAGAAGAGCCACTGCAGCGACACAGCTACTGCAAACATGGGCCTATTGGGATAGATATTCCCACAACTGCGAGCTATAACACTCCGCGCCTGTTCAGAAGCCCTATACTCCATATAGTGCGCGCCAACGAATTTCCACTCGCCACGGTGTTGTCGCACTTGTGAAAGGGTTCGTAGAGGTGGACCCCTCATCTTCATCAGACCAGCCCTAAATATTTTGATGGTTTACTCATTTTTTACTCAAAATTTGGGTATTTCTCTCAGATCGGGTAATATTCTAGCATGCATGACCCTTAGACTTCATTAAGCATGATTTCAACTAACAAGCACACCAAAATAAAATTCCAAGAAATTGAAACGCACAACCATTAACAACTACCCACTATTTTTTGAGTCCTCCACCCTCAAATCCGAGAGTTTCTAGGGTGTTACTTTGTGATAGGACTATTTTTTAGACCAGGATACCAAAAATTTCTAGATTTCTCCCTACCACCCACCCCAAAACCTCATTAGTAAGATTTTGAGATTTTACCCTCTACTAGGCAAAATTTAGGCATGAAAATTCAGATTTATGTTCTAGAGTTTATAGGAGAAGATTACGTACCTTAAATTGAATATTTGGAGAAGATTTGTGGTGCAAATAAACCCTCCGTGCCTTATACTTGATTTCTTGTTGTGGAATATTTGGGGAGATGTTGGTGGTAAGATGATATGAGTAAAGGGGGAATGGTCTTTTGAGTGTTAGAGGAAGTTGGAAGGGTTGTAGTTGAGGAAGATGTAGAGTTTCTCGGGTAGTGGGAGTGGTGGAGTGTGTAATGCGGGGGGTGGGGGGATGAAAGGCTCCTCTTAAACCTTCTGTTTTCCCGACTATCCACTATAGTGGATGAGACCTGCTGCAGCGTATCCGCTGTAGCGAATGGATGTACCACACCGACAAACTTAGACTTGTATCCTAGACCCGCCGTAGCGGCCCTGACTGCGCCTACGTTGATCGCTTCGGTGAATAATCTTCGACAGGAGCGGATATATATCCTGCCTGTGCCTTTTGAAATAAGTTGTTCCACCACGGCGTAATTCAAGCCTATTTGCTACAGGATACCTTCCTAGTATGCCTTGTAATCCTTTAAAAGTGATGTGTTATGACACTATTAAGTTAAGTAAGATCTCCTTTTCCGATATCCCCTTGGAACAAACTGCTAAATTGTATCCAAAAATAAATGATTCATTTTTTTCACAGTAAAGATGTGATTTTTAAACAATGGTTAGCATTGCTAAGTTCGAGTACGAAGTGAGATGTCAACCATGGATAACTCACAATGTGAGTTGTATCAGCCTCATATATCTATTCTATGCCCTGGTCGTTCAAAGATGAATGCTTGTTCATTAGTATCTGATGTGATGACCCGTTTGATCATCACAGAAAATTCCACACCTCGTAACCTTATCATGTTGTCCCATTTTCCCCAAGCATGGTACGTGGTAGAAATTTCTGTTAAGTGGACCCTTAATCGAGTTAAGAAGTGATTAATAATCAAACTAGCACAATAAGTCCAAGCCTCGCCCCAGTGGAGGGTGGACTGCGCTCGCAGATCCGCCCCAGCGATTCCTCCATCTGCCACCACACAGAAAGGGAATCTTCTAGTATCTGCGCCTATGGGCAGACACACGCTATAGAGGTGTCCGCCACAGTGGACACAACCCGCCCTAGCCAGATACGACTGGGCCGACCTAGTATTTAAGGTCCATTTTTGGAATTTGACCTCATTTTCACCCCAACCACATTTCTAGCCGACATTAGGGTAAAAAATAAGGAGAAGCCCCATGGAATCTTGGGAAAGGTAATGTTTTAATCTCAATATCTTCATTTCCTCCAATAAATTACTTCATCTAGTAGTACCAAATCCCAGGGTTAACAAAAGAGGAAGTTACTTAGCTTGTAAAGTCATAGGTTTGGAGTGAGGGTAATAATGAATTGTTGTAATTAATGGACCTTAAGGTTTGAGTGTTCATCAAATGTGGAAATCTAAGAAGACTAGATGTAGGAATATGGGTTTAATTGCTTAGCTCACTACTTGGCATTCAATGGTTAAAAATGGATACTATGGTTAGATTCGAGCAATGAAAACTTGGAAATTACTTAGACAATAATCTATGGGTTTGAATCCTCCATTATAGTTGAGAGGTTGATTATGAAAATCTAGGGATTAAGTGTAAATTTGGGATATTTACCTTGGATGGGGTAATTGATCAATACATTTCCTAAACTAACATTTGGGAAGTGGACGTGAACCATTAAAACGTTGGACTCCCTAATTCACTAATAAATTACCGTTTTACACCCTTTTCATAGTTGGGATAGAATCAAGGGGTATTCTAAATATATGGGCGTCATTGTGTCCGATCTAACCTAGATTTCTATCATTGACTAGATTTTGAGTACTACCGCAACCTCCGGAGATATAAGGCTCAATTGTGATAGTTGTGACTTCCGGTCGACATCCAGGTTGGTTACGTCTTACCTTCTTGTTAGACTTAGGTTAGCGAAGCATATGTATAGTTAGATTCTGTTGGATAAAGCATGTCAACCTTTGGGTATGAAGTTGGGATGGATTACTTAGGTTGGTTACAATTGACTGATTAGGACTTGTTTCCTCTTTGTGGTTACTGGAGTGGTACGTAATGCTATGTCGTATTTGTGATGTAGTTGTATCTCGCTTATCTTGACACGTTCATGGATAGAAGAAAGGACTTAGTAATATATTGATCTTATGATAAGTGTCCTTATATGACACGACTAGGGATTGACATGTTACACTCGATATTGTCATTTGCATTTCATTCATCCTCATCACGATAATATATTGATATGACTTATGATTAGCGTGACAGTAATAAATGAGAAGGAGACATTTATGATTCATATGACATAGTATATTGCGTAGGCATCTCTATGATGTGTGATACAGAGTGGTAGCGGGGTGTTTAGTGGAAGAGTCATCTCTAGGCTATGTGATACGGAGTAACTGGTACATGGACATCGCAGGTCCCCTATAGGTCTTGACTGCTGAGATGATGATATATTCCCTCCGGAGTATGTATGTATGGCTATTGCATGTGGCCTTTGCATTTGCATTGAGTTGCATTGTCTTTTTATGCATATGTTAGCTAACAGTTGTCGACCTATGATATCTAACAATACATAGTCTTTGTACTGATACGACCTTGATGCATTATTTTATGAGTGCAAAGATTATGACGGTGTCTACTTTATGTCTTTTTGGTTGATTCATGTGGCTTGCTATAAAGCACTTAGGGCAAATTCATGGACAGATGCACAGCCTGGGTGTTCCTATAGTTACTTTTCTCGCTTGTTCCCGAGACAATATTGTACTTACATTTTTATTCTTCTTTTTATATATATTCAACATGTATTTCATACATTAGTTGCTCTTGTACTGCCCTATACCAGACTCCTTGGGTAGTATTTATATTTTTGCACTAATGATTAATTATGATTTAGACTTTCATTTCATTGAATTATTAATTACGATTGTTGATTTAAGGATTTTTCGAAGGGTTTGCCTATCTAGGTGAGAAAAGGTAGGTTCCCGCATGCATAATTCACCAAATCACCCAACAACACAGTTCAACACTGGTACCCTCCCAAGCGTTTATCACAACCGCTAAGGTGAGACCCCCAAACACGGAAAATACCCATCAGCATTTATAACTATTGTGTACTTCTATCGGAGTCTAAAAAAGCTAAACCGTAGCTTACTTTATTGCCTAGCAGGAGCCACGAACAATCTATCTTCAGTGCCAGCCTTGCCCTTTCGGAGAGCCTCCTAGTAATCCAAGTCTAACACATCTATTGTATGTTAATATAAAGCTAATACATAATACAAGGACGTGGTCCTTACACATATCAACACTTCAAAAATCAACCCCGGGCCCAAGGTTTCAAGATCCAAATTTATTTCCCAAAAATTATAAGCACATACTAGATAATCATCTTTAAGTTGATTAGAAACCTAAGTTCATTTGGACCTTCAATTGCACAATTTAAGAAAACCCCCAATTTTATAACCCTAGAATTTTTCTCAAATCAAAAAGGGTTTCTATAATCAAATTAGAGGCTACAACATGATCATCTAACATACTTCAATAATTATTTTCAATATCAAAGTGAACTAATCCATATTTCACCCTTAAATCTATGATTCATCCCCTCTTATTCTACCATGAATCTTATAACTCATCTCACCTCTATACAAAAATCAAACTAGTAATTAAAGGACAACGATAATCATAATGGGTAAATTTATACCTTAAAAGATGATCCCTAAATTAATTTCCTCCAGAATCTCCCCCAAGGTCTGCTTTTGGTTCGAGATGAAGTATTTGGAAAAGTGATTCACCCTAGGGATTATATTAGGCTTTCTGGAACAGAGACTCTTCCCCAGCGGAATCGATCCCGCTGGCGTGGTCTCGCTCCCATGGAAACAGAAATAGCTGGGGCACAGTCATTTGACAGCGAACCCAACCCTAGAGAGGCACACTCGCCTATGCGGAAAACCCCTCCGCCGAGGTAGGAACTCACCAATCACCGCTTCTGTGAGTCAACCCCCCAGAGGCAGACATGCAGAGGCGAGTAACAGTTCCGTCAGGGCGAACACCAAACCCCAACAAAAATGGATTCCAGGACAAACTTCCACAAAACACTCCCGATATCCCTCAGGCACGATCCAGACAAGCTATCCCAAGGTAAATTGTGCTACGAACTCACTCACGCCCTCGAAATTTTCCATTTAACCGAGCAAAAACATACTCTTCTAAAGAACAATCCAAAATATCCAAGTATCCAAATCTCACAAATAAGGCTATAAAAATATCTGATTGTCTCAGAAAGCAAAGCAATGACTCGACTAACTCGTAAAAGACCCTCCGGAGCTACCGGAAGCGCCGAAACCCAGAAATGAACCCATATTGTCAAAAGTCAACCTAGAGTCAATCTATCCAACTCAAAGGTTTTTGTTTTTGTTTCTTCATCCAAAACTCATATAAATGGACCTCGAGAACCATGCCACTCACCCCTGCGCATTAGAAATCCCACATAGAGACTACAGAAATGGTAAAATAGGCAAATAAGGGTCTTTAGCTAAAAATAACCGGACGGGTCATTATAGTCTACATGTTATAAACTATATTTTGAAACATATTTTAAAAATGATGGGTGCATATGCTACTATTATTCATATTTATATTTTTGGGAGTAGCATAGGTTTACCGAGATGGTTAAAATAACCTGAGACTATGTATGCCAGCGTAGGTTAAGGTTCTCTCCGCACTGATTAGGACGATACCTTTAGACTATTTATTGGATCCATTCATATCATTTTTCATTTCTCAAACCCCGACAAGGTATGGGATTGGTTTGTTGGTCGATCTAGGTACCAGACTTCACATACTTACATGGTGATTTCATGTTGTTAGTTATACTAAGGCTCACCCATTTACAAATATTTTACTCATGTTACAGCTTTATCATGCAAATCTTGATCATGTCCAGGTTTCAATTTTAGATTATAGTTTACCGTATTATAGTATTACAGCTGAAGTTGTCACGCTCCTTCCTTCCAAGGCCTTGTAGTGAGCTGATAGGCATGACAGATGTGCATATGTATATAGTTGGGTATGGCAGGGCCCTGTCCTGACCAATTACTGTTAATATACTCTTTAGAGGTTTGTAGACAATGGTGTTGTATGTGACAGTCGTGTATGGCCTTGTCGGTCTGCCTAGTAGATTCAGAGTGCTCATATCGGCCTTGTCAGTCTTATATATAAATATGTGTAAGGTTTGGGCCTTTTCGGAGTGCAAGTGATTTATGCCCTTATTGAGTTGGGTATATGTCCGCGTGTCAGGATCGGTACGCATTGGCCTTAGGGCATCGGGTGCCGGCCACACCCCCCAAGGTTGGGGTTTGTTAATGTGGTATCAGAGCATGTTAGTCTTAGAGGTGTCTACAAGCCATGTCCATGCTTATAGGTGTGTTGCACGCACACTTATAAACAAGAGGCTATAGGGCATTTAAGATGTTAATTTTCTTGAAAATCTAGATCGTGCGACAGAAGAAAAGTCATGAGTCACTGAATCCCTATCTTGTCATCTTGATCTTTCTTTTCACTAATGTACCTTAAGAAAACTTCTTCTCTTTCAATAACCCAAGAACCACTGTCATATTCTTCTTGTGGTCCTCATGAATCTTCGAATAGATCAAGATGTCATTAATGAATACTATCATAAATGATTCCAAATACGACTTGAATATCCCATTCATCAAATCCATGAATGATGCGGGGGCATTAGTAAGCCCAAAGGCAACACCAAAAAGTCATAATAATTGTAATGAGTCCTGAAAGCCGTATTGGGAACATCGTCGGCCCAAATCTTCAACTGATGATACCTAAACCTCAAATCAATCTTCAACAACACAGAAGCACCCTGAAGTTGGTCGAATAGATCATAAGTACGAGGAAGTGAATACTTATTTCTTGTGTTGACCTTATTCAACCTTCTATAATCAATACACATACGCATGGTACCATCCTTATTCTTCACGAACAACACAGAAGCACCCTATATAGACACTAAGTTAAATGAAACCCTTGCTCAATAAATCCTAAAGCTGCTCCTTCAACTCTCCCATCTCTGCTGTAGCCATTCGGTATGGAGGGATAGAAATTGGTCAAGTACTCAAGATGTATGTAAGGAGGGGTAAGTGAGGATAAGAGGGTCGGGTCTTGGTTGTATTTGGGTAGACCCAAAATTGGGACACAAAGTGGGTTCTCGGGTGGGGTGTTATAGTCAGGCAGTGGGGTGTTTGGTGGCTGTTTTGACTAGTTATATGGGGAATTATGTCAAGGCATTTTATGGGGTTGTTGTGGGTGTGTTGAGGGTCAGAATAATGTTTGGTACTTGGGGGTTTGGTGGTGGCGAGGAAGCGGAAATGAACCGAAACATTGATGTCTTGGTAAGGTTGGTTTTAGTGGACTGTTTGTGGTTGTCGAGTGGGGATGGATAGATAGGTGTGGGTTCGGGTAGTGACTCTTGTAGTGAATATTAGGGAAGTGTTTTGGGACGTGGTGGTGAAAGGAACGAAGTGTTTTGGATGAGGGATGAACACGGAATGCCAGGAGCAAGTTCGATTACAAACCAAGTCACAATTAGTCGATATAAGACTCTTGGATATAGACACAATGGATTTATTGCTTGTGTCGACACCAAGTATATTGTGTTCAACTAGACAAGGATTAGAATGATGTTTGTTGACTACAGTGCTCAATACTAAACAAGTGAGGATGACCGGAAACTTAGAAAGTAACAAGATAAACAATCCTCCCAGAGGACCAACTAAGAATTACAACCCCGGGTTGAAACACTTAGCAAAGTGAGTAAAAACTCAAGTTTTATATATCAACAACAACTGAATATTACAATGTCCTAAAGGTCCTATTTATAGGAGCAAAAAGGACCATTCTAGAAGGCAAACTAAAGGACACAAACTACTTGGATTTTCAGCCAAGTGTGGACAAGTGTGAAAGTGTTCAGCCTTGCTTTAGGAGGAAGGTGCTTCTCGGCTTCAATTACTCAAATGGGAAATGGTTTGGTTTTACTTGGGGGACAAGGTTGAACTCAATCTCTTTCACAAACCTTTTTGGTTCCCATGTAGAAGAATGCATGAACATGGTTCTTCAAAAATCTCATCTTCTTGGAATGTGTTTGAAAGCCTCCATTCCTTGCATATTTGTTTTGGGTGAGTTATTGCGGCCAACTCTTCTCCTCCCCTAGGTCGACCTTGATGTATTCTAGGTAGCCAAATCCATGAACTAGTTGGTTCATGAATTTTATTCTTGGAAGCCTCATCTTCTAGACCATTCTTGTCTATGCCACCTTGTCACTCTCGGCCTTGCATCTTGTTGTAATAACTCTCGGCCTTGTCGCCCTCTTTCCTATTACATAGCTTATTAATTGTGTCCTAATTGGATATAGGAGTTATTTACACGTTACACCATGTCCTAACGAGAACTACAAGCTAAGCTAGGAAATAAAGACAAGCTAAAAAAATATGGTGTCGGCCAAGATCAACAAGAAGGCCGAAAAATAAATGGCTTCTTCTCAAATCTTCAAGTCCAATCTTCAACCTCGCTCCATATTCCATGCCATTTTAATAATATTGTCATTAGATGATAAACCATATTTGGAACTCCGAGCATATCACCTTGAGGATCAAATTGGAATTTTAAGCTCACAGAGATTTTTACATCATACTCCCCTTCTTCAAAGGAATTCGTCCTTGAATTCTCATTGTTTAAATACATTGAGAAGTCTCCAACACGAAACGTTAAACTTTCATATCCGTCCGGAAGTTCTTCCTTGTAGAAGGGATCTACATACAAGCAAAAGGACTTTGGTTCTAAATGATGTCCGCATGGGACCAAGGACACCATAATATACAATGCCTCGACATAAGTAGAATTATGGAGTTGTATATCACCCAAATTTTCACTAGAGAAAGGAATGGGTGCTTTGTCTTAAATTAATACGATACCAACATTTATTCCACTAGCCTCACATTCCATTTCCAATGGCTTCTCACGGTTTGGGAGAGCTAGAACCTGTACTTCACATAACCTTCCCTTAGAGGTTTCCAAAGCTTCTTATGCTCTTTGGAACCATTTAAACTCATCCTTTCTCATCAGTTCCCTGATAGGGGCAGCAAGAGCACAACAATCCCGAATGAAAGTAACCAGACCATGGAAACTTTTTACCTTACTTATATTCGTAGGCTTGGGCCAATTCCGGATGGCTTCCACCTTGAATAGATCCATATTAATACCCTCGTACGATACTATGTATCATAAGGATGAGATACTAGTAATCATAAGAGCATACTTCTCTAACTTGCCACACAACCTTACATCTTCCTTCAAATACAAGTCCGCAATATGTGTTGCCTCATCGTCTTGTGACAAGCATTGAAGTGAGCCCGCTTCGCGAATCTATCCATAACTACCATGATAGATTTTTTGTCCCATTGTATTCTTGGTACGCCGAGGATGAAGTCCAAGCTCATATCTTCCAATGGTCGCTCCAGAGCCGGTAAAGTAGTATATAATTCTTTGTGGAAGGATCTTTTATCCCTTTGACAAGTGTAATGCTTTCTTACTACTCCATTTAACTCTTCAAACTCGTGATCTCATTCATGGCACTCCTTTAGCATTTCAAGTCCCACCAATTTTTGTTTAAGCACGGTCAACCATATGTGACTTCGGAAAAATGTATATGTCATGATGTTGGGCTTGCCATCCTTGCACCTTGTGGAAAATATGAAAGTTTGCAAGTATGTCATCCACCTAGCATGATTTGGATTCGATTTTCCTGGCCCATGTAAATACTTCCAAGATTCATGATCCGAACATGAGACATACGATTTCGGTCTCATGAATAATCTTGGAGCATTCCACATGTAACATCTCGTACATTCGAGTCATGGTTTGAATCGCTAGGAATATGTAAATAGACCCAAGCTTTGGGGAATTTATCTCATATTCACTTATGCCAATAAAGAGCTTCTTGTATAAAAGGATAAAACCCCGAAATAATTGTTGAACTCAACAAGTGAGATGACGAGAATTGAAAATAATAGTTGATGTTTAGGAAAAAAAAAGGCTACGGACTAGTGTTATATTACATGATTATGACATTGAGTATATGGAGGTTTGATAAATCATCAAGATTTAAGTGAATTTGAATCAGGAAATTAATTATGTGCGTAATTGGGTGTATGTTGAATTAATTGAAGACATGGGGAATTAATTAGTGGAGTATTATTAACTAAGTCATCATAAAATGGGAAAGTAAGGGATTAATTATGTTCTTAATTGGTATTAGGTGGATAATTGTCATTTTGGTGGGATACACGTGGGATCAAGGGAAATAATTAGTGAATGACTATGCATTGACTAGGTGGGTAGGTGGCTTCTTTAGGAGAGGTGTTCATTATGCAAGATAATTTTATAAGGTGGGACCCCCGGTCCACTAAGAGGAAGTTAACCTCATATCTAAGTAAAGTGAGATATGTCTTGGAAAGGGAAGGGTGGACATTAGCAGATGGTACAAGTTGCAAATTGGGTGTTTCCAAATCGGAGGGAAATGAACGTGACTTCTATTTTTGGGTAGCAACAGCAAAGAAATGAGCAATAATGTGATGGTATGATAGCAGCAACATGGTGTCGTTGAAATTGGGCTTCGAAGTGAAGGTGACAGAAGAATAGTCTTGGCATATAAAGTTAAACCATTGAATAAGTTGAGTACGCGACTGATTGTGTCGGAAGAACCACAATAGGTATGTTAAGGCAAATTATTTCCTTCTTTTGGCATGTTCCATGCAACGAAACGTAAACTTGATATTATTCCATAAATTATTCTACTACTAGTAGTTAAAAATATTCATGTTATTGATCCCTATGTTAAAAGCATATCTAAATATGTTCCTAAGTCGCTATTGAGGCATGCGAAAAATATATTGATATTCACAGTGTTAGCCGAAGGTACAAGGATATTATGTCACTCAGGATGTTTTATTGTTATTCATGCATTTTCATTTGCATTATATTCATATATTACCGTGGACCCATATGTGCTATGCACACTACTATATGGTAAATATTATATATATGTAGGGGATATGGGGAAATGGAAGGCGTTATATACGCACACTACCTGCAACTAGTACAGACTATCATGAAAGAGCCTAAAGAGGCCAATATTGATGCCATTGTGTGGACAATATGATAATGAAATGATGCCCACATAGGTTGTTATGGACAGGAAGATGCCCTTGTGTGGCCAATATTTTTATGTATACCGCATTTGCATTGTGCAAAACATTTAGGCATATGTATTAGGGCCATCAGAGGCATTTACTGCTTGTCAGCCGTTTCTGTCGATTGTTGTTATTGTCGGCTGTTTCTATCAGCTATCTTTGTCAACTGTTTTTGTTTCAGGTTGTTATGTATCTTTGTTATGTTATTTCTCATGCCTGACATACTTAGTACATCAGTCGTACTGACGTCTCTTTTGTCGTGGGACGCTGCATTTCATGCCCGCATGTTCATTTAAATAGGGTGACGGTTCGTGCTTGTAGGTTGCTGGTTCAGCTAATGTTGGAGCACTCTATTGGTTCCAGAGTTACAGTCTAGTCTCGATATGATATTTTGCATCTGTATATGGGTATGGCGGGCTCCTATCCCATCCTTGTGATGTCAGGTACTCTTTAGAGGCTTGTAGACAGTTGTCCTGTGTGTAGTAGTCATGTACAGCCTCGTCGGCCTTGGCGTGTATATATATATATAAGTTGGGTTTCTGGTATACGGGTAGGGTCCTGGATGCCCGTTGCGGCCCTCCGATTTGGGTCGTGACACCACAATTTGAACGACATCATGCGCCATTCGTCCAAATCATAATTGGATTCAAAAATCATCTTCCATTCAACTCCTTTTTGGATTCCCCCTAAACGACCTCCTCTCTTTGAATCTATCTTGAAGAACTACTTGACTCTCCTCGATTCATCAAAGAAATCTTTCAATCTCGGCATATGAAGCTTGCACTCCATGATGATGTTGTCGGCCGCTTGGATATTAACACACGAGTGCCAAGTCTCATCTTCTTTCGGCATCAATAAGTCAGACATTATACACATACTAGACTTCTCTTGGACAAAGTCCTCGTCTAGTGGTTCTTGCCCTTGTTATTGAACTTCCTTAGCCCTTACTGGATTGTTATCATAAGCTTGAAGGTTGGCTAATGAACCTCTCAGAAATAAACCAAGAGTAGTTTCAATATTGTCTGTCGGTGGTGATCCGGTTGCAAGTTCATCCGCACATGCATCCCTCAAGAGTTCCTTAGGGTCGGCATTTCCAACCATGTCCTCCATGAGGCCTTCCTTGCATACCAATTAGTCTATAAGACCCCTTTCTTGGGTTTTTCTTCCATCCTTCGTGCATCATGTGAGAAAGCCTCGGTCTTGCGCCTCTTGACACTTCGGATTTTTATTTCTTTCACCTTACTCGGTGACAATGGCACCAGTCGAATTTTGTTGTCATCCTTCCAAAAGAATAGGTATTCTTTTCTTTCTCATGTTGCACCTTCCGATCAAGTTGCCAAGGTTGTCCCAACAAAATATGACATGTAACCATACGGAGGACGTCACACCATATTTTATCTTCATACTTCCTAATTCAAAAACTTACAAGAGTTTGTTTTACTACTCTTAGTCATTCGTGTTGGTTTAGCTATTTGAGATCATATGTCATCAGATGATTGCGGGTGGGTAATTTTAACTTTTCCACCATTTTCACAGAGGACAAGTTGACACCGCTTCTTCCATCAATAATCACATTGCACATTTTGTCATTTACTTTGCAACGCGTGTGAAATAGTTGCTTCTCTTGTCTCTCCTCATGTTCTTCAAATTAAACACTCAACACATGTCGGGGTACTAAATTTTCACGCTCTTTTGCAAAAGTAACATCTTCTTCCAAGAATTCCTCAATTACGAATTTCTGCATAAAACAATAATCCCCACATTCTTGACGATACAATGGATTATCAAAGGAGGTATTGTCCTCTTCTTCAACAGTGTACAATGGATTAGTGAACAAGGTACTTCCTTTCCCATGCCTTGTGCTGCTTTGCACAATCCTGGATTCGACATTGATACTCATGGTATGCGTCGCAAACTATTTTCTCATTAGTTCCACTTGTTCCGCAACTAGTGCACTTACAATCCTCCGAAGTTCCTTTTTGTTTATGTGAGCCATAGCGTTAATATGTGAGATGGGAATGCCTGACTCTGATACCAATATGATATATGTAAGGAGGGGTAAGTGAGGGAAAGAGGGTAGGGTCTTGGTTGTGTACGGGTCGACCCAAAATTGGGACACAAAGTGAGGTTCTTGGGTAGGGTGTTACTGTCGGGCAGTAGGGTGTTCGGTGGCTGTTTCGGGTAGTTATATGGGAAATTGCATCAAGGCATTTTATGGGGCTGTAGCAAGTGTGTTGAGTGTCATGATGATGTTTGGGACTTTGTGGTTTGGTGGTGGCGAGGCTGTGGAAATGAACTGAAACAATAAGGTCTCGTTAGGGTTAGTTTTAGTGGACTATTTGTGGTTGTCGGGTGGGGACGGTTGGATACGAGTGGGTTCTGGTAGTGACTCTTGTAGTGAATATTAGGGAAGTATTTTGAGACGTTGTGGTGAAAGGAAAAAAGTGGTTTGGATGATGGATGAACACGGAATGCATGGAGCAAGTCCGAGTACAAACCAAGTCACAATCGGTCGATATAAGTCTCTTGGATAGAGACACAAGGGATTTATTGGTCGTGTCGACACCAAGTTTATTGTGGTCAATTAGACAAGTATTAGATTAAGGTGTTATGACTACATTGCTCAATACTAACCATGTGAGGATGACCGGAACCTTAGACAGTAACAAGATAAACGATCCTCCCGGAGGTCCAACTAAGAATTACAACCCCGGGTTGAAACACTTAGCAAAGTGAGTAAAAACTCATGTTTTATATATCAACAACAACTAAATATTACAATTTCCTAAATGTCCTATTTATAGTAGTAAAAGGGACCATTCTAGAAGGCAAACTAAAGGACACAAATTGGATTTTCGGCCAAGTGTGGACAAGTGGGAAAGGGTTCGGCCTTACTTTGGGAGGAAAGTTCTTATAGGCTTCAACTCCACAAATGGGAAATGGTTTGGTTTAACTTGGGGACAAGGTTGAACTCAATCTCTTTCACAAACCTTTGTGGTTCCCATGTAGAAGAATGCATGAACTTGGTTCTTCGAAAATCTCATCTTCTTGAAATGTGTTTGAAAGCTTCCATTCCTTGCATATTTGGTTTGGGTGAGTTGTTTCGGCCAACTCTTCTCCTCCCCTAGGTCGACCTTGATGTATTCTAGGTAGTCAAATCTATGAACTAGTTGGTTCATGAATTGTCTTCTTGGAAGCCTCATCTTCTAGACCATTCTTGTCCATGCTACTTTGTCACTCTCGGCCTTATCATCTTGTTGTAAGAACTCTCGGCCTTGTCACCCTCTTTCCTATTACATGGCTTATTAATTGTGTCCTAATGGGATATAGGAGTCATTTACACGTTAAACCATGTCCTAAGGAGAGCTATAATCCAAGCTAGGAAATAAAGATAAGCTCAAAGAAAACATGGTCTCAGCCAAGACCAACAAGAAGGCCGAAAAATAAATGACTTCTTCTCAAATCTTCAAGTCCAATCTTCAATCCCGCTCCATATTCCATGTCATTTTAAGCACATTATCATTGGATGATCAAACATATTTGGAACTTTGAGCTTATCACCTTGAGGATAAAATTGGAACTTTAAGCTCATGGGGATTTTTACATCAACTCGGCTCTAGATCATTGTAGAAATCAACATCTCTACGGTGGCATACCCGACAATCTGATGGAAAGACCTCAACAAACTCACTAACTACAGGAACTGATTCAATGGGAAGGAGTTTCCACACTCGTATGCTGAATATGATATAGCTATGCCAGACAACCCTTATCTACCAATACCTAGCATGGATGAATGAAATAAACTTCTTAAGAGCAGGGCTGGAGCGCCCCTCTACTCTAATATCGGAAGACCAGGCATCACTAGACTGATTGTCTTGGCATGAAAGTCCAGAATCTCATGGTACAGTGATATCCATTCCATCCCCAAAATAATATCCAAATCAACCATTTCTAATATGACCAACACTACCCAGGTATCATAACCCATAAAAGTAAGTACACAAAGCTGATAGACTCGATCTATAACCACAGAATCACCAACTGGTGTAGACACACAAATAGGGATATCAAGTATATCACACCATATATCCAAATCAGTAGAAAAGTAGGCAAACACATATGAGAACATAGACCCCAAATCAAATAGCACTGAAGCAGACCGATGACAGACTAAGATAATACTTGTGATAACAGCATCTGATGCCTCAACCTCATGCCTATAATAATGAGTGTGTCCTCCATTGGACTAAGTACCCTGATGGCCGCCTCGGCCTGAATAAGCCTCGTCTCTACTCGCCTATGATCTACCATGACTAGTCTGATGGCCACCACGGTCTGACTAGGAACCTCCTATGCTAGACTGGCCTCTACCCCTTGATGGCTATGCTGGACTCCTGGGTGCACGGGATGTACTCGGTATGAACCTGGGGTACTCTCTCTTAAAATGCCCAATCTCACTATAATTTTAACAAGTCCTGGCCGCTAAGGGCTGCTGAATAGAGATAGAAGAACTTGAATGACCCCCACGGTCAGAATGAGAACCCTTCAAAGACTGGCCCCCACTATAATAGCTCTACCCTGTAGAAGCACCATCTATAATCTGAAGGGCAGCCTAAACTGGTCGACTAGACTGCAAATTCTAGAATCTACCCTACTGTCCATACCCACAAGAAGTAAACCCACTATACTATCTATATCGTCCCATCCTCTTGTTAGGCTCATGTTTGGGTAGATTTCCCATTACAGACTCAACCATCCTCACACGCTCTTCCACTGAATCAAATGATGTCCTAGAGGCCACCATCTATAATGTTGCCAACTGAAGGGGAATACTCAAACCACTCACAAAACATCTAACTCGCTCAGCCTCTGTAGGTAGCAATGATGCTGCAGAGTGCAATAAGGCATGAAAGTGAGTTTCGTAATCAGTAACTCTCGAACCCCTCTGCTCCAACATAGAGAACACATCACACATGCTCAAAAAAAAGCTAAGGGGCACATACATCTCTAGAAAGATCCAATAAAACCTGACCCAAGACAGTGGAGACGATCAGTATATGCCCTCCACTATTACTTTGCATCCCCCATGAGCTGAAGGGAAACAAAACAAACTATGTGTGACTCGACGATACCCAAGGTATGGAGCCTCTCATGGCTGTTCACAATAAACTCATACGCATCCTTCTCGGGCTGACCATAGAATATGAGAGGCTTCATGTTGGAAAAGTGATCCCATAAATTTAGCTTGTCGCGGGTCATAACAGTCCTTGTAACCGGCCGGGGACCAAACTCGGGTGTTGGAATCTCATCAATATGGGGTGCCAACATAGTAGGTGGCTAAACCCCTGGAGTATAAAACTCAGGAGTCTGTCCTTCTCCTACTCAGGTGTGTGACCCACCCGGAGTAATCGGATATATGTCAGCCTGGGCAAAACTATTGAGCACACTAAAAAACCATACCAAAGTCATGAAGAACTGGAGTAGCTATAAATTTGGGCTTATCCTGGGCTGCCCCGTCTCCTCATCATACTACTCGTCCTGAGGCTCAATATACATCTCAGGGACTCTGATCTAGCATGAGTCTGACTGGCTCTCTGTTCTACACCCATCGCCAGTGTAGCTTCTCGGGCTCTACCTCGACCCCTACCACGACCTTTGTAGTGACCGCGCTCTGTAGGTGCAGATGCCTCCTCTCTTGCTTCATGGGCACGAGTCCTCACCATCTATAAGAGAATAGGAAATAAAGGTCAGATATGAATATGAAAAATCTTCGCACAAAAGGAATAAAGAAAGTAAAGTTTCTTAAATGTCTCATAGCATCTCGAAGATAAGTACGGATGTTTCCATATCGATCCGCAAAACTCTACTAGACATTGCTCTTGTATTTAAGATCATTTAACCAAAATCTTTGATACCAACTTTGTCACGACCCTTTTTAAGGAATCATGGTGACACCTACTCAAATCCCACCAGTAGGCGAACCACTCCCCAAATTAACAATATACTAGGTAGTAAATGTGGAAATAACAACATACTTAATTAAGATGTCTACTTATAACGTAAAAGCAGAAATAAGTCTAAATATTGTAGTACAACCTCCCAAAATTTGGTCAATAATACAAGAGCCCTAAATACCAATTACATAAGTCAAATGGATAGAGACGTAGTCTAATAGTCTGAACATGTCTCTCGATTTAAATAAAATACATAGTAAGATAGGAGCATCCAGGGCATGCTGGAAGGAAGAACCCTCACCATGAATCACTCTATGACCGCCGGCTCATACTCAGCCACATACTCCAGATCTGGTGAAAGACATTATATCTGCATCAAAAAAGAATGGAGCAAGTGTAGCATGAGTACACAACATACTGTCGTAGGCATCATAGGCCAACAACGACAGAAGATACATAAATTGAGATAAATATCAAGTTAACACTCAAATATTACTATACTAAGCAGTTGAATAATCATATAAGTCACCTTGTCCACGCAAGATTCACTAACTCAATCAAGTCACTTAAACCACTAAGCGTTTGATAATCAATTAAGTCACCTCATTAGTACAATTCCATAAACTGAATCCGAGTATTTAGGAATCAATTCACAAGGTCCTTTATCAAGAAATCATCCAAGTTCCATTAAAGAATCCAAACACTTACAATTTGATAGGTAACCAATGTGACAATGTATGTATGCAAATACAATGCCAGATACCTTTCATTTCCAGTATACATGCATTCAAATTCTATGAATTGCACACCCATGGGGGACCCGCGGCGTCTATATACTCATTCGGAATTTCACAACGGATCTCATCCCTTGGCTGTAATATCAATATCAATCATTTCCATTATCTCAGTGTTTCTAACCATCTCAAAGAACAACGTACCTTTCCTAGTCTCATCAGACCTACAACATTTTCAAACCACTCTCATTTCAATATCATTGGAACCATGAGTGTTTGAATGCAAATGATAATACAAGGCAAGTAATCAGGACGTATGAGATGCAATAAGTACAAGAGATGAATATCATATGATTTCAGAATGTCATTAACACATAATCAATGTAAATCAGATTAATATATCAAAAACAATATGATGAATAAACATAGCAATAGAAATTATGGCGACGAGCCTACAAAATGGCGACAAGCCCAATCAACAATAGTCGAAATCTGCTTAAGTTTGATTCCCCAAATCACCCATCATCATAGTTCAACACCGGTACCCACCCATGCGTTTATCACAATCGCTACAGTGGGACCTCGAAACACGCCCAATACCCCTTAATACTTATAACTAATACGCACTTCTATCAAGAAGGAGCGATGAACGGTCAACCCTCTACACACGTCTTTCCCTTGCAGAGCTCCTCAGAGTAATCGTAGTCAAACATACATAGACATTACGTTAATAATTAAGCTAAAACACATACAAGGACTTAGTCTTTAAACAAACAAAAAGACAAAAAAAAAACCAACCCCGAGCTCATAGTGCCAAAATCTAAACTTTATTATTCACAAAACATAATTACATACTAAATAGTCATATCCTTAAGTTAATTTGAAATCTAATCCCAGTTGGATCTTCAATTGTATGATTAGGTAAAATTATCAATTTCAAACCCTAGAATTTTCTCCCAAATAGAAAAGGGTTTCTAATATCAAATTGACCACTACAACATCATTATCCAACATTATACAATAATAATTCATGGTATCATGCTCATTTAATTCATAATCCACCCTCAAATCAAGAATTTAATCCTCTTATTCTATCATGAAGAACTTACAACATTTCTTCACCAAATAAAGTCTAGATTAGGATTTAAAAGGTAAGAATGATAAAAAGAGGGTGTAAAATATAGCTTCAAGATGAACCCAAAAGCAATCCTCAAGAATTTCTCCCCTAGACTAGCTCTGATCCCGATATAAAGGTTTTTAGGAAAGTGGGTTTGTTTTCAGGGCATTGAAGAGACTGACCGAACAGGGATTCTTCTCCTGCGAAATCGACTCCGCGGCGTGATCTCGCTTCGGCGAGAAAATGGTCCGCTTAGGCGGATTCACTTAATATTCGATCCTAGCGCAAAAGCGGGAGAAACTCCACAGAGGCGCCATCGCATCTGCGAGAAGCAGAAGTCCCAACTTCATTGAGGGGGCCGTATTTGTAAGCCAACCTCTATAGATTAGGGCAAGCAAAAGTGGCCACACAGCTGCTGGTGCAAACACCAGACACCAGCAGCTCAAAACATAACAGTTCCTCCACCAAACACACGAAATACTCCCGAGACCCCAGAACATAAACAAAATATGCTACCACAAGGTAAACTGTGCTAAAAACTCGCTCACGCCATCTAATTTCTCATTCGACCGAGTTACGACTTACTTTTCTAAAGAATCACCCAAACTAACCAAATATCACAATTTCACAAATAAGACTATAAATTACATCTGAATGCGTTGGGAAGAAAACCAATGACTCGACTAAGTCATAAATGACCCTCCAGAACATTCAGAAGCCATGAAACCCAAAAATGAACCCATATACGTGAAAGTGAACTTTGAGTCAAACTTATTAATTCTAAGACTTCTATCTTGAGTTTCATTCAAAAATCATATAAATGAACCTCGAGCTCCATGCTACACATCACAAACCCCATACAGAGTCTACGAAAAGGGAAATATAGTTAAATAAGGGTTTTTAGCCAAAAATGATATGGGTTGTTACATTTATTAGGATGATAGCCCCGATGAGTGGCTTAATGATAATGAGATAGCCCCGATGTGTGGCATATATATACATATATATGTACATATGAGGTTTAAAAAAAAGTATGCATATCGTTCTCCCACAGAGTCACATATGGTCTTTCTCTCTTACCCTATTTATAGTATTGCATTTATTTATAGTTTCATCCTTACATATTCAGTATATTCTTTCATACTGACGCCCCTTATTGGGGTATTGCGTTTCATGCCTACATATATAGATAGACATATAGATGACCCCTCACAGTAGGTGACATGACAAAACTACATGTTGTCACACTCCTTTCTCCGTACCTGTCTAATGAGTTGGTAGGTAATGGTTGTTGTGTATATGTATATAGTTTGGACATGGCGGGGCAATGTCCCAACCTGATGATGTTCATGCAATATTTAGAGGCTTGTAGACAGTTATCTTATATATTGCAGTCATGTATGGTCTTGCCAGCATTTCAAGTGCTCCCTTGTACTTATGTCGGCCTTGGTATGTATATATATATATATATATATATTTTCTGCATCTTCTACATGCAGGTTGATGTGTCATCTGATCATACATTTATTGGTTAGAGGCTTTGTCAGCCTATGTCTTGTTAGAAATATTATAGGTATCACGAATGGTATGATCAAGCCTTAGGGCACTGGGTGCCGGCCACACCCCCCAAGGTTGAGTATAACAACCTCAGTGAATATAGCCCAAGAAAAAGTAGGAGACTCTACTAGTGTACTCTCAACATACGACTCTACCACTACTTGACAAATGAGTAATCATCTAAAAAGAGGTGTAGGCTAACCTATAAGACTCCACTAATCCAAGGTTGCACAACCTCTCATTCATACTAATAAAGACCTCATAGGTATCATCATCAGAGTTACCATCATACCTCGAAGGATCAATCTTCTAAAAAAGGACAAATATCTTTTGTTCTTCCACGGTCACTGTGGGCTGAGTAGCTTGGGGTGAAGCAAGGCCAGTTAGTGGCATACCTAAGTAACGGAGAGCCACAACAGATGCTGGCTAGGCCTCTGCTTTCTAAAATCTGGGAACAATCATATAATCAAGAATCTATTCTCCGACCTTGGTCTGAGAACCATGATAAATGACTGGTAGTATACCCACATGTGATACACTCCTCAGAAATCCCATCATGTGAACCAAAGTCTCCTGAAGCACGGGTATAGCAATAAATCATAGTGGAGCCTATGCTGGCTCAACTTCATAGGTCTGAATGAGCTAATCTTTCAAAATAACCTCTGGATTTGGAGATGCTTCTCTAGCACGACCCCGAACAACCGCTGGTACTCTGCCCCTAGTCGATACTACAACTCAATATCTATACCTACCTTACCCTCTACCCCTACCCCATGCAACAGCCCTAAAAGCGGGTTCCTAATCTCCATCCGCAGTTGAACGAGTCCTCCCTATTTGTGAAATAGAGTGAAATAAAAGATTTAGAATTCAATGGTCAGATTGAACATCTAGACTATAGGGTATATTGTCTTCATCACCCCATCAAGTACAATATACAAACGTACTATCCCAAACTGTCATATATAATTCATCAAAATAAGCATGCCAATGATATCATATGAAGTATGAAATTAATATGCGTACAACATGTGGTTACACAATACCAAGTATTCACTAAAGATATCTCCATTTTCGTAAGTTAGATAGGAATTAGGAGTGATGAATGATACATCAATGATAACACACAAGGGTTAATCAAGTATAACTGCTAAGCCAATCTCACGATCAATCAAGTATATCAAGTAAATTTACTACTACCAGCTAATGCCCATATGCTTTGGCATTCTCTACTACATAGCAATTATTCATTTTAATTGATTTCACCCATATATTGACACCAGTACCCGCACAAGTTCTTGTTACCTCATGAGTACAGGACCCTAATTCCTCAACTACTGCCCTTAATTACCTTAAAGCATCATAAAACATTTCATAAAGAGTAGTAAGTCTCAAGTTGCCATACTTTTAAAGCTTTAACAATAAATCCAATTCCTTGCGCTTCCTTTGAGCCTCTGAAGGAGCCTACTCTATAAAAATATAGAAACTACTTGAGAATACCAGTCCATAGACACCCATATTGCTATATTAATATTTTGGATCCAAAAGTCACCCCAAAAACCAATCCCGGGCCCTAAATGTCAAAACTCAAATTTCGTTGTACATTCAGCTTACCAATAGCTGAAGGTCAAGAATCACGAAAATCATCAAACACTGATCACAGTTCGACCTTCAATTCATTAATTCAAAAAGAAAATCCATTTTTATGGAAATCTCAATTTCTTAAGATCAAAACATGGTTGAATTCTCTAATTAAATGATAGAATCATTGGAAAATACTTAGATTCGGATTAAGATAGTATAATGTTATGGACATTGCAGTTTGAACTAGAAATTTGATTATATCCAGTTTAATATTGCCCTTTGCCATCGCAGCCCAAGCCACGTGATCACAATATGCCCTGACCAAAAGTATCGGGAACGCGACGCCTGCATCGCGATTGCGGCATCATAGTCGTGATGGCTTAGCCTGACCTAACCCAGATCCCATCCATTCTATGCGAATGTGAGGCCCATCGTGATCGCGATGAAGGAAACCAAATGCCTACACCAGAGTTTTTGTTTTTTTTTTCAAAATCTCAATCCAATAACTGAAATGCATCTGGACGTCCCGAATACATACCAAATATGTATTTCAGTCATAAAACACGTTATGGACCTGCTCCCGCACTCGAAAGAACTAGGAGAGTTCGTTTTGACCTAATTTTTAATGTGCTTAACTCCAAATCTATAACATAATAATTTCTCAACCAATGACCCAAATCGCACCTGAACCCCTTGGACCCGAACCAACACTCGATTAAGTCATAAATCGCATTCCGAACTTCATGGAATTGAAGAAACTTTGACATATACTCATTTACTCCTGATGTTGAATTTGGTCAAACATCTCAATCTCGTTAACTTAAGAAGTTCTAATTTTATTAAACTTGATCTGACACCCGATTGCTTCGGGAACGACACCTACCCATCCTCACAAGTAATAATATAAAGATGAACCCTACATGAAGGATATTTTGGGTAAAATAAGTCCAAAAGCTCCGAACGGCACGGAGGGTCGTTAGAAGTGTGATGTTCATTCATAATTCTTCTTAAACATTTGTCATGAAATAAGAGAATAGAATAGCAAAGAATAAGAGAACCAAAGTCATTGAAGGTCAAAGAATTATAATTTATCCATGGTATTGTTTACCAGACCCATAGTATCTAGTCATGGTATTCTTTATCTTTAATGACCGTGTTAATTCACATAGAAAAATGTCTCTTCACCACAAAAATATGTGGAAGACATAAAAAACATAAAGTCCGACGATGCTATAAGATTCGGTGTTGTGTTATTCCATAAAAGAATACAGGTAGAGGTAAAAGGGATTGTGGATGAAGTCATTGTAGTAGTACAAGGGTTGTGGAAGATATAGGTATAAAGGTTTGTGGAAGGAGTGTTTCCTTTAAAGAGTTTAATCATATTATACTAAAAGTGAGAAGGTCTTATCTTCAAAGTTGAATTACGATTTTGTTCCTGTAATAAATTAAATGTAATAAAATATCTATTTAAATATTAAATAGTAATATTCAAATTATCTGAAGGTTGAAATACAAAGTTCAGCCGCATTAAAGAAATTTTGGACCCTCCATTGAATCAAACCAAATTAAATTTCAAATTAAATAGATATACAAACTAATTAGTTTTTAGTATGGCCGTTTTGGTTTCTGAAAATGATGTATCTAATAGGATTCATTTATTTTACATTATGTTCAGATAGTAATGACTTAGCAATTATAAATGATGAACCGTTACTTATCTTAATGAATTTTCTCATCTGCCAAAGAAAATCAAGAGATGTACAATTAAATTACTGATGAATTACTTCATCCTTTGAAGAAAACTACTCTGAAAGTTTATCCTGATAAATACTAGTTGGTTATAAATATATATACAAATCTGCAGAAAATTAAATCACCATCACATATGTCTTTCCTCATAATTACTATTTATTCCTTTTCCTAGAATCCCTCCGTTTGCCTTCTTTCTCTTCCTTTTTCTTTGGTATGTTCCACCTTAATTAGCTTTCTCACGCTCATTGTTAGTATTCATTTGATTTCCTAAAACCCTCCCTCTGTCTTCTTTAATTTTCTTCCGTTTCATATTCAAAAGTTCATATATTATTTGTTAGGCCATTTTGAATTGGTGGGAATTTTTGATAAAGATATTGGGATGAAGGTAGAATTGCTCGGTACCTAGTGATCAATTCTTTTTCATTTATATAGGTAGGTTTGGGAAGCGACTCTACACCTTGAATTGAAGAATCAAAAGTCATTGTTCATTAGATAAGGCCCACATGTTGTGCATCTCTGGTGTTTTGCTCGTGCGCTGAGAATAAACATGTTGTGCTGGGTGACAGGAATCCTTTGATGCCAACTGAACAAGCTGACAGTCGACAGAAAATGTTGAGGAAAGTTGTTGGCCTAAAGAGTGAGGATAATACAAGGAAGGAACGAGTCGGTTCCCCAATCTGTCTTTCGGTAGCATAAAGAAAATAGATTAAAATTGACAAACCATCAAAAGAGTGAGAAAAGGGGGGCAAGTGTACATAGCGAAGATAATACTCAAAAAGGGACTACGAGTCACCTTCTTTGAGCAATATTCTTTTTTCAGAGACAATAATGATCAAAAGTAAACCTGACCTGAGCAATATTTCATTTCTTCTTTCATTTCCTTCTAGTTTGGTTGCACTCGGGCTTAAAAGTGACTTTTCAATCGTAATCTTTAGGCTATTGGTATTGCTTCAACCCACTTTCTGCGAGAACTCTTACCCATATCTTACCATTTCTCTGGAATTGTCCGCTCATAGCACGATTGAAGTGTCCGATTATAGTACATGGCTCGATATGAAAGGCGACCACTTCATCTTCATCCACTCGAATTTTCGATATTCCTTTTTTATTTATCATCAAATTAATTGCATCTTCTTTTGGACACCTTAGTATAACTTGTCTTTGATTGAATTTTCGATTGAAAAGATGTTAGGCCGGTTCCTCATGTACCTAAGAAGCCGAGGCAATCTCGATTGAAGCTGCAAGTGGTAAGGAAGCAAGCTACCGCTCTGTGGGGTAAAAACCGAGAAAAATAAAGAACGTTAAGTAGAAAGGAACAAGGTCTTACGGAACGATCAAAGCTTCTCATAAATAGTTGTGTAACAACCTGCAAGCAGAAAAGGACCCAACAAAATATACCTGCCAAGGCCGACAAGGCCATCATACATGTAAAAACATCATATGGAATGCCGGCAAGGCCATACTCGACATATCCATACTAGGCAACTGTCTTCAAGCTTCTAAGGAGTACATGAGAATTCAACACCAACACTTTAGTGTATGCGATCTTCTTCTCTTTCATCGTGGTATACTGTTGAATCCTGCTTTATTTTCTTCCCCTTTCTGCTTTAATTTTAGCGTCAAATTCTCTTACTTAGACGATGAAATTTGCATTATGAACTTCCAATTTGGTTTTTGGACATGGATACTGTATTTTTGATGTTTTGAAACAATGGAGAAGCCACGATTGAATAGCTCAGATTATTATGTCAACATTAGTGCATGTCAACATTGTTTAGTGGCAATATATTGGTATGTTTTCACAGAAGAAAATTTCTTCTAATCATAAGGATTAGCAAATTATTAGGCGCTTTAAAAAAGGCCACATAATATCCTCATTGTGTTAAAAATATTATATGTATATATTCATAAAGAGTGAGTATAGTATTCACGTTTAGATGGAGATTTATTTATTAATACATTATGTTTTGCCCATCTTATCCTGATTTTCTTCCATTATGAGGTCATTGAGGTGTTATGATCCTTTCCTGTTAATTTAGGTTGGAAGCTTTTCAGTTTTTTTACACTTTTCTAAATTATCGTTATTTTATAATTAAAAAGAAAAAAGGCATTTTTTAATGATAGAATTGAACAAATATTGAAACTACCTATGAATCAGGTTCCACATGTTAAAATTGATTTTGTTCCTTTTCGAGAGCTTAATTTTGTGCTTAATTTTCTATTCTTTTGTTAACGGATTTATGTATCGGATTCCGTTCACCCCACGGTTGGGAATTAATGATTTGCTCTATCTATAAAGCTTAAAAAATGAAGCCCATTTTTTTAAAATCTGAGCGCCCTTTTCAAGATTGAATTCCATTCTCTGATTGAAGCCCCTTCTTCCTTTACCTAATGAAAGAGTTCAGAACGGATGGAATAAGAAGAAATCCCCATGATGAAAAGAAGCTTGGACCGATTACTGCTTCCACAGCTAAGAAGGTTAACTTCTTAGTGGATTGGATCCATCACTCCTCTTAATGATGTAATATATACTATTGGTACATGCCTTTGCTAAATTGTCCTCCACCTCAAAGAGGTTTTATATAGAAATTAAAAAAAGTAAAGATCATTTCATAAGTTTAAGCGGATTATAATAACTGTGTGAAGCGCAAACGAACTTTCTACTGGTGATATAAATATTGGATAATTAATTACTATAGTATTATCTCTTGAATATATCAAATATGATATAACTTGACATATTAAGTATCTTTTGAGAACAATTACGTTTATCATATTCCCAAGAGCGTGTAATCTGGTTCAAATACAAGTTCACGGTATATTTTTTTTTTACTAATACACATTTTATGATAATTGATATGAATTACACGTGCAGCATGAAAAGTAATAATTAAAAAAAAGCATATTAAAGTCTTAAGATTTCATCCCAGATCTGACCAAATAAGATTTTTTAAGACTGAATATGTGGTAAAATCTTAAAGAAAACAAATTTGTGCACTTAAAGGGATAAGATCTGAATAATTCAGATTCATATCTGAATTAAGTGCAAAGAAATGAGGCCTTAAACCTAAACACATACATCTTCCATTTAAGGAAAATCCATTGGGCTTTTATATATATATATGAGGGTTATATATATTACCCTAAGAAATCTCCATTACTTATTTTCCTTCCTTCTAGTGTGGGTTATATATCACCATGGAGAGATCCTCAGGCAAAAAAACATACTAGATTATTGTATGTGTGCGTAAACCTGCTTGTTTTGATATAAAAACAATTGGAGAATTCTACGTGAAATTTTCCATAGATGAATACCACTTATAACACCAAGCAACAATCACGCCCTGATCTAAGAAAATCATAGATTCCAACAATGTTAGATGGATATCAAAGTTTGCACTCTTTGTTCCGGAATGAAAGGTGGTTAGTCTTCATTTTGAGGTGTTTAAGGCACATAATTTCTTTCCCGACTCTTTACTAGGAGTTGCAATATACAAATTACAGGTCCAGCACAAGAGTGCTAAATCAGGGAAATTACCTTCATAACAAGAAATCTTTTTTATTCCTAATCCTCCCGAGCACAAGACTTCCACAAGTCTAAAGATTTGTCAAAATAATGCCTCAAAGGGAGAGTTGGATGTAGAGGTGGTAGTTAAGAATATATCAATTAGTGATGCTGATGATTACTGTATCGTCAATTTAGAAGATATGCCCAAGCTCCAATAGCAGTTCACAAGATTCTATTATCTAGGATTTTGTTTCCCTCCGAAATGTTTGCCGTTTTATCGGCTGACGAAATCGGATGACAAATTGATTTCTTAACTAAGTGATTTGGGCCGAGTGCAAAACTCTAACTTTCAGTAATGGGTACCCCAACTACTTCAGAAAGCGTTAAGATGGTGATTGAGTAAACTAAGTGATAAGAAACATAAATACAGCTAGAGTGCAATAAAAGCGATAAAGATAGAATGAAGATATGTAAAAATCAGATTTTTGATTTATTGTGTTGTGTTTATTCTGTACAAGTGATCTTACATTTATACTATAAGAAATAAAATGTGATACTTCTATGTTAGCCACTAAATCACTCACTAAATCCACTAGCCAACTATGAGGAGGTGGTGCCGGTTTTTGCTCCTTGATTTCCTCTCACACTACCGAAGGCACCTCTTTCTAGCTGTTGACGGTTTGTTTCCATTTATTGGGGTCTAGAAGGTTCTTTGAGTTGGTCTTCGAGGCGTTCAAATATGTGTGGGTCTTAGTCGTTCCTCGGAATTATGATTCGGTCAGGTTACCGAAATAGCCGGTGGAGCTTTTCTAGCCGAGGGCTAGGACTAATAGATTCGGCTACGAGTCAGTTCGGTTATTGGCTTAGAACTCGGTTGCCTGCTCATTTTGAGATTTTCACCTTCGGCTGCCACTTGATTCGGCTAAACACAAAGTATTTTTGAGTGTTAACAGATTTTTTATGATTTCTTTAATTACAAGTCCTTTCATAATTAATCGGAAGTTCTTTTTCTAATGATTCTTCATACATTATCCTTCTGAACTACGACTTCATCGTTAATCTGTAACTACATTGTGTTAAACAAGGTATATATACCTGTGATATACACTTGGTATACATAGTGTATACCACGGGTACAATGGCAATGGCCTTGACAAGACATTATGGGACGGCGGTGGCGGTGGGGGTGGCCGAAGCCCATCTCACCAGAGGCCCATCACAGGCAGTGTACAGTGTAGGCTACTATATATTAGGAAAGTATATTTGTAGTATATTGTAGTGTAAATATTACCTTAATTAGTCTTATACACTTACCATAATTGTATAGTTAGAATTATGGTAGAATAAGGTTTTAGGAGTAGAATAGGAATAGGATTCTCCTATTTTGTAACTTGTATATATACCTTTCAATTAATGAAAATAATCAAGGGGATTATTTCTTTCATGATATCAAGAGACTAGGTCTAACAAAAATTTTCTCTCCCAAATTTTGTGCTCTTTCTAGGACGAAACCCCCCCTCGGGTTTCTTGTCCAAATTTCGTCTTCCGCTCTAAAAAAATCTCTCTTACTATTCCCAAATTTCCCCTCCTTCTTTGTTCTTTCAATATGTCTAAGAACAATTTTCATCATGCCCTCATGGTTTCTAACGTCAAGAACAGTATCCCTATTGTGCTTGAGATGGAAAACGTCCAATATGCGACGTGGGCAGAATTGTTTAAAATTCACGCTATCTCCCATCAAGTTATCCATTACATAATTCCTCCCACTACACCTCTTCCCACGGAGGATCCTCAGTTATGGATTACTCTTGATGCAACCGTTCTCCAGTGGATTTATTCCACTATTTCGGTTGACCTCTTACAGACGATTATTGAGCCGGATACCACGGCTATGGCTACCTAGAATAGATTGCTTGACATATTCCAAGATAACCAACATTCACGTGTTGTCACACTCGAGCAGGAATTCTCTCTAGTTCGCATGGAAGAATTTCCATACGTCTCTGCATATTGCAAGAAACTCAAGGAGTTGGCGGACCAACTCCGTAACATTGGCACACCTGTGACAAATAATCGTCTGGTTCTACAACTAGTTGCCGGTCTTTCTGAGGCCTATAATGGCGTTGGGACTCTCCTTCGTCAAAGCAACCCACTTCCCGCTTTTTATCAAGCCCGCTCGATGCTTACTTTGGAAGAAGCCGGTTTGGCTAAAAAGGCAGCTACCGGAGAAAGCCCCATCGTCCTAAAGGCGTCCTCAACAAATTCTTTAGGTTTTGTTGATAATTCGGGCCAAAACCGTACTCATGGTGGCGGCAAAAATAACCGTAAGAATAATAATAAAAACCGTGGGGGCAAACGGGGCGGTTCCGGTGGGCAGCAAGCAGGCAGTGGGCCCCATCCAGTGAACAGTGGCCCTCCACCCTACTGGTCCCAGCAGTGGGGCCCATGGCAGTGGGGCTGGGCAATGGGCCGTGGGCCAGCAGCCCCTACTTTCGAGCAGTTCCCGGCAGCCAGTGGGCTGGCCAGCCTTTCAGGCCCAACAATCAGCAGTCGCGGCCCACTGGCCACTAGCCTAGTAACGCCAGTTCCAGCAGCTACTGCCCAGTTCGGCCCAGTCCTGGAATACTTGGGCCCCGACCTCCGCAAGCTCACCACGCAGCAGGCCCCACTCAGACCGATATCGAGGCCGCAATGCACACATTGGGTTTGACTCAACCGAACCCAAATTGATTAAAAACTTAGTGTATGTCCGAAAGTTCACCACTGAAAATTCTGTTTCTGTTGAATTTGATCCTTTTGGTTTCTCTGTGAAGGATTTCAAGACGGGAAGTCATCTCTTAAGGTGTGATAGTAGGGGGGATCTTTATCCTATCACGCCCGGTTTTAGTCCATCGAGTCAAGCTTTGCCATCGGTCTTTGCAACTATTTCTCCTTCCTTGTAGCATGCTCGCCTTGGTCATCCGGGATCCTCTATTTTATCAGTTTTAGATAAAATAGTTTTATTTCTTGTAAGGGAACGAGTCGTACTCCAATTTGTCAATCTTGTTCTTTAGGAAAAATTGTTAAGTTACCATTTGTAGACTCAAATTCTCATACTTCATTGCCATTAGATATTATTCATAGCGACCTATGGACGTCTCCTATTCTAAATTCGTTGGGTTATCGGTATTATGTTCTTTTTTTGGATGATTATTCTAAATTTTTGTGGACGTTTCCAATTGCAAATAAATCTCAAGTATTTTCCGTCTTCATAAAATTTAGAGCATTCATTAGAACACAATTCGAAAGAGAAATAAAAAATACTCAGTGTGATAATGGAAAAGAGTATGACAATAGGGAGTTTCGGGAGTTCTGTGCCAATAATGGGATCAATTTTCGTTTTTCGTGTCCTCATACATCTTCACAAAATGGGAAAGCCGAACACAAAATTCGTTCCATAAATAACATTGTCCGAACTCTCTTAATTCATGCTTCCGTACCCCCATATTTTTGGCATCATGCTCTTCAAATGACAACATATCTCCTTAACATAATTCCTTCAAAAGTTCTGACATATTCTTCCCCCCTCCACATTTTATATAATAAAAATCCGTCTTATTCTCATCTTCGGGTTTTTGGGTGCTTATGTTATCCGTTATTCCCTTTCACCACAATTAACAAACTTCAGGCCCGGTCTACTCCGTGTGTGTTTTTGGGTTATCCGTCTAATCATCGTGGTTACAAATGCTTTGATTTATCCTCCAAGAAAATCATAATTAATCGCCATGTAATTTTTGATGAAACCCAATTTCCATTTACTAAAGTTCATACTCCCGAGCCTAGTTCGTATAATTTTTTGGATGATGGTATATCCCCGTATATTACTCACCATTTTTCGGACTTATCCCACATCCAAAATTCTCCAGCTGGCCCACTGCCCGCTGGCCCCACTCTCCCGTCACAGTTTCCAGTTACTGGATCAGTCCCAGCGATTGGGCCAGTCCAGCCTAATTCTGGAACTGGTCCAGTGGCTGCTCCAGATTGCCGATTTGGGCCAGCAGGCCCACTGCCTACTGGCCAGTCCGTCCCGAGCCCAGCAAATTCCCAAAATTCACTCAATTCTTCCTCGAGTCATAGACCGGTCACTCGTAGTCAGCGGGGTACTTTTACACCTAAAAGACATTTTAATTTACATTCTAATGTCTCTAAATCCCCTTTGCCCCGTAATCCTGTGTCTGCCTTAAACGACCCGAATTGGAAAATTGCTATGACTGATGAATATAATGCTCTTATTGATAATAAGACGTGGGAGTTGGTGCCCCGTCCGTCTGGTATTAATGTTATCAGATCTATATGGATTTTTCTCATAAGGAGAATTCAGATGGATCATTTGCTCGACATAAGGCGCGACTTGTGGGTGATGGTAAGACTCAGCAGGTTGGTATAGATTGTGGGGAGACGTTTAGTCCTGTGGTTAAGCCGGCTACCATTCGCACTGTGCTTAGCTTGGCTCTTTTAAAGGCATGGCCTATTCATCAGTTGGATGTCAAGAATGCTTTCCTACATGGTGATCTCAAAGAAACAGTCTATATGCATCAGCCGTTGGGATTCAGGGATCCCAACCATCCTCATCATGTCTGTTTATTGAAGAAGTCCTTATATGGGCTTAAGCAGTCTCCATGTGCCTGGTATACGAGGTTTGCTGACTATGTTTCGACTATTGGGTTCACTCACAGCAGGTCAGATAATTCCTTGTTCATCTACCGTCGTGGTTCGTCCTTGGCCTACATTCTGTTGTAAGTGGATGATATCATTTTGACTGCCTCTTCCGATGCCTTACGCAGTCTATCATTACCATGCTCAGCTCTGAGTTTGCTGTGAAAGACTTAGGGCCCTTGAGTTACTTTTTGGGGATTGCCGTCAAGCGTCATTCAGATGGGTTGTTTTTGTCTCAAAGAAAGTATGCAACTGAGATCATCGAGAGGGCTGGGATGTCATCCGGTAAGTCCACTTCCACTCCAGTTGATACAAAGCCCAAGCTTAGTGCCGCGGCCGGCGCACCATACGAGGACCCGACCCGCTATCGTAGTCTTGCAGAGGCCCTTCAGTATCTTACTTTTACAAGACCGGATATTATGTATGCCGTCCAGCAGGTGTGTTTATTCATGCATGATCCCCGAATTGAGCACATGAATGCAATCAAACGCATCATTAGGTATATTCAGGGTACACTAGACTATGGTTTGCATTTATATCCTTCCTCGCCATCCACACTTGTCTCATACACAAATGCTAATTGGGGTGGTTGTCCAGACACCAGATGGTCGACGTCTGGCTACTGTATGTTCCTTAGCAACAACTTGGTCTCCTGGTCTGCGAAGTGTCAGGCAACTCTATCCCGCTCAAGTGCCGAGGCCGAATATCAAGGGGTAGCTAATGTGGTCTCAGAATCATGTTGGTTACGTAATTTGCTTTTGGAGATTCATTGTCCCATTCAGAAGGCAACCTTAGTATATTGCGATAATATTAGTTCCATTTACCTTTCAGGTAACCCGGTTCAGCACCAATGCACTAAGCATATCGAAATGGACATTCACTTTGTCCGTGAAAAGGTTGCTGGGGGTCACGTTCGCGTATGCCATGTCCCGTTTCGATATCAAGTGGCACACATCTTTACAAAGGGTCTACCCGCGATCCTTTTTGATGATTTTAGGGACAGTCTCAGCGTTCCAAGATCGCCTGCTATGAATGCGGAGGTGTTAAATAAGGTATATATACCCGTGATATACACTTGGTATACATAGTGTATACCACGGGTACAGTGGCAGTGGCCTTCAGCGCATTATGGACAGCAGCAGTGGCAGTGGGCTGGCCAGAAGCCCATCTCGCCAGAGGTCCATCACGGGCAGGGTACAGTGTAGGGTATTGTATATTAGGAAAGTATATTTGTAGTATATTGTAGTGTAAAGGTTACCTTAATTAGTCTTATACACTTACCATAATTGTATAGTTAGAATTATGGTAGAATAAGGTTTTAGGAGTAGAATAGGAATAGGATTCTCCTATTTTGTAACTTGTATATATACCTTTCAATTAATGAAAGTAATCAAGGGGATTATTTCTTTCACATTGCTCACACTTGTAGCTTAGAGATTATTGTATATTTAAAAGTAATAAGCCAAACGACATGCTACATGTTATACTTATGGTATAAATATTATTTTTATATTATTTGTGTATATAAGTTAAATTCAAATTCTTTAGATTTTGACTATTATTTAGCTGCTAAATCATAATCAGCGTTGGATACAAACTCATAGTCAGACATCATCAAAAACTCTTAAATAGAGAATTATAATTTAAGATTCTAATTAATAAAAAAATGCGTGTGTGAACATTTTGTTTCAGCCATATTAAGACGAATCAATACTTACGACTAGATCAGAGATTGTAAAACAAACATGTGATCTAGCTATCAAAGATGTAAGATCCAACAAAAAGAACCGGTAATATAGCCAATTTCTCACTCTTTTTGCAATGGACCAAATCCATAATAATATAAAATATATTATCACAATAATATTTACAAAAAAAAGATTGACGTAAAATAAATTTACTTATTAGTTGTGCCTCAAGTCTCAAAACGTGTTATCTAGTATTAAAGATGTAAGATAAAAAAAGGTGATTTTGAAAAATAAAAGAGCTTAATAAAAATTCTAAAATTAATTTGGCCAAAATTCTATGACAAACGCACAAACCTCAACATAATATTGTGCCAACACAAAAAGTTTGACGAATATTTCACTTATAGTTGTGCCTCAAATCTTAAAACTTGTGATCTAGCTATCAAAGATGTAAGATCCTACAAAAACAAAATAGGTGATTCACAAAATAATAAGGATGATAAAAATTCTAAAATTAATTTGGCCAAAATTCTCTGACAAAATCTCAACACAAATATTGCCAACATAAAAACAAATTGACGAATTCTTTTATCTATTAATTGTACCTCAAGTTTAAAAATCTCTGATCCAGCTATCAATGATGTAAGATCCTACAAAAAAGAATCGGTGATTATAGCCAACTTCTCTCTTTTTGTAATGAACCATATCCATAATAATATAAGAACACAAGGATTTACATGTGTTTTCACTACCTTCAAAGCTTCTTGGTGCATCCCTAATCATTAGCCGCAAAAATATTTTTTTGAGTCACAGTATATATGCAAACAAAACCTTTCATGTTATATATTATAATATTAATAGTCCTAAACTAAACAGAGACGTAATCAAAGAGTTGAAAGCATACAACCTTTCCTATTAAAAATAGCCAAGAACCCTAAATACGACAAGCTCTATTAATTTTATGAGGAAATAATTTAAATTCTAATTAGGTGTTTCCTTGAATACAAAATAGTATAACTGCAGCTTTCACACTGGACAATTTCGTTTACTTTAGTTGTTAATAAATATATTTCATGAAAAAAATGGTGAGTTTTTTTACTTTCCAAAATATTAGACGAAGTCAAAAAGGACTACAAAAATAAAGGTGGTTTTCAAAAATAAAAAAGGACTCTTATGACCATTATTATCCCCAAAAGTAATGGTGTGATTTTTAACTTTTCCAAAAACTAAAATAGGTGAAATATTATAACGATAATTAAATAATAATTTGAGAAAAATAGTAAATAACAATTTTTATCTATTGTCAAGTCTTTTAATGAAGGACAAAAAATTCAATCAACATTTTTAAAGTACTTCATGCTTTTAATAATAATAGATATAGATATAGATATATTATGTCTTCTATTTTACAATTGTTCATTGTGTTCAATTTCTCTTGATATTTTTGGGAATCTTTCTTTTTTCTTTGAGATCGCGCACTTCTGAGTTCTGACTACTCGATTGAGTAACCAAATCTCTTATTAATCCCTCCTCTGTTATATAAGACATTTAAACAACAACAACATAACCAGTGAAATTCCCAACATGGGGTATATAAGACATTTAAAATACTTATTAAACTGGATCCAAAGCAACGTCCCTAGCGCTCTTTGATATTACTAGTATTGCTGTACATGCTTTGCGCGTATACACATGTTAATAAGTATAATGTTTTTAAAAATTACATAAATTGAATATTTTCTAAATTTCCTCCCAATTTGTACTCCCACATCAATTTCAATCTCAAACCTAGGGGTTCTATAAATTGAACTCCAACCCCTCATTATTCAAGGTCGGCGATTGCATCCTGAGCTTTTGATTTCTTAAGAGCTTAGTTATTAGTCTAAATTTGGCTTATTTTCGATTTGATTTGGGTTTCAAGCCCTCTAGTGGAACTCTAAGTGTCGAAATTAGTCTCATTAATTCTAAAACCTTTATTTTTTTGTGTGAGTGAGTGAATCGAGTCAAGGAGTTGGAGATTCAAACCCCGAACACTATTTGACAGTCACCACAAGAGATATTTTCCTATCTTTCTTTAATTTTCTGCCTATCTCATTGAAGTTTAGGTGAATACATAATATCTATGGTGCATTATGTGTTAACTTGAATATGGTCGATTGCTTATGGACAGTACAAAGCAATGACAGTTGTTTGAAAAGCATGTAATAGTTCATAAATGTCATGTTTAGCCAGTTTAATTTACTGTTGTGCTTGTTACTTCACCTAAGACTAGTTTAAGCTTAAGGAATACGTTAAAATATGGTTTGTTTGGTATAATCAATATGTTTAACTGAGAAAAGGACCATTACTGTGCTTGATGGTCTAAAATGAGTATGATTGAAGATTTGTTTGTTGTTGTATTTAAGTGGATGTATAGGATTAAGCATAACAGGGAGGTGATCTCAATTTGAGTTTAGAAATGTGACTTAAGCTCCAGGATAGTTAAATGATTTTCTTAACTTAGGTATTGAACTATTAAGCTTCAAAGGTTCATTTAGGGTTTGTTTAGGTTAGATTTATGTTTGAACATGGTTAACAAATGATATATCTCTGATATGATGTTGGGATAATTTATTTGAACCTATGGATCTTGTCATATAGGATTAAGGTCAGTTTGTCTGAAAAAATGTTATAGCAACCCTATTTGTTTCTAGTTAAAATGTGCAATATATGTGAAGATGAGATGCCTCTGGATTCATAATGTAACTACTCGAAAACACATTTTGCTAATATTGTCTAGAAACTCCTAAATTACCCTTCTCGAGTCTTTATTTGCTTGCTTGTGACTTGCGGATATGGGTGACACAGTTCCCGTGGTGATCGGGTAGGTTTTGGACCCACTTCGGTAGATTTGAGAAATTCCAAGTTAAGAGAATAGAAGAGTTTGACCGGTAATTGACTTTTGGGTAAACGCGCTCCGTTTTTTAGTTTCGTCAGTTCCATTAGCTCCTGAATGATGTTGATCACTTAGTCGAGCCTTTGATTCGGGTCCCGAGTCAGCCATATGTGTTTTTAGGGTTTAGTTGCAACATTATGAAATTAGAATTTAAGAGTTAACTTTAGTAAAACTTCAGCCTTAGAGATATTTTTCGAGAGATTCGAGTGCGCAAGTAGGTCTGGAATGTATTTTCTGATAGAAATGCATGTTTGGTTTGTGTCTGGGAGGTCCCGAGAGCGTTTTGGGTAGTTGACGGAGAGTTGGGATGTTTTTAGGGAATTGCTGGTGTCTGGTGTTTACCCCAGTGCCATTGCATCCGCTTTCGCGGGTCTGTCTCAGCGGAGGCCTGGCTTGCAGAAGCGAGGTTCTTCCAGGAGCCGAGGGTCCGCCATAGCGGATAGGTTCATCGCAGGATGGGTGTGCCTTTGTGGTGTTTCCCTTCACCCCAACGGATGTCCTGGTTTTTAAGTGGATTCACCTTAGCGAGTAGTGTGTCCGCCGAAGCGTGTCCACCGTAGCGGAAACACTGTTTAGATTTATTAGAGTTAATGACCTAGAATCCATTTCATTTTTCTAAAATATTCCTCTTGGTCCTAGAGCTTGGATAGTAGAACTTCTTGAATATTCAAGGGAGTTTCGTCATTAAGGTAACCTTACCCCCTTCTATTGATGTGTTTTAGTTAATCGTCATCCTATGTATGATTCTTAAATGGGGGAAAATAAGAGAAATGCTTATTGAGAATAAGAGAGTTATGATTGGGGATTGTGAATTGGTTATTGCATTATTGTTGTTGATATTGTAATCTAGTGATGTATTAGACTAGTGGATGATAATTACTTGACCAATTGCATGTTTTAAACCCTTTTGGGAATTGGAAAAAATTCTAGGATTAGAATTAAGGATTTTTGTCAATTCATGAAATTAAGAATCCAATTGGGCTTTGTTACTAAATTAACTTGAGGTTATGACTATTTAGCATGTATTGGTACTATTTGGGTAGAAAAATTCATATTTTATTAATGTGGACCCGGAGTTCCTTTGTAATTTAACTTGGAGATTATGAGTATCATTAGACCGTAATCTCATATAATTAATATGACTGATCAAAGGGGGCTTGTGAGGAGGCTCAAGGAAAGGGGAAAGCTAGTACGTGAGTTCTTGGGATCTATTCAGACAAGTTGAGACTTTGTAGACTCTAGCGTAGCGTTTATGTGTTGGTATGCTAATAATGAACTAAAGAGAGTAATTGGGAATTGGATGTCCCATAGTAGTGAGGTGAAGAGAACTAATACGGGCATTGGTGTACATAACGTGGGCAATTAATGAACCAGTGGATACATGTGAAGGAGTTTATGTGTTTAGCCTTTAGGCGACGGGCGCGGTGCATAAATCCGCATAGGTTGGTATGATTGTTGTTTACTTGAGCTTGTAGCCATGTTGATATGATATTCCTGATTTAACTTGTCATGCATTCATCACTCCACATCTCGTCTAAGTATATGAAAAGAAACTGATAAATACTACTTGTATTGTTTATGCTAATGCATGGTGTACAGATATCCATATCATTCATTCATTTATATTTGGCATTGAACTGTTGATATATTACTGAGAGCGGCTTAGAAAGACAAATTAACAGATATGGTACATGATTACGAGAATGATGACTGAGTATGACATATTTAGCCCTCGAGCTAGTATCCGATGTGATCGGATGTGTATATAGCCCTCATGAGTCCCCCATGGGTCATGTGACAGCTACTACAACCCCGTGTGTATACCGGGCACATAAGCTAACTTACCCGACTGATTATGGAGGAGGCCCATAGTTCGAAGTACTCTATTCACCTAGGAGCTACGAAAATGTACCGTGACTTGAGACAATATTATTGGTGGTGCAGGATTAAGAGGGACGTAGTAGAGTTTGTGTCCCAGTGTTTGAATTGCCAACATGTAAAATATGAGCACCAGAGGCTTGGTGATGTGCTTCAGAGGATGCCCATTCTTAAGTGGAAGTTTGAGCGGATTGCCATGGATTTCATGGTAGGATAGCCCCGTATCTTAGGCAAGTTTGATGTTATATGGGTTATTGGGGACAAGTTGACCAAATCCACCCATTTCATTCCAGTTCAGACTACTTATAATTTGTAGAAGTTGGCTAGGATCTACATTCGAGAGATAGTTCAATAGCACGGGCTGCCTATTTCTATAATTTCTGATTGGGGTACGTAGTTCACTTCTCACTTTTAGCAGTTATGCAGAAGTAGTTGGGTACTAGAGTGGAGCTTAGTACAATCTTTCACCCTCAGATCCATAGCCAGTCTAAGTAGACTATTCAGGTTCTCGAGGATATGTCGCGAGCCTATGTGATTGACTTTGGTTGTCATTGGGACCAGTTTGTACCCTTGGCGGAGTTTGCTTACAACAACATTTACCATTCCAGTATTGAGATAGAATTGTTTGAGGCCTTGTATGGTAGAAGGTGTCGTTTTCCCATCGGGTGGTTTGATGCTTTTAAGGTTCGACCTTGGGGTATTGATCTTTTAAGGTATTCATTGGATAAAGTTAAGTTGATCAAAGATCGACTTCTTACAACCCAGAGTAGACAAAGAGTTAAGTCGATCGGAGGGTTCGCCCGTTGGAGTTTATAGTTGTTGAGTGGGTTTTGCCGAAGGTTTTCACCCATGAAGGGTGTGATAAGATTCAGAAAGAAAGGCAAGCTTAGCCAAAGGTTTATTGGTCCTTTCGAAATTATGGACAGAGTTGGGGATGTGGCCTATGAGTTGGCTTTACCTCCTGGTTTATCTGGTGTGCACCCTATATTCCATGTGTCGATGCTGAAAAAGTATGTTGTTGATGGATTTCATGTGATTAGATAGGATTCAATTATGCTTGATCAGAATATAGCTTATGTGGAGGGGCCTGTAGGTATTTTAGACAGGTAGGTCCGAAAGTTGAGGTCCAAAGAGATAGCTTCTGTGAAAGTACAATGGAGGAATCGCCCAGTAGAGGAGGCTACATGGGAGAATGAGTCCGATATGTGGGCTAACTACCCCGACCTCTTTGAGAGTCCAGGTATTTCCTTTTCTTTACCATTCGAGAACGAACGTTTATTAAGTTGTACCTGATGTAACAACTTAAAATGTCATTTTGCTTATTTTTCCTAGAAACTCTTAAATTACCATTCACGAGTCTTTATTTACTTTCTTGTGACATGCGGGAATGGGTAACAAAGTTCCTGAGGCGATTGGGTAGGTTTCGGACCCACTTTGGTAGATTTGAGAAATTCCAAGTTAAAAAAATAGAAGAGTTTGGCCATATTTGACTATTGGGTAAATGCACTCTGTTCATAGTTTTATTGGTTCCATTAGCTCCGGAATGGGGTTTATGATTTAGTAAAGCCTTTGGTTTGGGTCCCGAGGGAGCCGGGTGTGTTTGGGGGTTTAGTTACAATATTGTGGAATTAGAACTTAAGAGTTGACTTTAGTCAAACCCGCGCCTTAGAGACCATTTATGCCAAATCCGAGTGCTCGAGCAGGTTTGGAATGTGTTTTCTGATACGAATGCATGTTTGGTTTGTGTCTGTGAGGTCTCTTAAGTGTTCTAGGTGGTTGATAGAGAGTTGGGATGTTTTTGGGGCATTGTTGGTGTCTGGTGTTCACCACAGCACCGTCGCTTCCACTTCTGCGGGTCTGCCTCAACAGAGGCCTGACTTGTATAAGGGAGGTTCTTCCATGAGCTGACGGTCCGCCTTAGCGATCAGGTTCCTCGCAGGGGCGGGTGCGCCTCTACGACTTTTTCTTTCGCCCCAACGGATGTCCGAGTTTTTAAGTGGATTCGCCTCAGCAGGTAGTGTTTCCTGATACGCTCAAATTAAACCTAAGTTATGGCGTAAAGCGGACGTTGTCTAATATAGTAACCCATCTAGGGGTCGAATCCCACAGGAAATATGGTGAGAAATATTTACTATCGTATGTCTTTGTTCTAATTCCATAAAGGTTGTAAAAAATTGTGTAATTTTAACAGCTATATTGACTTGATTTAAATTTAGATGATTAAGAAACCAAGGTTGTGTCCTCGATTAGGTTAGCTGTTATGCTCTAGGTATTAACAATAACAAAAAGCTTTAAAATTGTCATTGAAACTTACACTCATACGATGATTAAAATATGATAACTTGTTCTTAAAAGCCTCAAAATACTTAAGTATTTGATACTATAGATACAAGTCTTAAAACTGAAGATAAAATAATTTACAAACCCTATAAAGTGTATACAAGTAAAAACTCAAAATAAAAACCAGACAAAACTACCCCTGTCATCAAATTCGACGGACCGTAAAATTAAGTACGGTCCATATAAAATTATACGGTCCAATGAAATGGCATACTTGTACCATTCGTATAAATTATTACGGAACCGTACAATCTATTCTTCATGATCTTCGTACATTAGGTCAGATTATACGTTGGATTTTTGGGTCCGTACAAATATATACGGCCTGTATAACCCCATCATAGGCATCCATCCTCACTTCTCATGTTTTTTGCCTCAGCTATACTTTTACGGCTCAATTATAAGGTCCATAAAAATATGTGTGGGGTCCGTACAATCCACAAATAAGGGGACTTTACTTCAATTTCCTTGGTTTCCTTTTCGAACATTAATTAAATGAAACATAAATAAAACACATCAAAACGACTCAGACTTGCTTAAAAACATGTAAAACTTATAGTAAAAAAGAATCAAATGTGTCGTAATTGTACGACACATCAACACCCCCAACTTAAAGTCTTTTCTTGTCCTCAAGCAAGTAAAAAAACACACAATACTAACACAAATGCTTAGATATCACAAAGTAAAAATGTCTGCAGTGGTTTTTGCAACTAACTATCGGCACATCTCTCATAAAAACATGACTCTCCCCATATCCATATTACTCAACACGATGTATGACTCAAAACTATTGCAACTAACAATGAAGCTTCAATTAGTGACATCAAGTTATTACAGAAACCGTTGTCCACATGAATCTCAACTTACGGGAAAACCAATCACTTCACCAACCCTTATGCCCTCACCTAGACCAAATAATTCCCCAACATACATATATACAAACACATGGGACAAAATACTATAAAGAAGAGAAACACTCACACTCACAACGAAGTTCTCAAACTATACATTCAAATTCCATATGCTTGCCCTTATTTTCAATGCCTGCTACTTCAGACAGTTCGACTGTGATCACATTAGGACTTTCTTAGGGTTGTAATGTAGGCTTAGGGATGGGTAGGATGTATATTTTGACAATAGTGACTTACCCTCCTTGAACACTATACTTATTTCACTTTTTACGACCTTATTTTTCTCTTTTTTTCTTTTGTTTCCTCGGTGAGGTTTATTTTCTACTCTATTTTTTGTACTAATTTTCAGTATTTTCTTCTTTATTTTTCTTATTTTTTGCTCATTATTTACAACCACCACACCGTTTTCAGTACCTAGGTAACTCACGTCTACCTAACTTTTAGGCAAAAGCCTCATTTTCCCATATTTCACACATCCCCCCAACTTAGGCTTTTAGCATATTTTTTGTCATTTTTAAGTGTCAAGGAGGGACCGGGTGCAAATTATAGAGATATTCAGAACAAAGCGTATCGGCTCATTCACGACTAGTCAAAGAACAGGCTTATAGGCTCACAATGGGGAACAAGGGATATTTTATGTACACAGGTTAGGCTCATGAAAAGAAAAAAAGGATTCAATATCAAAAAAACAAGGTCTAAGATCACTTCACAGCTTAACTGATCCTAAGAAACATGACACGACTAACCAGACAAGTTCTAGATTGCACATATAATAAGAGAACATATATAAAAATCTCACAACACACTGGCATAAGGATTATTCACACACTGACTTTCCCGTTAAGTATTCAACACACACGGTAGTCCAATACTAAGTGTCACAAAAAGAATCAAGCATGTCAATTAAGCAACACATTCCGAGTATACATCACAAAAATATCAGAGGGGAGTTTTTCAAATATCAAACATCGAACATGCCTTAAGTTACTCAAACCAAGACCATATATGTCATCATTACTCTATTTTATCTAAACACAACCTAAACATTCCAGGTTCAACAGAAACAAAACCCCTCGGGAAAAGAACCATAGCAAAGAAAAGTTGAAGGGGTCCTAAACGTATATTTACACTACATACAATCAAATAGCGCACCGCCAAACAAAAAATCATGCATTTCCCTAATGCATCAAAATAAAGACAAGGGAGTAAAAACTACCTGAGGCGCACTAGGAGCGAGGCTCATCTCGAGGTAATGTGGCATCTGAGGAATAAATCTCAGCAGCCACAGTAGTATCAGCAATAGTAGACTCTAGCACTGGCAGAGATAGAGGTGGAGGCACGCTCACTCTGGCCAAACCACTGCTGGATGAGGCCCCTACAACCTCGCTGGGAACTTAAGTGGGGTAATTATCGATGAGGGGCTTTCATTTGGCTAGCAGTACCAACTGCTCTTCCATTATGTGTAGCCTAGCCCTAGTCACCTCTAATGGCTAATCACTCAACTCATCCACCTTATCCCTTTTCCTTTTCCCCTATTGTCTGAAGGAGTAGCAATCGGGGAATCATCATTCTCAATCAAATTGTCAACATGGAAAAATTTAGCCAAGTCCACTAGTGTGGTCGGATTCGGATCCTCCAACATAACCTGATCACATGCCTGCAATCCCTGAACTACGTCCTTCAACTCTTGTAACTCTATCTGAAGTGACCCAATATCACTACTCGGACCCGACCGCTCAAGTGCCCCTAGCCTAATCTCAAACCCATCTAAGCGAGCATATAACACCTCATGAGATGCCTTTATGGCGAGCTTCAGTGGCTTAAGAGCTGTAGTAATATCCTTTGCAACAAATTTATTGAGTTGCCCCATGATAACAATAGTCTGCTTATTTGCCCTTTCTGCTTTAATTGCAAACTATTTGAAGTTGTCTCTAAACATGTAATCCACTGTGCCTATCTGCATCAAGTTTAATCTTGGAGGATGTTAGGCACTTTCTGGAGTTTTTTTAGAAGGGCTAAGGTTGTGTAATGTATACATAATAAGGGACTGCTTGTATCCATCTATGCATTCCATGTTACCACTGTATATTTATAAGTCTAACCATCGAGTCTAAATGCATACATAGATAAGTAACAAAAACCTCTGAACCATTGTTCTAGCTGCTATGTGTTATTGACAGTTGTAAATTGTAAAGTTAGGCCAACTTATGTATGCTAACTTAAAGAATTGATTCACAAAGTTTTATTAGACTTCAATATGTTAGTCGAGTCCAAAACATCTTGCTTGTTTGCCTCTTTGGTTATGTCTGTTTGCATTCATATCAGTTAGGATAATAAAGCATCATAGAGGGATATAAGTTTGATTACAATACATGTATTTGCGCATTTATTTGAGATGGTTTTACTTCAGGACTTGATGCTTGACCTGATAAATTAAGAACTAGAATTTTTCATCTAAGTCTTAATGAGTTTTCCATTCATGAGAAACTAGCAGTACTGTGTGTGTCTCGGTAGTATGCCTTGTTCCTATCTTCGCTGAATTTATCCTTGGCAAAACCTATTGCTTGTATAGGGCCAATATATGTTTACTTCTTCAAAATGCTATGTGTTTAAGACACTAGTATGAAAAGGGAGATATGACTGTCCTAGATAAATACCCTTAATAGGTCCTTCCTCATCTATCTTTTACTTTCTTGGTGGAGTTATTTGACTACATAAGGAAAATTAGATGAAACATGTGCTATGTAGGTTGTATCCTCATTGCATATTTAGAGTTCCCGCACTTGTCAAAGCTAGACTATATGAGATGAACTGCAAAACCATACTTTTGTGTTACTATTATATAATCTTGTGGCAGCTAGGAGCCATATGAACTATTAACATGATCATAGTGTTAGTTTAAAAAGAATTTTGTGTTTAGATTTTGTCATATGCTGTTAATTTTAAATTCCTTGTTTAACTTAGCTAGTACTTGATATGGCTACTGACTTGAACTGAGATAGGCTCTACCTTCAATGTTTGAATTTAATAAATGTGATATGAAATTTGTAATTTGACATGTTCGCCAAGCAGTTTGTGTAAATCCATAGGAATGATGTAGTTGTTCTAGTTATCATGTCTGAACATTAGGATCTTTGAGTTTATGTTAATTGAGTATCATGGGGGCATATGAAACAATTTGTGGGGAAGTACGAGTGTTGTATACTTCATATACCCTTTTTATGTGCTTACTTCTTCTTTCCATTGTGTTTTCCTATGACATGTGCTGATATACAACATGTATACCAGATAACAATATATATGGTATACATGTTAGGTATCTCCTTTGTATATATCATGTAAAGATAGTTTTTGTTTTAATCATTCGGGCCTGGCCTATTTATCTTCCTTCCTCCATGTTCTTGATTGTTTTTATATGTATGTTGGGCATTGGTCCACTTATCCCCGACTCCCTGTTTTGTTTTTATGATAGTCATTCGACTTAATTGGGCAAGGCCCATGTGATTTTTCATTTCCTAAAAGAATCCCACCATTTGTTGGATTTGGGCTTAGCCCATTTTTTCCTTTGTATGTTGTGTGCAATTGTCAACTTGTTCCCTTCCTTTTAATTAAGATCACTGGTAGTCGTAAATTTCTTTGTCGATAATAATGCCTTTATGATAATTATGGGTGCATTCTAACTTATATCCTCGTTTTCCCTTCTTCTCCTCTCTGTCCATGCACGTGGGATGACCCTGTGGGCCTTCTCATTCCTCTTAAGTTGGTTGGGCTAAGGCCCAACTAAATATTATTTTGTCATGTACGACACTTGTAGCTGCACATGAAGACCCAACTATGCGTGAAAATAACCAACTGGTGGACTTAGGTAGGCCCACCAGCCTAAACTTATCTCATTTTCTTTCAATATATTTTTATTATGTATAATACTTGTATAATAAAAGGGCAGTCCGATGCACTAAGCTCCCGCTATGCGCGGGGTCCGGGGAAGGCCCGGACCACAAGGGTCTATTGTACGCAGCCTTACCTCACATTTCTGCAAGAGGCTATTTCAATGGCTTGAACCCATGACCTCATGGTCATATGGCAGCAACTTTACCAGTAAAATATATATTTTTATATATATTGGAACCCCTTTTATGGTTATGGCTTAGGATAGGTAAACGATACGTACATCGTTTAGCTAGAATCATCTCAAAAATGGATTTCAAAATAATTAACGTTGTTCGTATATTTTTAATGGATGAGAAATTGGACTGATTTTTGGATTTAAAACCAATTGGATCATTTTGGGCTGAAATCAAATAAAAATGGAATTTTTTCTTCATGCAATGGGCTGAATAATTTGGACAAGTCTTATTTTTGAAAAGCAAATGAAAATGGGCTGAATTTAATAAAACATATTTGTGGACTATTTTTGGGCCAATCCCAACTAAAGTAATGTGAACATTTAAACTAAAAACTTAAGAATTTGAGTTGACATGCAGTTTCGCAAAAAAATGTAGAATATGAATTGACCCTTTCACAAATAGCATGGAAATGAAAAAACTTATTTCAATTTTTTAAGTTCCAACATGTCATTTCAAAATAAATTATACTCCTTTGAACTTAAAACATTTACAAAAAAAATATAAGGAATGTTTGAGTGTGCTTTAGTCTTAAATGGATTGACAAATTACCCCTACATGCGTTATTTTGGCAGAATTTAACTCCTTGATTTTTTAAAAATCAAGTTAGAGATGAGATGAATGACATGAATTTTTGCTAAAAGTAAACATTTTTGAGCAATTTATAAGTTTAAACATGCTATAGAAACCGAAGGTCAACCGTATTCTACGGATCCTTAATACCAGGGTGTATAACATATTTCCCGAGGGATCACCAGAACCCTTACCTTGACTCTGGTTTAAAAAGGTTTTTCCACAAACGTTTCTGAATAAACCCTTTTAACTCAGTTTTCCTAATTTACCTATAAATTAGGTGGCGACTCTAAAACGCAAATTATCCGATTTAGAGCACCAACAACCTCTTAGTACATTTTATGCCTCCGCGTAAAGGTGAACAGTAACAAATGGCGTCTATGGTGAGGATAAACCTAGGTTCTAACCATAAGGTTTCCAATACAACACATTTTAATTGATATAAATTGCTTATGTGTTTAATTTCCCATAAATTATAACTATCATTCATGCATCTCATTATTCCGCCAAATGGCACACACACACACACTTGTATCAGTGCATAAAGATGGGTATGCGGTTTTGCAATCATCCTCTAGTAAAAAACAAAATTACTTTCTTTGGAACACGTTGAAGACGGAGTTGGTTTGCGGTTGTCCAACAGTTGACAACGGTTCACCTTGAGTAGTCCGCTCGGGCCCCTTAGTCATTTTCTAAACCACTCTAGTTTGGCTAAGATAAAGCGAAGCAAATCCCTACTAAAATAACGCATGCTTACCTAGACGGGTTCAGATATTTTAGATGTATCTTAACCTATTAGGATGACTACTTCGTGTCTTGACGGTCTATGACCCAAAGACACTGTATGGAAACATGATTGTGCCTTATGTAATAAACCATTGTCCTTTGGGAGGGAAAGATTAATCGTGCTCTATTTTATAGATGCATACCAACCTCATGTTTGATATTGTTTTAGACGCACCAGAGATACAGAGATTTTGATGGTCGTGGCTAGATGCCCACAACAATGAGAAATAATTAAATGTCTAGGGCACCTACCCTCACTCATGACCATGAAAGGAAATAGGAAATTGTTAGAAGTCCTTACCGGATATTGAGATTGTGATAGAATGGTGTTTATGTTCGGAGATTTTGAGATGACCCCGACCTTAGAGGAAATTTGAGATTGCATAGATAACATTAGGACATGCATGAGAAGGTGGAAGAAAGTTGACCGCAACTTTCCAGTACCCCATAAGCCTATTCCCGATGAGATCATGAAGTTCTTATGCCTATCTAGTGCCAATTAAATATTTTGCCCAAATGTAGCCTTTAGGGATCTCTTTGGGTCCAAACAGGGATATCTAAAACACTCCGTGGAGTTTCGGTCTTACGCCAAATGGGAAGCCACCCGACCCCTAGCCTTTTTCATCTGACTTCTAGGAACTATGGTATTTCCCAAAGATCGACATCAAGCAATAGATACTCGTGTCATTTTTGTCACCCATGTTATCTTTCATGGCCATAGCATAACCTCATATGGAGAAACCAAATACTTTGACCTAGTCCCTGTCATCCTTTGTGACATATACCGAGCTTTAGAATAATGTCAAAACCTACATAGATATTTCCAAGGGTGTAACCTACTAGTATAAAATCGAGGGACCTTCGTACCTAGATCCGGAATGTAGGAAAGATAACCTTCAAGTCACTTGTCAAAATTTCGGGAACCAAATCAAAGACAGGTGGGCATTTATCTTTTCTAGACTTCGAGAGGATAACATACAGTAGAGATTTCATGATTTTATATCTAGACCATTGTAGTAGAGGTAGAAACCCTTTCCTGCCACTTATGGGAATTCGGGGAATTGACTCTTATGCACCTATTAGGGTCCTAAGATAGGGTTGCTGACATCGTTCGAGAGTGGAATGGTCGAGTAAGATAGGGTCAAGAGACTCTAGCCGAGGATATGTTCTGTTGTGATGATGACTATGTAGACTGGTTGAGAGCACATTTGAAATGTACCTTCACTATGGGGCTTAACCGCTATCACTGTATTAATGCAAATGTCGTAGCTGATGCCCTAAGCCATAAGTCTACGGGGAGTTTATATGGTGTTGAAGCCAATAAGTTGGAGATGAACAAAGAAATACATCGTTTAGCTTGTTTAAATGTGCTGCTGATGGATACAGATGGTTGAGAAGCAGCGGTGTAGAATATCGCAAAATCATCCTTAATAGCTGAAGTGAAAGTGAGGCAATTTGATAACCCTGAGTTGGTCCGAATGAAAGAGGGAATCTCCTTAAAAAAGAAGCAGATATTGTAACTCATAGGAGACAGAGTATTTACTTATCAAGGTAGTCTATGTGTCCTGAATGTAGGACTTTGAGAGCAAATTATGGCCGAAATCCACCAGTCTAGATATTCCATTCATCTTTGATCGACAAAGATGTATCATGACCTTCGACTGGTTTATTAGTGGAATGACATGAAGAAAGATATTATCGCATTTGTAGCTCAAAGCCTGAATTGTTAGTAAGTTATGATCGAGCTTGAGAAGCCTGGAGGTTTGCTCCAACATATTGAAATTCCTACTTGGAAATGGGAAAGGGGAAATGATTAATATGGATTTTATCACCAGTTTTCCCCATTTTTATCAAAAGTTTCATTCCATTTGGGTTATCGTTGACGGAGTGGAAGCCTCGACCCGAGCATAGGCTAACAAAATCGGCTCATTTTTTACCCATTCGTACAACCTTCTCCACTAAAGATTACGCCAAGTGGTATGTTAAGGAAATAGTTCATTTGCATGGTGTTCCGGTCTCTATTATATCTGACAAGGCTGCTCAGTTTATGGCTCATTATTGTAGAAAGGTTTAGGAACCCAATTGAACTTTAGTACAACCTTCCATGCTCAGACTGACGTTCAAGCTAAGCGCATAATTAGGACACTCGAAGAAATGCTACGATCTTGTGTATTGGATTTCGAAGGCAGCTATGATGATCATTTTCCCTTTATTGAGTTCGCTTACAATAACAACTATCATTTAAGTATCAAAATGGCCCCATATGAGGCATTGTATTAATGGAATTTTAGATCTCCAATTGGTTGGTTTGAAATGGGTGAAGTCGGGTTGCTATGTCCTAATTTGATCCAGCAAGCAGTGGAAATGGTGAAGCTAATTCCAAAATTCTTATTGACTGCCCAAAGTCGGCAAAAGTCTTATTCATATATTCAATGCCGCGACATAGAATTTGTAGTAGACGATCAGGTATTCTTAAATATTTCTCCTATGAAAGGGGTTAAGAGATTTGGCAAGAAAAGGAAAACATAGTTCCAGATATGTCAGACCATATAAGATCATCCGCAAGATAGGTCATATGGCTTATGAGCTTGAGTTGCCCTAAGAATTGGAAGCAGTTCACCCGGTATTCCATATGTCGATGTTGCGTAAGTGCATAGGAGATACCTCTCGTATTACTCCCATAAAGGATGTGCAAATCACCGAAGATTTAACCTATGAAGAGACTCTCGTAAACATTTTGGAATGGAAAATTTGGAAACTGAGAACTAAGGAAGTCACCTCTGTTAAGGTGCTATAGAGGAATAACAATACATAAGAGATTACTTGGTAGGACAAAGAAAATATGCGATCCAAATATCCTTGTTCCAATCCTCATGTGTTAATGTCGAGGCAGATATGCAAGATGTAGCTCAGAGTACGACAGAGGATAGTTGAGGCTAGTTATGGCTAACTTTCTTAATTTTGATATATACAGATGGTTGTGTCAGTCTTATTTAATATAGTTATGTTGCTCTTTGTGGCATTAGATATATGTTTGGGCTGTTTAACATGTTTTGGATAGTCTTGTTTACAAAGGAAACTCTACCAAAATTTTTAGAATCCTCAAAAGTTAAGAATATCCTCAACATTCACGGACGAATATTCCTAGGGGGGAGGATGTTACACCCTGTAGTTTTGCGTCCCGCCTTGTCATCGATGGATATCGATGTCTTGGGAAGAGTTACGGCTTTACAAATGGGTAATACAAGTTTATGGCATATTTATGGAAGTCATGATGTATTGGAAATTCAAACGGATCAAAGAAAATATATTTTTGATAAAATTGGGAAACTGAGCTTTTTTACGGCAGAGTGCCGAGGTAAACTGTCAAAGTTCTTGAGTTTTTTTTTATCTCAGGAGGCAAATTGATGGTCCAGATTTACGGACCATCAATCCCATTGTCAAATTATGGCGGTGGAAATTTTTTGACGAGTTTATAATCGGGTTCTGCATTTTTTAGCCATGTTTTCCCCAAAACAGACCTACGGCTCTCTTGAAAACCTCTCTAAGATATCCCAACCTCCCAATATCAAATCTATGACTAATTATGTAAGATTAACGCTATTAATCCTGTAATTGTCATAGAAACCATCTTCTCCCTGTTGGATCGGTTTTAGAAACCCTTGATATTGGGGCAAGTTGTTGTTTTAAGAGGATTCCAACACATCGAGGTAATATTTACCCTCCTCTATCTATATTTGTGATTAATTGATAGTTTGGAGTGAGTTATGAAAGAATTGTCATAATTGAAACTTATAGACATATGAAATCATAGTGGTATGTTTTGTGGTCTATTTTGCTTGGATTATGAGTTGGTGTTGACAAGTAATTTTATTGTTGGTATTGTGAAGCTATGGAAGAATGTTTCGAAATATCATGAGATAAAATTACCTAAGTACCCTTTATTAAGAAATCTAAGAACCCTTTGTGTTAAAATTATCGATAAGATGCCTAAATGAAGTTCCTTTATGAAATATGGATTTGATATTGATATTGACCCTTGTTGTTATAAATAATCATCCATAAGGAGTTTGAGGCTTCATGGTACATAACTAGATTCTTCGATAATGTATGTAGGGCTTTCATTCCTCTTTCAACATTATCTATGTAAAGGCAACGCTACTCTATATCAATTCTATTCTTGACAACTAGAAGTATTTTTATTGAGTCATGATCATATAATATCATTCTGACAAAGGTTATTAATAGGTCGTAAGTCGATAAGGTCATGTAATGATAATGATGTCAGACTCATAATATTGATTGGAGGTGTAACGACCTTATGTTACTCCGACTGGGTTGGTAAGCATGATATGTCTTTCAGTTGTGGGTCATATATACATATTATGCATCTATATTACCGTCAGAGGCCTATGGAATTACATACGCAGCATATACATATGTGATATTGATCATATTGTCCTAAAAGGCATATGGCGTTATACACGCAGCTTATACATATATGGCAATGATGATATTGCCCTCAGAGGCCTATGATGTTGTATACGTTATTGTTGTGCACATCTATATAGTTGATGCATTATGGAATTATGAGTTCAAGTAATATCTCCTCATGATGTAAGTCAGCCAATGACCTTAAGCTTACAACAAGAATCGAGAGGCGGTTTGCTAAGGAAGCCCGACATTACCAATCATCCGATGGTAACATGTCTAGATTGGGATGGAATATGGAGCGGGGTCGAGAACAAAACTTGAAGACTCAAGGATGCCATAAGCTTTGTCGGCTTTTATGTGGTCCTGGCCGAGACCTTGCAACTTTCTTTTAGCTTATCTTAATGTCTAGGCTATTATTAGTTCTTGTTAGGACACAATTAATGAACCTTGTAATAACGAAGGATGACTAGGTTAGGAGAAGAGGTAGCCAAGGACCTTCTAAGCAATGGAAGCTTCCCACAGATCCCAAAGTGATGATTTATGAATTTTATAAGTTCATGAATTTATCCACATAGAAGTAACAAAAGGGTGACTTGGGGAGTTCAAAGGTTGGCTACGGTTTTCCACACGGTTTGTACCATTCACACCGTGCATTCCCACCTTGGCCGAAACTTCTTAGTTGCTTTCTAGAATCATCCATGTAGTACTATAAATAAGGACTTTGTGTGTTGTAAAAAGGCAGTTGTTGTTGATATAAAACTTGAGTGTTTACTCATTTTTCTAAGTCATTTGATCCGGAATTGTAAGTTCTTAGTTGATCCTCCAGGAGGGTTGCTTGGTTCTCCGAGAGAACCACCTATCTTTTATAAGGTTTCAGTCACCATTGCTTGGTTAGTGTTGAGCCTCGCGGTCAACAAAACTCAAACTAGTCCTTGTACAATTGACCACAATATCCTTGGAGACCACACGAGCAATTAACTCATCGTGTTACCATCCAAGAACCACATATCAACCGAATTGAGACTTGGTTTGTGTCTCGGATTGTTTCCAACAATCCATATACATTCCTTGTACCAATTACTTGTTTCTCCACTCTACTATCTCCTACCATACCTCATTACCATCCTCTAAAAATACCTCAATCCGAATCCAACCATAACCCCACGCATACACCACTAAACATATCAACGCCTCATCCAAACTCCCTTCTCGCATACCCTCACTGTCTCGATCAAATTACGAGCCTTTATCATCACAAAAACACCAGAGCCCCATCACCACAATATCTCTCACATCACCCGAAACCACCACCCAAGACACCTTTGCCTGACGCCTTCTACAACTACCCAAAACCATCGCCAAACACTCCATATCTCGACTTACCAAAAACCGAGAAACCCCACCTACCTTGCCTAATTTCGGGTCAACCCGAAACTCACCAAGACCTGAACCACTTACCAACTCAAAGCCCTATGTGCTTACATCATATTGGTATCAGAGCCAAGCGATACCGTCCCACGCAACAACGCTCTGGCTAATATAAATAAGGAACTTAGGAGGGTTATGTCCGAGTTAGTTGCGGAATATGTGCAAGCCTTGAGAAAGGAACTTGCCGGACGTACCATGAGGAACCGCACCAAATCCGGGCCTGCATCAAACAGCCCAAAGCATGAAGGCTTGGTACTCCAATGTGAGTTGGATGTTGCACGCAAAACACCTAAGGAATCACAAAGGAAACAACTATTTTACACACGGTGCAAGGTGAAAGACAAGGTGTGTAAGTTGATTATTGATGGAGGAACTAGTTCCAACATAGCCTCCCAGGAAATTGTGGACAAACTAGAGTTAACCACTTGCAACCACCCTAAGACATATGATCTTCAGTGGGTAAACAAAGACAGAGAACTAAGGGTCACAACCCAAACCCTCGTCGGCTTTTAGATTGGAAAATATGAGGATAAATTATGATGTGATGTCCAACCCATGGACTCTTTCCATATTTTGTTAGGCTGCCCTTGGAAATTCGATCGGAAGGAACGACACGATGGAGAAAATAACACTTATTCTTTTCAAAAGGATGGCCATAAAATCCGATTGGTGCCACTACTGCCTAGTGAGTGTAAAAAAACAACAAAGGGATAAGACACTAAGCCTCGGACGGAATCTGAGATCCAACCACTTGAAGTGCGGGAGATCAAGAAGGAATTAAAGAAGGGGAGTCCCTTCCATGATTTTAAACACAAGGCTAAGAAGAGCCTTTTGGGAGAAAGGGTTGAGGACCCCAAACGACCTCACCCCCGGCTTTGCACCCATCAGGGGCATTGAGCTTTCCATCGATTTCATTTTGGGAAGTTCTTTGCCAAACTGACCAGCCTATAGGTGTAATCCGAAGGAAGACAAGGAACTACAAAGGCAAGTCCAAGACTTGTTAGATAAGGGATTTGTCCGAGAAAGTCTTAGCCCATGTGCGGTACCCGCATTGTTGGTGCCAAAGAAGGATGAAACTTAGCGTATGTGCATCGATAGTCGAGCGGTAAAAAACATTACTATAAAGTATCGATTTCCCATGCCAAGGTTAGATGACGTCTTAGATGAATTGAACGATGCCAAATCGTTCTCCAAAATTGATTTGAGAAGCGTCTATCACCAAATGAGAATCCGAGAGGGTGATGAATGGAAGATGGACTTCAAAACAAAGTACGGATTGTATGAATGTCTTGTGATGCCGTTTAGATTATGTAATGCCCCAATATCCTTCATGAGACTTATGCACGAGGTGTTACGACTATTATTGGGAAAGTTTGTCGTAGTCTATTTAGACGACATCTTAATTTATAGTCGGAACAAGGAGTCCCATTTGGCATGTTTAGAAGCAGTATTCAAAAGGTTAAGGGAAATGAAATTGGATAAGTGTTCCTTCATGATCACTAGCGTCCTATTTCTAGGGTACATAATGTCCTCGGAGGGCATTCATATGGACCCTTCCAAGATAGAAGCAATTCGAAGTTGGACCAGCTTTCATGGATTAGCTTTTTTCTACTGTCGTTTCATTCAGGTCTTTAGCACCATTGCAGTTCCCATCACGGAACTCACAAAAAAAGGTGAGTTTAAGTGGTCTCCCAAAGCTCAAAAGGCCTTTGAAACCTTGAAGGCACGGTTGTTTGAGGCACCGGTTTTAGCCATTCCAAACATTGAAAATCTCTTTAAGTAGAGTGCGATGCGAGTGGAGTCGGTATTGGTTCCGTCTTAATCCAAGAGAAACGACCTCTTGTATTATTTAGTAAAAAGCTAAACTGTTCGCGGCTCAACTATTCCACTTATGATAAGGAATTCTATGCTATCATAATGGCTTTGACTCAATGGGAGCATTACTTCAGGCCGCAACACTTTGTGCTCTATTCGGATCACGAATTTTTAAAGTACTTGCACGGGCAAAGAAAGTTAATTCCGAGGCATGCCAAATGGGTAGCCTATTTGCAAACCTTTACATTTTCCACAAAGCACAAGGATGGTAAATCTAACATAGTGGCGGACATCCTATCTCATTACCATGTCATGTTAACCATACTAGAACAAAAGCTTATGGGATTTGAGGTTCTTAAGGAGTTTTATTACCAAGATACTGAGTTTAAAGACACGATGATCGAATGCAAAAATATAGCTCATGGGTCTTATTCATTGGAAGAATGGTTCCTTTTCAAGGGGAACAAGTTATGTGTGCCTAAATGCTTCAAGAGAGAGTTTCTTGTGCATGAGATACACTTGGGTAGGCTCACCGATCATTTTTGCATAATGAAAACCTTGGAGATCCTCCAAGATCACTTTTATTGTCCACGGATGGGTAAAGATGTGCATGGAGTAGTGAGTCGGTGTTCCACTTTCCAAAAAGCCAACAGTTGTTTTCATAAGGGGTTGTACACTCCTCTCCCAGTTCCATAAGGAACATGGGAAGGTGTGAGCTTGGACTTTATTCTCGGTTAACCAAAAACACAACGTGAGAAGGACTCCATCATGGTAGTTGTGGATAGGTTTTACAAGATGGCGCATTTCATCGCTTCCCACAAAACTGTCGATACAACTCATGTTGCAGATTTATACTTGAAGGAAGTGGTGAGATTGCATGGTTTATCGAAAACAATTGAGTCCGATAGGGACGTAAAGTGTCTAAGTTATTTCTTGAAGAATTTGTAGAGGATCCTTGGCACCAAGTTGTTATTCATCACTTCCCACCATCCTCAAATGGACGGTCAGACAGTAGTGACCAATAGAACCCTCGGAACATTGTTGAAGGGGTTAGTAAGTAAGATGACCAAGGATTGGGATATAAAACTAGCTCACGCAAAATTTTCCTACAATCGAAGCCCATCTCGCACCACGGTAAATGCACTATTCGAAGTTGTGTATGGTACGAATCCATTCTTACCCCATGATCTAATTCCCATTCCAAATAAGGAAATCTTAAATTTCACAGCTAAGGACAAAATTGAGGCTTTCAAAAAAATTGCATGATCAAATTCAAGTGCAGATCCAAAAGGCCAATGACAAATAGAAAAGGGAGGTGAACAAATCAAGGACTCAACCACAATTCCAACCGGGAGACTTGGTTTGATTACATCTAAGGAAAGAGTGGTTTCCAAATCTAAGGAAAAACAAATTAATGCCTAGAGCGGATGGTCAATTCAAGGTAATGGCAAGATTTGGAGAGAGTGCCTACAAGATCGAACTACCAAGTGAGTACGGGGCATTAGTGCCACCTTCAACGTTGGAGATTTATCCCCGTATTTGGATGACGAGAATTTGAGTACAAATTTCATCAAAGAAGGGGAGAATGATGTAAGTAAGCCAATGACCTTAAGCATACAAGAAGAATCAAGAGGAAATTTGCTAAGGATTCCCAACATTACCAATCAGCCGATGGTAACATGTCTAGCTTGGGATGGAATATGGAGCGAGAACAAAACTTGAAGACTGAAGGATGCCATAAGCTTTGTCGGATTTCATGTCGTCCTGGCCGACACCTTGCAACTTTCTTTTAGCTTATCTTAATGTCTAGGCTATTATTAGTTTTTTTAAGGACACAATTAAGGAACCTTGTAAAAACGAAGGATGACTAGGCTTGTAGAAAAGGTGGCCGAGGACCTTCTATACCACAGAAGCTTCCCGCAACTCCCAAAGTGATGATTCATGACTTTATCCACATAGAAGTAACAAAATGGTGACTTGGGGAGTTCAAAGGTTGGCTTCGGTTTACCACACAGTTTGGACCATTCACACCGTGCGTTCCCACCTTGGTCGAAACTTCTTAGTTGCTTTCTAGAATCATCAATGTAGTACTATAAATAGGGACTTTGTGTGTTGTAAAAAGGTCGTTGTTGTTGATATAAAACTTGAGTGTTTACTCAATTTTCTAAGTCTTTTAATCCGGGATTGTAAGTTCTTAGTTGATCCTCCGGAAGGGTCGGTTGGTTCTACGGGAGAACCACCTATCTTTTATAAGGTTTCGGTCACCCTTGCTTGGTTAGTGTTAAGTCTCGCGGCCAGCAAACCTCAACCTAGTCCTTATGCAATTGATTAGGATATCCTTGGACCACACGAGCAATTAAATTCTCGTGTTACCATAGAAGAACCACATCTCGACTGTATTGAGACTTGGTTTTTGTCTTGGATTGTTTCCAACAATCCGTATACATTTCTTGTTCTAATTACTTGTTTCTCCACTCTACTATCTCCCACGACACCTCATTACCATCCTCTCAAAAGAACTCCATCCGAATCTAACCATAACCACACGCATACGCCACCATACATATTAACTCCTCATTCAAAACTCCCTTCTCGCATACCCTCACTATCTCGGTCAACGTCCGAGCCTTTACCGTCACTAAAACACCAGAGCACCATCACCACAATACCCCTCACATCACCCACAACCACCACCTAAAGCGCCTTATCATGACTCCTTCTATATATACCTGAAACCGTTGCCAAATAGCCCACATCTCGACCTACCGAAAACCCAAGAAACCCCACCTTCCTTGTCTAATTTTGGGTTAACCTGAAACTGACAATGATCCGAACCACTTACCAACTAAAATACCTCCGTACTTTCATCAGCTCACTTCCCTAATTAGAGTATGTTTATTTACATGTGATTATGCCCTACATATTTAGTACATCTTTTATACTGATATCCATCTTTGGGCACTGTGTTCATGCCCACATGTACATATAGACTGAGCAGCACTCCTCCCTAGTAAGTGATATGCTCAGTGGTCCTTGTCGCACTCCCTTCTCTTAGAGTTGTTGTACAGGAGTCCTTAGGTACTATTACATATGAAACTAGTGTTTTGGGGTATGGGGGGCCATGTCCCGACCTATTGGTATGTATATTTCACTCTAAAAGGCTTGCAGAATTGTGTATAGTAGATGTTGGTATGTCATGACTTTGATGGCCATTTTTGTTAGTAGAATACTCATATTGCATAGATAAAGAAAAATCTTTCTGAATCACTTAATTCCGGGAGTTACGAAGGAAGCTTCGAGCTCATAATGGTCATGGGTTGGGAACATGGATTGAACTCTGTGAGATCGCATCTACTATTGGCCTTGGCTATCTGAACATATATATATATCCTACTGGGACTCTTCTGTGTGCAGGTTATCTTTCAGTCTTGTCATATATGGTTAATTGGAGGTCTTGTCGGTCCAAGTTTCATGTTTCAGGGTTCAGATACAATAATGGTATGCTTAGGCCTTCGGGCGCTGGGTGCCGACCCCCTCCTCCCCACCAAGTCTAGGGTGTTACATTTGTACTCTATATGTACGTATCAAGCCAGGATACGACGGAGTAGTAGATAGAGCATAACTCATTGGTGATTTCTTGGAGAGTCCATGGTGAGCTGCTGATGCATTCCCTGCACTTGAACTCTTTTATCCATCCTTATGATTCTGTCATTTATATTTAGACAGTGTTGTTATTTCTATTCAGACTTGTATTCAGTTACTAGAACTTGTACTCATGACTATCGGATCATTGGGGTATTTCTTCAGACTTTGTATTTAATATAAGACTTGTTAATTACATCTCTTCTCATTCATTATTTTTCGCAATTGTTTCCACAAATCCTTATGTTGTATGAGTAGGGTTCTCCTACGGGTTAGGGTAGCTGCCCTCACGGCATAATGAGATTTTGGTATTGGGGATTTGGGATTGGTATCGGACTACGTGCTATCAAAAATGCCTGACTATGTTCATCATATGCTAATTCTTGTCCATTATTTTCCCTGTCTTAAATTCATTCTAAGTCTTGTATATCTTAGGAATCTGTAGCTCATACTTGTGAACTCTATTAGGCCTAACTGAGCATTTGCAAATCTAAATCCTAAAGAATGACAACATGTTTGATTGAGTGGATGATTAGTTTGTGATTATTCTTAGAATCCTGCTCATAATATGAAAAAAATAGCTTTTCACATGTCTTAATATGGACTTTCCTTGTCTATATGTCATGTTCTTAAGTTATGTCATCTACTTATCCCTAAACATGTAACCCACTGTGCCTATCTCCATCTAGTTTAATCTTGGAGGATGTTAGGTTCTTTATGGAGTTTTTTCATAAGGGCTAGGGTTGTGTCATGAATACATAATAAAGGACTGGTTGTATACATCTATGTGTTCCATGTTACCACTACATATTTGTAAGTCTTACCATCTAATCTAAATGCATATATAGATAAGGAACAAAAAACTCTGAACCATTGTGCTAGCTGCTATGTGTTATTGACAGTTGTAAATGATAAAGATAGGCCAACTTCAGTATGCTAACTTAAAGAATTTATTCACAAAGTTTTATTAGACTTTAATATGTTAGTCGAGTCCAAAACATCTTGCTTGTTTGCCTCTTTGGTTGTGTCTGTTTGCATTCATATCAGTTAGGATAATAAAGCGTAATAGAGGGATAGAAGTTTGATTAAAATACATGTATTTGTGCATTTATTTGAGATGGTTCAGCTTCAGCACTTGATGCTTGACCTGATAAATTGAGAACTAGAATTTTTCATCCAAGTCTCTTAACGAGTTTTCCATTCATGAGAAACTGGCAGTACTGTGTGTGTCTCGGTAGCATGCCTTGTTCCTATCTTGGATGAATTTATCCTTGGAAAAACCTATACTTTGTATAGAGCCAATATGTGTTTACTTCTTCAAAATCCTATGTGTTTAAGACACTAGTATGAAAAGGGAGATATGATAGTCCTAGATAAATACCCTCAATAGGTCCTACCTCATATATCTTTTGCTTTCTTTGTGGAGTTATTTGACTTCATAAGGAGAATTAAATGAAATGTGTGCTATGTAGGTTGTATCATCCTTGCATATTTATTGTTCCTACACTTGTTAAAGCTAGATTGTATGACATGAACTGTAAAATCATACTCCTGTGTTACTTTTATAAAATCTTGTGGTAGCTAGGAGCCATATGAGCTATTAACATGATCACAGTGTTAGTTTAAAAAGAATTATTTGTTCAGATTTTGTCATCTTCTATTAATTTTAGATTCCTTGTTTAACTTAGCTGGTACTTGATGTGGCTACTGACTTGAACTGAGATGGGCTCTACCTTCACTATTTGAATTTAATAAATATGATATGAAATTTATAATTTGACATGTTCTCCTAGCAGTTTGTGTAAATGCACAGGAATGATGTAGTAGTTCTAGTTATCATGTCCGAACATTAGGATCTTTTATTTGTTTATGTTAATTGAGTATCATGGGGGCATATACAATAATTTGTGGGGAAGTATGAGTGTTTTATACTTTATATACCCCTTTCGGTGTGCACTTCTTCTTTCCTTTGTGTTTTCCTATGATATGTGCTGATATATGCTCTGATATACAACTGGAATACCAGATAACAATATATATGGTATACATGAGAGGTATATCCTTTGTATATATCAAGTAAAGACAGAGTTTTTGTTTTAAACATTCGGGCCTCGCTTGTTTATCTTTCCCCCTCTTTGTTCTTGATTGTTTTGATATGTATGTTGGGCTTTGGCCAACTTATCCCCGACTCCCTGTTTTATTTTTATGACTGTCATTCGACTCAATTAGGCTAGGCCCATGTGATTTTTCATTTGCTAAAAAAATCCCACTATTTGTTGGATTTGGGCTTAGATCATTTTTTCCTTTGTATGTTGTGTATAATTGTCAACTTGTTCCCTGCCTTTTAATTTAGATCACTAGTACTCGTAAGTTTCTTTTTCGATAATAATGCCTTTGTGAAAATTATGGGTGCATTCTAACTTGTATCCTTATTTTCCCCTTCTCCTCCCCTCTATCCATGCATGTAGGATGACCCCATGGGCCTTCTCATTCTTCTTAAGCTGGTTGGGCTAAGATCCAACTAAATATCGTTTTGTCATGTCCGACACTTGTAGATGCACGTGAAGGCCCAGCTATGCGTGAAAATAACCAACTACTGGGCTTAGGTAGGGCCACCAGCCTAAACTTATCTCCTTTACTTTCAATGTATTTTTATTATGTATAATACATGTATAAAATATGTATTTTTATATATATTGGAACCCCTTTTATGGTTATGTCTTAGGATAAGTAAACGATACGTACATCGTTTAGCTAGAATCGTCACGAAAACGGATTTCAAAATAATTAACTTTGTTCGTATATTTTAAATGGATGAGAAATTGGACTGATTTTTGGATTTAAAACCAATTGGATCATTTTCGGCTGAAATAAAATAAAAACGTAATTTTTACTTCATGAAATAGGCCTGAAGAATTTAGACAAGTCTGAATTTTGAAAAGCAAACAAAAATGGGTTGAATTTCATAAAACATATTTGTGGACTGTTTTTGGGCCAAGCCCAACTCAAGTAACTATAGAACCTTTAAACTAAACAATAAGAATTTGAGTTGACATGCAGTTTCAGGAAAAAATGTAGAATATGAATTGACCCTTTGCGAAATAGCATGGAAATGAACAAACTTGTTTCGATTTTTTAAGTTCAAAACATGTCATTTCAAAATAAATTATACCCCTTTGAACATAAAAGATTTGCAAAAACATATAAGGAATGTTTGGGCAATCGTTGGAATAAAATTGTAGAGTTCTACTCAAAGTCAACCTTGAGTGTGCTTTAGTGTGAAATGGATTGACAAATTACCCTTATATGAGTTATTTTTGCGGAATTTAACTCCTTGATTTTTTTTTAAAAAACTTTTGAGTTGGAGATGAAATGAATGACATGAATTTTTGCAGAAAGTAAACATTTTTGAACAATGTATAACTTTAAACATGCTATAGAACACGAAGATCAACCGTATTCTACGGATCCTTAATATCGGGTGTCTAACACCTTCCGCGGGGGATAACCAGAACTCTTACCTTGACTTTGGTTTAAAAAGGATTTTTCACGGACTTATCTGAATAAATCCTTTTTAACCCGGTTTTCCTAATGTACCTATAAATTAGGTGGCGAATCTAAAAAACAAATTATCCGATTTAGGCACAAACAACCTCTTAGTAGCTTTTACGCCTTCGCGTAAAGGTAAACCGTAACAGATTGTGTCTCTGCTGGGGAAAAACCTAGGTTCCAACCATACGGTTTTCTATAAAACACATTTTAATTGATATGAATTTCTTATATGTTTAATTTCTCTCAAATTATAACTGTCATTCATGCATCTCATTATTCCGCCAAATGGCACGCACACACACTTGTATCAGTGCACAAAGACGGGTATGCTGTTTCGCAATCGTCCTCCAGTAAAAAACTAAATTACTTTCTTTGGAACATGTTGAAGACGGAGTTGGTTCGCGGTCGTCCAATAGTCGACAATGGTTCACCTTGAGTAGTCCGCTCGGGCCCCTTAGTCATTTTCTAAACAACTCTAGTTTTCCTAGGATAGAGCAAAGCCAAATCCTTATTAAACTAGCGCTTGCTTACCTAGACAGGTTCAGATATTTTAGATGTATCTTGACCTATTAGGCTGACTACTTCGTGTCTTGACGGTCTATAACCCGATGACCCTATATCCAACTACTTGTTATATGGAAGCAAGATTGTGCCTTATGTAATAAACCATTTACTTTAGGAGGGAAAAATTAACCGTGCTCTATTTTTTAGATGCATACCAACCTTATGTTTGATATGGTTTTAGAAGCACCCAAGCTACATATATTTTGGTAGTTATGGCTAGATGCCTCACAACAATGAGAAGTAATGAACTGTCTAGGACACCTACCCTCACTCATGACCATGAAAGGAAATAGGAAATTGTTAGAAGTCCTTACCGGATTCTGAGATTGTGACATAATGGTGTTTAGGTTCGGAGATTTTGAGATGACCCGACCTTAGACGAAATTTGAGATTGCATAGATAGCAGCGGAACGTGTATGAGAAGAAGGAAGAAAGCCGACCACAACCTTCCAGTACCCCATAAGCCTACTCTTGATGAGATCATGAAGTTCTTATCCCTAGCTAGCGCCAATTGGATATTTTGCCCAACCGTAGCCTTTAGGGATCTCTACAACTGATTTGGGTCCAAACGGGGATATCTAGAACACTCCATTGAGTTTCGGTCTTACGCCAATTAGGAAGCCACCCGACCCCTAACCTTTTCCATATGACTTCTAGGAACCATGGTATTTCCCAAAGATCGATATCAAGCCATAGATACTTATGTCCTTTTTGTCACCCATGTTATCGTTCATGGAATAACCTTAAACGGGGAAATAAAATACTTTGACCTAGTCCCTGTCATCCTTCCTGACATATACCGAGATTTAGATCAATGTCAAAACCTACATAGGTATTTCCAAGGGTGTAACCTACCAGTATAAAATTTAGGGTCCTTTGTACCTAGATCCGGAATGTAGGAAAGATAACCTTCAAGCTACTTGTCCAAATTTCGTGAACCAAATCAAATATGGGTGGCCTTTATCTTTTAGAGACTCCGAGAGGATAACATACAGTAGAGATTTCCTAACTTTATATTCGAGACCATTGTAGTCAGAGGTATAAACCCTTTCCTGCCATTTATGGGAATCCGGGGAATCAGCTCTTATGCACCTATTAGGGTTCTAAGATAGTTGGGTAGGAGACAAGTGATATCCTAGGTAGGAAACATGGGGAGTATATCATGACTATGAGAAAGATAGGATCAAGAGGGTTACTGACATCGTCCGAGAGTGGAATGGTCGAGTGAGATAGGGTCAAGACACTCTAGCCGAGGATATGTTCCATTGTGATGAGACTATGTAGACTGGTTGAGACCACATTTGCAAGGTACCCTTATTACGGGGCCCAACTTCTATCAGTGTAGTCATGACAGTGATTCAAAGGATGAGATCAAGGCACGTCGTATTCAGAGATATTTAGACTTCACTCGTGAGTGGTTAGAGGACCTATATGCTCGAATAAGAAGAGCGATGGATGAGACTGCACCTATCACCTTCATATAGAAAGGTTTCTAGGTTGATTCATTTCTGATGTCTACTCACCTCCAGATTCATACTGCCCTTCAAAGGGCCAATAATCTTCGGATAGACAGAGCTTCATCATCCACCACTGTAGGTGACTTCTACTGATTTCACTTACTGCCTTTTTCATGCATTGTAACCCCATTGGGGAAAACCTTATTATTAATAAAAATGATTATGGCGGAAATGGTTTAAAACAACATTTGGCACAATTATGTTTCAAATGATTAGAATACCTTGGTGCAAAAAGGTTTAGGAGCGTGAATATTACAAATGCAAATTATATATGATTATGTGATATAACTGCTTATATGCATTCATGTGTTCTGTTTGAACTATTGATTGGTTCCACATTCCGGACACCAGTCCGAAAGCAAAACATAGGAAAATATCAAAACTAAACTAAATTTGCACCTCCTTTAAAGGTTGATTTGCTACCAAGGGATACTCCAGAAAGCCAAAGTGCCACTTCACCAGTTGTCGACTTGGTCAGCGATGAAGAAACCGAAGATTGGATTCGAATAAACATTCGCAAGATCAAGGAGAAGATTGACTTGTCTAACACAAAAATGAAAGGGGTCGACCAAATTCTGGATTTCATAGGAAACCTTCCAGAAGAGACTACTGAGCAGAAGCATCACTGCAAAAAACCTCCGTAACAAGTTCAAGGAAATGGTTAATTATTACATCCCATTATTCAAGACACTGAAGCAAGAGTCTGAGTTACCCAAGAAAGATCATGTGCCATACGCCGGGGAATCAAGTGAGCTACTTGAAGAAGTTGCTCCAAATGCGATGAAACTGTGGACTACTATGTGATGCCACAAGAGACATACCAGACATCATCTCTCATCTGGTGGATGATTTCCCTTAAAGCCCACACTTTGCCTTTCAAAGTCGCACCCAAGCCGGTGCAAAACATCGAAATGTATGAAGGATTAAAAAATACCGGAGCATCATCATTCAGCTCTGATGTTCTCCCGACTTGTGCTCCCATCTATTCTCATAAGAGGTGCCCTTTCCACAAAAACCAACCTGGCCACACCATAGACGAGTGTTTGACCTTCAAAAGGAAAATGATAAGATTGATTAACGAAAATGTTATTTACAATTTGTGGGGCCCATATTTCCAACTGGTTTACGATCTCATCATGCCAGATGATGGAATCACCATTGACACTCAAGTTTGGCATTATGACTTCATTGTCTTGGAAAACTCATACGGAAGCCTCTTCTCTACCCTAGCTAGCACAAACAATGTATGTCCCATCAAGTCTACTTGGAGACCTTACGCCAGTAGTTCAAGGAGGAATACCTGTTTGTATCACTCAGGGGCACCGGAACACGACATCGAAGAATGCGAGACATTCATGTTTTAGATGGAGCATCTAGTCAAAATTTGTCAGATGTGGGTAGTTGTAGTCCGCCGCTAATAAGAAAAGCCACTGGGAGAATGCGCGGTCGTAAGGACGATGACCCGCCATGGATTCAGGGAGAAGTCATCTTTTGGGTAATTTAGGCATCCCATTTTAATTTAATCAAATGTTATCCCTCCCTCTTTTGTAAAAGAATCTACGTTCGACCTGATGTCCAAAGAGGGATACATAGGAAGCTCTTATCAGGCTTGGTGTAGCAAACGGTGCTGGTAGAATGAAATTAGGGATAATTTTTATGTAACCCGTACTACGGAAGGGATTGATTTCCTGTGGAGGGATACATAGGTAGTCTACATACGACTCGACCCCTATATTATATAAATTATAATTTCCCCCAATCAGAAGAGTTTTGGTCTCGACGACGTTGTGGTAGCAAATTAACCATATACTTTCAACCAAAATCTTAAAAACCAAAAATGGCCAAAATGACCAAGAATGCATGAATGTATGTGCTTATATGCAACTTATCTGTGATATCTTGTATTATCATTTTCCACTAACGTTACTAACATCATTTGCCTTTGAGTTTTTCTTTTCTTAAAGAGGGTTTTATCCGTGCTGTATCACACTAGCATACTTCACAAGATCAAAACTCGAAATAACATCACTTAACGAGCAGAATGGAGCAAACATACTGGTATTCCGGATGCTGGGTGTAATAAAGACGCTTTGGTTATAGAGTCCCCAGTCCCCAAGACCTTCAAAATCATTTACATCATGAAGACATGATTAACTTGTTATTCCAAAAGATTATAGACCTTAAGGAACATGTCGCGAAGAACGAAGCAATCAATGCTGCCATGGAGGCAACCACTGAAACAAGAAGGCCTCCACTGACTTTTCCATCCACGAGCTAGCCAATACCCGAGCATTTCCCAGCCACTAATGCCCATATTGGTACCTTACACCAAACCCCACCACTAGCAAATTCCACTCACTTACCAGGGACTTCCCACACAACACCTTCATATTATGCACCACCTGCTTATGCAGATCCCATCATACACCCAAATACCACTACTCACCAAACACCCAGAATTGCTAGCATTCCCAAAAACTACCCAGCACATCTGACATGGCCTAACTCGGAGGGTTACGACTGATATTCTTCTTACCATACTAGAATGTGTAAATAGTCTAGAAAGGTTATCATAAGAACATCAAAATACAACATAAGGGAGTACTCGACATTGGATGACCCACATGCTATACAAACTTATACATGATACACACGGGCCCATAAGTCCGAAATAACCATAAGTACATCTAAACCATAGACCGACAAGGTCGTACAAGCATCTATGTACATGACATTTATGTACAAACCTCTACGGAGTACATAAAACATCATAAGTTTGGGACAGAGCCCGGTCATACCCATAGCTGCATAACATAAACATAAAGACCCAAAAGGTAACTCCGAAATAAGTGGAGTGCAACACACTCTCTACTGAACTAGTATCCTACTAGGAGGACCATCAACCTGTCAATTAGGACATATCGGCATGAAACACAACATTCCCAGGAAAAAGGGACATTAGTAAGAATAAATGTACCAAATATATAAGGTAGGTAAACATGTATATAAGAATGTAATACAAGTGAAGAGTACAAAATGTCAACTTGGGACTCAGAACAACCACTGAGGGTGCACAACTGATATAACATGATCATATGAATGAAAGTAAAATCAAGCGACTATATGGGCCTATATAATATAGTATCAAGTCCATCTGTGGGGTAAACTTACTATAAAATACTCGGCCATATAGGATGCAGTAATATCTGCCTAACTGATCAGTGATAACTGTCCAACTAGTGGTAAATAATGATATATAGCTGCCAACTTGTGGTACACATATATAAGTGTCTGCCTAGCCACCTATAGTGCGGCGCGGTAAGAATTAGACTTCTATGACCGCATGCTATCTGTAGTCGGGAGGCCATTCTCTGAATTAGTAAAAATAGGAGAGGCGGTACAGGACAACCTCAAATCGGGAAGAATTGTCAGCGTAGCAAATAAGGCTAGTCAATAGCGCACCGTCGGGGCTATAAAAAAAAGGAGGACGTGGCAAGCATCTCCCACACACCTAACCCAAGAAGCTGAAAGAAGAAAGGATCATAATCGTCTTCTGAAATATATCAATATCCACCTCTAAACAACTATATGTCTTCTCCATACATCCCTGTGTCGGTATTCTATACACAAGATAACTATCAAACACTGGTTCTAGCCTACCAAGCTCCACAAGAAAATTACCGAATACCAATACACACATACCAAGCTCCACAACTAAATTATTAAATCCCCGCACCTGCTTATCAATCACCATAGAACCATCAGAATCATCAAAACCAGTCTTCTCCAGCTGCGTATGACTTTTCATGTTTGAACATATGAAAGAATCCTCCATGAATATTTACTCCGCTTCTCAAAACTCGAACCAAGTTATTCGAAAGACTGAAAGTCATCAGAATTATCCAAGTTATTCTGCCAAAATTAGCTAACCCTAAGAGACGTTTCTTTTGAGCCGACCGGACTTGTGCATACCACTCCGGAAGAAGTGGACAAAATACAGTAGATTGTATCAATTTGAAACATAAGATACATGATTTAATCAACAAAAGAGAGATCATATTTGAAATGGCAGCACCGAACGTAAACACCAATCCTCTGCCCAATTATGGTGCTAACCAAATTCACATGATCGATCAGGAAAAAGATTGGACTATATGAAAACCATTGATCTAGGATTCTGTTGAAAGTCTGGCACAAATGGTCGCTTCACTTACACTACAAGAAAGATCGCAATTCAAAGTTCTAATCCAGCACCATTTGTAGCTTAAATAATTAGATTATGATGTTGGGAAAATACACCAGAACCCTACCGATGTGACAGCCTTCGACGGATCTCAATGTGATTCTATTGGCTAGATAGACCTCAACATCCAAATGAGGCCCGCAAGATTCACTACAGAGTTTTAGGTTATGATGATCAGTGCCAACTATAATATACTATTAGGTAGTCCTTTGATCCACATGGTCGGAGCAGTACCGTTACCCCTCCATCAATCGCTAAAGTTTATATACGAGAACCATGAAATAGTAATTCACGGAGAAGGTAGAAATCATAACTACACCCAACAACTCTATGGATTTAAATTACAAATTTATAGCAAATAGAAACGTCAAGTTTTGACTTTGTATGAGGGAGTTATGCCCATTTTAGTATCGGATAGTATTAATGTTCTAGTATGGCCGCCGAAGCGGAAAATTGGCCGTTGAAGCTTAAATGCTGGACCAAAAAATTATTTTTAAACCTATCTTTTCCAACTTCAATCCCCATTTCCCCTAATACATTTCTTGGACCTAGCAGCTCATTAGAAGGGGAAATTGGAGGGTTTCTCAAGATAGATCATTGGGGTTAGTTCCCTAACATTTTTTATGATCCCATGTTAGATTATTTAAGGTTTCCATGGTGAAAAACTTATTTTGAAAGAGGGTTTCATGATTAAAAATCATAGGTTAGTAAATTGTTTTTTATAACAAATCATTAGTGATTTGGTGTGGAGTTTTCTAATATTTTTCTTGAAAAAGCTTGAGTAAGTTTTTCCAATTCAATCTTTGATGTTTTAAATGGGTTTTCTAGAGATTAAATTCTTGGATTTTCTCCAAAATTGGGATTTTTACTAAATTGATGAAATTAAGCTTAATTAGGATTAGTTTGTGATGGAAATTGGTATTTTTACTCTCTAAACTTTGGTTAAACCATTTTCAATGTAAATTTCCATGTTTTCCCTTGTGGGCTGATACACTCAAATTACACCTATTAAATAGCGTAAAGAAGACATTGTCAAATATAGTAAACCAACTAGGTTGGGGTCAAATCCCACAGGGAATAGGATGCAAAAAGCTTACTATCATAGTGTATTACTTGACTTAGGTCTTTGTTCGTATTCCACTAAGGTTATTAAATTTTATGTATTTCTACTAGCTATCTTGAATTGATTGTAAATTAAGGTTACTAAGAAACCAAGGTTGTGTCCCACTAGATTAGATGTTATGTTGTAGGTATTAGTGTGATATACATCTAATGGGTTGTTATTTTGTATGAACTTAATCTCTATGTGACTTCCTAATATTTCCCAATAGTTAGGAAATATTTCTCTTTATGATTTTCCCAAATATAAAATAGTGGAATTAAAAACGATTGATTATGCCAAGTATACTCCTCTTTAGTAATTTTAAATTGTATTCCCCGACAACGACGCCAAAATTTCATATGCTCAAATTACACATATTGAATGGCATAAAGTGGAAGTTACCAAATATAGTAACCCAACTAGGTTGGGTTCAAATCTCACAGGAAATAGGGTACGAAAAGGTTACTATCATAGTGTATTAGTTAACTTAGGTCTTTGTTCGTATTCCGTTAAGGTTGTAAAAGTTGATGTATTTCTACTAGCTATCTTGAATTGATTGTAAATTAATGTGATTAAGAAACCCAGGTTGTGTCCCCGCTAGATTAGAGGTTATTGTCTAGGTATTAGTGTGATATACTTTTAATGGATTATTGTATTGTATGCACTTAATCTCTATGTGACTTCCAAATATTTTCCAATAGTTAGGAAGTATTTCTCCTTATGATTTTCCCAATTATAAAAGAGTAAAACGATTAATTATGTCAAGTAAACTCCTCTTATTCCTAAGTGAGTTTATTGAACAAGAGCTAATGTCCTAAGTCCTTGTTATTTATCCTTACTAAAACTACTCACTTTTCCAAGTAGAGAAATGTTTATGGCTTAAGCTAATGTTTACAACCATTAACCAACATCAACGAATAAGAGATATATAGATACTAACAACCCATTATTCATATATCCAGATTAAATACCCATTCACATAACATCCATCATTGGGTTCACAACCTTGGTATTAAGAATAGCTACTCATAATGTTGATGAATAATGTAAAGTATTTATTGAAACTTACAATTAAATAAATAAGATTAAAGGATGGAATTTTATCATTGAAAGATTTAAAATATTTCCCGTACTCACAAATATCCAGACTAATATTAAAACATATGATAAATGACCACAAAACCTTAAAAGGTGTTTATACAAGTCCAAAAACTCGAAATTAAGATTTTACAAAACTTCCCATACGCCACAAAGTACGAACCGTACAAATAAGTACTATCCGTATAAGTAGCCACATTCAATTTCTACGCCAAGTTTGTACGGTCCGTACAAATAAGTACAGTCCATACAATTCATACTTACCTTGTTCGTCAATCAAGTGGCCAAAAATGTACGGTGGGAAGTACGGTCCATACAAATCCACATTCATTGTCTTCCTCAGATTTCCAACATTCGGCCTCAATCTTCACTCTTAGGGTACAATTGTATGGACAAATATGTACGGTCCGTACAACTCTAAATTAGGAACTTGATGATTATTTCCTTGTTCCTGCCTTTTTATTGTCATTTACTTGAAACATAACCAAAATGTATCAAAATGACAAAAACTTACTTAAAAACAAGTAGAACTTATCATCAAAAGACATCAAATGTGTCGTTATTCAACGACACATCATGGGCTCGGGGTCCCTTTTTAGGGTTGTGTTTGATTTCATTTTGAAACTACGGTATTATGAGTATCGTTATCTTCTAAATCTAATGTAGATTAATTAATGGATAGACTTTGATAGTTCAGAGACTCACCGAAAAGGCAAGGCCTTGACGTGATTGTTCGTTGCTCCTATTTGGCCAAGAGGTAGGCTAAGGTTTAATATTTATTGACTCTGATAGAAGTACATAGTTATAATAAATATTGAGAGGTATTGGGAAAGTTAGGGGTCCTACCTTAGTGGTTGTGATGAGAGTTTGAGTGGGTACCAGTGTTAAACTGTCTTGATGGGTGATTTGGGAAATCAGTGTTAGGGTTGATTCCAACTATTGTTATGTCTGCTTTTCACCATTACTTGGGTGTGTCTCCATTGATTGTTAAATTTATTTACTAATCACATATGCTTTTGATATGAAGGACTGATTACATGAAATTACGTGATATTAAATTCTAAGACATGTGTTATTCATCTCTTATATTTGATTGCATCTCATATTCCATGATTACTTGCATTATTACTGTTGCATTCATACATTCATGGTTATTGTGATACAGAAAATGGAGTGGTATGGAGATGTTGTGGGTCCAATGAGACCAGAAAGGAAAGGTAAAGATGTTCTAGTGAGATGACTTGGAACAATAATATGGTAAAAATGATTTGATATGGCTCGATAAATGAGTCTTGCGCTTTAGTCTTATTGGTGTGTGAATTCCAGCTAGCTAGGAGAAGTATATGGACGACGTGGGTCCCTTATTGGTCATATTTATATAGCAAAGCATATTGAGTGTGTATACCGGTTGATGGAATGGTACCTTGCATTGCATTGCATTTATACCATTTTTTCATATATATTGATTACTTGAGATTTTTAATTGATTTGGATTGATTATCATAATAAGGTGAATTCATTTGATTGAACTTCCATGATTTCGGAGTTGTCTGAGTGTTGAACCCTTTATGTGGTTAAAGGTGACCTATGTGAATTATTGCCCTACTTGATAGAGAGTCTAGAGGACTAATGAGGTGTTGTGTTGTCATTGCAACTATCATCTCGAATGGTCATATATAGGTCCAATTCCATCCTAAATAGGAGATTCATGACCGTAAACACTTACACGAACATAATAGGGTTATGTAATAAACTAGCATGCACCACATTCTTAGGTGCACTGATGGGAACCATGGCTATAAGTTAGGGATAATATTAGGTCAACAATGATGAGGTTTGCCAATGATATGACTCCGTGCAAGGTCGTGATGTGATTGTATTTCATAAGTGTTTAATTGTCCTTTTTAGAAGACTAATGAAGTATGCGGAGTTAGAAGAAGTATGATTTAGGCAAGTTGATTAATGACTAGTGGACTTACTTTTATGAATTCAAGGTGTTACTATGGATTGGATTGTAGATTATGTGCGGGGCTATTTCTATTGGTATATGTGAATTATGTGCTTAGATAGAATGAATAGGTTAGGACTACCTGTCTGTCAACTTAATATTTATGCATGTTATGTGCTGTCTGTCGTTGTCACCCTATAACGTTTATAGGGGTATATGGTGTACTCATACTACAGTTTCTACATCTTTTACGTGGATGCAGGTATAGAGAATGGTTCAGGTTGCAGCTTCAGAGTACGTGGAGGTTAAGGCATCTCACTCATTCTATCGGTGGGCTTGGTGTTCTTCTTAGTTAGACCGTTCTTATTCATTCAAGACAGTAGCTTCTTTTATTTCACTATCTATTATATTCTTAGTAGTCCTTGTACAAGTCAGATCAGGTTTTGGGAAAAAGTTGTATTGTAAAGGATCATGTTAATCATAAGGTTTAATGAAAAATTGCTATATCTTTATAGTTCCTTTAATTATTCCGCAATGTTTTAATGTGTTTAAAGGGTTTTTTGGGGATGGTTCACCTACCGCGGGGATAGTGTAGGTGCCATCATGACCCATGATTTGGGTCGTGATAATTATTTTTGCAATGTAAGTGAGCAAATTGTATATTTTTGACATTTTCCCAAATTAAAATCAATAATGAATAAAACATTTACTTTTTGGGATATATTTTACAACCCACCACATTTAAGTGATTTCTTTTATAATTTAGTAAATTATGTAAATTGATTGTGTAAAATATTTAATGTATCACTTCAATTAATTAACATGTACATATATTTATTATTTTTATCAGATTATGAACTAAAGTTTGACACAGAAATTTGCCCGTAAGTACCTTAATATATGAATTGATTGTATACATATATTTTACGCCAACAATTTATAGAATTTAATTTTTTTCTTTTAAAAGGTGTCGTCTGACTTGTGGTATTATTTTGTTGGGGCATTCTTGATGTCGAAAATTATTATTAATAAGGCCTTCTCTCTCGAGTAGTTATCTATTATTCATGGATCTCCTTAATGAGCTCCCATAATATGTTTATGCAGGGTATACCACTTTCCTTTTTCCTTTTCTTTCTCGTTGCTTGTGAATATTGAATGGTCTAACATTGTCCTTTCATTCTCGGTAATGTTTGTTGTTTTTACACTATAAAAGCAACCTTACTCACTACCATATTCCATAAGTTGTGCAGTATTTCTCTAATCACCTAGAGAAACTACTGCAATTCTAAAAAGAATTATCAACAAGAAAATTCCCAAAAAATTAAATGGCACGTCAAGTGATTGTTTTTGCTCTTCTCTTCGTTGCCCTTGCTGGGTTGGTTTCCGCTGCCACCTCACCAAGTAGCTCACCATCTTCATCCCCATCATCATCTCCGTCAGCATCCCCATCATCATCACCAAAAATCTCACCATCCTCATCACCAGTAGCGGCACCTAAGAGTAAGAGCAGTGGAATTGCACCCGCCCAATCACCAAATGCATCATCACCTAAGGCCAGCTCACCATCATCATCAACCTCATCTCCAACATCTGATTCCATCAGCTCAGCAGAATCACCTGATGACGAGGATGTCTCATCACCCCCTTCTCCTTCCAGTGACTCTACTACCACTAGTGACTCAGCTCCCACACCAAGTACCACATCAGCTGAGCCACCCACTACCAGCAGTGCTACCACCTTGAAGGTTTCATCTGTCCTCGCTGTTTCTGTTGTTGTTGGATTCTTCTTCTAAGATATTAAGGACATATATATTTCCTTAGTTATTTAAAGCTTAATCTTGGTTGAGTGATTCTTTTGTAATACATTTTGAAAAATAAATTCAAAAGTCAAATCAGATGTCTCAATAGATGATTTTGAAAGAAATAATCTCAGATTATTTTCATTAATTGAAAGGTTATATATATAAGTTACATATTTTCATAATAGGAGAATCTTATTCCTATTCTACTCCTAAAACCTTATTCTACTTGGATTCTAACTATACAATTATGGTAAGTATACAAGACTAATTAAGGTAACATTTACACTACAATATTACAACAATATACATAACCAATATACACAACCCGTGATGGGCCAACCCGAGATGGCCTTTCTGCCTTCTTCCGTGTTGGGCTGTTTCCGAAAGCACCCGTGATATACACTATGTATACCAAGTGTATATCACGGGTATATACCTTGCTTAACACACCCCCGCAGTCATAGCGGGCGGTCTTCGAACGCTGAGACTGTTCCTAAAATCTTCAAAAAGGACCGAGGGAAGACCCTTTGTAAAGATGTCTGCAATTTGATATCTTGACGGGATATGACAAATGCGTACTTGACCACGAGCGACCTTTTCTCGGACAAAGTGAATGTCCATCTCGATATGCTTAGTGCGTTGGTGCTGAACTGGATTACCAGAAAGGTAGATATCACTAATATTATCGCAATAAACCAAGGTTCCCTTTTGAATGGGACAATGAAGCTCCAAAAGCAAATTACGTAACCAACATGATTCCGATACCACATTAGCTACCCCTCGATATTCAGCCTCGGCACTTGAGCGGGATAGAGTCGACTAACGCTTCGCAGACCAGGAGACCAAGTTGTTGCCAAGAAACATACAATAGCCCGACGTAGACCGTCCGGTGTCGGGACAGCCACCCCAATCAGCATCCGTATACGAGACAAGTGTGGACGTCGAGGAAGGATATAAATGCAAACCATAGTCAAGTGTACCTTGAATATATCGAATGATACGTTTGAGTGCATTCATGTGCTCAATTCTGGGATTATGCATGAACAAACACACCTGGTGGACATCATATGTAATATCCGATCTCGTAAAGGTAAGATACTGAAGGGCCTCTGCAAGACTGTGATAGAGGGTCGGATCCTCGTAGGGTACGCCGGCCGCTGCACTAAGCTTGGGCTTAGTATCAACTGGAGTGTAAGTGGACTTACAGGATGACATCCCAGCCCTCTTGATAATCTCAGTTGCATACTTCCGTTGAGATAAGAACAACCCATCGGAATGACGAGTGACAGCAATCCCCAAAAAGTAACTCAAGGGTCCCAAGTCTTTCATAGAAAACTCAAAGCTGAGCATTGTCATGATAGAATAGCGTAAGGCATCGGAAGAGGCCGTCAAAATAATATCATCCACATATAACAGAATATAGGCCATAGATGAACCACGAAGGTAGATGAACAATGAATTATCCGACCTGCTATGAGTGAACCCAATAGTCGAAACATAGTCTGCAAACCGCGTATACCAGGCCCGTGGAGACTGCTTAAGCCAATATAAGGACTTTTTCAACAAACAGACATCATGAGGATGTTTGGGATCCCTGAATCCCAACGGCTGATGCATATAGACTATTTCCTTGAGATCACCATGTAAGAAAACATTCTTTACATCAAACTGATGAATAGGCCAAGCCTTCGAAAGAGCCAAGCTAAGCACAGTACGAATAGTAGCCGGCTTGACCATCGGACTAAACGTCTCACCATAATCAACACCCACCTGCTGAGTCTTACCATCACCCACAAGCCGTGCCTTATGTCGGGCAAATGAACCATCTGAATTTTTCTTATGAGCAAAAATCCACATAGACCTAACAATATTAATACCATATGGACGGGGTACCAACACCCATGTCTTATTATCAATAAGAGCATTATATTCATTGGTCATAGCAGTTTTCCAATTCGGGTAATTTAATGCAGACACAGGATTTCGGGGTAAGTTTGATTTAAGAACATTAGAATATAAATTAAAATGTCTTTTTGGTGTAAAAATTCTCCGTTGACTAAGGGTGACTGGTCCATGACTCGGGCAGAGGCGGGTGGATTTTGGAATTTTTGGGACTCGGGACGGACTGGCCAGCAGGCAGTGGGCCTGCTGGCCCAAATCGGTAAACTGGAGCAGGAACTGGACCAGTTCCAGAATTTGGCTGGACTAGCCCAATCGTAGGAACTGGCCCAGTGGCTGGACTGGGACCGGCAGTGGGTGACAGACCAGTGGGGCCAATGGGCAGTGGGCACGCTGGAGAAATTTGGGTGCGGGAGACGTCCGAAAAATGCTGAATAATATACAGGGATATACTATCATCCAAACAATTATACGAACTAGGCACGGGAGTATTAACTTTAGCAAATGGAAATTGGGATTCATAAAAAATGACATGGCGATTAATGATGATTTTATTAGAGGATAAATCAAAGCATTTGTAGCCACGGTGATTAGACGGAAAACCCAAAAACACACACGAAGTAGACCGGGCCTGAAGTTTGTTAATTGCGGTGGAGGGGAATAACAGATAACACAAGCACCCAAAGACCCGAAGATGAGAATAAGTAGTTTTATTATATAAAATTTGAAGAGGGGAAGAATATGTCAGACTTTGGAAGGAATAATGTTAAGGCGATATGTAGCCATTTGAAGAGCATGATGCCAAAAATATGGGGGTATGGAAGCGTGAATTAATAGAGTTCGGACAATGTTATTTATGGAACAAATTTTGCGTTCGGCTTTCCTATTTTGTGAAGACGTATGAGGATAAGAAAAACAAAAATTGATCCCATTATTAGCACAGAATTCCCGAAACACCCCATTGTCATATTCTTTGCCATTATCACACTGAATATTTTTAATTTCTCGTTCGAGTTGGGTTCTAATGAATGCACTAAATTTCAAGAAGATAGATAAAACTTGAGATTTTTTCGTTATTGCAAATGTCCATAGAAACTTAGAGTAATCATCCAAAAAGAAAGCATAATACCGATGACCCACAGAACTAAGAACATGGGACATCCATAAGTCGCTATGAATAATATCAAATGGCATTAAAGTATGAGATTTTGAGTCTACAAATGGCAACTTAACAATTTTTCCTAAAGAACAAGACTGACAATTTGGAGTACTACTCATACTCTTACATGAAATAAAGCTATTTTTATCTAAAGACGGCAAAATAGATGATCCCGGATGACCAAGACGAGCATGCCACAGGGAAGGAGAAATGGCTGCAAAAGCGGATGGCAGGGCTTGACTAGATGGACCGGAACTGGGTGTGATAGGATAAAGATCTCCCCTACTATCACACCTCATGAGAGGACTCCCCGTCTTGAAATCCTTCATAGAGAGACCAAATGGATCAAATTCAATAGAAACGGAATTGTCAGTAGTGAATTTATGGACAGAGACTAAGTTTTTAATCAATTTGGGGGCATGTAGGGTGTTTTTCAAGATAAGAGGTGGATGAGGGGGAGACAAAGTTTTATGACCATAACCACGAATTGGAATAGAATTACCATTACCAACAATTATGCCGCGGGGGTTGCTTATATTAGAATAAGATGAGAGCGTACCTGATCAGATGTCATGTGGGTAGTGGCACCGGTATCCATATACAAATTTGGGTCCAGAGGAGTTAAACCAAGCGTGTGTATTACGGCTTCGATGTCGGTAGACGTGGGTGCCATTGCGTGATGGGCCTGCGGGGGCCGAGGCCCAAGCACCCCTACTTGCGGCCTCGGCCCAGACTGCTGATTGTATGTGGTCCAGGTCGAATTAGGCATGGACTGCTGCTATGGAGAAAACTGGCTGGCCCCAAACTGCTGTTGTGGGGCCCACTGCCATTGCATAGGGGCCCCGAACTACTACTACTGCTGACCACCGCAAGGACCCCCACCGCCACGACCATTCTGTCGGCTGCCGCCATTGTTGCCGCCGCGGTTCTTGCCATTATTTTTCTTATTTACACCCTTTTTGCCGCCACCGTTGTTGCTGTTTTGGCCCGAGTTGTTGGAATCGGTAGGATACACCATGGACTCGGTCATCATGACTACAGGACTAGCACTGGTATCCCCTCGTTTTGCCATGCCTACTTCTTTGAGTGTAAGCATAGAACGAGCCTGATAAAATTGCGGAAGCGGATTGCTTTGCCGAAGAAGCGTTCCCACACTACAATAGGCCTCGGAGAGGCCGGAAACCATTTGGAGGACTAAATGACTGTTTGAAACTGGCGCGCCAACGTTGCGAAGTTGGTCCGCCAATTCCTTTAATCTTTTGCAATAAGCCGAAACATTAGGTAAATCTTCCATATTGACGTGGGAGAAATCCTGCTCAAGGGTAACGACTCTAGAATTTTGATTATCTTGGAATATATCACGCAGTCTATCCCAAGTCACCTGTGCCGTAGCGTCAGGCTCAATAATTGTTCGCAAAAGGTCGGTAGAAATTGTGGAATATATCCACTAAAGGATGGTAGCATCAAGAGTCGTCCATAACTTAGGATCATCCTCGCATTTTGGCACCTCTGTATCCTCAGGAGCCGCGGGGATTATGTGATGGATGACTTGATGCGACCGTGCGTGAATTTTGAACAGTTCGACCCACGTCGCATATTGGACGTTTTCTATTTCAAGAACAAGAGGGATGTTATTCTTGATGTTAGAAACTGTAAGGGTAGGATGAAATGTGTTCCGGGATGTAGACATATTGAAAGAACAATATGTGATTGAGGTATTTTGGGTGAAAAAATTGGGAAGTAGAGGTACTATCACGACCCATACCAAAGGGGCCGCGACGGGCACCCGGACCCTACCCGCCGGGCACCACATTTACATTCCACCCTTAAACATATTTAACATGGACTGCGCCGTGGTAGATTAACTAAAGTCTGAACTCAAAAGCCCCAAGTTACACATTTATATACTAGGGCCGACAAGGCCACATCCGATATCTAACCATAGGATACCTATCTACAAGCCTCTACAGAGAATAACATACCACGACCAAATCGCGACTCCGAAACAAATAGAGTGCTCTGGACGCCAGCTAAACCAACAACCTACCAATGTGAACCGTCACCCTATCAATATAAATATGTGGGCATAAAACGCAGCGTCCCCCGACAAAAGGGATGTCAGTACGATTGATGTACTGAGTATGTCAGGCATAAGAAACAACATAACAGAGATATATCATAGTCTGAAACAGAAACAACTGGACATCAGTAAATGCCTCTGAGGACCCTAATACACATGTCTAAATATTATGCTTTATGCAGTATACACATATATATCGGCCTCTTCGGGCATATTTCTTACCATATTAGCTGATGTGGGCCTCGTAGCATATGATGTGTAATGAATGTATGCATGATGCACATGCGGTTTATATATATCATATATATTTTAGTGTTGCGGTTCGTGCAACCCGTCCCAATGTTAGTGTTGCGGATCGTGCAACCCGTCCCAATAGGCCATATAGGCATCACATCATATTGGCCTCTTAGGGCTCCTTTGTGATAGTCTGTACCAGCTATAGGTGGTGTGCGTATATAATGTCTTTCCCTCTTTTCCCATATCCCCTACATTTATATACATAATATTTACCATATAGTAATGTGCATGGCACAAGTGGTCCAGGGTAGTATATGAATGCAATGCAAATGAATGACAATAAAATACCCCGAGTGACATAATATCCTTGCACCTTTGGATAACTCTGTGAATATCAACACATTTTCCGTATGCCTCAATAAGGACTTAGAAACATTTAAAAACATGCCTTTAACACAAGAGTCAATAACACGACCATTCTCAACTACTTAAGAGTAGAGTAATTTATATAGCAACATAATGGTTACGTTACGCACATAGAATTATGCCAAAAGAATGAAAGAGCCTTGCATACCTTATTGTCGAATTTATCTAAGTTCTGCGGGTCCTTGTAAGCTCTATGAACGATTATCTACATCATACGGATGATTTAAATCACAATCGAATCAACATACTAAAAACAGATTCATTGGGACATTCTAACGAACACCTTGAACGCGTAGAACCTATATTCCTTCTATATCAAAATCTATGTAAGTAGTGAAACACCCAACTCTCTTAATCCTCCTTCTTATACTACTACAATCTCCAAAATAGTACAACAATTTCACATGAAATCCCAGTAACTCCCAATTACGGCAGTCCCAATAACACCCAACCCAAATTTGCATTTTCGACAATCGTCTTTAGAACTAATAGCAAGAATCAAGTCCAGAACTTGTACAAACTTAGAGAATAAGGAAGATTACCTCTCTTAAATACAACGACGAGAATCATTGGAAAATCTCTTGCTCGAATCAGCTTCCGACAAACAGAAACAGAACCCAAAATCGATTCGCGCCAGAATCCTTTCGTATTCAAGGTTCTTGTAAAGCTTCTGAGTTTCTAAGCTTGTTACTGGTTTCGTTTCTACTGGAATTTAAACCCAGAATACCTAGAATTCTCCCTTTGGTTATATGAAAGCTTGCAAAAAATCCCCAATTTTGGTCGAGAATTTCGGCGACTACCGACTGAGGCTTTACTCCTTCTGCTTGGAGTGCAACAAATCATTATCCATGGAAAGGTTCCTACATATTCTTGATGAAGATGAAGGTTGAAGAGATGGAGTTGAAGAAATGGATTAATGGAGAAAGAAGGGGCTTATGGGCTGCTGTCAGTCGATCGGTTTGGGGCTTAGTCACCCCCAAATCGATTATAAGAACACACGTTTCAATTCCCACTATACATTGTCCCCTCCTTAATTAATTAATCTCACAATTAATTAATTATACACACAATTAAATTCCCAGTCTCCAATTATTTAAATCCCGGCGATTAATAAAATCCTCTTATGTCAATATCATAATTCCTGTAATAAAATACCAGTCTATAATCTCTTCGGGGATACATAATTATTATTATTACACACCGCCGCCACATTATTAAATCCAAAAATTATTTCGGGGTCACGTCCTATAAACTAATTTTCTTATTAACATACACAAGTACAACATAAATTTTCCCGGGTCCGGGTCTACTCACCTACGTTATGTGTTCAACCGTTACCTGAAGATATGGGACGTTACAGGTACCGTCGGCATGAAAAACCGAGAGCAAAGGCCTCAGAAGTTCAAGGGAGGTCGACGGAAAAAAGTTGGAGAATTTGGGAGAGAAAATAAACCTAGACTCTTGATACCATGAAAGAAATAATCCCTGATTATTTTCATTAATTGAAAGGCTATATATACAAGTTACATATTTCCATAATAGGAGAATCCTATTCCTATTCTACTCCTAAAACCTTATTCTACTTGGATTCTAACTATACAATTATGGTAAGTGTACAAGACTAATTAAGGTAACCTTTACACTATAATATTACAACAATAAACATAACCAATATACACAACCCATGATGGGCCAACCCGAGATGGGCTTTCTGCCTTCTTCCGTGTTGGGCTGTTTCCGAAAGCACCCGTGATAAACACTATGGGTCACTGGTATAAGAACTTGCTAAATAGAAATACAGGTCTGCATACAACCTGAATCTAATGTCTAGGAATAGGAAAGACAGGAAATAAATATAGATTGAGAATATGACGCCACATATCATGCTAGTAGCTCACCCCGAATCCTTTGAATGGACTCCTCAATGACCGGTGAAGTCTAGAGATCCGCTCGTGCTAGGAACTGAATCTGCACACAAAAGGGTGCAGCAAGTGTAGATTGAGTATGGAGAAACAACATGTACTAAGCAACATCATCGACGACCCTAATTAAAATGGAGACGAGAGTGGGTCATCTAATTACTACATCTATACTTTAACTGTGGTTAGTCCATCTTAGTATATTAATAATCACGAGTTTCAAACATAAAGGTAAAAAGCCACTAAGTCTTCATGTTCATTTAAGTAAGCAACTAAACAAGTAAGAATGATCCAGTCAACAATTTAGGCAGGATATCTAATAATGATATGCTATGTAATATGCAATGCAATGCAAGACCTTTCCATCACCGGTATATACATATTCAAATACTATTAATCGTGGCCCAAGGGGGACTCGCCAGGTCCATATACCACCTTCCTTTTGTTTCCTAGCCAATATTACGCTTTCAATCACATCACTTAGCCATTTTAGGCTCACATTACATGTCTCTAGCCAATCGGGCTCATATCCAACGCATCACTCCATCCGAAATCATTTCCCCTTAGACCCCAAATATGAATCCAAAAGTATAATACGCATGAGATACCATATGAATCATGAATATGACATTCTCAACAATAAGCAACCAATATATGCAATAAAGATTCATTCTTTAGCCCAAATTTGATCTTTAGCCTCTTTTCACATTTTAAACGAGTATTTAAGAGTGATGACAACATTTAATCATAGAGAAGACAAGTAATAAGAATAGAATCAATAAATAAAGGGTCTCATTCCTAATCATGAATCACAATATCAATCTATATTGTTAGCTAGTGCCCAAATGATGATATTCAGACCAGACGATACAATTGATAATATGCAAATACCCATAATATGGCACTGGTACCCGACAAAAGTTCTCGTCACCTCATAATTATCGGGACCCCCTTAGTATCCCTATTACACACTCTTCATTAGTTCGTTAAACCAACCATGATGCTTTATTTAAGGTCAAGAAAGTCTCAACTTATCTAATTTGACGTCTGAAGCTCAAGAAATCACACATGGACTTTCCCTTCTTCAAAGCCTTCGAATTATCCCAAACTGTTCAAATACGTAATCTATGAAAGTATAAGAGTCCGTAGACACCCATATTGTTATGATAACAATTCAAGTCTAAAAAGTCACCCAAAAAACCAATCCCCAACCTCGAAGGACAACATTATAATATCATCACAAAATTGGGTTCAATACAGTTAAAACAGTACTCTACGAAGTTAAATGAGTTCAATGATACCCATATTATTATACTTTAGTCTTGAATCAAAAAGTGACCTCAAAAAAGGTAACCTCAAGCCCCCAAGTTAAAGCTTCTGTACTCATAATTGGTTTATTCATAGCTTAAATAGTCTAAATCTAGAAAATTCATTGAAAAATCCATTATCTTGATCCTCAAATCCATGATTTACCACTTTTCATTTCTTGGGTTCAAAACCCCAATTTTTACAACTCAAACACAGATAAAAATGATAACTAACAAAATAATCATGGAAAAACACCAAAATAAAGATTACATACTTACCCCCATTCAAATACGAGAATAACACCATGAAAATCACCTCAAACGGAGCTCTCGAACTCAAAATATGCCGGAAATACTAAATGATTTGATTTTGTCAGTTTTAAACACTGTCCATGTATTTTTCCTTCATCTAAGGATTAGTTTACTTTAATTATTATTAATTAGTGATGGATTATGCTAGATTATCATGTTACAACTTTTAATTTGATTATTGAAGCTCTTTTGAAATTGGGGAAGTTTCTAGGGTTAAGAATTGGTGCTTTTTGTATATTGTCCAATTGAAGGTCCAAGTGAGTATAGGTTTCTAATTAACTTAAGGATATAATTAATTGGTATGTTTTCATGATTTTTGAGTAATAACATTTTAGTCTTGGTGACGTGGGCCTGGGTTGGTAATTGAAGTCATGATTTGTTTAAGGATTAAGTCCTTTTATGTGTAAGCTTCATATTAACGAATAGTATATACGTATTAGAATTCAATTCCCACATGGCACAGCAGAAGGGAAAGGCTTGGGTGGAAGGGTGATTGTACGACTCTTATGTTTAGCCTAGAGGTAGGATATGATTTACTTTCACTAGACTCCATATAAAAGTATATAATCAATTATAAATATTAAGGGGTATTTTGCGTGTTTTGGGGTCCCATTCAAATGGTTGTTATGAACGGTTGAGTGGATACCGGTGTTGACCTGTGATGTTCGGTGATTGAGGTAATCAACTTTATGTTGGTCACGACTGCTGATTGATCACACATGATTGATATGATATCCTGATTGTAATTAGATGATATTTGATGTATTCTTGAAAGCATGTGATAATCATCTCTATACTTGGTTGCATCTCACTACATAATTATTTCTTGCCTTGTATTGTCATTTGTATTCATACACTTATAGTTCTGATGATATTGATATGAGAGTGGTATGAAAATATTGTGGGTCCAAGAGACTGGAAATGTAAGAATATTTATGAGATTATTGGCAACATTCAGACGATGATGATACGTGAGGGTACGGGTTGCATGCCTGCAACAATTATTATTCAGCTAAGAGCTGGGCTCCGATTAGAAATTTCGGATGAGTATATGGACTTCGCGGGTCCCCATGAGTGTGTATTTCAAAGTAAAAACTTGAACGCCAGTATACTGGAGGATAAATGTGCCTGACATATGCATTGTATTCATATCATACCTATATCACTTCATTGATTATCTATCGGTGGATTACAGTTATTAAACTCTTTTGGAACTGGGTGACATATGTTATTATGAAATCTTATATGAACAAGGTGATATGTTGATTTTGCGAACTATTCAATGGACAATGTGAATTTATTTGAGTTTTTGAACTGTTAGTATTGGACTATTTGGAGTAAACTTTATATTTATCTCTTTTTGTGTATCTTCCATCATTGTTGGCCTATGAGTTCTACGGGGGTACGTTGTGTACTCATGCTACACTTGCTTCATCTTTTTCTGTTGCGGATACAAATCACACTACCAGTTCGCGAGTTCCAGTGTGAGTTTGAGCGGGAAGATTTTGAGACGTCAGGGTGAGGATGCTACCTCCGACATACCTTTGGAGACTCCTATATTATCTTGTCTTTTACTTATCATCGAGAGACATCTTCAGATACTTATGTTATCAGATTCAGTTTTAGCCTATGTTTCCTTGGTTATCAGACTTGTATCAGCTTATTAGTACTCTTATATGACTGACCAGATTTTGGGGGTTATGTTTGATTATAAGACTTATATTTTCACATTTAAATCATGAGACAATTTTATCTAGTATTTTGTTATCTTTCCGCTTTTCTTTACTTTATCATGTGATATGATTTGGGTGTGGTTCTCATACCGATGGGAAATGTGTAGGTGCCACCACGATTCCTAAAAGGGGGTTATGACAAGTTTAATTTGATTATAGAAACCTTTCTGAATTGGGGAAGATTCTAGGTTTTTCAAATTTGGACTTTTCTTAAATTGTCCAATTGAAGGTCCAAATGAGTATAGGTTTCTAATTAAATTAAGTATATGATTACTTAGTATGTATTTATGTTTTATTGGGTAATAAAGTTTGAGTCTTTATGATGAAGGTCCGGGGTTGGTTTTTGAAGTCTTGATTTGTTTAAGGACTAAGTCCTTGTATTATGTGTAAGATTGTATTAACGAATAATATATGCTTATTAGACTTCTATTACCATGAGGCACAATGGAAGGCAAGGCTTACGTGGAAGTGTGATTGTTCGAGGCACATGTTCGGCCTAGAGGTAGGCTACGATTTACTTTCACTAGACTCCGATAGAAGTAGGAAATCAGTTATAAATATTGGGGATATTGGGCATGTTTGGGGGTACCATTCGAATGATTGTGATGAACGGTTGAGTGGGTACCAGTGTTGAATTATGAGATTGGGTGATTTGGGGAATTAACCTTAAGTTAATTCTAACTAATGATTGATTGGCCTTGTCTCCATTATGTGGACTCATCTCCATACTTGTTATCGTTGTGCTTATTCATCACACATGTTTCTATATGACATCCTGATTGTACTTGAATTATATGATGATGTATTCTTGAAAGTATGCGATATTCATCTCTATACTTGGTTGTATCTCATGACATTATGATTCTTGTCTTATATTATCATTTGCATTCATACACTTATGGTTATGATGATATTGATAATTGGAATGGTATGATTAATGTTGTGGGTACAAGGGACTGGAAAGGTATGAACACTATAAGATTATGGCAACATTGAGATGATGATGATATATGAGAAGCGGGTTGCATGCGTGCAACCATTATTACATCCAAGGGATTGGGTCCGTGGAGAAATTTCGGATGAGTATATGGACATCACGGGTCCCCTATGGGTGTGCAATTCATAAAATTTGAATGCATGTATACTGGAGGATAAAGGTACTTGGCATATCTATTGCATTCGTATCATATACATATTAGTTCATTGATTATCTGTTGAAGGATTAAGTGTTGGATTGGCTATTGATAACTTGGTTGGATTGTTGGAATGAAGAAGGAATGTTAATTGCTCAATTATAATTGGGATACTTTTTTTGAACTCGTCTGAAATTGAATGACTTAAGTGATTATGAAATCTTAGTTGAATAAGGTGTTATGTGAACTCTGTGAACTATTCTATGGACAATGTGACATTACTTGGATTATTGAACTGTTAGTATAGGACTACTTGGTGTTAACTTGATGTTTATCTCTTTTTGGACATTGTGACATTACTTTGATTATTGAACTGTTAGTATAGGACTACTTGGTGTCAACTTGAAATTTCTCCTGAAATGCCCAACCCTACATCCAACATGCTTTGGATGCTCTATCTTTACCTTGTATTTAACTTATGATCAAGAGACATGTTCAGTTACTTATGTTATTAGACTCAGTTTTGGCTTATATGCCTCATTTAGACTTGTATCAGACTATTAGTGCTATTGTATGATTGACCTACCGATGGAAAATGCGTAGGTGTCACCATGGTCCCTAAAAGGGGTCATGACAAATTTGGTATCAACGCATTAGGTTAAATTGTCTTAAATACAAGAGAAATTTCTAGTAGAGTCTCGCGGACCGGTGCATAGACATTTGTACTTATCTTTGGGAGACAATGGAACATTTAGAAAATTTCACTTTCTTCATTCCTTTCGTGCTAATTTGAATCAAATTGGTATCTGATATTTGTTCCTATTTTTTCATAAATGGTGAGGACTCGTGCCGACGCATTGAGGGAGGAGGCACTGGCACCCACGCTTGCAGTGCATGGTCGCGGTAGAGGATATGCTAGGGGCTGAGGTAGAGCACGAAGAGCTACACAAGCTTGGGGTGGGGCACAAAGAGCTATGCTATATCAGAGTCCCCTTAGCCATATATTGAGCCTCAAGATGAGTTGCTCAAGGAGGAGATGGGGCCAACACGTGATCAACTTGGATTTATTGTTACTCCAGTCCTACAGGACACACTGGTTAGGTTGTTGAGCGTACTTGATGATTTTTCCAGGGGGGTATTCATCCGACTACTCTAGGTGGTTCTCATACCCGTGTGGGAGATGGACAAACTCTGACTCTCGAGTTTAGTACTCTTGAGGTTCAGCCAGCGACGATGTCAGTGCCCTGTATTGATGAGGTTCCTGCTCTAGTGTTTGGTCCCCAGCCGATTGCAGGGATAGCTATGACCTAAGATGAGCGAAAGATTTAGGAGCACTTATCGAACATGAATCCTCCGATATTTTTTTGTCATCCTGAGGAGGATGCATATGAGTTTATTATGAGCAGCTATTAGTGGTTGCATACTCTGGATATTGTGGAGTCGCAAGGAGTTAGTTTTGTAGCCCTCCAACTTTTAGGATATGCCAAACAGTGGGGGAGATCATATGTTGATTTCCTACCAGTGGGTTCATCTTCATTGACTTAGGTTAGGTTCTACCAAGTCTCGTTGGAGAATTATGTGCCTTTGAGATTGCGTTTGAGCAAGGGTGATGAGTTCCAGAAGATTTAGCAGAGAGGTTCTACAGTTGCACAATACGAGACTCGCTTACATAACTTATCACGCTATGAAGTAGTGCTGCTACCTACAGAGGTTGAGCGGGTGAGATTCTTTGCTAGAGGTTTAAGTATTCCCAATCAGTTAACTACGTTGCAATTAGTTGCCTTTGGGGCTTTGTTTGAGACAGTAACTGAACATGCGAGGATGGTGGAGTTTGTGAGGGGAAAGATGCCCAAATATGAGCCCGATAAGTGGGAGAGGCGATATGGACGGTTCAGCGGTTCTACTTCCCGTGGTAATGACCAGTAATGTAGCTATCAGCATTCGCAGCATGGTCGACCAGTTTAGGCAGCCCTTCAGGTCCAGAAGACTTATAATGTAGAAAAGTTAGCTAACATCTACATCCGTGAGATTGTTCGTCATCATGGGGTTCCTATTTCTATCATCTCTTATTGGGGTACTTAGTTTACTTTACAATTCTAGCAGACTTTGCAGAAAGAGTTGGGCACTCACTTGGATCTTAGTACAACATATCACCTTCAGACCGACGGTCAGTCCGAACAGACTATTCAGTTATTGGAGGACATGTTACGAGCCTACGTGTTTAATTTTGGTGGTAACTGGGACTTAGAGTTTATGGTTGGTGATATGATTATTATGAAGGTCTTACCCATGAAGGGTGTGATGAAGTTCGGCAAGAGAGAAATGCTGAGTCTGAGGTATATCAGACCTTTTGAGGTTCTTCATAGGGTTTGGGAGTTTGGCATATGAGTTGGCTTTACCAGCAGGTCTTTCAGGTGTCCATTTGGTTTTCCATGTCTCTATGTTGAAGAAGTATCATGTCGACGGTTCTTATATCATCCTGTGGGACTCCATAGTGCTAGATCAGAATTTGGAGTTTGAGGAAGAGCCAGTGCCTTTTTTTTGGACAGGCAGGTGAGAAAGGTGAGGTCTAAGTTGATAGCTTCTATGAAAGTTCAGTGGAAGCATCGTCTTGTTGATAAGGCGACTTGGGAAATAGAGTCCGACATGCAGAGCTGATATCCTAACTTATTTACTACTCCCAGTATGTTTCCCTTGTTCGTTTCTGTTCGTTCAAGGATAAACGCTTGTTTAGTTGGTATCCAATGTAACGACCCGTCTTTTCATTTTTTAGCTAAAGACCCTTATTTTCTTATTTCACTCTTCCCGTAGTCTCCATATGTGATTTTTGATGCGCGGGGATGGGTGACACAGATCCGGAGGTCCATTTATACGAGTTTCAGATGAAAACCCCATAATAAGAACCTTGGAGTTTGTATGTTTAAATAAAGATTGAATTATGAGTAGATGGGTTCATTTCTGAGTTCCATCGCTTTCGATAGTTTCGGAGGGTCATTTATGATTAGTCGAGTCATTGGTTCACTTGCCAAGACAATCAGATGAATTTGGTGGTCTTATTTATAATATATGGATATTTTGTTATTCCAGACAATTCTTTAGAAAAGTATGTCTTAGGTCCATTAAATGGGAAATTCGAGGGTAGGAGTGAGTTTGTAGCATTATTTACCTTGGGGGAGCATGTCTGGTTTCTATCTGAGGGGTCTCCGGAGTGTTTCGGGTGTTTGGTGGATGTTTAAGTTAAGTTTGAAATTGATGGTGTTTGCTGTCCGCCTCGGCGACATTATGGTTCGCTCATGCGTGTCTGCCTCTGTGGAGGTTAGCTCACAGAAACGGTTTGTGGGCATGTGGTGAGTTTTTGCCTTGGCGGAGGGAATTCCCACAACGATGGGTGCGCCTCTTAGGGATCGAGATTGCTTAGACATTGGGTGAGGTGTCAAGTGACTGCGCCCCAGCGAGATAGTTTTATGTGGGAGAGAGATGTTCTAGCGGAATCAATTCCGCTTGGATGAAATCGCTGGTTCAGGAAAGCTTGATAAATTCCTAGGTCAACCCACTTTTCCAAAATTAGCTTTACTCGAACCTAGATCCACAAAAATGGGTATTCTGATGTTTAAGAGTGAATTCATCTTTGAGGTAAAGATTTCCATCCTTTGTGATTTAATTTCTTGATATAAGGTCCTTTAGTGGTGTTATAGTGTTCATGTGATTGGGGAAGATGAGTTATAGGTTCTTATGAGATTAAGAGAGTTGAAACTTTGATTTAATGATGTTTATGGATTAGTTTAGTTTGATTATTGTGAATTAGTGATGGAATAGGTTAGATAATCATGTGGTGGAGTTTAATTTGATTATAGAAACCTTTTTGAATTGAGGAAGATTCTAAGGTTTCGTTTATTGGTTTTTTCTTAAATTGTCCAATCAAAGGTCTAAATGAGTATATGTTTCTAATTAACTTAAGGATATGATATTTAGTATGTGTTTAAGCTTTTTGGGTAATAAATTTTGAGTCTTGATGAAGTGGACCTGGATTTGTTTATGCCTTTTGGGTAATAAATCTTGTATTAACAAATAATATATTCTTATTAGACTTCGATTACCACAAGGCGCAGCGGAAGGCAAGGCTTGCGTGAAAAGGTGATTGTTCGAAGCTCTTGTTTGCCCTAGAGGTAGGCTTCGGTTTACCTTCACTAGACTCCGATAGTAGTAGGTAATTAGTTATAAATATTGAGGGGTATTGGGCGTGTTTGGGGGTCCCACTCAAATGGTTCTGATGAACGGTTGAGTGGGTACCGATGTTGAACTCTGATGATGACTGATTTGGGGAATCAACCTTAAGCTGATTTCGACTGCTTATTGATTAGGCTTGTCACCATTATGTGGGCTCGTCGCCATTATGTGGGTTCATCGCCATACATTTTATCATTGTGCTTATTCATCACACAGGCTTTGATATGACATCCTGATTGTATTTGAATTATATACTACTATATTCTTGAAAGCATGTGATATTCATCTCTATACTTGGTTGCATCTCATGATATTATGATTCTTGTCTTGTATTGTCATTTGCATTTATACACTCATGGTTCTTATGATATCTATATTGGAGTGGGATGATATATGTTGCGGGTCTAAGGGACTGGCAAGGTAAGAATACTATGAGATTATGTCAATACTATAGGATCGGATGAGTAAATGGACATCGCATGTCCCCTATAGGTGTGCAGTTCATAAAATTTGAACTCATGTATACCGGAGGATAAAGGTACCATGTATATGCATTTTATTCGTATCATATACATATCATTTCATTGATTATCCGTTGATGGATTATGCGTTGGATTGACTATTGATAACTTGGTTGGATTCCTGAAATGAAGAAGGATTGTTAATTTCTCAATTACAATTGGAATATTGTTGTTGAACTCTTCTGAAATTGGATGACTTAAGTGATTATTAAATATTACTTGAATAAGGTGATATGTGAACTAAGTGAACTATTCTATGGACAATGTGACATTAGTTGGATTATTGAACTGTTAGTATAGGACTACTTGGTATCAACTTGATATTTATCTCTTTTCGCGTATCTTCCGCCGTTCTTGGCCTATGATGTCTACGGGGGTATGTTGTGTACTCATGCTACAGTTGCTGCATCTTTTCTTATGCAAATACAGATCATGCCGCCAGTTCGCGAGCTCGAGTGTGAGTCCGAGCAGAAAGCCTTCAGTATTTAGGGTGAGGACTACCTCTGGCATGCCTTGGATGCCCTATCTTTACCTTGTCTTTTACTTATGATCGAGAGACATGTTCAGTTACTTATGTTATCAAATTCAGTTTTGGCTTATGTGCTTTATTCAAATATGTATCAGATTATTGGGAGTGGTTCGACTATTCCAAGTGGAACATTATTAAGACAAAAAAAATTATCTCTATTCACCTAAGCCTAAACCCTAACTTCCATTGAAAATACGCCACTGCCGCCGGCTATTATGGTCATCTCGGCCGGTGGACAACCTCCACCGGAGACTATTCCACATGTACCTCCTCTTATACCTCACTCCTCTCCATATGAATCCAATTTTCCATGTTTAATCCTTTCCACAACCCAGCCTAACACGACTGTCTCAACCATCTCACAAGCACCAGCCCAAGCTACCACCAGTTCCCAAGCCCAAAACGTACCTATAGTTTTGACTAGCAAAGAAAACGACAACCAAAATTTGCTAATTTACTAAAACCTCCAATATCAAACCAAAACACACACCTGATAATTATCCCATCTAGAACTGTTAATTTTGTGGATGGGGAACCATACATAGCATGGAACTCCACTGAAATACATCAGATGATAATCAAAGAAGATTTACAATATGCAGTATTGGGAAATTTTCTTATGACATCATAGACATCAAAGAATTAAGGAATATTCTGCCATTACAATGTGAAATCAAAGGAAGGGCCACCATTAGATTTATTGATGAAAGATATATCCTTATTCGACTGTCTTTATTTGAGGACTATGTGAATTTCTAGTCCACTCCGGTCTATTACCTGAAAGTACATGATAGATATTGTAAGATGAGGCCTTTGATATGAGATCCATGGTTTAAACCTGAATAATAAACACCAGTAGCAGTAGCTTGGATATGCTTTCCTGAATGACCTCCAAACATTTTTGAAAGAGAGGTTGATTTCTCAATGGCAATTGCGGTGGGAAAGCCTTTGACATTGGATTTGAAAACTGCAAACTAGACCAGACCTAGCGTTGAGAATGTGAATGTGAAAATTTATTTACTAGCAGATCATCCTAGTAGAATTAATATTGCAGAGATAGACGAAAAACTTGAAAGAATAAAAAAAATGGATCAAGATCAATTATGATTACCTACCCAAATATTATAAGCATTGCAAATTACAAGGACATGAAGAAGCTGAATGTAGAACCTTGAATCCAGAATTACAAAAAAGCATAGAGATGACATGAAAGCTCAGCAGGCATAACAAGAAACAATAGAACAACAGAAAAGGGAAAATAATAGAAGATGGTGGAATTATCAGGGTAAATAGGAATGGATGCTAAGGAGAACCAATAAATTATCAGGGACAAATATGGGGTCATAATTGCAGAAGTAGGAAAGGAGAATAAAACACAGACATGCGATACAATGAAGACTAGTAATTCTTTTGCTATACTAGATGAAGAGTAAAAGGAACATGAAGTAACCAATGTAGCTGATAATACACGAGGAAGGGAGGAAAGTAAAATAGATAAACAGAGAACAATAAGCACAAATGAGTGGATAAAGAATAATTTTCATTCAAATAAGAATCAGCAAACAAAGTTGTCTCCTAAAAAGCACAATAAAGAGGTGAAGGAAACCAATAAGGGGGTTGAATAACACACTATCAGGAAAATTGAAGAGGGAACAAGAAATACAGAAGATATAACAGAACAAAAAGTAGACATAAGTGAAAAAGAAAGTCCAATAAAAGTAATAGGCGGAGTTCAAGAAAAAAGAAGTGATGCACATATGGAAGCAACAATACAGGAGACTTCCATAGAGGATAGTACATCGAGAGCCAATACACAGGATATAGAATTGCACGAGGATGGATTAGAAAAGCATACATGTAGTCCCACTAAAAAACCTTCAAATGATGAAAATATGGTGCAATTTGGTACTGGACAGGAGAAGGATAAAATAGGCACCCCTGCATAACAATAAATCCCACTCAATAGTAGTAAAAAGTCACAATATAAGAAGAAGGGTGGGAGTAACAGCAAGAACATGCAACTGGTTAGTCAATTAAATAATAAGCAAAATCATAAGATACAAGGTACACATGGAAGAAAAGATATGGGTGGTCATCATTGGAGCAACAATACCAGGAAGCTTTAAAATAAGGAGATGTACACCAAAGTGTCTCAAATGAGGAGGCAGAGGAAAAAAGAAAAAGTAAAGAGAAACCAGTGTCCCTCATAGGGTGGGATATAAAGCTAGAAGTGCATTGAATAAAACTAATGTTTAATGCATTAATATGGAACATTAGGTCATTAAATACCATGGATCCTTTCATAGGCTAACAAAGATGAATCTTAAATATCAGTTTGGTTTTATAGGGATCGTGGAGCCATTAAAGATGCCGATAAAATTAAGGAATATAGAAGGGAACTCACTATGCATACTGTTGTAGCAAATCTGTTTGGCAAGATTTAGGTCTTTGTTGATGAAATGTTTGAGGTGGAGATAGTGTTGGATCACATACATCACATTACTATAAAGCTTAAAACTCAAGGGATGCAGGAGGCTTTTCTAATTACTGTGGTATATACTAAGTGTAAATAGTTGGAAAGGAAAGAATTATGGGAAATCTTGGAGGATATGGAAGAAAACTTAAATATACCTTGGATGATAGGAGGGGATTGTAATGTGAATACATCAGAAGAAGAGAAATATGGGGGTCTTCCAGTCAGCTTACAAAAGATACATGATTTCAAATCTTGTATACACAACTGTGGGGTGTATGATTTAGGTTTCAAATGGAGTAAATTTACTCGGTGGAATGGTCAGAGTGGGAGTGATTGTATTTTTAAAAGATTGGATAGATGTTTAGTATATCAGTTGCTTCATACTGTATATCCTAATATTGAAATCCAACACTTAGTTAGAATAGGGTCTAACATGCTCATATCTTGTACTGGGAACTCTAAACCAATTAAGAAGTCTTATAAATTCCTAAATTTCTGGGTGAACATGATACATTTCTTGATCTTATTAAAGAGAATTGGAATTCAGATATTATGTTTAATCCTTTCACGTTGTTTCATTATAAATTGAAAACGGTTAAAGCTGCTTTGGTGACATGGAGAAAAAATACCTATGGGAACATTTTCCAAGAGATTGAGTCTTTTGAAGATGTTATAAAAGTACACGAGGTCCAGTTTGAACTGAATCCATATCTTTGCAATAGGGAGAAGCTTTATAAGGTTCAGGTAGATTTTAATAGATACATACATCTAGATGAGGCCTTTTGGAAGCCGAAACTGGGAATGCAATGGTTTGATAACGGGGACAAAAATACTATGGTTTCTCATACTTATGTCTAGGGTAGAAGGAAAAGGTTACAGAAAAATAGGATACAGGGGCAAAATTGAACATGGTTGGAGGAAAAAGAGGATATTCCAATAGAAGCCATCATATTCTTCAAGGATCAATTTGTAAAAGAACCAGACCCTACTAAATTTGAGATTTTGGACCATGTCCCAAAAAATGGTCACAGAATAGTAGAATCACTGCCATGCCAGAACAGGAGGAAGTAAAGGAGATTTTTTTTAAACTTAAAGGGGAAAGTGCTATTGGACCTAATGGTTTCACAGGATTGTTTTATCAATCTTGTTGGAATATAATTGGGGAGGATGTAACTAACATGGTGCAAAGTTTCTTTTGTGGTGCAGAATTGCCAAGATTTGTGACTCATACAAATTTGGTTCATTTACCAAAGAAGGATATTATAAATACCTTCTTTGATATGAGACCTATTAGTTTGAGTAATTTCAACAATAAAATATTTTCAAGTTTAATACATGAAAGACTAGTAGATGGATTACAAGATATGATAGCTCTTAATCAGGAAGATTTTGTCAAAGGGAGAAGTGTATTGGAGAATGTGTTGCTGACACAAAAAATTGTTTTAGATATAAGATTGAGGACTAAAACTGAAAATATGGTTCTAACACTGGATATGACAAAGGCATATGATAGGGTAACTTGGTTATTTCTGATCAAAGTCATGAGACAGTTAGGGTACTCACATATGGTGTTCATAATAGTTAGTAATAACTGGTATTCCATTCTCATAAATGGACAATAGCATGGTTTCTTTCAATCTTCTAGTGGAGTAAAACAGGGAGATCTCTTATCCGCTACTTTATTTATTTTGGCTACAGAGGTACTTTTAAGAAATTTAAATCATCTGCATTAGATACCACGGTTCAAGGGCTATGGGCTTTCTAAATGATGTCCAAAAGTTAATCATTTGAAATATGCAGATGATATGATTATGTTTACTTTAGCAGATATTATTTCTTTACAAATGATTATGGAAGTACTGAGAAGGTAAGAAGAAACATCAGGAAAGAAGATTAATAGGAACAAAAGTTCAGTATATATGCATCAAAATGTCACAGGAGATCTCAAAGCTATTGTGGAGGTGGTCACAGGAATTGAGAGAAAGGATTTTCCTTTTACATACTTGGGGCTATCCTATTATCTACAATAGAAGGAGAAAGGATTATTTCAATCCTATTTTGATCAAAATCTGAACAAGTTTAAATCTTGGAAAGGGAAAATGTTGTCCTTTGAAGGAAGAGTTATGTTAATAAAACATGTCTTGCAAGGTATGCCAATTCATCTTTTATCTACTTTAAATCCTCCAAACTGTGTTATTAATCAAATGCATATGTTATTTGTACAATTCTTCTGGAATAATACAGTGAGAGGAAAAAGTAGACACTGGTCAGCTTAGAATAATATGCGTATACCAGAAAAAGAAGGGTTGGATTTTAGATCCTTCCATGATGTGTCAATGGCTTTATATTGTCAAATATAGTGGATGTTTAGAACTTCACGATCAATGTGTAGTGCTTAGCATAGTAATAAATGCTTCAAGAAAGAAAATGCAGTAGTGGTACAATGGAAATATGGATCCTAAACTAGAAAAAGATGTTGCAAGCTAGAGATCTGATAGAGCAGCTCATTTGGTGGAAAATCAAAATGGGCAATGCTCTATTTTGGTATGATAATTAGACAGGTTTAGGGGCCTTATACTATGTAACAACTGGAGATACTAATGATGACAAAATTCAAAATGTGTATGAAATGGTGCTGATCGGAATTGGGATGTGAAAAAATTAGAGATGTTATTACCAAAGGACATAGTACATTAGTACTATTAAGCCCCCTGAATTTTTTGAGGTGATAGAAACACATTGGTGGTTATTAGAGAGAAAAGAGGGATTTCTCAATCAAAACTACTTGGGATTATTTGAGGCTGAGAGGGCAGGAGAATGTAATATACAAATACATGTGGGTCAAAGTCTTGCCTTTAAAGATTTCCTTTTTATGTGGATGTGTTGGAAGTTTAAGTTGTCATTGGATGATGTTTTGAAGAGGATGAATATCAACTTAGAATCTAGATGTTGGTGTTGTTCAAATCCTAAGGTGTATACAATCCAACATTTATTTGCTAGGACTTTTTCTGCTAACAGGACTTGGTCATATTTTTCTTCTTTTATAGGTATTAATATTGAAGGACTACAAATACAATAAATCATAGTAAAATGGTGGAAGCAACCTGTTAATGATAGGTTGAAACCACTATTCCATGCTAAGCCTACTATATTTTTGTGGGAATTGTGGAAAAGAAGAAATGTAGATAAACATGGAGAGAAGAAATCAATAGGAAGATGTATATATCAGGTTTTTGCTACAATCCAAAACTTGGTCGGGTTTGAATTCCTTCAATACAACATATACCTAACAGACGGAAGGACATGTTACAATTGCTGGAAGGATACATACCTAAGGTGAAATATAGGAAAGTGGTATGGCAACCTCCTCATATAGTTTGGATATTGTGCAACACTGATGGACAATCATCTGTTTTATACAGTTTTTACTCTTACTATCCTATCGTGGATTGATTCTTTTTCAAGCATACATTTTTTATAACCTATCTGAACGAACTACGCACACATGATTCTCGTCAAAGATGAGATACGTAGGCAGCCCTACTTGGGTTCGGTACCTTTTATTCAAAAAAAAAATATACAAAAATATTTTAAGCGTCATTGATTGACTTGGTTGAATACCAACACAGTTAGGAGTGTGCATAGGAAATAACAAGCGGAGAAGACTGACTTCATGGTAAACCGTTGATTCTTTTGGTACCTCTCATTCACGCCTGTGTAGACACTTAATAATTGTTTTGCATGCTTCCAAGATATGAACAAAGCCAACCTCATCGTTTCATGTGCATTGTGTAGTGAGTTTTTTAGAATAAGTTCTATTGCATTGCATTGTGATCTAGAACTTGACTCGAATGTTTGTCGAGGAGAAATCCTGAGTAACACTTGGTATAGGAAAAGATCGTAAGATTTCTTTGATCCGTTTGAGCCTTTCCAGCGTACCAAATATCATTATCCGTAGTACTTCCCCTTTGAGCCTGAAGCCTATTTTTTTTAACAACCACATCTTATGCCTATACCCTTTATGAGTACATACACGCACTATCCTTCTCTTGGCCCGACCTCCTTGAGCGCATCAGAAATGTGCAAATTGCTGAAAAGGATCCGAATTGAAGTTTCAATGTTCCCAAAAGAGGAAATGAAAAAAACAAAAGGACGGCTTCACACAAAGAAGAAGTCAAAAAGCCCCGACAATTAAAAAAGAGGAAATAACTCTGAAAAAGGGGAAAAAGCTCCAAACGAAATATTCAAAAGAAGTCAGTAAAAAACAAAGGGGGCAAAAAGAAGCCAATTGGCATCAAGGCACACAAATACCAAGCGCGGACATATTCCAACGCTCAAGGAAGGATTAGTCACTCCTTACCCAAATAATATCCTTTCTTTTCCCCAAGCCTACATTACAAACCCTTAACAAGCCCTACATGATCCTATAGAGAGGGTTCTCACATTAGTGGATACTCACATGACGACCAAGCCTATGGTATCACAATTAAATGCATTGAACATCTTTCTGAGGGTGAGTGTATTTCTCTAGACGTCCCAAAGTTCAAAATACTGAAATACATGTGAGGAAGGGACTTTCTTTCAGTGAGGGCATTTGAAACATGAGGATGCATATATGTCAAAACCTTGGCTTGACGCAAATGTCGATACTGATGTATGTTTGAGGTAGCATCTGAAGCTATAGGAATTACCCCCGAGTCAATCTCGGTTGGGCAGAAAGCAAATAATGGGAGCCCTTAAGCATAATATTAATTGTTTGATACAAACTGAAGTCAAGACGTGATTCTATCTTTTTCATATTTTAAAAAATAAAAAATATATATATATATATCAAAAACCTAGCAAAATATATTGCATCAGTTTTTTCAAATTCTAATCACTCTCTTACACCAAAAAAAAACATTTTTAACAAACTCAAATTCCTTTTTCCCACAGAGTCTCGGATAAATAACCCAGAATTTGCTTACAAAATCATTTTGGCATGAACTACGTTATGACCTGATTCCCTCGACGGGATATGTAGGCGGCCACATCAGCTTCAGTCTCATTTTTAGAAAACCCTTACAATCCTTTTGGCATGAACTACGTTATAACCTGATTCCCTCGGCGGGATACGTAGGCGGCCACATCGGCTTCGGTCCCATTTTTGGAAAACTTCACAATTGCCATTTTGCTTGCAACGAACTACGTTATGACCTGATTTCCCTTGTCGGAATACGTAGGCGGCCTATATCGGCTTTGGTCACACCATTGGAAATTTTCTTCCATTATCTTGCACACAACGCAATAGGCTCACATGATCGCCTTAATAAGACAAGCAAGTTGCCCGCACAAACTCAGTTTTGTCCAGTTGGAAGTTCAACATCTTCATATATACCAGAAACTGGGGCAAATTTTAAGGGCTCACTGCAAGAATATGCCAATGGACCTGGAAAAATGCCAGACAATGTCTTCAATCAAAACCAGTCTGAACTTGCGAGCGTCAAGAGCTAAAACTACAAAGTCAACGTGAATCAACCGCCCCTGCCCACACAAACTCACGAATTTCCTTGAGTGCAGGTCTTCAAGTTGACAAAGGCAGGGAAGCCGCAACATGTGTGGTTAATTTGCAAAGAACTTCCGCATCACAGTTCAGCCCACAGGATCACTTTCCTGTTTTACGACTGTACAAAGACGTCATGTTGACCTACAGGGTCCCAACCGCGTTATCTCCATGCGAAGAACGGTATTTCGACTTATAGGGTCACATTTTCATCTACTCTGCTATTTTAATTTCAGTCAGGCGCCCACCTCATAATGCGGGTATTTTAATTTCAGTCAGGCGCCCACCTTCTAATGTGGGTATTTTAATTTCAGTCACGCCTATGCGACAGTGTCATCTGCATAACGTCTAAGCAACGACGTCATCTCATTACGCCTATGCAATGACGTCATCTGCATTGGGGAAGTACTTCGAACGTTGTTCCGCCCTTCCCCTAGTATTTCGCCATATCTGCAATCGGTGTCATCATAACTCGACACTGGGGCAATGTTTCTTGAATCTGCACCATCTTTTGCAACTTCTCTCCCCGTCGGGATTCTATTTCTTCCCACGCATCCCTAACCTTCTCACGAGTCCCGATGATCAGGACAAAATTGGCTACTCAGTCAACTTCTTTGGCCAAAAACTCTTTCATTCTCTCCGGCCAAAGAGGGGCATTTGTTGACACCCAATTTTGTCCCATCTTTTTTTATTTTATTTGCAATTTTAAATATTTTTGACACCTTAAAATAATTTTAAAATATAGGCATATATATGTATATATATCATCATTATTATTATTATTTGCATTTTATTGTCATTTGCATTTTTTATATCATAATCATACTTTTTATCCTAATATTATATGTTATTTTTATTTTCGCAAAACGGCATTGCATTTCTTATTTTTTATTTTTTTTAGAACCAAGCATTTCGCAAATATTATATCTTTTATCATATTGTTATCTTTACAATTTATAAAGTTTTGCAAAGATTTCTTTTTATATAATAAAACCCCTTTTTATATTTTAAACCCATAACCCATTTTATTTTCCCCTAAAACAATTTCTACTCAACCCATTTCGGCCCAGCCGAAACCCCTCATTTTCGGACCCCTAACCGAAGCCCAATACCCTATTTCCTTATACCCCCAACCCACCAAACACAACCCTAAAACCTCACACTCATTTCTCTCTCAACCTCTCCAACTCGCCGCACCCGACCCCACACACCATCACATCGCCGACCCGACACCACCACCTACCCCCCTCTGTTACGCCGACACCACCTTCGACCAGACACCAACCCCTGACACCCGACACATCCCATACCCTTATCCCTGAAAATCCGCAACCTAACCCCCCTAAAATCCGGTATAAAAATCATCACTTTTGGCTTTTATTCTGAAATTCAAACCCATTTTTTCATCTATAAAAACACCCCATTGTTCTTTATCTTGGAACGGGGTTCGGGTCTAGTTCTTGTGGAGTCCGAATCGGAAAAGAGGAGATTTTTGGTGAGCCAAAAAATAGTCCGGTACGAAGGGGGTTTTCAGGCCTGTTTTGGTGTCTGTTTTCGAAGTTCGAAGTCACTTCAAAAGAAATCAAAATAAGATCGAAAAACGAGTTCAAAATCCGAAAGAAAGGGGTGAGGTTTGTTCTTAAATTTTGGGGTTGAAATAATCCTATTGTCTTCGAGAATCCCAATCCGAAAATCTGCTTTTTTTGTTGTTTTTGTTTTTTTTGGTTTTCCGATTCCGATCCGGGTCGGGTCGACCCGGTTTGGGCAAATTTCCAGATTGTGTTTTCTATCTTGTTGTTGGTTATCTGAAATTTGTAAAAAAACCAATTCGGGTCGTAACATCTTATTCGGGTCGGGTCAACCCGATTTGGGTAAATTTCCAGATTTTGTGTTTATATCTTGTTGTTGGTTATCTGAAATTTGGAAAGAAACCAATTCGGGTCGTAACCTCTGATTCAGGTCGGGTCGACCCGGTTTGGATAAATTTCCAGATTTTGTATTTATATCTTGTTGTTGGTTATCTGAAAATCCAAAAAAAATTGATTGCGGATCACCACTGTTTTCGAGTTGCATTTTTCGGGTCGAGTCGACCTGAAATCCGGGTTTGTTCATCAGAACTGGGTCGATTACCTAATTTTTCTTTACTGTTTTGTCATCTTTCTGGGTCGGGTCGACCCAAAATCCGGTCGTGTCACTGTTTAGTCTCAGGTCAGATTTTTCAGAAACATTTCGAATCCTGCTTCGGTCCAAAAATTTCAAAATTCAGGTCGGACGTTTTAATTGCAAACTGTTGGTTAATTTTTGCATTTAAACATCTGTACACGGATATCTTATTGTTTTACTGCTTTGAATAAATATTGCATTTAGGCCAATGAAATTGAATTCGAGGCCGCGTCCCTTCGGACATCAATTCTCGGTTTTTGGTTTTACTGCTTTGATGTTATTCTGCTACACTGGCCGATGAGAAAATATCTGTCGATTTTTTAGGCTTCCACAGTTGTAAAGACGGAAAATAAAACCTCTGGGTAAGGATGAAACTTAAATCTTTTTTCACTAGAGAGACCAACATGTTCGGTAGGCAAGGCAACTAAAATGACCAACGAGTCATATGTTCGCAGCCATGACGTGATTGGATTGATCTTTTCAAAATTTAAGTCTGAACCCTTAGTAATCAAAACATTTACTGTTTTGGATACGGATCCGAAATTATTTATATTCAACTGTTTCTAACCGTTTGTTCTTGACAGCTTGCAAGGGATAAAGTAAAGAAGGCAAATACCCCTCGGAGATTATTTATTTTGTTGTTGTTTTTACTTTCTTTAATTCAGCTTTATTTCATTCTGTATTGTAATATTATTGTACTCCTGAAATTATTGAAATGTTTAGAATAGGTAGACTTAGAATTAATTAATAGGGTAGTCTAAAACTGGAAACCCATTGCTAGTTCATTTATTTTTAGGCTCGGTTAGCTTTTAAATCGGAAATCGTTACTTTATCTTTTTTTAGGCCCGTCGCCCATAAAAATCACCTTGCATATATTTTTATCAATTTTCATACAAATTCGTACTTTTTTTCAACTTTACATGTATACTTGTACAAATGCATCCTTTCATTAAATATTTGCAACATCATTTTAACTTTATATTTTTAAACATGCATTTATTAATAAAAATTAACCTGAGTTTGACCGAATAATCGCAAGTTAGCGGATCCTAAAGGATGCCTAACCCCTTCCCTTTAGGATAATAAAGAACCCTTACCTAGAATCTCATTAGTTTCGTAGACTAAAATTGGAGTTATTTTGTAGCTTTAGTTAGCATTTAGGTGCCCTAATTCACCTTAAAATAATTAGGTGGGGACTCCTCAACAAAACATTTTTATTCAATCCAGAGGGAATCGACCCATCACGTCGCGAAGCCCGCAGGTCAAAAACGGGTGCGACAATATCTATGTCATGACCCCCTTTAGGAATCGTGGTGGCACCTACACTTTTGCCAATGGTAGGTGAACCACTCCTTTTTAAATAATACGATTATAAATACAAAGTGCATAAATAATAAAATACTCAAATTAATTGTCTGATCCCCCATTTATTTGGTCAATAATACAAGAGCTCTAACCGAATACAAGTCTAATAAAAGAATAACATTTGCCAAATGCCTAAAAAACATAATGTGATTGTTTGAACATGTCTCTTGGATAAATAAAAGACAAGAGTAAAGATAAGAGTATCCAAGACATGTTGAATGGAAGCATCCTCACCCCAATCATTGGAAGTCCCCTAACTCAAACTCAAGCTCGAAGTCTTGAACTGGTATAAGCGATGTATCTGCATCCAAAAAGAATGCATCAAGTGTAGCATGAGCACAAAATGTACTCCGGTAGGCATCATAGTTCGACAACGATGCAAGATAAGTAACAGAGATAATTATCAAGTTGACACCAGATAGTTTTATACTAAGTAGTTCAATAACCCATATAAGTCACGTTGTACACATAATAATTCACTGATTCAACAAGTCACTTTGTTCATATAAGGTTTCAACCATAGTCACGCACAATCAATTCATACATCACACACAAGGAATTTAACATCAACACCCACAAATCTGAACTGTATAAGCAATATTCATTCTTAACCCCCACTTACTCGACTTGACATATCACATAAGAAAATCAACACTTAGTTTACAATAGCCTTTTTAAGAGTGCCTGCCAGGAGTATTACAACTAGACTAACCATTACAACATTAACACCCTTATCATCCCTAGCCCTTAGACTTATACAAGACTCAAGGAAGCTATAGAATGACACACATTAGTTCATCAAACGTCCACCCTATCTCTTAAACGGGGGTCTATACCATACACCCTTTAATTGAGGTGGGAAATTCTACACAAATATGGCAAACAAATCTATAACCACAATAACAATACCTCCCACAAGTCCTTTACTATACTCATTACCCTGTAACGTAATCAATTATCCGACAACACACAACACACACCATTTTATCTTAATATAAATGATAGTCCTTAAATAATAGTACTACCGACCATAGTAGCAGTTGACATCAAATACTTGACAAATAAACTGTAAACCACAGAACCTGATATACATGAAATCAAGCCACAATTGATGACCCAATAGTTAAACAGAATCGCTGCAATTATCTATGTTTCACAGAGACAAGTCCAATCATGGAAACCATCCCGATTCAATAGAATCAATCCAATCCATTTAATCATTATATCACCCAAGTTACACTAACCAACCATATCACATGTCCAAATAACAAGTAATGAATGCATAAATCTATGTATGATATGAATGCAATGCAAATGCAAGGTACCTTTTCCTCCAGTATACAAGCGTTCAAGTTTTTATTATGAACTGCACACCCACGGCAGACCCGCGAAGTCCATATACTTGTCTTGAATTTCTCACGGACCCCGACCCTTGGTTGAATAACTGTTGTAGGTGTGCAACCCGCTCCATTGCATATCATCATACCCATTGCAGCGTGAAACCCGACACATCCATAATATTATCATCATCTCAATGTTGCCAATAATCACATTAGCGTCTTTGCCTTCCCGATCTCTTGGTCTCACAACATTTTCGAACCACTCTCTTATTAATATCATTAAAACCATGAGTGTATGAATTCAAATGACAATACAAGGCAAGAAATATAAAGCTAATAAATAATACAAGGACGTAGTCTATAAACATATCAAGACTTCCAAAAACCACCCCGGGCCCACGGTTTCAAGATCCAAACATTACTACCCAAAAAGCATAAGCATATACTAGATAATCAGATCCTTAAGTTGATTAGAAATCTATGCTCATTTGGACCTTCAATTGCACTATTTATGAAAAGCCTCAATTTCTAAACCCTAGAATTTCCCCCAAAGCAAAAAAGGGTTTCTATAATGAAATTAAAGGCTACAACACGATCATTTGACATAGATCAATGCTTAAATACAATATAAAAGTGAACTAATCCATATTACACCCTTAAATCCATGATTCATCCCCTCTTATTCTACCATGAATCTTATAACTCATATCTCCCCCCAAAATTAAGATCAAACAAGTAATTAAAGGATAAAAATAATCACATTGGGTGAATTTATATCTTAAAAGGTGATCCCCAAATGAATTTCCTCCAGAATCTCCCCCAAGGTCGGCTCTAGGTTTGAGATAAAGTATTTGGAAAATTGATTCGCCCTAGGGATTATATTAGGCTTTCTGGAACAACGATTCCGCTCCAGCGGATTAGACCCCACTAGCGCGGTGTCGCTCTTGTGGAAACAGACTTCGCTGGGGCATAGTCACTTGACAGCTCTCCCTAGCGCCGAAGCAACCCCGACCCCATAGAGGCTAGTGCACACTCGTCTCTGCCGAAAACCCCTCCGCCAAGGCGAGAACTCACCAATCACCCACACCCACATTTGCGAGCCAACCCATAGTGGCGGACGCGTAGGGGCGGATAACAGTTCCACCGGGGCGGACACCAGATACTAGAAAAAATGCAATCTAGGCCAAACTTCCACCAAACACCTGAAATACTCCTGAGACCACTCGGGCACACACCAGACATGCTCTTCCAAGGTAAACAATGCTACGAACTCCCTCCCTCCCTCAGAGTTCCCATTTAACTGAGTTAAAACATACTTCTCTAAAGGATCACCCAAAATAGACAAGTATCCAAATATCACAAATAAGGCCATAAAATACATCTGATTTTCTTGGGAAGCAAACCAATGACTCAACAAAGTCGTAAATGACCCTCCAGAGCTATTGAAAGCAACGGAACCCAGAAACAAACTAATATACTCAAAAGTCAACCTAGAGTCAATCTATCCAACTCAAATGTTCTTATTTTAGGATTTTCATCTGAAACTCATATAAATGGACCTCGAAATTTGTGCCACCTATCCCCACGCATTACAAACCATACACAAAGACTACGGAAAGGGTAAAATAGGCAAACATATGTCTTTTGCTAAAGAAAGTAAGAAAGCTAATGAGTAACTAAGGAATTTCCAATGTGAACCTCATGAAAGCTGGACAGGCAGAAACTACTATTAATATACCTCAACAACCCAAATCTATATTCCTTTAGAACTGATTCTCTAATGAAAGAATTGACTCTACTCAAAATCCCTAATTTGATCTCAACCATACCTCTTTACGCGTTCGATTGAATCCAAAATTTATCACAACAATCGTCATCATCCTTTAGTTGTAGCCACAACTATAGTCTAACATGTACCAATAACTTAGTCTGATTCAATTAGTCTTCCTTCTCAACTTCAATGCCATCCCTCGCACCAAGATTCCTTAGAAACACATTAACACACGTCACAAGTCCATTTTCCCTCAAATTTCCACATCACCAGGCTATAAGCATACCTACTGATTACCTTGATGTTCCAAATCCGTAGAAAATGAACTAATCACCCTAAAGACTGCCCATAACCATTTGTACCTCCTCAATATATACCAAGTACCCGTGCAACTCATTAGAATTGTCTCAATCATTGTCATCTGAATAATATCATCGATCCTACTTGCAAATTCAATGAGAACCTAAAACACTGTCATACCTCTATTCTGAATTAAAGTACATCAAACCCTTGTTGGTGGTTTACTAGAACACCATAATTCCTCCACACAATAGAAACACAAGCCACCATACCTCGAATGAAAGAATCTAACCCGAAATAAAATGCTCAATTACTACAATTGATAACCACCCAAATTAATTCTAAATTAACTAGTAAGATTTCCATAAGCATTTTATGACCTCTTTCATCTCCTTTCTTCCTGAACAATCAATCACATGTCGTCACCCACAACTTCAAAAGATGGATTCTATCAAAGTCATCAATTTAACATCGACGAACCATACCCATGATTACAATGTCCAAGTTCCTCGACTTCTACCTAATACACAAGTTTGATATAACTACATGAACTTTAAATATATCAAATCTTCCTCGTACTCTGTCTTAACTCGCGAACAATTTTGGACACCTTGTTGAACCTCTATCTATCATATCTCACTATTTATCAGCCTTACCATTTCCTGACGTATCACCCTTACCTTCCATTTTTCTTACATTGCTCAATTCCTTTCAAGTTCTCTAATACTCAAAATACTCGTTTATGTTATTAATCAACAATACATCAACATATTCTACCACCAATTACCAATTGCAAACCCTGTGGAATATTTGTCATAACGCATACTCAATCCCCATGGACTTACTCTTTCGAGCATACCAATCAATTTCACCCAATCAGGAAGATGCGAAAGTAATTCCACCATAATCTACCTCTAACCCAATAAGTTCCATTGTTTAAAATAAAAATATATTCCTATCTCGAAGAGGCACCTTACTCATTCCAAATTACATCAACAATGCATTTATCGAAATCCTTACATTTCAAACTTTCATTTCAATCATGATCACCACTAACATCCGATCATTACTCGACCTTGTTTCAGAGCATACTGAAATATCATAGGCCTCACAAAATAATTGAACCGATCCTGGAAATAGTAGGACACTGCATACTCCACAATGGAGAATTTCCCTTGCCCCACTCGAACCTTTCAACTGGAAGGTATTCCCTATTCGTCACATCCCATGTACTATCCTTTATGAAATTCACTCAATAGAAAAGGTACCGACCCACTCCGGTTACTCCGACCAATAATCATTTATTTCCTAAGTGATAACCCAAACCATCACAGATCTGTCCATAATCCGAAGGTTGACCCTTAATTATAAAATATGACTAATATCCATATATAGTTATCGACAACCCTTTTCAAAAATCCTTAACAAAAATAATCCTCCTTCTATACTAGTCCATATGTCCACTAACCCGACCATCGATACCCGAAGCCTTTCTTTATTAGAATTAGATCAACCCATTGTCAATCTGTTAGCGTAATTATCCCCATTGACCAAAGTCTTATACGATGCTTGCTTGTGAAAAAAACCAACCCTTACCTTATTTTGCCAAGCCATAACACATCCAAATAACCATGAAATTTTCCTATCCTTCAGTCAACTTCAAAGTCATTGTACCCATAACTATAAAACTTCTCAAGTATTAACCTTTACATATCATACCAACAAATATTATCCAAGAACTATATGCAGCACTTGGTAACCCCTCAATAGAACCTCACATCATCTAGCATTAAGATTCACTCATCACAAGTAACATTGCCTGCTGATATCAAATAGAAAACCGTTCCTTGAAAGAACTCACAACCACTAATTCTACTCTGCTGTCACAATTTTGTCAAATCGAAGCCAACTTAACCTACCCGTTCATAACCTATACAACATCCACCCTTGTACACATTGCAACATAACCTAACAAGCATGATATATACTAATTTTCCCTTCCTACCTCGGAGATTGATCAATTCCATTCCTCTTCCTTGTACCTCTGAATTATAATTCCTACTTTCTAAGGATAACACAGAACTGAGGAGTCACAGTCATAACCCCAATCAACTAAACCTTCAATACATAGCTAAACATTGAACTTGGTCACGCGTTCATATCATGGTATCACATCTCATACATTATCACGCGACTTCATATTGAACCACTCACACACGAATTTAAGAGCGTGTTACCACCATCAGTGATAGAATAGGAAGAAGAATTCTTAGATACCAATCTGATTCAACTTAGCATGAAAGGAAAAATGAATTTGAAGTTTCTTAAATGTCTCATAGCCTCTCGAGTATAAGTATGGATGTCTCTGTACCGATTTGCAAGATTCTACTACACATTGCTCTTGTATTTAAGACCGTTTAACCTAAAGTATTGATACAAACTTTGTCACGACCTCCTTTAGGAATTATGGCGGCACCTACACTTTCCCACCGGTAGATGAACCACTCCCTTTTAAATAACAAGATTATAAATATGAAGTGTAGAAATAATGAAATACTCAAATTAATGTCTTATCATCATATAAATATGGAAAGATGGATCTGAGAATCATAAGAACACCCCCCATAGATCTGGTCAATAATACCAGATCTCTAACCGAATACAAGTCTGATAAAGATAGCATATGCCAAATGCCTAAAAAACATAATGTGATTTTTTGAAGATGTCTCTTGGATAAATAAAAGACAAGAGAAAATATAAGAGTATCCACTCCCTAACAACGTGGAGACCCAAATTCACCGGATTGTCCTCCAAAATGTATGAGATCATAAGGGCCCGAGTGTAAGTAACATCGGTAGTGTTGCTTAAGGGGCGTACCCATCGAGTGATAACATACAACCACCTTCTAGCCTCTGCGATGAAGTATGTGCTCCTAATTCTCGATTTCTAGTTGACCCAATCAATAGAACCCGTGTCTTCCTCAAAGATTATTTTTGACACTATACAAGTCCGGTTACTTCAATGATCCTTATCCTCCATAGCCTCACTGTGGTTTGGAAACCCATAATGAGCATTGATTGCCTCGACCCTAATTTTCACCACTTTTCCCCAAATTATGATTTCTGGGTCAGGGACAGACAAATCCACCATCTCAAGATTGGGGTAAAACTCTCTAACCTAACACTCATTCGCCTTACCAGGGTAATAAACAAAGCAATTACACCTCATTCTATTAAGTTATGCAAAGAACTCCGGAGCATGTTTCTCAACCTTCCAAATATTGATACCTCGCACAAACAACAACCCCTTACCCATATGCTCCATGTAACGGTAGTGACACTCCATAGTTAGGAAGTGAGTATAATTCTAATTTCCTTCTCGATTGTTCAAGGCCATAATTTAAAGAATTGTACCTGCAAGGATTGCATAAGTCAGTTTCAATAATTTTGCCTAGTCCGGAAATTAATTACTTCTCAATTAAGCCAAAGGAACCTGTGAAAACAACCCCGGAAGAGCCAGTACGAAGCTAATGCTTCGTCGTTGTTTACGAAGGGTCCGATGCAGCGGAAGAAGAGCCACTGCAGCGACACCGCTGCTGCAAACATGGGCTTACTGGGATGGATGTTCCCGCAGCTGCAAGTTATAACACACTGCGCCCGTGCACAAGCCTCGTACTCCATATGGTGCGCGCCAGCGCATTTCCACTCGCCACAGTGTTATCACACTTGAGAAAGGGTTTGCAGAGGCGGACCCCTCATCTTTATCAGACCAGCCCTAAATATTTTGATGGTTTACTCCCTTTTGACTCAAAATTTGGGTATTTCTGTCATATCGGGTAATATTCTAGCATGCATTACCCTTAGACTTCATTAAGCATGATTTCAACCAACAAGCACACCAAATAAAACTCCAAGAAATTGAAACCCACCACCATTAACAACTACCCGCTATTTTTTGAGTCCTCCACCCTCAAATCCGAGAGTTTCTAGGGTGTTACTTTGTGATAGGACTATTTTTTAGACTCCAAAAATTTCCAGATTTCTCCCTACCACCCAAACCAAAACCACATTAGCAAGATTTTGAGATTTTACCCTCTACTAGGCAAAATTTAGGCATGAAAATTTCAGATTTGTGTTCTAGAGTTCATAGGAGAAGATTACGTACCTTAAATTGAAGATTTGGGAGGATTTGCGATGCAAATAAACCCTCCGTGCCTTATACTTACTTTCTTGTTGTGGAATATTTGGGGGGATGTTGGTGGTAAGATGATGTGAGTAAAAGGGGTAAGATCTTTTGAGTGTTAGAGGGAGTTGGAAGGGTTATAGTTGAGGAAGAGGTAGAGTTTCTCGGGTAGTGGGAGTGGTGGAGTGTGTAATGCGTCGGGGGGGGGATGAAATGCTCCTCTTAAACCTTCTGTTTTCCCAACTATCCACTATAGTGGATGAGACCCGCTGCAGTGTATCCGCTATAGCGAATGGATGTACCACACCGACAAACTTAGCCTTTTATCCTAGACCCACCGTAGCGGCCCTTCCTGCGCCTACGCTGATCACTTTGGTGAATAATCTTCAGTAGGAGCGGATATATATCCTGCCTGTGCCTTTTGAAATAAGTTGTTCCACCCCTGTGTAATTCAAGCCTATTTGCTACAGGATACCTTCCTAGTATGCCTTGTAATCCTTTAAAAGTGATGTGTTATGCCCCTTTTAAGTTAAGTAAGGTCTCCTTTTCCGATATCCCCATGGAACAAACAACTAAATTGTATTCGAAAATAAATGATTCGTTCTTTCCGCAGTAAAGATGTGGTTTGTAAACAATGGTTAGCATTGCTAAGTTCGAGTACGAAGTGAGATGTCAACCCTGGATGACTCACACTGTGAGTTGTATCAGCCTCATATATCTCTTTTATGCCCTGGCCATTCAAAGATGAATGTTTGTTAATTGGTATCTAATGTGATGACCTGTTTGATCATCACAGAAAATTCCACACCTCATAACCTTATCATGTTGTCCCATTTTCCCAAGCATGGTACGTGGTAGAAATTTCTGTTAAGTGGACCATTAATTGAGTTAAGAAGTGATTAATAATCAAACTAGCACAATAATTCCAAGCCTCGCCCAAATGGAGAGTGGACCGTGCCCGCAGATCCACCCTAGTGATCCCTCCATCTGCCACCACACAAGAAGGGAATCTTCTAGTATCCGCACCTACGGGCAGACACACGCCATAGAGGTGTCCGCCAAAGCGGACACACATCCTGTCCTAGCGAGATACGACTAGGAAGACCTAGTATTTAAGGTCCATTTTTGGAATTTGACCTCATTTTCACCCCAACCACATTTCTAGCCGACATTAGGGTCAAAAATCAGGAGAAGACCCATGGAATCTTGGGAAAGGTAATTTTTTAATCTCAATATCTTCATTTCCTCCAATAAATTACTTCATCTAGTAGTACCAAATCCCAGGGTTAACAAAAGAGGAAGTTGCTTAGCTTGTAAAGTCATAGGTTTGGAGTGAGAGTACTAATGAATTGTTGTAATTAATGGACCTTAAGGTTTGAGTGTTCATCAAAGGTGGAAATCTAAGAAGACTAGATGTAGGAAGATGGGTTTAATTGTTTAGCTCACTACTTGGCATTCAATGGTTAAAAATGGATACTATGGTTAGATTTGACCAATGAAAACTTGGAAATTACTTAGACAATAATCTATGGGTTTGAATCCTCCACTATAGTTGAGAGGTTGATTATGAAAATCTAAGGATTAAGTGTAAATTTGGGATTTTTACCTTGGATCGGGTAATTGACCAATACCTTTCCTAAACTAACATTTGGGAAGTGGACGTGAACCATTAAAACGTTGGACTCCCCAGTTCACTAAACAATATTGTTTTACCCCTTTTTCCATATTTAGGATTGAATCAAGGGGTATTCTAAATATATGGGTGTCATTGTGTCCGATCTAACCTAGATTTCTATCATTGACTAGATTTTGAGTACTACCGCAACCTCCGGAGAGACAAGGCTCAATTGTGATAGTTGTGACTTTCGGTCGGCATCCAGGTTGGTTACGTCTTACCTTCTTGTTAGACTTCGGTTAGCGAAGCATATGTATAGTTAGATTCTGTTGGAGAAAGCATGTCAACCTTTGGGTATGAAGTTGGGATGGATTACCTAGGTTGGTTACAATTGACTGATTATGACTTGTTTCCTCTTTGTGGTTACTGCCATGTCGTATTTGTGATGTAGTTGTATCTCGCTTATCTTGACACGTTCATGGATAGAGGAAAGGACTTAGTAGTATATTGATGTTATGATAAGTGTCCTTATATGGCACGACTAGGGATTGACATGTTACACTCGATATTGTCATTTGCATTTCATTCATCCTCATCACGATGATATATTGATATAACTTATGATTAGCGTGACAATGATAAATGAGAAGGAGACATTTATGATTCATATGACATATTATATTACGTAGTCATCTCTATGATGTGTGGTACAGAATGGCTAGCGGGGTGTTTAGTGGAAGAGTCATCTCTAGCTATGTGATACGGAGTGACTGGTACATGGACATCGCGAGTCCCCCATGGGTCTTGACTGCTGGGACAATGATATATTCCCTCTGGAGTATGTATGTATGGATATTGCATGTGGCCTTTGCATTTGCATTGTGTTGCATGTTCTTTTTATGCATATGTTAGCTAACAGTTGTCGGCCTATGATATCTACCAATACATAGTCTTTGTATTAATATGACCTTGCTGCATTCTTTTATGAGTGCAAATATTATGACGGTGTCTACTTTATGTCTTTTTGGTTGATTCATGTGGCTTGCTATGAAGCACTTAGGGCGATTCCTGGACAGCAGCCTGGGTGTTCCTATAGTTACTTTTCTCACTTGTTCCCGAGACAATATTGTACTTACATTTCTATTCTTCTTTTTATATATTCAACCTATATTTCGTACATTAGTTGCTCTTATACTGCCCTATACCAGACTCCTTGGATAGTATTTATATTTTTGCACTTATGATTAATTATGATTTAGACTTTCATTTAATTATTAATTACAATTGTTGATTTAAGGATTTTTGGAAGGGTTTTCCTACCTAGGTAAGAAAAGGTAGGTTCCCGCACGCATAATTCCCCAAATCACCCAACAACACAGTTCAACACTGGTACCCACCCAAGCGTTTATCACAACCGCTAAGGTGAGACCACCAAACACGGAAAATACCCCTCAATATTTATAACTATTGTGTACTTCTATCGGAGTGTAGAAAAGCTAAACCGTAGCTTACTTCATTGCCGAGCAGGAGCCACGAATAATACATCTTCAGTGCCAGCCTTGCCCTTTCGGCACCTCCTAGTAATCGAAGTCTAACACATATATTGTATGTTAATATAAACCTAATACATAATACAAGGACATGGTCCTTACACATATCAGACTTCAAAAACCAACCCCGGGCCCATGGTTTCAAGATCCAAATTTATTACCTAATTATTATAAGCACATACTAGATAATTATCTTTAAGTTGATTAGAAACCTAATCTCATTTGAACCTTCAATTGCACAATTTAAGAAAAGCACCATTTTATAAACCCTAGAATTTTCCCAAATCAAAAAGGGGTTCTATAATCAAATTAAAGGCTACAACATGATCATCTAACATACTTCAATAATTATTCATATCAAACTGAACTAATCCATATTACACCCTTAAATATGTGATTCATCGCCTCTTATTCTACCATGAATTTTATAACTCATCTCTACTCCAAATAAAGATCAAACTAGTAATTAAAGGACAACAATAATCATAATCGGTGAATTTATACCTTAAAAGATGATCCCTAAATTAATTTCCTCCAGAATCTCCCCTAAGGTCGGCTCTTGGTTCGAGATGAAGTATTTGGAAAAGTGATTCACCCTAGGGATTATATTAGGCTTTCTGGAACAGAGACTCTTCCCTAGTGGAATCGATCCCGCTGGCGCGGTCTCGCTCTCATGGAAATAGACTTAGCTGGGGCGCAGTCACTTGACAGTGAACCCAACCCTAGAGAGGCGCACTCGCCTCTGCGGAAAACCCCTCCGCCAAGACAGGAACTCACCAATCACCCTTTTTGTGAGCCAACCCCTCAGAGGTGGATATGCAGAGGCGAGTAACAGTTCCGTCAGGGCGAACACCAAACCCCAACAAAAATGGATTCTAGGACAAACTTCCACAAAACACTCAAAATATCCCGATATCCCTCAAGCACGAACCAGACAAGTTATCCCAAGGTAATTAGTGCTACGAACTCACTCACGCCCTCGGATTTTCCATTTAACCAAGCGAAAACATACGTTTCGAAAGAATAGCCCAAAATATCCAAGTATCCAAATCTCACAAATAAGGCTATAAAAAACATCTGATTGTCTCAGGACGCAAACCAATGACTCGACTAACTCGTAAAACACCCTTCGGAGTTACCGAAAGTGATGAAACCCGGAAATGAACCCATATAGTCAAAAGTCAACCTAGAGTCAATCTATTCGACTCAAAGGTTTTTTATTTTTGTTTTTTCATCCAAAACTCATATAAATGGACCTCGAGAACCATTCCACTCATCCCCGCGCATTACAAATCCCACATAGAGACTACATAAAGGGTAAAATAGGCAAATAAGGGTCTTTAGATAAAAATAATCGAGCGGGTCGTTATAGTCTACATGTTATAAACTATATTTTGAAACATATTTTAAAAATGATGGGTGCAGATGCTACTATTATTCATATTTATGTTTTGGGGAGTAGCATAGATTTACCGAGATGGTTAAAATAACTTGAGTATGCCAGTGTAGGTTAAGGATCTCTCCACACACATTAAGATGATACCTTTAGACTATTTATTGGATCCATTCATGTCATTTTTTTATGTCTCATACCCCATCAAGGTATGGGACTGATCTGTTTGTCAGTCTAGGTACCAGACTTCACATACTTACATAGTGATTTCATGTTGTTGGGTATAATAAGGCTCTCTCACTTAAAAAATATTTTACTAATGTTACAGCTTTATCATGCAAATCTTGATCATGTCCAGGTTTCAGTTTCAGATTACAGTTTACAGTATTATAGTATTAGAATTGAAGTTGTCACGCTCCTTCCTTCCAGGGCCTTGTAGTGAGCTGATAGGCATGACAGATGTGCATATGTATATAGTTGGGTATAGAAGGGCCCTGTCCTGACCAATTACTATTAGTATACTCTTTAGAGGCTTGTAGACAATGGTGTTGTATGCGACAGTCGTGTATGGCCTTGTCGGTCTGCCTAGTAGATTCAGAGTGTTCATATCGGCCTTGTCAGTCTTATTATATAAATATGTGTAAGGTTTGGGCCTTTTCGGAGTACAAGTGATTTATGCCCTTATTGAGTTGGGTATATGTCCGCGTGTCAGGATCGGTACGCATTGGCCTTAGAGAATCGGGTGCCGGCCACACCCCCCAACGTTGGGGTGTGTCAATGTGGTATTAGAGCATGTCAGTCCTAGGGGTGTCTACAAGCCAAGTCCAGTAGAGTCTTGCTTATAGGTGTGTTGCACGCACACTTATAAACAATAGGCTATATGGCATTTAAGATGTTTGTTTTCTTGAAAATCTAGATCGTGCGACAGAAGAAAAGTCATGAGTCACTGAATCCCTATCTTTTCATCTTGATCTTTCTTTTTAGTAATGCTGAGATATATGGGATGTTTTGATAGCAGGATATGGGTTAGAAATGCGGGGAAGGTACAAGCCAACAACCCTCTGCCAATATGATTCCGAGAAACCTGAGGACACTAGAAAGAAATGTAAGTTACTCAATAGAAGAAGACCCATACATAGATGAAGATCTATCTATGAAAGAAGATCCATTTGAGGATACATCTATGGAAAATGATCCATCAAAGATTCCAGAGGAATCAGTCTTTCAATTGCCACTGATTCTAATGGTAGTGCCAGATTACTGGAAAGCCCATACCACATAAAAATCATCAGTGCAGCGGTTATTTCCTTTTGGGTTGGGTATGAGTGGTCTTGTGTATGAAACAACACCCCTAGTTATCATCCCTGAGTAGGGTCATGTTCAAATACCTTCACAAGATAGACCCTTCAATAGATAGAGAAGCCCAATATCATGGACATCAGTTAACCAAGGCTCGCCCCTAATAAGCCAAAGCGGGGAAGAAGTAACTAGTAAACAGACCAGAAGGTTTGGAATTGACACAAGCATCCAAGAACTTATAACACGAGATACATCAGACCAAAGTTTCTAGGTGGAATTCATGAGAACACCGGAAGATGTCAGAAGTAGTCAACCCCATTTTCAATAGTTCGGAGAGAGGCACGATAGAGCATGTTTGTCCTATATGGAGCTATGTTCCAGATATGGAGCTTTAGGCCCTAAGGCCAGGGAGTGTCCCGAGAGATTTCATTCATTATTCTATCAGTGTGGACAGGTACATTATGGATAGTTCCCAAGTGATCTGTAAGAATGTTACTTGTGCGGGAGTAAAATCCATAGTGTATGAATTCCCGAGGTTGAGTCGGGGAGGATAGCTAATTTTGATATTACTTACAAGTTATGCATGTAATCAAGTATGTTAATAGTTTTATTAAGAATAGTTGTGGTTGTGTCTGTGAATGCTCAGTTGTTATTAATATAAGTGTGTTATATAATACATATATAGACCATAAATCAACAATAAGAGTTGAAGGGGGGTAAATGAAACTTCTTTTATGTTCAAGGATCTAAGTACGATGATTTATGATTAGTCATTTGTCGAGTACGAACGTATCCACCACTCTTAAATTTTGTAGCATGAGTAATACATGAACGCCGAGGAAAATGAATTCCAAGAATGAGTTACCTAAAGTTTTGTTTAGAAGACAGTGAAAGGAAGAAAAAGAGACTTAGAAATTTTTACGTTGATTAGTAATCTCAAATCTCTTCGTAAGGATTAAACCATCCAGGAATAATTGTTGAATGGAATGAGATTTGTTAATTAAAGGCAAGCGATATACCTTCTCCATAAAAGACAAGCGATAGGGTTCTCGACATTAAGTGGAAATAATTAACAAATGCCTCATAAACTCAAGAAAGAAGTATTATGATAACTTAACAAAGTTAAGGAAATACATTTCACGAGAAGACCGACAGGGAGTCAAAAATGTTAAGAAAATTGATAAAGGAATTGGAATGAGACCTCCAAACAACAAGAGTACCAGTGAAAGATAGGCATGTACGTAAAGGGATGATATCTAAACTTCCAGAACCAAAGATATAGATTGTGACGTTCATGAATGACGATGCCGGAAGTACACTAAGTTGAGTAATCTTTGAATGAATTTCAATCAAGTAATATCTACAATGAATGGCAGATAGGGAAGGATTCTAATATTAATTTATGATACAGAATCCGAATCAGCGATAAGGATGGAATCCAGTCACGATCCGAATTTGAACGTGTCAACACTTAGTCCTGTTGTGAATATCAATAATACATCTAGGGATATGTGAATGAAAGTAAGGAAAAGGGAAGTTCGATGAGTGTATATATTGAGATAGTAAAGAATGATCCAAGACAAGAAACACAGAAAAAAGAGCTATGGGATAAGAATGAGGAAGCAAGAGATGAACGAATTAGTGATGGAAAAAATATTGGCTGCCGAATGAACCAAAGACCTCACAATGAGAATAATATTATGATCACAAAGTTTAAGGACATTAATACCACGGAAATCAAATAAAGGAACAAAGATGACAATGTTGATCGCAGTACGGTAAATACAAAGGGAATCTAGTGGATCGACATCGTGCAAAAGTGAAACCTTCAGTGAAAATGAGGGGGAAAAACTCCTCGCATGAATAATATTGGTAAGTAACATGAGTACGTCAGGGGTTGATTCAAATAATCAATTGTTCAAGAAATACCTAACAAATGAATGACCATAAGAATCTTGGAGTTATGAAAAGTAAATATGTACTCCTACTATGAAGGGAATGTTAATTACGAATGATTGTAAGTCCGGAGCTAGTAAATATAATAGTACCTTATGAAATGAGGACGACAAAGGAAAAAAATAGTGATGGACAGAAAAAATGTCTTGTTTTCGGTATTCAATGAAAAGGGAGAATAAAGAAATTAATTAGGTAATGACGTCGATCAAGAAAGGATACTCGAGCGAATATTGACCACAACTAAGGAAGGATGGACCAATCTTGGAAAATATACCGCATCACCAAGGAAGTATACAAATTTGAGGTATTATGAAAAGTAAGAAGTCTTGATGTAATAAACAGAAAGAGAATGGACCATAGAGTTGCATCCTATTGAAACGAGAGTCAATGAGGGGTTACGATAAGAAACCACCCCAAAGATGTAGCAAGTGGCCAGCCACATTAGAAATTGGATAATACCTCTCGTAATATTATAAGTAAATGAACTTTTCCTTATATTTGAAAATTGAGGCGTAACACGGCAAAGAATTTCACCTCAAGGCCATTAGGAGGTTTTGGGACCCGATGTAAAGGTAATAAGGAAAGCCTTAATAAGACCCAAAGACTAAGAATATCGACTAACAGTACTCAAGAGGACTTACCATTGAGGGTTAAATTATCACATAAGGACTATTGAGTGGTTTGAAGATCATTATGGACAACCACATTATTGTTGGAAACTATCTTCATTCAGAATAATTGCACCGAAGTGACTTTCCAATCTACACTACACCAATGGAGTATGTCTACACAATTGAAGTCAATGGAAAGTGAATCATGGAGACCGTCACAAGCCATTAAACAGTTGCTTATCATGGTAACGAAGCTAACGGAAAAAAAACCATTCCGGAGATGTTCTGAACAGTCAGGATTTCCTCACCTCATCCTAAGATAACAAATGAGGGGCTCAGTCTAAGCTACCAAACACCGTTAGAGAAGGAAGGCATAGAACATAGAGCAAGTCCAGGATAAGGATTGATGACTACATGAATAATATGTTACCAGAGTGGTAAACAAAGAGCTATGCATGGTAAGAGAGTAGAACTCTCCTTAAAACCACAAAGAGGAAATAGAATCTGAAGTAACGATATCAAATTGATGGAAGGAATTACAATAGAACTATGAATAAACTAAGAGAACAAATGTTAAAAGGCAGATGCAACTTGACAAGGAAGGAATATTCTATCTAAGCATGATCAATATCATGATATCAATTTCAGTTGAGAAAGGCAGTAGCCGCAAATAGTATAGTCTCTACCAGCGACACTAATTTAGAATTTGTTTCAAGTAAAAGTAGAAAAGAGATTAACCAACAAAAGGATTTCGTAAGACCAGTAAACTGCTTAAAACTCAGGTATTATATAAGAATATTATCAAAGAAGGAAGAAGAAAAACACAGAATGAAGGGCATAGAATTCAGACAATCTTATTGTTATTATGTTCCCGACCTTGGAAACTATCGTGCCACAACCCTTTAGCATCATAATACGCTTCACACCTATGAACTCTGCTATCTGAACTCCGTCATAAGGTGGGCATCGTACTCCATGAAAGAAGAATATGGTCTGAATGTCAAAATATAATGGCTCAGACAAAGTATAGCTGCTTGGCAGTTATGAAAAAGAGTTGTGCGACTATATGAGAAAATTCAATGAAACACCAACAGTGAAATATTAATGCAGCCCAGTCAAATTACAGGTTGAGACGGTGGTGGAAAGTTTTCGGGTATAAAATGGGTCAAGTCAATTTTTGAGATCATTTTCACTTAAATAAGATGTAACACAACTCCTAAATTCTCACTAATGAACCCCTAACATTCAAGATCATTTCCGAAGCATATTACATTAGAGTAACACTACTAAACATGTGGAAATCATACAAATTATCTTTCTCGTATTGAGCTAGGTGGGGAAGCCCTAGAAATTAGGACAAGCTATGGTTTGGAGACTATTTGGTTGCGTTGAGGTAAGAATTATCATGCTTCATCTATATATGTGATTAATTGTTGATTTGAAAAATGTTATGAAAGAGTATACATGATCAAAATTTCGCAAAGTTGAGCTAAGGTATACTTTTCTATAGAATTCTCCGGAAAAACCAAATAATCAATCTTTACAAATAAAGCCACAAAACACATCTGATTGACTCGAAAAGCGAACCAATGACTTGACTAAGTCATAAATTCCTCTCCGGAACTACTGGAAGTGACAGAATCTAGAAACAAACCCATCTAGCTAAAAGCCAACTTTGAGTCAAACTAATCATCTCTAAGTTTTTAGTTTTGGGTTATTCATCCAAAACTCATATAAATGGACCTCGGCATCAGTGCCATACATCCCCGCGCATTGAAAACCCCACATACATTCTACGGGAAGGGTCAAATAAGCAAATAAATGTATTTAGCTAAACATGACTAGATAGGTTGTTACATTAGATACCAATTAAAAAAACATTCATCCTAGAATAGAGAGAAACGAACAGAGGAAACATACTGACAAACCTGGTGGTAGAAGTGAACAAGCTAGGATATCTGGCAGAAGAAGTGAACAAGCCAGAATATCTGCTCCACATGTTAGACTCGGTCTCTTAAGTCACCTATTCAATAGGGCGATACGTCCACTGAACCTTCACATAAGCTATATTCTTTGACATCAAATTCCTCATCTACCTGTCTAATATATCCACAGGCTCCTCCTTAAACACCAAATTTTGATCAAGCAATACAAAGTCCCATTGAATGATATAAGAGCCATTAGCATGATACTTCTTCAATATAGACACATGGAAAACTAGATGGAGGCCTTACAGACCTGGTGGCAGAGTCAACTCATATGCTACCTCCAATTTCTTTGAAAAATCTTTGTCATACCCCAAACTAGGGGGTGTGGCTGGTACCTAGTGCCTTGCTGACTCTAGCGTACCACTCTAATGACCAGTCTTCTGTATGAGCAACACTTTTGGATGACAATGTCATACTATAATATATAACAAGAACAACAATCAATAAGAGGAATTAACCCAACATATATATAAACAACAGGACCGACAAGGTCACAACATGGTTCAACAAAAGACAACTTAGCTGATAAAGCTATACATCATCACTATGCATACCAAAATAAGTTTGTAAGCCTCTAAGAGTAACTGAACTAACATATGGCGGGGACAGGGCCCCGACCTACCCATACTGTACATAACCCTACAAAATATACTCCATATCTGACCAGGAAGTTTTGGGAAAGACGAAGCTTACTTACTGATGGTTGGACTCACCATCTCCTACTGTAGTAGCCTTGAAGAGTCTATTATATCCTGTGGCATGAACACACAGTGCCCCGTACAAAAGTGATATTTGTATGAAATAATGTACTGAGTACGTAAAACATGAATAACAATATGAATATGTAAGCTGTAAAAAATAGTATAAACACAATATGATGTGATAAGTTGTAAATGAAAGCATAAGAAACCTGGAGGCCACATGTGGGGAATAATGAAACTCTAAAACTCAATACAACCTATCTGGATAAGCCTTTACTGTATAAACTACCCTCGTTTTATAGTGTGAGGTGTATAACATGTCACTACCCTTAGGTATACTCTAAGGTGTATGTATGGATGCAATGCAATATGCACATCAATTTATACATGCATTGCAGAATACACCACGTGATCCATTATATGTGTATGTTGCAGAACGTGCAACCCGATCCATTATATGTATATGTTGCGGAACGTGAAACCTGATCCGATGTATGTATATATTGCAGAACATGCAACCCGATCCAATATATGTATATGATTGTATGCATGATATCATATGCCAATGAAAAATATATCAATACCAATGGGAGTCGAGGGTGTGGACAACAGACTATGATGACACTAGCTCCTTGGCCTCTTTTGAAAGTCATAAATACTTTGACTCTGACTTGACCCAACTCATGGTCAACTCGACAATTTATTCTTTGGTATGTTGAAGACTTATAATAATGTAAACTAGATACCAACAACAATGCTTATAAGAATAATTAATGAATACTTAATATACAATAGAATGAAGCTTTTGACGTTTCTATTTTAAAACGATAAATCTTTGAATTCATGATATTGAAAGAAAGGGATATCCTTATATACCTACATTGCTAAGTTAATGACATCACACGAACTCCGAATTCTTTACGAGTAGTTATCTACATAATATAGAGGTTTTTTATAAAGATGCGATCGACAAACTAAGATCCGATTTATTAGGACAATTTGTCGAATACCTAGGATGCATACTTCTTTAATTATGGTGTTTATGGATTTTACCCATGTCATCTACTCCTCTACAATACCACACCAATAACAACACAACAACCATAACCATAACAACAACAACATAATAACACCAACAACTACAAGATCACCATACACATTTCATAACTTCTAACACCATATTCTTTAATGAAGGTATGATCATCTCCAAGTTAACTTAAGAAACAACCAGGGTTCATAAGAGTCCTTTCATGAAGTTTTAACTTAGATATCACAAGTTTCCTTTATCCATGATCATCAAGATAGCTATGAGAATCTTAAGACTAACAAGAACATCAATAACATACTTTAAATCAGCCAAAGGAACTTGTACTATAGCCTTCTTTCCAACCACCAAGAGGATCCTTACTCAATCTTTCTTCTAAGAGGTTCTCCAAGCTTTTTAATGGTGATCTAAGGATGATTTGCCTTCAATATGGTAAGGAATGGTTCCATAATGACCTAAGAACCCTAATTAAGAGCTTGAGAGAGTTTGTGAAATGTCTAGGTCGAATTGGAGATGAAATAAAGAATCCACCATCTAAGGCTATAAATAGGGTCACCCACTGCCTCCCATATGCGGTTGGTTCTGTGCCGCATACCACTATATACGGATGCAACACCCATCACACATGGTGGCAATATGGTAGGGAAGTTTGGGATTTGACCTATGGCATGATCCGCGAAGCTCATCGACTTTCGTGGGGCGGAATGCTAAGTGCATCGCCTAATTTTCATCGAACATTGCCGAGATGTACTTATTTTAACCCAATTGACTTCCAACCTTCTATATAGCTCCATAATACTCATATAAGTCATACGTGACCCTCATGATGGGTCTCGGGTTGCCAGAGCTCAAATCAACTAACTATACATTCGATCGCACGAAGATTTCCGGGGTGTAACATCCTTCTCCTTAAGAACATTCGTTCTTGAATGTTAAGGAATGAAACTAAGAGTCTTGTAATGCTTGAGTTTTAGAAGAATTTTAGTAGAGTTTCATTTATAAATAGGACTATCCCAAAACCTGCCAAGTAGCCAGAACCAACATAAGTGCCACATAGGGTCATCTAAAGTAATATAATATCATACCGGCCTCACACGACTATCTATCTACTATGGTAATCATAAGGTTAAGCAATAACCCACCTCGACTGTCCAAACTCAGGCATCTGAGCTACGTTTGCCATATTTGTGCTATGATCATCATATGTACAAGTACATAAAACAAGATCACCTCTATGGAGTAGGAACAAGGGAATCATATTGCATGAATATTACGTGAACCTGATGTCCGGACAATGGAAGGATATCTAAATCTCATGATTTTCATAGCGGCCCATAACCTTATATCTATGCCATTGCTTTTCCATAGTCCGAAACTTTTGGACTTAGTGATAATGACTAGTAATCAAGACCTCTTCATAGGACATGTCCTTAGTAATCGACACATCCTCGATAGGTAATATACAATAGGAACTTCCTATATATACTTTAGTAGTATCAGTACATAAAAACTGAACGAGCTTTCTCTAATCCCGGAGATACTCCTCCACTCATAGGTCAATGAAATAACACACGCTTTCAAGAGTTGAATAACACATATATTATCCAATACACGGGATTTCATATCAAAGAAGTCCATCAATCATAATCCTTGTGAAATTAGGATATCATATCAAATAATGTGATGAATAAATACGACAATATCAAATATGGTGACGAGCCCACATAATGGCGACAAGCCCAAATAACAGCAGTCGAAATTAGCATAAGGTTGATCCCCCAAATCACCCATCATAGTTCAACACCGGTACCTACTCAAACATTCATTACAACCATTTGAGTGGGACCCCCAAGCATGTCCAATACCCTTTAACATTTATAACTACTACGTACTTCTATCAGAGTCTCAAAAAACAATATTGTAGCCTACCTCATTGCCGAATAGTAGCGCTAACAAATCAAACCTCGGTGATCACCTTGCCATTCCGATGCGCCTTGTGATAGTCGAAGTCTATCCACAAATATATTATTCATTAATATAAAGCTAATTACAACAAAACAAGACTTTAAATACACATCCCGAGTCCATGTCACTAAGACTCGAACTTTAATACTCAAAAATTTGTATTACATACTAAGTAATCATATGCTTAAATTAATTAAAAAACTATACACATTTTAATCTCGAATTGAACAATAAGCTAAAACCCCAATTTGAAACCCTAGATTTTCCCTTTTTTGAAAACAAACTTCTATAGTCAAATTAAGCTTTAAAACATGATAATCTAACATAACCAATTCTTATTAATGATATTAACACTATTTGATCCATAAATCCTCATTAAAATCAACTATATCACTCTCTTAATCTCTCAATTTGCATAACTCATTTTCCTCAACTAACATAATATGCTAAACCACCATTAAAAGAACCCATAATCATAACTTAAACCATAAGAGAGAAAAAATCTATTACCTCAAGGTTGGAAATGCTCCAAAAGCTTTGAAAATATCCTTATGCGGTGCTGGTTTTGAGGGTTTGTTATTTGGGGAAAAGAAATCTGACCTAAAAATATTTATAGGACACCTGAACAGTGATCTGCCCTAGTAGAATCAACTTTGCTAGAGTGGACCCATTGTGGCAAAAAATACCACACCGGGGCGAGAGTCAATTGACAGCTTACCCCACGCTGCCACGGTCACGACTCTATTGCGGAGAACTTCCCCCAACTCCTAGATTCTGCTTCGGTGAGCTAACCCCTCACCGAGGAGGACCCGCCAGAGCGTATGCTGGTTTCGCCGTGGCTGACACCAGACATCAGCTAATGGAAAATAGCTCAAATACTCTGTTGAACACCTTAAACACTCTTCGAACCCCCCGGATACAAATAAAACATGATCGTCTATTGTAAACAATGCTACGAGCTTGCTCATAACCTTGATTTCATAACCTAGCCAATACATACTTTTCTAAAGAATCATCCGAGATAAATATAAAATCTAAACTTACAAATAAGGCCACAAAATACATCTGATTGCCTCGGGAAGCGAACTAATGGCACAACTTAGTCATAAATGACCATTCGGAACTACCAAAAGTGACGGGACCCAAAAATGAATTCATTTAGTCAAAAGTCAACTTTGAGTCTAGCTAACCAACTCTATGTTCTCAGACTTGGGCTTTTTATCCGAAAATAAATAAATGGACCTCGATATCCATGCCACCCATCCCTGCATATCACAAACCCCATATAAAGATCACGAGAAGAGTAAAATAGTCAAATAAGAGTCTTTAGCTAAAACAACCGGATGGGTTGTTACATCATATATCAATTAAACAAACATTCATCCTCGAACGGAAGAAATAAAGAACAAAAATTGATGAGTAACCAAGGAATCCCCTTAACAACCTCATGAGAGTCCTAATAGGGCAGAAATGAGACAATAGCACCGCCTGTTCATTCAACCAGTAGAAGCTACTATAACTTACCTCAACACCCCATATTTGTATTCCTTCAATTGAAATTTCTTTGACAGACGATTCTAAAATGTACGAACTGACTCCACTTTAATTCTCTGATTTGATCATAGCCATACTTCTATCCATGCATGATTTAATCCAATTATCACAATAGTTACCAACATTCCTTAGTTCCAGCCTCAACCGTCATCCATCCTGTATTGATAATATATTTTGATAATATTAGTCTTCCTTCTCAACTATCGATTATGTCCTTCGCACCAAGATTCCTTATAACACATAAACATATCACAAGTTAAATTTCCCTTAAATTTCTAAACCACCATACTATAAATATGCCTACTGATTACATTGTCGTGCCAAATCCATAGAAAAATAATTGATCCCTCTAAAGACTTCCTATAACCAATTCTATTTCCTCAATGTATACCAAGTAACCATGCGAACCATTAGAACTGTCTGGATCGATGTCATCTGAAAATTATCATCAATCTTACTTGCAATTTCGATGGGAGCCGATAACATCGTCATACTTCCATTTCCAAAACGAAATGCCTTGAATCCTTATCGGTGGTTTTACTAGAATACCATAAGTCCTCCAATCAATGTAACATAGGCCATCGGCCCTAAATGAACAAAATCTGTCTCGGAATAAAATTCTCAATTTCCAAATCATTGTTAGCCACCCGAACGGATTCCAAATGAACTAGTAAGCTTTCCATAAACATGTTAGGATCTCTTCCATCTCCTTTCCTCGGGAACAATCAAGCACGTGTTGTCACCCACAACTTCAAAAATTGGAATCTATCCAAGTCATCAATTTAGCACCGACCAACCATGCCATTGATTTTAATCTCCAAGTTCTTCAACTTCTACAGATATGCAAGTCTAATACAACCACATCCCGAATTAGCTCAACACACAATTGTTGATTCCTTACATTCCCATTTTTTCTTTCAATCAAAACTTTTACTCTCAACTGACCCTTACTCGATCTTGTCCCGGAGTGTACTAAAATATCGAAGGCCTCACATAATAACTGAATTGATCTTGGAGATAGTAGAACATTGTACACCAAATCACGGAGAGTTTCCCCCACTCACTCCAACACTAAAATTGGGAGTTCTTCCCAAACTATGGCATCTCACGTGTACCATTTCTTATAAGATTCCTCGACTAGAATAGGTATCGACCCACTCTGGTTACTCTGACCAAAATCCTTTAGTACCCATGTGTTAACTTAAACAATCACTGAACTAGTCCTTAATCTGACAATTAATCCTTAATAACCTAACATATACCCTTTCTAAAACTCTCATATAATTTTGTCGAAATATCCTTGCCAAAAATCCTTGATCGATTTAGTCTCTTTCTGTACCAGTCTGTGCGTTCACTGACCTGGAGCCTTTCACAACTGAAAATATATCAAACTGTTGTCAACTCGTTACTATAAATATTTCCATTAACCAAAAACTTATTCGAGAGTCTATACGATGTTTGCCTACGAAAACCTAATTTTTACCTTATCTTGCCGAAACATAACATATCCAACTAACAGTGCAATTTCCCTATCCTTCGGTCACCTACAAAGTCATTATACTAGTAACTATTGAAATTCTCATGTATTAATCCTTAAATATTATGCCCACCAATCTTATCCAAGAACTAAATGTAACACACGGTAATCCCTCCATAGCACCTTACACTCATCCAGCGCAATAATTATTCCTATTAGTCGATAACTGGCTCCCATTAGCCTACAACAAGTCCAACATACTAACATATATATAACTTTTTGACTCACTTGATACTCAAAAACTATGAATAACTCACAACTCAACCATCTGTTGGTCTCAACAACTCCCCTATCATCACTAAACTAGAAATACCAAGTGAATCGACAAACACCTTCTTAGGTAAAGAAATGTGATAGTATATTCCATTAATCTTCACTCATCATATGTAATATTCCCACCTGATCTCGAACAGATAATAATTCCCTGAAATAACTCACCACTACTAATTCTACTCCGCTATCTCGATTCTGCCAAATCAAAGCCAACTTAACCTTTTATGACTAGTATGACATCCACCCTCAGACATCTTGCAAAATAACTTGTCAAGCGCATCAGATACAAATTTTTCCCTTTATATAGCTAAGATTGATCCATCTAGTTTCTTTTCCTTACATCTCTGAATTATCATTCCTACTCTTTAAGGATATCACCGAACTAAGAAGTCACAATCATAACCCTAATCAACCGAACCTTTAAATCATAGCTGATCACTGAACTCGGTCACGCATCTCAATCATGGTAACACATGTCATACCCTATTGTGCGACATCTTATGAATCATGATAAATCACCATTAAAAGAACCCATAATTATAACTTAAGCCATAAGAGAGAAATAATATATTACCTCAAGGTTGGAAATGCTCCTACAGCTCTATAAATACCCTTATGCAGTGTTGGTTTCGAGGGTTTTTTATTTGGGGAAATGAAATCAGACCTAAAAATATTTATAGGATACCTGAATAGTGATCATCCCCAATGGAATCAAATCTATTAGAGTGGACCTACTGCGATGAAAAATACCTCACTAGGGCGAGAGTCACTTGACAACTCACCCCTCACTATAGAGGATAGTTTCACGAGTATGAAAACTTTACTGCTGATGTTCTTACTGAAGGCATGAAGATGAGTGATATTTTCAAGCCAATGCTCTGCTTGAAAAATTCCCACCATCATGGAGTGATTATAGGAACCAACGGAAACATAAGAAGAAAAAGAAGTTAACTCTTCAGGAACTGATCAGTCACATGTGGACTGATGAGGCAAATCTTCTCAATGACAATATGAAATCTCATTTCCTTAATTCTTCTAAAGATAATCTTTTGTGGAAACTTCTGGTACTGTGGTGAAAGATATGTTTAAAGGCAAATAGAAGAAAGTCCTGAAAAGAGAAATGGAAAGAAGAAAACCAACATCAACAAGCCGGAAATCCAAAAATGAAGTTGAAGGGACCTTGTTTCATTTGTGGAAAACTCGGTCATAGGGCTGCCCAATGGTATCAAAGATAGGGGCAAAACTCAAAGCAAGGAGGACAAGGTGCTTTCCAATCTAATCTTGCTACAGGTAATGAAGTGATTTTTGCGGAAGTCATAAAGGCAAATTTGGTGGCTAACAAAACAAATTGGTTGTTGGACATAGGCACTTCAAGGCATCTTTGCGCTAATAAGGAGTTGTTCCATACCGTTGAGTAATCGACTGATGGCGAGTATGTCTACATGGGTAACTCCACTACTGCTGGAGTTATGGGTAAAGGAAAACTCCTTCTTAAATTAACTTCTAAATAAACTTTAGACGTGAACAATGTTCGGTCTGTACCCTCCCTTCGTAGAAACATAGTTTCTAGAGCACTTCTCAACAAAGTAGGCCTTAAACATGTTTTAGAAATTGATAAAATTATTATTTCTCATGGAGGAGACATTGTTGGAAAGGCATTTCTTAGTGGAGGTTTATTTGTATTTAACATTGTTCAAGAGACTATCAACAATAACATTTCCAGTACTGTGGATATTGTTAAGTATGTTGATTTATGACATGGTAGAACAAGTCATGTTAATATTGTTTCTATTAAAAGACTTAGATAAATGGAATTAATCCTTGTGATAAAAATTGATGAATTTCTAAGTGTCCTGTGTATGTAGTAACAATGCATGCTAAGAAGACATTTAAACTTGTTACTAGTAGAAAAACATAATTTCTTGAACTGGTACATTAAGACTAAGCTGATTTCAAGAACATTGTTAGTAAAGGTGGAAAGAAGTATTACATTACTTTTGTTTATGACTTTTCTAGATGCACTAAGGTATATCTTCTTAAGTCTAAATATGAGGCTGAAATCATGTTTTTGAAATTCAAAGAAGAAGTATAAAATTAATTTGTCACACCCCAAAACCCACCCTGGACGAAACAGGCATCCGATGCTATGAACAACACTTGAAGCACCTTATAAAATCAATAAACATCTATTCTCTTGCAGTAGTCTTTTAATATTTATTTTAAATAATCATTTATGACTAACTGAAAGCATACTCACACTTTATATAAAATACAGAAGTTGAATATGAATAATCAATTATAAAATTTGGCCAATGCCTCAATAAATTGTACGAGACTTTAACAACTACACACAATCAAACAACTATCTATGGAGATTCTAAGATAAACAATTGAGTGTCTAACTTCGGGAAACAGTCCAAAAATTGAAATAAATAAATAAAGATAGAGTGGTGTCCCACGAACAAGGGTGTGGGTTCACCAATAAATCCAAAAATAAGTTCTCCTACTCCGTACGCATATCACGAACCTGCTCTTCTATGTTACCTAACACACCATAAAAATAACAATGGTATGCTTGAGTATTAGATACTCAGTGAGTGTCTCCGGGACAATAGTTAATAGCAAAATATATAAATAATAAGTGTAGTTGGAAACAATATTGAGAAATAGTTTAAAACAAATGATAACATCTCATACTATCCAGTATATGTTAATGATGAAAAAATAATCACTTTGAATTCCTAAGTCGTTCTTGTTACCTTAAGTTAAAAATAAATAGTTTGAAATCCCAAAGATAGAGTAAGTCAGTAACCACAGTAAATCACCAGTAAAATCCAATAACGTAGAAATACTTTAATTTCAACTTATTATATTGTTCATCAAGTCAAATCTTTTTAATCATGAGCTCAAGATTATAAACAAGCCACTCGTAGGCAACCAACAGATCAACACATGCCAACTTAAGGATGAACAATCATTCGATGCACCACACCTATTATCACACGGAGGCTAATCGTCCTCTAGAACACTTGAGTTATTTTTCGCATGAAGGATAATCGTCCTCTAGACTAGCACATCAATAGATGCATTGGGATATACGTCTCAGATGACAATCGTCCTTTGGACTAACATAACAATGCTCAAAAGCGATACGTTAGGATCCATAACAGTTAATCGTCCTGTAGAGTAGCACAACTTGGCCATACAAACCCAAACAAAGACAAATATAAGTCATGGCATATTAGCTGAATCACAAATCAAGACATGGAAGTTGGATCTCAAATCATGGCTTAGATTATGCTCAATATCTCGTTAATAGGGGTACGTCAGGTCATTAATAGGTTTAGAAATCATGTTCAAGTCATTAAATAAGTTTCATCTTCAACAAAACACGTTCATATGAAAAAACATATGAAATATCCAAGCTTCCGAAATCAAGTTTAAAACATCCCTTATAGGGGTAAATCATGGTGAAAGTCCCAAGATTTATATATAAGTTTAAAAAATCCTTTGATAGTAAAAATACAAATACATATATATAGTATGATACACTTAAGGTTCCATGAGGGCTTGTCCCTCACGGACATGAAATATTGCCCAAAGAAACCATTTTTAAAGGTTGAAAAGTATGTTAGAAAAGGGACATACCTCAATTCCCTCTATAATGCTACCACACGAATTATCTGATGTTCAACAATTACTCTACAATTGATTTAGATGATAAATTTAGAACTTAACAATTTTCTCTTGAATTCCCACCCTTTTGGAAATCTAGAGTTTTTAAGTCAAATTTGTGTTCTTGTTTCATAGGATTCACCCATGGATTCTAACCTATCTTAAATTATATATAAACCCAAAACAATCCCCATAACTATACAAGAATTGCAAAAACTTACCTCATAATGAATTTCCAATGATTCTTTGTTCAACCGTTCTTTAATCGAATTCTCACAATTTACGGATTAGATGAGGATTCTAATGTTAATTTTTGTTAGATTGAGTTAATAATCATAGGGTTTGAGTAAGAACTTACCTTAGAGGTTTATAGAAGGCTCTAGGATGTTTTCTCTCCAAAAAGACGGTTTAGAATGAAGTGGGATAGGTTTTATGAACCTGGAGATATATAAATTCAGCAAAAATCTAGTCATGCTGGAAAATATACCTGGCGCCCCACGTCCACGCCATTTTTTACTGCGTTTATAGCATGAATTAAAATGGATACAACTCCTAGTATAGAGTTCTGATTGAGCTAGACCATATAATGTTAGAAAGGTATTCAAAAGGGCTATAACTTTCATGTTTTATGTTTTCTCTAATTCCTAATGGATATTCATGTAAATAGGCTGGAAGTTATACCTACCATAAACTTAAGTGATTCTATCAAATCTTATGCATGTCATTGTTCGTCTTGATCTTAAATCAACTATTTCAATCCAAAATCATCTCTAAAGGACTTCATATATATATATAATGTCACATTAATACTCACTTAACACATTCACCTAATCTGGATTTCTGAAGTGTTACATTATCCCCCTCAGAATCATTTGTCCTCGAAAGAGAGTTATGGCCTAATATTTTCACTAAACCTGTAATTTTCAAAAAACATTTTTTCTAGACTTCCTTTGTTTGACAAGTTATTCCAAATTAAAGCTTAAATAACAAGACATCAATAACCGTATGGTCCTTACAAAGACTACCACAACTATAAGAAATAAGCCTAATCACTAAATAAGAGATTAAATTTTCAACTCACCTTGCAAAAGTTCATTACCCAAAATTCTAACACATACATGCTTCGACCAGAAGGCGCATATTATATCAATCCAAACACTACACTCCAGAAAGGAGGCTAATGGAATCAACACATAATTTAGTCCTAACTTACTTTACTTTCAGCGCTCATTAAATCTTGAAGGAACAAGCATGCCTATATTTTTTAATTAAATTACGCCCAAGTGGGATTTTTATTTAAAAAAGCATACAAACAAGGTCCAATCCTAAATTGGGTAAAACCCCAAACCGTGTCTAACCCCAAATCGGGTAAAAAAAATGAAGAGAGTCAAGACATCGACATCATTTTGGAAACCCTATCTGCCATGTCCGCTTCTTTAGCTCCTTTGTTACTGCACCATTTTTTAGCTGATTCTATCTTCTGTATATGTATAATTCGACCTATACCCCACCCCTCATTACCAACTTAAGTAATTGTCATAAGATAACACTCAGATGTACTGGATGGTATGTCATTGTCTGCTCCACCGTATCTTTGAATCCTCCAAAGATAACCTTTTTCGTCTAATGATGACACTTTCAAAATCTCTTGATGTCTGCATGTGTTGGATCTATTGACGAGGAGCGTGGAACTCTTTTGGAGTTCGTTATTGTATACTGTCCTTCCTTTGATGCTTCTGTCGCTACTATCTTCAAGTATTTGTTGTATATCCTTTTTATGTTCTCTTTTTTCTTGTCGATTTGTGTATCTGGTTGTTTCATTTCATGATTTTACCTGTATGTTATAGAAATACATGTTTCCTTATTTTCTTCCATCCATGTTCCTGCTATTACCTTGCCTTCTCCATGTTTTGAGTTGCTTGTTTTGTGTTATCATTCTCTGTTGTGCTGCAATCTCCGTGTAAAGAGCATTTTGTATCTTCCATTGATTATGATCCTTTGCTTGTGTTGAATTTTTATGAACCAATACCTGAAAAAAATACACATCGTTAGTATAAAAAACCACTATGATCTCCTTCCAAAGGATTTGACCATGATGGTACTCCTACTTCCACCCTATTTCATATCCTTGCCCTCATACTGACATGTATTCACCCTTTCTTTCTCCATTCTTTCATGTTGTTTCTCCATTATCCCACACTTCTAATCCTCAAATAAGGGACTTATGACTTGTCCTTGTTAAGGATCCTTCTACATATACTCTCCAATTCATGAAATGATTGACACTGAACTGTATTTTCATCCAAAGCCTGATTAGCTAGAGAGTCAGCCAACTTGTTACCTTCCCTCAGGATAAGATTGAAAGTAGTATTCATGTCACTTATCATATCCTGAATCTCTTCAACCCAAGTTGATATGCCTTATGGTGGCTTCCACCCTTCTTCTAATATCTTGTATACCATTTTTGCATATGTCTGAATAATAACATTATCTACTCCTTGGTTTTTACAGTACTTCAATGCCTCCACAATTACAATTACTTCTACATTTGTGCTTGTAGTGATACCTATTTCTTCATCTTGTTCATATATTAGATCACCTTTTACATCCCATAAACAAAAACCACATGAGCTCCTCCTTGGATTTCCTATTGAGAACCCATCGGTATTGCATTTTTTATCCAGTTCCTTGTTGGAAACTCCAGATGACCTTTGTGACTTTAAGTCTCATTGTCTCTCCTTCTAAGACCTTGATCAACTCTTCCCACCTATTAGGTATCACTTTGATAGAAGGACTCCTAACCTATATCATTCTCTGAATAGTTACACCTGGTATATAACCCTTTCCACATATCCGTTTTCCCCATGTTTAATGTTATTCTTTCTATTCCACAATTTCTAGATAATTATAGCAGGAATAGCTTCAAAAATCTGTTAGTCTACCTGTAATAGGTGCTCTCCACCATTTAATTATCATTTCTTGTAGTTGTAGTCCTTCTATAGATATTCCTACCTTAGAACAAAAGTATTACCAAGTTCTGTGAGCTACATGGGAAGTGAAGAACATATGTTGTGTTGTTTCCTCACTAGGATTAGTACAACTCCAACATCTAGACACTATGTTATAACACATCTTCTTTAGCACATCATCCATTGGTATTTTGAACTTCAAACATCTCCACTTGAAAAAGGAGATTTTGAAAGGCAGACCTTTCATCCACATATTTTTAGAAGTGTTTGTTTCCTGACATGTCAATCTGACAAACTCCAAGCAGACTTGATTGTAAAATCTCCTTCATTATCTAAAAGCAACCATGGTTTATCCATTCCTCTGTCTTCCATTCGAGGTGTAATAGTGCTTATGATATGTTGAACCATTTCTTTTGGTATACTACTATCAATTTTGAAGATCCTAATTTCCATTCTGTAGAACCTGATTCACAATATGATATTCTCTCATCATACACCTCCCTAGACACATTTTCATAATTTTCCAATACCTCCATAACCATATGTAGAGATAGAACATCATAAGAAGAAAATATTATCATATCATCAGCATATGCTAAATGATTCACCCTGGGACTCCATTTGGTCATACCAAGTCCCCTGAATTGGGGACAATGGTAAAGGGCATTTAAATTTCATTTAAGTACCTTAGAAGTCAAAATAAATAAAGTTGGGGTTAAGGCATCTCCCTGTTTGACCCCCATGAAAGATTGGAAAATCCCATTTTGCTGTTCATTAATCAATATTGAGTACCCGTTATTTCTCACAATTCTATACACCATATCAATCAACTTCTCATTGAAACCCAACTTCCTTAGTACCTTAGTTAAAAGTAACCAAGATACTCAGTAATATGCTTTATCCATATTCAGTTTCATCACCACATTAGCATATGTGGTCCTTAATCTGATATCTGACACTATTTCTTATGTATGTAGTATGTTTTCCACAATACTTCTTCCTTTCACATATCTAACTTGATTTAATGACACAATATCTGATAATTTATTCACCAACCTCACATGAATCAGCCTAGAGAATATTTTGCTCATAAAATTACTCAAACTAATTGGTCTCATGTCAGAAAAGGTTGTTATGACATTCTTTTTTGGCAAAAGTACCAAATTGGTATCAGTAATAAATCTAGGTAATTCTGCTCCATAAAAGAATGTCCTTACCATATTGATAATTTCCTCTTTGATAATGTCCTAGTAGGTCTGATAAAATAAACCAGTGTAACTATCAGGACCACTTACATTATCTCCATTTACACTAATAACACTTTTAATCTCCTCTTCATCTGGCATCTCCACTTTTTCTTCCCGTATAGCATCATCAATTAATCTGGGAACATGATCCACCATTTCAAATTTTGTTGGATCCCCTCCTTTCGTGAATTGATCCTTATAGAACCTGAGGGCTTCTCCCATAATTTCCTCTTTTTCATCCAGCCAGTTGACCTCATGATCTTGTGTAATTTTCAACTGTAATCTCTTTCTTCTCCCAAGTACATAAGCATGAAAGAATCTAGTATTTCTGTCACCATCCTGAAACCATTGCATCCTAGCTTTTTGTTTCAAATATTCCTCTTCTAAATGTAGAAATCTATTCAAATCTTCCTATACTCTATGCCAATTTTCTCAATTAGAAGGAGTTGGTCGTGCTTCAAACTGAGCTTCATGTAATTTAATTACATCTTCTAAGTTTTTTATCTCCTTGACAATATCTCCAAGGTTCTCTTTACTCCGTTGAGCTAATCCATCTTTCACTTTTTTCAATTTGCCATGAAAAATAGTGAAAGGATTTTCCATAAAGTCCACTGTCCATAGAGATCTTACCTTATCTAGAAAAGACTCCTGCTTAACCCAAAAATTCAAAAAATTTAAAGATTTTTTAATTGGTTCAGCATTTCCTACGTAAGTTATCAACATAGGAGCATGATCAGACCCAATTCTGATTAGATGTGTGATCTCTATACCATGAAATTTATTCTGAAGAGTATGATTTTCCAAGAATCTATCCAATCTTTTGAAAATTCAATCCTCTCCACTTTGGACACTCCACCAATTATAGGTACTACCTCTAAATCCCAGATCAACTACTCCATAATTCTGAATACAAGCTCTGAAATCCTGAATTTCATTAATAGTCACTAGTACTCCTAAATATTTTTATGATCCTATAACTATAGTATTGAAATCTCCTCCTATTAACCAATGGTGCGACATTGTGTTACTCATATCTTCAAAGGATTCCCACAATTATAGCCTCACTCTCTGTGAATATTTACAATAAATTAGTGTGAAAACCATTTGTTCCTGTGTTCCCCTTAGTTTAAGCTCTATGCTTAGTTGTTGAATTTGATCTACCACCACTTTAAATTCAAACATATCATCCGCAAATATTCATATATTCCCTGAACGATTAACCATGGTGAATTGTAGCCCTAATCTCCTCCTGTATGTTTTAATTTTATCAACCTCTTGAAAAGGTTCCAACAATCCTATAAAACTAAAATGGTATTTATTTTGCATTTGTATCAGCCTAGGGAAGGCCTCCATTGTATTGACTGACCTAATATTCCAAATGATAGCATTTATTATAGAATATTGGCTTTATTCACAGTTTTTCTAGTTTGTACTCTTGTCCCCGGCGGTAAGCTATGATCTTTAGGGGCTTTCTTCTTTACTCTTCCCAAGACTTTTTCTAAAATTATAGGATATATATCACCTGCTTTCCTGCATACTCTTATCAAGTGAATGAGTATCTAGGTCCTTCTCTGTTGATTTTCCTGCCTTCTTTTCTTTAGTTCTTATCCCTGTTGGTACTTTAGTCCCTTCCTTGTCAGAACTGGATCCTTTTTCAATTGTGTGTTGCTTCTCTACAATGTTGGTTGTTGTCTCCTTAGAAATATACTTCTCATCATCTTCTATATCCTCTTAATTAAATTCATATTGGCTCTACATATCTTTATCTGATTCTTGTAACATCCCTTCCTCTTTCATCTTCTTTTGTTGACTTTCTCCGGTGTTTGATTTAACATTGTCCCCTACTTTCTCATCTCTTTGATATGTTATGTATCTACTGATACTTTAGTAGGGTTGCTTTCTTGTTCCTCATTATATTTGACTGGGCTGAGGCCTTTCTTATGTTTTGGACTTGCTGCTCTACCTTTGATTCCATTACCCTTTGCCTCACTGCTATGTCCTTTGTTTTGCTGGTCTTGAACCCCTGATGTGCTCTTTAATTTCTCCACATTAGTTATAATTGTATTTTTTAACCTACTTGTCTCCTCATTATTATTGCTACTGCTCTCCTCATTGTTATTCATATCTTGCCTATTCTCTTCACTGTTAGGTTGATTGTCGCCACTTTGTGTGTTTGCAGAGTTATTAGTATCCCCTCTTTGATCAACTTAATGCTCTTCCTTACTAAGCACATAGAATGCATTGTGAGTATCCACCTTAGTACCTGTATTTTGATCACTACATTCTCCCACTTCCCCTAATATTATACCACTCTTGTCTCTGATGTATTTATTCCTTCTCCATAACATCCACTCATGTTTACCCTTATTATTTCCCCTATTTTTCCATTGGTTACCTGGTGATGTATATAATGAGTGGATTGTATGGTTAGGTTGGTCGGAGTTGGATTTGAACAAGGTGGATACGAAAATTGGAGTCAAATAAAGGTTGGCAGGTTTCCAGACAGTGTGTGTTTGGTGGGGGTGTGCAAGTGAATTTAGAGGGTGTTGTACTAAGGCATTTGGAAGGGATGAACTAGACACATTGTAAGTTATGTTGGTTGTTGTTATTTGGTGTTTGGGTGGTGGTAAGGTGGTGGAAACTGGTCAGGACAGTAAGGTTGGCAGAATAGGGGTGTGATCGGGACGGTCGGGAATTGGTTGGGTGTTTCAGGTGTTTGTGGGAGGAGTCGATTGACGACCTTTTGGGGGTGAGTTAGGGAAGTGTTGGAGTGTATTTGGATGCAAGGAATCAGGCAGTTTGGACAAGGATGTGGCACTAAATTGATAAACAAATTCATGTTCGGGTAAGGTAATATAGGCCGAGAAGACCTTCAATGTGTTTGTAACAAGTAACCGGATAGAACCTTGCCTTGGATATAGATAGATCACAAAAGTTCTAACTAGACTTATACCGAGGGTTTGGACCAACAAAAGACCAAAACGTGGCCCACAAAAAGATCGGGGTTTGGACTACAAAAGGAACAAAGGTTGGACCACAAATGGTCCGACTAAGATAACAACACAAAAGTTGAAAACTTAGCAAGTTTGATTAAACTCAAATATATTTCATAAAACTTCAATGTCCCCTTACATCAATTACATCTCCTATTTATACTAGTTCTAGACCTTCTACAAGAGTAAACAAGAAAGACGCAAACATGTATCTTGGCCGAATGGGGCATGTTCTCTAGGCCACCCTTTTGTGTTATCCATGTATCTCGGCCGAATGGGGGAGATGCTCGACCAACCTTTCATGTTCTCTAGGCCAACCTTTTGTGTTATCCACATAGATAAGTGCATGAACTATCTAGTTCATGAATTACCTACTTCGGAGACGTTGGAAGCTTCTCTTTCTAGATGGTTCTTGACTTAGTCATCCTATTTTATTACAAGGCCTAGTAATTAAGCTAAAAGGGAAACTAGTAATTATTCTAGAAATTAAAAGCAAGATAAAAGATGGTCTCGGCTAAGACCTGCATAAAAGACGGAAATTAATGGCACTTCTTGGATCTTCAAGTCTTTTCTTCAACTCCACTCCACACTCCATTCCACATTAAGCATATCACTATAGGACGATTGTCAATCTTTGGCACTCCTAACAAATCACCTCGTGGATCATGTTGGACACTTAAGCTCACGACCTTCTTTACATCATACTTCCCTTCTTTAATCGAATTTGCCCTCAAATTCTCGTCATCTATGTATGGCCAAACCAAATGATCTGAATATAAGACAAATGTTTTTGACTTCAAATAATGTCCCCATTGGACCAAGGATCTCACAATACAAAATTCTTTGTCATAAGTAGAATGATTGAGACGTGCACCACCCAATTCCCCCCCTTGAGAAAGCAATGGATCTTTTGTCTTGTATCAAGACAGCACCAATACCAATTCCACTAGCATCACACTCAATTTCAAATAGCTTCTCAAGGCCTAGAGTTAGGGCTTCATATATCCTTCCCTTCAAGGTTTCCAAAGTTCTTTGTGCTCCTTGGGATCATTTTAACTCACCATTTCTCATTAGTTCAGTGATAGGGGCAGCAAGGGTACAACAATCTCAAATGAAATGACGAGCCAAACCATGGAAACTTCTTACCTCACTTACATTCGTAGGCTCGGGCCAACTCCGGATAGTTGCCATATTGGATGGATCCACATGAATGCCCTCAGATGATACTATGTATACCATGAATTGTCATAGCACCTCGTGTATGAGCCACATGAAAGAGATGGGAGCATTCCATAATACAAATGGTATCACAAGCCATTCGTACAAGCCATACTTGGTTTTGGAAGCCATCTTCAATTCATTTTCCTCTCGTATCCTCATTGGATGGTAGCCACTCCTCAAATCTATCTTGGAGAACAACTTCGCCCCACTCAATTCATCCCAAAGATCATCCAATCTTGGCATAGGAAACCTGTACTTCATGGTGATGTTTTTGACCGCTCGGTTATCAATACTCATGAGCCAAGTTCCATCTTTCATTGGTACCAACAAGGTGGGTACCGCACATGGACTAAGGTTCTCTCGGACAAGGCCTTTGTATAGTAATTCATGCATTTGTTCTTGCAACTCCTTAGCCTCTTCCGGATGGTATCTATAGGCTTTAATTGGTGGTAATTCGGGCGCATGATCATCCGGAATCACATCTTCAGATTTCTTCAAGAGTTCATTCGAGTCGGCATCTTCAACTATATCTCCCACAAGACTTTTCTTCTCCTCGCGCACCAATGCACCTATAGAACTCCCATTTTCAATTCTTCTTCTATCTCTGATGCATTAAGCAAGAGGGCCTCAGAATTTTCCTTGCGTTTCTTGGCGTTTTGGATCTTCATTTTCTTCAGCTCACTTAGTGACAGTGGTATCAATCAGATCTTCTTATCATCCTTTTGAAAAGAATAGATATTCTTTTTTCCATCATGTTGCACTTTCCTATAAAATTTCCATGGCCGACCCAATAACATATGACAAGCATCCATAGGTAGGATGTTACACCATATCTCATCTTCATATTTACCAACCCGAAAACTAACAAGAGCTTGTTTGATTACCTTTAGCCATTTGTCTTTGTTCAACCATTGGAGAGCATATGGTTTAGGATGGCTGTGGGTAGGCAACTTCAATTTGTCCACCATTTCCATGAAGGCCGCATTGGTACAGATTCCTCCATCAATGATCACATTACATACCTTTTCATTTACCTTCCATCGAGTTTAAAATAGTTTCTCTCTTTGTGTCTCCTCCTGTTTTTCATGTTGAACACTCAACACACGTCGGAGTACTAAACTTTCACCCTCATCCGTAAGATCAACATCTTCCTCTAGGACCTCCTAGACTTTGGGTTAGGAGAGTTAGGACATTCATTTGCAAAGTGTCCTAATCCTTCAAATTTAAAACACCTTTTTCTACTTCTATCTATCCCCTTTGTAGCGTCTACTTTCCTTCCTTTATCTTTCTCTACACTTTCTTGGCTATACAATGGGTTAGTAAAAGCGGTACTACCCTTTTCTTTAACATTAGTGAGCTTTACATAGGATTTTGGGGTATCTTTCTTTTGTTATTTTTCAAATTTGAGTGCTAAGTGACATACGTCTTCAAATGTGTTGTATGTTGCAACTTCGACCTTCTCTTGAATCTCCACGTTCAAGCCTCCAATGAATCGGGCAGTCCTTTGACACTGCTTTTCTTCTAAGTCACAAAGCATGGTGATTTTCTCAAACTCTCGAACGTATTCCTCAACTTTATGAACTCCTTGATGAAGTTTGGTGAGCTTGAGCTATAGGTCTTGTTCATACTCCTTTGGCAAGAACTTTTTCTTCAAATGTTTCTTTAGTTTGTCCCAAGATTCAATCTTGGTTTTCAAATTGAAAGATATTGACCCTTAAGTACATGCTCCTTCCATTTACCCAAAATTCTCTTATTCTTTACCTTTGTGTTAGTGGTGGATTGTTGGAGCTATACACCCATTTTTATTACTCTCTTATTCCAAATAATGCAAAGCCAAATAATCTTTGTGGGTCTCCTTTCATTCTCTCATTCTTGTCTCTTGTGAAATATACTTTGTACCACATTGGTGGTGAAAAGTCATTTCTTCCTTATATTGAAATATGCATTATTGGGCTTGTAAACAGTTGGGAAAATAGAGTGGCCTCGCACACATGGAAAATGAGCTGGCAAGGTAAATAGGGTCAAATCCCCCCTCCCCCGTGCAAGGTACACATGAGGCCTTCTTCAATTATGTTTTTGCAAAATATTATTTTTGCTAATTTTAGCTTACCCAAAATTTTCCAAATTCATTCCTATCGGATTAATGTCCAAGTTCATTCCCAAGAATTGAAATCCATACGTAGCGGTCATACCTCCAGAATTAATTGTTATGAATCCGGGCGTAGCTCTCATACCTCTGAAATTAACTGTTATGAATCCAGACAAGTTCATTTCTCTAGAATTAATTGTTATAACATTATTTTTATCCTCTGTCCATAATTAAACTGACAACATTTTATTTTTTCCAGTGAAATGACTTAATGGCGATCTTTATTTTTTGAACGTTATGAGACATTATAGATCTCATCCTTTATTCTTTGAACATTATGAGACGTTTCAGATTTTAACCTTTACTACCGAGACCTTTCCACCTACCTATGTATAGAGGTCGAGACTTCACTTGTTGATATATCGAAAAATATATCTTCTTCTTCTTCAAAGTTCTCTTTCCTTCTTCTGTTATTGGGCAAATTTACTTTGTGTAAACTTTACACTTCTAGCCAGTAGTGCAAGTATCTGAATGTGTTGTGTAACGTTGAAGAGTGATCGGGCTAAATGATTTGCACATGAGTCGGTCTAAAATTGCTTTTAAGGCAGTGGCTTGCCACGACACATCGGTGATTTGATAAGTTGTTCTTTACTGTTTTATTTATTTTTTATCAATATTGTTCATTATTTTACTGAACACAAAGTTCACATAGTTTGAATGATGCAAACCAAAAAATATTACATAAATTGAGAAGGAGGGTAATATTCTAATAATAGAACACGATTCTAGAAGTTCATAACTTGATATTAATCCAAAATTTCACTACTTCATTTTGCTTGATATAATTCTAGAAAACATAGAAAATTATTGGAATGTGAAATTTAATTTCTTGAATACACTTGCTGTTGAAGATATTTTATTTCTTTACCTTAAATTATTCAATATTCTTAAAGACAATTAACCACAATAATTTAGAACCTACTAATAATAGAAAATGGGCCTCACTGATTGAGGGGCCTAATGCTTTCGCTTTAGTCTCTTGGACCTATGGTCGGCCCTCCTACTGTTGTTGTGTACTTGTGGTATAGTTTATTGACTAATTAATTACGTCTATTGATGTAAAATATCCTCAATGTTACTTTTTTTACTTAATATAAGAATTAATTGTTGACTAATTAACTAAATGAGACATTATAAAAGTCATGTGACAGTGTATGATCGATCCAGGAGAGACCATGACACCACTTGGGTACAAGAATTTTCTGAAGAGGTCTTAAGAAAGGTCGCAAACTGGTGTTGATGAGACTTTAACACAATACTTGATACAAAAACCAGATTTTATTAACATCACTCTAAAAATGTTAATCATATTAATAAAATTCAATAAATATAGGCATACATGTTTACACACATATGTGTGTGTGTTAGGAGAGGCTCAGAAAGGAAAATGAAGCCTTTTCCTTAGGCCCCAAATATTAATGTAATGACCCATTCAGTCATTTTGGCTATGTTTGTATTTTTCCAAAAATATTCTCTCCCCTAGCCTTGTTATGGTCATTTCATTGTGTGGGAATGGGTGACATGATTCCCGAGGCAATTGGATGAGAATGAAGGAAGAAAATCCAAGTTTTGAGTTTTGGAAGCTTTATGTTTGGAAAGTTTGACTAGGAGTTGACTTTTGGGCAAATGTGTCCGGAATCGAGTTCCAGTGGTTTCGTCAGCTCCGAAACGTGATTTATGACTTAGGTAGACTGTTGAAACGTGTCCCATGAGTTTTGAATAAGATTGTGAAAATTGGAATGTCTTATGTCAAGAAATAAGCTTGGTTGACTAAAGTTAGTATTGAGGGCATTTGAATGTTTTTTGTGGTTTCATCGATTTGAGCAGCTTCGTAGCATGGTTTTGTCATGTTTCACTCTTTTTTGGTATTTATGGGTTTCCAAATGAGTTTCAGGCTAAAATAAGAATTGGAGTTGAGCACCATCAACATAAAGTTAAGACGACCTTTTTTAGGTATTTCGAGTACGCGAGTAGGTCTGGAGCAGGTTTTATGATTGAAATGCATATTTGGTTTGTGTATGGGGTGTTCCGTATGAGTTTCGAGTGGCGATTCCATGTTTTCTGGTGTTTCAGTTGCTGGTTTTGGCCATCGCATTCGCGACAGGAATTCTGCATTCATGTAGGAGGCCAGTGGGATGGGTCACCATGTTGCTTTCTCGTTCGAGAGAGCGTACTCGCGTTTGCGAAGAAGGATTCTCATGGGCAGATTCTTTATTCCAACTTTGAACCTCATTGCTTCATTTTCATATTTTGAGCTTGGAGCCTCCATTTTGAGAGATTTTTGAGATTCTTCAACTGGGTAAGTTCCTAATCACCCTATTATGATTATATCTTCGATTATTAAAGGATTCCATGATTGATATCATGATTTGGGATGATAAAGTTGGGGGGAAAGCCCTAGATTGAGAAAAAGAGATTTCTTTTATTAAACACGAAATTGATGATAGAATTGGATGATTTTTTAAATCTAGACTCCATAGATGTTGGGTAAACCTATTTTGAAATAAATTTTCAATTTTACCCTTTTTTGTTCTGAATTCTATTTTGGGTGACCTTTTGCGTCCGTAATTTTTATATGGAAATATGGGTATCATTTGAATCGTATGTTTACGTGTTATTCAAATTTGACTAGATTGACATCTTTCAGAGGCTTTACAAAAGGACAAGGCTGTGTGGTGATTTTTGGACTCTTAACTCTAGGCAAGTTGAGATCTTGTACCTTACTTAAGCGTTATGGTTGGTTTAAATGAACTAATTAAGAAGGGGTAATGGGGTTAATAAGGGGGTCCCGGTACTTGTGAGGTGACGAGCACTCGTATCGTGTACCAGTAAAATGTTATGGGTATTTGTGCTTTGAATTACTTAGTGAATTCCATATATTGAGCACTAGCCAATAGAATAGTACGTTCCTTTGGATCCGTGATTGGGTATGAAATCCGTACTTTCCGCAATATTATCATATGTTTGTGTTTTATGTGACTGTGTGACCCCAACATCCTTTGATGCTCGTTTAAAAGGGAAAATAAGCTAAATATTGAGGCTTTATTGTGCAAATGATTGGGTTAGAACCTGTGTGGCCTAAACTTACTTCTTGTTGTTGTGCATATCATATTTATGCTTCATAATGCATGAACGTGTGTAGAAATAGATGAGTATAAGAGTTGTGTGATTATACACATGAATTGTGTGAGCCTACTGTGATTATAAACAAGCACTATGTGAGCCTGATTTGTGTTTATACTTAGGTACTGTGTGTGAGCCTGAGTGGTATATGGACCTCACGAGTCCCCCATAGGTCACGATTTGTTCATATTCGAATGTGTGTATACTGGTGATGAGATACAAAGGTCTTTCATTGTATATCATTCACTCATTCTTTCCTTGTTTATTTTTTTGCCTAAACTGCATAATTTCCCATTTTATCATGATAATTCACTATTTGAGATATTCCTGAACAGTTAGAGGTTCTTACACTTAAGCTTAAATCTTGGATTGATTAGGCTCTATTGATATTGCTTGTGAATACGTTAATAGTCTTGAGGAACTAGATGTTATAACTTAGGCTTGGACTCGTGGTTGAGTGGTTTTGGAGATTGTATTATGGTGGTGAACTGATGGCAGTTAGTACGAAAGTAGTAATCTATAGGCCAGCCCTTATCTCCGTTTAAGATAGGGTCAGTCGACGATGTTGCTGAGTACCCGTTGTTTTTGTACTCATGCTACACTTGTTATACCTTTTTGTGCGCGGGGTCTTTTTCTAGTTCTAGTGGATTCTGTGACTATCAAGCCGTTGTGGAGTTATTCTGAAGGAATCTGGGTGACCTACAAGACAGATCCGTGGAACCGGATACTTCTTCCTTATTTCTTTACTATGACTTCTCAGTTCTAGACAATTATGTATTTAGGGATGTATTACCAACCTGTATTCCTTAGATAGTTCTTGTACAAGTGACATCAGTCTTGGGAGTTTGAAGTATTTTCATATTATTTATATTACCAAACTTTTATAACTTAAATCGATTTACTTGACAATTTCCGCACTTTATTTTCCTATTTCATTTCAGTTTATAAAGGTTGTGATTGGTTTACTGATCCTAGGGGTTAGTACTATCATGACTGTGATTTTGGGTAGTGACAAACTGGTATCAGAGCGTTAGGTTCACTAGTCTCATAAGTACAAGAACCATGTCTAGTAGAGTCTTTAAGATCGGTACGGAGACGTCGGTACTTATCTTTAAGAGGCTATGGGAAACTTAGGAAAATTCCATTCTTTCATTCATTGTCGTGCGAATGTGATTCAACTTAAGGTCTAAATTTCTTTATTTCAATCTCTCACTAATGGTGAGGATACGTTCTCGGGTTCGAGCATGAGCAACCGATGTGATATCACGTGGTATGGTAAGATATGTTTCACCGTGATGAGGATGCATGACCAGGTTAAGGTTACAACTATTATTCAAATTTTGATTGGGGAAGTTATGATTCAGACGTTCTAGTTGGGTGATAACCCTATGAATTGGGAATGATGGTGCAAACGACTATATGATAGCCAAATTCACCGATTAGTGGCTCGAAAGTCGAACACGTATATTTATGGTATAGCGGGCAAAGAGAAGAGATCTGATCATTCTAAATGGTACAAATAGCGGATTAACCAGGAAATGAACCTTGTGTTTTTGAAGATTACGATTGAACGATCCGGCAGGACATAAGAAATTCTTGAATGTAATGAGATGTGACATATACTAATATCCTAAAGGAGAAGGAAAATCCATGACGAATCATTGATCTAGCTGGAGAAATAAATTATGAGGCTACAAAGGGGATTTTTGGGAAGGCATATTTTCTTGGAAGATCACTTGTATGATAGGATAGAAGGGGAAAGGACTTCGTATTGGAGTGCGTGTGAAGGTTCTTCCTATATTTGACAGAACAGAAATGTACTAAAAGAAATTTGAATGGATCAATATTAGTTATATGATGAGCCCAAGTGGTGGATGGACTCATACGGTAAAAGTTCCTATGGAAGATTTAATCTTGGGGGAGTAATCGGGTGTAACATTTTAGTGAGTCAGTGGTTTCAGGTTTTCTTGATATTTCGATATAGGGTGCTAAGGAATCATTGTTGGATTATAAGCTTGTTCATTCCATGTGAGACTACTCTATTTATGAAAGGGACGCTTAAGGAGCATGATTTGATCGGTTGGATGGATTGTGTTGCAAGCATCTGGTGGGAAACAGTAACTGACTGAGATGGATATGCGTATTAGATAACCTCACCTTTTAAGAGATTCATGTATTTCTTTTCTCTTTCATGTTCGAGGACTAACATGTGCTTAAGTGGTGGATAATGTAACGAACCATTCGGTTATTTTGTCTATGTTGCATATTTTCCCAAAAACACCCTTTCCCCTAGCCTTGTTATGGTGATTTCATTGTGCAGGGATAGGTGGCACGATTCCCAAAGCAATTAGATGAAAATGACAGAAGAAAATCCAAGGTTTGAGTTTTGGAAGCTTTATGTTTGGAAAGATTGACTAGAAGTTGACTTTTGCATAAATGTGTCCAGAATTGAGTTCTAGTGGTTCCATCAGCACCAGAACGTGATTTATGACATAGCTGGACTATTGAAATGAGTCCCGAGAGTTTTGGGTAAGATTGTGAATATTGGAAAGTCTTAAGTCAAGAAACAAGCTTTGGTTGACTAAAGTCAGTATTGAGGGCATTTGAGTCTTTTTAAGGTTTCATCGATTTGAGTAGCTTCGTAGAATGTTTTATGGTCAAGTTGTACTCTTGCTTGGTCTATATGGGTTTCTGAACGAGTTTCGGGTCATTGGTGAAGAAACTAGATAAATAAGAATTGGAGTTGACCACGGTCAACATCGAGTCAAGATGACTTTTTCGGGTATTTCAAGTGTGTGAGCAGGTGTAGAGCATGTTTTATGATCAAAATGCATATTTGGTTTATTTCTGGGGAGTTCTGGATGAGTTTCTGGTATCGATTCAAAGAGACCTGTGGGCCGAGTCGTCGAGTAGCCTTCGCGAGAGCATACTCGCGTTCGCGAAGAAGGATTCACCTGGGCAAATTATTTATTCCAACTTCGTACCACATTGCTTCATTTTCATATTTTGAGCTTGGAGCATCTGTTTGGAAAGATTTTGAGTAGATTTTCGAGATTCTTCAAGTGAGTAAGTTCCTAATCACTCTCTTATGATTATATCTTCGATTATTAAAGGTTTTTATGATAGATACCATGATTGAGAAAAAGAGATTTCTTATATTGAACATGAAATTGATTATAGAATTGGGTGATTCTTGATATCTAGACTCCGTAGATGTTTCGTAAACCTATTTAGAAATAAATTTATGATTTTACACTTTTTGGTTTGGATTATTTTGGGTGACCTTTAGGGTCCGTAATTTTATATGACAATATGTGTGTCATTTGAATCGTATGTCGACGTGTTATCCAAATTTGACTAGATTAACGTCTTTTGAAGGCTTTACGAAGGGGCAAGGTTGTGTCGTGATTTTTAGACTCCTAACTCCAAGAAAGTTGAGATCTTGTACTTTACTTAAACATCATAGTTGGTTTAAATGAACTAATTAAGAAGGGGTAATGAGGTTAATAAGAGGGTCCTGATACTTGTGAGGTGACGAGCACTCGTATCGGATACCGATGACATGTTATGGTATTTGTGTTTTAAATTACTTAGTGAATGCCATACATTGGGAACTAGCTAATAGAATAGTACGTTCCTTTGGATCCGTGATTGGGGGTATGAAATCCGTAATTTCTGCAATATTATCATATGTCTGTGTTTTATGTGAATGTGTGACCCCATCATCCCTTGATACTCGTTTAAAAGTGAAAAGAAGCTAAAGATCGTGTCTTTAATGTGCAAATGATTGGGTTAGAACCTGTGTGGACTAAACATACTTCTTGTTGTTGTGCATATCATATTTATTCTTCGTAATGCATGAACCTGTGTGGAAATAGACGAGTATAAGAGTTGTGTGATGATAAACAGGCACTGTGTGAGCCTACTGTGTGATTATAAGTAGGCACTGTGTGAGCCTGATGTGTGATTATATTTAGGTACTGTGTGTGCGCCTGAGTGGTATATGGACCTCGCGAGTCCCCTATGGGTCATGATTCGTTCATATTCGAACGTGTGTATACCACTAGACAAGGCTTGTAGACATTTCTAGGACCAACCTACTCTGATACTATGTTTGTCACACCCTAAATCGGACGGGCGGGTCTAGCACCCGGTGCCTTACTTTCCTGAGCGTACCCATTTATAATACTGAATGTACATACTCCTATTTGGCCTACAAGGGCGAACCGTATCAAAATATGGAACTCTATAAACCAACAAGGCTGCACTCAAGTCAATCTAGTTTAATCATCTATAAGGTGTCTTGGCCCAAAAACATATTAAATAAGCGGGACGTCAAGGCCACCATGGATTATGTAACTTAATTAACACAACAGGTAACCAATCAAGGCAGACAAGGCTATCCTATAAAACTAAGACACATCATCAAGCCCTACAAGGTCATACTATACATACTCGACATACATAGGACACATCTACAAGCCTTTATAGAATGAAAATTGTATTGTGGTTGGGACAGGGCCCCGGCCAATCCATCATCAATGTATACATATCAATACTCTAGACCTTGTATCTTCGAATGCATGGAGCTTACCAATCAATCTGAGCTCGGCATAGCCTACGGAGAAGGGTTGTCTATCTATCTCTCAAGACTTGCACGCTTGAAATGCATCACCCTCGGAAAAGTGATGTTAGTACGAATATATGTAATGAATATGTAAGGCAACTGAATAACTGAAACTATAAGCATAATAGCTAAATTTATAGGCGAGATAGAAGGGTAATCTGAGAATATACCTATTTGTTCTCTGCTCACATTATATAGTAATATCTACATTTTACCATGCCCTATCGGGGCTCTATGGATAAGTATAATGTACCAGGCCTTAACAAGGCTCTGTGGGAAAGTAAAACATATCAGTCCTTAACAATGATCTGTGGGAAACTATAACGTACATGGCCTTAATAAGGCTCCGTGGAAAGTACCATAAATCACACTAGGCTACTGGGAGCATCTGTGGTGTATACAATGTACCAGGACGTAGCAAGGTTCTGTATGATAAATATATAGTACCATAGCTTAACAAGGCTCTGTGGAATATGCATACAATGTACCAGGCCTTTTATAGGCTATGTGGAATAAGCAGCAAGGTATCAAACAATCAAGCATAACTCAATCATAAATTTTGTAAGTTATAAATAAAAGCTCATTTCAAGATCTTATGGCTTGTGCCAAGCTGTGTAATACCTCCTCTTAAGAAACATCTTCAGTCTGAAATAGGTGGGGTATTTAATTTCATCTCCTCTTCAGCTCCCCACATTATCTCTTCGACGTTCTTGTTCCTCTATAGCACTTTCATATAGGTCACCTATTTAATTCTAAACCTACAACATTGTTTATCTAAAATAGACAGTTGTATCTCTGCGTTAAGATAAGTTCTTTGTAATCTAAAAATCTTTCACAGAAATAACTCAGGCTGAATCTCTAATGCATTTCCGTAGCATATCTAATTCCAATAGATGCTTTTGAACTGAACGGAGTTGATCTACGGAGTCGTTCATTCATATTATACTCTTTATCTGGCAATCACCTTTGAAATACTACTCATGTGATGTCACTCATCTCAAATCATATCTTTTTATTACTGTAGTACTCTAGATCACAACTTTGTTGTAATCTGTTGTCAAACTCGAATGGTAAGAAGGATGCTCTCTAATTATGGTAGTATATCAGAGTCCACAACAGTGGGGACATATACTTAGCCCTAACATATCCACTCCATATTTTGTTACATCCAAGGATATCACTTTTATAACTGACCTTTGTCTTAGGTTTATTATAGGATAGGGTCCTTGTACTGTCTTTCTTATACTTCTGATATTGAATGTAATTCTACAATGTTCTGAGTCATAATTTCTATAATCATCTAGGCTAATAATTGGACTTCTGATTTGCTTTACCGTTGTAATTCTCGAGTTTCCTCTTCCTAAGTTTAAACTGCCTTTAAATTTGCGGCTCAGGGCATTAGTTATTACATCAACTTTTCATGGATGTCATAGAATCTCTAGGTTATAACCTTCCAGCAATTTAAGCCTTTATCTGTGACGTGGACCAAACGCTTTCTTTTAAAGGATGTAGGGAAGTCCCTTATAATTGTATGATTGCCTACATGTATTCTGCATAGATAATATTTCAAAATTTTAAGTGTGTTCATAATGCAGCTAATTCTAGTCATAGGTCATATAATTTCTTTTGTGCCTTCTCAACGATCTTGAAGCAGAAGCAAATACTTTTTCTGGTTTGTTTTGCCTATTGAACCTGAATACTTGTCTTATCTTAGGGCCCACACATGATCGGACTTCTTGTAACTCATATGATCTCGAATGTCACTTTTTAATTCTGCTTCTTCACTCATTAGCCACGATAGGTGCTACCTTCTTATGGAATACATGCAATGTTCTGATGAGGCTATAGTTACAAGATCACCTTTTCTCTTGTATTGGGTTTAGGTTACTATGCTTAGAACGAAGCCTTCTTCCTTATTTCCTCGGCTAGTTTTTCATTCTAGTATTTAGAAAGGACCCTCTAATTCTCATAAATATCTAAGCATGTTACCTCGTATACCTAATAGAGTTCTCGGTGGTTTTATCTTCCTATAATCATCTTTAGTGTCTTACGTCTGTGTCCTTGTGCTAATAGGGTTACTTTTGAACCCAACTTCTAATTCTTTGCCTCTTATGTAGGCCCCGTGGCACTTTCCTTTACTTTTGTAACATTTATATGGTATCTTTATCTATTACAACTCTTTCCCGAATACCTCCCAAGAATTATGATCTTATATCTACGAGATTGGATTTCTTGTGCTAGGGTTCACTATGATTATCCTGCGTAATCTGATGATTTTTCTATGATCTTCTAATTGGTCCATGACTAAGCTCTTCATAAATCAATTACCAACTATTCGTCGATTCCTTCTCACAATTAATTTCCAACTAACCTCCCCTGAATTATATCTTTTATCTTAATTTGTCTTTCGTACTAGCTCCTTATGTATCAAGTGTATGTCCTCTCGTGTATTCTCTTTTTTCATGACTATAAACTCTGTCATCCTTATCATACTCTAACTTAGCATTATCACCCATTTATCACATCTTACTCGTAAGGCTTACACTTATTTCTTTTACTAATATTTCCACCTCATGCCCTAGTTTGAAAAACTTCAACAAGGCATTCTTTCACTTTCAGCTTCCCTACCTATATCTCACTTTGTTCTTCGGACCACCTAGTACTCTTCATTTACTAGGGACGGGAATCATGCTATGATTAATACTTATGCCTTCTAGGATTCAAATGCCTAACTTCTGAACTTTCTAGGCATTCTAGTAATCATATTTGATTGTACTGTTCTAGAGTGCACCACCTTGGCGTGTATGCCATCTAGTAATCACACTCACTATATGATTCAAAGATGCCATCTAGTGCTAACAATCTGTCTATAACTTTGGCTTATTGTAACCCCAGCTAGATTCTGAAATCGCATCCTTCTTTTAAACTACATCTATTAGTTCTCATAAAGCATAACTGAGATGAGTGTGGCTACTTGTTCGTACCTCTCTTACTTTCAAAATTAGACCCACAATGTTCATATTTCCTTGCCTTAATTGTAGATACTTCTAATCTTCACTAACTATACTTATACTTTTACATTCTGATACTCTCATCGCCTTCTATCCAAGAAGGTGTATTAGATGTTCCCAACTTAAGATCCTAAATATGAAATTTTCACCTTTCGTATGCACAATCTTATAGGTCCTCAAATCAGATCATGTCATGTAGAATTCTCTCTAACATTTCCCTTACTTTCTTTTATATTAGCCCTCTGGCGAGCTGTAATCTTTTTTATCGCAAACATTTTTGTATATCAATAGGAAACATAAGTACCGACTCTAACTCTTATTGCTCAGGTCTACAACATGATTTGGATTTGAAAGAAGAGTAACAGAATCCTAGATGCCCTGTTGCTTCTTGTTTATATAATGTGGTGCACAACATACTTATAATCAAAGCTTCACTAGACAAGGCTTGAAGACATTTCTAGGACCGGCCTACTCGGATACCATGTTTGTCACACCCTAAATCGGACGGGCGTGTCCAGTACCTGGTGCCTCACTTTCCTGAGCGTACCTATCTATAATACTGAACGTACATACTCATATTTGGCCGACAAGGGTGAACCGCATCAAAATATGGAACTCTATAAACCAACAAGGCTGCACTCAAGTCAATCTAATTTAATCATCTATAAGGTGTCTTGGCCAAAAAACATATTAAATAAGCGGGACGTCATGGCCACTATGGATTATGTAACTCAATTAACACAACAGGTAACCAATCAAGGCTGACAAGGCTATCCTATATAACTAAGACACGTCATCAAGCCCCACAAGGCCATACTATACATACTCAACATACATAAGACACATCTACAAGCCTTTGTAGAATGAAAATTGTATTGTGGTCGGGACATGACCCCGGCCTACCCATCATCTATGTATACATATCAATACTATATAGGTTTGTCTATATATCTCTCAAGACTTGCACGCATGAAATGCATCACCCTCGGAAAAGTGATGTTAGTACGATTAGATGTAATGAATATGTAAGGCAACTGAATAACTGAAACTGTAAGCATAATAGCTAAACATATAGGAGAGATAGAAGGGTAATCTGAGAATGTACCTATTTGTTCTCTGCTCACATTATATAGTAATATCAACATTGTACCAAGCCCTATCGGGGCTCTGTGGATAAGTATAATGTACCAAGCCTTAATGAGGATCTGTGGGAAAGTATAACGTATCAGTCCTTAACAATGATCTATGTGAAAATATAACGTACATGGCCTTAACAAGGCTCTATGGGAAGTACCATAAATCACACTAGGCTACTGGGAGCATATGTGGTGTATGCAATGTACCAGGCCGTAGCAAGGTTCTGTATGATAAATATATAGTGCCATACCATAACAAGGCTCTGCGGAATATGTATACAATGTACCAGGCCTTCTATAGGCTATGTGTAATAAGCAACAAGGTGTTAAACAATCAAGCATAGTTCAAAGCAGTAAACAGTTATTGTCAACCAAGGACTAAGTCCATAAGATCCTATATATATACCCAACTAATGAAGAGAATAAGCTCTAAGGTAGAAAGTACTCTAGATAAGGGATAAACAATATCATCTTAATGGTGTCTGAATGAGACACTAGCTCATTTGTAAATACTTCTTTTATACTTATCTATCGAGTACTACATTTGGTACGGAATCATGGTGTAGAAAGAAGGGATAGTCATTACATACCTTTAACATCAACTTCATATTTCCTGTTGTGACCAATCTCCTCTATTCCCCAATCTACACGAAATATAATGATACTAAAGTAAACTATAACGACCTAAGAATCATATATCGAGCGACACAATTGTTTTATAGTGAATCGCACAACATCTCTCCTATTTCACTCACATCCCTCGATTTCAAAATAACAAAAACAACAACCACATCAGATCCGTAAAATCCATCCACAGAACTTAGCACAACCACTAAATAGCCCACATGACAATAACAACACCTTATATAATTTTCCATTGTTAATTTTTTATTTCTCATCTCACAATTTAGCTATCACCTGGAAAAACTTATATATATCTAGGAAAGGAGAATTCTTACCTCATATTCAAAAAACTACTCTTCTTCCACCTTACTTCACTTCGAAGAAATCCCTGATTCAACAATGTAACAAAGTAAAACAACGAGATCAAAGCAGTGTGCAAAACCTGTATGTTGTTCTTGAGAAAACTTATACCGCATTTACCCAAAATTAGGAATCACTTTGCTTCCAATAATTCACGTTTCTTTGCAGCTATAAAGGCACTACGTCTCTTTCCAAAATAGAAAGTGTTAAAAATTCTTAAAATGAATTCTCACGACATGTGGCACCCTTTGGGTCCACATTTTGACACCTATAACAAATAGTGTCAGCAAAACCTAGAGCATGTATATATATATATATACTCATTTCCTGCCACCTAATTCCCTCCTTTACTCCAATAATTTCCACTTGTCAATGACCTATATAGGTTATGTCCACATAATATTTATTCAATAATCTTAATTAATTTCTTGATCTCAATTAACTTATATAATAATTTTTTTAACAAACTTTATATGTTCATTATCATAATCATGTTGTATAGAACAAGCCCGTAACCTATTTTGGCATACACAAAATATTTTTTCCAATCATCATCGACACACTTTTAAGTCTTAAATTATTTCAGGACTCCATCATTTTATACATCGGGCTCTTGATATGCACACTTAAATATGACCAAAATTCTTCGAGGCTCCGGTCTACTGACTTACATCAAGTAGTTCTAACTATAGCCTGAAAGTACAAGGAATTTCATTGATGAAACTTATTCAGACTCTCTGAGCTCACATCAACTAACTTATGCCGCAACTCAACGTATAAAAATATGAGATGTAACAAAGGTGCACTTCTAAACTATTTGGGCTTGAAACGACCCTTAGAATCTCCCTGATAATCGGCCAATCTGATCATCTTATGCTGCTCCCTCTCAATCCGCTCACTAACCAATTGCTGGCGTCGACAACCTTCAATATTCTGAGTGAAGGGCTAAATCCGGGAAATATCCATATTATAGTACACAACAGCTATGGTACATACCTTAGTATACTCTGGTGTAAGCCTTTCTATAAATTGTTGAATCCCTAGCCAGCATCGAATCAACAAAATTCATGGCATATCTCGCCAGGGAATCGAATTGGAGAGTATACTCTCGAACGCTTATATTCCCTTGCTGAAGGGTAAAGAACTGGTAAACTTAGGCCTCCCGAATCTCTAACGGAAGGTAGTGATCGATAAAAGCATTTGAAAACTCATCCCAAGTTTCTGGAGGTGCCTCCTGCCATCGAGATCGCTCCGATCCCTCATACAAAAGAAAATCTATATCTCGTAACTTAAAAGTTGTTAGCTTAACTTCCTCAATCTCTGAGGCATGCATAACCCAAAAACCTTGTGAAACTGATCAATATAGTCCTATAGGTCTTTATATCGGTTTTTCCATGTAAGCTCTGGAGGACTCATGGCAAGAATCTCTCAAACCCTTGATCTTTTGGGGCCCGTAGAAGATCCTACACTCAATGGTGCTGGGTTGACGCTGAGCAGCTACTATCTGAGCCAATAGGTGTACTGCACCCCTCATGTCCTGATCTAATGTGACAGGAGGAGTAACTGGTGGTGCTGTAACTCTAGGAAACTCCTCAGGTGGAGGAGTCAGAGGCAGGTGTGGGGGTATCTCATCATGAGGCTCAGACTGGGCCACTTTGACTAGCGGTACTCTGTTGGTACCCTCACCTACCATCTCATTAGCCCTCTGGCAAGCCACTATCTTACATGTCACTGGCATCTCTATATATAACATTTAAACAGAAGGTTAGGCCTGAATTCTTAGGACTCAACTCTATAGCACAATTTAGATCTAAAAGAAGGGTAACTAATTCCTAGATGTCTTGTATCCTCCTGTTTATATGATGAGGTGCACAATACATTTATAAACAAGACTCTACTACACACGACTTATAGACTCTCTAGGACAGACCCGCTCTGATACCAAGTTTGTCCACCCCAACCTGCGGAGGCGTGGCCAGCACCCGATGCCTTACTAAGCCCTACCGAACTAGGATGTAACTCATATAATCTATTTCTCGAAAGAAAATCTAGTCCAATAAGGTCGATTTGTAAGTGGAATATCAGAACTTAGGCCGACAAGGCCATATGCTACAAAATTTGTGAATAATAGGCAACTCAACCGAAATGGGATTATCTTGATATATATACATATCTGAACGACAGGCAATGCTTACATAAGGCAAGTAGAAAAATCAAAAATAGAATATATATATATACAAGGGCTAACAAGGCCACCATATTGACAATACTATAAATACAAGATACGTCTACAAGCGTCTAAGAGCGATAATTGTATCATAGGTGGGATATGGCATCGGCCTACCAATAGTCTGTATATATACAAAAATCTAGACTGGCTAACTCCAAATAACATGGAGCTTACCACAAAAGCTAGAAGTCAGCAAATCTACCGAGGAGGTCCTTCCGGCTGTCTATGATGTCATGTAGGCATGAAATGTAGTGCCACCGGTGAGGGGACATCAATATGAAATAATGTACCGAGTATGTAAAGCAACTAAAATAACTGAAATGGAAACTAAGCTGAAATATAAGATATGTTGAATATAATCTGAGGAGTCAACAAAAATCTAGAGATTTGCTTACCTGTCTCGGACTCCTAATAACTGTAAAAAAACTATAGAAACTATCTAGCATGGTTTAAGACATCTAATAAGTGTAAATAGCCCCGAAGGCAAGAGCATAGTCCCGAAGCAATTAATATAACCCCGAAGGAAATCTGTATATAAACCATGAAGGCGATGAGCATTATATATTGCCCCGAAGGAAAATAAATAAATAGATGGATAGCCATGAAGGCAATAAGGTGTATAATATTGTAGCCCCGTAGGAAAAAGTGTAACTCTATACATTCTATAATCAAGTTTTTTATCATCTTAAATGTATAGCTAAATAGTACCAACTATAGCTCATTCTTGACAAAGGATAATCCCTATAAAATGGTCATGGTAACCTGTGGACGATCTTTACGATTAGCACATCATCGTGCGAGTGGTCGGATGTACTTTTATGAGGAAATCATGCCAAAAATGTAAGAAGTTATAGCCTCACATACCTTGGATAATTAGCTCCGACAATGAAATAAAACCATCTTGTATTACACGTCAATCTACACCAAAATAAGCATATAACAATCAGTCCTCGAAACTAGTAGCAAAAACGGAAATCGACAAGTTCGATTTAGAGTTCAAACTCTATTCTTTCCTTCTCTTCTTTTAACTCATAATAGCAACAAGTCCAATACATGTGACATGAAAAAAATGACAACAACATCATATCCATATTAATTTCTACAATTTCCAACCTCAAGAAGTCATATTCACTCCTTCAAAACAGTCCCAACAACAACAAGAACTATTTATACAACTCGAATGTTATCTTGTAACTTTTCATTTCAATAGCACCACCAACACCAAGATCAAATTAAACACAAGTAAGAAGAGGTTAAACATACCTCAAACAATCAGAAAAGTCTTCAAAAAGAACCTCCTTAGCTTAGTACAATCCTCCGCAATAAAGCTACACCATAGGAGCATCCTTTTTGAGTTTTTCAAGGTCTCCAAGCTTAGTTTTGGATCAATTCTCTTTGGATTCACTTCTATACCTTAGAATTTTTTTTTATTGAAACTTCTTAAGTTGGTGGGAGTTTATTCAAATAAAAGAGTTTGTACAAAATCTAACCAAGTGGTTAGTAAAAGAAATCAGCAAGAAAGAATAGGAATACAGAAAGGAAACTATAGTATCTAATAAACACTAAAAGAACTAAAATTACTAGAAACTTTACTGTATTCCATCTTTCACACCACCAAGCTCTCACTATGTGGTATGGATTCTAGTTTGTGAATTTTCTTCAGTATTCCAGGTTTGTAGTCTTCTTTGATGTCATTTGTTACTATCACTGCATCAAAATCCAAGTATCCATTGTGTCATGTTCTATAGAGGCCTCAAGTTCATTTCTAATGAAGTTAAAGAACTCCTAATAGGGAATGAGAAGGAAACCACACTGATACCACCCTATCAGAAGTAATTTAACCAATTACACAATCCTTGAAAACCATTAATAGAATGGCTTATCATCAATTGCAGTTTTCTCAGTACTATGAATGTCTATGTTGCCTTCTATCTCTAGTATTTCTGATTCTTGAATTAGTAATCTGAGCTTTTTCAATGTTAATCAATTTTCTAGCCATACTAGGTAATTTCGAAAAGTTGTGTACCTACAAAATAAAAGACATGGTTAGTTAAAAAGTCTGCTACTGCATTTCCTTCTCTACATATGTGTTGTACTTGTATTGTGTTATCCCTCCTCATTCTGTTGATCTCATTCACAATCATGATAATACACCAGGGTACCTCCAAACTTCCTGTAAGAAATATTTTCATAGCCAAAGAGTTTTTTTTTCCACTGATACTGGAACTAGGTGATGTATTGTGCAATATTCAATACCATTCTTTAAAGTTATGGCCTCAGCAATAAGGCTATTACCATATGCAATCTTCCTTCCTTATGTATATAAAGGATCACCATACTCATTCCTTACAAAAAATGTAATTGTACTTGGGCCACGATTTCCCCTTGATGCTCCATCACTATTGTATTTATACCATCCTCTTGTTGAAAGTTCCCATTTTATAGTGATGCAAGTAAGACATGGATGGAATTCTTCAAAATAATCAATAATATTTGGCCATTTATGTGGAATATCATGCCAAGCGGGGAACTTCAATCTACATAACTTGTGAATATTCAACTGAATCTCATGTAACACCTTGTACAAAGTTAAAAAGTCTTCATGCAGTACTGTATTCCTCCAATTCAAAATTTTCCACAATATCATAGTTGGTATTTCCTTGTACACCTACTTCAATTTATAATGGCATGTAGTGTTCCACCCTATCTATAATACATGCTTAAAATGATGACAACTCATGTGTATACCTATTGCATTGTTAAAATAGCTCCATATAGATTTGGCAAACTCACCTGTAAGAAATAAGTGATCTATTATTTCTTGTTGAAAAATATTACAACATCAACAGCTTGATACTACATTAATTCCAATGCTTTGCAACACTTCATCCACTGAAATTTTAAATTTCCACATCCTTATAGGAAGAAACATATCTTGAATGACACTCATTTAACCTACATTTTCTTATATACATCAGAAGGAAATGTTATTTATCTCAACAAATCCCATGCACTTGATACAGTAAATTTACCTGAACTTGTATTATCTACCAAGTCTTATCTCACATGGTATCAACCTGCTTAATATCTAATTCTATAGTGACACGTGAGACAATGTCATCTGGTAGATATTGTCCTAGCTTTGACAAATCCCATCCATTCTCACCTAGCAGTTCTTTAACATCTTCTACCCTTTCAACAATAAGAATCTCTGATGGTAGTACATAATGTAATTCTCCCAGTTTGGCCCAATTATCAAACCAAATGTTAGCAGTCCCACTCTTTGTTTCCCATCATATTTCTTGTTCAATGTTATCCCTTGCCACAAGAATCGTTTTTCCATTGCATATATTGAGGGTACTGCTTCTTACAGTACTTGTTCCACAGAACGTTAGCCCATAGAGAGTTGGTGGTCCTAAATCTCTACCATAGCTTTTCACACAATGACTTTGATATGTCAAAAAGAGATCTGAACCCCAATCCACCATCATCCTTAGGCAAGCACATTTTTAACCATGCAAACCTATAACTAGCCTTAACATCATCCTTGATACACCAGAAGAACTTTGCAAATATTTGATGTATCTACTAGATCATATATTTTGGAGGTCTTATAGCAGAAAGAATGTGTATAGACACACTTTTTAATACATTAGTAATCAACATTGATTTACCTCCTGGTGATTACAATTTGCCTTTCTAAGCCTGTAACTTGTCCTTAATCTTCTTAATTAATTCATCATAATTTGTTTTCATCATTCTAGCATATGATATTGGACATCCCAAATACATGAATATAAATGTTACCTTTGTGAAACCAGTAATATCTTCTACAAGCTAAATCAAATTACTAAGAGTCTTAGCATGTATATAAAAAGAACTCTTCCTTTTATTAATCAATTGGCCAGAAACTTCCTCATACTCCTTCAAAGTCTGCATGTTCATGTGCAATGATTTGTTGTTTACTGAGGAGAATATAATGATATCATCTGCATAGGCCAGATAATTAATATTGGCACTCCACTTATGCATCACATAACCTTTGAACTTCTGATTATAAAAATGTAAATTAAGGGCCGTGGATAGAACTCCTGCTGACATTATGAATACAGTTGGTGATAATGGATCTCTCTGTTTAACCCCTCTAGTAGAAAAAAACAATCCATCAGATTGACCATTCACTAATACTAAATACCAGTTATTTGCAAGCAGCCTCCAAATTAGATCAATACATCTCTCTGCAAATCCTATTTTCCTCAACATCTTTGTTAGAAAAAGCCAGGAAACTCTATCATATTCCTTAGTCATATCAAGTTTAATGACTACATTTGCTAGTTTTCCCCTCAATCTAATATCAGACACAATTTCTTGAGTCAATACCACATTCTCAATAATATTTCTTCCCTTAACATAGCCAAACCGATTAGCATATATCAATCCAGGCAGTACCTTCTCCATTTTATTATGCACCACTTTAGATATCACTTTGTTGATGAAAATTCTAAGACTTATAGGCCTCATGTCTGAAAATGTTTCCACTTCATTCTTCTTTGGCAGCAATACCTGATTGGTATGAGTTGTGAATTTGGGAAGTGTTTGTCCCTCAAAAATGACCCTCACCACATTAAAGACATCAGAACCCACAGTGTCCCAACATGATTGATAGAAAATACCTATTAAACCATCAAGACTACTTGCACTGTCTCCTGAAAGTTCAAAGGCAGCATGTTTGACCTCTTCCATTGTTAGGATAGGAAAAATATATTCATTATCATCCTAAGATATCATTTGATGAATGTGATCTAATAATGAAGATTCAGCCTACTGATCTTGGTACACTTCTTGAGTAAACAATCTCTGATAAAAGGAAATTGCCTCATTCGCAATGTCATCAATCATTTCTAACCAATTTCCTTCTATATTTTGGATCCTCTTAGTATGAGTTCTCTTCATTCTACCATTCACAATATTATTGAATAAACTAGTGTTTCTATCTCCCTCAGAAAAGCAATCAAAGCTAGATTTTTGTCTCCGAAATTCCTCCTCATTGTGCAAATACTTCTTCAATTCTACCTGAGCTCTTTATAAAATCATCGTGTTTGCTTCTGTTGGAAAATATTTAAATAACTCCTATTTAAATCTAACAATATCCTCCCTAATACTTAGTTGCTTAAAAATATCTCCAAAAAATTGCCTGCTCCATGCAGATAAAGCAGTTTTATTAATTTTCAACTTCTGCTTGAAAGATAAGAACACATCCCCTTCTGAGTTTCCACCTTGCTAGTGTTGCCTAACTACCTCATGGAAAGATTCATGATCAATCCAAAATTTCAAGAACTTGAATGGCTTGACAAAATTCTAATTTTGAATACCATATGACAATAGCATAGGAGCATGATCAGAGCCATTGCTGCATAAATGATCAACTTCTATAAAACCAAATCATTGCTGAAATAGATCAATTGTACGCATTTTTTCTAGTATTTTAAAAATGCATTTCCCATCTGTTCTCACATTCCACCAAGTGAAGGGACTGCCTTTATAGCTAACTTCATCTAGTTCACAAGAATTAATACAGAAAGCAAATTCCTCATATTCATAAGGATAGACTGGTAGCCCTCCAATTTTCTCCTCTTCATTCAATATCACATTGAAGTTACCCCATATCAATCAAGGTGCCATCATTCCTTCAGATAGATAATATAAACTATCACATAAAGCTAACCTCTCCAAAGCATCACACTTAGCATGTTACACCCCATACTTTTGACATCGAATGCGTTGCAAGTTAACTAACGTAAGCTCGAGAGGTTAAGATCTCTTATATTGATAATGATGATTTATAACAATACTAAAGAGGTTACGTGGGTATTATAGGTTAAATGAATCGGAAAAAAATGAGCTTCGTTGATGTGGAAATGTTGAACAAGTTATACGGACCGTATGAAACTTTTGCCATACTCATGTATACAGATCAAGAGCTCAGTGTATAAAAGGATATATTTCCGAAATAATTTAGTGTTTAACAAGTATAATCACGATGATTGAAAATAATGTTACGTGTGTAATTGATTAAGTGGCGGAATTATAGTGGAAGTAAATAAATTATTTGGGACTATTGTATAACTTTAGGTAGACATTTCCATGTGGTTATGGACAAGTGGAAGCATCTAGTTGCATGAACATAAGGGATAAAAGTGTGGTGGCATATTTTGGTAATGGATAATAAAAGGGTAGTCTAACGGGGTGGGTTACACGTATAGAAGAATTAAGGTTGCAGGAACTTTAGTTCAATTCTTGGCATCTTGGCATAAAAAGAAGTTGTTGCACGTTACACTCTAATTTGGGAAAGTTTTATTTTAAATTTTAGCCAAATCCTTAGGCAAAGACATTAGTTAGTTAATTGTGGAAATTGTTTTATGATTGTAAAGTGTTAAGTTAAGATAAGATCATTCATTAGGTAGCTAATTTTAGCTAAATTATTACAGTCGCATCGCCTACAACTTTAAAGTGGAAAACATTGCATTTAATGTTTGTCCTTATCATTTTGGAGAAAGAATTATACATTATACGTGCACATCATTTCGTGGATAGGCAAAAACAAAAAGAAGTTACTGAAAATTTCTTCTTTTCTTGTTCTTTGATGAATAACAAAGTGTTGCACCTATTTTAAAGTTATACTTTGCAAAATTCTTCCAAATTATCTCAAGATTTCTTAAGGCGATACGAGTACGATTTCCCATGTACGATTTGGAAGAATTGACTTGTTGTAGTCAGTGAAAGGTCGAATCGAGGTATGTTAAGGATAATATTTGCTTCATTTGGCATGATCCATAATGAAACATAAACATATTGTTATCTTGTAAATGGTTATACTCTTAGTAGTTAAGGTTGTCCATATTATTCATTCCTATGAAATTTATTTCAAAGCATGTCTAAATATATTCCTAAGTCCCTATTGTATTATATGGGAAAGATGTTCATATTCATAACGTAATCGGAGGGTGAACGATTACAGGTCATTCCAAAAATATGTTCTAATGATCCTGAGAGGCTTTTCGTGCAATGTATGTACATAGGTAAACCAGTAATGGCATTATATACGCATATACATTACCTATAAGAGAAAGATTATGTATATCTATTTACCACCGGGCTACATCTCATTGGGCAGTTACCATCGATTGGGCAGTTGTGTATCGCTTATTGACCATTGGTTGGGCAGACAAGTATTTACCACCGAGCTATGGCTTGTCGGGCAGTTACCACTGATTGGGCAGTTGTATATAGTTATTTACAACCAGTCGGGTGTTACCAATGATCAGTTGGGCAATAGAGCAGTTAGATTTACGACGTTGATATAACGATATAAAGTAAGGTTATAAGATAAGAATGATCATTATGTATATTGTGGGCCTCGATGGCATTTTCAGGAGTTCAGGTTGATTCGTATCTCTCTCTCTGTTTTATGATTACTTACTAATGTATTTTATTTTGGCCTTACATATTCAGTACATTATTCATACTAGCGTCTTTTTGCCTGGGACGTTGTGTTTCATGTCATGCAGGTTCAAGTAGGCGAGGAGAGGATCTATCATCATAGATCACCTCCAGTTATCAGCTTTTGTTGGTGAGCTCTATTTCCTCCTGGAGTATTGTTGAGTCATGGTTATGTTTATATTCTTTTTTTTGGTATTGTGGTTATGTCAGGGGCCTGTCCCGACATAGGAGTTATGTCATTGGTTCCTTTTAGAGGCTTTGTACATATGTCCTGCATTCTATATTTTGTTTAGTACGACCTTGTAGGCTTGTATACGGTTAGAGATTTTGTTGCCCTTGTCGTCCTTAGTATGTATATATGCATAGGTTGGGTTCTTCTGTTTGCAGGATTGTATGTTGTGTTGCTTTATAATTATCATTCTGAGGCCTTGTCAGCCCAGACGGTTTTATATTTGCATGATGATATTCATGTGGTTCGCTCGAGCCGTCTAGGCATCGGGTGTCGGCCACACCATCCAAGGTTTGGGTGTGATAATCTTGGTATCAGAGCAGGTCTTTCCTAGGGAGTCTACAAAGTAGTGTCTAGTAGAGTCTTGTTCATGGATGTGTTATGTATCACATTTATAAACAGGAGGCTACATGGCATTTAGGATTAGTTACCCTTCTTTCTGATTCTAGATCGTGCTATAGAGTTAAGTCATAAGTAGTTGAGTTTAACTCGAATTTGATATTTTACAGAGATGCCGATTACCAAAAAGCTACGGCCAGCCAAAAGGGTAAGATAATTAAAAGGGATAAGTTATGAAAGTATTAGACAATAAGGTATAACATTCATATGTAAATGAAATATAAGTGAAAAGGTATGAGATACCAAAGTACAGAAGATTGTGAATAGTTTAGGGACAGAAGCGCCATAATTTAATATCCAGGAATGATAGTGGTACCATTAGTATCATGTCTTCTAACTTATGGTTTTCATGTACAAGGAGGTTTAGCTACGAGAGTAAGAAGAATATAGAAGCGATGCGATGTGTTGCTTTAGGTTTTGAACAATATAAGAATGTCTATGATGCTATCAAGATAAGTTAAAGGTTACGAACGATATGAACAAAATAGGTGTAGGTCGTAATCCAAAGTATGGTAGTGCAAAAAGATTTTAGATGGATAGAAGTGAAGGTAAGAGAAAGTAAGGAAGTAACGACGATAGGTAGGACCTTTGGATTAAGCCCATCAAGATCAGCGAGTTGACAGTTTCTATAAGCTATAGAGAGACCGATATAGCCTGAACGAATTGGAAGAGTTTTAAGACTTGAATAAATTTAAAGAGGTGGAATGCCACCCTTGATAACAGAACTTGTGAGTAATATGATAAGAGAATAGCATTTTCAAGATATAAGTTTACGATTGAAGTAATAGTTCAATAAGAAAGGAATTCAAGTATTACATGGGATTAGGATGCCTCTCCTAAGATGAATTATGTTTATGTGTTATGGAATACTATTATGGATATATAGTACCATCCCTAAGGTGAATTATGTGATAACTTCTGATGTTCGCTGACAAGGTATGAGCCTTGATATAAGTGAATTACATAAATAGGCCAAGTTTTCATTAACGGATTGTAGATTATCGATAAGATGAATCAATAGGGAATAGATGTAAGTTTCAAAGTATGAAATGAGGTTGGAATGTTTCACCAAAGATGGATCATAATGAGGTGACTTGAGAGGATATAGATCCTAAGTATAATTTATACGCTAAAATGAGCTACCTAGGTATAAGGATACTCTGAAGAAAGAGTCAGGTAGGTTACGTAACAAATGTAATAATAGTCATAAGTTCTAAGAGTTTCAAGTGATATGCCTCAGCATGAGAATAAGCTCTAAAGAGATAAAATAGCTATTCAACTAATGGTTTGATGAGTCATGAGAGTAGCACAATGCGTGGGTAAGCCCAACATTCGAGGATGAATTTTCCTAAGAGGGGGAAAATATTACACCCTGTACTTTTGACATTGATTGCATTGCGAGTTCACTAACGCAAGAATTGAGAGGTTAAGATCCCTTATATGGATAACGATGATTTATAACAATGTTAAAGAGGTTATGTGGATATTAATGGTTAAATGAATTAGACAAAATGAGATTCGTTGATGTTTGGAATGTTGAACAAGTTATATGGACCGTATGGAAATTTTGCCATACTTATGTATACATATCAAGAGGTTACTATATAAAAAGATGAATTTCCGAAATAATTTAAGACTTAACAAGTATGACCACCGTGATTGAAAATAATGTTATTTGTGTAATTGTTTAAGTGGTGTAATTATAGTGGAAGAATACATTATTTGGGATTGTTGGATAACTTCAGGGAGACATTTTCACGTGGTTATGGACAAGTGGCATCATCTAGTTGCATGCACATAAGGGATAAAAGTGTGGTGGAAAATTTTTGGTAATGGATAATAAAAGGGTAGTCTAGGGGGTGGGTTACACATGTAGAAAAATTAAGATTGCAGGAATTTTAGTTCAAATCTTGGCATTTGGACACAAAAAGAAGTTGTTGCACGTTACAACTCTATTTTGGGGAAGTTTTATTTTAAATTTTACCCAAAATCTTAGGCAGAGACATTAGTTAGTTAATTGAGAAATAGTTTTATAATTGTAAAGTGCTAAGTTACGATAAGATCATTCATTAGGTAGCCAATTTTAGCTAAATTATTATACTCCCACCGCCTACAACTTTAAAGTGGAGAACATTGCATTTAATGTTTGTCCTTATCATATTGGGGAAAGAATCATACATTATACGTGCACATCATTTAGTGGATAGGCAAAAACAAAAATAAGCCACTGAAACTTTCTTCTTTTCTTGTTCTTTGATGAATAACAAAGTTGTTGCACCTATTTTTAAGTTATACTTTGCAAAATTCTCCCAAATTATCTCAAGATTTCTAAAGGCGATCCGAGTACAATTTTCCATCTATGATTTACTACGATCTCGCATGAGCATCTAAGGTTAGGCATCTACCGGAAGAATTGACTCGTTGTAGTCATTGGAATGTTGAATGTTAAGGCTAATTTTTCCTTCTTTTGGCATGATCCAAGTAACGAAACGTAAACGTATTGTTATCTTATAAATGGTTCTACTCTTAGTAGTTAAGGATGTACATATTATTCATTCCTATGAGATTTATTTCAAAGCATGTGTAAATGTGTTCCTAAATCTCTATTGAATCATATGGGAAAGATGTTCATATTCATAACATAATTGGAGGGTGAACGGTTGTAGGTCATTCCGAAAGATGTTTGAAGTAGCTTTTTGTGCATTGTATGTATGTAAATGAGTAATGGCATTATATACAAATATACAGTACCTATAAGAATATGATTATGTATTTCTATTTACCATCGGGCTACAATCGGTTGGGCAGTTACCGCTGGTTGAGCAGTTTTTTATCATTATGTATCACTAGTTGGGCAGACACGTATTTATCACCAAGTTATGGCTTGTCGGGCAGTTACCACTGGTTGGACAGTTGTATATTATTATTTACCACTGATTGGGCGTTACCACTAAATAGTTGGGCAATCGAGCAGTTATATTTATGACATTGATATAGCGATATAAAGTAAGGTTATAAGATAAGAATTATTATTATGTATATTGTGTGCCTCGATGGCGTTTCAGGAGTTTAGGTTAATTCATATCTCTTTCTCTGTATTATGATTACTTACTAATGTGTTTTATTTTCACCTTATATATTCAGTACATTATTCATACTGACATCCATTTGTCTGGGATGCTGTGTTTTATGCCACGCAGGTTCAGGTAGGTGAGGAGAGGATCTGTCATCATAGATCACCTCCAGTTATTAGCTTTTTTTGGTGAGCTCCATTTTCTCCTGGAGTATTGTCGAATTAGGGTCATGTTCATATTCTTTTTTTGGTATTGTAGGTATGTCGGGGGCCTTGTCCCGACATAGATGTTATGTCGCTGGTTCATTTTAGAGGTTTTATAGACATGTCCTGTGTTCTACAGTTTTTTCAGTACATCCTTGTACGCCTGGATACGGTTAGAGATTTTGTTGGCCTTGTTGGCCTTAGTATGTATATATGCATAGGTTTCTTCTGTTTGCAGGATTTTATATTGTATTTCTTTATAATTAACATTTTGAGGCCTTATCGGCCTAGATAGTTATATGTTCGCTTGATGCTATTCAGGTGGTTCACTCAGGCCGTCTAGGCGCCAGATGCTGACCACACCGCCTAATGTTGGGGTGTGACATAGCATAGGCCATGGTGACAAACATGGTCTGATACAAATTCTGAAAGAAAAGTATGAAGTAATCTATTACTCATCATTCCCAACGGTATCAACCACTTTGTCTTAATTGATAAAGAACCAGATCTTACCATTGAAATTATAGATAGCATGGTTTATTCCAAGTATTCTCCTGTATTGTTGAATGTGTCTATAATGTTGGAAAGGTTCCATTAGTGCTATAAGACTAAATTTGTGATGTCTATGCAGTATTTGCGCTCTATGGAAGGCCTTCTATGTTCTGATTGATCTAATATTCCAGAAAAGAGTTTTCATCATGGTTTATTATTACTTTTAGCAACTCTCATTGGTAACACCCTGGTTGGTTGTCCTTCATTGTTTCCATACTTCTTTTTTGTGCCTTTCACATGAGATTTTTGTGATAGTCCTGCTTCCACTACTACATGCTCCAAGTCCTTTGATAATGCTTCAGTTGTATCACTGTTATTGACATATGCTTCCATTTCATCTTAACAAGCATGTACAATTGCTTTCTTGATATTATGAGATACAAGATCATGTACTTCCTTCATGAGAGAAATAGGATTAATATTCAGGATCGGCTGAGCTTGTGGAACCTATACAATAGCCTGTGCATCTGTAGGCATATGATTCTTGTTAATCAACTCTTCATTGTGACTCATTATGTCACCAGTCATCCTTTCCACAACCACCTCCAATTCTTATTATGCTCCTCCACCTATTCCTCATCAGAAATCTCCACCTGATCCTCTGGCTTCTCAACTACACCTTATATATTCACCTCATTAGTATCATTTTTCCTATTGAATTATTGATTAGAGATATTATTTTGCTCATCTTCATTGTCTTCCTTGGAAAGCATTACATCCTCCACATTTTCACCTGACTGTAAAGAATCCATCACTTGATCATCAGACTAAGCCACCTCTTCTAAATCACTATTACCTTCAACATCTTCCACTCTAGTCTTTTGTCCAAAGAATGAGTTTTCAATCAATTCCTTTGTAGTAACATTATCATTCTGCATTGTTCTTCCCTTTTTTCACCCTCAGCTTTGGAAACTTCATTGCACAATTGTTCACTCCCTTCGTTTTTGTTTTCATCAGCACTTTTTGACATGGATACTGCAATACCACTATTATTAATTTCTTGGCCTGATACCATCTCCTCTGGAATTGTAGTATTTTTGTTACTCACATTGGTTTGCTCCTCCTCTTGTAAGATATTAAACTTGTTTTGAGTAGTAACATCACCCTCCTTGGATTTTGATGGATCACTAAAACTCTCTTGTCCTGAACCATATTCCAGTTTCCTAGATCTCCAAGAACTTTTCCACTAGATACAATTCTAGATCTTCCCCTTCTAAACTTATTATTATTCCATTTCTGCTCATGTTTTCCACCTTGATGAACTGAGTTCTCTACAGTATTAAATTATTTCCCTTTCTCAGTATTCTTTCCTTGTCGAGCAGCATCAACTTGTTCCACATTTGCATGGACCACCAAATTTGACCCCTTCTCAATATTAGTATCTTCCTCCTTATAAAGTTCAGGATGAAGATTCCAACATCCTTCTTCATTATGACCTTGTAACTTGCAAGTACGACAATATTTTAGAAGATTGCCATACCTAATTTTCACCTTTTCTACCCTAATCTCATGTGAGACATCATCTCCAAATTCCATATTCACAAAGTCAGAAAGATCTGCTAATAAGTCAATCAAAACCTTAACCCTAACACAACTAGGTCTAGTTCGATTCTCAGTAGCTTTATCCACACGCAATGGAATTTCAACAGCAGGTGCAAGTGAAAACACAGATTCTTTAACAAAAAGATTCAGCATTAAATAAGGAAAAGAGATCCATGAAATCACCTTTGATGTTTCCTCTTCAATCTTAAACTTACTATCATAAATAAAAGGCCACATTTGATATACATAACCATCCCTTGATTGTAAGTAATAAGAATCCTTCGAACATAGATTGACAAAGTCCTCCATAAGTGATAATCGGATCAAAACTTGTTGGTGCCTAAACAATCCAATCTCACAATTTCCTTTGATTCCACATTGCTCCGATATAATCTTCCTCAATTCCTCCATGTCTGGCCATCCATAGGAAAACTTACCAATCACTTCATGTTGGAATTTTTCCATTGCTTCCATCTGCTTAACCTCCTTTTGCATGCAATGAATGACTAGAATGCCATCACAATATGATATACTCTTCAGTGGAATCGTTGATGTGGGAGTGGGATTAGGGGTTTGCATGGAATTCAAAGTGGTAGGTTGAATCAATTCATTATATTTGGGTTTGGGAATTTCTGGTTGGATCTGGGTGATTGCATTGGTCGTATTAGAGTCGTTAGAGGTCTGGCCAACCACCGGAGGTTGCTGACCAGTCGATGTGGTAGCCATAGTGCCGGCGTCGATGAGTTATATTAAGGGATGAATGTAGGGTTCATACGTAGGCTAGAGAATTCGTAGTCTCCCTTAGAAATATGTTAGGGTACTCTTAGGAGGCTAGCTCCAAAAAAACCTCCGAAGGATACTGTTAGGAGGTTTTTTGGTGCTAGTTTGGTCGAGAAAATACAAAATGAGGGTTGGATCGTATATAAAACAAAGAATGTCAACCACTGCCACTATTTCATGTCCCGTGAAATGGTGGCGTGAAATGGTTCTTGTCAAGCCCATTTTTGTGAACAATGTAATGGTCTAACATGTCAATAAAATGGCCCGTAAAAATAAAAAACGATTCGTGAAACGACACCATAAAATCGACTTTCTGACGAACTTATTTTCTTTGATTCGTTTGACCTCAAAACCTTTTGTTATATTCTTAATAATTGTTGAAAGCCTAACTTAGCCTCATATGGGTGTCATAACTTGTTCGGACATACATTAGGTCACTCACGACTAAGTTGGTGTAATGAATACAAGCATGAATCACTTAGAGACTCTTGAACACTTGTAGCTTCTTAAGGGTTTAACTTGCTTACCTTCTTTGTAACTTCAAAGATACTCTCTTCCTTGGACATGTGTCGACTCACTTACAACAAATCCAATGTTCAAAAGTACGGGATGTAACAACCTGGTGCCATAGATTGAATCCAAGTGTACCTAATTGTAACTCATAATTGTTGGACATAACCAGACTAGTTAGGCTCACAAGGACAACTTCTTCTAGTTCTGATTTCATAGGTCGTTAAGGCTGTAACTCATACTGAATGAAAGGTGGAAGTCATGCCAACTGAGCTGAAATGCAACCCAAACAATATATATATATATATATATATAAACCTATGTGGGCCAACAAGGCCATCATTCTCTTCTATAACAAAAAAGGACAACTCAAGACATATAAACAAAGTGCTAACAATGCCACTATATGATCACTGACTCTGTAGGGCCTATAAGGCCACAACTCAAATTGTATGTACTGAACATGTGTCTAAAAAAGCCTCTAGGAGTGTCTGGCATCAAAACTTGGTCGGTACAGGGCCCCGACCTACTCATGAAGTCTGTAAACATTTACTATCAATATGATCTCTAGACTCGACTGCACTTCGAATGAAATGGAGTCTTACCGATCTTCTGTTGAATATCAACATCGTCTACTATGAGGGCTCTTCAATCTAGATACTTGAACCTGCAGGCATGAAATACAGTGTCCCAACAATAGGACGTCAGTACAAATATATGTACCGAATATGTAAGGCGGACAATATCCAAATACTGAAATTGAACGGCTACATACATATATAATGTACTGAAAGAAATCTGAGAGTTAAAGTTAATTTGAAACATACTTACCTCTTCCTGACTCATAATATAGCTATAAAGTTGTTGTAACTACCTGGCCTCATATAATGCTCGTTGTATAACTAAATATCCCTGAAGTCATAAGTATATAGTTGTGACGAAAAATATCTGTATGTATAGCCTCGAAGGCACTATCTATTTGTATGGTCATGAAGGAAATTGTGCTCATCTGTAGTGCTATAACTAATCTGTGTGTTCATAGGTTCTAAAGTTTGTGAGCATAAATAACATATAATAGAACCATGCTAACTGCATATAATATGAGAATGTTGAAGTACTCTATACTTAGCTTACAGTACTACGGAATATCTAAATGTATCTGAATATGTTGTTATACTATGGAATACCATATTATACTGTCATCGTATTCTAAATCTGACTACTACTTATTTAAGTTGTAAGACCTTTAGGCTACACTGAAATACAAGATTAGCACTTACGCATTTCACAAGAAACTGTTCATAAGGCTCACCTCCAATCATGAATAATTGGTGGCTCGTACCCATTTCCTAATAGACCGTTTGTACGGCTCATAATACTTGGGTTGGAATTTGTGTGCAACTGACACCATCCACATCTACCCTTATAACTATCATATGCATTCGTAGACCGACCATAGGGCTAATCTGACAGGTTGCACACCTACACGTTCATATCCTGTATGCAAGTCTAACCTGTATTGTATACATGTGCATTCATAGTCCATCAACATGGTTCATATCTTATACATCATCAACTTTATAATAATCATATAAGTGTCAATCGATGACTCTAAGTCAAGCTCTAATCTGTAAGCTCACCAGCTTATAAGTAACTTATTATCGTTAGCAACTTGTAATATCGCTGAATCTCTCGCTATCTTTCTTATCCGTATCCCACATTTACTTTATTACGAAGGAATTGTGATACAATTTCAAAGGATGCATTACTGGCTTGTTTTAATTTTATAATCTAATTTTAGAATGAATACTATTATATCCTTCTATAAGCTATGTGACGCCGACTGTTCGTTGGTCTGATTATATAAACCATTGTGCGATATGTACAATAATGGATTTTTCTATTACCACCTTATAATAATTTTTAAACTTGTAACTCTCTTTCATTAACTTACGATCTATTTCTAGAAATGCTATAATTCTCCTTTTGTAAACTATGTTATATGTTAACCCTTTTAATTGTTATGTGAAGTTGTTAATCAATGTACAATGAGCTGCATGCTCACAATCTATCGGTTCCTAGTCTGATTACGGGATTCACTGTATTACTAGGCAACTTGTTCCATCATTAAACTCTTTCATACCTTAGGCCTAGTCTCAGTTTGCCTTGGGAGTAATAAAACCATCCTCGTGGTTTCTCATCAGTTTCGTAAATGTATAACTATATATATACTTCGATAAGTACTCTATAATGAGATACTTTATAGGTTGCACTCATTCTTCTTATTCTACAGCTTATGTCTTATGCTTCATTTTCTAAACCATTCATATATAGCTATTTTTTTTAATTGTCGACTCTTTAGTATGAAAAGATACAAGACTCTCGGAGGCTTTATTTCCTACTAGAGGTTAATATGAGGGAATCACTATTAGGGATGGCTCTTTTCTAGCATCACGATACTCATCATCTTGTAGACGAATATCAACTCTCAGGCTGAAATATACATATTAACTCGCCCCCTTGAATACATGTTAAGGAGGATATAGCTTCTGGAATCATGCCAAGAAGATGAAAGGAAACCTTACATACCTTCAATAATAGTCGTCCTTCACAGTTCCATAAGAGATTCACCAATACGCTGCTCGACAATATGGAAACACAACCTTTATTAACATATGAGTCATGATGATAGTCGATAAGTAGCAAACTTGCTTAAACAAAATCAGACAGCCCTCCCCTTTTTCTTTCAACTTTCTTCAAGCCCTTAAAAATATAAACAACACAAGGACAACATTAACCACATTATATCAAAGATATTCCATCTATTTACAGCCACAACACATCACAAACATGGCTTTAAAATAGTCTACAATCAATAACAATAAAAACTATGATTTCCGACCTTTACTTCACGGATTCTCAATCTTACAACTTAGCCATGGCTTCTAAAAGTAAAAAAACAAATAGAGGAATCAATATATTACCTCAATCACCAAGGTCTTCTCCAAACATGAGCGTACTTTCACATAGAAAAACCTTCAACATCACCACAACGCGCTAGAGCTACTCTTAGCTAGCACCACAGGATTCTTGGGGTTGGATTCACTTAGTAGCCTCAGATTTTTGCACTAAGGAGGTATGAGAACCTTTAGAGAGCCTTCCAAACAGTTTTTGGTCTGGAGAGGATGGAAAATGAAACCTCCAAGTGGAGAATCGTTCTTTAAAAAAGAGGATAAGCTTCCACCTCCCAAGTGGGTCCCAAAGGATGTGCTTTGTAGCATTTTCTTAAAATATACATAACCTTTTGTACAAAGCATCGATTGGCAAACAATTTATTGCATTGGAAATTAGACTCGTGGTACTTGAATTTAGTTAGGTTATTAACCCAATAATTCCTTATACACTAGAAGATATACCCCTCTAAAGTTGGGCCAAACTTCTGTCCAGAATTTTGCTCCCCAAGTTTCGACGAACTTAATTTCTTCAATTCGTTTAGTCCCATATTTTTACAATACTTACTTAAAACTTGTTTAAAACCTTCATTAACCTTGTAGAGGTGCCTCTCCAAGCTTACGTTAAGTACTTACGACGCACTTTAACGTATGAAAATGTGGGATGTAACATCATCCCCCCTTTAGAACATTCATCCTCGAATGTTGAACTGATTTTCTTATTAGACTGATAACTTATCGGCTCACACAAAAACTTTACTACATTTCTTGCTATCTAGGCAGTCGTTCCGTAAATAAAAAAAACCTAGGGCTTTTCCCCCTTTTAGGCCTCTTTCTCGCACTAAAACTTATCGTCGAAACTCTCTCGAAATTATAACTATCACTACATTTTGGCACGTAGCCTGTATGATTATATCGTCATACGCACATCTAATCAACTCCTTCCTTTTTTTCCTTCTAACTTTATAGCCAATCATTAGGCCTCACTTTGTGAATAGATACAAAACAATGACAAGTTGTTCCTATAGATAGTTATTTGTGTACTAGGGATCTTCACTTGGTGTTTCATCAAACATACGACTATTGTTCTATTCTTCCTCCTAGTCTAGGTTATTCTACTCTTACGGTTCAACTACATCTAGGTTGCTCATGATATATCATGACTCATACTTCGGTTTACCATTACTGTAGTATTTTATCCATCTTGAGGATACTTCCACGTTGCTTATATTACATGTATAAGTTTATTCCTTTCAATACTACTTCATCGTAATTCATCTTAATGGAAAACATTCTAATCTCGTATACCATTCTTAAACTTTTAATCTTTCTGCTACATTCTCTATCGTTACATAATCATGCAAAATACGAATGTCATATAAATATACAATCTTAGACGCTAATAGTGATAACATACCTAGGTGTATTTCTGCCAGTGATTCATGATCTTTCCTAAATTATTGTTGTCTTTTTGTCCTAATAACTAGCAATCTCATTCTATGTACCCTAGGGTCCCACATCTAAAATATGTAGTTGTGCCTCGTAGGCATGGTCTAGCATGTCTTCTCTAACACAACTAACAATGTAGCAGAGGAGGTCATATTTGCCCAGAACTCTTCCGATCTTATACCTCTCGTGCCTTCAACTTCCTACTTGCCCTTGACGGGCAACCTGGTCATATCTAGATTCCTAGTACTCAATCTTATACCTCTCGTACCTTCAACTTCTGACTTGCCCTTAACGGGCTACCTGGTCATATCTAGATTCCTAGTACCTTGATGGATTGTCTCTCCTATGAGATACGGGTTGGCCCCATCTCGCTGATTTCCTCTAGGACCTACTATCATCCAATGGTCCTCCGTAGTCGTCAGTTGACCTATCTCTCTTACTTTGCTATCTATCGTGGACCTGATCTATCAGATATTGTTGTCTACGCTCTTCTATATTAATATTGAAAGCTTGAATATGAGAAACATCCATATTGTTGTTCAAGGACGCTTTGGTGCATTCATCTACCAAGTACAGCTCAAGACCTGCTATAAATCTATGTACTTTGGCTCGCATTATGTCATAATCGATGGGATATATCTAGACAATGAATAAAACTAGAGACTATACTCTTGGACACTCATGTTGCCTTGCTTAAGGTTTTAAGAACTGAACAACTTTGGCCTCCCAAACTGCTAGTGGAAGATCTAATAAGGCCTCTGAAAAATCTCTTTATTCAGCCGAAAGTGCATCCGGTCCCCTAGACCGCTCCCATGCCTCATAGCATAAAATTGCTATGTCTCGCAGCCTAAAAGTTGCCAACTCTGTTGACTCAGTCTTTGAAGCATGCATAATTCTAAATATTCTGTGCAGTTGATCAATGAAATTCAGAGGGTCCTCATCTTGCTTTGTCCCTGAGAATTCTGGGGGACTCAAACCAATAAACTCTCTAACTATAGAACTCCCTAATCCTTCCTAGATTCTTGTACCAACTGGCACTCTAGTGTGATGTTGAGCCTGAGAAACCGCTAATTGTGTCAATAACTGTATCGCTCCCCTTATATCCTGATCTAATAAAGCTAATGACGGAACTGTAGGTATTGGAGCTCTATAAGGCTTCTTACTGGTGGGGTAGGGGATGCTCTAAAAAGTGTGTAACACCCTGTACTTCTCAACGTGTGTAAGAACTAAGTTGAAGTCGACTAACTTACTTGAATATTGAAGAATAAGGTTATAGTTCAATCCTAAGGGTCCAAGTGTATGCTTTTTGTTAAGTCTAGTTGAAGTAAATGAGATTCATAAATAAATGACATGTCAGATAAAAGTAAATAACCTACTAGTTTTATCTATGCGTTTCACCTACTTTCTTAGACATCGTATGTGCTTGAGCTACTTTCTTGCACGTCCTAGTTGTTTGCACGTCCTAGTTGCTTACACATCCTACTTGTTTCACATCCTACTTACTAAACGAGGACAACACATGTGTTTAGATATAATTAGTAACATTCTAGCTTAAGTAAGTGACAAGTAGGTGCATCACCTACTTAGTAAATAAAAGGACCAGAATTTTTTCAAATGAACAAGCAGGTGCATCACCTACTTTGAAAGTAAATGCACTTATTTTTCTTAAATAAACAAGTAAGAGGTGTTCTTGGGATATAAATAAAGAATCAGATTTTTCTCCTCATTTTCTCCCCAACCAGCAGCAACCTTTCTTTCCCTCTTCTCTATCTAAATGAATTCCCCTCAACGAACAACTATGGATGTTCTCTCCTTTCTTCTCTTCTCCAGGTTTTCCCCAACCAGCAAGCAGCCATAGAAGCTTCTTCTTCCTCCTCCATAGCTCAAGGCACCCTCTTCTCTCTCTCTTGAATCATATGAATATATGGGATGTAACATCACCACCCCCTCATTTGAACATTCATCATCGAATGTTGAATTGATGCGCTTATTAGCCACATAACTATTGGCTCACACAAACAATTTAATACAGTCCTTTCTATCAAGGCAGCCATTCATTGAACAAATCCAAAACTCAGGGTATTCCCCCCTTTATGCCTCTTTCTCATGCTTAAAACATTTTAATTGGAATTATTTTAAATTTATAAATATCGCTAACTTATGTCATGTAGCATGTGCAAGTCTACCTTTGTATGCGCATCTAACCAACTCTTCTATTTTCCTTCTAACTCTATAGCCAATCACTAGGCTTCACTTTGCGTACATAAACAAAACTGTGATGAGTTGTATCTCTGGGAATTTATCGATGTACTAGGGTTCTTCACTTGGTAATTCATCGAACTTACGACTACTGTTATATTCTGCTCCATATCCTATGTTATTTATCCATATGGTTCCACTACATCTAGTTGGTGCATACTATATCATAGCTCATACTTCGGTTTACCTTTATCGAGATCTGCTATTCGACTCGAGGATGCTTTCATTTTGCTTATCTTACATGTATAATTCTATGACCTTTAACGCTATTTTATTGTGGTTCATCTTAAGGGGCAACATCCTAATCTCATATACCATTTTGAACTCTTAATCTTTCTACTACATCATCTATTCATAGCTAATCATATAAAATATGAATGTTTTACTAATACATAACCTCATATGCTGAAAATAATAGCATATCTAGGTACCCTTTTGATGGTAACTCTAGATCTTGCCTTAAGTACTGCTGTCTCCCTGTCCTAAGGTAGGACAATCTCATACTATGTGTCCTGGAGTCCCACATCTAAAACAAGTATCTAAGCCTCGTAGGCATAGCCCGTTATGTCTCCTCCTGCACTACTGACAGCGTGGAGGAGGCGACCTTATCTATCCAACACTCTCCCGATCTTGCACTCCTCATGCCTTCAATCTGTGACTTGCTCCTTATGGGCCACTCTGGTCGTGTCTAGACCCCTGATATCCAAATGATCTATCTCCTATTTAAGCTGCGGACTAGCCCATTTTTACTAACTTCTTCTGGGACCTACTTGATGGCTATCCATACTCATCAACCACCCTACCCCTCTTACCTTGCTATTCACCTCAAATCTGGTCTATCTGTTATTGCTTAAACCTTTCTAGGGCGTGACCCCTACCCAAACAGAACGACTTGCCCTTCCATGCACTAAGTTAGGCAGAGCACTTTTAGAAAGAGGACTTTGTCACCAAAAACCTTCCCCGATTGACAGAACGTTCCGCTACTGACACTTGAAAAAGCAGTTTTTAAGGTCTCGTCGCTTCGGTGAATCACTTGAGCCCTGATACATTTTCGGTGCCATGGAGCTATACCAGTGAGTTATTACGCTTTTATCTACACTCCTCTAAGTTGTGAGTGAAAATTTGAATACGAGAAATATCCACAATATCATTCAGTGAGGCTGTAGTACATGCATCAACATACTCTGGTGCAAGTCTTGATATAAACTGATGAATCTCGGTGCATCGAATTAAAAAAAGTCGGAGCATACCTTGCCAGGGAATCAAATCGGAGACTGTACTCTCGAACGCTCATATTCCCTTGCTAAAGAGTCAACTCGGGCCTCTCGAATCTCCAGTGGATGATAATGATCTATAAAAGCATCTGAGAATTCCTCTCGAGTTGCTGGGGGTGATCCCTGCCCTTGAGATCACTCTCATACATCATACCAAAGAACAACTATATCCCGTAACATAGAAGCTACTAGCTCAACTTCCTCTACCTATAAGACATACATAAGCCGGAAGAGAATGCGAAGCTGATCAATATATTCCTAGGGGTCTTTATGCCGACTTGTCCCTAAAAACTTTGGAGGACTCAAAGCCAGAAACTCTTGAACTCTCAAACTCCTGGGGCCCTCAGAAGGTCCAGCACTAGTCGGCGATTTCGGTACTCATTGTGTAGCCACCAACTGTGTCAACAAGTGCACTATATTCCTGATATCATAATCAGAAGGGACTGGTGGTAAAACTAGAGGTACTTGAGCTGTATAAAGCTACTCAAGTACTAGTGGAGTAGGGGATACTCGAGAAGGCGACTCATCCCAAATTTTAAACTGATCTACATTAGTAGGCGGCAGTCTTTTAGTACTTTCCCCCTGAATTGACTTTCCCTTTTGGCATATCTCTATAGAAACACCAACATGTAAGAGTAAACTCAAAATTTTATGGCTCAGATATATGGTACGATCTAGAAATAAAATAAGTGTAACCATTCCTAAATGCCTTATAGCCTCCTGATTATAAATGTGGTGCGAACACATTCATAATCAAGATTCTACTAGACACGGCTTTGTAGACTCCCTAAGAGACGACCTACTTTGATACCAAGTTTGTCATGCCCCAAACCACAAGAAGCATGGATACCACCCGGTGCCATACTCATACCACGAGTGTACCAAACTGGAACTCTTAACTACTGGACATAACCAGACTACTTAGGCTCACAAGACCAACTTCCCTTACTTTCTAATATCATATGTCGTTAAGGCCAGAACTCGTACTAAATCTGTGGGTGGGCAATTATCCTAACTGAGCTTAAATATAACCCAAATAACATACATGTATATATATATACCTATTCGGTCCTACAAGGCAACCATGATCTTCTAGAACTAATTTGAACATGGGCCGACGAGGCCACAATATGATCCACTGACATTGTAGGACCTGTGAGGCCACAAAACATACTTAACATATGTATACAAAAGCCTCTAGGAATAACTGACATCAAAACACGGTCAGTACAGGACCCCGACCTACCCATGAAGTCTTTATGCATCTACTATCAACATAACCTCTATACTCAGCTGCACTTCAGATAAAATAGAGTCTTACCGATCCTCTACTAAATGTCAACCCTGCCTACTATGAGGGCTCATGAAACTGGATACTTGAACCTGTAGGAATGAAATACAACACCCCAATAATCAATGTCAGTACAAAGATATGTACCGAATAGGCAAGGCAGATAATATCTGAATACTGATACTGAAACTATATTGGAACATACATATATAATGTACTGAAAGAAATTCGGAAGTCAAAGGAAATTTGAAACATACTTACCTTTTCCTTACTCAAAATATAGCTATAAAGTTATGGTAACTATCTGGCCTCATATAAGGCTCGTTGCATAACTGAATAGCCCTGAAGGCATAAGTATATAGTCGTAAAGGCAATTATCTGTATAGCCCTAAAGGAAACAGTGCTCATTTGTACTACTTTATCTAATATGTTTATTTCTAGATTCTGATGTTTATAAGCATAAATAACATATAAATGGAACCATGCTAAATGAATAAGATATGAGAATGCTGGAGTACTCTATACTTAGCTTACCGTACTGCGGGATATCTAAACTTATCTAAATATGGAACTACCGTACTATAATGTCATCGTATACTAAAACTGACTACTTGCTTATGTAAAGTCATAATCCCTTAAGGCTACACTGAATTACAAGAGTGGCACTTACGTGTTTCACAAGAGATCATCTGTAAGGCTCAGTTCCGATCATGAATAACTGGTGGCTTGTATGCGTTGCATAATAGACCGTCCGTACGAGTCATAATACTTGGGCTGGAATGTTTGTGAAATGGAGACCATCCACATCCACCCTTATAAAGCTCTTATGCATTCATAGACCATCCATAGGGATAATATAACAGGCTACACACCTACACGTTCATAGTCCATCTGTAGGGATAACCTTTACTGTATACCTGTGCGTTCATAGTCCATCCACAGGGTTCGTATCTTACACATCATCAACTTTATAATAATCATACAAGCGTCAGTCAATGACTCTAAGTCAAGCTCTAATATGTAAGCTCATCGACTTATAAATAACTTCCCATTGTTAGCAACTTGTAATCTCGTTTAATCTCTCATTATCTTTCTTATCCATATTCCACTTTTACTTTATTACCAAGGACTCATGATATTATTTCAAGGGATGCATTGCTGGCTTGTTTTAACTTTATAATATGATTTTGAAATGAATACGATTCTATCTTTCTATAGTTATGTGACGCCTATCGTTCGTTAGTCTACTGATTATATAAACCATTGTGCAATATGTAACAATACCGGATTTTCCTATTACCATTTCATAATCATTTTTCTGAATTTGTAACTCTCTTTCATTAACCTATGATCTATTTCTAGAAATGCTATAATTCTCCTTTTATACACTAAGTGATAAGTTAACTCACTGAATTGCTCATGTGAAGTCATTAATCAATGTGCAAGGAACTGCGTGCTCATAATCTATTGGTTCCTAGTCTCACTTTGGCTTGGGAGTAATATAACCATCCTCGTGGTTTCTTATCACTTTCATAAATGTATAACTATATATATACATTGATAAGTACTGAATGTTGCGATACTCTATAAGTCACAATCATTCTTTTTACTCTGCAACTTATTCCTTATGCTTAATTTTCTAAACCATTCGTATAGAGCTATTCTATTTAATTGTTGACTCTTAAGTACGATAAGATACCAGAGTCTATGAGGCTCTATTTCCTACTAGAGGTTAACACGAGGGAATTACTATTAGGGACGACTCTTTTCTATCATAACGACATTCATCATTTTTAGACGAATCTCAATTCTCAGGCTGAAACATACATATTAACTTGCCCCCTTGAATACCTGATAAGGAGGACGTAACTTTGGGAATCATACCAAAAAGATGAAAGGAAACCTTACATACCTTCAACTGTAGTCCTCCTTCACAATTCCATAAGCGATTCACCAATATGTTGCTCTATAAGATGGAAACATAACCTCTATTAACATATGAGTCATGACGATAACCGACAAGTAGCAAACTTACTTAAACAAAATCGAAAAGCACCTCCCCTCTTTCTTTCTACATTCTCAAGCCTACTTTAAGTATACTAACAGCTACAAGGCAGCGAACAACTTCACCAACAATAAACAAGCTACAAACTCAATTTTAACTAGGAAACAACAAGTCTCCCGCTACTTTTTTCTTCCAAATCAAGAAACAAAACATTAACAACACAAGAACAATGTTAAAAAACATCATACTCAAGCTAGTCCATAAATTTCCAGCATAAAACATAGCTCACAAACACGTCAAAACATTCCACACGCCACAAGCACCTCAACTTACAACATTCAAACTTTATTTCACATGTTCTTTATCAAACAACACTTAATTAAACTCTTATATATGAAAAATAGAGTGAGTCTTACCTTAGATGCATGAAAAATAGTCCACTGCCATCTTGCTTCAACTTGAAGAAACCTCAAACTCTCAACACAAGAAGAAGAAGAACAAGCTTAAACTATCAACACAAGACGTTTTAATGGAGAAATTACTTCAAAACCTTGGAGAACTTCACTTGAATGGTAGAGAATTATCTTGGGAGTGTTTATAGAGCTTAGGGTTTAGTTCTGGTCTAAAATGAAGTGAATAAAGGAACTCCACCGCTTTAGAACCTAAATTGAAAATTCCACCACCTCAGTGGATCCCAAAGGGAGCTGCTTGTGGCGTTTTCTTAAAACATACATAAAGTTTTGTACATAGCTCTGATTGACAAACAATGTGTTGTTTTAGAACGAAAACTCATTGAACTTTAATTTAGATAGGTTATACACCTCATATGTCCTCATACGCTAGAATATATAGACCCCTAAATTTGGGTAAAAATCATGTCCAGACTTCTGCCTACATTTCCCCGAGTTACAATGAACTTAATTTCTTTGATTCATTTAGCCCTAAATTCTTATGAGACTTACTTAAAACTTGTTTAAAACTATTCTTAACCTTGTAGAGGTATCTTAACCTCTCCGAGCTTACGTTAGGTACTTCTGACACACTTAAATATATGAAAATATGGGATATAACATCATTCACCATTGACACCGATAGTAATGTCCTTAGGTTGAAAGGGTGCATGTGCGTCCTGGCTGTTGATGTTCTCCGATAAGAATTGTTGGTGGAGGCGCATAGTTATAAGTATTTCGTGTATCTGAGATCCACCAAGATGTAATAGGATTTGAAGCAACACTATTGGTAGAAGAGGGTGAAGGTAGATATCTCTAACATTGTAGCTAAATGTTTGAATTTCTAGTAGGTGAAGGGCCTGGTGGATTAGCTCAGAATATCAAAATTCCCCAATGGAAGTGGAGATGATTAATATAGACATTGTCATGGTTTTATCCCCCACAAATTCCAAGTTCGATTCTATTTGAGTAATAGTGAAAACAACAGACATTGCGGTGCATTATGCCAAGTTATATTTGAAGGAGATAGTTAGATTACATGGGATCCCGACATCCATCATATCTGATAGAGGTATGCAATTCACTACTCATTTCTGGAATCATCCCAAGAAGGTTTGGGGAACTCGTGTAAACTTGAGCACTGCCTTCAATCCTCAGACAGACGATGATAGATCCAAGAAATCTCGGGGGAGATTATGAGAGCTACAATTCATGGTGGAGCTCAGCCTCAAACCAAGGATAATACATGGGATATTTATACCATATTTGAGGAGCTTCAAGGGGTCTCAAGTGTGTATCTCCAAACTGCACACTCATTGATAATAAAGGGTGAGCCTTTAAAGGAAATTGAAGACCAAAGTGAGAGTATGGTTAAGTTATGGGAGATAGCATGGAAGTTAAAGAACATTGAGTACTCACGGATCAAGTTGTGGGAGATAACTTGGATGACACGAGTCGACTTCTGTTATTTGTGCAAAAAGAGGGTGGTTATTCATGCAAAAAGGCTACCTTTTAAATCCAAGCCATTATCCATGAAGAAGACTCAAAAAGGCCTTTATTTCATTAAGGGTATAATTGTAATAGCTTAAGTAGTCTTCTTAGTAGTATAAATACTACCTTTGTTATTTCATTATATAGCTTTGATGAATATTGAATGAGAGTGATTCTCTTAGTAACTAGATTGTAGTGTTAGGATAGTGTTCCTAGTAGAGTGTTGATATTATTGTAGGATTAGTCTTTAATCTCTTCAATTGAACCTCTCTATGAATCTATCCAAGTGGTAATTCAATCATGAGTTCAAGTCTCTTCTCCCTTGGTTTGTGATCATTCACTTGATTTCAATCCCTTCTTTGTTATATTCTCATCTCTAATTCTTCTGTCAATTCTATCTTACTTTGTGGTATTTAATTCCACGTTTCTATCAAGTTGATTTGTATCATTTGGTATTAGATCTTATGCTAGAGTGTTGTTTCTACAATCCTCAATTCTAGGTTCTTCTTATATGAAAATGTCCAAAAACAAAAGTGAAAATTCAAAATTTCAAAAAACCAAAATCCTAACATTTGTTGTTGTTTTGTTGGATTCGAGGTTAAATTGAAGTTCCTTGATATCAGAATCCCTTAGGTTTCAAATTTTGTAGCATTTGGAGGTGTTTTGAAGATTCTACCATTGTTGAAGCTTGAAGGTTTGAAACATGAAAGTAGGTTTTGGTGAAGGAAGGTGCTATTGGCTTGAAAAATTAGTGGGTTTTGTTCTACTCATCAAGGGGAGCTTGGATTTAAAATTCGGTGGCAATTGGAGTTGATTTATACGCCTATTGAATTTTAGGTATTCTTCGTATTCTTGAGCTATCTTCATACCTTCATGAGGAAGAAGACACTCAAAAGGGGCTTTGATCCAAAACGTTCAAGTCAAGTGGTCAAAAGGTGTTTGTAGGGCCAAATAAGAAAAGTTCTTGGTTTGGTGGGGCCCAAAAATAAAAAGATAATTTCAAAATTTATACAAAAGAAATATTTTTTTTGGAATTGCCACATCAGCAGGACACGTCAGCACACGTTAGCGCAACAACAACATAATCCAGCCGCGTCAGCGCCATGCCGGCATAAACAATCTGCATGGCTGCCCAGTCAGCGCAGAACATTAGTGCTACATCACCAACAGTAGCTGATCAGCAGCCAACTCAGCTCAACACGCACGCCTGCAGGCGCGTGACAACCAGTTTCAGAGGGCTAAATGCCCTATTTTCAACCCATATTTCATATTTTCAGCCCGTTTTCAATGCGGTTTCGCCTAAAATTTTCTGGGTATGACCATCACTATCACAGCCTTATGTCATCCACCATTAGTGATGTACATACCCTCCACTATGCAGTTTCAGCCCGTTTTTAAATTTCATGGCATTTGGAGGTGTTTTGGATCATCCGCCATTGAAGGACCTTGAAGCTTTAAAGAACATCAAATGGGTCTATAAGATTTTTTGTTCAATTGACTGTAAAAACTATTGGGCTTTGTTCTCTACATCAAGGAGAGCATATATCTAAAATTTGAAGCGATTTCGAGTTGATTTGGACTTACATTGGATTTTGGTGTTCTTGGTTTTCTTGAGCAATCTTCATAATGAAGAAGACACCAAAATGAGGCTTTTGCTCCAAATGTTATTATCCAAAGTTGTGAAAAGGTATTTTTCCACTCCAAAAAGGAAAATACTAGGTTGTGTGGGCCTAAAAAGTAAAAAAGAATCAGCAAAAGATGGAGAATTTTAGTGGCCAGGTAGTCAGTCATGTGAGAACATGGACTACGCAACTGGCCACGTAGCTACCCACGCACTTGAGGAGAAAAAAAATTAGGTTTTGGAAGTGGCCACATACCTCCACCCATGCAGCACTACGTGGGCCACGTACCTCCTCCACGTAGTAGCATTCTTGGCCACGTAGCCCCAAACACCCACACAAAGGTTTTTGTTCCCAAATTAAACTATTTTCATTTGAATTCTCATCTCTTTGATTCTCTAAACTAATTAACAATGAGTAATTGTTCTTACTTGATTGTTAACTAGTTCTTGAGTCCAAAATTTTAATTTCGTGCCAATTTCTTTTATACTTTTCTCTTTTATTTCGTTGTGAATTATTTGACTCTTGTCCATTTTCTTTGATTATCCGTTCTTGGTGTCACTTAACTTCCACTTCGAACCGGTAATGGGATACTACGTGGGTATTATTTGAGATTGTAGGTTCTTGACGGGTTTAAGGACAATTCATTGAGCGAAAAAAAGGCAAAAGTGGTGAGAATAATAGAGTGGCGCTATCCAAGCACAAATGAGTGCAAATACGAGAGTTGGTGAGGAACTCTTACTACTAATTTTGTTTGCTCATTATGTAGGTAGAAAAGAGGAGTTATAAGGAATCATGTCGTCGATAGCCTCATATACTTGTGTCGATGAAATGGGAGGCTATGATAGTGATAGAGGGTATGACCATGGTGATGATAGATGTTATGAAGTCGATGATGGTCAATACGACTATGAACAATATAGTGAAGAGTACTACTACTCTGGGAATGACTATGAGGCCAATGGTTCCCATGGATCTTATGACAAAGAATGAGGAGTAGGAGAACTGTATGAGGATGACTATGGTGAAGATGAAGGTTCCTATGCTACACACCATGAATATGAGGATAACGTGAGGTACATCACTTTTATGTGCTTTCCTTGTAAATCAATTGGTGTTGAATTTTATAGGAGTGGAAGTCGTGATAAGTTTTATAGTTCTTGTGATTATATGTCTTGTAAGGGGTATGACCATGAATATAGTGATATAAAATATGTTGAATATGAGAGATCTTATAACAATTATTCATGTTCATGGTCTTATCCTAAATCGTATCCTAATTAAGGTGGTATGTATGAGTTTGTTGGGTGGAATGGAGGAAGTCATATGAGAATAGGAAGATTTACATTGACTACTTGTAGTAGGAAGATGTATAGTACTTATTACTTTTATGCAAATACAACTTACTCTCAATATCATGGTTGGAGAAACGGGAATGTTAAACAAGGTGCCTAGTCGTGAAGTATATGTTAACAATGAAGTACCTTGGTGTGATGGTGGATTGAGTGTTGTGATTACAAGTGATCATCTTTTTTAGCGTCATAAATTTGATAAAATATGTCTGGATCAACTTGTACAAGAAAGAAAGCACCTATTCATTGCAAGGTGCAAGGTTGAAGGTAGTGTTGGGTCTATGGTCATTGATGAGGATAGTGTCATTAATGTGGTAAGTTCTACCTTGGTGGAGTATTTGAAGTTGCCAACTCAATACCATTACCAACCCTATAGACTTCAAAGGTTGCAAAATTGTGTTGAATCGATGGTTTCAAAACAAGCTTGGGTAAAGTTTCAAATTGGCAAGTACTACGATGAAGTACTTTGTGATGTCCTACCTATGAGAGCTTGTCATTTTTTGCATGGGCTCCATTTGGGAATTGAAAGAATATCTATATATGATAGAAGGACTAACGAGTATACTATCACATTGAGAGGCCAAAAACATGTTCTTTGGCCCTTGACACCTTTGCAAGTAGAAGGCGATTACTCATGTATGCTAGAATTCGGAAACACGAGGTCCATACAAAGGAATAGAACAAGGAGAAAGTTACTTGCTAACTTCCAAGGAGCCAAATGGAAAATAAAGTGAGGGGTCATCCAAACTCTTCAAAAGGCATTTTGGGAGCCCATCACTCTTCTACCTTTTTTCTTTTTCTAGTTGTCTTGGTCCTTTTGTAGGTACTCATGGGGATGAATACTCAAAGAATCCCAAGTCTCTTTGGAAAGCGTAGTAACCCAAACCTCTTAAAAAGAGGAACTCCAAGTCAAGACACTTGATCGAGTTAATGAAGGTTATGTGCATGAGCTAAAAGGTAACAAAGCTAATACTTACACTCTATTGAACTTGGAGGAACAAATTGTGTCTAATGGCCAATTGAGTAGGGATGAAGTTTTGTCTCGTGTGGAGCATAGTAACTCTTTGTTGAGTAATGATGATGTTCTTGTTGAGAATGTTCACACACTAGTTGATCTTTTTTATGACTGAATTGACTCTTCTTGCAAGATCAATTTGTGTCTATCTAGTGTGTACACTTGTGGTTCTAATGATAGTACATTGTCATGTAATAGAATTTCCATACACTATTTGACTTTAATTGTGGTAGTCTTGCTGCCAATTCTTGTGAGATTGAAATATTACCAACTAGTGTTAATGTATGTGTTGATCGACATGATTGTAATGTTAATATACTATTCAGGGAATTTTATGATGTATTTAATGAGCCTCCGATTAGTGATAATATTGATAAAGTTGGTCACTTGAATGAGTATGAAACACTATCCATATTTAACACATATGAAGATGAGTTTTATGATCTTACCTTATTGACATTTGATGAAACTCAAGGTTATTATAGTGGTGTGCTCCATGTAGAGAGTCATGACATTGATCCTTTGGAGAGTGACATTACATGCCTTCACTCACACCCTTTAGTTGATTATTCTTTCCTTAAGGATAATGTTTTGTTTGATAATGACATGATTGTTGATGATGATCTGCATGGGTACATGTCTTGTGGTATGGTTGATGTAGCTATATTTAGGAGTTACAAAGCCTATGGGAACCCATTATGGGATGATGTTGCCCTTCCCTATGAGGAAGATCCGCCCTTAGGGAATGGTAATCTACTTGCGGAGAAGGAGTGTCTTGAAAAGGAAGGTGAAACTTGTTTAAAAAATGGCACCTCTTCCTTATGTGTCCAAAATCCTAGTAGCATGCTTAATTTTACTCTTGAAACTCATAGTGAAACTTCATTGGATGACACTATATATAAATAAGTTATTTTGTGTAACACCTTTCTTTACTATCTATTTTAATACGATGACACTCACGCTTGTGTTGGAGTGCATATTATATTGGAAGGGGTCTTATTGGTGTATATCTGTCTCTTTGACCCTCCCCCTTGTGAGGGAAACCTCCCTTTAGAGAGACATAGAATGTTTATTAGAAAGGACAGTTTTGGGGAAAAGGGTGACACTTTCTTGCTTATTGACACTACTTCTTTGTGTATTCCGACTTGTAAGCGTATACTTAGATATAGATTTGAGTCTAATGTTGATCTTACTTGTGAGGATCCTATAGACGACGTTATTTTGCGTAACTCTTTTATCTACTAGCTATTTGCATTTGAGGATGATATTTAGAGTATCCATGTTCTTAATGCTTCTTGTCGAAGATTGTTCTTCCGAACAATTGTTGATTCTTGGTTATATCACAAGTTTGTGCATCTTTGGCATGTTGGTTGTTGTGTTAATTCTTACACTAACCCTCATACTTTGAGGCACTTGTTTTTGTATTTCCTCCTTATGGTTTTGCAAGGTTAGGATTCGAGGTCCCATCATTTTCAAGAAGGAAAGGATGATATGATCCTAGGATGCTCGGGGGATATTATGAGCGCTACAATTTATGGCGGAGCTCGGCCCCAAACTAAGGATTGTCAATGGAATATTTGCACCATATTTGAGGAGCTTCAAGAGATCTCAAGTATGTATCTCCAAAATACACACTCATTGATGTTAAAGGGTGAGCCTTTGAAGTCCATTAGAGACCCATGTGTGAGTATGGTCAAGTTATGGGAGATAGCATGGAAATGGAAGAACATTGAGTGCTCACAGATCAAGCTATGGGAGATAGCTTGGATGACATAAGTCGACTCATGCTATTTTTTCAAAGAGAGGGTGGTTATTCATGCAAACCATCATCCATGAAGAAGATTCAAGAAGGCCCTTATTTCATTAAGGGTATAATTGTAATATCTTAAGTAGTCTTGTTAGCTTAGTAGTACAAATACTACCTTTGTTATTTCATTATGTTGCTTTGATGAATATTGAATGAGAGTGATTCTCTTAGTATCTAGATTGTACTATTAGGATAGTGCTCCTAGTGGAGTGTAGAGATTAGTGTAGGATAAGTCTTTAATCTCTTCAATTGAACCTCTCTATGAATCTAACCAAGTGGTAATTCAAGCATGAGTTCAAGTCTCTTCTCAATTGGTTTGTGATCATTCACTTGATTTCAATCCCTCATTTCTTATATTCTCATCTCTAATTCTTCAATCAACTCTATCTTACTTTATGTTATTTAATTCCGTATTTTTTCCGATTCGATTCATATCAGACGGGCATGCGGAGAGAATTATACAAACTCTCAAAGACATGTTAAGAGCTTGTGCCATTGATTTTTGAGGTAATTGGGATGAACATATACCTCTTATAGAGGTTGCTTAAAACAACAGTTATCAAGCGAGCATTCAGATGGCTCCTTCTGAAGCTCTTTATGGGAGGTGTTGCAGATCGCGCATTGGGTGGTTTGGACCTACAGAAGTAGAACTATAGGGTACTGTCTCGGTTCGTGAAGAAATTGAGAATGTGAACCTTATTGTTCAATGATTCATGACAGCTCAATGTCATCAGAAGTCTTATACGGAAATGAGGCGTCGCGAGCTAGAGTTTTCTATGGGTGACAAGGTGTTCTTGAAATTGTCACCGATGAAGGGAGTAATGCAATTTGGTAGAAAGGGTAAGCTAAACCCTCATTTTATTGGCCCTTATAAAATTATGAAAAGAATCAAGAAGGTGACTTTTGAATTAAAGTTACCATCAGATATGGCAATGGTGCATCCTGTGTTTCACATTTCGATGTTGAGATTGTATAAACCTGATCCTTCTCATGTCTTGAATCATGAATAGATTGTGGAATCATAATACCGAAGAAGCAACTTTGGAAACTGATGAGGACATAAAGAATAGATACCCTTACTTATTCCCTATTGCAGTTATGAGTTGAACCTTTCAGTTATTTAATTCCTGCGAAAGTCTAGATTGGAGGTATAAATCCCTCACTCTTGCCTTTAGGCTTGAATGATCTGATTGTTGTGTGGTTAGTCGTATGTTACCCTTGGGAATAACTCACTTTGCTAAGAACTCTAGGAATTCTGAAAATTTGAGGTTTACTGAAAAATCTTAAGTCATGACTTTCATTCAGGGATGAATGATCCTGAGGGGGGGTATAATATAACATTCCATATATCCGGATTAAGTGTTAATGAATTAAATGAGTGTTCACATGTCATTTTAGTTATGTGAATTCCTTTAGGATGAATTCGAATGATAGATAGTCGTTTTGAAGTCAAACCAAATAAGGGAGTTCGTAAAAGTTCTTAAATTTGTTTGTCTGAGGTAGTTTTCAGTTATACTAAGTTTTTGGGTAGTTATGTTTGGAATCTGAGAAAACTCGAAAGATGAAAGTTGTATGTCTTTGAAATTTCTTTCTAACCATATATGGTAGAGCTCAGTGCTAGGAGTTATGCCCATTTTACTAAGAATCAGGGCATTCGCACGTTGGGCGAGCATTGTGCCGAAACGTATCTCTTAATCTCACTCTTAGAGGCACGTGCGATGGGTATGCGACGCACGGACATTGCACAACCCCATTTTATGCAATTGGTATGCGACACACGACCATCGCGCAACCTTTTTTACTGGATCCAAATTTTATATTAAAACCTCATCCTAACTTTTCCCACTTCGTTTTGGACAAACTTTTGAACGAAAATAACCTTAGTGACCTCTCTCAAACCCTAAGGCATCACCTCCTTGAGAGCTTCTCTCTAGGTTATTTGGAAATCTAGAGAGAGAGAGAGATGTTTTTTCCGGCCATCTATGGCCTCGCAGGCCTCCGGACAACCTCCTTTTGAGGTTGTCTAGCCCATACAACCCACACAAACAGAAAACCCACCCATGGATTATTCAAATATACTTAAACCCACAAAAACGTATTGTCTACTTACATGGTGAGCCTACATTGCAATATGATATGACGGAAATTAATTTGATCATTATTCAAGAAGAACTACAATTTGCAGTTGTGGGAAAATTTAGCCATGGTTGACCGGATTTGCATTCTTTGAGAACTTCGATTCCTAAGCAATGTGAATTGAAGGGAGATGCTAAAATTGGCCTAGTATGCAATAGACATGTGTTGCTTAGGTGTACATTGTTTGAGGATTATGTAACTCTCATGTCAAAGCCTAATTTTTGGATTAAAGAGAAGAACATTTATTATTCTATGAGAACACTTAGGTGGGATCCATGGTTTACACCTGAGGAAGAAACGAGTATTGCTTTGGCCTGGATTTCTTTCCCAACTTTTGCACCAAATTGATTTGGGGAATCACAACTATTTTCAATAGCTTCATCAGTAGGTAAGACACCCACCATTGATGTTGCTACTAAGAACAAGACAAGGCCAAGTTGTGCTAGAGTTAAGGTGGAAGTTGATTTGCTTAAAGAACATTGAAAGAGGGTATAAATTCAAGTTGTTAATGGAGATGAAATTAAGTCAAGATTGGTTAAAATCCAACATGTCTTCATGCCAAAATATTGTAAGGAATATAAATTGCAAGGTCATGATAAGAATGGATGTTGGAAGATTCATCCAGAGTTGTTACCTGAGAAGGATGCGGAGGAAGATGTTAATGATAATGAGGAGAAGCTGGTCGAAGATCCTAACAATGCTAAAGCAGCCGCAAAAGGAAAACAAAAGATGAACCCTAACCCTAATCATGCAAACCCTAATCCTTGCCTTGCGAACCTTAACCCTAATCATCCAATAAAGATACTACAAAGTGGGAAGGTCGTGGCCAATGTGGATGATATTTACAAGTGGAAAACTCAATAAGGTAAGAAAAACAAGAAGGATAATGGGAGTGACCAGTCGCAAAAACAGTTGACAATGCCTACAGGAAATAATATTGATAAGCAGCTTGTTACAGTAACCAAAACTGTTCAAGTTGGAAATAAATTTGGTGCTCTAGATGATATTCAGGAGCTACAAGATGATGTGGTTGAAGTGGATAATCTTGAGGAAGGAAATGAGAGGCATGCAGATGCAGTAGTGCATGGGATTACTACAGTTGTGCATGGGAATGCTACATTGCCTAGTGATGGTAGTAATTAGCCTATGCAAGTTAATGTTACAGGAGGAAAAATGGTAGAAGTTGCAGTTCCTATTAGAGTTAACAGTATTGAGAAGCCTTTGAATCCTAATGCTAAAGTCTACACTCCTTGGAAAAAGGCTAGATCATCTGTTACAACCAAAAAATGGGTGGATAAGGATTTTTCTAAACCTGTAGAAGCAGTGGTGCCTACACCTATTGAGATGATGGTCACTTTGAATCAATTTTGTCAAGAGGTGCCTTCTACTACTTTGGATGCAACTGGTAGTGAAAGGAAGCTTTGGAGTGAGCAGGTGGAGGAAGATGGTGAAGAATGGGAGATCTCAAGTGACAAGGGAACAACAGATGATCATGAACCATCTGTAGACTCAGTGACTTCATCCCAACAAATGCATGATATGTTTAATAAGGTTGCAGATGAAACAGAGGTACAAAGAAAATGCTAATGGAATTGTTGAGGTTGCAGATGAGGTACAAGGTACCAACGTGCAGGATCATGAAGTTGAGAGGGCATCAATTAGTGAAGAAGTGAAAAAAGAACTAGATATTGATGCTGAGGATCAAGTACTGGAGCATGGACATGATGGTACTGCAGATAGTGAAGAGCATCAACAATCAACAAATGGGAAGAACAACACTACAAAGAGTCAGCATGAGCAAAACAAAACAGATGCACACTTGCAATTGTTGGAGCCTAGTGATAATAGGAGCAATTCAAAGCAACTACGTGATGCTGCAGTTACTTCAGGTGGCAAGGAAGCACATATGAAGCATATGAAGAAGGGCACTGTAGGTATTAATGCACAACAGTCTAGTTCTTCCAAAAATTCAAGTGCAGTTATGGATCCTGCAATGAAACAGGTGACACCAAAGGCATTAGTGCAGAAGCAGCAGCAGGTGAAACAACAGGGTAATAAAAAGGATTCAGAGGTACCGGCAGCTCAAGAGGTGAATATAGTACTTGAAGGTCATAACACTATACTCCAAGTACAAGTGTTCACCAACAAATTCAGGAGCAGGTTGCAGGTTGCAGGATTTTCAACAGCAATACATAGTAGTGGTAAGAAATCTGCAGGTGTTCCTAATCAAGGCAAGCCTGGTGAAAAAGGAAATTCAGAGAACAAAGTCAATACAGTGAGTAAAACTACTCAGGTTGTGCAACATGATCCTAAAGCCAATACAAAGAAGCAACAACAGGTAGTTTCAAAGCCTCATGGGAATTTAGAAGTAGCAGTAGCAACTAATGAAGGGCCTAGGAATGATTTGGATGAGGAGTCTACTGCAAAAAACTTCCTCAATGCTACAAGGGATGAGGACTTGTCTCCTAGACAGGTGGAGAGTGGAAGGAAGCATAAAACTCATGCAAGGAAGCACAAATGGGATGGTAAGATGACTGAGGAATTCGTTCCAAGGCTTCTACCAATGAGACATGTAAAGCAAAAAGGGGCAGACCCTACCACTTCAACAAAGTCCACAAGATCCAAAAAATATTGATGATGTTTCAAGACATTTTGGAAAGGTTAGCAGATCAAGACAAGGTGGAAGAGTCACGGACTTTAGAAGATTTTACAAGTTCAAAGAGCAAGGACCTTGACTGTATCTTTATTCTTGTATTGTTTTCTCATTAACTTAGTATTACCATTTGTAATATCATCACAAAATGTGTTATAAACTCTGTGATGATCATAGCTTATTTGATCCTTTCTAGTTCTTATTTTTTACATGCTTTCTAGTAGTAGAGGTTTTTTCTTACCTCAATAGAATTAGTAAGGTAAGGTCTAGCTCCCCTTACTTGTACTTTTTCCTTTTGTGGTTTTGCTTTTTAGAAAATAAATTAATTTAGCCCTAGGCCAAAAAAGCCTAGTGGACTTGATTAGAAAAAACATAAGGTGAGTTTCTACTCCATCTTTATGAATTCTAGGCTGAATTCAACTTTATTTGACACTAGTTCCTCTTCCCAAACCATAGATTCTTGAAAACTAAAGGAAAGAGAAGAAGAGGTGTGTGGGATTTCGTATAAAAGGTAAGGCCTCTTATTTTTTTGATATTATTGAAGATTATTAGGCAAGTATAAAGTATATTATGGGATTAGGATCCACAAATGATTCTTATGAGGTTCAAGAACAAGTTCTAAGGCTTGGAAAAGGCCCTAGTTTTTGAATTAGTAAGAAAACTCGTAGAAGTGAATAAAGTTTAACCTTTCTCATATAAATCCATTGTAGAATTATTAAAGAACCTTGGATATTTCATTTCTAGAGTTTTAGCGGGATTAGAGGTATGTCTCTTTTTTTAACATACTTTTCAAACATTTAAAGTGATTCTTTGGCAAGGTTTGCATGTGTGAGGCACAAGCCAGCATTAAGCCTTTATGTGTATTATATTATATATATGTATACATGATTTTTACTTATTGAAGGATGGTTGGAATTAAATATACAACTTTAATCTTTGAACATGGATTACCCCACAAGGGATGCTTAAACTTGATTTCGGAAAGCTTAGATATTTTATGTGTTTTGCTCCATGAATGGATGGTTTTGAATTGGAAACTCATTTAATGAATTGAACTTGGTCATAAATGATTTGATGTAACCCTAAACACGGGATGACGAACATAATCCATAATGAGTGATTCAGCTTCTATGTTATGATTGTGATTCAACTATTTTTTCATGATTCTATTGTCTATGTTTGGCCTAGTTACTTGAGATTAAGGGTGGTCACTATGGATCCTAGTGTGGTTTTCCTAGCCATTCGGGAGGAAGAGTGTCCACCGAATGCCAATAGCTCGGTGTGGTTTGCCTATCCATCCAAGAGAAAGAGTGGCCATTGAGAGTTCATAACCCCAATATGGTTTTACCTAGCTATTTGGGAGGAAGGATAGCCATCGAGGGTGACAACCCTGATGTGGTGCTTCTATGCGATTTTTTTAGAACCTTAATGATCATCCCTTTATTTCATTGATTTGGCTTGTATTGGCATGATTGTGATTTTTCGTGAGTGACTTAATGTTGATCTTAAGTTCATAAATGAAAGACTTAATCTTGACAAATGTCAAAATGGATTGAAAGTGATCTAATTTTCTCTTACTGGTTTCTACTAATGGTTTCTCTAAGTTTGATGAACTGTTTTATCTCTAGATTTCAAACTAATTTACTTAAATTGTTTTATTGCTTCATATTATATTATTTTACATTATCTATTGTCCCGGATGCAATCATTGAGTACCCAGTACTCAGGCATACCATTGTTGTTTCTTATGGTGTGTAAGATAATGAAGAAGAGCATGTTCGTGATACGCCTACGACTTAGGAGAACTTGCTACATTTGAGACTATTCGGTGAGCCCACATGATTGTTTGTGGGGAACTGTTCTATCTTTATTTTATTAGTATTAGTCTTTGGGCTACGACCTGAAGTTAGACTATTTCCTTTTTATTATTATAGAGGCTCTATAGACAGATGTTGTTTCTGGGTATTGGTTGAAGTTGTGGTTTGACTCTGATAGGCATTGCTACATTTTTAACAACTTATTTGTTATAGATTTCCGCTGATTTTATTTCATAAACTATGAAATTATCTTTACTTAGTTATTTATAACTTAATTGAAATAATTAATGAAAGACTAAGCAGAGCCTTGATATTATTAATTCATACGGTGCTTCCGGTGTTGTTCATAGCATCGGATGCATGTTACATCCAAGGTCCAGTTTGAGTGACAAGCTTGGTATAGAGCCTAGGTTTAGAAGTTTCCTAGGATTTTCTGTGGAGCCATGTCTATTGGAGTCTTCTTTGTACAAATTGGCCACCTGTATAGAGGTACGCCTACCAGGACAGTTTAGGTGTTTCTCACTCTTTTTTATTCTAGATTGTGCTATAGAACTTGACTTTATTTATGATCATTCTAATGTATTCTTTAAATTTGTTCCTTGCAGAAATGACCTTAACTCGTGCCGGAGCTGCTAATCAAGGAAGTAATGGTTCTTCTGATGCATCAGTTGGCAAACAACCCATCAGGATCAATAACCATGCCGCTACAAAGGTCAATGTTGAGGAAAAACATGACAATGGAAATCAAGAACCACCTCTAGCTCCACCTGTTCCTACAACCCTGCTGAAGGTGTAACTAATATTAGATCGATGCAGGCTGTGATACAGATGCTCACCACTCTAGTGGCATCCCAACAACAGCGTGGGGGTGCGGATCCAACACTTAGTGGAAGAGGAAGACTTAAGCACTTTTTGGGGATAAATCCACCCAAGTTCCTTGGCCCGAAAGAAGAAGGTGGTCCTTATTAATTTATGAATGAGACTTTTAAGGCTATTAGGGCTATGGATACCGATGGTTCTGAAGTTGTGGAATTTGCAGCCTGCCAGCCGAAGGATGTTGCTTATTTTTATTTCGAGATGTGGGAGTCTATCGATGCTCCAACTCTTACTTGGCCTGAGTTAGAGGGGGAATTTATGGAGAGGTTTATGTCTGGTGAGGAGCGGTTTTCTATAGCTGCTAAGTTTGAGAAAATTGAGCAATGTATTATGTCTGATCGTGAATATAGTTTGAAGTTCACTCATATGCCAAGGTATGCAATGTATATGATTCCAATGGAAAGAACAAGTTGACCTGATTTGTGCGTGGATTGGTGCCATGTATTAAGTCTACGTGTGTGGCTGCTATTATGTCTCATACTTGCACCTTTTCATCCTTTGTTGGATTCGCTGAACAACAAGAAAATTAGAGGTGTCAGGAAATATTAGAAAGGGAATAGAATAAGAAGGCCTGATCTGTGGGTTGTTTCAGTGCTGCGCATAATAGAGGGCATCGAAAAGGGTATTCTACGTTTGCATAGCATGCTGCTCAGGATAATGCTAGTGTCCCATATGGTAGATTGGGATAGAGAAACAATAATTGGAATATGTATTTTCAGGGTTAAAATTGACATTCATTTGGATAGAAGAATCACATTTGCCATTATTATGGTATAAGAAGTCATGTTCAAAGGGAGTGTAGGATGAGGCAGAGTGACATGACTAACTCTTATGGCTAGAGAAATAATGTATCTACTCCTATTGATGCAAAGAATCCACCTGCTGGTAATGTTAATAACATGCAAAAATGCTCGTTGTAATAGGACTGGTAAGGCAGTTTCTAACACCGCTAATGGGGGAGAAGCTCGACTTTATACTTTAGCTCATAGGGAGGAATTTCCAGAAAGTGTTCCCCCAAGATCTTCCATGTGTTCCACATAGTAGAATAATTGACTTTGGGATAGATGTTCTTCCTGATACTCAACCAATCTCTATTCCACCGTATGGTATAGCTCCGTAAGAGCAATGCGAATTAAAGGACTTGTTAGATAAGGGTTTTATTCAACCAAGTACCTCACCTTGGGGTACTCCGCTCTTGTTTGTCAGAAACAAGGGATGTTCTCTTAGAATGTGTGTTGATTATTGTCAACTAAAGAAGGTGACCATCAAGAATAAGTTCCCTTTTCCTAGGATAGATGACTTGTTCGACCAGCTTCAGGGGGATAAATTCTTTTCAAAGATTGACTTGAGGTCTATTTACCATCAATTGAAATTAAAGGAGCAGGATATTATGAAAATAGCTTTTCATACTTGTTATGGACACTTTGAATTTCTGGTGATGTCTTTTGGTCTAACTAATGCACCGGTTGCCTTTATGGACTTGATGAATCATGTGTTCAAACATTTTCTTAATCATTTCATTATTGTCTTCATTGATGATATTTTAGTGTATTCAGAGAGTCGTGAAGAGCATGTAGGTCACTTGAGAATAACAGTGCAAACGCTTAAGGAGAATGATTTTATGTGAAATTTTCGAAGTGTGAGTTGTCTTAACTCTATGGAATTATTGAGGAATGTAGTATCTAGCGAAGGTATCAAGGTAGATCCTCAGAAGATCGAAGCATTTATGAATTGTCTATGGCCCACAAGAGCGACAGAAATTCATAGCTTCTTGGGTTTGTCAAGTTATTATCAAAAGTTTGTGGAAGGTTTCTCACCTATAAAATCACCACTAACTAAATTAACGCAGAAGGCTGCTTAGTTTCAATGGTCTGAAGCCTGTGTAAAGAGTTTTTAAGAACATAAGGTGAGATTGACTTCAGCTCCTGTTTTGACTCTACATTGAAGTCCGAGGCTATGTGGTCTATTGTGATGCTTCTAGAATTGGTTTGGGTTGCGTATTAATGCATAATGGCAAGGTGATTGCATATGATTCACGATAGTTAAAGAAGCATGAGAAGAATAACCTGAGTGATGATTTAGAGTTGGCAGGTGTGCTTTTTGCTTTAAAATTTAGCGTCACTACTTATTTGGAGAACACTGTGATGTCTTCACTGATCACAAGAGCTTACAACATATCTTTAAGTAATGAGAGTTGAATCTCAGGCAAAGAAGATGGTTAGAGGTGTTGAAAGATTACGACTTGAACATCTTGTATCATCCTAGTAAGGCGAATGTTGTTGCTGACAAATTAAACTGAAAGTGTATGGGCACGTTAGCCTATTTGTGTGCAAAGGTGATGTTGATGGGAAGAGAAATTCAAAGACTTGCTAGTATTGGGTTCCTATTCGATGAAACAAAGAATTGAGAGTTAGTTGAAATTACTCAAGTGCGAACTGATGTTGTGGAGAGAATTAAGTCGAAAAAATATGAGGATGAACTTCTGGTAAAGCTATGAGATAGGGTGAAAAGGGGTGAGTATACTTCATTCACCATTGACATTGATAGTAATATCCTGAGGTTGCAAGAGTGCATATGCATCCCAGATATTGATGGTGGTGGTAGAGGGACGTAGTTCCAAGTATTTCGTACATCCGAGATCCACCAAGATGTACAAGCATTTGAAGCAACACTATTGGTAGAAGGGCATGAAGGTAGATATCTCTAACTTTATTGCTAAGTGTTTGAATTGTCTGCAGGTGAAGGCTGAGCATCAAAGGCCTGGTGGCTTTGCTCAGAATATCGAGATTCCCCAATGGAAGTGAAAGATAATTAATATGGATTTTATCGTGGTTTTACCCTACACAAAGGCCAAGTTCGATTATATTTGGGTAATAGTGGATACACTCACCAAGTTTGCTCAATTTCTTACTGTGAAAACAAAGACATCACAACGCATTATGCCAAGTTATATTTGAAGGAGAAAGTTAGATTACATGGGATCCCGGCATCCATCATATCTGATAGAGGTACGCAGTTCACTGCTTATTTCTGGAAATTGTTCTAAGAAGGTTTGGGAAAATCGTGTAAACTTGAGCACTGCCTTCACTCCCCAAACAGATGGGTAGGCGGAGAGAACTATACAAACTCTCGAAGACATATTAAGAGTTTGTGTTATTCATTTTGGAGGTAGTTGGGATGAACATCTACCTCTTGTGGAGTTTGCTTATAACAACAGTTATCAAGCGAGCATTCAAATGTCTTCTTATGTAACTCTTTATGGGAGGCATTAGGGATTACCAATTGGGTGGTTTGAACCTACTGAAGTAGAGTTATTAGGTCCGAACCCAATTTACAAAGCAATCAAGAAGGTGACTCAAGCCAGCTCATAGTCGACAGAAATCTTATATAGATATAAGGCGTCACGGCTAGAGTTTGTTGTGTATGACAAGGTGTTCTTGAAAGTATCACCAATGAAGGGAGTAATGTAGTTTTGGAGAAAGGGTAAGCTAATCCCTCATTTTATTGACCCTTATGAAATTATGAAAAGAATCGGGTAGGTGGCTTACGAATTAATGTGACCATCACATATGGCTATTGTGCATCCTGTGTTTCACATTTTGATGTTAAGATTGTATAAACCTGATCCTTCTAATGTCTTGAATCATGAAGAGATTAAAATCAGTGAAGGGTTGTCTTACGAAGAAAAACTCGTGCAAATCTTAGATCAACAAGTTAGGAGGTTGAGATGGAATGATGTAGCTTCTATTAAAGTCCTTTGGCGGAATCATAATACCAATGAAGCGACTTGAGAAGCTGAGGAGGACATAAAAAAGAGATACCCTCACTTATTCCCTATTGCAGGTATGTGCTGAATCTTTCGGTTATTTAATTCCTGCAAAAGTTTAGATTAGAGGTATAAATCCCTCACTCTTGTATTTAGTCTTGAATGATCTAATTATTGTGTGGTTAGTTGTATTCTACCCTTGGAAATAACTCACTTTGCTAAAGAACTCTAGTAAATCTGAATATTTGAGGTTTAGTAAAAAATCTTAAGCCATGACTTTCATTTAGGTGTGAATAAATTAAATGAGTATTTACATGTCATTTTAGTTATGTTAATGCCTTTGGGATGAATTTGGATGATAGATAGTCGTTTCAAAGTCAAACCAAATAAGGGAGTTCGTAAGAGCTTTTTAAATGCGTCTAAGTCTGAGGTAGTTACGTTGGGAATCTGAGAAAACTCAAAACATCAAAGTAGTAGGTCTTTGAAGTACCTTCCAACCATATATGCCAGATCTCTATTGAAGCTCTATGCTAGGAGTTATGCCCATTTTACCAAGCATCACGGAACTCGTGTGTCACACGAGCATCGTGCCGTTAACATTTCTATGAATCTCACTCTCAGAGGCATGTGTGATTGTTGTAAGATGCGCAGACATCGCGCAACCCTATTTTGTGCGATGGGCGCACGACGCACGGTAATCGCGTGACCTATTTTGCTGGTTCCAAATTTTATAAGTTTAAAACCTCGTCCTAACATTTCCCCACTTAATTTTTGATGAATTTTTGAAGTAAAATAACCCTAGAGATATCTCTCAAACCCTAAGGTCAGTTCCTAATCCATCTTTATCAACTATATGCCAAATTCAACTTTGTTTGACACTAGTTCCTCTTCACAAATCCTAGATTCTTGAAAACTGAAGGTATGAGAAGAAAGGGTGTGTGGGATTTCCTTTGAAAGGTAAGACCTCTAATTTTTTTTATATTATTGAATATTATTAGTCTATTTTATAGTATATCATGGGATTAGGATCCACGAATGGTCCTTATGAGGTTCAAGAACAAGTTCTAAGGCTTGGAAAAAGCCTAGTTTTTGAATTAGTGAAAAAACTCGTAGAAATGAATAAAGTTTTAACCTTTCTTATCTAAATCCATTGTATAGTGATTTTTGAACCTTGGATATTTCATTGGTAGCGTTTTAGCGGGATTAGAGGTATCTCTCTTTTTCGAACGTACCTTTCAAACGTTTAAAGTGATTCTTTGGCAAGGTTTGTATGAGTGAGGGACAAGCCCGCATTAAAACTTTATATGTATTATATTATATATATGTATAAATATTTTTTCCTTATTGAAGGATGATTGGAATTGAAATATAAAACTTTAATCTTTGAACATGGATTACCCCATAAGGGATGCATAAACTTGATTTCGGAATTTTCGTTGTGTTTTGCACTATGAACGGATGGTGTTGAATTCGAAACTCATTTAGTGAGTTGAGCTTGTTTTTCTAAACCCATAAATGATATGATATAACCCTAATAACAGGATGATGAACATAATCCATAATGAGTGATTCAGCTTCTATGCTATGACTATGATTCGATTATTTTGTCATGATTCTATTGTCTGTGTTTGGCCTAGCTACTCGGGAGGAAGGGTAGTCAGTATGGATCCTAGTGTGGTTTTCCTATCCATCCAAGATAAAAAGTGGCCATCAAGAGTTCATAACCTCAATGTGATTTTGTCAAGCTATTTGGGAGAAAGGATAGCCATCGAGGGTGAAAACCCTGATATGGTGATTCTATGTTGTTTTTTGGAACCTTAATGGTCATCCCTTTGTTTCATTGATTTGTCTTGTATTAGCATGATTGTGATTTTTTGTGAGTGACTTAATGTTGATCTTAAGTTCATAAATGGAAGACTTAATCTTGACAAATGTCATAATGGATTGAAAGTAATCGAATTTTTCTTACTGATTTCTACTAATGGTTTCTCTAAGTTTGGTGAACTGTTTTATCTCTAGATTTCAAACTGATTTACTTACATTGTTTTACTGCTTCATATTATATTATTTTACATTATCTATTGTCCCGAATGCATTCATTGAGTACCCAGTACTCAGGCATACCATTGTTGTTTCTTATGGTGTGTAAGATAATGAAGAAGAGCAGGTTCGTGATACGCCTACGACTTAGGAGAACTTGCTACATTTGAGACTATTCGGTGAGCCCACATGATTGTTTATGGGGTACCGTTCTATATTTATTTTATTAGTATTAGTCTTTGGGCTACAACCTGAAGTTAGACTATTTCCTTTTTATTATTATAGAGGCTCCATAGACAGATGTTGTTTGTGGGTATTGGTTGAAGTTGTGGTTTGACTCTCATAGGCATTGCTACATTTTTGACAACTTATTTGTTATATATTTCCGCTGATTTTATTTCATAAATTATGAAATTATCTTTGCTTTGTTATTTATAACTTAAATGAAATAATTAATGAAAAACTACGCAGGGACTTTATATTATTATTTCATAAGATGCTTCCGGTGTTGTTCACAGCACCGGATGCATGTTACGTACATGTTCGGTTTTTGGGCGTGATATGCTCTTATAATGATCTAGGTGCTAAAAAAATAAGAGTGTTGTAAATGAGCTAGTTGATGTTTTAGAAGCACTTGGTTAGTACTAGGTAAGTAAGTTGAAGATTGAATTAATGTAGTTGAGTTGCTAATTGAGTTGTATGGTAAGTGGGGTTGTTCTTGTTGTATGAAGGGGGGTTGGAGATATTGAAGTAATTGTGTCCATGTTATTGATGATGTTATGAAGAATAGTGGGGAGTTAGGCAAAGCTAGATGCCTAGAATCTCGTATAGAGTGAGTTGTCATTGTCGGCTAGTTGTAATGTTTTCCTTTGTTGATAGTAGTGTTGTTTCTTGTTGTAGTTTGACTTGTAAAGGAGGTTGGTCTTGCCATCTCAATTGAACGGTCTACTTAAATGCACATGAGGCTATTCCTTGATTCGACATTATGGCACAACATGTATTAATTTCTTCCTACTTGAACTATAAATTTTAGAGCTCACAAGTGTAGTAATTTTGTGTTTTGAGCCTTAAGAGTTTCCTAAGAGATATCGTGTGACCAAAATTAGTTGTTACTCAAGCGTATTACTCCCCGAGGTCAAACTATGAGTTTTCATAAAGGGAATAGAGTTTCCCTTTAGGTGGGATTATATTAATAGCCTATAGAGTACGGTTCAAAAATAGAATTTTAGAGGTGCTCTATTTAGGTTTTTGGATGTTTTACGTACTTCTAATTTGATGTCACCTTGGTAATACGAGTTTCACAGGTCTATTAGGAGTTTTGTGATCCCACTAGAAAGTGTATATGAGTCACAACGGCTCCCTCATAAGAGCTCCAGTAGCATAGTGATGACAAATGAGAGTTGCTTCACTTAGGTTCTTAGTAGCTTTATAGATGTCCTATTTGGTATTGGCCCGATGAGTTGATTCTCATAAAGGTATTAATAGCCCTTATTCCTGTTAAAAAGTATGTATGAGCCATAGTGGTGCCCTCAAAAGAATTTATGTAGCATGACGACCATTAGTTGGTGATGAAATAAGAACTTTGCATGTTGGATAATTGTTGTGTGTCCTAGTGGCCAGTAGCATAAGTGAATAGTACTTACTCAGTGTCATTTGCTAGTCAATGGAGAGATGAGTACCCTACTTCTCGGAGAGTTATTATGGTGATAACGAAGTTACCCTTTGAACGGGGTGATGTTGATAGATTACAAAGTATGACTAATGAGATTATAGAATTTTGTCTAAGGTGAATGATTCTTAGGATGAATTGTATTATGACCCCCAAATGTTAGTTGAAGAGATATAGATTTATGGCTAAGGAAAGACACTTGATAGTTTCGGGCTATAGGTATGGGACTATAGAACAATACTTAAGATGGATTGTAGGACAGTTGTCGAAGTATAGTGAGAAGTTACCAACCTTAAATAAGGTAAAGTACGTTGGTAATTATGAACTATAATAATGGGACAGTAGAATACTAACTAAGAAGAATGTCACTTTATGGCTGGTATTCATATGATGGTTAAGAGGTTATAGAGTACAAGCAAGATGAATCTTCTGTTGGGTCATAAAGCATTCCTTAAGACAAGTTATGTCAATATAGTTAGGTGGAATGATGTTGGTAATCTATAAAGTATGGTTAGAGGGGGTAATAGATCACTATCTAAGATAAATGATATCCTACAGTTAACATCTAAGTAACCATTACGGGTGTAGAGCATAAATTAAGGTAAATCATAGTGATAAGTGTTCATGTTGTTTTTTATCGAGTTATAGAGAATCATTTTAGGACGAGTCATGTTGACTTAGATATGTACAAATCTCCACGAGCATACAATGTCCTAAGTGGCTAAAGCATAGGTTTGAAGTACCAAATGAGAGTAATAGAAGTGTAAATGTGTATGTCCCTATCGTGTTCCCAGACATGAATTCGAGTCACATATTCCTTCTTCATTATGAGTTCCAAAGAGTAAAGAATGGTAGCTTTCAACTTATGTAGTTGTTTCGCCTTTTATGATCTCAGGTCTATTGTATTGAAGTTTTATATGGTTACATATAGCCCTTCGGGTTTAGTAAGAATGTCAGTTTCCGTCACCTTAGCATTCTCTAGGTTCTAGGTACGTTAGAGAAAGCAGTTCTACAAGTTAACGATCTCATAAGAATCATGTCAAGTGCTTCCATAAGCTAATGAACAGAGATTCCCAAAGTATCATTACATGCCTTCATATGTATGGCATATGGGCATGGTTATCAAATCTTGCATAATGGCCATTGCATTGCATTGCATATTTATTCATCGCACATACATGAGGTGTATGCCCTATGAACGGACTATAATACGTATATGTGTACAGTTCTTCCGAGATTATATGCCCTATGGATGGAATATGATACGCATAGGTGCATAGTTATGGTCGACTATGGATGGTCTGATGAAATGCATAGTCCAGCCTAAATTCAGTGGTTCCTATGGACGGTCTATGAAACACATCGGTACCACCTCAGAGCACTCCATATGAACAAAATTGAATTAATATTGTACGTTGCATTCCATCCAGCCTTATAAGGAACACATGTTCTATAGAAAGTAAATAAATAATCTAATGTACATTGATCCCAAGTATTACAGTGAACGATCCCAGAACATCGCTCCATATAGAGACACAAAGATATCATCAGAAAGATCCTAAAGAAAGTTTGGAATGACACAAGTACATTATGGTTTAGTAAGTGTTCCTATAGATGCTTCAAAGCTATCAGTTATATCTACTTGATTACATTTCATTTGTCTTTTCCATGAAATTCAATTTATTGTATATTTAATGCCTGCCTCACATACACGGTACAATCTTTCTATACTAACATTCCTTGGTCAGGGGCATTGAATTTTTTATGTTTCATATTGCAGGTTCAATTATACAGATTGGTAGACTTGTTCTCTAGATAGTGAAGATGATCAGCGAAAGAGTTGTACACTCCACTCTACCTGGGGCTAAGTCAGCCTAGTACTTGCATTGATGCCAAAAATTATTGCTCGGGGCCCTATCCCAACACTTGTGTTAGTTGTTCAATATATGTATTCATAGAGTCTTCATCGACAGTACATGTGGGTTCATTTGTATTCGGTTGCATGCCATAGGAATTTAGCCACATCCATGTACAAAAAAAAACATATACATATTTCAATTGTGTTATAAATTATGTCATGTAGATGATTACATGTTCATAATAGATGCAAGTAGAGTGTAGTCCATCCCAATCACGATTGGGGTGTGACAAAGTGACTCGCCCCGACTTTCATATTTATTCACATTTGCCAATGGCAGTGTACTCGTACTTTCCCCCTCAACTGCTTAGCCTTTTGGCTAGTTGTAGCTTTTCATGTCTCAGGTATATATGTATACAAACATCAACATGTAAGAGTAAACTCAAACTCCTACGACTTAGATCTATGACACGATCTGGAGATGAAAGAAGTGTAATCATTCGTAAATGCCTCGTAGCCTCCTAATTATAAATGTGGTGCACAACACATGTTACACCTTATATTTTATGCACTAGTATCTTTTGTGTGTAAGTTAAGCTGAACTTGAAAGGTTGATGACATTAGAAATAATAATGATGATTTAAATGAGTGTTAAGTAAATATCATAAGAGTTCGAGGTTAAACGAATCAAAGAAAATAAATTCGTTGAAATTGTAATAACACGTACTTTTTGGGTAATACTATGAGTGCTTAACATGCTAAGAAGGTCGTGTTATGAGTTATTTGAATCGTACAATTTTCATGTTTTAAGTGTTGATGTTGAAGAAGTTGTAAAACAAAAGTCAGCAAAAGTCACCGCAAGTTACGTTCATAATTCTATTGAAATTCGGGTCATATCTCACAGAGCTTTTCTCCAAATATACTGGGTGTTATGGGGTGATCCGCCCATAAAATTTAAGTTATATGAGTTTAGTTTGCAACATATTAGACTGTTCATCAATACGATGTCGGAAAAGAGAGATATTCGCATTTTCACGAGACTGCGCATGTAGCCCCTTTGGGACCCACTTGAGGCTGTGAAACTTTCCAAAATTTGTATAAATTGGTGGAAGCTGTTATTCATCTAATTATTCATGATTTTCGACTCCTATACACCCCTAAACCCTCTCTAGAGGTTTACATATGATCCTAGAGTGAAATTAAAGGATAACAACGCGAATCAAATATGCTCACAGATTGTTCTTCCTCTTCTTATTGTTGATTTGAAAAACCCTTCAAGGTGAAGTAATCTCAGATTTGGGTCTATTCTTGATGTTTAAGGAAAGGTTCACCATATTTTATATGTATTTGAGATTAAGGTTATCGTTCATAATACGATACGATAGTTATATCACTTGTAATGTGACAATAATGTCGTTTCATTGTTGAACATTCAGGTGTGGCGCATTAAACTTATGGTGGTTATTGGACAGAGGGTTGCAAGGTGTGTTAAGTAACCTTCTTTCCTTCTTTTGGTATGATTTCGAACGAACGTAACATAAACGAATGTCTTTCCAATAAGTTTCTATTCTTAGTAACTAGAAAATGTGCAAGTTCTTCAGTCCAATGAAAAGTATATGATCATGTTCATGTTCTGATTCTTGACTTCTCATATAAGGCATATGTTGATGATATTTTCTGCTTCTTATGACATCATATGTTTATGAGTTAGCTCACATAATGTATTCGGGAGTTTACTGACCTTACGTCACTCCGAAAGGTTCAAAACATTATTCTATGAGTTTATCATGCATTATATATATATATATATATATATATTTAATGACACCAAGCCACGCAATAGTCGGTCGGATACGGCACCAACTGTGCATACCACTGCAGTTTGGTACGTTATGATGATGTTAGACCCAAAGATTGGCTTGATGATGATGCAGCACCATAGTGTCGCTTATATATATGTATATTGTTTTAAACGAAAGCATGCATATTATGGCCCTCAGTGGAAATACATATCCCAAGTTGAGTTTTTATTCCTCAGCTATATTGATGTCTTTACTTATGTCATTGTCTACCTTCCATACTCAGTACTTTATTCGTACTGATGTCCCATTTGCCTAGGGATGTTGCGTTTCATGCTTGCAAGTCCCGATAGACAGGTCAATGATCCTCCTCAATAGGTTCTCAGCTCAGCGGAAGGTGTTGGTGCACTCCACTTACTCCAGAGTTGCCTTTTGACTCGGTATGCTTATGTACAAATGTTTAAGGGTATGGCGAGGCCCTGTCCTAACCTTTATGATTTTTATGTACTTTTAGAGGCCTGTAGACAGATGTCATGTGTATAGTTGTTTTGTACGACCTGTATATATGCATGTAGGTCCTTTTGGGTTGTGTATTGTTGAGTAGTTTTCATGCTTCATAATATTATCGTATGACTGCCATTCAGGTCCACTTATATATGCAAGTATAGTTATGGATGTGTATTATGTTGGTTCTCGGTATGTTAGGCCCGGGTGCCAGTCATGCCCCTCTGGTCTAGGGTGTGATAAACTTGGTATCAGAGCAGGTCTATCCTAGGGAGTCTGCAATACTCGCCTAGTAGAATCTTGTTTATGGATGTGTTGTGCACCATATTTATAAACAGGAGGCTACAGGGAATTTAGGAGTTGGTTACCTTCCTTTATTAATCCAGATGGTGCAATAGAGCTGAGTCATAGGTATTCAATTGAACTCGGGTTGTGATAAGGAAGTGTGCGACCCTATCAGATCATGGACGTACCAAATGTGCAAGTTGCCTTAAGAGTCTTAAGGCATGGATATATATCTGACCTATGCAGGAAAAAGACTACAAGGGCATTAAAAGGTAATGTACGAGTTTTAGAAATTAAAAGAGGTAACGTAGTGCAAGGTACCTAAGTTGAGAAACTTGTAAATGGTTGGCGCTCAGACAGAGGGATGCAAGCGTTACGATTCCGTTCGGCAGTGGTAGAGGTATAGTAACAACACCACTTTCAGCTTACGTCTTCTAGGCATCAACAAACATAGTTTTGGAAAGAAAAGAAATTCCAGAAGTCCAACAAGGGTCAGAGTAATCCTTGACAAAGGCCAGATAGTTAGGACTCGATGACATTTTTTGAATAACATTACGAATATTTTGATAATTTCTCTTTATGAGGCTTATAAGGGATGAACCTAGTATTGTGCAACCAAATATGATTTCTCAAGGGCTTAGAAAATTTTGGGGTTAGGTATTGAAATCCTTGTTTACATGATAAGTATTCACCTCAGTGTGGCCCCATTCCCGGTAAAAAAGGAATATTAAGCACCCAAAGAATAAGATCGGATGAAGAAGAGGAAGCTAGAATAAAAAGAGAGCCCGATGGTATTTCCTGAATAAGGTAAGAGATGGTAATATTAGCAAGAGACCTTGTAGAAAGGCTAAGTAAAGTGCTATGAGTAGATAGAAAGGATCATTAGAAAGCATAAGCTAAAGTATGGTAGTACGACAAGGTTAATAGTCACGTAGAAGAAAGGATAAGTGAAAGAAAATTTTGGGATCATAAAGAATTGTATGTCATAAGATTGTTCCTTTGTCATGAGAAGTGAACCGACGACCTTAAGGAGAATTATCAGAAGATCGATTTCACCATGGACATAGAGATACCGATATTAGGAAGTAACTACGACAAATAGAATTCAAGTTAGAGACTCGAAGGATTACTGCAGCAGTTAGCAATGCGATGTTAGAAAAAGTGAACAATTAAGTGATGAAGGATGAACGACAAAATAGTGAGCTTTGAGGATCAGTAAGAAGGAGATTTTATTGCGACGAATGACATGAGAAAAGTTAAGCTCATCAAGACCAAATACGCCAGTATGAATGGGTAGCACTCCATGTATATGAATAACTCTAGTCGCCCTAATGAGGGAATATTATTTTGTGGTAAATTATAAGTCATTAGGGGTGCGAAGAATTATAAAGAGATGAAGAGATAACAATTTGAATTTTACAGAAGCGGAATCCTAAAGTATAAGACGTCAGTCATCCTCTTAAGAGGGGGAGATGGTACACTGAAGTATTGAGGCAGAAATGGGTTTCACTTAATGATGGAAAGGCAGAAGGACTGCGACAAAAGGATAAAAGCAAATGAGATAATATTTCTCACTCTACAGACGTGTAATGACTCTAGAATAATACGTAGGTACAATGGTAGAGAAGAGACAGTGAGTACTTATTTGTTAGAGAAACCAATTATTTGTAAACATAATCGGACATTCGATACTCAGGAAATTAATGTAAGGGGCGTATCAACGCAAAAGACATAGTCCTAAGTAACTCAAATTTGAGATGCAAAGATAAGACGATGGGGAAATTGGTTGACGGAAGACCTAATTATGGCTTGACAATGAAACTTAGATGAATTGTTAGATCATTCAAAAATACACATTGGATCTAAGCGTACGAAGAATCGGTCTCGCGACATGTATAGTCGTGGCTATTGGAAAGTATTGTAGATGGAAGCAATGGTAGGTGAAGCTCAATATAAGCACGTGCAGAGTCGAAGAGAGGACATCAAAACTGGGATGCCAGGTAGGCATTAAAAAGTTGTGTTTAGAAATAATATTATTAGACCAAAGGTGAAGTGAGGGGAAATTAAGGATGATGGAAGACAATTCAAAGTCACCGAAGGTTCTTCGTGAAAAATGATGTAATGAGATCACAATCTAACAAGAGCAATAAAATCTTTTCCAAGTACCATGATGCAAGATGTTAGCTAAGAGACAAGAAAAGAGGTTTTGGTCTGGATACAGTGGTTGAGTTCAGATATTATGGATTAGTGTTTTATAGTGTTAAGTTCTTTAGAACCTTGTATCTATCCAACAAGGAGATAGTGAATGACCCATTATTTATCATTTATACTTGCATGAAGAATTAAAATTGAGAGTAATGCTTGAGACATATATGCAGGAAGTTCCAGTATGTATGAGAAATATGATAAACCAGTATATGTATAGTGCAAGTGTTAGAATGAGTGCGGAAAGTAATTGCTTACGATTAATAATAATTAGAATCTACGAGAATAAATGTCCACTCCATGAGCTATAATTGACCGAAATGGTTCAAGCGCTTCAAATACAATGGGTTTACCTATAGTGTTCATTTTAAGATACACCATAAGGGCTTTCATCGCACTTTTAAGAAAATGGATATAGATTAGCGACAAAGATGATGACTTGGGTAATTTAAAAGATTTCAATGGAGATGGTTGTAGATCTATGGGCAGTCTGGCTGATTAGGGATAAAGAAAAAGAAGTTGGACCGAGAATGAATCAATTGATCATTGAGGGTCAGAATGGTGGGTTCAAATGAGTGGAGCGTTATGATTCAGAAAACAGTAAAATTATCCCTTGTAGCAGAAGTTAAGGAGCATAAGCATGAAGATTCCATTTTAGGAAAAGTCAAGAAGGGCATTCAACAAAAAAAAGACCACAACTTTTGAGCACGATAGAAATGGGGTTCTTAGATAACAGGGCCAATTGTGCATTCCAATCATAGCAGGGTTACGGAATAAGATTATGACAAAAGTCTACTGTTCACGATATTCAATTCATCCTAGACCAATAAAGGTGTACCCTAATAATAAAGGGATGTATTGGTGGAACAACCTGAAGCAAAACATTGTAATGTTTGTAGCTTAGTCTTCCAATTGACAACAGGTGAAGATAGAGTATCATAAGCGGGTAGATTGACTCAAAATATTGAGGTCTCAACATGGAAATGGGAGATGATTAACATGGATTTTGTTACGAGTTTAATTTGCTCTTATTATAAGTTTGACTCTATTTCGGTGATTGTTGATAGGCTGAGAAATCAGCTAGTTTCTTATTGGACAAGACTGCTTGTACCGCCAAGAACTATATATGGAGATTGTTCGCCTTCATAGTGTCCCTGTTCCTATTATGTCTAATAGAGGTACTCAATTCACGGCTAAATTCTAAAAATAATTTTAGAAGAGTTTTGGCACTCAGGATAATCTTAGTACAACTTTTCTTTTCCCACAGACAGATGGACTAGCAAAACGTATGATTCAGATACTCGACGACATGTTATGATCTTGTGTGTTGGATTTCAAAAGAGATTAAGATGACCACCTACCTCATATTGAGTGTGCATATGGTAACAATTAATATATTATCATCAAGATGGCTCCTTATGAAGCCTTATATGGGCGAAAATGTAGGTCCCCGATTGGATGATATGAAGTGGGCGAAACTGAGTTACTAGGACCTAATTTTGTAAAACAAGTGATGGAAAAAAGGGTGAAATTGATTCAAGAATGACTATTTGTAGCCCAGAGTCGGCATGAATCTTATTTAAATGTGTGGCACCAAGATTTAGAGTTTTTCATTGATAATTGGGTATTATTGAAGGTTTCTCCTATGAAGAATGTGCAAGTTGAGCCCCAAGTACGTCGGGCCATATAAAATCATCTGAAGGTTATGCCAAGTGGTCTATGAGCTTGAGTTACCTCTTGAGTTTGATTCAATCCATCAGGTCTTCCATGTGTTGTTATTACATAAATGCATAAGATACCCCTCTCATATCATGCCCATAGATGATGTACAAATTATCAAAGATTTGTCTTATGAGGAGATTCGGTTGCCATTCTAAATCATCAAGTCTGAAAGTTATTCACCAAGGAGATAACCTTCGTTAAGGTGTTGTGGAGAAACAATAATGTAGAGGAGATGACATGAGAGGCCAAGATATCCTCACCTATTCCAAACCGAAGGTTTATAATGATAATAGTGTGATACGTTCCTTCTATCCATATTATATGATGATAATCTTATTTTATGACCTTGTTTAGGGAACGAGCATAGAAAGAATGAAACAAACATAGCCCAGACTATGAGTTCGACTATATGAGGTGAGTCATAGTTTATATTATGGATTCCCTGGATTGTAAACGGTCGTGTAGGGCTGAGTTAATGTTATAAAATAATTTGTGTGGCCCTGTGAGGCATATGTTGTATTTTCTGGATGTGTGGCAGGTTTTGGATTGTCCTATTATTAGGAGAAACTCTGCAGAAATTTCCGTAGAATCCCAAGAGTTAATTTTCTTCGATAATTTATTCCAACATTCGAGGATGAATGTTCCTAATGGGGGAAAGATGTTACACCACCTATTTTTGCAATAGTAAACATTGTGAGTAATTTAAGGTGAACTTTAAAGTTTGATGACATTATAAAGGAGGAAAATGATTTAAATTAGTGTTAAGTAACTATCGTAAGAGTTTGAGGCTAAACGAATCAAAGAAAATAAGTTCATCGAAATTGTAATAACTAGTACTTTTAAGGTAATACCAGGAGTGCTTAACATGATAATAAGGTCATGTTATAATGTATTTTAATCGTACCATATTCATATGTTAAGTATTGAGGTTGAGCAAGTTGTAAAACAAAAGTCGGCAAAAGTCGGCAAAAGTCAGCGCAAGTTACGTTCATAATTCTACTGAAATTTGGGTCATATATCACCGAGCATTTCTCCCAATACACTTGATTTTATGGGGTGATCCACCCACTAAATTGAAGATCTATGAGTCTAATTTGTAACTCATTAAACCATTCATCAATTAGATATCGGAACAGAGAGATATTCACATTTTTGCGATACTACGCTGGCAACCCCTTTAGGACCCACTTGAGGAGGTGGAACTTTTCAAAATTTGTATAAATCGGCGACAGCTGTTATTCATCTCATTATTCACGATTTCCTACTCCTATACACCCCTAAACTCTCTCCAAAGATTTAAATATGATCCTAGAGTGAAATCAATGGTAAAAAATGTGAATCAAACATTGGGAGTCCCGTGGTGGTCATTAGATTGTTCTTCCTCTTCTTGTTGTTTATTTGAGAAATCCTTCAAGGTGAATTAATCTCATATTTGGGGCTGTTATTGATGTTTAAGTAAAGGTTCACCATCTTCCTTATGTATTTGATCTCATACAAGTTGTAACTAGATTGGTTGAGAACTTGCGAAGTAAAAGTCGGAAATCATTTCTAAGTTGTTGTATTATATTGGACTATTTTGGAAGTTGCTCCAAGTTATAATATGAGTTTTTTTGAGTTGTATTGAAGGTAATAAATCCTTTTCCCTTGATGTATATGATTTGGTGCTAGTTATTGTGGTGTTAACAACATGAAAATGTGGAATAGTAACTAGAAGTTATGAACTAGTGTTGAATGTTGTTGTAGTGGGTTGTTGGGACTCTTCTTGTGTTTTTAAAGGGATGAACATGTGATTGATAGTTGTTGACGATGTTTTTGTGTATTGTGGTGATGCGATGAACTTGGTTATATGTAAGATAAAAATGGGAGATGCTGCATGTTTCGTTATAGAATAAGGTTATCATTTGGAATACGATACGATAGTTATATCACTTGTAATGTGACAATAGCATCATTTCATTGTAGTAGATTCAGGCGTGGAACGTTAAGCTTATTGTGGTTATTGGACAGAGGTTTCAAAGATATGTTAAGGAACATTCTTTCCTTCTTTTGGTATGAGCCCGAACGAACGTAACATAAATGAATGCCCTTCCAATAAGTTTCTATTCTTAGTAATTAGAAAACGCTCAAGTTCTTCAGCACAATGAAAAGTATATGATCATGTTTATGTTCTGATTCTTGGCCTCTCATACAATGTATATATTGATAATATTTTCTGCTTCTTATGACATCATATGTTGATGAGTTATCTCACATAACGTATTCGGAGGTTTACCGACCTTACGTCACTCCGAAAGGTTCATAATGTTATACTACAAGTCTATCATGCATTATATATATATATTATGACACCGAGCCACGTTATAGTCGGCTGGGTACGACACCTACTATGCACACCACTACAGTTAGGTACATTATGATGATGTTAGCCCCATTGAGCGGGGCTTATATATATGCATATATTTGTAACCAAAATCATGCATATCATGGCCCATTGTGGAAATACTGAGCCCAAGTTGAGCTATTCCTTTGTTACGTTGATTTTTACCTTATGTTGTTAACTACCTTACAGACTCAGTAATTTATTCGTATGGATGTCCCTTTTGCCTAGGGACAGTGCATTTCATGCTTGCAAGTCCTGATAGACACGTCGACGATCCTCCTCAGTAGATTCTCAGCTTAGCGGAAGGTGTTGGTGCACTCCACTTACTCCAGAGTTTCCTTTTGAGTCGGTATGCTTATGTACACATGTTTATGGGTATGGCGGGGCCCTTTCCCGACCTTTATCATATTTATGTACTCTTAGAGACTTGTAGACAAATGTCCTATGTATAGATTTTTGTACGACCTATATAACCCATGTATATATGCATGTAGGTCCTTTTGGGTTATCTATTATTGAGTAGTTTTTCATGCTTCCTCAGATTATCTTATGACGGCCCGTCAGGCCCACTTATATATGCTAGTATGGTAATGGGTGTACGTTATGTTGGTGTTCGGTTTGTTAGGCTCGGGTGCCAGTCGTGCCCCTCCGGTTTAGAGTGTGACAACACATTCATAAGCAAGACTATACTAGACATAGGTTTGTAGATTTCCTAAGACATGATCTGCTTTGATACCAAGTTTATCACGCCAAACCCAGGGGAAGCATGGACAGCGGTGCCCTACTCTGACCCCGAGCATACCTAACTGTAACTCGTAATTGCTGGACATAACCAAATTACTTAGGCTCACGAGGCCATATTCTTTTACTTATGATAACATAGGTTGTTAAGGCTATAACTCGTACTAAAATGATGGTGGGAAATCATGCTAACTGAGCCGAAACACAACCCAAGCAATATACATATATATATAAACCTATGTGGGCCACCATGATCTTCTTTAACTGAAAGGCCACCATATGATCACTGACTTTATAGGGCCTATAAGGCCATAACTCAAACTGTATGTATTGAACATGCGTCTATAAAATCTTCTAGGAGTTTCTTGATATCAAAACCTGGTCAAGATAGGGCCTTGGCCTACCAATAAATTCTGTAAACATCTACTCTCAACATAACCTCCAGACTTAGATACACTCCGAATTAAATAGAGTCATAACGATCCTCTACTGAATATCAACCCCATCTACCATGAGGGCTCATCAAATTGGATACCTGAACCTGTAGGCATGAAATATAGTGTCCCAAAATTGGTACATCATTACAAAGATATGTACCAAATATATAAGACAAAAAATATCTGAATACTAAAACTGGAACTGAACTGGTACATACATATATAATGTACTAAAAGAAATTTGGGAGTTAAAGGAAATCTGAACACACTTAGCTCTTCTTAACTCACAATATAGCAATAAAGCAGTCATAACTATCTGGCCTCATATAAGGCTCGTTGTATAACTGAATACCCCTGAAGGCATAAATTTATAGCCATAAAGGAAACTATCTGTATGTATAGCCCCGAAGGCACTATCTATTAGTATAGCCTTGAAGGCAATTGTGTCATCTGTATAGTTGAAACTAATCTGTGTATTTCTAGATTTTGAAGTTTATGAGGATAAATAACATATAAATGGAACCATGCGAAATGAATATAATATGAAAATGTTGGAGTACTCTCTACATAGCTTATCGTACTGTGGGATATCTGAAATTATCTGAATATGTTGTTATATTATGGAACTAACGTATTGTACTGTCATCATATATTGAATATTACTACTGCTTCATTAAGTTATAAGCCCTTTAGGCTACACTGAAATACAAGAGTGGCACTTATGCGTTTCACAAGAGACCGTATGTGAGGCTCACTTTCAATCATGAATAACTGGTGGCTCATACGCATTGCATAATAGATCGTCCGTACAACTCACAATACTCAAGTTGGAATGTGTGTGCAACTGAGACCGTCCACATCCACCCTTATAAAGCTCATATGCATTCATAGACCGCCAATAAGGATAATCTAACAGGTCGTACACCTACGCATTCATAGTCCGTCCGTAGGGTTAACCTTTATTGTATACCTATGTGTTCATATTATGTCCATAGTGTTCGTATATTATACACCATAAACTTTATAATAATCATACAAGTGTCAACCAACAACTCTAAGTCAGGCTCTAATCTATAAGCTCATCACGTTATAAGTAACTTATTGTCATTAGCAACCTGTAATCTCGCTCAATCACTCGCCATATTTCTTATCTGTATTCCATATTTACTTTATTACTAAGGAGTCGTGATACGATTTCAAGAAATGCATTGCTGGCTTATTTTAACTTTATAATCTGATTTTAGAATGAATGTGATTCTATATTTCTATAAGCTATGTGATGTCTATCGTTCATTGGTCTATTTATATAAACCATTGTGCGATATGTACAATAACGAATTTATCTATTACCGCTTCATAATCATTTTTTGAACTTGTTACTCTCTTTCATTAACATACGATCTATTTCTGGAAGTGCTATAATTCTCCATTTATAAACTATGTGATACGTTAACTCGTTGAATTGCTTATGTGAAGTCATTAATCAATATACAAGGAGTTGCATGCTCACAATCTATCAGTTCCTAGTCTCATTACGGGATTCACCGTATTCTGCAATCTTTATAACTCACTAGGCAACCTATGCCATCATTAAACTCTTTCTTTTTTGGTAAATAAATATTTTATTTATACCAAAAGTGAATAGATCCAAAACCAAATAGGCATAGACTACCGATTTCTCAAAATAAAAAAATAGGCTTCACGCGGAGAGCATTCCTAAGCGAAGTGCTAAACTATCTCCAAACATTACCTATCATCCAAATCAAGATCTGCGCATAGAGCATTTCATAGATAATCCTATTAACATTTCTCTGGCGAAACCAAACATCTAACCAATACAACGGCTAAAAGTGCTTGAGGTGCGCATCAAGGGATGGAGTTATGTTTTGACAATGATTCCTGCCACTTCATAAGTGTCCTTCCTTGAGTGTGACTATGGATTGAAATTTCCTTGCAGACTCTATTAGATAGAAATATGCTTTTCTGAAATCGAATGTCATTTCGTTCTATCCAAATGGTTGCCACACACATAGCAAACACACTGTTGATGATTGCTCCTTGTCCAGTCCTCTATTTTTCCCATAAACATGCCCATTGTACTTTACTTTTCCAGTCCCCTATTGCTCTTTGGATACTCAGCCACCTTAGCAATCTTTTTCCACAGTCTCCTAGTGATAGTACATTTAGAAGAGATAGTCAAAAGTCTCTACTGTTGAGCAGCAGAAGGCACAAGTTGGAGGAACCTGAATCCTAATTTTGAGGAGTTTGTCAACAGTGGCAAGTCTACTTAACACTGCTGACAAAAGAGTAAACTTATGCCTAGGGTGAATATTGGGGTGCAAGGTGATGCTCTTCCATATCACTTTTGGATGCAATGGAACCAATGAAAGGTACATTTTTTTATGGAAAACTGCTTGTTTTGAATCAAAATTCCCAGTCTGGATTGTAGATCACCTTGAAGTGTACTGACTTGCATGGCATACTTCCTTGCCTCAATAATCTTCCTCACAACCCAAGTAGCATTATGAGATATGTTACATTGATCCACTGTAGATTTTTTTTATATAGTAGCAGTGCACCCACTTATCCACAAACAATCCTTCTTCTCAACAATAGCCCACAATTGCTTTACTATAGTTTCCTTATCCAGATTCCCAAATTTATTACATTTTGTCCACCTGTAGCTTTAGGATAGCAAGTCTTTTCCCAAGAAATCAAAGTTTTTTTAGAGATGGACACATCACCTATCCATAGAAATGTTCTATAAACACCTCCAATCTTCTTCATGACTTTATTAGGTAGAATAAATATTTGATCCCAATATGTTTGCATACAAAATAACACATATTTTATCAACTATAATCTATCAGCATAAGAGAGTAGTTTAGAGGTCCAGCATCCAACTCTCTCTGTGATCTTTTCCACTAAAGTGAGGCACTATGCTATGGAAAGCTTCTTAGAGGATAGTGGAACCCCTAACCACTTAAATGGTAGTGTCCCTTCAATAAATCCCAGTGTACTAAGGATGTCTTGTTTCAGCTCAAGTTTGACCCTAGTCATACATATTTAGCTCATGTCTACATTTTCCTGCAGGCCTGAGGCAGTTGAGAACTTGTTAAAAGCTTCTTGTACGAGCTTAATAGAAGGAAAATGTTCTTTGCAAAACATCAATATGTCGTCAGCAAAGCAAATATGCACAACACCCAATTTTTTACACCTGGGGTGGCACTGAAAATCCTTATTGCTTGCTAGTAAATTCATCTCTATTTGAAGATACTGCATTGCTATGACAAACAAATATTGTGACATGGGGTCACCTTGTCTGATTCCCTTGTTTCCTTGAAATGGTATTGACAGTCCCCCATTGATAAGCAAAGAGTATGGCACTGATAAGATACACCCTGTCACCCACATAATGAATTTGTGAGGGAAACCAAGTTCAATCATCATATTTTATAGGAAATTACATTCAATGGAATCATAGGTCTTCCTCAAATCAACTTTCATTACACATGTAGCAGATAAACCCTTCCTAGAATACCGTTTAAAAATCTTATGATTGAATAAGATATTATCAATAGTTCTTCTCCCTTCAACAAAAGTTCATTGAGAGGAACTAATAATAGTATTGATAACCTCCTATATTCTGTTTGTGAGGACTTTGGTAATGATATTATAGAAGGTGGTGCAGTAGGCAATTGGTCTGTAGTCCTTTACTTGAGTAGCACTTGCAATATTTGGCACCAACATTATTGCAGTACCATTGAAAGATCACAAGATTCTGCCAAAGTGAAAGAATTCCTTTACAGCTTCCAGAGTATCATTTTTTACTATATCCCAATTTTTGGTGAAGAATTCAATAGGGTACCAATAACACTCGGGGCCTTGTCCCTTATGTCTTTCAGGACCTCCTGATCCATCATATCTCTAATCTGTGCAAACTTTTATTGGTATGAAAGACACGGTCCCTTCTTTATTATCTTAGAATTTGGATAAGGTAATTCATTAGCAGCAGTCCCATTAAGTTTGTAAAACATCCTAAGATTTCTGACTTAATCTGATAAGGATCACACATCTTTGTACCAGCAACATCATAGATAGAGGTTATTGCATTTCTTCTAGCCCTTATCTTGCACTAGGCATGGAAATATTTTGTATTAGATTCCCTACATGAGATCGAGCTTGCCCTGGATTTCTGTCTGAGTGCTTGTTCCTAAATATTACTCCACTTTCATATCTCTTCTAATAGAAGTTTTTTATGCTCAATCAATAACTAGTTTAAAGGTTGGATAGCAAGACTAGGCTGTATTATTTCAAGAGATTGTCTAGCTTGTTGTAATCTCTTCTCATATGAAGCTAAATAAGAATTGAGCCCTTTAGAATTCTCCTTCAACCTCTTTAGTTTCATCCACAAGTTGAACATAACAGTACCATCATGGTTATGAGACCATGCCAAAGTGAGAATATTAGGAAACTCCTGATAGTTCATGATAGTTGTAAAGAGCTTGAAAGGAATTGGGTGGATATTCACATGAGGACAACAGTGGATAAGGATTGAGGAATGGTTAGAGACTCCTGGGTTCAAGAAATCATCTTCCATATGTCCATACAATTGGAACCATTGGATGTTTCCTAGGGCCCAATCAATTTTGGGATACACTCTAGTATTGTCCTGGTGCTTGTTGCAGAATGTGAAATGCCAACCCTTTGACTTTAGAGGGGTGAATTGTAAGGAATCAACACAGTCCTTGAACTGCTAAGTTTTAGCATCAGTAACAGGTGAGCCAAGTCTATCCTCTAAAGAGAGAATTATGTTAAAATCTCCACAAAGTAGCCAAGTCCCCTGGACAGTGCTTCCAATTTGAGTTAATCTCTATCCATAGTTGTTTCCAATGATGTGCTTCATTTTTTCCATAAACTGTAGTAGCATATGCAGATAAACTATTTCTATCCACCCTACAATAAATGTATTGCTGAGTTTTAGACAGGACTTGCAATTGAATATGAGATGACCAAAGCAGACATATCCTTTTATCATAGGCCATAGGGTCGTTGCAACATTAATTCCATCCTTGAGCTATCTTCTTGACAACACTTGGAGCCTTATGTTCTTTTATTCTTGTTTCCAGACATCCCAATATATCTACCTTATTATTTTGCAGAAAGAACCTTAGCTCTTTCTATTTCTAGGGCTGACTCAGCCCTCTAACATTCCAAGTTGTGATAATCATTGAAGTGAAGGGGTACCCCCGAATCATCAGTTTGAGAAGAGCTAGCACCATTACCCTTTTTATATAGTAGTAAACCTGTTAGCATTTCTCACTTTAACCTTTACTTGACCAGCTAGTGGAGGAGCTGGTTCACCATCTATACAAGGCAATAGATCAGTGCCATTCTGCACTTCTTCAGTTCCAAGCTTGACTGCTAAGAGGTTCTCGGGCATATCATCAATTTTTGCTATCCAACTCTCCCTTACTTGCCTCCTTCTCCTATTCATGTTTCTTTTTCTCCTCTTAGAAATCTCCTGAAAGTCATGTTTTAGGTCATTCCAATAATCATCTGCAATATTCTCAAATCTCATGCAGTTAGAGCAGAATTTAGGTCTCTGGTCCTAATCCACCTACTGAGTTATGCTTCTTGAAGGTGGTGTGATATCCACTGACTCAATAAATGGCTAGAAAACATCAGTTTCAACCAAGATACGAGCTTATGAGATCATGTCTAGGTTATCAACAAATTCGTCAGTTCACATTAGTTGCCTGATGGCACTAGCTATTTTGCTAAGAGCATCACTTGACCAATATCTAACTGTAATCCCAAGAAGAGAACCCATAGAGGAATACGCCTCATAGTTTCACGTCTAGTCGTACGGTCGACTGAATACCAACTTATTGGGAGGATATGTGATCTTATGAATAAGGTAATAAAGGTCCAAAGCTTTTCTATAGAAGGTTAAGATGTATAAAGGTAAATCAAATCAGATGAGATAAGTTCGACCCAATTTGGAAAATCCCTATGTTTTATGGTGGGATTTACGACTATAATTATGTTTTACAATCCGCAAAACTTTGAGAACTCCACCGTAAAACTTAACAAAAGGTTGGTGGAGGCAGAGGTGTTTCATTGTGACCTTTTACGGCCCGTAAAATATTTTACAGTGGGGAGAACCACTGTAAAACCTAACGTATAAGCTAGTCGTTGAGGCGGTGCTAATTCCTTTTAAGTCAATGAGGGCTTCCTTGACTTCATTTTATCATGAAAACAGACTGTATGAGCTATGTATGGATAAAATTACAAATAGGTATGCTCGAGCAAATAGGAAATAGGGTGTCGGTCACGCCTCTCCAGTTTAGGGTATGACACCAGATATATAAAACACTTAGTAAAGCAGTCACATCATTCAAAGGAACTGCTCGAAGGAACTAATTCTTACAATCACACAACTTGAGACTGGAAGCTATTCCATGTCGACTTTGGAGAAAAAGGAATATTGACTAATTCCTAATTGATGAAGAGTTGGACTTAGTGTCACACCCCAACCCGTGTAGTAACACATTCAAGGTTAAAAGAAAAATTGATTTCCCACTTCCTCAAGACAAATAGCTTATTGTGAAAAGTATATGGCCCAGCATCCGGTACCTTCGCGCAATCCTCAACGGATTTGAAACAAAAAATAAAGTATCCCTCATCATGTAATAAGATTCGGGGTTTATCAACAAAATCCCAAGTATGGTCAACATACCCCTCCATCATTTTCAAATAAGGTGTATCACCAATTACATAGCTTATGAGGGCAGTACGAAGCAATTCCTCTTGGAGTTTCAAGTCTTCCTCAAATATATTGACACATACTTTGCCATTCCATGTAGTAGGATGGATATACTTGAGCAATTTACCTTTTTGGTCAAGTCGAATTGCCTTAAACTCTTGCTTCTCCATTGGCATAGGTTGCGCAGACATTTCCTCTTCTGAGAATTGTAATCGTGTTTTTGTCGGAGAGTTAATAGAGTCGGTTCCCCCATATTGTTCCAGATGAATATAACCCCGAGAGTCCAAATCCGATATCAATCCATCTTCTTCCTCATTAATAGGTTGGAAATGGGCTAGTAAGAAGATCCCAAAAGTGAGAGATAGAAGTTGCCGAGTGTTCTCGTCGCATGGAGTAACCAATTTCACCATCATAGCCGGTGTTTTTCCAGTAAGAGTAGAGTGTTTATCCATTTTCCAAATCACAAGTGCACTTTAGCAACCCTTTGCTATGTTGCACCTAGATAGAGCATGACCCCTCGAGTCTCGACCTTCCACTGAATAGTTCAGCTCATTGGCTCTTTACAATGTTTCTTACCTTAGTCCCAGTCTCACTTTGGCTTAGGAGTAATATAACCATCCTTGCGGTTTCTTATCACTTTTGTAAACGTATAACTATATATATACTTCGATAAGTACTATATACTATAATACTCTATAGGTTGCACTCATTCTTCTTATTCTACAACTTATGACTTATGCTTAATTTTCTAAACCATTCATATATATCTATTTTGGTTAATCGTCGACTCTATAGTACGATAAGATACTATACTTTTGGGGTCTCTATATACTGCTAGAGGTTAATCCGTGGGACTCACTATTAGGGACATCTCTTTTATATCATAACGATACTAATCATCTTATAGAAGAATTTCAACTCTCTAGCTGAAATATATATATTAACTCGTCCCCTTGAATACCTGAAAAGGAGGATGTAACTATGGGAATCATGCCAAAACAATGAAAGGAAATCTTACATACCTTCAATCATAGTCTTCCTTCACAATTCCACAAGCGATTCACCAATATGATGCTCTACAAGATAGATACACAACCTTTATTAAAATATGAGTCATGAAGATAGCCGACAAGCGGCAAACTTAAACAAAATCGGACAACACCTCCCCTCCTTCTTTCTACTTTATTCAAACCATTAACAACATAAGGAAAATATTAAACACATTATATCCACGATATTCCATCTATTTCCAGCCACAACACATCACAAACATCCCTTCAAAACAGTCCACAATCAAAACTACGATTTCAAAACCTTTACTTCACGGATTGTCAATCTTACAACTTCTCCATGTCTTATACAAGCACAAGAAAATAGAGAGGAAGAATTATCTTACCTCAATAACCAAGGTCAGCTCGATACATGAGCTTAATTTCACTTAGAACAACCTTCAACGTCACCACGATGCACTAGAGCTACCCTTAGCTAGCACCACGGGATTCTTGGGGTTGGATTCACTTAGTAGTCTTTGATTTTTGCACTAGGGAGGTATGAGAACCCTTATATAGCCTTTGATGTAGTGTTTGGTATAGAAAAGATAGAAAATGAAACCTCCAAGTCGAACACCGTTATTTAAATAATAGGATAAGCTTTCACCGCCCAAGTGGGTCCGAAAGGAGCTACTTTGCAGCATTTTATTAAAACATGCAAAAATTTTATACATAACTCTAATTGGAAAACAGTTTGTTAAATTATAAAGTAGGCTCGCTGAACTTGAATTTATATAGCTTATGCTCCCGGTAAATGCTTATACACTAGAATATATACCCCCCCCCCCTAAATTTGGGCCAAAAATTGTCAAGAATTTTGCCTACATTTTCCCAAGTTTCAACGAACTTATTTTCTCTGATTCGTTTAGCCTCGAATTTTTATGAGACTTACTTAACACTTATTTAAAACCTTCCTTAACCTTATAGATGTATCTTAACCTCTCTAAGAATATGTTAGGTACTTACGATGCACTTTAACGTATGAAAATGTGGGATGTAATATCAACCCCCCCCCCCCCAATTTGGAACATTTATCCTCGAATGTTGAACTGATGCGCTTATTAGCCTCATAACTTATCGGCTCACGTGAACACATTAGTACAGTCCTTGCTATCTAGGCAGTCATTCTGTAAACAAATCCAAAAACCCAGCGCCTTCCCCCTTTTAGGCGTCTTTCTCGCTATAAAACTTATCGTCAAAACTCTCTCAAACTTATAACTATCACTACATTATGTCACGTCACTTGTACAACTCTATCTTCATACGCACGTCTAAGAAACTCCTTCCTTTTTCCTTCTAACAGTATAGCCAATCACTAGGCCTCAATTTGCGAATATATACAAAACTATAACAAGTTGTTTCTCTCGGCTGTTATTTGTGTACTAGGGATCTTCACTTGGAAATTCGTCGAACTTAGAACTACTGCTATATTTAGCTTTTTTAGTCCAGGTTATTCTACCATCATGGTTCAACTACATCTAGATAGTGCATGATATATCATGACTCATACTTTAGTTTAGTATTACTAAGGTATCTCCTCCATCCCGAGGCTACTTCCATGTTTCTTATCTTATATGTATAAGTCTATGCCTTCCAATACTACTTCATCGCAATTTATCTAAGGGAAAACATTATAATCTCGTATACCATTCTGAAACTTTTAGTCTTTCTGCTACATTCTCTATCGTTAGCTAATCATGTAAAATATGAATGCCCTATAAATATGCAATCTTAGACGCTAATAGCGATAATGTACCTAGGTGTATTTCTGTCGGTGATTCATGAACTTGCCTTAAGTATTGTTGTATCCCTATTCTAATATCTAGCAATCTCATTCTATGTGCCCTGGGGTCCCACATATAAAACATGTATATATGCCTCGTAGGCATGCTTAAGAATGTCTCCTCCTCACTATTGACAACGTGGTAGAGAGCGGCCTTATTTGCCAAGCATTCTCCCAATCATGCAACTCTCGTGCCTTTGACTTCTGACTTGCCCTTGATGGGCTACCTGGTCATATCTATATTCTTGGTACCTGAATGACTGTCTCTCCTTTGAGCCACGGGTTGGCCTCGTCTCGTTGATTTCCTATGGGACCTACTATCATTATGTGGTCCTCCGTACTCGTCGGTTGACCTACCTCTCTTCCCTGCTATCTATCATGGGCCTGATCTATCTATTGTTGTTGTCTACGCTGCTCTAAATTGTGAGCGAAAGCTTGAATACGAGAAAGTTCCATATTGTTGTTGAATGATGTTGTGGTGCATTCATCTACCAAGTGCTGCTGAAGACTTGCTACAAATCTATGTACTCTGGCCTGCATTGTGTCCACAATTGATGGGGCTTATCTAGCCAACAAATCAAACCATAAACTATAATCCCAAACACACATGTTTCCCTACTTAAGGTTTAAGAACTTATAAACTTTTGCCTCCCGAACTTCTAGTGGAATATAATGATCTAAGAAGTCCTCTGAAAACTCTCTCCATTCAGCTAGAGGTGCATCCGGTCCCCTAGACCACTCCCATGCCTCGTAGCATAAAACTATTATCTCACTGCCTAAAAGCTACCAACTTTGTTGCCTCAGTCTTTGAAGCATGCATAAATCTAAATATTATGTGCAACTTATCATTGAAATTTTGAGGGTCCTCATATTACATTGTCCTTAAGAATTATGGGGGACTCAACCCGATTAACACTCTAACTTTAGAACTCCCTGACCCTTCCTAGGGTCCCGTACCTACTGGCACTCTAATCTGATGCTAAGCCTGAGCAACCGCTAATTGTGTCAACAACTATATCGCTCCCCTGATATCCTGATCTAATAAAGTTGATGATGTAACTGTAGGTGTTGGAGCTCATTCAGGCTACTCTGGTATTGGTGGGGCATGGGATGCTCTAGAAAGTGTCTCGCCCCAACTTTAAGATTAACCTATATTAGTCGGCTTCATTCTACTCATAATTTCCCCCTCAATTGCCTTAGCCTTTTGTCTAGCTGTAGCTTTTCCTGTCACAGGCATCTCTATATATAAACACCAACATGTAAGAATAAACTAAAACTCTTGTGACTTAGATCTATGGCACAATCTGGAGATGAAAGAAGTGTAACCATTCTTAAATTCGTCGTAGCCTCCGAATTATAGATGTGGTGCATAACACATTCATAAGTAAGACTTTAATAGACACGGCTTTGAAGACTCCCTAAGATACGACATGCTCTGATACCAAGTTTGTCACGCCCCAAACTAGAGGAGGCGCGGCAAGCACCCGTTGCCATACTCTAACACCGAGCATGCTAAACTATAACTCATAATTGTTGGACATAATTAGACTACTTAGGCTTATAAGGCCAACTTCATCAACTTCTGATATCATAGGTCGTTATGGTCGTAACTCGTACTAAACTGAAGGTGGGCTATCATGCCAACTGAGCTGAAATGCAACCCAATAAATATATATATATATATAAACCTATGGGGGCCAATAAGGCCACCCTGCTCTTGTATAATCGAAATGTACAACTCAAGATATATAACCAAAGAACTGATAAGTCCACCATATGATCACTGACTTTGTAGGGCCTATAAGGCAATAACTCAAATTGTACGTACTGCACATGTGTTAACAAATGCCTATAGGAGTGTCTGACATCAAAACCTGGTTGGAACATGGCCCTGTCCTACCCATGAAGTTTGTAAACATCTGTTGTCAATATGACATCTAGACTCAGCTGCACTCCGATGAAATGGAGTCTTACCATTCTTCTGCTGAATATCAACCTCGTCTACCGTGAGGGCTCATCAAACTTGATACCTGAACCTGCAGGCAAGAAATATAGTGCCCAATATTGGTACGTCATTATAAAGATATATACCGAATATATTAGGCAGAAAATATCTAAATACTGAAACTGAACGGGTACATACATATAAAATGTACTGAAAGAAATTTGGTAGTTCAAGGAAATTTGAACACACTTAGCTCTTTCTGACTCACAATATAGCTGAGGTATGTAAGGAGGGGTGAGGGTAAGTGGGTCATAGTTTGGTTGTAAATGGGTTAACCCGAAAATGGCTTTGAAAGTGGGGTTCTCGGGTTCTCAGATTATGTCGGTAGTGTGGTGTTTGGTGGCTGTTTCGGGAAGTTTTAGGGAGAATTGAGTTTAGGAATTTTATGGGGTTATTGTAGACACATTGAGGGATGTTCTGGTGATCGGGCTTTGTTATTTTGGAGTTGGCGGATGTAGGAAGTTTACTCAAATAGTGAGGTTCTCGATTGGGGTGTGTAGTGGGATGTTAGGTGTTGCCGGGATGACACGACTGATTGTGGATGGTTTCGGCTGGTAGCTTTAAGTGTGGGTATTTGGGAAGTCTTTTGGGAAGTGGTGGTACAAAGGAGATAGTGGTTTGAACAAGGGGTGCTAGGTGCAAACCAAAGTACAAACCAAGTATAGGACGGTCGATATAGCAAGGATAATGACACGAGGGTCTTAATGATCAAGTCGACAATAAGAGGAGTTTGTAAAATTGGACAAGGTCTTGACCAAGGTTGCTAAGTACAAGCTCGTGAACAAGCCAAGTGAGGTTGGCCGGTAACCTTATGATATACCCTAGGCTTGAGTTTGATTGGATAACACAAGTTCCAACGTCCACTCACACCAAGGGGGTTCCTTAAGCTTGGGTTTGATTAGATCACACAAGTTCTAACCAAGACTTGCACCGAAGGGACCTTAGCTTGGGTTTAACTAGGTCACACAAGTCCTAGCTTCAACTTATACTAAAGGGTTGGTTCATACAAGAACTGAAGGCCCACACAAGGACCAACTAAGGTAGACAACACTCAAGTTGAATAACTTAGCAATTGAGTAAAACTCAAGTTTTTCTATTCATCAACTCCGCTTTTTATAACATCCTAAGGGTCCTATTTATAGTAACATATGGCCATTATAGAAGAGTAACAAAATGACACAATCTACACGGCTAAGTGGGGACAAATGGGAAAGGGCTCGGGTTACTTGGTGATCAACGATGCTCTCGGCCAAGCTTGAACAAATGGGAAAGGTTTTGGTTTACTTGTGGGACAAATATTAATGCTTTCTAATCCATCCTCTTGTGTTTCCAATGTAGATGAATGCATGAACTTGGTCTTTCGGAATCACGATTGGAAGATTCTTGAACATATGCCTTAGTGAGTTGTTTTGAACAACTCTTCATCTCCCATAGGCCGAAATTGACGTATCCTAGGTAGCCAAATCCATGAACTAGTTGGTTCATGAATTCTCTTCTTGGAAGCCTCATCTTCTAGACCATTCTTGTTCTTGCCACCTTTTCCTCCAACTCGCAGCCTAGTCATCTCTTTGGAAGACCTTTTGGCCTAGTCACCTTATTATATGGTTTAGTCATCTCTTCCTATTACATGGTTCATTAAATGTGTCCTAAGAAGTTAAGCTAAGAATAAACATAATCTAGAAGAAACAAAAATGGTCTTCGGCCAAGACCTACATACAAAGCCGAAATAAACTGTCTTCTTTTAAATTCACGTGATGTTCTCAATTCCACTCCATAAACCATGCCATTTTAGGCAACTATCCGTGGATTGATGGTTCATTGTTGGCATCTTCGGTAAATCACTTATCAACTCAAGTTGAGATTTCAAGTCCGTGGTCTTTCTTGCATCAATCTACCTTTCTTTAAAGGAATTTGTGTTCAAATTCTCGTTGTTTATATGGATTGATAAGCCTCCACCATGAGATGTTGAACTTCCACATCCGCCCGATATTTTCTCCTTGTAGAAAGGATCCACATTCAAGCCAAAGGATTTCAGTTCTAAGTAGTGCCCGCATTGGACCAAAGACCCTACCATATCAAAGTCCTTGCCATAAGTAGCATAGTTGAACTATTACTCTCCAATTCTCCACTAGACAAAGCAACGGGTTTCTTGTCTCGAAGAAATAGGGTAACAGCACTTGTCCCATTATCACATACACCTTCAAGCAGCACCCCGATGTTCAAGGACTTGGGACAACTCCGAAAAGTTACCACTGCGGTAAGATTATCATACATGCCTTCGGATGACATTTATGATGTAGTCCATGGATCATGGTAGCAACTCGTGCATAAGACTCACGGTGGAGTTTGTAGTGTTGCACGATGGCATGATAGTGTTTTTTTCCCATGGTGTTCTTGATGACTCAAGGATGAAATCCAAGTTCATATCTTTCCATGGTTGCTTCGGGACCGACAAAGGAGTACACGATTCTTGGTGGAAGAATCTTTTAGCCCATTGATACATGGAATGCTTTCTTACTACTCCCTTTACATCTTCGAACAATGGATTTTGTTCATGGAACTCCTTTAGCATTTTAAATCACATCGACCTTTGTTTAAGCATGGTCAACATTATGCGCCTTTGAAGAAGTATATCCGCCACTATAATGGATTTGTCATCTTCATGTCTTATAGCGAATGTGGGAGTTTGTAAGTATGCTACCCACTTAGAAAACCTTGAATTCATCTTCCGACAACCCCAATATCATATTCAACTTCAAGGTTCAGAATAGGGGAAGTAAGGAAACCATAGTCTCGGATAGTATGAGGATAGGAAGAAGACGATCCATGTAAGCTTCTTACCGCACTTGCATTTGTACACTCGGGACAATTTCGGATGGTTTCGACCGTGGGTGGATTAATATGGAGGCCCTCGGATAATACCTTATATTCTTGGATCCAACATCCCTTGTGCATGAGACTTATGGAATAGTTTAGGGCATCACAAACTCCGAATGACACCATAAGCCACTTGTACACACCACGTTAGATTTTTAAGGTCACCTCCCCTTCAATTCCCTCTCGGGTTCTCATTAGTTAGGAATCGTCCTTCAACTCCATTTTGGAAAGCAGCCTATCGCCACTTAACTTACCCCAATAGTCATATATCCTTGGCATAGGAGATTCGTTATAGATTGCTCGGTCATCAATACATATGTTCCAAGTTCCATTCTCTTTTTGCATCAATAAGGAAAAATTAAGGACCTTTCAGTCATAGCCTTTGCCTAGCAATTCTTGTTCTTGGCCTTGCAGTTATTTGGTTGCTTCCGGATGGCATCCATAGTCTTTGTGAGTAGGCAATGAACTTCTTAAAAATAAATCAAGAGCAAGTTCACTATCTTTCACCTGTAGTGTTCCGGATGCAATGTCATCCGGAAGTTCCTTCACGTCGGCATTTTCCACCGTGACTTCCACGGGGCCTTCCTTGCGCACCAATGTAACCAGAGGGCTCCCCTTCTTAAATTCTTCTTCTGTCTTTTGTGTATCAAGAAAGGGGGTCTCGGTTTCCTCTTGTTCTTCAAGTAGTACGGGTTCCTTAATAGCTAAGGAAAACCCACTCTCTCGATACTCTTCTCCAAGTATGATCTGGGAATTAGGACATTCTTTTACAAAGTGTCCTAACTCTTGACATTGGAATCATCTCTTTCTCCATTTATCTTCTCCTTTTGTAACCTCTGTATTCTCGTGGCTATACAAAGGGTTAGTAAAGGAGGTACTACCCCTTTTTACCTTTCTATTTTCTACTATACCTTCGTGACTATACAAGGGGTTATCCAGAATGGTACTGCCCATTTGTTTCACATTGTGGACCTTACATAGGACTTTTGGACACATTTCTTTTGTGGTTTCTCAACCTTGAGTGTTGAGTGACGTACGTCTTTAAATGTGTTGCATGTTGCAACTCCAACCTTTTCAAGACGACGTTTGGTGGACTTGAAGTATAGTTCTTGTTCACACTACATTGGAAAGAACTCCTTCTGCAATTGTTTCTTTAGTTTGTCCCAGTATTTAATCTTGGGTTTCCCATTCCTTTTCCGACTCGTTTTGAGGTTTTCATACCATAAAAAAGCGAATCCCTTCAACTTTATTGTAGCAACTTTCAAGCACTTGTGGTCATCATATTGTTTGCACTTGAAAAGCCTCTCAATGTCTCTTAGCCATTCAAGAAACTTTTCTGGTCCTTATTGCCTTCAAATGTTAGAAGAAAACATTCTCTTCTCAAGATTTGCCCTTGTTCAGCAATAAGTTCACTTACGGCCCTCTGAAGTTCTTCTTTTGTGTAAGCCATAGTATCAAGGTGTGGGATGAGATTGCCTTGCTCTGATACCAATCTGATGTATATAAGGAGGGGTGAGTGAGGGTAAGTGGGTCGGAGTTTGGTTGTCAACGGGTTAACTCGAAAATGGCCTTGAAAGTGGGGTTCTCGGGTTCTCAGATTCTTCCGGCAGTGTGGTGTTTTGTGGCTATTTCGGGTAGTTTTAGGAAGAGTTGAGTTTAGGCGTTTTATGGAGTTATTGTAGACATGTTGAGGGTTGTTCTAGTGATTGGGATTTGTTAGTTTAGTGTTGGAGGATATCAGAAATTTACTGAAACAATGAGGTTCTCGATTGGGGTGTGTAGTGGGTTGTTAGGTGTTGCGGAATAACACGACTGATTGTGGATGGTTTCGGTTGGAGGCTTTGAGTATGGGTGTTTGAGAAGTCTTGTGGGATGTTATGGTAGAAAGGAGATAGTGGTTTGAATAAGGAATGAAAACGGGGTGCTATATGAAAACCCGAGTACAAACCAAGTATAGGACGGTCGATATAGCAAGGATAATGACACGAGGGTCTTAATGATCGAGTCGACAATAAGAGGAGTTTGGAAAACTGGACAAGGTCTTGACCGAGGTTTCTAAGTACAAGCTCGTGAACAAGCCAAGTGAGGTTGGCCGGTAACCTTATGATATACCCTAGGCTTGAGTTTGATTGGATCACACAAGTTCCAACGTCCACTCGCACCAAGGGGTTTCCTTAAGCTTGGGTTTGATTAGATCACACAAGTTCTAACCAAGACTTACACCGAAGGGACCTTAGCTTGGGTTTAACTAGGTCACACAAGTCCTAGCTTCAACTTATACTAAAGGGTTGGTTCACACAAGAAGTGAAGGCCCACACAAGGACCAACTAAGGTAGACAACACTCAAGTTGAATAACTTAGCAATTGAGTAAAACTCAAGTTTTTCTATTCATCAACTCCGCTTTTTACAACATCCTAAGGGTCCTATTTATAGAAACATATAGACCATTCTAGAAGAGTAACAAAATGACAAAATCTACACGGCTAAGTGGGGACAAATAGGAAAGGGCTCGGGTTACTTGGGGAGCAAGAATGCTCTCGGCCAAGCTTGAACAAATGGGAAAGGTTTTGGTTTACTTGGGGGACAAAGATTAATGCTTTCTAGACCATCCTCTTGTGTTTCCAATGCAGATAAATGTATGAACTTGGTCTTCTTGGAATCATGATTGGAAGTTTCTTGAACATGTGCCTTCGTGAGTTGTTTCGACCAACTCTTTATCTCCCCTAGGCCAAATTTGATGTATCCTAGGTAGACAAATCCATGAACTAGTTGGTTCATGAATTGTCTTCTTGGAAGCCTCATCTTCTGGACCATTCTTGTCCTTGCCACCTTGTCCTCCAACTCACGGCCTAGTCATACCTTTGGATGACCTTTTGGCCTAGTCACCTTATTACATGGTTTAGTCATCCCTTCCTATTTCATGGTTCATTAAATATGTCCTAAGAAGTTAAGCTAAGACTAAACATAAGCTAGAAGAAACAAAAATGGTCTTCGGCCAAGACCTACATACAAAGCCGAAATAAATTTTCTTCCTTAAACCTTCACATGATGTTCTCAACTCCACTCCATAAACCATGCCATTTTAGGCAACTAGCCGTGGATTGATGGTTCATTGTTGCCATCTTCGGCAACTCACTTATCAACTCAAATTGAGAATTCAAGTCCGTGGTCTTTCTTGCATCAATAGATATAAAGTAGTCGTAACTATCTGGCCTCATATAACGCTCGTTGTATAAATGAATATCCCTGAAGGCATAAGTAAATAGCCATGAAGGAAACTATATGTCTGTATAGCCCCAAAGGCACTCTATAATCGATGCAAAACCTTAAACTGCCATCATGCTTCTTCTGAAACAGAACCGGCGCTCCGAACGTTGAGAGTTCTTGGTAAACTCCACAATAGTAGGAGAAAGCACTTCGAGCGAGTTCATGCTATGTGGATGAGGCAGCGAGTTGAATATGATCCAAAAGAAATAGAAAGCAATGGCTTAGCGGATTGATTGACCAAAGGTCTAAACCCGACTTACTTGGTCAGGCATCTTCGCCGATCTAATGAGAAAGATTCCGTCTTTGATCCATTACTTCCGGGGAAAACATTTCTATTGAGGCAACTGCACTTGGTCAGTAAAACATAGTCTCGGCTGGACCTACATCCCTAATGTTATGGTTGAGCAGGTCTCGCAGCTACCATACCCCACTCTGTCGGAGCAAGCTAAAGAGCCCTTCCTTTATATCATCGATTTCCTGGTTAGGACACCTCTCTTTCAAGGAGACAGTGGGGATTCAAATTCCCCTGGGGGTAGGGTACTACGAAAGGATGTTGATGCCGGAGAGAAGGGCCTTTTCTGGTTCAGTTTCACTCTTTCAAATGTCCTTTTATCTTCTTATTCCATTCTTCCTATCCTACAGGAAAGAAAGCTCTTAGCGCACAAAGCGAAGGTGACGGTTGCTTGCAAGAGGTGGCGATCGACAGTGTTCCAAAGCGCCATAACGACGTGTGTTAGAGCGTTATAGTTGTCAATCAAGATATCTTTCTTCTCATGGAGAGTGCCCTTTGCCTCTGAACCCCATCATAACCACTAGAACAAGAAGACATAGGAGAGAGGGCAGTCGCCAACACGACTTCATTATAAGAAGAAGCATTCAAGGCCTGTGTGGAGGACATAAGACCAGAAGTCTCAAGGATGTTTTGTAGAGCCCCTTGTCCTCACATCCACTCCCAAGGATCCCCCTTCCTCGGGTCCTGAAAAAGACACCGATCAGAGACGAAAGTTACACTGGAGTTCAGGCTTTTTTTGTTAAGGAGTGAAAGCCACTTGACTGGGGCCTGAGATCTTGAGAATGGATCAAGGAAATCCTGATGCTCCGCCAGCCATTTAGCCCTGAAATCAATTGTGTCATATATATTGTTGTAACTAATCTGTGTATTTCTAGATTTTAAACTTTATGAGGATAAATAACATATAAATGGAACCATGCGAAATGAATATAATATGAGAATGTTGGAGTACTTTCTACATAGCTTACCGTAATATGGGATATCTGAACTTATCTGAATATGTTGTTATATTATGGAACTACTGTATTGTAATGTCATCGTATACTGAATTTGACTACTACTTCATTAAGTTATAATCCCTTTAGGATACACTGAAATACAAGAGTGGCACATATCTGTTTCACAAGAGACCGTCTGTGAGGCTCACTTCCAATCATGAATAACTAGTTTCTCATACGCGTTGCATAATAGACCATCCATACAGCTCACAATACTCGGGTTAGAATGTGTGTGCAACTGAGACCATCTGCATCCACCCTTATAAAGCTCCTATGCATTCATAGACCGTCAATATGAACTCGTAACTACTGGATATAATAGACCATACACATTGCATAATAGACCATTCGTACAACTCACAATACTCAGGTTGGAATGTGCATGCAACTGAGACCATCCATATCATCACAAACAACCACAAGTAACCAAAAACAGCAAATAAAACTTCAACTCATGGCTTCCGAAATCGTCCCATAAGTTCCAACAAGCAAACACGTATAAAACACTTAATTAAGCTTCTATTAGAAATGGGATAGCACCTTACCTTGGCTGTCCAACATTTTTGAGCTCTTCAATTTCATCTTTTAAAGCTTCTTCCAACCAATCTAAAATCAAGGAACATTAATACAACATCGGGTGGCAGCGAGGAAGGGAAGTTCCAACCTAACTTGAAGTTACTTACCTTAAACACTTGAAGAGAAGGGGGACGCCTATGATCCCAGCTTCACCACTTGTTTCCCTCACTTGTCCTTATAGAATTATCTAAATTCTTGAAGTTAAAGATGGGAGTAGAAGAGCGTCCATGGATGTATCCTTGGTAGAGGATAATGAGAGAGAGAGAGGATAATGAGAGGCGGCTGGTTTATTTGGAGAGAGGAGATAAATGACAGATTTTTACAATGGATCATACATATATATTTAGCCCTTCAATGGGCTTGGGCAGATGGGTCTTGGGCTGCCCCAAGACAGCCCATCTGTTTCCTTTCTTTTCTTTTATTAGAGTCATTCATCTTAAGTAAGTGATGCACCTACTTGCTTATTTGACAAAAAATTTGTTCCTCTCCTTTGTTAAGTAGGTGATGCACCTACTTATCACTTACTTAAGCTAGAAGGGTACCAGCAAGCTCTAAACACGTGTGTCGTTCTTGTTTAATAAGTAGGGCGTAAAACAAGCAGTACATGTAAGCAGTTAGGACGTGAAAGCAAGTAAAACATGTAAGGACGTGTAAGCAAGTAGATGAGGCACGTAGGTGAAACATATAGGTGAAGCATATAGGTGACACACACAGGTAAAGCTAGTAGGTCGTCTACTTTTTTCGACGTCTCATTTGTTTATGAAAGCTCATTCACTTTGCTTAGACTTAACATTTGCATACACTTGGACCTTAAGAAGCAACTATAACCTTATTCCTCTATATTCAACTAAGTTCATTGACTTTAACTTAGTCTTACACACGTTGAGAAGTACGGGGTGTTACACCACCCATTTTCCATCCCTACCTAGATCTGTATCATTATTCATCATTATTCCCGGGTGCTGAATGATGTACTAAGTTTTTTCTATTTGTCTTAAATTAGTATAAAATGGAAACTTGGATATTTCCCTCCAAGATCCTTATTATGGTCCCAATGCCTGTGATAGACGATAGTTACTATTTCCTGTTGTAGCTCAATGAACAAGTTACGACTAGTTGAACATATTATTATCTTCTGTTGCAGCCCAATGAAAAAGTTAAGAATAGTTTAAAATATGAAACTGCTCTAAGGTATTGATTTTGCTTTCCTAAATGTATTGGTCAAGGTACTGACAAGTATAATCTGCACTAATACGAAAATTCTGAAACTCATATACTCAAAAAGCGAGAGTTAATATGTTCTCTTTAGGTTTTTGTTTTATCTTGGTTCTGAAATTGATATGTGATTTATTAACTTGTGTTTCGATTGTTGTTGTAGGTCGCAATGTTGTGTTTTGGGTTAATGTGTTGTCCAGAAACAAAAGTTATGCTCCGCCAGCAACCAAGAATATACTACTACCTAAGTATTTTTGTAGCGTGCTTGCTATGTGTTGTTTCGAGTAAAACGATATTTTTATTTAACTCTAGGTTTAGTTTTTGTTCTGCCAATTTCTAGTTGTTCCAATCTGGACTTATGAAATGCTATTTACTTTTGTTATAAGTGTGAATTATACTGGAGTTCCACTGCAAATGAAACTTTATTTTACATGGTCAAGAGTCTTTTAAGGCTTATAACATGTAAGTTTCTCAATTAATTTTATCTTTTAAATTTTAAATAATAAAAAAGAAAATAGTATCATTAAGGCAATTTGAACTCTAATAGGATGGCTTCCACGTTACGTTCTTGGTTTCATCTTCAATTTTATTGTATTTTTGTTTAGAGTACATTACACCAATGAAACAATAACCGAACACCATTGAAGCAATCTTCAACATAATTCAACATGATAAATTTTTATTCATTTTTAAATTTGAGATTTAGAGACGCATACAAGAAATTGATTTAATTTACAAAGTGATATTCTTTTGTTGAGTGTAATCATAATTCTTTATAGAACTCTTCGAATTTTTGTGAGAGAGGTAGGTCCAATAACAAAATATCCGAGAAGCTGATCTGAGAAGATGAGATTGAATTCTACAAAGTGTGGATCTCTTTAGTGAATGCTTGGAGGTGTACATCAATAGTAGACCTCTTAAGGCACTATCACCACAAGATGGATTCATCACTACAAATCTGAAATAATTTCTCCCAAAAAGTAAGTGTTGTAATTTTAAACATGAAAAGATGGTACACCGCTCCTACAATTTCTGATGAATGGATGTCTTGACCTTTTATTTTGAGTCTTTGACATTTATAAAAAGATCAGAAGCTATAGATGAGGTCATGAGGAGCCTAGGTGAGAGGAAAGACAGAGATATGAGTGAGAAGATCCGTAGAGAGAAGAGATTAAGGAGGTGTGAGTATTTAAAGAAATAGGAAGACCAAAGAAAACTAACTGGCTACTACCTGTCAAACGACCCTCACCACAGAAAAAAAGAATTTCAATATTAAACCTCATTGTAATGTTGACATTCAACCTGAATTTGTTGGGCCCATGCACAGCACGGGCATCTCACATCTAGTAAGAATAATATGAGAGATGCAATCAACTGCACAATTGCAAAATCTAAACATATAAGCCTGCACCAAAGGCCAAACGTCATCCAATAATTATCGTCATCTCAGAATACAACAATATGCTACGCCCCTAAAACCTATGCAAAACTGCATTTCCACTGGACAACAAAACTTTTGTTCATCAGGTAAAGCTAATTCTCAACGTTCCCAACACATGCAAAATAGACATTATTGGAAAAAAATATTTGGTTCTTTCACATTGACACCACTGCTTCTAAAGGACATTTACATATTAAATTCCTGCTTCAAATTGTGTATAGCTACATCTTATAAGCAGCTAGTCTGGTTTGCTTCCAGCTATTACCGCTTAAATCACCCTCTTTGGATCACGAGCTGCAGCCAAATGATCCTGCAAAAACCATAGGGAGTCCAGGATGGGAACTAAATTAGAGTCATACAGTCCTAATATGAAGTATCATCTTCTCAGTTTGGGAAAGACGCCATAATGTTCACAATCAGAATTGACAAACACTATTTCTCACAACATTGATAAAAATAGATGAAACACTGAGGTACTTAAGTACATAAAAAGAAAAGGAACAGCGAACTAAGATGCCATATCACCACAAGAATAAAGTATGAGGACCCCTTTTCTTTTTTTTTGGGGGGGGGGGGGGGGGGTTGGTGAGTGGCAGGAGGGAGGATTTAGGGCAAATAAAATAGATAAAGAAAAGGCATAATTGTCAATGCCATACCTTTAAAATCAGGGACACATATTCAAAGCAATAATAGAAAATGGAAGTGCACAAGAAACTTACCGAGATAAAATCAAATGCTTTAGTATCTTCTTTCTTCGAAGTTTTCATCAAGGAAGTAGGAGTTTGATTAGAAATGCTAGCATTGAAGATATCGGGGAGACCTGAACCACAACCTTCAGCAGAATCAGCAACATGACTAGCACTAGTGGATGGGTGCACATTACCTAATTGCTGGTAACTGGAAAGTGTTGCAAGGAGTTGCTGTTGAGCTAAAATGTTACTTATGGCATTATAGTTTAGAGCCTGTGGAGCAAATGATGGATTCAACATTAAGCCACGATGCAAGTTATACTGCATAGCACCCAAAGGAAACATGGGATTTGCATTTGCTCCACCAGCCTGGGAGGAAAGTATGTTGTTCAAGGCATCATTAGAAGCCTGATGACGAGGATCAATAGTGGCGGACTCTTGAAATATATTCTGATAGGGGGTTCCCCCTGAGCTGCCATTCTGCTTCTTAGACGACTCATTCCCGTTCAAGGAGAGACTATTCATTAAATCGGGAACCTCCTTTCTAAGATTATTGGGTTTCTGTGGAACTTCAACACTGGGACCAAAGATGTCAAACAGTTCGGGTCCATTTATATTGACAGCTGAATGGACTTCAGTAGCTTCTGATTTGTCAACTGCCATTCCAGAAAAGAGATCAGCTTCAGGCACCTTCTCATTACTGGTGTGAAATGAGACATCAGCAAAGGGGTCATCATCATTTTTCTGCTGGCCGGAACTAAGGCCGCCGGCTAAATTTTCTCCAAATAGACCATCAATCAGAGGGGTGGCAGAGGTGGATGCAATTTTTACGCCTTCACCACTCTGCATATTTGCTAAATCATCTGCGCCAAGCAGATCATCAGAATTATCTGTGTCTATCAAGTCAGGCATTTGAACAGCAGGGTTACCAGACTTTGCTGACCTATCTACATGAGCCACAGCATCAGCTGTTTGTCCATCATTCAGAAGACTTAAGACCTGCCAATATTCATCACATAACTTCAACTAGGAAAGATACATAATGTAATCATACACTTGTTCCAAGATGCCAAGATATGCACATTAAATGTTTATTTATCCTTTTCCTTCTGAAGCTAAGATGTATAACTCAAACTCTGTAAGAGAACTCATTCAGACCTGTATGGATACCTAACGTAAAAATCACAATGGTGCATGAAATGGAGGATCATGAAATAATGTTTTCTCCTAGTCATCTCTTTTTCCTTTTTTTTGGGTTAAATATAAATGAGATCTCATCACAGCTTTAATTCTTCCACTGGCTGAACTGCTTTATGTATCATTGTCTAGCTCTTGCTGAGCAGAACAATGAGATTTGAGAGCATACCCATCATTATGAATATATAACCTAAGCTACATATCTGATCAATGCCAATCAACCTTTAAGTTATAGTTAGCCACATATGCAAAAGATTTGCGATCAAGTATACACGAGTTTTTGTAACTGCAACTAGAAAGCATAGAAGCAAGGATCTATAAAACCTTGTGCCGTGAACCTTGTCGAATTCAAGTGCACATAATAGTTAACGCACCATGTGATAAACGCTAATTCGAGTTGTTTTATCCTCTCTGTCTGTCTGTCTCTCTCTTTCTCTCGTCATCTTTTTCTTTTATAAACATTAATCTTTGCATTTATATTTGTGTATGAGTTTCCTCATTTCTACTTTCTACTGGAGGAGTTCGAGGAGGGCAAGGAATTGCAGAGTGTTCATCTTGGAAAATCTTACTTTGTTTGCTTTTTCTCTTAATGACGCTTGGGGAGATTCAGAGCATTTTACCAGAACATCTTTATTTTCATTGAAATAAGATGTCATAGTACCAAAGTGCGCGTCATCTTTTTTCCTCAAGATAGCCTCGAGGACACAGATTGCTTTCACACGAACCTAGAAAAAAAGAAGACCAAGTAAAAATATGTGAACAATTTTGATCTCAACATTAATCAGCAGTCTCTCAGTTTAAATAAGAGATTAAGCGCCAATGCCAGTGCCGAACAAAAAGTTTAAAGCTTCTACATAAAGAAGATCAATTACAATGAAATGCTTCTCATAGCGACTATCTGTATGTAGAAGAGCAACTTCTGAAAATTCTAAGCAACAGTATAGTATAAGAACAAACCTGCCATGACGGTGATCGCAGTTTTGATTCAAGAGCATGAGTCAAAGCCAAAGCATCTAATTTTGACGCCTCCAGAAGGAAAACCTGAAGTGCATCACGAGTTGGCTGCAGACGAACTCCACCAGATGTTGCAATAGTATCTAATAACTTCTCTTCTCGGGTCTTTTCACCAGAACTCAAACCTGAATCTGCATTGGTTGTTTCAGTCTGAGATGCTTGAAGATCTTGACTCCAACTTCCAGAAGCAGCATTTCTTGAAAACCGAGAAGTGTCATTGTGAGAGGAAATCCCTTCATATCTCTCTGTGTAGTCAGCTTCTGTTGTCAATGACCTCTGAAGATTTGGACTCCTGTAACTTCCAGTTTCATTCTTTTTCAGGGATGGAGATTGTATAAGAGTATTAAGTCCTTGTTTTATTGTAGCACTTCCTATACCAACAACCTCACTGAGGAAAGAAGACTTCTTATCATCCGATGGCATTTCATAGCTGGTATTACCAAATCCTTGTATCCGACCACCAAGAGTTTCTGTGGGAGCAGGTTTACTCTCCTCTGAAGAAAATAGAGCAGATAATGCTTCCTGTGCTGTTTCACGGACTGCTTTATTCAGTGTGTCACCCTTCAAAGGATCCGGTTGGCCCTTGTAGTGAATTAACTGGCGTATAGCCACTGAATTCCTTTGCATCTCCCTTCTGAATTCTGCACCAGATTTTCCCACCGCATGCTTGATCACTCTCAGAGCCTACATAAAGCAGAAAGGAGTCAGACAAGTTACATCCTAAGGTCTTGACATTCTCTTATATGTCATGTACGCAAAAGTAAAGGATCTCAGAAAATAAAAAACAGGATTATCTGCAACGATCTATGCTTTCTCGTCTAAAGAAGTTGCTCAAGTTAACACCAAAAATCACAATATACCCCAGTACTATTTCTCTTTCATTTGGGTGGAAAATAGAGCTCAAATCAATCAATAAACACATGCAAAAGTAAAAGCTGAAGAAAGGGGTCATAAAATCCAGCAGTTAAACTTAAATCTAACCAAATTGGACCATATCAATCACAAATGCATCGGTTTACAATAAAATCAGCTACGTAAGCTAGAGGTAACAAAAGGGGTTACCTTTCAGTTCACAGCACGCCTAGAACCACACTATATCCACTTCCTAATTCTATTTTTGTCTTTTTCATTAGAACTACTCAAAGGTCATATTAAGATACTTGTGAGTCCAAAAATTAAATAAAACAGATGATCCAATTGAGCATGGAAGAGGAGAAGAAGTACCTTTTGCTTGACAATAGGGGATTTGTGTTGAAGACGTTTGAGGATGAAGTCAGAGATTTCTTTAACAATAGTGGAATGGGAGGATCTAAGCAACTCGAAAATCTCCTCCAATTTGTAAACAGGCGTCACTTTTTCCTCATCTGACGTCGCTCCATCGATCATCCGCGATCTCCAATATGACTCTACAGCCCTCCTGCTTGAATCCATTCGTCTCCGATCCAAATGGAAATCTAGTTACTACTATTAGGGTTTTTTTTTGTAAGGGAGAAAGAAGTGGAAGACAATAAGAGACTCCTTGTTCTTCCAAATAAAAAAACTAGAAAGGCAAATTTAGTTAACAAGTTTTAAAGCCTATGTTGCTGTTGTTTGAATCATGATAACTCAAGAGGTGATGTAATTTCTATTGAAGACATTGGAGACAAGGCATGTCATAAATCTGTGATGGCTTGTTCTTATTGGATGTTAGGTGATGCGTACCCAACTCACTGCTCACGCCCCAAATCCGATTATAGCTTAACAAATATCCAATGTTAACAAACAATTTCTATGATTTGCAAAACATCAATTACTGCCCCGCCCTCATTTAATAATTTAATAAACCATAATTAATGTTAAGACACAATTTAATAACTTCTCTAAATTTCTATTAATATTCAATAGGATAAATCAATAGTACCAAGAGTCCGGAACCTAAACGACCCAATAAAAAAGGAAAGTAACCAAATAAACCCCACAAAAAAAATTAAAAAGGTACCTTTAACTCAGGAAATTCGTGTGTTAAAGGAACCATAACGGCGCGGTTAAGTCTTTTAATGCATGAATTTCCTGAGTTAAAGGTGGTGTTTTAAATTTTTCCACACTTAGTCTTCATTGATTGTTTATATTTTCACTCTTTTTTCATAGTTTGGTCAAATGTTAGTCATGTCTAAAGAGTTTGAAACATCAATATCTTAAATAAAATTCGATATTTTTCTATGTGAACAATAATGTAGGTTTAATACATAAGAATACCTAAAATTTGGGCCACCATTTTAGGTTGTAAAGTGCCAGTTAAGTTTTTTAGAAAACTTGTTATCATTAAGTTTAAGTGTTTTATTTTTTAGGGTTTAGATTTGAGTGTGTTATTTTTTAGTTAATGCATAACTTTATTTTGAATATGTCGAGATTCTTTTTTACAATTAATTTAGGATGTCACACAAGTTAGTAATAAACAAATAATAAAGACTAAGATAATATTTATCATTAAGAAATAGATACACAAAAAATATAATATTGACTTAGACTATACAACTTAATTATATATACACAATCGTCAAAGGGTCCCACAAGTAGTAGGCTTTAGAATAACTTGAGGCCTGAGGCTCATACGATCACCACTACTCTCGTCATCGTCCCCATCCCCTTGCTCCTCTTAATAGCAGGATGCTCTAAGCCATGATGAACCACCACATCAGGTCCCCTTACCTTCTTTGTTCCCTTAATCATAATGTGCTTCCTTTTAGGATTTCATAAGAATGGTATTGTTACACCCCGTACTTTTACGTCGATTGTGTCATTAGTTATTTAACGTAAAGCTCGTAGAGGTTAAGATACCTCTACAAGGTTAATAAAGATTTTAAACAAGTGTTAAATAAGTCTCGTAAGAGTTCAGGGCTAAACGAATCGAAGAAAATGAGTTCTCGAAACTCGGTGAAAGATAGGTTGAATTATGTCTAATTTCAGCGAGTCTATTTTCCAATGTAATAATCGCTCGTTAATCGGAGCCTTATGCAAGAGGTTATGTACGTCTTAAAAAGGCGCTGCATAGCAGACCGTAAAAATTTGAATTTTCCACTGTAAAACTAAAGAGAAACCAGGAAAAATTTTCACAAAACAGTGGAGAAAAATAGAACGTAAAACAAAAAACGAAGTGCAAAACCTAGCGTAAAAGTCAGGCGGCGGCCGACCTTATTGGCTATTTAAAGCGGTGGAGCTTATTCTTCCTCATTTTTCGATCAACACAACTCCAAATCACTCCCAAACATTCCCTAAAAGTTCCTCCAAGGTCCTAGCTCAAGTCCCAAGGTGGATTACGGAAACCAAGTGCCAATAAAGTTGTGATACTAGTAAGAAGTTGTTTTCTCTCGTTGTGGTTGTTTTGAAAGTTGCTTCAAAGTGAAGTAAACTTGATACAAGTGTTATAGTTACTGCTTAAGGTAAGATTTTCTTCATTTTCCATGGATTTGAGTAAGTCTAAGTCGTAACTAAGTTCTACATGCTAGAATGTATGAGTAAGGAGACGGAAGAAGTGTATATGGTCTACGATGTATTGTGGACTGTTTTAAGAAGTATTCTTGATATTCTTATGACAGGAAAGTTATGGACAGATGATTATGTATATGATATTGATGTATTAAGAAGAAATAAGAAGGACTAGATTAATAGAAAGATGAGATATTAATAGAAATTTGAGCTTCTTGCTCGTTATAGTATATTCTAGATTTCCGTTAGCTTGATGACCGATAGTGCTATTATCATTTATTATTTACTAAGGTGCGTTGAGGATTATATACGGTGTGTCAACAAGCAAATCTACATTAAGGTATGTTAAGACTATCCCTTCTTTGTTTTGGCATTACCTGAATGTAATCGAAACGTAAACGAATGCCCCTCCAAGAATGACTCGAATCTTAATAAGCTAGAACGTCTGTGTTTTCCCTTTACTCTATTGAATGCTGTATGAACTTGTTTGTCCCTTGTCGGGAGTACTTTCCACATCATAGATTTATCACTTATTATATGGTATTCTATGTTCCTTGTGGGTTTCACGGCATCTAATAACATGTTAGCTACATAACAATAGTCGAAGGTGCAACGACCTTATGTCACTCCGAAAATGTTCAGAATGTTCCTCATGCATTATTTATGTATCTATTTTATGAATAACAAACTGCACTATAGTCGGTCAGGTACGACACCTATTGTGCACACCACTACAGTTGGGTACGATATAGTGATAATTCTCCTAAAGAGCGGCTTGATATAATGATGATATAGCCCCACAAAGCAGCTTGTTGATCCTTATTGTCTTTCTCTTGCATTCATCTTACCATATATGTTTTATCTGCCTTACATACCAGTACATTCTTTTGTACTGACGCCCCTTTGCTATGGGCACTGCGTTTCATGTCCGCAGGTGCAGATAGACGGATTGATACCACTCCTCAATAGGTTCTCAGTTCAATTGTGGTGTTGGAGCACTCCACTCATTCCGGAGGTGCAAGCCTGAGTTGGTATGATTTTTGTATATATTATGGATATGGCGGGGTCCTGTCTCGACCTTATGTTGTTTATATCACTCTTAGAGACTTGTAGACGTGTGTCCTGTGCAAAGATGTTATGTATGGTCTTGTCGTTGTATGTTTTGATGTACAGTTTTTCAAGGTGAATGTATGTATATATATATATATATATATATATATATATATACTAGTTTCTCGGAACGTGTACTCCAAGTCATATAATATATGATAATATAAAATAATATTAATATTAGTAAAATAAAGCTTTGATTAAATAATAATATATTAATTAATAAAGTACACGTTTATGTGAATGATTAATGTAAATTGGCGTATCGAGACTTATTTGTCAAGGTCAAACTGTTCGGATATTGTCTAAACCTACGAAGATTAACAATCAAAGTGTTATCAGATCCATATGTTTTCCTTTTTACTTATTTTTCTTTTATGAGGTAGAAAAAATGTAATGAAATATATACCTAATACTTTATCATAGATGAGTTCCTAGTACAGAAAAACCTCTATAAATTAATAACCTTGGGACCATGAAATTTTATTAATTTAGAGAGATATTAATATATCGATAAATTAATATTTTATTAATTAAAAGAGAGACTTTTTAAATTCAGCAAATTTAGTACATACATATGTATTGAAAATAAATGAATTCATATATGTTTCATTGATTATATTCATGCATCAACCAATTCTTTGTAACTAATTAAATATATTCATGTATAATATCAATTCATTGTATACAATTAACTATTATATTCATGGACGCATGTATCAATTCATTGGAATTACTTAAATAATGTATACATGTTTACATTAATTCGTTGCACTTAAATAACTATTATAGCCAATTAAATATTCATGCATGATGAATGAAACATATACTATATAAATCTCAATATGGAAATAAAATAATTCAACACCCAACCATGGCTTCTCATCTAAAAGGCATCGCAAAATCATCCATGAATGATCAAATGTGTAAAGCATTATGTGAGTATAAGAGAGACCATCCCACATGCACTCAAAAAGATTTACAAGAGTGGGTTGATGAAAAATATCGTTTGAAAGTTAGTCAAGGTACAATATCAAACACTCTCAAGAGATCATCGGAGTACCTTTCAGCCAACTTTGAGAAGGGTGGGGATATTAAGAGACACAAATCGGCGAAATATCCAGATATGGAAAAGGTTCTTTATGAATGGTTTCTTCAGTACCAAGATCGAGTCAACATGACCGGAGAGCTTATTTTGGAGAAAGCAAAGGATATAATGAGGCTTTTGCATCCTCAACACCCTCATGAACATCAATTTTCTCAAGGTTGGCTTGAAAAATTCAAGGTAAGACCTGGTATTAAATCATTCCGTCGCTTTGGAGAAAGTGGTTCGGTTGACATGCAGGACATGGAAATGAAACTGGAGGCTATAGGGGAGAAAATAAACCAATTTCCCATTAAAGATGTTTTTAATTTGGATGAAACAGGTCTGTTTTACAGGTTACAAGCTGATCACTCTCTTGCAACCAAGCAACTTGAGGGAAGAAATCAAGACAAAGAGAGGCTTACAATTGTTATTTGTTGCAACGAGGATGGTTCGGAAAAAAATCCTTTATGGATTATTGGAAAATATGCAAAGCCACGTTGCTTCAAAAATATCAACATAAGCAGCATCAATTGTCATTATCGTGCCAACAAGAGGGCATGGATGACTAGTGTGTTTTTTGATGAATATGTTCGCTGGTTTGATCACAAAATGAATGGCAGAAGAATCTTGTTGATGGTTGACAATTGTCCAGCCCATCCAAAAAATATTGAAGGGTTACGGAATATTGAGTTATTTTTTTTGCCACCTAACATGACATCAAAGATTCAACCATGTGATGCAGGAATAATTAGAGCTTTCAAGATGCACTATCGTAGGAGATTCTACAAAAATCTACTGGAAGGTCATGAGTTGGGGCTACCTAATCCTGAAAAGATTAATGTTTTAGATGCCATCAATTTTGCAGTCTCCGCTTGGACAACCAATGTTTCTCAAGTGTCAATAGCAAATTGCTTTCGCAGACTTTGCAAAATCCGTTCAAATGAAGAAATCTCAAGTGAGACAAACTTTGAAGAAAGCCTACATGAGCTTGAGAATATGGTCAAGGATGTTGGTTATCGCAATGAAATGGACGTCAACAAATTGGTGGACTATCCGGGTGAAAATGATGAATGTTCAATGGTTCAAAGTTTAGAGGAAATTGTTGCTGATATTATTGAAGATCCTACTAATGATGAAGCTGAAGATGATTCAATACCATTGGAACCAGTCACGAGAAAGGAGGCTTTGAGCGCGACAACAACTCTTCAAAATGTTTTGTTGCAGCTAGAGAACTCGACACCGGAACTCTTGGCTGCAATTAAAAAAGTTAGGGATGAAATCCAATTAGATTTAAATTTTAAGAAAAATCAAGGAACAATAGATTCATATTTTAGCAAATTACCATAATATTTATAATTGTAATATTTATGAATTATTAATTTAGAGTTTTAATGGGACCTAATATTTATAAAGGGATTTTCCGAAAAATTATTATCTTATTATCTTATCGAATTTGATGATTTTTTACAAAGGCCCAAGTCGGGACCGGGAGATTTTATTATTTTAGAGAGTTTATTAATTTATAGAGGTTTTACTGTATATGCTACTCTCATCCCTTCAGTTTCAAAGATAGTGTAGTCACTAAATTTTCACGCCTCTTCCAAGGGTACAAACCATTGTAATAGTATTGTTAACAAAAATCAATTCAACCTCTTTGTGCATTGAAGAGTAATTGGAATTACTACGACTTAATCAAGTATTAATAATATGTAATCTCTAATTTGATACAAAGAAGTGAAAGTATATATGTCCTACAGACAATTATTATTAGGGACAAATGTACTTGAACACATTCGTATTATTAATAAGATTAATATTTATGGCATTCGCAATTATTGAATTATGATTTGATTGTTTGTAATTATTCATTAATGTGCATCCCTTGAGCTTACGTTGTCATTAATAGAGTGAGATGTTGATGATAGAATGTAACTCTAAAATAGCCTCGACTAATGATCATCGAGAATGGGATATCGATGATATGTTATTAGTCGACATGTGGTCTGCGTCACATTCTTAGAGAATGTAGTATGTCTCACCTGCTACTAGTAATGGACACATGGATACTTTTGGAAAGTATTGGTATACCCTGCTGATAAACTATTTGTTATACATGTCTAAAGTGTTATTAGCGTGTGGGAGATGAAGGTCCTTTGAATTGAGGTCAATACGCACCTTGTTTACAAAGTAATGTACTTTGACCTTATCCTAAGCTTAAAATCCTTATAGGATAAGATACGACTTGTGTTGGGTGCATTATGATGTAAATTAAAGTGGTAGTTGAGCCAAGAATAGGATTCATTGCTCGATTGGATATTCTAGAAAGCACTCAACTTCTCAGTGATATTAGGTCGACCAAGTCATTGGCCAATGCAAGAGACATATTTAAAATATGATCTAGTCGTCGACTAATATAGATGAGATAAAGTGATCATGCCATTTGGATAGACACATGGCAAATCCTAAGCTTGATCGAGTGTGTCGCGAATGAAAGGAATTTATCATCTCACATAAAGATTATGTTTGTTGGATTCATGTAAACGTACTTCATATATTGAGTTCGTCGTACGGCACAGTCTAGGAGTTCTGTATGAACCTTAATTGGATTAGTGTCAATATATGAAGGCCTATAGGGTCACACTATGTCGATTGTCTCTTCAATCTAAGGGTGTATTGAGAAAGTATTAAATATTCGATTTGGAATCGAGATATTTAAATTGATAATAACTATGGAATAATTTCTATTAGATGGAAACTATTTAATTAAATCAAAATTAGATTTTGGATTCAATGTGCTGAATATATATATTAAATCAAATACGGGAAACATTGTTTAACGTAAGGCGCTGTGGCTCAGCCTGGTAGTGAGCCCAGTCAGGCTGGCCCACTGCACCTCGGTTTTGGACCAAGCTTGGAGCCCAACCCTAATCCATTTTGTGAACTAAAAATCACTATATGTACATCACTAATCTCTAGTTATTAACATACTAAGAATACTAAGAATACCAATTCTATAAACTAATTCTATACTTAGAGTCTAGGACGAAACTTTCTCAAACCTCTGCCAAGATTTCCTGGCTTTCTTGGCAGAGGAATACACCATAGCATAGTGCTTGTAGTCGAAGGGACAATTGCGTGTAATCCCTAAGTAAAGACTCCAGATTTATTAACCTGTAAGTGTTCATATTTTATGTTACAAGTTTTGATTGTCATATAACCATACCAGAAGAAATTGTTGGGGTAAGTAGAACATAATTTTAAACTTTCGTTGTGCCTATTTATATGTTTTGAACCCAACAAAACCCTACAAGAAGTTGATTCACTTTCAGACATGATTATATGTGTTGTATTTATATCAAGTCTTGATACAATCTTATGTACTTAATCAATTATTAATAATATGTAATCTCTTATTTGATACAAAAGAGTCCATTCGCTTTCAGACATGATTATATGTACATTATTTATATCAAGTCTTGATACAATCTTATGTACTCTCTCCATCTTTTATTATTTGTTCATTTTTCTTTTACACATTCTTTAAGAAATCATAAATGGAAGTATATTTTACTATATTACCCTTATCTCTCTCCTATAAATTACACTCTAATCAATATTAATTACTTTAAAACAATTAACGTTAAGGATAAAATAGGAAAAATTTAATTAATCTTTTCTTGGTTTTGTAAATGAACAAGTATTCTGAGACGAATAGTTTTAGTAATGTGAACAACTAATATAGAACGGAGGGAATATCGGTTAAAGAAATTGGGACATTCCCTGTACAATTACCAGAATAAACAGACGCTTGAATTAATAGATCGACTCAAAAATCATTTGTAAGATAAGTAAGTAATAAACACAAATTCGTTGAAATTATCATGAATTCATATGTTTATTTCACTATCTCTTTTCTAGTGTATTAGTGAAAGTGCAAAAATTTCATAAAATAAGAAACGTCAAACAATATATTAAAATTTGATGTTAATGAGTATTAAAAAATTATACCTTATTGTTTTACCGTCACCCTTACAAAAAATACGCGGATTGTCTTTCATTTGGACTGGTCTTTAATTTTTGCACCTCAAATCGTTGGTTTTTATTTGTTGCCCCTACTTCTCATTTCATAAAAAATTGTTGGTCAAAGCACCCTTATTTGTTGATATAAGAAACAAGAGATTCTGGGTTCGAGAAGGAAGTGGAGCTCACCAAACTTCGGTTGATCGACTAAAGCAACTATTGGAAGACATGTCATCCCAGGAACCTGCACCTGCAGCAAGACATGCAGCGCCCCCAGCAAACAAATGAGTCAATATGAAACAATGTACCGAGTATGTAAGGCAGATAAACATAAAAACAAGTACTGAAACTTCAAGTAGAAACAAGTAACAAAGTAATAACAAGTGTAGTGAGATCTGTCACTTACGTGTAAGTTGTATTATTCTAAGGTTACTACGAACTCTGCAATTTGAAGTACTTCAACAATTCAAGTTACTCCTACTTATACAACTAATCTCCATTTTGCAAATATGCTCCCCTAAAGGGACAAATAGACCTTGGGAGGTTAGCAAATAGGCCTCGGTGGCCGCCAAATAAGTCTCGATAGCTACCAAGTAAGCCTGAATGCTAGAATATGCTTAAAGGTGTCATATCCCAACCTTGGGGGGTGTGGATGGCACTCGGCACCTTAAGTCTCGAGCGTACAAACTATATTACCTGAACCACACGTCACGAAACTTGGGCCGACAAGGCCTCTAATCAACAACTGTAAAGTAAGGTGCAATAATGTCCTGTAAGCAGAAGAGACCCAACAACATAGATATATATACACTAAAGCCGACAAGGCCATCATAGATACAATGGACCATCTGAAAGGGACAGCTAGGCCATATCAAACAACTTGTAATGCCTTGAACCATGGCATGTGTCACACCCCAGCCTTGATGGGGTGGACGGGGTGCTTAGTGCCACATATGTAGGAGTAATTTACTCAGTAATACAAGTAGTTTACTATGTTCAATTACCTGCAAACAGAAGAACCCAAACAAGTATATAGATATGTGGGCCTACAAGGCCTCAACTATACAACCTAACATCATATAACACTACTGAGTATAGGTGTTCATCTGTCTACAAAAGCCTCTAAGAGTGTTTGAAAAAATAACTTGATCGGGACAGAGCCCCGATCTACCCAACTAGCCTATACAACTATATCACAAGTGACTCGAATCGGCTACTCCAGAAGGAAGTGGAGTTCACCAATAATGTGATGATCAACTGGAGTGTCTACTCATACACTTTTCATTTGCGAACCTGGACCTGCAGCATGACATGCAACGTCTCCGATAAAAGGTACATCAGTACAAATAATGCATCGAGTATGTAAGGCGAATAAATCTAAAGACAAGGGTTGTAACCTAAATTAAAACTAACAACAAGTATAGAATAACTGTCACTTACCTGTAAGTTGCATTCTACTAAAAATGCTTATCAACTATATCATGAAAATATCACAATCGACTTAGATCTTATCAACTTACAGAACCAAGCTCGGTTTCACAAATACACTCCATTTAGAGAAACAAATAGGTCTTGTAGACTAATAGGTAGGCCCCGATGGCAATCAAATAAGCCTCAATGGCTAGCAAATAAGCTCGAAGGCTAGCAAATAAGCTCAAAGGTTGACAAATAAGACGCCAGGTCCAGCAGGTCGTATCGCTTAATGAAACTAAGATTTATTATGTTAACTCATCCAACTAACGTTTTTCCCATCCGAGGGTACAACATACGATACATACAATACATATAATTGTTTATATGTAATGTAACTAACGGAGTAATATAACTAATGCTACCCGCGTGGACTACTGTACGACTAACAAATGTGTGACCCAACTCTTACAAGCTGGTTTACTTACTATTGATGATAATTCTATTACAACGAATCAAATAAATACTAATGAATTTAGGAACAGACTTACAAATCACAAAACTCTCAAATCAACATATACACATGCATTAACATTTTTATTGATGGAAAAAGGCATTCTAATATAATATTCTTGTTCTTAGAAAAATAACATAGGCATCAATTGTTGGATGTAACGCGGCTTTCCTTTTTTTGGCAAAAACTGTGAGTTTCCTTTAAGCCAGCAGCACAAGCTCCTCAACTTCGAGAGAGTTTTAGGTGAAAAAGGCAGAATAATAAAAATGACTCATTGTAATCGTAAAAATATTTAAATCCAGGTATGTAATGACTATCCCTTCCTTCATTTGGCATGACTCATTAGAAGCAGCCTGGGCGAAACACGATACTCGGTGCCTAATTGCATGTGACCGAGTGAACCACGTGGCTTGCTGAATCAACATGGCCATCAAAAGCATGCAATAGTAATGATAATGAAAGCATGTAAAAATGTATACTGAAAATAGTCTGAAATATCATAGCGGAAATATCTGAAAACATGATAAGTCTGAAAATAATACTATCATGCCATACTAACTAGACTAGTCTATGAAACCTCTTAAAAATGAGTCTGCAAAACTATTGTCAGGATAAGACTCTGGCATACCTTTACTAATAATCATGACATGTAAATAAATAAAGCTGACACCTCGAATGAGATGGGACTTACCAAAGCTGATATTGATTCAAATCCTAGTGGACAGATCCGTCGTCCTGAAACTCAGTACCTGCACTGTGAAGTGTAGGGCCCAGGCAAAGGGATGTTAGTACATTTGAATTGTACTGTATGTAATTAACTGAAAGAATAAGCAGGCACATAATATAATAGGAACATGAAATTGAAACTAAAACATGAACATGAACATGGATATCATAACATGTGTAAAATATGTAAACTGAAATCTATATATCGAGAGCATTAGTATAACCGACATGTAACCACCACGCGTGAATATGTCATCTTATCTCTGCCCGATTAGATATGACATCTCGTACCTTGCCGGAGTACGACACATGAACATGATCGACCCAATAATCCCACTGAGGGGTAACATGAAGGTAATCATCCTCTGGGCAGAGCGATCCTTATCCTACACTGGAAAATATAGTTTCAGGCTATTTGGGCATTCTCGGTAATTTGTGTAGTTACCAAAACATGTACTTGAATATAGTTGGCTTGTAAGCTCATAAATTCCATAAACATAGAATTGAAAACATGATTCATGATGGTAATATGGCATGTAATTAAATATATAATATAACTTGTGTAAAATATGAAAACATGTGTAATTTCATGGAAATTGAGAATATACGACCCATCGATTGACGACATATCAATATTCTGAGCCAACCCACCAGGCCTCTGGTGCTCATCCTTCACCTGCTCACAATTCAGACACTTGGCTACAAAATCTTCCGTATTCTTCTTCATATCGTTCCACTAATAAATCTCGTTAAGATCATGATACATCTTGGTAGAATATGGGTGGATAGAATACGTGGAATTATACGCTTCTGTCACGATTCGCTCCTTGAGTCCGTACACATTTGGAACACATAATCTACCTCGGTACCTCAAAGTACCGTCATCTCCCCCTAGTTCAAAGTCGTAGTCTTATGCTTGTGAATCCCCTCTTTCAACTGCAACAGGTAGGGATTACTAAACTGCTTCTCATTTACCTCGGTTACTAAGGAGGATTCAAACTTGTTCTGAACAACAACAACACCATCTTCGGAGTCCATGAGTCGAACTCCTAGACTGGCTAGTCGATGAATACCCTTCATCATGGTTCTCATATCTTCTTCAACATGAGCTAAGCTTCACATGGATCACCAACTAAAAGCATCGTCTACCACATTCACTTTCCTTGGATGATAGAGAACATCTACATCATAATCCTTTATCAATTCGAGCCATCTCCTTTATCTGAGATTCAACTCTCTCTGCTTAAAAATGTACTGAAGGCTCTTGTGATCTGTGAAAATGTCACCGTGAACTCCGTACAGATAATGATGCCATATCTTGAGTGCAAAAATCATGGCTGCCAATTTTAAGTCATGAGTTGGATAATTCTTTTCATGAGGCTTAAGTTGTCTAGATGCATAAGCTATGACCTCACCATGCTGCATTAAAACACACCCAAGACCAACTCCTGAAGCATTAATATACCATGAACCCCTCGGTCCCCTCTAGAAAAGTTAACACTGGAGCGGATGTCAGTCTCATTTTCAATTCTTCGAAACTATGCTCACAGAAATCTCCACTAGAATTTGACTTTCTTTTGTGTCAATCTAGTCAATGGAGCTGCAATAGAGGAAAAACCCTCTACGAAACGTCTGTAATAGCCTATCAGACCCAAGAAACTTCATATCTCTGAGGCTGAGGTAGGTCTGGATCAATTCTTTATAGGGTCTATTTTTTGAAAATCAATCTGGATGCCTTCACCTTAAATTACATGGACTAAGAATGCTATTGACTTTAGCAAAAATTCACACTTAGAAAAATTCGCATAAAACTCGCAGTCATGAAGTGTCTGCAACACTATTCTGAGATGTTTTGCACAATCAACCTTACTACGGGAATAGACTAGAATATCATCAATAAACACAATGACAAAAAGATCGACATAAGGCTTGAAAACCCTGTTCATAAGATCCATGAAAGTTGCTGAGGCATTCGTCAATCTGAATGACATAACACAAAATTCGAAATGACCATAATGAGTTCTAAATGGGTTTTCGGAATATCAACTTTCGTAATCTTAAGCTGATGGTACCCTGATCTGAGGTCAATCTTGAAATAACATTGAGCACCTTAAAGTTGGTCAAATAAATCATCGATTCTAGGAAGATGATATTTTTTCTTAATGGTAACCTTGTTCAACTGCCGATAGCCAATGCACATACGCAAAGACCCATCCTTCTTTCGAACAAACAAGACTGGAGAACCCCATGGTGAGATACTTGGTCTGATAAATCCCTTATCAAGGATATCTTTCAACTAGGTTTTCAATTCTCTTAACTATGCTGGAGCCATTCTGTACGGTGGAATATATATCGGATTAATGTTTGGAAGTAGATCAATTCCAAAGTCAGTCTCCCTATCGGGAAGATCTTCTAGAAAGACTTCTGGAAACTCATTGACAACTGGTACGGATTAAAGAGTTGGGGTCTGAGTATCTGCATCTGTAACCCGAACTAGATGAATATACCAATTGGATATCATATTTCTGGATTTTAGATAGAAACTAAACCTACCTATGAGTGCTACTACATCACCGTTCCATTCTATGACTGGTTCACTAGGAAATTCGAAACTGATAATTTTGGTTCTACAGCCTATCGTGGCATAACATGAAGACAAACAATCCATACCCATGATAACATCAAAGTCTACCATTTCTAACTCTACCAACTGAGCTACGATTATAGGGTGATAGACTTTAACTGGACAACCCCTATATACCCGTCTGGCTATAACTGACTCACCAACTGGAGTGGATACCTCAAAGGGTTCATGCAACTTTTTTGGTTCTATCCCAAATTGTTTAGCAACAAAAGGGGTTACATATGACAAAGTGGATAGAGGATCCATAAGGGCATAAATGTCAAAAGTCAAAAAAGTTAATATACTTGTGACCACATCTGCATGGACCACTGTATCCTGATGACCTGATACTAGCATAGAAGTTGTTTGGAACTCTGTCTGTATTACCAGACTTAGCTGGACCATGCCCTGATTGGGCCTGAGAATTATGAAGAAATACTAAATTTGTGGACTGAGCCACATTACCTCCCATACCCTACCTCGCTGGTGGACAATCTCTCTGAAAATGACCTCGATGACCATACCCATATGACACTCCCCCGGGTGTTTTTTACCACACTTAGCACAAATAGGATTACTGAAAGAACTTTGACCCACACTGGCCTGTGATTGAGAGCCTAATGCCCTGAAGTTCTACCTCTTGTTATCATTCCTGAACTTTGGAGCGAGGGCACTGGCTGAAGATGGAGCAGGTCCTGATAACCTATTTTTGAAGAACTATCTACCTTCTCCTCCCCCTTGACTGTTGTGACCTGTAGACTTAACTCTCTTATTGAATTCTTTGTCTTTGTCCTTCTGCACTACTTCCTCTTTCTTTATTCTGCTCTCACTACCCTAAATTAAAGCAACCATCTTGATGATAGTTATTTCCCTATTCTGAGCAGCAATATTAGCAGCATCAAACAACTGAGGATCAAGGCCATACACAAAATGCCTAAATCTGGCCCTCATGTCTAGAATCATATGCGGAGCATACTTTTCCAAGGAGACAAAATGGAGATAGTACTCTTGCACACTCCTGTAATTCTTCTTGAGCTTTTCAATCTCAAGAGCCTTTGCTTCCCTTACCTCCAGTGGCAGAAAGTGCTTAATAAAAGCATCATCGAACTCATCCTAAGTTGCTGGAGGTGCATCTTCCCCGCGGGACTGCTCCCATGACTCATACCAGATGTTGGAAACATCCTACAACTGATAAGCTCTAAACTATGCTGCCTCTACCTCAGTAACATACATAACCCAAAAGATTTTCTGAAGCCCATCAATAAAGTTCTGTGGATCATCTTTTTTACAAGACCTTGTGAAGGTCGGAGGCTCCATGCGCAAATATTCCCGAGTCTTGAAACTGGATGACTCCCCAGTAGTCCCTGTACTTGGAGTCATTCCCTGACATTGGGCTTGAGTGGCCAGAAGCTAGGTGAGTAACTGAATAGCTCCCCTAACATTCAAATTTGTGAAACTACACGATTGAACTGGAATCTCTGCAAGCCTTGTGGTATCGAGTGGAGGTGTTGTACCCAAATTGGCTCCCCGAGCCTGGGAATCTTTCTCACGAGTAGCATTAGCAGCAACCCTCTTACTTGTAGTTAGTTTCCTTTATGCAGCCATTTTCTGAAATATGTAATACACACGAGTTATAAGGATTTCATGAAGGTATAACTCTAACTGTACGATATTGAGTATGAAAAAAGTGAGACAATCCTAGATGTCTTATTGGTTAACTGTTTACATGTGTGGGGCCCTCACATGTATAAAAGAGACCCCACTAGACATAGTTTTATACTCCCTAAGACACTTGAACTTAGGCTATGATACTAAGTTTTGTAATGCCCCAAACCATAACCTGGGCAAAACACAACACTCGGTGCCTAACTGCATGTAACCGAGCGAACTATATGACTTACTGAATCAACATGGGCATCAAAAGCATGCAATAGTAATGATAATGGAAGCATGTAAAACTGTATACTAAAAATAGTCTAAAATATTATAGCGGAAATATCTGAAAACATGATAAGTCTGAAAATAATAATGCCATGCCTTACTAACTAGACTAGTCTATGAAACCTCTGAAACATGAGTCTGCAAAACTATTTATCAGAACAAGTCCCAGGCATACCTTTACTAATAATCATGACATATAAATAAATAAAGTTGACACCCCGAATGAGACGAGGCTCACCAAACCTGATACTGAGGTAAATCCTAACAAGCAGATCTGTCGTCCTGAAACTCAGTAACTGTACCATGAAGTGCAGGCCCCAAGCAAAGGGATGTTAGTACATTTGAATTATACCATATGTAATTAACTAAAAGAATAAGCAGACTCATGATATAATAGGAACATGAAACTAAAACATGAACATGAACATGGATATAATAACATGTGTAAAATATGTAAACTGAATATTTGTATATTTATAGGGAGAGCATTAGTAAAACCGACATGTAACCACCATGCGTGAATGTGGCATCTGATCTCTGCCCTATCATCTAAGCCATGTCGTACCTTGCTGGAGTACGAGACATGAACATGAACATGATGGATCCAATAATCCTACTGAGGGGTATCATGAAGGTATCGTCCTCTAGGAGGAGTGATCCTTATCCTACACTGGTAAATGTAGTTTCAGGATATCTGAGCCTTCTGGGTAATCTGTACAACTCCCAAAACAGGTACTTGAATATAGTTGGCTTGTAAGCCCATAAATTTTATAAACATAGCTTGAAAACATGATTCATGATGGTAATATGACATGTATTTACATATATAATATAACTTGTGTAAATTATGAAACATGCGAAATTTCATGGAAATTAAGAATATTATTTCATGACCTATATTTATAAACCAATGGAATTCAAGGCTATGGGTATTCAAAGATTACGGATGGATTTCCAATAACCAAAATAGAATATCGAGAATACAATAAAGAATTAATAATACAAACATGGGAAAACATAATACATGTTGATGTAAGTACGGAGGGCTTTGAGTTGGTAAGTGGTTCAGGTCTTGGTGAGATTCGGGCTGACCTAAAATTAGGCAAGGAATGTGGGGTTTCTTAGGTTCTCGATAAGCCGAGATGTGGGGTGTTTGGCGACGGTATCGGGTAAATAGAGAAGTAGTCAAGTCAAGGCGCTTTGTGTGGTAGTCACGAGTGGTATGAGGGTGGGATAGTGGTTGGGTTTCGGTATTTTAGTGGTGGTAGGGTCGCAGCACAAAGCTAAAATAGTGAGGTTCTTGATTTCTTAAGTTGGATGAACAATAGGATGGTTGATGGTCGATTCAGGTGGAACAACTTGAAGGCGTTTTGAGCCGATTTGGGAATGTGCCTCGGAGGGCTTGCAGGATAGGATGGTGGTGGTGGTTTGGTGTTTTGGTGGTGCTAAGGTTGCGGAAACAACTTAAGACAGTGATGGTCCAAGGAGTGGGCTCGGTAGGAATGTTGGTGTGTTTGATGGTGTTTGCGTGTAGTTATGGTTGGTTTCGAATGGAGGACTTTTGAGAGGATGTTAATGAGGTATTGTAGGAGATAGTATAGTGGGGAAACAAGTAATTGGAACAAGGAATGTATACGGATTGTTGGAAACAATCAGAGACACAAAACAAGACTCAATTCTGTCGATATGTGGTTCTTGGATGGTAACACGAGGAGTTAATTTCTCGTGTGGTCTCCAAGGATGTTGTGATCAATTTCAAAAGTACTAGGTTGTGGTTTGTTGACCGCGAGGCTAAACACTAACCAAGAAAGGGTGATTGCAAACCTTAGACACAAGATAGGTGACCCTCCTGGAGGATCTAACTAAGAAGTTCAATCCCGGATTGAAAGACTTAGCCAAAATGAATTAAACTCAAGTTTTTAATTCAACAACAACCGTCTCATACAATATCCTAAGGGCTCCTTTTATAGTAGAATAAGGACCCTTATAGAAGGTAACTATAAAGACACAAACTAAGACTTAGTCGACTAGGTGGGAAAGGGGAGAGGAGGGGTCCTCGGCTGAGTGGAGCTTCACGTCCAAATACAATGTTTTAGAACCTTCTTTGATAGCTTCCATACATGGTTAGTTAGCATTTTAATGAGCTCTTTGGAGTGTGTTGAGATGCATGCCCCTTGGTCGATTGGTAAGGAGAACAACTCGGCCAACCCTTCAGCTTCACCAAAACACATCCTTGATGAAATACACACACACGGTTTGTCCATATTGAACATCACATCTTCTAGATGGTGCATGATCTTCTTGTGTCCATGTACACGCTTGTCCATGTACACGCTTGTACGTGTCATCCTGGGATGAGGCTTCTCTTTATTTAGTTATCTTCCCCTTATTGAATGTGTCCTAGTGTGTAGCTACGAGATATTACATCACTTTAATATGTCCTAAGTAAGTTAATTTAAGAACTTATAGACAAGAACTTAAATACAATAATTTAAAGGCAGAGTCTAGGCCAAGACCAATATATAAGGCTGAATAAAATATAACTCTTTGAGATAATCACGTATTATCTCCTACGCCATTCCATACTCCATACACTTTCAAGCTTCTAGCCGTGTGTTCATGATTCACCATTGGCATTCTTGAAGCTTTACTTCATATCTTGAATTGAGGAATTATGTGCGGGGTTTGATTTACATCATTCTCCCCTTCTTTGAAAGAATTTATCCACAAATTCTTAGGGATCACATACGAGGACAACTCTTGATCATACCACTTCACATCCACACTTTCATTTGGGCTTGGTTTCTTGCAAGAGATTTCTTGGAGTTCAGCTAACCGTTGGAAGGGACCCTTCTTCAAATATGTCTCCTATTTTGACCAAGGAATCATATGCCCAATTATTATGATGTATACCTTTCAATTCCGCACCATAGGCATCCACGGCTTGCGGTTCTTGGCCTAGGTCGGCATCAATTCTGTGTTCCTTTTGAAAAAGTTCTCCCACGGTCGTGATAGGAGCATCAACATGTCCATGGACTCGGAATACCCGAGGGTAAGAAATACCCACACCATGGCCTCGACTAATTTTTGAACTCTCGGACCAATCTTCTTTGTCTTTTATATATCTCGGGTAGCCTAGATCAACATACATCCCAAATGATTCCACAATCCACTTAGACTCGTCAAGTTTTCTCTCGGGAACCACCGCTTGATCACTACTTAACATTATCCTAGAAAGAATATTCCAATAACCATCCACTCTCGGTTCGTGCCTCAAGACAAATTTGAGAATCTTATGATCGTAGACACTCATGAACCAAGTGTCACTTCCTTCTTGTGCCAACAAAACCGGTAGTGGCACCAACACATTCCACGGTCTCCCCTTCTTTACTTCTTCCTCTTCTCTTTTCCCCTCAATCAAGAGAGCCTCGGATTCAACTTTACATTCTCTTGCTTTTTGAAGTTTCATCATTCTTACTAGGCTAAGTGATAGAGGTTGTAACTGTAAGTCCCTGCCATTATTATGAAAGCAATAGGTATTGTCCTCCCCGTCATGCAACGTCTCTCGCTCGTATTGCCAAGGTAGACCCAACAAGATGTGACCCACATCCATCGGAAGGACGTCTCACCATAATTAAACCACATATTCACCGATCCGGAAGTTGACACGAGCTTGAGTTGCTATTGTGAATCTGTTTTCTCTATTTACTCATCGAAGATAGTGAGGTCTAGGATGTATGAGAATTGGCAATTGTAACTCGCCGATTATCCTAATGGAGATCAAGTTGACACTACTACCTCCGTCTATAATCATATTGTATACTTTCTCTTTTATCTTGCAACGGGTGTAGAATACCTATTCCCTTTGCAATTCTTCATGCTCCCCTGGTTGGCTATTCAATACATGTTGGAGCATCAAGCTCACACCATCTTCTATAATGGCGTCACTCATTTTCTCCAAGTAGGATCCATAGACTTGATGGATAGGCAGTAAGTTCCATGGAGTTATTTCCACGTTACATGTAGTATCTCCCACGAAGGAAGGTACGATAACATCCGTGCATGAATCCTTCTTCACGGTTTATTTTGTGGTGGCATTTTCAACCGTGGCTATTGCGAGGTCATTCTTGTCGACCAATGAGTCTAGAAGACTCCCCTTCTTGGCTTCCTCGTCTATCCCTTGTACGTCAAGTAACAAAGCCTCGGTTTTTCATCTTCTTGCGCTTCGATTCTCATATCCCTCACTTTGCTAGGGGACATCGGCACCAACCGGATCTTTTTGTTGTTATTTTGAAAGGAATAAGTATTCCTTCCCTCATCGTGTTGTGACTTTGTGTCGAGTTTCCATATTCATCCTAATAAAATATGGCACACATCCATGGGGATGATGTCACACCACACTTTATCTTCGTACCCTCAAATCTGGAAGCTAACAAGAAATTATTTGATGATTCTTAGCTTTCTGTTCGGATTCACCCATTGAATATCATAAGATTTTGGGTGGCTGCGAATGGGCAACTTTAGTTTGGCCACCATTTCCTCGGAGGCCAAGTTGGAACAACTCTTTCCATCAACAATCATGTTACACACTCTTTCTTGTACTTTGCACCGTGTGTAAAAGAGTTGATCCCCGTGAGTCTCCTCATGTGCTTCAAGTTGGTCATTCGGCATATATTGGTGTACCAAGTCTCCACGTTCTTCCTCGATGGGGGAATATTCTTCTATGAATTCCTTGATAAGGACCTCTCCATAAAAATGGAATCCTCACCTTCTCTTTTATCCAAGGGATTATTAAAGGATGTACCATCCTCTTCTTCATTGTAAAAGGGGTTAAGGAACAAGGTACGACCTTTATCATGCCTTTGGTATTTTAGTAGAGGTTCGGTTTTGCCGTGGCTGATTGTGGTAGGTTCGGAAAGTTCCTTTTTCAAGGCTTGCAATCGGTCGGTCAAAATATCATACATAATCCTCCGTAGTTCCTTTCTTATAAGAGGCATAGCATCAAAGCGTGGGGTGAGATTGCCTTGATCTGATACCTATTTGACGTAAGTATGGAGGGCTTTGAGTTTGTAAGTGGTTAGGGTCTTGGTGAGATTCGAGTTGACCCAAAATTAGGCAAGGAAGGTGGGATTTCTTGGGTTCTCGGTAATCCGAGATATGGGGTGTTTGGCAATAGTGTCGGGTAAATGGAGAAGGAGTCGGGTCAAGGCGCTTTATGTAGTGGTAATAGGTGGTATGATGGTTGGGATGGTGGTCAGGGTTCGGTAGTTTAGTGGTGGTAGGGTCGCGGCACAAAGACAAAACAGTGAGGTTCTTGATTTCTCAGGTGGGATGGACAATGGGATGATTGAAGGCCGATTTAGGTGGAACGGCTTGAAGGAGTGTTAAGGCGATTTGGGAATGTGCCTCGGGGGTCTTGCGGGACAGGATAGTGGTGGTGTTTTGGTGGTGCTAAGGTTGCGGAAACAACCTGAGACAATGAGGGTCCGAGGGGTGGGCTCGGTAGGGACATTGGTGTGTTTGTTGGTGTTTGCGTGGAGTTACGGTTTGTTTCGGATGGAGGCCTTTTTAGAGGATGTTAATGAGGTGTTGTGGGAGATAGTAGAGTGGGGAAACAAGTAATTAGAACAAGGAATGTATACATATTGTTGGAAACAATCTGAGATATAAACCAAGTCTCAATTCGGTCGATATGTGGTTATTGGATGGTAACACGAGTTGTTAATTTCTCGTGTGGTCTCCAAGAATGTTGTGATAAATTTCACAAGGAATAGGTTGAGTTTTTCTGACCGCGAGGCTCAACACTAACCAAGCAAGGGTGATCGAAAACCCTAGACACAATATAGGTGACCCTCCCGGAGGATCCAACTAAGAAGTTCAATCCAAGATTGAAAGACTTAGCCAAAATGAGTTAAACTCAAGTTTTTCATTCAACAATCGTCTCATACAATATCCTAAGGTCTGATTTTATAGTAGAATAATGACCCTTCTAGAAGGTAACTATAAAGACACAAACTAAGACTTAGTCGACTAAGTGGGAAAGGGGGAGGGGAGGGAAGAGGTCCTCGTCCGAGGGGAGCTTCATGTCCAAATTCCATTTTTAAGAACCTTATTTGATGGCTTCCATACACGGTTAGCTAGCACTTGAATGAGCTCCTTGGAGTGTGTTGAGATGCATGCCCCTTGGTCTATTGGTAAGGAGAACAACTCGGCTTCACCAAAACGCGTCCTTGGTGAAATACACACACACAGTTTATCCATCTTGAAGATCACATCTTCTAGATGGTGCATGATCCTCTTGTGGTCGTGTACACGCTTTTCCATGCCATCCCATGATAAGGCTTCTCTTGTCTTAGTCATCTTCCCCTCATTGAATGTGTCCTAGTGTGTAGCTATGGGATATTACATCACCTTAATATGTCGTAAGTAAGTTAATTTAAGAACTTAAAGACAATAATTTAAAGGCAATGTCTCATACAAGACCAACACATAAGGCCGAATAAAATATAACTCTTTGAGACAATCACGTATTTGTCTCCTACGCCATTCCATACTCCATACACTTTCAAGCTTCTAGTTGTGTGTTCATGATTCACCATTGGCATTCTTGGAGCTTTACTCCTATCTTGAATTGAAGAATTATGTGTGGGGTTTGATTTACATAACATGTAGTTTAGGATTATCATGAACTTAGAATAAAACCCTAAGTATAGAAGTTCATGGTTTCATGGATAAACATGGCGTGAGGAAGACAATGATATTACCACACATGGATAGAAGCTCTATATACCTTAATCGCTCCAATACTTAGTAGAAACCCAAAGCTTGAACATTGGAACCTTGAGATGGGTTTACTTGAAAATCGTAAGTTAGAAATAGTGAATTTTTCTTAGAAGTTGATTATATTTGATTAGAATCGCATAGAAATACATAGAAAGGACTTACCTTGAGTTGTGAGGATGATGGAAGAAGAGAACTTCGTTCTAGGGTTTGGGTAGAGTGTAAAATTGATTTTTCAGAACTAAGTCTCATATTTATACTATTTCCAGTCGGATGGATTTGATGGCCAAATTCGATGATCCGTCGACTTTTATATGGTCTTCCAAGGGACTGTAAAATTATATATGGTCCGTATAATCGGACCATCTGGAAATGTCCAAGTTTCTTGTGATCTATAAAAGCTGAGGTTCTGAGACGATTAAAATCGATGGGTCGTATAAATTTGTATAGTCCGTAGAATTTACTGAGTGTTGTCACTTTCAAAAATGAAATCGACGGTTAATTTTTATGGACCTTAACAAATTCTACGGTCCATACAATCCGGCGTAAAATTTGATCTACAGAATTGAAACTAGTTTTTCAACTTAACAAAAGAATGTTACTGAATATGTAAGGCAAATAACTTAAATAAAGACAATAACAAGTGCAAGGAAGAGTAAAGAAACCACCTAAACCTCGAGAAGCCATATAAGGCATATTCAATGTATGCTATCACTGAAAATTATATATATATATATATATATATATAGCCACACAAGGGCAATGTCATCATTATATCATACACGGCCATATAGGACTCGGTGTTACCGTACCCAACTCTAGTGGTATGCATATATAAGTGTCGTACCCGTCGACTATATCGCGTTCGGATGTCATATATATATATATATATATAATGCATGAATGACTTCAGAAGACCAATAGGGACCAGGCGTGGAGTGACATAGGGTGGTTATCCCGCCTATCATTATGGAACTAGATACAACAATCGTTACAATCCAACCTAGAGCTAGAATCATTCATACAACAAGGAACATCATAAAGTGTGGAAAGTACTCCCGACAAGGGACAAATAAGTATCATGGAACCATTTTCAAGAGTAACGAATAAACATAATGTCAATGATCAAGAGTAACTATACTTGTATCTTTCAAGAATAGGAATTTCTTACAAAACATCCATTTTGATAACGTTTAAATTTGGATCATGCCAAGGAAAAGAAAAGGTAAGCATTACATACCTGTCTCTTGACCAACGCTACCCCTATGACGTCTCACTCACTCTCTGTAATTGTCAACCTATGCAATAGAGATAAATCGAATCAAGACCAAGTCGATAGTTTCACGATTACTTCATTATGACATTTTATCAAACATTTAGCGTGTACAATTCTCACATGTTGTTTTCATGGAAATTTCAACCTATCCTTACTTCTTCTTCATCAATTACAACAAGTTCAAGGTTACTACTCTTTTACTCCCCAAAATTCCACCACAAATATCTCAAGATTCCCACCAAAACCCTCAATAAACCAAAAAGCACCCATCTTAGGATTTAGCTAGATTTCCATAAGTTATTCTATCATTTGATCAAGCTATGCTAGGGAGAGTTAAAGGACATTGAAGAGGAGCAAAAACTTACCTCAAAGCAGCCAAGAAACCTTCTATACCAAGCCTCTTCCAACTCAAGGAAATCCAAGATCAAACCAACAACTAGAGATGATCTTCCCATGATGATTCAAGCTCTTCTATGGAGGAATTACCTCATAACCTTAGAGATTTCCATTGGTTGATGTACCAATCTTTAGGAAATGTTTATGAGCACCTAGGGTAAGTTTGGGGCAAAAATGAGTGGAGAATGAAAGAAAATTTGAGATTTGAACTTATATAGGATAGCCACCGCCATAATGTACGTCCAAATGTACGGTCCGTACATTAGGCCGTACCTTGTGGACAACAACCTGGAAAATGTAGGAAACTTGATACTGCCACCCCATCAAATTTGTATTGTCCGTACCTCAATGTATGGTCCATATAAACCATGAAGTAGAAATTTTCCAAACTTTGACAAAACGTATCCCTTTAGGTTCGTTTAACCCTATACTTCTCAACACTTCTATAAACGGGTTTTAAACCATCATTGTCCTTTTATAAGGTCTCATACCTCCTTGGGAATACTTAAGTTAAATCGATGACACGACTTGACATAAAACTACAAGGTGTAACATCCTTTCCCCTTTAAGACCATTCGTCCTCTAATGTTAGGTTACCATAATCTTAATGACTTACTCTCAAATCCTTTGAAAATTTCGACAAAGTTTCCTCTGTAAATAGGACTATCTCACCCTGGCACGCAGCTAGAAAACACAATCATCGCCTCACCGGACCACAAAATATAACATATACTATCAGCCTTACACGACTGTACAACTATCTAACAAATATAACATATACTATCGACTGTACACGACTCTAACTCTGGGGGTAATTCCAGTTCATACACTACCTAGCCAATTCTTTGAATGATCTTATAAGGTCCAACATACCGAGAGGTAAGCTTTCGCTTCTTTCCAAATTACATTACACCTTTCATAGGCGAACACCTTCAGGAATACCAAATCGCCAACAAAAAATACTAAGTCCCGACACCGAGTATCTGAATAGAACTTTTGTTGACTATGAGCAGTCCATAGGCATTCCTGAATCAACTTCACCTTTTTTACTTCTTTCTGAAATAGATCAGGACCCAACATCTCATCTTTGTCCACTTCAAACCAGTCATTTGGAGATTTACACTTCCGCCCATACAAAGCTTCATTTGGTGCATCTTAATGACGGAATGATAGTGGTTATTATAAGCTAATTCAATTAACGGAAAATGATCATCCCAGCTACATTTGAAATCTAATATATAAGCTCGTAGCATGTCCTCAAGCATCTGAATAGTTCGTTCGGCTTGACCATCGGTCTGCAGATGAAAATTTGTGCTAAGGTTCACCTGAGTACCCAAACCTTTTTGAAATGATTTCCAAAAGTTAGTTGTGAATTAGGCACCCCTATCTGATATAATAAACACTGGAACTCAGTGAAGGCAAACTATCTCCCGAATATATAACCTAACATAATCCTCAATTGTATAGGTAGTTTTAACCAGAAGAAAATGAGTCAGTTTTATCAGTTGATCGACAATCGCCCATATAGAATCATATTGCCACTACGAACGAGGAAACCCTGTAATGAAATCCATGTTAATGACCTCCCATTTTCATGTCAAATTTCTATATTCTGAATGAGTCCTCTGGGCTTCTGGTGCTAAATCTTAACTTGCTGACAATTCAGACACTGAGCTACATACTCTACAACATTCTTCTTCAGATCATTCCACCAGTAAAGTGGTCTGAGGTCATGATACATCTTCATTGACCCCTGGATGAACTGAATACCAGGATTGATACACTTCGGACATAATACGCTCTCTGAGTCCCCCAACATTATATACACATAGACGACTTCTTTATTTGAGAACCCTGTCCTTCCCAAGTGTCACACCCCAGCTATTGGGGGACGAGACTGGCACCCGGTTCTTTACTTAACCAAGCAAACCAAAATGTAACTTATATCTCTCGAAGCAATCAAGCATACATAGGTCCGTAAGGCCAACCTAAAACTCAAACAATACCAACATAGGCTGATAAGGCCAAACTCAAGATAATCTGAAACTGAAACAACTCCAAAATGAATATACATAACTGGGTTGACAAGGCATCTCTGAGTGCTATCATGATATAACTCAAAATGAATATGCATAACATCTCTGACAAGGCATCTCTGAGTGTTATCATGATATAACTCAAAATGTGTATACATACAAGGCCCGGAAAGGCCTCAAGACTGACATATATACAATAACAAAATAGGTCTACGAGCCTCTAAAAATAATATTGTACCGGGGGCGGGACAAGGCCCCGGCCTACTCATGCTGTTGTACACCAAACTCTGACTGTGGCAACTCCAAATCAAGTGGAGCTTACCAACTCAGTTGATGCTCAAAATCTACTCCTGCAATCTATCTCCCTATTGTTAGATCCTGCATGAAATGAAATATATCATCCCCAGGAAAAGGGACGTCAGTAAGAAATAATGTACCAAACATGTAAGGCGACTAAAATAACTGAAAGTTGTAATAACTGTAAGTACTGAGAGTCAATGATAAACTGTGAAAGTATTTATTTATTGTTGTCTCATCTCACACTAATGCAATGCAATACATATATACCTACCCGACCACTTATAGGGCTCGGTGTGTGTGTGACTACCCATCCACGCGGGCTCGGTTCTACCCGGCCATAGAAGGCTCAATATGTATACTTGGCCATGAGAGGCTCAATGTGTCTACCCAGCCATGAGAGGCTTGGTGTGTCTACCCAGTCATGGGAGGCTTAGTGTATCTACCCGGCTATATGCAGCTCGGTAATGCAATACATATATACAGCTACCCGACCACATATAGGGCTCGGTGTTCTTTTGATTTGTAAATTTGTAAGCTTGTGACTGGTCCTTTTTCTTTCTCATTGAACAAGAATCAATATGGACTGAAAAGCATTCCTGATGAGGGACAAACATAATACAACTTTACAAAAGGGTCTTAAATGGATAAACTACTTTTGATAAAACTCTTCTTTGAACATTTCATTATGAAAACTCATTTCGGAACTAAAGTCACGTCAAAATAAAGAAATAACCTTAACATACCTTTATTTGTAACAACAACAATGACTCTATCGTTAAGCTACGAAAGATACAACTATCATACAACAAATGATAAGCTTATTCTATATAAAAATGGGCAGCATCTCCCCTATTCTCATCACATTTCCCAAGCCCTCATTAGGCATAGATAACAACTACAAGGCAACCAACAGCTCAAATAACAATACACGAGCGACACGGTTTACATATTCAAACAACGTTTCTCGAGCTTATCCATTCATCCAAATTATGGGACTTTATCAACAATTCATAAACATATATGTAAACATTTCCAGCCCTTTTCTTATAGCAAAACAATCACCAAAACCAGCCCCAACACAAACAACACTTCAACTAGCTCATCTAGTCATGTAACTTACCTCTTCCAAGCATAATCAAATCATCAACCTAACTCATATAATAGATGTTTATACTTTCAGCATCTAAACAAGTATATCCACATATCATCCAGCTTTATATTTATCATAAGAACAACACTAAACAGACCAATACAACTCAACTACATCACAAATAACTTTCAAATGTTATCTTGTAACTTACTCATCTTTACAACAAAGCTAAAGCTTATATATGCTCAAGCACAAGTATAAGAGGGGAAATCGTACCTTACATAACAAGACCAAGCTTGAACAAGTACTTTCTTCAACATAGAACAACCCTCAACATGAGAATAATACAATAGAAGCACTTTCCTCTAGTCTCACAAGACTTTTGATGTTGGATTTGGCTAGTTTAGCTTTGCATTTACTCTTGAACCATAGGAGGACACTTAGAAAGGATTTAGGGGTGTTAAGGAACTGTTCTGGTCGAAAAAATGACTTAAAACAAGACTTGCACCGATTAAATAAAGAATTAGAAAAGCCCACCTCCTAAGTGGGTCCCAAGCGAGCTGTTTTGAAGCCTGTTCTTAAAATGCACATAACCTTTTGTACGGAGCTCCTATTGATGAACGGTTTGTTATGGTTGGAAAGCAGTCTCGCTGAACTTGAATTTAGATAGGTTATGCATCCCATAACACCTTATACAGTAAGAGATATGTGCCCATAAAGTTAGGGCAAAATGTTAACTAGAATTCTACCTAACTTTCCTCCGAGTTTCGATGAACTTAATTTCTTTGATTCGTTTAGCCCTGAGTTCTTACGTGACTTACTTAACACTTATTTTAAAACCTTCCTTTAACATTGTAGAGGTATCTTAACCTTTGCGAGTCACATTCACCTTAATTCATTTATAATTTCAAAGATGATCTCATTTCGAGCTTACATCAACAAACTCACTATGCAACTTAGCGTGCGAAATTACGAAATGTAAAACCAAGCTCCAATGTTGGATTCTTTTGCTACAGAATCCCTTCTTTCATTCTTATTAACTCATGATCTTCAAACTATCGCTCTTTTACCTCAGTTATTAACGATGATTCTGTTGTGTTCTGGAGAACAACACTCCCATCACCCAAGTCAAGCAACCGAGTACACAATCTAGCCAACTGGTACAGATCTTTAGTCATAGGCACCTTATCTATTGTAACATCACTCAAGCTACCAATGGACTTACGACTCAAATCATCAGCTACCACATTAACTTTATTAGGATGTTATAGAATACCAACGTCATTGTCTTTTGATAGTTTAAGCTACCTTCTTTGCCTCAAATTCAACTCCTTCTATTGGAAAATATGTTGAAGGCTCTTGTGCTTAGTGTGAATATCAACATGAACCCCATCTAGATAATGACACCATATTTTCAGGGCAAACACCATTGCTGCTAACTAAAGATCATGAGTTGGGCAGTTCTTCTCGTGTTTCCTCAATTGCCTTGAAGCATATGCGATAACCCTACCATGATGCATCAGAACACAAACTAGTCCAACTCTGGATACGTCACAATATACAATATACCATTCAATGACTTCAGGGAGTGCTAAGACAGGTGCTGATGTCAACTTATCTTTCAAATTCTGGAAACTCTGCTCACACGCTTGTGGCCATTGAAACTTAGCTGCTTTATGAGTCAGTTTTGTCAATGGACAACAATAGAAGAAAACCCTCCACAAATCTCCGATAATAACCTGGTAAGCACAAGAAACTCCGTACTTTTGTAGGAGTAGTAGGCCTCGGGCAATTCTTCACAACTTCAGTCTTATGACTATCAACCTTAATACCTTCATCAGATACTATATGGACAATGAAGTGATAAAGATAAACACGTGAAATAAAAATATAGAAGGTAATCAAAGATGAGAATTGAAGAAATTGAAGATGAGAAGAGAGGGATAGAAGCAAGACCCAATTAGATTGGATTTATGAACAAACTTGGATATATGAAATCCAAACCCTCCCAATTGAATCAACCTAAGAGAACCAATACTATTTGAAATTCAACAAGAGTTATCAATTGAATCTACAAATGAACAACTCAATTGAAAATAAATGGCAAATGGTTTCATAGCCAACAATGGAATCCACCATAATTAACTAACACTAACACTAGATTAACACTACACTAATCCTACCAAATAAACTAACACTCATTTAGAGTAGTCATCTCAATTCATCAAAACTATAAAATGAAATACAAGTGTAGTATTTATATTACTAACTAAAGAACACTAGGCTAGTTATTACATTAATACCCTTAATGAAATAAGGGCCTTGTTTGGTAGTCTTCTTTAGGGATGATAGCTTGACTTTAAAGAATAGTCATTTTGAATAAGTAGACACATCGTCTCCTTCCATCTCATATTCACTCCACGCAACCAAGCAATCATCCATACGTTATATGATCTCCTTGAAGCTCCTCAAAGGTCTCCAAAGCCTCTCATTGCATCACCATGGCTTGTAAGGCTCAGAGTTCCTTAGATCAGCATCAAATGAAGTGTTTCCAATCATGTGTGCTCCAAGGGATCATATCAGGAAGGCTACCGAATTCAACCAGAACTCGCATTTGGAAAACTTGGCATATAACTTATCATCTTGGAGCTTTTGTAACACTACTCGCAAGTGATCAGTATGCTCCGCTTCTGACCGAGAATACACCTAAATATCATCAATAAATACATTAATAGAAATGTCTAAGAACGGTTTGAACACCCAATTCATCAAGTCCATAAAGTTGTTGGTGCATCGGTAAGCCCGAAAGACATCACAAGGAACTCATAATGGCAATATCTAGTTTTGAAAGCAGTTTTTGCAATATCCTTCTCTTTAACCCCCAACTGGTGATATCCAGATCTAAGATCAATCTTTAAGAAGTACTTAGCGCCCTATAAAACAAATCATCAATCCTTGGAAGTGGGTACTTATTCTTAATAGTAATCTTATTCAGCTGATGATAATCGATACACATTTTGAGCGATCCATCCTTCTTATGAACAAATAATATAGGTGCGCCTCACGGGGAAGTACTAGGCCTAATAAAGCCCTTTTCTAGCAAATCCCTTAACTGCTCTTTCAGTTCTTTCAACTCAACAGGAGTCATTCTATAAGGAGGAATAGATATTGGTTGAATGCCTGGAAGCACATCTATAGAAAAGTCAATTTCCCTTTTGGGAGGAATAACTGGAAGGTCATCTAGGAATACGTTTGGAAATTCAATAACCATGAGGATGGACTGGAGAGTTGAGAATTTTGTCTCAGCATCACACCCGAACTAAATGATATATATATATCCTATGGAAATCATCTTTCTCGCCTTAAGGTAGGAAATAAACATACCCCTAGGTGTTACAGAATTTCCCTTCCATTATCGGACTGGTTCATTCAGAAAATGAAATCGCACAACTTTAGTCTGAAAATCCACATTAGCATAACAAGAGACTAACCAATCCATGCCCATAGTCACATCGAAATCCACCATTTCTAACTCTACCAGGTTTGCTAAGGTGCGACGACCAGTAACTTTGACTATACAATCCTAATATACTCGCCTGGCAATTACTGGAATACCGACAGACATAGATACTGCAAATAGTTCACTTAACAATTCGGGTTCTCTATCAAACATACCAGCAACGAATAGGGTGACATATGAAAAGGTAGAACCAGGATCAATCAATGCATATACATCATGAGAGAAGATAGATAGTATACCTATGACGACATCTAGGATGACTCCTGATCTTGCCGACCCACTAGCATGTATATACCATTATAACTAGCACCTGAACTAGATGTTCCACCTCTACATCTATCTCGACCAGCTGGCGACTGCGAACCTTACCCAGGAAGATGTACCAAAGACAAAGAAGCAGCTACAGACATGGTTGGCTGTACCATGCCACCCCTACCCCTCGATGGATAATTCCTTATAATATGGCATGTATGCCCATAAGAATAACATAGATCTGATCCTTGATGACATTGCCCAAAATAGGCTCTACTACACTAATCACAATGAGGCAAAGGTAGCTTCGCCTGACTATAGTCCCCTCTACTTTGTGGACCTGGAACCCTAAACATGTCTAAAATAAGTAGATCAGTCATGGTGTGGTCCCTAAAACTATAGGGGTGCGCTGGATATCGGATAAGCTAGATATCTAGAAGACTGGGATCTGGCCCCTTATCACCTGCAGATCGGGCCCTCTTATGCTGACATCGGTCTCACTCTCGATCGACCCATTTCTACCTCTTACAGTCTTCTGAATTCTGAGCATACGTCTATATATGAGAGATTTCCATACTCAGATTAAGAGAAGCTATAGTACATTTATTTACTAGATGTGGTCCTAAACTATTAACAAATCGATGCATCTGATCACTTAACTCAGCCACTATAGTAGGAGCATATCTGGCCAAATAGTTAAATTACATAATGTAGTCCTATACACTCATGTTGCCTTACTCCAGACGTAAAAACCTATCTTGACTGGCCCATCATAGCTCAACCGACAAATAATGTTGAAAGAAGGCATAAAACAACTCCCTCCATACTGCTGGTGGGGCACGTGGTCTGCTAGACTGCTCACACAACCTCATACCACACCACCACAACATCCCACAACCTATAAGAGGCCAACACCGCTGACTTAGTATCGGTGCCATGCATCACCCACAAAGTTTGGTGTATTTGGTCTAAGTTCTGCGAGTCTGTATTCGGGTCTGATCCCATAAATACCGGAGGATCCAAGTTAATAAATTCCAAAAGTCTCACACTAACAGCTCTATCAGAAGAACTAAGAAGCTGACATTGGGCCTGAGCGGCCACTAGCTGAGTCAACAACTGAACTGCACTATGTATATCGAGATCATACTCATGAATAACTGGTGGAGGAACTGGAGGCTCGGCAGCTCCTATCAACTCCTCAGGAGGTGGAGGGGTTCTGGAGGTCTAAGATGAGGCTTCGTTCTGAGGCTCATGCTGTCCCAAATTAGTAGGTGGCACCTGACTATTATCATCTCTTGCATCAACTTCCAATTCCCTAGAATTCGCCCGTAGTCTAGTCATAGGCATCACTAAAGTATAAAAAAGATATTGATTAGGAGGTCAAATTCTTACGACTCAACTCTAACGCATAATCTAAGATAGGAAAGAGGTAACCATCCTAAAAGTTTTGTAGCCTCCTGTTTATAAATGTGGTTCACGACACATTTATAAACAAGACTCTACTAGAAGCGGCTTGTAGACTCCCTAGGACAGACCCACTCTAATACCAAGTTTGTCACACCCCAACCTTAGGGGATGTGGCCGATACTCGGTAGCTTAAGACCTGAGTATACCTAGAGTAAAGAATGTCGTAAGCTTAAGTGTCCAACAAGAGCCACAGGGTGATTATCTAGGAGTGTAGAAGATTTACAATCGTCCTATGGTGTTATGCTTGATGTGGAATGGAGTGTGGAGTGGAGTTGAATAAAAGACTTGAATATCCAAGAAGTGCCATTAATTTTTGGCTTTTATGTAGCTCTTTGCCGAGACCATCTTTTAGGTTGCTTTTAATTTCTAGCTTAATTACTAGTTTCCCAGATGAAAGAAATCCCGCAGACATAAACTCTCAAACTAAGCCGAGAGAGGTTTTACTAAGAGTGACAATGATAGCCCACCAATATACACTAACATTCCTAATGTGGCATGGAAAATGGAGTCGAGTTGGAGTTGTCACGTGAAGATCCGAGAAGCATGTTTATTTTGGCTTTGTATGTAGGTCTTGTCCGAAGACTATGTTTTCTTTTAGCTTGTCTTTATTTCTTAGCTTGTCTTTATTTCTTAGCTTAGCTTTTAGCTCTTAGCTTAGGACATAGTATGCCATGTAATAACTACCTTAGGACACAATTAATAGGCCATGTAAAGGGTGACAAGGCCATAGTCTTCCAGTAAGGTGACTAAGCCAAAAGGTCTTCCAAAAGGATGACTAGGTCGTGAGTTGGAGGACACGTTGGCAAGGACAAGAGACATCTAGAAGATGGGGCATTCAAGGAAGAATTTATGAACTAACAAGTTCATGAATTGGCTATATTTATTACTTCAAGGTCAGTCAAAGGGAGAGGAAGAGTTGGCCGAAAAGGTTCATCAAACAAGTGCAAGGAATGGAAGCTTCTAAACTAGTTCCAAGAGGATGAAGTCTTAAGAATCCAAATCCATCCACTCTTCTACTTGGAATCCACAAAGGGAGTGTGAAAGATTTATTCTTTTTCCCCAATAAATTCTAAGACCTTTCCCATTATCTTGGTTTGGTCGAAACACTCTTGGTCACCAAGAAAACCAAACCCATTCCCATTTGTTCTCACTAAGCCAAGAAAGTAATTAGAGTTTGTGCCCTTTAGTTTGTCTTCTAGAATGGTCCATTTGCTACTATAAATAGGACTGCTAGGACTTGTAAATATTCCGAGATTGATGATATATAAAAGTCAGTTTTTACTCAATAGCTAATTGTATTCACTTGTGTATGTCTACTCTTAGTTGGTTCTGTGTGAGCCAAACCCCTTGGTGTAAGTTGAAGCTAGGACTGTGTGACCTAGTTAAACCCAAGCTAAGGTTTCCATTTAGTGTAAGTCTTGGTTAGGACTGTGTGACCTAATCAATACCCAAGCTCGAGGAACCTCCTTAGTGGTAAGCGAATGTTGGAACTATGTAGACCAACCTAGCCTACGTTTCGGGTTACTAAAAGGGCTTCCGATCACCCTCACTTGGCTAGTTCACGGGAGTTGCACTTAGCAAACCCCGATCTTGACCTTGTAGAATTGGTCACCTTATCCTTGGTTTCGACTTGGGAATTAAAACCCCTATGTCTCTATCCTTGGGCTCATCGACTGTACCTCATCAAAAACCACAACCATCCAAACACTTAACCAAATCAAACCTCCAACACTTGGTGTGTACTCGGACTTGCATCTCACATTTTATGTTCATCCCTCATCCAAACCACTTTATTCTTTATACCACCACATCTCATAAAACTCCATACATATACCCATCAAAGGTCCCCAACAGAAACAACCCACAAAGTCCCGTCCAATCCCGACAACGCCAAATAGTCCGCATAACACATCTTGCCAACGACCTCACTATTTCAGTTCTATTTCGTCACCATGCCACCATCAAAACACAAAGGTACCGAATATCACCCTGACCCTCAACCCATCCATGACAACCCCACAAAACTCCTAAGTCCATTTCCCTATACAACTACCTAAAATATTCATCAACACCACATTGCCCGATCGTAACACACCTACCGAGAACCTCACTGGTTCAAGTCTGTTTTGTGGCCTTGCCACTATCAAACCACCAATTCCCGATCACCAACACAACTCTCAACGTGTCCATGACACCTCCATAAAACATCGTGACCCAAATCTACCTAATTCTACCTGTCTAAACCACCAAAACCCCATTGCCCGGCTAGAAACCGAGAATCCGAGAACCACCATTTGCATCCAACCTGAATATAACCAAGACCCGACCCATTTACCAAATATCACCCCTCCTTACTTGCATCATATTGGTATAAGAGCCAAACATTCTCGTCCCACGCAATAACGCTATGGCTAACATAATCGAGGAACTTAGGACGGTTATGTCCTAGCTAGTTGTGGAACACATGCAAGATTTGAAAAGAAAACTTGCGGGATGTACCGTGAGTAACAATTTCAAGTCAAGGGTTGTGCAAAACAGTCCAAGGTTTTAAAAGAAAGATGTCCTAAATTCCTATGTAAGGTCCTACGTGAAGCACACTAATGATAAGGCAAATGGCGATACCTCTTTCACAATCCTTGTATAGCCGCAGAAGAGTAAAGAAAGATACAAGGGTAGAAAAGGGTTGTACTTCCTTTACTAACCATTTGTATAAACATGAAAGTATTGAAGTTACAAAAGGGGTAGATAAATGGAAAAAGAAGTGTTTTCAATGTCCAGAAGTAGGGCACTTTGTAAGTGAATGTCCCAATTCCTGGGCCGTTCTTAGAGAGGAATATCGAGAGTGTGGGTTTTCATTGGCTATTATGGAACCCATACTACTTGAAGAACAATAAGGAACTGAGACCCCCTTACTTGATGCCCAAAAGATAGATAAATAATCTAAGAAGGGGAGTTCTATAGATGCCGGTTCGGAGGAACTCTTAGAGGAATCAAAAGACGTATGTGCAAATGATCTTGCTTACGAAGCACCACCAATAGAAGATGGTGAATTTTCTCTTGATTTATTTTCAAGAAGTTCATTATATACTCAACAAGACCATGGATGTCACATGCGCCTTAGTGGTCTTCTTTGATACTAAAGCGTGTCCACGCCTGCCGAGTCGAGTCCGCAGGAGCAGAATCATTGTTTGATCAGTGAGTTTAAAGCCCTAAAAATGTCCCACTTTCCAAAAATATTGAATCTCGATATGGCGGCTAGTCTAGTGGTGACTTTCTGAACCTTATGCTTAGAATCTTCATGAAAGGTAATCCCTTCATCCATTTTGATTGCTATTCATATTTCTAGTATTGGGATAATATTAAGTGGGGAAATGAGTTAAAACTTCATGGTAGATTGGAAATAAATAATTCTTGATTTAAGAGTGTAAAATGAATTGGTTAACCTTGCAATTGTGAATAGGTATTAGAATTGATGAAATGACCATGTTGAGGAGTCTGATTTGATTATGGAAATCTTTTTCTTATTAGGGAAAAAACTAGGGTTTGTAAAATTTAGAGTTTTTGTTAAATTATGAAATTGAGGATTCAATTAAGGTTTTTTTCCCAATTAACTTGAAGACGTGCCTAGTAATAATTTTTTAAAGCTTTTCAAGTAACAAAGTTTGGATTTTGACACCGTGGGCCCTGGGTAGATTTTAGGTGTCTTTTGTATGGTCAATGACTAACTTCTTGTATGTGCTTTGTTTGATATTAATATATAGTACATGCGTGTTAGACTACATTCGCTATGAGGTGTCCCAAAGAAGCCAAGGCTTATGTAGTTGATTGACCGTGTGTGACTCCTGCTTGACTTTGAGGTAGGTTGCGGTTTACTTTCACTAGACTCCAATAGAAGTACGTAATTAGTTATAAATGTTGAGGGGTATTGGGCGTGTTTGGGATCCCATTTAAACGGTTGTGATGAACCTTTGAATGGGTACCGGTGTTGAACTGTGATAATGGATTTGGGGAATCATCCTCGAGCTGATTTCAACCGCTGTTTATTTGGGTTTGTCATTATTATGTGGGCTTGTCTTCATACTTGCTATTGTATGTTTATTCATCACACATGCTTTTATTATGATATCTTAATTTGTACGTGGATGATGTGTTATTGAGTTCTTGAAACCATGTGATATTCATCTCTATACTTGGTTGCATCTCATTACATCATAATTCCTTACCTTGTATTGTCATTTGCATTTATACACTCATGGTTATGATAATATTGATATGAGAGTGGTATGGAATTATTGTGGGTCCAAGAGACCAAAAAGGTAAGAGCTTGATGAGAGTATAGCAATATTGAGATGATGATATGCGAGGAACGGAGTTGCACGCCTACAATAGTTATTCAGCCAAGAGTTGGGCTCTATTAAGAAATTCTGGAGGAGTATATGGACTTTGCGGGTCCCCCCATAGATGTGATTTTCATAGAATTTGAATGCATATATACTAGAAGATTAAACATACCTGACATATGCATTGCCTTGCATTCATATCATACATACATCATTTCATTGATTATCTATTGATGAACTAAGTGTTGGATTGATATTGATTATTTAGCTAAGTGTTGTGATGAAATGAATAGTTGGATAGTTCTTATTGAATTGGGTTGATTTCCTTGCTAGCTTGGTATGTTGTGGTCTGTATATTGTGATGTTAAATGTAATTTTGGGGTACTAAGTACGTAGAAGTTTCCTTATGGTTAAATGATTCACTTGATAACGGGTCTAATGAGGGATTGTCTGGCATGGTTGTTGAGTTGTATCATGTAAGTCTTGCTTGTATGTCTTATGTGTGTGGACTTCTTCCTTGAATAAAAGGGTAAGGAAGTAGTAATGACATAGGGTATATGAATAGAGTCTAATGAATTAATGGGTGTCTTGCATGTGTATGACTTAAAATCTTAAATCTGGAAAGTCATAGATGGTGTTATCTTATCTTATGTACACAAGCCTGTTGTCCATGTTGTATGTCAAAATTGAGCCTTTAAAATGCATGAATTGTGCCTCCTTGTTTGATTAAACTTCAGCTTTTAAGAATCATGAAAGTATATAAATGAGAATTAAGGGCCTATTGTGATTTGTATGTGTGTATGTATGTCCCATTTACATTCATCCTTCTTCTGTTATACTTTTGTTATGGTATATATGTGATATATATCGGGATATATGGACTGTATACCAAGTATACTCGATATACAAGGTATACAGGTCAAGTATATCACTGAGTACATCATTTGAACCAACCTGTTTTATATGTCTTTTGGGTTTGGCCCATTCCCCATCTCTTTTATATCATCTCTACATGTTGCCATGTTCTTTGGGCCAGACCCATACTTGTCATGCCTTCTCGTGTACACACTGTTGTGTTTGAACTAATCTTAGCCCAATCATTGTGTTACATTATATAAGTTTAATGTCAGACTGTTTCACCTTCAGTTATATATTTTGGGCCCATGAGTGGCGATCTTTTCTTTATATATATGTTTCTTGCCTGTTTTGTGCTGAGTATGCATAGTTATTTATAAAATTTTGCATTTAGTTTAGATTGGTTTAGATACCTTCTAAATTTTTCCTTTCATTTCTCCTTTTTTTCTTTCACTCGCACGACTAGATCGTGGGACATTTGGGCCAAGGTAATAATCTCTTCAGTTGGGACAATTGACCAACAACTTTCTTGATCGAGTCCGGATGGTTGCAATGCATTGAAGGCCCAACCATGAATGAAAATGGTTAACTAGTAGGCTTGGTAGGCCCACTAGCCTAACTCTTACTCTTTTTATTTATGTACATTGTATTCCATATGATGTAATTGTAAAACAATTAAATTAATATTGGAACCCCTATGATTATGACCTAGGATTTAGGCAAAAAAAATACTTACCTTGTTTAGAACGGATTGAGTCCCTACACTGTTTTCAAATCTGGCCCAAAGTGAATACATGTACGTTTTTGTATAATAAAATGAAATGATTTTAAAAGCTTAATGTGCACAAAATTTGACTTAAAAACCAGACTTTTTTGGAGAAAATTGGACTCTAATGCACAAAAAGATGAGACTGTTTTAAAGAGAAAAGCTTGCTAAACTTGGTAAAATTGGGTTTCCAAAACTGATCTTAAATGGAAAATTTGGTTGAAGTTTTAAAACCCCTTATAAGGACTATTTTGGGCCAAGCCCAACTAAATTGATTTGTAAAAAAAGGAAGAAAAACCTTTAATAACTTGAGTTAAAGTATTGGTTTGGAAGTAGAATATGGTTTGGCCTTCAAACGATAATAAAAGGAAAACTTTGTATTTTTATTAAAAACCCATAGCATGTCATTTTAAATGGACTATACTTTTTACAATAGATTTTTAAAAAACGTATAAGGATACTAGACAACCTATTAGACTAAATTAGTACTACTCAATTTAAATATTGAGTGTACCTTAGTCTGAAAATGGATTGACTAAATTACTCCTATATGATCTTTTCAAGCGGAATTTAACTCTTTGATTTACAAAACATCCTTTTAAACTTGAAATAAAAAAAAAATGAGATGACATGTTATGATTTTGCTGAAAATAAACACTCTTAAAGCAATTTTTAGCAGTTAAAAATGCTATAGAACCCGAAGGTCAACCGTATTCTATGTATCCTTAATACCGGGGTGTCTAACACCTTCCTCGAGATCACTAGAACCCTTACCTCAAACTCTGATTTAAAAAGGATTTTCACTAATTTTTTAATAAACCTTTTTACCTGATTTTCCTAATTTTCCTATAAATTAGGTGGTGACTCTAAAATAATATCCGAAATAGAGTTCCAACAACCTCTTAGTAGCTATTACGCCTCCGCGTAAAAGTGAACTATAACACACGCATCACAATCTAAGGTAGTAAGGACACCAAATACAAGAATAGAGTACATATAATAATTGTTGTTCCTGTAACATCCCGTAGTTTCGGGTCATGGTTTGAATTACTAGATGTGTGTAAATAGACACGAGCGTTGGAGGATTTTTGGTCATATTCACATATGCAAATAAAGACGCTTAGTATATAAAAGGATGTGATCCCGATATAATTTAGGACTTAAAAGTGTGACGATGGCGGTAAAGAATAATATTTGGTGTTTGTAAAATTAAGCTATGGAATAGTGTTATACCACGTGATTATGATAATGAGTATGTGAAGTATGTTAAAATAATTCGTTATTTAAGTGATTTGAGATTGAGGAATTAATTAAGATTATTGGATAAATATTACGTGGGCATAATTCACGTGTTCCATGGATAGATGGGCAGCAAGTGGGCTAATATGTGTGCAAAGGTTAATCTAGAATCCTAGGTGAGTCACCTCCCCATTGTAAAACAAACTGTAACATGTTCGACCTTGAACTAATCGGAAAAAAAAAAGAACTGCTATGTAGCCGCTCCCTACAAAGTATATGTACATATCCTAAGCTAAGAAACACAATTTAGTACTAGTACCATGTAGTTTCGAAGAAATGTTGGAATCTTAAAATGGATGTTGGCTACTGAAATTTTTAAGACGGACCTCTTGAGGAAATAGAATTCTCGTTTTATAGAAACAGTAAGTGGGTTTTCTTTGAATTGAAGTAAGTTGGGAAAAGAGTGGTTCTTGGAATATAAGATTGAAATGCTATAGGGCTTATACGTTGTGTCGAGGAGTGGATCGAAAAAAAGTATGTCAAGGCAAATTATTTCTTTTTTTGGCATGTTCCATGTAACGAAACGTAACTGTGATATTATTCCATAAATTAATGTACTCTTAGTAGTTAAGGAATGTTCGTATTATTGATTCCTATGTTAAAAGCATGTCTAAATATGTTCTAAATCCTTATTGAGATATGTGGGAAAGATGTTGATATTCCCTATGTTAGCCGAAGGTACAAGGATATTATGTCATCCGAAAATTTCAGAATGTTTTATTGTCACTCATGCATTTTTATTTGCATTATATTCATATATTACCCTGGACCCACTTGTGTTATATACACTACTATATGGTATCAATATATATATATATATATATATATATATATATATAGGGGATGGGGAAAGGCGTTATATACGCGTCACCACCTGCAGCTGGTACAGATATCACGAAAAGAAAGATGCCTATGTGAGGCCAATATTAATGCCCGTGTGTGGCTAATATGATAATGAAATGATGCCCACAGAGGTTGTTATGGAAAGGAAGATGCCCTTGTGTGGCCAATATTTATATGTATACCGCATTTGCATTGTGCATAATATTTCGGCATATGTATTAGGGCCCTCAGAGGCCTTTACTGCTAGTTAGTTGTTTATGTCGGTTGTTACTATCACTTGTTTCTATTTCAGTTTATTGTTATATTCCTGTTATGCTATTATTCACTCCCGACATACTCAGTACATCAGTCGTACTGACGTCCCTTTTGTCGGGGGACACTGCGTTTCATACCCGCAGGTTCTGTTAAAGAGGGTGATGGTTCGCACTAGTAGGTTGCTGGTTCAGCTGATATTGGAGCACTTTATTTGTTTCAGAGGTGCAGTATGGTCGTGGTATGATATTTTGCATATGCATTTGGGGTATGGCGAGGCCCTATCCCATCATTGTGATGTCATGTATTCTTTAGAGGCTTGTAGACAGTTGTCCTGTGTATAGTAGTTATATATGGTCCTGTCGGCTGTGATGTACGTGTCAGCCGAATATTTAGTAATGGCCCTTGTGGCCTGGAATGATTATGGATATATGGTAAGTATGTGAAGAGTGGTGCCCGGCAGGTAGTGTCCGGGTGCCCGTCATGGCCCTCCGATTTGGGTAATGACAAACTTGGTATCATAACAAGTCTGTCCTAGGGAGTCTACAATTCGTGTCTTGTAGAGTCTTATTTATGGGTGTGTAGCGCGCCACACTTATAAACAGGAGGCTACAAGGAATTTACGGATAGTTTTCATTCTTTCATATCATAGATCGTGTAGTAGAGCTGAGTCTTAAGAATTCGAGTTTAACTCATTTCTTATATTATTTTAGTAATGTCGGTTACTAAAAAGACTTCGGTTAGTTCATATTCATAGTCAGTCAATGAGCGACTTCTACCAGATGATTGATACGCCAGAAGTGCCGTATAATGTAAAACATTTCGAGATTATGAGAAGTTATCCCACCCCTATACGGAAGAGATAATGCAAATCGGGAGAGCAAAATATTTGCTTTAGGAGTACTTGTATTGTGAAGCCTAGTGATGCTAATTAACTTGGACAACCTGTTTTGAGGCATTTTACATCTGTTTTGGTGCACTCAAGCAAGCATTCATGCATGTTAGGAAATGCATAGGCATAGATGGATGTTTCTTGAAAGGAATAAGTATGGGACAATTGATGGTTGTTGCAATAGAGAAATGACACTACACTTTGAGCTGAACAACTGTTGACTCTGCCGTTGTTTTGCTCCTACACCTGATGTTTTAGAAGAAATGAATATTCAGTTTCACTTGGAATCCTTAAGTTGGATGTACTCTTTGATAAGCTATTGTTGGGCATGTGTTCTTGCTACTCTTGAGAAGTTGCTTCCTTTTGAGATGTTAACTTTTAGACAATTGTTGTTGTTTTTTTTTTGGAGCTAAAGATGCCACACTTTTGGCAAGTTAGTTGCTGCACTTGATGTAAATTGTTGAATAGATACTACATCATGATGAGGCAAACAAATTCCATACTCAGAAGACTCTGAAGCCTGCTACTTGGCAGATCACTGCTGCACTCTTATGTCTGTGTCTCGATGTGTTTTTTTTTTTATGTTACTCTACTATTGTTGTTGTACCTTTGAGGACATAGTTTCTTGAGTTGTTATACTAAGCTATTAAGTTGTTGTGCTGCATTTAAGATTGATACAATTCAGCTACTGCATTCTGAGATATTACACTTGATAAGGGATTCTTATTGCCTTCTGAGAAGGCTGGATGTTGTTGTGTCTTGATCCAAGCTAATTGCTGCACTTTGATCCTCTGAAAATTACTGCACTTGATGGGTTGTTAGTGTTTTATTTTGATAAAAGGGGTTGTTACCTTTATTTCGTGTTTGCTGCTTTGAACGCATTGCTGAGGGCAAATAGAGATTGCATTCTGAGGAAACTAAGTATTGCGTTAGTTTGTTGTTTATGAACCAATTGGTTGCTGAAACTCAGAGTCAAGTTACCATTGTACTTGGACATGTTGTTGCTACCTTCTGAACTAGGCTACTGCATGTTACTACCTATAGCTAAGCTTCTGCATTAAGCATGAACTGCTGGTGTTTGGAGGCTCAGAATGTTGTACATGATGCTGCATTCAGTTCTCGGTTGCTATGAATCAATTTGCTATTGTTGTTGAGGTTGAAAATGCCACATTCTTGAGATATGTTTGAGACAAAACAGTTGCTGCTACGTATAATAAGCTCTGTATTTTTTCTTCTTCTCTGATAAGGAAACATATGCTACATTTGGTAAAGATCTCACTGATTCAAATAAGATACTACTCTTGGGCCATTGAGAATGATTTGGAGCCCATGCCCTTTCCGGAAAGGTTGTCCCTCGGTTTAGGCATTTCAGTTAAAGGCATAAATATTTTTTTTGTTTAATGACAAATAAAAGGAAGAATTCCAACAAGGAGGATAAAGGTGAATGAGATTATAATTATGCAGGTCTCACAAGGTATGATTACTCTAGAACATCGTAAGAACCAATGGTAGAGGAGGGACAATAATAACTCCTCAGCCAAAGATGAAGATGGCGATTCTCTAATGTTCAGGAAGATAATATGGAAAAATATTTAAGATAAGAGACCCCCAAGGCAACTTGAAATGAAAATGTAAAGATAAGACGAATGAGCACTTGATCGACGGGAGCTCGACGGGAGCACTAATAATGATAAGAAAAGAAAGCATGACAAGTCATTGGATCAAGTAACACTACGAATTGGGTCTAAACATACGAAGCATCGGTTCCACCACATATGCAGTCATACATTTCAGAAAGTATGTAAAGGGAAGTAATAGTGAGTAAAGCTCAAGATTAGCGCCTAAACAGGTGAAAATGAGTCAACGACGCCTATGGATATACAGTAGACATTAAAGATATATGTCTAAGAGATATGACATTATAATAAAGATAAAATGTCAGGAAAACACTGATGTCTATAAGTATTTATGAACAGACCAAAGATTCTATGAGATAGATAAAGTAATGGATTTTACAGCTTAAAGAGATCAAGGGAAAGTCTTAGCCATGAGGTGAGTGAAGGAATTCGAATCTAAGTATAGTGACCATGCTTGGACATAGTAGGCCAACGTCAGATAATGTAAATTCTTCAGAATCTTCCACGTACTGAATGGGGGAATAAATTAATAGCACATCCCTTAAGGGTGGGTAACGCCAAAGATTGGAATCATGAGCAATGTTTGAGATTGCGTACGTGTACCAGGATATTTTGGAATTAAGAAGAGTACTACAAGAAATAAATGAGTGAACATGTGTCAAAAGAAGTAAAGAAATGGAGTTGTTTCTAATCATAAGTAATCAGAAAGTACAAAATGAGAGATTTTTTTAGACTATGAATAAGAGTAATGATACGCGCACTTCTGATTTGATGACATTGTCCATAAAGTATTCATGATTGAGATACTACAAATGTAAGAGTTTTCAGCACCCCAGTTAGTAAACAAGGCTAAATTGACAATAGGATCATTCACCCACAAGCAACTTGACTAATGTGAGGACTAAGGAGAGTAGTTAACCTGAGGGAATGCATCAGTTATCTAGCTTGGGAGTCGGACTAATGGATTTGAAGGATAGTGGTTTTGTTATTCGGAATGTGTCAGAATCGTCCCTCATACGGGAAGAAAATGAACGTCTTGATGAAGATCCCATTTTTAGAAGATTGGGGAAAATATGTAGCAAAAGGGAACCGCAACCTTCGAGTATAATGAAAGAGGAACCCCGGGTGGAAGGTCCATTTAAGTGTTTCCAATATAGCAGGCTTATGAGACAAGAGTATGATGGAGGTCCATTGCTCACGATATTTCGTCCACCCTTGATCCACTAAGATGTGTTATGATCTCAAAGGTATGTATTGATGGGATGACATGAAGAGGAACATTGCAGGGTTTGTAGCTTAGTGTCTTAACAATTAGCAAGTAAAGATAGAGCACAAAAGCCCGGTGACTTGACTCCGAACGTTGAGATTCCGATATGGAAAGGGGAAATGATTAATATGGACTTTGTTACGAATTTACCTCATTCTTATCGTAAGTTTGATTCTATTTGAGTAATGGTTGACAAGATGACCAAATTAGCTCATTTCCTACCAGTCAAAACTACCTGCACAGCCGAGGACTACGCAAAGTGGTATGTTAAAGATATGGTACGCCTTCGTGGTACGTCTATTTATATTATATCTGACCGAAGTGCGCAGTTTACAGTTAATTCTTGGAGATTATTTCAAGAAGGATTTGGACACTCAAGTTAATCTCAGCACAGCTTCCCACCCTTAGACAGACGGGCAGACCGAGTGTACGATTCAAACGCTCAAAGACATGCTATGAACTTGCATATTGGATTTCAAGAGAAGTTGGGGTAATCATTTATCCTTCATTGAATTTGTGCACGGTAACAGTTATCATGCTAGTATTAAAATGGCTTCATATGAGGCGTTATATAGATGGAGATGTAGATCTCATATCGGATGGTTTGAGGTAGGCGAATCAGAGTTATTTGGGCCTGACTTAGTACACCAAGACATAGAGAAGGTCAAGCTTATCCAAGAACGGTTTTTAACCACTCAGAGTCGTCAGAAGTCGTATTCGGATGTACGACAACGAGACCTAGAGTTCCAAGTGGATGATTAGGTATTTTTGAAGATCTCTCCGATGAAGGGTGTAATGAGATTTAGGCAAAAAGGGAAAGCTCAATTCAAAGTACATTGAGCCATATTGCCAAATTCGATGAATCGGTCAAGTAACGTACAAGTTAGACTTGCCTTTGGAGTTGGAGGTTGTTCATTTGGTTTCCCATATCTTAATGTTAAAGGCGTAAATTGGAGATCCTTTCCGGATTGCGTCATGACGATGTGAAAGTTACAGAGAATCTATTATATTTCAGAGTATTATAATAAAGGCTTGATGACCACGTGAGGTCTGATATAATGATGTATGTTATATTATAAGGCCCCGTGAAGCGGCGATTGTATGTTCTGGTTACGTGACAGTGGATTAGATATGTCACCCCAACATTCGCGAACGAATGTTTCTAAGGGGGGAGGATGTAACATCTCGTACTATCGGGTCATGTTTGAATTACTAAACGTGTGTAAATAGACCCGAGCATTGGAGGATTTTTGGTTATATTCACTTATGCAAATAAAGAAGCTTAGTATATAAAAGGATGCGGTCCCAAAATAATTTAGGACTTAAAAGTGTGACGATGGCGGTAAAGAATAATATTTGGTGTTTGTAAAATTAGGCTATGGACTAGTGTTATACTAGGTGATTATGATATTGGGTATGTGAAGTATGATAAAATAATTCATTATTTAAGTGAATTGAAATTGAGGAATTAATTAAGATTATTGGATAAATATTACATGGGCATAATTCACGTGTTCCATAGATATATGGGCAGCAAGTGGACTAATATGCGTGCAAAGGTTAATCTAGCATCCTAGGTGAGTCACCTCCCCATTGTAAAAAAAACTGCAACGTGTCTAACCTTGAACTAAGCGGGAAAAACAAGAATTGCTATGTAGCCGCTCCCTACAAAGTATATGTACATATCCTAAGCTAACAAACACAATTTAGTACTAGTACCATGTAGTTCCTAAGAAATGTTGGAATCTTAAAATGGATGTTGGCTACTGAAATTTTTAAGACGGACCTCTTGAGGAAACCGAATTCTTGTTTTACAGAAACAGTAAGTGGGTTTTCTTTGAATTGAAGTAAGTTGGGAAAAGAGTGGATCTTGGAATATAAGATTGAAATGCTATACGGCTTATACGTTGTGTTGAGGAGTGGATCGAAAAAAGGTATGTCAAGGCAAATTATTTCTTATTTGGGCATGTTCCATGTAACGAAATGTAATTATGATATTATTCCATAAATTAATGTACTCTTAGCAGTTAAGGAATGTTCGTATTATTGATTCCTATGTTAAAAGCATGTCTAACTATGTTCCTAAATCCTTATTGAGGTATGTGGGAAAGATGTTGATATTCCCTATGTTAGCCGAAGGTACAAGGATATTATGTCATACGGTAAATTCAGAATGTTTTATTGTCACTCAAGCATTTTCATTTGCATTATATTCATGTATTACCCTAGACTCACTTGTGTTACATACACTACTATATGGTATCAATATATATATGTAGGGGATGGGGAAAAGGGAAAGGCGTTATATACGCGTCACCACCTGCAGCTGGTACAGATATCACGAAAAGAAAGATGCCCTTGTGTGACCAATATGATAATGAAATGATGCCCACAGAGGTTGTTATGGAAAGGAAGATGCCCTTGTGTGGCCAATATTTATATGTATACCTCATTTGCATTGTGCATAATATTTAAGCATATGTATTAGGGCCCTCAGAGGCATTTACTGCGAGTTAATTATTTATGTCGGCTGTTTCTATTTCAGTTTATTGTTATATTCTTGTTATGCTATTATTCATGCCCGACATACTCAGTACATCAGTCGTACTGACGTCCCTTTTATCGGGGGACACTGCGTTTCATGCCCGCAGGTTCTGTTAAAGAGGGTGATGGTTCGCACTAGTAGGTTGCTAGTTCAGCTGGTATTGGAGCATTCTATTTGTTTCAGAGGTGCAGTTTGGTCATGGTATGATATTTTGCATATGCATTTGGGGTATGGCGAGGCCCTATCCCATCCTTGTGATGTCATGTATTCTTTAGAGGCTTGTAGACAGTTGTTCTGTATTTAGTAGTTATATATGGCCATGTCGGCTGTGATGTATGTGTCAGCCGAATATTTAGTAACGGCCCTTGTGGCCAGGATTGATTATGGATATATGGTACGTATGTGAAGAGTGGTGCCCGGCAGGTAGGGTTCGGGTGCCCGTAATGTCCCTCCGGTTTGGGTCACGACAGTTCCTAGCTCCCTTCATAGAGCAAAAGAAGTCCAACACATTATACAACACAACTAGCAACTCAACTATACCCTCTAGCTTTTCTACTTACAACTTATAACAACTCCGCATATTTAAATCTTCAAACTAGCCTATATGCAACCTACTAATACTTTCAACATCTAAATAATGACAAAAATATCCCAATGTTCTACACAATACAACTAATAATCTCAACTACTTCAATCAACCTTCAACTTACCAACTACCTAATGAGTGGCAAACTCATTCTATGACAAATCATGCAGTATCTCCCCTATTTATTTTATATTCCTCAAGTTCAAATCAACAACAACAGCCAACAACTACATCTACAACACCATATACAATCAAATCAGCCCCAACATACTACATAACATGTCCAGCAACTCATCTACGATATCCAACCACCAACTTGTAACTTCTAAGCACTTCTAAAGCTTGATCTAACTTATATGAAAAAGGGAAAGATCTTACCTCAAATAACAACCACTGGATCTTTTTTACCTTGCTTCATCTCACCAAGAATTCAAGTTAGCAACTTAAAGATATCACATAACTTTTGCTAGCATCATGAACTCTCTCTGAAGAAAGATTGATGTTGTTAATATTTTAATTTGCTTTGGGATGATATGAAAACTCTTGGGAGGTGTTTGGGATAGCTTGAGGCTGCTTTGGTCGAAATGATAGAGAGAAAAGAAGGTTGTGGAATGTTTCTAAGAGAAAATGAGATAGTATACATGTATATGTGGCTCATTAAATGGGCTTGGCAAGATCTGGATCATGGGCTGCCCCATCTCACATTTATTTCTCTTTTAATCTAGTCCAGACATTTTAAGTAGGTGCATCACCTACTTGCCACCTACTTAAGAAAGTAGCTTTCTAACTAGCTCTAAACATGTGTGTTGTTCTTGTTTAATAAGTAGGATGTAAAATAAGTAGGACGGGAAATAAGTAGGTCAAGCAAGTATGACGTAGAAACAAGTAGCTCAATCAAGTAGGACGTATAAGCAAGTAGCTCAAGTAAGTAGGACATGTAAGTAGTAGCTCAAGCATGTAGGACGTCTAAGAAAGTAGGTGAAACACATAGGTGAAGCTAGTAGGTCATCAACCTTTGTTTGATGCCTTATTCATTTATGAATCTTATTTAATTTAACTAGACTTAATATTTATATACAGTTAGACCCTTACGCAGTAACTATAGCCTCATTCTTTCATATCAAAATAAGTTCATTGACTTCAACTTAGTCATACACACAATGAGAATTATGAGGCATTACATCACGCCCCCCCCCCCAGGAACATTCTTCCTCGAGTGTTAGAAGAAACATGTCATAATGGTCTTTCAAAATGTGGGTTTTTGCAATAGATCAACTAAAATGATAAATCCCTTTCGATATGGTTATACCTCCAGTAATGCATCACCCCTCATGCTCAACTATGATTCCCCAATTACGTAATGATCTCACCTATTCACAAATATCATATTATTCATCACTAACCTCTGTCACGCATACAATTCAACTCAGTAGCAACCTATAGTTCACTTAATTGTTCTGCAGGAATAGCTAATATGACTCACACTAGGTAATGTTCTATAACCCACTATTAATAACTCCACTTACACATATAACCTTTGAAGACCTTACAACTAATAATGTCATACCTCACAACTAATGCACAGTTTACCTCTAATGGAATGCTCTAGTCCCGCAAATGGTATTTTGAAAATCAAAGCCCATACAAGAGGTAGATATGTTGACAAAGAAAATAATAGCAAACCTGCATCCAATAGCTCACCTCAAATAGCATCAGAGCTCGAGGCTCTATCTCCTCTCTTACCATTACCTTTGCAGATCAACCTAGGGGACATTCGAATCTTGTAGCCTTGGCTGCCATACCAATAACAACCATTTGTACCTTTGTGACATGGTCTAACATATGCTCAACCTCACTGACTAAAAAATGACGGGGGCGGCCTTATTCGGCCTGTACCATTCTGACCCTTAGATATCGATGTCTTCGAACCCTATCTCGGCCTTACCAAGAACTCTAATCATACATAATCTGATGTGAAGGTCTATTCTGATGACTATACAACTACAGCTCACCACTACTCCGTAGTCCTCTGTAGTCACCAACTATCTAAGCCCTCTTGGCCCGCTTATAACCCTCAATTGGGCCAAACCCTAAAAACATCGACAATCCCTAACCAATGAACTCCCTCAAGTGTGAGCTCCCTAACCCATAACCAGCCCAATCCGTGTTATCACGTAAGTCGATGTACTTGTTCTATATCGATTGAGATAAAGGCTCAGGTATATCGCAAATAGGCATGTCGGTGTATACTCAGGTGTCGATAGTCGGGCTGAAGTCGAGGCTGGGTTGGAGCAGGACTGGCAGGCTCATCTTGTAATATCCCAGCCCGTTAGTGAAATTGTCCACTTTGGGCCTAGCCCTGCACGGCTTTAAAATGCGTCACTAAGGTCTAAGGCATGTTTACTTATATACTCAGTATCTCTCTTGTGTTTTACGGATATGGGACTCTATTCCTAAGTTGGGGTGTCACATACACCCATCTTATGGACTCAGCTACTCACTGAGGTTTGCCCTACCGATAGGATTTGCCTAGACTCAACACTGAGGTTTGCGCCGCCTAATCAGGATTTGTCTAAATTGAGTTGCACTTTGGCCCACACCGACAAGGATGTCACATGAGTGGTTCTGATACCATTTGTGATAGCCTAGCCCGCTAGTGAAACTGTCCGCTTTGAGCCTAGGCATGTACGACTTTTAAATGTCACATTAGGGTCTAAGGCTTGTTTACTTATATATCCAGTATCTCTCATGTGTTTACCAATGTGGGACACTTTTCCTAAGCTGAGGTGTCACACATTTGTAATAGCCTAGCCCGCTAGAGAAACTATCCGCTTTGGGCCTAGGCCTGCACGGCTTTAAAATGTGTCACTAGGGTCTAAGGCCTACTTACTTATATACTCGGTATCTCTCATGTGTTTTACCGATGCGAGACAATTTTCCTAAGCTGGGATGTGACATACACCCCCTTTTATGGACTCAACATCCTCATTGAGGTTTACCCCACTAAATGGGATTTGCCTAGACTCGGCACTAAGGTTTGCCCTGCCTAATCGGGATTTCCCAAAACTCAGTTGTACTCTGGCCCACACCAACAAGGCTGATATAGGAGTGGCTCTGATACTATTTCTAACATCCTAGCCCACTAGTGAAATTGTCCGTTTTAAGCCTAGGCATGCATGGCTTTAAAATCTGTCACTAGGGTCTAAGGCCTGCTTACTTATATACCCAGTATCTCTCCTTTGTTTTACTAATGTGGGAAACTTTTTCTAAGCTGGGGTGTCACATATGTACTAGATGGAGTCCTCTGTCACCACCTCTTTTGGCACCACCTCTTTTGCATGCATGTACACCCCATATGTCTTAACAACGTCCACCTCAACGACGTCTACATCCATTCGTTGCCTGATACCGACCCTCTAAAACATGATCAAGTATACGCCCGACCTCTCGTACCTATCGGATACCATCCTTGGATATCTTAACAACCTATCTATCCAACCCAGCAGTCTCAGGGATAGATGTATGTGCTAACCCCAGTAGGCAAAATTATTTGTAGACCACCAACTGTATGTATTTTAAATATTATATTTAGTTAATTTTTGAAAGTAATAACTAAGACTATTAAATAAATTTAAGTGACCTTTACTAAACTTACCAATGTCTCATACTACCTCGAAAGTGTTATGTATCATCGATCATCCGGAACATGTATAGCGGGATTTCCAATCAAATATCGTGTGATCTGCTGGTACCACTCCATGACTTCTCGATCGGAGTCGCATGGCCGACCACCGCTCTCATTTGTAGCCTCCCATTCCAACCTAGGAGTTAGATGCCCATCCATACAAGAAATGGAGTGTTAACTACTGCTCGATCGTCCAGCTAATAGTGGCACATGTCCTAATCAAATGCCTCAAGTACATTATGTGCATGCCCAAATTGTTGTAAGACATGGTGGAGCATCTGCTCATCAACGATGTATATGTGTATCAATGGAACCCACTATATCACTATATGGTAGTTTCGAAACCAAAAAGACACCCAAAAAAAGATTCCAAGCCTCAAATGGTAAAATGGAAAATTAGTCCAAAAATTAGTCTACCCATTATCTATGAGTCTAAAATACCAAGTATGAACCAAATCCAACAACAATTCCATGATTAATTGAATAATCTCCATTTTTCATTCTAGGGTTCATAAACCTAATGTCTCAACTCAAATCATGACTTCTAGCATGAAATCCCTTAATAATTAATAAAATAATCATAAAAGGATAATTAGAAACTCACCCACTTAAATATTCTTGCAAAACCCCTCTAAAAACTCTCCAATCCGAGCTCCCAAGCTCTAAATATGAGAATAAAATGAATGGATATCATTTTGGGAATTTTAAATAGGTGAAATAGTGCCTTCCTCGCGACGGTAAGACCCACATCGCAATCGTGAAGGCTAAAATCTTACCCTAGGCCTAATTTCTCATTGTCACCGCATCACAAGCCATCATGGTAGGAGAGCTTGGTCCCGCAACTCATCGCAATTGCGACCAGGCTCCACGCTATCGCGTAGAGCTAAACCAGCAGCTTCATACCAGAAATATCTTGTGTATTTCAGACTTGAAATCGACCCTCGAGATTCATCCGGGACCTCCCTAACATAAATCAAATATGCAAACCAGTCCTAAAATATGCAATGAATCTGCTCGCGCACTCGAAATAATCATATGAGGTCGTCTTGATCCAATGTTGACTAAGGTCAACTTCAATTCTCTTAAAAACAAGATTTTCAACTAAAAGGTCAAAATACCCCCCGAGTCCCTCAGGATCTGAACCAATGACTCACTGAGTTATAAGCGACATTCTAAACCTAATGAAATTGACAAAACTTCAAAAAGACTTATTTACCCTCAACGTTGACTTTAGTCAACCCAAGTTATTTCTTTAACTTAAGAACTTTCTAAACTCCACTTCCTTGTTCATAACTAACCCAGATCACTTGGGACTCGTTACAATTATTCATCTAAGTCAACAATCATATGATAGATCTAATGGAACCATCAAAATTTAGTTCATGATGCATTTACCTATAAGTCAACTCTTAGTCAAAATTCCAAACTTATAACTTCAAAATTTCAAGACTTAAATGTTCTTCCATTATTTCCACCTGATTGCCTCTAGAATAGCGCCACCAAGCCCCTAAATCAATTACACCATAACTAACCAAAGGGAAGGGTCATTTAGGAGAAAATAGGCAAAATAACCAAACCGGCCAAACAGGTCATTATATCTTATTTTTAGCAAATACCCATTAAGATATGTTTTGATCGGACTCCAAATATTGTCCATTAGTTTTTGCTGAAGCCCAAGAAGAAGACATGAAATTTAGGGGCTGATTTGAGAAACAATTTCGCAGACATAAAGGGACTTTGCATTTCCAATTTTGGGAGTCCATCAGGACCGGTAAACACCATATCGAAGAACGACTCCTCATTGTCATCAGTTTGGTCATTAATTTATTATCATAGATCGTTTTTCAGTAAAACTTGAAAAATCAAAAATCATTAGTTCTGGATAAAGAGGGGTTGAAAAAATTCTAGAGAAAGAAAGAAAGAGAAAAGGTAGGAAGAAGAAGAAAAAGAAAAGAAAAAAAAACTAAAAGAAAAAATAATATATTAAAAAGGATAATTAAGCATAATAAATTGTTATCGAATTAGAAGATGACATATGTATAGTTGGAGATCAATTTTAGTGTATTCTTTCCTCTCACGCACTTTTCAAAAAGTGATAACACTTTCTTTCCACGTCACCCATTAAGGGGTATTAATTTTACTTCATGCTAGAATATGGGTATATAAACATCCCTAAAGTTAAATTACTAAAGTAAATTTTGGGGACAAGTTTAGAAGGTATTTTATGCATTCTTCCTATATAAAATGAGTAAAATCCCTAAAAGGTCACCCATGTATTGAGGATTGCCTACTAATACCACTTTCATTTCTTTAGGACTATAATATCACGCAACTATCACTATTTTCCTCAAAGTATACTAAAAGCACAAAACTCTCTTTCTCTCCTAGGTGGCATATCATGTCACATTAAGTTTTATTTTTTAATAATAAATTTATTTAACTCATCAAATGCATTTAACTCAACCCAACCCAAACTCATTTAACCAATCAACCCATATCTTATACCTGATTTTCTTCACACCCAAATGATACCTACCAGACAATTAAAATTGAAACGAAAAGATTGGTTTACATATCCAAATCGTTTAAGGAAGTTTTTGGAGAAAAGCAAATTCTTCAATGTAGAGGTACTAAAAGATCAATTTCATTTCATTTAGTTGTTGTTGTGCGGTGAAGAAAATTCATAAGTTTATTATATGTCATGCCCCAAATCTAGGGAGGCGTGGTAGGCTTCTGGTGCCTCACTTGACCCAGAACATACCAACCTATGACTCGCATACTCTGAACTTAAACAAGTGTAATGACTATTTCCGTCATTACGTGTACTTTTATTATTTTACCCCCGTAGACTCGATTCCCGAAACCTTTGAGCGATTTTAGTAGAAGTTGAGAAATTAGAACCTTAAGTATGAAAATATTGACCAATAGTTGACTTATGTGTGAATAGACCTTTTTTGGAATTCTATCGATTACGTGAGCTCTGGAGGATCGTTTATGAGTTGACAAGATAGTTGGTTCGGTCCCCTAGGCCCTCAGGAGAATTTTTGGCAATTGGTTGGGAAACTAGTTTAGCCCATTAGAGGTTGACTTGTACAATTACACCTTCGATAGAAATTATGAGACCCCCAGTGAGTCCGTAGCATATTTTTGCATATTCGTGCATATTTGGTTTGTGTCGGGGAGGTCTCGGGTGATTATCGAAATTCGGGTTAAAATTGCATAAGACTTGATTTTTCTAGGTTGTTGTGTATTCGCTGGGGCGGGCCTCAGTGCGCCCCACGAAAAGGGACAGATGTAGCGGATGGTGTTCTGTTGTAGCATGCTTTTGGGATTTTGGTTAGGGACTGTAGGCGTAGGCGTTGTTTTACCTTAGGGCAACTCAAAGCACTCTTAGGGCAATTCCAAGAAACTTCTACTGATATCTTCTTGAGGTAAGCTCCATTAGCTTTGTTTTACCTTTTTTAACTTCTTTATGTTGATTTAATGGTGGAGATAACTTAGAATCTAATTAGGGAAGATGAGTTCAACCAAATTAGGGTTTGTTTAATTGTTAAGCTTTAATATGAGAATTAATTGATGGGTTTTGCTATTCTGATCTTGGGTTTCACTATTTAGTACTTGTTAAGCTTGAATCCTCCATTATTGTTTATTAAATCGAATGTAGGAAACTAGGGTTCATACCCAAAATTGGGGGTTTTGCTTGTAAGATAAAATTAGCCTAATGTTGAGTTGATTTAGTAATTGGTTAGTAGGATTGGACTCCTAGAACATTGAATTTCTTAGTTCACCTTTAAAATGACAGTTTTATCCCTATAAGCATGTTTCCCGCTTCTTCCCTATTCAGTTTGGATCCAAAGAAGCAATATAATCTTATGGGTGTTGTGAATTCCTTGTTCTAACTTAGACTTCGATAATATTAGACTTCGAGTACGACCGTGATCTTCGGAAGGGCAAGGCTCAGGCGTGACTTGTTATGACTCCCGCTCGACATCCAGGTAGGTTAAGGCTTACATTTTGGTTAGAGTTCGGTTAGCAAAGCATATGTGTAGTTATATTTTGTTGGAGAAAGCATGTAAGCCTTTAGGTACGAAGTTTGGATGGATTATTTAGATTGGTTACATGTTGGTTGATTATGACTTGTTGTGTCTTTGTGGTTACTGGACTTATACGTAATGACATGTCGTATTTGTGATGTCGTTGTATCTCACTTATCTTGTCATGTTCATGGATAGAGGAAATGACTTAATATGATTCTGATATTATGATAAGTTTCCCTGTGTGGCACGACTGAGAATTGATATGTTACACTAGTTATTGTCATTGCATTGTATTTATCCTCATTTCCATGATATACCGATATGACTTATGGTGGCGCGATGGTGATTAATGAGAAGGAAACATTTATGATTCATATGACATACTATATTGTGTAGCCATATATATGATGTGTGATACGGGGTGGCTAGTGGGGTGTTCAGTGGAAGAATCATTCAAGGATGTGTGATACGGAATAACTGGGACATGAATATTTATTTCGCACTTTTACATTTATGATATGAGTTAGACTTTCTATTATTCCACTTAATTTACTTTAACTGTTGTTGGATTGTTGATTCATGAAATGGTTCTCCTACCGAGGTGGAAAATGGTAGGTGCCCTCCCAACTTAGGTATTTGTGGTCGTGGCAAATTAATATCAGAGCCCTAGGTAACCTAGTCTATAAGTACAAGAGCATGTCTAGTAGTGTCTTGCGGATGGGTATGATGTGCTCCGTACTTATCTACGAAAGGCTTTGGGGCACTTAGGAAACTTCAAATTTCTTCATTCTTTTGTGCTACTCTATTCAAATTGGTATTTGGAATGTTCAAATCGGTATTTGATTCATTTCTATTTTCTCACTGATAGTGAGGACATGAGCTGATCTTGTGAGGGATGGCAAGCCCGTTGTTGAGAGTGGCGCTCGAGGACAAGGAAAAGCAAGAGGTCACAGCCGAGCCAGAGGTTGTAGTGCTACACCAGCCAAGGGCAAGGCTCCTGCAGCTAGACAAAGACAAGCACACTTAGCTTCTCCAAAGCATGAGCTTGAGGTAGAGCAGGTTGATAGGGGAGGTTTGGGGCCAGCCCAGACTCACACCGAACTTAGTAGTTCTTCCAATAACAGAGGTGAGGATCAGTCTTCCGGGACCGATCATTCAGCCCCCAGTCATCCAGTTTAGTCCGCATTGCAGTCTCATTGAGGTACTTTCTCTAGGCCAGTCGATCATGATGGTCCATCCGGTTCTTCAGCCTCCGTATATCAACGTCAAATGCCCAGAGTTTGCTATCATTGTGGTGAGTCGAGTCACTTCAAGAGTGATTGTCCCCGGTTAGATAGGGTGGGACCCAGTAAGATTCCAAGTTCCAGACCCCTATGACTCCGGCATCTTCTAGTAGCTGGGGTGGTTCTTTAGCAAGGAGCGATGCTCATTCAGGACACGGTGGTTCTCAGTCTTCTAGGGGTGGACATCAGTCTGGTAGAGGTGGTACCCAAGTCTCCAGTTGAGGATCACATTTTGATCAGAGCATCCGTAGTGGTGCGCAGTGTTACACATTTCCATGTAGGCTAAAAGCAGAGGCTTCAGATATTGTGATCTCAGCTAACGTTTCTATTTGTCGTCAGACGGCTACGGTCTTATTTGATCTAGGGTCCACTTACTCGTATGTGTCTTCTTATCATTCTATTGGTTGGGATTTGACTTTTGACCATCTTTACTTACCTATATTTGTATCTACTCCGGTTGGGGATTCTGTGTTGGTTGATAGAGTATATCAGTCACGTAGTTACTTTTATGGGGTATGACATGTGGGTAGACTTGATAATCCTGGATATGTTAGATCACAATTATATATTAGGCATAACTTGGTTGTCTCCGTACCAAGCGATCTTGGATTGTTATGCCAAGATAGTTAGTTTAGCTATGTCTGGGATTCCTAGACTAGAGTGGAGGGGTATTCCTAGTCCCACCCTTGAAGAAGATTATTTCCTACCTCCTTGTGAAGAAACTTGTTGACAAGGGATGTTTGCCTTATTTGGCTCATGTTTATGATATCAATGATGATTTTCCATCCCTTAAGTCCATGCCTGTTGTTTGTGAGTTTGTGAAGGTATTTCCTGCCAATTTGCTGGGCATGCAACCCGATCTTGATATTAATTGCTGCATTAATTTAGAGTCGGGCACTCGTCCTATCTCCATTGCACCTTATAGGATGGCACTGGCTGAGTTGATAGAGTCGAAGGAAATTGTTGTAGGTTCTTCTGAACAAGGGGTTTATTAGACCGAGTGTCTCCTCTTGGGGTGCTCCAGTGTTATTTGTGAATAAAAAAGATGGTACGATGAGGATATGAATAGACTACCATTAGTTGAACAAGGTCACCATTAGTAACAAGTACCATATTCCTCGCATTGATGATTTGTTCGACTAGCTTCAGGGTGCTTTAATATTTTTAAAGATTTACTTGAGATCAATCTATCACCAGTTGAAGATGCAAGCTGAGGATATTCTTAATACGGCCATTATGACTTGTTATGGTCACGGCTAATTCCTTGTGATTTCTTTTGGGCTTATAAATGCCCCTGCAACTTTTATGACTTTGATTAATGCCATACTTGGATTCCTTCATTATTGTGTTCATAGATGATATTTTGGTGTATTCGAATAGCAAAGAGGAGCATGAGAAACATTTGAGAATTGTACTTAGGTTGTTGAAGGAGAAGAAGTTTTATGCCAAATTTTCAAAGTGTGAGTTCTGGTTTGATTCTGTGGCATTCTTGGGCCACGTGGTGACAAAGAAAGGGATTATGGTTTATCCCAAGAATATTGAGGTTGTTAGGGATTGGCCGAGGCCCACTACTGTGACTTCGATTCGTAGCTTTGGGGGGTTGGCCAGTTATTATCACCGGTTCGTGAAAAGATTTGCTTCTATTATGTCTCACATGACTAGATTGACTCAAAAGGAGGTTCATTTTCAATGGTCGGATGCTTGTGAAGAGAGCTTTCAAAAGCTTAAGACTTTCTTAACTACAGCTCCGATCTTGGCATTACACATTAATGGTAAGGATTTTGCAGTCTATTGTTATGTGTCCCGTACTGGTTTGGGTGATGTGTTGATGTAGGAGGGCAAGGTCATTTCCTATTCTTCTAGACAGTTGAAGATTCATGAGAAGAACTACCCTACATATGATTTGGAGTTGTTAGCGGTGGTCTTCTCTTTGAAGATTTGGAGGCATTATCTTTATAGGGTCCATTGTGAGTTGTTCACTGATCATCGTAGCCTCCAGCACGTGTTTACTGAAAGAGATCTCAATTCTTGATAGCGTAGATGTATGGAGCTTCTGAAGGATAATGACATCACCATACTTTACCATTGAGGGTAAGGCAAATGTGGTGGTTGATGCCTTGAGCCGCAAGGCAGTGAGTATGGGCAATTTGGCTCGATTTATTATTTTATAGCGTCCCTTAGCCATAGAGGTTCAGAAGCTGGCAAACAATTTTGTATGGTTGGATCTTTCACATCTAGGCCGAGTTTTGGCATATGTTGAGGCGAGGTCGTCTCTCTTGGACCAGATTAGGGCCTAGTAGTTTGAGGATGCTCAGGTATGTAAGATTCATAACAAGGTGTTACGTGGTGAGGTGAAAGAGGCCATTCTTGATAGCGAGGGAGTCCTAAGGATCAAAAGACATGTGTGTTCCTCTTGTTGGTGATTTGATTTAGATGATATTGAAATAGGCCCATAGTTCTCGGTATTCCATTCACCCTGGTGCTGCTAAGATGTACCATGACTTGAGACAGCACTACTGGTGGGGTCGGATGAAGAGAAATATAGCAGATTTCATTGCTCGATGTGGAAATTGTCAGTAGGTGAAGTATGAGCACCAGAGACCCAGTGGTGTGCTCCAAAAGATGCCCATTACTGAGTGGAAGTGGGAGAGGATCGCCATGGATTTTGTTGTAGGTCTTCCAAAAACCTTGGGCAAGTTTGACTCAATTTGGGTTATTATGGATAGGCTAACCAAGTTCTCACACTTCTTTCCGGTTCAGGTTACTTATAATTTGGAGAAGTTAGCCAGGATCTACATTTATGAGATTATGCGGTTGCACGAGTTCCTATTTCTGTTATCTTCGATCGAGGCCCTCAGTTTACTTCCTATTTTTGGCAGACATTACAAGCTGAGTTGGGTACACAGTTGGATCTTAGTACCATTTTTTATCCCCAGACTAACGGACTATCCGATAGGACTATACAGGTGCTCGAGGACATGTTGAGAGCATGTGTTATTGATTTCAGTGGTCATTAGGATCAGCTCTTACCCTTGGCTGAGTTCGCATACAACAATAGCTACCATTCCATCATTGATATTGCGCCATTTGAGGCTTTGTATGGTTGGAGGTGTCGTTCTCCTATTAGATGGTTTGATCCTTTTGAGGTTCGACCGTGGGATACAAATTTCCTGAAAGAGTCCTTGGACAAGGTGAAGCATATTCAGGAAAAGCTTCTGGCAGCTCAGAGTCAAAAAAAGATGTATGCGGATCGAAAGGTCTGAGACTTAGAGTTTATGGAGGGTGAGCAGGTCCTTCTGAAGATATCACCCATGAAAGGGGTGATGCATTTTGGAAAAAGGGGCAAGTTGAGTCTGAGATATAATGGTCCATTTGAGATTCTCCATTATATCAGTGTTGTGGCTTATGGGTTGTCTTTGCCACCTGGTTTGTCAGGTGTTCATCCAGTTTTCCACGTGTCCTTGTTGAAGAAGTACCATTCGGATAGGTCTTACATTATTCGTTAGGATTCAGTGTTGCTTAATGAGAATCTATCTTATGAGGAGAAGACTATAGCGATCTTAGATAGGCAGGTTAGGAAGTTGACGGCTATGGAGATAACTTCCGTGAAGGTTCAGTGGAAGAATCATCATGTTGAGGAGGCTACTTGGGAGACCGAGTCTGATATACATGCCAGATATCCTTAGTTATTTGTTGGCTCATGTACTTTCTGCCCTTTTCCTCCCTAGTCGCTCGAGGACGAGCAATTGTTTAATTGGTATCGGATATAACGACTGGTTCCGTCATTATGTGTACTTTGACTATTTTACCCCCATAGACTCGATTCCTGGAACTTTCGGGCAATTTTAGTAGAAGTTGAGAAATTAGAACCTTAAGTATGAAAGTGTTGATCAATAGTTGACTTTTGTGTGAACAGACCTTTTTCTGAATTCCATCGATTCCTTGAGGTCCAAAGGGTCGTTTATGACTTGGTAGGTTAGTTGGTTCGATTCCCGAGGCCCTCGGGAGCATTTTTTGCTATTCGTTGGGAAATTAGTATAGCCTGTTAGGGGTTGACTTGTAGAATTAGACTTCCGATGGAAATTTTGAGACCACGAATGAGTTTGTAGCTCATTTTTACATATGCGTGCATATCTTGTTTGTGTCGAGGAGGTCTTGGGTTATTATCGGACTTCAGATTGAAATTGCTTAAGACTTGATTTCTCTTGTTTGTTGGTGTATTCGCTGGGGCGGGCCTTAGTGGGCCCCAACGGAAAGGGACTGATGTAGCGAACAATGTTCCGCTATAGCGTGCTTTTGGGATTTTGGCTAGGGACCGTAGCTGCGGGTGAGGGACCGCTGTAGCGGATGACGGGATTTCCAGATTGCTTTTAAGTGTCATTAAGACCCTACACTCCCTCATTTCAAAAATAGTTATCCAAAGCACTCTTAGGGCAATTCCAAGCAACTTCTAGTGATTTCTTCTTGAGGTAAGCTCCATTAGCTTTGTTTTACCTTTCTTTAACTTCTTTATGTTGATTTAATGGTAGAGATAACCTAGAATCTAATTGGGGAAGATGAGTTCAACCAAATTAGGACTTATTTAATTGTTAAGCTTCAATATGAGAACTAATTGATGGGTTTTGCTATTCCAAGATTGGGTTTCACTATTTAGTACTTGTTAAGCTTGAATCCTCCATTATTGTTAATGAAATTGAATATTGGAAACTAGGGTTCATGCCCAAAATTAAGGGGTTTGCTTGTAAGATGAAATTACCCTAATGTTGAGTTGATTTAGTAATTGGTTAGTAGGATTGGACTCCTAGAACGTTGAATTTCATAGTTCACCTTTAAAATGATCGTTTTACCCATATAAGCATGTTTCCCCCTTCTTCCATATTCAGTTTGGATCTAAAGAAGCAATATAATCTTATGGGTGTTGTGAATTCCTTGTTCTAACTTAGACTTCGATAATATTAGACTTTGAGTATGACCGTGATCCTCGGAAGGGCAAGGCTCAGGCGTGACTTATTGTGACTCCCACTCGACATCCAGGTAGGTTAAGGCTTACCTTCTTGTTAGACTTCGGTTAGCGAATCGTATGTGTAGTTAGATTCTGCTGGAGAAAGCACGTAAGCCTTCGGGTACGAAGTTTGGATGGATTATTTAGGTTGGTTACATGTTGGCTGATTAAGACTTGTTGTCTCTTTGTGGTTACCGGACTTGTACGTAATGCCATATCATATTTGTGATGTAGTTATATCTCACATATCTTGCCATGTTCATGGATGGAGGAAAGGACTTAATATGATTCTGATATTATGAAAATTGTCCTTGTGTGGCACGACTGGGAATTGTTATATTACATTTGTTATTGTCATTGTATTGCATTCATCCTCATTTCCATGATATACCGATATGAATTGTGGTAGTGCGATGGTGATTAATGAGAAGGAAACATTTATGATTCATATGACATACTATATTGTGTAGCTATCTCTATGTTGTATGATACGGAGTAGCTAGCGGGGTGTTAAGTGGAAGAGTCATTCTAGGCTGTGTGATACGGAATAACCGGGACATGGACATTTATTTCGCACTTTTATATTTATGATATGAGTTAGACTTTATATTATTCCGCTTAATTTACTTTAACTGTTGTTGGATTATTGATTTATGGAAGGATTCTCCTACCGAGGTAGGAAATGGTAGGTGCCCTCATAACTTAAGGATTTGGGGTTGTGACAATAAGTAAACCAAGCCGACAAGGCCCATGTGATTAATTTGTAACCGATAGCAAGCTCAATTGACACAGAATCATCCCAAAAGATGTATATATATATATATATATATATACGCATATCTATATGGGCTGACAAGGCCGCTGTGAACATCTGCAAACAACAAGACCCAACAAATATATACAAGGGCCAACAAGGCTACTTATATATTGTACAAATTGAACCTGCGTCTACAAAGCCTATAAGAGTAGCTGATCAAAACATTGTCAGGATAGGGCTCCAGCCTACCCATAAATCTGATAGAATGACCTCTAGACCCGACTGCACTCCAAAAGAAATGGAGCCTTATCGTTGTCCGTTGAGTATCAGCCACGTCTACTTTCAGGGCTCATCAAACTGACTACATGTACCTGCAGGCATGAAATGCAGAGCCTAGCAATGGGACGTCAGTATAACGAAATGTACTAAATATGTAAGGCAGATCATATGTATATAAAACGTTGAAGCTGAAGAACATGAATAATAAATACAATAAAATCTCTGTTGAAAGATAATAATATTGATGGACATACCATGGATTCTAGATCGGCTTACTAGGTCATTGTCGCTTGGACCACTCGGTCCTCATGTTTACTTATAGAACTTATGTTGTAACAATACTATGAACTATATCTACTGGCTCTGTTATCTAATCTCTACTACATCATCAACTATACATTCAAATTGAATATAGAGTGGCTCTTACGCGTAGCGAGGTAGACCGTCTATAAGGCTCACTTACTACATGAATATCTGGGGTACGTACGCGTAGCAAAGCAGACTATCCGTACTACTCGCATATTCAGGTTAGACTATGTGTGCTCCTGGCCGTCCATAATCAACGCTTATTGTGCACCTATTCATTCACTGGTGACCATCCATAGGGCTTGTATTCATGCATATGCAATATCATATCAATATACAAACAACAACCAACAACTAGCGAGCTAAGTACTTGTTTACATAAGTCATAAGTTCATTTAGCACTTTCTATGGCTCGTGGTTGCTATTTGCTTAGACGTCTTATTACATTTGTTACCTCGTATCTCACTTTCCTTAGCCTTAAGGTGTTTCATGACTACCCTCAAACACATATGACCATCTCGCTATACTTATTACAATCTATTTCTATGGCTTGTACAATCCTATTGTTACACCTTATACTTTGTACGTTAACATCAACATAGACTAATCAACGTAAGTCGGAGGAGTCTTGATACCCCTATGAGGTTGAAGAAGGTCTTAATCAAGTATTAAGTATCGAAAGGTTATGGGGTTAATCGAACCGTAGGAAATAAGTTCGTCGGAAAGTCAGTTTTGTGCTACACTTTCACAAACCGTGAAACAATACACGGCCTGTCCTTTGGAGCCTCTGCCACCATGAAATGAATTAGAACCACCACCTTACATGCCTGATTTCATGTCCCGTGAAAAGAAAAATGGTCCATGAATTGGATCGTGAAATTAAGGCGGTAGCCGACCTTTGATTATTTTACTTATGAGATAGGGTTTCTCTTGGGTAATTTTTCAACCGAACTCCATCCTCACACTCTCCTAATACCCCTCAACAGTTCCCTAAGGTTTCAAGGTGAAATTCAAGTGTTTATATCCAAATCCAACATCAAAAGTTAGTTAAGGTGAAGAAGAATACCTCTAGAGTGTTGTGGTATGGATTATGGAATGTTTCAAGTGAGTAAAGCTTGGATTCTAGGTTTCCTCCACTGATTGAGGTAAGTATAATTTCCTCTTGCTTGTGCTTGAGCTTATTCATGTATTGGTTAAGTTGTTGGATGAAGAATTTGCAAGTTAGCACCTTAAATAGTGTGAAGTGTTGTTGCTCCTTTGTTAGACTATTTTGAGGTGGAATATATTACTTATTATGGCTAAAAATCATGGAGAGTAACTTGTTTGTGTTATGGTTGATGTTGTTATGTTTGTCTATGTGTTAAATAGGAAGATGGTGCAACGAGCCAGAAGGAAAAGTATCTAAATCGCACTCGCAAGTTGTTCTTGTCATTGTAATTCTTGTTGGGTTGTTTTAAGACTATATGCATGAGATGTGTTGGATGAAAATTGGTGAAGTAGCTTTGGTATATTGTTGTTGATGTTTTTCTTGAGTTTTCTTCGTGTAAGTTTTCCATTATCGAAGAACATGAGGTTTTGCGCTGATTACGTGTTCGATGAAATGTCGTAATGAACTTATTCATTGTTTATCAATCCAATCTTGACCTGAATCATCTCTAATACGTAGGTTATCATTGATAGAGCATTCGAGGATTCGTAAGCTATCATTGGCCAACTGACAAGGTATGCTTATGCTTTGTTTCTTTTGGCATGATCCTAGTGTAAATGATACATAAGCGAAACGTCCCACAAAAAAGACTCTATTCTTAAACGTTGAAGATGTACATGTTCTTGGTTCTTGAAATATTTCATATATCTTATTTGTCTGTGCCAAGACTACTAGTCTGTATCTTATGATATCTTTTGTTATGTGATATTCTGAGTTCCTTGTTGGTTTCACGACAGTTGATATATGTAGTTACATAACAATAGTCAGAGGATAACAACCTTACGTCACTCCAACCATGTTCATAATTTTCTTCTAAGGTCATTCATGCATTATATATATATTATTTTATCTCTCTTTACATTACTATGCTTCTTTATACTTTACTTGCCTTACATATTCAGTACATTGTTCGTACTGATGTACCTCTGTTGGGGGCGCTGTGTTTCATGCCTGCAGGTTCATATAGATGGAGTGACGACTATTTTTAGTAGGTCCTCAGCTCAACCATAGTGTCAGATCTCTCCAATTTTTCCAGAGGTACTGTTCTGAGTTTGTATAGGTTTACGTATATATTATGGGTATGGCAGGGCCATGTCCTGACCTTATAATGTTTATGTAATCCTTAGAGACTTGTAGACAATTCTCCTGTATATAGATGTCATGTATGGCCTTGCCGACCTTTCTATTTGCCAGTTGATATGTTTTTTGGCCTTGTCAGCCTTTTCCATGTATATATGTTTGGGATTTTCTACCTCTGTGGGTTATTATGTCCTGATTTTCTTATGAGGGTCATCCCGAGGCCTTGTTGGACCAATTATATGTATCTCCAGGATATGGTTCAGCTGTGGTATGCTTGGGCTGTTAGAGCATCGGGTGCCGACCACACCCCCTAACGGTTGGGGTCTGAAAACTTGGTATCACAGCAAGTCTGTCCTATGGATGTCTACAAGTCATCTCTAGTAGAGTCTTATTTATGGGTGTGTTGTGTACCACACTTATGAACAGGAGGCTACAAGATATTTAGGATGGTTACCTTTCTTTCATGTTCTAGATCGTGTGATAGAGCTGAGTTGTAGGGAATCGAGTCTAATATATGTGTTGGTGTAGGTTGTATAGAGATGCCTTCACTTAGGAGAGCTACAGCTAGTCAGGATGTTAAGGAAGGATTGGGATATGATATGAGATGTATGCCCTCTATTGAGACTGATCCATTTGAGGCTCAGGTAGCCTCGGTTCCACCAGTATTAAGGGAACTAAGGAAAGCTTCGGCATCATTAGCCCTACCAGTTCTACCACCAGCTCTGTTTGACAATGATATAAGGATAGCGGTACATGTATTGACATAGTTAGTTGCCTAACATGGTTGGCGTCACCCGAGGGCCACAGAAAATGATAGAGCCCTCGAATGGTTAGGAAGTTTACAGCTAAGGAGTTTACGGAGCAAGAGTTGTTTATATTCTCAAGACATGATTTCGATGTAGTTTTGGGATGGATGAAGAGGGCTAGGACAATTGATGATTTCAGAGGATTGTCGGGTGGTGATAGGTTATGGCAGACTGGGTTTGTACAGAAATTTGTGAATGTCTAGAGCTCTCAGGTAGGGCCGAGGTTGGGTTCGCAGACGTCAATATGCCAGGATTGTGTTGCCCCAGCCATTGTGTCATCAATGTGGTCGAGTGGATGTTGGTTAATGTTGTGTAGTTATGGGGGTTTTTTTCTTGTGTGCCAGTAAGAACCATAACGTTACACCCAACTTGGGGAGTGTGGCATGCACCGGGTGCCTTGATGGCCTAAGCATACCACTTGTGAAACATAACCTGGACACATGACTGTCTAAGCTGACAAGGCCTCAAACGACATCCATAAAATAATCTCAATAAATAAACTTGTAAAGGATTGCAGCCCAACCATATATGTATATACAAGGCCGATAATGCCACAATAAACATCAACAGACCAACATGAAGGTCGGCAAGGCCATACAAAACCACTATGCATATTACCCAATTACAAGCCACGAAGAGTAACATAACATAACAGAAGATCATGATAGAGGCCCGCCATACCCATATATATACAAACCATATCGACTCAAACTAGCACCCTCAGAACAAGTGGAGAGTTCTGACACCACAACTGATATGAACTCCTACTGATGGGGCTCGTCAATCCATATACCTGATCCTGCTAGCATGAAATGCAGCACCTCAATAAAGGGACATCAGTACAAATAATGTACTGAAAATGTAAGGCAAAAAACATAAATAGATGTAGTAATGTAAATAAATATGGGAGACAACTTGTAATCCTAAATGCCACTGAGGGCAACTTATATGCATGCTTTCTTTTACAAACATAACTATATATACATAGGCCTCACAATGGGGCAATAGTCTCATCATAAAGTCGCTCTCTGGGATAATATCATCATAATGAACCCAACTGCAGTGGTGTGCACATATAGGTGTCATACCCGGCCGACTATAACACAGCTCAGTGTCATAAAATAGATATATATAATATATGAATGACTTCATAAGAACATCATGAACAGGATCGGAGCGACATAAGTTCATTACTCTCCGACTATCATTATGTAGATATGTATATAAGCTATCGTAAAACCAACAAGGAGCATAGCATCACATAATAAGAGATAATACATGGTGCATAAAAGTACTCCAGGCAAGGGACAAACAAGAGTATAGAAAAAGCATAACTTTCAACAGTTAAGAGTAGAGTTCTCTTTTGCGGATGTTTTGTCATATGTCATCATTTCAATGATCACACCAAAAGGAAGGAAAACTAAGTCTTACATACCTTGTTGTCTTAGCTAAACAGATCCCACGACTCATCTTCCGCCATACGAATGATTTTCTACATTATATGAATGGTATGAATCAAAGACGGATTAATAAATCATAAGTTAATTCACTTAGACATTTCTTTGAACACCTAGCGTGCGTAGAACCTCCATATTCTTTAATAATATGAGTCTTTAAATATGACAACACAACCAACTTTTTCAATCCCTTTCCTTATTCTTCACAACACAACCAACAATCTAGCACACAACAACCATAACTATAGCAATAACCAACCTCATATCCATCACAAGAATACTATAATAAACTCTACAACCTTTACAAGTGTTATCTTTCAATTGACCAACCATACAACTTGTATATGACATAGATAAAATCAAATCTATAGAGGAGAGGAATGACGTACCTAATAAAACAAGGAGAGGCTTTGGAAAAATCATTCTTGATCTTGAAGAATCCCATAACTTAGCAATAACCTCATCTAAGTGACTTTCTCATCACCTCAAAACTTTTAATGAATAAAGTAGTTGGTTTAGCCTTGGAATCACTTGGGAACCATAGAGAATTTTTTAGAGAGAGTTTAGAGGTGCTTAGGGTCTATCTTGGTCGAATTATGAAGAAGGAGGATGAATCACCACTTAAATAACCCCAAAAAGTCAGCCACCGCCTCAGGTTTGCGGCATAATCTACGATTGGCAAACAATGTCTGCATTTCGCAGATCTTGCCCCAAGCCTTCAAATTTTCCTATCTCAATTTGTGATTCACATATCATGCTCTGTGATTCGAATATCATGCTCTTCTACAATTAGCAGAGTACCCCGGACTATGACATTTTGTTGAACTTTCATCGGACTTACTTCCGTCAACTGATTGGTCTTAAACCTTCCCGAAATAGACTCAAAACATTCCTAAACCTTTATTAATATCTTGGAGGGATCTCACCATCTCCAAACCTATATCGTCCAACTTACAATGATAATGATGTCCCTAATACGGGGTGTAACATCATTCCCCCCTTAAGAACATTCATCCTCGAATGTTGAGGCACACATGCAGATACAATAGTCTCTTAAAAATTCCCGAAAATGCCGACAAATTCTTCCTTAGAAAGGGATTACCAAAATCCTTGTAACATGCAAAAATATCCAAATGTGTTTCATAAGTCCATACGTTATCACATGCATAACATTAGACCTTACATGGTCATCAACATCAACTCGGAGTATCGGCAAAATCATAAAAGGATGGGTTATTACCAAGTTTTTCATCATGAGAAGGAGGACTACAACTATTTCATCATCGTAAAGGGTCTTTTATTTTGAAATAATAGATGCTAATTTATACTTCATCTCTTCTTCTATTTCTTATATCACTTCTTTCGTATCTCTTACTGTGTCATAAAACCCAGTTTACAGAGGCTATAACCGTTAGTGCTTAACTAGAGGACTTTTTAGTCTTGGAATAGCGGTAGGAACTTTCTCCCATGATAGGTCCTTTCCAATTCAAACATCATCCACGGGTATTAGTTGAGAAGAATTCCCAACATACTTTCTTAACACCAAAACATAGAAACTAGATAGACGAGCTTTAATGTTGAGGGCATGTCTAACCCGTAAGTCACTTGGCCTTTTCATCGAATTTATATGATATGTTTTAATATGCCACTTTACAAAATATCACCACGCCTTTTATAGGCGAAATATTTAGGAATTATCAACTTGGAACTCTAAGTCCTGTCGTCACATAGCTGAATACGACTTTCTGATGACTCTAAGATATCAATGTTTACTTTTGGATAGCTTAATATTCTTTATAACATGGGTTCATTAATTCAAATCTCATTAACTCTAGTTCACTTACCTCTAATCATCCGATAGGAGTTCTACCACTCCACCCACATAAAGCCTCATGTGATACAATCGTAATACTTAGCATGATAGTTGTCATTGTAAGAAAGATATAGGTGGCCATATCAACTTACTTTAGAGTCTAATATGCATTTCATAAAATGTTCTTGAATATCTAAATCATACATTTGACTTATCTTTTTTGTTTGAGGGTGGGGCGTTCTTTCGAAATAATCTCTAAAAGTTTAGTCATAACTAATCACTTTTCTGAAAGGTCATAGAACTAAAGAAACCATAAAGGCAAACAATCTTCTTAACATGACACCTCGCATAGGTTTTAGCCAGTCTTGATAATCAATATGTGAACTGGTGGGTCAACCTTTCAATAATCACCCAGGTAAAATCAACTTATAATAATAGCAAGGCAAACCTTTAGCGAATTCCATATTAGCCATTATCCACATTCCATCAATTTCTTAATGTTCTGAGCTAATTCTCCTGGCTTCTGGTGCTTACTCATGTACATATGCAGAATTATAACACTGATCATGACCTCTGTAAAGCTCCTTCCTATTTTGCTCTACTAATACCTTCATTTAACTCTATGATATATCTCAGTAGATTCTATATGAATAGAATATTGTGAATAATGAATCTCTATTGTAACTTGCCTCATAGATCCTGCATTGGGAATACACAAATGGCCTTAGTACCTGGGGATTCCTCTTTCATTGAGCTTGGAAGCTGCGATTCTCTTTAGATCTTTATCTTAACGTTTCCTTCTTCCAATACGAGGATGACTCTTCTATATAATGAGCCATGAGGTTACCACCGTCTAAATTTGACTTCTACTTGGCTAACCGAGGTATTCCTCGGGTCAACTTCTTCCATTAGCCTTTACATTTGTCAAGTTTCTAGTGGATGTGCGATTCTATCCTCAACTTAGCTTCATTTACTAGACATTGTACTGGAACCCCTTACATTTTGTAGCATTTCAATCTTGAACACTTTAAAAAATGATGTCACCAAATCTGAATTGTGCTCATCGTTACGATTAACTCTTAGTTATAGTCTAAGAAAAACCTTTTCCATACTTTTCTTGTTACTTGTATTTATTAACAGATTACTTTCCTTGTTTTTCTTAGAACTCGCTCATTCACTATTCATGTGTCGCATTCTCATTCATTCTAAGGCATCATGACATATATACATAATCCAAAACATTGTTAGTGATTCCAATCCTTGGTGTTACTAACCTATAGAGGATGAGTCACTAATTTATTCCGTCGTTAAGTACGTACAAGATTCCAAAGAATTTGACATAGCAGGACATTGCTCTACTATATCCAACCCTGGTCGCCACACTTAGATCAACACTTCTTTCTTCGTATCTTGTCTAAGGTCTTCTATAAATGGCGCCTTAAAAAAGGGTTTAGTTGATCACGTTAAACTGTATGTATATTGCATTATCTATCCTGTACCCTTTAGTCAACCAACATGCTTAAAATCACTATTATTTGCCTAGCCTCGACTTCGTGCTGGTAAAATTATCTTTTAACATATTTCTTTTAGGCATGTTGGCCCTTTTTCACTTCTTTATACGCTTGCATCAAGCTTTACTAGTCGTTACTTTTGGTTACATACTTTTGAGAATCATTGTGGCGTTTGTGGAGGAACCGATGCTTCACATGTTTAAATCCAATTCGTAGCTTGATCAGTTATGACTTGTCCAGATCTCCTTACTTTAGTCGTCTTTAGATCTCCCATCAATCGATTGCTCAATCACCTTACTGATACATCTCTAGTTTGAGTTCCCTTTGGGGGTTTCTCTTGTCTTAATGCACTCCTTATATTACCATTTCTGGACGTCGGAGTTCTGGCTCTCCCTGCCGAAGGGTTCTTATTATCCCTTCTTTACTATTGTCCTTACGTTGTTCCAAAGTAATCACATTGTTATGAAACCTGCATCACCATAATCTCATCCACTTTTATTCTTCTTGTCGTGGTCCTTCTGCTTGCCCGTCATTATGCGGAACACATTCTACCTCGATACCTTGTCATACTATTCGATTCGTACTTATTAACTATTTTCATGTTTCTTATAGCCATTTTTCAGTTATTCTGTGGTTCTCATCGTCAATTGTCTTCCACAAGCTATTATTATTCTGTAGGTACTTAGAATCATAACATATCACACAACGAGACTGAAGGCCTTATCACTCCAATGTCAAAATCCTGTTTTAGCTTGCTATCATCAATACATGTAAATTTCAATGATAGGCGATATCGTTTTTTCTCAAACAGACGGAAGTCCTATCGTATCTTCTATATTCGTGGATGATCCAGTCCTCCTATATGAATTGGGGTCACTGTTCTGGGCATGTTACTTTGCACAATTTCCTTAAACGCATCCAGGAGCAATCTTCATACCACATGATTGCGATAATCCATTCTCATTAGCAATATCTGGGGGGGTCATCCTTAATTCCTTAGGTAAGGTGTTACCATTTGAATCCCACGTTCATAGCGTATTCTCTTATTCAAATCGATGAAATTTACGATAAAACGGGTAGCTTCTCATAATCTTCTAAGCCTTCCAACAATTCTTTCTGCATTTCATCTTCAGCTTCACATTTTTTCTCGCAAAACTTGGGCCTTTGTACAATCATCGGGGTAACGGGATATCGTAGCTTTGGGATTTATCTAACATAGTCATTCGAAAGGAGGAAACATGCTACAAACTTTTTCACCAGGTTGAATGTAGGCTCCATGTCCTTTCAGCCTACTAACATATATATGTGGTTTTAACTATTGTTTGGGTTAAAAGCCCTTTTAGGTATACTTTTACATACATGACTTGCTCTTATCGGACTATCTTATCTTCACAAGTAGTATCGTAAAACCAATCCTTAAAATGGGGTCAATAGTCTTAGACATTAAACATGTCCATACTAAGCATATAAGAGTTAGATAGGTCAACACTACTTACCTCAAAAGGCATCAGAACTCAAGGCCCTATCTCCACTCTCACCCTCTCCCTTGGGGGTCAATCTGGGACATTCCCGAATTTTATAACCTTGACACCTCGTGTTCCCTTATGGCACAATCTATCATGTACTCGACCACATTAATGACAGTATGGTCGGGACAGCCCCACTCGATCTGCACCCTTCAGACCCAGAAATACTGAGCTCTGTGATCCCTGTCTTGGCCTTACCCAAGAACTGTGATCATACATGATCTATCGTGAAGGTCTATCCTACCGACCATACATAGGTAACTTATCACTACTCTTTCATCCCCTGAAATCACCAATCATCCTGGACCTCTTCGCCCTCTCATCCTCCTCAACTGGGTCAAATCCACTAAATATTCACGGTCCCTGACCAATGAGCACTCTAGGATGTTAACTCTCTGGCCTTTACCGGGACCTACCACTGTCAGACATGTTTGAGCAGTGTCGCACCTGGGAGGTTACCAACTGAGTCAATAACTAGACTGATTTCCTAACATCCTTATCAGACGGTGCTGGTGGTATGACTGATAATACAAGAGTTTCCCTCAACTCCTCTGGTACTACAAGAGTCGGCGATATCTTAGAAGGTGACATGCGCATGTCCTCTGATGGGTTTGTCTCAATAGAGGGCGCATTACTCGAAGAAGACATCGCTGCATTCGTAAACACGATAAGATTAGGAGTTGAATACTTATAGTTCAGCATGATTTAGAATAAGAAGAAAGGTGACTATCCTAAATGTCTTGTAGCCTTTTATTTATAAGTGTGGCACACTCCACACCCATAAAAAATACTCTACTAGATACGGCTTGTAGACTTCCTAGGGCTGACCTGCTCTGATACCAAGTTTATCACACCCGGCCTTGGGGTGTGTTGCAAGCACCCGGTGCCTTAACGGCCTGAGTGTACCACCTGTGAAACATAACCAGGATATATGACTCTCTGGGCTGACAAGGCCTCAGAACAAAATCCATAAAATAATCTCAATAAATCAACCTGTAAAGGATGGCAGCCTAACCATATTTGTATACACAAGGCCGACAAAGCCATATTAAATATCAACAGACCCAATAGGAAGGTCGGCAAGGCAATACAAAACCATTATGCATTATACCTAGTCTACAAGCCTCAAAGAGGAATATAACATAACAGAAGGTTGGGACAGGGCCCTACCATACCCATATATATATTCATACAATACCAACTCAGACTAGCACTCTTGTAATAAGTGGAGAGCTCTGACACCACAGCTGAGCTGAAATCCTACTGATGGGGTCGTCAGTCCGTCTACCTGAACCTGCAGGCATGAAATGTAGCGCCCCCGAAAAAGGGATGTCAGTAAGAACAATATACTAGATAACTAAGCCAAGAATTATAAATAGATGCAGTAATGTAAATAAAGATAAGGGGGAGACAACCTATAACACTGAATGCCACTGAGGGCAACTGATATGCATGATTGATTTTTAAAACATAACCATATATACATAGGCCTCCCAATTGGGCAATACTCTCATCATAAAGTCGCTCTCTAGGCTAATATCATCATAACATACCCAACTACAGTAGTGTACACATATAAGTATTGTACCCGATTGTCTATAGCGCGGATCAGTTTATAATATATATATATATATATATATACATGTATCTAGGGTTATCATGAATTAGATCAAAACTCTAAGCTTGTGGAATTTCGTGTTTCATGGAAAAACGTGGTGTGGGGAAGAACAATGATGTTCCACACGTGGATAGAAGCTCTAGATACCTTAGTCGGTCCAAAACTTGAAGAAAAGGTCTGAACATTTGAAGAAGAAACCCAAAACTTTGAACTTGAGACATTGAGAAGAGTTTTCACCAATTTTCGTAGCTATTGTTCATAGCACAAACCACATTGCCTCATACTAATAAATCTGATCCTCACCATTCACATTTAAGACCTATATATTGTAACAATTCAATTAAAATTTGGTCTCGATCCAACGGTTAAATTATTGGAAAATGCCAAAGGAAACTGGTTGGTCGAAGAGAAAATCTACAGGAAAATTACTACGGTTTTGCATTTGATGGAGTGCATCTAAATCAATCATATTTCATGATTATACCAAACATTAAATGCCTAAACATAATAATAACTCCATATAATTCATTAATGATTGAGGGGCTTACCTTCTTGAAAAAATCCCAAAGCTTCATTCCAAATTCGACCTTGAATGGATTTTGCAAAATCTAGCGATTCCAAATAATGATTCGATGTTAATCTAGTGTTGACTTAATATAATTGACATAGGAATTTGAATAAGAACTCACTTTAGGTGTTTTGTAGCAGCTCTAGTCGAAAAGCCTTACATAAAACATTTTAGGGTTGTATTTATAGGTTATTATAAAGGCTTGGGCTTTACTAACCTAATCCTACAAGAATCGGAATTTCCATTTTACACATCCTCAGTAAATTGGCCATAACCTTTTGTACAAAAGTCCATTTGACATGGGATTTATATGGATGAAAAGGTATTTCATAAGGCTACAACTTTCATGTCAACTACGAAAAGAGAATTTCTATATCTGGCATCTTCTTAAATTGTGGGAATAAAGAAGGTTCCCCAAATTCCTTATAGATTTATCCGTAAACTCGGTTTAAGTGAGGCCTACTTCAAATTCACTTTAAAACATGCTCCGTATAGTAGCTTTCGACTCTAATTTTTCCTAAGACTATTCTTATGCCTTGATTAGTTTTAAAAACACTTTCTACACTCCTCATCTTGGTTCCATCATTTTTCCCATTGTACGGCTCAAACCATAGCATGAAGTTATGAGGTGTTACAATATCTACCCCTTGGGATCATTCGTCCTTGAATAATGGTTCATGGTTAGGAGTATGACTAACTCTAAAATTTTACAAAAATTTCGGCAGGGTTTCCCCTTTAAATAGGACTATCCCAACATTTTTTCAAATACCTGCAAGCTAACCGAAGCACAACGCAAGCCTCACGGGGCATCTTAATACGCATGACATGAATTTACATTGTAACTGAAGCATGGACATGACTAACATGAATATTGAACTAGCTCGAATACGTGAATACCAATTGTCATGAATATCGATATGACATGAACACACGAATATTGAACTGAATGAATATATGAATACTATACATGAGATTTGTAAAAGAATTCATAAGCACGAATGATATGAGTACTGGAACATAAGCATGAACATAACATGATTAAATGGACGTGAGGAGCATGACATGGGACAAGAATACATGAAGACTGAATGACATAGATACATGAGTGCTAAACTGACATGAGATTTGAATACGTGTAAACATGGATATCATAACATGAGACCTGAATGATGAGCGGAGATGGGACCTAAACACTGAACTGACATGATGTCTGAATACTTGAGGTAGTTACCCTAGAAATTTTCTGCTTGTCCATCAATAAGTGCGGATATTTAGGCTTCATGTCCTCTTTGGCTTCCCATATAGCCTCTTTCACATTTTGGTTCCTTTACAACACTTTCACTGGAGTGACTTCCTTAGTCCTCAACTTGTGAACTTGACGATCTTTCATAGGATCTTGTATGGTCTAATATATTTGGGACTAACTTCGCTTTCTTCTCAAATCATATGACACCTTTCATAGGCAAAACTTTCTAGAAACACCCAATAGTTAACATGAAACTCTGAATCTCTGCGCCACACATTTGCATAAGACTCTTGCGACTTTTAACCATTTTCAAATGCTCCTAAATGAATTTAACTTTTTCAACAGCCTAATGGTCTAAATCTGGCCCTAGCAATTCTGTTTTGTCAACTTCATACCAACCAATAGGTGATCTACACCTTCGACCATACAAGGTTTCATACGGTGTCATCTTGATACTAACATTATATCAATATTTAGAAAAAACTCAATGAGAAGAAAATGATCATATCAATTACCTTTAAAGTCTAGGACACATGCGCTCAACATATCTTCTAGTGTCTAGATAGTGTGCTCTGCCTGACATCTCGATCTGATACAATGGACATTGGTGCCCCATAGAATCTGGAACTTTCTTAAATGTATAAATTGGCATAATCTTTTGATGAATCGGCTTTCGCTTGCTACCAATTTGGAAACTTAGCCATGAAATTGGCTACATTCTTCTTCATGTCATTCCACCAATAAACTATCTCAAGGTTATGATACATTTTCGTGGAGTTTGGGTAGGTAGAATATCTGAAATTGTGTGTCTCTGCCATAATCCTCTTTTTGTGTCTATCTACATTCGGGACGCAAAATGTTTTTTTCTTCGCACCTTAGAGTACCATCATCTTCCCCTTGTTTGGAAGACATGGATTTATGTCTGTGAATCCCTTCCTTTAGCTGCAATAGATAGGGATCATGAAACTATTTTCCTTTTTTTCTCAACTACTAAGGAGGATTTGGCTCTGTTCTATACAACAAATCTACCATCTTCGGGGTCCAAAAGTTGAACTCATGGTTTGCTAAACAATGAAGTTCTTACATCATGGTTCTCTTGTAGGCCTCAACATGAGCTAAACTACTTGATATCTTTCTGAGATACTTCCTGAAATACTCAGAGTACTGTTGTGCACTAAGTCTTTGACCAACACCCTGAAGAATAGAGTCTCGTGCAATGACACTACCTTTGTGCCACCAGACTAGGCATGATCTTATAGCTTTTCTGTGATTACTTAATTAAGAATAACTGATCTTGACACAAGTCAATCGATGATCATTCTACTCACTCCATGTTTCTTGTACATTCTAGGCACGTTTCTTATGGAAACTATCTCATTATGTCTTCATTACTGAATTGAGGTTCTTCATATCTTATATTAACCCTTCGGGTTTTAAATGTCCAACTGGACTTACTAATGATGTACACATCTCCCCCTTAGACTAGAGTTTAAGTTCATATAATTATGGATCCTTCTCTCTCATTGTAATCCAACTTACCTTCCCCATCTTCTACAATTATTTGCACTTTACATCACTGATGACTCATCTTTCGACTCACTTCTGAACAATTTTCCTTACTAGAGGGAAAACTGAACAACTTACATGGACTGGGAACTAATGTATTTTTAACTAGCACACTCTGTTTTAACGACTTAACTTTGCGCCTACTGTTAGTCTTATGGAAAACCCCTTTTTTATAACTCTCATAGACTATTCTTCTGTAGTTTGCTCTCTAACTGCTTAGTTGATTGCTTATTCCGTTGTCATTGTACTTCGAGTTTAACTTCAACTCTTTGGGTTCTTAGACACATTTGATGTATTCAAACTATTACTCATTCACTAGTGTTAACCTGACTAAGGAAATCAAATCGTACCTCTACTAGCTCAGTTGAAATTGATAATTCATTATACCTACTAAAACTTACTATTCTTCTACTAACCACCTGCTAGCATCATGTTCTCTTGTCCTGCTCTGAATACCTAAAGTTAGCATAGGTTATTTCTAACTTCACTCATCATCCGACCCTATTTACGATCGTATATTATATTTTCTGTAATATAGACATGGATCACACTTAGGGGAAATTTTGTCAGTCTTAAATAAAAAATTGAAATACCTAACTCCGAACTTTCTATACACTTTAAAATCATATCATATTATACACATCCGGGGTAAACACTTACTCACATAACTTAAGAGGAACTTTTAAATATTCTTATCTCATAATAATATCTGCTTCTCGTAGTAACTTACTAACGTCATACTCTCTGGTTCTGATCTGATTAAACTTAAATGATTTAAAACTATTCCCAGGATTTCAATATTATTTGATCATGGTTCTCATATCGTACACAATCTCTTATTAATCATGTGTGCATGAATCGTACGAAAAACACATCTTTTGTAATATCAAGCGTTCCTGACTCTTAGGTATTTTACCCTTAGGCTCTTTTCTGTTCAAAACTATCGTGAGCATCATATGCCCGTTGTGGCTAACTTCATAACATGTTATCCCATAGGGTCTAAAATCGGAGCTATTATCCTCATACTTGTGGCTCCATAGCCCAGAAATGAAAATAAACTTATTTTGTGAGGTATAGAACATACATATACTACCATGCACAAACTTGTCCTTTAGAGAGTACTATCACCTAATAAATTACCTTATGCGCCATTTGACGAGCCTTGGGTCATAACTCGGACTTAAAACATGCAAAGATTTTGCTATAGTCATCATTACTTACACTTTCTTTTAGTACCCACAGGCCTCGTTGTATACTCAAAAGTTAAGTCATAAGAATCTCGATACAGTGAAAATTGAAAATGTGGTAACTACATAATCGAACACTAGTGTACTAAATAATCATAATCCCACTAACTTAAACACTTTATAGCTGGTATAAATCATGATAACTGCTTTTGTACTTTCTAATAAGGGTTATGCTCCAGTCTATAGTAACTATGCACTTTGTTCCACTTTTGATATTATCTCAAATCTCATTTGTTACCAACATGTACATCACAATCTATACCCCGATGGGTAATCATCCTTATGTGGACCTTAAATTTCCTACTCGTCGCTTGCGCATTTGATATGTTTGGAATTTGATGGAAAGAGAATGTTACTTACTACTCTAGGCTTCATGGCACGAGTTAGAAGAATTTATGAAAGTACTGCTCTAATTGCACGATCTAGAGTATGAAAAGAAGTAAGACAATCCTAAATGTCTTGGTGGTCAACCATTTATATGTGTAGCGTGCACACACATATAAAAGTGACCTCACTGGATACGGTTTCATAGACTCCCTAAGATACTTGAACCTAGGCTCTGATACCAAGCTTTGTCACACCTCGAACCATGGCCTGAGCGAAACACGACACTCGGTGTCTGACTGCATGTGACCGAGCGAACCATATGGCTTGCTAAATCAATATAGGCATCAAAACATTTTATAATAATAATTTAAAACATGTAAAACATAATAATGAAAATATAGTCTGAAAGTATATTGTGGAAATAGTCTGAAAACATAATAAGTCTGGGTACTCAAATCTGACATGACATGATAACCTAGTCTAGTCTATGAAACCTCTGAACATGAGTCTGACAGCAAAACTGTTTACCCAGACAAGGCCCTGGCATACCTCTACCCTAAAATATAATCATGAAAAATAATCAAATGACACCCCGAATGAAATGGAGCTCACCAATAGCTGATACAAGTGAAGTCCTAGCATGCATATCAGTCATCCTAAAACTCAGTTGTTGCACCATAAAGTGCAGGCCCGGGTAAAGAGACGTTAGTACATTTGAATTATCATGTATGTAAATCCACTAAATGAACAAGCAGGAACATGACATAATAGGAACATGAAACTGAAACTGAAAAATGAACATGATTTTACATGAATATAATAACATGTATAAAATCTGTAAAATTGAATATATGTATATTTGTGTATATGTGGGAGAGCATTGAAAAAAATGACATAAAACCACCACGCGTGAATGTGGAGTCTAATCTTTGTCCGATCAGCTAAGTCATCTTGTACCTTGTCGGGATACGAGACATGAACATGAACATGATGGATCCAATAATCCCACAAGGGGTAATATGAAGATATCGGCCTCTGGGCAGAGCAATCCTTATCATATGCTGGCAAACGTAGTTTCAGGCAATCTAAACCTTCTCGGTAATCTGTGCAACTCCTAAAATATGAACATGAATATAGTTGGCTTGTAAGCCCATGAATTTCTTGAAAATAACTTGAAAACATGATTCGTGGTTATAATTTAGCCTGTAAATAAATATATAATATAAGTTGTATAAAAACATGAAAAACATGTATAATTTTCATGAACTAACAATTATTATAACTTGTATTTAAGAACTCATAAAATTTGAAACATGCGTTCATGGATTACGGACAGGTTCATGATAATCACAACGACCTATCATGAATACAATAATGGAGACATTATATAAGCATGATATAATATATATATATTTATATATATATATATATATATATATATATATATATATATATATATATATATATATATACGGTTATTATGAATTAGAACAAAATCTCTAAGCTTGTGGAATTTTGTATTTCATGGATAAACATGGTGTGGGAAAGAATAATGATATTCTCACACGTGGATAGAAGCTCTACATATCTTAGTCGCTCCAAAACTTGAAGAAAAGGTCTGAACGTTTGAATAAGAAACCCAAAACTTTGAACTTGAAAAGAGTTTTTATTGATTTTCGTAGCTACTTTTCATAGTGCAATACACATTGCTTAGGACATCCAAATCCGATCTCCACCATTCACATTTAATACCTATATGTTTTCACCACTCAGTTATAATAAGGTCTCGATCCAATGGTTAAATTATCAGAAAACACCAAAGGAAGCTGGCTGGTCGGAGGGAAAATCTACAATAAAATTACTAGGGTTTTGCGTTTGATGGAGTGCATCTAAATCAATCTTATTTCATGATTATACCAACCATTAAATGTCTAAAACATAATATTAGCTCCATATGATCCATTAATGATTGAAGGCCTTACCTTTTTGAAGAAATTCCAAAGCTTCATTCCAGATTCGACCTTGAATGGATTTTCTAAAATCTAGGGATTCCAAATAACGATTCGGTGTTAATCTAGTGTTAACTTAATATAATTGACATAGGAATTTTAATAAGAACTCACCTTAGGTGTTTGGTAGCAGTACTAGTCGAAAATCCTTACATAAAATGTTTCAGGGTTGTATTTATAGGTTATCATAAAGGCTTGGGCTTTAAAACCTAATCCTACAAGAATCGGGTTTCCATTTTACACGTCCTCAGTAAATTGGCCATGACACTTTGTACAGAACTCCATTTGATGTGGTACTTATATGGATGGAAGGTCTTTCAAAGGTATACAACTTTCATAAGGAAATTTTTCTAAATTCGTTATAGATTTATCCGTAAACTCAGTTTAAGTGAGGCATGTTGTAAACTCACTTTAAAACATGTTTCGTAGAGTAGCTTCCGACTCTAATTTTTCCTAAGACTCTTCTTATGCCTTGATTAGTTTTCAAAATACTTCTTATACTCCTCATCTTATTTTTATCATTTTTCCATCAAACGGTTCAAACCATAGCATAAAGTTACGAGGTATTACACCACTTATGGTGGCGACTCATCTTGAAATGATCGATGTTAGTGGGGGTTGGTATTTGGTTTGAATTGCCTCACATTTGTTTGAACGTTGGTTTTTGGAAAAGTAGGTTATTGGGTGTGTTGGGAAGGTATGGGGGTAGGTTGAGGAAAGCATAATGCACGTACTTGTCCCGACGTAATAGTCGGTGAATTAGTTGGTTCTTGAATCAACTCTCCTCCTACATTAGATTGGGACGTGCCCTTTTGACTTGCATGTTCAACATTACCCAATCTAAATGCCAGACTTCCCGCTCCTTCCTTTATTTCACATAATTCTGCTCTCAACCTCGACAACTCCCTATGTATGAGGGCCAACAGGTTCTCTCCACCATGAGAAGGCTCTCTGTACTTAGACATTGTACCTGCAAAACTCAACAAACAAGTTAGAAGCAAAAGTTCCTCACATCGCTCGTGTTTGAACTCAATGTCACCACACTCAAGTGTTTTTCCAAGGTTGGTAAAGAACCTTTGTCCAATCAATTCACAGGGTCACTTAGCCTATGTAGAGGAATAGTCAAATTAAAAGTCGGACGACTCAAAAACTAACGGACGAAGCCAAAGAAGTTCAACGAAATATAAGAGAAAACCATGAAAAGAATTGGCACGAAAGAAATACAGATACAAGAACTAGCAAATAAAAGTAGAAACAAGTACTAAATGCATACTAGTCAAAATAAACAAGAAAATGAAATGCTAAAAATTGGAAAAAAATAAATTTCAAGGCCAATTGTGTGATAACTTGAAAACACGCTTTTGAAGCCCCAATTGATCCAAGGTATGAATTTGAAGTAACAATTTTTTTGAAATTTCTATACTCGTTTTATTTTGCTCCCTACCTAAGGAATAGGGACACAAATCTCAACCAAGGATCAAGGAAGATTTTGAAAAATGAAAGTGAAATGAATGAGATTTGAAGCTTGAAAATGTCCAAATACGGTTACTTCGTGAAACTATTACGGACAGTGAAAAATTATATGGTCTGTATTTTGTATCGTATTTCTAAACAGAAAGTAGAAATGTGTGCCTTGAATTACGCCTGACTCTTACGGTCCATCAAAATTTTACAGTTCCCTTTTTCGGTCCGTAGAATATTTACGGTCCGCAATTGGTGTCGTATTCTTAAACAGTGAGGTCGGCAACTTGGATCAAATTATGGTGGAAAAATACTATCCATGAAAAATTTACGGTCTGTGAAATTGGACGGTAAAATCCTTCAGTTGTTGCAAACTTTTACGTCTTGGGATCCGTGCACTCCTCCTTTTGCTGATTATTCCTTGTACTTGAACTCACTTTTAATATATTTTACTATTTGTGACCTCACAAACACCTTTTTTACCTTTTGACTTGAACTTTTGGATCAAACCTTGCTTTTGGGCTTCTTCTTTACCAAGAACTTGATGAGCAATGATGAGCACCTAAAATTTCAACTATGTCCAAATCAACTCCGAATCGATTCAAATTTCAGATCTAGCTTCCTGTCAATAACGAGAGCAAAATCCAATGGTTTTCGAAATCAATTGAGTACAAAATGTCAAAGACCCAATTCAAGTTCTTCAATGGTGGATGACCCAAAACACTTCCAAATTGCTTCAAACTTTGGGATTGATAGATTCAACCCCTAGGAACTCAAATCTATCAATATTTTCACTCAAATCACACTAGAACACTAATTATTTTGGAATTTTCAAAATTTTCAGATTTTTTGATTTTTCAAAATATGAAGAACCTAGGATTAAGAATTGTAGGAATAATCCTTTAGCCTAAGTCTGATACCAAATGATACGATTCCTGAAGCGAAACTCTAGAAATCAAATGCGGAAATTGAAGATAGAAGGAAGACACAAGAATTGGCATTCAAAGCAACCTAAATTATATGAAAGTTTAGACCTCAATAAAATCAACTGAATCAAACATTAATCAAGATAGAAGCAAGACACAAGAATTGAAATCTAAAGACAACCAAAGGTATATTAAAACCAAGACCTCCAATAGATTAATCAACAAAAGCACCTATGATATAAGGATGATTCCATAAGTGAGCAATCTGATGTGAGAATCATGAGCAAGGTTCAATAGACAACCAAGGAATTCACGTTAATTGATCTATCACCCTAAGTTATCACTAATTACTAGCTAATACTACCAACTAGGTACTAAGAGAAATATTCTCAATTCATCATTCATCAAAAACTACTATATGAAATAACAAGTGTAGTATTTATACTAGATAGACTAAGAAGACTAATATAATTATTACAAACATACCCTTAAATAAATATGGGTCTTCTTAGGGATGATGGAAGCATATTTCGAAAATGGTCTTTTTTCATAAATAGCTTCATCTAAATGTCATGTGCCCTCTTATGTGGTAATCTTGGAATCTACCACCCAAGCGATCATCCAAATGTCATATGCCCTCTTATGTGGGCCCTCAAGGGCCTCCAAAGTCTCCCTTTGCATAAACATGGCTTGTAAAGCTTGGAGTTCCTTGACTTATTGTTGGTTGAATGATTTTGAGTGATTAGTGCTCACTCGATATCATATCATATATGAATCCTCAATATTTATTTCGCTCATAATGTGTATTCTCTCTCATCAACACCGACTGAGAGCTCTCTCTCTCCATGGTGAGAGTTTTCTTTCCCCTTTGTGGGGTTTCAAATCTTTGATTCCAATCAACCAAATCTGGATTGAAGAGCAACTCTCTACATTGGATGTCAAAGGATTGAAGCGCAACTCTCCAGGTTTTAATGTATGTAATTTGTGGGTTCAAGTGTTAAACATCTCTCTACATTGGATGTCAAAGGATGTTGGGCAAAAAATAGGGGATGCTTTGGGAGGAACTGTCGATATTGTAATCCTGGATAATGGAAGTAAAGAGGGACAATATATGAGGCTTAAAGTCAGGATAAATATTAGCAAGCCACTACCTAGAGAAAAATTGATCAAGTTAGGTTTGGAAACGACATGGGTTGAAATAAGATACGAAAATATTCCTTATGTTTGCTATTATTGTGGTTTATTAGGACATAATGATAAAAGAGCCAAGGATGTACAATTAGGCACTATAAAAAAGGATCAATTAGGGACTTGGCTAAAAGCAGGGAATCATATTCTTCTCTCGGATAATTAGAGGTGTTAAGGAATTAACACTATTGATGGACATCCTATGCAGAGAAATTATTACTCTACAATAGTCGAAGGGAAAAGAACTGCGGAAACTTCACACGATCGTCTACACCTAGAAAAGAAAGTTGATACAATTAGTATGCATGATCAGAATGAATTGAAAGGGAAGAGAATTATTGGGTTGAATGGAGAAGACAATGATGTGCTAAACATAGAGGACTCAAACCAAGCGCAACCTATGGAGATAATAAATTCTGAATCACGAGAGAAAGAAATTGTTGGTGTTAGGAATAACGCTAATGAGGGGATTTCTGTTGGGGGGAAAGAGAATGCTACTCAACTTAACACGAAGGAAATGCAAGAAAGCATACTTCAGGCTAAAATTGCTGATAAGATGGAGTTACACAACAAAATCGCTGTCAAACAAAGAGAAAGGGAACAGGTAGATACTATGACTCTTATCCCAATGGGAAGGGAGGACACTGCTCAGATTATCATTGAGGAGATGCAAGAAAATATGTACCATGCTACCACATTCGACAATCTGATGGAAGGTAGTAATGGAATTACTAATTTACAAGACAAAAAGGACCAGGTATGTACTACAACTCTTGAGTATTTCCTTGTTGCCTCGTCTCATTCTTTATAAATAGACTCGCTGAATGAAAATATTAAACTATTTCCACCATTGACTGCTAATAAGAACGAAGGAAAAAATAAGAAAAAGCGAAAAAGAATGGCTAGAGTAGTTGGTACTTATGAAGATTTAAATCAAGACGCAAATTTAAATGCTTGTAATGAAAATCTTGGTGAATCTGTTATAGAAGAAGATATGCAACATATAGGAACTAAACAAAAGAATGTGACAGTTGTTAGAATATTATGTTAATAATATTATGATTTTGTATTAGTGTAGTATCATATTATATATGGTAGGTAGTAAAATGTTAATTAGGAATATTATGTAAATTAGGTAGAAGATTATTAGGAATTGATTAGGCATGATTGACTCTTCCTAATTGATGTATATTGTGTATATATTGAACCCTTGAAGGATGAATATAGTGAGAAAAATATTCTACTTACCCTAGAATTATTACATGGTATCAAGAACTTAAGGAAAGATCCAAAATTAGTTTAATTTCTTCAAAATTTTTGGTCATCTTCTGTTGGAAATTTGCCTTTGGCGGGGAGATGCGTCCACCCATCTTTAATGAATTAAACACTAGTGTTCCGCATATTGGAGGATTTGTCTCTTCACACATGCATAATCTACTAAGTGAGTAGATGACCGTAGGACCAAGAATCGTCAAATTTCGTTGAGAAATGAAAGAGATATTGGTCCACGAAGTAAGGTGTTTGAGGCATTGAAATATGGTGTGGGACAAATCTACCACATCGGTGGGAAAAGGAAGAATTGCTCTCTTTATAAGTCTCTAAAGTGGTTAAGGGTTTGGGACGCCAAGGGGTATCCCATGTGTTTAAAGGAGGGAGGACCTAGATGTGCTTGGGTTCAAGTCTAAGCCCACGAGCGCGCCGCCGCCGCCCGCCCATCCGGTCACGGGCCGTGGGCTGTGGGTTGTGGGCTGTGAGGACTTTCTGATATTATCTTTTTGGACCAAAAAATTGCTTAATATTTACAGTTTGGTCCCTAGAGTTTCTGGAAAGTTGGATTTGGAACGACGGAAGGCAGAAACTTTCTACCTACCGTTGGGGTTGATTTTTAGGGCATTAATCAGCCATTACTTGGCTGATTAACTCCTCCATAATCAGCCCTCCTTCAATGGCCATGAACAGCCTCACTAATGGCCTTAAACCTGCCATACTAATGGCCTTAAACCTGCCATTAACAACCCTCACTAATGGCTATTAACAGCCTTGTTTGTGGTAGTTGAGCAGCCTCCTCCATGCTATATATTGATGCCTCTTTGGCTCAATAACGTGACAGAAAAATAACACAAACAGTCACGAAAAAAAACAGTGAGGAAAGAGACACATATACACAAGATATACACAACAGAGACACACTATATACACAGAAACAAGACATAAGAGAAAGTCAGTCCAAAAATGTTGGACGAAAACAGAAACTCTTCCTTCCTTTTCCATATCTTCAGCAAGTCGATTCATATTTGTTTTCTTCGTCAGACTCAACCTATTTGCTTTGTAGTGTTGAGATTAAAGTGTTGTTTTATCTTGGAAGACTATTGCCCATTAACGTAAAAGCATATATACGGGGCAATCTTATCTTAAGGACAGAGTGTAATCACTCGACTCAGCACACAGTTATAACGATCCAGATTTAGTATTTCTTGATTTCAGGTCATCAAGATTCAAGACTCATAAACTTTGCGGCAGTTTTGAAGATTGGCCTATTTGTTTATCCTTTCGAACACTTGTAATATTTATTTACTTCTCGTACTGCTTTACAATAGAAAGCCAACAACTTAAGACAAGATTATATTAGTGTTCGAAAGATGTCGGTCAAAAGTTGTGTGACCAAATCTGTATATGACTGTGGTTTTCTGGTAGAAGATAGTGATGATTATGTTGTTGAAGGTCAACATGTTCATGGTGTCACCGCTCCTGAGAGTGGTGGGAACAAGCGCCCATGAGAGGCTGAGGATGTCAACTGGGACAAGAGGAGAAGGCTGAAGATGTGGTTCTATCTTGTAGCAGAAGGCCTATATTTGTCTCAGACAAATTATCCGAATTATGGTAAGGAGAAAATGGACACTCAGTCCGATGAAGTGACTGAAGTGGGCCAGAATCCGAAATTGGGATAAGTTATTTTCTTCCTTGTCAAGAATAAAGATTAAATGATGTTTGATTAAAAATGGCTTAAAAGTAACGAGGAATATGAAAATGTTTTACGGAATAATTTATATTCCTTACGCTTTAAAATTAGAAGTTTAATCTCTTCTTCTTTCCCGTTTAAAGATTGGACTTTGTAAATGACTTAAAAAGATCTGTTCTTTTAACTGTAGTTATTAAAAGTATGTAAAGTATGTTCGCACATACGATGGAGAAAGATCCACTAAATGTGCGAAAACTGTTACCACTCTTAAGTAAGCGCCAAGAATTGTCTGGGCACCAATCATAACGGAAGAAGTCTAAAAGCTAAAGATGTTGAGCCTGTCACACTATTTGGCAGAAGATCCTTCATAGGATGATATTGGACACTCAGTCATACAAAGCCTCCGGGCGACTGGAGTGGGCCAAAATTCCTTTGATAGAATGATATTGGACACTCAGTTATACAAAGCCTCCGAGGGACTGGAGTGGGCCAAAATTCCTTTGATATGATGATATTGGACACTCAGTCATATAAAGCCTACGGGCGACTGGAGTGGGGCCAGAATTAATTTCATCGGAAAAGTATTGGACACCTAGTGTGGTGGGCCAGAGTTTCCAGGTCTTAAATGATCTGAAGGCCTAAATAAAGGCAGAAAAGAAATTGGACACTCAGTCTGCCAAAGCAACTTGAATGGGCTAGAGTATCCGGATCACATATGATTTGGTTACCCCCTAACCACGGGCAAGAGGTTGTTCATGTGAAGCAACGCCACCTCTAATGTAAAAGGAGTTGAAGAGGTTTTCCTCAATAGGACTTTAGGGAATGGGATCACTCTAAGATGAGGTGGTACATGTCCCAAACTTGGTTTAAGGGACGTTGTTGGTCAAGCTGGTTTGAGACTAGTTCAACAGGTCTGTAATAACTAAGAATGGTACAGTATGTCTGTAGCCAAATGAATGATATATATTTATAATTCGTGCATCTATGCCATCATAGATTAAGACACGTTAAATAGAAAGTCATTCAAAAGCTAACGATGTTGAGATTGTTTCCTTCTGTCGACATAAACCCTCAAAATGAATGTGAGGTAGGCGAAGAGATAAAATCACCTTTCCAAGTTCCGTCGAAGGAATAGCGAAAGAAGTACCGCTCCTCTAGAACTAAGTCACACCTACTTGGGTAATTTGAAGTTTATACAAAATAGAGGGGGGAGACAAGTACGTTGTGACCTTCATTGATGATGGTACAACGTATTGTATCATTTGTTTGTCAAAAAGCAAAGATGAAGTTGTTAAAGCGGATAAGCGCTACAAAGTAGAAGTTGAAAATCAACTAAGCCTACGGATTGAGGAATTCATAGTCATAGAGGGGGAGAATGTGAAGCATCATTCATTAAACGACTGCTCATTACTCACCTCAGTCCAACGGTGTTAGCCAAGCGCAAAGTCGTACGCCCAAAATATGTGGGGCAAGAGGATCCTTACCGCTAATGCGATTCTCAACAGAAATACGCATAAGGATAAGGATAACTATCCGTGTGAAACATGGAAAGGATCTCACATACAAATGTTGTGATATGGGGTAGCTTGGTAAAAGTTGGAATACCGAAACAGGTCAAGTTGGACCTAAGACTGTAGATTGCATATCCACTGATCTGCAAATAACAGTAGTGCTTATCGCCTCTTGGTGTCAAAGAATGCTGAATTCTTTGAAGATAACTTTCCTTGAAAAGGAAAAAGAAGTAATTACTCAAGGTTACAAAGAACCCGTGAGGGCCTGACTGTTCGGAACTAGATGTTCCGTATCTACAGGACTCAGAAGTTGCTGACTATCCGGAACTTAATATTCCAGATCTGTAGAACTCAGGGATTCTAGATGTTGAACCGAGAAGGAGCAAAGAATGGGACAAAGACTTGTTCCAGTCCTTCTAGCTTGTATGGTTGAGAAAAAACCATGGACAATTAACAAATAATTGTCATTCCAAAAGCGTTGCTTTGGAAAGAAGCTACAAAGAGAGAAATGGATTCCATCATATAGAACCATACTTGCGTAATGGTTGATCTTCCTCCGGGAAAAGAACCTTTGGGTTGTGAAAATAGATACTCAAATGTGAGTGCAAAGTAGATGGATCTACTGTCAAGTATATGGCATCGGATACATGTACATGTGCTCCCCTGTGAGTAGCTTAACATCCAGGGCCATTGCAGTCTTGCGTGGCATGGATGTTAAAACAGTCTTCTCAACCGGAGAGTTGGAAGAAAAAGATCAGAGTTGGTTTGCTGAACTGTTGGGCTTCTTCTTGAACTTTCATTTTGGTCCCTGAAATGTTTACATTTTGGTCCTGAAGTTTCAGATAAAACTGAAACAATGAATCTGACCACAGAAACATTGACTCTGAAGTTAGAAAGCCAACAATTGGAAAACTAACAGTCTGAGAATGGAAGTCATATTGAAACAAAGTCTCAATATGAAAGATATGTGTATCACAGATGACATCTTAGGAATTGGATTTCTAAGACATCTAACGGACTGGTCTAACTCCAAACTCAGTTGTGAGATAGTTGACAGTCTCGTTGAAGCCACCAATGGATATGAATCATATAACTTATTGGAATTATGGTGCACCCATAGACAAGGAGCGATATACACAGGTCACGTATAGTTTAATGTATTGTACACACTACAACCAACCTGGTATCGGCCTACAAATTGATCAGTTGAACTAAGGTTCACTGATGATCTTAATAAATGATCAATAGAAGGCGTTAAGTAGGATATGACGATATCTAAATTATTCGCTTATCTACGGATTATAGTATTCTGGATGTCCAGCGGTTATGGGGGAACACAATGATGCAAACTAGACATCAGATATGAAGAACACCAAAGCCACAAGTTAATGTGTATGGTGGGTCTTGGAAAATCCTCTAAGCAAACTTGCATCGACCGATTCAGGATGGGATCGGAGTTTATCACTTTATACAAAGTATGAAAGAAGTTGAGTAACTTCATGACTCCTTAGAGGACGTCCCTTATTGGGAGAAACCCGTGCCTTCAGCAGTTATACATTGTGGGTAGCTTGGGTTCAAGGCTAAGACCACACGCGCGCCGCCGCCGCCCGCCCGTCCGGTCACGGGCCGTGGGCTGTGAGGACTTTCTGATATTATATTTTTGGACCTCAAATTGCTTAATACTTACAGTTTGGTCCCTAGAGTTTTTGGAAAGTTGAATTTGGAACGACGGAAGGCAGAAACTTTCTGCCTACCGTTGGAGTTGATTTTTTGGTTATTAATCAGCCATTACTTAGCTAATTAACTCCTCCATAATCAGCCCTCCTTCAATGGCCATGAACAGCCTCACTAATGGCCATAAACCTGCCACACTAATGGCCTTAAACCTACCATTAACAGCCATCACTAATGGCTATTAACAGCCTTGTTTGTGGTAGTTGAGCAGCCTCCTCCATGCTATATATTGATGCCTCTTTGGCTCAATAACGTGACAGAAAAATGACACAAACAGTCACGAAAAAAATAGTGAGGAAAGAGACACATATACACAAGATATACACAACAGAGACACACTATATACACAGAGACAAGACATAAGAGAAAGTCAGTCCAAAAACGTTGGACGAAAACAGAAACTCTTCCTTCCTTTTCCATATCTTCAGCAAGTCGATTCATATTTGTTTTCTTATTCAGACTCAACCTATTTGCTTTGTAATGTTGAGATTAAAGTGTTGTTTTATCTTGGAAGACTATTGCCCATTAACGTAAAAGCATATATACGGGGCAATCTTGTCTTAAGGATAGAGTGCAATCACTCGACTCAGCACACAGTTGTAACCATCCAGATTTAGTGTTTCTTAATTTTAGGTCATCAAGATTCAAGACTCAACAACTTTGCGGCAGTTTTGAAGATAGGCCTATTTGTTTATCCTTTTGAACACTTGTAATATTTATTTACTTCCCGTACCGCTTTACAATAGAAAGCCAACAACTTAAGACAAGATTGTATTAGTATTCGAAAGATGTCGATCAAAAGTTGTGTGACCAAATCTGGATATGGCTGTGGTTTTCTGGTAGAAGATAGTGATGATTATATTGTTGAAGGTCAACATGCTCATGGTGTCACCGCTCTTGAGAGTGGTGGGAACAAGCGCCCACGAGAGGCTGAGGATGTCAACTGGGACAAGAGGAGAAGGCTGAAGATGTGGTTCTATCTTGCAGCAGAAGGCATATATCTGTTCGAGACAAAGGATCCGATTTATGGTAAGGAGGAAATGGACACTCAGTCCGATGAAGTGATTGAAGTGGGCCAGAATCCGAAATTAGGATAAGTAATTTTTCTTTCTTGTCAACAATAACATTAAATAATATTTGATTAAAAATGGCTTAAAAGTAAGGAGGAATATGAAAATGTTTTACGAAATAATTTATATTCCTTACGCTTTAAAATTAGAAGTTTAATCTCTTCTTATTTCCCGATTAAAGGTTGGACATAGTAAAAGACTTAAAAAGATTCGTTCTTTTAAGTGTAATTATTAAAAGTGTGTAAAGTATGTTCGCACATACGATGGAGAAAGATCCATTAACTGTGCGAAAATTGTTACCACTCTTAAGTAAGCGCCAAGAATTGTTTGGGAACCAATCATAACCGAAGAAGTCTAAAAGCTAAAGACGTTGAGCCTGTCACACTATTTGGCAGAAGATCCTTCATAGAATGATATTGGACACTCAGTCATACAAAGCCTCCGGGCGACTGGAGTGGGCCAAAATTCCTTTGATAGGATGATATTGGACACTCAGTCATATAAAGCCTCCGGGCGACTGGAGTGGGCAAAAATTCCTTTGATATGATGATATTGGACACTCAGTCATTCAAAGTCTACGGGCGACTGGAGTGGGGCCAGAATTCATTTCATAGGAAAAGTAATGGACACCTAGTGTGGCGGGACATAATTTCCAGGTCTTAAATGATCTGAAGGCCTAAAGAAAGGTAGAAAAGAAATTGGACACTCAGTCTGCCAAAGCAACTGGAGTGGGCCAGAGTATCCAGATCACATATGATCCGGTTACGCCCTAACCACGGGCAAAAGGTTGTTCATGTGAAGCAACGCCACCTCTAATGTAGAAGGGGTTGGAGAGGTTGTCCTCAATAGGACTTTAGGGATTGGGATCACTCTAAGATGAGGTGATACATGTCCCACAATTGGTTTAAGGGACGCTGTTGGTCAAGCTGGTTTGAGACTAGTCCAACATGTCTGTAATAACTAAGAATGGTACAGTATGTCTGTAGCCAAATGAATGATATATATTTATAATCCATGTTTCTATGCCATCATATATAAAGACACGTTAAATAGAAAGTCATTCAAAAGCTAACGATGTTGAGATTGTTTCCTTCTGTCGAAATAAACCCTCAAAATGAATGTGAGGTAGGCGAAGAGGCAAAATCACCTTTTCAAGTTCCGTCGAAGGAATAGCGAAAGAAGTACCGCTCCTCTAGAACTAAGTCACACCTACTTGGGTAATTTGAAGTGTATACAAAATAGAGGGGGGGAGACAAGTACGTTGTGACCTTCATTGATGATGGTACAACGTATTGTATCCTTTGTTTGTCAAAAAGCAAAGATGAAGTTGTTGAAGCGAATAAGCGCTACAAAGCGGAAGTTGAAAATCAACTAAGCCTACAGATTGAGGAATTCGTAGTGATAGAGGGGGAGAATGTGAAGCATCGTTCATTAAACAACTGCTCATTACTCACCTCAGTCCAACGGTGTTAGCCAAGCGCAAAGCCGTATGCCCAAAATATGAGGGGCAATGGGATCCTTACCGCTAATGTGATTCTCAACAGAAATACGCATAAGGATAAGGATAACTCTCCGTGTGAAATATGGAAAGGATCTCACATACAAATGTTGTGATATGGGGTAGCTTGGTAAAAGTTGGAATACCGAAACATGTCAAGTTGGACCTAAGACTGTAGATTACATATCCACTGATCTGCAAATAACAGTAGTGCTTATCGCCTCTTGGTGTCAAAGAATGCTGAATTCTTTGAAGATAACTTTCCTTGAAAAGGAAAAAGAAGTAATTGCTCATGGTTACAAAGAACCCGTGAGGGCCTGACTGTTCAAAACTAGATGTTCCGTATTTACAGGACTCGGAAGTTGCCGACTATCCGGAACTTAATATTCTAGATCTGCAGAACTCAGGGATTCTAGATGTTGAACCGAGACGGAGCAAAGAAGGGGACAAAGACTTGTTCTAGTCCTTCTAGCTTGTATGGTTGTGAACGAACCATGGACAATTAACAAATAATTGTCATCTCCAAAAGCGCTGCTTTGGAAAGTAGCTACAAAGAGAGAAATGGATTCCATCATATAGAACCATACTTCCGTAATGGTTGATCTTCCTCCGGAAAAAGAACCTTTGGGTTGTGAAAATGGATACTCAAATGTGAGTGCAAAGTAGATGGATCTACTGTCAAGTATATGGCCTCGGCTACCTGTACATGTGCTCCCCTGTGAGTAGCTTAACATCCAGGGCCATTGCAGTCTTGCGTGGCATGGATGTTGAAACAGCCTTCCCAACCGGAGAGTTGGAAGAAGAGGATCAGAGTTGGTTTGCTGAACTATTCGGCTTCTTTCTGAACTTTCATTTTGGTCCCTGAAAGTTTCAGATAAAATAGAAACAATGAATCTGACCACAGAAATATTGACTCTGAAGTTAGAAAGCCAACAATTGGAAAACCAACAGTCTGAGAATGGAAGTCATATTGAAACAAAGTCTCTATATGAAAGATATGGGTATCACAGATGACATCTTAGGAATTGGATTTCTAAGACATCTAACGGACTGGTCTAACTCCAAGCTCAGTTGTGAGATAGTTGACAGTCTCATTGAAGCCATCAGTGGATATGAATCATATAACTGATTGAAATCATGGTGCACCCATAGACAATGAGCGATATACACAGGTCACGTGTAGTTTAATGTATTGTACACACTACAACCAACCTGGTATCGGCCTACAAACAGATCAGTTGAACTAATGTTCACTGATGATCTTAATAAATGATCAATAGAAGGAGTTAAGTCGGATATGACGATATCTAAATTATTCGCTTATCTACGGATTATAGTATTCTGGATGTCCAGCGGTTCTGGGAGAACACAATGATACAAACTGGACATCAGATATGAAGAACACCAAAGCCACAAGTTAATGTGTATGGTGGGTCTTGGAAAATCCTCTAAGCAAAATTGCATCGACCGATTCAGGATGGGATCGGAGTTTATCGCTTTATACAAAGCATGAAAGAAGTTGAGTAACTTCATGACTCCTTAGAGGACGTCCCTTATTGGGAGAAACCCGTGCCTTCAGCAGTTATACATTATGGCTAGCCGGTCGGCATCAGGAATGACACGGATGACGGCGTCTGGACATATCTGTCAGGATCTGCCGGAGACATAAGACCGTATGGCAGTTGATCATCACGGGTGTCACTTCCTTGTTTACTAATTAAGGGACTACCCGGAGATCAAGTGTTCTGCCTGTCTAGGGGAATGGGCTTAAAACCCAAACAATACAAACTATTGCGGTGGTAACCCAACCTTACTGATTGGAGATCCCAAGAATTTGGTTCAATGGGAAAACTAAGCTGCAAAAGGTTCAGTTGAGCGCTTCGGTGGAAGCAAGAAGCACTTCGGATAATGATTTATGTACGGAAACATGAAGCCAAAGTTGTTCCCGCGATAGACATTAAAGTGCTACCTGCATGGTGGGTAAATGGTAAGCTTCCAAACCTTTAACGATCCTCAAATGGTTGAGGTTAAGGTTGGGAAAATTTTTAATGATTCCTAACACTTGTGAAGTGGGGTATAGCAGGATACCTTCTAGGAGATCACCTATTTAAGTGTGAGGAATGCCGCCTCAAATGAACGCACTTAAGAATCCAAGTGTGTCCATGGCCACAACGGACAAAACCATAAGAATGAAAATGAATAAGGAGAGTTATTGTGTTGGTATCATTGTCTTGGCTTACACTAAACACTGACGGTTCAAGACATCACGTTCACCGCGCAGTAAGTAAGTCCGGTGGTATTCAACTAGGGAAGGTTCAAAGCGGAAGCTACCTCTCGTGATGCAATATCTTTTCGCTGAAATATTGCTGAAAGTAGGCACCTTGTGTGTGCGCCAAAATCTCTCTTTTATAGAGGGGATTGTTGGAAATTTGCCTTTGGCGGGGAGATGCGTCCACCCATCTTTAATGAATTAAACACTAGTATTCCACATGTTTGAGGCTTTGTCTCTTCACACATGCATAATCTACTAAGTGAATAGATGACCGTAGGGCCAAGAATCGTCAAATTTCGTTGAGAAATGAAAGAGATATTGGTCCACTAAGTAAGGTGTTTGAGGCATGAAAATATGGTGTTGGACAAATCTACCACATCGTTGGGAAAAGGAAGAATTGCTCTCTTTATAAGTCTCTAAAGTGGTTAAGGGTTTCCCAAGGGATATCCCATGTGTTTAAAGGAGGGAGGACCTAGATGTGCTTGGGTTCAAGTCTAAGCCCACGAGCGCGCCGCCGCCGCCCGCCCGTCCGGTCACGGGCCGTGGGCTGTGGGTTGTGGGCTGTGAGGACTTTCTGATATTATCTTTTTGGACCAAAAAATTGCTTAATATTTACAGTTTGGTCCCTAGAGTTTCTAGAAAGTTGGATTTGGAACGACGGAAGGCAGAAACTTTCTGCCTACCGTTGGGGTTGATTTTTAGGGCATTAATCAGCCATTACTTGGCTGATTAACTCCTCCATAATCAGCCCTCCTTCAATGGCCATGAACAGCCTCACTAATGGCCTTAAACCTGCCACACTAATGGCCTTAAACCTGCCATTAACAGCCCTCACTAATGGCTATTAACAGCCTTGTTTGTGGCAGTTGAGCAGCCTCATCCATGATATATATTGATGCCTCTTTGGCTCAATAACGTGACAAAAAAATAACACACACAGTCACGAAAAAAAACAGTGAGGAAAGAGACACATATACACAAGATATACACAACAGAGACACACTATATACACAGAGACAATACATAAGAAAAAGTCAGTCCAAAAACGTTGGACGAAAAAGAAACTCTTCCTTCCTTTTCCATATCTTCAGCAAGTCGATTCATATTTGTTTTCTTCGTCAGACTCAACCTATTTGCTTTGTAGTGTTGAGATTAAAGTGTTGTTTTATCTTGGAAGACTATTGCCCATTAACGTAAAAGCATATATACGGGGCAATCTTATCTTAAGGACAGAGTGTAATCACTCGACTCAGCACACAGTTATAACGATCCAGATTTAGTATTTCTTGATTTCAGGTCATCAAGATTCAAGACTCATAAACTTTGCGGCAGTTTTGAAGATTGGCCTATTTGTTTATCCTTTCGAACACTTGTAATATTTATTTACTTCTCGTACTGCTTTACAATAGAAAGCCAACAACTTAAGACAAGATTATATTAGTGTTCGAAAGATGTCGGTCAAAAGTTGTGTGACCAAATCTGGATATGGCTGTGGTTTTCTGGTAGAAGATAGTGATGATTATGTTGTTGAAGGTCAACATGTTCATGGTGTCACCGCTCCTTAGAGTGGTGGGAACAAGCGCCCACGAGAGGCTGAGGATGTCAACTTGGACAAGAGGAGAAGGCTGAAGATGTGGTTCTATCTTGCAGCAGAAGGCATATATCTGTCAGAGACAAAGGATCCGATTTATGGTAAGGAGGAAATGGACACTCAGTCCGATGAAGTGATTAAAGTGGGCCAGAATCCAAAATTGGGATAAGTAATTTTTCTTCCTTGTCAAGAATAACATTAAATAATGTCTGATTAAAAATGGCTTAAAAGTAAGGAGGAATATGAAAATGTTTTACGAAATAATTTATGTTCCTTACGCTTTAAAATCAGAAGTTTAATCTCTTCTTATTTCCCGTTTAAAGGTTGGACATAGTAAAAGACTTAAAAAGATTCGTTCTTTTAAGTGTAATTATTAAAAGTATGTTCGCACATACGATGAAGAAAGATCCACTAACTGTGCGAAAACTGTTACCACTCTTAAGTAAGCGCCAAGAATTATCTGGGCACCAATCATAACGGAAGAAGTCTAAAAGCTAAAGACGTTGAGCTTGTCATACTATTTGGCAGAAGATACTTCATAGGATTATATTGGACACTCAGTCATACAAAGCCTCCGGGCGACTGGAGTGGGACAAAATTCCTTTGATAGGATGATATTGGACACTCAATCATTCAAAGCATTCGGACGACTGGAGTGGGCAAAAATTCCTTTGATATGATGATATTGGACACTCAGTCATACAAATCTACGGGCGACTGGAGTGGGGCCAGAATTAATTTCATAGGAAAAGTAATGGACACCTAGTGTAGTGGGCCAGAGTTTCCAGGTCTTAAATGATCTGAAGGATTAAAGAAAGGCAGAAAAGAAATTGGACACTCAGTCTGCCAAAGCAACTGGAGTGGGTCAAGAGTATCCAGATCACATATGATCCGGTTACGCCCTAACCACGGGCAAGAGGTTGTTCATGTGAAGAAACGTCACCTCTAATGTAGAAGGGGTTGTAGAGGTTGTCTTCAATAGGACTTCACGGAATGGGATCACTCTAAGATGAGGTGATACATATCCCAAACTTGGTTTAAGGGACGTTGTTGATCAAGCTAGTTTGAGACTACTCCAACAGGTCTGTAATAACTAAGAATGGTACAGTATGTCTGTAGCCAAATGAATGATATATATTTATAATCCGTGCATTTATGCCATCATAGATTAAGATACGTTAAATAGAAAGTCATTCAAAAGCTAAAGTGGTTAAGGGTTTGGGACCCCAAGGGGTATCCCATGTGTTTAAAGGAGAGAGGACCTAGATGTGCTTGAGTTCAAGGCTAAGCCCACACGCGCGCCGCCGCCGCCCCCCATCCCATCCCATCCGGTCTCGATCTCAGGCTCGGGTCACGGGTCGTGGGTTGTGGGGACTTTTTGATATTATCTTTTTGGACCCAAATTGCTTAATATGTACAGTTTGGTCCCTAGAGGTTCTGGAAAGTTGAATTTGGAACGACGGAAGGAAGAAACTTTCTGCCTACCGTTGGAGTTGATTTTTGTGGCATTAATCAGCCATTACTTGGTTGATTAACTCCTCCATAATCAGCCCTCCTTCAATGGCCATGAACAGCCTTACTAATGGCCTTAAACCTGCCACACTAATGGTCTTAAACCTGCCATTAAAAGCCCTCACTAATAGCTATTAATAGCCTTGTTTGTTACAGTTGAGCAGTCTCCTCCATGCTATATATTGATGCCTCTTTTGCTCAATAACGTGACCGAGAAATAACACAAACAGTCACGAAAAAAATAGTGAGGAAAGACACACATATACACAAGATATACACAACAGAGACACACTATATACACAGAGACAAGACATAAGAGAAAGTCAGTCCAAAAACGTTGGACGAAAACAAAAACTCTTCCTTCATTTTCCATATCTTCAGCAAGTCGATTCATATTTGTTTTCTTCGTCAGACTCAACCTATTTGCTTTGTAGTGTTGGATTAAAGTGTTGTTTTATCTTGAGAGACTATTGCCCATTAACGTAAAAGCATATATACGGGGCAATCTTGTCTTAAGGACGGAGTGCAATCACTCGACTCAGCACACAGTTTTAACCATCCAGATTTAGTGTTTCTTAATTTCAGGTCATCAAGATTCAAGACTCAACAACTTTGCGGCAGTTTTGAAGATTGGCCTACTTGTTTATCCTTTCGAACACTTGTAATATTTATTTACTTTCCGTACTGCTTTATAATAGAAAGCCAACATCTTCCTCCTTAGAAACCTTAGTGGCCAAAAATTTCATTTTTTTCCACTCCATTATTGATTATCCTTCATCACAACTAGTTATGTCTGAATCCAAATCATCTTTTCACCCTGCCCTTGCTGTCTCAAACATCAAAACACATGTTTCCATCAAACTATAAATGGAAACCGTTAATTATGCGACTTGGGCAGAATTATTCAAAATATGTTGTCGTGCTCACAAAGTTCTTCATCATATAATTTCTCCAAAATATGATAAAGGGAAAGACATAGCAAATGATGCAGACAAGGAATTGTAGGATACACTTGATTCCATAGTCTTTGGTTGGATTTATGCAACAATCTCCACAGACTTGTTGCATACGATAATGGAACCGGATTCCACAGCCATGGCGGCGTGGGAACGTCTGTGAGATATTTTCCAAGATAACCAAAACTCTCGCGTTGTTTCATTGGAACATGAGTTCTCAACCATTGACATGGTGAATTTCCCTAATGTTTCTACATATTTTCAACGCCTCAAAGTGTTGGCCGATCAATTACGAAACGTTGTTTCACCGGTTACTAATAACCGGTTAGTCTTGCAATTGGTCGCCGGTCTCACCGACGCGTATAGCGGCGTGGGAACTCTAATTCGCCAAAGTAATCCTCTACCATAATTTTATCAAGCAAGGTCCATTTTTGTACTTGAAGAGTCGCGCTTGGTGAAAAATGCCTCAACTACTTCAAATTCCGCCATGCTTGCCACTTCTTCACATGATGGTAATTTTTTAGAACCTTCTCAAAAAAATAAGGGACAAAAAGGACATCCTAACAATACAAATAAGTATAGAAATCGCAAAAATAACAAAGGTGGAGGCCACCGAAATTCCGGTGGCGACGGTAATGGCGGCACCACCAACTCCGGTGGTGGACAGTGGCAGCAGCACGGCGGCAGGGGCGGAGGATAGTGGCAGCAACCCACCGGCTGGCAATGGCCTTGGGCTATACCGCCCAGCCCCAACAGGCAATTGGGCCAGGCAACCCCAACGGCCCAATGCCCAAGAAGAAAAGCGTGGGTCAAGCTGTTTCCGGAAGCGCGGCGGTGGCGGCAGCAAGCAACAAAGCTCGAGCAGACCCATTTTGCTGGGTTTGTTGCCATAGGCTGTAGCAGTGGGCCTCAGCCGACCAAGTGTCATGAGGCCCATTCAATAGGGGCCCACCCCACGGAAATTGAGTCTGTTATGCACACTCTTGGACTTAATCCACCGGATTCAAATTGGTATATGGACTCCGGAGCGACGTCACATATGACGTCCTCCCAAGGTAATCTCTCATCCTATTTTAATTTGAGCAATGATAATGGAATAATTACCGGAAATGGCCATTCAATTCCAATAAAAGGTTATGGTTCTAGCAAATTGTTACCGCCAAACCTACTCCTAATTTTAAATAATGTCCTTCATGCTCCCAAATTAATTAAAAACTTAGTTTCTGTTAGAAAGTTTACAACTGATAATTGGGTATCTGTCAGGTTTGACCCATTTGGTTTTTCCGTGCATGATTTTCAGACGGGGAAGCTTCTCATGAGATGTGATAGCAAGGGGGAGCTCTATCCAATACATCTGTCAACCCAACAATCCAAGTTTCCTTCTGTTTTTGCTGCCTTGGCACCATCTTTATGGCACCAACGTTTGGGACATCCGGGAGAGGCTATTTTGGCTTCTCTTAAACAAAATAATTTTATTTCTTGTACCCAGACACAGACTCTAAATAAGTGTCATTCTTGCACACTTGGTAAACGTGTTAAGTTGCCTTTTATTTCCTCTACTTCATGCACTCTTTTGCCATTTGATATTTTACATTATGATATTTGGACATCACTTGTTTTGAGTTCTTCTGGTCATAGATATTATTTGCTTATACTTGATGACTACTCTAATTATTTGTGGACATTCCCTTTATCGAAAAAATCACAAGTGTTTTCCACTTTTCTCACTTTTAGAGCATTCATCCGAACTCAATTTGAACATGATATCAAAAATATTCAATGTGACAATGGGGGGGGGGGGAGTTTGACAATAAACAGTTTTGGGATTTTTTCAAAACAAATGGTCTTCTGTTTCGTTTGTCTTGTCCTCATACTTCATCGCAAAATGGGAAGGCGGAATTTAAAATTAGAACCATTAACAATATTGTTAGAACATCTCTTTCTCATGCTTCACTTCCCCCTGTATTTTGGCATCATGCACTCCAAATGGCAACTTATCTGTTGAATGTCCTTCCTCATAAAAATCTATCATACCAAGCTCCCCTAAAAATACTTTACCTACTAGAGCCCATATATCATCACTTATGAGTGTTTGGTTGTCTTTGCTACCCCCTCTTTCCATCCACCACAATCACAAAACTCCAAGCCCGGTCTACTCCATGTGTGTTCTTAGGATACCCTACTCATCATCGCGGTTACCAATGTTACGACATTTCTTCCAAAAGAATCTTTATAAGTCGTCATGTAATCTTTGATGAAACAATATTTCCTTTTGCTAGGTTACATGCCACAGGGACCCCTAAGTATGATTTTTTGGATAATGATAAGCTTTCGTATCTAACACATTTTTTTCACAGCTCGGTACCTATTACTAGTGTTGAACACCATAATTCAGGCCCATTGGGCTAGTCCACCACAACGGGCCTAATTTCAGCTCCATCAATGCAGCCCACTGGACCCTCAGTTTCTCACTCATCGGTCAGTGGCGTCCAGTCCACTGGCCCAACAAACCGTCCGATCACCCGTAGTCAACATGGGATTGTCAAACCCAATGCCAAATATAGCCTTCACACCCAGGTCACAAAATCACCCTTGCCTCGTAATCCAGTATCTGCTCTTAAAGACACAAATTGGAAAATGGCAATGAATGATGAATATCATGCTCTAATTACAAATAGGACATGGGATTTAGTACCTCGTCCATCTAATGTTAATATAATTCGATCTATGTGGATTTTCAGCCATAAAGAAAAATCTTATGGAACTTTTGAGCGGCATAAAGCCCGTCTTGTAGGTGATGGGAAGACATAGCAGGTTGGTGTAGATTGCGGGGAAACATTTAGTCCAGTGGTCAAACTTGCAACTATCAGAACAGTTCTCAGCCTGTCTCTCTCAAAAGGATGGTCACTTCATCAATTGGATGTCAAAAATGCCTTCCTCCATGGACACCTTAATGAGACTGTTTACATGCACCAACCATTGGGATACATGGATCCTAAATATCCCAACCATGTGTGTTTGATCAACAAATCATTATATGGCCTCAAGCAGGCCCCCAAGGCTTGGTATAAGCTGTTTGCAGATTTTGTGTCACGCATGGGTTTCTCGCACAGCCGTTCAGATAATTCCTTGTTTATCTATCTTCAAGGTAATCATACTGCTTATCTTCTTCTATATGTGGATGATATTATTCTAACAGCATCTTCAGACTCTCTTCGCAAGAATATCATATCACAGCTTAGTTCTGAATTTGCTATGAAAGATCTTGGCCCACTCCACTACTTTCTAGGGATTGTTGTGACCCGACATACAGGTGGATTATTCCTCTCCCAGAAGAAGTATGCATCAGAAATCATGGAACGAGCTGGGATGTCTTTCTGCAAACCTTCGGCAACTCCGGTTGACACAAAGTCAAAATTGAGTGCCATATCTAGCAAACCTTTTGCTGATCCAACGTTATACCGCAGCCTAGCAGGAGCTTTACAGTATCTCACATTTATCAGGCCAGATATTACCTATACAGTGCAACAAGTGTGTCTATTCATGCATAATCCAATGGAGGAACATATGCATGCTCTGAAACGCATTATGCGATATATTCAGGGCACTCTGGAGTATGGATTACATCTATACCCGTCCTCTATTTCCAAACTTGTTACTTACACTGATGCAGATTGGGCAGGCTGTCCGGATACAAGACGATCCACCTCCGGGTATTGTGTCTTCCTTGGTGACAATTTAATCTCATGGTCCTAAAAAGACAAGCCACGGTATCATGCTCAAGTGCTGAAGCAGAATATCGTGTTGTGGCCAATGTTGTATCTGACTCATGTTGGATTCAGAACCTGTTACTTGAACTTCATTGCCTTATTCCGACTGCAACAATAGTATACTGTGATAATATTAGTGCAATCTACCTCTCAAGGAATCCCATCCACCATCAACACACTAAACATATTGAGTTAGATATTCACTTTGTACGCGAGAAGGTGGCTCGCGGACAAGTTCATGTGCTTCATGTCTCAACGTGACATCAAATCGCAGATATCTTCACAAAAGGACTTCCGCTGATATTATTTGAAGATTTTAGGGACAGTCTCAGCATTCACCGCCCTCCAGCTTCGACTGCGGGGGAGTGTTAGAATATTATGTTAATAATATTATGATTTTGTATTAATATAGTATCATATTATATATGGTAGGTAGTAAAATGTTAATTAGGAATATTATGTAAATTAGGTAGAAGATTATTAGGAATTGATTAGTAAGATTAGGCATGATTGACTCTTTCTAATTGATGTATATTGTGTATATATTGAACCCTTGAAGGATGAATATAGTGAGGAAAATATTCTACTTACCCTAGAATTATTACAACTGTTTGGACTATGGACATCGAAAAGAAAAAGAATAAAGTTACGGTGGAGCGGGAGGCCAGCCCTAAATGGATTCCCTCGTCACAATGAAGATTATGGTGTGGAATTGTCGAGGCCTGGGGGTCCTTGACAGTTTCCCTTATCAAAGAGACGATGCGACTCCACTCATGTGTTTGATGTTTTTATGTGAAACAAAGAATAAAAGTGCCAGAATTAGGAGATTACAACGGCAAATTAGAATACCCAATACACGAGTTGTTGATCCTGTTGGACTGTCTGGTGGATTGTGCATTCTATGGTCGGATGATATTCAGGTTCGTCATTTTTCTTTCTCCAACTATTTTATTGAAGTTTTCATTAACGATCAGCTCAATGATTGTGAGTTTGGTGCATTTTTGTATACTTAAGTACTGATCAAATTACTAGGAGAAGACAATTTGATGAACTTGTTGCTAACTCGACAAAATGGGACCAATCCTGAATTATTGCTGGTGATTTTAATGAAATAATTGATAACTCTGAAAAAAATTGGGGGAAGGATTAGAGAGCCTTGGTCTTTCACTGATTTTAAAGATTTTATTTGAAATTTAAAAGCTATTGATTTAGGATATAAAGAAAAACCTTGGACTTGGCGGTGTTATAGAGAAAATGATGGTGTAATCCAAGAGCGTCTGACTTTAGTGTCCCCTTATTGGAGAGCTAAATTTGACAACGCTAATGTGTTGCATATTAAGACTGAGGCTTCTGACCATGCAACTCTTATTATCTCTACTAAAGCTAGTCCTGTAAAAAAAAAAAATCGATAAGAGATGGTGTGAAAAAAAAATGAATATTATTTGAAGAGCAAGGGGATAATGATTATAATGATTTTGAACAATCTCGTTTTTACATTAAATTAAGAAAATGTAAACATTTCTTAGTTGCGTAGTTGAGGGGAGGCAATGATAATTCTAGAAAAGAAATTTTAGAAATTAAGATAAAAATTGAGGAGGTTAGGAGGTGTCCAAATGGTCTAAACCTTGATAAACTAGAATGTTTCGCAGAGATTTAAGTTAGGCCTATAAAGATGATGATATATTTTGAAAACATAAGTCTAGAGCTCTTAAAAAATCTTCATTTTTTCATATGAGGAGAAAGAGAAATATTGGCACGTTATTGGTAAAGCCATATGTGAGGCAGTCAAAAGTTTCTCAAACCTTAATTACTCTAATTCCTAAAGTCAAAATTTCTATTTCTGTTGCCAATTTTGACCTATAAGCTTATGCTCTACTGCGTATAAAATTATTGCCAAAGTGCTAATTGCTAGAATGAAGGAAGTCCTTCCTATGGTGATTTCTCCAAATCAGTCAGCTTTCATAGGAAATAGGCAAATCACTGATAGTATTGTGCTAGTTCATGAATTTATACATTTGCTAAAAAATAAAAGAAGAGAAAGAGAAAAATGTATGGCTATGAAGCTATATATGTCTAAAACCTATGATATAGTAGAATGATTTTTTTGTCAAGGAAATGCTCTTAAGAATGGGTTTTAATCAAACCTTTGTTGAGTGGATAATGGAACGTGTCACTTCTACCACCTATAGATTTAATATAAATGGTGAAGTTGTTGGATCGGTTAAACCTACAAAGGGCCTTAGACAAGGTGACCCGTTATCACCTTATCTATTCTTGATTTGTGCTGAAGGTCTATCAACACTTCTTAAGAAGGCTGAAGAACATGGTCAAATTCGAGGTTTAATTTTAAATAGAAATGGACCTCGTATTTTTCATTTACTTTTTGCCAATGATTCCTTAATTTTCTATTCAGCCAATAGTCAAAATGCTAGGACTTTTGTAGACGTTTTAAATATTTACGCTAAATGTTCAGGCCAAGTAATTAATGTAGAGAAATCTGCTATTTATTTTAGCAAAAATACTTTAGAGGCGGAAAAGGATAATATTTTTCTATATTGGGACAGAGTCAAGGGAGTCAAATGGGTATGTACCTTGGATTACCGGCAGTGATAGAAAAATCTAAAAAGATGTTAGATTTTATTAAGGATAGGGTGCGAGCTAAAATTAAAGGATGGAAAGGTGTTTTTTAAGTCGAGCAGGAAAAGAAGTTATGTTAAAGGCTGTGCTAACCGTTGTACCTACATATGTTTTATCATGTTTTCAACTTCCTAAGGGATTATGTAAGGAAAAAACTATCATACTTTCTAACTTTTGGTGGAGTCAGGGTGATAGAAAGAAAAATATTTATTTTGAGAGACGGGATAAATTATGTGAACTTAAAGCATGTGGAGTTTAGGCTTTAGTATGAAGGCTTTTAATAAGGCTATGTTGGGAAAATTGGCTTGGAGGATTTTGCTCAATCCAGACTTACTTCTGTCCAGAATTATGAAAAGTAAATACTTTCCTAATGTGTTTTTCTTGAATGCAACTACAACTTCAGCAGCGTCTTGGATTTGGAAAAGTATAATTTGGGATCGAAAATTGTTAGAAAAAAGTAAGATGGAGAGTTGCTACTGGTAAGGAAGTTTATTTGGAAAGACCCTTGAATTCCTAATAGCATTGAGTTTAAACCTCATAGAACGATTGCTCTAGAAAATTTGAATTTGAAAGTGCTTGATCTTAAAAATATAGAAATTAGATGAACGATTTGAATAGGCTCTTTTGTTTGAATGACGCTAATGCTATTTTGACTATTCCTTTATCTTCTACAGGTTCTAAAGATAAATTAATTTGGTACTTTACAAAATCAGATAATTATAAGGTTAGATCGGGTTATCAACTTGCAAAATATTTAAGCATGCATGGAATACTACTGGTCATATTGCTCAATCGAGTAGTCATACTTTTTCTAAAGCTTTTTGGGATTTTTTATGGGCAGTAAATATAAAAAATAAAGACAAATATTTTCTAAGAATGTATGTGCTTGAAACCTTACCGGTAAACAATATAATAGGGAAAAGAATTAACCATGTGTGTAGTGTGTGTAAGATGCTTTTTAAGTGTCATGATTCTCAAATAATTTAAAAAATGAGCCATATTAACTGGAATAAGCTTGATAATAGTAATGACTTTTCCTTGTGATGGAATGATAAAATTAATATGGCAAAACATATTCTGATTCTGCTAGTTTTTTGAATTTAACGGTAATAATAATGTGGCATATATGGAAGCCTAAAAATACTTGATGTTTTAATAATAAACTAACTGATCCTCCAGACATTGTGGCAAACACTTTATTTGAATATAATGAATTTCTTAAAACAATGATGGTTGATCCTTCAAAAGGTAATTTACAAGAGACTCATGAATATCAATTAAGGGTGACCAACGGGGCGGGTCTCGGCGGGACGGGGTAGGGCGAGACCGGTCCTCCGGCGGAACTGGCAGGCCGGGATTGGCGGGATCCGTCGATGTCCTGTCCCGTCGAAAAAGGGGACCGGTTATATCAGGACGGGTCGGGTCGGGATCGGGTTTTCCTATTTTTTTTTGCACTTAATTTAGAAAAATAACATATATAAACACCTCAATAATTGAACAAGATAGTCTAATAAAAATATCTCAAGGCTATTTTTGTGCCTCTTATATTATTTAATAGAAATATGATTTTTTTGTAATACAATTTCAAAATCGCAACTTGTGGTGTTGAAAGTTGCAAATAACATAGTAAAATTACAACTAAAAAATTACATATTTAAAAACACTTTTTCTAGTTTCTTTATAATGTCTTGTGGTTCTTCGGTTGGAATTGAAATTTGTTGGTCAAATTGCTCGACGTTGCTTCCACCTCCGTCGGATAAGATTTCGTTGTAGTTTTCGTCGACTTCTTCGTTGATCTCCGGTTGACCTCACCTTCTACGCTCCGCTCGTATCAAATCTTTGAATAATACTGCAATCTCCAAGCTGTCTTCCGCTAATGAGTGTATGTACTCTCCTATTTGAAATCTTCCTGCCGAAAAAGCGCTTTCAGACGATGTTGATGACGCTTGAATATTCAACATGTCTAGGGACATCTTTGACACTGTCGGAAAGGTCTTCTCATTCTCCCTCCAGTATTTCAGCAAGTTTTCACGTTCTTCTTCATTGAGAACTGCTTGGTACGGTACAACACCATGCAAAACAAAAACATCAAACTCGCTAACTTAATTAGTAGTGCGCTATACATTCTATGTCTAAGGCTTTCAATACTAGCCGCATAAACAACATGTCTTTTTTGAGGTTGTGTTGAAGAAGAAGAAGAAAATGGTATAAAAGCCAGTTGGTTACTAGCACTTTCTTGTTGGTAATACCTATATACTTTTTTGCATTCATCTTGTATGCTAGACAACACTTCTTCTTTAGTTTGTTCCTTAGGTGGTGGGTCATTTGGATTTTTTGGAGTTGGATGTGGAAGTACTGCTATACAATCATAAATAGTTTCAATAAGTGTTTTACAACCGTCTATTTTAATAGTCGGATTTAATACAACACCAATAATATAAATAGTGGAAATAGGAATAAAATATTTTTTAAATTTGATAAATATTTTTTTAATAGGTGCCTTATAAACTGGGTTTTTCATATATTCATTAAGTAATAAAAATATTAGAGCTATATAAAATAACATAGTTGAAATAGTAGGATAATATATACCGAAAAATTCTTTTGTTGCTTGAAAAAAATTCTCTAGAAATACAATAAGTTCTGAAATTTCCCCCCAATCGTTATCTACAACCATATCAGTTGGATTTCGATTATGGGTGTTAAAAAATAAAGTTATAGCTCTTCAATAATAATCATAAGCAACAAGTAGTTGTTCGTATAAAGAATTCCACCTAGTCGCTACTTTTTCGGGAATTTTTCTATAAGGTAGTCCACAATCGTGACAAATTTTTTTATATTCTTTTTTCGTTGTATTCTATTACTTCTAAAATAAAGTTTATAACAAATTGTATTTTATTAAGAATGTCTTCAAAAAGTGATAGACAATCCTTTACAACTAAGTTATAAATATGGCACACACATTTTATATGAAAATGATTTGAAAAAGATGGAGCTAAAAGATCTTTTAAAATTCTAATAGCATAATTATTATAAGAAGTGTTATATAATGTAATAGTCATAATTTTATCAATTATGTCATAATAATCGCAAACTGAATGAATATTTTCTGCAATAAAACTACCAGTGTGCCTATCATCAATATATCTATACGTTAAAATACGTTTTTGCATAGACCATTTATAATCTATCCAATGTCATGTTACCGTTAAATAATCATGACCGTTAGTACTACGTCCTATATCAGATGTGATAGATACTTTGCCAGGAAAATGATATAATGAATAATGTAAATATTGTTGATATTCATGTGCAAATTTAAAAACATCTCTCCTAACAGTTGATCTAGGAAAATCATTAAAAGCAGGATTATACATATCTCTAATGTAATGAATAAAACCAGGAAATGAAAAAGGCAAACCCTCACCCGCAACTAATTTTGCTATTACTTCCATATCTCTATGTTTATAGTATTTAGGGCCTACAATTCCCCCCGTCATAGGGTTAATTTTACCCTATACTTGGTCCGAGATAGTATGTGGACCTTGTCCCGACTGAGAGCGCATTGGCGCACCCAATTTTTCAGTCAGGTATTGGTCCCACCTAGCTTTGTGAAAGTTTTGTACATGTCTCAATAAACCTCCCGTCCCACCCTGACATTTTTCCATTTTAAATTTATAAACATTTTTACAAATTTGACATCTAACTACATGATTCTCTTCGTCCCTATCAAAAAAAATTCATGCAACTGATTTTAATTTTCGTTTTATTGGGCCTCGTCTCATACTAGGGGGAATATGAGTCATTCCAGTTGGAGGTGCACTAGTGGGTGTGTCATCTAGATTATATTCTAAATTAAAGTATGGTTGAGTTGCAGAAAATATCTCGTCGTCTAACTTTAATGGTATATCATTAAAAAATTCAGTTTGATTTATATCTGTGTAATCAACCAAATCATCCTGGGGCGGGGTGGTTGGGGGAGGCAAAAAAATGACCATTGCACAACGACCAAAGTATAAAATGGTCGTTGTGCAACATACATTTTTTGCAAAGGGGAGGGATCGGGTGAAACGGGACTGGGGCGGGACGAGCTCAGGTCCCGTCCCGTTTCGTTTTTTTTGCGAGATCGGATCGGGGCGGGACCGGGCCGGGACCAGGCCGACCCGCTCTGTTGGCCAGCCTTAATATAAACTAATAGTGTCCGAATATGAGATTTATTTATTTGTTGATGCAGGGCTGCAAGTTGAATCGAAGAAGACAAGTATTGGTTTGGTTGCAATGAATAGCAAGGGTATTTTGCTTCATGCCCATGAACACCGATTCAGTTCGTTGGAAGTCTATGATTGCTGAAGCATTTGCAATTAGATAAGCTATGGAAAAAGGGAATACAAAATGAATGGAGGAAACTTTATATCTTTTCTGATGTGAAAGGTGTCGTGGATATATTGAAGAAATATGTGTGGGCTACCTGGAACGTGGAAGTAGCTTGTGAAGATATTTGGAATATGACTTCCTATCTATATCATGTTGTGTTTGTAAAAGTTCCTAGAAGTTTCAACGTTGCAGCTCATAACTTCGCTAAGTTTTCAATTTTCTTGTTATATAAATATTCTTGGGAAAAATATTTTCAAGTTGGATTGTGAATGATGTTGTACGCTCATTCAGACATACAATCTTCTTAATAAATTAATAGATGAAGATGTTTGTGGGAAAAAAAATATTCATTTCGCTCAATTAAATCACGTAATATTCTAATAACCAATAATTTCTCTTTATGACTAATCCTGTTCCTACACTTTCTACTAATATACAAATTTAAAACTTCCAACAAACGATATTACAAAGATAATGAGTCTAATTTTTTGTTTCGCAAAGCTATTCATTCCAATTAACAGAAATTAAATCAGTATTAATTAGCACCACCCACCTAAATAAATTAGCAAAATATAAACAAAAGAAAATCACAATTGGTCTACGACTAATTTCAGCACGTTTGACTAAAGTTCTCATTCACAAAATTTTAAAAAAAATCCAATTTGATGATCGGGTATAAAAAATATTCTTCTTTGATATTTTCTAATCAAGTTTAATGGGCATATAAGATATAGATTGATTGGTTTAAATAATTCGAGTTGGGTTGAGTAAATAAATTTATTATTAAAAATTAAATTTTTATGTAATATGAAATAATAATACTCTGAAGATGATATTAGTAAATACTCTTAAAGTTGTAGTCAGAAATAGTTGAAAGGAAAGTAGAACAAGAGCAGTTGATGGGTCCAATCCAATTACCAAAAATAACATACCATCAGTGCTTTTACGCGCACATTAGCACTAATGGTAATCTTCTCCCTGAAATAGGCGGGACTTTTCGAAACAAATATTTCCATGTCTTTTTTTGGCTCTTACCAAAACCCTAACCCGTCCTATATTAAATAGCATATCCGCCATTAATCGCGTTTTAAGGGTTGGAGGAAGAGAAAGTGTAGTATTATTATGGAGGAAGAGAAGATCGGTACTGAGGGAAAGTTTGCTTTAGCGGTTTTGACGGAGGTCGTCGTTAAACCAAAAAGAAAAAGGGGGAGACCCCCCAAAAATGAAAACATTGGTAGGAAAAAGAAAATTGTTAGTGACAGAGAACAAGATATGATTGATTCTGATGAAGTTACAAGGAATTCATGTCAAAAAGCTAGGGAGAAATTAAGTGAATATACGCAGAAAATGGCAGCATGGGATGAAGAATACCGCGAGACAAGTAAGAAAAGAAGGGGTCGGAAGCGTGTCATGAATGGTGATAGTGAGAAAAAGCATAGGTCTGACGTACAAGACAAGTTCCAAGGATCAGAGTCTGGAAGATATTCTATGCGGCAAAGGAAAATTTCTCAAGCTCAAGATAATGCATCAAATCCCCGTATTAGAAAGAGGAAGGATGATAATGTAACAACTCTTTTTAACATTATGAATTCTTCTTTTTACATTTAAATTTATTCTTTACTAACCCCAAAATTTTCAATTCATACATGTGCAGGGTAATGAGATTGAATCAAATATGTGTCATCAGTGCCAGAGGAATGACAAAGGAAGGGTTGTTCGGTGCACCAAGTGTAAAACAAAGCGATACTGTGTTCCTTGCATGACCACATGGTACTCAAGCTACTATGTATATTATTGCTTGTCTGGATAACTTTTTGATATTTTAATTGTAAGCTGGACTTGCAAAGACATAATACTCTGCTCCTTGTGGCTTTATTTGAGCAGTTTATCTATTGATCTGATATTTCTATTCTCACAACTGATAAGATGCTAAGCTTTTTAACAATCTATTTCATCATTCATTCATGTAGTTTTCTTTTTGTTTTTCTCATGACTGCCTTTCCCTTTATGATCAATAATAGGTACCCTGGGATGCCCGAGGAGGCCTTTGCAAAGTCTTGTCCTGTTTGTTGTCAAAATTGTAATTGCAAATCATGCTTGCGGTTGGTCGGGCCAATAAGGGTAGGATTCTTTTGCTGTCCCACTATAATTAAGTTACAGTTCTATTTGCAAGTTAACACTTTGTGATATGGTCTTATGGTAAATCTTTTTGCAGGCTTTGAAGAACTTAAAATTTGAGATTAGCGAAGAAGAAAAGTCTGAATATTCTAAATTTATTTTGCAAAAGCTTTTGCCTTTCTTGAGAAGATTTAACGCAGAGCAAGTCATGGAGACGGAGATTGAGGCTAAGATTCGAGGTTCTATTATCTTGTTTAAAGATTAGATGCCATAACAATTGTTTATATTTTTCAATTGATATGCCATATTCTTTTCATGTGGGCAACTAGTAAGTGTGCATTTTAAGATTCAGTTAGGTGATGTCTATTTGCACAGTTAGAAAAGATAACCATAGCCATTTTCAATATATGTGCAGTATTTAGTTTGAAATGCCAGACAGGGAATGTTTTAATGCACTCGGTGTTTTCCAGATAAGAAAACATAGTTTCATATAGCCGGTAGAAGGATACTAACTTCATCCTGGAAAAACCGTATCCCTATTGCATCTTCACTTGCTTCCTACTGTAACTAGAATTTTCTTTTTACATCTGGGCAGGCTTACCAGTGTCAGAGTTAATGCTGCAGAAGGCAAAGTGTCAGAAGAATGAGCGAATGTACTGGTAAGCATGAAGAACCTCTTCTTTCCACGTCAATATTTTGGAATGATGTTCAAATAAACTCAATTGAGCAATGTTTTGTGCAGCAACAACTGCAAAACATCCATTTTTGATTTTCACAGAAGTTGTTCCAGCTGTTCCTATGATCTTTGCCTTACTTGTTGTCGGGAGCTTAGAGATGGTCACCTTAAGGGAGGTGAAGAAGAAGTCATCATGGAATTCGTTGACAAAGGGGTTGCTTATTTGCATGGTGATATGGGAGCTGATTCTGTACCAGATACCAGAACTTCAAGAAGGCCTAGATTTTCCAAGAAGATGGTTGAAAATGATTCCATGGGGGATGCCAGGTTGGCATTTGAAATGGAACCCAGGGATAATGGAGGGCTTCTGCCAGAGAATTCTGGTGGTCCTGCTGGTGAATGGAAATCCAATGAAGATGGTAGCATCCCCTGTCCACCAGAGAATTTTGGTGGTTGTGGTAAGGGAATTTTAGAGCTGAAGTGCCTGCTGAAAAAGTCAGAACATCCGGTCTCTGAGTTGTTGGAAAAAGCTGAAGATATTGCCAAAAAATTTGAATTGGAACACATGCCTGAAATTCCTCTGGGACCATGCTTCTGTAGGAATTTTGTGGATGAAAATGATATGCAGGAAAGCAAAATGTGTAAAGCAGCATCTCGTGACAGTTCTGACGACAACTATTTATACTCTCCAGCAGCTAAAGATCTTCAGCAGGAGGATCTGAAGCATTTCCAATGTCACTGGCGGAAGGGTGAGCCTGTGATTGTCCGCAATGTGCTTGAGATTGGATCAGGGTTAAGCTGGGAGCCCATGGTTATGTGGCGAGCTTGTCGCCAGATAAAGAACTTAAACCACCCTCTTCTTTTGGATGTCCTTGCTATCAACTGCTTAGATTGGTGTGAGGTCAGTTTAATACTTGCGAGTCTCACATTCATCAACATTCTCTCCTTTTTTCAAGTAATTCTACTAGTCGTGGTAATCCCTAGTTTTATTTACCATTTTGGTCTGCTTCCTAAAGCCATCAGTTATGGCGTTTTAGTTCTTAGTTTGGCTAGACATTTGAATATTGTTGCTAAATTTATCAAAGTTTTACTTTCTGAATAATATCAGATATTTTTCCATCAGTGTAGTGTATCAGCTTCCCCCCCTCTTGCTTACAACAACAACATACCCGGTGAAATCCTACATAGTGGGGTTTGGGGAGGGTAGAGTGTACGTAGACCTTTCCCACCTCTTGCTTAGGACTTAATTATACTACAGATTGAAGAACCAGTCAACTTAAAGTTTATATCAGAATCTAAGCACTCGTGCTTAATACAAAGTGTATTGCTATGATTTTAACTCTGTTAATACGTTTGGGTTAAAGCAAGTTCATGGTTGTTGAGTGGGAGTAGGTTCCAAGTATCTCTTTTGATGTGTTCCTATTGGATTAATTTATCCTTGTTTGGTTAATTACCTTTACTATTAATAAGTTACTTGTACTTTTTAACTAGTTAAAAATAAAATCTAATCGAGTAATTATAATAGTGGATGATGCTGATTTCTCTATTGAGCCGAGGTTCTATCGGGAACAACCTCTCTACCTCCCAAGGTAGGGGTAAGGTCTGTGTACTCACTACTCTCCCAGACCCCACCTGTGGGATTACACTGGGTATGTTGTTGTTGTTGTTGCTATCTCTATCATTCATAAAAGGTATGTTCTTTTAAGTGTTGTGTAAATCAATAGACTGCATTGTCACGCCCCGACTTTTTTCAAGTCTTTCTTTAGGACGTGATGGCACCTGGACAACTATCCCTTTCCAGGCGAACCATTTACTTCATTTTCTTCCTAAATTAGACAGGTATTTGCAGAAATAATATATATATATAATCAATTTGAGATTTACGAAGAACAATCTCATGTGGGGCATTCCCCGAGATAGTAAAACTTAATTTTTTAAACAAACTTAGTCTAGAGTAACTTTCACCAAATCCGAAATAATGGATTTGTGGTACGATGAGGCTGCGGGACGATCGCTAGCCCTCTTGCGGAGCTTTTCCTCTATCGCGCCTTCCTGAAATATGTTAAATAAAAGAGTCAGCCCTACCATCCGGGGCTGAGTGGGAATCTCACCTTACAGTCCAAAGTAACCTCACAATATTTTTAATTACAATCACATTATAAGAAAATAATAAGCATGTTGAAATAAACAGATTACAACCCTTTTATCAAATAAATCAATAAATATTCACGTGCAAAATTTTCTCCCCACTCGTCTAAAAAAAACATAGTTTAATCAGTACTCCTACTTTTTCCCATATAACATATTATACATTTGTTGCGGTACGTGCAACCCGATCCAGTGCATTTATATATTTGTTGCGGTACGTGCAACCCGATCCAATGCATTTATATATTTGTTGTGGTACGTGCAACCCGATCCAATGCATTTATTTATTTGTTGCGGTCCGTGCAACCCGATCCAATGCATTTATATATTTGTTGCGGTCCGTGCAACCTGATCCAATGCATTTATATATTTGTATAAATATGTCATATGTTCAAAAGGCTCAAATAATATTTCCTTCCTTCAATATTTCGCCCTTTCCACTTGTAAGGGTTACAACTCTCAAACCGTAAGTTGGATTTATACCCGTAAAGTCTCAAGTTGTCGAGGACATAGTAATCTAGAACTTTTGTTCAGCACAATCTTTCATATGCGTTACCTATTTGTACAGTTTTTACGTTATACATTCTGCCCTTCCAGATTTCGGTTGATCCGAGGCAGAAAGTTTAAACAGCGATAACTCTCAAACCGTAAGTCGGATTTATCCCCGTAAAGTCTCAAACTGTCGAGGACAGAGTAATCTATAACTTTTATTCAGCACAATCTTTCATATGCTTTACCTATTTATACAGTTTTTACGTTATACATTCTGCCCTTCCAGACTTCGGTTGATCCGAGGCAGAATGTTTAAACAACGATAACTCTCAAACCGTAAGTCGGATTTATCCCCGTAAAGTCTCAAACTGACCGTAACAGAAAGATGTACAACTCTGTAAAATTTCATCCAATTCTAACAAGTATAGCCCAGTATAACAGATTACAATTGCACAATCCAAACTAGTTATTAAACAATCATAAATTTCATGCTCATTCTTTCAATAGTCGGATTATATTCTAACATGTATTGTAACTTAAAAATAAAGGATTTTACTAAGAACTTTGAGTGAGAAAACTCACCTTTGTTGCTTCGTAATTGCGAATAACTTTAACTTCAACTTATCCTTCAACCAAACCTTTTTGGGACTCCTTAGTAGCTCTCTTTAATCTCTTTTTTATCTTTTCTGAGTTTTGTTTCTGATTTTCTTGTATCTCCCTTTTTGTTGTATTGTATATTTGATGTGTTGTATCGTGTGTGTGTGTGTATTTGTAACCAAGTGCAGAAAGTGCCCATGATAAATGGGATGTGAGGGAGTTATGGGAAATGGAGGAGTTAAGGTGAGTGAGGTGTTGTGTCTGTGGTGGTTTTTTTTTTTTTTTTTTTAAATTTTACAGGACTTTACATGCATCATCTCCACTTTCTCAGTTGGAGTACAGTTTAGAAGAATAACTTGATTAATGTTTGTTATAATATCAGAAATTCTTTTTTCATGTCGAAACTTCTTGGAAAATACCACTAGTCACATATATTTCACTTCCATGTAATGCAATATGGATTCCAAATGTGCCGAGGATGGTGTGTTTTTCACTTGGTTAGCCGCAAGAGGGGCGATATTGATAGCAGAGAACTTGAGAAACCGGAAGGTTGTATATGTTAGTTGGTGTTACATGTGCAAGGAGACGGGCGAGGAAATGGATCATCTTCTTCTACATTGCAGGTTGACAATGAGATTATGGTGGGATATGTTTAGGCGGTTTGGCACTCCATGGGTGATGCCAAAAACGGTGAAAGAGTTAATGTCTAGTTGGAAGAGCGGGAGGAGAAGACGAAACACATGGAATGTGGTGCCACTTGCTTTAATGTGGGTTGTATGGAGAGAGAGAAATAGCAGAGCTTTTGAAGGAGTAGAGTCGAGCTTCCTCCAGTTAAGGAGTAGCCTTTGTTCCCTTATTGTCTTTTGGTGCACTCAGAAGGTCCCTTATTATATAGATGATTGGGTGGAGTTTGTAGAGAATGCTTTTGTAGATTCTTTACCTTTTGGTGTACCACTTGTATATGGCCGTTTTATGGCCTTGTTTATGAATGAAATACGTTTACTTGATCAAAAAAATTAAGGATGTTTGCAGTCAGAGTGACTCTTTGAATAGAAGTGAAGTCAATTTGAATGGAATTGAAGCAGTATGAAGGGAAACATTAGTTTGTTAATATATTTTGCTATGAAGTGCACAGCTAGCAGCAATCTCAACAATTTCAGACCAAGAAGCAGTGTGTACAAGTGTCTGACCAGTGCCTTATCTTTTTCCATTTGTTGTAAAGAAATGGAGAACTGTATCCGTATATATGTATTTTGTGTTTCTATTTTTGTGTGTGGCTTTTTTGTTTCATTTTTATTTATCTGTTTTCATCTTTTAATTCTTGTATTTTGAAATTAACCCAAATTATTCATGTCTCTTCTTGAAAATAATAACTCAATGCGATTCCCCAAAGACCATGTAGAACATCAGGTTTACTGGAGCCAGTGACGTTCAATGTTCTGACAATGTTTTTCTTTCTTCCCATTTAGTTTCCGAAGGAAGTTATTTTCTGTTAAGTGATACTCCAGGCGAGATGAATAATTTTGTTATTTCTTGGATGACTACAGGTAGAAGTTAACATCCACCAGTTTTTTAAGGGATATATGGAAGGTCGAATTGATAAAGCTGGCTGGCCCCAGATTCTGAAATTGAAAGATTGGCCTCCATCTGATTTATTCGATGAACGATTGCCTCGTCATGGCGCGGAGTTTGTTAACAGCTTGCCTTTTAAGGAGTACACACATCCACAAAGTGGCTACCTAAATCTTGCTGTCAAACTTCCAGACCAATTGCTGAAGCCCGACATGGGACCAAAGACATATATCGCTTATGGAGTTCCTCAGGAGCTAGGGCGTGGAGACTCTGTGACTAAGCTGCATTGTGATATGTCTGATGCGGTATACCTAGTTTTTCTCTCTCCATTGTTAGCATGCTTAGTCTTTTCTATTTTCTTTTGCATACTATTCTGCTTTGGGCACAGTCAAGATTTTTCTTGCAGAATGTGGACATATTAATGCTATGCGGTTTATTTGCAAAGGGCTCTGTAACTGTGATTTCATTAAGCTAATAGAAGCTAGGCAAACTGGTTCTACATGCTTTCCTATCAACAAAAGAAAAATGAATGTCCTGACAATGTTTCCCAGAAGCTAAAGTGACCTTAGGTTCTCTAATGTGGTTTAACTTATGCTTTAGGACTTGAAGACTAAATGGTCATAGATTCTAGTAAACTTCCGACGGTGAGTTGTGTAGTGTTTGTGATATGGGTGCCTTTTGAAATACTGCAATGCAATAATGTACTTGAGAGTGATCTAAACTGTTAATTATGTGTTTACCTATAAAAAGATGTTAAATGCGTTTTTCTTATGTTAGGTTTCCTCTGTTAAGTGTTTCTACTTTAAAATTGTTTTGTAGGTGAATGTGTTGACACATACTCAAGCAATAAACCTGACGCCTAAGCAGCTTTCAGAAATGGAAAAAGTGAAAAGAAAACATGCTGCCCAAGATACAAGAGAACTTCAGATGGCTGAGGACGAGAAAAGATGCAATAATGACGCATCATCTGAGTTGATTGATGACCACTCTGTGCAAGGTGAGAGTAGTAGAAGAGATGAAGAAAAAACTGATCTATTTGAAGTTCAAAGCTTGAGTAGTGAACCAAATTGTGGCAATCAGTCAATTATTCGATCTGCTTCTTGTGTGGAACCAGAGGGAGATAATGGCGCGGACGTGGTAATAAATGGCGCAATCAGTTCTACTAGCACTTATGAAGCAAGTGGAGGAATTAAAATTGATAACGATAAAAGTGACAGGTGCAAAGATAACCCAGTGTTTGGAAAAAGTGAAGTATTTGAGGATATAGAAGGGGGTGCACTCTGGGACATCTTTAGAAGGCAAGATGTTGCCAAGTTAGAGGAATATCTCAAGAATCACTTCAAGGAATTCAGGCATATCTACTGTTGCCCGGTACCACAGGTATTAATAAAACATTCTAAGCTTTTTACTTTCAAATGTGCAAGGTATTCTTTTTTTTTTTGGTGGTGGTGGTTGGGGGTGTATCTTGTATCTTTCATTCACATGTACGAGAACTCTGCAACTTGGCTTTGAGGTATTGACAGTTAAGTGTAATTAACTCTGAAATACATTAAATGTTGGTTAAATGAAGTCAAAGCTACATGTAGTAGAGACAGATGAAAAGGGCCTAGATAATTTGCAGTCTCAGCAAGAAAGCCAGAGTCAGAGACTAAGTTCCTAAGTTAATGTGCTGAAAATATTCTTTCAGATATCTAGTAAGAGAGTGAGGAGGGAAGGAGTCTAAGTCCAAACCGATCCCCTTGCTTTTACCTTTTTACTGATTCATTAAGTTATTTACATGTACATGACAATGAACTGCAATTACTGTTGCTTTTTTGTATAGGTAGCTTAGTAGTCTGCTTGCTCACCTAGGAGACATGTATGCCATGTGATGTTACATTTTGGGCAAGGTTTTTCAATATGGGACAACAGTTTTTCCATGATGAGAACATAATTTCAAGTCTTCCAGTTTGTCTTTTAACTCTTTATTAGAGGGGGTGGGATGGTTTTAGAACTCCATCTTTCAAAGTTTGGATGGCGAAACAATTTATAACAAATTCTTTCTGATGTTAGAACCCATAAACGGGAAGTTGGTTTTAGTCTTTATGACATTTATGATGATGTTTTCGGTTGATCTAGGTTTTATAGAAAATGTATATCATTTCACTGATTGAAAAAAAGAAAATGTATATCATTTCATTTTCCTTGAAACTGAAAAATAAAATATATGAAATGATATACATTTTCTTTTCTTTTTTTCCGAAATGAAAATGTATATCATTTCATTTTTTCCGAGGTTAAAAAGTTTTAATGATCTTTGTCTGGCTTATTTATTCTTTAATATGAAAAACTTTAAAGGGCACCCAATGGTATGATTTAGTGGTCGATGAAGTGGGTACAAACTATAGCTTGTCAGTGGGCCGGGCTTGGGTCTGGAGGGCCGGGATTGTCGGGGTCGGGGCGGGACGGGCGATGGGGCGGGGTCGGGTCTGGCGGGGTCGGGGCGGGACGGGCGATGGGGCGGGGTAGGGTCTGGCGGGGTCGGGTTTGGCGGGACTTGCTCTAGTCCCGTCCCGATCCCGATCCCGTAGGAATCGGGTCGGGATCGAGATCGGGGCAGGTTTTTTTTTTTTTTAAATAACATATGTATAAAAAAAACTCAATAAACAAGACAAGATAGTGTAATAAAAACATCCCAAGGCTGTTTTTGTGCCTCTTATATTATTTAATAGGCATGATTTTTTTGTAATACAAATACAATTGTCTAAATTGCAACTTTGTGGTGTTATCCAAAAGTTGCAAATTACATAATAAAATTGCAATTAAAAAAGTTACATTCTCAAAAAAACCTGTTCTAATTGTTTGATAATTTCATGTGGTTCTTCGGTTGGAATTGGTATTTGTTGGTCAAATTGATCCATGTCGCTTCCACCACCTTTGGATAAGATTTCGTTGTAGTTTTTGTCTTCTTCTTCGTTGATCTCTGGTTGACCGCACCTTCTCCGCTCCGCTCGTATCCAATCTCTGAATAATACTGCAATTTCCAAGTCGTCTCACGGCTAATGAGTGTCTCGTGGTCTCCTATTTGATATCTGCCGTGAGAAAAAGCGCTTTCGACGCGATTGATGACGCTTGAATGTTCAAAACATCTCGGGCCATCAATGAAAGTGTCGGAAAGGTCTTCTCATTCCCCCTCCAGTATTTCAGCAAGTCTTCATGTCCATCTTTATTGATAACTTCTTGGTACGGTACAGAACCCTGCAGAACAAAAATATCCAACTCGCTAATTTGGTTAGTAGCGGTACGGCCGCACATTCTATTTCTGAGGCTTTCAATACTAGCCGCATAAACATCATGTCTTTTGTGAGGTTGTATTGAAGATGAAGATGATGGTATGGAAGCCGGTAAGTTACTAGCATTTTCTTATTGGTAAAACCTATATATTTTTTTGCATTGGTCTTCTACGCTATACAACATTTCTTCTTTAGTTTGTTCAATTGGTGGTGGTTGATTTAGATTTTTTGGACTTGGAGGTCGTAGTACTTCTATACAATCGTAAATAGTTTCAATAAGTAATTTAGTATCGTCTATTTTAATAGTCGAATTTAATACAACACCAATAATATAAATAGTGGGAATATGAATAAAATATTTTTTTATTTTGATAAATATTTTTTTAATAGCTGCAATAGAAGCTGGTTTTTCCATATATTCACTAAGTAATAAAAATATTAGAGTTATATAAAACAACATAGTTGAAATAGTAGGATAATATACCGGAGAATTCTTTTGTTTCTTGAAAATTTTTCTCTAAAAATACAATAAGTCATGATATTTTTACCCAAGCACTATCTACAATCATATCAGCTGGATTTTGATTATGAGAGTTAAAAAATAAAGTTATAGGTTTTCTATAGTCATAAGCAACAAGTAGTTGCTCGTATAAAGAATTCCACCTAGCGGATACTTCTTCTGAATTTTTTCTATAAGGTAGTCCACAATTGCGACAAGTTTTTTTATATTCTTTTCTTCGTTGTACTCTATTACTTTTAAAAATAAAGTTTATAGCAAATTGTATTTTACAAAGAATGTCTTCAAAAAGTGATAGACCATCCTTTACAATTAAGTTATATATATGGCATGCGCATTTTATATGAAAATGATCTGAAAAAGATGGAGTTAAACTATTTTTTAAAATTGTAATAGCGTAATTGTTAGAAGAAGCGTTATCTAATGTAATAGTCATAATTTTATCGGTTGTTCCATAATAATGACACACTTGATAGATATTTTTTGCAATAAAAGTACCAGTGTGCCTATCATCTATATATCTATACGCTAAGATACGTTTTTGCATAGACCATTTATAATCTATCCAATGACAAGTTACCGTTAAATAATCATGGCCGTTAGTACTACGACCTATATCAGACGTGATAGATACTTTGCCATTAAAATGATATAATGAATAACGTAAATATTGTTGATATTCATGTGCGAATTTAAATACATCTCTCTTAACAGTTGATCTAGGAAAACCGTTAAAAACACGATTATATATATCTCTAATGTAATGAATAAAACCGGGAGATGAAGGAAATGAAAAAGACAAACCCTCCACAGTAACTAATTTTGATATTGCTTCCTTATCTCTATGTTTATTGTATTTAGGGCCTACAATTCCTCCCGTCGTGGGGTTAATTTGACCATGTACTTGGTCCGGGACAATACGTGAACCTTGTTCAGATGGAGCGGACGTTTGCGCACCCGGTTTTGAAGCCTGGTATTGGGCATACCTAGCTGGATGAGCACTTACTACGTGTCTAATTAAACCCCCCGTCCCACCGTGATCTTTTCCAGTTTTAAATTTTAAAACATTTTTACAAATTTTACATCTAGCTACTTGATTCTGTACGTACCTATAAAAAAATATCCATGCATCTGATTTTAATGGTCGTTTTGTTGGACCTCGTCTCATACTAGGGGGAATATGAGTCATTTCAGTTGAAGGTGCACTAGTGGGTGTGTTGTCATCAACATTAGTGGGTGTATCATCTAGATATCGTCTAAATTAAAGTCTTCTTGAGTTCTAGAAAATAGCTCCTCGTCTAAATCTAATGGTATTGTAGAAAAATGTTGAGTATCAACAAAATCATCCTGTGTAGGAATAGGATGACTAGAAGAAGTACCCTTGCCCTGGTTGACCCTACTAGAAGAAGCACCCTTACCCTTACCCTTAAACATACCTCTTAATTCTTCCATTTTAATTATGATAATAAATAATTAAAGATAATAAAATTAAGTGCGCTAAATAAAATAAACAGACAATAATAATTTAATGAAGGAACGAATGTACCAAACGCCGACGTAACATCGAAGTGTAATCGAGAGGTTGAAAATTAAAACTTTGCTCGATGGAAGATCCTCAAGCTAGTTGCCAACTTCACTCTCAATTCTCAAATGAATAAATAAAATTGAATATTTAGTAAACAATGTAGACTTGTAGAGAGATATATTGAGAGATTAGAGAGATTGTAGGAAGATTTGTGAGAAAGATGAGTTATTTATAGTTGGAAAATTGGGTTTAAGTGTAAATATAACAACTTATGGGTTAAAAATAAATATTAAGGGGGTAGGGGGGGGGGTTGGGGGAGGGGGGAGGCCAAAAATGGCCGTTGGTGCAACAACTATATTTGCAAAGGGGGGGCTTTCGGGCGGGCTCGGGGCGGGCTCAGGATTGGCGGGCCTGGGGCAGGCTCGGGATGAGACATTGTCCCGTCCTGGTTCGAGTCCCGCTACCGTTTTATTTTTAAAACTAATCGGGGTCGGGGCGGGGTCGGGCCGTCCCGGCCCACTGGCCTACAAACCAAAGAGATCAGGGTTCAAATCCCAGCAGAGACAAAAAACATTAGGTGGTTTCTTTCCATTTACTTGAATATTGGTGGTCAGAGTTAACTGGTACCTGTGTTAGTGGAGGTAGCAAGTATCCAATGGAATAATCAAGGTGTGCGAAAGATTGGTCGGACACCACAATTAAAAAAAATACAAGTGCTTATTGTTAATTTTTCATGCTTATGTTTTGCTATGTCTTCTATATCTACTAACTCTTTTGGTCTCGTAATGTAGGTTGTTCACCCTATACATGATCAAACATTTTACTTGACTGAGGATCACAAAAGGAAGCTTAAGGAAGAATATGGTTAGTGTTCATATATGCATTCTTATCTATTTTTTTCCCTTCTAACATTTTTTGTATTTATTATATATTTTACAGGAGTTGAACCATGGACCTTTGTTCAAAAATTGGGGGATGCAGTTTTTATACCTGCAGGCTGCCCTCATCAAGTTAGAAACTTTAAGGTGCAATTACTCACCAAAACTCTCTCACACACATTCCTCTCTTGATTTAAGACTCTTTCAATTTAATCTTATATTTGAAGCTATACTGACATATATATTATGCAATCCCTCGAGGTTGTGAAGGATAACTTATCATGTATTAATACTAATATATTTTTCGTATGTATTAGGATTTGTAGATGTTGCCATGCTATATTCAAGTATTAGACTAAATTATAGTGTGCAACAAAACTCACTAAAAACAACTTTAGGACCTAATTATGGTAGAGGTGCCTTTTGTTCCAATGTCTATTTGCAAATAGGCTTTGAGCTATATAATTGAACCATCTTGCAAGTTGATTTAGGTTATGTAGGTTAATATAGGTACTTATTGCAATACTGTAAAAAATTATCCAGTGTAGGGCTGATTTATGGCTGGACGGGAGAAGTGATAAAAATTCTTTGATGGAAGTAGTAATATCCTAAGTCTACAAATGCCTTGTAATAAATGAATAATACTAAAAAGAATATTACCAATACAAACATTATGATTGTGTAATATAAGATCAAATAGGAATAATAACCTACAACTATTAAAAGAAAGATATCTTAATATATTAAAAATGAATTTTGGAGAAAATCCAGTACAACTATGGGAAAAAGAAAAAATATATGCGGAAGATCTAAACCCATTAGATACAGTCCAACAGATCAGAAAGAATTTGAAACCCAGATAAAAGAATTATTAGAATTAAAAATAATACAAGAAAGTAAAAGCACACATAGTAGTCCAGCCATTTTGGTAAGAAAACATAGTGAACAAAAGAGAGGAAAAGCTATGATGGTAATTGATTATAGAGAATTAAATAAAAAGATAATATTTGATGTATATTTTTTACCATACAAAAGAAACCTTATTAACAGATTAGGAGGAAAGAAATGGTTTAGTAAATTTGATTGTAAAAGTGGATTTTGGCAATTAAATTAACGAATGAATCAAAATATTTAACAGCCTTGGTGCCCCTCAGGGACACTATGAATGGAATGTACTACTATTTGTATTAAAAAATACACCACAAATATTTCAAAAAAGAATGAACCAAGTGTTCAGAAGATTAATTGAATTTTGTATAGTATATGTTGATGTCATATTAATAAATAGTGACAATTTGGAAAATCATATAAAATATCTAGAAGAATTTATAAAAACTGTGAGACAACATGAAATATTATTATCTGAAAAGAAATCTGAAATTTTCAGAAATTGTATCGAATATTTAGTATATATTATTGATAAAGAAGGATTACAATTACAAGAACATGTTGTAACAAAAAATAAAGAATTTTAAAGATAAATTAGAAAATAAAAAAGAAGTACAACAATTTTTAGGAGTAGTAAATTATGCTTCAAACCATATAAAAGATTTACCACTTTTGAGAAAACCATTTCAAGAATTAACTAGGAAAAATATAAAATTTGAATGGACAGAAGAACATGCTAAAGTTATAAATGTAATCAAAGAAAAAGTAAAAGTCTTACCAAAACATAGAATGCCAACGGAACAAGATCAATTAGAATTTTTTACTAATGCTAGTGATATAGGATGGGGAGTAGTCCTCATAGCTTATGATAAAGATGATATAGATAAAGAAAAACCATTGATATGTGGATATGGAGGTGGAACATGGAAACCGAATGAGAAAAATTATCATATTAATGAAAAAGAACTATTAGCTGTAAAATTTGGAATAAAAAGATTTCATATCACCTATTACCAGTAAAATTTATTGTTAGAACTGATAATACTCAAGTAAGATCTTTCATTACAAATAAAATAGATTATTTACCAGAATTAAATAAAAGAAGAAAATGACAATCATTCTTTTGTTGCTACTATTTATTGTTAAAAATATATCTGGAACTAAGAATATTTTAGCTGATTTTCTTAGCAGGTACAACCATGTCAGTCCAAAATGACAACCTTGATGAGTATATTACTAATGTTACGGAAATTATTATCCAGAACCATGAAACTATAGTAACCAAAATACAAGAAAATACCCATCTTATTAACCAACTCAAAGAAGTCATACAAGACCGACAAACCTTAAAAACCTTACAAAAGCCACAAACACCTATTTTTATTTCTGAAAAACCAAATAAACCTACTACAATCCCAGGCTCTTTTGCATCCAAACTTGCAACCATGCCATCTTCTATGTCATCCTCATCCTCTTAGGTAGCGATGAGTGACAAGCTGAAACATACACCCGAATTTATTACTGCGTATGAACAAATAAATAAATTTTATGATTATAAATCTAACTCCTATATTTTGAGAAGTGCTAAATTGAGTAAATATCTCAGATTTTTATGTAGTGAAAATGCTTATCCTGACATAGTGTCAAAACTATTTACTTATGGTTTTATTGACAAAATAATAGTAGATGAAACTTTTTATAATATTTTAAAACTACCTAGTATTATAGTAGAATCTGCTAAGGCAATGATGGAATATTTTGAAAAAGGTATATACGGGATACAATTATTTGATTCTTCAACAGACCTAACATGAAAATCCATTGTAATATGTCAATTGTTTAAAACTGGAAGAAACAACAACATTAGTGGAGATGACGAAGATCTAAAAATGAAAATACCCTGTACTGTGGACAAATTCCAAGAATGATTAAGTGTCAAAAGGGCAATTGGACTATTAACCCTGAAATCAAAATAGAAGACATGCTAAAAATAAGAAAAACCTGCATCATTGGAACCACAAAAGGTGGAGACGTAGAAGAACTGATTACCCGATACTATAACAATGACATATTATCACAGGATACTATTGACCTTACTAACATGCATGATAGGATTATGAACATGAAACACAAACATGCCAAGGATACTCTAGATCAATGTCAGATTTTGACAGGTCAAAGAAAAATGCATGTGATTAATACTAAACATATCACCAATACTACTAATAATACTATGAAAAAAGAAAGATCCTCTAATCCCTTTGCATGATGAAATAAGGCCCAATGTAGTTTTAAATACAACAAATCTATAATACTCTAAAAACCCGCTCAATGTAGTCCAACTACAAAAAGGCGTATATTACCAATCATACTACCATCATATTACTATGCAACAAAACCAAGAAATCTTCCGGATACAATGAAGGCATCCAAGAAAAATCAACAAAGATGTCTCTGAAAACCAACGCTTGAACAAAAAATCAAAATACATGGCAGACAAGAAAAGGGCAGCTGCAACAACTTTTGACAAAGATGAAACAGGACAAACAACTTTTGTGCAATCATGGCAGACAAAACATATCAAAATACTTTACGACTTTTTCGGTGTAATACCGTAGAAATAGTATAACCGCCATACTACTATAGCAATAATGTAATCAACTGTATCAACAGTATCGAGATTATCTATATAAAGAGCCTCTTGTAAATATTGTAAAGGCATTCGAAAATCTTCAATAAAAATCTTTCTTTGATAAACCTCAATGTCCAGCTAAAAATTCTCTTAGTCTATAATCTTTTACCAAGAATAATATCGTATCCTTAGAGAAAACCACTTCGATAAATTATACTTAGAACCATATTAGTTCATAAACCTTATCTTAAAACAGAATTTTAGAAAGAGTTCGTCGAATAACTCCCAAGCATCTAGGCCGTTAATCCCGTAAATTCAGTGGAGAAAGAAGGGAAATCAGTGTCAGTGTGGGTCGAGTATTTCCAGTGATCTAAGATTCTGCAAAAAATGTATGATTTCTGAACTATGTGTTTCTAATTATAATCTTGATAAATGTAGTCTCTGTAGATATGATGTTAATATTGGATGAAGGTTATAGACACATAAATTAAAAAATAAATTTTGATACGTGTTTGCTCTTTGATAAATTTTGAAAATAACTTGATTAAATTACATCTATATCCTATTCTGGGTCAATAGACTGCCTAAAAATTGAAATGTACGAAGTCCTATTTTTGTGGCTTCTGCAAAGTGCCTATTATTGGCAAAGTTAAGCCACCCTTTGGTTGCTTTGATAGCAGTTATTGAGAAACAACACAACTATTTAGAAAAGCCACATAACATAATTACTATTATATATATGGATACTTATCATAAGTATGTCGTATCACGATGGAACTTCAAGGGAAATAAAAGAGGAAAAAATCATGGATACTTATCCTGAAAAAAGGTGTATCGTATCACGATGGAACTTATTTTTACGGGTGTATTCAATTGGAATTTTAAAAGACTATTTTGAGATAAATAAATCTTGTGGTATTTAATTAAGATTTTTAAATAATCTAAATAAGTCTTATGATATTTAATTAAGACTATTAGGATTTTTTAAAGAGGGTGTCCAAATCTAGTGATATTCAATCATGATTTTAAACAAGTAATAAAAAGTCTTTTGATATTCAAAAACTTGCTAAACAATCCGGATTTTAAACAGTCAGGATTTTGTGTGACTTTTTAGTGAGAGATATAAATTCCAAACCCTATAAAAAATCCCACCCAAACCCATCAGATTTTTTTCTCCATCCTGGAATTTGCTCTCCAAAATCGCTGCTTCTGTTGCCCCTTCCACCACAATCTCCATTTGTTGATTCATGTATATCACGTAATTTTCCTTTAAAATGAAAATTCACAGTTCTCATGACACAATTTTACACATGCTTTTTTGAAAGGAATTAGTAGACTTCTAATCCTCAATAAAGAGAAGCAAATTCCTTTCCATGGCATTGTTATAATCAAGAACCCTTCCAGTAACTTGAAATCCACTCATTGAAGATTCCAAGGTTAGTTGTAGTTTTTCCTTCTCCATTCAAGAATTGAACTCAATTTTTTTAAAAAAACACAGAGAGATATGAAGCCAAACAACATGAGAATTTAGGTTTTGGATTGTAGATTTTTTTTTTAATCTTTTGTTGTTATGGATTTCCGTTTCGATTTTCAAAAACAACGAAGATGAAGAATTTTAAAATTCTACAAGTGAAAAGTTGTCAAATTCTAGCATTTTTGCAAGTGAAAAGTTAGTAGAAAAGCTGGCAAGATTTTGATAGTTTTGAACAAAGTAGTATTGAAATGGAAAAAAATTGATATTTGTTTGCTCCCAAAAATGTCAGTCCTCAATAAACTTTCCCGTGGTTTCTCATTCTTTAACATCACCGCCGGCATCGGTGACGGCGGTGGAAAAAAATCCAATGGGACGGATCTAGCACAACCCCAGGTGAAGTTGGAATCGAATAGAAAAGTAAAAAAAAAAATCTATGTAGTCCTTTCAAATCTTTATAAATCTTATGATAAATCTTTTAAAATTCAAACGAAAATCCACTGGACTTTTGAAAAATCTTTTAAGTCATTACATTCCTAAATAGTCTTTTAAAATTCACTGGACTTATTTATCTCAAAATAGTCTTTTAAAATCCTAATTGAATACACCCCCTTAGTTTCAGTGGTCTTTATACTCTTATTTAGATTTAGGCTTTCTATTTGTTTTCTTATATTGTGATTTTAATGAATACATCTATCCAATACTATATACTTAAATTTCAAAATTGTGAAGACTCGCCATTTTTACTAATTTAGAGGATCACATCCCTTTATATAAGTACTTGTTTTTTTTATATTTTAAATTTGGTATAAATAAAGTATTTAAGTTATTTAGAAGGGTCAAAAGATAAATTACTAAAATACCTCTCTAAGTTAAGTTAGTAAGAGAGATATTTTAGTAATTTAACTTTTGGCTTAAGGCCTTCCACTTTTAATATAACTAATTTTAGCGTACATGCGTTGCCCGTAAATTCTACGGATAACAAAAACATGTAGAAAATATAGAGAAATGTTAGATGTAACACTAATTGACGTTGAGGTACATGCAACATTCATTTAAATGAAAAAGTAAATGTTATCACATTGACACAATAGTTGAAATTCAAAATAATTGGATATTTTCTTACTCTACAAAGACAAAAGATTTACCTAATTTATATCGTTTGTCCCATGTTAATTAATATAAAATTTGCATTCAAAGTTATAAATTTTAGGTGAACCTATTTTCAGAATCCTTTTGTTTGAGTTATAATCCACATAGTTCTTGTTATCTTAATTAATTTTTTGAACCAACAAAAAACAAAGTTTATTTTTCAAAGATTTTCAATTTAATGACTAATTTTCTTGACAAACCATTCAAATTTTCCGTCCAAATTTCTTTTAGAAATAAGATTTAATTGAAGCAGGTAGCTTTTAAGAATATCTTGCATAAACAACTGCGCGACCAATATCAAATACTTCGAAAATACATGCATAGCTTATTATTAAGGATAAAAGAGCTTAACCATTTACAATTCCTAGGGTGTTAGCTCGAATCTTTGATGGTAATTGGAGTTTCATCATCATTAAATGTATTTTTAAAAGATTCAAAAGATCAATCAATATTTCAAAAATATTTTGGCTTTGAAACCTCGAAGAGATTAATCACAACTTGTGGGCAGGACCACTGGGAAGACATTCATCTATAAATGAGCAAACAAAGGCATTCCTCTTCTTGCCCAAGTTTTCACCAAGCTCTTTAATCCTACAAAAAAAAGAATTCATTAATTTGTATTCCCGAAAGCATCTAAGAAGGAATATAATGGAACACATTACATATTTGTAACTTGGTATGTGAACCAGGGGCCATTTGGTTTAGGAATTAGGTGAGTTATTCTGATAAAAAAATTGAGATTAAATTATTATATATTTGGTTAGAGGTATTAGTTAAAATCGATATTATTTTTATACCAAAATTAGGATATAACTTAACTTATAAAAGGTGAATAAGTTATCTAAGTTATAATCATAATCCTATGATATCTGGCTTTGAACCAAACGACCGCTGGTTGGCTTATTTGTTCTGACTTCCTAAAAGGATTAGCAAATTTGTGTATTTCCTCCGTTCAATTAACACAACATAGTTTCACAACAGAATTTTTTTGAGATAATGTTCAGAGAATGGAGTCATTATTCAAAGTATACATCAAGTTCAATATGGTCCGGCTTCCTATGCCCGTATGTGTATAAGGGTACGGGGCTATCCTTTTTTTTTTTTATTTAAAAAAAGTCATAAAAGTCTAACAAATAATTCTAAAAGTACTATTTATTTTTTTTATCCTATTTAAGGCTACAAAATATTACTTACTAACTAAATTGTCGCTATAGAAGTATTATTTCAATTTAAGAAAATAAGATATCCCGATATAAGTAAAAAAGATTTAGGAGTCGTTTGGTTTGGATTTGGGATAAAAAATTCATATCGCCTTATCCCTTATTTGGTTACTAATCCTGAGATAAGTTATCTCAGGATTAAAATTTTGTACTTGGATAAGTTATTCCTGACAGAGGGTGGAATAACAATCCCAAAATAAAATAATGAAAATGATAAAAATAGCCCTGAGGTCCCTCAAACTAGGTGTTCATGGTTCGATTTGACTTGGTTTTGGGTTAAAACCAAACCAAACCAATTAAGTCGGGTTTTTAATATTCAAGCCAAACCAAACCATTATAGTATAAATTCTATCAGTTTCGATTTTGTCGATTTTATCGGGTTGGTCGGTTTTTAATAGTTTTAAAATATATTTTATAATACAAAGAATTTTTGAATTAAAAGGTAACTAAATACGGATTTGACCATGATCCATTCAAATCTAAGAATCTTCTTGGTTAATTCATTAACTTTATTAAGTATAGGCTCATGACTATGGGTAATTTGATTGTGTGAGAGTAAATGAGGCGGATGAGTGATTTCTTTTCACCTTCATGAACGAGAGTAAAGTCGTAAAGGATTTGGACAATGATATATATTACTAATTATATCAGTAATATTATAAATATAATAATATATATTACCAATTATACTAGTAATAGTATGAGTATAATTTAATAATTATATTGATAAGATTATGAGTATAATAATATATATTAGAACCAATTATATACATTTATGAATGTTATAATATATTTACTAATTATACCAGTAATATTATGAGTATAATAATATATATTATCAATTATACTAATAATATTATAAGTATAATATAACAATAGGAAAACATATACTATATAATTAAAGAGGGAAGGTTGGTAGAAGAGAGAAAAAATGTTAAATTCCCATTACCAATAAAATTATCGTTAATGTTACCGGACAAAATCACTCTTTGAAAGAATGAGTCCAAAACTAAATATATGTTGAGCATGAAATTAGGGATCTAGGTTGTTTGAGTCCAAAACTAAATAATTAAAATAACTTTATTTCTCACTGGGTTTGTGATGGAGATACGGGTGTAAGGAATGTAAACTAAGTAATTCTACTAAGAAATTATAAATATTTTAAAATGGTGTATTGTAACTTTTTCCCCAATTTGAATTTATATTGGACTTGGAATGACTCAAAATTTTGAAGATAGCCATGAGGGGAAGTAAGGATTATCATTTAAGTTTTTAACTTGATTTTATATAGAATTGATTGATCTTTTACTCAAATCTATAAGTTTATAACCTCTTTCATAAATCTTTTTTAATTATTAAATTTTTAAGAAGACCTCTTTTAAAGATGTCACTGTGATTCTTCCGGATCTACACTGTAAGCGGGTTGCCGGAGAAAATGGTGGTTATAGATTTCCGGTAAACTTAAAGATGATTATTTATAGCCTTTGGGTCATCTCATAAGTAGAACTTCATAAAAAATAATTAATTAATGTAGTATTCATGAAGTAAGGATTCACAGACTCAGATATATGGTTTAGATCTAACTTTTCTATATAACACTAAGTTAAATTCCCGGTAAACTTACAGATGGTTATTTATAGCCTTTGGGTCATCTCATAAGTAGAACTTCATAAAAAAATAATTAATTAATTTAGTATTCATGAAGTAAGGATTCATAGACTCAGATATATGGTTTAGATCTAACTTTTCTATATAACACTAAGTTTAAAACATAAATATTTTCCTTATGGAACCCGATGATCTGTTGAGCCAAGAAAATGAAGCTTTTTAAAACATTTTTGTTAATTACTTGCAGGTTTATGCTGTGACATTCTTTCATCCTTTTTCGTCCTCATCGAAAAATTCCTTTCCTTCTTCATCGTCTACTTCTTTCTCGAATATTTTCACCAAACATCCCAGGTAGCAAATACCTACAACATCACTGACGTCCTTTCTAGATTTTCTTCTAAAAAAACTAAGCACGTTACTATCAAAGATCTTCAATCTGAGATAGCACTTCTAAAACATGAAATTCATGAATCAAAGCTAGACAAGAACTTGACCGTCTTGTTCTCAAACAACTCTCTACAAAGCCTGAAGAACCTACCCAGGTTGATGTAAAACCTATTGATCAAGAAGAATTTATCAATCACTTATCTAGAATTTCCATTCGAAAATGGCACATGAGGATCGTCTTTATTGTCAACAAATATTTTACTCTTGATATTATTTCCTTATTTGATACAGGCGCAAATCTCAACTGTATACAAGAAGGACTCATTCCGATAAAATTCTTTGAAAACCCCAAAGAAGGTCTTAGAGCAGCAAATGGAGGAAAACTAGGAATCAGTTTCAAACTCTCTGATGTTGAGGTCAAAAATTCAGAAGATAATTTTTCCTTGTCTAATTGAAGTTCCTTCTTAATAGTAAAAACCCTTACCAATCCAGTGATCTCAGACACTCCCTTCATTGAAGAACTTATCCCATTTTTAGTAACCAACAATGGAGTTCTAATCGAAAGATTAGGGAGAAAAATTCTTCTTCCGTTTGATAAGTCTCCCATTACGAAACTTTTGTCTACCATAAAAAGCAAGGAATCCCAAATCAATTTTCTCAAAGAAGAAGTTGCATTTCAAAGAATGCAACAACAACTTCAAGATTCTTCTGTTGGGATACAATTGTTGTAGGGAACGGGAAGTAGATAACTATTACAATAGTAGAAAGGATAAACAAACTATTACAATAAAATTGGAAATCAAAACCTTACAAACTGCTTGTGCGATTTGCTGAGTCGAGTGATGGCACTCTGTATTTAAGACAAGATTGTCCCGTATATCTCCTTTTACGGTATAGGAAAAAGTCTCCCAAGATACAACAACAACTTTAACAAGTGAGCAAAGGAAACTCAAGTGTTACTCTTGAAGAACTTTGAGTATAGTGACTTTGCTAGAGAGGAAGAATATGAAATCAGAAATTCTGGAGAATTCTCTAAGTGTTGAGTGTAGTGTCTTTCAATTGAGCCAAAGGCCTCAATTTATAGTGTAAGTAGAAGACCCCTCAACTAGCCAACTAATGGCCTTCAATAGCTATGTAATTGCACTTGATTGAGGGGTTACATTCAGCCAAATAATGGCTGAATTCATGTGGCAAGTAATGGAGAATCAATGCTCCAAAACCAGCCCAAACGTCAGATTTTTCCAACTTCCTATCGCAGCATTTTGCCTCCGAAGCGCCGCGGCGCTGTGAATCAGCGCCGCGGCTCCAGTAGCTAACCATCCATTTTACACTTTGTACACTTCTTCCTTCATTTACCAATGTGGAATACTTTGTCATTTGGCGAATAACCATCCATAATTCTATTTCTCAAACGTATTACATACGTACCAATATCTCTTTCACTAATGAAATTTGTGATACTTGGCACTACATGTGCACGTGTGTGGAAACGACATTTCCGATGTGCGGGCGCAATAGTTTGAGTCATAAATTAATGGGATATACTTATTTCCACATTTAGTAAATTTCGAACAATCCCCTCTTGAAAGAGATTTTGGCGCACACACATGGTGCTTTTTCTAGCAATCTTTCAGTGGACCGATGTTGCATCTGGATAGGTAGCATACGCTTTGAACCTTCCATAGTTGAATACCATCGGACTTACTTACTGCGCAGTGAACGTGATGTCTTGAACCGTCAGTGTTTAGTGTAAGCCAAGTCAACGGTACCAACACAACAACTTCCTCTACTCAGTTCTTCGTAATGTTTTGTCCGTTGTGGCCGTGGACACTTCTTGGATTCTTAAGTGCGTTCAATTTGAGGCGGCATGTTCTCGCACTTGAATAGGTGGTCTCCTACAAGGTATCCTGCTATACCCCACTTTACAAGTGTTAGGAACCATTAAAAATTTCCCCAAACCTAACCTCAACCGGTGAAGATCATTAAAGGTTTTGGAAACTTAACCTTCACCCACACTGCAGATAACACTTATGTCTATCGCGGGAACGTCTTTGGATTTGGTGTTTCTCTACAGAAATCACTATCCGAAGTGCTCATGCTTCCACCGAAGCGATCAACTGAACCTTTACATCTTTGTTTTCCCATTGAACCTAATTCCTGGGATTTCCAGTCAGTAAGGTTGGGTTACCACTGTATTGGTCCTTATACTTTGGATTTTAAGCCCATTCCCCTAGACATGCAGAACATTTGGTCCTTGGGTAAGACCTTTGTCAGCGGGTCTGCTATGTTATCCTTTGATTTTATGTAATCAATGGATATTATACCCACGGTGATCAGATGCCTAACGGTCTTATGTCTCCATCGAATATGACGAGACTTGCCGTTGTACATAGAATTCCGTGCCCTTCCTAGAGCCGACTGGCTGTCGCAGTGGATCATTACAGAAGGTACGAGTTTGTTCTAACAAGGAACATCCTCTAAGAAGTCATGAAGCCACTCAACTTCTTCTCCTGCTTTGTCTAAAGCGATAAACTCTGATTCCATCGTGGATCGAGCGATGCAAGTTTGCTTAGAGGATTTCCAAGACACAGCCACACCACTAATTGTAAATACATACCCACTGGTGGACTTGATGTTCTCTATATCAGATATCCAGTTTGCATCACTTTACCCCTCTAGTACAACTGGATATCTCGAATAATGCAACCCGTAAGTTAGCTTGTATTTCAGGTATTGAAGTACCCAATTCAACGCCTTCCAGTGATCATCACTCGGCTTACGGGTAAACCTAGCCAACTTGTTGACTGCATAAGCAATATCAGGTCGGGTGCAGTTTGTTATGTACATCAAACTACCGATCACCTGTGCATATCGCTCCTGGCATATGGGTGCACCACAATTTTTATCAAGTTTTTGATTTTTATCCATTGGTGACTTTATAGGCGAACTGTCTAACATCTCGAACTTTCTCAAAACATCCTCGATGTAGTGAGATTGAGATAAGACCAGTCCGTCAGATGTCAAAGAGATTTTTATCCCTAAGATGACATCTGCGATACCCATATCCTTTATGTCGAAGCATTGTTTCAACATGTTCTTAGTCTCTAGAATTATGCTAGGACTGCTCCTTATGATCAACATGTCGTCTACATACAGGCATATCATAACAAACGAGTCAGAGTTACCTTTCATGTAGACACATTTGTCACACTCATTAATGGCGAAACCCTTTGATAGTAGAGTACTATCAAATTTTTTGTGCCATTGCTTCAAGGCTTGTTTCAGCCCGTACAGAGATTTGACAAGCCGACAGACTTTCTTCTCTTGCCCTTGAACCACATACCCCTCGGGTTGGTCCATATAAATTTCTTCTTCTAAATCACCATTTAGGAAGGCTGTCTTTACATCCATTTGATGTATCTCAAGGTCACGCAATGCTGCGATCGTAATGAATACCCGTATGGAAGTCATCCGAGATACCGGGGAATACGTGTCAAAGTTGTCAAGACCTTCTTTCTGCCGATAGCCCTTGACTACCAATCTGGCCTTGTACTTATCTATAGACCCATCTGCATTATACTTTCGTTTGAGTATCCACTTACAACCCAACAGTTTATTTCCCAGAGGAAGATCAACCAACTCCCAAGTATGGTTATGCGGAATGGAGCCTATTTCACTCTCAATAGCTTCTTTCCAGAGTGGTGCCTCTGGAGTTGACAATGGTTCAGCAATTGTCCTTGATTCATCATCACCCATATAAGCTACAAAGTCAGGACCGAAGGATTTATCCTTCCTGGCCCTTTTACTTCGCCTTAGTTCCATCTCTGGAGTCTCCAAGTTCTGAGAATCTGGAACACTAGATTTCGGATATTCAGCCACCTTGAGATCCACTAGATCTGAACCATCTAGATCCGGGTCGTCAACGACTCCCGGTTCCTGAGAGCTTTGTTCATAACTTCGTTTGCGAGTGGTTATGTCTTTTTCCTTTCTAGGAAAGGCATCTTCAAAGAATTGTGCCCTAAAGAGGGTAGGATAATAGATGGTAAGTTGATAAAATATTCTCAGAGTCTATCAAGTTTATCAAATAATAAGCATGTAATAGGGTAGTGCGTAGTATTAACTCAAATTTCATTTTTGAAATAAAGTCTATAATCACTAATCAGTATGAGAATCATAATTGCAAAGACTAACATTTATCCAGATATAATTAAAAACATACTAGTCTAGAAAACATACCTCTTAATCAGAATTTCAGATCACCGGAGATATCGACCTCACCCTGGCTCTGCCTCCCTTCTCCTTCCTCGGACTTGCGGGATCTTTGGCCTAGGTGCCTGGGAATTCTCACGGAATATCCTCTAAACTTCTTACTAAGGTGTTAGTTTATATACTGATATGGTAATAATTATAATCTATCAAAGTGTTTTCTTCTCTGGTATTATGATAATCTCACCGATTTGGATTATAGACTATGGAAGAGTTTAGCTAGACATATGATTTCTTAATCGAAGAGTTGTATTGAAATTCTCTCAAATTTCGAATGAATCTTTAAGTTACAAAGAGGCTCCTTATATAGATGACCTCGGCTATTCACTATTCATTACTTTTTAAAAGTAAACAGTAGTTACTTTTCAAAAGTCGTAAAGTAAACAGTAGTAAATAGTAATTGCTACAGTTTGTGAAATTTTGCTTTTCCAAAAGCTGATTTGTCTTTTTCTTCTTTTTCAAAAGATGGTTTGTCTTCTTCTGCTTTTGCTTTTCCGTTTTTTCAAAAGTTTGTTTGTCCGTTTCTTCTCTGCTTTCCAGGTGTCTGCTGTTGATAAATATCTTCTGCTGATAATGTTTTCTGCTTTCCAGGTGTCTCCTTCAGATAATATCTTCTGCTGATAATATTTTCTGCTTTCCAGGTGTCTGTTTTTTGATAATATTCTTTGTCTGGCTAAGTTTTTTCACCAGATCTTTTAATCAAAGTAATCATTTGTTGGGATGCAAGTAGTGAAAACTACAGACTCCCTGTTCGAGATATTCATTTTTGGGCTGCAAGTAATGAATACTACAGGCTCCCGATGCTGTTGGATATCACATAGTGGACTATATGATTCCGATATTCTGATAATCAATATGATCCTTATGCAAAAGGATCAGAATTTCCTTCTTTTTTTGTCACATTAGTGGGAATGGCCGGCCTGGTGTTTATCACAGGTCTGTTATTCTGTCCGATTATCTTTTGATACTGCTCAATTGTTTCTCTAGCATGATTATATTTTATATTGACTATTTTATCATGCATATCATTTAGTCTTGTGGTGTCCTGAGTCATAATGTCATTGTCATAGTACATGGTAATAATTTCTTCAACTTCTCCTCCTTTTGAGTCTCCAATAATACATGCCTTTTTTGCTCTCAGCATGTCTTCTATTTTGGTTTTCAAGGTGATTAATCCGAATGTCCTTTTCGCACTTAGCTATTCTTGGAATTTGTCCAAAGTGCAAGGGATTTTCTTGTTCAGATTTTCATCGTCTCCGCTGATCGTGCTATTCTTTCCTGTCTTGAATATCTGACAAATTATAATAGGTTTGCCAGTTAAATCAAAAGAGGCATCAAATACCTGTACTCCGTATATTCCTTTTCCGAATGACTCCATCATTAATCTGGTGGATTCCACAATAATACTTGGTAATCTTGCAATATTGCACATATTCTCATCGACTATTAATTTGTCAATGAATCCATAGGTGAATAGTTTTGACACTATTTCTGGATTCGCTTGTTCGCTGCATATGAATCTTGGGTACCTGTTCATTTTTGCACTTCGTATGATATGAGGGTTAGTCTTGTAATCATAAAACTTGTTATCTTCTCATACGCTGTGATATACTCAGGCGTGTATTTCAGTTTATCCGCCATTGATATGGGTGATGAAGAAGATGGTATATTTGCTGGCATGGTTGCTAACTTTGATAAGAATGGTGTAGGGTTTTCTGGTTTTTTCAGTATAATAGGAGGTGATCTGGATGATGATGTTTCGCTCTATATATTCTTCACAGTTATCAAGTCTTTTATGGCTTCTGTAAGGTGGTTGACAGTGTTGGTATTTTCTTGTAATCTGGCTGTTAGGTTTTCATTTGTTTGTATAATGGATTGTAAGGCGTTGGTAATATATTCTTCTATTTTGTCACTGTTGTTCGACATTGTATCTTCTAAGAAATTCAGCTAAAACATTTTTACTTCCACATATATTCTTAACAATAAAGTCATAACAACAAAAGAAAGATTGCCATTTTCTCCTTTTATTAAATTCTGGTGAAGGATCTATTTTATTTGTAATAAAAGCCTATACCTATGTGTTATCAGTTCTAACAACGAATTTACCGGTAGTAAGTGGTAATGAAATCTTTTTATTCCAAATTTTACTGCTAGTAATTCTTTTTCATTGATATGATAATTCTTTTCGTTTGGTTTCCATGTTCCTCCTCCGTGTCCACAAATAAGTGGATTTTCCTTATCTATATCCTCTTTATCATAGGCTATGAGGACTGCTCCCCATCCTGTATCACTTGCATCAGTAAAAGTTCTAATTGATCTTTTTCTGTTGGTATTCTATGCTTTGGTAAGGATTTTACCTTTTCTTTCATTTTCTTATGGCCTCTGTATGTTCTTGTTTCCATTCAAAGGTTATATTTTTCTTTATTAATTCCTGTAGAGGTTTTCTCAAGATTGGTAAATCCTTTATGTGATCTGAAGCATAATTTATTATCCCTAAAAACTGTTGTACTTCTTTTTTGTTTTCTAATTTTCCTTATAGTTTTTTATCTTTGTTATTACATGTTCTTGCAGTTGTAATCCTTGGTTATCTATGATGTATCCTAGATATTCTATACTATTTTTAAATATCTCCAATTTCTTTTCTGATAATAGTATTCCATGTTGCTTTATGGTTACTATAAATTTTTCTACGTGTTTTATATGATCTTTTAGATTATCACTAAATTTTAATATGTCATCTACATATACTACACAAAAATTAGTCAATGTTCTAAACACCTGATCCATTCTTCTCTGGAATATCTGTGGTGCATTCTTTAATCCAAATGGTAATACATTCCATTCGTAGTGTCCTTGAGGGGCACTAAATGCTGTTATAGGCTTTGATCCTTTAGTCATTTTTATTTGCCAAAAACCGCTTTTACAATCAAATTTGCTAAACCATTTTTTATTTCCTAATATGTTAATGAGGTTTCTTTTATATGGTAAAAAATATCCGTTAAATATAGTCTTCTTGTTTAACTCCCTGTAATCTATTACCATTCTGGCTTTTCCTCTTTTTTGTTCGCTATGTTTCCTTAATAAAAAGGCTGGGCTACTATGTGGGCTTTTGCTCTCTTGTATGAGTTTTAAATCTAACAATTCTTTTAGTTGGGTTTTAAATTCTTCTTGGTCTGTTGGGTTATATCTGATAGGTTTTGATCTTACTATTTCATCTTCATTTATCAGTTTTATTTCTGCATATATTTTTTCCTTTTCCCATAGTTGGATTGGATTCTCTCCAAAGTTTGTTTTTAACAAATTCAGATATTTTTCTTTTTATAATTTTAGATTATTATTTCTATCACTTTTTATAGTACATAATCTTAATGTATGTATAAGTAATATTCTTTTTAATACTATCCATTTGTTACAGGGTGTTTGTAGGCTAAAAGTATTACTATCTATAACTTGTGTTTTAAAATAATCTAGGAAGTTATTTCCTAACAACACTTGTTGTTTCATGTTATCCAATTGATATATTATTGGTAATCTGAATATGGTTTTTCCTAATATTATTCTCATGTTTTCTGCTATTATATCTAATTCTTTTGATTGCTCATTGAATCATGATACTTTAGCTCTATGTGTTCTGGTTCTTCTCCATCTATGTGATTCTAATACCTCTTTTCTAGCTAAGCATAAGTCTGCTATGCTATTAATAAAGATTTTTTGTTTTATCATTTTATTTGGCTTGTATTCTATGTGGGCTTCTATATAGATTGCTACCATTTATCAAATATTCATATCTCTTAACCTTTGTTGGAGGTTTTCATCTAATTCATATTCTCTTACTTCTATACTAATGTCTTCCTCGGCCATTAGTATTTAAATTTGTTTTCTTATCTCTACAAGTTTCCAGTTTATTTCGTTTATTCTTTCCATTATTCTTCCAAGGTTTTTTATAACCTTCTTATGTCTATCCAAATAGTATTTGCTTCCTGTTTCACTGGTGGTTGAAGTTATAACTAATTTGTGTCTATTGTGTTGGTCGCATTGTATCCAATAATCTCTTTCCTCTAATAATTTTCTTTTCTCTCTTTTTAATGCGTTCATTTTATTCAGAAGTAGTCTCACTTTCTGATTGTTGGTTAATGAACTGGACATTTTCTAAGTCTGATTCATTTTCTTCATCTGTTTGACTTACGTAAAAGTCTTCGTAGTCATACCATTTATCATTGTCTTCTCTAATTTGTCGTAGACTCATTATAAATTGTGTAGTATTCATGTATTTTATTCCTTTTTTCTTTAGTTTTGGGCATTTATTCGCATAATGACCATTTTCATTTCAATTCCAGCATGTACACTCTTTCGCTTTTTCTGTGTTATTTGGTTTTACGAATTTTCTCTATTTGAACTTTCGCTTATACCTAAATTTTTTGCTGGTTTCTGGGGTATTCTTATATCTTTTAAATCTCTTTTTTCTATATGGTTTGTAATAAGGCTTGTTGTTATAATTTTGTCTATTATTATAGTTTTTATAACTATTTTTCTTATACCTTTTGGTTTGATATTTTTTGCTATGCTTTTTATACTTCTTCTCTTTTCTCTTGTCATCGCATCCGAACACTAATCTTTTTTCTGTAAATTCACATATTTCTCTTAGTCCTAATTTCTTATCTTTTTTAATCTTTTGTTGCGTCCTGAATTCCTCACATTTTCTCATTAGATAAGCTTGTAATACTCGTATTCTTTCTCCTAAAGTATTTTCTTTTGGCTCCAGTTGAGTATATTCTTTTGTTATATCCGTATTATAAGGTGTTGGTAAGTGGTCATAATAAAGTTGTTGGTATATTAATCCTTCTTCTGGTAGGAATCTAGCTTCATAAAAGAATTTACTAAAGCTAATCGTGTATTCTGGTAGTTTAATAATTTTACAACATTTCATATTGTTTAAACTCATTATTATTTCTATTTTTCTTTCTGCAAATACGTTTTCTCTGGCTACTAGCCATTTTTCTCCTAAAAATTCTCTTTTCAGTATGAAATCAAAAATCATTAGTATGGATTTCCAATCTGTTGCATGACTCATTACTTCTCCTCTTAGTTGATATGCTATGGACTCTATCCAATATGCTACTTTACCTATTAATGTGCTTGATATTAATTCGTACATGTATTCTAGATTTTCCGTGTGTGCAGAGTTCATTATTGCTATATACATTCCTAGGTTTCAATTTGTTATTCTTCTTCTTATTTCCTGTTCATCGTAGACGTTGTCTAAGTCTAGAAAATATCCATTGTAATTTACTCCCTGTGCCATTGATCCTACAAATTCTCTTAATTCTGCTTGTTGTCCTGCTGGTATATGATTTGGTAATCTAGTTCGTCTTCTTTCTATTACTTCTAGATTAGGATCTATTAGTTCTTCTTCAGGATAATCATTTGTATCTTCATTTATTATATCTTCTAATTCTACTTCTGTTTCTTCGGGTTGGTTATATTCGTCTTCTATATTAATTTCAGGTTCTTCTTCTATAATAGCATTTACTCTTTTCATCTTTTGTAGAGCTTCTACTATCTGGTTGTTTTCTTTTATTATTTCTGATTCATTTTCAAATTCTTCTATGAATTCTACTACTCGTATTTCGGGTCTATCGTTATCGCTGTTCGTTTCATTACTACTAGTACTTTCATCGCTGTTAATTTCGTTACTACTAGTACTTTCATCGCTCGTATTTTTTCTTACTATCTTTTTCCCTTTTAACCTTCTTACTTGTTCCCTAAGCATTTGCATTTCTTCTTTTAAGTCTTCTAATTCTTTCTTGGTTTGTTCCGCTTCTTCTAATTTCTTGTTAGTTTCTTTTAACTCATATCTTATTTCTTTTATTTCTACCTTTGTCTCTTTTAGTATCTTTTTCGTGTCTCTGAACTTATGCTTATATTTTTTGTACTTATCATACCATTCTTCATTACTATGTAATTTTAATCTAGTATTTTATGTTTTTAATTCAGCTATCTCTAATTCTTGTTTATCTAGTTTTAAGTTTAGGTACTCGTAGGTTGTTTTTTCTATATCTTTACGGTAAATATTTTCGTCTTTTGATTCTGTTTCCTCTTTGGACATATGTATTCTTATAGGTTCATATTTATACATTTCTTTTTCTATTATCTTTTTTCCATTATTTCTTAAAAACGTAAGTACGCTAGGTATACTGGGTTCTTGCTTTTCCATTAAAATTCTCCTTTTTTATTTAATATTGTTAATCCTTTTAATGCTTTTTCTTTTAGTATAATCTCTTCCCATAATTCATTTATTTTTTCGTTATTATTAGTCAGGATTACTAATTCTTTTTATCCATCCGTTTCCCATAACTATCCATATTTTATCAAACTTATCGCATTGCTGTTCTAATAGCTCTATTTTTTCTTCTAGTTTAGTTTCTTTTGCTTTGTATTTTAGGTATTTTAGTTGGGAATATATCTCTTCTGATAAGATTTTTCTTACTTTCTTTAGCTTCTGCTTTTTCTTAATTGTTTCTAGTTATATATTCATACTTTGTTTATGAATCTAGTTCTTCCTTGATTATTTATTTCTATTCCATTATTATTTATTCTATAGTTTTATCATTGTTAAAAAATCAATTCCCAAAAGTAATTCGTTGAAACTATCATATTCTATTACTCCTATGTTTATCTTATATTCTAGATCTTGGATTTTGAATCTTAAATTAATCCTTTTTGTAATTATTATTTCTCTATCATTTTCGGGGTAATTGTAAGTCGTTGGGTCTATTAAGTCGCAATCATTTTCATTGATTTTACCTATATGTATAAAACTTTTAATAGCTCCAGTGTTTATTTCTTCTATGCAATCTGTCGTTATTATTCCTTTGAATATTATTACTTTAACCTTTAATCTACTTGTATTTAAGTTTATTAAATCAAGTATCCTAGGTTGTTGTGACCTATCTTGATTTCTTGTGATACTGAATCTAGATCCTTCTATTTTTGGTACTACTCTTTTTGATGGTGTAATGGTTCTAGTATTAAAGTCCATATATATATTTCTTCTGGTATTGTAATTCTGGAGTTTTCTTTATGCTCTATTGGTTCTAATATTTCTTGATACATCCTTGGTACTACTATATTCATTTCGTGTTGTCTTTTTACATGGTGATTGCCTGTTAAGGCATATATCATTTTTGTTTCAATACTTATTACCTTGCTTCCTGGTGGCATGGTTATTCCATCTAACTTGTAATATAGTGTTAAAGCTAAGTCTTTGTGTTCATCTTTTAATGATATACTAAAGTCTGGTTGTACCGTAAACTTCAGTTTTTGGTATATTAAATTTCTTTTTACTACTGATATTAATGCATCCTGCAGATTTCCTAATATTCGGTCGTCTAATATGTATATTTGGATGGGTGTGTCTATGTTTTTCTGGAAGTAAGATTTTATTGTAAATTCTACTCCTCCGAAGTATATGTTTCTGCATTTTTGGCTTCTTTAGTAGATAATTTAGTTAATTGTCACTTTATTACTTCATCTGTTATCAGGTTTTTCTTGGTTATTCCATTAACACTTGTCGTGTCTATTATGTTTTCATGTTTGTGTGCTATATATATTATTTCTTTGTTTCTTTCAAACAATTTTGTTTTAAATATTTTCTTTATATATAATTCCTCTTTTTCATTTTGTATTTTTTGATAAGTTTCTGGTTTAAAGCTTAACGTTTGGGTTGATCCTCCTTCATACGTAGTCATTTGGTAGTATGTATCTTTAGAATCTTCTACATTTTCTTTATCCATATTTCAGTAAGTTTATGTACTTATACTGTTCTTCTATTAAATCATTTAAATCTTTTAATTCATTATTTTTTCTAATTATTTCTCTTAATTTATCTTCTAGTATCTTCCTGTTTTCTTCCTCCTTTTGTCTTAACTGCTCGCCTTCTAATGCTATTCTATTTCGTAATTATTTAATAATCTCTTTCTGATTATGTATTTGGTCTATATTTTCTTCTAAACGTTTATCTCTTTCTTCTATCAGATCTATACTTATTCTGCAACTTATAATGTGTTGATTTATATCTCTATTATATCAAAGAGGTTTTTCTGCTACTATTCTGAGTTCTTCCAATTTATAATGATTCTCCATTATCCTTTGTTCATCCATAATGTTCTATCTCCATTCTAATATCAGCTTCTAAATCATTTATCAAAGAATCTTGTTCATTTATTCTAGTGTTGATTTCTATCATTCTTCTATATGTTACCATAAAATCTTCTAAGTGTGTACTATACTCACTATCAAAACATTTTTCATGCTGTAAGTCTGTTTTTCATCTTATAGCTAATATCGCTTCCTCGATTCTTAATAATCTATCATTTTCGTTTCTATATTTTACTAAAACATGTCTTATCTCACGTCTTTTCCATAGTAACTTATTCATCATATTGGTATCAAAGCTTGTAAAAGGATTAGATTTGTAAGATGAAAACAAATTATGCGTTTGGGGGCGGATCTTTTCGTCATCTATTAACCCTAAAGAGGGTAGGATAATAGATGGTAAGTTGATAAAATATTCTCAGAGTCTATCTTACACCCTAAAGAGGGTAGGATAATAGATGGTAGGACAAATGACACATATTCTCTTACTTCTCTACTAATGTCTTCCTCGGCCATTAGTATTTGAATTTGTTTTCTTATCTCTACAAGTTTCCAGTTTATTTCGTTTATTCTTTCCATTATTCTTCCAAGGTTTTTTATAACCTTCTTATGTATATCCAAATAGTATTTGCTTCCTGTTTCACTGGTGGTTGAAGTTATAACTAATTTGTGTCTATTGTGTTGGTCGCATTGTATCCAATAATCTCTTTCCTCTAATAATTTTCTTTTCTCTCTTTCTAATGCGTTCATTTTATTCAGAAGTAGTCTCACTTTCTGATTGTTGGTTAATGAACTGGACATTTTCTAAGTCTGATTCATTTTCTTCATCTGTTTGACTTACGTAAAAGTCTTCATAGACATATCATTTATCATTGTCTTCTCTAATTTGTCGTAGACTCATTATAAAATGTGTAGTATTCATGTATTTTATTTCTTTTTTCTTTAGTTTTGGACATTTATTCGCATAATGATCCTTTTTATTGTAATTCCAGCATGTACACTCTTTCGCTTTTTCTGTGTTAATTGGTTTTACGAATTTTCTATTTTTGAACTTTCGCTTATACCTAAATGTTTTCCTGGTTTCTACGGTATTCTTATATCTTTTAAATCTTTTTTTTTCTATATGGTTTGTAATAAGGCTTGTTGTTATAATTTTGTCTATTATTATAGTTTTTATAACTATTTTTCTTATACCTTTTGGTTTGATATTTTTTGCTATGCTTTTTATACTTCTTCTCTTGTCATCGCATCCGAACACTAATCTTTTTTCTGTAAATCCACATATTTCTCTTAGTCCTAATTTCTTATCTTTTTTAATCTTTTGTTGCGTCCTGAATTCCTCACATTTTCTCATTAGATAAGCTCGTAATACTCGTATTCTTTCTCCTAATGTATTTTCTTTTGGATCTAGTTGAGTATATTCTTTTGTTATATCCGTATTATAAGGTGTTTGTAAGTGGTCATAATAAAGTTGTTGGTATATTAATCCTTCTTCTGGTAGGAATCTAGCTTCATAAAAGAATTTACTAAAGCTAATCGTGTATTCTGGTAGTTTATTAATTTTACAACATTTCATATTGTTTAAATTCATTATTATTTCTATTTTTCTTTCTCCAAATACGTTTTCTCTGGCTACTAGCCATTTTTCTCCTAAAAATTCTCTTTTCAGTATGATATCAAATATCATTAGCATGGATTTTCAATCTGTTGCATGACTCATTACTTCTCCTCTTAGTTGATATGCTATGGACTCTATCCAATATGCTACTTTACGTATTACTGTTCTAGATATTAATTCGTACATGTATTCTAGATTTTCCGTGTGTGCAGAGTTCATTATTGCTATATACATTCCTAGGTTCCAATCTGTTATTCTTCTTCCTATTTCCTGTTCATCGTAGACGTTGTCTAAGTCTAGAAAATATCCATTGTAATTTACTCCCTGTGCCATTGATCCTACAAATTCTCAAAATTCTGCTTGTTGTCCTGCTGGTATATGATTTGGTAATCTAGTTCGTCTTCTTTCTATTACTTCTAGATTAGGATCTATTAGTTCTTCTTCTGGATAATCATTTGTATCTTCATTTATTATATCTTTTAATTCTACTTCTGTTTCTTCGGGTTGGTTATATTCGTCTTCTATATCACTTTCAGGTTCTTCTGTAATAACATTTACTCTTTTCGTCTTTTGTAGAGCTTCTGCTATCTGGTTGTTTTCTTTTATTATTTCTGATTCATTTTCTAATTCTTCTATGAATTCTACTACTCGTATTTCGGGTCTATCATTATCGCTGTTATTTTCGTTACTACTAGTACTTTCATCGCTCGTATTATTTCTTACTATATTTTTCCCTTTTAACCTTCTTACTTGTTCCCTAAGCATTTGCATTTCTTCTTTTAATGCTTCTAATTCTTTCTTGGTTTGTTCCGCTTCTTCTAATTTCTTGTTAGTTTCTTTTAACTCATATCTTATTTCTTTTATTTCTACCTTTGTCTCTTTTATTATCTTTTTCGTGTCTCTGAACTTATGCTTATATTTTTTGTACTTATCGTACCATTCTTCATTACTATGTAATTTTAATCTAGTATTTTCTATTTTTAATTCAGCTATCTCTAATTCTTGTTTTTCTAGATTTAAGTTTAGGTACACGTAGGTTGTTTTTTCTATATCTTTACGGTAAATATTTTCGTCTTTTGATTCTGTTTCCTCTTTGGACGTATGTATTCTTATAGGTTCATATTTATACATTTCTTTTTCTATTATCTTTTTTCCATTATTTCTTAAAAACGTAAGTACGCTAGGTATACTGGGTTCTTGCTTTTCCATTAAAATTCTCCTTTTTTATTTAATATTGTTAATCCTTTTAATGCCTTTTCTTTTAGTATAATCTCTTCCCATAATTCATTTATTTTTTCGTTATTATTAGTCAGGATTACTAATTCTTTTTATCCATCCGTTTTCCATATCTATCCATATTTTATCAAACTTATCGCATTGCTGTTCTAATATCTCTATTTTTTCTTCTTGTTTCGTTTCTTTTGCTTTGTATTTTAGGTATTTTAGGTGGGAATATATCTTTTCTGATAAGATTTTTCTTATTTTCTTTAGCTTCTGCTTTTTCTTAATTATTTCTAGTTTTATATTCATACTTTGTTTATGAATCTAGTTCTTCCTTGATCATTTATTTCTATTCCATTATTATTTATTCTATTGTTTATCATTGTTAAAAATCACTTCCCAAAAGTAATTCGTTGAAACTATCATATTCTGTTACTCTTATGTTTATCTTATATTATAGATCTTGGATTTTGAATCTTAAATTAATACTTTTTGTAATTATTATTTCTCTATCATTTTCTGGGTAATTGTAAGTCGTTGGGTTTATTAAGTCGCAATCATTTTCATTGATTTTACTTATATGTATAAAACTTTTAATAGCTCCAGTGTTTATTTCTGCTATGCAAACTTTTAATGCCTTTTCTTTTAGTATAATCTCTTCCCATAATTCATTTACTTTTTCGTTATTATTAGTCAGGATTACTAATTCTTTTTACCCATCCGTTTTCCATATCTATCCATATTTTATCAAACTTATCGCATTGCTGTTCTAATATCTCTATTTTTTCTTCTAGTTTAGTTTCTTTTGCTTTGTATTTTAGGTATTTTAGGTGGGAATATATCTCTTCTGATAAGATTTTTCTCATTTTCTTTAGCTTCTGCTTTTTCTTAATTATTTCTAGTTTTATATTCATACTTTGTTTATGAATCTAGTTCTTCCTTGATCATTTATTTCTATTCCATTATTATTTATTCTATTGTTTATCATTGTTAAAAAATCACTTCCCAAAAGTAATTCGTTGAAACTATCATATTCTATTACTCCTATGTTTATCTTATATTCTAGATCTTGGATTTTGAATCTTAAATTAATACTTTTTGTAATTATTATTTCTCTATCATTTTCTGGGTTATTGTAAGTCGTTGGGTTTATTAAGTCGCAATCATTTTCATTGATTTTACTTATATGTATAAAACTTTTAATAGCTCCAGTGTTTATTTCTGCTATGCAATCTGTCGTTATTATTCCTTTGAATATTATTACTTTAACCTTTAATCTACTTGTATTTATGTTTATTAAATCAAGTATCCTAGGTTGTTGTGACCTATCTTGATTTCTTGTGATACTTAATCTAGATCCTTCTATTTTTGATACTACTCTTTTTGATGGTGTAATGGTTCTAGTATTAAAGTCCACATATATTTCTTCTGGTATTGTAATTCTGGAGTTTTCTTTATGCTCTATTGGTTCTAATATTTCTTGATACATCCTTGGTACTACTATATTCATTTCGTGTTGTCTTTTTACATGGTGATTGCCTGTTAAGGCATATATCATTTTTGTTTCAATACTTATTAACTTGCTTCCTGGTGGCATGGTTATTCCATCTAACTTGTAATATAGTGTTAAAGCTAAGTCTTTGTGTTCATCTTTTAATGATATACTAAAGTCTGGTTGTACCGTAAACTTCAGTTTTTGGTATATTAAATTTCCTTTTACTACTGATATTAATGCATCCTGCAGATTTCCTAATATTCGGTCGTCTAATATGTATATTTGGATGGGTGTGTCTATGTTTTTCTGGAAGTAAGCTTTTATTGTAAATTCTACTCCTCCGAAGTATATGTTTCTATATTTTTTTGGCTTCTTTAGTCGATAATTTAGTTAATTCTCTCTTTATTACTTCATCTGTTATCAGGTTTATCTTGGTTCTTCCATTAACACTTGTCGTGTCTATTATGTTTTCATGTTTGTGTGCTATATATCTTATTTCTTTGTTTCTTTCAAACAATTTTGTTTTAAATATTTTCTTTATAGATAATTCCTCTTTTTCATTTTGTATTTTTTGATAAGTTTCTGGTTTAAAGCTTAACGTTTGGGTTGATCCTCCTTCATACGTAGTCATTTGGTAGTATGTATCTTTAGAATCTTCTACATTTTCTTTATCCATATTTCAGTAAGTTTATGTACTTATACTGTTCTTCTATTATATCATTTAAATCTTTTAATTCATTATTTTTTCTAATTATTTCTCTTAATTTATCTTCTAGTAGCTTCCTGTTTTCTTCCTCCTTTTGTCTTAACTGCTCGCCTTCTAATGCTATTCTATTTCGTAATTATTTAATAATCTCTTTCTGATTATGTATTTGGTCTGTATTTTCTTCTAAATGTTTATCTCTTTCTTCTATCAGATCTATACTTATTCTGCAACTTATAATGTGTTGATTTATATCTCTATTATATCAAAGAGGTTTTGATGCTACTATTCTGAGTTCTTCCAATTTATAATGATTCTCCATTATCCTTTGTTCATCCATAATGTTCTATCTATATTCTAATATCAGCTTCTAAATCATTTATCAAAGAATCTTGTTCATTTATTCTAGTGATGATTTCTATCATTCTTCTGTATGTTACCATACATTCTTCTAAGTGTGTACTATACTCACTATCAAAACATTTTTCATGCTGTAAGTCTGTTTTTCATCTTATAGCTAATATCGCTTCCTCGATTCTTAATAATCTATCATTTTCGTTTCTATATTTTACTAAAACATGTCTTATCTCACGTCTTTTCCATAGTAACTTATTCATCATATTGGTATCAATGCCTGTAAAAGGATTAGATTTGTAAGATGAAAACAAATTATGCGTTTGGGGGCGGATCTTTTCGTCATCTAATAACCCTAAAGAGGGTAGGATAATAGATGGTAAGTTGATAAAATATTCTCAGAGTCTATCAAGTTCATCAAATTTATCAAATAATAAACATGTAATAGGGTAGTGCATAGTATTAACTCAAATTTCATTTTTGAAATAAAGTCTGTAATCACTAATCAGTATGAGAATCATAATTGCAGAGACTAACATTTATCCAGATAATAATTAAAAACATATTAGTCTAGAAAACATACCTCTTAATCAAAATTTCAGATCACCGGAGATATCGACCTCACCCTGGCTCTGCCTCCCTTCTCCTTCCTCGGGCTTGCGGGATCTTTGGCCTAGGTGCCTGGGAATTATCACGGAATATCCTCTGAACCTCTTACTAAGGTGTTAGTTTATAGACTGATATGGTAATAATTATAATCTATCAAAGTGTTTTCTTCTCTGGTATTATGATAATCTTACCGACTTGGATTATAGACTATGGAAGAGTTTAGCTAGACATATGATTTCTTAATCGAAGAGTTGTATTGAAGTTCTCTCAAATTTCGAATGAATTTTCAAGTTACAAAGAGGCTCCTTATATAGATGACCTCGGCTATTCACTATGCATTACTTTTTTAAAGTAAACAGTAGTTACTTTTCAAAAGTCGTAAAGTAAACATTAATAATAGTAATTGGTACAGTTTGTCGGCTGCTTTTCCAAAAGCTGTTTTGTCTTTTTCAAAAGTTGTTTTGTCCTTTTCTGCTTCTTTTTCAAAAGCTGGTTGTCGTTGTCTTCTTTTGTTTTTGATAATATTCTTCGTTTCCTGCTTTCCAGGTGTAGTATGTCTTGCTCCATTGATTTGAAATAATCGTTTATTCATGATATTCAAAATTGGGCTGCAAGTAGTAAATACTATAGGCTCCCTGTTCGAGATATTCATTTTTGGGCTGCAAGTAGTAAATACTACAGGCTCCAGATACTGTTGGATTTCACATAGTTAAACTACATGATTCCGATATTCTGGTAATCAATAGGTTTCACATAGTAAACTACATGATTCTGATATTCTGGTAATCAATAGGTTTCACATAGTAAACTACATGATTCCGATATTCTGATAATCAATATGATCTTTATGCAAAAGGATCAGAATTTCCTTCCTTTTTTGTCACATTAGTGGGAATGGCCGGCCTGGTGTTTATCACAGGTCTTTTATTATGTCCGATTATCTTTTGATACTGCTCAATTGTTTCTCTAGCATGATTATATTTTATATTGACTATTTTATCATGCATATCATTTAGTCTTGTGGTGTCCCGAGTCATAATGTCATTGTCATAGTACAGGGTAATAATTTCTTTAACTTCTCCTCCTTTTGAGTCTCCAATAATACATGCCTTTTTTGCTCTCAGCATGTCTTCTATTATGGTTTTCAAGGTGATTAATCTGAATGTTCTTTTCGCACTTAGCCATTCTTGGAATTTGTCCAAAGTGCAAGGAATTTTCTTGTTCAGATTTTCATCGTCTCCGCTGATCGTGCTATTCTTTCCTGTCTTGAATATCTGACAAATATAATAGGTTTGCCAGTTAAATCAAAAGAGGCATCAAATACCCGTACTCCGTATATTCCTTTTCCGAATGACTCCATCATTAATCTGGTGGATTCCACAGTAATACTGGGTAATCTCGCAATATTGCACATATTCTCATCGACTATCAATTTGTCAATGAATCCATAGGTGAATAGTTTTGACACTATTTCTGGATTCGCTTGTTCACTGCATATGAATCTTAGGTACCTGCTCATTTTTGCACTTCGTATGATATGAGGGTTAGTCTTGTAATCATAAAACTTGTTAATCTTCTCATACGCTGTGATATACTCAGGCGTGTATTTCAGTTTATCCGCCATTGATATAGGTGATGAAGAAGATGGTATATTTGCTGGCATGGTTGCTAACTTTGATAAGAATGGTGTAGGGTTTTCTGGGTTTTTCAGTGTAATAGGAGGTGATCTGGATGATGATGTTTCGCTCTGTATATTCTTCACAATTATCAAGTCTTTTATGGCTTCTCTAAGCTGGTTGACTGTGTTGGTATTTTCTTGTAATCTGGCTGTTAGGTTTTCATTTGTTTGTATAATGGATTGTAAAGCTTTGGTAATATATTCTATTATTTTGTCACTGTTGTTCGACATTGTATCTGCTAAGAAAGTCAGCTAAAACATTTTTAGTTCCAAATATATTCTTAACAATAAAGTCATAACAACAAAAGAAAGATTGCCATTTTCTCCTTTTATTCAATTATGGTAAAGAATCTATTTTATTTGTAATAAAAGCCTTTACCTGTGTGTTATCAATTCTAACAACGAATTTTACCAGTAGTAAGTGGTAATGAAATCTTTTTATTCCAAATTTTACTGCTAGTAAATCTTTTTCATTGATATGATAATTCTTTTCGTTTGGTTTCCATGTTCCTCCTCCGTGTCCACAAATAAGTGGCTTTTCCTTATCTATATCCTCTTTATCATAGGCTATGAGAACTGCTCCCCATCCTATATCACTTGCATCAGTAAAAAGTTCTAATTGGTCTTTCTCTGTTGGTATTCTATGCTTTGGTAAGGATTTTACCTTTTCTTTGATGTTTCTCATGGCCTCTGTATGTTCTTGTTTCCATTCAAAGGTTATATTTTTCTTTATTAATTCCTGTAGAGGTTTTTTCAAGATTGGTAAATCTTTTATGTGATCTGAAGCATAATTTATTATCCCTAAAAACTGTTGTACTTCTTTTTTATTTTCTAATTTTTCCTTATAGTTTTTTATCTTTGTTATTACATGTTCTTGCACTTGTAATCCTTGGTTATCTATGATGTATCCTAGATATTCAGTACTATTTTTAAATATCTCCGATTTCTTTTCTGATAATAGTATTCCGTGTTGCTTTATGGTTACTATAATTTTTTCTAGGTGTTTGATATGATCTTTTAGATTATCACTAAATATTAATATGTCATCTACATATACTATACAAAAATTAGTCAATGTTCTAAACACCTGATCCGTTCTTCTCTGGAATATCTGTGGTGCATTCTTTAATCCAAATGGTAATACATTCCATTCGTAGTGTCCTTGAGGGGCACTAAATGTTGTTAGAGGCTTTGATCCTTTAGTCATTTTTATTTGCCAAAAACCGCTTTTACAATCAAATTTGCTAAACCATTTTTTATTTCCTAATCTGTTAATGAGGTTTCTTTTATATGGTAAAAAATATCTGTCAAATATAGTCTTCTTGTTTAACTCTCTGTAATCTATTACCATTCTGGCTTTTCCTCTTTTCTGTTCGCTATGTTTCCTTACTAAAAAGGCTGGGCTACTATGTAAGCTTTTGCTCTCTTGTATGAGTTTTAAATCTAACAATTCTTTTAGTTGGGTTTTAAATTCTTCTTGGTCTGTTGGGTTATATCTGATAGGTTTTGATCTTACTATTTCATCTTCGTTTATCAGTTTTATTTCTGCATATATTTTTTCCTTTTCCCATAGTTGGATTGGATTCTCTCCAATGTTTGATTTTAACAAATTCAGATATTTTTCTTTTAATAACTTTAGATTATTATTTCTATCACTTTTTATAGTACATAATCTTAATGTATGTATAGGTAATATTCTTTTTAATACTATCCATTTGTTACAGGGTGTTTGTAGGCTGAAAGTATTACTATCTATAACTTGTGTTTTAAAGTAATCTAGGAAGTTATTTCCTAACAACACTTGTTGTTTCATGTTATCCAATTGATATATTATTGGTAATCTGAATATGGTTTTTCCTAATATTATTCTCATATTTTCTTCTATTATATCTAATTCTTTTGATTGCTCATTAAATCCTGATACTTTAGCTCTATGTGTTCTGGTTCTTTTCCATCTATGTGATTCTAATACCTCTTTTCTAGCTAAGCATAAGTCTGCTCCGCTATTAATAAAGATTTTTTGTTTTATCATTTTATTTGGCTTGTATTCTATATGGGCTTCTATATAGATTGCTACCATTTATCCAATATTCATATCTCTTAACCTTCGTTGGAGGTTTTCATCTAATTCATATTCTCTTACTTCTCTACTAATGTCTTCCTAGGCCATTAGTATTTGAATTTGTTTTCTTATCTCTTCAAGTTTCCAGTTTATTTCGTTTATTCTTTCCATTATTCTTCCAAGGTTTTTTATAACCTTCTTATGTCTATCCAAATAGTATTTGCTTCCTGTTTCACTGGTGGTTGAACTTATAACTAATTTGTGTCTATCGTGTTGGTCGCATTGTATCCAATAATCTCTTTCCTCTATTAATTTTCTTTTCTCTCTTTCTAATGCTTTCATTTTATTCAGAAGTAGTCTCACTTTCTGATTGTTGGTTAATGAACTGAACATTTTCTAAGTCTGATTCATTTTCTTCATCTGTTTGACTTACTTAAAAGTCTTCATAGTCATACCATTTATCATTGTCTAATCTAATTTGTCGTAGACTCATTATAAACTGTGTAGTATTCATGTATTTTATTCCTTTTTTCTTTAGTTTTGGGCATTTATTCGCATAATGACCCTTTTCATTGCAATTCCAGCATGTACACTCTTTCGCTTTTTCTGTGTTAATTGGTTTTACAAATTTTCTCTTTTTGAACTTTTGCTTATACCTAAATTTTTTCCTGGTTTCTGGGGTATTCTTATATCTTTTAAATCTCTTTTTTCTATATGGTTTGTAATAAGGATTGTTGTTATAATTTTGTCTATTATTATAGTTTTTATAACTATTTTACTTATACCTTTTGGTTTGATATTTTTTGCTATGCTTTTTATACTTCTTCTCTTTTCTCTTGTCATCGCATCCGAACACTAATCTTTTTTCTGTAAATCCACATATTTCTCTTAGTCCTAATTTCTTATCTTTTTTAATCTTTTGTTGCGTCCTGAATTCCTCACATTTTCTCATTAGATAAGCTCGTAATACTCGTATTCTTTCTCCTAAAGTATTTTCTTTTGGCTCCAGTTGAGTATATTCTTTTGTTATATCCGTATTATAAGGTGTTGGTAAGTGGTCATAATAAAGTTGTTGGTATATTAATCCTTCTTCTGGTAGGAATCTAGCTTCATAAAAGATTTTACTAAAGCTAATCGTGTATTCTGATAGTTTATTAATTTTACAACATTTCATATTGTTTAAACTCATTATTATTTCTATTTTTCTTTCTGCAAATACGTTTTCTCTATCTACTAGCCATTTTTCTCCTAAAAATTCTCTTTTTAGTATGATATCAAATATCATTAGCATGGATTTTCAATCTGTTGCATGACTCATTACTTCTCCTCTTAGTTGATATGCTATGGACTCTATCCAATATGCTACTTTACCTATTAATGTTCTAGATATTAATTCGTACATGTATTCTAGATTTTCCGTGTGTGCAGAGTTCATTATTGCTATATACATTCCTAGGTTTCATTATGTTATTCTTATTCCTATTTCCTGTTCAGCGTAGACGTTGTCTAAGTCTAGAAAATATCCATTGTAATTTACTCCCTGTGCCATTGATCCTACAAATTCTCAAAATTCTGCTTGTTGTCCTGCTGGTTATGATTCGGTAATCTAGTTCGTCATCTTTCTATTAGTTCTTCTTCAGGATAATCATTTGTATCTTCATTTATTATATCTTCTAATTCTACTTCTATTTCTTCAGGTTGGTTATATTCGTCTTCTATATCACTTTCAGGTTCTTCTTCTATAATAGCATTTACTCTTTTCGTCTTTTGGAGAGCTTCTACTATTTGGTTGTTTTCTTTTATTATTTCTGATTCATTTTCTAATTCTTCTATGAATTCTACTACTCGTATTTCGGGTCTATTGTTATCGCTGTTAGTTTCGTTACTACCAGTACTTTCATCGCTCGTATTTTTTCTTACTATCTTTTTCCCTTTTAACCTTCTTACTTGTTCCCTAAGCATTTGCATTTCTTCTTTTAAGTCTTCTAATTCTTTCTTGGTTTGTTCCGCTTCTTCAAATTTCTTGTTAGTTTCTTTTAATTCATATCTTATTTCTTTTATTTCTACCTCTGTCTCTTTTAGTATCTTTTTCGTGTCTCTGAACTTATGCTTATATTTTTTGTACTTATCGTACCATTCTTCATTACTATGTAATTTTAATCTAGTATTTTCTGTTTTTAATTCAGCTATCTCTAATTCTTGTTTATCTAGTTTTAAGTTTAGGTACTCGTACGTTGTTTTTTCTATATCTTTACGGTAAATATTTTCGTCTTTTGATTCTGTTTCCTCTTTGGACGTATGTATTCTTATAGGTTCATATTTATACCTTTATTTTTCTATTATCTTTTTTCCATTATTTCTTAAAAACGTAAGTACGCTAGGTATACTGGGTTCTTGCTTTTCCATTAAAATTCTCCTTTTTTATTTAATATTGTTAATCCTTTTAACGCCTTTTCTACTTCTTCTGTTAACTTTGGTTTCATTTTACTAATATCTATCATTACGGGTTTTCTATTTCTTCTCCATGCATCTACTGGTACTATTTCAGGTTTCCTGATGTTGGTTTTTACCATTGTATTTTTTTCTACTCGTACTTGGTTCATTATCTCTTGCTACCTCTTTACCTTTGTTATTATCTTCTAATATCATATTAAGTTTTTCTAATATTATTTTAAACGTTGGTATTTCAGATACATTCCATAGATTGGTCAGTTCTTCTCTTATCATCTGTTGTGTGCGTGTTTGGTTTTCCTTTATCTCATCCATTATTATTATTGTACTTTTTAGTTTTTCTTTTAGTATAATCTCTTCCCATAATTCATTTATTTTTTCGTTATTATTAGTCAGGATTACTAATTCTTTTTATCCATCCGTTTCCCATATCTATTCATATTTTATCAAACTTATCGCATTGCTGTTCTAATATCTCTATTTTTTCTTCTAGTTTAGTTTCTTTTGCTTTGTATTTTAAGTATTTTAGTTGGGAATATATCTCTTCTGATAAGATTTTTCTTATTTTCTTTAGCTTCAGCTTTTTCTTAATTATTTCTAGTTTTATATTCATACTTTGTTTATGAATCTAGTTCTTCCTTGATCATTTATTTCTATTCCATTATTATTTATTCTATTGTTTATCATTGTTAAAAAATCACTTCCCAAAAGTAATTCGTTGAAACTATCATATTCTGTTACTCTTATGTTTATCTTATATTATAGATCTTGGATTTTGAATCTTAAATTAATACTTTTTGTAATTATTATTTCTCTATCATTTTCGGGGTAATTGTAAGTCGTTGGGTCTATTAAGTCGCAATCATTTTCATTGATTTTACTTATATGTATAAAACTTTTAATAGCTCCAGTGTTTATTTCTGCTATGCAATCTGTCGTTATTATTCCTTTGAATATTATTACTTTAACCTTTAATCTACTTGTATTTATGTTTATTAAATCAAGTATCCTAGGTTGTTGTGACCTATCTTGATTTTTTGTGATACTTAATCTAGATGCTTCTATTTTTGGTACTACTCTTTTTGATGGTGTAATGGTTCTAGTAATAAAGTCCATATATATTTCTTCTGGTATTGTAATTCTGGAGTTTTCTTTATGCTCTATTGGTTCTAATATTTCTTGATACATCCTTGGTACTACTATATTCATTTCGTGTTGTCTTTTACATGGTGATTGCTTGTTAAGGCATATATCATTTTTGTTTCAATACTTATTAACTTGCTTCCTGGTGGCATGGTTATTCCATCTAACTTGTAATATAGTGTTAAAGCTAAGTCTTTGTGTTCATCTTTTAATGATATACTAAAGTCTGGTTGTACCGTAAACTTTAGTTTTTGGTATATTAAATTTCCTTTTAATACTGATATTAATTCATCCTGCTGATTTCCTAATATTCGGTCGTCTAATATGTATATTTGGTTGGGTGTGTCTATATTTTTCTGGAAGTAAGCTTTTATTGTAAATTCTACTCCTCCGAAGTATATGTTTCTGTATTTTTGGCTTCTTTAGTAGATAATTTAGTTAATTCTCTCTTTATTACTTCATCTGTTATCAGGTTTATCTTGGTTCTTCCATTAACACTTGTCGTGTCTATTATGTTTTCATGTTTGTGTGCTATATATCTTATTTCTTTGTTTCTTTCAAACAATTTTCTTTATAGATAATTCCTCTTTTTCATTTTGTATTTTTTGATAAGTTTCTGGTTTAAAGCTTAACGTTTGGGTTGATCCTCCTTCATACGTAGTCATCTGGTAGTATGTATCTTTAGAATTTTCTACTTTTTCTTTATCCATATTTCAGTAAGTTTATGTACTTATACTGTACCCCCGTGGATATATGGAATATCTGACTTATACACTAAGAGGCAATAAGCACTACTGTTATTTGCATATCCGATGAATATGCAATCTACAGTCTTAGGCCCAATCTTGACCTGCTTTGGCTTGGGTACTTCGACCTTTGCCAGACAACCCCATACCTTTTATATGTGGGTTTCTTTCCCTTCCATGATTCATATAGAGTTTTGTCCTGACCCTTATGTGGGACTCTGTTAAGAATCGTATTAGCGGTAAGGACAACTTCTCCCCACATGTTTTGGGGAAGACCGGAATTGATGAGCAAGACATTCATCATTTTTTTCAATGTGCGGTTCTTACGTTCTGCCACACCGTTCGATTGAGGTGAGTATGGAGCCGTCCTTTTATGAACAATGCCTTCTTGGGCACAATATTCCTCAAATGGCGCTAGATATTCTCCCCCTCTATTGCTAGGAATAGATTTAATCTGCATGCTTAGTTGGTTCTCAACTTCTGCTTTGTAACGTCGGAACGCTTCAAAGGCTTCATCCTTACTTTTCAACAAGTAAATGTAACAATACCTTGTGCTATCATCAATGAATGTCACAAAGTACTTGTTCCCCCCTCTAGTTTGTACAAACTTCAAATCATATATATCTGTGTGAATAAGTTCAAGAGGAGTGGTATTCCTTTCGACGGATCGAAAAGGAAGCTTTGTGAGTTTTGCCTCTACGCACACCTTATACTTAGGTTGAGGGTTTACGTAGATAGACGGCAACAACTCCAACTTTACCAACATTTGGATAGACTTGTAGTTGACATGTCCTAATCTATGATGCCATAAATTAGAGGACTCAAGCAAGTAAGATGAAGAGGCTTCAATATTATTACTTTTATGTAATACAGACATGGTGTTCACTTTGAAGAGGCCTTCACAGACGAATCCTCTTCCCACAAACATTCCATTCTTAGTGACTACAAATTTATTGGACTCAAACACTAGCCTAAAACTAGCATTAACCAATAAAGGACCTGAAATTAAATTTCTTCTAATCTCAGGAACATGCATCACTTCCTTCAGAGTGAGCTCCTTTCCAGAAGTCATATTTAGGACTACCTTTCCTACCCCCAGTACGTCAGAGGAAGCGTTGTTGCCCATGAATAACTTCTTGTTTATAACCGGTGTATAAGTGGAGAAGGCATCTCTGTTAGAACAGATATGTCTTGTAGCACATGTGTCCATCCACCATTGCATAAGATTCTCAACTAGGTTTGCTTCTAGCACCACCACTGAGAACTCCTCAATCATGTCATCCAGAAATTGGTCCTTGACAACGTTAACCTGAGCCTTGCCCTTAGCCTTGGCCTTATCTTGTTGCTTAGTCTTGAGCTTGTAGCAGTCCTTGATCATATGACCAGGTTTCCTACAGTGGTGACAGTTTCCTTTGAACTTCTTCGCTGCTTGGGTCTTGCCGTCTTTATGGAATTTGCGCTTCTTGCTTTGGTTCCCTTTGGCCTCAGCTAGATTTGCCTTTGCCTCAACGAGTTTTTACCCCTAGGCAAGGCCTTCTTATTATCTTCCTGAATTTGGAGTTTGATAATAAGTTCTTCAAAGGTCATTTCCTTTGTCTTGAGCTTTAAGTAGCTCATAAACTCATTCCACGAAGGAGGTAACTTTTCAATAAGTGATGCAACCAAAAACTGCTGGTTTGGCTTCATACCTTCCAAATCCATGTGATGTAAAATCATTTGGAATTCCTGGACTTGGGACATCACTGTCTTACTATCCACCATTTGAAATTTTAGAAAATTTTCTAACGATGAATTTCTTAGTACCTGCATCTTGTGTGTTGTACTTCTTTTGTAGCTTCTCCCACAACTCTTTGCCAGTGCCAATGGTGAAATACACCGTGAAGAGAGGGTCTGACAAGCAGTTCAATATGTAATTCTTACACATGAAATCACTATGACTCCATGCATCAAGAACCATCTTCATGCCATTAATGACATGGATACCTAGGCCCCCTTCACCCGTTTCAGAAGGCGAATGGTCCATTCCATCTCCAGCTTGTGGAGGATCTTCTGTTAGGAAATGTGTCATTCCCATAACATTCAGATAGAAGAGCATCTTTTGTTGCCATCTTTTGAAGTTTGACCCCATGAACTTTTCAGGGCGTTCATGGTGAAATCCAGTGGGTGGAGGAGCGACAACATTCCCTTGAGCGACATCAAATGCATTGGATGAGCCTTGAGAAATCGGAAAGGCATTAGGAATGCCTTGAGCAGTGGGGAAGGCAGAGGGATTGCCTTGAGCAGCAACAACAGAATCAGAAGTAGTTTGATTTATACCAGTCATCTTTCTAACTTATTTACTTACAAAAAAATCTTGTCTTAAAATTGTTGGGATACAATTGTTGTAAGGAACGAGAAGTAGATAACTATTACAATAGTAGAAATGATAAACAAACTATTACAATAAAATTGGAAATCAAAACCTTACAAACTGCTTGTGTGATTTGCTGAGTCGAGTGATGGCACTCTGTCTTTAAGACAAGATTGCCCCGTATATCTCCTTTTACGGTATAGGAAAAAGTCTCCCAAGATACAACAACAACTTTAACAAGTGAGCAAAGGAAACTCAAGTGTTACTCTTGAAGAACTTTGAGTATAGTGACTTTGCTAGAGAGGAAGAATATGACATCAGAAATTCTGGAGAATTCTCTAAGTGTTGAGTGTAGTGTCTTTCAATTGAGCCAAAGGCCTCAATTTATAGTGTAAGTAGAAGACCCCTCAACTAGCCAACTAATGGCCTTTAATAACCATGTAATTGCACTTGATTGAGGGGTTACATTCAGCCAAATAATGGCTGAATTCATGTGGCAAGTAATGGAGAATCAATGCTCCAAAACCAGCCAAAACGTCAGATTTTTCCAACTTCCCGTCGCAACATTCTGCCTCCAAAGCACCGCGGCTCCAATAGCTGACCAACCATTTTGCACCGCGGTGCTGCCTGGGAGGCACCGCGGCTCCGACGGTGTGGCGCCGCAGCCCTTCACGGCTCCGCGACGATTTCCGACTCGTTTTATTTTACACTTTGTACACTTTTTCCTTCATTTACCAACGTGGAATACTTTGTCATTTGACCAATAACCGTCCATAATTGTATGTCTCAAACGTATTACATACGTACCAATATCTCTTTCACTAATGAAATTTGCGATACTTGGCACTACGTGTGCACGTGTGTGGAAACAACATTTCCGACGTGTGGGCCCAATAGTTCGAGTCATAAATTAAAGGGATATACTTATTTCCACATTTAGTAAATTTCCAACAACTTGTCCTAAGACCAAAGTGAAAGCTTTTGAAACCAAAATCCAAAATGAGCTTTGTGTTGACCTCCCAACAGCCTTCTGGAATCGTAAGAAACATATTGTTAAACTCCCTTGCGAACCTGATTTTGATGAAAAAACCATCCCAACAAAAGTCCGTCCTATTTAGATGAATCACGAATTAACTATTCACTACCAAAAAGAGATCAATGATCTCCATGAAAAACACATTATCTCCCTAAGCAAATTCCCTTGGAGTTGTGTTGCCTTCTATGTAAATAAGAGTTCTGAAATAGAAAGAGGTGTCCCTCGGCTTGTCATTAATTACAAACCTCTGAATAAGGCCCTCCGATGGATTAGGTATCCTATTCACAACAAAAAAAGATTTATTTCAAAGGCTTTATTTATGCCTCTACTATTGTTTCAAAATTCGATTTAAAATAAGGTTTTTTGCAGATTCAAATTGATCCAAAAGATCGATACAAAACTGCTTTTACAATACCATTTGGACAATATGAATAAAATGTTATGCCATTTGGTTTAAAAAATGCTCCTTCTGATTTTCAAAGGATTATGAATGATATTTTTAATCCTTTTTCAAAATTTATTATTGTTTATATTTATGATGTTCTAGTATTTTCTACTAGCATTGATCAACATTTTAAACATCTAAATTTTTTCCTTACTATCATCAAGAAAAAAGGTTTAGTTTTATCAAAAACTAAATACAGTCTTTTTTAAATTAATATCCGATTCCTCGGACATAAAATTCAGCAAGGGACCATTTACCCATTCAAAGATTCATTCAATTTGCTGATAAATTCCCTGATCAAATCTTGGATAAAACCCAGCTCCAAAGATTCTTAGGCTGTGTTAATTATGTGTCCGACTTCATTCCTGGACTTAGCAGTTTGCTAAAACCACTTCATGATAGGTTAAAGAAACCTCCTCCTCCGTGGACAAGTATCCACTCCAACGTTATAAAAAAGATAAAATTGAAAGTCAAGGATCTTCCTTGTCTTTCCCTACATGACCCTTTTGCTTTTAAAATAGTCGAAACAGATGCTTATCACATCGGTTATGGAGGTATTTTAAGGGAGAGAAAAGATGAAAAAGAACAACTCATTGCATTTGCATCTAAGCATTGGATTAATTCTCAGCAGAGTTATCCTACAATAAAAAGGAAATTTTAGCAATTGTTTTATATATTTCAAAATTTCAAGCTGATTTATTAAATCAAAAGTTTTTATTAAGAATCGACTGCAAAACTGCAAAATATGTTTTACAAAAAGATGTTCAAAACCTTGCCTCTAAACATATTTTTGCTAGGTGGCAAGCTATTTTATCTATCTTTGATTTTGATAAAGAGTATATCAAAGGGAACTCAAACTCTATTCCAGATTTTCTCACTAGAGAGTTTTTGCAGGGAAGATAAAAGACAAATTCTCTGAAAATAACTTCCTAATACTGATCACAACTCAGTAATGTCCTACCATTTTCCCATGCCCAACTGCTTGGGCTACCATGATAAGATATCACAAAAAGATATGCGCGAATCCGGACAGTACTGTAGGCATTCAATGTGTGGAGCCTTACTCCATCGAAGGAAGGAAGAAATCACTCATTCAGAAAATAATTCATTAGTTGTTGTACCTCAACAACAAACAAATTCCATTGCTTCCAAGCAACCACAAGTTTTGTTGCTTCCAAGCAACCCACAAGTTTCGTTGCCTCCAAGAAACTCCCTAAAGATAAAGAATCAAACCAACCGAAATACCATACTCCCTCAGATTATGCTATGCAAGGAGTCCCCCAGGCTTTCCTACTAAATAAATCAGAACCAATTTCCGTGGTCAACCCAAAAAGTTGGGCATACATAGTTGACAAAGAGGAATTTCAAATCACAAATCCTCTTGATCAATTTTACAATGAAGATTTTTTGAAATGGCGTAAACTCATGGGGTTGGCTAGCCCAGCAAGCACCCCAGACAGAATACAACTGAGAAATCAGTTTCAAATTTATCAAAATCTTCACCCAAATGTGGCGGCACAAAGCTCCACAACAACTTCAAAACATATGGTTGCTAAAAGAACCACATCATCTCATTCAAAACCTATGGTTGCTAAAAGCACCATAGAAAAATCAGTGGAGGCTAAAAGCCCCATAAATAACATGATATATTCTGCATCTAATTCAATACTCTCTTCACCAATACCACAATCCTTTTTTTCAAAATTCCATTCCCCTTCTGAAGAAACTACCTACTTCAAAAATGACATCATCACTACCCACGATCTGAAATATTTCTCCCACTTCTCTCTAGAATTGGTATGAGCTATTCCCTCTAAGTTTTCTCAAAGTTTTAGCTTGTAATCTTCATTTTGGTTTTCTAATAATAATCAAGTTTTTATTATTACTCTTGTTTTATTTATGGTGGCTCCGCCCCCTAATTAATTGCATCACGTTCATATGGAAGAATGTGTCTCCTAAATTTATTTAGCATCGCATGCATATGGCTGACTTTGTCGCCTAATTTTATTTTTATTCTTTCATTCTTAACAATACTGATTGATTAATACTCTTCTAACAAGTTATTATTCTTGATTATATATATGTATATATATATATATATATATATATATATATATATATATATATATATGGGATAACAAACAGGGAAGGAATCAGGATATAAGGTATTAAAGAATCAATGGATAATTGAGATATGCAGAAAGTAAATAAATATTAACATACAATTTAATGTTCCAGTTAAGGAAACCATAAATCTAAGGTTCTGCAAGAATTTCAATCAAATAGGCGGAAGAACCAGCCAAGTATTTGATGCAGGAATTTAAAAAATTTAAAAGCATGAAGTATTTAAAAGATTAGGAGGTAATACCGTCCATAATCATATTTATTTAAAATATTAAAATTTACAAAGATTTTTATCAAGGAGATATACCTTGGGAATTTCTAAGGTATTTTGGGAATTTTGGATCATATGATATGAATCATATGAGTCATATGAACTGAATCATATGAGGCGTATTTTGATCTAACCTAAAGGGGATTTTAGTTGAAACTCTCACTTCTCTCTAAAATCTGAAATGTAAGAAAGAGAAATGTGAAAGAAAAAACTTATTTAACTAAGGGAGAGGGAGTCTCCTTTTATAAGAGTTTTACATGGTATTTTGGTAAATAAAAGGGAATCTTCTAAGTGGAGAATAACTATTCATTCGAGTGGAGAATGACTATTCATCTGAGTGCAGATTGACATCATCCATGACATCATCCTTTTTGGCATTTTCTTGAATTATTGCTGGAATCTTTGCTTTTACTATTTGCTTTTTGAAAGTCTTATTTTTTGGGAACTTTCTTTTGTCGGAATTTTGTCTGAACTCTACTCCGAGTATTTTGAATTCTTTTGGCAATTTTTCTTCAGAATCCACTGTTGCAAAAAATCGGACTATCTTCAATATCAATTTCTGGTTCTTCTTCTTCTGATGAAGAGCCTTGTTTTGATGAAGACGGTGCAAACTTCAGAATTATGTCTTGCATTTCTTCTGGATTTTTGAACGCCGCAAGCATTGATGCCATCTGAGATTTCTGTGAAAGAAACTGGGTGTGCTCCGGTGTTTGTAGTGGTGCCAGTGGTGTTTGTGGAGGCGCCTGTACCTGAATGGATTTTCGGGCATTTAACCATTCCTGGACTTTTTGTGGTGTGAGACTTACTGGTATTTTAAAGATGTCCCACCATCTGACTTTAAACTTCCTTCGGATCGTCAGAATTTTATTTTTTGAATAATCTATAAACCATATAAATACCCATGGTAAGTGGAATTTAGCGTGAAAAAGGTGCAGTGGCACAATTCTTTTTTCTTCCTCAGAAGGTTTATATTGGGATTTAGAGAGGCTAAAAGATTTAGTGACTTGGGGTTTTTGTATTTCAAGGGTGAATCCAAATTGTTCCCACCATGAGTTCCACCATGTAGGGAATTGAGATGGAATACATGAGGTATCAAAATGAAAAAGTCAAGTATGGCGTTGGTTGGAATTTTGAATGAAAAAGGAATTGAACCAATCTTGTTGGTAATCCCAGCAATTAAATGGAATATCAAAAAATGGTTCATTTTTATGGGTATCTGGGAAATTTAGGAGTTGAGACAGATCATCCCCCCAATCGCTTGGAGCAATTACGTTAAGCATTTTGCAAATAGAATAAGAGGGATCTGGGTTATTTTTATAATAATTATTTTTAATTGTCGTTGATCCTGATATTTCAAGGATAGTCTGGTAAAATATGGGATTTTTAAAATATCCCATGATTTGTAAAACCATCCTTGGCCAAAATAAATTTGTAATGCTAAAAAAGAGTCTTGGTCAAAAAATCTTTTTTCAATGGTTACAATATTTTGAAAAAATGGTTTTATGAAGAATTCAGGGGCTGGTTTTTTGGGGACTTGTGATACCACAAGTTGGGTTTATGAAAATTATTTTTGAGAAAGGGTTTTTGAAGATTCTACTTTCTCGATTTTTGTAAAATTTTGAAAGTTTTTTTCCTCTCCTGAGCTTTGAGCAACTTCTTATTTGGGATTTTGAAGTTGTATCAATGCCTGCTGTAGTTCCGGGGATTTCGCAAGGAGTTGCAGAAGATTCTCAGCAGTTATTTTCTGTGCGAGAGTTGCTAGTATTTTTTGCATAGATGCTGCGGCATTTTCATTTTCTTCTTTCATCACTGCGTCATACCATGTCAGGGGTTTTTCGGTGGGAGTTTTGACAAGGAATTTTTCCTTTTCTTCTTTTGTTGGTTTGGAAGTGTTGGAGTTTATGGGTTCTTTGGGGGCCATGGAATTTGTTTGTTGTTGTGGTGCAACAACTGGTTTATTTATTGGCAGAGAAACCTCTTCCTTTTTCTTTTGGAGTAAGGCTCCACACATCGCGTAGACACAATATTGCCCGGATTCTCGCATGTCTTTCCCGGATATCTTGTCCTTGTAACCCAAACAGTGGGGCAAAGGACAGTGATATGACATTTCTGTGTTGAAACCAGTAGTAGAAATCTGTGGGTTTTCTCTCATGTTTTTGAGGAAATCACCGGTTAAAAGATTTTTAAAGCAAAAATTATTAGGAATCAATTTGCAGAAAATATTTTTTAATGTAATATTTTGAAAATATCTTTGATGTTGTAAATCATGCTTCAAAAGTTTTGTGTATGTAAAGGCATCAATTATTTTGATGGAACTGGTATCAAGGTATCTAGGGGACTCAGAATTCTGATCTAAAAAACTATTCCTTAATTCTCTTAGATGACAAGAATAAGTTTTTATCATATTGAGGTCTCTAGCTTTTGGTTTTGTCAAAAAAAGGAATCTTAAATTCTTATTATTGGAATCAAAAGATATGAAATCATTATCTAACTTATAAGGGGTGATAAGATTTATGAACGGTGTTCCTAAGATGACGGAGTTGTGTATGTCTTTTTTCTCGTCTGTAAAGGATTTGAGGAGTCTATTCAGATAATCCTTTTGGTGTTGAACATCTACGTGTTTAACCAATTCTAACATGAATTCTTGGTCTTTGGTTAAAGTACAAACATGTTTTTGCTTACCCTTATCATATTTTTCAGATGAACTGGTCATGAGTAATTCATCTATTTGGAGGGCATTGTTGTCTTCAGAAGACAGAGAAAAATAGTCAGGTTCTGACTCGGCGTTTGAATCGGAGGAATCAATGAGAAGATTGGAGATTTTTTGGGTCACTTCATCGTCGAGTTTCAATTCTTGTAGTTTTGTATTAATTTTACAGTATCTCAAAGTATGACCTTTTTTGTGACATTTGTAACACGTAATGTCTTTATATTTGGAATCAACTTTTTTGGGATTCGGTCTATTTTTGGAATAATGAGTATTTTTGTGAGGATTTTTGTAATACTCTTCGTTAGTCTTGATGAAATCTCTCTTTTTGTAACCTCTTGAAGTACTCTTAAGGGATTTATGAGTCTTGCTACAATTTCATGTACAACTAGAAGAGGGTTTTGTGAATTTCGTATCAAAATGTTTCCAAAAAGTACCAAGTTCGCACCTAGTTCTCACCTAGTTCTCTTTAGCTCCAATTTGAGGTATTTTTATAATTTCAGGTCTTGACAGATATTTAGACCTTCCTGTTGAGTTATACTGACTAGTTGTCCGTATGTAAACTCACTGTAGGGTATAATCTGTTTTCCACAATTCTCTTTGATTTTGGTTCATCTTCTTCCATGGATTCAAAGAAGATAATAAACACTGAAGAAATCTTGATACAGGATTTTGAAAAATCTATTAATAATTAGGAAATACCGAGAGTAAATCGAGATCCGATTTACAAAAATTCCAAATACCAGTTTTTCAAAACCGATTTCACTAACAAAACAGAGGAAAGAGATATCCAATTATCTCAACCTTTTGAAACAATCCAATTACTTTCTCAGAATTCCTTGAAGAAACACAGAGAAAGAAATTACAAATACATCCATATTGAATTAGTCCAAATAGGGATAAAACCCTTTACTAAGGAAGGATTAAACACCTCAATCCTTGCTATCTTACGAGATGCCAGATTCACAAATTTTGAAGATTCCCTATTGAGTTCTGTTGAGTCTAGTCTCTGCACAGGACCAATATCTTTTGACTGTTACCCAAATTTCTCAGTTTCTTTAAATGACAAAAATATTCAAAAATCCATTGTCTTACAAATAAAGATTCACAATTACCAAATGCTTGAAGGATCAATTCCTGTAGCTATAATTTTTAGAATCCATTACAAAGCTATGACTTCAGCTTTTGCTACAAAAGTCAGATACCATAGTAAGAAAGGCGAAACCCTTCTTTTACAAACAGATCTTTTCCAGATCTAACACCGTAATACCAAGACCTATTAGGTGAAAGGATATTACCCTACCAGACGAATGGATCCTGGAAGGTATAGTTAAACCTAAACGTATAGAGACTTCCCAATCAAATACCCGTCTTAGAGAAATAACCCAATACCAGGATGGTAGAGTTAGTCTATCGTTCCATAGAAAATCTACGAGTAGTAGATACGATGATTCTAGTTTTGTAGAACCCCTAGACTTAGGAAGAGTCTCACAGATTCCTTCAGTCATAAATACTCCTTACAAAACAAAACCTAGACATTCTACGTCAGATTTACCCAATCTAAGAAATGTAGACTACTCCAATGAAATATCGAGACCCGTTTATAAAAATTGCACTGTTAGGGAAAAGATAGAGGACCAAGAACCTACTAGTATGACTTTTTCCTCGATTACAGAGAACATAGTAAACAAAATTGATGTTTTACAAAAAGAATTCCAAATAGATAAGAAATTCCTACAAAATGATTTTTATGAAAAATACAACCTAGAAAAAAGAATTTGGTTCCTCAAAACCTTTTCAAGTACTAGGACGCAAATACAGGAAAAATTCTACAATTTTTTTAATGAACATAGGATAAACATCGTATTCTTTGACTGGTTCGATTATTATTCCTTCGAAAATTCCATATAATATCCCTTTTCTAAAATAGTAAATCCCATTACGACTAGGAACAAAACACCAGAGTGGGAAACCCTAGCTGATTCTAGGAAAGTCCAGTCCAACCACCCTCCTCTACAAGGTATTAAGCTAAACATTCATGGCTGCCCTGTAGACGCGATTCCTCTTAAGAATCCAGCAGAGGATGAATAAAACAAATACAAAGAATATCCTCGCACAAAATAATTTCACCAATATCAGTTTGAATATCCTAGGAAAACAACTCGATAGAGTGGAAAAACACATAAAAACCAACCCTTTAGTCACCATAGATTCCCCAGGAACAACTAAGGATATGAAGTTGAAAAGCCAAAGCCCTATATTTAAACCCTTTCAGGTGTCCAAAGATGGTGTCAAAAATATCCAGCAAAATAAGTCTGAATTTATTCAGGCTATACAGGATCAATTGAGTAGAATTGGGACATCCAACAATTCTAATACAAAACACGTTGTTCCAGATACCCAACAATCATCCAACAAAATCACTACTCTAACAAATGATTCCGACGACAGTGATACTCTAGAACAAATCCAAAACAAAAACCCTTTGTTAACCATATGGATTGGCAAAGACCAATACAACAGGTACAACAACAAGCGTTGCATATTATTCCTACTCCAGATCTAGGAATAGTAAAACCCCTAGCTTAGTTCCGTTTCAATGCCTCTTCCATTTATGATTGGAACATAGATGGGATGACCGAATACAATATCCTCAGTTTTCTCCAACAAATGATCATGGCCACAAATGCCTATAAAAATCAAAATGGTACACAAGACAAGACCATTGCAGAACTGCTCATCGCATGATTCTCTGGTCAATTGAAAGGTTGGTGGGATAATTATCTCACCGATCAACAAAAGGAATATATCATTAATTCCATCAAAACTGATGAAGAAGGAATACCAATCATTGATGAACAAGGTGAACTCCTACAAGATGCTGTATCAACCTTGATACTCACAATCTCTTTAAATTTCATAGGAGATTCTTCGCATCTGAAAGATAAAAATACCGAGTTACTTTCTAACCTCAAGTGCAAAAAACTCAGTGATTTCCAATGGTACAAAAATATTTTCTTAACCAGAGTTATGCTTAGGGAGGGAAGATTCCAACAAGCCATTTTGGAAAGAGAAATTCCTGGCCGGACTACCTACCCTTTTAGGAGAAAAGGTTAGGAACAAAATCAAAGAGAAATGTGTCCAGATCGGATGAGATGATATATATATATATATATATATATATATATATATATATATATATATATATATATATATATATATATATTATATTTGGTTTAACACCAAACCAAACCAAACCAAACCAAGATGTTGTCATTTTAAAAAAATTTAAAACCAAACTAAGTCAAACCGAGTTGGTTTTTGATTTATTAAGTCTATTTGACTCGATTTATAGGTTTGGATCGCTTTTTCGGTCTCATTTGAACACCCCTACCTCAAACCATTTTTCTACTAAACTAGTTTCAGTGTATGCGCTTTGAGCGTGATCAAAGCGCGTATCTCATTTCGCAATAAATCTATGGAAAACAAGTTGGACTTAAAAACGGACTTCGTCGCTAAACAATATTTTGATAGTTCGTTACAAATCGTCGCTTAATTGGTTTTGGAACATATTTTATTGTTTAACTTTCCGCAGATAATTCATGTTGATTTAGCAGTGAATTAACTTAATGTATAAAATAATATTGAGAATTTTCATTTGTTCAAATAAGCGTAACAACAAAATAATGACAATTAATTTAAAATATATTTTATTTTCTACTATTTCATCCTTGTTATTTTATATTTGCATTTTACCAATTTGACATTTAACGTTATGCTATAATCGATTTTGCTTTATTTTAATTTCTTTCATCACTAATATTTTTCTCATTTAACAAATATATGTAGTTAAAACATTTGTCAATTTGAAAATAAATTTACGAATGTGAGGGACTCTGAAAAGAATAAAATTGAATTCTTTTGCTAATTAGTTAGTTAGAAATTTTAAATATTTGTTCGCAATACCAAATGAAATAATTTATTTTTTATTAGTTCAAATTCTTGATATTGGTCATCTCCAATTTTAAATATTAACGGTAATTATAATTTTATACCATAAGAATTCTATACGAACTTTCGTAGATTGACTCTTTTTTTCTCTCATGCAAACGTGTGATTTCTATGAGGAAGTTCCGTGTTGAGGAACTTGTCATAGAAGATAAATACATTCAATTTTGTTTTTAAATGTAGATGATTGAATCGAGAATTCTCAAAAAAAAAAAAAAACACATAATATGAAGTTTGTGCATATGAAATATTTTAGATATAAAGTACATTCTACTACCTATACTCAAACAATTTGTACACTAAAATAAAAAAGAACAATTTACAACAAACGAAATAATGGTGATTTTGTTTAATTTCTTTTCACGTCAGCTAAAAGTCCGTTCAAAGATGCATGTTGATCCTATAAAAATAACTTAATAAAGGAAGAAAGTGCTTCAAAGAAGTCTTCAAAGAACAATCAATACTTTCAATTTAAAATTTATTTCGGTTTTATAATTTCATCACAAATTATCTATTTTCTTTTTAGTTCTTAGAAATACATAACCCTTGAAAATTTAAATAACGGTGAAGGATAGAGTGCTACACATATATGAGTTTATGACGGTTCTTTTAAGAGATGCTGATGTTCTGTCACCAATACCTATAAAATATGGAGCAAAAATAAATTGAATTTAAAAGATATGCGAGTTGGAACGCTTAACCAATTTATATTCCACGAATGTAATGATCCAAATAACTTATACATCATTTATAAATACATCAATCTTAAATAAATAATCTTATATGAGATATTGTAAATAAAAACCACGACTGACAATCTTTCAATTTACAATTGTTTATAAAAAAATGCACACACATCTACTATTACATAATCTTACCTCAAATCACAAGAAAATTTATATCCGCCAAATGCTCTTCTCCTTTTGAGCAAATGGAAGAATGGATACCCGCCTTTAATGTTTTCGTTTGGTCATTCCGTCTTTACTTGTTCGCTATGACATTAAATAAAAAAACACAAGTATTAATTGATAATAAAAGAATCCAAAATCTACAGTAGTTTAGACAACCTAAACCTAATTTGAATCCAAAACCTAAACAAAGAAAAGCAATACGGCGGTAAAATCGTAAGAATCGTAAACCTAATCAAAGAAAAACCTAAAGACCAAAGAAGAACCTAAAGAGTCCTAAACCTAATAAAAGAAAATTCAGCTGCATATAAACGGCAGCATCAATGAAACCTTTATATCTTAATGATATCATTGTCCTAATAATCATGGAATTTCCATATAAACTCCTAATAAACTTAGAAAACTTGGAATAAAGTAACAACATAATTTCTTTACGGCAAATACAAAGAAACTTTAAATTCCTACAGTCAATTTTTTTTGGAAAGGATTTATATAAGGTAGTATATTATTGCATTTTAATCGTACTTTTACTTCCCTTTACTTTAGGGCTTTCTACATAATTGGTAAATCTTATGTATTAGGAATCGATTTAATAGAATTTTTTAATTTAATTTCAAAGTCCAAATATTAGAAAAATAGTAAATGACAATTTGTCTATTGTAGTCTCAGTGAAATTTCATTAGTTACTTTTTCAGGGCCTTGGCTTGTCACATGAGTCTGAATTTCATATTTCCGTATGTGAAAAGAAGTATAAATATCTTCAAATACCAAACGCTCGCTAATAAGTACTGCATCGTCAGAATTGTAACCCTCCCACGGCATATAAGCTACTAATACGTTTTTCCCCAAAGCAAGTTTGCCACCAACCGTAGCAGCACCATCCGCTAAAAATTGTCCCTTTTTAATGCATTTACTCCGAGGAACTTGGAGTTTTTGATGCATACAAGTATTTTTATTGGAACGTTGATATATAACTAATGGAATGCTTAGAATATCTCCATTACCTGCTAAAAGAAATAAACGACAAAGTTCAATCAACATTTCTAAGACTTTTCGTGCTTTTAATATAACTAGTCTGTATGAACGTGTCTCGCACGATATCCTCTGTCAATCATAACAAATTGTAGATAATGTTATTTAAAATTACATTCTATTATTTATTTTATGAGGTACAAAAATATTATTTGCTCGTATCCACTTAATATTTTATTAGAATATTATTTGTTATATGTATATCCTTTATGCTTTTACCTATGATTTTACGTTCTTCATTCTAGGATATAAAGACTGCTTCACATAGTCTGACTTTGAAAGCCGAAAAACTGTAACCACCAAAATCACAATTGTGATAAGTAGGTGCATATATGTAGCTTGTTCAAAGTAAATACCTTCCATATATTAAAATATGAGCCCGTTTAACGTGTTCTTTTCCTTGTAGAATTAGTATGGCCACTTTATAACTTCACCATTAGTAGGAGACTAATTCTAAAATAGCTAAAAGGTTGGAAGTTGATTAAACTTAGAAGTTCATGAATTCACATTAGAAAAGTTTTGATATTACAATTTTATTCAATATGAAATTATTTTATTAAGATATAATTTATTTTTAAAGGGTACAAAAGTCATTCAATATTTAAAGGATATTTTGGTCAATCAATATTTATATTTATTTTTTAATAATAATATAGATAAGGTGGAGGATATTTTTTGTAAGCAAACAACTCTTTCTTAGAAATTTTGCAATGGATGTTATTTTAAATTTTTAATACAACAAACAAACAATCAACAAGAAATAATAGCAGGATAACTAATCCCAACATCCCAATATAACTAATCACAAACATAATTTGTCTTCAAACCAAATGACCCCTTAAAGTCATACTCATGTAGTTCCACCAACCCAGTAACGATATAAATATTAATAACATCAAAAGTTAACTTTGCAAGTCTGAAAGGGGCATATTTAGAGAATTTAATTAAAAATAGTTCTTCGAGTAACGATTCGCAATAAAAATTCCAAACTTTCAAGTTGGTTGAACAATGAATATAAATGACTCGAACACAAGATAAATAACTTGAACTATATTCTAGTGCGTCTAAAGGACCTTTACCTTAGCGTTAATCTATCTAATATTATATTACTTAGAAATATTGATTGAACTTTTTTTTCTTCTACGTACCGGAGTAATTGAATGGTAATTCACAATTTGCGGCAACTGTTAACTTCAAAATTGCCGGCTGCAAAAATATATTAAATTCGCAATTTTTTTCAACTCCCTTTTTGGTATGATTTGGTTGATTATATATGCGTACGGAATAGAAATTGTCTTTTGGTAATGATATTTAACTAGAAGTATATATTTATATTACGTTACCGTCTCATATCTTATGCATAATTGAGTTGTTATATCATTGTCTTGGGTGTTTTGAGCTTATTACGAGTTTTATGTGTGTAGAAAATGTGATGGATGAATACGATCGAAAAGAGTTGATTTTGGCTTTGATTTGAAGCAAAGGAATGAAGATTGAAGAATGGTCGGGCTCACCTGTTATCCTCGCCAAGCAATAATTTAGACGAGCCAAGAAACAAGAGAAATTTGAGACTTGGCTAGGCTCACCTGTCGCCCTCGCGAAGCGAGAGTTTGGACGAGCCAAGAAAAGTCATTAGATTAGTTTAAAAGATCTCATGCACATTCTAGGTCATTTATATACCCTGCTAAACCTATACTTGACGACTGCACATTATTTTTGGAGGAAAAAACAAGCACGGAGCAGAGCGACGAAATTCGGCAATTCGGCTTAAGAGTTTCAATCTCTTTCATTCGTTTACTTGTTCGTTATGGAATTCTATGCTATGAGATCAAAAAATATTATGAGTAGCTAGATTTATTCTCTAGGATTTATAATGGAACCAATTGTTGGATGAATTTGTGACTATTTAATTATAATCGAGTCATTTGTCTTATTCTCTATTTGTTCAACTATGTATCTACTGTTGTTAATTGAAGGGCTCTCGATTAATGAATGCCGTTGTATTTTGCATTACTTGAGAAAGATTGCGAGATTAAGTTTTAGTTGAACAACGTCACTTCAAAGTAGTTAAGAGATTAACTACTTAGATTTAAAAGCGGGTTTAGAGATAACGAAGCTTTGACGTGATCCTATGAATAGCGTAACTTGTTAGCTAGAGTTAGTTCGAGAGAATAACTTTAAAAAATTACTACACCTGATCAAGAGATATTTGTTGTAAGAAAAGATTCATGATTGATAGAGAATAGTTCAGCGAGATTATAGTTAACATGTTACGAGTTTAGTCCGCAATTTGGGGAAGTCATTATCCTAGACCTCTTAATATCAAAAGATAAGCTGTTTTATTTATTTGATAACCGTAGTACTCTTGTTATTCATTATTTGTTAATTTACATAAAACATCCAAAATATTATACCTCGAAAAGTTGATTAAATTGACGTTCTTGGTGATACGAAAGTTGATTGAAACAGGTCTCTATGGGATCGACTTTGGACTTAAACACTGGATTATATTTGCGAACCGCTTATCCTTTTTAGGACAATTTTGGGCGTGATCAAAATTTTGCGCCGTTGCCGGAGAACTATTAATTAGTTAAACACTTTGAAATATCGCCAAGCTCATTAATCAACTTTCGTTTTAGTTTTTTGTTCAAGTTCTAATTTTCTGAATCGTGTGTGCTACAAGTGTATGCCTAGAAACTCATCGAGATCTAACAAACTTTTCGAAGCCTTACCGGACCCAGAACGAGCATTCAAGGCATTGAATCGGGAAAACAAGAACAACACATGAGAACTTGAATCTGAAATGGCTGGAAACAAAGGTAACAAGAATAATGGGGTCCCATTGGTGGACAATAAGGGGAACATAATCAACCCACGTTAATCCTAATACAGCTGCCGAATGAGCGACACCTATTGTGCCAGAAGCTGCTCTCTATGACTGGGCACAACCTACTACTGACAACTTGGCGACACCGATTGCAGTTCTGTAGATACAAACGGAGAGCTTTTAAATAACAAACAACATGCTACATTTGCTACAAAATAAGGGGTTGTTCTCAGGGAAAGAATACGAAGTTCCTCAACAACACCTGTGAAATTTCTTATCAATTTGTGTCACTCAAAGGCAACAACATGTGTCACCGGAGGCACTCAAGCTACTTTTGTTTCCCTTCTCAGTGACTAAGGAAGCATAATTTTAGCTGAACTCGCTCCCAAGAAACTCAATTACTACTTGGGAATAGTTGGTCAAACAGTTTCTGAACAAGTTGTTCCCACCAAATAGGACAGCAAAGCAAGTTGATGAGATTGTGCAATTCAAGCAGAAACCAATGGAATCTCTACAAGAGACGTGAGAAAGATTTAAGGGCATGTCGGTGAAGTGTCCACATCACGGTATACCTGATCAGATATTGTTGCAGAGGTTCTACATGGGCCTTACGGATATCATAAAGGCTAATGTCGATACTTCACAAGGTGGAACGTTTTTGAGTAAATCGTTCACTGAAGCCCAAGTGCTATTAGACAAGATGGCTCGAAATTCAGGTTGGATGACTAGAGATGCACCAATCACTCCTGTGGTGAACTCGGTGGCTCTTAATCCTAATAATACCATGGCTGAAAACATAGCCACGTTGATGACCCAAATGAGCCTTTTGTCTAAAAAGACTGATGATTCAAGAACAATAGCCACGTTGATAACCCAAATGAGCCATGTATTAATCAGCCATATATTTGCTCGTGAGGCGGTGAACAGGATCCTCAGGGCTATTCAGAAGATGTGAGATACGTGAACAATTTTGGTGGTCAAAGACAAGACGAGAAACAATGGGGACAACAGAACCAACATATAGAATATAAACTCGCACAATCTCAACTATAATATACCATAAATATTGGGGCTATAAGACTGCAAGGTCAAATGGTTACGTATCAAAGGCAACCTGGTTACAATTAACAGTCGCAACAACAAATGGTTTACCCTCAGCAACAACAACAATAGGTCACCAAGTAGGACGATGGTGACATGTCGAAATTAAAGGTATGTTGTAGCAAATCCTAGGAAGTAATGGAAAGATAGAACAACAGATAGTTGTGCATGGCTCAGCCATTAAGGGCATTAAAACACAATTGGGCCAATTATCTATAGCAATGAACCAACGCCCACAAGGAACACTACCAGTTGACACAAGCGTGAATCCAAAAGAGCAATGTCTGAAGCAGATAATGGCCGTGAGTCTCAAGAATGGAAGAGATTTGGATGCCGAGCAAGAGAGTGCCCAAAGTAGTCGAGATATGGTGCCTTCTGTCAAGGTGCCAATTGAGTTAGATGAGTATGACAATCTTGCATAGGTCATTGTTCAACAAGCACAGACTAATAGAGGCAAAGAAAAAGAAGTTGATCTAAGTCTTGAAAAGAAAGTTGATCCAATTCATAACAAAGGACCAGAAGAAGTGCATGAGCAAGAAAACACTCAAATTAGTGGAAAGAAGAGACATTCGACACCTTTTCCCTAGAGATTGGAAAAAACACAAGAAAGATGATCAATATAAATAATTCATGGAGATGCTTAAACAAATCCATTTGAACATACCGTTGATAGATACATTGAAGAAGATGCCGGGATATGCGAAGATGATGAAAGATATGATGTCCCAAAAGTTTGACTTCCAGGATTTAGCTACCGTGACACTAACTCACACTTGCAATGTTGTAGTAACTAGACTTGTTGCTCAAACGTTGAGTGATCCGAGGAGTTTCACAATCCCCTGCACAATTGAAAGTTATGCTTTTACTAAGGATCTGTGAGACCTAGGAGCCAGCATAAATTTGATGCCAATGGTCATTCACAAGAAGTTGGGGATCGATAGAGCAAGACCAACATCTATGCTATTACAACTTGCTGATCGAACTGTGAAACGTCCCTATGGAATCCTAGATGATGTACTTATTTAGGTGGGTCGATTTGTGTTCCCTGCAGACTTCGTCATTCTTGACTGTCAAGTTGATGAGGAGATTCCCATAATTTTAGAAAGATCTTTCTTGGCCACTGGAAGGGCACTAATTGACTATGAAACTGGTGTACTGAAGATACGACTGAATGATGAAGATATCACCTTCAATGCACAAAAGTAGATGAGGCGACCTATTGAATTTTCCAACTGCTCACTTATAGAGGTTGTGGATGTGATGATGATAGAAGATGAGAAAACTCATCACTTGAGCGATCCTCTAGAAGATTGTTTGCTGAACGTGGAAGAACTTAATGGTGAAGGTTTAGCGGAGTGGGTCATGGCTCTTGAAGGCCAAGGTTATTGGCAAAAAGAGCTTAAGTTTGAATCATTGAATTTGCCGGAGAGAAAAACACGAAGCCATCAATTGAAGAACCACCTATGTGGAGTTGAAGCCACTACTAAGTTACCTCAGGTATGTATTCTTAGGACCTGACTCTACTTTAACTGTTATTATTTCATCCGATTTGTCAGATGTGTAGGCAGAACGACTCATACAGATATTGAGGGAATGCAAAACTGCCATAGGGTGGACCATCGCTGACATAAATGGTATTAGCCCCTAATTTTGTATGCATAAAATCCTAATGGAAGAGGGACACAAACCGTCCATAGAACATCAAAGGAGGCTAAATCTGAACATGAAACAAGAGTTGAAGAAGGAGGTGATAAAGTGGCTGGATGCGAGATTAATTTTTCCCATATCTGATAGCACATGGGTAAGTCCTATGCAATATGTCCCTAAGAAAGAAGGGACGACTGTGGTCCAAAATGAAAATAATGAGTTGATCCCTACCAGAACAGTCACTAGATAGCGTATATGTATGGATTGCCGAAATCTCAACAAAGCCACCCGAAAAGATCATTTTCCCAATTTATTCATCAATCAGATGTTAGATAGACTTGTGGGTAGGGACTACTTTTGTTTCCTAGATGGGTATTCGGGGTACAACCATATTCACATTAACCCAGAAGATAGAGAAAAAACAACATTCACATGTCCTAATGGCACTTATGTATTTGGTAGAATGACATTTGGGCTGTGCAATGGACTAGCCACGTTTCAACGATGTATGATGGCCATTTTTACGGACATGGTGGAGGACATCATGGAAGTGTTTATGGATGACTTCTCAGTGATGGGGAATTCCTTTGCAGAATGTTTAAGGAACTTAAAAAGAGTTTTGAAGAGGTGCGAATAGACAAATCTAGTATTAGACTAGGAAAATTGCCATTTTATGGTACAAGAAGGTATAGTCTTAGGGCACCGAGTCTCGAGTAAGGGTATAGAGGTGGATAGGGCAAAAATTGAGGTGATTGAGAAATTACCACCACCACATCAATCAGATAAATCCGGAGCTTACTTGAACATGCCGACTTTTATAGACGGTTTATTAGAGATTTTTCAAAAAAAAATTAACCCCTTATGTAAATTGCTTGAAAAAGATCACCCTTTGTGTTTTCTCTTGCGTGCAGGTTAGCTTTCGAGGAGCTGACAAAAAGAGGTTGGTGTCTGTACCAATCATTGTTGTACCTGACTGGGAGCAACCATTTGAAATTATGTGCAATGATAGCGACTACCCTGTAGGAGCAGTATTGGGGCAAAGAAAAGATAAAATGATGCACCCAATTGTTAGCGGCATCACATGAGGAACCACCATGTTACTCCACATCTGTGAAGCACTTCACTCGCTCAAGAAGATACATAAAATTACTACCTTTTTGGTGTTGAAGGGAAGAGAGGGAATTCTTGATTGATTGAGACAAAACGATTCCCTTACCGACTGTTGCCGAGCAGTTTTTGGATATCAAACGGACCTCCCCATAAGGTAATATTAATGTGGCCGAGCTAGATCAAGAAAGAACCTTTGGATCGAGATCAAAGTATGCATACATTGCAAACTACCTGGCAAGCGGTATTGAACCTTACAAACTCTCCTCTATTCAAAAGAAAAAGTTCTTTCGTGATTGTCGTTACTACTTCTGGGATGAACCTTTTTTGTTTAAGATTTGTATGGATAACATGATTCGGAGCTGTATCCCCGAAAAAGATCAAAATTCTATTTTGCAGGCTTGTCATGCATCACCATACGGTAGTTACTTTGGAGGAATTAGAACAACTGCTAAGGTGCTAGAGTCGGGGTTCTATTAGTCGTCTTTGTTCAAGGATACAAACATATGGGCTAAAAGCTGCGATGAGTGCCAAAGAACTGGCAATATCTCCCGTCGTCATGAACTGGCAATATCTCCCGTCGTCATGAAATGGCAATGAATCCCATCCAACAGGTGGAAGTGTTTGACGTGTGGGGATCGATTTCATGGGAATATTCATCAGCTCATATGGAAACAAATACATACTAGTCGCAGTCGACTATGTATCCAGGTGGGTGGAAGTAGTCACTCTCCCGACGAATGATGCAAAGGGAGTCATTGGGTTCCTAAAGAATAACATATTCACCCGCTTCGACACTCCACGAGCCATAATCAGTGATAGAGACACCCATTTCTGCAATAGAGCATTCGCTAAGTTAATGGAGAAGTATGGCGTTCGCCATAAGGTTGCCACGCCATATCACCCGCAAAAACGGGTAGGTGGAAGTCTCAAATAGAGAAATAAAGAGTATTCTTACCAAGACGGTAAATTCCACCGGAATAGATTGGGAAAGAAAGCTAGATGATGCACTCTGGGCTTACCGCACCGCGTTTAAAACTCCAATTGGCATGTTGCCATATAAGTTAGTGTTTGATAAGGCATGCCATCTACCTGTGGAGATTGAACATAAGGCCTTATGGGCGTTGAGAGAACTAAATTTATATCTAGAAGCAACCGACACAAATAGAGTGACAGAGTTGCATGAACTTGATGAGTTTCGTTACCATGCTTTCGAGAGTGCAAGACTGTATAAGGATAGAATGAAAATGATGCATGACAAAAACATTTTTGAGAGAAGTTTTGATCTCGGTGACAAAGTGTTGTTGTATAACTCAAGATTGAGGTTATTTCCGGGCAGGTTGAAAATGAGATGGTGAGGCCCGTTTCGAGTTGTTCAAGCATCTCCACAAGGTGAGGTTGAAATTGAATTTGAGGATGGGACCAACAAATTTAGAGTCAATGGATTGGTGCTACATATGAGGAAAAAATTGTCTTAGTAATGCATTTAACGGACCCTTGAAAATGAAAAGGATGGTGTCGTGCCGCGACGTTAAATTAGGCGCTTCTCAGGAGGCAACCCGAGGTTGTGTGATAAAAATAAAGAAAGCAAAGTAAAGAAAAAAACAAAAAGAAAGAAAAATACGAAAAACAAATGAGAAAAGAACAAAAAAAAGAGTCGTTCCACGGTATTAAATAAGGCTCTTAATGGGAGGCAACCCATTTTTCTCGAATTTTGTCACTTTTCTTATTTTATTTATTTTAAATTTTGTTTGCATCACTTGACATGTTTTATGAGTTGTGCATGGGAGATTCAACGTGAAAAAGGAGTTCGGGAAATAAAGGATATGGAAATGGACAAAAATTGAACAACTTAGAAAAATAGCTTAAAATGTTGGCTCGTGTCGCAAGGAGTTTGGCAAGCTACAGCAAGCCAATGAAAATTCTATTTTCTTGCCTCTTCTCCAGGTCTCGCCTCGCGAGAATCTTGCAGCCTGCGTTCTTTCTTCTGTTCTCTACTTCGTTTCTGTTTCTCTCCCAACGAACCCTTCTCACGTCTCCATTGTCTCTTGCAGCAAGCCAGGTAATTCTCTCTCTATTCCTCGCTCTCTCTCCTCCACTGGTTTCACGCAGTAACCCTTTCCCCGGACCCCTGGCAGTGATAATATTTTTTTCCTTTTTTCTCTCCTTATGCGTATGTTGTGACTGAATTTTGAGTCAAATTCTGGTGCAATGAGATGTTTGGTGACTGTTGTGATTACCAAAGTGAATAGAAAACTACAATTCCCGCTAATTCACGGATTTTGGGAGGCTAATTCTTGGTCCTAGAATGCTAAAAGAATGCAAGGTAAAATAGTGCAGCCTATGTGTTTGATTAATTGCCCAAACGTACTTTCTAATTTGTGTTGTGAAGTCTGAGTAACAATACGACGTATAATGGCAATAATAAGCACTCTCGTAAGTGTGGAGTGGCTGTTTGGGAGTTTATGAACTGAAAATAACATTCGTTTTTTTTTTGTCCCATCCCACGACAGACTTGTTGGATATTTTCAGCAAAATCAAAGGCCATCATTGATGTGATACCCCTTAAACTTTAGGGGAGTCTGTTAACATAATTCATATTTATTTTGAATTTGAACAGACACAACCTTTCCCAGTAGCCACCATTGATGCCTCTTGGAGGTGTCTGTTGGTGATGAAAAGACATCACCAATGGATGCGAAATCTCTATAAGTAGTAAAGATGTTTTCTCATTCAATAATAGATATGAAAAAGAATCAAATCTTCTGATGAAAAAGAATCAAAACTTCTGATGAAAAAGAATCAGAACTTCTGTTGAAAAGAATCAAAACTTCTTTTGAAAAGAATCAAAACTTATGTTTTCTTTTCTTCCCTAAGCATCATTAGAAACTTCATACTGTGTGTTCTTGGTTGGATCAAGGAAGTACAAACTTTGAATTCAACATCGTTGTTAGGGCTTCATTGTATCCTGAAGGCAATATTTCTGTGACCTATTATATTCGCCAATTTATTGGGAAGGGTCGAAATAATTATCTAAAAGAATCTGCATAAGAGCCTTGAAGTCAGAGAACAACAATTCGATGTCTGTGTTTCATCCTGTTAGTACTATGTTTTACAACAATGTTTAGACAATTAACGAAATGGAGGGTGAAACTTCAATTGCTGCTCAATCATTGCAAGTAATGAACCAGACTTTGAATCGTTTAGAACGTTTTGATGGTGAAGGTTTCACTCGTTGGCAAGCGACTATCAAATTTTTCCTGATGACTATCAGGTTATGGTACATCCTTGAAGATGGGTTAAAGGAAATTCCTGATGTGACTCCAATGGAGAACGATGAATTGAAGGCCAAACGGAAGAAACGTCAAGAGGATGATTTTATGTGCCGTGGTCATATTCTGAATGTTCTAGGAGCCAATATTTACAATGCCCATCGAAGTCTTGAAAAAAAAAATGAATTGTGGACTGCGCTCGAAAACAAGTACAAAATTTCTGAAGCGAGTAACAAGAAATTTCTGATTTGTAATTTCATGAACTTTAAGATGGTTGACAGTAAGTCAATTATTGCCCAGGTCAGTGAACTTTTACTCATTGTTAATCATCTTAAAAATGCTAGAATTGACCTTGTATCATCATTCGTCGTTGGGGTTATTATTTCTCGTCTTCCCCCTTCTTGGAATGATTACAAGAAGAAACTTAAGCATGCTGAAACTGACTATGACTTAGAAGGTTTACAACGTCATCTTCGTATTGAAGAAGATGCTCGTAAACGAGATATTAAGGATAGACATCAAACTGAAAATCATTCTAAGATTAATAGTGTGGAAGAATAGAAAAAAACTGAATTTTTTGAAACCTAAGATAGATACTCGGTTTAAGAAGAAAGATCCTAACAAGAAAGATAAGAAGAAGAGAAATTTCTACTTCTGTAAGAAACTCGGCCACCATGCTCGTGACTGTCGTCAACGAAAGAAACAAATGAAAAATGAAGCGAATGTGGTCGATGACAAAAGCAAGCTTATCGCTGTAGTGCAACTGGCCAACACTGTTGCAGATCATGGTAGTGGATGGTGGTACGATACTGGTGCAACCATTCATATCTGTAAAGATAGAAATCTTTACAAGACATACGAACCGGTTAGTGGAGAAGGAAACAAAGTTACTTCAGCGAATAACCAAAGCAGCAAAGTGGTTGGCAAAGGCACTGTTGATCTCCCGTTTACTTCGGGAAAGATTGTTACTCTTACTAATGTTTTACATGTCCCTAATATTTGTAAAAACCTTGTTTCTGGAGTTCTTATTAACAAGGCTGGATTCAAGGTTACATATGAGTCTGATAAGTTTGTACTATCCAAGAACGGAATGTTTGTTGGACAAGGATACTCTTGTAATGGGATGGTTAAGCTTAATTTAATAAATAATGGTTCTACTTATATTGTTGAGTCTGTTGATTTATGGCATGCTAGATTAGGACATGTGAATTATGGTTCTCTTAGAAATATGAAAAGATTAAGATTGATTTCTGATTGCAATTTTGATAATGTTTCTAAATGTGAAATATGTGTGCAAGCAAAGATAACTAGAATATCTTTTAAATCTGTAATAAGAAATTTTGTCTTGCTTGAATTAGTACATAATGATGTTGGTGATCTGAAAAGTCATATGACTCGTGGTGGAAATAAATACTATGTCACTTTTATTAAAGATAGTACTAGATATGCCTATATTTACTTGATGAAATCTAAGGATGAAGTCTTTGATAAATTTAGAATTTACAAAGCAGAAGTAGAGACACAATTAGGACAGAAAATTAAGGTTTTTTGTTCTGATTGTGGTGGTGAATACTATCCTTCTGAATTTACTTTATTTTGTCAAGAACATGGTTTAGTACATCAATTCACTGCTCCATATACACCCCAACAAAATGTTGTTGTTGAAAGAAAAAATAGAACTTTGATAGATATGGTTAACGCTATGCTCATTAGCTCTAGTTTGCCAATTTTTTTATGGGGTGAAGCTATTTTGTTTGCATGCTATATTTTGAATAGAGTTCCTTTGAAAAAGAAGAATATATCTCCTTATGAATTGTGGTTTAAGAGAAAGCCTAACTTGAAACAAAGAAGAACTTGGCAGACCCATTTACTAAGAGTCTACCAAAGGCAGTGGTTTCAATAAAGTGTAAGGAAATGGGACTAAGGTCTGTGAAAGAAGGTTGATCACCGGTTAACAGAAACCCAACCTATGTTTTGAAAAAGATAAACAAGGTTCAATGGGTACCAACAAGTTACGAGGGTGATTATGGTACACTAAGTCAAAACTTCCTATTTCTGTATTAGTGTAGTGATTCTGCATGATTGAGGATGGATGGAAATCCTTAATAAGTCTATGTTTGTTTACAGGTGTATCGCAGAAACACCTTAGAGACTTACCTATATGAATATGGAAATCAGGCCGTTTCCTATGAGAATAAGACTGTTCTCTAAAGAATACTCATGAATCCAGGATATAAGCACATGACCATTAACGTGCTAAGCTACAAAACACACAATTCTCTGAAGTCAATATGTGTGGAGATTCAAGTTTTATCACAAGGGGTACTTGGTTCAAGACTAGTTCACCATAGAACCTTGATAAGGCTTTGAATTTCTTACACTAAGTGAAGGTTCAAATCCAAAAGATACCTATCATTTATGTATTGATTTCTACGATGATGCTTTGTCTCAACTTAATTTGAACTACGTTGGCTTTATCCTACTCGGGTACGTAGGCAGTCACTTGAGTGATGCAACCATTCATATTCTGAAAGATTTTACTTTATTTTATGTTTTTTGATTTTATAAATAGAGGGAGAATGTTGGATATTTTCAGCAAAATCAAAGGCCATCATTGATGTGATGCCCCTTCAACTTTAGGGGGAGTCTGTTAACATAATTCATATTTATTTTGAATTTGAACAGACGCAAACTTTCCCAATAGCCAACATTGATGCCTCTTGGAGGTGTCTGTTGGTGATGAAAATACATCACAAATGAATGCGAAATCTCTATAAGTAGTAAAGATGTTTTCTCATTCAATAACAGATATGAAAAAGAATCAAAACTTCTGATGAAAAAGAATCAAAACTTCTGTTGAAAAAGAATCAAAACTTCTGTTGAAAAGAATCAAAACTTCTGTTTTATTTTCTTCCCTAAGCATCATCAGAAACTTCATACTGTGTGTTCTTGGTTGGATCAAGAGAGTACAAACTTTGAATTCAACATCGTTGTTAGGGCTTCATTGTATCCTGAAGGAAATGTTTCTGTGACCTATTGTACTCATCAATTTATTGGGAAGGGTCGAAATAATTGTCTAAAAGAATCTGCATAAGAGCCTTGAAGTCAAAGAACAACAATTCAGTGTCTGTGTTTCATCCTGTTAGTACCATATTTTACAACAAGACTTGTGCATCGCCTCAACCCGCATTGTGCTAAATTGTGCTAGTTGGATATATATATGTGACTGTATTCACTTTGGAACATGTTGTAATGGCTGGATGGACCTTAATCTACACACTTAGGCTCATGAGCTAAGTGTGGCATACTTGTTAAGGGAATTGAGCTAATGTAATCCTTTAACCTTGCTGGTATCATGGCCATCTCCAATAAGATAACACACACTCATGGAGGCGGAGATGGTAAGCCTCCACCAAAGAAGCCTTCAATTGACACCAATGCAAAAGAAATCCGAACAAAGAAGAAGAATGATAAAGATAGGAGCAGAACTCCTACAGAGGTGGATATTGAAGCCACTGAGCAAATGAGTGCGCAATTCACACAGACACCGGCTGGACCATAGGGGCAACCTAAGCTGCGTGAAAAAATAGTGCAAATTAGAGAAGGAGCTTCAAAGCCACCCTCGACTAAGAAGCGAAAGGTGATAGAGGTACAGGGTAAGGGCAAGGCCAAGAAGACAGTAGAGTCGGAATCAGATGTAGATTCATCTGATGATGATGATAGACCTGTGTGGACGTCAAAATTCGTAAGTGAATAGACATGGGAGATATGGCACCCTAGCCTTGCTTGAGAAACCGCTGAATATGGAGGCGACTAAGAATAGCTGCCCCGAGATACTCACTAACATAGAGCAACGATGATGGACACGCTTTGCGTAAGGTCCTAAGGGCGAGGCTAATTTGACTCTTGTGCGTGAGTTGTATGTCAATTGGGATCCGGACTAGGGAAATGATATTGTTTGGGATCGAGGAAAGAATGTAGATATCTCAGCCAAGACAATCGACAGGTATTACCATGCCAATCAACATCCGATGTTAGAGTATTGCAGATGAGAGCAGCATCCAGACTTACCTCGTATGCTTGAGGTCTTGTGTGATGATTCAGGGAAGGCACAATGGTCTAAGAGAAAAGCATTATCAAAAACGTACATGGCCAGGGAGGCGCGTGCATGGTTAAACTGGATCTTAAACCGATGGATGCCAGCAACACACAAGTCTGAGGTAATTTGGGAGAGAGTGTTCCAATCTATGCTATGATGACATGTATATGTGAACATTGAAGAGGTTCTGTGGAGTCAGATGGTCAGGACTCGAAAGAATATGCAGTGGTCGCTATACTTTGTGCACAGACTAACTGCACTTCTAGAGAAGTATGAATTGGCTGAGACAAGTGATGAGCTGATAGGGGATACTGAGATGGCACTACATGATACTTGTTCCGTCCAGGACCCGACAGAGGAGAGCATAGAGAAGAAGGGGTATGGCCAGCGTATCACTCCCGTGGAGCATGATATCCAACAGTTGAGGCTAGAGCTCGAAGCTAGAGATCGTGTGCTTTAAGTGGAACAAGAGGCTAGAGACTAGTGGATGCAAGGATAGTTCGAAAACATAATTTCCATATTTAGGGGTGCCAAGCTAACACGGGATGTTGGCATTCAGGTTGATCTTGTGGAATTGGAGGAAATTGAGTCGAGTGCTACTGATGGCACTCCCCCAACAACGATTGAGATAGTCGCTACTGGACACCCTTCTACTGGGGAGGGTGATCTGATTGAGGCAGTCGACGCTTCTGGCTTCATACTAGAGGATCCTGCAGCACCCATGACCGATGTTCAAGACCGATCATCTCCTCAGGCAGAGTCATCATAAGGTAGTTTCTGACACTCATTCCACTTTTGTTCTTATCAATTATTTTTGTGATGTTGTGCAACCGAGTACAGTGCACATTCTTAAGTGGGGTGGGGCTCTCAGGCTTGAATATTTTTTGCCGGTACTTAAATGTTATATCTGATCTATGCAGTATTTGATTTTTGTTATGTTATTAAATGATCAGAACCTACGCCACTGTAATTGTATGACTTTAGTTAGTTTTTTTTATATTGGCTTAATCCCTAGGTTTTCTTTTAATCCGGGTGTTTTTAGGTAGTTTGTTTTAGTCGTTAGGATGAATGAGCAAGTAAAGAAAAGGAAGAAATATTGTATCGTGATTGTGTGACATGTTGTATGTTGAGGTTTAGGGCCAAGCATGTTCAGAGTATATACCTTCTTCAGATGCCTTGAGAATTTTTTTGTGATCTTCTTTTGACGCTTGAGGCTCGAGTTTCGATTTTCATTATTACCTTTTGTGGTTGAATAAAGGTTGAATTATATTGAATGACTGTTCCCTAGTGCTTTAACTTGACAGTCATGACTGAACTATCTGGAGTGGATCATGTGCATTGTGTGAAGTGAAGTTTAGATGATAATCTGTGTTGTCCTTTATTAGTCTAGAACTTGCCCTGTGTGTGATCGAAGTGAAATAAATAAGTTGTGTCAAATTCAGGAGATGGCATAGGCATTTCTTTGATTAGCCCTTTTTTCCTGTTTATCTACCAGTGTTAAAATGTCCCTAATCAACCCTTTTGAGCCTATAAGCCTTTTCTTTGGCCACCCACATTACAAGCCTACATCCTTTTTGTTCTTAATTGATTCTTTTTGAACCTTTACCTCTGAAAACACTTGATTTGCAAGAATAAGCGCTAGAAAGAAGTAAATAGGGAACCTGAGTAGCTTTTGAGTGGAACTAAAGAAGAGGAGAAAAAATATATATAGATCATTAGCTGAAAAAAAAGATGAAAAAAAAAGATGAAAAGAAAATAAAAGAAAAAGAATACTACTTTGTAATTTGGTGGTGAAATTTTTATGTGTGATGAGCTGAGAATGTCAAATCTGTGCTCGTGTTCCAGCTCACCTCTGGGAGCACGAAAAATGTGGAAGGCATGGTTAAGTGCGCGAACAACGCCTTCTTCACCTTAGATTTTCTTGAAGCAGATTATACTTCTTTCTAGAAGGACATTAGTGATTTCATCGCCTACCACTATGATTATTTTCTCATAGCAAAAAGACAGAGAGAGAGATGCAATCTTTTCTTGCAGATACGAAGATGCTAAAATTTGCGTACATGATTTTAAAGATGAGATCGTTCAAACTCAAGGCCATATCCTGATGGTCATGAAAAAGAAGGAAACCTTTGAAAGACAGATAGTAGATGCAATGGAACTAATTGGTAAGCTAAAAGAATGTGTGGTTGTTCTTGAACAGGAGGAAGAGGCTCTGAAACAAGACAAAACAAAAAAGTGTCATAGCTAATGAGATTGCACATCATGAGGTGCAAAAACTTTGTACACAGGTGGATGCAGCTAATAATGTACTCCCGCAAAAATGCAGCTCTCAATGGCATTGAGTCCGCCACCAAACGCCTGAAGTCCCAACAATCTTAAGTTAATATTAGTGTATTTATGGTGTTCTTTTTTTTTTTTTTTTTGCTTCTTAGCAAACTGAAATGTCCACAAATTTGAATAGCTTGTTGAGGAATGCTCCAATAGTAGTTTTTTGCTTTATTTAATGTAGGATTCCTTTCCTCTTAAAAATTTGTTTGCTCTTGAACTATTTAGAAAAATAGCTGCTATGGCAAATTCATGTGAATATGATTCTAGCTTTTCATTTGAATGAGAAGTTTGGTGCATTAAGTTGTATATAGGAGAAATCTGAGACCCTAATTGCAAAGTGTTGCACCTCTTGAAATGAGTGCAGGTATAGCATACCTCCTACTGTTGTTCCGAGTGAACCTGAAACAGGTCATGAATGCGCGGACTTAGTAAGTCTATCCACAATGACCTAAACTGCGGTAAACTTCCTAAAATTGGGTGGTAAACCTACCAGAAAGTCCTAGGGAATTAATTGATTGATCTAGGGACCCCCAACTTGTTACGGTTTATTTTGTGTATACTCAAACTAATTTTTATCCTAATTACCCCTGAGCCTTCCATTTCCATAGTCTAGAGTCTAGACCAACCCAAACGATTGGTCCTAAGTTGAGTGTTCACACACACTGTCCACATTGGAAATTCATCGGTGTGGCTATCCGCTTTAGACAAAAGAAAAAGAAGTAATTTTTGAATCACCAGAATAAAGGAAAAAAGAAAAAAAATAGAAAATAATTTTGTATAAAAATAAAAGGTCAAAAAAATGAAAAGGCCCCTTTCAAACAAAGTAAAAGGATCAAAATGCCCCTTGAATTATTGAAATACAATAATATAATTATGCTCTCTGGTTGTTTTTGGCACAAAAATCTCTTTATTGTTAGCCGAGTGAAGCAGATTTTCCTATAAACTATTAAGGGTCGATTTGTTTGAAGACAAGTTATGCTTAGATTAATTATATGAAAAAAAAAATATAATTAGCCAGACGACACCCTTATATTATAACCACCTGACCCCATTTTACAATTTACTTGTAGCCATACAACAAGTAACTGATTCTAAAAACCAAACAAATCCCCTCAATACGGAAAAATCTTGATTGGTACTATGGGCCGCTAGTCTAGTTAATACTTATTAATTATGCGGAGATAAGTTATTATGATATTATTTTTTATTGACTGTTTGATTTGTTGTATTAAAAATAATATATATTGCATAATATTTAAGAAAATATTATTTGTTTACAAAAATACCATCTACCTTATTTAGTAAAAAAGGGTTTGAGAGATCTCAGAGGTATTTTTGTCATTCTCATTATTTAAAGAGTTGAAGTGTTTGGTCAAATTTTTAATATCAAATTAGTGTTTTGAGTAGTACTACTAGAAGTTATTTTTCAAAAATTGAACCAAGGACAAATTATTGTTATATTATTCATAATTTTTTTTAAAAAAAAATGATTAACCAAATATGATTTTTTTTTTCTTTCAAAATTTTACTTTTTAAAATAATCAGATTTTGGTAGTTGGACCAAACTATTATTAATGTGTTTGGTAAGTTTAATTCTCCCCTATTCGTCTTCTTGGACACTCGGTGTCCTTTTCCCACACTCATTGCATCCTCTGCACCTTCTTTCTATTTTTGTGTTTCTTCAACCAAAGATCACTGAAAACAAAATTCAACAGTTTTGGCACTATCTCCATCTTTCCACCATCATTTCTTCAAACAAAAATATTAGTCTCATCGTCTTAAAAAGATTGAAATATTTCACGAGAGTGTTTGAATTAGATTATTTTAAGTACTTTTTGGCTTTTAAGCTATTTTTTATATTTTGAGGTATTTGAGTGAGATAAAAAATATTTTTAAGCATTTAATTTTCGACTAAAAAAGTATAAAAATAAGTCAAAAGCCAAAAGTTGGGTAGGACCAACTTTATGACTTTTAGCTTTTAGTTTATAAGCCACTTTTAAAAAGTCAATTCAAACCCCCCTCTATATTTAAAAATAATTTAACTTTATTAGATGATTTAGTCACACGAATATGTAAAGCTTGTTTTGGATCAAACATTTTAAAAGTCTACATTTATTTTTAAGCTTTGTGTCAAGTCAAATTAAATCAATCTTATTGGAACAGAGAGTATTTATAAGTACTCTATTTCAAAATATTTATCTAATTTTGATTTGATATAAAATTAAAAAAAATAAAACTTTTGAATCTAACTTAACAATGTTTTAGTCAAAGTTTAACTTCATGGTCTCATTTTGTTTGACATCATATGACGGGGTCGGAATGTCCGAAGGGTATGGAGGCTGGATAATTTTGTTAGCAAAGTAATGACATTAAATGTCTGGATAGCATGCTTTTATAGTAGGAAAACATAAAATTAGTGCTTGAAAAGGTAGTTTCATAGAGCCCCATGGCTTAGTTCAAGTACAAAGGTTGAGGAATTTGAGTACACGTGAGTTAGGTTACAAGTTCGAGCCCTGTGCCGCACAAAGTATTTAAATGGGGAAGGGTAGATGGGCGGGTCATTATTCCCGAGTTTTGAAGGTTGTGATCTCAAACAGATTCTTCGGTCATTAAAAAAAAGTTAGTCTAATAGAGAAATTATTCATCAATTTATGTCATAATCATTCTCTTATAGTAGAATTAAGGATAATTTGTTGGAGTTCATTTTGTCTATTTACTAATGGAAAATGACAACTCCATTGTTTTGTTTTAACTTGAATGTTTTGGTGATTAGATCGTTCTTAATTTGGTTCCTTACATGTCTAACACCCCTGCAGTTGGTATTCAAGATCATGTGGCATCATTAAACCCATCAATTCATCAGTGTGAAGCATCAAATAAAGCTAAAGGATGTCGGATTAGTGTTGTGGTGAAAACTCAGTTAGGCCAAACCATTATTTCACCAGCTATGCAGCCAGAGTCAAGATTACTAAAAGAAGTGAAGACAGAAATTGAAGATGTTGCACTGGATATTATTCAAGGGTGTACAGGTGAAACTGTCGTTCAAGGGACAGATTTAAGTAATCAGTCAACTTGCAACATTGACGTCAATTTCCTCCAATGAGTGGTGGTTGCTTTTGAAGAAGTGAAAGGAAATCAAGAAGAAAGCACAAGATCAGCTAAATTATCAATTAGCATGAATCCACGTCTTGAGCCAACTTTTCTAGCCATCTGCGAAAAGTACGGAGACATTTTAAAGGACTGAACTATGGAGTCGGCTACATGCTTCAATTCTAGAAGTCATATGTAAGGTTGTCCAAGAACTGCAAAAGAAACGTTTGACTGAAGTTGATCGTAATTTCTTGGTAGTCAAGGATGCTGAGAAAATGAAGGTGAATGTCAACTGGTTAAGAACTCGGCTTGATAAGATTAAAGATGCGATAAATTGTATTTTTGAGACAAAAAAGCTCAATGATGAGAAAAATAGGGTCACGGAAATATTGAAAATGAGAAAAAAGATTTGGAATCGATGAAAGCTGAATTGAGAAAACTCAAGTCTGAAACTCAAAGAAAGGAAGATCTGCTTTACTTGGATACACTGTTGACCGAAGATATGGGCAGTTTGATTAATGATCAGGCACTCAAAATTCAGCCGTTGATGGAAGCATTTAGGTAGATTTACTGTGTCTAGATTTTCTATCCTTCTCTTTGTCCATGGTGATGCTTTAGGACCAATCTTTCCTCTAGCTCATTGATACTTACCAGCCGTTTCATTTGATCTGGCACAAGTTGTGTACCTGCAACTCCGTTGTTGTACAAAGTAACTTATCCCAAAAAAAATGCTTATGGATTAACTACTATTTTTTTACTGATTATTTTTCTTGCCTAGTTTCAATTGGGTAGTTCAGGGTAGAGGGTTTGTAGGCCGCACAGATCTCTTTACCGTACTAGGAGTAGTAGTAGCTTCTTACATCTGCTTATTCTTACTTCTCTAGGGTTAACTGCTTGTTTCTTTCATTTCGTTTATCCTAGTATCTGGTAGTTGTTACTGCCTTTTATTATTGCCGCATTTTCATCTTTCCTTGAGCCGAAGGTCTATCAAAAACAACCTCTCTACTTTTACAAGATAGGGGTAAGGTCTGCTTACATTCTACCCTCCCCGGACCCGACCTGGTGGGATTATGCTTTGGTATGTTGTTGTTGTTGTAGTAGTTTCGATTGGGTAGTTCCAGCCATAATGTTTGTGCTTGTTAAATTCTGTGGTGAAACTGTTGGTTGGTGTGGAGTAAGAATGGAATTTGATCATGACATAAATCTCATATTACATTCGGGTGGTTAACATACAAGTCCATATCTGTTATATTCTTCTAATGGTGTGTTGTGGTTTTCTTATCTATTGATATTTGACTGATCTCAACTTCAAATTCTTGTTCTGTTGATTGTATTGCTGTTTTAGGTGAACAATGGCTCTTGTCAGTCATAGAATTAGGCTTATATTTTCTTCTTTCCCAAACTCCAAAGATGGTGCATTAGGAAGCTATGTTGCTCGGACTCTTCAAAAATATCGACAGATGCGTGTCGGACACTCCAAAAGTAATGGATTTTTTGAGAATCCGACACGGGTGTGGCAACGAAAGTGAAGAGTCCTCGCAACTTAGCTAGGAAGTGTCCACGGATTAAAAAGAGTTGGGCTTATATATGTAGTGTTGTTCTGACATTAATAATACTTACCATTTCAAAACAATGCCCCTTTAAGCAACTTCAAATATCTATGTATTGGAGCTTTGAATTGATTTTTACTCGTGGTTTTATCCATGATAGCCTTTATAAGACATATAGAGTCAAGTTGTTCTTTATGTGTACTTAAACAACCTATCTACTCTCTCAGGTTCACAATTCAAGTTATACTGCCAATTAGTTAGCTGCCTAGCTGCTGCTTTCTGTTCCCTTTATTGGGTATTTTGCCAACTTCACAAGAGTATGTTACGCTGTAATACACATCAAAGATGAAGGTGCTAATTTTTGGAATTTAACAGTGGTTGTAACTACTACTCCCTTTGTCCCAATTTCCTCTACTCCCTTTGTCCCAATTTCCTTTTAAGTCCGTCTTAAAAAGAACGTCACTTCCTTATTTGACAAATATTAAATGACACCATCCTCATTTTATCTTTGGTGGATCTGACTTAATTCTTTATTGTGAAGAAAAGTAACTAAAAGTAAGCATTAAAATGTCCGTATTTTCTCTCTCCTCTATCATGATTTAACTTTTAGCTTTTGCTTTTTAAAATTTATAATATCTTAATATGGATAATTTGGTAAACATAACAAAGTATTTATTTTATTTTTTAAACTCCGTGTCTGATCAAATGGGCCACACAAAGTCTTTTCTATTAACATTAATGATGTTTGTTCTATACGACTCTCTATCCCCCTCGCTAATCATTGTAGAATGACTTGTTTAAATTATGAAGAAGGTGATCATAAGTGCTGAAGGAGAGATTGAAGGGACAATGTATTCTGTTAACACTAAAAAATAGCTAAGTGTTTAACCGAATTCAGTGACAGCCGAACTATTCCGGAGCCGAATTTACTCCTAACCCTCGACTACAAGAACTTCATCGGCTACCAAGGCATCTCAGCCGAGTTGTCAGTTAGAGGTACGACTAAGACCCACTCAGACGCAGACGCCTCAACGACCAAGTCAAAAGGGTTTTCAGACCCCCATAAGCGATAACGGCCAACGACAACTAAAAGAAAGGGGTCATTATCCGAGCAAGGGGAGTAGAGGGAGAGAAAATCGGCACCACCTCCCCCATAGTCGGCCATTAAGCTTGGTGGGTTACTTGATGGCTGACATGGGGGGGGGGGACGTTTGTATAGTTTTTTTTTCTCTTTTTGTACTATAAATAGAACACATTTCTTTATATAGACACACACAATCAATCAAACAACTCAAATTTTATCTATCTTTATCTTTTATCCATTACTTTATCCTTTACTTTTACCTTACTCTGCTGTATTCATGTTTCTTACCTCTTAGTTTACTCACACCACTGTCCTAACGCTTTCTCGAGTAGTTGGGGAATCCATTGTTGAAAGTTAGAGTTCCGTTTCCAGCCCAAATCACTTAAGTTAAGGAATCAATTTGTCTCCCGATTTCATCAGCTGATAAAACGGTAGAAGGCAGAATTCGGGGCGAGAATAAATTTGGCACGCCTAGTGGGACCATAGGTGAATTAATAGCAAAGTTTGATTCTCCATGTCAGGATCATTCTTGGTGTATGCGCCTAAGGTCCGTAAGAAAATGAACCTTGAGTCCAGTCCACATCCTAAATAAAATCCTCCCAGAAGGAACAACGAACCAACATCCTCCGCGGGTATGCCTACATCGGTGGATACCCCTCTACTTCCTCCATCAATCCAAGCTGTGGTAGAATCTAGCCAATCTGAAGGTCCAACCATAATGACCACGTCTTTTATTAGACAACAGATTGACTTGGGCATCCACGATATTATGTATCAAGTTTCTAAACAGTTGCCTGACATTGTGAAGCCGATGGTACATAATGAGGTTCAGCAAGCGAGGGAGATGGAAACCAACCGAATGCACCTAGGAGAATGTTCGACTAGTTCTGCCATCCCTCTGACGAGCGGTCCTGTTCAGCATGAGACCGTGACTCCCGGTGTTGTTCCTCAGCCGCATGTGCATCAGCCAGTGCCCATTCAAGCCTAGCCGATAGCGCACCTAAGAACACAAGCCCAATCGCCTGGCAACCAGCACACTGCATGGTCGTCGCCGGACCTTGGGGGGTAAAACGTGCCACTTGACCAAGCGAGTCTGCAGTATGGGCAGATCAACATGGCTCAGAGACCAGTTCAGGCTCCAAGACACTTTGGATTGCTGTCCATTATGTCGTACGTTTCTACAAACGGCCCTACGATGCAGGCGAACAACGTTGGCCAACCGAATTAGCAGCCGATGGCCCCTGGCAATGATTTAGCTCGGCTATCTAGTAACGTTGTTTATAGCGGAATACCATTCCAGCTGTCATTGTCGGTACCCAATCCATACCTTCCAGGAAGCGTAAACTTTCTAAGAACGGCCGACTTCTGAGGAGAGCAGCCATGAAACACAGTTCCACCTTATCCTCAGTCTCCGTTAGCCATTCCAGGAGCTCAGGTTGCAGGCTTTGGTGGTCATACCCAACAGCAGCCATGAGGCATTACCACACTTATTGGAAATGGCCAGCAAACCACCTACAACCTTCACAACCCTGTCCAACAGAGTGCAGAATGGAGACCTCCAGTGCAGAATGCCTACCAGCCGAATCCAGTAGAGAATCGGTAGGGGACATCACAACTGATAAACCCGGAGATTATTGCTAATACCATACGGAGGTACTTCGGCATCCAACTGATACCTTTGGACATGCCTGTTTATAAGAAGCCCAACCCTGATTGGGTAGATCGGATAGCACATTTTCCGAGGGGCTTCAAAACACTGGAGTTTGCCATATTCTCTGGCGACGACAGCAAATCCACTATCGAGCCCATCGATAGATTTATTGACCAATGCAGCAAGGCTGGACAGATTGAGTATCACAAGTTGCAGTTATTCCCTCTCTCTCTAACGGAAACAATTTTTGCATGGTACTCCTCTTTGGCTCCGGATTCCGTACGGTGCTGGGCCGACATGGAGGGTTGCTTCCATGATAGGTTCTATTGGCCCCAACCTCAGGTTACAATGACTGATCTAACGAATCTCAAGCAGCAGGTCGATGAATCGGCTATCGATTTTATCGAGAGATTCAGAAAGAAGGTTGGGAGATGCACCATACACTTCCCCGAGTCTGAGTGTGCCCACATGATAATCAACAACATACACCTTCAGTTAAAAGAGAAGCTGGTAGGACAATCTTGCTCTGACTTGAGCCAGTTAGCCAAAAAGGCTAGACAAATAGAGCAGTACGTCCAGGAAAAGGAGCGGAGAAGAGCCAGCCAAAATCGAGGCTCCCACTTGGTATCCATCATTGAAGCGGATGAGTCCGACTCAGAGTCAGCCGATTGCACGGCAGACACAATGGTGGCCCAGATTGTTAGAGGTAAGGTTTACTCTTGCCCAGCCTTGAAAGTCGTAAGTGGCATAATTCATACAGTCACTCTACTTCTAATTGTGTGATCTTTAGAAAGGTGATCCACAAGTGCATCAAGGAGGGAAGGTTCAAGCTAGCCGATAAGAGTATGGCTGAAATGTCCATTGATACCGACCCCTTTCCTGCGGTACCAATAACTATGGTATCTTTTGCTAAGCCTAATGAGTCAAGGGACACCAAAGGGAAACAGACGATGAAAAGGGTGTGGGTCCCAAAGAAACCTACCAGAGGGGAGAAGGCCACAATGACCTCTGTGTTCAACCAGTTAGGCAGCCTACATGACATTCGTGATGACAGACAACCAGCTAGGAACAGTTTTCATGGCCGCCCTAAATACTCGAGGGACATTAAACGAGAACTTCAGGAATAAACCATAAGGTTCAGAAGGGTCCCTATCGACATCAGGCATAGGCCTGGGGGGCAAGCACGGATGTCAACCAATCGGCAGTCGAGCATGCCTCAAATTGATGAGGAACCACTCCCTAAAACCAAACAGAGGGTGGTCGAATTTAACATCAATGAGGGTGTTTCGTCCTTGCGTATCATGGCGAGAAATGAGGACCAGAAGAGACCCTGGAGAATGATTAAACCAGTCGCCAACACAGAAGAGGAGAAGTGGTCTATCAATCAGGCTCCCAGAAAGAAAGAGGCACCATCAAGAGTCACCTCCAGAACTCAGGAAAGAAGGATTCAATGTGCCAAGGCCTTGCGTAAGATGCATCAGACATTGCATCTAATTTCCAACACCAAGGCAGCCAAAAATCAGGAGATTCCTGAGTCTGCCGTAGCCGAGGATATCGAGCAGGCATTTGACTTAGTTGCTTCAAGGGAAATGTCACCTGAAGGAGAGACGTCGGGTCAACCAGAGTTGGATGAACAACCTACCGACAACCCAACAGAGGAACCCTGGTAAGAGAATATGGCCCCGGATAGACCTCCAACCGAGGCAAACCCACAGATCATACAGAGGATTCAGTTAGAGGATCTTCAGCCAATCCCCACTTGTCTCTAAAAAATAGAAGATCGGGCTCCTGGTCAGCTGAATTGAATGTAGGAGGAGACTCCGTCCTCGATTTATTTAGCCAAGACCTGGTTGACTAGATGTGGGCAGACATTAAAATGGTCAGCCTATTCCCATGTGAATTCTGGGCCAGTCGCTCCGCGCTGAATAGCCTAGAAGGTGATGTGTGCATAGAAGACGCAGAATGAGCAACAATAGCTGATACCACGGCTAGGGATGCTTTGAGCACTGCGTATGGTGCACCTACGGAAGAGATAGTTAAACACATTAAACCCCTCTATATGAAGGCGTACGTCAACGACAAAACTATTAGCCGAGTGTTTGTCGACAATGGGGTTGTGCTGAATGTGATGCCGCTGCTTACTTTGAAAAGCCTCAACAAAATCAGAGAAGATCTCATCCCAATTAACATGAAAATGGCTAACTTTATGGGAGAGGCTTCTGAAGCATTGGGGATTCTAGTAGCAGAAGTCACTATAGGTCCTAAGACGGTCAGGTATGCCTTATTTGTAATAGATGGCAAGCCATCCTACGCCATTATGCTGGGCAGGGACTAGATTCACACCAGCCGATGCCTTCCTTCTACCATGCATCAAAAGCTCATCTTTTAGAAAAGAGATAAGATAGAAATCGTCCCAGCGGATGATAACCCATTCTAACCAGGGGTTTAGAACATAAAGGCTATCTTCTACTCACCCTATGTGGCTCCCATAGCTGTCACGGAGCACTATGAAGAAGGATCTTGGGAATCCTATAATCTTACCTCACGAGGGTTTGAAATAAAACAATTAGCCTTGGAGGATTTAAATGATTGAAAAAACCCAAGTCATATGTGATCTATGGCATTGGCTGACCGCCCTAAGTTCTGAGGCAAGGATAGCCGAGGCATCACAGATGAGGAACCACGACATCAAACCAAAGCTTGCGGTCGATGAAGTTGAGCTGTCGATGGAACTTGAATCGCCCATAAGAAGGACTATGCCTAGTTTTGAGTCTCAAGATCCTTTGGAAGATATCAACTTGGGAACTGAAGAAATCCCTCGGCTAACACATATTAGTGGTCTACTGAAGGAAGAAGATAACAAGGCATAACAACCTTTCTACTGCAGTATAAAGACTGCTTCACATGGGATTATCATGAGATGCCTGGGCTGACACCTACTTTGGTAGAACATAGATTGCCAAATCAAAGAGGGTTTCAAACCCCAAAAATAGCCGCCCAGAAGGTATCACCCTCAGCTAATGCCTCAAATCAAAGCTGAGATTGAACGACTGCTGAAAGTCAGGTTTATCAGAACGGCTAAGTATGTAGAATGGTTGGCAAACGTCGTACCAGTCAAGAAGCAGAATGGCAAGGTTCGGGTATGTATTGATTACAGGAACCTAAATCTAGCCACTCCCAAAGATGAGTACGTCATGCCGATAGTCGACATGCTAGTCGACTCAGCAGCCGCTAATGGTGTATTGACCTTCATGGATAGATACTCTGTCTATAATCAGATATCGATAGCTGAGGACGACATTCACAAAACTGCCTTCAGATGTCCAGGAGCGTTGGGCATTTACGAGTGGGTAGTTATGTCGTTTGGTCTGAAGAACGCTGGTGCCACTTATCAAAGGGCAATGAACACCATCTTCCATGACCTAATAGGCAAGACTATGGAGGTCTACATTGATGATGTAGTAGCAAAGTCTAAGGACTTCAAGGGTCATTTAGCCGATCTTGAACAAGCACTGAAAAGAATGAAGATTCATAATTTCAAAATGAATCTAGCTAAGTGCATGTTCAGAGTATCGGCTGGCAACTTCCTTGGCTTTTTGGTACACAAGAAAGGCATCGAGATAGATCGTAACAAAGCCAAAGAAGTAATAGGATCCGCACCACCCAAGACAAAGAAGGAGTTACAAAGATTGTTAGGAAAGATCAATTTCTTAAGGAGGTTCATATCCAACTCGGCTGGCAAGATGAAGGCTTTCTCACATTTTCTCAGACTTAAAGAATCAGAAGAGCTAGTATGAGGTCCGTAACAGCAAGAGGCCCTTGATCAAATTAAAATGGCCCTAGCTACTCCCCCCGTACTAGTACCTCCCATGCTAGGGAAGCTGTTGAAATTGTATATTTCAGTTGTAGAATTATCCATCGGCTGCTTGCTAGCACAGGAGGCCGATGATAGAACTGAAAGAGCCGTTTATTATCTTATCCGAATGCTCAACGATGCCGAAACTAGATATACTCCCTTGGAAAAGCTTTGTCTGTCTTTGTTCTATGCTTGCACAAAACTCGAGTATTATCTAATGCCTCACATTATATATGTTTTGTGCAAAGTTGATATTGTCCGGTACTTATTGAACAGACCTGTTTTGCAATGACGATTAATGAAGTGGGCAATCAAGCTCATTGCATTTTCTCTCGAGTATAAGCCACTTAGGGCCGTCAAAGGTTATGCGGTAGCCGATTTCTTGGCAGACCACCCCTGTGTAGAGGCAGAGGACCCATGTGCCCTCTCTACAACATATATGGACGTCGTCCCTTGGACGCTGACTTTTGATGGGTCAAGAACCCAGAGTGGAGTCGGAGCCGGGATAACGATAACCGGTCCTAGAGATGAAACATGAAGGTTCGCTTATCGGTTAGATTCTGACCTGACAAATAACCAAGACGAATATGACGATCTCATCATAAGACTCAAGCTCCTAGTCTCTATGAAAGCAAAATACATCAAGATTCACGGAGACTCTTAGTTGGTTATCAAGCAGTTCGCCGGGGAATATGACTGCATGGATCCAAATTTATTGGCCCGTCACGAAACGGTTAGCAGGTTACTTAGTAGGTTCGTATTATCTACATTAAGTCATATTCCCAAAGGCATGAATGTTGAGGCTAACGACTTAGCACAAGAAGCTTCTGGATTTAGAAAGTTGCTACTCACTTTAGAATATGACGAACTACCAGCCGAAGTGTTAGTCGTTGATCAAATCGACCTATGGAGGCAGTTACTAATTGACTACCTAAAATATCCCTCCAGTTGTAAAGACCTCAAGGTTAAAAGAAAAGCCTTGAAATATGTGCTCATTGACGATGACCTCTATAAAAGGAGCGTGAATGAAGTACTACTCAGGTGCATTTCCAAAGCTGAGGCCTTGAGGGTCATGAGAGAGGTCTATGAAGGAGTATGCGGATCACATAGAGTGGGGCCATCGATGAAGTGGCTAATCTACCGCCACGGCTATTATTGGCCTACTATCACAACTGACTGGAGGATAAACCAGGAATGTGGCATCTCACTCTGGATGAAGCCGTTTGGGCGATCAGGAATTCTAAATCTACAGCTACTAGGACAACACCTTATCGGCTAACCTATGGCCAAGATGCAGTGTTGCCGTTGGAAATTAATGTCAATTCCTTACGGGTGGCCAAGCAGAACTCTCTAAGTTTAGAGGAGTATCAACAGGCCATGCTAATGGAGCTAGACCAGCTAGATGAAGACCGACTGATGGCTCTAGAGAAAATTGAAGTCGGTAAACATAAAATGGCTAAAGCATACAACAAACATGTTAAGCCTAAGAGGTTTACCGATGAGACGTAGTTTGGAAAACCGTTTTGCCGATTGGGATGAAAGATCGTAAATTTGGAAAATGGTCACCAAATTGGGAAGGACCCTTCGTAGTAAGCCAACGGACCGCCGGCAACGCATATCGGCTAATAAACATGCATGATGAAGAAATAGACAGGAATGTAAACAACAAGTATCTGAAAAAGTACTATCCTTCGATTTGGGGCATACATGAATAAACGACAGCCACAGACTGGCTGTCTAGTCGCACAAAATAAGCTAATTCCCTCTGACGGGAGATGTATGGCTAAATGACAGCCACAGACCGGCTGCCTGGTCACAAAATATAAAGCCATTTCTTTCACACGCATGTGTCGTAAGGTTGGTCGCATTACTCAAGCGAAGAAACGCCATCCCAAGTGGTCAAAGATAATGGCCCATCAAATCAACAAGGTTTACTCCAAATTTGCTCAAGAATGCCAAGAGCAATGCTGAAGTTAAAGGGTGGGATATGGATTCCCATATTCAGGCAAACCAAGCACAAAAATAAAGGAGTCGTGCATACCTGAACCCGGCGTTACAATGGAAATCAAATTCCGACAGTACGAGGGAATCAGAATGACCCAAGCGCCTCCATTCGCCTACTGTGACTAACTTCACTCAGTCCAACCAACCCGAATAATGAACGACCTTGGTTGTCCAAGTACGAAGGTTAGCCGAACATCGGCCGCCGGTGAACCAGTCACAAATAGAAAGAAAGTCGTGGTTTATCAGGCTGAAGTACTGAAACAAGAGAGAATTACCTTGTTCCAGTCCACCATATGGAGTCAGAACCAGTTGTCCATCAACGAAGGCCAAGGCGGAGGTCAGGTCACTATCGGCTAGAATAATTTTTTCTGATCTCCGAGATAAAACAGATGAAGCCATGGTTTCCGGCTAAGAAAAGGGCCAAAGATTAGGTGAGAAACCTATAGGGGATACCTTTCCTTAAATAACCTTTCAGAGGCGCGGCTGAGATTAGTTTATTATTTTTAAAAGCACGATCGAAAATCATCAGAGCCAACTTGTGGTAATGAAGACGTCTCGGTTAGAGGGGAAACATATCTCAAAAAGTAATCATCATTGCATGCACTGGAGACGAGACGATTGAAGTGACATGCGCGACTGTCAGACTGAAACAATGGCTACTTTAGGATATATCCACTCAACAGTCACACTCGAGTTAATGTAGGGGGCAATTGTTAACACTCAAAAATAGCTAAGTGTTTAGCCGAATTCAGTGACAACCGAACTATTCCGGAGCTGAATTTACTCCTAACCCTCGACTACAAGAACTTCATTGGCTAACAAGGCATCTCACCCAAGTTATCATTTAGAGGTACGACTAGGACCCACTCAAACGCAGACGCCTCAACGACCAAGTCAAAAGGGTTTTCAGACCCCCATAAGCGATAACGGCCAATGACAGCTAAAAGAAATGGGCCATTATCCGAGCAAGGGGAGTAGAGGGCGAGAAATCGGCACCACCTCCCCCATAGTCGGTCATTAAGCTTGGTGGGTTACTTGATGGTTGACATGGGGGGGGGGGAACGTTTGCACAATTTTTTTCTCTTTTTGTACTATAAATATAAGACATTTATGTATATAGACACACACAATCAATCAAACAACTCAAATTTTATCTATCTTTATATTTTATCCCTTACTTTATCCTTTACTTTTACTTTACTCGGCTGTATTCATGTTTCTTATCTCTTAGTTTACTCACACCACCATCCTAACACTTTCTGGAGTAGTTGGGGAACAAATTGCTGAAAATTAGAGTTCCGTTTCCAGCCCAAATCGCTTAAGTTAAGTAATCAATTTGTCTCTCGATTTCATCAGCCGATAAAACGGCAGAAGGCAGAATTCGGGGCGAGAACACATTCAATCTTTCGTCCAGTTAAATTTAAAGCAATTCCAGCATCCATCGTATGATATGTAACGGAGGACAAAATTAAACAATTTCACATAGTTTAGGGGTAAATTTATACTGTTTTCTTAAATTAAAGAAATTGATGTATACTATATGTTTCATTCTTTTCTTGAATGGGTTCTTGATATGTTTCTTTCATAATTTGGCAAAGCCAAGTTATTATAGCTCATAACTAATTTCACCATCTTATTTATTAGAAAATGTCTAGTCTTTACCGAAAATGAAAAAAACCCTAGAATCTTTTGGATTGGCAATAAATGAAGCTTTTATGATGCTCACTAGGAGGTAATGCTTTTCTTTTGATAATTTGGAACATTATTTTGAAAACTAAAATTTTCCAAGCGAAAAGTTCTTGGGATGTTGAAAGAATTTGCTCTACTTTTTGGCTTCCTTGCTAACTAATATCTAATCTATGACTTGTATGATTAAACTGCTTACAAGTTGTATGCCTACAAATATATTGTTGTACAGAGTAACTTATCAGAAAGCAAAAAGATACATTGAAAGTAACTTATCAGAAAGAAAAAAACACATTGTTGTACAAAGTATTCACCAAGTAAAAATGTCCAATTGTTTGGTCATTTAGTATTTTAGTAGTTAAAGATCACAAGATTCCAAAAATATTATAGTATCTTGTACACATTTTTAGTTTAAGATAACAAGATTTAAAAGTCTTACCTATTTTCTTAAATCCACATGACATGTTCAAGATCACAAAATTCAAAAGATATTTTAGTACCTTATAGACATTTTTAGTTTAAGATCATAAGATATAAAAGTTTTACCTACTTTCTTAAATCAACATTACACGTATGTTTTTAAATTCACTTAGTCAATCTTAGGGGTGTTTCAAAATTCAATTATCCAAGCTTAGGGGTATTTTCAATACTAGGCATAGTTTGGGGACTAAAGTAAGAATCCAAATTTAAGGGTGTTCTAACCACTTCACCCTACTAATTATATTGATATCATTTTGTTCAAATCATATGCTACTCGATCGACTTACACGTGCAACGAATGTGCTGTGAAACTAGTTGAAAATATCGTGCTCACGTCGTTCCTTGTGTTTACGAAGAATATATGATTAATGAGGATTTATGTAATCGATTTCAATTTATTTGGGATTGAGGCACAATTATTGTTATCATCAATGTCGTTGTGATTCTTTCTTTTTAATTATATGACTTGTTTTTCTTTTTAAGTTGTTTGAAAAGAATGTCATGTTCGATTTGTAGTAAAATTTGCATTATGATATATTTTTTTTACTTTATATGTACCTTATAAATGACATGGTCAAGATCATGAGATTCGGGCTGCAATTTGATTATATTATATCTCTAATTTAAGATCATAATATTCCAGAGTCTTTTACGTCCGTTGGTCAAACTAAGTTGTTGTTTTGACATGATTTGATTGATATTTGACGAAATAATAGCATTTGATGTGCAGCTAAAACATGGTATTTTGAAGTCGAAATTGTGTATTGACATGAAAATAAAATTAAAGTTTTGTGAGTGAAAATTACTAAAAAATTGTATTTTATTCTTCCATGTATAAGTGTTGCTCAAACTTTTATTTTACTAATATTAATATCATTTTGCACAAATCATGTGCTACTTGATCGACATACACGTGCAACGCACATGCCGAAAAACTAGTTAAAATATATTACTCTTGTCATTTCTTGTGCTTATGAAGAAATATGATTAGTGAGGATTCATGTAATCAATTTTAATTTGTTTGAGAGTGAGGCATAGTTATTGTTATCATCAATGTCATCGTGATTTGTTCATATTAAATTTAGTGTCTTTTTTTTCTATGTTGTTTGATAAGAATGTCATGGGATATCCATGTATATCCCATTCAGGTAACCAAACGACTCCTTAGTGATTTCTTAACACAAAAGATTATGAGATTCGGGCGGTAATTTGATTATATTATTAAAATTTCTAATTTAAGATCATAATATTCTTCGGTCTTTTACATCCGTTGGTCAAACTAAGTAGTTGTTTCGACAAGATTTGATTGAGATTTTAAAATAATTTTGATTTTGACTTTCAACTAAAAACTTTTGTTTCGGCTAGACTGGATGCTCCAATGCCTCTTTTTTACTTTTCTTTCTATCTTCTCTTATTCTTTTGGATTTAATCAATACCTTCTTAGTGTCATTACATGTTTATAACTTATAAAATCAAAATAAGTACAAAAAAGAATCACAGGTATCTAATTGACTTTGATTGTTAATTCTTATAGGTTCAGATGATATCCAATCATTTAGACCTCAACAAACAAGTCACCATACAATGATTCATAGTTTTTCTCATTCACATATTTTTATATTTTATTATTTCATGTATAACTATTATTCAAATTTAATTTATGTGTCTTATTTTTCTTTTTAAGTTATTTGAAAAGAATGTCATATTCGATATTTAGTAAAAGTTTTATTACAATATTTTTTTTCATTTTATATACTTTCCTTATAAATGACTTAATCAAGATTACGAGAGGCGCAATATAATTATATTATTAAAATCGCTAATTTAGAATCATAATATTCCAAAGTCTTCTACATTCATTGGTCAAACCAAGTAATTGTTTGGACAAGATTCAAATGATAAAAAAAAAAAAATTGTTTAACTTCCGCTAATAACAGCATATTGAAATTGTGTTTTGACATGAAAGAAGATTTGATTCAAACAAAGCACCCATCAAGTTCTCTTGGTTAGTGGTTAGGGAGGCATGTCTCACTCAAATTAAATCTCTGGTAAAGGGAATTTCAGTTTTGTAGTAGATATCCACTATGTGTCAGAGCACCAAGAAGATGTCTGCCATCTCTTTACTGCAAGGTCTCAAATCAGGTTTGGAATATATATTTTTTTGGAAAAACTTGGCTTGTGTTGGTCCATGCCAAAGTCAATCTTAGATCAATTGATTTGTTGGCCCTATCTGTCTCCCTTCATTTCAGGCACACTCTTGTCAAGCTTCCACTCTTTCTACTTCATTAAAAAAAAGAATTTTCAGTCCATGTGTAAACTTAAGAATCAGGTTACACGTGCGGAAGGATGTTAGAAAATATTTGTATCCCTCATTAGTTGTGTAAGGGTTTTCAGAAGGGGTTTCTAGTTTCTAGTGTTTTGGGCCACTACATCATTGTATTGAGGTTTTGGATTGGATGCTCAAGTTCTTTCAAAGTTGGTGTTCAGAGTACTAAATCAGTTGTGACTCAAATCATTTTTGGAGAGAATAAAAACCCATTAATTGATCCCTAAATCTACCTCTAATACAGACATAATTAAGTCCTATAGTTTTATTAATTAATTTGTTTTCGTATATGATATACAATAAAGTTTATTACTTTCTTTTGTCTTAAAGTTATTTATGATGAAGTTTTTTTTTTTTTTTGACTCAAAAAATGATTTGTGGATCTAACCTTTGAACTCTCAAAAGTATGTACAAGACGCATGACTTTTTGGATCCAAAATTTAGGTTAAGAGGAGGTTCTTTTTTTTTTTCATGTTTATTTTAGGAGGTTCTTTTTCTGGGAAGTTTGGGTATTTTGACTATATTTTAAAGAAGATGATAGAAATGTACAATCCCTAAAAATTTAATATACAACTGCACATTTAGAAATAACAGATGCACACCCGCTATAAGGTATAAATTGGTGAAGTTTACGCTTAGGTTTACATTTATTGTGTCTATTTGTAAAATGGCAAGGGTATAATTAAGTTCTTTTGGAATATTTACAATGAATGTTAGTAGTTTTATGTTTTTTCTTGTTTACTAGTGCTGTGGAGTATTCAAACTTGTTGATTTTGAGTGGAGTTTTGAGATGTGCCAAATTGATGTTTATTTTCCAAACAGAAGATATGACGGGAAACACTATATATAGCTTGGTTCAAGCATGCTTTGTTATGTTATATTCTGATTTAAGATATCCTGTAAGGGTATATTATTGTTGTCAATGCAAACTATATCAGTTTATTTTGGCATTGAAACTAGTACACTATCAGTGGCCTGTTAAGGCTTGCATTTGATATAATTCTGTTTAGCTTCCTTGTTCTTAAAAAATCAGTGATACATAATTAAAACATAATATGAGAAAACTAGTGAGGAAATTTGAAATCCATAATTGAAATAAAAAAATTAAATTAGTTTTTTGATATTGATCGGTGTTTTATTTCTCACCTAATTCCAGATGTTTTAATTGTTTTTATGTTATATTTTCCGGCATTACATTTATTGGTATGTGTATAATGTTCTTCTTTTGTCTTTATTCATAAAAAAACGCCTTATAATATTGCTCTTTGCATTTAAAGTTTGCAGGTTTTGACACTTTTCTACGCTTTTCACCTTTAACAACCTGGTGCTCTATATTAGTAACATTTATCAACACTCTTTATAGCTGCATTTCTGTTCTTATCGAAATGTTGGGTACGCTCATCTAATGCATTGGCAAAGGATGGGCGTCTTGTTTGACAAAGGATAGTTGTTTTTTAATTATAATTTATCTAACAATTTTTTAATAAGGTACATGGTTTTAAGATTATTGGTTTTGGGTAGTTGTCATAAGTTAGTGGTGCACGAAAGCACGTTATATATATTTTTTTGCTTGTATAAATTAATGAGTTGAAATATAATATTTCTATCATTAAGCAAATCAACAATGATCACACACGTTGTAGAATATTTAAAATAATATAATGGAGTAACTTTGTGCAAGATGAATTTAATAATCAGATTAAAGAGATAAATCATGAAGAACTTAATGAGAAACACCGAACGAATAGTCAAAACGCTTCCGAAAAATTATCTTTAGGATAGTAATTCTCCCCACACCGTGCAAGTGATTAACGGGAAAGTCCATCCCCATAATACAATGCTACTCTGAAAGTCAAAGTTATATTCTTTGATTTCTCCTACCACAAGAACTCTAATCCAAAAAAATGAAAGATTTGGAAGAAGAAAACAAGAAGAAATGGCAGAATATTCTTAAGTTGGAATATGGCGAAATCTGTTTTCAAACAGAGAAATGTACGAAGTCCTATTTTGTGGCTTCTGCAAAGTGCCTTTTATTGGCAAAGTTAAGCCACCCTTTGGTTGCTTTGATAGCAGTTATTGACAAACAACACAACTATTTAGAAATGCCACTTAAGATAATTACTATTATTATTAAATAATATATATATATATATATATATATATATATATATATATATTTAAGCTTTCTGTTTGTTTTCTTATTTTATGATTTTAATGAATACATCTATCCAATACATATATACTTAAATTTCAAAATTGTGAAGACTCGCCATTTTTACTAATTTAGAGGATCACATCCCTTTATATAAGTACTTGTTTTTTAAAAAAAAAAAATTGTTATAAATAAAGTATTTAAGTTATTTACAAGGGCCAAAAGTTAGATTACTAAAACACCTCTCTAAGTTAAGTTAGTAAGAGGGATGTTTTAGTAATTTAACTTTTGGCCTAAGGCCTTCCACTTTTAATATAACTAGTTTTAGCGTACGTTCGTTGCCCATAAATTCTACGGTTAACAAAGACGTGTATAAAATATAGAGAATAAGTTAGATGTAACACTAATTGACGTTGTGGTAGATGCAACATTCATTTAAATGAAAAAGTAAATGTTATCACATTGACACAATAGTTGAAATTCAAAATAATTGGATATTTTCTTAATCTACAAAGACAAAAGATTTACCTAAGTTATATCATTTGTCCCATGTTAATTAATATAAAATTTGTATTCAAAGTTATAAATTTTAGGTGAACCTATTTTCAGAATCCTTTTGTTTGAGTTATAATCCACACAGTTCTTGTTATCTTAAATTATTTTTTTGAACCAACAAACAATCCCAAAATAAAATAATAATAATAATAAAATAAGTTATCTCAGGATTAAAATAGTACTTGGGTAAGTTATTCCTGACAAATGGTGGAATAACAATTCCAAAATAAAATAACGAAAATGATAAAAATAGCCCTGAGGTCCCTCAAACTAGGGGTGTTCATGGTCCAATTTGACTCGATTTTGGGTTAAAACCAAACCAAATCAATTAAGTCAGTTTTTTTAATATTCAAACCAAATCAAACCATTATAGTATAAATTCTATCGATTTCGGTTTTGTCGGTTTTATCGGGTTGGTTCGGATTTTGATGGTTTAAAAATATATTTTATAATACAAAGAATCTTTGAATTAAAAGGTAACAAAATACATATTTGACCATGATCCATTCAAGTATAGGCTTATGGCTATGGGTATATTGATTGTGTGAGGGTAAATGAGGCAGATGAGTGAATTATTTTCACCTTCAGGAACGAGAGTAAAGCCGTAAAGGATTTGGATAATGATATATATTACTAATTATATCAGTAATATTACGAATAATAATATATATTACCAATTATACTAGTAATAGTATGAGTATAATTTAATAATTATATTGGTAAGATTATGAGTATAATAATATATATTAGTACCAATTATATATATTTATGAATATTATAATATATTTACTAATATTACCAATAATATTATGAGTATAATAATATATATTATCAATTATACTAATAATATTATGAGTATAATTTAACAATGGGAAAAGCATATACTATATAATTAAAGAGGGAAGGTTGGTAGAAGAGAGAAAAATGTTAAATTCCCATTACCAATAAAATTATCGTTTATGATATTGGTAAAAACCATTTTTTGAAAGAATGAGTCCAAAACTAAATATATGTTGAGCATGAAATTAGGGATCTAGGTTGTTAGAGTCCAAAAATAAATATTTAAGGTAATTTTATTCCTCACTCGATTTGTTATGGATATACGGGTGTATGGAATGTAAACTAAATAATTATGTTAAGAAATTATAAATATTTTAAAATGGTGTACTGTAACTTTTTTCCCCAATTTGAATTTGTATTGAACTTGAAATGACCCAAAAATTTGAAGAATATATATATGTCGGTTTGAATCGGTTTATCGGTTCGGATCGGTTTTTTGGTCTCATTTGAACACTCCTACCTCAAACCATTTTTCTACTAAACTAGTTTCAGTGTACACGTTTTGCGCGTGATCAAAGCGCGTATCTCATTTCGCAACAAATCTTCTGCCATGGTTGTCGCTCCGTCCGATGATAACTCTTCACAATTTGAAAATATGCCGCCAAACCGTGGTCAAAAGGGATGAAATGACAATAGTTGTGGTAAAAATCACAGCGGTGGCCGTGGTGGTGGCAAGGGTGGTGGCCACCGAAGTGGCGGAGATGGCGGTAGGGGCGACGACCAGCATTAGCGCTCTGGCCAGGCATGGCAGCCGCCGGGCCAGTGGGGAAGTGGACTGCCACATTGGGCTTGGCAGTGGCCTTGGGTTGTCCCTCCCTACCTTTTTCCTTCGGGAACATGGGCCAGGCCCAGTCCAAGACAAACTGGCCAGCAGCAGTCCAGTGTACTTGGGCCACACCCTCAACTGAACCAGTGGCAGCATGTCCATTCGGCAATAGCTACACACTCTTGGGCTCAATCCGCCTGACGCAAACTGGTACATGGACACCGGAGCAACGTCTCATATGATGTCATCACAAGGTAATCTCTCATCATATTTTAATGTGAGCTATAATCGTGGTATAATTATTGGAAATGATCATTAAATTCCAATTCATGGTTATTGTAATACAAACTTTCCCCCTAACCCACCGTTAGCCCTAAAGAATGTCTTTCATGCTCTTAAATTGATTAAAACTTGGTTTCAGTTAGAAAATTTACCACTGACAATTCAGTTTTCTGTTGACTTTGATCCTTTTGGTTTTTCCGTGAAAGCTTTTCAGATGGGGATACGCCTAATGAGATGTGATAGTCAGGGCGAGCTATATCTAATCACCACTACCACACATCGAGACACGTTACCATCCACTTTTATAGCTTTAGCATCTTCTTTATGGCATGAACGTTTGGGTCATCCGGGAGTACCTGTCTTTGCCTCTCTGAAATAAAATAAATTTATTGAGTGCACTAGAACTCGGAATTCTCATGTTTGTCGCTCATGTCCTCTTGGAAAATATGTTAAATTACCTTTTGTTGCTTCTAACTCATGCACTGTTATGCCTTTTGATATTATCCGTAGTGATATTTGGACATCTCCCGTTTTGAGCTCTTCCGGCCATCAATATTATCTTCTTTTGTTGGATGATTACTCTAATTTTTTGTGGACATTTTCTTTTTCTAAAAAGTCACATGTTTTTTCCACATTTTCTCCTTTAGAGCATTCATCCGCACTCAATTTAAACGGGACATTAGAAATATTAAATGTGATAATAGATCATTTTGGGATTTTTGCAAAGCTAATGGTTTATCTTTTCGTCTCTCTTGTCCACATACCTCATATCAAAATGGAAAAGCGGAAAGAAAAATCTGAACCAGTAATAACATTGTTAGAACCTTACTTACCCATGTCTCTCTACCACCATCATCTTGGCATCATGCATTACACATGGCAACCTATCTCCTCAATATACTTCCAAGCAAACCATTAGCCTATCAATCCCCTCTCAAAATTCTATAGCTAAGGGATCTATCTTACTTTCATCTACGGGTATTCGGGTGCTTATGCTATCCTATTTTACCTTCTACTACCATCAATAAACTTCAACCCTATTCTACTCCGTGTATTTTTTTGGGATATCAGTCAAACTATCGTGGTTACAAATGTTACGACGTCTCCTCTAATAAAATCATCTTGAGTCGCCACGTAGTCTTTGATAAATCAAATTTGCCCTTTGCCAAAATGCATTCTTTCGTTCTCATACCTACGAATTTCTTGATGATAGCATGCCCCATCTTTGGTCCACCAGTTGACCTTGTAAACCGACCCACTATCTCATCCCAGCTTGCCTACAATTTTGGCCAGTCCGAATAATTCCAGCAGCTCAGCCTAACAAATTCCTCTCCAAGCCCAACCAACGTGGCCTGCTAACCCGAGCCTAGTGGCTACCAACCCAACGACACCTCTCGTTGGCAGTCCAGTGCTGAGAGGCCCAACGCCTAGCAGCCTATTGGCTGGAGGCCCATTCTCGAGCAGTGGCAGCCCACCGTATGGAATCCCACTCCCCTCTCACTCGGCCTTCGGACCCATCACAAGTCAGCCCAATACCACTTCCCCTATCCAACCAACTCCAATTCAGGCCCAACGAACAGTCACTCGTAGTCAACATGGGATTTTCAAACCAAACAAAAAATACGGTATTCACACCCATGTTACTAAATCACCTCTACCTCGTAATCTTGTGTGTGCCCTTAATGACCCAAATTGGAATATGGCTATGGATGATGAATATAATGCTCTTATTAATAATAAGACTTGGGATTTGGTGCCTTGTCCTCCTGATGTTAATGTGATTCGGTCTATGTGGATTTTTAGTCATAAAGAAAAGTCTGATAGTACATTTGAGAGGTATAAAGCCTGTCTTGTAGGTGATGGAAGACTCAACAGGTTGGTATGGACTGTGGTGAGACTTTCAGTCTGATGGTCAAACCAGCAACTATCCGCACGGTACTAAGTCTGGCTCTTTCTAAGACATGGCCTCTACATGAGCTTGATGTGAAAAATGCATTCTTGCATAGAGAACTCAACGAAACGGTGTACATGTATCATCTTATGGATTACAGAGACCCTACTTATCCTAATCATGTATGCTTACCGAAGAAATCCTTGTATGGGCTCAAACAAGCTCCTCGGACCTGGTACAAGAGGTTTGTAGATTATGTTTCTACTATTGGGTTTTCTAACAGCAGGTCTGATCATTCTCTCTTCATATACTATCACGATAATGATATGGCTTACATCCTTCTATATATGAATGATATTATCTTAACTACTTCATCTGATGCTCTTCGCAAGTCTATCATGTCTCTTCTTAGCTCAGAATTTGCTATGAAAGATCGGGGCCATTGAGTTATTCTTGGGAATAGTTGTAACACGTCATACATGAGGTTTATTTTTGTCTCAAAAGAAGTATGCAGAAAAGATCATTGAACGAGATGGCATGCTTGTATGCCGTCCTCCACTCCGGTTGATACTAAATCGAAGTTGATTGATACTTCTAGCATGCCATATGCTGATCCATCACATTGCCGCAGCCTTATAGGAGCCCTGCAATATCTTACTTTCACGAGGCCCGACATATCTTATGATGTGCAACAGATTTGTCTATTTATGCATAACCCGATAGAGGATCACATGCATGCTCTCAAGCGCATTGTGTGCTATATTCAACGCACTCTCGATCATGGCTTGCATCTATATCTGTCTTCGACAACCACTCTGATTTCTTACACAGATGCAGATTGGGGTGGTTGTCCTGATATCAAACACTCCACGTTTGGTTATTGTGTCTTTCTTGGTGACAATTTGATCTTTTGATCCTCCAAACGGCAAGCTACCTTGTCTAGGTCCAGTGCCGAATCCGAGTACCGGGGAGTTGCCAATGTGGTTTTTGAATCTTGTTGGCTACGAAACCTTCTTCTGGAGCTCCATTGTCCCGTTCTGAAGGCAACATTGGTTTATTGTGATAATATTAGTGTGGTATATTTACCAGGGAATCCAGTTCAACATCAACACACTAAACATATTGAGATGGACATTCACTTTGTTCTCGAAAAGGTTGCTCGCGGACAAGTATGTGTCTTACATGTCCCGTCACGCTATCAGATTGCCGATATTTTTATAAAAGGTCTTCCCTTGGTTCTATTTGAAGACTTTCAGGACAGTCTCAGCATACGACGACCTCCTGATTCGACTGCGGGGGTGTGATAGAATCATTATAAATATTACATAATCCTTAATTATCTTTTATATAAGGTAGGTGTATAATTAGATATTTACTACCTTAATTCTAGGCTAGGATCGTGCTTGTATGATGAGTATATTACTAAGCTCTTTGGAAGGAAATGAACAAGGAATAAAATTCTTTCAGAAAACGAGAAAAAAGATTTGGAATCGATGAAAGCTGAATTGAGAAAACTCAAGTCTGAAACTCAAAGAAAGGAAGATCTGCTTTACTTGGATACACTGTTGACCGAAGATATGAACAGTTTGATTAATGATCAGGCACTCAAAATTCAGCAGTTTCAAAACATGCCGTTGATGGAAGCGTTTAGGTAGTTTTACTGTGTACATTTTCTATCCTTCTCTTTGTCCATGGTGATGCTTTAGGACCAATCTTCCCTCTAGCTCATTGATACTTAGTTACTTACCAGCCGTTTCATTTGATCAGGCACAAGTTGTGTACCTGCAACTCCGTTGTTGTACAAAGTAACTTATCCCAAAAATATGCTTATGGATTAACTACTATTTTTTTACTGATTATTTTTCTTGCTTAGTTTCAATTGGGTAGTTCAGGGTAGAGGGTTAGTAGGCCCAGCAGATCTCTTTACCGTACTAGGAGTAGTAGTAGCTTCTTACATCTGCTTATCCTTACTTCTCTAGGGTTAACTGTTTGTTTTTTTCATTTCGTTTATCCTAGTATCTAGTTGTTGTTACTGCCTTTTATTATTGCGGCCTTTTCATATTTTCTTGAGCCGATGGTCTATCGAAAACAACCTCTACTTTTACAATGTAGGGGTAAGGTATGCTTACATTTTGCCCTCCCCAGACCCCACCTGGTGGGATTATGCTTGGTATGTTGTTGTTGTTGTAGTTTCGATTGGGTAGCTCCACCCATTCTGTGGTGAAACTGTTGGTTGGTGGGGGAGTAAGAATGGAATTTGATCATGACATAAATTTCATATTACATTCTGGTGGTTAGCATACAAGTCCATATCTGTTATATTCTTCTAATGGTGTGTTTGTGGTTTTCTTATCTGTTGATATTTGACTGATCTCAACTTCAAATTCTTGTTCTGTTGATTGTATTGTTGTTTTAGGTGAGCAATGACTCTTGTCAGTCAAAGAATTAGGCTTATATTTTCTTCTTTCCTAAACTCCAAAGCTGGTGCACTAGGAAGCTATGTTAATCGGACTCTTCAAAAATATTGACGGATGCGTGTCGGACACTCCAAAAGTAGTGGATTTTTGGAGAATCCGACACGGGTGTGGCAACGAAAGTGAAGCGTCCACGCAACTTAACTAGGAAGTGTCCACAGATTAAAAAGAGTTAGGCTTATATCTGTAGTGTTGTTCTGACATTAATAATACTTGCCATTTCAAAACAATGCTCCTTTAAGCAACTTCAAATATCTATGTATTTGAGCTTTGAATTTCTTTTTACTCTTGGTTTTCTCCATGATAGCCTTTATAAGATATATAGAGTCAAGTTGTTCTTTATGTGTACTTAAACAACCTATCTACTCTCTCAGGTTCACAATTCAAGTTATACTGCCAATTAGTTAGCTGCCTAGCTGCTGCTTTCTGTTCCCTTTATTGGGTATTTTGCCAACTTCACAAGAGTATGTTACGCTATAATACACATCAAAGATGAAGGTGCTAATTTTTGGAATTTAACAGCGGTTGTAACTACTACTCCCTTTGTCCCAATTTCCTTTTAAGTCCATCTTAAAAAGAACGTCACTTCCTTATTTGATAACTATTAAATGACATCATCCATATTTTATTCTTGTTGGATCTGACTTAATCTTTATTGTGAAGAAAAGTAACTAAAAGTAGGTATTAAAGTGTCTGTATTTTCTCTCTCCTCTATCAGGACTTAGCTTTTAGCTTTTGCTTTTTAAAATTTATAGTATCTTAATATGGATAATTGATGTCAGGTGACCAAGAGGTTATGGGTTCAAGCCGTAGAAATAACCTTTTGCAGAAATGTGAGATAAGGCTGCGTATAATAGACATTTGTGGTCCGGCCCTTCCCCGAACCCCGCGCAATGCGGAAGCTTAGTGCATCGGGCTCCCCTATCCTTTTTAATATACACAATTTGGTAAAAATAACAAAGTTTTTTCTTATTTTTTAAACTCCGTGTCTGATCAAATGGACCACACAGTCTTTTCTATTAACATTAATGATGTTTGTTCTATATGACTCTGTATCCCCCTCGCTAATCATTGTAGAATGACTTGTTTAAATTATGAAGAAGGTGTTTCCCTGCTCCAGTTGAGATTACTCATGCCACTAATGCAGCGATTTCGGCTGCTTCTAGCATTGCCGGTGATTCGATTACTATTCCTGCTATTGCTGTTGAAACAGCCCCTGCCACGAGACATTCTTGGATCGCACATTTTTTAGAGAACTGTACACTTCGATGAAGAAGGACCCACAGACATTCCTTATTGTTCATCTCCACATAGCAGGATTTCATAAGTGCTGAAAGAAATATTGAAGGGACAATGCATTCAATCTTTCGTCCAGTTAGATTTAAAGCAATTCCAGCATCCATAGTATGATATGTGACGGAGGACAAAATTAAACAATTTCTGATAATTCAGGGGTAAATTTATACTTTTTTCTTAAATTAAAGAAATTGATGTATACTATATGTTTCATTCTTTTCTTGAATGGGTTCTTGATATGTTTCTTTCATAATTTGGCAAAGCCAAGTTATTATAGCTCTTAACTAATTTCACCATCTTATTTATTAGAAAACGTCTAGTCTTTACCAAAAATAAAAAAAAAACCTAGATTCTTTTGGATTGGCAATAAATGAAGCTTTTATGATGCTCACTAGGAGGTAATGCATTTCTTTTGAGAATTTGGAACATTATTTTGAAAACTGAAATTTTCCAAGCGAAACTCTACTTTTTGGCTTCCTTGCTAACTAATATCTAATGATCTATGACTTATATGATTAAACTGCTTACAAGTTGTATGCCTACAAATATATTGTTGTACAGAGTAACTTATCAGAAAGCAAAAAGATACATTGCAAAGTAACTTATCAGAAAGAAAAAAACACATTGTTGTACAAAGTATTCACCAAGTAAAAATGTCCAATTTGGGTGTGACTTATTTATGTTGGTTGGTCATTTAGTATTTTAGTAGTTCAAGATCACAAGATTCCAAAAATATTATAGTATCTTGTAGGCATTTTTAATTTAAGATCACAAGATTTAAAAGTCTTAACTACTTTTTAAAATCTAAACGACATGTTCAAGATCATAAGATTTAAAAGATATTTGAAGAAAATATATTCTGTAGTCATTTATTCCATCATTGTCATATTATATACATCTTTACAAGACTTAATTTAGGCTACAATTATGGTAGACTATACTAAGAATGTTTACACACTAAATATAAAATAGATTATTTCCATAATCTATCATTCCCCCGCAGTCTTAGCGGGAGGCTTTCCTAAGCTGAGACTGTCCCTGAAGTCATCAAAGAGTATCCGCGGAAGACCTTTTGTGAATATATCGGCAATCTGATAGCGGGACGGGACATGGAAAACACGGACTTGTCCACGTGCAACCTTTTCATGGACAAATAAAATATCCATCTCTATATGTTTGGTTCGTTGAGATGTTGTATGGGATTCCCGGACAAATATATCGCACTCACATTATCACAATAAACTACGGTTGCCTTTTTGATTGGACAATGGAGCTCCAACAACATATCACAGAGCCAATTGTCACGACCCAAATCGGAGGGTCATGACGGGCACCCGGACCTTACCTGCCGAGTACCACAAACCATACAGTCAACACCTAATCATAATAAAATACGGACTAACCCAGAAAAAAGGACTATATAAAATCTTAACCAGAAAGCCCAACTTATATATATACATACCAAGGCCGATAAGGCCATACATGATAACTATACACAGGACACCTATCTACAAGCCTCTAAAGAGTACACAACAACAAAAGGTCGGGACAGGGCCCCGCCATACCCATATAGACATGCAAAAATATACCGTACCAAGATTAGACCGACACTACGAAACAAGAGGAGTGTTCCAAAATACGCTAAGTCAGGAACCTACTAACGTGGATCATCGTCTTGCCTACGTAAACCTGCGGGCATGAAACACAGCGTCCCCCAACAAAAGGGACGTCAGTACAATTGATGTACCGAGTATGTCAGGCATAAAAAATATCATCATAGAGATACATAATAATTTGAAACAGAAACAGTCGACAAAGATAGCTGATAAAAAACAGCCGACAACACCAACCCATTAGTAGTAAATGCCTCTGAGGGCCATAACGTGCCTAAATGTCATGCACAATGCAAATGAGGTATACATATAAATATTGTCCACACAAGGGCATCTTCCTTCCCATAACAGCCTCTGTGGCCATCATTTCATATCGGCCTCTGTGGGCATAATATCATTTTGGCCTCATAGGGCTCTTTCTTTACTTGATAGTCTGTACCAGTTGCAGGTGGTGTGCGTATATAACGCCATTCCCTTTTCCTCATCCCCTACGTATGTATAAATTTCATATTATATAGTAGTGTATAAAACATGTGTGGGTCCAGGGTAATACATGAATATAATGCAAATGTATAAATAACAATGAAACATTTCGAACTTATCGGCTAACATAATATCCTTGTACATTCGGCTAACATTGGGAATATTAACATATACCTTCGACTAACGTTGGGTATATCAACATCTTTCCCAGATACCTCAATAAGGATTTAGGAATATATTTAAACATGCTTTAAACATAGGAATCAATAACATGAATATCCTTAACTACTAAGAGTAGAATAATTTATGGGACAATATTACATTTACATTTCGTAATTTAAAACATGCCAAAAGAAGAAATGATTTGCCTTAACATACCTTTAGTGCCAATCTCCTACTGCTGCCATGAACAAAATGATTAGCTAAATTTTTCAAGGTCTAAATAAAAGGGGTTGTATTTTCTTAAGATTTGAGATGGGAAATCTCGATATGGAAGGAGTTAATGTTGCTGCATGCAAATGAATCTATGTTCTCCAAGAAAATTAGGCTAAGAGATTTTCATCATTTTGTTACTTTATATATGTCCACTTAGCATGCATTTCTCTTAAATGCAAATCATGATATATTGCCACTCAAATCCTAAAGATGTCACCTACCTTACCTTGTAATGATCCACTGCTACTAAGGTGTCATTTCTATAGATACATATAAGGTAAGTAGTCATTTTACTACAAGCCAGTGTATGGCCACGTGGAAGGGGTGGTATTATATGCCACTTATTCATTAATTTTATACACACCAAATATTATTTTCGATTCCCGTCACCAAACTTGTTACGTCCAAAATTATTTCGGAATCACATTCTTTTATATATTAAGCCCTTTATTTGCATATGTCTAGACGCTTAACCCATCGCCCAAAAATACGGGGTGTTACATCATTTCCCCCTTAAGAACATTCGTCCTCGAATGTTGGGGTGACATATACAATCCTTGTCCTGTAACCAGTGAATTCAACTACTTTTTCTCGGACTATTCAATATAATATATAACATTGCATCAGACCCCACATGGTTCTTAACCATTAATTAGAATATTAGAATTTAGAACTCACCTCATGCTTCTCTTGGAACCCCGTCGTTGTCTGGAATAGGTATGGATATTTGTATTTCATCTCCTCTTCCGCTTCCTATGTCATTTCTTCTACGTTCTTATTTCACCACAGAACTTTCACGGAGGCTACTTCTTTAGTCCTCAACTTGCGGACTTGTTGATCTAGGATAGCAATAGGAATCTCTTCATATGATAAATTCTCTGTAATCTCCACATCGTCAATTGGTACAATCCGGGAAGGATCTCCAATACATGCTCTCAACATAGAAACATGGAAAACCGGACTCCAACTCCGAAGGCAAGTCCAGTTCATAAGCTACTTGATCGAATTATACGATATGGCCCAATATACCTTGGACTGAGCTTCCCCTTATTTCTGAATCTCATTACACCCTTCATATGAGAAATTTTCAAGAAGACCAAATCACCTACCTGAAACTCTAAATCTCGTCGTCGCACATCTGAATACCACTTCTGATGACTCTGGGCGGTTAACAGCCATTCTTGGATAAGCTTCACATTCTCTATGGCTTAGTGTACTAAGTCAGGCCCAAGTAACTCTGATTCGCCTACCTCGAACCATCCGATAGGAGATCTACATCTCTGTCCATACAAAGCCTCGTATGGAGCCATTTTAATGCTAGCATGATAAGTGTTATTGTACGCGAACTCAATAAGAGGTAAATGATCATCCCAATTTCCTTTAAAGTCCAATACACAAGCTCGTAACATATCCTAGAGCGTCTGAATTGTACGCTCGGCCTGCCCGTCTGTCTGAGGATGGAAAGCTGTACTAAGATTAACTTGGGTGCCTAAACCTTTTTGAAATGATTTCCAAAAGTTAGTTGTAAACTGAGCACGTCGGTAAGATATAATAGAAATAGGCACACCATGAAGTCCTCGGTTGTGTAGGTAGTTCTGACCGGTAAGAAATGAGCTGATTTGGTCAGTCTGTCAACAATTACCTAAATAGAATCAAACTTATGATAAGAATGAGGTAAACCCATAATGAAGTCCATATTAATCATTTCCCATTTCCATATCGGAATCTCAATGTTCTAAGTCAAGCCACTGGGCTTCTGGTGCTCTATTTTTACTTACTGGCAATTAGTACACTGAGCTACAAATTCCGCAACGCTTCTCTTCATATTGTTCCACCAATAAATACCCTTGAGATCATGATACATCTTAGTAGACCCAGGGTGAATGGAATATAGTGAGCAATGGACCTCAGTCATAATTTTATCTCGTAATCCCACTATATTTGGAACACATAATCGGCCCTGGTACTTGAGAATCCTATGTTCGTCAATCTCAAAGGTTGTGGTCTTCTTCTGTTGAATGCCTTCTCTGATCTTTCTCAAACTGGGGTCTTCCCACTGACGTTCCTTAACTTCCGATATGAGGGACGATTCTGACACATTCCGAATCACAAAACCACCATCCTCCGAATCCATTAGTCGGACTCCCAAATTAGCTAACTGATAGAGTTCTCTTACTAACTCTTTCTTCTCGACTTTCACTGGAATTTTGCTAACCATCGACTTACTATTGAGCGCGTCTGCTACAATATTAGCTTTACCGGAATGATATAAGATGCCCACATCCTAATCCTTCAATAATTCAAGCCACCTCCTCCACCTCAGATTCAACTCCTTCTGTTTGAATATGTATTGCAGACTTTTATGATCCATAAAAATGTCTACATGAACACCATACAATTAGTGTCGCCAAATCTTCAGTGCATAGACCACTACGACCAACTCCAAATCGTGTGTCAGATAGTTTTTCTCATGTTTCCTAAATTGCCTTGAAGCATAGGCAATCACTTTACCGTATTGCATTAGCACGCATCCTATACCTGCTCCCGAGGCATCACAATACACAACATAGCCTTCTGGACCCTCTGGAAGATTAAGGACTAGAGTCGATGTTAGTCTATCTTTTAACTCTTGGAAACTCCACTCACAAGCATCGGACCACTGGAACTTTATGTCCTTTTGTGTCAACTTTGTTAATGGTGCTGATATGGTAGAAACCCCTTCTACAAACCTCCTATAATAGTCGGATAAGCCCAGAAAGCTGCGAACCTCTGATGGAGTCGTAGGCCTCAGCCAATTCTTACCGCTTCAATCTTCTGAGTGTCAACTCTTATACCTTCGTCTGACACTATATGACCAAGAAAATACACTAAGTTCAACCAAAACTCACACTTGGAGAGATTTGCATACAACTTATGATCCCGGAGCGTCTGTAGTACTATCCGCAAATGATCCACATGCTCTGCTTCCGACTGAGAGTACACCAGAATATCATCTATAAATACTATCACAAATACATCCAGAAATGGGTGAAACACGCTGTTCATTAGATCCATAAATGTTGCCGGTGCGTTTGTGAGTCCAAATGACATTACTAACACCTCGAAGTGCCCATACCTTATCCTGAAAGCTGTTTTCGGAATGTCCTTCCCCTTAACCCTTAGCTAATGGTACCCTGACCATAGGTCGATCTTTGAAAAATATCTTGCACCTTGTAACTGGTCAAACTAGTCGTCAATTCGGGGAAGAGGGTACTTGTTCTTGATAGTGACTTTATTCAACTCTCGATAGTCGATACACATCCGTAACGAGACATCTTTCTTTCATAGAAATAATACCGGCGCACCCCAAGGAGATATGCTAGGCCTAATAAAGCCTTTGTCAAGAAGATCCTTTAATTGCTCATTTAATTCTTTCAATTCAGTTGGAGCCATCCTATAAGAAGGAATAGATATCGGTTGAGTGTTTGGCAACACGTTTATACCAAACTCAATTTCCCTTTTGAGAGGAAGGCCTGGAAGTTAGTCTGGATATACGTCAAGAAACTCATTAACCACCGGAATTGATTGAGATGTAGGTGGTTCGACATCGACATCTCTAGCCCGAACAAGATGGTATATACAACCTTTGGAGATCATCTTTCTTGCCTTAAGGTATGAAATAAACCTACCTTTTGGCGTTGCCGTATTACCCTTCCATTCAAGGACTGGCTCGCCTGGGAACTGAAATCTAACAATCTTTGTTCGGCAATCAACATTAGTATAGCATGATGCCAGCCAATCCATGCCCATAATAACATCAAAATCAACCATCTCTAGTTCAACCAAATCCGCTAGAGTCTGATGGCTACAAACTAATACTGTACAATTCTGATAGACCCGTCTAGCAACTACCGACTCAACAACTGGTGTAGATACCACAAATGGATCTCTTATCAACTCAGGTTCCATACCAAATTTACAGGTAATAAAATGGGTGATATATGATAGATTGGAGCCTGGATCTAACAACGTATACACATTATGTGAAAAGACCGATAATATACATGTAATGACATCAGGTGAGGACTCATGATCCTGTCGTCCCATCAATGCGTAAATTAGGTTCTGGCCCCTACATCTGCCTCGACCGGATAATGTCTGCTGACTCTGCCCTAACGGGCGTACTAACTGTGATGAAGTTGCTGCAGATCTGACAGGTTAGACTCTAACACCTCCGCCTCCTGTCAGGTATACTCGCATAATATGACCACGTTCACCACAAGAATAACACACTCTTGCTCTTTGTTGGCACGACCCTGGATGGGTCTTACCACACTGCTCACATCGAGCCAACAGTGGCCTCATTTAAGTAGAATCCCCTTTATAATAAGACCCTGATGCTCATGAACTCTGACCTGGTCCCGACTGAACATATCGATCACCCTCGACCCTGAAAATAGTAATGATGTGCTAGTTGCTGGGTAAGATGGTCATCTATAAAGTTATGGCATGGTCCCACCTCTGAACTCTCTTACATCACCTATGGATCGAGCCCTCTTATGATGGCCCTTATCACGTTCTCGATCTACCCGCGGTTGCCTCTTACGATCCTTCAAATTTTGTGCATAAACCTGAATGTGAGCAATATCCATATTCGGATTCAGAGAAGCCGTAGTACACTCATTGACCAAGTGCGGCCCTAAGCCAGTAACAAACCTATGTACCCGATCACTCATCTCTGCTATAATTGTAGGAGCATAGCTAGACAATGAATTAAACTGCAAGCTATATTCTCGAATGATCATGTTGCCCTGCTCAAGACGTAAGAGTCTGTCCTGCCTGGCCCATCGAAGCTCGACTAGCAAAAAATATTGTAAGAAGGCCTCTAAAAACTCTCTCCATCCTACTGGTGGAGCACGAGGTCCCCTAGATTGCTCTCATGTCTCATACCAAGTCACCGCGATATTCCGTAGTCTATCAGAAGAAAACTTTATCAACTCAATAACAGTCGCATCCATTACCCGCAAGGTACGATGTAGCTGTTCTAGAAAATTCTACGGGTCCACGTTCAGGTCTGATCCTATGAATACTAGAGGGTCTAGATTAATGAAATCCTGAGCTCTCGCGCTAGCAGCTCTATCAGAAGGACTAGGAACCTGACGTTGGGCTTGAGCGGTCACCTATCACATCAATAATTGTACAACACTTCACATATCAAGATCCACATCTGGAGTATCAAGTGGAGGAACTAAGGGTACCGCAGCTCCACTAATCTCCTCCGATGGTGATGAACTGGGAGAATCATACGAAGGAGTCGCAATGAGGGTCTCACTCTGGCCCTCGCTAGCGGGTGGCAATCGGCTGGTACCTTCGCCTGCAGCCGTATCCAACGCCCGCATACTCTTAAACTTCTTCCTTGATGTAGGCATTACTGGAATCATAAACACGAGACGGATTAGGAGTGAAATGCTTATAACTCAGCTCTACTGCACGATTTATGAGATGAAAGAATAGAAACCATTCCTAAATGTCAGATATCCTCATGTTTATAAGTATGGTGCACAATATACCCATAAACAAGACTCCACTAGACACGGCTTGTAGACTCCCTACGACAGACATGCTTTGATACTAAGTTTGTTACGACCCAAATCGGAGGGTCATGACGGGCACCCGGACCTTACCTGCCGAGTACCACTAACCATACAGTCAACACCTAATCATAATTAAATACAGACTAAGCCAAAAAAAGGACTATAGAAAATCTTAACCAGAAAGCCCAACTTATATATATATATACATACCAAGGCTGACAAGGCCATACATGACAACTATACACAGGACACATGTCTACAAGCCTCTAATGAGTGCACAACAACAAAAGGTCGGGACAGGGCCCTGCCATACCCATATAGACATGTAAAAATATACCATACCGAGATTAGATCGACACTCCGAAATAGAAATAGACAACAAAGATAGCTGATAGAAACAACCGACAACACCAACCGATCAGTAGTGAATGCCTCTGAGGGCCATAACATGCCTAAATGTCATGCACAATGCAAATGCGGTATACATATAAATATTGGCCACACAATGGCATCTTTCTTCCCATAACAACCTCAGTGGGCATCATTTCATATCGGCCTCTGTGGGCATAATATCATTTTGGCCTCATAGGGCTCTTCTTTTAACATATGAATCAATAACATGAATATCCTTAACTACTAAGAGTAGAATAATTTATGGGACAATATTATGTTTACGTTTCATAATTTAAAACTTGCCAAAAGAAGAAATGATTTGCCTTAACATACCTTTAGCGTCAATCTCCTACTGCTGCCAGGAACAAAATGATTAGCTAAATTTTTCAAGGTCTAATAAAAGGGGCTGTATTTTCTTAAGATTTGAGATGGGAAATCTCAACACGGAAGGAGTTAATGTTGCTGCATGCAAATGAATCTGTGTTCTCCAAGAAAATTAGACAAGAGATTTTCGTCATTTTATTACTTTATATATGGCCACTTAGCATGCATTTCTCATAAATGCAAATCATGATATATTGCCACCCAAAGCCTAAAGATGCCACCTACCTTACCTTGTAATGATCCACTACTACTAACTACTAAGGTATCATTTCTATAGATACATATAAGGTAAGCAGTCATTTTACTACAAGCCAATGTATGGCCACGTGGAAGGGGTGGTATTATATGTCACTTATTCATTAATTTTATACACACCAAATATTATTTTCGATCCCCGTCACGATACTTGTTACGTTCAAAATTATTTCGGGATCACATTCTTTTATATATTAAGCCCTTTATTTGCATATGTCTAGACGTTTAATCCATCGCCCGAAAATACGGGGTGTTACACCAACATAATTCAGAGACAACATTTGTTACCCCTTTATATTTTGCTTCACCACTAGACCGAGATAGCGTGGGTTGGCGCTTCGATGACCACGAGATCAAATTGTCTCTAAGAAAAATATAATAACCCGAGGTGGAGCGTCTGGTATCCGGGTATCCACCCAATAAGCATCAGTATATGACGTGAGATCGGAAATGGTTGACTTGTATAGATGTAAGTCAAAATCAAGAGTACCCTGAATATACCACATAATTCATTTGAGTGTACCCATATGTTCCTTCTTCGGGTCATGCATATGTTAATATACATGTTGAACAACATATGAGATATCCAGTCTCATAAAAGTGAGATACCGCAATGCCCTGCTAAATTGCGGTAATGTGTCGGATCACCGAATGGAGACGTGGTAATGTGTCAGATCACTGTATGGAGACCCTAAATAGTTACTTAACTTAGCATTAGTATCCACCGGTGTAGGTGACAGCTTACATGAAGACATGCCGGAAGGGAAACAATTGACTGGCGAAGATGTCATCCACGTTGTGATGATGATGTCATCCACGTTGTGATGATGATGTCATCCACATAGAGAAGAAGGTATGCCATGTCATTCCCTTGCTGATAAATAAACAAAGACTGATCGGATTTTCTATGTGAGAAGCCCAGTGTGGAAATAAATCTAGCAAACCTGTTATACCATGCTCGGGGGGGGACTTGTTTGAGACCATATAAATGTTTCTTCAACAAGCAAACATAATCAGGATGAATAGGATCTCAAAATCCCAAAGGCTGGTGCATGTAAATTGTTTCCTGTAGGTGACCGTGTAGAAACACATTATTTACATGTAACTAATGAATGGACCAAGATTTTGATAAAGCCAGAATGAGAACTGTCTAGATAGTCGCCGATTTAACCACTAGGCTAAATATTTCAGCACAATCCACTTCAACCTACTAAGACCTGTCATCACCAACAAGACGTATTTTGTGTCTCTCAAAAGAACCATCAGATTTCTTTTTATGACAAAAAATCCACATAGAACGTATTATGTTTACATTAGAAGGGTGGGGAACTAACTCAAACATGTTTTTTGTTACCGACGCACTAAGAAAATATTTTGTTGCGAATGAACAAGATATTGAGGAGTTGTCCATACGTAAAATCAGAATTATTGATATGGGCCTTTTCCACATCTTATTTTAATAAGAGAATCAATTTCATCTAACATGACAGCCTTCCAATTCAGGTCTGATAAGGCAGCTTTTGGATTTTGAGGAATCGGGGATGGTCGGACAGACATCAGACTAAAATGATGCTTAGGCCGAAAAATCCCATGCATGGCACAGGTTTCAATGGACTGGGTGGGGCCAAAATGGACTACTGGGCAGTGGATTGTTATGGGCTGGATTTTTCACCGAGTGAGTATTGGGCCTTTCCTGCTACTGGACCGCAAGAGCAGTGGGCTATATCGGTTGGGCTTGAGGCATTGAGCCAGTCACCCAGTTGGGTGAAGAGGGAGAGGGAGCATTGGGCTCCCTCATTTGGGTTGACCTATTTCGGTAAATGGAGTGGGCTGAGGCTTAGGGCGAGGGAGAAGTGGGCTCCCTCATTTGGGCTGGCCCAGTTTGACTAGGGTGCTGGACCAACGAAGATAGAGATGGAGCAGTGGGCGCCTTCGTTTGGGCTTGTGGATATGAGTTGTTTAAATGATATTGCAATATTGGATGTAGCCCATCGTCTAAAAAATCATATGAAGGTGGGGAAGACGTGTTTATGTTGGCAAACGGGAATTTGGACTCATTGAAAACAATGTGACGAGAGATGATAATGTTCCCACTAGACATATCATAACACTTATAGCCCCTATGATTTTGTGGGTATCCCAAAAATACATACGGAGTGAAACGAGCTTGAAGTTTGTTTATGGTTGTGGAAGGAAAAATAGGATAACACAAACACCCAAAAACCCTCAAATGTGTGTAGGAAGGAACACGACGATGAAAACGTTGTGTGGGTGAGAGGTTTGAAAGTAACTTGCTAGGAAGAATGTTTAAGAGACATGCGGTCATTTGAAGAGCATGATGCCAAAATGATGGTGGTATGGACGAATGGGCAAGAAGTGTGCGAATTAAATTATTGATTGTTCGTATTTTTTGTTCGGCTTTCCCATTTTTAGGAGAAGTGTACGGACAAGAGAGACGAAATGACATACCATTTTTGTGACAAAACTCCTTAAATTGGTCATTTATGAACTTCCTCCCATTGTCACATTGGAAGCATTTAATAGACTTCTCAAATTGGGTTTGGATGAAAGTACTAAATTGCATGAAAACAGTGTGAACCAATGAATTTTTCCCAATGGAAAATGTTCGTAGAAAATTAGAGTAATCATCCAAAATAAGCATGTAATACTTATGACCTGTCGAACTTAAAATTGGGGATGTCCATAAGTCACTATGCATGATATCAAATGGTATAATAGTGTTTGAAGTAGATAAAGGGAAAGGTAATTTAACATGTTTTTAAAAAATGCAAGACTGAAAACATGAGATCCCAAAGATTGTTACAAGCAATAAATTTATTCTTTCTAAGAGAATTTAACACAGGTGCTCCCGGGTGTCCCAAACGATTATGCCATAACGTAGGAGAAAGAGCAGCAAAATTTGATGGAGAGGTGGCTTGGTTGTTGGTAGTGGTGGTGATGGGATACAAAATCCCAGTTCTAGTACATCTCATTATTGGCATCCCCGTCTGAAAGTCCTTCACAGAAAACCCAAAAGGATCAAATTCAACAGAAACATTGTTGTCAGTAGTGAACCGACGCACATATACCAAATTTTTAATACGTTTGGGTGCATCTAAGACATTATTTAACTGTAAAGGTGGGTATGGGGGAGAGGGTTTAATTGCCCAATACCACGAATTAGAATTTCTTGCCCACTGCCAATCACAATATTTTTATTACTACTCATATTAAAATAAGAAAAGATAGTACCTTGAGATGCCGTCATGTGCGAGGTTTCCCCCATGTCCATGTACCATATGTCATCGGGAACATTGAGAGTCATATTTTTCATGGCTTGATCGATGTTCGTTGGAACATAACTCGACGAAGATGGTCCATGGGATGAAAATGCTTGTTGTGGATGGCTGCCAAGGACCCCGGGTTGCTGGGTTGGTATGGTTGGCCTAGCCCACTAGGCTGTGGGGTACGGGAAGGGAGGGGCCCATTGTTGTGGGGTTCAACCCCACGGAGGGAACTGCCCCCACTGCCCGCTACCGTTGTATTGTTGCGGCTGTCAGGGGGTCGGTTCTGCCCGCGGCTGTTGCCTCCGTCGAAGTGGTTTCCACCACCACACCCCCGCCCCCTTCCATCATTATTCTTTTCTTTGTTATTGTTGTGATTTTGACACCGTTTTGGTCCATTGTTGTTGCGATTTGAGCCGCTGCCTGAACCAGAATTTTAAGGTCCAAAATCATTGGTAGGCACGTTGGTGGAAAGGAAGGCGGTGCCGGCATTATTTGCCGTCGTCGCCGTCTGTTTTAGTTTTTGGGTTTCTTTAAGAATCAACCTCGAATGAGCCTCATAAAATGGTGGTAATAGATTACTTTGTTGAATGAACGTAGCAACTCCATCTTATTGTTCATTCAAACCCTCAATTAATTGGAGAACTAACCTTTGATTCGTCACCGGTGCACCAACGTTGGATAGTTGATCGGCAGGCATTTTTAACTCTTGAAAATATACGGAGACGTTTGGAAAATTATCCAATTTGACATTAGTGAATTGATTTTCTAGATAAACCGCACGAGAAATCTTGTTATCTTGAAAAATATTTTACAAACGCTCCCATGCTTGTTGCACCGTCGAATCTGGTTCTAATAGGGTGTGCAAAAGGTTGTTCTATATGGTGTCGTAAATCCATTGAAGGACAATAGCATCCAAGAGAGATCATATAGCCATATCAATGGTGGTGGACTTATCGATTTCCATGACACCCGATTGAGACTTTGGAGGAAGAATATGGTCAATGACTTGGTATGCGTGGCAATGAACTTCAAATAACTCCGCCCAAGATGAATATTGCCCTTTTCCATCTCAAGAATTACCGGAATGAAGTTCTTGACATTATTTACGGCAAGAGCGGGAGGGAATTTGTTTTGCTCGGCATTGTTATCCAAGAGAAGCAAGAAAAGAGGAGGAGAAAATCGAAGGAAGAATAACTAGGGTTCCGAAGGGGGGGGGTGGCGGCCGGCTGCTTTAGGGTATTTTAGGGCTAGGGTTAATTTTTAGCTCTTGATACCGTGAATGAAATATTTTTGTAATCATTTTATTCCATCATTGTCATATTATATACATATTTACAAGACTTAATTCAGGCTACAATTATGGTAGAATATACTAAGAATATTTACATACTAAATATAATATATTTACTTTGATTATGGAAAATCTATCAATATTTTAGTACCTTATACACATTTTTACTTTAGATCATAAGATATAAAAGTTTTACCTACTTTCTTAAATCAACATGACATGTATGTTTTAAAATTCACTTAGTCAATCTTAGGGGTGTTTCAAAATTCAATTATCCAAGCTTAGGGGTATTTTCAATACTAGGCATAGTTTGGGGACTAAAGTAAGAATCCAAATTTAAGGGTGTTTTAACCACTTCAGCCTACTAATTATATTGATATCATTTTGTTCAAATCATATGCTATTCGATCGACTTACACGTGCAACGAACGTGCCGAGAAAATAGTTGAAAATATAGTCCGCAGGTCGTTCCTTGTGTTTATGAAGAATATATGATTAATGAGGATTTATGTAACCGATTTCAATTTATTTGGGATTGAGGCACAACTATTGTTATCATCAATGTCGTTATGATTCTTTCTTTTTAATTATATGTCTTGTTTTTCTTTTTAAGTTGTTTGAAAAGGATATCATGTTTGATTTGTAGTAAAATTTTCATTACTATATTTTTTCCATTTTGGATATTTACCTTATAAATGACATGGTCAAGATCATGAGATTCGGGCCGCAATTTGATTATATTATTAAAAATCTCTAACTTAAGTTCATAATAATCCAGAGTCTTCTACATCCATTGGTCAAACTAAGTAGTTGTTTGGACATTTGATTGATATTTGAAAAAAAAAAACATTTTTGACGCTAAAAGACAGTATTTCGAAGTTTTTTTTCTTTTCTCTTTTTTGTTTTTGGTATTTCGAAGTTGAAATTAACATGAAAACAAAATTGAAGTTTTGTGAGTGAAAATGATTAATAATTATTTTCTAAATTATTTATTTTAAGTTTAAAGTTGATATAATAAGTCGATTTGATAAGCACACTAATTTTAAATATTCTTTATAAATTATTTCTAATATTTCAATTTCTACATGTACTATTTTTGGTTTGTTCTTTTCTAATTCTTGTGTTTTCTGCATCCAACATCATTAGAAGAAAATCCCCGCTCCCCCGCCCCCCCGCCCCCCTCCCCGTCTGTCATTATCTCCCCCTTAATTCTACCCTCTTTAATTTTATGAATAAATAATATTTTTCAGCCCTCTTTCTCTATTCTCTTTTCTTTAAGAACTATCACTCATTCTCAAATCAATTTTTTCATCCAGAAAGAAACTTTTTCTTTAAGGAGAATGAAAGAATGTTGTAAGAGAAAAATGAAATACGACCTCCACCTGGATTTTCAAGACCTTTTGCCAAGATTAATTCAACTACATGTAGTATTGATGATCCTATAATCATGCATGATGATTAGGGAAAAGGTGAAAGAAATTTTCCTGACAAAAGGTGCAGTTCAAGAAAAAGGGCTCGCCCAAATTTCTTTGTTCCCTCTCATTCGAGCCCTTCTGCACACCACACTGCTAAGGTTTACAACATGCCCGAGGTCTCCCTCAAAAACAAAGACCAGATGGTGAGCTAGCTGGCCTCTTAATTACTTTTGCTAGACGATATTATATCTAGTACTACATGAATAACATTTTTCTTAAGTTCAAGTTTCTTAATTTGTGGGGCTTACTGTTAAAAGTATTTCTAGAGGCAGATTCATAGGATTCTAAGACAACGAACTCAAGGTTTCTTAATTTACATTTTGTACATATTTGAGGTTTGATTGGTTGGTGGAATAATGATAATACCGAGATACAATTTGTAATTATCTCATCCCGTGTTTGGTTATGGATATTAATTAGTTCGGGAACCATTTTGTACTAAAATGATGGAATTAGTTGCCTCATATATAGGGTGGGATAGACTCTCCCGCCCCTTTGACCGCAATTCCTGCACTTGACGTTGGATCTCCTCATTTTCAAATTGGGATAAGTGAGAAGCCGCTTTGCAGGGTAGACTCGCTCCTACCTATAACTAAATATGCTTCTAAGTTATGGACACATTTATGAAATAGGAAGTCTTTCGATCCCATGCCAATGGGTGTGCTTAAGAGCTGGTGGCAACCGAATACCTTTCACACCTAACCCATGCTTTTGCCAACAACTTTTCTTTCTGGTGGACCTAGCCAAAGTCCAGGAACAGTCCAACGAAACTAAGCACTTTTCTTCTTTCTCATTCGGAAGGCTCAGTCCCACACCCTGACTTCTACGGATATTCATTGCTAAACTATGTCACCGATTGGTGACATGATCCCGCTAAGCAAGAACTGCTACCGAAATCAACTCTATCTTAACGACCGGTTTGCCCCTGGACATTCCGCTAAGTGTAGTTGACAAGTTTCTTTTTTTCACTCTGTAAATAAAAGGGCAAAGAGAGACTTCAGAAAGGGAAAGCACAGGCACGTCGTCGTCCATCTACCTACAAAAAGAAAGAGCACGTTCGGCGCCTGCTCCAAATGAAGTAGCTTCCCCTGCCCCTGTCGTCCCCTTTCCATATCAAGAAGATGAGATCATAGGGGGCGACAGTGTAGAAAGCATCCAAAGAGCGGCCTTTGAGTTTGTCCACTTTCTTCATCCCCCTCTATCAAAATGGTCAAAAAGGAAGGTGAGCTTGCTTCTTATTCCCATGTTTGATCTCTTCCATATCTGCCTGGCTCGTTGTCACCTATGTTGAAGAAAGGTTTGAAGCCCTGTAGAGAATGAAGAGGGGCCAAGGATCTTCCTCTCAACAGTGATTTTCGAGGCTCCACTCTCCCCCCTGAATAAGTAAGGCCCTTGCTCATGGTTTCAGTTGAGAATCTCTCGGAAAAAACATCAATCCGTGGATATAAATAACCCTAAAGGGTACGCTTGATTCACTTTCAAATAATTTATGCCCTAAACTCGGCCATAAAGGCTTTGTTGATTATAAGGAAGTGACTCTCCAGAATCTGGAAAGTATGAGGGGGGAGTTGCTAGACTATTTGAGGAATGACGTCCTTCTCCTTGGCGGTGTGATCCAAAAAGAGCAAAAGCAAATTTGGGATCAACTCTCTTGTTGTTCTCTTTCTTTCTCTCTTCTATTGACTATTGACATAGCAAAGTCTGGTTCTATTGAGCGTGATACCCGCCCTCTATAAAGTGGTTTTTGAAAAGGTCGGCGAGAGCTCACTCAATTTCTTTTGAAACTTCCGCAAAGCTTTCCTTTCCTTAGAGTGGAGTTGGTTTTGAATGAAAGTTGTTTTCATCCTGACTTTCATCGGGGACAGGTACGGGGTCTGGGTCGGTCAATACGATGAACGGGAAATCCAAAAATATTGCTTCATTGAAGTCCCTCATGGAAGAAGAATTGGCTGATGTAGAAGGCTCCAAAAAGCTTAGTTTTTCGGTTCGTCCCCCTATGTGGTCGGCCTTCTTATCAGTATGCCTCCTTTCTCTTGATGGAATATATCAATACCCGAGCTCCAGCTTTGCTTGCGTAACCCTTATCTAGGATCGTAGATGCTAACGGGGGGGATCCGGTAGGAGCAGGAATAGGCAAGTTAGTATCGATCAGGTGAAGAAAAGAGAATTTAGTTGATAGAGACGTTAGATCTGGAGGAAGCATCTGGTCACATATCCCAAAACCTTCACGGGAAAGGAACGGACTCACTCGCCCTACTTCTAAAGATAGATAGAAAAGGTTAGGGAGTCCCAGTTACTGAGGTGGCGTAGTGAGAGGTGAGAGCAATAATAACAAAAGCAGCTACAGATCCTGCAGTAGTATATTAGGTTATTTGCGGTGGAATATATTCAAGCGTCCGGAATGGCCTATTTTCATGTCTAAATCGGGAGTTTACGGGCTCTGTAGGGTCTCCATCTATAGGCTCACTAAAGATACTCAAAAGCAGCACTTTCTCTCGCATGCCTCTGTGGTCAATGGGAGCAAGGCGGTAATTTGTTTCAGGGGTCAAAATGTCCGTAACCTATTAGAAATGGCTAAAAATGTCCTTCTTCCACCTACTAGATCAAATTTGCCCCTCCTTTCACCTATTGGGATAAAAAATGCCCTTCACCTTTTAGAAATGACTCAAAAATACCCATCCTTCCACCTTTTTGATTAAATTTGTATCTAATATTATTTTCAGACTTAAAACTGTCCTCCATTAATGACACAATTATATGACATTTAATTAAATATTAATTAAATGCATGAACTTTATTTATCGATCCATATAAATTTTTGACACAATCCCAAACGAACCCGATCCATCCATGACCCATCCAATACAATACAAAACCCATTTTGATTTAACGCAGCAAAGAGATAAAAAAATTTACCTCCCTTTTAATTAATTTATGTACGACCAAAAAAGCTATCTTTGGTCAGAAGTTAGCGTTTTTGCATAGAACAAAAGACACACGACTCGTATGAGTTATGTCGAAATATATTTGCGTTGTCTAATTTATATGTATCTTTCTTTTATTAGTGTTCTTCAATTTAGTTTAATTCTTACTGATCACATTCTAGATATTTCTTAAAAAATGTATATGGTTGCAATATCAGCTTATTAATATCCAAACATTTCTTGAGGTTACATTCTACAATTAGTTTATGTTCAAAGTGTGAATTTATTTCTCTGTATTAGGCTTCAATATCGTTGTTAAATTTAATAATTAAAATTAAGCCTTTTTGCTTATCTTTACGTGCAAATCTTGTTGTTACAACAATTTATGGTTAATTGATGCTTCTAATCTAAAAATGAAAATAGGCATATATAGACATATATCCACAGTTTCAAAATGAGTACTCCAGAATTAAATTATATTACATAGCAAGCAGGTATAGAAACTAATTTAAAAAAAGGAGGTGAAAAAATAATCTAGTCGCTTAGCTGCGTTAAGTCAAAATGGGTTTTGTATTTGGTTGGGTCATGGATGGGTCGAGTCTTTTGGGATTGAGTCAAAAATTTATATGGATCGATAAATAAAGTTCACGTGTTTAGTAATTAAATGTCATATAATTATGCCATTAATGGAGAATAATTTTAAGTTTGAAAATAATATTAGGGACAAATTTAATCAAATAGGTGGAAGGAGGTGCATTTTTGAGTCATTTCTAATAGGTGAAGGGAATTTTTTTATCCCAATAGGTGGAAGGAGGGGAAATTTGATCCAATAGGTGAAAGAATGATATTTTGAGCCATTTCTAATAAGTAAATGACATTTTTGTCCCTTTTCCGTATTTTTAAAATCTCTAATTTAAGATCATAATACTCTAGAGTCTTCTACATCCATTGGTCAAACTAAGTAGTTGTTTGGACAAGATTTGATTGAGATTTTAAAATAATTTTGATTTTTGACTTTCACCTAAAAACTTTTGTTTCGGTTAGACTGGGTGCTTCGATGCCTCTTTTTTACTTTTCTTTCTATCTTCTCTTATTCTTTTGGATTTAATCAACACCTTCTTAGTGTCATTACATGTTTATACCTCATAAAATCAAAATAAGCACAAAAAGAATCACATATATCTATCTGACTTTGATTGTTAATCCTTATAGGTTCAGATGATATCCAATCATCTTGACCTCAACAATCAAGTCACCATACAATGATTCATAGTTTTCATGAACAACAACAATAACAACATAACAGTGTAATCTTATAAGTGGTGTATGAGTAGCGTTGAGTGTACGCAGACCTCTCCCCTACCTTAGGAGGTAGATAGGTTGTTTCCGAAAGATCCGATTCAAAGTTTTGATCATTCACAAAAATTTATATTTTATTCTTTCATGTATAACTATTACTCAAACATTATTTTAATAATACTGATATTCTTTTGCATTAATCATGTGCTACCTGATCGACATACACGTGCGGCACACGTGCAGAAAAACTCGTTGAAAATATATTGTTCATGTCGTTCCTTGTGTCTATGAAGTGTCTATGAATAAATATGATTAGTGAAGATTCATGTAATTGATTTCGATTTGTTTGAGATATTTACATAGTTATTGTTATCATCAACGTTGTCGTAGTTCAATTGTTTTAGTTTATGTGTCTTATTTTTCTTTCTAAGTTGTTTGAAAAGAATGTCAAGTTCGATATTTAGTAAATTTTTTATTACAATATTTTTTTTCATTTTATATACTTACCTTATAAATGACTTAATCAAGATTACGAGAGACGCATTATAATTATATTATTAAAATTGTGAATTTAAAATTATAATATTCCAGAGTGTTCTACCTCCATTTGTCAAACCAAGTAGTTGTTTGGACAAGATTCAAATGATATTTGAAAATAAAATTGAAGTTTTGTGAGTGGAAATGACTAAAAATAATTTTCTAAATTACGTAATTTAAGTTAAAGGTGAAATAATAAGTCAATTTGATAAACAAGCACTTGTTTTAAATACTTTTTATATATTATTTCAAATATTCCAATTTATGCGTGTACCATTTTTTGGTCTGCTGTGTCCTTTTCTATTTCTTGTTTTTTCTGCCGCATGAAAAGTTAAAAGTTAATTTTTTGGAAGTAAAAATATCATATATATTTAGAAGAATATCTAGAGGTTATATTGGAATATCTTAGATGGAGTATATTGTATTTATGAAAAATCTAGATGTTCTAGAGTCTTCGATATTTATAAATGATGATAGAAATGTCTAGATCTCTTATGTATCTAGAATAATATCTAGATGTTCTAGAGTTTTGCTAAAAGATAAATTAGATTTTTTTTGTAGATGTATGTAGAACAATTTCTAAAACCATCCCTACACAAGTATAAATAAGCATTACATAGTAATTTTTAATCAATCCAATACAAACCCAATTCAATTACATTCAAGAAGCCTTCTTTCATAACAAAGTTCTTGTTCTATAGCTTCCTCTTCTTTAGTTGAATCTTCCGATCTATAGCTAACGATATTAAGCTAGCAGAAGGTCTCTCCAACTTTACTTTACTTCCACTAATTCTCTACTCCCCCATCCACATTAATTTCAGCCTCTTTAATTTTGTTAATAAAGAACCTTTTTCAACCATCTTTCTCTCTTCCCTTTGCTTTAGAGCTATCACTTATTCTCAAGTCATTTTTAGGAAGAAGCAAGTAAGAATGTCGTCAGAGAAAAATGAAATTCCACCTCCACCTGAGTTTCCACCTTTAGCCGATAATTCACCTACATGCAATATTGATGATCCTATAATCATACATGATCTTGACGAGAGCAAAAGTGAAAGGGCTATTTTTCCTGTTAAGAGGTGTCGTTCAAGAAAAAAGGCTCTCCCAAATCTCTTTGTTTCCGTCAATTCGCGCCCTTCTCCCCGACCACACGGCCAAGGTTTACGACGTGGTCGAGGTCGTCCTCGGAAACAAAGCTCAATTGGTAAGCTAGTTAGCCTCTTAATTACTCTAGATGGTTTTATATCTAGTACTACATGAGTAACATTCTTTTTTTGTTCAAGTTTCTTAATTTGTAGGGTTTACTATTAAAGTAGTTCCAGGGGTGGATTCTACGACAACAACCTCAAGTGTTATAACTTATTTTTTACTTTAAGTTTTATACATATTCCGGAAGTCTACTTTTCTAACTTTTTTTAGATCTAAAGTCATTAATTATTATTTTATAATCGACAATAACAATGCAAAGTTGTCAACAATTTTTCCAAATCAGTTTATTCTAAAAAAAAACTGATAATATAGCTAATTAATCACGCAATTAAAATAATTTCTTCTCTTATATATATATATATATATATTGTGTACTCCCTCTGTCTCAATTTATGTGACACAATTCGAATTTCAAGAGTCAAAACTTCTTTATATTTATCGTGAATTTGAACATAAAATTTTTATGTTTTTAAAAAATAATTTATATATATTTAGAAATTACATAAAAGTACTATTGAGTCATAATAATTTTTGAAACTAATTAGCCATAAAACAAAAAATGGGGCCCTAAAATTTTTGGGGGTCCAAAGCCATTTAGCCTTGAGCCGGCCCTGAAGAGAGTTCTTCCGGCGACACAAGACATGTGCTTGACCTTGACATTAATACCAAACTCCAAAGTCCAAACTTGATATAAAGTACAGAGGATGTAACCATCATTTTAGTCCATCTTTTATTATCAGATCTTTTAAAAACTAAATAGGAGAAGAAAAGAACTCTTATAAGAAAAGGAAGAGCTATTGCAATTTAAGAAATTGAAACCCCACGGGAGAAAATTAGAGAACATATATTCTACAAGGAAAAAGTAATAATAAAGGCAAAACCATATGAAAAATACATGTGTGATTCTTAACATAAGATAAAATCCCTTATATTTTCACCAATAAATTATATACTTTCAATCACCTTTATGGTTGAAGCTCCACCTTTCCAAATGTGAAAAAAAATAAAGGTTACTAAAATAAAGAAATGGAAAATTTACAGATATTGAGTAATTACATAATCAACTGAAGGAAAAAATCTATGACTCTAAAATGATCGTAATTTTCTTATTACTGACGTTAACATAAATTGATTTAGAATAAAAATGACGAAAAATTAATAAAATATATTTGAAAACTTTCTTTTGTTCCACATCTGGAGCTCCACTTATTTCGGATTCTGGCCGTGAAATTCTCCATTCCCAAAGCTTCTCAAAACACCTTAGTATTACTTGATATTGTTACCCTGCATATACAAGTAGTTGGAAAGAGCAAATTAATAGAAAAAATAATGAAAACTAACAGAATTCATATGAAAAGTAATGAAATATGGATAGAAAAAAGCATACCTGATTTAATATACAAGTGGTGTGTGTCAGAGATGAAACAGGATGAATTGTTGAATTCGGTTCAACTCATGATTTAACAATAAAAAAATAAAAATGAGAAAACATTTTTGTTTAATTCAAACAGCTCAATTATTAACATTAGAAAATCTAGTTACAACACTAAAAGAGTAACATGTAGGTGCAGTTCCATTAGTCTGATAGTTAACTTTAAACATAAAACACAACAAGTAACTAACACCCACAAAGAACTGCAAGTAATAAAAGAGCAAATGAAAACTCTCGTTGTTGTTCAACTTAGGCTTTTTTCCTCTGCCAGAGCCTATCAAGAGCTCTTTATTATAACTTCAAGGGAATTGAAACGTTTGCAGTAATGGACGAAATTCCAAGTAATTGTCTTTTCATCGGTACTTTATGTGTGACTCTTCAAGTTTTCTTACTTGTAATACTAACAATGCCAAGAAGTGAGAGAGTTTCAGCTACATTATTATAGTAATTATTAGGAGAATATCAATTATGAATGATTTTATTATGAGCTACTTTTACTTTTTGGTAGAAAAGTATTACTAAGAGTAGTGTTTAGTATGGCTGGCCAGTGGCCGGGTTGGCCCGGTCTCGCCCCGAATCTGACTTTTTTTAAAAAAAAAAAAAATTGCGGTAGAGGGACTCAAACCGGGACGGGACATGGTCTCGTTCTAACCCGTCCCGGCCCGCCCCAATCCCGCCAGGCCCTACCCGGTCCCGATCCCGATCCTGATCCCGCCCGAAACCCCTCCTTTGCACAAATAACCATTGCACCAACCACCATTTTACATTTTGGTCGTTGTGCAACAACCATTTTTTGCCTCCCCCCTACCCCCTTAATATTTATTTTTAACCCATAAGTTATTATATTTACACTTTAACCCAATTTTCCAACTATAAATACCTCATTTTCTCTTCATCTTTCTCACAAATCTTCCTACTTTTGAACAACACCACAAAATTGCAATTTTGACAATTGTATTTGTATTACAAAAAAATTCATATGTCTATTAAATAATATAAGAGGCACAAAAACAGTCTTGGGATGTTTTTATTACACTATCTTGTTTAATTATTGAGTTTTTTATATATATGTTATTTTTTAAATTAAGTGGGAAAAAAAACACGCCCCGACCCGATCCCGCCCCAACCTGATTCCGACGGGATCGGAAACGGGATGGGACGGCGGCGAATCCCGCCTGTCCCGATCCTGCCGGTCCCGACCCGACCCGATCCCGCCCCTCCCCCCGTCTCGCCCCGCCCCGATCCCGCCGGTCCCGACCCGACTGACCCGATCCCGGCCCACTGGCCAACTATAGTGTTTAGTGAGGGGCGATAGAAGATAGATAGATATAGAAGATATTAATTTCTACGAACATGCACTTGCACGTTATTTCCTATCAATTATCACAAGAAAAAAAAAGTCAGGCAATATTACTTGTAATTATTATATTTGTTTTATTAGGTACAAAAATATTATTAGACACTAATTTTAATAGTGATGTAACAGATATTATTAGAAAATTTTAACATCTCAATTTTATAATGACACTAATTTTTAAGTTTTTAATATGTAGCGAATAATACTTAATTCTTACAGATTATTAAACTAGAAATAAAAATATTTAAAAAACTAAAAGAAAAACTAAAATAAACTATCAATACACACTTTAGAAAATCTAACACACGGACCCCTCTCCCCGAAATCCCAATCAGAATCCGATTAATATAACATGTAGTAGCTGTTGTACTTTAGTTGGGTTTCTTGTATAAGTATTTTTACAATTTTAGACATTAATATTTATAAGATAATTGGACTTTTAAGGACATAAGTCGTTTAATATTTAAAGAATATTTTGATCAACCAACATTTATATTAATGCTTTTAAAATAATATAGATAGATAGGTAGATTGTCACACCCCAACCTTGGGGGTGTGGCCGGCACCCGGTGCCCCAAGGCCTGAGCATACCACTCATGATACCTGTAGCATACTCAATAATATATGGGCCGACAAGGCCTCTAACGAATGACTACCTGATCAAATGACACAACCACCTTCACATAGACAAAGCCTAACATACATATATATAACAAGGTCGACAAGACCACACAAGACGATTGTCTAACAAGCTTCTAGAGAGTACATCAACAACATATGGTCGGGATAGGGCCCCACCATACCCAACTATGTACATATATGCAACCACCATACTTATTAGCTCACTAAGCAGCTCCTGGAGAAAGGAGTGTGACACCTTTCAGCTGAGTCGAGAGACTTACCGCGATGGATCGTATGTATCCATATATGTACGTGTGTTGTTCAACTAACAATGCTTTACGAACCCCCGAATGCATTACGAACGATTATCTTAACACAGCAAGAAGGAGATTTATAACCCTTGTCCTTTAGTTGGAGACAACCCACAACTTAGCAACAACATCATCTAGGTGATCATCTTTACCTTTCTTACACCTTTAATGAAAGACTTGAGTGATTAACTCTTAGATTTGCTTGGGAATCTTTGGGGTGGGTCTAGAGAGAGTTTAGGAGTTCATATGCTCTGTTTAGGTTAAAAAAATGAGTGAAAAAGGCCAAGCACCACTTCAATAGTTAAAGAAAGTCGGCCACAACCTCCTCATATACGACTTGATCTGTGGCGCATATCACCTTATGTGGCCGCAGATCCAACCGCATTTCAAAACATAAATTTTGGAAATTTTCCAGGCTGATATGTGGTGCCATATGCGAGGCATATCTAGTTCTGCAGGGATCATTCCATATTTTTCAAACTTTATCGACATTTACTTCCTTCAATCCAATTAGTATCAAACTTCCCCGAAACCTACTTAACACTCCGAGAAACCTTTACTAACCTCGTGGAGGAGTCTCACTCTTTCCAGACCTACGTCGGCTAACTTACAATGGCAACGACACCCAAAACTATGGGGTGTAACATCCTTCCCCCTTAAGAACATTCGTCCTCAAATGTTAAGAGACACAACTGAAAATTCTTGACTCTAGGGGTGTAATAACAATTTCGGTAGAGTTTTCTCTATAAGTAGGACTATCCCAAAAGTCTGCCAAGCAGCCAGAACCAAAACAAATGTCACACAGGGCCACATAATATATCTTTGGCCTCACGCGACCATCAATGCACCAATAATTATAAAAGTTAGTCATAACTCACCTTATACACCTTTATTTGAAGTCTAAGCTACATCGATTTTGTAATGGGGCATAAGTAAGGATGTAATGAAAAATCGTTGTACAATGATTGTCATAGGCCAGGGGTTTTGGAAACAATAGAGTTATTCTAGTTCATTTCTTCTTTTGTTCTCCCCTTCTATCTCTCTATTATATTCTTACATGTTCCTTTTTTACTATATTCACATCATCTTACTTAAAGACTATATTCACATTACTATACCAAGTTTGTCTGTCGTTGCGCTTCTCGGCCAAGTTTGGATACTACAGTCGCGAACGTTCCAGGAAAAATCTGCCTTTCTTGTCAAGTTTTATCCTGCTCCTGTGGTCGAGTCCTTTGGAACAACCCACCATTACTCTGAGCATTTCCTCATAGCTCACTACCCTAAATTCGATACCATTACCCCGGGTTACTTCTTTTTTTTCATTATTCGATAAGAGTTTTGCTTACCTTTCGTACACAATGCCTTATACATCGACCTGGTGGTACATCACATAATAGTTTTCAATCCTTAGATGATTATTCTAAATTCCTTATAAGTTCCACACATCCACGCAGAACTGGTGTTCGGTGGTTCGAACCTTAGTTTTAACTGGCCCCTTAGGACGGAGATGGGATTCGCCCCGGGACATCCAAAGCCCCTTTCGAATTGGTTTCTCCAAAATTTGTTTGTCATAAATAGAGCGCTTACACCATGGCCTAAGATAAATTCAGTGTGAAATGTTGGCCAATCCTCGATTGCATAGGTGGTATTAATTGTCACGATGCAGCTGACGAGTCATTTGGGCACTAATATCGCAGATCGAAATAACTTATGATGATAGTGAGATGGCCCATAACTATTCCCAAACCATTAAATAGTCCTTATGTAAGGCCTCAACTTCAAGGGCGAATCTTCTTATGTGATGAAAATCAATACACCAATTCTCCAACCTTAATAAGGTTCCCATAATTACTTTTATTCTACTTCATACTGTCCCTTAGTAATTGGTGATGGATGAATTGTTACAACGTCATTTTTATTAGTGTCCCTTTAATTCCTATTATAAGGAAGGGCTCTACTGCATTCTGCTTTCGAGAATTAACATCACTTGGCTTCTACTTCCCCTAACTAACCATTACCTTACTCTTTCCTTTAGTATTTATATTCATCCTCTTAGAAACGGTGCTCGACCATATTGTCAGATATGTCCTTGTCCATTATGTTGGAACCCCTTATCTCTTACAGCGCCTCCTATCCAAATGCTCTATTGACGTTGCTATGCTATCTGAATTAGGCTTAACTTTCCTTAATTGTGTCCTATACTTGTTCGAGTATCCTCTCTTAATGCGTACTGTTCCTTTACCATTCACCTTACTCCCCCTCCCCTTTTGTTTAAATGCTAGTAATACAACCTCCTCTTTCCCTTAACGTCATCTAGCTTTAATCAGTATTACCTCTTAGTATCGATTATTTTGTTGGTTCTAGACTTGTGCCCCTTTAAGAGTGACATCTACTCTATACTAAGAGCAAAATACTCGACTCTTGTAGCTTCGAGATTCTCTACTCGTCATATTTGACTATTTTTTGGCTGGTAATATCGTATGTACCATTTTCTGAAGGAAAACCTTCAACATAATCCTATTGTTCTTCAGTATCGTCCACTCTAAGGGTTGTCCTACCGTTTACTTATTGAAGGATTCACCTCTTCCAGGAATCTATCTGCTAGATTCATTATGATCATCGTACTTGAGTTAACGTTTCCACCTTTATTGCTTGGCTCAGGTCTCTTTTGTAACCAATGTCTGTTGACCTTAAGTTACTTATATCATCAATCTTATGAAATTTCCAATCAATTTGACATATCCAAAATTTTCTAATACTCGCTTACCCTTATCCTTGCTTCATCATTCCTATTCTTTAACTCATTTCCTTAGTGTCTACCTTGGACCCTATGAGATCTGTTTGTTATTTTATCATTCCGTTATACGCCCACATCAGGCCTTATTCGTCATTACTTCCACTTACTTGCCCTTCAATGTCTTGCTGGTATTCGGAGCGGGACTAATGTTTAACATATCCATGTGAAATCCTGGCCCGACTTCAACTTACTACTGACTCGGGCTTCCCCCCTTAATGGGTATTATATCCCCTCTTAACCTATCACTCCATCTTTTAACCTTTACATTTCTGACTTAAATTCCTTTAAGGGTCCTTTATCTGCATGTACTTCTTGTACTATCACTTTTGGACGTCGGGGTTTATACTTCATTATAGTCCTTATCTTCAAGGTAATCATACTGTTGTGGGTTCCACCCTAATCCCGTTATCTGTGTCCTTATCATTAAAATCTTTTCGCATGTCTATCCTTATAAGGAATGTCCTTCGGCCTCATTACTTGGTTATAACATTCTGCGCGCACCCACCTAACATTCGTCTACTGTCTATAGTCCTCCTTCTGTCATGTAGTGATCTTTATCATGAACTATCTTCAACTAGTTGTTCTCGCCAGGTCTGCTCACAAAATCACACCATAAAACTTAAAGCTCTTACCACCCATTATTGGGAATCTACAATTTGTTGTTGCGCTTGTTCGCCCTCTTCAGTTAGTATCGGAATTCGAGACTACATCCTCGTTCTCTTCTTTCCTCCTGCAAGCCAACCCGGGACACTCTCGTATCTTTTGTATTCTATTACCATACCAATAACAACCTCATGTCCATTTATGACATGGCCCAACATGCATCCGTCCACACATCTTACAATATGACCTAAACGGTCCCACTTGGTATATACCTTTCTCACTTTGACCCTGAACTATCGAGGGTTGTGTACTCTACCTCGGCCTTACCCGAGAACTCTGATCGTACCTATTTTGTCGCGAACATCTATCATGTATTCGAAATCCTTCCTCATTCTGTCCTCCTCAATAATCACCAATTATTTTAGCCTTCTTAGTCCTTTCATTCTCTCCGATTGAGCCCAATCTACCAAACATCTGTTGTTCCTAGTCAGCGAACTCCCTGGGATGTGAACTCCATGACCCTTCTAGGAGTCTACCACTGTCAATCACTCAAGGGAAATATTGTGTCTGAGAGGAAACTAGTTGAGTCAATACCTAGACTGCCCTCCTAACATCTTCATCAGACAAGGCTAGGGGTATATCTGATGGTATATTTGGCGATGAGGGATCTCTCTCAGCGCCCCTAATCGTATCTAACTCGGAGACAAGTGTGACAGTAACCCACTTGTATCCTCTGACGGGTCGGTCTCGATAAAAGATGCATTCCTTGAATAAGGCATTGTTGAAATCGTAAACATGACGAGGTTAAGAATAGGATACTTACAGTTTGGCTCTATTGCACGATCTAGATCAAAAAAGAAAGAAACCATCCTAAATGTCTCGTAGCTTCCTGTTTATAACTGTGGCATGCTACACACCCATAAACAAGACTCTACTAGACACGGCTTGTAGAAACCCCTAGGACACACCTGCTCTGATATCAAGTTTGTCACATCCCAACTGTCATGACCCAAACCGGAGGGCCGCGACGGGCACCCAGACCCTACCCGCCAGGCACCACCGATACATTCACCCTTAAACATTTTCAATACGGACTGAGCTGTGATAGATTAAAAGAGGTTCCAAACCAAAAGCCCCAACTTACACATTTACATACTCGGGCCGACAAGTCCATACACGACAACTCACCACAGGACACCTATCTACAAGCCTCTACAAAGAGAAGAACATACCACGACCAAACCGCGACTCCGAAACAAATAGAGTGCTCTCGACACCAGCTCGACCAACCACCTACTAGTGGAAACCTTCAGCCTCTCAATATGAACCTGCGGGCATAAAACGCAACCTCTCACGGCAAAAGGGACGTCAGTACGACTGATGTACTGAGTAAGTCAGGAAATAGAAATAACATAGCAGATATATATCATAGTCTGAAACAGAAACAACTAGACATCGGTAAATGCCTCTGAGGGCTCTGTCACACATGCCTAAATGGTATGCTCAATGTAGTATACATATGTATCAGCCTCTTCGGGCATTCTTCTTACCATAATAGCCTCTGTGGGCATCATACTATGTAATGGTTAATGAATGTATGCATGATGCACATGCGGTATATATATCATATATATGTTAGTGTTGCGGATCGTGCAACCTATCCCAATAAGACATATAGGCATCACATCATCACATCACATCATATCATCACATCATATTGGCCTCTTGGGTCTCTTTTGTGATAGTCTGTACCAGTTGCAGGTGGTGTGCGTATATAACGCATTTCCTTCTTTTCCCATATCCCTTACATATATATATAATATTTACCATATAGTAGGGTGCATAACACCAGTGGTCCAGGGTAATATATGAATGCAATGCAAATGAGAATGCATGAATGACAACAACACATCCTGGCCCAATATCCTTGAATCTTTAGCTAACACTGTGAATATCAATCTCTTTTCCGTATGCCTTAATAACGACTTGAAGCATTTTTAAACAGGCTTTTAACACAAGAGTCAATAACATGATCATTCTCAACTATTAAGAGTAGAGTAATTTATGTAGCAACATGATGGTTACGTTTCTCACATAGAATTATGTCAAAAGAATGAAAGAGCCTTGCATACCTTGTTGTCAAAATTATCTAAGTTATGTGGGTCCTTGTAAGCTCTATGAATGATTATCTACATCATACGGATGTTTTAAATCATAATCGAATCAACATACTAAAAACAGATTCATTGGGACATTCTAGCGAACACCTTGAACGTGTAGAACCTATATTCTTCTATATTGAAATCTAAACATAAAGCGAAACACCCAACCCTCTTAATCCTCCTTCTTTTACTACTACAATCTTCAAAACAGTATAACAACTCCACATGCAACCTCCAATTTCGTACAAATAGTTTCGATAATACCCATTTACCCAAACTTAGCATTTTCGATAATCGTCCTAGAACTAGTGGCAAGAATCGAATTCAGAACTTGTATAAACTATAAGAACAAGGAAGATTGCCTCTTTTAAACACAGCGACGAGAATCGTTGGAAACCCTTTCGCTCGCACCGGATTCCGGCTGACAGAACCAGAGGCACTGGAATCGTTTTGCTTGAGCCTTGCCGAGACCCAAAGTCTCGGCTTGGTTTTTTCTTCAACCTTACTTCAAGGTTTTAATTCCACTGGAACTAAGGTCTAGAACACCACGAATCTCTCCCCCTTCTTGGTTATACGAAAGCTCACGGAAATCCCAAAATTCACCCGAGAATTTCGGAGCACCCACCAACCGAGCTTACTCCTTCAGCTAGAAATGTGACCATTAATTCCTTATGGAAGAATTCCTTCAGGAGTGTTAAGGATTTTAGGGAGCTTTGAAGCACTAGTGTTTGAGTTTGAAAGAGAAGGGACCAGTTGAAGCCTTATGAAGCCGCCGACGTTCTTTACTACTTACGGTCGTTGCACCGCTGCCTTATAAGGCTATACATAATATCCCACTATGAATAAATTGTCCCCTACTTATAATTAATTAATCCCACAATTAATTAATTATACACACAATTAAATTCCCGGTCTCCAATTATTTAAATCCCGGCGATTACTAAAATTCCTTTGTACCTCATGTCAATATTCCTATAATAAAATACCAGTCTATAATCTCTTCGGGGATACACAATTATTATTATTAAACCCCGTCGTCACACTTATTAAATCTATAATTATTTCGGGATCACGTCCTTTTATATACTAATCTTCTTGTTAGTGTATGCAAGTACAACATAAATTTTCCCGGTTCCGGGTCTACTTGCTTACGATGACGCATTCAACCATTACCCGAAAGTACGAGGTGTTACATCCTCTCCCCCTTAGAAACATTCGTCCTCGAATGTCGGTATAACGTATCTAAATTTTGACATCATATAAAAAAAATACACAAATTGTCATTCCAGTTCATTAAAAACAAAGGATACGACATTCAGTGATTAATTCAGATTATTATTTAAACCGTGAGAAGATACATATCCATCCATAACTACTTCTAAAGAATAGACTCAAGTTTCATATACAAACTAAATAAACACATAGTGATGTCTTTCAATTCTAGTAACCCTGTGTGAAGCAATCTTTATCTAGCTAATTGCTTATATAGGAAATCAATAGGTTGATGAGTTCCCACCTAAGTAGGTAGTTTATTATTAGCACAACAACCAAATCTATACCATAGGCAATAATTAGGTAGCAGCAAAATGATACAGCAATAGCAACAGGCAAACATTATACTTATCCCAAAAGTGTGACATATTGAAAACCTCCAAAGTGCAGCAACTATTAAGTTTAAATGGTGGCTGGGCAACAACTACTAGCCACAGGTTTGAAGTTCTTAAGGGAGCAGCAACTTGGTCAAAATTCCTCGCAAATTCAGCTCATATCATCCCCAATTACGCAGCAAAATTTAGTCACAATGCACCAACTACTTACCCCATGGCACAGCAAACCAGCAACCTTTTCAGGTTGTCACATACTCAGTTATACCTTACACAACACATCACAATGTCTTCCTATAGTGTAGCATCTGTTTTATCCTTAAGGAAAGGACAACAGCTCATCAAGAACATGTACTGCAGAACATATACTGCAGCACTTTGGATAAGAATGCAGCATTTTGTAAGAAAAATAGAATGACACAAAATTCAGCAATAAGTCATACCCATAGTAAAGTGTTAATGGTTAAGGTATAGCAGTCTTCAAGGTCTAAAATAGTCTCAAAATATGACAGGTTTCAGCCTCAAACACACAACATTTATCACTTCAAACTGCAGCAATTTAGAGAGAGTGGAACAACCATAAGTGGTGTGAAGAAGAAGTCATAAGATGGCATCAAACATCAACCTCAAGTAGTAGCAAACAACTCCTCACAGGACTGTAGCTAAAATAAACATTTGGTTTAAGGAATGTAGCAGTTGAAGTGCAGCAACTACCACTGCTCATGTTCTAATCTGCCCCAGCCTAAAATTTACAGCAGCCTTTGTCATAAACTGAGGGCCGTAGCATGTAGTTGAACATGGCACAATTCTTACCAAAGTGCAGCAGTGACAATAGTAGTAGGTAACAACAAAACAACATCCAAACAACCAAAACATCAGCTAGAATAACAACCAAAATATCAGCCAAACATCAACAACAAGTGACCTCAAACAACAATCAAATAGCAGCTAAACATAGTAGCTAAGTACATCAGAAAATAACAGGTATACACAGCAACCAGCTCAAATATAACAGTATCAATAACCAATGTAGCAGCTAATGGAAAACAGTCATCAGTAATCAGAAACTGGAATCATAGACAGCAATCAACCAGCCCCCCCCCCCATCAACAGTAACAACCACATAGTCTTAAAGCATAACTAACCAGCTTTAACAACAACCATATATGAGGCAGAAATGCAACCATTATTTGCACTAAAGCACAGTAAATTAGCAAGCTTTCCAGCACAATAGGGCAGTCCTACAGGGCTATATGTGCAGCCAAAAATAACAATAATACATAACCACAATCTATCTCAAAGGCAACAACAACCTTACCCAATTTACTACATCTTAGGGCATCAAGATAATAGGCAACAGTAATTAGTAAACAAGCAACAACTATAACTCAAAGTGCAGTATTTTAAGAGCCACACCAATCTTAACAAAGGATGCAAATAACTAGCAGGGCACAACATGCTTGAAAACAGGACATTTGAGATTGAAAAAAGGGCAGCAACATCTGTCACAACTGAGGCAACAATATATGTTTAAAGTATAATAGGGACAGTAGTAGCAGTTACAAAAACAACAGCTAACCAGTAGTAACAAGTGACATCAAAGCACAACTATAATAACAGCAAGCATAGTAGCTAAATGCCTCATTATCTTGGCTGGTTTCCTGACAACCAGTCTAAACATGCTAGACATTTCATTTTTCATACAGTCATACATCTTTGAACAAGACAATTAAGATTATAGGCAAGCAGATGCAATCAGGGCATAGGAATGGACATCAACAAATGATATGACAAGCAGAGCACCCAACCATGGTATGGTCACACTGGAACATATGCACTTAAACTAGGTGAATTGGTTTACACATAGGCAATGATAACATGGATACATGAATAGATGCAGAAATAGTTCCTTTCTAGGCATTCATAATATAACTTTAGGTTAATTAATAACACAAGAAGAGGCTCAATATTCACTTAACATTAGCTTGGATTACAGATAAACATAACTTAATAGCAGAGAACATAACCAAGGCAACTCACTAACATATGACAAGCATAGATAGCCCTTTCAAAGTTCAGACCACATAAAGTCCAAGTTAAAAGAACATAGACACAACAGATACATACCTAAGAAAACAAATCATGAACTAAACTTCCCTTTGGACATATCACCACCCCATTGGATTAGTGTTAAGCTCATTAAGTCCAACAATAAACTAAAATAAGTCCTCTGGTTTAAAAAAAATCAGTTTATACCACAGTAGGCATCCATAGATCCATAGAAGTAACAAGATATTAATAGCAAGGACAGGACATCATGTAGTCACATTTGATCTAAACATGTCATTGGAAAACCACATGGAAAGACCAAAAAAATAGTAAGCCAACATACTTTCCAGGCTTATCCTAAACAAATGTTACTACTGTAATTATGTGAAAAAGGTAATAGGAGCCACACCAGTCTTTTTATTATAACCAATAAGTTATAGGTTACTCCTAACTTTAAGTTAGATTCATATCAAGTCGTAATTTTCTCTAGCAACATTAATTACTCCAAGATCAATCCAAACAAGGTTATTATTGTGTAACTTCTGCATACAAACAGTTCAAAATCCATTTCATGATTCAACTAAAATTACACCAAACTATACAACAACCTTATCAATCAACATACAAAATCCACATATTCCTTTGATTAATCCAAACATATAACCATTTATCGATTACACGCAATGTATCATTTATTTAAAAACAACTAATTGAAGACCTTCTGGATTTATCAGGGTAGGTACTAAGACCGACTTATGATCTTGGTGGCGTACCCGCACTATCTTGTCTGGGTCCTATATATGAGTCTCGATCTGACACACTTCGGAGTGGAATCCTCTTATCCTTACTACCCACTCGCCTTATCCTGTCCTGCCTTCTTTCTCCCTCCAACGCGTATCCAATAACACGGGCCGACGAGCCCTGATTAACAGACCCCCATGATTGAGGACTACCCGGGATCTCGGAAAGGCCGGGGTTATCAAGCAACAAACATCCCCGGTCGTGGCGTGATACTTGAGGAAAATCCAGTTGTACTCGTCCCTGAGTTGTTCCACCCACCCTATGGTCAGTGGGGCCCGACACTGATACTAAGGTCCTTGGTGAAGTCAGAACTCCCTCTACCCCGCTTTCTGTTGGAAGAACCGAGAGTGTTCGAGGGGTGACTCATAAGGACCTTCAGATGGATCTTCCTCTTTAAACTCCAGGATTTCTGATGGATCTGAGTCCATAGTATAGCTCACCTCTCTCCTTTCAATTTCTATAACCCTCTTACCCGTACCAGCAGGTGGTATCTGTCTAATATCTTGTCTTGAGACAGTACCCGCACCTCTATTATTCGAGGTGTTTCTCATTATGGACGTTACTACAGTTTCAAATGAAAAAAATGTGATTAGGAACCAACACTCCCACGACTTAGTTCTTTCGAACAATCTAGATTATGAAAGAATGGAAACAACTCTAAATTCCCTGTAGCCTCCTGTTTATAAGTGTGGCGTGCAACACACCCATAACTAAGACTCTACTAGACACGAATTGTAGACTTCCTAGGACAGACATGCTCTGATACCATTTGTCATGACCCAAACCGGAGGGTCACGATGGGCACTCGGACCCTACCCGCCGGGCACCACCGATACATTCACCCATAAACATTTTCAACACGGACTGAGCTGTGATAGATTAAAAAAGGTTCCAACCTAAAAGCCCCAACTTACACATTTACATACCCGGGCCGACAAGGCCATACACGACAACTCACCACAGAACACCTATCTACAAGCCTCTACAGAGAAGAACATACCACGACCAAACCGCGACTCCGAAACAAACAGAGTGCTTTGGACACCTGCTGGACTAGCCACCTACTAGTGGAAACCGTCACCCTCTCAATATGAATCTGCGGGCATAAAACGCAGCGTCCCCCGGCAAAATGGACGTCAGTACGACTGATGTACTGAGTATGTCAGGCAATAGAAATAACATAACAGAGATATATCATAGTCTGAAATAGAAACAACTAGACATCGGTAAATTCTTCTGAGGGCTCTGTCACACATGCCTAAATGGTATGCTCAATGCAGTATACATATGTATCAACTTCTTCGGGCATTCTTCTTACCATTACAACCTCTGTAGGCATCATACCATGTAATGTTTAATGAATGTATGCATGATGCACATACGGTATATATATATCATATATATGTTAGTGTTGTGGATCGTGCAACCCGTCCCAATAAGCCATATAGGCATTCAAATGAGGTGGTGTGTGTATATCGTGCAACCCGTCCCAGCTGTTGGTGGTGTGTGTATATAACGCATTTCCCTCTTTTCCCGTATCCCTTACATATATATATAATATTTACCATAAAGTAGGGTGCATAACAACAGTGGTCCACGGTAATATATGAATGCAATTCAAATGAGAATGCATGAATGACAACAACACATCCTGGCCCAATATCCTTGAATCTTTAGCTAACACTGTGAATATCAATCTCTTTTCTGTATGACTTAATAACGACTTGAAGCATTTTTAAACAGGATTTTAACACAAGAGTCAATAACGTGATCATTCTCAACTACTAAGAGTAGAGTAATTTATGTAGCAACATGATGGTTACGTTTCTCACATAGAATTATGTCAAAAGAATGAAAGAGCCTTGCATACTTTGTTGTCAAAATTATCTAAGTTATGTGGGTCCTTGTAAGCTCTATGAATGATTATCTACATCATACGGATGTTTTAAATCATAATCGAATCAACATACTAAAAACAGATTCATTGGGACATTCTAGCGAACACCTTGAACGTGTAGAACCTATATTCTTCTATATTGAAATCTAAACATAAAGCGAAACACCCAACCCTCTTAATCCTCCTTCTTTTACTACTACAATCTTCAAAACAGTATAACAACTCCACATGCAACCTCCAATTTCGTACAAATAGTTCTGATAATACCCCATTTACCCAAACTTAGCATTTTCGATAATCGTCCTAGAACTAGTGGCAAGAATTGAATTCAGAACTTGTATAAACTATAAGAACAAGGAAGATTGCCTCTTTTAAACACAGCGACGAGAATCGTTGGAAACCCTTTCGCTCGCACCGGATTCCGGCTGACAGAACCAGAGGCACTGGAATCGTTTTGCTTGAGCCTTGCCGAGACCCAAAGTCTCGGCTTGGTTTTTTCTTCAACCTTACTTCAAGGTTTTAATTCCACTGGAACTAAGGTCTAGAACACCACGAATCTCTCCCCCTTCTTGGTTATACGAAAGCTCACGGAAATCCCAAAATTCACCCGAGAATTTCGGAGCACCCACCAACCGAGCTTACTCCTTCAGCTAGAAATGTGACCATTAATTCCTTATGGAAGAATTCCTTCAGGAGTGTTAAGGATTTTAGGGAGCTTTAAAGCACTAGTGTTTGAGTTTGAAAGAGAAGGGACCAGTTGAAGCCTTATGAAGCCGCCGACGTTCTTTACTACTTACGGTCGTTGCACCGCTGCCTTATAAGGCTATACATAATATCCCACTATGAATAAATTGTCCCCTACTTATAATTAATTAATCCCACAATTAATTAATTATACACACAATTAAATTCCCGGTCTCCAATTATTTAAATCCCGGCGATTACTAAAATCCTCTTGTACCTCATGTCAATATTCCTGTAATAAAATACCAGTCTATAATCTCTTCATGGATACACAATTATTATTATTAAACCCCGTCGTCACACTTATTAAATCCAAAATTATTTCAGGATCACGTCTTTTTATATACTAATCTTCTTATTAGTATATACAAGTACAACATAAATTTTCCCGGGTCCGGGTCTACTTGCTTACGATGACGCATTCAACCGTTACCCGAAAGTACGGGGTGTTACACCAACCTTGGAAGGTGTGGCTAGCACCCAGTGCCCTAAGGCCCGAGCTTACCACTCATGATACATGTAGCATACTTAATAATATATAGACCAACAATACCTCTGACGAACGACTACCTGATCAGATGACACAACTACTTGTACGCAGATAAGGCCCAACATACATATATACAACAAGGCCGACAAGGCCACATAAGAATACTATACACAAGACGACTGTCTACAAGCCTCTAGAGAGTACATCAACAACATCTGATCGGGATATGGCCCCGCCATACCCAACTATGTACATATATGCAACCACCATACCTATCAGCTCCCTAAGCAGCTCATGAATAAATGAGTGCGATACCCTTCAGTTGAGTCGAGACACCTACTGCAACAGATTGTTTATATCTTTATCTGTACCTGCGTTGTTCAGCTAACAATGCTTCACGAACCCCCGAATGCATTACGAACAATTATCTTAACAAAATAAGAAGGAGCTTTATAATCCTTGTCCTTTAGCTGGAGACAACACACAACTTAGCGATAACATCATCTAGGTGATCATCTCCACCTTTCTTACACATTTAATGAAAGACTTGTGTGATTAACTCTTGGATTTACTTGGGAATCTCTGGGGAGGGTCTAGAGAGAGTTTATGAGTGCCTATGCTCTGTTTAGGTAAAACAAATGAGTGAAAAGGGGAAGCACCACTTAAATAGTTAAAGAAAGTCGGTCACCGCCTCCCCATATGCGGCCTGATCTGCGGCGCATATCACTTTATGTGGCCGCAGATCCAACTGTATTTCAAAACACAAATGTTGGCAATTTTCCAGGCTGATATGTGGTGCCATATGAGAAGCATATCCAGTTCTGCAGGGCATATTGCTCTGCATATCATTCCATACTTGTCAAACTTTGTCGACACTTACTTCCTTCGATCCAATTATTCTTAAACTCCCCCGAAACCTACTTAACACTCCGAGAAACCTTTACTAACCTCGTGGGGGGGGGGGGGTCTCATTCTTTCCAGACCTACGTCGGCTAACTTACAATGGCAACGACACCCAAAACTACGGGGTGTAATATAGATAGATAGATGGATAGATATAGATTTAACTTTTATGTTTTGGAGTTCATGCTTTTAATATATATATATATATATATATATATATATATATAGTATTAATTATGAGTAAATTTAGTGTTATCTATGTCTATATTATTATAAAACATGAATATAAATGTTGGTTGACCAAAATATCCTTCAAATATTGAACGATTTTTATACCCTTCAAAATTAAATTATATGTTGGATAGAATAGTAATGTTTAGTGCCTTAGATATAGGAGTTTGAAATCAACTCAATTAAATAATAGAAGGTTGGATAAAATTGTGCCTAAAATATAGGAGTCAAATACCCCATTATAGAATATAGACTACAACTATATAATGTGTAACCGATCCTAATAATTTTAAGTACTGATTAAAATTGTGGAAGAATCTTAAAACTAAACATATTTAACTTAGTTTATTTAGTTTTAGTAGTCAAGGAATCATTCATACTAATTATATATCATGACAATAAGTTTATGTTGGAATCAAAATATTAAAATATTTTTTCTCATCTATAAAAGAATTTCACGGCTAACTTGTGTGAGCACACTATATAATTTTGACAATCTGCATTGTTTAAGATAAGGTATGAGTTTTTTTTTCTTAACTCTATTTTTTGTTTGTTTATTTAAGTATGTTAACTTATTCTTCGTGGTTGCAGATTGGTGAATTAATATATATTTATTTCTGGATTGTTTAGATATACTTTTTTATGTAAACGGATTTCAAAACGTTAAATATTGACTGACTTTTATACCCTTCAATTTTTAATGACCTCTTTAACATTAATGTCCAAAAATATAAAATATTATTATATATTACTTTTGTGATCAACTAAATTTTTAAAAAATAATTAACTAATATTCTTAAAACTAAATGATATTCTTATAATGTAATTTTATTTAGTAACGATTTTAAGAACTTATGTTTTGTAAATGACAATAAATAAATATATGATCACTTAATATCTATTAGTGGATTATCTTAGTCGTAACATATTTTCTATGTGGAGAAAAGGAAAAAATAAATAAATACGGTGACCATCAATTTGAAAGAAGTATTAAGTGGATGCTATCTCATAATATAGTAATTTGAAATCATAAAATAAATGTATACAATACAAACAATATTATCTAATATTTTTACTATGGTTAAGATATGTTGGGAATAACATGCAACGCATGTTTGTAGGGGATAGTTATGTTAAAAGCACGAAGGGTCTTAGAAATGTTTATTGAACTTTTTATCCTTTATTAAAAGGCTCCTCAATAAACAAAATTGTCATTTAATACTTTTCTCTAATTATATTTTAATTATGTTTATAATATTTGACCTATATATAATGTAAAAGTTATTGGTAATACAACTATAGAAGAATCCTAAACCTGGGACAATTTTGTTAACCTAAATAAAATTGATTCCTAAACATATAAACAACAACAACAAAAAAAGATACACGAAAGGAATGATCCTAAATAAAGAAAAACAAATTAAAGAATCCTAAACTAGGGGTGTTCAAATGAGACTGGAAAATCGTTTCGAACTGGAAAACCGAGTCAAACCGACTTAATGAACTGAAAATCAACTCGATTTGGTTTTAAATTTTTAAAAACCAATAACATTTTGGTTTGGTTTGGTGTTAAACCAAAAAGTATCGAACCAAACCAATAAGTATATACATTTTTACAATATATATATATATATATATATATATATATATATATATATATATATTCCAAGTCCAATACAAATTCAAATTGGGAAAAAAAGTTACAGTACACCATTTTAAAATATTTATAATTTCTTAGCATAATTACTTAGTTTACATTCCTTACACTCGTATCTCCATCACAAACCCAATGATGAGTAAGGTTACAGTAATTATTTAGTTTTGGATTCTAACAACCTTGATCCCTAATTTCATGCTCAACATATATTTAGTTTTGGATTCATTCTTCCATGCTCAACATATATTTAGTTTTGGACTCATTCTTTCAAAGAATGGTCTTGTCCAGTAACATAAACGATAATTTTATTGATAATGGGAATTTAACTTTTTTCTCTCTTCTACCAACCTTCCCTCTTTAATTATATACTATATGTTTTTTCTATTGTTATATTATACTCATAGTATTAGTTGTATAATTGATAATATATATTATTATACTCATAATATTACTGATATAATTAGTAAATATATTATAATATTCATAAATATATATAACTGGTACTAATATATATTATTATACACAAATCTTACCAATATAATTATCAAATTATACTCATACTATTACTAGTATAATTGGTAATATATATTATTATATTCACAATATTACTGGTATAATTAGTAATATGTATCATTATCCAAATTCTTTATGGCTATACTCTCATTCCTGAAGGTGAAAAAAATTCACTGATCAGCCTCATTTACTCTCACACAATCAATATACTCATAGCCATAAGCCTATACTTGAATAAACTTAATGAATTAACCAAGAAGATTCTTAGATTTGAATGGATCATGGTCAAATTTCTATTTAGTTACCCTTTAATTCAAAGATTCTTTGTATTATAAAAAATATTTTAAAACCATAAAAATCGAACCAATCCAATATAATCGACAAAGCCGAAACCGATATAATTTATACTATAATGGTTTGATTTAGTTTGAATATTAAAAAAAATTGACTTAATTGATTTGATTTGGTTTAGTTTGGTTTTAATCCAAAACTGAATCAAACCGGACCATGAACACCTCTATCCTAAACCTAAATGTAGAAAAGTTGCCAACGGAATACATGGCAGTTTTTTGTTCTTCCCAAAAATAAAAAAGAATCAATCGTAATATTTGGAATAATAATTTATCTAATATTTAGGAATTTGAAATCAATTTATAATAGAATCATTTAAAATTTAATGGAATATAAAATTCTATTAACACTAAACAACCAAATTCGACGTGTTATTAGAGTATTAAAGCCACATACCAATCCCACCTATGAGACACATAGTACCTTTATAGGAAGAGATTCACTATACGCACTCCAAAGCAATACAAAACCCTAATAAACGGATCTCTTTATAGATAAATAATTCTCTTATATCATATTTTGCTCTAATTATATGCATGCTGGTTGATAACTTCGTCTTCCTCCATTCTTTATTGTTTATTGGTTGAGTTAAGAGAGCTTCTATATCAGGGTTATTGACCCGTTAAAGGTTTCTCTGATAGTGCCTTCTCTGTGATCACTTCCGCCGACTTTGGTATCAAAGCCATGGTACTCATGTAGTAATAGGTAACATATGTTCGACACTTTTTCATAATGATGAATATCATCAGAAATAAGCATACTGTTAAAAACAGTAAGAAATAGGAATATGATATACCTCAACAGTTAGATCTACTTAATAAGTGGACTATTCCTAAAATTAAACCTAGATTAATATATCAAATGGGTACCTTTGAAAAATTAGGTTTCATACAAGTAGTTAAAACTATTGAAGAGACAATCAATGTGGATAGCGATCATGCTACCTTTAAATTATTAAATGACAATGATACTGCCCCTTATAGGGAAACTCATAGATTTATGCATATTGGGTTAGTACATGTTGCATTTAAGCCAGTTACATTAAGAGGCTTACCAGAAAGTTTTATAGCAGCTTTAAGATATGGTAGGAATCAGAACTAAAAAAATCTCTAATAGGAGTTGTTCAAACCAGTTTGGCATATGGTCCTGTATATTTTAATGTTTATCCTAACTTGCAGGTATTCTTGCAGAATGAGAATTCTTTAAATGCTTTAATATTAAGCATAAAACTACATGAATATGATTATATGCATGGAACTGAAGTTATATGTATTTGTTATAGGATATATGTTAAACAACTATATACCATGAATCCAATGTGTAAAATCATGGATTTTAAAAATGAAACTATTTTGATAGAGACCAATTTTGGTAAATCGAAGATTATAGCAAGAAGACCTATCAAATGGGATTAAATTAATTTTCCCAAATAGTGAATCATAGAGCGAAGATTATAACCAGAAGACCTATCAAATGGGATGAAATTAATTTTCCCAAAGAGTGAATCATAGAGGGAGCTGCTCCTCCCAAAAATGATTTTAATTCAGAAATTACTGAAATTGAGCATACCCCAGATGGGACTATTAAATTACAATTTTCTGAACCATACCACTCTGGAAGGGCTAGAATTCTAACATTGTGTCAGGACCTACGGGCCAATGGATAGTCTCAGGTAGACAGTTTCTATGGGGCGACCGCTACGCACCTTACGTCGATCTAGATGATAACAAGGCCTTTCTTCCTCATGAAGAAGTTGGATCTACATTGGATCTCACCCGAATCGCCCCATCTATCCTCCTGAGGATGAGTTTGGTTTCAAACCCTGCCACTTCCTCTTTGACCTCAGGATCGTCACTGTCCATGTTGGTAGTAAAAATCACTACACGTCTGGATTTTCTTGAACGAATTTGATGTGCGGAGGGTGAGTCAGGGCCTAAGATCAAGCAGAAAGGCATAGTCGATGGACAACTGGTGAATATTCCTGTACTGCCCCTTGTTGGTCCTGAGGGACGGAGGAGGCTAGGTTAGTCGAAAGATGGTTATCGGTTCAAGAACGTAAGGTGTCCCTGCTTTTTCAGGGTAAGAAGGGGTAGAGAAAATAATTTACTGAACAATATTGATAGTAATAGCTTAGATCTTAGATCTCGATCTACTAGATCTGATCATACAAACCATTCATATATTTCACCAGTTGATTATATTGTGAAGTCTCCATCAAGAGCTTATACTTCTCAAATTAGAGAACATCATAGAGTTAACAGTATTAGAATTGACAAGGATAACATCGTCCGTAGTGTTCAGGAAGAAGACCCAGAAATAACTGAGTCAGTTATGAATTATCCTATTACACGATGAATCAGGTTAATAAAATTAATTTTAGTCGGGGATCACCCGCAAGAAAGATGATTTCTTTAAACCCAGATAGGAGCCATTTAAAAAATGTTTGTTTGCTTCCTTTAATAATGAAGAACGAACTTCTTTGCAAAAAGAATTTTATACAGATCTTGCTAAAGCCAACAAGATTATATCTTTTGTACCTTGGTTTATGGCTAAGTATGTAGGAGATTATATCTCAGTTTTGGAAAAAGATTATAAACTAGCAAATGGGGAAATTGTTCATACTGCTATACCTTTTGTTATTGAAAAAGATAATATTGTTATACATTTTGCAGTTTTTTTCAAAATTATTTAAAAATGATACTTTGCAAATTACTGCTAAGCATATTAATATCATGCTAAAATAACACAATTATGCTAATGTTTATATGAACATAGTAGGTGAACAAATTGTACATTTACATGATAGAGTAGAGAAATTTATTTCTCAAATTGATAAATTACATAATTTTTCTAATAGACAGGAATCAGGTAAGACTTCTTCTAGATAGTAATCAGGTGTAGCCACTCCTAGTGTGCAGCCTCCTCCTGAAATAAAAGATTTCAAAATCAGAGCATTTTCTGAATTAGAAAGATTACTAGATGATAAGTTTAAAGGATTAAAAATTAGTCCTTTAACAAAAGAAGGTAATACCGACTATGATTTGGATCTTTTTGGTGATGATTATAAACATAAGATATTAGACGAGGTTAATAACTTAGAAACATATGCGAGAAAACCTGTTCAGAGGATGTACTACTATCCCCGTCCTACTCCCCAGGATGTTTTATTTGAAGAACATGAGATAGTTGATAATAATAGTTATAGTGGGAAACATATTTACGAATAAAATATAGATGGTTATACTGAAAGACAGATTTATACAGTTGTTCATAGAATGCTGATGTATAGTACTATCTGTAAAGCCAATAATAATACAGAAAAAACTATTTCAGAGATGATTATATCTGGTTTTACAGGCCAACTTAAAGATTGGTGGGATAATTACCTGGCTCATGATCAAAGGACAAAGATTGTGAGTGCTGAAAAGGTTAATATGGTGACAGGTCAGAAGAAACCCAATGCAGTGTATTCACTAGCCCTCAATATTATAGAATATTTTACTGGAAGATGGTCTAATGATAGTGAAAACATTAGGACCTTACTCCAGAATATTAGATGTAAGATCCTAACCTCATTTAGGTGGTATAAGGATGTATTCCTTAGTAGGGTTATGGAATTACCTGAGTGTAATAGTTCTCATTGGAAGTCTAAGTTTATAGATGGACTGCCTAACCTCTTTGCTGAAAGAGTCAGAAAAACTCTTAGAAAAAGAGGAGCAAGTATTAATTATGAGGAGTAAACTTATGGGAAGTTAATAGGAACCTGCATTCAAGAAGGTTTATCCTTATGTCATGAGATCAAGTTGAATCAACAGATCAAAAGGCAGAATCTCACTGAGAGATAACAGTTAGGTGAGTTCTGTGGATAATTTGGAATTGACATCCCCAAACCTAAAGCAAAAACGTATGAAGAACCAGAAAAATTTCCAAGAATGGAAAGCAAAGCTCCTGGAGAAGAAGGTTAGAAGAAAGAAAGAGTTTAAAAGTCGAAGGAACTTTATAAATTCTAAAAATCCATAAACATGTTGAAAATGTGGTAAAACATGCCATTATTATAAAGATTGCAAAGTTAAAGAAAAGATTAAAGCCCTTAACATTGACCAAAATATGAAGGATACATTATCCAAATTATTATTAAACTCAGAGCCAGAAGATTCAGGTTTTGAATCTGATACAATGCAGGATTCCTCTGATAAAGATATTAGAGTCCTAAATGATGAAAATTATATCACTTCAGATACATAAGAAGAATATAAGACGTGTCAATTAGGACAACATTGTTCCAGTAATACCAACAAGGAAGATGTAAACTGTATACAAGAAGGACTTATTCCTTCTACATATTTCCATAAAACTACTCATAGCGTAAGATCTGCGAATGGGTAGAAATTACAAATTACTTTTAAATTATCAAAAGCATATATTTGTAAAGACAAAAATTGTATAGCAGAAAGTTTTATTTTAGTTAAAGATATTTCAAGCCAAATTATATTGGGAACACCTTTTATACAAAAAATGTTTCCCATTACAAAAATTGATAAAAAAGGGATAGTTGGAACCTTTCAAGGAAAACCAATTATGTTTTCGTTTATAACTGAACCATTTTCAAGGGTTTTAAATGAAATCAAAGATAGGTTGATGCATAAACAACAACAAATCAGTTTTTTTAAAGAAAGAGATTTATACAATGAACATTGACGAACTTTTGAAAAATTCAATGTTACGCCAAAATATTGATTTCATACAAAATTAGTTTTCACTTCAAATTTGTAGTGATCATCCCAATGCTTTTTGTGATAGGAAAAAAATATATTGTTTCTCTCCCTTATGAGGATGATTTTAAGGAGGGTAATAACCCTACAAAAGCTATGTCGTGCCAAATGAATTCAGAATATCTTGAATTATGTAAAAAAAAAGAGATTGCCTCTCTTTTACAAAAAAGTTGAATAAAACCTTCAAAATCTCCATGGTCATGCACGACCTTTTATATTAATAAACATGCTGAACAAGAAAGAGGAGTTCCTAGACTCGTTATAACTTATAAACTCCTTAATAAGATTCTAAAATGGACCAGGTATCCTATTCTTAATAAAAAGAATTTACTTGATAGACTTAATAGTGCTATTATATTTTTTAAATTTGATTTAAATCTGGTTATTGGCAGATTCAGATAGCGGAAGCAGATAAGTATAAAACTGCTTTCAATGTCCCTGTTGAGCAATTCGAATGGAATGTTATGCCATTTGGATTGAAAAAATGCCCCTTCTGAATTTCAAATTGACGGAAGTGATCACAGAGGGAGCACTATCAGTGGAACCTTTAATTGGTCAATTACCCTAGCATAGAAGTTGTCTTAACTCATAACAGATCCTAAAACTCCCCAACGCCACTTTGATTCAGCAGGCTAAAACAGGATCATCAGCCTGAGCTTCAAACATTCCGCATGAGTGATTCTCTGCCCGACTTTAGTACCTCTTCACATGAATTATCAGCTAATTAAAGCATTAGTATCATGAATCTCAGTAGTCCAGTGTAACATAGTTCAACACAAGGTGTTTAGCCTATCATTATAGGCTAAATATAGTTCTAAAATTTAACTAAAATAAAATTACCAAGTATTATGTAGTCGTGCTCAGCAGAAGGAGATGTACAACAAGCTTCAAGTTTTATTTATATAGAGAGTATTTTTACAGGAGAGAGAGAGAGGGGTTGGCGTTCTAAAGCATGCCTTCCAAAGTAAAATATAGATCATTTATATAAAGGATCTGATACACAAAGCAACAAGATTAAAAAGTTAAGGGTCCACAATATGTGGCCATTAAAACAAAAATAGTAAAAAGTGGCCCATAATGGCTGGCATATAGTACAATTATTAATCTTGCTTTATAAAAGCAGATTCGCCTTTAATAATGTTTCTTGTCGTTTTTCCCATCGAATAATGTCACTGGGTCCCTTGCTTTATTATACTTTGTCTTTTCCCTTGGATTTGTCTGAGGTGGAGGATTCCTCCATTTTATCCTGAATGTTTTGAGATAGTCCTCAATTTCAAAGTCTGCATTATATGGGTCTTGAGACTCTGTGATATTATCTTCCTCTTCCGTATGAACTGATGTCATAGACGTGTCTGAAGGAAATTCTTCATCTAGATTTTTTATTAAATCTTTCTTCACTTCAGAAATATAAGAGGCTATGATATCTGCTCTTGAGACTACTCCTTTTTAAGCTGTAGTTTTCTGGCAATATGCTTAAATGGACTATTACACTCTAACTATTGTTCCTTCTGTTTTAATTCTTTATAATCAGAAGTAGTAATAGTCACCAAGTCTATATGATCTTGTCCATGTAAGACACCATCTTTGGTCTTCTGTAGTAATTTTTTTTAAAACCGTGTATAAAAGGTCCTTTGAAGATAAGGAATATGTTGCTGGGTATAACCCACTTCCACTGACCATCTCATGATCCATGGGATGGAAAATTCAACAAAGAAATGCATATTAGCAACTCCTTTTATTATTGTATTATTATTTTCTCATTCTATAATTTTGGGAGATACATCAATCTTTTGAATGATTGTGGTAAAATATTTACAGATATACCATAATTAATCCACCATTGCCAGAACTAATTAGGAATGTCTTGCTTATAAACATTTGAACAAATCTTTATAAACTAGGAATGTTTCTGTTCAGGGTGGAAATATTCCATTTCTTTCATGGTACTGAATTTTCAATCCTCTGAGGTGAATATCTTCTTGATTATGATATAACTTTTCTGGTATTCATCAGATAATAGTGCTAAATATCAGTTGATCTGGTGGTTGAGAGTATAGTCTCATAATGCATTCTGGATTTATAAGTAAGAACGGGATATGACCCAGTTTCAAGATATCGTTCCATCAATTTCCATAGTTCTTCCTTCCATTGAAGGTCTTTATAATATAGAAGAAGTATTACTTCTTTTTCTTCATGTTGCTCATAAACATCATTTTCCTCTTGGTCATCATTTATAACTTCTGAATAAAAGGGTGGTGGTGTACTATCATCCTTTTCCTTAGATTTTATGACATCCATAAACTGTTGATATAAAGGACTGTCTTTATCAATGTTAGAAGGTCCTGCGATGTTTTCAGCTATAAGCTTCTTGTTTCCTATTTGGACTAGGGTATTACCACGTCTAGTTCCACGACTTCTTCCTCCCTTCCTTTATAATGGTTGGGGTCGCCTTGCCATGTAGACCTCATTCTTCTGCAAATAAACAATAGAGTTATTAACTCAAATATTCTCTTGTCAGAAAATCAGGAAGACTATTATCAGTCCATTTTTATAATGAATCTCAAAATCAAATGGCGCCTGCCATTGTGCAAACATCTGTTTAGAAACATCATGTTTACAATCTTTTTTAAACATAAATTTAGCAGATTGATGGTAAGTTTTTATTAAAAACTTCTGATTGTATAAATCTCCTTGAAATTTTAAAATACATTTGACAATGGCAAGTATTTCTTTCGCCACTGTGGAGTAATTCTTCTGACTGGTATTCCATTTGCCAGAATAGAATTGTACTAGATACTCATGTTTATCAACTGGATAGTTTTGTTTGAGAATGCCTCCGTAACCAATCTCTGAAGCATCTGTTTCTATAATGTTTTGCCATGTATGATTGGCTAAAGTGAGACATGGAAGGTTATGAACATTTTCTTTAATTTTTTAATAGTCTGGGTATGATCATATGTCCAGGGCTTGGGAATCTTTTCCAGTCTATCATATAAAAAAACTGTGTCTTTGGCCAAATCCTTTATAAAAGGAGATATATAATTTAGACTACCTAAAAACCTTTGTTGTTGCGTTTTATCAGTAATTATATCTGGGAATTTGGATGCAAATTCAATACTTCTATTAATGTGAATAATTTTTCCCTTTTTAATGTTATGACCCAAAAAACTGACGTTTGTTTGAAAAAGTGCCATTTTTGTTTTTGATATTACCAATCCATTCTGAATAATAATTTTCTTGAATAAATCAAGATGTTTGAAACGAGTTTTTATATTATTAGAAAAAACTAAAATATCATTGATATAAACAATGATAAAATTACTATAATGCATAAAAATATCATTCATAATATTCTGAAATTCAGAAAGGGCATTTTTTAATCCAAATGACATAACATTCCATTCGAATTGCCCAATATGGACATTGAAAGCAGTTTTATATTTATCTGCTTCCGCTATCTGAATCTGCCAATAACTAGATTTTAAATAAAATTTAGAAAATATATAATAGCACTATTAAATCTATCAAGTAAATCCTCTTTATTAGGAATATGATACCTGATCCATTTCAGAACCTTATTAAGGGGTTTATAATTTATAACTAGTATAGAAACTCCTCTTTCTTATTCAGCATATTTATTAACATAAAAGGTCGTGCATGACCATGTAGATTTTGAAGGTTTTATTAAACCTTTATGTAAAAGAGAGGCAATCTCTTTTTACATAATTCAAGATATTCTGAATTCATTTGGCATGACCTAGCTTTTCTAGGAATATTACCCTCCTTAAAATCATATTCATAAGGGAGAGAAACAATATGTTTTTTCCTATCCCAAAAAGCATTGGGATGATCACTACAAATTTGAAGTGAAAACTGATTTTGTATAAAATTAATTTTTTGGCGTAACTTTGAATTTTTCAACAGTTCGTCAATGTTCAGAGTATAAATCTCTTGTTTTAAAAAATTGATTTGTTGATGTTTATGCATCAACCTATCTTTGATTTCATTTAAAACCCATGAAAATGGTTCAGTTATAAACGAAAACATAATTGGTTTTCCTTGAAAGGTTCCAACTATCCCTTTTTTATCAATTTTTGTAATGGGAAACATTTTTTGTATAAAAGGTGTTCCCAATATAATTTGGCTTGAAATATCTTTAACTAAAATAAAACTTTCTGCTATACAGTTTTTGTCTTTACAAATATAAGCTTTTGATAATTTAAAAGTAATTTGTAATTTCTGTCCATTCGCAGATCTTAAAACTCATCGTCTTCCTTGTTGGTATTACTGGAATAAGGTTGTTCTAATTGACACGTCATACATTCTTCTTCTGTATCCGAAGTGATATAATCTTCATCATTCAGGACTCTAATATCTTTATCAGATGAGTCATTCGTTGTATCAGATTCAAAACTTGAAGGCTCTGAGTTTAATAATAATTTGGATAATGTATCCTTAAAATTATATGCTTTTAATGTCTTGCTACCTGATAGATCACTACTTGAAAAAGTTGAATTTCAATTCAAGAATTTGAAGTCAAGGTCATGCCCTGATATCTAAACTCCACGCTCAAATCTCAACTTTATTCCAATATATGTGCTTTTCTATCTTGAGCATGGTTTTCTCCCCCCTAGATTATAAAATATTGTAGTCTTAATATCGATGATTTTTCTTTCTTTCAATCAATATTATGTTGTACTTTACACGTGTGTATCGCGTTGAGAAATAAATATATAAATAAATTATTACAAAAAAATTGACGTTAAAATAAATACAATATTTACTTAAATAATGAAATAAATATTATTAATTGATGCGGTAACTTAATTCAATATCCTATGAACATGTAAATATGAAGAATTTCCTTAATATTTATATTGGTTTATACTATGTTTCTCTTCTGTCACATTGACTGCTTTAACATTCTAAAAATGTTGTTATCATAGTTAATGGCCCTTTTAAAAGTGCAACATTTGTCCATGAAATATATAATATTTATAGATTTAACTTTCAAGTTGTGGAGTTATGCTTTTAATATATTATGAGTAGATATTATACAAAGATGAAATAATTAATAGTTACATTTTTTTTTTGGTTGACGAAGGATTCCGCAGCCGCTATTCTGTCGAGTGCGCACAGGTAAATCCCGGACTGACGCAATAGCCTGCAGCCGCTACTCTGTCGAGTGCGCACAGGGTAAATCCCGCACTGACGCAATAGCCTGCAAATCACGTCAGCTGATTAACCACACTTGACAAGTCATGTGTGACATGTGTGACAGACTCAACCAAGAAGATTTATGCAGGAAATCTAACTCGTGAACTTGCTATCCGCGCTCTACTGCTACACCAACTTGGCTACGGAAGGGTTTAGTTACATCTATACTATATAACCCGAGTCTGTGTCCCAAATTTCCCCCCCTCAGAGTGAAGATCATGTTTTCATCTTCGGCTTGCACGTTCTCATCCATGGAAGTTGTGGGTTATGCCCATTATCTCAGACCCTCGCACCCACTTTCTCTGTTCAAGTTCAGACCAACCTTCAATAAACACCACATAAAGTCTTTGCAAGGTCAATTTCCATTACTTTCTAGATTTTCTGCTTTTATTGTTGTATAGTTACTCTGCCTCTCAATTAGTAGCCATTTTCTAACTGGTTTCTTGTTTCTCTCAATTTTTGTGTTTTCCTATACTTAGTAGCCACGGATTTTAATTTGTAAACAAGGAACGAAAATGGGAATTTTGAGGTAAAGAAGAGAAATCCGCTCATAGGTTTGACAAGGGGATCTTATTTCATTCTCTTTCTTATCTCATATTTTTTCGGCCATCATGAAAGAATGGGGATTTATCCTTTTGCTTTGCTAAAACTGAGCCAAGTACAGGAAAATATGGTATATATATTGAAAGCATAGAAAAGAAAGAGAAGCACCTGAAAGCATGCTATAATAGTTTTAAAAAAAAGTTTGCTATAAGAGTTTGCATTAGTACTCTATGTGCTAATATAAAGTTTGATAGGGTGTTCAAAATTGAATGATAACATTTTTCTTTTCTGTTTTAAAGGTTCCCAGTTCAGACTTAAAACAAAATAATTCAGGTGATGGCTAACAAATGATAACGACCATACGAGTAGGTATGATATGGCTATCCAAAACCTTAAAGTTTAGCCACTAGAAAACACTCATTTGAAAAGACTACTAATGTGAGAAATATAGAAGATTACAATGGTTGGAGAATGTCTAGTAACCATTAGTCGCCCTTAATGTGATGTGAGATCTCTGTCTGATCAATTTTGCATTAATTTAGTTTTTCTTTTGATACTTCTTAAGGTAATTCAGTTCAGTTTATTTGTTTTTGATCCATCGAAGATAAATCAGTGATGTAACACGTCTTGTTCAATTAACTCTGTTCAGTTTTCACCATTAATGGGAAGATTACCTAATGCTTGGTGAAATATTCATGATTTTATTATATGAAGTAATTGTTGTATTGATGGCATCAAGAAGATGCAATAAAAATACAAAAGAGATAGGGATGGCTCCTAGATACAAAAATCTACAGATAGTTCATTGAACCATTTCCCTAAGAGAAAAAAAGGTTGGTTGTTAAGCCAAAAACTGAGAGCTAATGAATTCTACAAAAGGGATAATATCATTTACAGGGGCTAAATTACTCCAGCTGAAGAGATTCATCAAGCATTTAGATTTCAAAGAAGAGTTAGGAGTTGAAATCTTCATCAAAACATTTGCGATTCCTTTGTGTCCAATTACACACACCCCTTGGGGTGAGGCCCTTCCCATAACCCTGCTAATGTGGGATGCTTTTCGCACCGGGCTGCCCCTACTCTAAAAAATGCATGCTGGTATCATCTACCTACCAGATCCTCTTGATGATTCTGTCAACTTGCCAAAGACTCCAACTTTGCACTGCTTCCTTAACACTTTGTGGGATTGTCCAGCTAACACCAAAAACTGACAGGAACATGTTCCACAAATCTGTAGCAATTGAACAATGCAAAAAAGGCACCCAAGAGTATAGCCTAGTAGTCAATGAAGTGAGTTGAAAATCATGAGGTCTCAAGTTCAAATCCCAGTTGAGACAAAACAAACACTAGGTGATTTCTTTTCCTCTATCTAGCTTTTGTGGACATAGTTACCTAGTATCTATTGCTGGTGGGAGGTGACAGGTATGCTGTGGAATTAGGCAAGGTGAGAGCAAGCTGGCTCGGACACGACATTTATCAATCAAAAAAGGTGGTTTATTGATTCTGAACTATGTTGGTTAAAACAGATGGAACCCCTTTCCTTATCAAAAAAAGATTTTGAACTATGCTGGCACATAAAGCATCTGTTTGCTAGCTTAAACTTCCTTCTACATAGATTAACTTGTGTCAAAATTGCTTCTCTAATGGTTGTCCATGTAAAGCATATGATTTTGTGGGTAGTTTTGTCCTCCAAATAAGCTTTCAAGACTAGTGTTCAGTCACTTCATTTCAGTGTTGTCAAAGGCGTGTTCTAAGCTTGCTTAAGCCCTGAAGCCAGGCGCAAAACATGTTGAGTGTGCCTCGCTTAATGTGCGCTTCAGTGTTGTCATCAAGGCTCTGAGTCATACTTTCCCTTGTTAATGAACCTCTCCTTAAGAGGAGGCACCAGTGTTTAGGAAAGCGAGCGCTTCATTGCTTAAAGCGGTGAAGCGAAGCAATGTGAGGACCCGACGCTTCCAAAACCTGAAGTGATGGAGGTGAAGAGAAGCGGTCGCTTCGAAGGCAGAAGCACCACGATGCGAGGAGCGTTGTGAAGCGTCACTTTATTTTTTTAAGTTTTAAAAGGTCGATTTTAAGGAAAAAAAGAGTCTCTAGTCTATGCATACTGCCCTGGAATCTTTTCATCCTCAGAGTAATAAAAATATGGGAAAATTACAGCCCAATACCTTTGGGTGATATAGTTTACAAAATATCTAGCAAATGTATAGGTTTGTATATTTATACTTAAATATACATATACTATACATATAATATACATAAACTATATGTATAATATACATATCAGTGTATAGGTTTTGTATATTTGGGCTACTGCCGGTAATTAATTAGGTTTGGCTGAAGGGACATAAACGAAAGTATCCCTAAAAATATTGAGGTGGCATATTTTTCGTGTAAACTCTATCAGAACTATTTGACTAGAACTCAGTTAGAAAGCTGTAACTCAAGAGTGATTCACTTCCTCGACGAGCCATGACCATTATTATGGCCTTGTTAATGTTTGCTTAATGACAGTGAGAGCAATAGCTGCTCCTGCAGAAGCCACTGTTGGATTTGATGAAATGGTTTCTGGGACCCAGCGTAAGTATTACATGCTAGGTGGTAAAGGAGGAGTTGGGAAGACAAGTTGTGCGGCTTCACTTGCTGTAAAATTTGCAAATAATGGGCATCCCACTTTGGTAGTTTCAACTGATCCCGCACATTCCTTAAGTGATTCTTTTGCTCAGGTATAACATCGTGTTTCTTATTGCATTTCAGGCAGATTTCTGAATTGATATTTCCCAACTTCATTTTGGACTTTTTTTCTTGTGTGACAAGATTTATTCAGTCTGCATGTTCTGTATGTAGGATTTGACTGGCGGGACACTAGTTCCAGTTGAAGGCCCATATTCGCCATTATTCGCCCTTGAGGTTGTGACAGCTTCTTCCTACTTGTCTTTGGTGATATCCAACCTTGAATTAGAAAATCCAGTATTGCTATGTTCTCCTCACTGGAGGCCAGGGGTGGGGGTGGCTGAGGGTTTGAAACTAAATTAAACAGTTTCATGTTTGAGGCTCATTTAGAACACGGTTGTCAACATGTCAGTTAAATCCTGAAAAGGCCAAGGAAGAGTTTCGAAGTGCAACCCAGATAAGTGGAGGATCTGGTATCAAAGACTTTATGGACGGTATGGGCCTTGGGGTGCTTGCTGAACAGGTAAAATTCTTTTCCCTAAAATAAAACAGATCTTTATGAGTTCTTTTCTTTAATAAGAGTGATAAAAGTTGGAAATAAATCTCTTAGCCCACATAAAGATTAGCTTGCACTTACGAGTAATGAAATTGAAGTCCTTTTCTTTTCTGTTTGATTGCCTCTGCTTCCTTAGTTTCTCCTCACTTCCAATTTTTAGTTTTGTCCTTCAATTTTCTTTACCAAAAGTGGAGTTAATTTCACTACTAATCTACTCCTCTTGCATGAGAAAGCTTGGGGAGCTAAAGCTTGGGGAGCTGCTGGATACACCCCCTCCTGGTCTAGACGAAGCCATTGCAATTTCAAAGGTGCCAGAACTTTTTATACTTAAAGTGTTTGTTCATATTTTCCATCAAAAGTGTTAATGTTTTCCTTCAACCTAACTGGCTACAGATCCTCTTGCCAGGTTATGCAATTCCTTGAATCGCAGGAATATAATATGTTTACTCGTGTAGTGTTTGACACAGCCCCGACGGTGAGAACGACATGATATCCTGTAACTATGTTTTGGGAAGACATTCCTAATAGTTATTGGTTCCTCTCAGGGACATACTCTACGGCTCTTGTCCTTGCCAGACTTCTTGGATAAATCAATTGGAAAGATATTGAAGGTAGAAAATCTGTTCAACTCCATTTCTGCTTTTGATTGGAAAGAAATATGCATGAATACAAAAAAATTATATGGAACAGACAATTTTCTCTTGGACTTAAGAGTTGACGCAGGTATTTGAGCAATATCAAAGTAAATTGGAACTATCTTTCTTTTATCATGTAATTATTGATCAGTTGGTCTTCTATCAGAGTAGATGTATGAAAAAAGTGGATGATATATTTGACCTGATAAAAAAAAAGAACTCCTTTACAAAAAGAACTCCTTTACTTGTTGTGCTTATTAGCTTCTCATCCTATCATTCACTGCCTTGTGTTCCCAGTGTGCAGTTACTTGGTTCCTTGGTGATGCTTTTCAAATCGTTTGCTGCTTAATGTGTCTCTTCCTAATTAAAGGCAACTTTTTGATTTATGGTTCTTATTCGGACGGCTAGTTTCTTTCTGCAACTGAATGAAGGCTCTAGAGACTAGAATTCCTTTCCTCTTCCAGTTGTCCTGTTATCATATATTCATTTTTAAAATACTCCTGATGTGGTTCAACTCTGTAATCTACTCTGGATAAAATCTTTTCAGTTGAGACAGAAGATAGCTTCTGCCACTTCAGCAATAAAGTCTGTCTTTGGCCAGGAAGGAACGCCCAAGCCAGATGCTGTAAGCTTTACATAATTAGGAATATGTAGTGCTGGTTGTTAATATGCATAACTCTTATCAATCTCACATATTTCGTACGTGTGCAGGCAGATAAATTGGAGCGGCTAAGGGAGAGGATGATAAAAGTAAGAGAGCTTTTTCGTGACACAACCTCAACGGAGTTTATCATAGTAACAATCCCCACGGTAATATTTGCTGTCTGGTGTTGTGCATGTTTCCCTAAATCTGTCTGATTGGGATCTGTTATTATAATCCAGCAAACCACTGTATACGGAGTAACCCCTAAGAGGGGGAGAAATCACCTATAGTGTGTCTTGTTTCCACTGAGATATGAACCGTGGTCTCCAAGGTTTTTGCATAACTTTTTTATTTGTGTCTCACGGTTGAGCTTAAATTAAAAAAAAACTCCTAAGAGGGGGAGAAATCACCTATAGTGTGTCTTGTTTCCGCTGAGATTTGAACCGTGGTCTCCAAGGTTTGCATCACATAACTTTTTTATTTGTGTCTCACGGTTGAGCTTAAATTAAAAAAAAAACGAAGTGTACTTCTTGAAATATCAGTCTCAATTAAATTTTTAGCTAGTGGTATGTTTTTAGAGTCATTTTTCCGAATCCGAAAGGATTTCAAGGCAAAGCAGGCAGTTTCCTGTACAGCGTAGAACTAACTAAACTCCCAATTACCCCACAGAGAAAATAAAACCTACTCCTCCTGAGTTATCTGCCAACTACAACTAGTCTTAAAGTTTAGAAAAATTGCCTGAACCTAACATTTTGGATTATGAGAAGTTTGCAAATAGAAAATGTTAGAGATACACTTGGTACAAGCTTTCAAAATGCAAAATACCTTGGTTTTGTCGCCATATGAAAAGAAGCGAGCTGCTTGTTGACTCGTGGTTCTCACTGTGTTTCTGGTGGGCGTCACCATGTGCCCTTTAGGTTATGGCAATTAGCGAATCGTCAAGGTTGTGTGCATCCTTAAAGAAGGAAGATGTTCCTGTCAAGAGGCTTATTGCTAATCAGGTCCTTCCGCCATCAGCCTCAGATTGCAAGTTCTGCGCAATGAAAAGAAAGGTTTGACCATCTTATTCCCATCTCAAGTCTTGCTGTCTGCATTTTCATATTACTGGGGACGAGCTTGGGCTCAAACTTGTAGGTTGGCTTGCAACACCATGTACAAGCAATTACGAACTCAAGCTACCAATTTTATCATATGAATTGTCATGCATCACAGCATATTACTACTATAAATTAGTATACATTGATATGTGTCGAGTACCTACTCTATGTACAGTTTAGAAACTTCCAATGGGTTAAAGAATATTGACTTCACTCCTCTTCAAACATTTTCCTTGTTTTTTTTCCAATTCATAATATGCAAATTCCAAGTCTCTTTTCTTTTTCTTTTAATTTATGGGGTTAGTTCTCTTATTTAAGAATTAAATTTAAGTTTTCGGCTGTACAACACAGCTGAAACATTTTTGACAACTTCCAGTTTCCATCTATAAGTAGAGGAAGCAAAACAGAACTAATATGATGATGTTTACTGAGAATTATCTCCATGCAGAAGATCACTTTGTTTTACTTTAATATGCATCTGAATTGACTTCATGGAGTCGGAGTCTTCTACATAGTTCTAGCTAGGAAAAACTGATGGTTGAAGCATCACAGGACCAAAGTCGCGCTCTGGATATGATCCAGAATGACCATGAGCTATCTAGCCTGATGTTGGTCCAGGCACCCCTTGTTGATGTAGAGATCAGAGGTGTTCCAGCTCTTCAGTTTTTAGGGGATATTGTCTGGAAATAAAGAAAAAGAAGTTGACACTGCATCAAGCTAATCAGGTAAATTCTAGTAATGACTATCCATTTTATGTGGTTTGTCCTGTTTACCCATTACGTTAAAATCTCACTCTAGAAGTTCGGACAGTATCCAAAAATCCCTTCAATAATCTCCTCTGCTTTCTACCTTAGTTGTCTCTGGGGATTATTGCTAATTTGACACGGCACTATTGCATTGGGTCTTGTCCTTGTATTCTGTTTTTGGGATTACCGAGTGGACATTTCTTTTATTTGTTGTATAAACAAATTAAGTCAATGATATGACATAATGGAAGTGGTAATGACTGCACATATGCTACAGCCTTTATCATTCTCTTTTGATATAATCTGCATTTATACAGGCTTCTTTTTCTGAATGATACAGATGTTCTCAGTGGCATTTGTCAACAAACTGCATGCATGGATTATGAGTGCCTATCTTTTGATGCTCTTGTTCCAAGTCTAACTACTGAACACAAATACATTTTTTGCTAAGGTACAGGTTAATACTGTCTTGTCTACACTGATATCAAGAAAATACACGGTTGGAGTTGCATTGGGATGAGCCAACAAAAAGTGTGCTGAAAAGATTTTTTTTCCATCATATTAGTGACTTTGACATTTGAAATAGAAAAGAATGTGGCGAAGCACTAGCGAAACAAGTAAATTGGATGTCAATCACTGGTTAATATTATTCTTTTCTGCGGAGATTGTGAACTACTTTTGTTGTATAAATGAGCTACACGATGCTTTTTATTTTGTGGATTTCCATAAAAAGAAATGTCTTGTGTGCGTATGTAGATGTGCTATTGCTTTTATATCCTGTCAAACTTGGTATACTAGATTCTTCCAATAAATCAGTATAATACTACAACGCTTGCCTTATACCCCAGATCCCCCTACCCCTCTGCCTCAGCCTTTTGTAGAAATGCATTACTTACGGACTTGGTTGGTTAAAGGTGAGTTCTCGTTTGCGTGCTGAATGAATATAGGAAAATGAAAATCGTATTTGTCCAACCAATATACACGATCTCGATTAACAGATTTTGATGGTAAACATGCAACAAGGACAATCTCCAAGAACATAATCCAAATAAAAGTTCCACAAGTTATTATTTGCGGTTACAGGACACAAACCAGACATGCTCGTCTAAGGTAAACAGTGCTACGAACTCACTCGTACCCTTGGATTTTCCATTTAACCCAGCTAAGACGTACTTTTCTAAAGAATCGTCTGGGAAAACCAATTATCCAGACTATAAATAAAGCCACAAAACACATCCAATTACCTCGGGAAGCGAACCAATAACTCAACGAAGTCATAAATGACCCTCCGGAACTATCGGAAGCAACGGAATCCAGAAACAAGCTCATCTAGTCAAAAGTCAACTTTGAGTCAAACTATCCAATTCTAAGTTTCTAGTTGAGGTTTTCATTCGAAACTCATATAAATGGACCTCGAGATCTGTGCCACCCATCCTCGCGTATCACACACCCCACAGAGAGTCTATAGGAAGGGTAGAACAAGAAAATAAGGGTCCTTAGCTTAAAATGACCAGACATGTCATTACATCAGATACCAATTAAAACAACGTTCATCCTCAAATGGAGAGAAACAAGCAGAGGAAACGTACCGAAAGTAGTAAACAAGCCAGGATATTTGCTCCTTATGTCAGACTCTATCTCCCAAGTCGCCTCCTCAATAGGAAGATGCCTCCACTGAGCCTTCACAAAAGCTATCTCCTTCGATCTCAACTTCCTCATTTGTTTGTCTAAAATAGCCATAAGCTCCTTCTCGAACTCTAAATTCTGATCAACTAACACGGAGTCCCACTGAATGATATAAGAACCATCAATGTAATACTTCTTCAGCATGGACACATGGAAAACTGGATGTATGCCAGAAAGACCTGGTGGCAGTGCTAACTCATATGTCACCTCCCCAACACTCTGAAGAATCTCAAAGGGTCTAATATACCTCGGACTCAACTTCCTCTCTTGCTGAATCTCATCACACCCTTCATGGGTGAGAACTCAGAAGAACTCTATCACCAACCATGAACTCTAAGTCTCGGACATTCCGGTCCACATACTCCTTCTGCCTATTCTAAGCTGCCAGGAGCGTATCCTGGATCATTTTCATCTTTGCTAAGGAATCTATCAACAAATCAGTACCCCAAGGCCGAACCTTGAACGTATCAAACCAACCAACCGGAGATCGATATCTTTTACCATATAAAGCCTCAACAGTTCTATATCGATACTAGAGTGATAGCTGTTGTTGTATGCAAACTCTGCCAAAGGTAAGAACTGGTCCCAATGACCATTAAAATCAATCACACAAGCTCGTAACATGTCCTCCAATACCTGAATAGTCTGCTCGGATTGACTGTTGATCTGAAGATGGAATGCTGTACTGAGATCCAAATGAGTACCCATCTCCTTTTGCAAAGTCCGCCAGAAATGTGAAGTAAACTGAGTACCCCGATCCGAGATGATAAAAATAGGAACCCCATGAAGACGAAAAATCTCACGTATGTAGATCTTAGCCAAGTTCTCTGCATTATGAGTCATCTGGACCAGAATGAAATGCGCAGATTTGATCAATCTATCAATAATGACCCAAATAACATCGAACTTGCCCAAAGTGTTGGGTAACCCAACCACAAAATCCATGGCAATCCTCTCCCACTTCCACTTGGGAATGGGCATCCTCTAAGACACACCAATGGATCGCTGGTGCTCATACTTGACTTGCTGACAATTTTGACACCAAGACTCAAAATCAATTCTGACACCAAGACTCAAAATCAACAATCACAGTACATTTTAGTATCACCTGGATGAATCGAATATCTAATGTTGTGGGCATCCTCCATAATCAATTTGGTCAAATCTCCCACATGAGTCACAACATGCTACCTTAATCCTCAAAACACCCTCACTATCAATCATGGCCTAATTGGCCTCACAAGTCATCACCTTATCTCTTATTCTGCACAACTTCACATCATCATACTGGTGAGTCCGAATCTGATCCAAAAGAGATGACCTTGCCTCCACACAAGCCAGAACCCCTCCCGGATTCAAAACGGTTGGCTAAATACTAGACCTCTAATGCCAAAGGATGTTCAGAAATAGTTAAGCTAGCTAGACTCCCCATGCTGACTGCCTTTCGGCTCAAGGCATATTCCACCACATTGGCCTTGTCTGGATGGTACAAAATGGTCATGTCATAATCTTTCAACAACTCCATCCACTGACGCTGCCTAGAATTCAAATCTCTCTGATTGTACACTTGCTGAAGACTGCGGTGGTCGGTATATACCTCACAATGAATGCCATACAAGTAATGTCTCCAAATCTTCAAGGCAACACAATAGCCGCCAACACCAAATCATGAACATGGTAATATTTTTCATGCACCTTCAACTGCCTCGATGCATAAGAAATCACCTTACCCTCCTGCATCAATACACAACTGAATCCAATCCTACAAGCATCACAATACACAATAAAGTCCTTCATCTTCACTGAAAGGGATAAAATCAGGATTGTGGTCAAAAGAGTCTTGAGCTTTTGAAAGCGCTCCTCACACTGATCGGACCATTGAAACTACACTTCCTTCCAAGTCAAATACATCAGATACGAAGAGATAGAAGAGAAACCCTAGACAACCGATGATAGTAGCTAGCAAGACTTACAGAACTCCAAATATCCATCACATAAATCGGTCTAGGACAGTCCCTGACTGCCTCTATCTTCTTAGGGTCAACCATGATCCCATCTTTGGACACTACGTGTCCCAATAATTCTACAGAACTCAACCAGAACTCACACTTTGAGAACTTAGCGTATAGCTTCTTCTTCTTCAATAATCTAAGGACTACACTCAAGTGATGCTCATGGTCCTTCTGTCTCTTCAAATATATCAGGATGTCATCAATGAACACAGTCACAAAAAAATCCAAATACGGCTTAAATATCCCATACATTAAGGCCATGAACACTGCGAGGGAAATGGTAAGGTCAAATGATATCACTAAGAACTCATAATGCCCATAACGAGTATGAAAAGCCGTCTTGAGAACATCCTCAGCCCAAATCTTAAGCTGATGATACCCGGATCTCAAGTCAATCTTCGAAAACACAAAAGCACCCTGAAGATGGTCGAACATGTCATCAATACGCGAAATCATATACTTATTTCTGATAGTGACCTTGTTCAACTGTCTATAATCAATGCACATATGCATAGTGCCATCCTTATTCTTCACAAACAAGACATGAGCACCCCATGGAGATACACTCGGTAGAATGAAGCCCTTACTCAACAAATCCTAAAGTTGCTCCTTTAACTCTCTCAACTCTGCTGGATCCATACAGTACAGAGCAATAGAAATGGGTCGAGTACTTGGCTTAAGATCAATATAGAAGTCGATGTCTTTGTCTAGCGGCATACCCGGGAAGTCTGAAGGAAAAACCTCGACAAACTCACTAACTACCAGAACTGACTCAAGAGAAGGAGTCTCCGCACTAGTGTCCCGAATATAAGCAAGATAAGCCAAACAACCCCGGTCAACTAACTTCTTAGCCCGAATGAAAGAAATAACCTTCCTAAGGGCAGGGCTGGGAGCGCCTCTCCACTATAACCATGGAAGACTAGGCATAGCTAACGGACCGTCTTAGAATAGCAGTCCAAAATTGCATGATATGGTGATAGACAATCCATACCCAAGATAACATCGAAATCCTTCATATCTAAGATAACCAAATCTACCCAAGTGTCGTAACCCATGAAAGTAACTACACACATGCGATAAACTCTATCTACAATCACAGAAACATCGACTGGTGTTATCATATTATATCTCTAATTTAGCAAAAAAGTAGGCAGACACATAAGAAAATGTAGACCTTGGATAAAATAACACAGTAGCAGACCGATGATCGAATGAGATGATACCTATGATGACTACGTCCGATGCCTCAGCCTTGACCATACTATGGAATGCATAGGAATAAGTGCGTCCTACCTTAGACTGAGTATCCTGCTGGCCACCTTAGCCTAAATGAGCTTAATCTCTCCCTAACTGGGATCTACCATGACCAGACTGATGGCTACCATGGCCCGAATGAGATCCTCCCTAGCTACCCTAACTACCACCCCTAGATGGCTATGTTGGGGTCCTAGGTGCACGGGATGCACTCGATATATATCTGGGGTAATCTATCTTAAAATGCCCAACCTCTCCACAATTGAAACAAGTCTTGGCCGCTAAGGGATGCTGAATGGAGATAGAAGAACCCGAACCACCATGGTCTGAATATCTAAACTGAGAACTCCTAGAAGACTGGCCCCCACCATCAGTAATTTGGAGAGCTGCCTGAACTGATCGACTAGGCTCTGATTGCTGATATCTACCATGATGCCTATAACCACGGGATATAGAACTACTGAACTGTCTATGTCCCCTCGCCCTTTTATCGGGCTCAAATTTATATATCTTACCCCTCACGGAATCTACCATCCTAGCATGCTCAACTACAGTCTCAAAAGAAGCTCTAGAGGCCACTAACTACAGCGTAGCCAACTGGAGTGGAATACTCAATCCTCAAACAAAAAATGTCACTCACTTTGCCTTAGTAGGTAATAGCGGCATAATAGGATAAGGTATGGAAGTGAGTCTCATATTGTGCAACTGTAGAATTGCCTTGCCCAATCTTCTGAAACTCATCACGTTTGCCCTGAAGCAAGCTCAAGGGCACATACTTATCAAGGACCACTCGATAGAATTTAACTCAAGTCAATGGAGGCGAACCCACAGGTAAGCAATCAACATATGCCCTCCACCACTGTTTCGCATCTCGCAAAAGCTAAAGGGCCACAAAACTAACTCTATGCTACTCAACAATACCCAGAGTATGCAACCTCTCATGGATGATCACGATGAACTCATACACATCCTCCCTGGGATGACCATAGAACACTAGAGGCTTCATGTTCGAAAAGTTCTCCCAAATCTTCCGCTCATTGCGGGTTATAGCCGTCCCTAAAATAGGCCAGGGACCAAACTCTGGAGCATGAACCTCTTCAATATGAGGCGCTGATAGCGCTGTTGGATAAACCTCGGGAGTATGAAACTCGGGGGTCTGAGTTTTCCCCTCTCTCATACGGGTCTGAGAACCGCTCAGAGTAGTAGGATATACGCTTGTCTGAGCAAACCCATCAAGAACACTCAATAATCTGACCAGTGTGTCTTGTAGAACTAGAGTAGAAATAAATCCAGGATGATCCTAGGTTGGCCCCATCTCCTCCTTAAGCATCTCATCTCAAGGCTCAATAATCAGCTCAGGGGTGACAGATCTAGCACGAGCCTGACCAGAGCCCAAGCTGGTGCTGCTACTCTGGCTTTACCTTGCCTTCGAGCATGTCCTATACTACGACCGTGTACTACCGAAGCCAGTGCCGATGCCTTCTCTCTCGCTGCATCAACACGAGTCCTCACCATTTGTGAGAGAATAGAAACAAATGTCAGATACCAATTTGATTCAACTTAGCACGAAGAGAATGAAGAAAGTGAAGTTTCCTAGATGTCCCATAGTCTCTCGAAGATAAGTACGGACATCTCTGCTCTGATCCGCAAGACTCTACTAGACATTGCTCTTGTACTTAAGACCGTTTAACCTAGGGCACTGATACCTACTTTATCACGACCCCTTTTCAGTAATCGTGGTGGCACCTACATAATCCCATCGGTAGGCGAACCAGTCCAACATTATTCACATGATATAATATAAGTAAAAGTGGAAGAACGAAATACTACATAAGATGTCTCATAATATAAATGCGGAAGAAATATAAGTCTAATACATCAATAACATCCTTTAAGTGATCTAGTTTGTAGGTACAAGAGCATTATAAAAAGATACAAGTCTGAATGTGAGGGCAACACAATGGCAAAACTAATATATAAGCTTGAAATGTCTATCATGTCTCTCAAATGCAATAAAAAGACCGGATTAGAGAATAAACATCCAAGGGTACGTTGGAGGTAGCATCCTCACACTGAATGCTAAGACTCGCGGATATAAACCAAAAGTCTATGTTGATTACGTACTGAGTCCACAACGACCAAAGTGATAATTATGAACAACTATGAAGCTATAATTACAAGTTTTAGTCTTTTCATGAACTAGGGTAGAAATCTCAAATTCTAATGTAATTCACACTAATCTCGATGAATGAGGCGTGGGGAAGAACATGGATAGAATCTCTACATACCTTGTTTGCTTCTAGTCCTTTCTTAAAAATCTGTACTTTGGAGTAGAAACCCAAAGCTTCAACCCTGAGCCTTAAGTTGGGTTTATCCTAAAAACCCTAGGTAAAGAACATTGGATTCTACTTAGAAATTATTAGGATTACATTAGAATCACATAGAATCACATGAAAAAGGCTTACCTTGGTGTAAGAGATGGTTGAGAAGAGAGAACTTTCGTTCTAGGGCTTGGGGATTGTGAAAATAGATTTCTGGAACTAAGTCTGCGTATTTATACTGTTTGCTGTTAGAAGGATTTGACGATCAAAATTGATAGTCAATCAATCTTTTTACGGTATGCGTATGGACTGTCAATAATTGTATGGTCCATATAATCGGACCGTCTTTTAAAAGTGATAAAAATACAAATTTCCAGTGACTTTAAAACTTGAGACGTTTGAGACGGGAAAAAAAGACGGGCCGTATAATCATCTATGGTCGATCAAATTTACTGTACACTGTCAATTCTAAAAACAAAATCGACGGTTCTTTTCGATGGTCCGTAAAATATTTTACAGTCCATCAATCCCGGTGTAAAATTAATTATGCACATTTAAAACTAGTTTTCAACTTTAAACTCCCCATTTTGGTTTTCTAAACCCCTGAATCATGGACATGATTTATTTTGGAGGTACAAGGTGTTATTATATTTCTCCCTTGGGATCATTTGTCCTCGAATGATGGGTCATGGTTAGGAACAAAACTGAATATATCATGAGTACATAAACGTGAAGAAACATGGCAAGAAACATGGAAACTGGACTAACATGATTACATGAAAATATGAACATAGGGACATGACATGAATACTGAAGGCCTTTACCTTGATTGTTTTTTGCTTGCTCCTCGAACAAGTGCGAATACATGGACTTCATGTCTTCTTCGGCTTCTCATGTAGCCTCCTCAACATCTAACTTCTCCACAACACTTTCACTGAGGCAACTTCCCTAGTTCTCAACTTTTGAATCTGACGATCAAAAATAGCCCCTGGGATCTCCTCATAAGGTCAAACCATCCCTAACTGTAATGGAGTCGGTAGGGACAACCAGCGACGGGTCCCCCCCACACTTCCTCAATATAGATACATGAAACAATGGATGAACAATAACTAAATCTTGTGGCAATTCAAGTTCATAAGCCACTAGGCCAACTCTCCTCAAAATCTTGTATGGTTTGATATATCTGGGACTGAGCTTCCCTTTCTTTCCAAACCTCATGACACCTTCCATAGGTGAAACTTTCAAAAAAACTCAATCATCAACTTGAAACTCCAAATCTCTACGCCTCACATCTGAATAGGACTTCTTAAGATTCTGAGCTGTTTTCAAACACTCCTGAACCAACTTGACTTTCTTTATAGCCTGATGGACCAAGTCTTGTCCTAACAATTCTGCCTCACCAACTTCAAACCAACCAACTGGCGATCTATACATTCTCCCATATAGGGCTTCGAACGGTGCCATCTGGATACTAGCATGGTAACTGTTATTATAAGCAAATTCAATGAGAGGTAAATGATCATCCCAATTACCTTTAAAATTAAGAGCACATGCCCGCAACATATCGTCAAGAGTCTGAATAGTACGCTTTGCCTGGCCATTTGTCTGAGGATGAAAAGATGTGCTAAGATTTACCTTGGTACCCAATCCTTTCTGGAAAGACTTCCATAAGTGCCTTGTGAACTGAGCACCACGATCTAAAATAATGGACACTAGGGTCCCATGAAGCCTGGCAATTTCTCGAATATACAACTTATCATAATCTTCTGTTGAATATGTGGTCTTAACTAGCAAGAAGTGGGTTGATTTAATCAGTCATCCACAATCACCCAAATTGAATCATGCCTTCGGGATGAGCGAGGTAGACCTGTTATGAATTCTATATTTATCATCTCCCAATTTTCCAAACAGAAATATTAATATTTTGATCCAACCCACCAGGCCTCTGGTGCTCGGCTTTCACCTGTTGATAATTTGGACACATTGCTACAAAATCTGCCACATTCCTCTTTATATCATTCCAGCAATAAATTTCCTTAAGATCATGATACATTTTTGTAGAACCTAGGTGAATAGAATACATGAAGTTATATGCTTCTGCCATGATTCACTCTCTAAGCCCGTCCATATTTGGAACACATAATCTGTCTTGGTACCTCAAAGTACCATCATATTCCCTTGTTCAAAAGCCGTAGTCTTATGCTTGTGAATCCCCTTTTTCAACTGCAATAAATAGAGATCATCAAACTGCTTCTTCTTTACCTCAACTACTAAGGAGGATTCAGACTTTTTTTTAACAACACCACCACCATCTTCGGAGTCCATGAGTCAAACTTCTAGACTGGCTAGTTGGTGAATCTCCTTCGTCATGGTTCTCTTTTCTTCATCAACATGAGCTAAACTTCCAATGGATCGCCGACTAAGAGCATCGGCTACCACTTTCACTTTCCCTAGGTGGTAGAGGACATCTATATCATAATCCTTTATCAGCTCAAGCCATCTCCTATGCCTAAGATTCGACTCTCGCTGCTTGAAAATATAATGAATGCTCTTGTGATCTGTGAAAATGTCAACGTGAATTCCATACAGATAGTGATGCCATATCTTGAGTGCAAAAATTATGGCTGCTAATTTTAAGTCATGAGTCGAATAATTCTTTTCATGAGATTTAAGTTGTCTGGATGCATAAAGTATAACCTCTGCATTAAAAAAAATACCCAAGACCAATGCCTGATACATCACAATATACAACCCTCGGTTCTCACTGGAAATGCTAACACTGGAGCAGAAGTCAGTCTCATTTTCAATTATTTGAAAAATACGCTCATAGGCATCTGACCACTGAAATTTGAATTTTTTCTGAGTCAATGTGGTCAATGGAGCTGAGATGGAGGAGAAACCTTCTACGAATCATCTCTAAAATATCCTACCAGACCCAAAAAAACTCCGTATATCTGAAGCAGAAGTGGGTTCAGACCATTCTTTACAGAGTCTATTTTATGAAAATCAACCTAGATGCCTTCGCCCGAAATCACATGGCCTAAGAATGACACCGACTTAAGCCAAAATTCACACTTGGAAATTTTTGCATAGAGATTACAGTCCCGAAGGTCTGCAACACTATTCTGAGATGTTCTACATGATCAACCTCGCTACGGGAATATACTAGAATATCATCAATGAAGACAATGACAAAGAGGTCAAGATATGACTTAAAGACCTTGTTCATAAGATCTATGAAAGAAGCTGGTTCATTGGTCAATTCGAATGACATGACACAAAATTTAAAATGACCATAGCAAGTACTGAAGACGGTTTTCAGAATATCAACTTCCTTAACCTTAAGTTGATGGTACCCTGATCTGAGGTCAATCATGGAATAACACTGAGCACCCTGAAGTTGATAGAATAAATCATCGATTCTGGGAAGAGGATATTTATTCTTAGTGGTGACATTGTTTAACTGTCGGTAGTCAATGCACATACGCAAAGACCAATCATTCTTTCAAACAAACAAGACTGGTGCACCCCATGGTGAGACACTTGGTTTAATAAATCGCTTATCAAGGAGATCTTTCAACTGGGCTTTTAGTTCTCTTAACTCAGTAGGAGCCATTATGTATGGAGGAATGAATATCGTCTTAGTTCCGGGAAGTAGATCAATTCGAAAGTCAATCTCTCTATCGAGAGGAACTCCGAGAAGATCTTCTGGAAACTCATTGATAACTAGTACAAACGGAAGAGTTGGGGTCTGGGTATCTGCATCCCTAACCCAAACTAGATGGTAAATATACCCTTTGAATATTATCTTTCTAGCCTTAATGTAGGAAATAAACCTACCTATGGGTGTTGTTTCATCACCCATTCATTCTATGACTGGTTCACCGGGAAACTCAAAATTGACAATTATGGTTCTACAACCTATTGTGGCATAACATGAATACAACAATCCATACCCATGATTACATCAAAGTATACCATTTCTAACTCTACTAAATTGGCTATGTGCATTGATATATTTTAACTGGACAACCCTTATATACCCATATAGCTATAATTGACTCACCAACTGGAGTTGATACCTCAAAAGGTTCGTGTAACTTTTCTAGTTCTATCCCAAACTTCTTAGCAATAAAAGGGGTTACATATGATAGAGTGGATATAGGATCCATAAGGGCATAAACATCAAAAGTGCAAATATTTAATATACATGTGACCATATTTGCACGGGCCTCTGTATCTTGATTACCTGTTAGTGCTCACAAGCAGTTTGGACCTCTACCTGTGTTATCGGACTTAGCTGGACCACACCATGATTAGTCCTGAGAATTGCGATTGACTATTGAATTGGTGGAGTGAGCTACGTTACCACTAGTACCTTGCCTTGCCGATGGGAAATCCTTAGAAAGTGACCCTGATGACCACACCCAAAGCAACCATCCATGCCTGAATGACACACCCCTGAGTGTCTTTTACCATAAGTACTGCAAGCAGGATACAGGAAACCCCTGTGGCCCACACTGACTTGTGATTATGAGATTGTTGCTCTGAAGTTTTGCCTCTTATTATCATTTTTAGTCTTTGGGACTAGGGAACTAGCAGAAGATGGAGCAGGTCATAATGACCTGTGTTAGAAGAAATATCTGCCTCCACATCCCCCATGGCTGAAGTGACCTTAAGACTTAAGTCTCTTATTAAACTCCCGATCCTTTTCTTTTTGCAAGGCTTCCTCTTCTTTCAATTTATTCTCATTATCCTGTACGAAAACAACCATCTTTGTAATAATCATCTCCTTATTTTGAGCTGTAATATTAACTGCATCCTACAAATGCAGATCAAGACCATATACAAAACACCTATCTTTGGCCCTCATGTCTGGAACCATATGTGGAGCATACTTTGCCAAAGAGACAAACTGAAGATAATACTCCTGCACAATCCTGCCGTTCTACTTAAGCTTTTCGAATTCAACAACCTTTTCCTCCATGACCTCAACTGGCAGAAGTGCTTAATAAAAGCATCAACAAACTCATCCCAAGTCGCTGAAGGTGCATCTTCCCTACGGGATTGCTCCCATGACTCATACCAGATATTGGAAATATCCTGCAACTAATAAGCTCCAAACTCTACTTCCTCAATCTCAGTAACATGCATAACACGAAAGATTTTTTGCTGCCCATCAATAAAATTTTGTGGATCCTCTATCTTGCTTGACCTTGTGAACACCGGAGGGTCCATACGAAAAAACTCACGAGTCCTATAATTGGATAACTCTCCATTAGTTCTCATTCTTGGATTCATTCCCTAACGTTGGGCTTGAGCAGCCACAAGTTGGGTGAGCAGCTGAATAACTCCCCTAATATCTGAATCAGTGGAATTGGGCGGCGGAACTGGGATCTCCGCAGGCCCTGTGGTATCAGGTGGTGATGTACCTGAATTGGCTCCCTGAGCCTGAACATTTTTCTCACGAGCAACATTAGTAGCAGCCCTCTTGCTTGTAGCTGATTTTCTTTTCACAAGCATTTTCTGAAATACTTAATATGCATGAGTTAGAAGGATGCCCTGAAGGTATAACTCTAATTGCACAATCTAGAGTATAAACTAAGTGAGACAATCCTAGATGTCTTAGTGATCAACCATTTACATGTGTGGGGCCCTCACACATATAAAAGTGACCCTACTGGACACGGTTTCATAGACTATCTAAGCACTTGAACCTAGTGCTCCGATACCAAGCTTTGTAATTCCCCTAACTATGGCCTGGGTGAAACACGACACTCAGTGCCTGACTGTATCTGACCGAGCGAACCACATTGCTGCTGAATTAACATGGGCATCAAAACATACTATATTAAGGATTTAAAACATACAAACTAAATACTGAAAATGTAGTCTGAAAGTACATTGCGGAATTATCTAAATATATAGTAAGTCTGAAAAACAAATGCTGAGATGACATACTAGCTAGTCTAGTCTATGAAACCTCTGATATGAGTTTGTCTAAAAACTGTCTACCACGACAATTCCCTGGCATACCTCTATCATAAAGTATAATAACGAAATGATAGACTGACACCCCAAATGAGATGAGGATCACCAAATAGCTGATACCAAAGCAATCTTACTGAGAAAATCTATCATCCTGAAATGCGGCACTTGCACCGTGAAGTGCAAGACCCATGCAAAGGTACGCTAGTACATTTGAATTGTACTGTATGTAAGCAACTGAAAAAATAAATAACTGTGGGGTACTAGGGAAAGGGCAACCCAAATCAATAAACATATAATATACTAAAACTAAGCTGAAACTGAAAACGGAACAAGGACGCAAATAATATGAACTCCCTGTACTGAAATGAAGAATCACCTGCTTAACTGAAATAATAAATAATTGTGGCCTTAGGCCCAATATATGTGCACAAATATGTGGCCTTGGGCCCAAATATAGGTGTTCAACATTAAATAATATATAAAAGAATATATAAAAGAACTAAGAATCATGCTGAAAGATACAACACTGACATATTGGGAAATGATTCGCCGAGACATGTATTCACGAACTGATTATAAGTATCAGAGCTTTAACTAGTTTACAAGCATACTGAGTATTCTAGACCGAGGCTCGCGAATATAAACCACAAGTCTATGTTAATTCCGTATTGAGTACACAATGACAAAAGTGATAATTATGAACAACTTTGAAGCTATAATCACAAGTTTTAGTCTTTTCACTAACTAGGGTAGAAATCCCAAATTCTAATGTAATTCACACTAATCTCGATGAATGAGGTGTGCGAAAGAACATGAATATTCCCGCACGTATATATAATCTCTATATACCTTGTTCGCTCCTAGTATTATCTTAAAAATATGTACTTTGAAGTAGAAACCCAAATCTTGAACCCCGAGGCTTAGTTGGATTTATCCTGAAAACCCTAGGTTAAAAATATTGGATTCTACTTAGAATTTATCAGGATTAAGTTAGAATCACATAGAATTGCGTAAAAAAGTCTTACCTTGGTGTAGGAGATGGTTAAGAAGAGAGAAACTTCGTTCTAGGGCTTTCGAATTGTGAGAACTTATTTTTGAAACTAAGTCTGCGTATTTATACTATTTTCTATAGGAAGGATTTGAGAGTCAAAATTGACGGTCCGTCAATCTTTTTACGGTCTGCGTCTAGACCATCAATAATTATACGGTTCGTATAATCGGATCGCCTTTCAAAAGAGATAAAAATACAAATTTCCAGTGACTTCAAAAGTTGAGAGGTTTGATACAGTAAAAAAGGACAAGCCGTATAATCTTCTACAGTCCATCAAATGTCACACCCTAACCTTGGGGGGTGTGGCCGGCATCCAGTGCCTGGACGGCTTGAGCGTACCACCTGTATATCATACCGTGAATGTATAACTGTCTGGGCCGATACGGTCTCAGAATGATAATTGTAAAGCAACATGACATAACATCCTGCAAACAGAATAACCTAACCTATGTATATATATTCACACTAAGGCCAACAAGGCCAACATAACCTCTAACCAACATCCAGGCTTACAAGTCCATACTGTACAACTGCACACACATGACATATCTACAAAGCCTCTAAAAGGAAACATCATCATAGTACATAAGTCGGGATAGGGCCCTCGACATACCTAAAATACCAAAAGGACATAAACATAACCCTAACTCGGTAATGCTCCAGGAGGAAATGGAGCTTACCAACAAAAGCTGATATCTGGAGGTGATCTATAGTAGAGGGTTCTCTCCTTGCCTAGCTGAACTTGCGTGGCATGAAACACAGTGTCCATAGGTAAAGAGACGTCAATACAAATAAGGTACGAAATATGTAAGGCTAAAATAAAACACATTAGTAAGTAATCATAAAATAGAGAGATACAAATTAACCTAAACTCCTAAAATGCCATCGAGGCCCAGAATAAACATAATGGTCATTCTTACCTTATAACCTTACTTTATACCTCTATATCAATGTCGTAAATCTAACTGCTCGACTGCCCAACTGATCAATGGTAACTGCCCAACCGGTGGTAAATAACGATACACAACTGCCCAACCGGTGGTAAATAACGATACACAACTGCCCAACCGGTGGTAACTACCTTATAGTCCGTAGCTCGGTGGTAAGTAATGCGCCTGCCCAACCGGTGGTAAATAATAATATATAACTGCCCAACTGGTGGTAACTACCCAACCGATCGTAGCCCAATGGTAAATAACGTTTCTGGCCAACCAGTCATAAATAATGATACATAACTGCCTAATTGGTGGTATTTGATCGACCGATCGTAGCCCGATGGTAAATAGAAATATAAAATCATACCCCTATAGATAGGGTACATACATATATAACCTTACTACTTCGCTTATATGTCACCATTAGAACCACACATAAACTCATACTATCATTGAAGTCATAAGAAGGCGTTGTGAACTCATCGGAGTGACGTAAGGTTGTTACACATTCAATTATCGTTATGTAATATCAATCATCATGTACTACATTATCAGCACAAGAAGGATCACAATAGACATGAAGGATAAATCTTTATAACATGAAAGGTACTCCTAACAAAGGACAAACAAGAGTCAAGGACATCTCAAACTTAATCATGAATAGAGTCATTTTGATAAGACGTTTATTTACGTTTCATTGTAATCGGATTCATGGCAAAAGAAAGAAAGATTAGTCTTAACATACCTTGAAATGGAATCTCCGATGACGATGATAAAATTCACTTCTTCACAATCCATCTACAACAATAACAATACTTCAAATAGACGTCTAACCTTGATTGCACACTTTCTAACTTCCCGTCACTTTACTTCACTACGACGTAACTTCTATCCGTTTAAAATGGTAAAACGTTGTTGCCTATATTTAGAATTTATGTTGCTGCCATATTTGTATAGCATGTTTCAGCCAAGTTTATAAGGAAATTGCTAAAATGATAAGTTTTGTTCCCTTTTTCTATTAATATGAAAACCACCAAAAAGGATTAACAATCTTAAAGAATTCTTTCACCTTTTACACGTGTCATCACCTTAATTCACTCTTAATTATTCATCACTTGTGTTAACCACCTCATCCTTAAATGCATGGATAGAAATTTAATTGCTGCACACGTAAACAAGTCATATATATATATATATATATATATGGATAGAAAATTTAATTGCTGCACACGTAAACAAGTCATATATATAACTTATCTATTTGATAGATAATTAAGATCTTATCTACTAAAGAAGTATGAGACCAAAATAATTTATATACCACTAACCTATTAATGGGTAATTATTATACATGGTAACAAAACAACCACACTGACATCTCATAAAAAATATATGATATCTCAAAAATATATTTTAACAAACTCTAATTTTTTCTTATTGGATGTCCACGAACGCTCAAATTACTGTTTCTACTACCCTCCAGTAAAATGATTATATATTCCTATCGGAAGGTCCAAATGATGAATGGTTTAACATTATAAAAACTAGACTCATAGACCTACGATTTCATGGGTGGATCACCCTGAAATTCTTAATAGATTGAGAGAAAACCTCAGAGACATTTGACCCAATTTCAACAAACTTCTTAGCGTAACTTGCGACGGCCTTTGCCGATTTTCATTTTACAACTTGCTTGGATTCAAAACTTATCATATGACTATTATATACTCCAAATACCTTACGAGACACTCACAACACTCTTTCAATCCAACTTAACCTTAAGAATTACCTTGCTGCTCTAAAACTACGTAGACTAACTTACAACGCACCTTATCGTAGGAATGTAGGGTGTTACATCCTTCCCCTATTAGGAACATTCATCCTTGAATATAGATTGTGACTCTGGGTTCTAATTCATAATTTTCACGTCGAAGGCATATCCGATATGGTAAATACTTCGCGATTACATATCTCTTTTAGTCTTACTCATATTAAACAAGATGATCTCTTAAAACATAACTCTACTGCACGATCAAGAGTGTGAAACAAATATAACATTTCCTAAATGCCCGGTAGCCTCCTATTTATAAATATGGTTCACAACATATCCATAAACAATACTCTACTAGACATAACTTTGTAGACTCAGTAGGGTACGACCTGTTCTAATACCAACTTTGTCACACCCCAACCTTAGGGGGTGTCACTGGCATACGGTACCTAAACGACCCGAGAGTACCACCTGTATATCATACTGTGAATGTATAATCATCTGGGCCGATAAGGACTCATAATAATAACTGTAAAGCAACATGATATAACATCCTGCAAATAGAAGAACCCAACCTATGCATATATATACATACTAAGGCCGACAAGGCCAACATAACCTCTAACCAACATTCAGGCCTACAAGGCCGTAATGTACAACTAGACACACATGACATATATACAAAACCTCTAAAAGGAAACATCGTCATAGTACATAAGTCGGGACAGGGTCCCCGACATTCCCAAAATACAAAAAGGACATAAATATAACCCTGATTCGGCAATGCTCCAGGAAGAAATGGAGCTTACTAATAAAAGTTGATATCTAGAGGCGATCTACAGTAGAGGGTCCTCTCCTCGCCTACCTGAACCTGCCTGTTATGAAACACTGCGGCCCCAGGAAAAGGGACATCGGTACGAATAAGGTACGGAATATGCAAGCCGAAAATAAAACATATTAGTAAGTAATCATAAAAGAGAGAGAGAGATACAAATTAACCTGAAATGCCATCGAAGCCCATAATATACATAGTGATCACTCCTATATTATAACATTACTTTATACAACTATATCAATATCGTAAATCTAACTGCTCGACTGCCCAACTAATAAGTGGTAACTGCCCAACTGGTGGTAGCTGCTTGACCGGTCATAACGCGGTGGTAAGTAATGTGCCTGCCCAACCAGTGGTAAATAACAATATATAACTGCCCAACCGGTGGTAACTGCCTGACCGGACATATCCCGGTGGTAAACAATGTGTCTGCCCAACCAGTGGTAAATAAAAATACATAACTGCCCAACTGATGGTAACTGTCCGATCAGTCGTAGCCTGGTGGTAAATAGAAATACATAATCATGCCCTTGGAAGAAATAGATGGAGACATTCTTGATGGCTGTGGAGTATGATCTATGGTTGATCACAACAACATTACCAGATGTTCCCATGACAGTTATATTTGACAGTTCAACAAGATCTAAAACTGAATAGAAATTATCCAGTGAAGATTTCAAGCTGTTCGAACTAAATGCAAAGGAAGCCCACATTTTATACTGCAGTTTAGAAATAGAAGAGTGTGAAAATGTCATTGGATGTTCCCGTGCAAATGAAATCTTGGATTTTCTAACACAAACATATGGAGCCATTTCTCCTGAAGAGCAACTCAAACTGGATCACCTCATAGGGAGTATGAGTTATTCACTATGAGAGACAAGGAATCAGTCGGGGACATGTCCACTCGATTTGTAAGCATTATCAGAGGTCTTAAGGCCTGTGAAAAATTATTCTCCACAGAAGAACTGATAAAGAAAATTCTGATAAGTCCTCCGTCCTCATGTGATGCTAAAATAACAGCTATTAAAAAAGAGTATAAAGTGAGCACAATGCTGATGAAGGATCTATTTGAGCATCTGAAAACTCATGAACTAGATATTGATAACTAGAGGCAGTGGAATCTCTCTCAAATTTAGAGGAAACACAAACTGGTGATGAATATCATATAGAGAAATTAGAAATACTCGAGTGCATGCATGAAGACATGTCTAGGCATAAATACCTGATTGAAAAATAAAAATTTAGATCAGGGAATCAAGACTTAAGCATCATGGGGCTTAGGATGGAAGAAGGAAATGATAGCGGTCTGGAATTAACGCTCAGAAGAAAAATCTGAGGATGAAGCTGATCACACCGCCTTTATGGCAATTGATGACACTGATTCAGAGGTAAACATTCTTTAATGAAAAACCAAACTAAGTATATTTTCCAAAAAAAGACTCGCTGCCTCAATGATCAACCTCATTGATGAAAATTAAGAAATGAGTACAAAACAATCTCAATTACTTGATGATTTCACAAACCTGAAACATGATTCCATAGAGTTAGAAGCTGAGAAGATCAAAGTTGAAAATGAAGTTAGCTCTCTAAAAGAACAGGTTATGCAACTTGGTTGTTCAATTGAGTCACTCAAATAAGAACTTCTAAGGAAAAAGGAGGTGAAACTTGGAAAGGCAGAAATGAGTAAGAAGAAACTACAAGCTGAGTCCGAACTCAAGAGAATTAAAGCTGATTTGTTCTCTGAAAAGGAGAAGTCCAAAAATTGTACTTTGATTTGGAAAAAATGAGGAAAGAATATGAAAGGGTCAATCGCTGGACTCAATCATCTCACATGCTCACTAGTCTCACCAGTAAATCTCATAATGTCAAAACTAGTCTAGGTTATGGGAGTGAAACTGCACAGAAGGAGTCTGTAGATGAAGAGTTGTGGACTATGTGTAGTAGGACATGTCATTCACATGCCAAATGCTCTATGAATCAAAGGTGTATAGAAAGAAACCTGGAGCTCATATACAAGAGCACCAAACCTGCTAAAACTAACAGGCACATGTTTTCCCATGTTCACCCTAAGTAGACAAAGAAGCATGAAACTCGCCCCTCTCCTTACATGAAAAGACCACGCATGAACAAAGAACTTTCAGACCAATAAAAAGGTATGAAACAAGAAAATGGGGGCATGCAAGCACACATGTATTCAGGAAAAATAAAGAATGATGGAGTTACTTCCCTGATTACGAGGGGAAAATTGAACTAGCCAATCAAAATACCAGACATGTCCAAAGGGATGGAGCCGTTAGAAGAAACAAGTTCTCTCACAGACTTCCATCCTGGACAAAGAAGAACTTGATTCACCCCTTTATTCAAGGAAAGAGACCCAAGTTTGTCTGGGTTCGAAAACTTACCCTGACTATCTTGGAGCAGGTGTGAAAGGAGAGAAATCACAAACATGACATTAACCAGGCTTGCTCAAGGATGCTGAATATGGGTCAAATGCAATTTCTCTCAGCACTCCAAAGAAAAGGTGAAATCTCAGAGAAGGGGAGATAGGTAGATACAGACAAGAATGTTACACAATAAATTGACACTCACACAGGAGGAACTAGTGAAGCAGTATGAGGAGATTCCAGTGCAAGCTAGGTATGTGAAGAACATTGAGAAAAGTAATAGGAAGTGAAATTACTGCTGAACAACAACACTTAAAAAACAAAAGAGACATACTAAGGACATGGAAAATATATTGAGACAAGCCTCAAAGGTTCTAAAGGTGAAGAATAATCATATGCGTCAAGGTTCAGCTCAAGACAGGGAAATATTGGTAACATGAGAAGACCATATGTTTCTCTAAGACAACTAGTCAAGTATTGAAGGAACATGTTGATATACAAGCAAGTGGAGATACACTTATTTAAAAAAGATTTAAATAAGTTGGGAACTAATACAAAAGAGATAATTTGAAATTGTGTGAATAATCTCAAATTGAAGTCACCTTGAAGAATCTGAAAAGCACAAGAGTAATGCAAATGACAATGATGATGAGGCCTCAGTTGGACTAAGTCATACCAACATCCTTAAACGACTTATCAAAACTATGGTTTGGATTAATCATAGAGCAAAAGTTGAACAATATTTTACTTTGTCCCATACATTAAGGTGTATATCAGATACTCTAAATAGTGTCATAATCTCTTAATGCCTAATGAATTATTATGTCACAACATTTGACTTAAAGGACGAAGATTGCAAATGATTAATCATTGCACCTAAGGTACGTATTCTTTTTCTTTGGAATAAATAATATAGTAAGATCATTGAAACAATTAGGACAACCTAGTCTCCCAACCCAACCTGCCTCAGCCGTCACTGAGAAGAGAAAAATGTGGTGTCATAATGACTATCTTAAAAGACGATCACTATCAAATCATGCGTTTCCAAAACTGACTTTTCAAATATCCTATTCATGCCACTTTTCTCCTCATCTTCCATGTTTACCACTACATAAACCAACCACACCTCTATATCTCTCATCTGAAAAATCTAAATCGCTCTCTCTCTCTCTCTCTCAGCCCCAAAAAGACAAAACAAAAAATAAAGATGTCTGATTCATCTTTTGATTATGATCAATCCCTCTCTCCCTTACATACTTTCAACTTCTCTAACCATACGCTCTATTTTACCCTCATCAACCACCCATTCCCTCCTATACAAATCTACACTCCATCCGAAAAGGGAAAAAGGAAAGGAAATCTGGTTGGGACTCATCGAAAGAGGGAACCTTCTAGAAAAACACCAAAACAGGGGTTAGCTCGGGGGGAAATAGAATCACAACAACCTCTCAAGAAAATGAGTTGTTGGACACTGCTAGATCGAGTGCATATGAGGTGATGAAGATAAAGAAAATATGTGATGAAAACCTAACATTTTTTGGAGAAATATGGAAGGATGAAAAAGAAAAGGACCATTTTTAGACTTGTGCTAAAACATAGTCAGGGTCAGTATCAATATCAGGGGAAAATCCTCATCACTCTATGAATGAGGGATCAGGGGCATACTGGGGAGAAAGGGCCAAGAAAGCTGATAGTAATCCTCACAACCTTGGAAGGGGGAACAAATAGGATCTTGGGGAAAAAAGGTCGATAAAGATGATGGTTCTTCCAAGGGGCAATGGGTTGATCCAGATGGTGACATAGGGAAGAAAAGTAAAGAAAGATACACACTTTCCTTATAGTCAAGCTTGAACTCCTCTTAGTTAGGATTTCCTAAAAATTGGCCCTAGATTCACCTTTCACCCTGGTCACAGTATCTAGCAAAGTGACCAGGGTCTCCCTAGGTTTATCCAAACTTAGAACCTTAGAAGCATCTAAATGTTATATGAATAATCTCTTTTGTATTGCTGTAACCAAGGAACTAGAACTGTACTTTATGAGGTTATTGAAATAATATTGTAGTTCTTATTAAATATGCGCCTCGTCTGTTGATTTGAATGTTTTTCTATGGACTTAATTGAGTTACTGATTCTATGGTGTTGTGTATATGATATCCCTAGTAGCCATGAGTTTAATATTATTACATTCATATTTGGATTTTCAGCACTGTAGTCACTTTTAATGATTCCGAAAGGGGGAAGAAACTATGTAATATTTATAACCCATATGTGCTAATCTTGTTTACCCTAGTGGTTTTCTGTCAAATCTTTTTGGCTGGGAGATGTTTTGCACATGATTATATAGTGGAATCACATGAATGAGTTTGTCATCCTCAAAAAAGGAAAATTAGTTGGCATTCGCAAGTGGTAGTTTTGATGATTGACAAAGAGAATGCACATGGAGAATGAACCAGGTCCATGCACTTGGTCTATCAAAGGGCAGATGTGGTACAAAGTGAATGAATAAGATTAAAGTCATACCCTAAAATGAATCTCCATGTACTTGATCCCGGATATCTATTCCCGTAGCATTCATTTGGCCCAGGTTTACTATTTAAATCAGGAATTCATCGCAAACTCTCATATTCAAAAAGACATAATCCACTAAGGGTGAGAAACATTCTTAAGATGCTTTAAACTGTCCAATACCTTCTTTTTTCTATAAATTCCCCTTTTATCTTATTTCGGCTTACCCTTTCTCACCCAAAGCCTGAGATTTCATATAATCATCAGATGATATCTTATCACGAATTGAAAGTTCATCTAGTATAATTGCTTGAAAACATACAAGCCATTCCGACCCTAGGTCGGGTTAGGTGATCTATATCTTTGTCATTCACGATATACATAAATAAATTTAGTGTCTCTTTGAACTAGAAATTTTCTCTTTAGTTAACGTCATTACGACCACGATTTTTTTTCTTGTCAGAATATTTTGCCCCCAATGGGCAACTCAGAGCATCGACTCCTAAAATGGTGCCACTTTTCTAGAGAATAAAACAAATCTGTTTACGCATGTAGAAAGTAGGGAGTTGAATAAGAATAATCGTAGCATACCTGTACTCGTTTGTCCTTGTCGGGTTGCATCAGAACTCGAGGCTACATCCTCGCTCTCCTCTTTCCTCCTATAGGCTAATTGGGGGACATTCTCGTATCATGTGTCCTCGATTACCACACCAATAACAACCCCCTGTCTCCTTACGACAAATCCCAGCAAGCATCCATCCACATATCCTACAACATGGCCTAGATGGCCCCACTCGATCTTAACCACTCCTATTCTGATCCTAAGATATCGAGGGGTGTGACCCTTATCCAGGAACTCTGATCATACCTGATCTATCGCAAACAACTGTCATATCGATTGTGCATCCAAAATCCTTCCTCATTCTACCGATCATTAACTATCCCTGGTCAGCGGACTCCCTGGGCTGTAAATTTCCTGACCCTTCTAGGGTTCTATCACCGTCGATCATACCAGGACGGTATCGCGCTTGATAAGCCACCAGTTGGGTCAATACTTGAACTTCCCTTCTAACATCCTCGTTGGACGGTGCTGGGGGTATATTTGAAGGTATATCTAATGGTACGGAGGTCTCCTTCGATGCCCTTGATTTTATCTAGGTCAAAGACTGGTGGGGAGGTAACCCACTCATATCCTCTGACAGGTCAGCCTCGATAGAAGGTGTATCTCTTGAAGAAGACATCGCTGAAAGTGTAAACATGATAAGGTTCGGAAGAGAATACTTATAGCTCGACTCTAGTGCACTATCAAGATAAAGAAATAAGGAAACCATCTTAAATGCCCTATAGCCTCATGTTTATAAGTGTGGCAATCAACACACCCAAAAGCAAGACTCTACTAGACACGACTTATAGACATTCCTAGGACTGACCTGCTCTGATACCAAGTTTGTCACACCCTAATCTTGGGGGATGTGTTCGGCACCCGATGCCCTAAGGCCCGAGCATACCAATCTCGATACTTGAAATATACTCACCAAGACATGGGTCGACAAGGCCTTTGATTAATGACTATCTGGTCAAAATACACAACCACTTGCACGCAAAAAGGTCCAACATACATATATATATACAACAAGGCCGAAAAGGCCGATATAAACACAACTACTCTAATAAGAAGGCCGACAAGACTACTATATACAAGATGACTATCTACAAGCCTCTAAAGAGTATACCAACAATACCTGGTCAGGACAAGGCCCTACCATACCCAATTAAATACATATATACAACACTATACCTAAAAATACACTAGACAACTCTGGAAGAAAGGAGCATGACAATTCTCAGCTAAGTCAAGTCACCTACTGCGCGGTATCATGTGAATCTCTATCTGTATCTACGGGCATGAAATGCAGTGTCCTCGGAAAGGGACATCAGTAAGAAATATGTACTAACTATGTAAGACAGATAACATATAAATAAAGGATGAAATATAAAGAAAGAGTATAGAATCAACGTGAAACTCATAAATAGCCTATGAGGGCATATACTGACTAATCATGTATATGTATGCATGTTTATAAAAATCAAGCCACTCACCGGGGCCATATGTATATAATATAGTATCAAGCCACTCTATGGGGCAGATCATATCACATCGTATCATACCTGACCTCGAAGAGGACTCAGTCATACCCGACCCATATATAGGACTTAGTAATATAAAAACCAACTGCAGTGGTGTGTGCATATAAGCACCGTACCCGGCCAACTATGGCACATCTCGGTAAGAATATATATATATATATATATACTTATAAATGCAACGCAAGACAGACCTAAAAAAATAGAGTGCAAGGAGCACTTTCGACCAAAGATGTATAGAGATCATTGGACCAAGTTCAAGAGTAATGAATATATGATATCAATGATCAAGAACAATTATTCTTATACTTTCCATGAGTAGGAGTTTTCTTATGGAACGTTCGTATCGATAATATTTAACTTCGGATCATGCCAATGATAGAAGAAAATGGATAAGCCTTACATACCTTGTTGATGACCAATACCACTACGATGATCCGTCACTCATTCTACAATTGTCAACTAAATAAATAAGTACAATCCTTATCAATATCCAATCGATGGTTTGATGATTTCGTCGTTGCGACATTTTGTCGAACACTTAGTGTGCATACTCTATTCTATCTTGTTTTATGTCTTATACCAAAGGATTTCAATCCACCAAAGGGACTATTCAAAGTGTCCTCTACTTCGATGGTGACCAAGTTAATCATAATCCTTCGATCATCATACAACACAATTCCAAGGTTACAACAACCATACTTCACAAGATCTAATCCGAACTCTTTTCAAGAACTTAACTATATCAACTTGATAACCAATACAAGAACTATCATGTTCAACTATGGGCTTTACCTTAACCTTCATGGATTTCATTACTACAAGATCACTTTAAACTAGGAGAAGCTTAAGAATACTAAGAATAGCAAGAATCATACCTTAATCATCCAAAAGATCCTTCATACCAAAGCTCTTTTCAATCCTCTAAGACTTCCGAGTTGTTTCCAATAATCCAAGGGAGTTTCCGAGATGATTCAATCTTGCTTGAGGGAGAATTCACAATAAAATCTTGTCAAATGGTCAAGTCATCAGAACTTAAATCAGTTAATCGGGTTCTCATACGTGCGCGAAATGATGAGTATAACTCGAAATCCTCTAGATATGCTTCTAACTTATGCCCAAGATCTTCCTTGTCCTTTTTATGAACATTATATCCTTCTCATCTTGACATGATTCACTCAACATAAGGATTGCAAACACGAACAACTTAATCGATTTTTTAAACTCCTATAATTTCTTCAGGTTCTAACTCGACCATTTCTTAACGTTCCCAATAGAATCTTCTTCCTTATCTTAGGCTGCTTAACTTATGATACATTCAATATGTGAATTTACGAGGTGTTACAATATTGATGAGGACTGCAGAAACAAGAAAGAAGAACCAGAGAGGGTAGATGAGTTTCAAGAGGCTCCTAGAAGAAGGAGGAGGAATAGAAGAAGAAGAAGACCAGTAAGACAGAAGTTGTTGCCAAAAGAGACTGATGAACAACCTACAATTATTGCTGATGATTCTCCTATACATGAACCAAATTCAGCATACCTAGTGTAATCGGTAAGCAGGCTGATCAGGCTTCTTCTTCACAGACACAAAATGAGGTGATAATGAATAGGGTACAAGTTGTAGTTGCTAATAGCTTTGATGGTCTTCAGACCATGAGCAAAACTACCTCTGGTCAGGATGGGGACCCTGGGATTACTCATAATCCCCCATGATAGTTGCAACTTAGAATATTAAGGGCCTAAACCAGCCCCTAAAGCAAAAAGAGGTGAGCCTCTTTTTGCAAAAGAATGCTATAGAAGTGTTTGGTTGTCTTGAAACAAGAGTAAATGATAATATAGATCAAAACATCTTGAGGAAGGTTTCACAAGGGTGGAATACATGCTGTAACTACCCTATGGCCACAAATGGAAGAGTTTGGTTGTTTTGGAAGCCATACTTACAAGTGCACATCCTCATAAAGATAGAACAGTTTATTCACTGCAAGGTAAAGAACATTGCAACATCTTTCTCTACCTATTTTACAGCAGTATATGCCAATAATGAGTGTCAGCATAGATTACAATTGTGGAGTGATCTCAAATAGCTGGGGAGTTCTATTCAAGATGTTTGGCTGATTAGTGGTGATTTTAACACAGTCCTATCTTCTGAGGACATTATTGAATCTCCAATAACACCTGCAGAGACAGGAGATTTTTAGGATTGTATTGATGCCTTGCGACTCACTTCTTCAAAGTCTAAGGTATGGCATTATACATTTTGCAACAAGCAGCAGTCAAGCTTTAGAGTTTACTCAAAGATTGACTAGGCTCTTGGGAACTTTAAGTGGATCCAGGACTATGGACATGTGGAAGCTGACTATCTCTATCCTGGGATTTCTTATCACATCCCAATTTACATTGAGTGTAAACCCCATGTCAGCTTATATCCAAGGCCTTTTTAACAGTTCACAACCGTGCAGAACTACCCTGCGTTCCCTGATATTGTTAAGTCTGTGTGATCTAAGAATTATTGGGGTACTACAATGTTTCAGTTGTGGCAATACCACAAGGCCTTGAAAGAAAAATTACATGGCTGCCTATGCACAACATTTACCACATTCTAGATAGAAGTTAGATGTGATCCAATCTCAAATTGCTATACAACCCCTGAATCATGTGCTAATTGATGACGAAAAATAGTTACTAAGGGACATTCAAAAGTGGAGTCAAATGGAGGAACAAGTGTTAAGACAGAAGTATAGAGCCATATGGATAAGGGAAGGGGATGACAACACCAAGTACTTCCATACTCAATGCAAGATAAGAGCTAGTAGGAACTACATCAACACTAGTTATGATGCTTCTGGTGCAAAGTTGAGTGACCCCTAATAGGTAGAGGATGACTTTGTTGATTTTCACTAATTTTATGGGCTCAACCACTGATGAAATACCATGCCTAAACTCAGAAGTGATAGAGCTAAGACCATGCCTCTCCCATGCACATAAATGTTTCTTGATCCAAGATGTGACTGAAGTTAAAATTGTGAATGTTATGAAGTTTATGCCTCCTGATAAGGTCCTTGGTATAGATAGGTACCTTGTAGAGTTCTTTAAACAATAGTAGGGGGGTTTATAAAAGACTCTGTCATCAGGACAGTGAGAGAATTTTTTCAAACTGGTAAACTTCTCAACTCCTTTATCTGCACTACAATAACCTTGATCCCTAAAGTAAACAACCCCACTCCATTGAAGGATTATAGACCAATAACATGTTATTCCACCATATAAAATATTATTACCAAAATCCTTACTAGAAGGCTAAAAACTATTATCAACACTATCATAAGTCCTTCACAATTTGCTTTTGTTGATGGGAGGAATATTATATATACTATATTGTTTAGTCATGAGGTATTTAAGTGGTACAAAAGTAAAGGACTATCTCCTAAGTGTGTCATGAAAGTGGATTTGAGAAAAGTATATGATTCAATTGAGTGGTGTGTTTTGAGGAGGATGCAAGTTGAGTTATGCTTTCCTTTCAAGTTTATACAGTGGGTGATGAAGTGTATATCTATTGTATCTTATTCACTAGTCATCAATGGGTGCCTCACAAAGCCTTTTCAAGGGAAAAAATGAATCAGGTAGGGTGATCTTATGTCACACTGCCTGTTTGTGATTGCAATGGAGTACCTATAGAGGGAGTTGGATATTATTGCTGCTAATAGACTCTTTAAGTTTCATCCTATGTGCAAGAAACTGAATATGATACATATTTATTTTGTTGATTACCTTATGATATTCTGTAAAGTTGACTTACAATATATTGACTAATCCAAGGGGTTTACTAAAGTTCTCAGCTGCCTCTGGGCTTCAAGATAATGTTGATAAAAGTTCCATCTATTTTGTTGGTATAAAGGATCAAGTGAAGCAGGATATATTGTAGAAACCGACATTCTGTGAAGGGGATTTACCATTCAAATACTTAGGGGGTACCTTTGTCTTTAAAGAAACTTACTATTCCTCAATGCATGCTCCTTGTAGAGAGAAGAACTGAAAGGATTAGGTGTTGGACTGCAAAACTTATTTCATATGCAGGAAGACTACGACTTATAAAATCTGTAGTCTTTGGCATTCAGACATATTGGGCCGAGATCTTCATCTTTCCAAAAAAAAAAAATTAAAGCTGGTAGATAGTGTGTGAAGAACCTTCTTATGGACTGGAGATGTTGTAACATTCAAGAGGGACATTATATCATGGGAGTAACTAAGGCTGCTGGTGGGATAAATATACTATATCTTGGCTATTGGAACAAAGTTGTTGTATTGAAGCAGTTATGGGCTTTGGATGAGAAAAGGGATCGTTTATGGGTGAAATGGGTTAATGACTATTATATGAAAGAAGAAAAAATAGACACTTGCCCATCGCCTGGGAATGCAACATAGATTATGAGGAAGATTATTGAGTCAATAAAGTATATCATGAATATATCTCTTCTCCAAGGTAGTCTTCATGCTTTTTTACAAACTATAGTGGTGAACAACAAATTCTCTATTCAGAAGATTAACACAACATTGATCCCATCTCATCCAAAGCCCCCTTGGAAGAACCTGTATTGCACTATAATATCCACCCCAACACAAGTTCATACTATGGTAGCATTGCTTAGGAGGCTGGCTATTGTTGAGAGATTGCAAAAATTTAGTATCCAAGTACCACTAACTTGTGTGTTCTGCAAAGGTGCTGATGAAACAATGGATCACTTTTTCTTTGCTTGTAGCAGTACTAGAGAATTGTGGCAGAGGCTACTGGATTGGATGTACATTCAATAATCAGAGGGAAGTTGGCAGGAAGAAATCACTTAGTTTAATAACTGGGCAAAGAGAATAGCTGGGTTGGGTGAAGTTAGTAGCTACTGTTTTGTTATGGTGATTACACTCATATGGAGGGAAAGGAACATGTTAAGATTTCAAAATGGTTTGTACCAACCTGACATGATCAACAAGGAGATAGCTATTCATATCCATAATCAAATGAGAGAGTTGAGAAGATAGAAACATGTGCTTGGTCAACTCCTGCACAATCCTTGATGCTGATGTGCTATTTTCATGCTGAGTCTAGTCTATGTGTTATTCATGTGTTTCCTAATTATTGATGTTGTTTTGTAATTGCTTTACAATATGTTTTAGATTGGTAGTGAGTAGGCGGTTCTATTTTTTGCTGGAGATTGAGATAGAGGGCCAAGGTTTGTTATGTAATAGTCCTTAGGAGTTTGTTTAGTTTTATTTTTTTAAGAAACAGGTGGTCTTCCCTGTTTGGATTTGTAACCCTCACTTTTTGTATTAATAAAATACTTTATTTACCGGAAAAAATCAACCTTAAAGCTTCTATTTTGGGGTTCTCTTCCGAAAGTCACATAAATGAACATCAGGATCCGTGCTACCTATCCCCGCGCATCACAAAACTCACATAGAGTCTAAGGGAAGGATAATTTAGTCAAATAAGAGTCTTTAGCTAAAAATGACCAAACAGGTCATTACATCACATACCAATTAAACAAACGTTCATCCTCGAATGGAGAGAAATAAAAATGGGAAACGTACCGAAATTAATAAACAAGTGTGGGGATCGACTCCTCATATCAGACTCCGTCTCCCAAGTCGCCTCTTCAACAAGACGATGCTTCCACTGCTCCTTCACAGAAGCAATCTCTTTGGACCTCAACTTTCTCACATGCCTGTCCAAAATTACCATAGGCTTCGAACTCGAAATTCTAAATAAGCAATACAGAGTCCCACTGGGTAATATAGGAACCATCGGTATGATAATTGTTTAGTATAGAAACACGGATAATCGTATGGACACTTGAAAGACCTTGTGGTAGAGCCAACTCATATGCCAATTCTCCAACCCTCTGAAAATGCTCAAAAGGTCTGATGTACCTCAGACTCAACATCCATCTCTTACCAAAACCTCATCACGCCCTTCATAGGAGAGACCTTCAATAGAACCCTATCACCAACCATAAACTGCATGTCCTGGACCTTCCGGTCCGCATACTCCTTCTGTCTGTTCTAAGCTGCCAGGATCTTATCCTAAATCGCCTTTACCTTCTCTAAGGAGTCTCTCAACAGATCGGTGCCTCAAGGCCTAACCTCGAACTCTTCAAACCACCCAATCAGAAAATGACATTTCCTACCATACATAGCCTCGAATGGTGCATATCAATGCTGGAATGATAAATGTTGTTGAAGGCAAACCTTGCAAAAGGTAAGAACTGGTGCCAATGACTACCAAAATCAATCACGCAGGCTCATAACATATCCTCCAAAACCTGAATGGTCCGCTCGGACTGACCATCCGTCTGAGTGTGAAATATTGTACTGAGATCCAAGCGAGTCCCATCTCCTTTTGCAATGTTCGCCATAAATGAGAAGTAAACTAATTAACCCAGTCTGAAGTGATAGAAATTGGTACCCCATGCAGATGAACAATCTCATGAATATAAATCTTTGCCAACCTCTCAGAATCGTAAGTCGTCTAGACTAGATTGAAATGTGCGGACTTGGTCAACCTATCAATAATGAACCAAATAACATCAAACTTGCCCAAAGTCTTGGGCAACCCAACAACAAAATCCATAGAAATCCTCTCGCACTTCCACTCGGCAATGAGAATCCTCTAGGACAAACCACTGGATTGCTAGTGCTCATACTTGACCTGCTGATAATTCGAACATCGAGACACAAATTCAACAATGTCTCTCTTCATTCTAGCCCACCAATAATGCTATTTCAAATCACCGTACATCTTTGTAGCACTTGGATAAATCAAATATCTAGAGATGTGGGCCTCCTACATAATTAACCTCATCAAATCCCCAACATGCGGAACACACACTCTACTCTTGATCCTCGATACCCCCTCACTATCAATCATAGCATTCTTGGCTTCAACACTCATCACTTTATACCTAATTTTTCACAACTTCACATCATCATACTTATAGGTCTTGATCTTCTCCAAAAGAGATGACCTAGCCTCAACATAAGCCAGAATCCTACCCGGATTCAAAATATCAAGCCTCACGAAATGGTTAGTTAAGGACTGAAACTCCAATGCCAAAGGATGCTCATAAATAATCAGACGAGCCAAACTCCCCATACTAATTGCCTTTTGGCTTAAGGCATCCACCACCACATTGGCCTTGCCTGGATGGTATAAAATAGTCATATCATAGTCTTTTGGCAACTCCATCCACCTGCACTGTCTCGAACTAAAATCCCTCTGGTTGAACACATGTTAAAGGTTGCGGTGATCGGTATACACCTTATAATAAACTCCATAAAGGTAATGCCTCAAAATCTTCAAAGCAAATACAATAGCCGCCAGCTCTAAGTCATTAACAGGGTAATTCTTCTTGTGCAGCTTTAATTGCGCGATGCATAAGATATAACCTCACCATCATGAATCAACACATATCCTAACCCAATCCTCGAAGCATCACAATATACGATAAAGTCCTTCCCTTTCACTAGAAGGGCTAAGATCGGGTTTGTGGTCAAAAGTGACTTGAGCTTTCGAAAGCTCTCCTCACACTTTCAGACCACTAGAAAGGCACCTCTTTCTGAGTCAAATGCATCAAATGAGAAGCAATAGAAGAGAATCCCTTGATGAAACAATGATAGTAGCTAGCAAGACCCACAAAGCTCTGAATCTCTATGAATGAGGTAGGTCTACCCCAATCCTTGCGTACCTCTATCTTCTTTGGATCAACCATAATACCCTTCTTAGACACCATGTGTCCCAAGAATGCTACTGAACTGAGCCAAAACTCACACTTCGAGAATTTAGCATACAACTTCTTCTCTTTCAATAACCCCAAAGCTACTCTCAAATATTTCTCGTGGTCCTCTTGACTCTTCGAATAGATAATATGTCATCAATTAATACAATCACAAACAAATCCAAATATGGCTTGAAAATCTCATTCATCAAATCCATAAATGTTGCGGGGGCATTGGTAAGCCCAAAAGACATTACCAAGAACTTGTGATGACTATATCGAATCCTGAAAGCCGTCTTGGGAACATCCTCAACCCGAATCTTCAACTGATGATACCCAGACCTCAAATAAATGTTTGCAAACATAAAAGCATCCTGAAACTGGTCAAACAGGTCATCAATTCAGGGAATCGGATACTTGTTTATGATGGTGGCTTTGTTTAACTACCTATAATCAATACATATTCGCGTGGTGCCATCCTTCTTCTTTACGAACAACACAGGAGTACCATATGGAGACACACTAGGTCGAATGAAAGCCTTACTCAATAAATCCTGAAGCTGCTCCCTTAATTCTCTCAGCTCCGCTAGAGTCATACGATACGGAAGAATAGAAATGGGTCGAGTACCCGACTCTATATTGATACAGAAATGAATATCTCAGTCTTGCCACATACAAGGCAAGTCCGATGGAAAAAACTCGGCAAACTCACTAACTACAGGAACTGACTCAAGGAAAGAATTCTCTACACTTGTATCCCGAATATGAGCTAAGTAAGCCAGACAACCCTTTTCTACCAATTTCCCAGCCTGGATGAAAGAATAATCTTCTTAGGAGTAGGGCTGGGAGCGCCCCTCTGCTCTGACCTCGGAAGACCATGAATCGCTAGAGTGACTGTCTTAGCATGATAGTCCAGAATCACGTGGTACTGTGATAACCAATAAATCCCCAGAATAATATCAAACTCAACCATGTCTAATATGACAAAGTCTATCCAAGTATCATAACCTATAAAAGTGACCATACAAAGCCGATAGACACGATCTACAACTATAAAATCACCAACTGGTGTAGATAAATGAATAGGGACATCAAGCATACAACACCGCATATCTAAATTAGTAGAAAAGTAGGCTGACACATATGAGAATGTAGACCCTGGATCAAATAGTGTTGAAGCAGACCGATCAGAAACTCAGATGATACCTGTGATAACTGTATCTGATGCCTCAGCCTCTGGCCTACCAGGGAAAACATAGCAATGAGTGTGTCCTCCATAAGACTGAGTACCCTGATGATTACCTCAACTTGAATGAGTCCTATCTCTACTCGCCTTAGATCCACCTCGACTAGTCTGATGGCCACCACGACCAGATTAGGAACTTCCTCTGCTAGACTGACTGCCACCCCTAGATAGCTGTGTTGGGGTCTTGGGTGCACGGGATGTACTCGGTATAAAATTGAGACACTCTCTCCTAAAATTCCCAATATCACCATAATTGTAACAAATCATGGCCGTTGAGGGATGTTGAATAGAGATAGAAGAACCTGAATGACCCCCATAGTCAGAATACCAAGACAAAGAACCTCTAGAAGACTGACCCCACTATAACCACTCTGCCCCACAAAAGCACCATATATAATATGAAGGGCTTCCTGAACTAGTCGACTAGACTGCGAATATTGGAATCTACCTTGCTATCCATACCTACGAGAAGTAGACCCATTGTAATGTCCATATCATCGCATCCTCTTGTCGGGCTCTTGTCTGGGCAGCTAGCCCCTCATAGACTCAACCATCTTCGCATGCTCTACAACTAACTCAAAAGAATCCCAGAGGCCATCATCTACAACTTAACCAACTGAAGAGGAATACTCAAACCTCTCAGAAAATATCTAACTCGCTCATATCTATAGGTAGCAACGACATAGCATAGCGCCATAAGGCATAAAAGCGAGTATCGTAATCAGCAACTGTTAAACCCCTCTGCTCCAACTTGGAGAACTCATCACGCTTGTTCATATGCAAGCTCAAAGGCACATACTTCTCCAGAAAGATTCGATAGAACCTAGTACATGATAGTGGAGGCGACCCTGCTGGTCGATAATAAATATAAGCCCTCCACCACTGCTTCACATCTCCCATAAGCTAAAGAGACATAAAACATACTCTGTATGACTCAACAATACCTAATAAATGAAGCGACTCATGGCTGCTTACATTAAACTGATATGCATCCTCATCGGGCTGACTATAGAATATGGGAGGACTCATGTTAGAGAAATGCTCCCATATCTTTCGCTCATCGTGGGTCATAGCAGTCCTTATAACCAGCTGGGGACCAAACTCTGGTGTCAGAATCTCATCAATGCGGAGGGCCAAAATAGCAGCTAGTTGAACCCCTAAAGTACGGAACTCAAGAGTTTGTTCATCTCCCACTAAGGTATGTGACCCACCCGGAGTAGTTGCATGCACACCCTCCTGGGACAAAACCATCGAGCACACTCAACAACTTGACCAAAGTGTCCTAAAGAACCATAATAGCTATAAATTTAGGCTGATCCTAGGCTGGCCCCGTCTCCTCATCATATTGCTTATCTTGAGGCTCAATATACAGCTCGGGGGACACTGATCTAGTCGAGCCTGACCAACTCTCTGTGCTCTACCCCTCACCAATATAGCTCATCGGGCTCTACCTCAGCCCCTACCACGGCCTCTACCACGACCATGCACTACAAGTGCAGGTGTTGGTGCCTCCCCTCTCGCTTCATGGGCACAAGTCCTCAACATTTGTGAGAGAATAGGTAACAAAGGTTAGATACCAATTTGATTAATCTTAGCATGAAAGGAATAAAGAAAGTGAAGTTTCCTAAATGTCCCATAGCCTCTCTAAGATAAGTACAGACGTCTCTGCATTGATCCGCAAGACTCTACTAGATATTGCTCTTGTATTTAAGACCGTTTAACCTAATGCTCTAATACCAACTTTGTCACGACCCCTTTTAGGTAATCGTGGTTGCACCTACACTGTTCCCACTGATGGGCAAACCACTCCATATTAATAACATAATTAAGTAAGAAATGCAAAAATAACAAATAATTAATAAGATTGACTAATCATAATATAAATGTGGAATAAGTCTGATAATCATCAATATAAACCCCAAGAATATGGTCAATAATACAAGTGCTCTAACTACCAAATACATGAGTCAAATGGAAAAACAACATAGTCTATAAGTCTGAATATGTCTCTCAAGTAAATAAAAGACAGTAGTAAGATAGTATTGTCTAAAGGTATGCTGGAAGGAAGCATCCTCACCCCGAACATTGTAAGACCGCTGGCTCAGACTCAGCCACGAATTCTTGAACTGGTGGAAGGCGTTGTATCTGCATCTAAAAAGAATGTAGTAAGTGTAGCATAAGTCCACAACGTACCCCGTAGGCATCATAGGCTGACAACATCGGAAGATATGTAAATACAGATAGATATCTAGTTGACACTTAAATAATCCTATACTAAGAAATTGAATAATCATATAAGTAACCTTGTTCACATAAGATTCAACAACTCAATCAAGTCACCTTATCCACATAAGAGTTTGATAATCAATTAATTAGCCTCATTCACAACAATTTTATAAACCAAATTTGAGTATTTAGGATCAATTGACAAGGTACTTTATCAAGAAATCATCCAAGTTCCATTAGCCATTACAACACACTTTATCAATCAACAAATAATCAATGTAGTAATGGATGTATGATATGTATGCAAATGCAATGCCCGATACCTTTCATTCCAGTATACTGGCGTTCAAATTCAATGAACTACACACCTATGGGGGACCTGTGCCGTCTATATACTCAACCAAAATTTCTCAACGGATTCCATCCCTTGGTTATAATATCAATATTAATCATTTCCATTATGTCAATGTTTTCAACCATCTCATAGAACAATTTACCTTTTTTGGTCTCATTGGACCCACAGTATTTTGATACCACTCTCATTCAATATCATCAGAATCATGAGTGTATGAATGCAAATGACAATACAAGACATGTAATCAGGATGTATGAGATGCAATCAAGAATAAAAGATGAATATCACATGCTTTCAGAACGTCATTAACACATAATCTATGTAAATCAGGATATCATCTCGACACCAATGTGATGAATAAACACAACAATATCAAATATGTCGACAAGCCGAAATAACAGCAATCTGAATCAACTTAAGGCTGATTCCCTAAATCATCCATCATCACAGTTCAACGCTGGTACCCACCCAAGCGTTCATCACAACCGTAAGGTGGGACCCCCAAACATGCACAATACCCATCAATATTTAAAACTAATACGTACTACTATCGAAGTCTACAAAAGAGAAATTATAGGCTACCTTAAAGCGGAGCAGAAGCCACGAACAATCAACCTCAGCGCTAGTCGTGCCCTTTCAGAGCGCCTCGCAGTAATCGTAGTCTAACATATATAGACTATATGTTAATAATTAAGCAAATACACAAACAAGGACGTAGTCCTTAAACAACCGAAAAGACACCCAAATTCAACCCCGGGTCCACGGTGCCAAAATCTAAATATTATTATTCATATGTTAATTGGAAACCTAACCCCAATTGGAACCTTAGTTGCAACATTTAACAAAATCCCTAATTCCCAAACCCTAGATTTTCCCCCCAATTTATAAAGGGTTTCCATTATCAAATTAAACATCACAACATGGTCATCTAACACTAATCAACACTAATTCACAATATCATGACCATCTAATTCATAATACACACTCAAATCAATGTTTTAGCCCTCTTATTCTATCATAAAGAACTTAAAACATTTATTTCCCAAAATAAAGTCTAGGCTAGAATTGGAAGCTTAAAATTATTAATCATAATAAAAAAGGGTGAGAAATATACCTCCAATGAAAACCCAAGCACAATTCTCAAGAAATTCCCCCTTAGTTAGCTCTAAACCCGAGATAAAGGTTTTTGGGAAAGTGGGATCGTTTTACTGCAGTTAAGAAACTGACTAAACAACGATCCCACACTGGTGGAATCAATCACGCAGGGGCGGTCACGCTTCGGCGGAAAAAGTCCACTAAGGCAAAGTCCCTAAACTTCCCGCATAGGCGCTGGTGCGAGAAATACACCGCAGAGGCATCATCGCCTCTGTGAGAGAACCTCCGCAGGGGAAGAACTTCACAATTTCACAGGGTCCGCATTTGCAAGCCAACTTCCGCAGAGGCGGGTACGCAGAAGCGGCCAACCAGCCGCTGGTGCAGCACACCAGAAACCAGCACTAGAAAACTACTCAAGCCTCTACCAAACACCTGAAACGATCCCGGATACAAACAACATATTCTAGTACCCCAAGGTAAACAGTGCTACAAACTCGCTAGCGCCCTCGTATTTCTCATACGGCCGAGCTAAGACATACTTTTCTAAAGAATTTCCCAAAACATCCAAATACCACAATTTCACAAATAAGGTCACAAAGTACATCCGAATGTCTCGGGAAGCGAACCACTGACTCGACTAAGTTATAAATGACTCTGGAACTATCGAAAACGACAGAATCCGAAAACGAACCCGTATAGTCGAAAGTCAATTTTGAGTCAAACTAATCAACTCTAAAGCTTCTATTTTGTGGTTTTCTTCCAAAAGACACATAAATGAACTACGGGGTGCCACCCATCCCTGCGCATCACAAACCCTACATAGAGTCTACGAGACGCTTAATTTAATCAAATAATATTTTTAGCTAAAAATGACCAAACGGATCGTTACATTTACCTAATTGGTGTTGTTTTAAAAAGATGAATGATTGTCAAAATTTAATCAGAGGTTTGTACAGATATATGGATATTGGACCAACTAAAATTCCACGTGTTATGACTTGAATGACTACCCTAAACATACATTTGAAGCAATTATACAATTATCATGTGAATATAGTTACACCTTTGCTGCACCTACTCATGTCCCAAATCTTCCTTCTAGTTCTGCTTCTACATCTTCTACTATTGAAGAAGATGACGTTCTTATTGATTTTTCTATTTGGTCTCCTTTTTGTAGTTCCCATCTCAGTAGCAGGAACATTAACGAGCTTCTTGTCAATGGCGACAGAGCCAAAGACAAAGGATTTTTTCCATTACAATGTGGAAGGACAACGCGAAGCAGTTTTCCGTTCTTTCAGCAATGGATCAAGACTTGTTAAATGCGCCAATTTCAATCGTTGCATCATAGAACCCATTTAACCAAAAAAGGTAATAGCTAGGAGACACGTGTCACTCATTGGGTAGCAAAGCTTTAGAAATTCTAGTAGATTGAATTAGATCGGAGTGAAAATCTAAGGACTTGGAGATGTAGATACAGTGGAGGACGAAGAAATTGATGATATATTGACAAGTGGAAATCCACCCATAGGAGCAATACCTTATGTTGACGTAGAAGAAGTTACAAAGATGGTGCAGAATATGTGAATATGCTTTTTTCGCTTTAATTTTATTGTTGTAAAATGTGAAATTTAGATTTGCAAGTTTGAAATAAAAATAGAACTTGAGAATTAAATTGTATTGAATAAAAAAAAAATGTATTTATGTTTTACACCTTTATAATTTTATTTTCACTTAATATAAACTATAGATTACAAACTAATTCCCCCCCCCCCCCCCTAAAATCTTTAAAAGAAATTTAAGACTTTATATTTTTAAAACTTCAGTCTAAAAAGCGTGATCTTTTATTTGAACAATTTATAACTTACGAATTTCATAACATTCAATTTTTCAAATTTTTATAGCATATTTTTTATAATATAAATAAAAAAAAATTAAATTTTGCATTCTTTTTGTCTATAGCTGCAAAATAAGACTTAAATGTCAAATGTTGTTATATGTGTATAACAGTTAATTACTATAAAAAAAATGTTAGAAAGAACGATGTTATTATAGAGAGGTTTGACTGTATCTATATCTATCTATATCTATAACTATTATATTAAAAGTGGAAGCTCTTAATTCAAAAGTTAAATTACTATCATATAAATTTAAATACTATACTTAAAAAACTCTATTTATTAAAATAATTAAGTATGTAAGCCAAATTTTGAAGAGGTGTAATTCTTGAGATTAGTTACTAATGTAACTAACTGTTCATATTTGGTTTCAAGGGTTGCAACTGTTGGACATTTTTAATATTGGTCTCCATCAACTATTATCAAACTATTATTTTAACTATGATTCTGGGTCATTTTCTGTTAAAAGAAATTGGCGAGAAAACCTTCATAAAGAATCTGATATTTTCTTGCTAGCTATCCTATTTATTCATTGTTTATGCACATTCTTATCAATGTTCTTCCTTTTCGTTTTGATAAGTAAATAATCATGCTTTTGACCATGTAGGTCTCCAGCGACATTAAACACCAAAGGTTATAGCAGCCGAAGACAAAATATTTTAACATCCACAACAAAGCACATAATAAAATCTCATATTCAATATTTTTGGTACAGGTAAGTCTAATTCTTTTGATTAGATATTTCATAACCAGATGCAATTATCAATTTTGCAAATTAAGAATTATCATATTGCCTAGATTGTTTGAGCAATTTTATTGTCTAATATCTTAAAATAAGCAAACAATCAAGCTGAATATTTGATGTATTAGAAACTGTTATTGTTCGAAGTTTAAGTTGTTGCATTGAGTTTTATATTCAACACAATATATAAAAACAATATATAATAATATGCAAAAGGATAAAATTTTAGCAAAATGAGATAAGGTCTGTTAGATACCGCATCTTTCGTACGTCAGGATATTGAAATGCCCCGAGTGTTCGAGTTAGATTATACCGTCATAAGTTAAGTTATTCGAGGAGGATAAGGTCTTGCATAAGGTTAATAATAGTTTAAAATTAAAGTTGAGGCCAAATGTGTAGCGCTCCGTACTTCTCAGCGTGTGTAGGGATAAGTTGAAATCGACGAGGTTAGTTGAATGTGGAAGAGTAAGGTTATAGTTATTATCTAAAGGTCCTAGTGTATGTAAAAAGTTCATTCTAGTTAAGGTGAATCAGATCTTTAAAAATAAAGTATTGCACAAAGCAGTGACCTACTTGCTTAGACGTCCTAGGTGTTTGAGCTACTTTCCCACATGTCCTGCTTGCTTGCACGTCCTATTCGCTTACATGTCTTACTTGTTTCATGTCCTACTTATTAAACGAGGACGACACACATGTTTAGAACTAATTAGTAACCTACTTTCTTAAGTAGGTGACAAGTAGGTGCACCGCCTACTTAAAATTTGTGGATTTTATTAAAGGAAAGAAAAAGGTGAGATGGGTCAGCCCAAGATCCATATGCCCAGCCCATTTAATAGGGCTATAGATATACTTGTAGTAAGCTTATTTCACATAGAAAAACATTCCACAACCTTCTTCTCGTCTCTCTCTCTCTGTACACTCTGAACTAGCAACCCTTCTCTCATTCTCTATTCTCTCACTAAGTGTTCCTCAATCATCCTTGCTAAGTTCAACAAGATTCTGATGTGATTTTACCTTCGGGAATAGCATGGTACTAGTTTAGCCCTCTCTTTTCTTGTTGTTGCTGAAAGTTGAGGTTTCTTCAAGGTGTGAATCTTGATATCTAAGGTATGACTCATCTTCCCTTCTATTTTCATAAGCTATCTTGAACTCTAGATGTATTTCGTTACTATGAGAATATGGATTAGTGTTATATGTTAAAGTTGAGTTAAAGGGTAGGGGGTGTTTGATGTTGTTTTTATGATGGATATAAGGTTGGCAACTATAAAATAATGGTTTTTTGTGTGATGCATATAGTGGATGTCTTAGCATGTTAAATTTTTATAGGTTGTGAGTTGGAGGACAGGTGAATCATAGACTTGAGTTGTAGATGTGCTATATGATGTATTGAGTATTATACTATGTGTAGAAGGGGTTGTTCATGTCACGCCTAGGTGCTGGAAGTATGAACATGTATTATATGCGTTAATTGGTGATGTAAATATGCTTAGAAGATGAAAGTTATGGGTTTGATGGTTGAGTTGTTGTAAGATATTAGGGATTGTTTCGAGTAATATAAGGTGATGGGATTATTGTTGTGATGTTGTTGCATATTGGACTATTTTAGGTACTGGAAGTTGTGACATGTTGTACATGAACAAGACTGATGGTTTAAAGGTATTAAATGTTACAAGTTGTAAGTTGAAGAACTAAATGATACACTTGAAGTGTTAGTTATGTTGTGTAGATATGTTGAGCTGATTTAGTTGTGTCTAATAGCTGGAGATGTTGGTTTATATGTATTTTTGTGTTGGTTGGTGGTTTTGCAAATAGTAGAAAGGAGTTAGGCGAAATTGATATCGTAGAATCACGTTAGAAGCGTTATTTCCGTTCGGTGGCTAGTTAGTACATTCATTTTATGATTGATAGTAGTATTGTTTACTTGACTGTAGCTTGACTTATGAAAGGAGATGATTTCTCCATCACCGTGGAAGGATCGACCTAAAAGTATTTTAAGGATATCATTTCCTTCTTTTGGCATGACTCCGAATGAGATGAAACATAAACGAACGTCCCACAAATATAACTATAATATAGCTGAGTTTGAAATGTTCATGTCTTTCATTCTATGGAGATGTTTCTTGAATCTTGATAAATATATATATCATATCAAAATAATAGCTAACGGTAGTACGGTTGTCAAACTTACATGGTGTTACAATTTATCTTTTTGGCTAGATATGGTCCTATGATTGTAGCTGATATAAGTGATCGGGTACATTTGTTTGTTAATGGCTTGGGGACGCACTTGGTTAATGAGTGTACTAGAACTTCTCTGAATCCAGGTATGGATATCTCTCGCATACAATGTTATTCATAGAACCTGAAGGATCGTAAAAGACAACAACGGGTTGAGCGAGAGCATGATAGGGGTCAGCATAAGAGGGTGCAGTCTGCAGGTAATTTAGGAGATTTCAGAGGTGGGTTTAAGACACAATTTCCTAGACGCCCATCTTATCCAGCAGCCACCGCACCCCTATAGTTTCAGGGACCGCATCGAGATCGATCTTCTTATTCTGGTCAGGGTTAGAGTTCATGAACGTCAGGACCACAGCATAGAGGAGATTCTAGTCAGATGAGGCCTCATTTACCCTATTGTGATCTATGTGGTAGAGCCCATTTTGGAAAATGCCGTCAGGGTTCAGATTTATGTTATTCTTATGGACAGCCCGACCATATTATGCGTAACTGTCCTATGAGAGATGAAGGTGGTATGACAGAACCGACTGGATTTGTAGTTGCTTCTTATTCATCTGTACGCCCTCCTGGGTAGGCTACTCAAACATCGGCTGGTAGAGGTAGAGGTTGAGGGGAGCGCCTAGCTAGGCGGTCATCAGAACCGTATGTATGCGTTGGTGGGTCGACAGGAATTAGAGTCATCTCTTAACATTTTTACATGTATATTATCCATATCTTCTCTTGATGTGTATGAATTGATAGACCCAGGCTCATCTTTATCGTATATTACTCCTTTCATTGCTGGAAAAATTGGTAAAGAATCTGAGTTATTAAGTAAGACATTTGTGTTGTCTACGCTGGTTAGTGAGTCAGTGATTGTTAGACGGGTATATCGGGGTTGTGAGGTGGTGATATGTTATCTTCATACTTTATCTGGATTAATTGAATTGGAAATGATTTATTTTTATGTCATTATGGGTATGAATTGGTTACACTTTTTTTATGCTAATGTGGATTGTTAGATGAAGGTTATTCGTTTTAATTTTCTAGGAAAACCCATTATAGAATGGAAGGGCAACACCTAAGGGGAGGTTTTTGTCCTACCTTAAGGCGCGAAAGATGATTTCAAAAGGTTATACCTATTATTTGGTACGAGTACAAGATGCAGAGGCAGAATCTCCAACCATTCAATTTGTTCCTGTTGTTAATGAGTTTCCAAATGGTTTCCCTGATATGCTTCCAGGCATTCCTCCCGAAAAGGAAATTGACTTCGCCATCGATGTGTTGCCGCCTATATCTATCCCTCCTTATAGAATGACCCTTACTGAGCTGAAAGCATTGAAAGTGTCGTTGAAGGATTTGATGGAGAAGGGCTTCATTAGGCCCAGTACTTCGCTATGGATCATGCTAGTGTTGTTTGTTCGTAAGAAAGATGGCTCACTGAAAATGTGTATTGATTATCGCCAGATGAATAAGGTTACTATCAAGAATAAATATCCACTTCCAAGGATCGATGACTTGTTTGATAAGTTGTAGGACGCTAAATATTTCTTGAAGATTGATCTTAGGTTTGGATACCATCAATTGAGGGTTAATGAGAAGGATATTTTGAAGACCGCTTTCAGGACCATTTTATGTGAAACCTTTTAGTAAAAATTTGATAAATATGATTTTATATAGTTTGGCATGATAAGTATTTTCTTTTAAAATTAGGTTTTTATAAGAATTTCATAAATATGATTTAGCTAGTTATTATTGTTACTATTTTTCGGATATGTCATAAAGTATATATATGACGTATAAGTGAATCCAACATAAATAATCCCGTGGTTATCGTTGGATTGTTTTTCTCCACATTGTGCTATGTTTGGAGGATCCATGAAGTGAAGTAATCTCGAATTTGGAGTGATTCTTGTGATTGAAGGTAAGTTTCATCTCCTTCTTCTTGTTCTTGATTTTATACAAGTGTTAGAAGGATGATTGTCGAAAATCTTATAGAGTAAGTTGTTGAAGATCTTGGAGCTACGCTGTGTTGTTGTTGGATTGTTTATTTGAAGTTAGGGAATAGTGTTAGTGGTTGAATCCTGTTTTATGTGTTGTGAAGTGAAGGAGGGAGGATTGGAGAAGCTTGTGGTGTACATATGCATATAAGACTAGATATAGAACATCATATGAATTCTAGGCACGCTAGGTGCTCGATGAAATACCTAAGTGAATTATCTAACGAGTTATTGAATCCATCATTGATACAAGTCTTTTGTTTACTGTAGATAATCGCTCTTAGAGCATACGAGGACTCATGGTATCTTATAACTAAGGCGACAAGATATGTATGGCTTATTACTTGTTTTGGCATAATCATGTCGAAGAACAAAACTAAACAAAACGAAACGTCTCTTAAACAACTATACTCGTAATAGTTTGAAATACCATACCTTTGTGTTCCAATGAAGTAACTCATGACTCTTGTTTGTCCCTTATCGGGAGAACTTTTCGCACTCTATTTATATCTCTTGTTGATTGATGAAACTTGACATACGTAGTTACATAATGATAGTCGGAGGTCATCGACCTTCATTCACTCCAACAAGGTTTTATGATTTATGTTGAGGTCGTTCTTGCATTGCATATATATATATGTATCTATTTTCTACTGAGTCGCGCTATAGTCGGTCGGGTACATCACTTATGTGTTCATACCACTGCAGTTGGGTACGTTATGATGATTCGCCCCAGAGAGAGGCTTTATATGATATGATATGGCCCCATAGAGTGGCTTGATTTTATTATTATGCATATGATCATGGATATGTATGTTGTACACCCCCAGTGGCCTTTCTGAGTTTTAGGTTGAATTATGTACCCATCACTTGTATTACATTCTAATATACATGTTTTACAGGCCTTACATATTTAGTACATTCTTTCGTACTGACTTCCCTTTGTTGGCGTTGTGTTTCAAGCCATAGGTGCAAGTGGACATATAGAAGCTCTTCCACAGTAGGTTGGCCAATTCAGCAGTTGGTCGTCACAATCTTTTTCTTCCAGAGTTTCCGCATATAGGGTGGTAGGCTATGCTGCATATGTTTATATCTATTTTTGGTATGGCGGGGCCCTGTCCCAACCTTATTACATATTGTATTACTCTTAGAGGCTTGTAGACTAGTGGTCGATGTATAGTTGTTTTCTACGGCCTTATCGGCCTCCTTGTCAGTTGTTGGTACACTTGTTATGGCCTTGCCTGCCTCGTCATATATATATATATATATATATATATTTTGGTTTAGCTGTCATTTATTTTAGATTGTTATATCGAAATCCCTACATTGTTAGTCATTCTGAGGCCTTCTTGGCCCAGACGATTACATGATCAGGTTATATGATACACAAGTGGTACGCTTGGGCCATTCATGCGCTGGTGCCCCCCTCAAAGCTAGGGTGTGACAAGGTCATACTAAATTAATTCTGTGCAACTAAAAACTATAATGGTAATCACGGAAGAAAATCATATAACTAAAAAATTCCATTCTTCCCAAATTTAAATTTTGGTTGTTCATATTCGTTAAGTAAGACGACATCCAAATCATTTTAACCTCGACCAACAACACCATATTATTCACATTGATTGTTCACACTATTGTTACTTTATTCTTCATGTACACTTAATTCTCAAAATTTTATTTTAATATTGCTATTATTTTCCAATATTGCATACCACCAAACCTCGATATATAAGTGCAACACACGTGCCGAAGGACTAGTTATATTAAAAGTGGGCAGCCCCTTAGCCAAAAGTTAAATTACTAAATTACCCTTCTAATTTAACTTTAAAATTCCTATTAAAAATTAGCTTCATACTCTTTCATTAATAGTCGAAACTATTTCATTCACAAAATGGAGATGATAAAAGCTACAAACGGCTACATAACATAGGCTCCTAAACGACAACCTTGTTTAAATTTTCTTTTTCTCTACATATATTTTTCTTTAATAGACTGTTAAGCAACATTTTATCCTTGCAAAAATACAATCTTTTATTATTCCAAAATGCAAAGATGTCCGGAGCCATAGCCATGTATCAGTTCGTAAAGCACTTCAATTATACACCAAAAATGGAAGTTCACAGTTCACACCCTATTCGACGACAACATCAACAGAATTTGTGAGTTCCTTGACCTGTCATGTATATGCACACGGATAAACACGCACGACCTACATTAATTAATGTTTGATATGTAAAGCAGTACGGGTAGTAAATAAATATTACAAGTGTTCGAAAGGATAAACAAACAAGCCAATATTATAATTGCCGCATGCTGGTTGAGTCTTGAATCTTGATAACCTGAAATCAAGAAACACTAAATCTGGATTGTTACAACTGTGGCTGAGTCGAGAGATATCTCTCTATCTTTAAGACAAGATTGCCCCGTATATATGCTTTTACGTTAACGGGCAATAGTCTCCCAAGATAAAACATCAACTAATCAACACTACAAAGCAAATAGGTTGATTCTGACGAAGAAAACGAACACGAAACGACTTGTTGATTTAGAGGAAAAAGGAAGGAATAGTTTCTGTTTCTGTTGCTCAGATTTTGACTTGTTTTTCGTCCTCTCTCTTCTCTATATCATCTTCCTCAAATCTGTTTCAGAAGGTTATATAGTGTTTAGGAGGAGGAGAGGTGATTAAGAGACCCTTTTAAGAGGTAGTAAGTGCAAAACATTTTAGAAGTTTAATGCCAAATCTATTGGCTTTCTGGCTGCTTCCTGAAACTCCAAGGACCAAACTGTAAATACTAAACAGTTTGGGGTCCAAAAGGATAATATCGGAAGTAACCCAGAACGGGACGGGCGGGCGGGCGGCGGTATAATATATATGCCTATGTTTTCCTACAAAATATTACTATCTTCGTGTGACAACAATGTCATATATACACATCAATAAGAGATCAATCCTTCACCAAGCATGTATTAAGAATTCAACTTTTTTGACCTTAAAAATGAAGGATATATAGCCTTTTAAATTCGTACGAAACAATATCGTATACTTTTATTGTTCACAGTCCTGACAAATTAAGCATATCAATATTATTATGTATCTACCACAACAATATGCTTTCTCACATGACCAGATTTATATTATGTTTCAAATGGATATCAATTTCGACTACATGATTGCTGGTCATGATAGAACAACTGAAAAGATGAAAAAAAATATATACCAAGAATTTCGTCTATAAGAAGGAATTATGTGACATGTGTTTCATTAGATGTTTATACCTCATAAGATCAAAAGAAGTAAAAAAAAATTATGTATATCTAAATAAGCTTTTATTGTTCGATTTTGTAGATTCAGACGATATCCAATCATCTTAACCTGGACAAATAAATCATTATATTATGACTATCCACATTGACCAGTCACTAAAAATTGTACTTTATTCTTTCATTATATACAATTATATACTCAAAACTCTATTTTAATAATATTAACATTATTTTATAGAATTATTTACTACATGAAACGACATACACGTATATGAGAAACTAGTATAGATTAAAAAAAGAGAGATTGTATTTTATAGAGCCTCGGACCTTTATAGGACTTTTCGATCTCATTTAAACTAAATAAAAGGTGCAATATAATCAACATCAAGATCCAACAAAGAAACACATACTCGAGTCATCACAAGTATGTGGAATATACAACGTGGATTATGGAATAATGTCAAGCTTGGATGTAAGCAACCACCTCAAAGGCCAGCGAAACACAAAGTTACCAAACATTCTTTAGATCATCTGAAAAATAGTCTCTTTGCCTCAACTTCTCACTTTCAAGAGAAACCCCTTTCTGAAAGTTTGCCCATTCCTAATGGTTCCAAGCAGAATGATTGTTGGAAGCTAAGCAACGCTGTCAACAGGCAAGCTTTGAAGTCCATGTCAATTGTAAGAATTCGCACAAAGAACTTAATATATATTGCACAACGAAATCTTAAGAACTCATTTCAAATCCCTATGTTAGAAGGCTAACATATGCTAACATACTTCATAATTACTCCAGCTATAATGGTTGCTTGGTCACCAGAAGCCAGTAGCGTATTTATGCTGTCTTCCATTCTAAAATTCTGAAATGTGTTTGAGGAGAAAAGACAAGACACAGACAATTTTGTCTTTTGAAATGTTTAATCCAATTATAACTAATATCAACATTGTTACTCCATATATCGTTTAGTATAAAACTATACAGAGATTACTGTGTAAGATACGTTTTAAGGAAGCGTTTATACCAAATCATGCCAAAGGAAGATGTTAGCCCTACATACCTTTTCGCCTTAGTTTTACGGATTCCACAAGTTCTCATACGCCATACAAACGGTTATCTACATTGTACGAACGATTTGTATCAATATCAGACTCATAAAGTTTGAACAACTTGTGTACATATGTTTGTAAGACCTTGTGGAGTTTAACTTACATATATAACAACATCACAACCTTCCTTCCTACTACTCCCTTCCCTACAACTCAATCAACAACTCCACACTTCATGTTGAACTCTTAAATCATACAAAACAACTCACCAGAACATAGCTTAATCTCAAAGTACACAAACACTTGTTCTACAAGAATTCCTTAACAATCATATCTTAAATTCTTGTATAATCTTAGAAATATGATAGAAGATGTAACGACCCGTTTGATCGTTATTGCGCTTTTGATCCACTTGCCCCTGTCGATCCAGTTCCCAAGGTCATCGGGCGAGTTCAAGTGAGACTTTAGTGAATTTGAGCCTTTAAGTGAAAATATTTGACCCAAAGTTGACTTTTGAGTAAATGAAGTTTTTAGGAATTCTGTTGATTCCATGAGGTCTAGAGGGTTGATTACGACTTGGTGGGAAATTCAGTTCGGTTCCCGATGCACTCGGGAGTATTTTGGGTCCTTGGTTGGATAGTTGGTTTAAGTCGTTTGGGGGTTGACTTGGTCAAATAGACTTCCGTTGGGAATTTCAAGGCCACGGGTGAGTTCATAGTGTGTTTTTATGTGTGTTTACATGTCTGGTTGTATCCGGGAGGCCTCGGAATGATGTCGGGATTTTGGGTGAAACTAGTGAAACCAGATTATGTTGGTTTCTGGTGTCTCGCCCCGGCAAGACTCAATGCGCCGCGGAGGGTCCGCTACATCGGAGCTTATCCTTCCATGGCAAGTTGTCATTTAATAAGGTCCGCCCCAGTGGACGATTCTCCTCCAGGGCGAGACCACCGTAGCGAGCCTCCACGCCGCGGTAGCGGCATCTCTGAAGACAGAAACACTTTTTAAGTCATAACTTCGAACATTTTTCTTCCACTCACTAAACTTTGGCATAGAGAGAAACTATGGGCGATTTCAAGAGGCTTTGAGGCTATCACATCTTTGGGGTAAGTTTCCCTTCGCCATCCTTCAATTATTTACTTCCTAAACTTGAATTCTATGGTGGAAATAAATGGGTTTAGTTGGAGAAGAGACCATTAAACTTTGTTTTGGGTATTTGAATTCTAAACCTTATAAATTAGTGTTTTTGATGATTCTTGCTAGTATTGGGATAGTATTTTATGGATTAAGGAATTGTAAGCTTGGATCTTTACTCTAGACTAAAACTATGAATATGGAAAACTAGGGTTTAGGTTTAAATTGGGGGTTTTCATTCTAATGATGAAATTGAGGAATTTATGAGTCTAATTAGCAATTGTGGAATATAATTAAGCGTATTTAGTGTTGAGTTACCAATTCCACCTTTGAAATCCCCGTTTTGCTCTTGTGAGCCCGATTTCCCCTTAATTTAAAGAGCGAATTTCTCTTAGAATGAACTTATAGAGAACTGGGTATTGTTAATATTCTTTTCTAACTTGGAGTTTGATAATTACTAGACTTTGGGTACTCATAAGCTATTTGGAATGGCAAGGCGCTTGCGTGTTTGTTCGAGGCACCAGCTTGGCATCCAAGTAGGTTAGGGCTTACTTTCTGGTTAGACTTCGGTTAGCAAAGCGTATGTGTAGTTAGATTCTATTAGAGAAATCATGTAAGCCTTTGAGTATGAAGTTGGGATAGATTACTTAGGTTGGTTATTGTTGATTTATTATGACTTATTGCCTCTTTGTGGTTACTGTACTTGTACAGAATGCCATATCATATTTGTGATGTAGTTGTATCTCACTTATCTTGGCATGTTCATAAATAGAGGAAAGGACTTGATATGATACTGATATTATGATAAGTGTCTTTGTGAGGCATGACTGGGAATTGATATGATACACTTGTTATTGTCATTGCATTGCATTCATCCTCATTTTCATGATATACTGATATGACTTGTGGTGGTGTGACAGTGATAAATGAGAAGGAAATATTTATGATTCATATGACATACTATATTGCGTAGCCATCTATATGTTGTGTGATATGGTGTCGATAGCGGGGTGTTCGGTGGAAGAGTAATTCTAGGCTGTGTGATATAGAATTACTGGTACATGGACGTCATGGGCCCCTCATGGGTCATGACTACGAGATGATGAGATATTTTGTCTGTTAAATGTATGTACGGAGATTACATTGGCCATTGCATTGCATATCCTCATCATTTTATTTTATATCTATGTTTTAGATTTATTTTTATACTTGTGTCTGTGATTATTCTAAGGAACGACTGGAAAACCTGGTGGACTTGGGTTTAGATGTTTCACCATAGGCTATGATTCTCTATATTTGGACTGGTTTATTTTTAGATTGTGATATTACTTGTACTTGACTGTGATCATGTCTACCTTTTGGTTTCTTTCTTATGCATATGTTAGATAATTATTGTCAGCCTCTGATATCTACACGCACATAATGTTTGTACTGATACTACCTTGCTGCATTCTTCTCTGAATGCAGAGTACGTGACTGGTTCTACCTCTTCTCCTCGACACTGATCCGAGGCTACTGTTGAATCTTTAGGGTGAACATGTTGGACGATCCGCTACATGGAGACTCCTTCCTACTATTGTGTTTACTTTGATTTCTGAGATAGTATTTCCATTTGAATCTTTGTATTATTTAGACATATAGATTATGGTAGTCGCTCTTGTATTGTTCAGACCATTTATCCTTTGGGGAGGGGCGTTGTATCTGTATTTGTATAATCCACACTTTTACATTTATGATATGAGTTAGACTTATATTATTTTTCTTAATTTACTTAAACTATTGTTGGATTGTTGATTCATGGAAGGGTTCTCCTACCGAGGTGGGAAATGGTAGGTGCCCTCATGACTTAGGGATTCGGGGTCTGACAGAATGGGTAAAACTTCCCTTTAAGCTCAAGAATCTCTCCCAAAACAGAGCTTACTTCATGGCTAAGTACTCTCTGAAATCTCTACAATAAGGAAGAATACAATTCCATGATAACCGCAAGATTCCTTATGTCGAATTTGCGTAATTTATCTTTGATTTTACTTGGGATCACTTGAAATCTCTTAGAGAAGATATGAGAGCTAATTAAGTTTATGAAAATGAGGTGCAATGAGGGTTTGGTCAAAAGAAAAGCTATTTATAGCAGAATTGAAAGTTGGCACCGACATAACCCATGGTGAGGTCTGCAAACCGCAAACCTTGCCTGAGAATTGCAAGTTGGGTCACAGACCTTGCAAGTGTTCCGCCATATATGTCTGCCCTGTAACACTTTCGCAAAACATTCATAACCTTTTGTATAGAGCTTCGATTAACAAATTGTTTGTTGTATTAAAATTAGACTCGCAGAACATGAATTCAGATAGTTCATGTACCCCATAACACCTTATATACACGAAGATATACCACCACCAAGTTAGGCCAAAATCCTGTCCAGAATAATTCCTACCTTCCCTCAAATTTCGGTGGACTTAATTTCTTCGATTCTTTTAACCCCGAACTCTTATGAGACTTACTTAACACTTTTTTAAAACCTTACCTAACCTTGAAGATGAATATTAACCTCTCCGAGCTCATGTTAGTTAGCTCGCAACGCAATCAACCTCGAAAGTACAGGGTGTAACCTGATGAAACTTACACTTTTCGATTCATTTAACTTCCAACTATTGTAAACAATACAAGATATAGATGTCACCACTTAAAAATTTTAGATTATCCTAGCTTTCCAAACATATGAAGAACTAACTCACGACGTGATATAGCGCATAAAAATGCAGGATGTAACACCTTTCTACCTATACCTACTACCGATTGTTTCATCTTATGTAACCCCCCGAAAAAATGGTTATAACAAACAAGTGAGGATGTCCTCTGGATATCGAGAGTTAACACTAGAAGTGGGTTATGGTTTACTATACAATGTTATGGATAGACGCACGACCGTGTGGAAACAATAATGTAAGACATGTTGAATTGTGTGGCCTTGTGAGACAATAACTGTGTTCTTTGGACTACGTGGCAAGTTGATATAGTTCCCTTTACAAGAGGGCTCGGAGGACTTAGGTATTGAGACCTTAAAGCTATGATACCCCAACATTCGAGGACAAATATTCTTATTGGGGGAAGGATGTTACATCCCATATATTCGTAAATTGGATGGGCCGTAAGTTAGTGGGCATATGGAAAGGGCAAGGCCATTCTTAAGAATATAAATAAAGTGATTAATTAAATCTTTGAGTGGTCGCTGAAGTTTAAGAGTCGTTAAGCCATTAGTGCTTGAATTCCTTACATTGAGTACATTGTGACAAACTAATGAAAGTTAAAAAGAAGTTATGATGCCTATGGGAGGTTAAGAAAGGCTTTGGGCAAATGTTGAAAGTATGCCAAAAGGTTTCGTGTTACATCCCATCATTTTGTGTGCGATTGAGAGCATAAAAAGTTGACCTGAGTTCCCATGACTTGAGAACCTTTCTGAGGGTCATTTATGACATAGATAGTTATTAAAAAGGTTTATGGAAGGTTAGAAGTCATTTATATTGAAGGAAGCATCTCTCGACGAAGTTTGACGAAGATAGGATGATACGCTAAGCGTTTCGTGTCGTGGAGCCCATTTTGCTTCACAATGAGCATCCTATTTAAGGACAAGTCTCGAACATTCATTCTAAATATTTAATTTTCAATCTCCCTCACCCCTAGATGCCTCCAAACCATCTCCCAAGGTCCATACACCATTAGAGAACCTTTCCATAATGCTTAATGTGAATTCTCCCCCAAGAAGCTTATATTATCCCGAAATCTACTCTTGATTATTGAGAAAAGCTTGTGCGTTCTTGGAGATTGAATGAAGGCTCTATGCAGAGAATCTCTTGGCTAGTTTAAGGTGAAATTATTGCTACTATTTAATGTTCTTAACCTTTCCTATCTTAGTGTGATTATTTGGAAAAGGTAACCTATGAAAAGTTAAGCCAAACTCTATAGTAGAAACATGTTGGTTGTTGGGTTGATTTAGTTAAGTTCTTGAGGAGAGTATGGATTAAATCTTGTAGAATATGATTATTGTATTCTTGGAATTGTGGTAAGTTATGGTGGAAGGATTATGATAGCTTGACTGCCATGAAAACAGGATAGGAGATTGCGCATGCTAAGTGTTCGATAGAATATCGCAATGAAGAAATCTTATAACTATTGAGTCGATCTTAATCTGAATTACCTCTATCATGTAGGTTATCATTCGTAAGGCATATTAGACTTGGTAGGATGGACATTGGCCAAGCAATGAGGTATGTTAAGGCTAACTCTTCTTTCTTTTTGGCATGACTCATATGTAACCGTAACGAGAATGAACGTCAATCCCAAAAGGGCTCTACTCTTAAGATTTGAAAGTCCAAATGTCTTTCCTTCCTATTGGAGTATTTCATGACTTGTTTATCCATTGTTGGGAATATTTTTCACACTTGATAGTATCTCTGATTGTATGATGTCTTATGGTTCTTATTGGTTTCACGACAGATGATGTGTATATAGTTACATATCATCCAGTTCATGTGGTTCTTCCGAGTCCTTCTATATATATATATATATATATATATATATATATATATATAATTATTGGATAATTCTGCTGAGAATTATTCCAATGCTTAGATGCAAATGCAATGATATATTCTTTATCATTTTTTCTTTGCTGTAGAATTCCGCCATAACCAATGTCTGATGCATCTGTTTCAACTATTTTGAATACAGAAGGATCAGGGAAAGACAAACAAGGAAAGTTTTTGGCTTTCAATTATATCTCTTTGACAATGTTGATGTGGATGTTGGTTCACGAAGGCGGAGGTTTCATCAACCTGTCATGAAGAGGCTTTAATAAATTGCTAAGTCCGGGAATAAAATCGGACATATAATTAATATAATCTAAGAAGCTTCAGACCTAATTTACTAAATCAGAACTTTCTATTACGAATTGATTGTAAACCCGTAAAATCAGTTTTGCAAAAAGATGCACAAAACCTTGCCTCAAAACATATATTTGCTAGATGACAAGCTATTTTATCTATCTTTGAATTTGATATATAATACAAATGGAGCTCATACTCAATTCCCTATTTTCTCACTCATGAATTCTTGCAGGGCAGATAAAATGACAAAGAAAAAGAAAAAACTTTCACAACTTCCAGCCCTTCCTCCTTTAAATGAGACAACACCAGAGGCTATCTCTAGAAAGCCACAACACATTATTTCCCAACAGAAAGTTGTCACCGCAAAACAAGCAATTTCAGTTGCCTCCATGCAACCTTCAAAAGATTTAGCTGGACCAAGATATCCAACTATAGCAGACTATGCCGTGAAGAGAATTCCTCAGTCATATCTTCTGTAAAACACAAAACTAATTTCAATTTCTAGTACGAAGAAGTGGGCGTATCTAGTTGAATAAGAAGAAGAGTCTCAACTAGCTCAAGATATATCTGCTCCTTGGACATATGAAGATTTCACAAATTGGTGTTAGCTCATGGGTTTAAAACTACCATACCTGGCGCTAATAGAAAACAATTAAGAGATCAATATATTTTTTTTAAATGTATGTTCTAATGTGGTAGCACAAAGCTACACACCTTCTTCTCATCATGTGGTTGCTAAAAGCACTACAACAAGTTAGTAGAGGCAAAGCCTCATGTCACAGATTGGATGTTCCTCCAACATCCCACAAAACATAGGCATGGTACATTCGGTACCTAACCAAACAATTTCCACACAGTACAACAACCCATTTCTTCAAATAGAGGATCCCGCTATGATGAACCAGTTTATTTCAAAAATGAAAGTGTCTACCCATTTACCCAAATTGAGTCGGGGTTCTGGCACTCAAACCCCTAGGAAGTGGCTAGACAAAATCCCCTCAACCAATTTTATTAAAAAAACTCATGCATTCACCCAAAAGTTCTATGAATTTATCCTTACAAATACCATGTATTTCTTAGTCAAACCCTATAAGGATAAACAAACCCAAACCTACGTTACTCATACTACGGCGTGGATTAGCAAAATAATCTCTCCCAAAGAATGGGGCATACACCCAGCCAAATACAAAAGAATATCCCAGCCTTTTGAGCTCCAATTTTACAATTATTATGACTACCAAGCAGCTTGGATGAATGCATACACATTGCAGAATAACCTAGGAAAACACTCTTGGTTCATCCTCTAGGAAATACAACTAGTGTCTCAATTCCTCAATGGTTTCTACATCAATGATGGTCTGTATATGGTCACAAAATTGAGATCCTTCCTCATCTAGTGAAAGAAGGATATGGATATTTTTGTCACAGGTTTTCCAATAAGCACCAAGTACCGATGCTCTTCCAATTTCCTCATAAGTTCCACATCCCGTGGAACTATTTCCAGAAATTTTCCTTCCATAAACCGGAAGGTCATAAAGAACTACCATGGCTAGCCCTCCAAGGCCATTACAAGTGGTACAAAAGCTAGAACCCATATGAAGCTTATGTATCGGCGATGGAAAAATGGTTTCTGAACAATTTGGGATATCTGTCTCCAATAGATGTTGCCCAATTTTCATTTTTACAGCAAAAATCTATTGCAGCTGCACAGTTATCTAGCTCCAGCAACAGAGGAGATTTTATCCAATAGATGGAAAAAATCCTTCAATAAATCAAAGCTGAACTTCCCAGCCAGCAATCACAAACATAAAAAAACTTTTCATCCGAAGATGACCCTGATTTCAACATTTTGGAAGAATAATCAAGCTAATGACAACATAACATCACCAAAATTGACATCACCCATGACATCAGCAACCACTTTCTAAAATTTATTAATGGATGTTACTATAGACAATGCTTGTTATTGTAGATGTCATTGTAGACATCACTGTAGCACTCTAGGTGTCACTGTAGCAGTATGGAATTTTGGCTATAAATATAGCCCCCTTTCTCATTTGTAACATACTTTTTTAGTCTAAGTTCTCATTCTCTCTGAAGAACTGGTTAGAGCTTGCTCCTTATTTGTAATATTTATATTATCAATTTAAATATCAGTTTAAATTTCAAGTTTTTAATATTTTCCATAATCTTCTTTTGTCTTTACATTTATTGTATATCATATATATATAGTTGGCATTGCCACATAATTTATTTTGTTGCATCTCATACATATGGTTGGCACTGCCGCTTGATTTTATTTTAGCATATTTTATTATCTGTATATTTACATTCTTGCTATATTATACTTGCTTTCTGTCCTTACTTCTCTGTAGTTCTTTTCCTCTTATTTTAGGGGATTCGCTTCTGGGTACTTGGTATCAGAGCCATGGTGAGAAGTAAGGATTAATATTCATATTGTTAACTTACTTTTATGCGATATTGCTAGATCCGGAGGTTAGATATGGGAATACATGAATTATTCTATAAGTTTTTGTTAAAACTGCTTTTGTAATAAGAAGATCAGTTGAAGATGGCACTGTGATTCTTGCAGATCTATACTATAGGTAGTGTTCCTGAGGAAATAAGGTTGGAATGCTGAAAAATACTCAGTTGGCTTATAGATGGTTATTTATAACCTTTGAGTCATTTGTATACAAAACTTATTAAAAATAGCTTTAACCTTTGCATATAGAAGGAAGTATGTATCAATGAACCTAACTGCTAGATCTGACTTTTTTGTATAAAATTAAGTTAAGAACATGAGTATTTTCTTTAAGGAACCCAATGGTTTCTTGAGCCAAGAACATGAAGCATTTAAGTCATTATTGTGTCTTTCTAACTATCTTTTTCAGATATCACTATGGCATTCTTCCACAAATTCTCTTCCTCTTCGAAAAATCCTTCTCCTTCTACCTCTTCCTCATCCTCTCCCAAGTCAATACTCAAAGAAGAGATTAGCTTCTCTGATTTGCAGCAATCAATTGACGACTGGAAGATCCTTAAACATCTCCAGTCCACAATTTACAAATCCTCAATATGGAGTTTGACTAGTGATTATCACATCTCAACCATAGAGCAAGTCATCTTCTTGAATCTGATCATGAGGATATCAAACTTTTAGAACCAAAGTCTATAGAGAAGTATAGATGAAAATACAACTATATCCATTTTGGATTAGTCTAGATTGTAGCTAAGCCTCTTTATAGAGAAGGTTTAGATACATCTCTCCTTCTCTACCTTAGAGATTCAAGATTTCTATACTTTAATGATTCTCTGCTAGGAATGGTAGAAACCAACCTTTGTAGTGGTCCAATTTACTTTGATTGTTTTCCAATTTTACAGTGTCTCTCAAAGATAAAAAATATATTAGATTCCCTAACACTTAATGTCAAGACATCCAACTATAAGACAAAAACTGAATCCCTCCTACTATCCATCATATATATAATTCAACATAAAGCTATGAGTTCATCCTTCAATAGTGGAGCCATGAGAACACTTCACAAAGGTGAGACCATTCTCTTCCAAACAGATCTACAAAGATCTCACCTGTCGGTCCCTAAACCCATTTCCTGGAGCCAAGTCTCTCTACCTCGAAAGTGGATGTTGTAGGATGCTACTCCAGTTGAATATCATGAAAATACTACAGTTTCTCAGATCCAACAATTTTCTAGCAGATCTGTGTCCATTTCCTTCCAAATATTTCTTAGCCAAAGAGTCTCTACCTCTTCTTCAGTACAATCTGAGATCCAATCTGCCAGACACTCATTTCCTTCTAGAACTGAAATAGTTAATTTCAAATCCAAGATCCCACAAACCAAGTACTCTATGTAAACACCCAATCACCCACCTATTCATCCTTATGTGCTAAATTAAGAGTTTTGAAAAAGGATTTTCAAATTGACAAAGAGAAAACCGGGCAAATTTTTACTCTCCAGGAAACATGTTAAAAAAACTTGGTTTTTAAGATTTTCAAGGATATAAAAGGAGAAATCTCCAAGAAATTTACTATGAATTTTTAAACTCTGTTAAAAATAAGTTAAATTCTTTGAGTGGTTTGAAACTTATGTTGATTATCACTAATTAGATTCCCTTTTTCCAAATCTATTAATGTTTCAAAAATTTGAAAAACCACCACTGGAGGAGAAGTTGTCTCTGAACTCCCTCCGTCATAAGGATTTTCAACAAATTATGCTAACAACACAGTTGTTGCCACACCTTTCAAAATGAAACCTGACAATGAAGCATTCAGTTACAAAGATATTAAAAATATTTTTGAATAAAATAATTACATAAATAAATATTTACAAACTCTAGGTGAATATTTGATTTCAAAACCCTCCTTGCCAACATCTGCTAAAGCTGCAGAGACCTCCACTTCCTCTATTCCCTTATGTAGGCCTTACGAAATCCTTAGAACATTCGCTAAAGAACTCCAAATACACCAAGCTATGGACTCCTCTCCATTTTCTGATCTTCAACGTAGGATCTTAGAAATTGAGAGAACCTTGATTATTCAGGATACTCCAAAAGAAACTACCTATAAAGGTTCTGTAATAGTTCTCTAGGAAGTAGATACTGACCAAGAAGAAGATACTCAGCCAGAACAAGTTCCTAATAATACTCCTCTAGAAGTTTCCCCTCTTAGAGCAGGACTCTCCAACTGTCGTAGGCCACAGAAGTTCTATTATCCTAGAACTACCTATCCAGATGTAGCCTTAGAAGAGAAGCCGGATGAAATGCAAAATAATTACAATTATAACAATAACTATGAATGAAGCATAGATGGTTGCTCCGAATACAACATCTTATCCAAGCTACAAGAAATGACTATAGTAGCCACCGCATACAGAACCACCCACAACTGTTCTGATCCGTTCACTATCCATGTCTTAGTAGCAGGATTCATAGGTCAACTTAGAGGTTGGTGGGGTAACCACCTTAGTGAAGAGGATAAACAAGAAATTTTTCAAGTCATTCGTATTGATTCAGCAGGAGAGACAATCCTCAGAGATGTTCAAACCATTCCTGACTCAACCAACAACCTAATTTACACAATTATTAAAACTTTCATTGGTAGTCCATGTATTTTTAGGGAAAGATCTTCTGAAATACTCAACAACCTCAAGTGTAAAACCCTTTCAGATTTTAGGTGGTATAAGGATTCCTTTCTCACCAGAATCTATGAAAGACCTGATGGTAACCTCCCATATTGGAAGGAAAAATTCTTGGATGATTTACCCAAATCCCTTAGAGGCATAGTTAAGAAAGAACTCCAAAACCAATACAATTGTGATATTATTACTTATGAACATATCACATATGGACAACTTACTAGTCTCATCCAACAAGTTGCTCTAAAAATTTGTTGCAAAGTTAAGATATTAGTACAATTAACCAAAGATAGGGCGCAGACTCGCCGAGATTTAGGTAGTTTTTTTGAACAATTTGGACTACCTCCTTATGGCAAGAAATATCATAAAAGGCATGTGTCTAAGAATAGAGATGTCTCAAAATCTAGATATTTTACACCTAAGTTTAGGAAGACAAAACCTTCTCCCTCCAAACCTAAAGCAACACCCATAATATCGACTTCTCCATCTCCTAATTCTGGCAAATATTACAAGTTTCACAAATTAGGACATATTGCCAAATATTGAAAATTTATCGGGAATGTTAGAAACCTTAATCTAGATGAGTCTATCCTCAACCAAATAAAACAACTATTACTAGATGAAACTGATATATCTGAAATGGCTGACGACGAGTTTTTGAGCAACAATTTAACCAACTTGAGGGTGATGACCTAGAATAATGTTCGTCACAATCTAATCAGAAAACCCAAGATAACCAACTTGAGATCAATATTCTCCCAAAAGAACAAGATCTTCTTCTTAAGATTATAAGAAATCTTCAGGATTCATATAAAAAGAGGCATTATCTAGAACAGTTCAAAGGAACCTTAGGTAAAGCTTCCACATCCAATGCTTTTACTAATCATCCTTGGGTAGAAAATGCCTACAATATTACCGATATTCTCAATAGATTTCCTTCCCAAAAAATTAAGGAAGTAACTATCTCTGACCTCCAAACAGAGATAGCAATCCTTAAGGAAGAAATTCGAGAAATCAAAGCAAAACAAGAATTAGACCTTCTTGTTCTTCAACAAATTTCTACTAAGCCTGAGATACCCAAACAAATGGAGGTTGAACCAATATATCAAGAAGTTGAACAAGCAAACTTTATCAACTATATTTCCAGATTTTCCATTTGAAAGTGGCATACTAGGGTAACCTTAGTATTCAATAAATTATTTACCTTAGATATTGCTGCCTTATTTGATATAGATGCAGAACTCAATTGTGTCCAAGAAGGACTTATTCCAACTAAGTTCTTTGGAAAGAAAAAAGAGTCCCTTAGAGCTGCCAATGGCAACAAATTAGGAATTTGCTTCAAATTGTCTAATGTTGAAGTCAAAACTTCCCTAGAAAATGATCTTTTATCTTCATCAACTTCATTTGTAATAATAAAAGACATTACCAACCATGTCATATTAGGAGCTCTTTTAATTGAAGAACTCATACCTTTTAAAGTCACTCACTAAGGCATCAAAGTCGAATGTAGTGGCATTTTCCTTCCTTTTGATGGGCCCCCTATTAGGAAAGTTTTGTTTATCTTAAAACATAAGGAAGCCTAGAACAATTTTCTCAAGGAAGAAGTAGAGTTTCAAAGGTTAGAATAACAACTTCAAGAACCTACTCTCCAATCCAATATTAGAACCCTGGAAACCAAGATACAAAAGGAACTTTGTGCAGACTTGCCCACAACTTTCTGGAACTACAAGAAACACATAGTCAAACTTCTTTATAAACCTGACTTTAATGAGAAAACTATCCCTATGAAAGATCACCCTATTAAAATAAACCATGAGCTAACAATCCATTGCTAGAAAAAATCAATGGTCTTCTTGAAAAGTGCATAATTTCTCCCAGCAAGTCCCCTTGGAGTTGCACAACTTTTTATGTCAACAAAAACTCTGAGATTGAATGTGGCGTCCCCCATTTAGTCATTAAATACAAACCTTTGAACATGCCCACTGTTGGATTAGGTATCCTATCCCAAACCAAAAATATTTACTCTAGCGACTTTACGCTGCTACAATTTTCTCAAAATTTGATTTAAAATTAGGTTTCTGGCAAATTCAAATTGATCCCAGAGATCGATATAAGACTGCTTTTACTGTACCATTTTGGCAATACAAATGGAACGTAATGTCATTTGGTCTAAGAAATGATCCTTCTGAGTTCCAGAGGATCATGAATGATATTGTTAACCCATTTTCAAAAATTCATTATTGTTTACATTGATGATATCTTAATATTTTCTATTAGCATTGACCAGCATTTTATATTTAAAAGTTTTATTTGATATCATTGGAAAAATGGCTTGGTTTTATCTAAGATTTGATCGGGAAATTTATCAGTAAATTGAATGGACCTTATATATATATATAAATCGAGCCGTGCTATAGTCGGTCGGAAAGACACTTATATGTGCACCACTGCAGTTGGGTAGTTTATGATGATGAGAGATATCCTCAATGTGTGTCCTACATATACATATATACGTACGTGTAAGTTTTTAAAGGAAAGTATGCATATCATTCGCCCACAGTGGCGCTCAGAGTTACATGTTGTCTCTCTCTTACCTTACTTATAGTATTTCACCTATTTACTTTTCTCACCTTACATATTTAGTACATTCTTTCGTATTGACGTCCCTTGCCGGGGCGCTGCGTTTCATACTCGCATGTACATATAGACGTTCCACCACAGTAGGTGACCTGGTCTATCCACTGGTTGTCACGCTCCTTTCTTCTAGAGTTGTTTAGAGTGTAAGTAGGTTCTGGTTTTGATGTATGTATGTACCTTGGGTATGGCGGGGTCCTGTCCCTACCTGTTGCTACTCTATGTCGTATTTAGAGGCTTGTATACTGGAGTCCTGTGTTTAGCAATTTTTGTACAGCCTTGTAGGCCTTAGTATGTACATATATATGTGTTTGGTCCTTTTATACTTCTAGAGTGTTATACAACTATCAATTAGAGGTCTTGCCGACCCAGATTTTGTAATGTTGTCTTGATGATTTATGATCGGTACGCTGGGGCCTTAGGGCACCGGGTGTCGACCACACCCCCTAAGGTTGGGATGTGACAAAATTCTTAAATGTCGTTCAGGTTTATTATGATGATCTTATGATAAAGTGTATCAATGTCAAGTTGACAATTCAGTAATGGAAGGGTACATATGTTTATATATGAAGACAAGTGTAATCTTGGGAGGATCAATTTATTTGACAAGAGGATAGTGACCATGTTAAAACCGTGAAGAGAAGTTGAGAAAGGATGAGGACATGAAAGAGAATCCTTAGTGATGAGGTCAGAGGTGGTGGGACTTGTTATGGTAATTGAATGAAAAGTTTTCTTTCTATCATATGGAGTTGAGCTATATTGAAGAAAATTTGAATAGTTTAAGTGCAATGACACGACAAACAAATTGGTAAAGTGTTCATTTGATGGGAGCATGAGATGTGTGTTGACACCTAATTTTTGCCATCCATAAATTTTATTTAATTATTCAAACTTTTTGAATAACAAACGTAGTGAAATATGCTCCTTTTAAAGTCAATAAGATTTTACAAAATTATTGCGATGACATTTTTCCATTTCATTTGGTAAAATATCATCAAGTATATTATTGTATATCATCTACATATTTTGCATATTTATTATGATTTTAAATATATCTATCTGAATTGAAACTCAAAATAGTAAAAACATTTATTTAATTAATTTCTTAAGCTAATAAGTGATTAATTAATATATATATTACTCCGTTAAAATAAAAAATTTAATAAATTAAATTAATTATCAATTACATCCTAAGTTTTACAATAATTTAGCTTTAATTTATATTACTATCAGAATTTGTTAAAATTGAAATGACTAATTGATTTCTAAACTAATTCTGGCAACAATTGAAATGATTTTGGTTGATTTTTAAATTAATTCATAGCCACATTGGAGAAATTGACCACCCATTTAATTTAAATATCTACTCCTTCAAAGGTTTGTAACACCTCGTACCTTCAAACTAAGCCTTGTTCATGATTTAGGGGTTTAGGAAATCAAAACGGGGAGTTTAAGTTGAAAAATCAGTTTCAGTTCTGTAGACCCAATTTTACACTTGGATTATACGGACCATAGAATTTGTTACAGTCCATCGAAACAAACCATAAATATTGTTTTTGAAAAAGACGGAACCCAATAGATTTTATGGACCGTATTAAAAGTTACGGTCTGTCCTTTTTGACTGTCACATCGCCTTGAGTTTGTAATGTCACTGGAAAGTTGCAATTATGAGACGACCTGATTATACAGACTGTATAAAGTTTTAGGGCCCAGACCAGACCGTGGAAAATTTGACAGTCCATTGAATTTGGTCGTAAAACCCTTCCGACTGGGAATAATATATATACGAGACTCAGTTATGAAAAATCAGTTTTCACTCTTCTCAATCCCTTGCATGAAGGTTCTCTCCTCCCATCACTCTCATACACGAAGGTAAGTCTATTTCAAGTGGATTCTAACACATATACATGAATTCTAAGTAGAAATTGATTGTTCTTAACCTAGGGCTTTCAAGATAAACTCATTCCAAGACTCACGGATCAAGCTTTGGGATTATTCTTCCAAGTTCAGACCTTTAATACAAGTATTTGAGCGACTAAGGTATGTAGAGCTTCTATCCATGTGTGGAAATATCCATGTCCTTCCTCACGCTACGCTATTCCATGAAACCCGAATTCTTCATAGGTTTAGAGTTTTATTCCATTATCATGATAACCCCAATACATGTAACAATATTATAAGTCATGCCTATATTACAATTCATCAATTCTATTCATGATAGGTCATTATAATTGTTATGAACCTGTCCGTAATCAATGAATGCATGCTTTGAAACACTTGAATTATTAATTTCATGTTATAATTATTATTACTCAGTTTCCATGAAATTATATATATTTTTCATGATTTATGCAAGTTATATTATATATCTATTCACATGTTAAACCATAAATGCAAACCATTTTTACAAGTTATTTTTCATGAAATCCACGGGCTTACAAGCCAACTATTTTTAGTATATGTTTTGGGAGTTGTATAAATTATTGAGAAGGCTCAAGTAGCTTGAAACTACGTATTCCAGCGTAGGATAAGGGTTGCTTCACCCAGAGGATGATACCTTCATATTACTAATTGGATCATTTCATGTCATGTTCATGTCTCATACCCCGATAAGATATGGGAGCGATTTGTTGGTCGGGCCAGGTTCTAGACTCCACGTACCCACATGGTAATTTTATGTTATCAGTTATACTATTGCTCTCCCTATAGATATATATAGATATACAACTTATAGATTTTATACATGTGATTATATTCATATGCAGGTACAGTTTCCATTTTAGTTTCATATTCCTATTATATCATGTGCCTGCTCATTCTTTCAGTTGCTTTACATACAGTACAATTCAAATGTACTAACGTCCGTTTACCCCGGGCATGCGCTTCACAGTGAAGGTACTGAGTTTTAGGACGAATCTGTTCGCTAGGATTTGCCTCAGTATCAGTTTTTGGTAAGCCCCATCTCATTCGGGGTGTCAGCTTTATTTACATGTCATGATTATTAGTAGAGGTATGCCATAGCTTTGTCCTGGTAAACAATTTTGCCGACTCATGTTTCAGAGGTTTCATAGACTAGACTAGTTAGAATGTCATGTCAACATTATTTTCAGACGTATCATGTATTACTTAGATGATTCCGATGTTATATTTCAAACTACCATTTTAGTATACGTTATACATGTTTTATACCATTATCATTGCATGCTTTCGATGCCCATTATGACTAGCAAGACATGTGGTTCACTCGGTCACATGTAGTCAGATACCGAGTGTCATATTTCGCCCAGGCCATGGTTTGGGGCATTACAAAACTTGGTATTATAGCCTAGGTTCAAATGTCTTAGGGAGTCTATGAAACCGTGTCCAGTGAGGTTACTTTTATGTGTGTGAAGGATCCACACATGTAAATAGTTGACTACTAAGACATCTAGGATTGTCTCACTTGTTTCATACTCTAGAATTTGAAGTTAGAGTTATATTTTCAGGACATCCTTCTAACTCATGCATATTACGTATTTCATTAAATGCGTGCAAAAAAGAAATCATCTCCAAGCAAGAGGGTTGCTGCTAATGCTGTTCGTGAGGAAGATACTCTGAATCATGGATCCAATTCGGGTACAACACCCTACCCGATACCATAGGGCCTGCAGAGGTTCTAGTTTCGCCACCCAATTCCACTAATTAGGATGTTAGGAGAGCTATTCAGTTACACACCCAGTTTGTGGCTACTCAAGCCTAACAACAAAGAACGACTTTAAGTATAGGAGCTAGTGGGGAGTCATCCAGTTTCAGGACTTGGGAATTTTTGCGCATGGAGCCTCTAGTGTTCACAGGTCTTGTAAAAAGAAAGATCCACATAATTTTATTGATGGGCTACAGAAAATCTTTTGTGTTATGCATGTTACTAAGGTAGAGGCAGCATGGTTTGGAGCTTATCAGTTGCAGGATGTTGTAAATATCTGATATGAGTTATGGGAACATTCCCATGGGGAAGATATATCTCCACCAACTTGGGATCTTTGCGTATGTACATTGACTATCACCAGTTGAACAAGGTCACCATTAAGAACAAATACCTTCTTCCAAAAATCTATGATTTATTTGACCAACTTCAGGGTGCTCAGTGTTATTCCAAGATTGACCTCAGATCAGGGTACCATCAGCTTAAGGTTAAGGAAGTTGACATTCTGAAAACTGCCTTAAGAACTCGCTATGGTTATTTCGAATTTTGTGTCATGTCATTCAGATTGATGAATTCCCCAGCTGATTTCATGGATCTTATGAATAGAGTCTGCAAGCCTTATCTTGATCTTTTCGTCATTGTCTTCATTGAGGATATTCTAGTCTATTCCCGTAGTGAGGCTGATCATGCAGTACATCTCAGAATTGTATTGCGAACACTTCAGGACCGCAAACTCTATGCGAAATTTTCCAAGTGCAAATTTTGGCTTAAGTTAGTGGCATTCTTAGGCCATGTGATTTCAGGCAAAGGCATCTAAGTTGATTTTCAAAAAATAGATGGTGTTAAGAATTGGCCCAGTCCTACTTTTGCCTCAGATATATGAAATTTCTTGGGTATGGAAGGCTATTATAGGCACTTTATAGAAGGTCTTTCTTCCATCTCATCTCTGTTGACTAGATTGACTCAGAAGAAATTCAAATTTCAGTGGTCAGATGCATGTGAGTATAGTTTTGAAGAATTGAAAACGAGACTGACTTATGCTCTAGTGTTAACATTGCTAGAGGGAACCAAAGGATTAGTAGTATATTGTGATGCATCAGTCATTGGTCTTGGGTGTGTTCTTAATGCAACATGATAAGGTTATAGCTTATGCATCCGAAAAGCTTAAGCCTCATGAAAAGAATTATTCGACTCATGAATTAGAATTGGCAGTCATGATTTTTGCACTCATAATATGGCGTCACTATTTGTATGGAGTTCACGTTGACATTTTCACAGATCACAAGAGCCTTCAGTATATTTTTAAGCAACGGGAGTTGAATCTTAGACAAAGGAGATGGCTCGAATTGATAAAGGATTATAATGTAAATATTCTCTACCATCCAGGGAAAGTGAATATGGTAGTGATGCTCTTAGTCGGCGATCCATAGAAAGTTTAGCTCATTTTGAAGAAGATAAGAGAACCATGACGAAGGATATTCATCGAATAGCCAGTCTAGGAGTTTGACTCATGCACTTCGAAGATGGTGGTGTTGTTATTCAGAACAAGTCTAAATCCACATTGGTAGCTGAGGTGTAGGAAAAACAGTTTAGTGATCCCTACTTGTTACGGCTGAATGAAGGGATTCACAATCATAAGACTACGACTTTTGAACAAGGGGGAGATGATGGTACTTTGAGGTATCGAGGCAGGTTATATTTTCCAGACATGGACAGACATATAGAGTAAATTATGGCAGAAGCGCATAATTCTAGGTATTCTATTCACCCAGGTTCTACAAAGATGTATCATGATCTTAAAGAGATTTATTGGTGGAATGATATGAAGAGGAATGTGGTAGATTTTTTAGCCAAGTGTCTGAATTGTCAGCAGGTGAAAGTCGAGCACCAGAGTCCTGGTGGGTTTGCTCAGAATATTGATAATCCTCTTTGAAAATGGAAGATGATAAACATGGACTTCATAACAGGTACACCTCGCTCAGCCCGAAGGCATGATTCGATTTGGGTGATAGTGGATCGACTCACTATATCAACCCACTTCTTGCCAGTCAAGACCACAGATTTAGCAGAAAACTATGCTAAGTTGTACATCTAAGAAATTGTCAGGCTTTATGGGACCCTAGTGTCTATTATTTCAAATCGTGGTTCTTCTGTCACAACACACTTTTGAAAGTCTTTCCATAAAGAATTGAGTACCAAGTTAAATCTCAGCACAACTTTTCATTCTTAGGCAGATGGCTAGGCAGAGCATAGTATTCACACTCTTGAGGATATATTGAGGGCATGCATTTTTTATTTTAAAGGTAATTGGGATGATCACTTGCCTCTCATTGAATTTTCTTATATTAAAAGTTATCATACTAGCATTCAGATGGCACCGTTCGAAGCTCTATATGGGCAAAGGTGTAGATCACCAATTAGTTGGTTCGAAGTTGGTGAAGTAGAATTAGTAGGACCAGACTTGGTGCATTAGGCTATAGAGAAAGTCAAGTTGATTCAGGAGCGCTTGAAAATAGCTCAGAGTCACCAAATGTCCTATTCGGATGTAGGCATAGAGACTTGGAGTTTCAAGTTGATGATTGGGAATTTCTAAAAGTTTCACTTATGAAAGGTGACATAAGGTTTGGAAAGAAAGGGAAGCTCGGGCCCAGATATATCGGACCATATAGGATTTTTAGGAGAATTAGCCAAGTGGCTTATGAACTTGAATTACCACAAGATTTAGTTTTTGTGCATCCAGTGTTTCATATATCCATGTTGAGGAAGTGTGTGGGAGACCCAGCGTTGGTTGTCCCTACTGAATCCATTACATTTAATGATGGTTTGACATATGAGGAGATACATGTGGCTACTTTGGATCGTTAGATTCAAAAGTTGAGAACTAAGGAAGTTGCTCAATGAAAGTGTTGTGGAGAAGTCAGAATGTTGAAGAGGCTACATGGGAAGCCGAAAAAGACATGAAGTCTAGATATCTGCACTTATTTGAGAAGCAAGCAGAAAATGAGCAAGGTAAATACCTTCAGTATTCATGTCATGTCCCTTACGTATCCATGTCAATATTTCACGTTCATGTATTCATTACTCATGTTCCATGTCCCCATGTTCATGCTTTCATGTAATCATGCCATTTAGTCTCATGTTTCATGTCATGTTTCTTCACGTTCATGTACTCATGCGATGTCTAGTCATGTTCTGAACCATAACCCATCATTCGAGAATGAATGATCCCAAGGGGGAGATATTGTAACACCTCATACATTCAAACTAAGCCTTGTTCATGATTCAGGGGTTTAGAAAACCAAAATGGGGAGTTTAAGTTAAAAAATCAATTTCAATTCTTCAGACCCAATTTTACGCCTAGATTATACAGACTGTAGAATTTTTTATGGTCTATCGAAACAAACCATAAATCTTGTTGTTGAAAATGATGGAACCCAAAAGGTTTTATAGATCGTATAAAAAGTTACGGTACGTCCTTTTTAACCATCCCAACCCCTTGAGTTTTTAAAGTTACTAGAAAGTTGCAATTATGAGACAGTCCGATTATACGGTCCGTCATATTTGGCCGTAAAATCCTTCTGACTGGGAACAATATAAATACGAGACTTAGTTCTGAAAAATCAGTTTTCATTGTTCTTAACCTACGGTTTTCAAGATAAACCCATTCCAAAGCTCAAGGTTCGAGCTTTGGGATTATTCTTCCAAGTTTAGACCTTTAATACAAGTATTTGAGCGATTAAGGTATATAGATCTTCTATCCACGTGTGGGAATATCCATGTCCTTCCCCACGCTATGCTTTTCCATGAAATACTAATTCTTAATGGGTTTAGAGTTTTGTTCCATTATCATGATAACCCTAATACATGTAATTATATTATACATCATGTCTATATTACAATTCATCAATTGTATTCATGATAGGTCATAATGATTGTCATCAACTTGTTCGTAATCCATGAACGCATGCTTTATATGATATATATATTCACATATTAAACTATAAATGCAAACTATGTTTTAGAAGTTATTTTTCATGAAATCTATGGTCTTAAAAGCCAACTATTTTAAAGTACATATTTTGGGAGTTGCATAGATTACCGAGAAGGCTCAAGTAGCCTGAGACTATGTATGTCAGCGTAGGATAAGGGTCTCTCCGCCCAGAGGACGATACCTTCATATTACCGATTAGATCATTTCATGTCTTGTTCATGTCTCATACCCCAGCAAGGTATGGAAGCGTTCTGCTAGTCGGGCCAGGTAATATATATATATATATACAACTTACATATTTCATACATGTTATTATATTCCTGTTCATGTTCAGTTTCAGTTTCATGTTCCTATTAAATCATATGCCGGCTTATTATTTCAGTTGTTTTACATACAGTACAATTCAAATGTACTAAAGTCCCTTTATCCGGGGCCTACACTTCACGACGTAGGTACTGAGTTTCATGACGATGAATCTGCTCTCTAGGATTTGCCTCAGTATCAGCTTTTGGTGAGCCCCATCTCATTCGGGCGTCATCTTTATTTACATGTCATGATTATTAGTAGAGGTATGTTAGGGCCTTGTCCTGGTAAACAGTTTTAGAGACTCATGTTTCAGAGGTTTCATAGACTAGACTAGTCAACATGTCATATCAGTCATATCGACATTAATTTCAAACTTATCATGTTTTACTTAGAGATGATTCTGCTATTATATTTCAGACAACTATTTCAGTATATGTTATACATGTTTTAAACTATTATTATTGCATGCTTTTGATGCCCATGATGACTAAGAAGCCATGTGGTTCGCTCAGTCACATGCAGTCAGACACAGTGTGTCATGTTTCACCCATGCCATGATTTGGGGTGTTACAAGGTTGAACCCCTTATGCGTTCCCTTTTGGATTACTTGCCTTCAAGAGGCAAACCCTAACGCCTCTTCTTGCTCTCTCATATCATCTTCTTGAGGGAAAGGGCAAGTCCTCGGGCGTGTTTTCTTTTGACAAGTATTGTCAATCCATTTTGGCCAAGAGCATTAAATGCTCTTTCCATATCTCACCTCTACACCATGGTACAACCACCTGAAAGGTGAGTTGCCCCTCTCTTCTTTTTTTTGTGCTGCAAATCATTAATTGTTCATATCTTATTGATTTTCAAACACTGCATTTTGATTGGCTCATTGTGTCTTGGAGGGATTTTCCCTGCAATTTTACAAGTTCCACACCGGTTATTAAGCTTGAAACCCTAGGATTTGGGTTTCTATATAAAGAACCCCATTTCCACACTTCAAGACACTTTCACAGACTTGGACACATCTCGAAACACATAAAATCTTTAAGAATTGATTTTTCTAGGGATTTGGCTATTATCTGAGACCTTTAACTATCCGTTTCGGCCTTTAGTTCTAAAAATTGTTTTTTCTTTCTTTGTTTTGTGAGTGTTGAGGAGCAAAAAGGCAATCCAACTGCAAATCTCAAATTCGTCTGCTCTACAAAAGGTAATCTAATATCCTTTTAAATTCTGCATTATTTTATGAATTTATGTGCTTATTTGTCTCAGTTTAATGTCTTGATTAGTTTAGTTTAACATTTCTGTTTAGTTATGTACTTATGTAGTTTGTATTTAGTCTTCTTTGATAATTAGTTTGAGTAATCATATGTTTAGTTTAATCTCTAGGTAGTTTTAGTAATTGTGTGTTGGTTAGCTATGATTGGTGTGATTTAATGAGGATTGTGTCTGCTTATGGTGTTGTGTGTTGATTTATTAAGCTGTCTTGATTATGTTTATGAGTAGTCAGTTGATGAGATCACTTGTATTAGAGATGGCTTAACTAAATCTTATACTTGTCACCGTTTTAAAAGATGAACATAGATCTATTATGAAATTATGGGGATTGTTTGATCTCTGTCAAATGTTGTGATGACCTGGTTATATTAGTATGATAGGTTAAGAGATAATGTGTTGGCTTTGCCAACATTCATTACAAATAAGTATGTTTTTATCTTAAAGATAGATCTCAAAATTAAGGATGACCCATTCATTATTTTCTGGGATGAAGTAATGTGAGGTAATGTTTTGTATAAGTAATGATTGAGGACATAGCAACCAAAATTAAGATTGATAACTAATTGAAATTTAGGAAAAATGCGGAATGACCCCTTTACTTTCTTAGAACCAGAAGTAGAACTGGGTATGTACATCCTCTTCGCTATACATTCTGATTTCATGAGTAATTTGTGAAACTTTGGCTTGTTTGGACTTAGTGAGTTGAATGCCTTGTGCTTATAAATCATGTTCCTCTATGTGTGTTTGGACTTTTATTTGGTAAATAAGTAGACCGCCTTGAATAAGGATTAAGTAAGCAAATAACCAGGAGGCCGCAATATTCGTACCAAGAGTCAATATGATGTAAATCTGATCAGGAAGACAGCAATATTCGTTTGCAAGTCAAAGCTATGTAACTCTGGTCAGGAGGCCGCAGTATTCGCACCAAGAGTCAGAACGATGAAACTCCGGTCAGGAGACCTTCGTACTTATTACAAAAGTCAAGACGATGTAAATCCAATCGGGGAGACCGCAATATTCATTTTCTTTTCAAATCAATGTAAATCTGATCAAAGTGGTCGCAATATTCGCTCAGAGTCAAGGGGATGTAAATCCGGTCAAAGTCGCTCCAAGGATCAGAATGATGTCAATCTGATCGGGGAGACCGCAATATTCCTTTTCAAGACGACATGCAAAAAAATATACTCAATAAAGCATTTATACAAAACTGCCGAGAGGACCATTCACACAAGCAGCATGCCAATAGGGCCATTCACATACGGGTCAAATGGTGTCGGAAATGGCATCCGCTCAACACACAAATGAACCGGACGATGTCACAGGTGGCATCCGCTCAAGCAACATTCAAACAACAGAGTCAAGAACTTCGGAAGATGGTCAAGGTAGCTTGCTTCCAAGCCACTGCACTAGATGGGCATGTAGTCGTAGTAGTCGGCCTAGAATGCCTCTCTTCTTTACTAAAATACTATTTGGGATGAATGGGGAATTACGTCGCTATTTGATCTCCAGAATAAGGCTTAGAAACTCGGTGTCATCTGCTCAGAATATTCACGCAGGAGGATACAACAAACAAAGCCGCGCAGGTATGATAAATATAAATAATAAACACGTCAGGTCCCAACACATGGAAATAGGTCAAAGTTACCGAAGGTGGAAAGCAAACAGACCAGATCCAGAAGCATGCGGACCAAGCGTGGAACTTGTTCTTGGGCAGCCGATAAAAAATATGTACTAACGAGAGTCAAGTTCTCTGTACATGAGCTTCGACATCACTCCGTACCGAACTCGCTCGCAAATCACTAAGATTTTTGGTTTTAAAACTCATAACTAGTCGGGCATACATCGAAAAGATCAAAGGGATACCCTTTTCGGGTCATCGAGTCGAACTATAAGTGACCTGATTCGCGAAAAATGGGGATATGTAGGACACTTAATTTCCGAGGATTTGTCACATTCATACAAAATCATTCCAGAGTTTTCTAGTTTTATATTTTTTCTCTTTTCTAGTAGTCTAATCTAGTCGAACAACAAGTGTCCTAAATTCACATGCAGCCTGAGATATATAGGAAACTCAGAGACTAGGGTCCGGCCATAATTTATAAATTTCGCTTAAAAACGAGAAGTATCTTTCAATTGGTTGGTTAAAAATGAGAAGTACCTTTCAATTGATCGACTAAAAACTAGGTCAGTCAAATTTCGTTGCTCGAGGATGGTCTTGCCATCCCCGAACAACAAAAGGGCAGTTGTTGACACCTAATTTTTACCCTTCAATAACTGTATTTAACTATTCAAGTATCCCGAGTCACAGGTGGAGTGGAATATATTTTTGATAAGGTGAATATGATTTTATAAAATTATTCTAGGCGTATTTCATAATTTCATTTGAAAAAATATCATGTGGGATATTTATTATATATCATGTCCTATTTTTACAATATTTGATCACTAATATGATTTTCGAAATTTTAACAGATAATTACAAATTTTATTTGTCTTAAAATTCTCAATTTAAACTTAATGTTATACTCCGTCAAAATCGGAAAATTATCTAATTAAATACGATAATGGAATTATATCTTAATTTCAAAGCATGTTTTAAAATCAAAAGGAATTTTTGCAAGATTTAAATATCTAAATCCTAATTAGTATCAAAGGCAGGCTTAAAATGAAGCTTTTAATTGAATTAGGTTATTTATGAAATTATTTGGCCATATTCTAATTTAAAATGTGACCACATTTGCAAAATGAGTGATAATTGATTAAGGATGTTTTGAAAACACGCATTGGGCCTTTTAATTTCTTATCCGGCCGAGCCCAAGCCTCTGTGGTCGAGACTCATCCCAAATATCAAACGTAAATAAGGGCAAATGTCACACCCAACCTTGGGATTGGGGTGGTGGCCGACACTCGGTGCCTAACGGCTTGAGCGAACCACGTCTCGTTCGTGCCCTGAATACACATGTATTTGGGCCACCAAGGCCTCAGAATAACTCTCATAAGACAAACAAGACGTAGTAACATGTAGAAGCAGAAGATCCCAACAAATATATACATATATATATATACGAAGAAGGCCGACAAGAACACAATACATATCAACTGACTAATAGAGAGGCCGACAAGGCCATCCATGACTTCGACACACAGGACAACTGTCTACGATCCTCTAAGAGTACATAAACATCATAAGGCTGGGACAGGACCCCACTATACTCATAACATATACATAAGATCATACCGACTCAGACTGTCGCCTCAAAAATAAGTGGAGAGCTTTAACTCCACGGTTGAGCTGAAAACCTATTGTGAATGATCGCCACTCCATATATCTGAACCTGCGGACATTAAACACAGCGCCTCCAACAAAGGGACGTCAGTACGAATGCTACTGAGGGTGTATGATATGCATGTTTTCCTTTTAATAACATAGTCATACATATATATATAGGCCACACTATGGGGAAATATCATCATATCGTACCTGACCATAAAAGAACTCGGTGTTATCGTACCTGACCATAAAAGAACTCGGTGTTATCGTACCCGACCATAAAAGAACTCGGTGTTATCGTACCCGACCATAAAAGAACTCGGTGTTATCGTACCCGACCATAAAAGAACTCGGTGTTATCGTACCCGACCATGATAGCACTCGGTGTTATCATACTCGGCCATGATAGGACTCGGTGTTATCGTACCCAACTGCAGTGGTGTGCACATATAAGCATCGTACCCGATAGACTATTGCGCGGCTCGGTAAGAAAATAAATACATATATATAATGCATGCAAGACATCGGGACATCAGCAAGAATGGAGAGAAGTGACCTAAAGTCATTAACCCTCGCCTATCATTATGGAATCATATACAATGAATGTTACAATCCAACAAGAGTTTCCAGAATCAATAACAATTCAGAGGATATCATAATGTACGAAGAGTAACTCCGACAAAAGAGGGATAAGTTCATGTAATGTTCCAAAACAAGAGGTTATGAGCCTTCATGAACAAGCATAAGTTTTTTTGCCTATAAGACACACTAAGATCATGCCGACGAAAAGAAACGTAAGTCATACATACCTTGAAATGGAACCTCCAACGAGGATAATGAAATTTGCCTCTTCATTGTCCGTCTTATATGTCAAGAACTATGCCTTCTTTAGAGTTTCCTTTCACCTAACTTCACTAAGAAGAAATCTCTTATCAGCTTAAAATTTAAAAAAAATGTTGTTCCACAAGAGGCACTTGGAAAGATGATGTTTCTCAACTTGTCGCTGCATATATACCTCGTTGCCTATTGATAATTTCCAGAAGACAAGATCGCTTCCTACTACCTTAATTTCTCATGAAAGAAAAGTTATTGCACATATATTCTCCATGAAAGTTCTCCAATTAAAATGATAACTCCAAACAAATCCTTTTGTAATGGGTCATGGGGTACACTAATATATAAGAATAAATAATAAAAATAATCACTCTTCACCAAAAGGTGCCACATTTCATAGAATTGCATAGTCATAAAGTGATTTGCTCCCTTGCTGTTGCGTACTCATATTATATACTCTTTTTATAAGTGTACACAAATTGTACACGTAGAATACACTAGGACCAAACATTTAGTTCTTTATCCATTAACGTGTATTTTATAAAATTAGGACATATACTAATATTTTAAAAATTATACTTTATCAAATTCTAATTTTTTTCAATCTAATATAAAGAGTACAATTTTTTGTACTATTAATTCTCAAAACGGTAAAAAGATAACTTTCTTTTTATTAGAAAATAAATGCTATCTTTATAATAAATAAAATCCAATTTATAAACTTCCTCATATCATGTGTATAATTTAAAGCATATTCAAAAGTAGTAATAATAATAACTACCCGAAATTCTACTTATCACATATTTACTAAAAGATTTTACTTAAAAGAAAATATATATCCCATATCAAAATAATAGCTAACGTAATCAAGATTGTCAAGCTTGCAGGGTCTTACCATAATACTGTCATAAATCCTCTATAATCTCATGAATGACCTTAATCTCTTACTAATATGAATTTACTACAACGCGTCCTAATGCCATGATACGGGGTGTTACATCCTCCATCCCTTAGGAACATTTGTCCTCGAATGTGGACTATAACTCTTGATGCTAACGCATAATTTTCTCATCAAAGGTACCCTCGATCTAATAAAGATCTTACAATTACTTATCTCTTTTACTCTTATGAATATGAAGCAGAATGATCTCTTAACATCACTCTATTGCACCATCTAGAACGTGAAATAAGGTTAACATTTTCTAAATGCCCTATAGCCTTGCAATTATAAGTGTGGCACACAACACACCCATAAGTAGGACTCTACTAGACACGACTTGTTGATTTCCTTTGAGTGAACTACTTTGATACTAAGTTTGTCACAGTGGGATTGTCTCCATTGTTAATATTGTGTGTTTAGTCATCACATTGATTTCAATATGATAAACTGATGTACATGAAATTATGTGTTATTGAATTTCTGAAGCATGTGATATCATCTCTTATATTTGATTGTATGTCATACATTTTGAGAACTGGCCTTGTTATTGTATTGCATTCATATACTCATGGTTCTAATGATATTGAAAGTGGAGTGGTATTGAAATGTTGTGGGTCCAATGAGACCGGAAAGGTAAGGATATACTTATGAGATAGTTGGAAACATTGAGATGATGGAATGATTTATGTGGCTCGAAATGATTCTTAGGCTCTAGTCAGATACATGTGTTGAATTCTGGCTAGCTAGGAGTCGTATATGGAGAATGTGGGTCCCCCATGCATTGCAGTTCATAGAATTTGAATGTTTGTATACCAGGTTGTGAAAGGTAATGTTCATTGCATTCATCACGTACATTCTCATATACATTGATTACTTGTTGATTGGTAATATGTTTGGACTCGTTATTGAGACATAGGGGATTATCATGAATAATGGAACTTGTTGATTTAACTCTATAATATCTGAGGTGTTTGGTTATTGAACTCTTAAGTGTGAACAAGGTGACTTATGTGATTTATTGAACTGTTTATAATAGGAGTTATTTGAGAGTCGGCTTCATGTTTATTTCTATTACGTATATTCCATTGTTGTAAGCCTATGACGCCTAAGGGGTACATTTTTTACTCATGCTACACTTGTTGCATTTTTTTGGATGCTGATACGATGCCATCTTCTAGCTTTGAACCATGTGGTTGAGTCCAACTTAGGGATCCTGTGTTCGGAGTGAGCATGCCTTCATTCAGCATGCCATAGATGCTCTCTTATTACTCATATCTTTTACTTATGTTCGGGAGACATTTCCAGACTCTTTATTTATCAGTATTAGTGCTCTTGTATTATAGACTGGATCATTGGGGTTGTAATAATTGTATTTTTGGATTTTGATAACTTATATATGATATGATCAGATAGCTTTTATAACTATCTCTCTTATTTCCAATTATTCATATTTTATATGTTATAATTGGAAAAATAGTTTGCCTACCGATGAAAAAAATGAAGGTGTCATCACGATGCTCCAAAGGGGTTGTGACAATATTGGTATCAGAATCTAGGTTAAATGGTCTTATATACAAGAGCAATGTCTAGTAGAGTTTTGCGTATCAGTGCGGAGACGTCAGTACTTATCTTTGAGAGGCTATGATAGTGCTAATGGAGTATAAACGTTAGTATTTTGATAATGTGGGCCCAAGTTTCCTTTATAATATAACTTAGGGGGATTATGGGTAATGATAGACCGTAATCTCACGTACTCAATGTAATTGATCAATGTGGGCTCGTGTGGAGGCTCGACAGAAAGAAAAAGAAGTTGTGTGAGTCTTCGACTATAATTATGAAAGTTGAGACTTTCGAGATTCTAGTATAATGTATTTGTGTTGGTATGCTTATAATGAACTAAGGAAAGTAATGGGGATTTAGGGGTCCCGTATCAGTGAGCTGATGAGCACTAGTACGGGTACCGGGTGTACTTAAATGAATAATTAATAAACTAATAAAGAGAAAGTGAAGGAGTTTACGTGTTCAGCCTTCGGGCCACAGAGCGCAATGCAAGAGTCCTCTTAGCTTGGTATGATTGTTGTTTACTTGGGCTTGTAGTCATTGATGTGATATTCTGATTTAACTGTCATGCATTCATCACTCTACATCTCGTCTGAACACTTGAACATAAATTGATAAATACTAATAAACTGATTATGCTGATTGCATGGTGTATTCACATCCATCTCATTCATACATTACATATAATTGGCATTAGTTTATTGATAAGTCACTGAGAATGACTTAGAAAGTCGGATTAAGGGATATGGTACATGGTTATGAGAGTGATGACTGATATGTCACGACTGCCCTCATGCTGGTATCCGATGGGGTTGGATGGGTATATAGACCTCATGTGTCCCCCATAGGTCATGTGATAGTTACTGCAACACCGTATTTATACCAGGTATTTATGGCCATTTTCATTCATACATATCATCCAGCATTTCATTTATTTATATTCATGATATGTGTTTGATGTCTTATGTGCCTGGATTGAACTCTATTATACTTGTGATATTTAGACTGCTAGAAGGAATATTGTTAGCTTATGCTTAACCTTGTTGTGAGACTTAAATAGAAAATCTTGTTGGATCTAGATGCCCTGAACGGGTTTTAGGTTGGACTTCCGCGATCCGTGACTTGAGAGTACTTATGATTAATAGAACAATATACTTATTGTAGGTTGGTCAACTGAACTATTGTTATGCTTCAGTAACTAACTAGTAGAGAGACGTATCGGAAAGTAACAGCCCTTGCCACCATTATAGTTAGGGTCAGTCGACGATGCTTGCTGAGTACACGTATTTTGCGTACTCACTTTATGCTTAATGTACTCTTTGGGCAGGTACCCATCCAGGAGGCGATATCAGAGCAGCTTGATCAACGGTTCAGAGAAGAGAGATCCTTGGAGTCCAGGGTGAGCCACAGCTTCTTGGCCGGCACTGGAACTCCTTCTATCCTTATATTTTGTTCTCGTTTTTTTCAGACAGTGATGTATTGCTACATTCATACAATTTAGGTATTTCCTATTCAGCGTTGTATTCGGATGTTACTAGAGCCTGTACTCATGACTACCAGATCTTGTTGGGATTTTTTTAGACTTATGTCCTTTTATATTCTAAGACATGTTAATTATTTCTCTTGTATTTCTTTATTTTTTGCATTTAATTCCTCTTATTCATATGATTATTAGTTGGGTTCACCTACGGGTTAAGGTAGGTGCCGTCACGACACAAATGGGATTCGGGGTCATGACAACAAGAGCATGTAATAGCCTATACTATGGCTGTGAAAGGAAATGGTCTAAGGGAACACGAAATAGAATCGGTTCTGATTAAGAAGCTTGTTGAAACACTTGATAAGAGAGCATTGACATGATATTCACACCTCCCTGAGCACTCAATCGGATCGTTCGCCTAGCTTGCCGACATGTTCATTAAAGCTCATGCGGGGTCTCGGAAGGTGAAGACACGCAAGACATATATCTTTTGCAATGCGCAAGGAGAAATGGGATTCCTTAGAGACTTCATTACACAGTTCCAGAATGGGTGGATGTTGTTACCCGCAGTCCCGGATGAATGGGTTGTAAAGGCTTTTACAAAGGGTTTGAACCGTTCAAGTTCAAATGCCTCCCGGAACTCGAGGAACATCTTTTAGAATTCTAGGCTGCAACTTGGAAAGATGTGCATAACCGGTATAAGTCTAAGATCGGTATTAAGAAGGATATGATTGGATCCAGGGCCGGGAGTATCCTTGCAAAGTCTGATAAAGGAGTTGGAGCTGACCAAAATTTCTTGAAGAACCATTACCAACCTTATCCTACCCCCAAAAAAATCAAATAACAAAGGAGGTTCTGGATGGAATAATCAAGGATTGGTGAATTCTGATAAAGGAAATTCATCTAACTCTACTAAGGGTAACGGGTACTCGAAATTATTCAAATTAAACTTCAACAACGACGAAGAACAAATGGTGGCAGGACTGAGAACTCATCCGGTCCATATCATAATTGTACGGTGCGTACCTCAGTTGTACGGTCCGTACATTCTCCAAGACAAGCAATCTTTGTCGAATTTCTATCGAACATACTTTCGTCGATCTGATAAGTCTTAAACTCTTCCAGAACATACCCAACACTTCCTTAATTATCCTAAAATTGACACATCACCTTTCTACGCTCGTATTACCTTTCCTGTATATGTGTGAGACAGATATTCACATTCTGAAATCCTTTATAATAACTGATGCATCTCTGGCATCTTACCAACCATGTAGGGATCTTTCATTCACTTACTACGAATACAGGTGAGCCGACATATTTCTGGTAATTGGCATTATAGAAACTGTATAAAGCATGAGTTAGATTTGAATTCTTATGACTCAGCTCATTTTCACGATCTATGAGATGAAAGAATGGAAACCATCCCTAAATGTCCTGCAGCCTATCGCGTATAAGTGTGGTGCACAACACACCCATAAATAATACTCTACTAGACACGGCTTGTAGACTCCCTAGGACAGACCTACTCTGATACCAAGTTTGTCACACCCCAGCATCGGGGGTGTGGCCGGCACCCGGTGCCTGAACAGATCGAGTGTACCACCTGTATATCATAGCATGAACATATAACTGTCTGGACTGACAAGGTCTTAGAATGACAATCACAAGAGAAACTAAAAATAGTAACCTGAACAGGTGACAGAAAAACCAATATGTGTACATATACCGAAGGGCCAACAAGGCCACAACTAATCTCAGAAGGCCGGAAAGGCCATATCAATAGTACTATCAGATAGACAAGAAGGCCGACCTGACCATACAAAATGACCATACATAACCCACTAGTTTACAAGCCTCTAAGAGTCATATAAGAAATAACTAGGTTGGGATAGGGCCCCCGCCATACCCATAAATATATATATATTTATATATATATATTTATATATATATATATATATAAATTATATATATATATATATATAAATATAAACATACCAACTTTGACTGACATCTCTAGAACAAATGGAGAGTTCTCACATTACCGCTGAGCTGAGATCCTACTAGAAATGAGCATCTTCCAGCTATCTGTACATGCGGGCATGAAATGCAGCGCCCCAGAAAAGGGACATCAGTACGAATAATGTACTGAATATGTAAGGCATGAGTAAACGTAAATGAAAGCATCAATGAGTAAAGGAAACCTAAAGAAACAACTTGTAACTCAGAAGTATCTCTATAGACTATAATGTACATAAATGAAATATTAACGCGTATATAACGGCGTATGCCTCTGTGGGCAATATAATCAATATCATATATGTATAACTGCGTATATAACTCCATAGGCCTCAGTGGGTAATATAACCAATATCATATCAGTATAGCCGCGTATATAACGTCATAGGCCTCTGTGAGCAATATAATCAATATCATATACATATATGTGTGAAAACTATCTAAAGAACATGAACTACTCTATAAGGCTGTCAGAGTGACATAAGGTCGTTGCACCTCCGACTATCCTTATGAGGATAATGTGTCATGTTACCTTTCTATATGAGTTATTACGAAGGGACAACACTTACCATTTTCTTTAGTTTTCAGGAACCAACAAATAGCCATGTCACATCAAGATGAGAGTGACTTTATAGACTGGAAATTTCTTCACAATAAAGGAACAAATAAGATTCATATGATTCTATATACTAAGAATGGACGTGATTCTTATACATTAATTTTGTCAAAAATAGAATTTGAATACGAAACCTTTATTCTTTGACATTTTCTTTATGATCATGTCAATAGAAAGAAGGGTAAGCCTTATATACCTTGTCGCCTTAGTTCAACGGATCCCACAAGCCTTCGTAAGCTCTACGAATGATTATCTACATGATACGAATGGTTTGCATCAATATCGAATTCATAGCTTATAAGAAAGTTTATTTAAACATTTTGTCGAACAACTTGTGTACAACGTATTCGTATCATTCCTTACATCCAACCTTAAGCTTAATTCACACAACAAACTTCATCAACCTTTCTCCTGCATCCCCAAAACATAATTATCAATTCAACAACTTCATATTACACTCTTAATCCACAACTAAACAACACAACCATAGGCTTCTCTTGGGGTATTTTCATCTAAACAACTCAACCAACATAAGGATAATCTTAAACATAACTAAGAGGAGGTTAAACTTACCTTTTATAATCAGAAAAATCCTTATCAACAACTTCTCCAAACTTGCAGTAATCCTTAAGAACAAGACAACAACATAGAAATTCTTCTTCAAGCTTTACAAGGTTCCCCAAGCTTAGTTTTGAGTCAAATCTCTTTGGATTCACTCCCACACCATGAAATTATGTTAGGAGACTCTTAGGAGGGTTTTTGGAGGTGTCTTGGTCGAAAAATGAGAAAAAGAACGAGGAACAATTTTAAGAAGTTAAAAGGTTGGCCACCGCCTAGAAAGTACACGCGTATTTTTGTTTTACGGTCCGTACAATTTTTCTATGGATCGTACAATTTTATACGGTCCGTAAATTTTACCTTATTTTTCAGATTGAGGAACCGTCAATTGAATTGGAAACGAGACTCTCGGAATTTGGATTTAGATAGGTTATGCCCTCCGTAACTCCTTGTATACTAAGAGATATACCCCCGATAAGTTGGACCAAAAAACTGATCCGAAAATTCTGCCTGTCTTTCCTGAGTTTCGACGAATTTAATTTCTTTAATCCCTTTAACCTCAAACTCTTATTAAACGTACATAACACTTATTTAAACTTGTTTCCATCCAAAAATGAGATGTTAGCCTCATCGTGCTTTACGTTACTTTATTTACGACGCATATGAGCGCGAAAATACGGGGGTAACAATCTGATTTTTAGATGTGAGCTTAATTTTAGGATAGTTACCAATCAGCTGCTTCTTTTTTTTAAAAAGATTTCTCACTCTCTCCCTCCTCTACAGCCGTTGATAGACACCATTTCCAGACACATATCATAATTCACTCTAATGTCCCAATATTAAAGAGTATAGTTCAAGTTCCAGATGGTTTTACAAATACTATAAAGATGTTCTGGCATCTATCCAAAATGTTTGAAGTTCCACCGCAAAACAAAACATTTCTCTTACAGTTTCGTGCTAATTACTAGATCATTGGCGTTCGCGAAGTACTAAACTACATCAATATACATACAACTTTTATACATATTTCACACATAAAAATTATAACAAATCTATACAGTTATACACGCTGAATACAAAAATTTATACATGTTTATTTTCTGGTGTATGAACTTTGTACGGAATGTGGTTTGTATCAATTATAGATTTATTATACATACTTTGATCAGATTTTATACAATTTATATGTACTTTATCATAATCAAAATATACACACAACTTTTATACATTTTTCATACATAAAAATTATAACGAATATATATATATACATATTGCGTACAAAATTTATACATATTTGTTTTCTGGTGTATGAACTTTGTATGAATTCGGATTTGTATCAATTACATAATTATAACGAACTTTGTATGGAATCTGATTCATACAGAGAAATTAATTGTGTATGAATTTTGAATGAGAGAATTTCCGATTAGAATTGACTTTTCAAGCAAAAGTTGGAGAAAATTAGGGAATAATATCTCTTTATTTTGAATGGGGAGAGAAAAGTGGATAAAATAAGGGAGCAAAAGTTGAAGAAAATCAGGGAACAATATCTCTTAATTTTGAATGGGGAGAGAAAAGTGGATAAAATAAGGGAAGCAGTTTCCTTGCGTTATTTACTGTGTTAAATTTGCTTCTTTTTTATTTATCCTATTCGTATAGATTTTATAAGAAATCTATCGATATATTTTGTAAACTGAAAAGTATCGTCATGTTCTGTTTTTTTGCCCAAAAGAAATCGATCTTAACCAATGATTAGAATAGTTTTACAACATGGCAAGTTGCCAATGAAGTTTCACCTATATAGATTATACAAAAATCAAGTATTTTTAAAGGATTAAACATAGAAAAATTAGAAAGAAATATCTAAGTGTTGAGATATTCTAATATTTAAAAAATATCTATTTATATATCTATATATATAATTCTCTTTGACCAAGAAACACCATTATCTTTTTCTTGCTTTTGTTGGCCTTTTGTCTACTTTTTCCCATTCATGTCCTATGTTAAGAAAAAAAAATCACTCCCTTTAACTTTCTTAATTATGTCAAATGTGCTATGTTTTTAACAAATGAAATGTACTATATTAAAGAACTCAGAAGGGACACATTCAATTTTTTAAAACATATTTTATTTTATTTATTGAACTTCATTAGCATTGTAATTCCATATCAGTTATAAACTTTTATATTTTGGAAGGAAATAGAACTTGTCACACAAATACTTGCACCGCGTCAACAGCTTCAATCATAGGGAACTGGTATGAAGCACATATTGTTTCCACGTTTCTAGAGCAATTTTGCAGGGCTTTGCTTTTGTAACAAGGGACACTTGAAAAATTGAAGTCTTATGGGGTAGAGAAAAAAATGGTGTGATGATTTTGAGATTGACTATTGGATTGTATGCTCTTACATTTTGCATGGAATGGTGCTTGCACTTGCTTATGTAGACGGTGAGATTATGACTTTGACGAGCCCGCCCAAAACACTGAAAAGGGTTTGATGGAGGATGTTGTCATTTTAATTATTTAATTAATTTTAATCAGTATATTGTTATACCACATTGGTGGTGGAATGAAAATTATACAAAGATTCTTGTATAAAATCATACTGATATTAGCTATATCAAAACTGAATGGCAACCAAATGTTACATAAACCAATATTGTACGACGTAAATCAAGTATTTTTAGAAGACTAAGCTAACTCTTAAATGGTGGGAAAATAAATAAAAATATAAAACTAATTTGTAAATAAGAATGAATTAAAACTTGAAATTTAATCTATTGTATTTGACAACTAAAACGTATCTTTTATCATATTTTGTATTTGAATATTAGTATACTGATTATTTTATATATGGAATAAGGTTTTTACACTGCACGCGAAGGGAAGACAAATTTATGTAACTGAAATGAAATCAACCATTAATTTATGTAAAGCCAATTGCTCAGTCTAGAAGAGTCATTCAGTACACAATTAATGTCCCATTATATCATTGCTTGCTAATCAGTCGCCTACATCTATTTCAAACTACAAGCTAGCAATTATGAGAAAAAAATGAAATTCCTAGTGCAGTCATCTGTTTGTGCAGATCCACAGTTGAAAGAAATCTAACATGTGCTTCCGTTAAACATTCTCCGAATTACTTTGATGGAAAGTGTATTTATGTCAGCTGAGTGTGGCTTGTTGCGAAGCAATGCACCTTCCACCAGGGAACGAAGTACCTGCAGAAGGTTTAAGTACTCTAATATAACGTGTTCTTGCGCATGGATATGATGTACGAACTGATTAAAGGAACATGACATGCAACAGGAATTTTGGTGCACCTTTTTGATGAGGAACAAAGCAAATGCAGAAGGGTTTTTGTACTAAAATACCTTTTCTTGCACAGGGATTTGCAGAAAGAACTGATTAAAGGAACATGTCATGCAACAGGGATTTCGGGTTCGCCTAAATTTACGAAGGCCTGTGCTCGAGCCATGCGTCCCAATGCCGCATCCCAAGAGACAAGATGATTCATGAACACATTAACGTAGCTTGCTTTATCATTCTGCGTAAAGAGAGGAAACAAAGACGGACACATTAGAAAGAAACTCTTTGCAGAAAGCAAAAGGGAAGAACTATGGGTTACCTTGTAATCCAGATAATAAGCATGCTGCAAAACAGGAAGAACAAGTAATAATGAATATTTTTTTCTCAATATAATTTTATAAGCACGGGGAATGCAAATGTTGAAAGGTTTGTGATTTCTTTCAGAGACTGTGTACATGGGGAAAGGAGGGAAAAATACTGCCTAAGAACTCACCTCCCACAAGTCCAAACCGATCAGGGGCTGCAGAATCAAACAGTTACCAGATGAACATGTGAGTACTGATAACCAAGAAAATGTAATTTCAAGTGTTACAAGTTATTGAACATTAGGAAAAAGAATCCTCACGATATCATTCCACACAAGAGGGTTGACAGCATTTGATGTTTTAATAATTGTAAGACGCTTCTCCTCTCTGTTCACTGAAATAATGAAACTGAAGGTATTATCAAAGAACCTTGAAGGAGATGCATGGACTGTTCAACTGTGACTGACAATGGCTATAAAACTTTCCAACTGATGAATCAGGAGGTTAATGCAATGAAAACTTTACGGATCTAGAGGGCAGCCCGGTGCACTAAGCTCCCGCTATGCGCGGGGTCCGGGGAAGGGCCGGACCACAAGGGTCTGTTGTACGCAGCCTTACCTTGCATTTCTGCCAGAGACTGTTTCCACGGCTTGAACTCATGACCTCATGGAGGAACTTTACGGATCTAGAGGAATACTGAATATTTGAATGTTGAGAAAAATGACCATGTTCGGATGATAGTTGATGACCAGAAATAACAATTTTGCTAAACTTTTCATCTACCAAATTGTCATGATAAGAATTGAGTCGACAGACAATATTTAGTCCAGAACTTCATTCTGAACTCATTCTGTACACACTCAGTAGAGGAGACTGAGGCCAAAATCTAAAAGCTCGATCTTTCTCATTTTTTAACTTTCAAACATACTAAATAGAAATTAATGATGGGAACTGGAAATTTAATGTAGGACTTCTGAGAAATAAAAAGCAAAAGTTATCCTTATGAAATGATTTAGTTATACAACTGACAACAAGCTGTCCTTCAATGAAGGATTTGGTTTGGAGAAACACATATACAAGCAGCAGTGAAACAACATCAAAAGAAGAGTACAGAAGAACATCAATTCTAGTTCCCAAATACTACAGCTTTCTCATTACAATAATAGAACAGCGAAGAAGTAAACAAGCGTAAAACAGATATAGGATATTAGCTATATTTAGCAACTTACAGACGAGCCAAATCCATCCAGAGCCAAATAATGTGAGAGCTGCTTCTATAAACTTATCCTTAAAGTTGGTAAATGAACCAAAATCCTTCTCAATCTGCTGAAGGAGTCCTAATTTAGGCATGTCACCACCTCCCGGTTGCATGGATTCCCAGAAGAAATCATGATTCCATACCTGGAAAGAATAAGATCCACAAGTTTTGTCCTTGTTAAAATTAGGTTCACAGAATATAGACGAATGAGGTGCAAGAGAAGCTCAATCTCTTCTTGATTCGAAAAATTAAAAAAGTTGAAGACAGAAACTGAATAACAGAAAACTTGTTGGGAAATCCACAGAAATTCCTCAGAGATATGAATTTGATAAAAATTGAATGGTTCTTAATCAAAATCCGGCTCCCTATGTCCTACAATAGTTTTTCTTGTAGACTCCTTTTTATACATTTATCTTTCACCAAAAGGTCTTCCCTCTTCTTATTGGTAGACACATAATGCTCCCAGTCAAGTTTATTGTGGCCTCCAACTGTCTTATTGCCACTTTCAAAAGTATTTTACATATCTAAATACAAATCCAAAAATTATTCCTATGTCCGAAATATTGCTAAAACCCACCTACTTGGGATATCTCCACATTGAACTCATTTTCTCCACCAACATATATATGAGTACAAAAAAACTAACTGCGTCATCAAACATTAAGAAATTGACAAGACATCCGCAAACACAAGATTGATTTGAAGCACTTGATTTGCATACCAACAGAAGGGGCGATTCCTTTATGATGGCAGGAATACCAACTGAGGGCATTCAAACTTTTTCTTATAGAACTTGAAAGAGGACTTTAAAAGATATATGCAGCCTAAATGAAACCTCTTTTATGGTTATAAGTTGCTTGGCGTTCCTCTATATCAGCATTTTCCAGGAACTCATGTGTATACATGAAGTACATTCAGTAGTATCAATTTCCAAGAGTAATTTCACTAAGAATAAATGAAAATGTTGTTTAACATAAGAAGCGAAAAAGTACAAGCTGGACGTTGCAACCTACAAAAAGATTTTGGCTTACCAAAGCGATTTACATAATACCAGAAAAAGGTGTTTTTTAATAGTGTGGATAATTTTTTGGACTTTGTTAGCTCCCTGGCCTTAGCTTAGATACTGTATAGGGTTAACTTAGTGTCTTCTTTTGTTATCTTTTGTAAATCTGCATCGTCTGGATGCCTTATTAATGCAATTCCTTACTTCATCAAAAAAGAAGAAATTCTATAGCAAACATCCAAGGATTTTTGCTGAACTTAAGAGCATGAAATGGGATGTGTGTCATTCCATGCAGCAAAATGTGTAGATACCAACTCTTGCTTATACTACCTGCTTCAAAGCAAATAGTCCTTAAGACATCTGAGTACTCATTGTTCAATGTGTGATAACTTCATCTAAAAGTTTAAGTTGTTAGAGAGGAATGCATTTATTTATTTATTTCATGTCTGAAATCATCTTGTTTGGGCCTAAATCTGATTTTTTAGGTCAAGCACATGGAATATTTCATAGATGGTGGCAGTGAGGTTCAAATGCAAGATCTACCATGTTGGATCGTATGACCGCTTACCTAAAAGCTTAACCCATAGCGATGGACACATTCATTTATCTATTTTATGTCTAATACTCAATATGGAGAATTTTCTAATGATTTTGTTTTTTTATTACATTCAGCCATTTAGAAGTGACTTTTGTCGAAACATATCTGAAATAAGAGCATAAGACACAACTTGGACTTGCAGACAATAGTGGGCATGGTGAAAGTAGGTGAAGGAAGGAAGAAGTTGAACATAGAGGAAGAGAACCACGCCAGATCCAGAGAACAATGTTTCAGCTGCCTGAACAAGAACTTAGGACCAACTTTCACATGGAAAAGCTATTAACTTAAATACAAAAAGCTTAACTTGGAGATTTGAAGATACTGAGATGCTAATGGAAACCCTTGAGTAAAATTAGGACATTGACAGAACAGGGGATCACAAACAAGAATGTATTTTATAAAGACGGCTCACGATTTTATGGTGTGAAAACTATATAAAACATCAAACAAGTGATTATTAGTATATACAACTAATGTGTTGAAAGTAACATTACTAGTTCTAGTTCTCTCAAAAAAAAATATTATCTCTTCAGGTCTCTCTTCACCATGCTGTACATTTTCTATTATGATTCGACATATCTAAATACTTTTCCGGGTTAAAACTCATTGGTTCCACCCATCCGTTACACCAGGATATATAGATGGAAAATCTTTTCATCGCTCTGGATCCTGCATATGAAGACTATTACATACATTTCTAGCTAGGCAGGTGGAGAACTCCGATCCAGGGCCGGCTTTAGGCCACTAAAAGCAATTGCTTTAGCCCCCCCCCCCCCCCACCCCCCAAAAAAAAAATTGAAGGCCCCAAAATTTTATTTTATATATTATAAGATGATGAACAAAAGTGACTAGCCTTTATATTTCTTTCTTGAAATTTGATAGGTTATTGAATAAGAAATTAAAATTTTATACTCTTTTCGTTCCCATTTATGTAACATTCTTTATTTTTAGTTTGTCCACAAAAAAAATGATATATTTTCATATTTAACAAAAATCTAATTTTAAACTTTTCGTTTTAACAATAATGAGATGATTTACATCTAAAAATTAACTATAACTTGTATTGGACCATAATTTCGAAAAATCTTTCTTTTTCTCTTAATTGTGTGCCCAGTCAAATATCTTTAGATGAATTAGAGAGTAGTAAACATTATGCAATATATCTGACGACTTTGATAATTTTTTTGAAGAAAAAGTCTCTTGTAGAGTTGATTATTTCATATAAATAGTGGATTAAACCATTTTTTACTTCAAGATAGATTTGAATTATTCTAAATGTATGAAATTATTTTGACATCTACTTAGTGGTACAAAATTGAGATTATTAGATTATGAGAATTTATAAATTTATTACCATAACCGCCAATATATGTTTCTTATACAAATATTTATTTTAAATTTGAGTTGATAGAGTTACTAAATATCTCTAATGGTGGTAGGTGGCAAGTAACTGAGAAAGAATTAGAATAAAAATATACAAAATTCTATTAATAAACTTTAAGGCCTCTTATAAAGGATTGGTTTTAGGCCACCGATTTCGTTGAGCCGCCCATGCTCCAATCTAACAATACAATCTGGTTTCCCTAGCAAGCAACTTGCTTAGGCATCTCGTTTAAATATTCTTACGCTAACAATGTCGGCTACACATAATATTAAGAGAACCACCAATTATTTGTTAATGAAGACATGATCCGAAATGGAAGATATGTTTTCACTTCCAGTAAAACTATGCTAAAAGTGTTGAAATGTAATAGAAGAAAGAAACCAATCGTATGGCAGATGCAAGAGGGCATAATACAATATTGACGCCATTACCTGGGCCGCATCACTGAATTCAGGTAATGGATTTCCATTGTTATATGTGACTTTGATAAGTTCCTCCATGGTGCATCCATAAAGTATGTCATTCTTCTCAAGTTGTTTGTTAAGAGCTTCAACATAACCACGATGATGCTCTCCCCAATGTACCTGAAGCATCCTTTGGCTCATATATGGTTCGAGTGCATCCTACAAATGGTGAATCACTAGCCATTAGGACATTGTATTTGTTAAATTTGACAAATACATATCTCAGTGTGATTTTTGTTTACTATTCTTTTTTTCCCTTTTGGAATTATATATCAACACCGAATATCAAAAGCCGGGAAAAAAAACTTACAAGCTTATAAGATGGGGTTTTAAGGCCATAATAAGCAAAAACTTTTGGTACCCTGCGATGATGTCCGTGAAGGTTTCTCTTCTGCTTCAAACCCTGGAATGTAACACAACCATTTAACACTTATACACACAGAAGATACAACAGAGAACAGTCATAGAGTCCGAAAAACCTACAACATTTGCTACTCTACAGGGTATGTTCAATTGGCTCGATAAATCAGTAGTCACCAACAGTTGTCTGGAACTGGAAGTGCAAAGACTATTACAAGAACACCAACTCATTTCTTTACAATTTCCTTTCCCACAGCTCAGAAACGCATCACTGCAAGCAAAACATTAACATCATCGAACCCAGAAAGGAATAGGAGAAGCACTAAGCTTAGTACACTAGTTTACTATTTGAGGCATTTTAACAAACAGATTGTCCGCAAGTCTGGAGGTCTAAGTTAATAACTTACACGCCAAGAATGACTTCTCTGTATAGTAGATTTTAGCTAAAATTATTGTTTGCACTCTCTTTAACTTGTTCTACGAGTGTTGTGCTTTTCTTCCTTCTGTAACTCCACTTCACTTTATCTAGTGATGAGATTGTAGTTGTAGAAGATAATGGTGTTTTGAGATATTTATTGGGCTACTTCATATGGCCCACGGATATAAGCCCAGGACTCCCAATTAAGAGGACCTCTATTTCAAGAATAACCGAAATTTATAAAAGATTTTAAAGTATAGTCAGCTCCTATGCCTACCGCGAACATCATATTGTTGCTAAAACAAAATAAGCTTCACACGATCTGGGGAAACCGAAAGACCTTGTCACACCCGAAGGCTGTGCAGCATGTTGGAGAGCTTTTAAATCCCGCCTTAAAACGCTCATTCCCCTGTTCCGAATGTATTTTCATTCTCACCTAAGCATTCTTAAGATGGAAAAATAGCCAGGCAATAGTCTCATAATCAACTTTAGATATGCAAGTCTGAAGTTAAATTAGCGAGCCTGAAGTTTCTAACTTTAGACCTCATGTCTAAATTTGAAATAAGTTTGATGTAATTCAAATTCAGATATGAGGTTTGAAGCTAGACTTTGGCAAGACTTAACTTAAGACTCGGAGGTCTGAAGTTTAAGAAGTAATGTCTGCATAAGCCGGTTACTTTAAATAGAGTAAAACATATTTTTTCAACATAAAAATTGTTGTAGTCAATATCAGGCGATATTTTATGTCTTTCTAATTTTTCTTAATTGGGATTGTAACGCCCACCTTCATATGTATCCAGTGGATTGTCAAATTCCTTTTGATCTTTAACCTCATCTAAAGGAGGAGGTCTGGACTCTAACCCAAGCAAAAATGTCCAAGAAAAAAATGTCTTCCTTCATTTTGCTCAAGCTAAAGCTCATTTCGCTAACTCAAGTCGCAAGTCAAGATAGTGTAGATTGTAGTCGGTGTTGTATGGTAAGGGACTTCCTTGACTAGATATAGTTATTTAATTGAAGAGTTAAGTGGTTGGAGGTGGGATTGTTGGAAACATTTCCTTAGGTTTTACAAGGGCGATTGTAAACCTTTGGGAAAATTCCTATAGAGTAGGTTGTTACACTCCATACGTTATACGCCGTTGTCGTCATAAGTTATCTGACATAGGTTCAGATGAGGGGTCCCTCATCAAGGTTAATAAAGGTTTATTGAAGTGTTAAGTAAGTTTTGGGAAAGTTTGAGAATAATCGAATCGAAGGAAATGAGTTTCAACAAAAATCGACAAAATGAGAATTCTAAGGACTATTGACCGCACAAATGATCAGAGAAGATGAGATTTCTGGGCAATTTCGCGACCCACTCTGCGACTGCAAATGAGGTTCTGCGGACTGCACAAGGGTTCTGCGGGGCGCAGAACAGGCCGTAGATCAGATGTGGTGACCGACCTTTTGAGTTATTTAAGTGTTGCCTTCATCATTTCTCTTCATATATCGACCAAACCACCCTAAGTACCTCAAGAAGCTTACTTATCTCATGGTTTCCAAGTAAATCCAAAGCCAAATCACCTTATACCTTCATCAAAAGTGTTTTAGATAATGAAAAATTACCCAATTGGTGTTGTTGCTAAGTTGTGAGCACTTTCAAGTTAGAGGAGAGTTGTTCCTAAGCTTCTTCTTGTTGCGGAAGGTAAGTTTTGCCTCTCCTTTATGTATTTGAGTATAACTACTGTCTTAGCTAAGTTGTATGGTGTAGAAGTGGCAAAATAGTACTTGAAAATTGATGGTAGTGTTGTTGTGCCTTGTTGGGCTGTTCGGTGGTATTCATATGATAGATATATGGTTGTGTATATATAATTGGTTGTGTGTTGAATGTGTGGGTGTTTATGTTGGAAATTGGAGGAAGGTGAAAGAAGTAGTAGAGGTGTTGTCGCAATTGCTATAAACGAGCTTATTAACTTCAACAAGCTTAACAATGGTTCTTTATCACTTGTTGTAGATTGAAGTGATGTACGGTTGTGTCTTTTGAATTGTTAAAGAATATTACGAGGTATGTAAGTCACCCTTTCTTTCCTTTGGCATAGTCCTAGTAGAAGCGACATAAAATGACACGTCCCTCAAAAAGACTCTACTCTTGAACGTTAGAGATTTGCTTGTCCTTTATTCTTGAAAATGTTTCTTGGATCTTTTTTGTCCCTTGTCGGGAGTACTTTTTTGCATCTTATATTATCTTTCACTATGTGATATTCTATGCTCCTTATTGGTTTCAAGATAGTTAATATATGTAGTTACATAACGATAGTCGGAGGATAACGACCGTATGTCACTCCAACCATGTTCATGATATCCTTCTGAGGTCCTTCATGCATCATATATACATATATATATATATATATATATTTTATGACACTGAGTCGTGCCATAGTCGGTCGGTTACGTCACTTATATGTGCACACCACTGCAATTGGGTATGTTATGATAATGTTAACTCCAGAGAGCGTCTTGATGATGATGAGATAGCCCCAATGTGTGGCATATATATATATATATATATATACGTATATGTTTTTAAACGAAAGCATGCATGTCATACGCCCTCAGTTGTATTCAGAGTTATAGGTTGTCTCTCTCTTATCTCTACTTACATTATCGTATCTACTTATGATTTACTTGCCTTACATATTCAGTACATTATTGGTATTGACGATCTTTTGCTGGGGATGCTATGTTTCATGCCCGTAGGTTCAGATAGATGGATTTACAACCCCTCTCAGTAGGTTCTCAACTCAACTGTGGTGTTGGAGCACTCCACTTGTTCCGGAGGTGCTAGTTTGAGTCGGTATGGTTTTAGGTACATATTATAGGTATGACATGGACCTTTCTAGATCATATTATGTTATTTTACTCTTATATGCTTGTAGACAGATGTCTTGTGTGTAGAAGTCATAAATGGCCTTGACGGCTGTCACACCCTAACCTTAGGGGGGTATTACCGGCACCGGGTTTCCTAGATGGCCTGAGAGAACCACCTGAATATTATCATGCGAATGTATAAGTGTCTGGGCAGACAAGTCCTCAGAATGCTAACAGTGAAACAACACGACATAAAATCCTGCAAACAAAAGAACCCAACCTATGCATATATATACATACTAAGGCCGATAAGGCCAATAGAATCTATATCCAACATCCACGCCTACAAGGTCATACTGGAAAAACTGTACAACACATGACATGTCTACAAAGCCTCTAAAAAGAAACGTCGACATAATATGTAAGTCGGGACAGGGGCCCCAACATACCCAAAAGGACATAAACATGACCCTAACTCGAAAATACTCCAAGAGGAATTGGAGCTCACTAATAAAAGTTGGTCTCTAGAGGCGATGTACAATGATAGATTCTCTCCTCGCCTACCTCAACCTGTGTGGCATGAAACACAACGTCTCCAGGCAAAGGGACGTCAGTACGAATAATGTACTGAATATGTAAGGCGAAAGTAAAACACAATAATAAGTAATCATAAAAGAGAGAGATACGAATCAACCTGAACCTCTGAAATGTTGCTAAGTTATAATATACATAACGATCATACCTATCTTGTAACCTCATTTAATACTTCAACCTTAACGTCATAACTCTAACTGTTCATCTGCCCAACTTATCAGTGGTAACTGCCCAATCAGCCATAGTCCGGTGGTGAATACATAATATAAGTGAAAATCAGTTAAATATACATAGTCACACTTTGGGGAAATTCCAATATCATATCATACCCGGCCCTAAATAAGATTCGGTTTTATCATACCCGACCTTAATATGACTCAATGTTATGATCCACGGCCTTAATATGACTCGATGTTATCATACTCGACCTTAATAGGACTTGGTATTATCGTACCCAACTATAGTGGTGTGCACATATAAGTGCCTACCCTGCTGACTATAGCGCGGCTCGATGTCATAAAATAGACATATATATAATGATGAATGACCTCAGGAAAACATCATAAATAGTTGGAGTGACATAAGGTCGTTATCCTTCGACTATGGTTATGTAGCTACGTATGTCAGTTGTCGTAAAACAATAAGAAGCATAGAACATCCCAAAATGAAAGATAATACAAAGTGCATAAAAGTACTCCCGGTAAGGAACAAACAAGAGCATCTCAAGGATGTCTGAATAAGAGGCACAAGCTTATTTCTAAATACCTCTTTTATACTTATATATCGAGTACCATTTTAGGTACATAATCATGCTATAGAAAGAAGAGATAGTCATTACATACATTGATTATTGACCCTTGGAATAACTACCACGAATCAATTGTCTCTTACTAGATTAATCTTAAACAAGCTGAAACTAGCCCACTTGGTCCTGAGCATTCAAGCAACTTAGTCTTTGAGAGAGGATGATGATGTGTAATTATTGAGAGATATCCATTTATGAGATTTAAATCAGTATTTCCCATCTTGTCAATTGAGTCTCCTTAAGGAGCTTTACCTCCTCTTTCATTTGGTTGTTTGCTATGAAATGTGCAGATGCTTGTGAAAACATGATCATTTAACAAGAAAAAAAATAGTAGCAAATATATTTTTTTCTTCATCATATTTTTTGTTCTACTTTGAGTTTTGGTTTGTAATGTGTGTGGTGAGACTTGAGAGAAAAAATGGCTTTTTGATGCTCACTTTCTTGTTTAGTGGAGTCACTATATTAAAATGAAATGTCATGTGGTGCCATCACTTGGAGGATCGTGGGCCCACAATAATTAACATAATTAATTCTTATCTCTAAAGAGGCCACAAATAGATATACATATAAATGATATGAGTCATAAGTTTTCTCATTGTAATGGCCCCACGTGGAATCCATCATTAAATCACTTATCTCCCACTAATTTCATAAATAAATCATTTGTCTCCCATTATAATTAATTATTGATCTTAATTCACTTAAATATTATTCACTTTTAACATAATCCACACACTCATTGTGATAATCATGGGGTATAACATTAATCCATAGCTTCTTTATACACACACCAAATTTATTCCCAACCACCATCGTCACACTTTTAAGTAGACTTCATCTTTTTATATACCAAGCTCTTTACTTTGCATACTTGAATATAACAAAAAAATTCTCTATGGCTCGAGTCCATTTACATGCATTGGGTGCTTCAAACTATAGCCCGAAAGCATGGGGTATAATATTAACAGAACTTATTATCTTCAATTTGTTGACCTTTAATCCTTACGACACTTACTTAACACTGTTTTAAACTATCGTTATCTAGCTATGGGATCTTATCTTTACGGGTTACGTTACTTTACTTATGACACAACTTATCATATGAAAATATGAGATGTAATATCATCCGTCCCTTAGGAATATTTGTCCTCGAATGTTGGACTTACACACATACTGTACTACTCTCATGACTCGTCAAACCATTAGCTAAGTAACTATTTTAAGAACCTATATGAGACTATAACATGATATATTTTTAGACCTTATTCTTATACTCAAACGTATCACTTGGAATTCATTGAACTTACGACTATTATTACATTTGTTACGTAACTCACGTGACTCTCTCTTCAGGGTACTACTACACCTGGGTAGTTCATTCTACCTCATTTCTTACTTCAAAACTCTTATCTATCTACTATTGATTGATCCTATGGGAGGTATTCTAATCCCATGTAATACTTGAAATCATTTCTCGTTTAATTGTTACTTCAATAATAAACTATATTCTTAAACGTTATTCTCTTATCGCCTATCATCTTACTCACTTGTTCTGCTATCAGGGCGACATTCCACCTCTTTTAAGTTCTTCCAGTCTTAAACTCCTCTGATTTTCTTTAGGCTATACCATCCTCTCCATAACTTATGGAAACCATCAACTCACTTGTTTTGATGGACTTAATCCCAAGGTCTTACCTATCTTTGTCACTTCCTCTCTCACTTTCTCTTACCCTTACTTCTATCCATCTAAAACCTTACCATACTACCATACTTTGGCTTACGACCTACACTTATCTGTTCATAACTATTTCTAACCTTCCACTTCACTTGTTAGTTTCATAGACTTTCTTATGTTGTTCTAGAATCTCAAGCGAGACATCACATTGCTTCTAACTTCATCTTACTCTCGTAATTAAACCTCCTAGTAACTGGAAACCATAAGATGGAAGATATGCTTACCACTATCATTTTTGGATACTGAATCGTGACTCTTCTGGCCTCGCCTGAAATCTGAACTATGCACATTTTTTTACTTAAGTATCTCGTACCTTCTTTACTTTCTATCTCATTTACATCCCAACCTCGTACCTTATCTTCTGACACTGTCATAACTTCTCTTCTTCAATTGTCTTATACTTTTGGCACTATAGATTTTCTGGTCATCGACATCTCTGTATAACATTGAACATGAGTTAAACTCGACTCCTTATAACTTAGCTCTATAGCACGACCTGAAATCTGAAAGAAGGGTAACTAATCCTAAATGTGGTGTAGCCTCCTATTTTTTAAATATGGTGCATAACACATCCATAAACAAGACTCTACTAAACATAGATTTGTAGACTCCCTAGGACACGATATGCTATGATACCACTTTTGACACGATATGCTCTGATACCACTAAACATAGATTTGTACACACGATGCTTGGATGGCCCGAGCAAACCACCTAAATATTATCACGCGAACATATAAGCATCTTGGCCGACAAGGCCTCAAAATGTTAAATTGTGAAACAATACGAAATAAAATTCTTCAAACAGAAGAACTCAATCTATGCATATATATATATATACATACTAAGGCCGACAAAGCCAATATAATCTCTATCCAATATCGAGGCCTACAAGGCCGTACTGAACAAACTATACAACACAAGGCATCTCTACAAAGCCTCTTAAAGGAAACGACGACATAATATGTAAGTTGGGATAGGGCCCCCGACATACCCAAAATGGCATAAACATGACCCTAACTCGAAAATACTCCAGGAGGAAATGAAGCTCAATAATAAAAGCTAGTCTTTCGAGGCGATGTACAATGATATCTTCTCTCCTCGCCTATCTAAACTTGTGTGGCATGAAACACAACGTCTCCAGGCAAAGGGACGTTAGTACGAATAATGTACTGAATATGTAAGGCGAAAGTAAAACACACTAATAAGTAATCAACAAAAATTGACAAAATGAGAATTCTAAGGAGCATTCTACGGACTAGAGAATAGGTATGTGGGCCGCACTATTGATCGCACAAATGATTAGAGAAGTTGAGATTTCTGGGCAGTTCATCAACCCACTCTGCGACCTCAAATAAGGTTCTGCGGATCGCATAAGGGTTCTGCGGGGCGCAAATCAGGCCGCAGATCAGAGGCGGTGGCCAACCTTTTGAGCTATTTAAACGGTACCTTCATCATTTCTCTTTATTTCTCAACCAAACCAGACCCTAAGTACATCAAGAAGCTTCCTGAATATATCTCCATTGTTTCCCAGTAAATCCAAAGACAAATCACCTTAAACATTCATCAAAAGTATTTTAGATGATGAAAGATTACCCAGTTGGTGTTGTTGCTACGTTGTGAGCACTTTAAAGTTAGAGGAGAGTTGTTCCTAAGCTTCTTCTTACTGTTGAAGGTAAGTTTTACCTCTCCTCTATGTATTTGAGTTTAACTAATGTCTTAGATAAGTTGTATGGTGTAGAAGTGGCAAGATAGTACTTGAAAGTTGATGGTAGTGTTGTTGTGCCTTGTTGGGCTGTTTGGTGGTGTTCATGTGATGGATATAGGGTTATTTATTGTTGTATATATATATTTGGTTATGTGTTGAATGTGTGGGTGTTTATGTTGGAAATTGGAGAAAGGTGAAAGAAGTAGGAGAGGTGTTGTCACAATCGCTATAGACGAGCTTATTTTTTGTGCCGACTCATAACTTCAACAAGCTTAAAAATGGTTCTTTATCTCTTGTGGTAGATTGAAGTGACATAAGGTTGTGTCTTTTGTATTTTCAAAGAAGATTATAAGGTGTATAAGGCATGCCCTTTCTTTCCTTTGGCATAATCTTAGTGGAAATGACATAAAATGAAATGTCACTCAAAAAGACTCTACTCTTGAACATTAGGGATGCGTTTGTCCTTTATTCTTGAAAAAATTTCTTGGATCGTTTTTTCCCTTATTAGGAGTACTTTTTCACATCTTATATTATATCTCAGTATGTGATATTCTATGTTCCTTATTGGTTTTACGACAACTGATATATGTAGTTACATAACAATTGTCGGAGGATAACGACGTTATATCAATCCGGCCATGTTCATGATATCCTTATGAGGTCCTTCATGCATCATATATACATATGTATATATTTTATGACATCGAGTCGTGCCATAGTAGGTTGGGTCTAGCGCTTATATATGCACACCACTGTAGTTGGGTACGTTATAATAATATTAGCCCTAGAGAGCAGCTTGATGATGATGATATAACCTCATTGTGTGGCATATATATATATATATATATATATATATATATATATATATATATATATATAATGAAAGCATGCATGTCATACTCCCACAATTGCATTTAGAGTTACAAGTTGTCTCTCTCTTATTTATATTTACATTATCGTATCTACTTATGATTTACTTGCCTTACATATTCAGTACATTATTCATACTAAATCCCATTTGCTGGGACGCTATGTTTCATGCCCGCATGTTCAAATAGATGGATTGAACGACCCCTCTTAGTAGGTTCTCAGCTCAACTATGGTGTTGGAGCACTCCACTTGTTCCGGAGGTACTAGTCTGAGTTGGTATGATTTAGGTACATATTATGGGTATGGCGGGGCCCTTTTCCGACCATATTATGTTATTTTACTCTTAGAGGCTTGTAGACAAATGTTTTGTGTGTAGAAGTCATGTATGGCCTTGACGGTCTTCCTGTTAGTCATATGATATATATTGTGGCCTTGTCGGTCTTCTCTATGCATATTTGTTAGGGCTATTCCGCTTCAACAGGTTGTTATGTTTTGATTGTCTTAAGAAGGTCATCCTGAGGCCTTGTCGACCAAATACTCGATGATCAAGAATACATTTTAAAGGTGGTACGCTCAGGACATTAAGGTGTTGGGTGCCGGCTACACCTCCCCATGTTTGGGGTGTTACATAGGTCGTAGTTTTTCCTCCCTTGAGCAAGGAACATTTTCAAGATAAAATACTTGTGTTGATTTTATATTCGGCACTTTACTTTATTGTGTATTTACTCAAATGATCTGATTCTTTGAGAACATAGGTAGTAGCTCGATCCTAACAATGCGTTTGGTCAGAACCAACATCCTTCATCACATGTTTAATTTAATGAGTTCTGAAAAATATTATTTATACTATCGCCAATCACATTTATCACTATTCATATTTCAAACCATTTGAACTAGGGGCAACTGCATAGATATTCAATTTTGGGACCCACATTTAAGTCAACACCTAAATTCATAATTTTTTTAAAGTTTTTCCACCTCAGAAATAACTTCAAATACACGCAACTGAAGTTGCAAAACTCGACATCCGAAGTTACAAATTTCATATGATGTTTGCATATTTCTTGTGCAAGAAAACTTCCAACATACGTGTCTGAACTTTGACTTGAAAATCTCAAAATTCAACAACCATAAATTTGGCTTGCCCAGGCCAAACTTCTAACATATGTGTATCACGCTTGGCTAGCCAAGGCCGAAGTTCTAATATACAAAACTGAATTTGTCTTGACACCTTTTTGTATTTCAAAAGTTACTCTTGATGTATTTAAAGACCTATTTTCATTACAATCTTTTACAAATGTATTGACATTTATGGATGAATTTTGTGTTGTTTAGAACTTTTAAGTTATCAAAATTTTAGGGTTTGTATTGATAATGACGACAGGGTTACAATTTCACTAAGTTAAACTTATGATTTTCATATACGACTACTCAATTGGACCTTCCATACTACATATTAATATGCGAAAAGCAACACCTCTTTTTATATTCATGTCAAGGACCACTATATTGTAAAAATTGATAATTTCTTGTTCCAAAAGAGAATAAAATTATGTGTATTCACATTAGCAAAGAACTCCATCACTACAAAAAAGCTAGAGTTAGCTACGAGAATTCATCATTAATCCTGTCAAAATCGAAGATATACATGAAGGAACAAAGTATTTTAATGGAGTAAACCCTAGTTCCTTTGAGAGAGTTCTGAAACAAGAAGAAATTAAACCGACTTTCTATTTCATAAAAAATAAATTATCTATCCTTTACAAAAAATATCTAGGCTTATATACAACTGGGTCAATAGCCCATCCGAAACTAAGTAAACATAAATACAAAGAGACGCATTAGGCCAGTATACAATGAAAGAATAAAATGAAATCATGGACCTGTGTCCAAATCAGCTATGTTAACACCCCTCTCAAGCTGGAGGGTAAGTGAACTCCTAACTTGCCCATCAAAATACGATGTTGAACCCCTGACAAGGACTTGGTAAAAATGTTAGCAAGCTGAGAAGAAGTATGAATACAGTGAAGGAAAATCAAAGCCTCTCCAAGTTTTTCCCTAACAAAATGACAGTACAATTCAATATGTTTAGTACTCTCATGTAGAACTGGATTCTTAGAAATACTTAAGGTAGCCTGATTGCCACAATAAACCCATATTATAAGGGAGGTAGTGACATAAAGATCAGATAAAATTCGCACTAATAAGTTAATTCAGCAACTGTTCTTCTAAGAGCCTTATACTCTGCTTCAGTTGAAGACATGGAAATTGTAGGGCTACGTTTTAGATTTCCAACAAACTGAACTGGTCCCCAAAGTAATGAAAAACCCTGAGACAAACATCCAGGATAAGGGATATGCTACCCAATCTGAATCTGAATAGGCCTTCAAAGTGAAATTAGAGAGTTGGACAAAAAATGCCCTTAGTAGGATCATTTACTTGATACCCGAGGACACGAAGTCCAGCTAGCATATGAGTGGACCTAGTTGCATTGAGTAATTGGCTCAGATGTTGGACTAAGAATGATATATCTGGTCTAGTATGCTGAAGGAAATTCAGTTTGCCCACTAATCTTTTGAAGGTGGAGGGATCAAAAAGCAACTCCCCAAAATCATGGAGCAATTTAACATTGAGATCTAGAGGAGCAGCAACTGTAGAAGAATCAACAAAATGAAACTCAGCCAGTAGTTATTTGGTGTACTTATATTGTTGATAAGGTAACCATGAGGAAGTCTGGATACCTCAAGACCCAAAAAATAATGCACATCACCGAGGTCTTTGAATCTAAACTGATCATCTAAGAAAGACTTCAATGAGTAGATTTCCATAATATCATCACCAGTTAGGAGTATATCATCAACATATACAGTAGCAACAACGACAATTGAATGATTTGTGTATTTGGTGAAAATGGAGTAGTCGCTGAGATTGGACCGATAACTCTTGGATAGCAGGACAATAGAAAGTTTGGAAAGCCATTGTCTAGATGCTTGTTTGAGACCATAAAGAGACTTACTAAGTCTACAAACCAAGGTGAAGAAGTGTTATCAGAAGAAGAAATAGTGAGCCCCAAGGGAACCTTCATGTACACTTCCTCAGTAAGATTACCATGGAGGAAGGCATTGTTGACATCTAGTTGATAGACAGTCCAAGATTTCTTAGTAACAATATCAAGAAGGCACATTATGGTTGATAACTTCACAACTGGAGAAAATATCTCATTATGATCAATACCAGTCTTTTAAGTGTCACCCCTGATGAAAAGTATGGCTTTGTACCTCTCAATACTGCTATCAGACTTTTGTTTGACTTTGTAAACTCATTTACAAGGGATGCCCTTCTAATCAGGATGGATAGGGACAACGTCCCAAGTGTGGTCAGATTCTAAGGCTTGAAATTCCTTAACCGTGGCATCCTGCCAAGCATGATTAGAGAATGCTTGCTGATAATGTTGAGGTTCAAGCATGGATGGAACAAAATGAGAAGAATAGGAAGATTCTGAAATGGTAGGAAGAGAAGTAGGAAGAACATAATGACAGATATAGAGTTGGAGATGCACTGGTGGATGGATGGTCCAGGAAGACCTTCTAGGAGGAGGTGAAAACTGAGGATGAGGAGGAGTAGCAGGTATATGATCCATTTAATTAGAGGAAGAAGAGGTAGTGATAGCAAAGCAAGTGGAATGAGAAGTAGTAGAAGGGAAAATGTGTGCAACAAAAGAAATATCTCTGGAATAGAGAATGGACTTATTGTTGAGATTAAGAAATTTGTACCCTTTTTTCAAAAGGTTAACCCAAGAAGATGCAGGGAATGACTCTAGACTAGAATTTGTCCCTTTGTGGTATAGGGACAATAGCATAAGTGAAACAACCAAAGGATCTGAGGTGGTGGTATGAAGGAGGTGACCAGTGTAATGCTTCATAAGGAGATTTATTAGAAAGGACAGAAGATGTAAACATGTTGACAAGATAAGTGGCAGTGAGAATGCTCACCCAGTACTTGGTAATTGGAAGAGTAGTGCCCTAGCAGTTTCTAAGAGATGATTGTATTTTCTTTCTACCACTCTATTTTGTTATGGAGTGTGAGAGAATGTGGTTTGATGTGTAATACCAAGAGAAGTAAGATGGTCAGAATAAGAGGAAGAAGAACCTAATTCAGAAGCATTGTCTATCCTAATAGTTTTAACATGAGTATGGAAGTGAATAGAAACCATGGCTAAAAAGCCTTGATGATAGAAAAAACATTACATTTGTAAGATAGAAGGTGTGTTTAGGTGACCCTACTGCAATCATCCACAATGATTAAGAAGTACTTAAAACAATTATAGGTGGTAGTATGGTAAGGCCCCAAAACATCAATGTGAACAAGTTGGAAAGCTATAGGAAAAGGAAATGCTTATGGGAAAAGAAGATATTTTTTGTCTTGCCATAGGACATACAGGACAAACAAAGGACTATTTGGAAGAAAATTTATCAGATAGATGAGGAATGGAAATCATCTTAACAAAAAGCATATGGCCCATTATTTGATGTCACAAAACATCATTTTTATTTATTGAATTAGAATTACAAGTATTAGGCATGACAATAGGATCAACAATATAGAAAGAAGAACTATGGTTGTGTACAGGATGAGAATTACAAATAGTAGAAGAAACATCATAAACAGTAGTAAAATATTAGAAAAAAGGCATAAAAGGATTTGAAGTGTTATGCATGTGAAAGATGTATAGTCCATGCTCCATTTAACTAATTTCCAGTGGCCTCTTCAAAGAAGGGCCATGTAAAGACAAAGAAACAGTAGTGAGTAAAGCATGACAATGGAGTTAACTAAAATTTTGATAGATGGAAATATAGTTTTATTGAAAGAGAGGAACTAAAAAGACATTGGTCAATTTGATGTCTAAATTCAAATATAGACAACCAACAGAGACTACTTTGACTTTGTAACCATTTGGTAAAGTGATTAGGGAAGGGTCAATAAGGGTTAAATATCATGTAAGAGGTGTTTGTGTAGGGTCATATGATTTGTGGCTCTAGAATCCAATATCTAGGACACAAAATCTACCCTAGAGGCATTACAAACAATTGAACCACCAATACCAAATATAGTACTCTGAACCAAACCTGTAAAATTTACATGAGCAGATGAGGTGGAAGGTTGTAGATGAGATGGTCCACGTAGCTGCTGGAAAAGGTTAAGAAGATGAGTATACTGCTCCTTAGAAAAAAGTTCTATCTTGGTCCGAGTGGGGATAACATTTATCTTCTGTATATCTATGGAGTTTTGAAAAATCCAAACATCTTAGAGATATATAGAGGGGTAGGAATTTCTCGAACGAACCGCACTCCTTCGTATATGTCAGGAGTCAATTGATGAGAAGGGGTTGGGAGCGAACTCCGGGGGAATATGAAGTGCATGGATACAAGTTATGCCTTGGAATGAAAGACAATTTCGAAAATCAAGAGTTGAGTGATTGTCAGAACCAATTGGAATGTCAAAAGGATCAACTTAAGCACAAGCTACAGACTTCTTGTTCTTAGTGAACTTGAAATCAGGTGGGAAACCATTAAACTTGTAGCAGTTGTCAATAGTGTGTCCTGGTTTCTTGCAGTACTTATACATAAGATTGGACTTCTTATAATCAAACCTTATGAGAGAAATGTCTTAGGTTATTTTATGCTAGTATGCAAGAAGAACTTGAATCGGGATGGAAGGATGAAATTGAAACCAAGATGGCATGATGAACTTGAATCGGGATGAAAGGAGCTAGAAGGACTGGAACCAGGATGGAAAGAACTAGAAGATCTGGAACCAGGATGATATGAACTTGAAGAACTGGAACCAACATGGAAAAATATTGAGCCAATTAAAAACCAGGAGAATTATATTGTAGTTCCCTTTGTTTCTCATCCCTGATCAACATAGAATAAGCCTTTCAAATAGTTGGTACATGATTCATCATCAGAATGTTGCTCTTAAAAGAAGAGTAATTATCATTTAACCTAGAGAGAAATTGAATGAGATGTTTGTCACGCCCCAAATCGGATAGGTATGGTCGGCACCTTACTTGTCCGAGTGTACCCATTTGAAACCCTTAACACATCCTGCTCATATCAAGTTGACATGGCAAAATCTTATCATAAGATAGAATTATGTAAGCCAACGAGGTTGTATTCAGTGAATCTGAATCCATATGGCTCATCAACAAAGAGAGATTCAACTCAAAACATATATATACATAAATGGGTCGTCAAGGCCGCCATGGGTTCTATAGTAGGGATATACAACATGTAAAAATCAAGGCCGACAATGCCACCATATGCTTTATAATAACATACAGTCCTACAAAGTCGTACTAAACATACTGGACAAACACAAGACATATCTACAAGCCTCTAAGGAAGATCAAGTGTATTGTGGTTGGGACAGAGCCACGGCCTACCCATCATAGCTATACACAACTCAAAAACACTCCATACTCTAGAACTGGAAACTCCGAATAACATGGAGCTTACCAATCAAGTTGAACTCTGGTTGTCTCTCAAAACCTACACGCATGAAATGTAGCACTCTTGACAAATGGAACATCAATATGAAAGATAATGTACTGGTAAGTAAAGTGAGTGAATAATGGAAAGTCGAAACTGAACTGATAAGAATAGTAGCTGAACATATCCGAGAGATAATGGAAAATTTGTGGATAAACTGTCACGCCCTGAACTTGGGCTTGGATGTAACACGGAACTCGGTGCCTTACTGCATGTGACTGAGTGAACCACATAACTTACTAAATCAACATGGGACGTGTATTAATCTAAAATTTAAGTTAAAATATGAAAAGTCTGAATAAAATATCAAACTTCGTATTAATATTGAAAATACTATTTCAAAACATAAGTATGGAAAATAGTCTAAAAATATAGCGATGTAGCCCACAAGGCTAAACATAATTGGATACTAAAAATGATACACTGACTAGTCTATAAAACCTCTTATATGAGTCTATAATATTTGAATTGTTTTTGGGACAAGGCCCCAACATACCTGACTATCTAACATGACATGACTGCTGAAAAATAACAACAATGTCCTGAGGGAAGTGGGGCTCACCAAATAGTTGATACGATAGAGTCTTAACAAGCAGATCCATTGTCTTGTAAATCAATGCCTACATCGTGAAATGCAGTCCCCGAGAAATTGGTACGTAAGTACACTGGAGTTGTACATATATGTAAAGCAAATAAATAAAAGGATAGTAAGTCGGGTGCTTGGGGAATAAGCAGCCCAAATAAATAATATGGATACATGAAGTAATACGAAACTGAAACTGTAAATGTAGACTGTAACTGAAGCTCTGAACTATAAACTGTAACTGAATATTGTAAACTGTAATCTAAAGCTGAAATCTGGACATGATCATGATCTGTATCATCAAGCTGTAACATGAGTAAACATTTTTAAGTTGGAGAGCCTTAGTATAACAAACAACATGAAATCACCACATTAGTACGTGGAATATGGTACCTGACCCGACCAACAGAGTAATCCCATACCTTGTCAGAGTATGAGACATGAACATAACATGAATTGATCCAATTAATAGTCTGAAGGTATCATCCTAACTAGGCAAAGCGATCCTTACTATACACTGGCATACGTAGTTTTAGGTGGTCTGCACCTTCTTAGTAAACCCATACTACTCCCAATAATACTGAACATGTACATGGTTGGCTTAAAAGCTCATAAATTTCATAAACATGGTTTGTAAATAGTTTTACATGAAAATCTATGGAAATATATGTATATATTTCCTGAGACAAAAAAACATGTAAAAATCCATGGAGTGGAATAATTTTAGTCCATAACTGATATCTGAGAGCTCATGAAAAAGATAACACAAACATATATGGTATAGATAGGTTCATGACAATCGTAATGATATACATGAATACAATTATCTGAAAATGATTGAGCATTAATATATATATATATATATATATATATATATATAAACTTGTATGTGAGGTATTTCATGAACTAAAACATGATTCTCTAACTCTAAGGAGAAATAGGGTTACGTGGTGTAGGGAAGAACAATGATGTTCCCAAACATGGATAGAAGTCCTACATACCAGTAAATGTTCCAATCCAATGGACTAGTTTGCTTTTTTAACGAAGAACACCCAAAACCCTAGCTTGAATAACTTGAGAAGGATTACCTTGGAATTCCTATATTTTTGTTTAAGAATCACGTTAAGAATCATGTATTTAGTGTTAAGATTAATTAAGAATTATAGAGATGTTCTTACCTTAGCGTGGGGATTTGACAATTGGATTTTCGAGTTAAGTATTGAATTTATTGGACAATACATTTGGATTCCTTGGCTCGCTGAGCTAAGATTATGGCATGACTATGTCGTGCTTTGAACTGACCTCAGAGAGCTCACATGTCCAAAATGTACTTAGAAAAATTTCTACAATTTTCTATTTTTTGGTCACTACACCTCATCGAGCTAAGCCTATGGCCTAACTATGTCGTGCTTTGAGCTGAGCTCAGCAAACTCCTTGGTCCATTTCACATAATCTAAATTTCACGTTTTTCAAATTTTACAAGGCTTGCCTCATTGCGAGGGCTATAGAGAGACTTAACCTCGCTTTGAGGCTTGCTTAGCAAGCTGCCACAGCTCTAAAACACTTTGACAAATTTTGCTCTTCTGATTCCATGGTTCTATACTTTAGTTCAGAAGTACGGGATGTTATATAAACCTACTTGTTCCTAGCTAGGGATGGCAACGGATCGGATCTGGATCGGATCCTACTAGATCCAGATCCAGATCCATTTTTCATACCTAGATCCAGATCCATTGGGTCTATAAAAATCAGATCCAAATCCGGATCCATCGGATCTACTAGGTCCGCGGATCGGATCTGGATCTACATGTAAATTTTTTTGGCTTGAATAATATTCTCACATGTTGAAACTTTTATGACAAAATGAAATGCAATCTAATTGAAAAAATGATTGAATTCATTCAATCAACCTACACAAACATGACACCATTCTTCCAAAATACTGAACAAAGTTTTAGCATCACAAGAAAATAAAGACGATTGATTTCATTAGTGATGCAAACAGGTTGCAACTTTGAGCTAATTTTTGGAGGCTTTAGTGATGCTCCACTTGTAGTTCTACTGATTGACTTCATTAAACAACATAAAACAATGTCAGTCATATATCAAAAGTCCCAATTTTTTTTTGCTGATCAAACAAATGAGAGACAGATACTTAAAGCTTACCGCTAGCAGATTCAAGAAAGAGAAATTTAAAGAAGAATGATAATTTTTTCTTTTTATAGAAATGAAAATATGAAAAACTGCAGAGAGCACATAGGTAAAAGAAATAAAACTTCAAAGACAAATTACATGACTGTGTGACTTGTGCCTTATCCTGGTTCAACCCTTTACCCAATACATAAATTATGAAAAAAAATTAAAAAAATACTTATAAAATTACATTCTAGGTTATGGATATATTTAATAAAATCGGATCCACGGATCGGATCTGGACCGGATACAGATCTCAAATACAAGATCCATATCCAGATCCGATCCGTCAAAAATGGATCCGGGTCCGATCCGTCAAAAATGGATCCGGGTCCGATCCGAATCCGTCGGGTCCAAATTTTGAAGATCCATATCCTATAAAACAGATATGGATCTACCGGATCCGGACCGGGTCCAAGATCCATTGCCATATCTATTCCCAGCTCACACTATATGGTAATATCAACAACGTATCAGGCCCTATCAGGCTTTTAGGATAAATATAACGTAGCAGGCCTTAACCAAGGCTCTGTGCAATATCACAATTCACATCGGGCGACTAGGGACATCTGTGGTGCACGCAATATACCAAGCCGTAGCGAGGCTTTATGGGGTATACAATGTACCAGGCTTTAACAAGGCTCTATGAAATACGTGTACGACGTACCAGGCCATCTGTAGGCTCTGTTGGGAATGTAACATAGAGCAAAAAACAATAAAGTATAGCTCGGGGTGTAGATCAACTGTCATCAACCATGAACTATGTTTGCAACACATATATATACTCATAAAGGGAAGACAATAAGCTCTAAGACATTAAGATCTCCGAACAAGGTATAAACAACAATATCTGAGTGATATCTAAATACGAGACGCAAGCTTGCTATTAATACTTCTTTTATACAACTTAGACGAGTATCGTTTAGGTACGGAATCATGCCAAATGAAGAAGAGATAGCCATTACATACCTTTTATTGATTCACTCATTGATTCAACGTATAATTCGTAGCACTTCAATCTACAATAATGGTAATAACACTATTGTTAAGCCAACATAGAGCTAGACTAGACTATAACGAGCAATAAGATCAACTCCTTACAATCGTCCCATATTATATATCATTTCCCTTATCCTTACTACTCTCGTAGAACAATATCAATACTATACTTCAACTATTTCCACAATTTTCCAGCCATACAAGGCCAAGAACACACTCCAAAACAACCCAACACTTAACAATAACAAAACTACAATTTTTGACCTTTACTTCACGGGCTCTCAATTATATGAACTAGCCATGGCTTATACAAGCTAAGAATCAAGTAGAATAAGCATACCTTACCTCAATAGTAGCTCCACACTCGTAGCAATCGTACAAATCCAACACAACAAGAGAACAAGCTTTTACGAGCATGATATGCTCAAATTACACCTATTAAATACCGTAAAGCAGACGTTGTCAAATATAGTAACCTGACTAGGTTAGGGTCGATCCCACAAAGAATATGGTGTGAAAAGTTTACTATCATAGTGTAGTACTTGATTTAGGTCTTTGTTCTAATTCCGTAAAGGTTGTAAAAAGTTGTATAATTCTAACAACTATATTGAATTGATTGAAATTAAGATGATTAAGAAACCAAGATTGTGTCCCTGCAAGGTTAGATGTTATGCTCTATGTATTATTGTGATATACTCCTAATGGATTGGGTATTATATGCACTTAAGATCTATGTGACATCCTAATATTTTCCAATAGTTAGAAAGCATTTTGCATCATGATTTTCCCAAATATAGAAGAGTGATATTAAGACCGATTAATTATGCCAAGTAAACTCCTTTTATTCCTAAGTGAGTCTATTAAATTAGGGTTAATGTCTCGGGTCCTTTTTAAGTATTCCTACCAAACCCTACTCACCTTCCCAGGTAAAGTAAAATTAATGGCTAAAGTTAATATTTACAACCACTAAACAACATGAATGAATGAGAAATAATTAAATACTAACAACTTATTATTCGTATATAAGGATTAAAAACCTATTCGCATAACACCCACCGTTGGGTTCACAATCTCAGTATGGAAATTAGCTACTCATAATATTACTAATAAAGTGAAACAATAAAGTATTCATTAGAACTTATGATTGAATAAAGAAGATTAAATATGGAATCTTATTCTTGAAAGCCTCAAAATACTTAGAGTATTCGATACTATCGATACAAGACATAAAACAGATGATAAAAGACTTACAAAATCCTAAAAAATATTTATACAAGTCCAAAAATTGAGAATAAAAACTAACAAAACAGCCTATGTTGCTAAATAGTACAGACCGTACAATTAAGTACGGTATGTATAATATTACACGGTCAACTTCGACAGCCAACTTGTACGGTCCATATAAAACTTTACGGTCCGTCCAATCCTTGTTTCTGTTATTCGTCAATCCACAGGCTAGAATATACGCCAAGTTTATACAATATGTACAAATATGTATGGCCCGTAAAATCCCACTGTAGACTCTTCCTCCTCATTCTTATGTTTCTGCCTCAAGCCATCTGGGTGACGGTTAAGTTATACGATCCTTACAAATATGTACGGTCCGTATAACTACAGTTTCAGGGAACTTTGACTGAATTTTCTTGTTCTTGCCTTTTAAATGTCATTTACCTGCAACATACACAAAACACATTAAAACGACACAAAATTAATTAAAAACAAGTAAAACTTCTCGTCAAAAGGTATCAAATGTGCCGTAATTCTATGGAACATCTGAGCATCATAACATTTTGGCTTCAAATAAAGTTAACCCACATTGGGATTCACTCCTGGACATTAGGATAACACTTAGAGAGGGTTTGGGAGATTCTTAGAGCTGCTAGGGTAGAAAAATGGAGAAAAAATGAGTTGCACTACTTAAATAAGCCAAGGAGGTCGGTGGCACCGCCCCTCTTTCATGGACTGTGAAAGTGGCCATGAAATGTTTTACAGTGGAAGAGGCCACCGTGAAAAAGTTTCACGAACCGTACTTTCACCATACTTCAACCCCCAAAATCCAAAAAATTTTCCCAAGTTCTATTTAAGACCCACGGTGGCTCAGCCACATTTTTAACGGACCATTAAACATTTTGACAGTCCGTGAATCTTCCCCAAAATGTTCACTTTGCGACGAACTTAATTTCTTCGATTCGACTAATACCAAACTCTTACGAAACTTACTTAATACTTGCTTAAACTCATTATCATCCAAGTGTTAGATCTTAACCTCATCGGGCTTACAATGCACATTAGCACAAAAATACAGGGCGTAACATCTTCTCCTCTTTAGAAACATTCTTCCTCAAATATTGAGGCGAATAGAAGAGAACTAACTCAAAATTGTTCTGAGAATTTCAGTAGAGTCTCCCCTATAAATTGGACTACCCAAAACCTGTCAAAAAGCCAAAATACCAATGCAATGCCACACATGGCCATATAAATAATATCAAAACACCTCTCGGGCGTCAAACACCCATCTAACATCAAAAGTATATGTAATAACATCAACTCGCCTCAAGTATAAGTAGCTCTACCTCCTGTCACATGACTCTATAGTGTCTCAACTTTGGATGTCGCCTTCTATTTTGAATAGGTAAGGGTATTTATATTTTATCTCCTCATTGACTTGCCAAATCATTTCCTTGACGTTCTTACTCCTGATACAACTTTCACGGAAGCCACTTCATTGGTTCTTAACTTACGAACATGCCGATCAAGTATAGAAACTGGGACTTCCTCGTAGGACAAGTCCTCAATAATCTGAATATCATCAACTGGTACCACTCTGGAGGGATCTCCAATGCACTTTTCATAACATGGATACATAGAAAACTGGATGCACACTTTCTAATTCCGGAGGCAACTCTAACGCATAGGCCTCTTGGTCTATTCTTTGAACAACTCTATACAACCCAATGTATCTCGAGCTTAACTTGCCCTTTTACCCGAATCTTATCACGCCCTTCATAAGCTACACTTTTAGGAAAAATCCAATCATCAACATGAAACTCTAAGGCTCGTCATTGCACATCAGCATATGATTTCTGATGACTCTGGGGTTTCAACAATCATTCCTGAATAAGTTTCACCTTCTCTACAACTTGGTGGACTAGATCAGACCCAAGTAATTCTAATTCTCCTATGTCGAACCAACCGATAGGAGACCTGCACTTTCGACAATACAAGGCCTCATAAGGAGTCATATTAATACTGGAATGATAATTGTTAATATATAATGATCATCCCAACTCTCTTTAAAAGTACATGCGCCCGAAATATATCATCTGTATCTGAATCGTGCGCACGGATTGGCCATATATCTGAGGATGGAAGGTTGTACTAAGGTCTACTTGTGTCCCCAAGCCTTTTTAGAAGGATCTCTATAAGTTTGGTATAAAATGCGCTCTTCTATCTAAGATGATAGAAACCCGAACACTATAGAGTTGTACTATCTCCTTAATATAAACCTTACATAATCCTTAGTCATATACGTAGCTCTAGCTAGAAAGAAGTGAGCTGACTTCATTAGTCTATCAACAATTACTAATATAGAATCAAACTTCTGGTATGAACGACGTAAACCCACAATGAAGTCCATATTAATCATTTCCCATTTCCAAGTCAAAATTTCAATGTTATGCACTAGACCCTCAGACTTCTGAAGCTCTACCTTTACCTGCTGACAATTGGGAAACTGTGCCACAAACTCATCAAAGTCCTTTTTCATATTATTCCACCACTACATGCCTTTGATATCATGGTACATCTTCATTGAACCAGATGAATAGAATAGCGGGAATAATGTGCTTTTGCCATAATCTTGCTCCGTAGGCCTGCTACATCTAAGACACACATTCAACCCCTCTATTTGAGAACTACATCCCATGTAAGCTCTAATATCGGCTTCTTTTGCTGCTGAACTTTGTTTCTCAATTTCACTAATCTAGGGTCCTCATACTTCCGCTCTTTCACCTCAGTCACAAGAGAAAATTCTGCTACATTTTAAACCACTTTCCGCCATCATTGGAGCCTAATAATCAAACTCCTAGGCTCGCTAACTGATGGAGCTCTCTGAATAGTTCTCTCTTTTTGTCCTCTAAATAAGCCAAGCTACCCATATATCTGCGACTGAGAGCATCAACTAACATATTTGCTTTGCTAGGAAGATACAAGATATCAACATCATAGTCCTTTAATAACGCAAGACATCGTCTTTTCCGCAAATTCAACTCCTTCTGCTTAAAGATATATTGAAGGCTCTTATGATCTGTAAACATGTCAACATGAATTCCATATAAGTAGTGTTGCCACATCTTAAGCGCATGCACCATGACTGCTAACTCCAAATTATGTGTTGGGTAGTTCTTTTGTTATTTCTTCAATTGCCTTGAAGCATAGGCAATTACCTTGTCATGCTTCATTAAAACATTTCCCAACCCAATACCTGAGGCATCAAATGAACCACGTGACCTTCAGATCCTTCTAGAAGTGTCGGAACTGGTGCTTCCATCAACCTATTCTTTAATTCCTAAAAGCTCAACTCAAAAGCACTTGTCCCCTGAAACTTAACCGCTTTCTGAGTCAGCTTTGTCAATGATGCTGAAAGAGTAAAGAATCCCTCTACAAACCTCCTATAATAACCAGCTATGAACCTCTGTCAGATTCGTAGGCATAGGCTAAGTATTCACGGCCTCAATCTTCTAAGTATCAACTCTTATACCCTCATCTGGTACAATGTGTCCCAAGAATGCTATAGAGTTCAACCAGAATTCACATTTAGAAAACTTCGCATAGATTTACGATCCTAAAGCCTCTGAAATATAACTCTGAAATGATCGGCATGTTCCGCCTCTGAACGTGAGTAAACAATGATGTCATCAATAAATAAAATGACGAATAGATCTAAGTATGGCATGAATACATTATTTATCAAATCTATAAATATAGTGGTTGCATTTGTCAACTTGAAAGACATCACAATAAACTCAAAGTGGCCATATTTGGTTCTGAAGGCTGTCTTCGGAATATCCTTCTCCCGAATTCTCACCTGATGGTACCCTAATCTCAAATTTATCGTAGAAAAATATCTATCTTATGTAGCTGATCAAACAAGTCATCGATCCATGGAATGGGATATTTATTCTTAATAGTGACCTTGTTCAGCTGCCTGTAATCAATATACATCCTAAGAGAGCCATCTTTCTTCTGCACAAACAACACATGTGTACCCCAAAGCAATGTACTATGTCGGGTAAAACCTTTCTTCAGAAGGTCTTTCAATTGCTCTTTCAATTCCTTTAATTCGACAGGAGACATCCAATAAGGGGGAATAGATATCGTGAGTGTCTGGAAGCACATCAATACTAAAGTCAATCTCACACTTTGGAGGAAGACCAGAAAGCTCATATAAGAACATATCTGAATATTCATTGACCACTGGAATGACTGAAGAGTCGGTGGTTCAACATTTACATCTCTAACTCAGACGATATGACAAATTCACCCTTTGGTGATCATCTTCCTCGCATTTAAGTAGGAAATAAACCTACCTTTAGGGGTTGTTGCATTACCTTTCCATTGTAGAACTGATTCGCCCAGGAAATGGAATCAGACAATCTTTGTCCAACACTCAACATTAGCATAGGAAGGTGCTATCTAATCCATGTCCATGATAACGTCAAAATTGACCATCTCTAACTCAATAAGATCTACTGAAGTCTGTCGGATACAAATCACTATAGTGCAACCTCGTTAGACTCGCCTAGCAATAACTAGCTCACCAACCGGTATGGACACCGCAAACAGTTTACTTAACAACTCAAGTACTATACCAAACTTTCTCGTGACAAACGGAGTAACATAAGATAAAGTAGATCCAGGATCTTTAAAAGCATGAACATCATGTGAACAAATAATCAATGTACTTGTCACAACATCTGGTGAAGACTCTAGGTCCTGTCGACTTGCCAAAGCATAGATACGGTCCTGATTACCACCCGAACTAGAAGCTCCACCTCGACCTTAACCTCTACCATATATGGACTGAGACCCACACCCCGCAGTAGACACTGAAAAGGAAGACCCCACTAGTAAACCAGTATAGAAGGCATTAGTGCCCATCTGGCACTACCCATCATATGTCCTGCCACATGTATCACAATAGGGTGGAGGTAGCCTTATCTGACCCGAACTTCTCTACTATTGAAACCCTGAAGCTCAGGAACTAACACCAATCCTTGACTGAACATAATGAACATATCCATACCCCTAGGACTAAAATGGTTGCGGCCTAGGTGGCCATCCAAAAGACCGTTGTCTAAAGTCGCCCGAGAAATCTCTATGATAACTGGCAGATCTCGTCTTCTTGTGTTTCTCTCTTTTAGCCCTCTGAATATCTCGTCACTCATTCTTATGCTCCTCTAGATTATGAGTCTAGGCCTGAATCCAGAAATATCCATATTATCATGCAAGGATGCTGTCATACAATCATCAACCAAATGTGGCTCAAGACCGGCCACAAACCGATAAACTCTAGGTCGCATAGTCTCTACCGTAGATGGAGCATATCTGGATAAGGAATCAAACCGGAGACTATACTTGTGGACACTCATATTTCCCTTTCTAAGGGCTATAAACTGATCAATTCTTACTTCTCAAATCTCAATGGCAAGTACTGATCCAGTAAAGCCTCTGTGAAATCTTGCCACACTGTTGGAGGAGCATCCTGACCTGTACACTGCTCCCAAAACTCATACCAAAGAACAACAATATATCGCAACCTGAAGGCTGCTAATTCTACTGCCTCTGTCTTTATAGCATACATAACCCTAAAAATTCGGTAAAGCTAGTCTACAAAATTCTAAGGATCCTCATATATATTTGACCTTGTAAATTATGGAGGGCTTAATAATATAAACTCACGGACACTCGAACTCTCGATCCCCTCAGAAAGCCCAACACTAGCTAGTGCTCTCCATTGTCGTTGTATAGCCACTATCTGTGTCAATAAGTGCATTGCACTTTTGATATCCTGATTAGATGGAATAGAAGAAGAAACTGGAGGCTAAAATGGTGACATTTTAGCTCTGGGAAGCTCCTCAGGTGGTGGAGGAGTCAAAGATGGCTGAGGGGGTGTCTCCCTCTGATACTTAGGGTAGGCAGCATCACCAGGCGGTGCTCTGCTCGTACCCTCTCCTGCTACAATATATATCCTCTGACCGGCTGATGTTCTCTTAGTAACAGGCATCTTGACGAATCTCTATCGAAAACACGAATTAGACTTGAGTTTCTTATAACTCATCTCTATAGCATAATCTAGAATAAAAAAGAAGGGTAACCAATCTTAAAATGGACAGCGGCCTCCTGTTTATAAATGCGGTGCACAACACATTCATAAACAAGACTCTAATAGATACGGATTGTAGACTCCTAAGACACGACTTGCTCTGATACCAAGTTTTTCACGCCCCAAATTGAAGAGGCATGGTCAGCACCCAGTGCCTTACTTTCCCGAGCTTACCCATTTGAAACCCTTAACACATCCATCTCATATTAGGCCGACAAGGCCGAATCACATCATAAGATGAAATTCTGTAAGCCAACGAAGTTGTATTCAGTGAATCTGGAGCCATCTGGCTCATCAACAATAAAGGGCCACCAATGCCACCATGGGTTCTAAACTACAATATACAATAGGTAATAACCAAGGCCGATAAGGCCACCATATACTTTATAAAATGATCCAGGCCTACAAAGTCGTACTATACATACTGGATAAACACAAGACATATATACAAAACTTTAAGGAAGATCAAGTGTAGTGTACCTATCATAGCTATATACAACTCAAAAACACTCCAAACTCTAGACTTGGCAACTCTGAATAACATTGAACTTACCAATCAAGCTGAACTCTGCAATGCCTACTCTGGAGGTCTATCTAGCTCTCTCAGAACCTCTACACATGAAATGCAGTGCCCTCAGCAAAAGGAACATTAGTACGAAAGAAATGTACTGGTATGTAAGGCAACTGAATAATTGAAAGCCAAAACCGAACTAATAAGCTACCACGCCCCAAATTCAGATGGCACAGATTATACAATTTATGCAACTACTATAAACTTGTACAAGTCATGTGAAAAAACTTGAAAGACAAATATGCAACTACAAATGACTTCTGTATGTAAATGTGGCCACTAGCCCTTGACATGCAAATGTTATACAAATAAACTTACATACACTATCTATGAAGCCTCTATGAATACATAATACTGGACAACTGGTATAAGTGTCGAGACAGGGGCCCAATTTACCGGTAATCTCTATGTATGTAAATACTAGACCTGACTCAGCTACAGATAGAAGAAGAGCCTACACCCTCACGCTGAGTGTCCGCAACAACTAGTAAGTGTTTCCGCCAATCTGTATATGCTTGCAAATGTGAACATAGCAAATGCAGCATCCCCAACCAATAGACGTTAGTACAGAATGATTACACCAATACGCAAGGTAGACATAAAACAAATACAGTACACTAAAGCTCATAGAAGAACAACTGGAATGAAATCAATCAAATGCAACTGAAAGCTCTGAAACACCCTATGGAAACTCTTATTAAAACTAATTGTACTCAAGTTATTCTGGACGTTTTTCTAAGTCTTTTATATGATATTTTTAGGTCACTGTGTGGAGTGACATTCTCAGATCGTTCACTGAAACACTTGGACTCATGGTACATTAGATCTATTCTTTTCTTTCCTTAATAGTACACAAATCAAATGAGCGCATAACATAACAAGTTATCTATCGAGTCATAACGGAATCTAATACATATAAGAACGACAAATACTTACTCTGCAAATGAGCCTCGGTAGGCTAGCAAATAAGCCCCTACGGGTAATTAAATAAGCCTCTATGAACCATCAAATAAGCCTCTATAGGCTAGCATATAAGCCGATGTGGGCCACCAAATAAGCCTCTATAGGCCACGTACTATGGACGTCAATTATCCTCATCTACTTATCTAGTGCACATCATTAAATCCTTTTAGATTACTCATAACTTGGAGGAAGTCTCATAAATTATTAAAATATACAACTATACTACAACTTGCAAGTAATACAATTAGGGAGTCTAAACACTCTCAAGAGGAAATCAAGTATGATACAATCAAATACGAACTTAGCGATCATGAGTGCAACTAACTAGACGAGCTGGATAACTATCAAATATTTAAACAAGGCTCCTATGACTCATTGCTTCTTAAGAGCTCTTGGCTCACAACAACGGACAAGTGCTACAGATCTTTCTTAATGTAAACAAACAAATAGCCATTATTTACAACTCTAATGTGATTGTTCAAGTACGGACTGATCCATATGATACTTAAATAGCTTACGGATTACTCAAGTAGCGCAACTGTTGTTTACTCTAGCCACAAATCTATATGTGGACATAAAAGGTTGATGCGATACAATGGACATCATATAGGAGGAACGACTAAATTTGAGAGGAGAACCAATACTCCAATCCGGTGGAATTCATATAGAAGGGAGGACAAATGACTCGACTTAAAGTCGAGAGATACTATAGGGACGTACACACTTATGCTTTTATAATACTTGCCTAGCACTTCAAATATAAGCTTTAACCTCTTAGGACCACTGTACTCTCGTGAGGATTTGAATCCATCTATATTCACACAACTTGTCCCATAAAGATGCTCTACAATCAAATAAAGATAATTGAAATACCAACACTCTGATTCACCTTACCTTGTGCTCTATAACCCATAATGGTCATTTAGATATTAGTCGCGGAATATCATTTACCTTAAGTCGTGTTTTACAGTCCCATGCCTATAGCCTGTAACTATCAAGTGTTATACCTCAACCATAGATCTACAACTACTCAACTATCATTTGGGTATTATCACACCATTTATTCTATGCTTTATTAATCTTAGACGATGTTCTATAACTTCTTAAATCATATTCTATAGACTATCACATCAATAAGTAAAGTCCTCTTCTCGTTATAAACTAGTAATCATCAACAAATAAATCATCATGTCATGTTTACTAATGGTTGTCGACTAAGAATCATCACACAATTCACCCTAAATACCAATTATCTTAACCAACACTCATTATGCTCTCTTAGTCATACCATCTAGGCTACTAACGTAGTCCCACATAAGGGGGAAACTCTACTTTCATCCAGACAACTAGAAACTTGGCTTCAAGAATAACATACTTAAGTGGCAATTGATTATGAACTTATATCATTTCTTTAAGAGATTCATAAGACTCTTAACTTGGGATTACTACACTTGCAAATACCAGACCTCATAGTTCTAATAGGAAAAAACATCATGCCGTAGTGATGAATCAAAGAATAGTCTTACATACCTTTAACTTCGGCCCTCAGATACCAATGAAGAACTCATCCTCATTTTACCATCAACTAGAAGAAGGAAATAATACAACCATTAACAACCAGAAACAAAACAACTAACCGACGAACGATAACTAAGTTATACAAGCTTCTATAACATGTATCTTCACCTAGCTCCCTTCTAATACTTGTAACTTCATCAATCAATACATGTAAACACATACATAAACATCTCCAGCCCCTTCATGTAACAAAACAACCAAACTTTATCACCAAACTAGTCCCAACACACTATATAGCACAATCAACATTTCAACCACAATATCTAGTTATTCAACTCACAACTTGTATCTTCTAAGCATATGTAAATTATCAAACTAACTCATCTCCAACATTCTAATATTTCCAGAATCTAAAGTATAACAAGAACATCCCCTTCAACACCACATAACACCCAACACATCAATACCAACTTGCAATTATCAACTTATAATAGTTGTACGTATTTAAAGCTAGATTTACCTCATACACATAAGAAGGAGGATGACTCTTACCTCAAATATCAAGAACAATCTCTAGCTTTACTTTACTTTAACTCGAAGTAAATTTCAACTTCAGATACTTGCTGTCCATATTTCTTATTCTCTACTTGCTGCCCGTTAAACTTTCCCCAAATAACTTAATATTGGATGAGAGGGCTTGAGCTATGAAGGAGGAAAGAAAAGGCGTCCATGTCAGCCATAAGAGCTTAGAACTCAATATGGAGAAGGGGGAAAACATATGATGCTGGTTCAAATCTTAGAGAAAGAGAGGAGAAAGTTGTAGAATGTTTTCTAAGTGAAATGAGATACTACAACTATAGATATAGCCTAATATAATGGGCTTGGGCAGATGGGTCTTGGGCTGACCCATCTCACCTTTATTTCCCTTTTAATATATTCCTCACATTTTAAGTAGGTGCATCACCTACTTGTTACCTACTTGAGCAAGTAGCTTGCTAACTAGCTCTAAATATGTGTGTCGTCCTCATTTAAGAAGTAGGACGTGAAACAAGTATCTCAAGAAAGTAGGACGTGTAATCAAGTAGGCAGGTAAGTGAGTAGGATGTCTAAGCAAGTAGCTTAAGCACATAGGATGTCGAAGCTAGTAGGTGAAACTAGTAGGTCATATACTTCGTATGACGTCTCATTTATTTGAGATTTGCACTTACACTTGACACTTATCGTAATGATAAATGACTCGTCTCGCCGTGACCTTCTCTTAAATTCTCAAAAAAACTTCTGTCGTTCTATCCCCGCAGGGGCAGAGAACCCATCACTATCTCGGGTGTGCTACCGGAGGCTCTGAGGAAGTCAGAATAGGAGAGCACTCATCTTGGGGTGGGCTTACTACTTAGATGCTTTCAGCAGTTATCCACTCCGCACTTAGCTACCCAGCGTTTATCGTGTACTTGGATCCTTAGGATTAACTATAACTTTATTCTACCATATTCAAGTAAGTAGTCGACTTCAACTTAGTCGTATACAATTATAGTGTGTTACATAAGCATAGTAGCTGAATATATCTGAGAGATAAGGGAAAATCTGAGGATAAACCTACCTATTTCCAGCTCACACTATACAATAATATCAACATCGTACCAGGACCTATCGAAGCTCTATGGATAAATATAATGTACCAGGCCTTAAACGAGGCTGTGGAATATCACAATTCACACCAAGCCACTAGGGGCATCTGTGGTGCACACAACGAACCAGGCCATAGTGAGGCTTTGTGGGATATATATAACATACCAGGCCTTAACAATGTTCTGTGAAATAAGTGTATAACATACCATGCCATTTGTAGGCTCTATGGGATGTAACATAGTGCAAAAAAATCAAGTATAGCTTGAGGTGTAGATCAATTGTCATCAACCATAGACTATGTTCATAGAACATATATATACTCATAAAGGGAGGAGAATAAGATCTAAGACAGAAAGTACTCTCGGCAAGGGATAAACAATAGTATATGAGTGCTATCTAAATACGAGACACAAGCTTGCTATGAATACTTCTTTTACACAACTTAGACGAGTATCATTTAGGAGCGGAATTATGCCAAAAAAGAAGGAATACCCATTACATACCTTTTATCAATTCACTTGTCGATGCAACGTATAAGTCGTATAACTTGAAGCTATAATAATGGCAATAACACTATTGTTAAGCCAACATAGAGCTAGAATAGACTATAACAAGCAATAAGCTCAATTCTTTACAATCGTTTCATCTTCTATATCACTTACCTTATCCTTACTATTCCCTTATGACACCATCAATAACATACTTAAACTATTTCCACAATTTTCCAGCCATACAAAGCCAAGAACACACCCAAAATCAGCCCAACACTTAATAACAACAAAACTATGATTTCCGACCTTCACTTCACGGGCTCTTGATTATACGAACTAGCAATGGCTTCTACAGGATAAAAATCAAGTAGAAGAAGCATAAAACTTACCTCAACAATAGCTACCACAATCTTAGAAATTGAACAAGTCCACACAATAAGAGAAACAAGCATCTTTGAGCACCACAACATTCTTGACGTCAAAAAAAATTAACCTACCTTGGGATGCACTCTTGGACAGTAGGAGAACACTTAGAGAGGGTTTGAGATCTTCTTAGAGCTTCTATGGTCCAAAAATGGAGAAACAATGTGTTGCACCACTTAAACAAGCCAAGGAGGTTGGTGGCACCACCCCACTTTCACGGGCCATGAAAGTGATCGTGTTTCACAATGGAATAGGCCACCATGAAAAAGTGTCACAGGTTATACTTCCACCGTACCTCAACCCCTAAAATCCAAAAAGTTTTCCCAAGTTTTGTTTAAGACCCACGATGGCTCAGCCACATTTAACGGACATTAAACATTTTGAAAGTCCGTGAATCTTCCCCAAAACATTCACTTTGCGACGAACTTAATTTCATTGATTTCACTAACCCCGAACACTTATGGAACTTACTTAACACTTGTTTAATCTTATTATTATTATCCGGGTATGAGATCTTAACCTCTTCATGCTTATGTTATTTTACTTATGACGCACATTAGCGCAAAAATATGGGGTGTAACATTGTTGGCCCTCAAAAAACTCATGCATAGCTCCACAAGTGCATGGTCTACTTAGGGAGTAAGTTCCTAACTTATCCCACAACCATTTAAGTCTTTTGAAGTAATTGGATATGTTAGAAGTGCTTTCAGTAGTAGAGGCTATGGTCCTTTGAAGACTATAGTATTGAAAAGTGTTAGCAACATCATATCTCTCTTCTAGATTATCCCAAGCCTCTTTAGCAGTCTTATAATACAAAACAGTCTTAGAGATTTCCTTAAAGAGATAGTTCATTATCCAGGCCCTTAACATGTTGTTTCACTTTTCCCATTGAGGGAAAATGGGAGAATTCTCATCAGGACGAGGGTAAGCACCATTAATCAACTGTAGTTTATTCTTAGCCGACAAGGAACTAAATTCTTGTTAATAACTAACTTAATAGGAATATGGTAAGATAAGGGATTGGCGTGTCTAACCCTAAGCGATAAAGGGGTTTGACCGCAACTTGAACTAGTCCAATATGCAGGAAATTAAAATCTTTTTTGTAACCATTTATATCATGCGGCGATTCCCTTCTGGGAGTTTTACAAAGTAATTTGGCCAGAGGTCCAGTTTATTTTAACTGTTACCTAAACTTTTCTGTAGATATCCAAGACGATAATATCTTGGATACCTTAACCTTAAATATAAAAATGAAAAATATGAATAGTAAGGTTAATACCAAAGAAATTGTTGTTATTTATAGAATTTATTACAGATTAATGAAGACTACCCTAGCTCCTAAAGCTAAGATCATGAGTAACAAAGGTGTTACTATGCTCATGGAGGCTAACCAAGACCACAACAATATCTTCGTTCCTATAATGCTTAGTTGGGACGAGACTCTGTCCAAAGATGAATGGCATTTTGATGCCATTATCCCCCCTAAGACCGAACCCGATAATTCCAAAATTAGGAATAACGTTCAGCTTCCTGACAGATCTGTAAACCTAAAGTTTCTTAGGTCCGGTTCGGAAAATGCTTCAACCAGATTCTCTACAGATAGAGCATCTACTTCAAAAACCCGGGAGGTAGATTATGATGAAGAAGCTCTAATCCATGAATTAGAGCGCAAAATTAAGGGAGTAGACTTTTCCAGAAGTATTCCTAAAATCCACTACGAGTCAGTAGCTAGACCAGGAAGTCCTACTCCCAGTGACTTAAGAGGTCCTACTGAAGGATCACTAGGTATGATCAAATCAGTTGGCAAATTTGAGATTAACTCAGAACTCCTTATGAGTTATTGGGACAGTCCCGAAAACGCTAATAATAAAGATTGGTATATTGATACTTATACTGAAGAGCAGAGACTTGCATTCAGGAAAACTTGGAGAAATGATATAAGAAGGTTACGATGTAACATTGAGTTTTTTAGATGGTTTCAAGTTACGGGTCAACTAGGAAATGGACCAGATTCATTAAAAACCTTAGTATCCAGGTGGTACACCCGGACTAAAACTATTGAATCAGTTACCCCTCCATTAGAGAAGATTAGCATTCCTGTTGAAGGAGAAGTTATCGAAGCAGCCCCTTTCAAAAGGAACATAGTAAACCCTACTGGTAACCCTACCAATGGTGATGTCAATAAAATTATCCAGCAAAACAACTATACCAACCAGCTGTTACATGTAGTATCAACCCAGCTCAATAAACCAAAGACAACAGTCTTTAAAGAGACACCTAGTCCCTCTAAAGAATTTAAAACTACCAACCCCTTGTTTAAAATCCCCGAGTTTAAAGCCAGCAGTTATCCCAGTCTTACTACTCCAGTAGGCAAGAATGATAAAATTCTTGATAAGATTAACCTCCGGCTTCAGCAGGACTCCCCCAATAAAGGATTGGCAATCCAAACAATTACCAACCAAGGTACATACCTTAGGAAATTATCCAGAGTTGTCAACACTAAGAACTATTATCCTAGAGCTACCTTCCCAGATATGCAATTTGAGGAAGATCAGTACCTAACCCATTCCTCCCATTCAGGATCAGAAATTGTAGAATGGAATATTGATGGCCTGGCGGAAGGCCACATTTATAGTAAGCTCCATGAAATGGGAATAGCCATTACCGCTCTTAAGATTAAGAATACTCAGGATAAGAAGTGTGCTACAATGATAGTTACAGGTTTCACAGGTATGCTCAAGAACTGGTGGGATAACTACCTCACTGAAGAACTTAGGCAGGGCATATTAAATGCCACCTCTATCCACCAGGAAGTTAAGATTGACTAGACAGTAGACCAAAAAACTGTTCAAGATGCTACTTCAACCCTCGTTTATAGCATAGCAAAATATTTCATAGGTGAACCAAAGTTATTCCAGGACAAGAGTTTAGAAATTCTTAGCAATCTTTCCTGTCCAAAGTTACATGACTTTAGGTGGTACAAAGATATCTTCCTACACAATGTTATGATCAGAGAAGATTGTAACCATGATTATTGGAAGGAAAAATTCATTAGTGGCTTACCCCCTCTCTAGGCAGAAAAAGTTAGGACCACTATCAGGAATAAATTTGAGGGTGAAATCCCATATAGCGGCTTAACATATGGTGATCTAGTCAACATGATTAATCTTACAGGCCTAGAACTATGCACAGACCTTAAGCTTAGACATCACCTGAAGAAAGAAGGGAGACTCGGTACTACTGAGTTAGGAAGCTTTTGCCAAGACTTCGGTTATACCAAAATAACCGCCCCTTCCAAGGCTACTGCTAAGAAGCACAAGAAACAAGGAAAACCTAGCACCGCTCCTAGTAGGCCTCCCAGGGCTCCCAGAAGAAAACCTTATAAGCCTAGACGTACCGCTAGGAATAAGCCAGCCCCAGTTTCCAAAGAAACTAAGTGTTGGAATTGTGGCAAGACAGGACATTTGGCCAGTTCCTGCAAAACCCCCAACAAAAAGAAAGACAAGATCAATCTTTTAGAGATTAACCCAGAGTTAAAAGATAAACTCTTTGCCATCTTAGGGGAACCACTCAGCGAGTCTTCAGATTCGGAAGAGTATAGCGATGAGGACCTCCTAGATACAAATTACAATTCTGATAGTTCTGACTCCAGTAGCAACTGTGTCTGTTCAGGAACTTTCTGCACCTGCGATTCCAGCACTGTCAATGTCATAACTAAAGACAGCCAAGAGTTCTTCTTTGACATGATCAAAAAAATCGATGATGAAGATCTTAGAAGACAATACCTTTCTGAGCTTAAGAATCTCATTATCTACCACAAGGATAGTAAAGCTACCATAGAGCCTTTTAACATGAAGCATGCGTTAAGCAAGTTCAAAATCATTAAGGCCAACTCCTCTATCCCTGACCTCCAGACCGAGGTTACTAATCTCAAGCAAGAGATCAAGGAAATCAAAGAGCGTCTTAGTTCTATAGAACTAGATTCCTTTGCCAACAAAATAATTAGAGACGCAAATGAAGAGATGTATGGACCATCTACTTCTAAAGGAATAGAGAAAGTAGGCTCCGAAAGGGACGAAGATTCTATGAGCATGGATCGCTCAGGTCTAAGGCTGATTTCAAAAGTCAAGCCCTTATCTTACCATATTCCTATTAAGTTAGTTATTAACAAGAATTTAGTCCTTAACAAAATAGCATTGTTTGATACCGGGGCAGACCAAAATTGTATTGTTGAAGGTCTTATCCCTACCAAATACCTTGTAAAGAGCACTTCAAAGCTCGATTCCGCCATAGGCGAAAAGTAAAAAATTAACTATAAGTTAGACAAAGCCCATGTCTGTAATAACGGAGTCTGTTACATTAATGACTTTGTTATCACCAGAAACATCACTGAAGAGATAATCTTGGGTATCCCTTTCGCTACCCAGATCAAGCCCTATACCGCTAACCTTGACGGTATATACACAAACTCCTTAGGAAAAGAAATCATTTTCCCCTACTTAAATCCACTTTCTAAAGATGATAGTAATTACGTTAAACAAAAAACTATTTTTCGTATTCAATTATTAAAGGAAGACATTCAAGTCAAAAGAATTGAGTCAGCTTTGAAAACTCCCGAGCTTTCAAAAAGAGTGAACGCACTCCTCAAAACTATTGAGAAAGACGTTTGCTCGGAATTACCTAATGCCTTCTGGGAAAGGAAGAAACACGTGGTATCTTTACCATATGTCGACAACTTTAATGAAAGAGTCATTCCCACTAAGGCAAGACCAATACAAATGAGCCACGAGCACATGGAATATTATAAAAAAGAAACTGATGATCTACTCCTAAAAGGAATCATCCATCCCTCCAAATCTCAGTGGAGCTGTTCGGCATTTTATGTGAACAAAAGCTCCGAGAAAGAGAGAGGAGCTCCCAGATTAGTTATAAATTATAAACCTCTCAACCAGGTTTTAAAATGGATTAGGTACCCGATACCTAATAAACGTGATCTTTTAAAAAGAACTTTTAAAGCTAATGTTTATAGTAAGTTTGATATGAAGTCCGGATTTTGGCAGATCCAAATAGACGAAAAAGATAAATATAAAACTGCCTTTAATGTTCCTTTTGGCCAATTCGAGTGGAACGTCATGCCTTTTGGACTCGAGAACGCTCCCTCGGAATTCCAGAACATTATGAACAATATCTTTAATGCTTTAAGCTTATTTTCCATAGTTTATATTGATGATGTCCTTATATTTTCCGAAAGTATTGACCAGCACTTTAAACACCTCAACCTCTTTATAAACACTGTTAAAAAGAATGGTCTAGCAGTAAGTGCTAAGAAAATAAAGCTCTTTCAAACTTCTATTAGATTCCTAGGCCACGACCTCTATCAAGGAACCTATAAACCAATTTGTAGAGCCATAGAGTTCTCAGCCAAGTTCCCGATGAGATTACTGATAAAACCCAACTACAAAGATTTTTAGGGAGTCTTAACTATGTTGCTGATTTTATTCCTAAAGTCCGACAGGTCTGCGAGCCCTATATAAGAGGCTTAAAAAGATCCCAGTTCCCTGGTCTGACGAACAGACTAATGCTGTAAAACAAATTAAGATTATTGTCCAGAAATTGCCCTGCTTAGGAATTCCCAACCCTGAGGCTTTCATGATTGTTGAAACAGATGCTTCGGATATCGGCTACGGAGGAATTCTTAAACAAAGAATTTCTCCCAATGATACCGAACAATTAGTGAGATTTACTTCAGGAGTCTGGAACTCTGCCCAAAAGAACTATAGTACCATCAAAAAAGAAATTTTATCTATAGTACTATGTATTACAAAGTTTCAAGATGACTTAGTAAATAAAGAATTTTTGCTTAGAGTTGACTGCAAAGCAGCAAAAGATGTTTTACAAAAAGATGAAAAAAATCTTGTGTCAAAACAATTTTTTGCTAAATGGCAAGCTCTGCTATCCAGTTTTGATTTCAAAATTGATTTTATTAAAGGAGAAGAAAACTCTTTGCCTGACTTTTTAACCAGGGAATTTCTACAGGGTAACAATGAGGCCGAACTTTCTGGGCCCACGCCCGATGAAACCTCCATTTCAGAAAAAACCAGAGGATAAGATGAAAAGTCCGTTTGTTATCCCAGAAAAGCCAGCCCTTTTTATCCTAGATAAATCTACCCATCCTGCCCTTGCAGCCGCGTATGAAGGAAGATTTTCAATATTAGCAGATCTCCCCAAGAATGCGGGAAAAGCCACAGCAGTGCCTTTTAAGGCATCCCCATCTTTGGAACAAACCAAAGAGAGTTATGAAATGAAACCTCCGGGATCATACTCGGAAGCAGTTAAACCCATTACTCCTGGAAAGAAGGAAACCAGTTTACCAGGAGCAGCAGGTACCAGCTCCCATCCTCCAAAATGGGAATTTATCTATCGTCAAGCCCTTCCCATAATGGCCCTTGACAAACAATATGAAAATTTCTGAGTACAGGACCTCCTAAGGCCCTGCTATACTAATTACCAGTATGTGGAATCTACAGATCCTCTAAAAACCAGAAAGTTTTTTGAATTCATTTTAGTCGACACAGACTCAGTGGATATTGAACATAATTATTTTAAAAATAACCCTGAAGCTATTGAATTTTCAAAATTCACCATTAAAAAGATTTTAAGCCCATTCGGATGGTATGCAGATCATTTGCATACCCCAATCCCTTTTTCAAAACCTTTTAAACCAGCAACTTATAACTGGCATGATTATAAAGAAGCTTGGTTCAATTTTTTGTATGTCAGGCCCAATACGCATACTTGGTTTATCAAGTATGCTGAAGGGTTGAAAGGAAAGGTCATTCCCCGCTGGTTTTATGAGTGGTGGAATATCTTTTGAGGAACTCTACAGGTGGCGGCTCCTAGCTTCCAAAACAAATATAACAGCTTTTTGGAGGAACAGCAAATCAGCACTCTCCCCGGGTATATTAAAGAATGCAAATTCTTTATTAACAAAAGGATTTCCTATATCATTAATTGGTCATTTGACATTAAAGAAATGGACTGAATCAGGTACCTCACCAATGTTATTAAGATTAAGGGATGGAGCCCTAAAGTAAAAGAGGAGGCAAAAAACAAAAGCCCCTCTACTTCAGGTTCCAACTCTTCCAGAGAGGAAGTCAGACGGAGGCTCTTAAAAGCTTTGTCAAAGCTTGAGAACGATGAAGAATCCGGAGAAGTTCTTGAGCTCCTAGATTCAGCGTCTAGTTCAGGAGAACCAGATAACGGAGACATGCTAGCCCCACAAGGAATAGCACAATCCTATTATCTGGACATACCATAAAGGAAAAGCATGTGACGATAAAAGTCGTAAAAGAAAAGAAGACAGGTCGCAGAAGTCGTAAAGTAAAAGAGATAAAGAATCTCCCAACAGTAACCGACAATAGCGACCCCACAAGAAAAGCAAAAGACAGATGACCCTTCGAGAAAGCAAGAGACATCCCGAAGAGTCGTTTAGTTTCAGCCATTGATTAAAAGTAGAAACTTTATTTCGAGGCCTATTTAAGGCTCTCAAGATGTAATATCATAGGCACCCCAAAATTTACCGAATCATAAATTTCTCTCTGCCTTACCCTCTATATCCCTTTGCTTTCCGCTTCCTTTGAAATGAAATAAAACTTGTAAGTTTTTGTATAAACTATTTCATTTACTGCTTTAAGAATTATTTTCAGTTATAATTCTGAAGATCCTTTTTATGGTATCAAAGCCATGTTGCCTTTCTATATGAGTAGCTAAACTCATAACTGCTGTCAGGGGCATGATTGACTAGAGGGCCTAGGCTGTTGGTTCTTATATACTGTTCATGCTTCATTCTTATCTTGTTATTATCTTCAGTTCTATGTTTATAATTCTTTGATTGATAATCTATGGTAGTTATGATCTTTCTGACAAGATGAGGTCTCCGAGTAATACCCGGTTTAAGACGTTGGTCAGCCGTATAAATTCGTTGGATTAGCTCCAGGTGTGAGCCAGACCCGGTAAGGTGGTCCCGTCACTAAGATGCTTGCTGAAAGAAATTATCTACCATAGCTTTATACGTTAAAGAATTGTTAAATTAGATCTAAAGATACTCGCTATAATATAAATGAATCTCGTAACATTATTTAGCAACAGCAGTCTCAGATCTCTAGTACAATAGCCCCTACTAACGGCAGCTTCCCCTCAAACAGGTTTACCCTTAGCTTCTCTATAGCCTTTTTAGTATGCGTAAACATCCATCTTTTGATGGGATTAGGAGAGCCAATCAAATTAAGATTGGTTGTCAAACGGACTTAGCCAAGTTAATTAACCAGAGAAAAGAGTTCAGATCTAGGTTACATTACTTTAAGCATATTGCACCTGAGGAAGGTGTATCTACCCAACAACCAACCCAAGTTAAAGAAGTTATTCTTGCAGAAATTATTCATTGTCATCAAGTGATAGGACAAATAGAATATCTTATAGAAGCCCAGAAATCTCTTATCGGTAACGCAGATTGGCTACTTAGTCGCTACTCTGCTCAATTCTAATATGAATAGTTCAGAGCATCATAGTATTATGAATAGTAAAAACCTCTCCACCGCGACTATGAAAATAGCAAAGGTGGAAAGAGATCTTCAAAATTGGGATATTCCCAAACAGTCTTTTAAAACTATTTATGAAACCGGAAGGTTTGACTTTATTAAGAATTATACTATCAAAACCTGCGAGTTATCGAAGCAGCCCCTTTCAAAAGGAACATAGTAAACCCTACTGGTAACCCTGCCAATCTGGGAAGGTAGCTCTAGGATAATAGTTCTTAGTGTTGACAACTCTGGATAATTTCCTAAGGTCTGTACCTTGGTTGGTAATTGTTTGGATTGCCAATCCTTTATTGGGGGAGTCCTGCTGAAGCCGGAGTTGCTTGAAATGCTACTTATTGTATCTGATTTTCAGGTATTTCCTGTAAAACTTTAAAAATATTTTCCTCAATTGTATTTCTCCATTAAGGGAATAATATATACACAATATACAATTAATTGAGAAGAGAAAATCATGCCTCTAATCTTCCTAATCAAATCAATCTACTTCCTAATTAACATAATCCTAATAATCATTTTACTACCTACCATACATAAAATGATACTCTCATTAATTATAATAATTATTCTAATTATTATTATATTCTAACACTCCCCCGCAGTCGAAGCTGGAGGGCGGCGAATGCTGAGACTGTCCCGAAAATCCTCAAATAATATCAACAGAAGTCCTTTTGTGAAAATATTTGCGATTTGATGACGTGTCGGGACATGTAACACTCGTACTTGTCCGTGAGCCACCTTCGCACGAATAAAATGGATATCTAACTCAATATGTTTAGTGCGTTGATGATTGATTGGATTTTCTGATAGATAGATTGCACTAATTTTAGCACAATATACCAGTGTGACTTTTGGAATTGGGCAATGAAGTTCAAGTAGCAGATTCCTAATCCAACATGATTCGAACACAACATTGGCAACAACACGGTATTCTGCTGCAGTACTTGAACGTGATATTGTGGCTTGTCTTTTTTATGACCAGGAGATCAAATTGTCACCGAGGAAGACACAATAACCTAAGGTAGAGCGTCTGGTATCTGGACAACCTGCCTAGTCGGCATCCGTGTAAGTGACAAGTTTAGAAACAGAGGATGAGTAGAGATGTAGTCCATACTCCAAAGTACCCAGAATATATCACACAATGCGTTTTAGAGCATGCATATGTTCCTCCATCGGATTATGCATAAATAAGCACACTTGTTGCACTGCATAAGTAATATCTGGCCTGGTCAATGTGAGCTACTGCAAAGCTCCTGCTAGGCTGTGGTATAATATGGGATCAACAAATGGTTTGCTTGAGGTGACACTCAATTTAGACTTAGTGTCTACCAGAGTTGCCGAAGGTTTGCATAATGACATTCCAGCTCGTTCAATAATCTCAGATGCATACTTCTTCTAGGAGAGGAATAATCCACCTGCATGGCGTGTCACAACAATCCCTAGAAAGTAGTGGAGTGGACCAAGATCTTTCATAGCAAATTCGGAAGTGAGCTGTGACATAATACTCTTGCGAAGAGAGTCTGATGATGTTGTTAGGATAATATCATCCACATAGAAAAGAAGATAAGCAATATTATTGCCTTGAAGATAAATAAATAGAGAACTATCGGAACAGCTGTGAGAAAAACCAATTAGTGACACGAAATCTGTAAATCGCTTATACCATATGCCCTCGGGGGCCTGTTTCAGTCCATATAATGATTTTTTGAGCAAACAGACATGATTGGGATATTTAGAATCTTTGTATCCCAACGGTTGGTGCATATAGACAGTTTCATTGAGGTGCCCATGGATGAAGGCATTTTTGTCATCCAATTGATGAAGGGGCCATCCTTTTGAGAGAGACAGGCTGAGAACTGTTCGGATAGTTGCCGGTTTGACTACTGGACTGAACGTCTCCCTACAATTTACACCAACCTGATGTGTCTTCCCATCACCTACCAGACGGGCCTTATGCCACTCAAAAGTTCCATCAGAATTTCCTTTATGACTGAAAAGCTACATAGACCGAATTATATTAGCATTAGATAGATGAGGTACTAAATCCCATGTCCTATTTTTAATTAGAGCGTGATATTCATTATCCATGACCATTTTCCAATTCGGGTCTTTAGAGCAGACACTGGGTTACGAGGCAAAGGTGATTTCGAGACCTGGGTGTGTAGGCTATATTTGGTATTGGGTTTGACAATTCCATGTTGACTACGGGTGATCGGACGAGCGACATGGCAAGTGGAGTGGACTCCACTGTCCAGTGAATTTTGGCCGAGAATGGCAGTGGGCTGTGTGTTTCGGAGTAGGCTTGGAGCCGAGAACTGGCCCGATTGTTCAGTTGGTTGTGGCTGTGTGGAGAAAAGATGACTGGGCCTTAGAACCGAAGGCCCAGTCTGCTGTGATGAAATGTCACACGGCTGGGCTGTGTTATTTGGTCCAGTGAACCCAAACTCGAATTTACGGTACTCCCCGTAGGTACCGAGCTGTGGAAAAAATGTGTTAGATATGAAAGCTTATCATCATCCAAAAAATCATAAGTATGAGTCCCGGTTTCATGTATTTTAGAAAATGGAAAAATCGTTTTATAAAAAATTACGTGACGACTTATAATTATGCTTTTGGAAGAAATTTCGTAACATTGGTAACCGCGATGATTAGTAGGATATCCCAAGAAAACACATGGAGTAGACCGGGCTTGGAGTTTTGTGATTATGGTGGATGGAAAGAGGGGGTAGCAAAGACAACCAAACACTCTTAAGTGATGATATGAGGGCTCTCGTAAATAAAGCATTTTTAGAGGAGCTTGGTACGACATGTTTTTATGAGGAAGGATATTCAACAGGTAAGTGGCCATTTGGAGTGCATGATACCAAAATACATGGGGAAGTGAAATATGAGAAAGAGATGTTCTAACAATATTGTTTATGGTTCTAATTTTGCGTTCTGCCATCCCATTTCGTGATGAAGTATAAGGCCAAGACAGACGAAAATTAAGACCATTTGTTTTGAAAAAATCCCAAAACTGTTTATTGTCAAACTCCCTCCCATTGTTACATTGAATATTTTTGATATCACGTTCAAATTGAGTTCGGATGAATGCTCTAAATGTGAGAAAAGTGGAAAACACTTGTAATTTTTTCGACAAAGGGAATATCCACAAATAATTAGAATAGTCATCAAGAATGAGCGAATAATATCTATGACCAGAAGAACTCAAAATGGGTGATATCCAAATATCACAATGTAAAATATCAAATGGCAAAAGGGTACATGAAATAAATGGCAATTTAACATGTTTACCAAGTGTGCAAGAATGAAACTTCTTTAGAGTATGTATTTGGGTGCAAGAAAGAAAATTATTTTGTTTAAGAGAGGCCAAAATAGTCTCTCCCGGATATCCCAAACGTTGGTGCCATAAAGATGGTGCCAAGGCTGCAAAAACATATTGAAACTTGGATTGTTGTGTTGATGGATTTATTGGATAGAGTTCCCCCTTGCTATCACATCTCATGAGAAGCTTCCTCGTCTGAAAATCATGCATGGAAAATCCAAAGGGGTCAAAACGAACATATACCTAATTATCAGTTGTAAACTTTCTAACAGAAACCAAGTTTTTGATTAATTTGGGAGCATGAAGGACATTCTTTAAAATTAGTGGTGGGTTTGGTGGTGACAATTTGCTAGAACCATACCCTTTTATTAGAATTGAATGTCCATTTTCGATAATTATTCCATTATCATTGCTCAAATTAAAATAGGATGAGAGATTACATTGAGAGGACGTCATATGGGACGTCGCTCCGGAGTCCATATACCAATTTGAATTCGGTGGGTTGAAACCAAGGGTGTGCATGGCAGACTCAATATTCGTGGAGTGGGCTCCTGTTGAATGGGCCTCATGCCACTAGGTCGGCTGAGGCCCACTGCCACTGTCTGCGTTAACAGACCCAACAAAATGAGCCTATTGGGCCTATCGCTGCTGCTGCCAATTGTTTGGAGAATATGGGGTAGGCTGAGGCTGGCCAGTGGGCCGCTGGGGCTGCCTGGCCTAATTGTCTGTTGGGGCTGGGCTGGGTGGTATAGCCCAAGGCCACTGCCAGCCGCTAGCCTGCTACCACTGTCCACCACCCCTGCCGCTGTGCTGCTGCCATTGTCCACCACCCCTGCAATCGTGCTGCTGCTACTGCCCGCCATCGGAGTGGGTGTTGCCACCATTTCTGTCGCCATCGGAATTCCGGTGGCCTCCACCTTTGTTATTTCTGCGATTTCCACCCTTATTTTTATTATTATTACGTCCTTTTGGTCCCTTATTTTGTTGAGAAGGGTAAAAAAATTACCATCATTTGAAGAAGTGGCAATCATGACGGAATTTGAAGTAGTTGAGGCTTTTTTCACCAAGCCCAACTCTTCAAGCACAAGCATGGACCTTGGTTGATAAAATTTTGGTAGAGGATTACTTTGACGGATTAGAGTTCTCACGCCGCTATACGTATCAGTGAGACCGGCGACCAATTGCAAGACTAACCGGTTATTAGTAACCGGTGAACCAACGTTTCTTAATTGATCTGCCAACACTTTGAATCGTTGATAATATTCAGAAACATTAGGGAAATCCGCCATGTCAATGGTTGAGAACTCATGTTCCAATGTAACAACGCGAGAGTTTTGGTTATCTTGAAAGATATCTCGCAAGCGTTCCCAAGCCGCCATGGCTGTTGAATCCGGTTCCATTATTGTATGCAACAAGTCAGTGGAGATTGTTGCATAAATCCAATCAAGGAATGTGGCATCAAGTGTATCCCACAATTCCTTTTCTACATCGGTTGTTACTTTCTTCCCCTTTCCATCTTTCGGAGGAATTATATGATGAAGAACTTTGTAAGCACGACAACATATTTTGAATAATTTCGCCCAAGTTGCATAATGAATGGTTTTTGTTTCTAGTTTGATGGAAACATGTGTTTTGATGTTTGAGACAGCAAGGGCATGGTGAAATGATGATTTGGATTCAGACATAATTGGTTGAAATGAAGTATGGAAAATTAAGAAAATTGAAAGGATGATTTTCGGCCAATGCTAGGGTTTGTGTGATGAAGATGACCGAAAATAAGAGAAAAAAAATTTAGGATCTTTCCTTAAGCTTTGATACCATGTAAGACTTTGAAAATATTTTCCTCAATTGTATTTCTCCATTAAGGGAATAATATATACACAATATACAATTAATTGAGAAGAGTAAATCATGCCTCTAATCTTCCTAATCAAATCAATCTACTTCCTAATTAACATAATCCTAATAATCATTTTAGTACCTACCATACATAAAATGATACTCTCATTAATTATAATAATTATTCTAATTATTATTATATTCTAACATTTCCATTGCTTGAGATACTCATTGGCGATATGTGATCTTCTGAATTCCGACTTTGCTTGTTTTGTTCTGATTATTCAAGACTGTTTCAAATTCTATAAGTACGATGTGAAATTAATCTGTCAAAAAAATTAACCTACCTTGGGATGAACTCTTGGATAGTGGGAGAACACTTAGAGAGGGTTTGAGATCTTCTTAGAGCTTCTATGGTCCAGAAATGGAGAAACAATGTGTTGCACCACTTAAACAAGCCAAGGAGGTTGGTGGCACCACCCCACTTTCACGGGCCATGAAAGTGATCGTGGTTCACAATGGAAGAGGCCACCATGAAAAAGTGTCACAGGTTATACTTCCACCGTACTTCAACCCCTAAAATCCAAAAAGTTTTCCCAAGTTTTGTTTAAGACCCACGATGGCTCAGCCACATTTAACAAACATTAAACATTTTGAAAGTCCGTGAATCTTCCCCAAAACATTCACTTTGCGACGAACTTAATTTCATTGATTTCACTAACCCCGAACTCTTATGGAACTTACGTAACACTTGTTTAATCTTATTATTATTATCCAGGTATGAGATCTTAACCTCTTCATGCTTATGTTATTTTACTTATGATGCACATTAGCGCAAAAATACGGGGTGTAACAATGTTGGCCCTCAAAAAACTCATGCATAGCTCCACAAGTGCATGGTCTACTTAGGGAGTAAGTTCCTAAGTCATCCCACAACCATTTAAGTCTTTTGAAGTAATTGGATATGTTAGAAGTGCTTTCAGTAGTAGAGGCTATGGTCCTTTGAAGACTATAGTATTGAAAAGTGTTAGCAACATCATATCTCTCTTCTAGATTATCCCAAGCCTCTTTAGCAGTCTTATAATACAAAACAGTCTTAGAGATTTCCTTAAAGAGATAGTTCATTATCCAGGCCCTTAACATGTTGTTTCACTTTTCCCATTGAGGGAAAATGGGAGAATTCTCATCAGGACGAGGGTAAGCACCATTAATCAACTGTAGTTTGTTTTTAGCCGACAAGGAAATGATCATACCTTCATTCCACTCCCCATAACCTATCCCAGCAAAAGGTACTGAGATGAAGAAAACCTCGAGAGTGTCTGGGGGTGGAGGTATAGTGGATGAGAGAGATTTATGCTAGGGTTCGTACTAGTACTAGCGTTAGAGTTTGTGGAAGTCGAAGCACCAGTACTAAGGTTAACAGTTTCAATAGGCATAATTCTCAAAACATAGATTCAATATGCAACAATCAACCAAAATAAGCTAATAGATCTGAGCTAACAATTGCAAAATAACGAAACAAGTTATTAGGAAGAGATATCACCAGTGTTGAATCGAGAAACATAGAAAAACAGTGAAATTGCACGAATTGAGGACGAAACTCTGAGATTCTTTTCCACCATGATGAAAAACACTAATTCTCATACTCGTGAGCTACAGAAACACTGGAACAACTTAGACTGCAGAAAACATAATTTCGATCGGAATAAAATTTCTTTAAAATTGAAAAAATCTCCGATAGATAGGTAGACAATGACGAGATCTACCATATTTGCTCTGATACTATGTCAAAATTGAAGATATACATGAAGGAACATAGGATTTTAATGGAGTAAACCCTAGTTCCTTCGAAAGAGTTTCTGAAGCAAGAAGAAATTGAACTGACTTTCTATTTCGTGAAAAATGAATTATCTATCTTTTATAAAAAAAATTATCTAGGCTTATATACCAATAGCCCATCCGGAACTAAGTAAACATAAATACAAAGAGCCACATTGGGCCAGTACATACAATGAAAGAATAAAACGAAATCATGGACCTGTGTCAATTGAGTCTATGTCCAAGTCAGCTATGTTAACAAATTCGTCGTTAAATAGGTTTAGGGATGAACTTTGTTGTCTAACTATATAATTTATCCATCGCTAATTTCTATTATTTAATATTATATGATTACGAGCACATAGCTACAAAAAATTGAAGTCGTTCTTGTTATCTATCAAAGATAATAATGTAACACAACTGCATTTTTGGGACTACATTGTACCTGGGTTCTACAACATTTCAATTGTAAAATTGAAGGAGGGAGAATAATGTTTTTCCAAATAAGAAGTTTGATATATGAATGTATCATCTAAATAAATTTCCTTTTGTAATTGAAAAGGATGCCTCTTTAAAGAAATTATATTTCAGTTGTTAGCCCAAGAAATTCTATGAAAAGGAGAAGAAGAAGAAGAAACAACAACAACAACAACAACATGCTAATTTTTCTCTAAATTTTGTTAATATTGATTACCAATTAAATAATTTTTAAAAATTAAGTATAATTTAAATAGCAAAGTGAATTAGTTACCAAATGCAATTTCCTTTTTGAACTAATAATATAAGTCACAAGACCAATATCCTTCACAGATTTTGTTGGACAAAAAGAGTAGATTCTAATTCAGAATAAAATGGAAGTTAATTGAAAAAACCACAATTAGATTTTCTAGTCATTATAAAAATTAATAATAACTATTATCTGGAGTTTTAAAATTTATAAAAAATCTTAATTTAGAACTTGAGAATAATGATTACGAAAATGAATGCTATTTAAATTTATTTCGGGCGGACCACATATTTTTTAAAAAATACATTAACAAATCATAATTTAGAACTTGAAAATAATGACTATTTTTTAGAATAAGGACGAAAATGGCTGGAGCGTTATTTAAAGTAAAGAAAAGGGTCAGATTTTCTCCTCTACGAAAAGGATCAATTTTACTATTGATGTAAAAATACCCATGCAGTAACCTAAATGGTTCAATTATCCTTCCTCCGTTGGAGTTATTCAAGGTGGACACCTAATCCTATGTGACACATATATTTTAATGAGGTGGATGCTATGTGGCATGCCACTTTAGAGCTCCAACCCATTTTACATCTCTCCTCCACTTATTCATCTATCACTAGCATTTTCTTCCCCTCCACCATTAATATTACCAATGTCACACCCCAACATTGGGGGTGTGGCCAGCACCCAGTGCCCTACGGCCCGAGCATACCAGGCATGATACTTGCATCATACTTAACAAGATTTGGGCCGACTAGGCCGCAAACCAATAACCTTACGACAAGATGACACATCAACCTGCAAGCAGAAGAGATCCAACTCTCTCTCTCTCTCTCTCTCACACACACACACACACATATATATATATACCAAAAAGGCAGACACGGCCATACATGAATTTTATATAAAGGACAATTGTCTACAAGCCTCTAAAGAATACATGAACATCATCATGTCGGGACAGGGCCCCGCCATACCCATAACTACGTATATAGAACCATATCGTCTCCAACTAGCACTTCCATAATAAGTGGAGAGCTCTGACACCACCACTGAGATGAGATCCTACTGGATATGAGCCTCACTCCGTCTACCTGAACCTGCGTGAAACGCAGCAAGGGACGTCAGTATGAAAGAATGTACTGAATATGTATGGCAGATAAATATAAATAAAGGCAATAATGAGAACAAAAGGAAGTAAAGAGGGACAACCTGGACCTCGGAAAGCCACTGTGAGCATATGCAATGCATAATATTACTAAACACAAGTTATATATGTAGCCACACTTTGGGGCAAAGTCATTATCATATCGTACCTGACCTTAATAGGACTCGATTTATCATACTCGGCCTTAATAGTACTCGGTGTTATTGTACCCGGCCTTAATAGGACTCGGTGTTATAAAATAGATACATACATATAGAAGTGCAATGCAAGACCTCAGAGACTAATATGAACAAGACGGGGTGACACAAGGTCATTAACCCTCCGTAATTCGTTATGGAGCTCATTTATTGCCAATGTTACAATTCATAATGAACTCAAGATCAATAATATAGAAACAACTATCAAGAGATGTGATACACAATCCCGACAAGGAAAACAAAGCAATGAACTTCAATAGAATACAAAGAACATCTTTGAAAAGGGGCATACGAAGGTCATGGAGCCAATAATATACAAAGGACTATCAAGAAGAATGCTAAACAATTCCGACAAGGAAACAAGCCCAATAATTTTAATAGACTATAAGAAGCACATTTGACAAGGAACGTATGACGATCATGCAACCAATCTCAAGTGTTACGAATATAAATACAATATCAATGATTAAGAGCAACCATGCTTGTATCATCTATGAATAGGAGTTTCCTTTGGAACGTTTGATTTGATGACGTTTAACTTTTTAATCATCCCAACAATGCAGAAGAAGGTAAAGCCTTACATACCTCGTTACTTGGCCAATGTTAGTCCTACGAGGTGTCGCTCATTCTCCAATCATTGACCTATGCAATAGAGATAATCTGAATCAAGATTAAGTCATTGGTTACAAGATTGTTTCCAGTTTTTTGAAAGAGGAAAATATCGTCATAGCTAAGGTAATAAATATTAGATTGAAGTTCTCTTAAAGAAAACTGATTGTAATGCATGACTACTTAACGGGGGGATTCACCGCAAATACTAGTTTGGCTCATTATTACCGAGATAATGGTCTACTTCTTCATATCCACCGTGCAATGCATGCGGTTATTGATAGACAGAAGCACCATGGTATCCACTTCCAGGTATTAGCAAAAGTGTTACGTATGTCTGGTGGAGATCATATTCATTTTGGTACCGTAGTAGGTAAACTTGAAGGTGAAAGAGACATAACTTTAGGCTTGGTTGATTTACTGCGTGATGATTTTGTTGAACAAGATCGAAGTCGCGGTATTTGGGTGAACCTAGGCGTTAAATAGTGTCGTTTAGTGGCGTGCAGGGAATAGTCGTCTTGTTGCGCATTTTCTGCCGACTGTCAGCCTGTTTAGCTAACCTCAGAGGATTCCTGTCACCCGGCACATCATGTTTATTCTCGGCGGCGATTACAGTCTCTTTCGAAGGGTCAGGTTACTCAAGAAGATCAGAAGTCTAGCCCAGTTGCTTCATTTCCAGTCGCTTCCTCAAATTCTGGATCCCGCTCTCAGCTTCGTCGAACACTTAACATGCGCAATTTTTATATCTTGATTTCATGGAAATTTAAGCTACTATCCTCTCATCTTCATCAACCACAACCAAAATCAAGATTACAACAACCATACTTCATACAATCCAGCCATCACCATCTCACAAACTCAATTAAGACAACACAACAACAAACATGCCTTCCTTATGGAATTTAGCTTTGTTTTTATAGATTATCTTCTCCAATCGATCAATCTAAACTAGAAGTAGTTAGGAATCAATAAAGAGTAGCAAACATACCTTAATTCAACCAAGAAGTCTCCCACACCAAGCCTCCTTGTACTACAAGAAACTCCAAGCTCAATTCAACAATCTAGAGGAAGTTTCCAAGGTGATCTTAAGCTTTTCCAAGGGAGAATTCACACCACAAGCTTAGGGAATTGGTCATTGTTGATGGGAGAACCCTTAGAGAGAGTTTTGGGCCATTTGGGAAAGTTCTAGGTCGAAATGAAATAATAGAATGGGATGCCACCATCCTTGACCTTAAATAGATCAACCACCGCCTCACCATTCGTGTTAGGATATACGACGCAGATGGAGTCTGCGGCAGCATTCTCCACCACATATGGTGGTAGTGAGGTGGCCAAATGATGACCTACATCCGCGGCTCCATCTGCCAAGTGGAATGGCTTCCACGACATGAAATACTTAGCGTATAAAGATATTTCCTTCAACACCAATAACTTCTAACACATTCTTAACGTCTATCTAAGTCGCACGTGACCCTCAGGAAGTATCTCAAGGAGTCGAAGCTCAACTTAACTAATTACGCCCTCGGTTGCACACAAGACTACGGGGAGTGATACGAAACTATTTTGTTATACTTCCAACACTTATCCAAATCCTTCCTTAATCTCTTATAGGCATTGTAACGCCTTCCAACTTACATTAGCTTGCTCATAACGTAATCAACATAAGGAATACAAGCACGAAAGACTTAATGATTCTTAAACTCTTGCGACCTCTCGATGGTTCTAACTTAATTGTTCTCATTATATTCTCAAGGACATCCTCTTCCTTACCTTATGCCCACTAACTTACGATCTTATTCAATATGCGAAAGTATGGGGTGTTACAACCACTAATTTTCAAATGGGAATTTCAATTACATGAAAACTCTGCTATCAAGAAATCTTATAGATCACCAACTGGCTTTACTCCAACAAGACTTGTTCAGAGGAAGGTTAGTGACTTACATAGTAATTCTGGATATTAGTTGCAACATTTTCATTCAGATATATTTTGCTATTAAATTAGAAGTAACATTTGTCTATACTTTGAGCTCGTTCTTTCATTTTGAGACTGAGTTCATCAGAAAACTTGTCCAAAAAAAAAAGATGAGTAAATCCAATTTCATGTTTGATATGTAATTTCGTTAAGATTATATTTATCAAAAAGTACTTAGTCTAGTTGAAATTCTTGGCAAGACTTTGCAACATTGTATTTGATTGCGTCATGCGTGTTGTTTTCTTATAAATTCTATCACTCTATAAAGAAAAGTTCTTTATTGAGTCAACTCCATCCTGTATCCCTGACTTGCTAGCTTGATCGCTTGTCTTATTTACCCTTTTCTTAGCAGATGATTTATGTCTGGTCCTCTCGGATCGCTTGTCCTGGGTTGATGACTCTTCATAACCTGAGCAATTTGTAGGAGTGCCCCTATTTTGGGGTGGTCTTTAATTTTGGCCCCTCAAATCGCTGGTCTTTAATTTTTGCCCTTCGGTACTTTAAGTAATAAAAAAGTGGCTAAAAATACCCGTGACTCAAAAAAATAAAAAATAAAAGAAATTTGAAATTCTAAGTTCGAACCCAGTAGAGTCAAAAAATAAAAAAATTGCAAGACAATATTTCATAGAAATTATGCCTATTCGGCCAAAGTTGCATAGAGACTATGCCTTACGGCATAGTTCAGTAGAAATTAAGTTATCATACAGAACGTATCTATGTAGTTATATAGAAACTATATTAAGTCATAGTTTTGTAAAAATTAAGACATGCCTTATCCAGCTAGTTGTACGAACTATGCCAGATAAGGCATAATTTCTATGCAACTTTGGTCGAATAAGCATAGTTTCTATGAAATCTTGGCTTGCAATTTTTTTACTTTACTAGGGTTCGAACCTAGTATCTCTGATTTCATAGACCAGCGAATAAAGGGTACTTTGACCCATAATTTTTATCAAATGAGAAGTAGAGGCAAAAATTAAAGACCAGCTATTTCAGGGGTACAAATTAAAGACCAGTACATATGAAGGGAAATCTATGCGAAAAAAAGTCGTAACGACTTGTTTGGAGTCTAGCGGCTCCCTGAGACTTTGATGTACTAGTACATGCTATCAAAACACCATGAAGGATTCAGTAAACGTCTTGAAACTTAGTAAGACAAGATAATTCACTGACAAAATATGCCGGCTATAGCCTAACCAAATGTAATGGCAACCAAAGTTCTAAATCAGACCCCATAACTTGATCTTTCGGGTAGTGATGAAAGAATAAGCGGATGAGAGTGGTAAAATGGGTTGGGACGCTAAGGTGTCATGCTACGTGACGTTCACCTCGTTAAAATATAAGCGCCATAGGGAAGTGAGCTTGCACCGTAGATAACCCTAACGGAGGAGGGACATATTTATTTGAATTACTTAAATAATTATAGGGTATTTTTACATCGATAATATAAAGCAACATAAAATTGATCATTTTCACATACTTCCCTTCAATTAAGTTCCGGCCGGCTGTATATTTCAAAAGTAATACTTCCTTCCTTCTAATTTATGTGTCACTTCACTTTTTTTTATCAGTCCCAAAAAAAATATTTTTTATATATTTAGTAAATTGCGACAAGTTTAATATTATTTAAAGATCCATACACACTTTTAAGGAGCAGTACAATAACAAGGAATTATCTTCTTGAGCAAGTTGAGATCACTCCTCGGCTGCTCTTATATATGCGATCTCTTTCAGAAGCGCTGTATATACCGTGAAATCACTTGTAAGTTCCCTTCTTCTCTCTCTCTCTCTAGCTATCGATGGTCGACTACAAAGGAAAACCCTAACCTCCTATCTTCTGTGATTTTTAATGGTTAAATGCGGTGTAAATTGAAATCCCAATACTTTATTTTATGTATTTCACTTCATTAAAGTAGCTTCTTGCTGTTTGTTCTGTACCACTATGCTTTTGAGCATCATAAACCAAGTTTATGATAAATTCTGAAGAAAAAAAACAAATTAAATGAAGAAAAAGAGAGTAAGGCCATGAGTAGATGCAATTTTTATCATTCTAATTTTCTGATCTGAAGATTTCAATTTCTAACCTTGTAATTATCTGTCTCAACTATAACCATTTAACATTAGGTAAGCTAAAATTTAAACTAGTCTATCCACGCAGATCCTCGTGCTAAGATAATAGCTTTCAAGTACTTGAAAATTTGACTACCATGATTATGTAATTAGTTAAGTGTAGATTATTCTTTCTTTTGTGCTGTAGGTCGTAAAATGATGAAGATTGATTTTAGTGGACTTGAATCGACTGCCCTATTCAGGAGTGAGTCCTCTGAGCTGTATGATGGCATCCCGGGTTCTCCATCATTCCAGATTCCTAATGCTACTAATGTGAGTTTGATTATTTTTTCTTGGATATTCAGTTGATTGGTAAACAATTAAGTGCCGAGTTATTTGAACTTCATATCCTTTCTGCTCTAATTCACGTGCTTTTTCAGTTTGACGGTTTTCAGAAAGAAGCAATCCAGATGGTAAAGCCTGCGAAAGGTACCACCACTCTTGCTTTCATTTTTAAAGGAGGTGTAATGGTGGCTGCTGATTCTCGGGCTAGCATGGGGGGATATATATGTGAGTTCTTTCATTCAATATAAATGATGATTTTTGTGATATCGACAATATTGATGTTGAATTTTAAAAGAACGTGAAGAAAATTGTTAATTGCTTATTAATCCACAGATTCTTACAATGCATTTGTTCGTCTATTTCTTGCGAATTTGCTCGCTAGAAGATTTATTAAGGTGTCATATGACTTAATATAATTATTATAGGGAGTAGAATGTATATGCAAGACCTGTCTTGGAAATTGAGAATTTTAGATACCACGAGCAAGTGAAATAGCATTTACCTGGTATTGGTTTCTAAAGTATCAAAAAAAAAAGTGGAAGTTCCCCTAGGTTGCTGAGACTTCTCTTCAAGTTTTTTTCGTTTTCTTATGTTTGAGGCTCTCACCCTGTATGTCAGTATCACTAAACTAATTGGTCTTGTTCTAGAATTTAGAACCAAAAGCGTCCCAAGGCTTAGTTCAAGTGGCAAAGGTTGAGGGAATTGTGATTGAGGTCACATGTTCGAGCCCTGCACATGTAAACTAAGCATGGTATTTAAGTGAAAAAGGGTAGATGGGCGGAGCGACTTGCCCCGAGTTTCGGAGGCTGCGGTTGGTCCTAAAGTTGGCTCTAGACGAATTTCTCGCTCATCAAAAGGAAAAACCCACCAAAGCCTAGACATGGTGCATGGATAAATAGATACGTAGTGGCTACCTGAAAGGAATAACCTCTGGTATATAGTTAAGTGATGGACTATTCAGAATACATGGTAAAGATTTGTGTTGTGACCATCAGTAAATACAGGTTAACATGCGAGTAGAAGCTTTTATTTTCTCACCCTCTGAATATGTAATACATTCATTCTGTATGTGTCAATTAGAAGAATGTCATTTCCAATTTTCAGGTTGTTAGATTCTAATTTTTGTAGGGAAGAAACAAGTAATCTTGAATATTATTTTGGTGTTTGTTTTTTCCAATCAGAAGTTACTTTGATTTGGTCGTTCTCGAAAATCATAATCTTTCTTCTTGCAGCATCTCAGTCAGTGAAGAAAATCATTGAAATAAATCCATATATGCTTGGAACAATGGCTGGGGGTGCTGCCGACTGCCAATTCTGGCATAGAAACCTAGGAATCAAGGTGGTTATTAAGTATTATGTTTTCTTTTAGGCTTTCTGCATTTCCATCTTGCGAAGCGTGTGCCCTAGATCACTTGTTATAAGCAACTTTGTTTGATGTACGTGCGGTCTTAACACTTTTAGGCTTCTTTACAATCATGTTTATCGCGGTTCTGTTAGCATTTTTAGGTATCTATGGTAGCCTTTGAATACTCTGGAATCTTCTTTATTTGCATGTTTGGTTCGAGATTTTCTAGATTCTAAAATTCTGAAATTTGGATGCACAGATTTCTGTAGAATGGGCATGCCTAACCATCACTACATGGAAATGAGGAACAATAACATAAGACTGAGTATGTAACTAGGATTTAATAAATAAAAAAACCACCAAGTACTTGGGGGGTGTTGGACTGGGATAAAAATCATAACCAGAAAAATACTAATTTCAATTCTTGTTGCCATAGCGGTTCTGAAAGATCGCCATGGAGTTTACCGTAAGTGTTGACCAACTCTGATGAAAGCTCTGTTAAGATCTGTGGCTGTTCTTGCACGTTCGTATAAGGAAGGAAAACTGGAAAGTAGCATAAAGACGACATTTAAGGGTCGGTTTGTTTAGAGACAAGTTTGTAGGGAACAGTAATATATGGATTATAATGTAAGGATTAGTAATGCAAGGATTGTATAATGCGTGGATTATTTCTCGTTGAATGTTTAGTTTGATATATTACATATTAGCATACAATGTATAATTTAAAACATTTGTTTACTTTTCAAACAAAAATAAAACTTCTGTTACTATGATGAGGATTAGTTTTGTCATTTTAACAATGTTTGGTCTATGTATAATTAATACCCGAAATCTTGTTCCATATTCTATCAAGCATAGATAATACATAGTTTCCCACATAACTTATACACATTATTTTTCCTCATATAAAACTTATACATATTATTTATGAGAAAAACAAAAAGGAGCAACCAAACTTTTCCCTCGTTAAGACTCAAACATAGGAAGCATAACGTTTGGTGACTCTTTGTTTAGAAAGCCTAGTAAATGACTAACTGCGTATAGGCTTTGTATAGTAAGTTATTTTTGTTATGCAGTTGTGTAATCGGAGGCAAGGATGGTATATCCACCTCTTTGTAAGTTACTGATTTTTGGGAGATTAATGCGCAATACCCAGGGGCCATTGGGAAATTGATTTTAAGAAAAACCGAACTTTGTACTAATTAATGTTGATTTTTATGTGGAGATTAAATCTTCTCAAATCCCAGATAAATATTGTATAGACTAATGTTGATTCATACGTGGAGATAATATCTCCTAAAACCCGAACCAATCGACCCCTTTTAGCACTGATGCCAAAAAAGAAAGGAGCGTACAGATAAAGGATTGTAGACAGTTATTGATAAGTTAGTATCTAAAAGACAAAAGGCTTTTGTGGATGGTAGGCATATTAGTGATGCTGAGTAGGTGGCTAGTGAAGTATATTTGGATGTTGTGGATAGCTTGAATATACTTGTTAATAGCAATGGGCAAATAGTGAGGTCGGATGTTGGTGCATTGAACATGAGGACATACTTGAGGTTTGCACTTTTCCTAGATACTAGTTTCTCTCCACATGCGGTGCACATGTATATCGAGTCATAATATATGATTTTATTACCTTGAATAGGAGGCTATAGGAGGCTATGGAGGATACGGATTAGGGTAGAAGGCTAGTAGGTAGTTGAGCGTTGTCTCGCTTATCCTTCGATACTAGTCCTAGTACTATTATTCTAGTAGTTTCTTGGTCTTCGATATCGGTTACTATCTATTGTTTCTTGTACGTCGATTATAGTATTATTTTGTCATAGTTACTTTTCCTTTTTTTAGAATGCTTTGTCATGCTATCTTTAGTATTTTGCCGTGGCTTCACTTCCGTTATTTCATTTCCGTACTGCTTTGATATGCTTTTCTTTGAGCCGAGGGTCTATCGGAAATAAACTCTCTACCTCCCAAGGTAGGGATAAGGTCTGCGTACACATTACCCTCCCAAGACCCCACTTGTGGGATTACACTGGGTATGATGTTGTTGAGTAGGTGGCTAATGAGTGTCTGTATTACAGAAAGTAGTCTTCAAATTTGACCTTGAGAAAGTATACCTCCATGTAAATGGGTCCTTTCTGTCAAGTTTATTAGTGAACATGGGCTTTGGAGAAAAGTGGACGAAGTGGATAAAATCATGTATACCTACTGTCAATGTGTCAATACTCATCAATGGAAGTCCAGTAGGTTACTTGCCCCCAGGGGTTAGCTCAATTGGCAAAGGTTGAGGGACTTGTGTCTTAGCTCACAGGTTTGAGCCTTGCGCCAAGCGAACTAACTTTGGTATTCAAGTGGGAAGGGTAGAGGGGCGGACCCATCATCCCGAATTTCGAATGATTCACGCATATTCATATGTCTGTTCCATAAAAAAGTTTTAATTCTTAATTAAGTGTTTCCGTGAAGATTCACCGGATCTTACCTCTTTTGAAAGGAGTCAATAAAAAGTCAAAATATGGACTAACTTAAACTAATTTAAAACGTATAAATCAAATTTTATATTCTTACTTATTCTGAGTCTTTGCTAAATACTTCAACTATTGAAATCAAGAAGTTACAATTGGTCAAATGATATGAAAGGGACTAATTACTAGTCTCCTTTGAAATAGGCCTATTTTTTCTCCAAGTTTGAGCAGTGAATCGAACGGGGACCCATCATCCCGAATTTCGAAGGCTGCAGTTGACCAAAAGGGTTGGCTCTAGAAGGGTCTTTCTGTCATTACCCATCAAAAAAAGGATCCGTCGTTAAAAAAGAAAAAAGATAAGGGGACCAACTATCTCGTTTCTTATTTCTTACAGTTATTGAGGCTTTTAATTAAATTCTGAACATGAGAGGATGGATTAAACGCTTTGATACAAAAGATGCTTCTATTTTAGGAATGACACATTTATTATTTGTTCACGACTCTTTAGTTTTGTGTGATGCGGAGAAAATACAACTAAAACATTTGAAGGTGGTCCTTATAAAAAAAAAACATTTGAAGGTGGCGTTACTTGCTTTTGAGGCAGTGTCTGGGTTGCATATAAGCTTTTCAACAAGTAGCATATTTCTTGAAATTTCCAGTCGAGATCTTTCCAGAATATTAGGCTTCTAGGTGGAGCCATTCCTTACTACTTATCTTGGTTTTGTTGGCAAAAGCCGTACAATCTTTAACTTTTCAGGGAGTGGTTGAAAAATTAGAGTAGCACTAGCAAATTAATCTAATCTAGAGTGCATTTTACAACAAAATGCAGGTCAATTTTGTCTTACATTTATCGAGACCTTATCCAGCTAGCAACTGGAATCTAATGTTGAAGATAAAGTTTCCGCCATAGTTAAAAGGCTATCTGACTTTTGGCCTAAGTAGCTTGACAAATTGTGTCGTTTCATAAAATATGCATATGGAAACCTAGTAAAATGCTCTTCTCAAGCTAGTTTATAATTTGTAAAACTACAACTAACCTCCATCATTCTTCTGTTAATGTCCCCTTTGTATTAGTAGTGTCTTGCTATCTCTTAATTCTTGGAATATTTCAAATTCTTGTGTTTGTAGATGGATGGTTTGTTTCTTAGTTTGTGCCTTCTGTAAGGAGGGTAGGATGGTTGGTCATTGAAAATGAGATGCAGCAGTTAATTGTTTATTTATGTGCAACATATTGAGTTTTTTATGAGTGATTGCTGCACCTTTGGGTTCTTAATTGTACTTTTTGAGATAGCTGAATTTTATTTCATCAATCAAGTCTTCTTTCTGCCTTGCTTTTCCCATTTGCCCTCTTTTTACAGCATGCACGGGTCACTAATAGCTATTCCAAAGTAGGCTCCTTGATAAGATGACCAAGTAACTCAAATAAAGTTCTTGGGATCTTAACTTTGTAATGGAGAACCATTGCAGTCTGTTTTTTTGATTATTTTTCCTCAGAAGTTCTGCTGACCCCTATCCTCTTTCGTGACAGTGTCGTCTACATGAACTGGCTAACAAAAGGAGAATTTCTGTTGCTGGAGCTTCAAAATTGCTGGCAAATATTTTATACTCTTACCGAGGAATGGGTTTGTCTGTTGGAACTATGATTGCTGGTTGGGATGAGAAGGTAGTAGAAGATGATCCGGTAAATTCGTGATATGTTACCTTTCCCTGAGTTTCTTGCTAACATAAAATCTTGATGGTTTAGGGACCAGGACTGTATTACGTCGACAGTGAGGGAGGTCGACTTAAAGGAAACAGATTCTCTGTCGGATCTGGTTCACCTTATGCTTATGGTGTTTTGGACAGTGGGTATGTGCTTCCACATGTTCCTGTCATCTTTACCATATTTTTTCCTATGCTCTACTGATAACTGGTACTCCCATTGTTCCATTTTATGTGATACAATTTCCTTATTAGTCCGTTCTAAGAAGAATGACACATTTCTCTATTAAAAAATAATTTAACTTTGAACTTCCCATTTTACCCTTAATGAGAAACTTTTATAGCCACGCAAATATTGTGGCATGTTTAAACCACAAGTTCTAAAAGTCTTATAGCCACCACAAAGGTTATGACATATTTAAGATCACAAATTTCAAAAGTCTTCCTTCCTAAACTCAGTGCTGAGTCAAAGTATGTCACACAATTTGGAACGGTGGAAGTAGTTCATCTGTATGACTAAGATAATGTTAAAAAATTATATAGGGTGATGACTTCAACTGTGGGTATAGGTTGTGGAGTCCACAGTATTATTGTTTCACTTTCTGCCTGTCTTCCATACGGCTTCTAGGTCAAGTTGTTGACCTCAGCCATGCTAAATCTTTCTTTTGCAAGAGAAGAAAGAAGCTTTCTCCAGAATATTCCTAAATATACAGTGATGATGATATGGTGAAAATTGTTTCACTTCATGTACTAATAGCTAGTCTTAGCAGCCTTCATGTTTGCACCTCTTCTCAAAATTGTAGATGGGGATGTTGTTTGATGTCATGCGATAGTTTCAACTGGTCATTGACTCCTTTCATTATGCCCTACATTCTTTGGACCGATGAATTGCAGAAACTGCTAACTGTTGCATCTGAGTTTACATATTTTTTCCTCCTGTCGTATCACTTGTCTAGGTACCACTTTGATTTATCCGTGGAAGAAGCTGCTGAGCTGGCCAGAAGAGCTATTTATCATGCAACATTCCGTGATGGAGCTAGTGGTGGTGTTGCTAGTGGTATGTTTCTCAATCCTCACCCATTGAAACAACTTAAAACTTAAAATATGAGATATTTCATTCTCCTTGCTACTGTGTCAAAATATTTGTGCGACATTTTTGTGTTTGAATGTTTGGTTATTAATTATTATGGTTTCTTTCAGTTTATCATGTTGGACCAGACGGATGGAAGAAGCTATCTGGTGATGATGTTGGAGAACTTCACTACAATTATTATCCTGTTGAGCTCGAAGCAGTGGAACAAGAAATGACTGAAGTGCCTGTGGCCTAGGGGGAAAAAGCTTTATGCAATTGTTAGTTTTATTTCATGATGTGTAAACCGGATCAATTTTGTTTAATCGTACAACATTAGAGATATGTTTTGAGTTAATTTCCGTGAAATTGAATTATGCTCTCTCAGTCTGATACTTATCCTTGCATACCTTGGTGCAATCTTCTAATTTGGGGCCAGTCTTCTAGCCAAATGGTTTTGTAAACTACGTGCTATTACCCTTTCATCGCGAACACACTTTGTCCAAAATTAGATTCCTAATTTGACTGTGCGCACTGCGCAGGTTGAAGGAAATTATAAAATTTTACTATTAAGAAATCATAGTACATCTAGTCTTTTGGAACAATATTGATTATTTGGTACTAGCATTTTTGTATGTGGTACACTTTTTAGTCTTTTGGGAAAATTACAAAGCGTAACTTTTTTTCCCTGAAGCTTGACGGAGTGGATTCAAAATACGCTAAAACTTGGTCAAATTGATCAATGAAGCAAGATAACCCAACAGCCTGTTTGGCTACTAAGGTTTTAAAATTTGATAATTTTGAAAAGTGGCTTTCGTGATAAGTGTCTTTGGGAGACATACTTTTGAGAGTAGTAGTTTGTGTTTGATTAATCAATTTGTAAAGTACTTGTGTAATATTAGAGGAATAATTTATGCTTAATCAATATTCTAAAAGTGATTGCAGGAAAAATATACTTTTTTAATTTCTAAAAAAAAGTTAAAAATTATACTCAAAAATACTTTTTTTTCCTAAAAAATTAGATATTGACTATGTCGCGCCCTATTTTGAATTTGTCAAAATATGTCCGCAACATCCAGCTCTTCTACATGGTTTTGGAATGAATTTAGAGTCGCACCTAATTTCTAAAGGGTATATTAGGAAATCTATTTGTATTGATATGCTACTCTGTTTGTCTGAGAAACCTATACGATTTTAGGTAAGAGTTTTATTTCTTTCGAGGGGGAAGTGTTAGGCATACCTCAAAACCTATCTAAAGACGGTCCTTAAACTTAGCTTGACTACACTAGAGGGGGAATTATCTATTTCATTGTTTACCTGTTTTAAATAGAAGTAAAGAAAATAAGTAATTTTATAAAAGAGTACAGTGATGATAATGTAATATTTAAAATACATAAATAATATACGGAAGTTAAAAAATGGTGTGTAAAGTAATATAGATAGAATAACAACAAATAGCATCTTTCTAGCCTGCATATGCTTAGTATGACAAAATATGTACATATGTCAAAAAGTGTGTAACTATATGTATATAGTGTGAAAATAGTACATAATGTATTTAAGAAATAGCGTATAGATATATGCATGTGTATAGAAGTATGGGAAGTAAAATAATTAGTAGAAATACTATAGTAAGGTGAAATAGTTATACATATGTAAGTGTACCTTATTGCCTTTGTAATATAGTTTGAGACTAAGAATCGGGATTGGGCCTCCTGGCGAGAAATATAAAGTTCTACATTTTTTGCCTTTTCAAAATGGTTCATCTTCTTTGAAAATCAGTTAGGCTAGGGCCCCATTTGCCTGAATAAATCATTTGAGTCCAAAAGATGACCTTGGATTTGGGTCATCTCTTTGTGAAGGGGAAAGTCCCGAAGGCGAAACCCCCCCACTTGTACCAGAGGCCCCTTGGCCAGGTGGGATGTAAATCGAGGGATATGCGCGAGTGACAGCCCTGCAAGGGAGAGGACCAACGGGACACGAATCCAGCAACAGCCCTTGCAATATTTCAACAAAGACTGTCACTACACGGATTCGAACCCGCGACGTCGGAGTGGTTGTACCCCAATCACCTTGCCACTTACCAACTCGCATGTGCCCCTGGGGCCAAAAGTTGATGGATAATCTACCGATCCTATTTTTGTTGAAATCTATATTTTTATCCTTTAAAAATCTCCATTCAGACTGTTTATTTTCCAGATCAAGATAATCTGAAAAAAAAAAAGTGATCAATATCAGTTGTATTTGTAAAGAAATATGATTTTACCTCTCAGTAAAACTCATTTCTTTGCAACCTGAAAATATATTAAATAAGCTGAAAAAATCATTTGGCAAATATTATTATTCTAAGCAATCCTAATTCGAGTAATTATACTAAATCCATTATCTACGGGAGTAGGGAGGCAAATGACTAAGTTCAGTATTGTATTTGGTTGATGTACAAATCGAAACACCAACAAAGCAAGGCATAATTACCAAATACGAATAAGTAGATTGTTAGTCAAAAGATCAGCAAATATATATACATCAACACTAATATGTAATGTAACTATTGGTCACTCTCTGATTTGGACAGAGATGGAGTCATATCATAACTCCAAATGCACAATAAAAAGAAAAATAAGATTAGGAATAACTTCGAAGGATCATAATAACAATAGCTAGTTAACAAAAATCCTACAATCTATAATGAAGCATATAATTTCTGAAATTTGAATTAAAAAACAACTAGTCAACTTTAGTAGTCAAAGTAGGGCTTCAACAGTTCATACTAGACAATAATCAAGCCAACCTGAGGCTGATACACTTTCGTGCTACATCAAATTATCTAAACATGACTAGAACATAAATAATTTGATACATAAGATTAATAAGATTGAGAGGAGCAACTGAAAATCACACATAACAAGCCATGTATATAATTCAAATGAACTTTAAGAGAGTTTGACAAATTTAGAAGCAGAACAGTAGGTTGTCGTAATGAATGACAACCTCTCTCAACAAACTTTAAATTCTCATGGTCAAAGCATATATATTTGGAAAAACAACCTAATTACTACATGGGGATTCTCATTTACTTTTATGCCACCTAAAATATTTATCCGAAATGTCTCATTTCCTTTTTCGGGCTGATGTGACTGCATCAACTTTTGTTGGAAATTAGCCTTTGGCGGGAGTTGCGATCGACCAACTTTAACGGCTTAAACACTAGTGTTACGTATGTTGGAGAATCCGGTTCTTCACACATGCATGATCTACTAAGTACGTAGATAACCGTAGGGCCAAGAATCGTCCAATTTCATTGAGAAATGAAAGAGATATTGGTTCACGAAGTAAGGTGTTTGAAGCATGGAAAAGTGTGGTGTGTGATCAATTCTCCCTCATCGGTAGAGGAAGAAAGAATTGTTGTGTATATAAGACTCGAAATTGGATTGGGTTTTGGGACCCCAAGGGGTATCCCATGTGTTTAAAGGAGGGAGGACCTAGATGTGCTCCGAGGAAAGACCACATGCGCGCCGCCGCCCGTCCGGTTCCGAGTTCCGGGTTCGCGGGCTGCGGGCCTTCTGATATTATCTTTTTGGGACAGAGAACTTTTCCAGAAGTACAGTTTGATCCCAGAAGTTTCAAAAGTACAGTTTGGACCAGAATTCTTTCAGATGTACAGTTTGGTTCCTGAAGTTTTCAGAACAGAAACGCGCCAAGCACTCAATTCAGCCATTTATTTTGGCTGAATTACTCCTCCTATAATGGCCAAATCCATTGGTCTTTCACCATTTATTTTGGTGGCTTTTACTACCTCCATAATGGCCATTATTTGGCCAATAATGACTGTTATGGAGGCAGTTAAATAGCCCTCCCTCACCTATATAAACACCCCTTACACCATTGTTGAGGCACACTTAACATACTTGCAATATACACGAAAATACACAAGCAAAACAGTTTTTTCCTACTTCTTCCTAGCATAATTTCATTGCTCAATATTCTTCACGGTAGCATTTGAGTTTTCGTTGTTCAATTGTTCCATTGCTGTTTTATCTTGGGAGACGAATTGTCCAGGACGTATAAAGGATACATACGGGGCAATATTGTCTTAAAGACAGAGTGTCACACTCGACTCAGCAAAAACAGTTTTTCAGTTTTTCTTGTTCATCTTTGTAATTTTCAGATTTCTAGTTGAATTGTAATTTCAATTCTTACATTAGCAGTTACTTGTAATTCCCGTTTCCTGCAATCCTTTGTAAGACCAACAACTTAAGACAATATTTTTCTTACGGTAACTGCAATAACATGGCTAAAAATATGACCGATGTTGCTTTGCTACTGCTGCTGCCTCTCGAGGCAACGTTGCTCGCCTTCCCCGCACTTGCTGCCGCGCTGCGGCCAAGGCGTAACTCTGCCGCCGCCTTCACCTGCTTTATTCGTTGCTCTATCGTTCAAAGCGATAACAACTGCTCTTGCCTTCCGCCGGAGCTCCACCCTCTTCTTCACACCACCATGATCGCCCTGAAAAGTTCATGGGATAAGAATTTAAGAGATGGCAGCAAAAGATGTTGTTCTACTTAACAGTTATGGGCATGGCCCGATTCCTTACGGAAGATCCTCCACAAGTTTGGAGATGAAATGGACTCTTCGCCTGCGAAACGGGTGAAGGGGCCTTGGTATCCATGTCGTTAACGGCATGAAGATGGTTCGTGATGCGTGGAATCATAGCGATTTCATGTGCAAGAACTATATCTTGAATCTTGCTAGCGAGACCCTCTCTACACGGTCTATTGTACCGTTGGCACTGGCAAAGAGCTGTGGGAAAAACTGCAAAAGAAGTACAACGCACAAGATGCGGGTACTAAGAAGTTCATCGTTGGGAAATTTCTAAAATTCCAAATGGTGGACAGCAAGAAACGATGATGTCCCAAGTCCGGGGAATTCCAAATGATTTTACATCACATGGATTTGGAAGGACTGAAGCCAAACGAGCAGTTTTTGGTTGCATCGCTGATTGAAAAGTTACCTCCTTCATGGAATGAGTTTATGAGTTACTTGAAACTCAAGACAAAGGAGATGACCTTTGAAGAGCTTGTTATCAAAGCGCAAATCCGGGAAGATAATAAGAAGACCTTGCCAAAGGGTAGACAACCTGCTTGAGGCAAAGGCGAATGCGGGGCGAGGCCAAAGGGAACTCAAGCAAGAAGCGGAAGTTCCGAGAAAGACGGCAAAGCCCCCGCGGCGGAGATGTTCAGAGGTAATTGTCATCACTGTGGGAAACCTGGTCATAGGATCAAGGAATGCCGCAAGCTCAAGACTGAGCAACAACAGAAAGCCAAGTCGAAAGGCAAGGCTCAAGCTAACGTCGTCAAGGACACACTCCTGGATGACTTGATTGAGGATCTCTCGGCCGTGGTGCTAGAAGCCAACTTGGTTGAGAATCCGATGCAGTGGTGGGTGGATACAGGTGCAACAAGACACATCTGTTCCAACAAAGATGCCTTCTCCACGTACACTCCGGTCTCCGACAAGAAGCTGTTCATGGGCAACAACGCTTTCTCGGACGTGCTAGGGGTTGAAAAGGTGATCCTGAAGATGACTTCCGGCAAGGAACTCACTCTGAAGGAAGTGATGCACGTCCCAGAGATTAGAAGAAATTTAGTTTCTGGACCTTTATTGGTCAATGCTGGTTTTAGGCTAGTGTTTGAATCCAATAAGTTTGTACTCACTAAAAATGGCACATTTGTAGGGAGAGGCTTCGTCTGTGAAGGCCTCTTCAAAGTGAATGCCATGTCTGTATTGCGTCAAGGAAATAAAGTTGAACCTTCTTCTTATTTGCTTGAGTCTTCTAATTTATGGCATCATAGATTAGGACACATTAACTACAAGTCTATTCAAAGGCTGGTAAAGATGGAGTTGTTGCCGTCTATCGACGTAAACCCTCAACATAAGTGTGAGGTGTGCGTAGAGGCAAAACCCACCAAGCTTCCTTTTCGATCCGTCGAAAGGAATACCGCTCCTCTAGAACTTATTCACACAGACATATGTGATTTGAAGTTTGCACAAACTAGAGGGGGGAACAAGTACTTTGTGACTTTCATTGACGATAGCACAAGGTATCGTTACCTTTACTTGTTAAAAAGTAAGGATGAAGACTTTGAAGCGTTCCGACGTTACAAAGCAGAAGTTGAGAATCAACTGAGCCTATGGATTAAATCCATTCGTAGCGATAGAGGGGGAGAATATGTAGCGCCTTTTGAGGAATACTGTGCCCAAGAAGGCATTATTCATCAAACGACGGCTCCATACTCACCTCAATCAAACGGTGTGGCGGAATGTAAGAACCGCACATTAAAGGAAATGATGAATGCCTTGCTTATCAATTCCGGTCTTCCCCAAAACATGTGGGGAGAAGCCGTCCTTACCGCTAATACGATTCTTAACAGAGTCCCACATAAGGGTAAGGACAAAACTCCATATGAATCATGGAAAGGAAAGAAACCCACCTACAAGTATTTTAAGGTGTGGGGTTGTTTGGCAAAGGTTGAAGTACCCAAGCCAAAGCAGGTCAAGATTGGGCCTAAGATTGTAGATTGCATATTCATCGGATATGCAAATAACAGTAGTGCTTATCTCTTCTTAGTGCATAAGTCATATATTTCAGATATCCACCAGGGTACAATTATGGAATCAAGGAATGCTTTATTCTTTAAAGATACCTTTCCTAGAAAGGAAAAAGACATAACCTATCGCAAACGAAGTTATGCACAAAGCTCTCAAGAACCGGGAGTCCATGACTGCCTGGTTATGAATGGTTCAGATCTAGCGAATCTCGAGGTGGCTGAACATCCGGAATCTAGTGTTCCAGATTCTCAGAACTTGGAGACTCCAGAGATGGATCTAAGGCGAAATAAGAGGGCCAGGAAGGATAAATCCTTCGGTACTGACTTTGTAGCTTATATGGTTAATGATGAACCAAGGACAATTGCTCAGGCATTGTCAACTCCAGAAGCACCGCTCTGGAAAAAAGCTATTGAAAGTGAAATAGGCTCCATTCTGCATAACCATACGTGGGAGTTGGTTGATCTTCCTCCGGGAAGTAAACCGTTGGGTTGTAAATGGATACTCAAACGGAAATACAAGGCAGATGGGTCTATAGACAAGTACAAGGCCAGGTTGGTAGTCAAGGGCTATCGGCAGACAGAAGGCTTTGACTACTTTATCACCTACTCCCCGGTATCCCGGATGACATCCATACGGGTATTTATTGCGATCGCAGCTTTGCGTGACCTTGAGATACACCAGATGGATGTTAAGACAGCCTTCCTAAACGATGGTTTGGAAGAAGAAATTTATATGGACCAACCCGAGGGGTATGTGGTTCAAGGGCAAGAGAAGAAAGTCTGTCGACTTGTCAAATCTCTGTACGGGCTGAAACAAGCCCCGAAATAATGGCACAAAAAATTTGATAGTACTCTACTATCGAAGGGGTTCGCCATTAATGAGTGTGATAAATGTGTTTACACGAAAGGTAACTCTGACTCATTTGTTATGATATGCCTGTATGTAGACAACATGTTGATCACAGAAAGCAGTCCTAGGGTAATCCTAGAGACTAAGAACATGTTGAAACAATGCTTCGACATGAAGGATATGGGTATCGCAGATGTCATCTTAGGGATTAAAATCTCTAAGACGTCTGACGGACTGGTCTTATCTCAGTCTCACTACATCGAGGATGTTTTGAGAAAGTTCGAGATGTTAGACAGTTCACCGATAACGTCACCAATGGATACAAATCAAAAGCTTGATAAAAATCTTGGTGCACCTGTATACCAGGAGCGATATGCACAGGTGATCGGTAGTTTGATGTATATAACAAATTGCACCCGGCCTGATATTACTTACGCAGTCAATAAGTTGGCTAGGTTCACCCGTAATCCGAGTGATAATCACTGGAAGGCGTTGAATCGGGTATTACAATACCTGAAATACACGTTAAATTACGGGTTACACTATTCGAGATATCCAAATTTGTACTAGAGGGGTACGGTGATGCAAACCGGATATCCGATATAGAGAACACCAAGTCCACCGGTGGGTATATATTTACAATTAGTGGTGGGGCTGTGTCTTGGAAATCCTCTAAGCAAACTTGCATCGCCCGATCCACAATGGAATCGGAGTTTATCGCTTTAGACAAAGCGGGGAGAAGAAGCTGAGTGGCTTCATGACTTCTTAGAGGATGTTCCGTGTTGGAACAAACCCGTACCTTCGGTAATGATCCACTGCGACAGTCAGTCGGCTCTAGGAAGGGCACAGAATGCTATGTACAACGGCAAGTCTCGTCATATACGACGGAGGCATAAGACTGTTAGACAACTGATCACCACAGGTATAATATCCATTGATTACATTAAGTCAAAGGATAATATAGCAGACCCATTGACAAAGGGCTTACCCAAAGATCAGATGGCTTGCATGTCTAGGGGAATGGGCTTAAAACCCAAAATATAAGGACTATTACAGCGGTAACCCAACCTTACTAACTGGAGATCCCAGTAATTTGGTTCAATGGGAAAACTAAGTTGTAAAGGTTCAGTTGATCGCTTCGGTGGAAGTATGAGCACTTCGGATAGTGATTTCTGAAAAGAAACACCAAATCCAAAGCCGTTCCCGCGATAGACTTTAAGTGTTATCTGCAGTGTGGGTAAAGGTTAAGTTTTCAAAACCTGTAATGCTCCTCAACAGTTGAGGTTAGGTTTTGGGAAACTTTTAATGGTTCCTAACACTTGTGAAGTGGGGTATAGCAGGATACCTTGTAGGAGACCACCTATTTAAGTGCGAGGACGGGCCGCCTCAAAATGAACGCACTTAAGAATCCAAGGCGTTGTCCATGGCCAAAACGGACAAAACATTACGAAGAAGAGAGTAAGGGAATTTGTTGTGTTGGTACTATTGACTTGGCTTACACTAAACACTGACGGTTCAAAACATCACGTTCACCGCGCGATGTAAGTAAGTCCGATGGTATTCAACTATGGAAGGTTCAAAGTGAAGCTACCTCTTCTTATGCAACATCGGTCATTTGAAATATTGCCTTTGGAAATGAAAAGACACCATGTGAGTGCGCCAAAATCTCTTTCAAGAGGGGATTGTTGGAAATTAGCCTTTGGCGGGAGTTGCGACTGACCAACTTTAACGGCTTAAACACTAGTGTTACGTATGTTAGAGAATCCGGTTCTTCACACATGCATGATCTACTAAGTACGTAGATAACCGTAGGGCCAAGAATCGTCAAATTTCATTGAGAAATGAAAGAGATATTGGTTCACGAAGTAAGGTATTTGAAGCATGGAAATGTGTGGTGTGTGATCAATTCTCCCTCATCGGTAGATGAAGAAAGAATTGTTGTGTATATAAGACTCGAAATTGGTTTGGGGTTTGGGACCCCAAGGGGTATCCCATGTGTTTAAAGGAGGGAGGACCTAGATGTGCTTCGGTTCGAGGAAAGACCACATGCGCGCCGCCGCCGCCCGCCCGTCCGGTCCGATTCCGAGTTCCGGGTTCTCGGGGTCACAGGTCACGGGTCGTGGGCTGTGGGCCTTCTGATATTATCTTTTTGGGCCAGAGAACTTTGCCGAAGTACGAGTTTGATCCCGAAGTTTCGAAGTACGATTTGGACCAAAATTCTTTCGGATGTACGGTTTGGTCCCCGAAGTTTCAAGATGTACAGTTTGGTCCCTGAAGTTTTCAGAAAGTCAGAATTTCGACGGTCAGAATAGAAAAGCCAAGCACTCAATTCAACCATTTATTTTGGCTGAATTACTCCTCCTATTATGGCCAAATCCATTGGTCTTTCACCATTTATTTTGGTGGCTTTTACTACCTCCATAATGGCCATTATTTGGCCAATAATGGCTGTTATGGAGGCAGTTAAACAACCCTCCCTCACCTATATAAACACCCCTTACACCATTTTTGAGGCACACTTAACATACTTGCAATACACACGAAAATACACAAGCAAAACAGTTTCTTCCTAGCATCATTTCATTGCTCAATATTATTCACGGTAGCATTTGAGTTTCCTTTGCTCAATTGTTCCATTGCTGTTTTATCTCGGGAGACGAATTGTCCAAGACGTATAAAGGATACATACGGGGCAATATTGTCTTAAGGACAGAGTGCCACACTCGACTCAGCAAAAACAGTTTTTCAGTTTTTCTTGTTCATCTTTATAATTTTTAGATTTCTAGTTGAATTGTAATTTCAATTCTTATATTAGCAGTTACTTGTAATTCCCGTTTCCTGCAATCCTTTGTAAGACCAACAACTTTTTCTTTTTGGTCTCTTAGCTATCACCAACAGACTAGTTTATTTCATTTTGTCCCTTTTTCTTTAATTTCTTCATTTTTTTTTGGTTAGTTTAATTTTTGATCATTTTTTATTTCTTTGGGAAGGGGAAAGTCCCGAAGGCGAAACCCTCCACCTGTATCAAAGGCCCCTTGGCCAGGTGGGATGTAAATCAAGGGATATGCGCGAGTGGCAGACCTGCTCTTGGAGAGGACCAACGGGACACAAACCCAGCAACAACCCTTACAATATTTCATTAAAGACTGTCACCACACGGATTCGAACCCGCGACGTCGGAGTGATTGTACCCAATCACCTTGTCACTTACCAACTCGCCGGTGCCCCTTGGGGCTAATCATTTTTTGTGTCTTTGTTTTACTTTTTAAGGATAAAAATAAAATATAAAAATAAATATAGTCGCTAACTATTTTTAGACAAATAAAAGTATAGAAAAATTAAATAATTAGACTACAACAAAAAGTATTTAACAAAAATACTAAAATCAGTAGCTTATTTATTAAATAAAAGTTAATAAAAAATATTTCTTATAAATTTTATATTTGTTTTTGCAAATAAAACTAAAAATTATAATTAAAATATAAATTTATATCTAAATTTTCCTTACATTTTCTAATTTTTTTTGTCTCCGTTTCTAGTTTCATTCACTATTTTTGTAATTTATTTTTTTCCTTTATTTTCTGTTTATTTTCATAATCTAATTCTTCACACCTTTTGGCTCTTTTATTATCATTCCTTTTAAATAATTTCTCTTTTTTCTGTATAAAAAAGACACACTATCCGTTCCATTTTATATGAAGGTGTTTGATTGGGCACGGAGTTTAAGAAATAAAGAAATATTTTTAAAAGTTGTGGTCTAAAAAAAATTATAGAAATTTGTGTGGCTAGAGATCATTTTATCAAGGGTAAAAAGATAAATTTATAGTTGAATTGTTACTAAATATAGAAATGTGTTATTCTTTTTGGGGAATGACTAAAAAAAAATGTCATAAAAAGTGGGATGGAGAGAGTAATTGATATATTACATCTTTTTATTTTATTATTTATCTTTTTCTATATCAATAAAAAATAACTTATTGTAGCATATGATATACCAAATCGATAGCAGTATGAGGTGTGTACACCATCTCCTTGCTGAAATTAACTAAACATACAGGCCTTGAAATCCCCCCTTTCATCTTGACTATAGAGTGTCATCAAGGACATGGTTCAATCGTTATTATACCTAAAAGTGTCCTAATAATAACTTTCATTCAAAAGAAAGGCAACCAACAATCATGTCATCTATTAAACTTAAAATGAACTGAAACCCCTCAAAACAAGCAATCCTTCTATATCAAATCACTCACTCTCTCTCCCTTTAATGTAAACGTCATCCCTCTTTGACAACCGCCAAGTGAATTCAAAAGCATTCTTGGAATTCAAAGCTCTCAAGAATCGCCTTCGCCTAAACAAGAAAACACAATGGAATGCACTACCTCTCCAACCACTCAAGATCCTATCACTACCAAAAAATTCACAAATGTCACACCTATGGCCCCTACACAACATACCCAGAACCAAAACGCTAAGAGAATCAAAGCCATAACTGGTAGAAAAGATGAGCGCATGTTCTGATGACTCTGATTTTGACCCAGCCCTAGTCAAAATTTCATATCGCTCCGACATTATGGATGCTCCACGAAATTTTTTTGAAGTTCAGGGAGAGGAAATCAATAGCATGATCTATAGAATGTCAAAATTTCTAGGAGTGTACTAGACGGGACCACTTGAACAAGTAAATCAAGTCAAAGTTCCTAAAGTAGTAATTGTTGATAAATCAGGGGTGGCTTATGTAGTAAAGTCTACTGTAGACTTGGGGGACGAAATAAAGGAAATTGATGAGAATGAAATGGGTGAGATGGAAGAAGTTCATAAGGAAAGGGGGAAAGCACAAAGTGAGGGGGAATTCATGAGGTTTGCCACAACAGAAGATTGTTCATCTGATGGACTAAAGGATACTGAACTGGTAGAAGAACCAATAACGATGGAAAGATCTGTAGCATAGGAAATTGTAGACATACTGGGTAGCCTGGGTAGGGGTGATAAGGAAACATAAGAGTTAAAAGTTGAGAACACTCGAGGAGAATCATCCACTGTAAATATAACACCCCAACCTTAGGGTGTGTCGTCAGCACCCTGTACCTGAAGGGCCGAGCATACCAACCATAGTATCTGAACTCCTTGACACGAAACGTGGGCCGACAAGGCCTCCAAATATCAATCATCTAACAAGAATGTAATGACAACCTGCACGCAGAAGAGGCCCAACAATAGTATATATACATAACTAAGGCCGTCGAGGCCATAACAAGAGTATCATCAACTGACAAGAAGGCCGGAAATGCCAAGCAAAACAGGTACACACTAACACCGATGTACAAGCCTCTTAGAGTGTGACAATGTGTCAATTTATTGGGACAGGGCCCCGCCATACTCAAAATACTGGAAATATATATAATAGTACATACTGACTCTGTACAATGACTCCAGATAAGAGGAGTGCGACAACTAACAACTGGAAACTAGTACCCTACTAAGGTGGTACGTCACCCAGTCTATCTGTTCATGCGGACATAAACACAGTACCCCCAAAGGAGATGTCAGTATAAAAATATAGTGAATATGTAAGGCATATAAAGTATGTAAATGAAAGAAATAATATAAAAGGAAGAGGCATATAATAAACCTAAAACTCATAAAGGAGCCACTAAGGGCATACACCTGATGAAATCATGAATTTATATGCATGTAAGTAAAAATAGGGCTACTCTATAGGGCCATACAATATCATATCAAGTTCCTCTATGGGGTAAACTCATAAGAACTACCCGACCATGTATGATGCGGTAATATCTGCCCAACTGATCAGTGGAATGCATGTATAAGTGCCTTCCTAGCTGACTATAGCATAATGCGGTAAGAAAATATATATATATATATATATATATATATATATATATATATATATATATATATATATATATATATATATATATATATATATATAAGTGAAATGCAAGACGGACCTCAAGGAATACCATGAACAGAGTCAGAGTGACCTATGGTCGTTATCCTTCGACTATCGTTATTGCCGATAAGTTCTTCAACTTTAAGTTAAACATTCTAAGATATATGGAGTGCGGAAAATGTTGTTAATATGGAATATGATCATTTTCATCAAGATAAACATACGTTTATTCAATTTAATGAGTTGGAAATCCTTTCAAGGAAGTACTTATATCAAGTCATGCCAAGAAGGGAATTTTCCCTACATACCCTGTCGAAGAAGCTAGTTATGTTCCACGAGCCCTCGCGTATTCTACGATCATTTATCTACATTATACGAAGGATTGGTATCAATATCAAATTCATATCTTATAAGAAAGTTCACTTAAACATTTTATCGAACAACTTAGGTGTATGAAGTTCTTGAGCTTATGCTAACATGGAATCTCATTCAACTAGCACCATTCTCTTCCAAATCTCTTTTACTTAACTTCAAAATTCAAACAACAAGATCCAATACTTGTATTCGTACTTAATCTTAATCAATAACCCTAAATAACAAGGTAACATGATTCATACAATGAGAGGTGTTTCTTCAAGATCTTACTTGCAATACTTCCATAATTCACAAGTTATCTCCACCAACCAATCAACTAAGTTAAAAGGAACTAAAGAACACATAAGGGTTATGAAACCTTACCTTAACCAGCTAAGGATTATCCCCCAACAAGCTTCCGCTCAATTTTAAAGAAGCTCACAACCTTGACATGCCAACTAGAGAGGATTTCAAGGTTTTCATGATTTTTTGGAAGGAGAAATTACCTTAGATACATGTAGATATGTTATTCAATGATAGAGAGGGATTTGGAGAGTGTTTGGGAGGTGGTTTTAGAGCTCAAGGGGTCGTGAAATGAATTGAAATGAAGCTGGCCCGAAATGATCTTAAATAAACCAAGTCCACCGCCTCACATATGCGGCTGCATATGCCACCGCATATGGTGGCAGTGAGGTGAAGGAAATATGGATTTAGTTCGCGACCAGATCCGCAAGGCAGAATGGCATCCGCGATGCGAACTGCTTAGCATATCATGGAATTTTTGTGAATCTTTGTCAAGTTGTGTTTCCTTTATTCCTATTGACTTCTAACCCTCTGAAATCATTCCTTAACATCCTTATATGCCATACGAACCCTCGAAATTGATCTCAAGTTCTCAAGACTCGAGTTGGCTAACTACACTCTTATTCGTGTGCAAAACTATGAGGCGTAACATCCTACCCCCTTAAGAATATTCGTCCTTGAATGTTGAATAATGTTCTAACTCCAAAGATTTCAGAAAATTTTAGCATAGTTTCCCCTGAAAACACGACTATCTGAAACCTGCCAAATAGTCCAAACACAAATCCAATACCACATAGGGCTGCTAAATAGCATAATAACATCCAATTAGTCTCACACGACCATCTATCTACGTAAAAATAAAAAAAGAGTTAGCCATAACTCACCTTCGCTATCTTCAACTGTAATTTGAGTTGTTTCTGCCATATATGTCTCAACATTATCACCTAAACATAATATATGAATTATGTTCGATAAATGAATTAGGAGTAAGGGAACTGTATCGCACAAGTATCAGTATAAACCTGAAGACTGAAACAAGTAAGGATATCTAGATTTCATATCTTCTTCGGCTTCCCATGTCATTTTCTTTATGTTCTTATTTCTCCAAAGTACTTTAACCGAAGCGACTTCTTTGGTCCGTAACTTACGGACTTGGCCATCTAGGATATAAATAAGGACTTCTTCATAAGATAAGTCTTCTATGACTTGAACATCCTCAATGGGGAAAATGCAGGAGAGATCACCTAAGCATTTACGAAGCATGGATACATGAAACATAGGATGGAATGCTTCTAAATCCGGGGGAAACTCCAACTTATAAGCTACTTGGATGATTCTCTGAATAATCTGATATGACCCGACGTACCTAGGGATAAACTTGCCCTTTTTACCGAACCTCATCACGCCTTTTATGGGCAGCACATTCAGGAACAACCAGTCTCCCACAGCAAACTCTAAGTCTTGATGCCAATTATCTAAGTAGGACATTTGTCGACTGTGAGTTGTAAACATTTGCTCCTGAATCATTTTCGCTTTCTCCATAGCTTGTTGCACCAAGTCAGGTCCTAATAAATTTTTCTCGCCAACATCGAACCAACCAATAGGGGATCTACATTTCCATCCGTATAGGGCCTCATATTGCGCCATATGGATACTAGAATGGTAGTTGTTATTATAAGCAAACTTAATAAGTGGTAGATGATCTTCCCAACTTCTCTTGAAGTCCAAAACACAAGCTCACAACATATTTTCGAGCATTTGGATAGTGCACTTGGCCTACCCGTCGATCTGCAGATAAAAGGATATTCTAAGGCTAATATGAGTGTCACGACCCAAACCGGAGGGTCACGACGGGCACCCGGACCCTACCCGCCGGGCGCCACATCTACAATCCACCCTTAAACATGTTTAAACACGGACTGCACCGTGATAGACAATATGAAGTTTCAACCTAACAGCCCCAACTTACACATTTAGATACTAGGGCCGGCAAGGCCATACATGACAACTAACCACAGGACACCTATCTACAAGTCTCTAAAGAGTAAAACATACCACGACTAGACCGCAACTCCGAAATAAATAGAGTGCTCCAAATACCAGCTGTACCAACAACTTACTAATGCGAATTGTCACTCTCTCAATATGAACCTGCGGGCATAAAACGCAGCGTCCCCCGGTAAAAGGGACGTCAGTACGACTGATGTACTGAGTATGTCAGGCATAAGAAATAACATAACAGAGATATATCATAGTCTGAAACAGAAACAACTGAGCATTAGTAAATGCCTCTGAGGGCCCTAACACATATGCCTAAATGTTATGCACAATGCAGTTTCCATATACATCAGCCTCATCGGGCATCTTTCTTACCATAACAGCCTCTGTGAGCATCATATCATATCATGGTTAATGAACGTATGCACAATGCAAATGCGGTATACTAATGTCCACACATGAATCCTCTCATAATCGCTTCTGTGGGCATCAGGTTATATCGCCACACAAGGGCATCACATCATATTGGGCTCTTCTGGCTCTTTCGTGATAGTCTGTACCAGCTGCAGGTGGTGTGCGTATATAACGTCTTTTTCCCTTTCCCAAATTCCCATACATATATATATATATATATATATAATATTTACCATATAGTAATGTGTATAGAACAAATGGTCTAGGATAACATATGAATGCAATGCAAATGAAATGTATGAATAATAATAAAACATCCGGAGTGACACAATATCCTTTACACCTTTGGTTAACATTGGAAACATCAACATCTTTTTCGGTGTGCTTTATTAAGGTCTTATAAACATGCTTGGATATTCTTTTAACATAGGAGTCGATGACTTGATCATCCTTAACTACTAAGAGTAGAGTAATTTATGTAGCAACACAATGGTTATGCTTCGCACATAGAGTTATGCCAAAAAGAAGGAAAAGCCTTACATACCTTTATCGTCAAAGCTATTCAAGTTTTTCGAGTCCTCGTAAGCTCTACGAACAAGTATCTACATTATATGAATGATTTAGATCAATAACTAAAGGTAGTCTTCACTTAGACATTTTATCAAACATCTTATGTGCGTAGAACTTCTATAACTCATAACAATGGCAACTAATCAACAAGGAAATTTCTTTAGCTTAAATGAACTTCCTTATCTTCCTCATACAACAACCAACAATAGTCTACAATTTCCAGCAACTAATCATCACCAAACAGCCCCAAACGAGCATCTCACAACACAACCAAATTTCAAGTTCCTTCAAGAATTTGTTGTACAACCTCTTCGTAATAACACTTCTACAACTTGTATAAACTTAAGAACAAGAAGGAGAAGACGGACCTTACCTCCAAGCACAAGAATCCCTTCAATTTCGAGATCACTTCACTTTTAAGGAGTCTCCAAAATCAGCACAATAAGGAGAAAGGCGATAGGACTACGACCACGGGATTCTTCATATTAGATTTACTTGGTTTGCCTTTGATTTTGGCCTTGGATCATATGAGAACTATTAGAGAGGGTTTGGGAGAGTTTATTTTTGTTGTTGATTAGGTCTTGATATGAAAGAGAAAGGGACTGCACTACTTTAGTTATCAATCTGGAAATTTCCACCGCCCTAATGGCGCTATAATGGTCGCTTCGTGCTGGTCATCGCCCCAAACTGGCTGTCTGCGGAGTCTCGCGAAAATGACAATAACATTTGGTACAAACATCCTATTGATGAACGGTTTATTGCATTGGAAAGTAGACGGACTGAACTTGAATATAGATATATTATTCACCCCATAACAACTTATATACTAGGATATATACCCCCAACAATATGGGCCAAAAATCAAGTCTGAAATTCCGTTTGTCTTTCCCCGAGTTTCGACGAACCTAGTTTCTTTGATTCGTTTGACCCCGAAATCTTACGAAGCTTTCGTAACACTTATTTAAACATATTTTCATCCTAATATGGGATCTTAGCTTCACTGGACTTTATGTTACTTTATTTATGTTGCATAGGAGTGCGAAAATACGGGGTGTAACAATGAGTACCCAAACCTTTCTGAAAGAACTTCCAAAAATTAGCTATAAACTGAGCATCTCTGTCCGGAACTATATGAAGTCGGACTATCTCCTTGATATACAGTCGAGCATAATTTTTGGCTGAATAAGTAGTCTTGACGGGTAGAAAATGAGCTGATTTCGTAAGTCTATCCATGATTCCCCATATAGAATCGAATTAGGTAATCCCGTAATGAAATTCATGTTGATTATCTCCCATTTCCAGGCCGGAATCTAGATATTCTGAAGCAATACTCCAGGTTTCTGATGCTCCACCTTGACTTGTTGATAATCTAGACATTGAGCGATGAACTCCATAATAGTCTTCTTCATATCATTCCACCAGTATAACTGTCGAAGATAATGATACATCTTGGTATAACCAGGATGAATAGAATACCTGGACTGGTGAATCTCTGCCATAATTTTCCCTTGAAGTTCCCTGACATCGAGCACACATAATCGACCCTTATACTTAAGGACTCCATCATCTGACAACTCGAACAACTGCTTCTTTTGAAAGGGAATGCCTTCTTTAATTCTTACCAAAGCTGGATCATCAAATTATAGTGCCTTCACTTCTGCCACTAAGGAGGATTTAGCGGCATTCTGAACTATGGCACCCCCGTCTCCTACATCCGACAACCATACACTTAGACTAGCTAATCGATATAGATCCTTAGTCATCTCCAACTTACCAACTTTCACATATCTCAATACTTACGACTCAACGCGTCAGCTACAATATTCGCCTTGCCAGGATGATACAAGATATCAACATCATAGTCTTTCAGCAACTCAATCCATCTTCGCTGCCAAAGATTCAATTATTTATGCCTGAATATATATTGTAGACTCTTATGATCTGTAAATATATCAACATAAACTCCATACAGATAGTGACACCATATCTTCAGAGCAAAAATAACAACTGCCAACTCAAGATCATGAGTCGGGTAATTCTGCTTGTGTTTCCTCAATTGTCTTGAAGCATACACAATAACCTTGCTGTGCTGCATCAAAACACAACCCAATACCACTTTGGAAGCATCACAATGTACAACATAACCCTCTGATCCCTCTAGGAGTGGTGCTAATGTTAATCTACATTTCAACTCCTGGAAGCTCTTCTCGCAAGTATCTATCCACTGAAGCTTAGTTTCCTTATGCATCAACTTTATCAATGGAGCGGTAATAGAAGAAAAGTTTTCTATAAACCTTTGATAGTAGCCTGCCAATCCCAAGAAACTACGCACCTTAGTAGGAGTTGTGGGCCTCGACCATTTTTTAACTGCTTTAACCTCATGATTATCAACTTTGATTCCTTCGTCCGATACCACATGTCTAAGAAAGGCCATCGAGTTCAATCAGAACTCTCATTTAGAAAACATAGCATATAACTTACGATCCTGAAGTGTTTGTATCACTACTTGCAGGTGATCTTCATGCTCTGCTTCCGATTGAGAATATACCAGAATATCATCAATAAACACTATCACAAAGATATCTAGGAACGATTTGAATACTCGGTTTATCAGATCCATAAATGCTACTGATGCATTGATTAAACCAAATGACATAATAAGAAACTCATAGTGGACATATTTGGTCCGAAAGACTGCCTTCAGAATATCTTTCTCCTTCACCCTCAACTGTTGGTACCCTGATCTGAGATCAATCTTTGAAAAACATTTTGCACCATGCAACTGGTTAAATAAGTTGTCGATCCTAGGAAGTAGATATTTGTTCTTGATATTCACCTTATTTAACTGATGGTAATAAATACACGTTCTCAATGAACCGTCTTTCTTATGAACGAAAAGCACAAGTTCTCCCTAAAGTGAAGTGCTGGGCCTAATATAGCCTTTCTCTAGTAAATCTTTCAGTTGCATTTTCAAATCCTTTAACTCAGTAGGGGCATTTGATACAGAGGAATGTATATAGGCTGGGTATTAGGAAGTACGTCGATAGCGAAATCAATTTCCCTTTTAGGAGGAATACCAGGAAGTTCATAAGGAAATACATTAGCGAGTTCATTCATAATAGAAATGACTGCAGGCTTGGAGGCTTTGCCTCCGCATCCTGTACTCGCACCAGATGATAGATATACCCCTTAGAAATCATCTTATGAGCCTTAAGGTAGGAAATAAACCTCCTCTTAGGTGCTTCACCCTTTCATTTCCATTCAATAATGGCCTCTCCTGGGAATTTAAAGTGAACGACTTTCGTCCAGCAATCCACGTTAGCATAATAATAAGCCAGCTAGTCCATACCCAATATAACATCAAAATCAACCATCTGCAAATTATTTAAGTTAGCTAAAGTATGACGATCATAAATCATCACGTCGCAACCTCGATATACTTTCCTAACAATTACAGACTCACCCACGGGCATAGATATCTCAAATGACTTATGTAACAATTCACGTTCCTTATTACACTTGCCAGCAACAAAAGGAGTAATATACAATAGAGTAGAACCTGGGTCTATCAGGGCATACACATCAAGCGAAAAGATAGATAATATACCTATAACCACATCTGGAGATGACTATAGATCCTATCAGCCCGACAATGTATAAATGCAGTTCTAATGATCGCCTGAAATAGATGCTCCACTTCTGCTTCTACCTCTACTAGCCGATGTTTGAGTACCTTGCCTAGAAAGGCGTACTGACTAAGAAGAAATTGCTGCAGATCCTATCAGCTGTGCCATACTAGCCCCACCTTTCATTGGGCCGAACCTCATAATATAACCTGGCTACCCATATGAATAGCACACGTCCGAACCCTGACGACACTGCCCAAATGAGGTCTACCATACCAATCACAAAAAGTCAATAGAGGTCTCACCTAACTAGACTCGCCTCTATGCTATGTGCCTGATCCCTATGAACTCTGTCCCTAGCCAGAATAAGTGGCCCGATCACGGCGCTGTCCCTGGAACTACGATGGTGTACTAGCTGCATGATAAGATAGGTGCCTAGGGAACTGTGGCCTAAACCTCCCTCTGGAATCTCCTGCGGATCAGGCCCTATTATGCTGACCCCTATCCCGCTATCGATCAACTCGCTGCTGCCTCTTATGATCCTCTAAGTTCTGTGTGTAAGCCTGGATGTGAGAAATATCCATATTTGGATTCAAAGAAGCCGTATTGCAGTCATTTACCAAGTGTGGTCCTAGACCATTAATAAACTGATGCACCCGATCACTCATCTCAGTTACAATCATCGAAGAATATTTAGCCAATGAATTAAACTACAAGTTTTACTCTCATACACTCATGCTACCCTGCTCCAAATGTAGAAATCTATCATGTCTGGCTCGTTGGAGCTCAACATGCAAATACTTCTGCTAGAATGCCTCAGAAAACTCCTACCATCTTGTGGGAGGGGAATGGGGTCCCCTAGACTTCTCCCAAGTCTCATACCAAGTCATAACAACATCCTGTAATCTATAAGAGGAAAGCACTACTGAATTAGTATCAGTGGCATACATAACTCCCAAGGTCCACTGCATCTGATTTAGAAAACTCTGTGGATCCATATTTTGATTCGTCCCTGTGAATACTGGAGGCTCCAAGTTGATAAAGTCCCGAACTCTCACACTAACAGCCCTGTATACAATACCGGGGGTCTGATACTGGGATTGAGAGGACACCAGTTGAGTCAACATCTGTACAACACTCCACATATAAAGTTCCTGGTCAGGAACAACCAGAGGAGGAACAAGAGGTACATCAACTCCCATCTGCCCCCGAGGAGGTGGCGGGTTCTTTTCTGAAAACATGAGAGTCAGCCTCATTCTGAGGCTCATGCTGATCCACATTAGCGGGCGGTGCCTGACTGGTGCCTTCTACCTCTTCCTCATCTACCCTCTGCATAGCCGTCTGTCGTCTGGTAGTAGTAGGTATCACTAAGAATATAAACATGTGAGGGTTAGAGAGAACACTTATGACTCATCTCTATCGCACGATCCAGATCAAGAAGAAAGGTAACCATCCTAAATGTCCTGTAGCCTTCCGCTTATAAGTGTGGTGCACAACACATCCATAAACATGACTCTACTAGACACGGCTTGCAAACTCCATATGATTGACCTTCTCTGATACCAAGTTTGATGCACCCCAACCTTGGAGGGTGTGGCCGGCACCCGACACCCGAAGGCCCGAGCATACCAATCATAGTATCTGAATTCCCTGACATGAAACCTGGACTGACAAGGCCTCCAAATAGCAATCACCTGACAAAAATATAATGACAACCTGCGTGCAAAAGAGACCGAACACTAGTATATATACTCAACTAAAGCCGACGAGGACGTAACAAGAGTATCATCAACTGACAAGAAGGCCGACAAGGCCAAGCAAAATCGATACACACTAACACCGGTCTACAAACCTCTAGGAGTGTGACAATGAGTCAACTGGCTAGGATACATACCCAAAATACTGGAAATAATATAATAGTACCTATCGACTATGTACAACGACTTTGGAGAAGAGGAGTACGACAACTAACAACAGGAAACCGGTACCCTACTAAGGAGGTACATCACCATGTCTATACCTGCAGGTATGAACATAGTGCCCAGGAGGGGACGTCAGTACGAAAGGTGTACTGAATATGTAAGGCAGATAAAATATGTAAATGAAAGGCATCATATAAAAGAAAGAGGCATATAATCATCCTGAAACTTACAAAAGAGCCAATGAGGGCATACGACTGATGAAATTATGAATATATATATATATATGCATGTAAGTAAACTCATAATAACTGCCTGGCCATATAGGACGCGATAATATCTACCTAACTGATCAGTGGTATACACGTATGCGTGTCTGCCTAGCTGATAATAACACATCGCGGTTAGAAAAGAGATATATATATATATATATAAGTGCAATACAAGATAGACCTCAAGGAATACCATGAACAGAGTCAGAGTGACCTATGGTGGTTATCCTCCAACTATCATTATTGTCGCTACGTTCTTCAACTTTAAGTTAACTATTCTAAGACATATGGAGTGTGGAAAATATTGTTGATAAGGAATATGATCATTTTCGTCAAGATAAACATATGGTTATTTAATTTAACAAGTTGGAAATCCTTCCAAGGAAGTACTTACATCAAGTCATGCCAAGAAGGGAATTTGCCCTACATACCTTATCAAAGAAGCTAGTTATGTTCCACAAGACCTCTCGCGCTGTACGATCGATTATCTATATTTTACAAAGGATTGGTATCAATATCAAATTCATTTCTTATAAGAAAGTTCACTTAAACATTTTGTCGAACAACTTAAGTGCGTGAAGTTCTTGAGCTTATGCTAACATGGAGTCTCATTCAACTAGCACCATTCTCTTCCAAAACTCTTTTACTTAATTTCACAATTCAACCAACAAGATCCAATACTTGTATTCATACTTAATCTTAATCAACAACCATAAACAACAAGGTAACATAATTCATACCATGAGAGATGTTTCTTCAAGATCTTACTTACGATACTTCCATAATTCCCAGGTTATCTCCACCAACCAATCAAGCTAAGTTAAGAGGAACTAAAGAACACATAATGGTGATGAAACATCACCTTAACCAGCCAAGGAGTCTCCCCCAACAAGATTCAGCTCAATCTCAAAGAAGCTCACAACCTTGCCAAGCCAACTAGAGAGGATTTCAAGGTGTTCTTGATTCTTGGAAGGAGAAATCACCTTAGATACATGTAGAGATGTTGTTTAATGATGGAGAGGGATTTGGGAGTGTTTGGGACAGTTTTGAAGCTTAAGGGGTCGTGAAATGAATTGAAATGAAGCTATCCCGAAATGATCTTAAATAAACCAACTCTACTGCCTCACATATGTGGCTGCATATGCGGCCACATGTGCCACCGCATATGGTGGAAGTGAGGTGGAGGAGAGGTGGCTTTGGTATGCGGCTAGATTTGCGAGGTGGAATGACATTCGCGACGCAAAACGCTTAGCGTATCATGGAATTTTTGTCAATCTTTATCGGGTTTTCCGTTAGTCCTATTGACTTCAACCTTCTGAAACCATTCCTTAACATCCTTATATACCATACAAACAGTCGGAAATGATCTCAAGTTGTCAAGACTCGAGTCATCTCACTACACTCTCATTCGTGTGCGAAACTACGGGGCATAACAGTAAACACTCATATTCCAGTGGTGTTATGGTTCACTTTTACGCAAAGGCATAAAAGCTACTTAATAACTCGTGGATTCTTGGAATTATTATTTATTTAGAGTCTCCACCTAATTTATAAGGAAAAGTAGGAAAATCATATATTTTTAAGTTTTTTCAAACAAAAGAATTTTTTAAAGTAAACCAGAGTTCGGATAAGGGTTCATGTAAACGTGTAAATATAGGAAACAATATATTCCCTACCCATATTTAGAATATTTCCATATATTGTGTAAATATAATTATGGTAAGACTAGGATTCCTCTTTTGTATAGGCTTATGATTCCTATTGTATAAGGGATGAATATTGTACTCTATATATACCTTGATATTAATGAAAGACTCCCCAAGGGAGATTAATATCATCTAACATGGTATCAAGAGCCAAATAAACAAAACTCTAAAAACCTTTCTCTTCCACAGCCGCCGGCTGCCTCTCCTACGCCGCGGCCCTCCCGGATTTTCTTCTTGTTTTTCGGATTTTGTTCTTCCTTTCTTCTCTTCTCTAAATGGTTATCCCTGATTCTTCCACACTTTCTGATGCCTCTACCTCCACAAATCCCACCACAAAGTCATCACCCCCATTTCACCCTGCCCTTACTGTTTCCAACATCAAGAACCATATTCCCATTATTCTTGATCAAGAAAACAACCAGTATTCTCCCTGGGTTGAACTTTTTCGCAATCATGCATGTCTCTATAACGTGCTTGACCATATTGATGACACTATTCCGCGCCCTATGGAGGTTGATGATTCTATCTGGCATCGTCTCGACGCCGGCGTCAAACAATGGATATATGATAGTATCTCTCAGGATTTGCTCCTTACTATCATGAAATCTGACTCCACAGCCTTTGACTTGTGGAATCGTTTGGAGGAAATTTTTCAGGACAACAAGCACACTCGTGCCGTGTATTTGGAAGAACAGTTCAACAAAACACGTCTTGAAAACTTCTCCAATGTCTCTGAGTACTGCAAGCAGCTTAAACTTCTAGCGGATCAACTCTCCAACATCGGCACGCCTATCACTGATGATAAAATGGTGCTACAAATGATTTCTGGTCTTACCAAGGGCGAATATGATACTTTGGCCACCATAATTCAACAGGCAGATCCGCTACCGAGTTTTAACAAAGCTCGCTCACAATTTTGCTCGAAGAAACCCGTCGTGCTAAGCAGGATGAGCACGCCCAACAGGTGTTAGCTGTCGACACGCAACCCTAAGATCAGACGCCACCAAACAACTCCCAACAGTGGTAGGGCCGCGGCGGCAAGGGTGGAAAAGGCCGCGGCGGTAGAGGAGGCCGTGGTCGTGGCAAGGGTCGCGGTCAACAGAACCAACAGCAGCAACAGCAACAGAGATCGCCAAACAACTGGGCTGCGGCTCCTCCGCAGTTCGTCTACAGCGCCGCGGCGCCCCAGTTCAGAGCTGCGGCGCCAAGTCCATTCCAGTACCAGCAGCCATACAATCCGTATTCTTACCCCGGTTTGTTAGGCCCCGCTCCAGCCCCACAGCAGGCCCACTTCATACAAGGTCAGGTCCCACATCCCTCCTCCGGCATGACACCTAGTGAGTTGGGTCAGGCGTTCAGCACCCTCTCTATGCAACAGCCTGACAATACTTGGTACATGGACTCAGGCGCCACATCTCACGTCACCTAGTCTGCAGGTACTATTCCTAAACTGTTTAGTTTAAAGCATCCTCAATATGTTACAGTTGGTAGTGGACAACGCATTCCAGTTAAGGGTTATGGTACCTCATACACACAACCTCATCATCCACCCTTCTCCCTAAAAAACACCCTATATGCCCCACACATGATTAAGAACCTCATATCTGTCCGCCAATTTACTCGTAATAATTTTGTCTCTGTGGATTTTGACCCCTTTGGTTTTACTGTGAAGGATCTTCATACGGGGACACCTCTTACGAGATGCAATAGCACGGGGGATCTCTATCCATTCACTTCTACCTCCGCTGCCAAATCTGGCTCTCCCGTCACTCTAGCGGCTGTTTCTTCTTCAACTTGGCATAATAGGCTTGGTCATCCAGGAGTCCCAGATTTTAATTTTCTTAGAGGCAACAATTTCATTGCTTGTAATGGGAAACTTGCCCAAAATTGTGTTTCTTGCTCTTTAGGCAAACATATTCGTCTTCCGTTTAAATCATATACTAGTGTTACATTTGCTCCTTTTGATATCATACATGTCGATTTATGGACATCTCCTATCTCTAGTTCTCTCGGTCATAAATACTATATTGTGTTGCTTGATGAATTTTCACACTACGTTTGGTTATTCCCTCTTAAATTTAAATCGGAAGTGTTTATCAAATTTCTTGAGTTTCGCAAGTTCATTCAAACACAATTTGGAAAAGGCATAAAATCATTTCAGTGCGATAATGGTCGTGAATTCAACAAATCTATGTTTCACCGCTTTTGTACCACTAATGGCATGGTCTTTCGCTTCTCCTGCCCTCACACCTCACCACAAAACGGTAAAGCTGAAAGAATCATCCGCACCATTAACAATATGATTCGCACCCTATTGATTCATGCCTCCCTCCCTCCACCCTTTTGGGTCTATGCTGCTAAAATGCCAGAATACACTATAAATATTTTCCCTACTAGAACTCTTCACAATATGACCTCTACCGAAATCCTCTACCATAGAATCCCCTCTTATGATCATCTACGAATTTTTTGTTGTCTGTGCTACCCCAACCTTAGCTCCACCACCCCTCACAAGCTCGCTCCTAGGTCCACTCCATGTGTCTTTTTAGGATTCCTGCCGAACCATAGGGGTTATCTATGCTATGACTTATCGACTCGTCAGATCCACATATCTCGTCACGTCACATTCGACGAGACCACATTCCCATTTTTGAATCTTCCAAAATTCCAAAAATAGGACTACTCATTTCTTGACGAGTCTGCCATCTCTCCCCTCATAATCGAACAAATCACATCCTCTATTCCGTCGTCAGAGCCACGACGCCAAAACTTCAGAGAAGCATGTCAACCTTCTAGCGCCGCGACTCTCGATCCAGGAGCCGCGGCGCCTCCGACGGCTTCGCCCCCACCTTCTCCTTATCCGACTTTACCCCCCGTCTCAGACACCACTCCGCCATCCACTGTCCCTACTCATCCAATGTAAACTCGTTCAAAGCATGGAATCTTCAAACCCAAAATCCATTTCAACTTGTCCGCCCAAACCATCTCTCCACTTCCAAAGAACCCAAAATTGGCCAAACAAGACCCTAATTGGAATGCGGCTATATATGAGGAATTCAATGCTTTAACTAAACAGCACACGTGGGATCTAGTACCTAGACCTGAGGGGGTGAATGTCATTCATTGTATGTGGCTATTTCGTCACAAGTTCAGAGACAATGGGGATCTTGAGAGGTATAAGGCTCGTCTTGTGGCTAATGGCACAAATCAGCAGGAGGGCATTGATTGTGGTGAGACCTTCAGCCAGGTTGTCAAACCGGCTACCATCCACACAGTTTTGAGCATTGCCATGGGCAAACACTGGCCGATCCATCAGCTTGATGTGAAGAATGCATTCTTACATGGGGATCTGAGAGAGACAGTCTACATGCATCAGTCACCAGGGTTCACCCATCCAGCAGTTCCTCACTATGTGTGCCATCTCTGTAAGTCACTATATGGCCTGAAGCAGGCCCCCGTGCGTGGTATGATCGCTTTGTCAGGTATATCCTGCAGATTAGGTTTGTATGCAGCAAGAGTGATACATCACTTTTCATTTTTCATCGAGGTAGTAACACTGCTTACTTATTACTTTACGTGGATGTTATTGTTCTTACTGCCTCCTCCGACGGATTGAAAAATGAGATTATTGTCTTGCTCAAGTCCGAATTTGCAATGACTAATTTGGGGAAGCTGAGTTACTTTTTGGGGATATCAGTGACCAGGTCTGCCAATCATATGTTCTTGTGTCAGCGTAAGTATGCAGAAGAGATTGTGTACAGGGCTAAGATAGCGAACTGCAAAGAGGTGCCTATTCCAGTTGATTCCAAATCTAAGCTCAGTGCTATGGATGGTGCTCCAGTCTCTGATCCTACTGCGTATAGGAGCCTTGCGGGTGCACTTCGGTATCTCACATTCACCGGGCCGGACATAGCTTATGCTTTGTTCGGCGGGTGTGCTTATTCATGCATGCCCCCGGGGAGTCTCATTTCACGCTCTTAAGCATATCATTCGATACATTAAGGGCACTCTTGATTATGGTTTGCACCTATACCCCTCTCGCACCGACAGGTTGCTTTCATGTACGGATGCGAGTGGGCGAGGTGTCCGGACACGCGACGCTCCACCTCCGGCTTTTGTGTTTTCTTAGGGGATAATCGATTTCTTGGTACGCAAGCGACAGGCTACCCTATCTCGCTCCAAAGTGCCGAGGTGAGTACGAGAGGCGTTGCAAATGTAGTAGCCGAGATTTGTTGGCTAAGAAATTCTTGTTAGAACTTCGGTGTCCTTTGCGTCGAGCATCTATTATGTATTGTGATAACATCTCGCCATCTATCTTTCTCATAATCCGGTTAAACATCAGCGAACCAAGCATATTGAGATAGACCTACACTTCGTTCGTGAGAAAGTTGCGTTAGGCCATGTCAGAGTGTTACATATTCCATCATCCTATCAGTATGCAGACATATTTACCAAATGACTTCCCAGACAGTTATTTCTTGACTTCAGATCCAGTTTCAGCGTCCGGCCTCCTCCCGCTCCGACTGAGGGGGTGTGTAAACGTGTAAATATAGGAAACAATATATTCCCCACCCATAATTAGAATATTTCCATATATTGTGTAAATATAATTATGGTAAGACTAGGATTCCTCTTTTGTATAGGCTTAGGATTCCTATTGTATAAGGGATGAATATTGTACTCTATATATACCTTGATACTAATGAAAGACTCCCCAAGGGAGATTAATATCATCTAACAGTTCAAATGATTCCCCGAGGAAGGTGTTAAACATCCCGGTATTAAGAATCCATAAGATACGGTTGTCCTCTGGTCTTATATAATAAAAATTACATTTAAAATGCTTAGTGTTTTAAAATATTGCAAAAATCACTTGTCATTCAAATCTTTTGCGAAAAATAGTTTTTCACACAACACTTTTTGAAAATAAACAATTCTTTTGAAAAAATCTTTCTTTTTCATAAAAAGAGATAGCAAAATGTTTCTTTCTTTCAAAATATCTATCATTGTGAATTGGAGAGTTTAAACTACATTCTTTATGTTGAAAAGAGGTTAACGCTAATTGTTTGTTCTCTTTTAATCCGAACTATAGTTAACAAAGGATTTTCAATTGTTAAAGGATAACTAAACTTGGGTTTAAAAAGAAGCAATTATTATTCAAGACTTGATTTCTGAAATGTTGGAAAGAATCATATTCTTTTCTTTCGCAAATTTTAAACCACGTTCTTTTCATTTATTTGCAAAAATATTAGTTTTGAGAGACGTGAGAGTAAACACACAGCCAAAAAAAACCAATGTTATTAATTATCCGAAAATCCACTTATTCTTAAGGACATAAAAGATTAGCAACTCTATATAATTAAATTCTGATTAAGGGTACCAATAATATTTAAAGTGTTTTACAAGTAGCATAAACAATAATGCAAGAAATATAAACGGGTTAGTGGGTATACCGGCCCACTAGTTACCGCGTAAAAGAAATAAAATTCTATTTTTCTACGCCATTTTCACCCATGGATGGGCCTTCTATCATTTTTACCCATGATTAGACCTTCTTGCAAATGTATATGCCATTTTTACCCATAATTGGGCCTTCATTTTTGCCGGACTCAATCAAAAGGGTGTTGTTGGGCCCTCAGGCCCAATGGCTCAAACATTACATGAAAACAGTGGGATATGGGCCCTATGAGGCCATGTTCATGCAAAGGGAGGGCGAAAACAGAGATATCAGTTAAAACATGCCCGACATTTATCAAATATAAATACATGAAATACTGAATGCGGGTATATATATATATATATCAATACACTTAAAAGAATAAAGGTCCGCTCATTTCAAATTAGTATTGGGCTTAGACAGGACATACAGTACACAGAAGCAAATAGACAGGCCCAATGACATACCGTTCAGATTTAGAGAGAGGAAAGGAAGACAGGCCCAATACACACGTATCTTTCAGATTCAAAGAGAAGAGAGGAAGACGGGCTCAATAGACACGTTGATCCAACCCCTTCATACCCAACAAGATGCAAGCCCACATTTAGCACACTTAGACATATAGAGATGACTGATATACGTGGGATATTCAAACTATATATGATATACTGAGGGGGTATACAAGGATATACAACCTCAATATGTACTGAGCGTATATACCTAAGTTTTATCCCTTATATGCCTCAAAATATATCACTTGTATATCCTGCATTTCCCACATGAGAATAATGAAACAAACAAGCCCTAGGACATGAAATGCAACTAAGATTATTCCTAAGATATCTCAAAGCAGAATGGTGAACTAATTAATCTATGGTGAGGATGATGAATTGCTAGATTGGAACTAGCTAAATACACACATGCCTAGATCCTCCAACATGCTAATATGGCAAACCAAATGACTCAAAAGGATGTTACATGCTATCAAGGGCACATCTGCTCATTTAGGCATGCTAATATGAGTGGACAATCAATCTTGGGGATATGTTTGAAGATCTTAAGGTGAACATGTAACCGTTTAAGACAACATTATTCAATGTCAAGCTATCCTTAACTAAAATCAAACACAAAGAGGCCTAATCAGGATACTAAGAAATAAGTGCATGATTTTGACAAGAACAGAGGCATTTTGTCACACAAGGAGCCTATTCACATCATAGCTATCCAATCTTAGGCAGTTACTATACTTAGCCAATCAAACATATGGGATCACTTAGGTTCAATAAGGAACATTTTATACATAGTAGTAGATAAGAGGGACAGGCATAGTTAAATCCAGGTGGTTATCAACATATATCAAGGCAGACAACTATCACGCTCCAATTGACCAACATATGAAGCCTTAATAAAGGTAATTTACCTTAGCATGCTTAGCCTACAACCAGTTAACCATATGCAAAACATGACTTTAAATGAAAACAAATTGGCATATTAATGATCTATGCAATACACCCATGTATATAATTTAAAACATATCCGAGAAGTAATAATAACTCTAACTACATAAAATCATATTCTTCAAATATTTACTAAAAGGTTTTACTTAACGCTTGATTTAAACCATTACTTCCCATAAATAGGATCTTAACCTCTTCGGGCTTTCGTTGCCTAACTTATGACACATACTAGAGTGAAATTAAGGGGCGTAACACATTCCTGAGCTTATGTCGGCTAACTTATGACGAAATTTGACGTATGAAAATATGGGATGTAACAAAGATTAGGGGTGTATATGATCCGAAGATCATGAAAAATGAGACCCTAAATGTAAAATACAAATTTATAGAAGTTTCTAAAAATCTGACAAACTGAAAGTACGCGTCGTATATTCTTTTACGGACCGTACATGACACAGTACTTCTCTGACTGGCGAACCGTCTGTTCCACTGGAAAGGAGACTCTCTGAACTTTAATTTAGAGAGGTTATGCATCCCATAATTCCTTATACACTAGAAGATATACATCTCAGAAGTTGGGACAAAATCCTATCCAGAATTCTGCGTACTTTTCCTCGAGTTTTGACGAACTTAATTTCTTCGATTCACTTGATCCCGAATTTTTTGGTATACTCTTAATACTTGTGTTAAGTTCTTGCTTAGATTTATATGGATGTCATAACTTGTCCGGCTAACATTAGTTTACTCACGATGCCATCGGCGTAGCGAATACAAACATGAATTGCTTTGCGACTCTAGGACTCCTGTGATCCCTCGAAGGTCTTAACTCACTCACCGCCTTCATAACCTTAAAGATGATCCTTCCGTTGACTTAAGTTAACCAACTCATCGAAAATCCAATGTACACAAGTAGGGGGTGTAACATCCTTCCCCCTATAGAAACATTCGTCCTCGAATATTAATTCTTAGAGACTTTGTAAAAATTTTGTCAGAGCCTCCTCTGTAAACTGGACTAAAACTACCCTGCACGCAACTAGAAAATATATTATACGTGCCACACAAGGCCAACATCTATAACCATCAACACTTGGCCTCACACGGTCGCTAATCCGAAGTATGGTAATATGTCACCTCGTATAGCATCTAAGGTGGAACCTTATATCGTATCAAACTATCCTTATCATAATAAATTTCTAATACCTCTTGCCTACGGATGTCACTAACCCATGAGTATGACTCCTACTCCGATTCTCACTCTTCTGATTCAAGCCTATTTAATGTATTCTAATCCTGCTAGTATCATATCTATAAATTGGTTCCATCTTGGCCTTTTAATACGTGATCCTTATCATCTTTTTTTCCGATCTTTCTATCATACACTTTCTTATGAGGGTTGTCATTCTTCTTGAGAAGCTTACAATAGTCGCTCCTTAAAAATTCTACTGTTTGAGAGTGCTAGGTTCTTTTATAACTCACCATCTCTTTAATGTTCAATATAATCCATCCTCAAGTGGCACCTCTTGCCCGGAATTCTTTACTGTCTCGGCCTTATCGTTTGTACTTACGTATTGTGCTAGGGCTATTACACACCTGTATGGTTTGAGTTAATATAATCTCATTTGCTTTTGGCTTTCTATTATATTCTCCTATTACTATTTTGTGGTTAAACAAAACACATAATCCTAACTTGATATTGTATCGCATCGTCTTCCCCCTTAGGGAAATACTAATATCTTATGCGCCGGAGTTTTTCTTGTAAAGATTAAATTCTTACCTTTGTCCTCCTTCGACCATCCTTTATACTTCCAACACTCTATGGCTTTTCCTATAGTAACGTTTTGTATTGGGGACAACTAAATATCTTTTAGGAGGGGAGTGATATATATTCATGACTTTCATACTTTGTCCTCATGACCTAAACTCTGCCCACAACGCCCATCTCAGAGGAATATCTCTTTCAAGTATCTTTTAAAGGTTAGCCTTATAGAGTCCATTCTCTTACTGCCTAGTCACTTACTCTTGAACTATCGCAATGCTAACTATTTCTGAAATCCTTCGAGTCTCTAACTCATGTTTGGTCTATCTCAATCACTAGCTCATACTGGTATCTTCCTAATCCAGGAAGCTGAATTAGTCTTCTGATATTCTTATTGAAGTCACTAGCTCACCTCTTGCGATAAAGGAATAGTCTTGTAATCTATATCTTTCCATAATATCAAATATGTTTTTCCTTGACTCTTCTTTTACAGGACTATGAACATCGTCATTCTATCATGTCCTAGCTTATTGTCATTTACTCGTCTCTCATATCTTACTCATAACGCTTTGCTTATCCTTCTAGCACTTCCTTATCGACCATTCCATTCCTTATATCCACTCAAGAGATCATACCTATGCAATTTCAGTGGTAAATGACGTGTCTACCCAGCCAATGGTAACCAACGATGCATGACTGTCCAACTGGTGGTGATTATATCACTGCCTATCCGGTCGTGGCCCGGTGGTGGATACATATCTTCTAAAACATGGTCAACATTATATTGTACTCGGACCTAAAAAGGGACTCAGTCATACTCGGCCCAAGTATGGGACTCGGTCGTATCCGATTTAAATATGGAAGTTGGTGTTATCATGCCCAACTGTAGTGATGAAGCTCATCTGCCTAACTGCAGTGGTGAAGCTCATCTGCCCAACTGCAGTGGTGAAGCACATCTGCCCAACCGACCATCGCTCGGTGCTAAAATGTATACCTACCCAGCCGGCCATCGCTCGACGGTGAATACATGTCTACTTGACCAGCCATAACCCGGTGGAATGTAACTGTCTTCCCAACTGGCTGTAGCGCAGTGATAAGCCATACTAGACTTCTATGAAACTATCGCAATAACGTAAAATTGTTACCTCTTTGACTAGTGTTTAGGATTATCATCGATAACCTCTCACTTTATCCTAAATCCACGGGAATCTTTTTTTATATGCGCATGTTCATCCTTAAGAGTAATAGGCCCGAGGTTCTAATCCCTAAAGAGTAAAGTATCATTATTGCAACTATAATTGATGAGATTATGTACTATTTCATTTATACTCCTTCATAATAGTTGACAAGACAAGGCACAACATCTATAACCTTTACGACAACAACAAAAGGGCAATAACCATTTCATTCCTTCATAGAATCATCAAGTCACGGCATTGCACCCATAGCTTTCGCAAAACCAAAAAGAGCCATAATATGACTACGAAATTAGATACTATGACATGCGGAAACTGCTCCCAATGAGGGATAATCAAGAGTCAAGAAAACAAGCATATTTCCCTTAGACAAGATCTGAGTTCGCTTTTATGACTGTCTCGTTATACAGTGTAACTTCAACAAACATGACAAGAAAAGAAGAACTGAGCTTTAACATACCTTGAAATGGTACCTCCTATGACGACGATGCGATCCACCTCCTTAGCATCAGTCTACAATAATAAACAATACCAACATCAATAAAAAAGGCTCATACCAACAAGCACAAGCTTACTTTACGATGACTCAGATAACATCTCCCACATTTCTTTCCCTTCTCCAAATAAGGAACAACATCAACAACAACAATAACAACAACTACAACATCATCACCAAGCTACTTTTCATGATTTCCAACTATAGCAAGTTACAATTATGGCTTCAAAATAGTCCATCAACAAGACCACTACATCCCTTTTTATTTCAATCTTTAGCTCATAGTTCTTCACCCAAACAATTCAACAAACATTAAGATAACCTTAAGCATAACAAAGAGAGTGATATACATACATTATTCAGAAGAAACAGTTCCAAATCTAAGCCTTTCTTTGCCCTTACCCACCCTTTGATCATTCCACAACACCATAGAGGTGTTACCTCTATTTAGGCTAGCTTTGAGGTGGAAACATGATGGATTAATTTGGTAACCATTTTTGAACCCTTGCAGAGTGTCTATGGAGAGTTTAGTTATGTTAAGGATAAGATTTGGTCAAAATGAAATAAAATGAGGCCTCCACCGCTTAAATAAACTAGAAAGGTCGGCCACATCCATGGATCTGCGGTGCCTTCTGCGTCTCAGATGGCTATATGCGGCCGCATCTGCTGGCGCAGATCAAGGCAGAAATTTTTCCAACTTTTTCTCCTCTTTTGCAGCCCCATCTATGAGGCAGAGTCCATCCGCGACATGAAACGCTTAGTGTATTGTCCGATCTTCATCAAACTTTGTCGAGGGATGGTTCAACCCCAACGACCTCCAATCTTCCGTATATCTTCTTAACATCCATCTAAGACATACATGACCCTCAGAAAAAATCTCGAATCGCTCAAGTCGATGAACTACCCTCTCCTTTGCGCATGAAACTTCGGGATGTAACATAAAAGGATAAGAAGAAAATATTCATAAAAGATCCCCAAGGAAGTTCAAGTACCTTAGTCTAAAAGGAGGAAAGCACATGTTTTATATGGTATTCTCAGTTCCAGATGTTATCAGTATATCCAAGTTTCATGTTTCTCTCTTATATGAGCTTCATTATTTATTGTATGTTATTCAGTTTGCCTTATCATACGACTACTATTCAATAGTACTCAGGTCCCTATTTTCGGGGTGCTGCATTTACACTACATGTACATGTACTTAAACTAGCAAACTTTCCCGATAGGCATCTGAGTTATTCTTCAGCTGCTATGGTGAGCCTCACTTACTTCCTAGGCCCATATCTAGATTCTATGTGTTGCACAGAGTAGTTATGGGTAGGTCGGAGCCCTGTCGCGACACATCTATTGTTCTAGATTTTTCTTAAAGGCTTCATAGACATATATAAAATGCTTTCAGTTTTGTACATAAGTTTGAGTCAATCTTCAGATGTGGTATGTCCCAGGTTCGGACCAGTTTGCGCACACTTGGACTAATTCCACGGGGTACCCGCCACCTGCCACCTGCCGCCAGCAATAGATACAAGGTAATCCCGTCCACCAAGGCTAGGACAGATAAGAAGAATATGACGTAGTGTTTTTGTCTATGATAGGATTTGACCCTGAGACCTCCATGATTCTCAATCCACTTCAGTGACCACTAGGCCAGGCCTTTGGGTTTTTTCCTACTTCTATCAGTTTGAAAAGGAGTCTCTTCATTGTCATTGGTAATGTTGGTAATTTCAGTTTCCTTGATATGTTCCTTTTTCTTATCCTCGTCTTTTCTAACTTTTACCTCCCAAGTGTTCTTCTTTGTATAACATATATGATTTGAATGTCCCTGCATGCAGCAATACTGGCGACAGTCTGGAACTTGTTTATTCTCTACTTAGTGCCAAATATCATTTGCACTACTATCTTGGTTTGAATAGGTCCATTTTAATTATGATTTTGGCAACATTCCCCCCAGATTTTCTTTAAGTAGCCTGGTCAGGTGTCAAGGCTTGTCCAAGTGATCTAACCATCTTACATAGAAAGTCTCATTGAAACAAATGCCAAGGGAGTTGGTATAGCAGAATCCACATAGGGCCCAATGGTGTCTCAACTTCTGAGACAGTCTGGAGACCACGGGAACAATTTCATAGGTCAACCAATAATATTACAAAATCTCTTGAAGCAGATGCAATTATAATCCGCGAAGCTGGTAAAATTCCGATATACATGCTTCGGATCAAAGTAGGCAATTATGATACTACCTTTCAGGGGATATTGGTTAATGAAGCTTTTCGGGCATCTTCCATGCTGGATTTTCTTTTCAAGAGGTGCTAGGTGTGTTCTCCTTCAGTTTTCCCAAGGACAACTTCGATATATCTGCTAATGGCCCCGAAATTGCTGCTGAGGTCAATGGAGGTGTATCAATTGGTGCAATTGTTGTGGGGATTAGAGTTGGCCCTGCAAGGGGGGTACTTTGGTGACCCGTACGCGCCAGCAACACCGGGTGAGGTGGCGCGTTAGCTTCTTAGGGAAATAAAGACATTATGTAGCAGTTGTTTTTAGCCAAACTTAATGAACTAGATTATGGTTGGGGTTTGATATTTAACACTTTCTCCATTATTGTCACATTAGATTAGTTTGTATTAAGAGGACAAAAACACTCCATGACCAACTTTCATATGTGAACTGATCCTGTGCACTGCATAGAAACATTTCAATTTACAAAATGGCAAGTCTAACGATTAAGAGAATTCTTTCGCAATTGTCCATAGTTAGTTACACTAGCTCCTATTTCATGGTATTGCATGGAATAATCTAAGACAATGTCAGTGCTATTGAGAAAATATTCAAATAAGTGTGTTCGAGAAAATGTTTCCATATTCAACATACAGAGTACCCACAGTAACATCTTAATGAACTACATATGTCATATCGAGGCTAATTTTGTAGTGAAAACCTGCCATTTGCAGCAGATCATCAAGTGTCATACCAAGTACACAACTTGTACATTCTTAATGTACTCATTGAATCTTGTAGTCTCAACTCAAGCCTGAATTAATGTTTTTGCTGATTACATCAAAATCTACTGTTTGGCATGCTCCAATTTATTTCAGCAAATTGAGTATCCAATGGCTAACAGTAGGTTGATCTGCAGCTTTGCTTGCCTCTTGTCGTGGCTAGAACAATGAAAGGAATAATTTATCCGAGTCATTGTGCATATGGAACTCAGAGAATTTACAAAACAAAAATTGTCTTTAAGTAACACCATCTATTCAGACTTTTCAATTTCTCGGAATCTCTGCTCCCATTGTTGTGCATCATAATCTTGCTCATACAAGTCCTTGTCTGTACTGTAAACAATTCGATCCTGGCCAATAAAAGTTCTTTGTGCCATATCCCGGGCACTCAGAAGCTGAAAATTATATTTACAGTTAAGAGAGTTGGTACATCTTGAATGTGAGCACTAGACATAAGTAGCAAAAGCTGTGAACATAACCATTAGGCATCAATCATCGCCAACAACTTGACATTCAGCTAAGCAATAAATACACATGTGGAGAATGGTCTGACACAATTAACCTTCATTTTGTACACTGTTCTGTAGCAGCTCAAGTTTGGCAAATGTTTTTACAATATTTTGCGTCTGAGATGGATGATGCCAATGTCCACTACAGAAGTTTTGAAAAGCTTCAACAGAAAAGGTTTGCCAAAAGCAACAAAGACCATATGGAACACCATTCCAATATGTATTTCGTGGTGTATAAGGAGAGAAGAAATATAAGAATCCGACCATGTTAGAGTCGGCTATATGAATACATTACTTCATTTAACTCATCTCAAAACCAATATTATACAAAATAATAATAATAATAATGATAATAAGAAATAAAATAAAAAAGTATGTTCTCTATATTTTCTTTTTGAGATTACTTTCTTTATATTTTCTAGTGATGTATCTCTGAAAGGCTAAACAACTCCTAGGAAAGCGTAGAACGTAAAGTAAAAACAACAACATGACTAAAATATATTCGTGACTAACAAGTATCGTCTATTTAGATCTTTTTCTTTTATTGTGTCCTAACTTTCGTAAAGTCCGCATGGATCCCAAGAGGTTGTAGGTCCTTCGAGACAACATACGACTTTAGGTTTACCCGGTCTTCTTTTGAGACCTTCACTCACCATTGTTTTACATATAGGACCGATGCGTCTGTCGGTTAACGTGGGACATGACCATACCGATCGTATGTCGGTTGACACGGGACACTACCATACCGATGGGTCTGTCGGTTGACACGGGACATGACCATACCATCTCAAGCGAACTTTCTTATTTTATCCTCGATGCGTGGTACTTGACCCTACACAAATGTGGTCATTCCTAATGTTGTCTAGTCTTGTATGACTGCACATCCATCTTAGCATCCATATTTTTGCGACATTCATCCTGTTGATGTGTTGGACTTTAGCGGCCTTATATTCACTCCCATATAACATTGTTTGTTGAAGAGGTATTGAGAAGAGGTGATTAGACAGGACATGACGCAGCTCTAGCTTACCGAGGATATGACCATAGATAGGAGGTTATGGAGGACACGTATTAGGGTAGAAGGTTAGTAGGTAGTTGAGCGTTGTCTCGCTTATCCTTTCATACTAGTATTCACAGAATTACTGTTATAGTTTCTTGTCCTTCGATTTCTGCTACTATTTGTTGTTTCTTGTATTTTGATTATCGTATTAATTTTGGTTATCAATATCCCTTTTTTCTCGTTGTTACTGCTCTACCGTGCTTTTTATATTATTTTGACATGACTTATTCGTTTAAGTACTGCTTTGAATTGTTTGTCCTTTATGTTGATGGTCTACCGGAAACAACCTCTTTACCTTCCATGGTAGGGGTAGGTCTGCATACACTCTACTCTCACCAGACCCCACTTTGTGGGATTTCACTGGATATGTTATTGTTGTTGTATATAACATTGTTGGTCGTATAATTGTTACGTGGAACTTACCTTTCACTTTGGTAAGACATCTTCCTATCACATAGCATCCCGATAGCACTTCCCCATTTCAACTATGCGATTTTGATTCTATGTGTGACATCTCAATCTATTATTCCATTCTCTTGGAATAACGAGCCTAGATATCTGAATTATTTGCATTTAGACACTGCAATCCCGTCTAATCACACCTCAATTTCCCGAAGATAAACTGATAACATCTTTTTGATTTCTTATGGTGTATATTAGAATTTGTAGATGAAGCCAAGACCCTGTTATAGTTCATATATTTACTACATAGTCGGGGATGTTTTGGTTTATTGATGTAATGTACTGCACAATCTTTGTGCCTTTCTGCTTATAATATATATTTACTTTTCAACCTAAAAAAAGAGCAAGCGTTGATGAAATCCTAGGATACCAGATATAAAACTTACAGAAACTCAAATACTGGACTGTTTAGCATGGTAGAAGATCGTATTAGGGTCACAACATCCCCCACAATACACTATCCCTTGCTAAATTAAAAGGTCCCCTCTACTTTTTTGTCTGTTTCCTTTGCACTGGTAGCTTATGTGTCACAATTGATAAAATTTGAGACTATAACCAAATATAAGAAACTTACAGCCACATATATTGGCTACCGCATTACCTGCATTTTCATATGTTTTTCTTAATAACATGAAACATTTACTACATATTTTGTGCATTGCACTCCTTCCAAGCAGCACTCTCCCATTAGAATTTACATCTTACCAACTGTTTAGTCCTTACCTAATAGAATGATAGGACAACAGAATCATACAACATAATCATGCAATCCAAGTTTTAACACCCCCACCCACCCCAACACACGGAAAAAAAAATTAACTACATAAAACTACCTTTTGCAGAACACAGTTAAATGTTGTTAAACATGCCACAGAACATTTATGTGGCTATAAAAGCTTCTCATTAAGAGTAAAATGGGAAGTTTAAGTTAAAATAATTTCCAATTTAGGAATCTGTCATTCTTTTTGGAACGGATTAAAAAGGAGATACTACCATATAAATTGGAACGAAAGAGTAGTAAAGAAACAGCAGTCTTCATACCTTCCTCCGCAGCGAGACATCGGGTCGTTCAAGTGCTCGGGCATATTGTTCCCTTGCTCGATTTCTTCTTTCAATTTCACCATTTCTCTTTCGAACAAGAAACAATCGGATCAAGGGAATGGTGAAAAATGAGCCAGCATAAATCTGCAAGTAACATCATACAGTTAATGAATGAGCAGTGCGAAACACTATTTACTTCCAAATGACAAGTGGAATATATCTGATTTACATTATTTCTGTATGATATAAGAATCAATCAAGACATTGACTTCCCAAAATAATTAATTGATAATCAACTAGCACTGGAGTTTGCAATAATTTACTTCAACTGCAGGCCAAAATTCACAAATAGAAAGATAAAGAAATTCAGGCTCGACCATGGAAAAGTTCAAGTAATTACAAACAGGCAATATTTCAAGATAATGCTTTGCATTTACCAAGTCGTTTCGTAGCTAATCAAGCACATCATTGTTTCAAAAGAAAACTAAATTCAAGATGCACTAAACGACCTTGAAAGAGAAAGAGCAAAATTATCAAACAAAGTAATCAGCTTCATGCCTTCCTATCACCCAAAAAGATGTGAAAACTATTTGAATACAGTGATCGCATACAACATGAATATTCTAAAGTGAGAACTAAATCCAATTGCAGCGCGTGAATGATCTCAAATATGGATGATTTAATACACAAACAAAATTTAGCTCATGAATGATACTACAGTAGATACCTGAAGTAAAGGAAATATCTCGGACACAAATGAGATGAAGTTGCTCGGACTGACTGTCATGTTCCTTCAATATACAATTCAAGTGGAAGATGTTAGAGAAACATTGCAATGATCCAAAGCAATGATTATGATTATTAATGGCTTGGAAATTACATACATAAATATATAAGGGGGGGGGGGGGGGATTTGGGCCTGAAAATAATTGGATAACAAGCTAAATTGAAAGGTAGTGGGCCAAGTCCAAACTAGCTTTACATAGTATATTCCAAACAAGAGCAATGATTATTAAAGTGTTGATTATAAGAAATCGTGTGCTGATTTGTTTGGCCTTGTACAGCAGCTACTCTTACGGGTATGTGGGAAAAACAATGTAGCAAAAGACAGACTTCATTGATAAAGTAGCGGTAGTGGCAGCAGAAAAGGGGTATTGAGAAAAGAATACATGCTGATTTGCTTGGTTGTAATTGCACATTAATGTTGATGATATGGAGGAACAGTTGGGATTAAAGGAAGCAATGGGCTTAGACAGTAGGCTACGTTGAGAGCAAGCTGATCAGAATCTTGCATTGTCTAAGCAACACAGTGAAGGACTGGGAGCAGTGAAATAGTGTCAACTGCAATTTGAGGTATCATTGTATATTCCTATGTAGAAGGGGAGCCTTGGAGTAACAAGTAAAGTGGTTGCCATGTGACCAGGAGGTCATTGGTTCAAGCCGTGGAAACAGCCTCTTGCAGAAATGTGAGGTAAGGCTGCATACAATAGACCCTTGTGGTTCGACCCTTTCCGGACCCCGCGCATAGCGGGAGCTTAGTGCACCGGGCTGCTCCTTTATTGTATATTCCTATGTACACTAATACCTCAAATTGAAGTTGACATGAATAATACACTCTTTGCCCGTTTCTTTTTGCCTTGGCGATGGACGCACGGACTCATCACATTCAAGGGGAGGTGTCACGGTGCATGTTATTGGCAGATGGCATAGTACTGATTGACGAGACGCGAAGATAGAAGTTTGGAGACAGACCTTGGAGTCTATTCAAGTTGAGCAAGATCAAGACAGAATACTTGGAGTGCAATTTCAGTTACATGATTCATGAAACAGACGAGGACGTGAGGCTTGATACCCAAGTCATATCCAAGAGAGAGTTTCAAGTACCTGGGGTCAGTTATCCAAGGGAGAGATTGACAATGATGTCACATATCGTATTGGAGCAGAATGGATGAAATGGAAGCTCGCTTCCGATGTTTGGTGTGATAAGAATGTGTCGTCAAGACTTGAAGGCAAGTTCTACAGAGTGGTGGTTAGATCGACTATGTTGTATGACGCGGAATTTTACCAGTTAAGAAAGCTCATGTCCAGAAGATGAAGGTTGCAGAAATGAGAATGCAAAGATGGATGTGTGGACACACCAAAAGAGATAAGATTAAGAATGAACTGATTCAAGGCAAGGTAGGAATGTCCCTCGTGGTGGATAAGTTGCGGGAAGGGAGATTGAGATGGTTCGGACATGTGCAGAGGAGATGCACAGATGCTCTAGTGGGGAGGTGTGAGAAGTTGGTCGTGGTGGGACTGAGGAGAGGGAGAGGGAAAGGTAGGCCAAAGAAATCTTGGGGAGACGTGATTAGGCAGGAGATGACGCAACTTCAGCTTACCGAGTACATGATCTTTGATAGGAAGGTGTGGATGTCAAGTATTAGGGTAGAGGGTTAGTAGATTAACGAGCAGATCTCTTTACGTACCAGGAGTATTAGTACCTTTTTACGTTTGCTTATTCTTAGATATCTAGTGCTACCTGCTTGTTTCTTTCACTTCGTTTACCTTATTAACTTGCTACTTTTACTACCTATTATTATTGTTGCCTTTTCATCTCTCCTTGAGCCGAGGGTTTATCGGAAACAGCCTCTCTGCCATTACATGGTAGAGGTAAGGTCTGCGTACACTATCTTCCCCGGACCCCACCTGGTGGGATTATACTGTGTATGGTGTTGTTGTTGTAGTAGTGCATAGTCCTATGCTATTATTATTATTTTGAACATGAATACCAATCTATATAGAATTTGTTTTGAAGAAGTAACATATTCCAATAAATTATATGAATTCTTCAGCACAAAGATTCTGCTTGAACTATAGTACTATGCCCTTTTATCTCTGTCATTATCTGCTCTCTCTCATACTTGATTACCGTATTAGTTTGCTGTAGTCACTATTACTTTTCTTCATAATGTTTATTCTATAGTACTATGCCTTGAATCCTTTACCTTGTCAATTTTGCCTGACATCCTTTATTGTGCTTTCTCTTGAACCGAGGGTCTCTCGGAAACAGCCTCTCTACCTCCCAAGGTAGAGGTAAGGTCTGCGTACAGTCTACCCTCCCCAGACCCCACTTATGGGATTACACTGGTTACACTGTTGTTGTTGTTGTAAAGATTCTGCTTGAAACTAAAAGATGTTTACAACAAAAACCAAACTACAGTCCTTTCTCTTCTTACAATGAATCTAAAACCTGTAAAATATAATTTAGGTGATCAATATATTCAGCTTTACACCAAAATAAAAAGTGAATGCAGTTCATCTTAATCTTCTGCATATTGCTAGTTATATCTTCAAAGCATCTTAAGTTTCTCTTCTTCCAAACAGTCCACCAAATAGCTGTTGGGACAATCTTCCATCCAACTTCGTTGGTAGTAATTTTACCTCCATTCTAACATGACAGAAGTTCAGTTGTTCTTCCTGACATTGCCCTTAGTATATCCTTGAGGTTGAGGTTAATAAACAATTCCCACAGCTGACTAGTCACTTTGCAATATAAGAATAGATGTTGATCGTCTCTGCCTCTTGGCTACACAGGTAACACCATGAACAAATTGATATACCTCTTTTCCTTAGATTATCCTCCGTTAGAACAGCTTTTTTAACTACCAGCCAAGTAAAGCATGCAACTTTATATGGTATCTTTACTCTCCATATATGTTTCCAAAGCCATTAATTGACTTGACCCCTATCCTGGTTCAGATCTCTGTAAGTTGAGCTGACTATATAGAAACCACTGCTATGTTTCTGCCAGCTAAGTGTATCTTCCCTCTCCTGCAGACCTTTGAATTGTCCCAGAGTCTTAAGAAATTCTGCTGTGCAGGGCAGTTCCAAATAATGAAAAGGTCTTCTAAATGTGATGTTCCATCCTGGTAAGGACCAAAGTTCCTTCACTATTGCTTGATTTAGCCCATACAAGTCGTTTGAGCTCATACAAGTCAGGAAAAAGTTGCTTAAGGCTACCAATTATCAACCAGTTGTCCTCCCAAAATAGAATTTTCCTGCCATCCTTTAGGGTTCTTCACCTGTTTTGTCATTAAAAAACCTTCTTTTCCCTATTTTGTCTTTACAACATTGCCCCATAATGCTTGCTCCTCACTCGTGTTGATGAGAGAAAGAAAGGAAATGGGGCCATTGTTAACCTATCTGAAGTTGAACCTCCATAACCATTTCATCAGTAAACACTTAATTTGCTTTCTCAAGTTCCTGATTCCAAATCCCACTTTATGCTTGTCGATGGTCAAAAATTTCCACTGGAGATTAGATTGAATCCCTAGATCATGGAACCAGCTAGGACCGGAATGACAATGGACCAAGCTTAAGTTAGCTCCTTAAGTTCGTGGCTCTCCCCGAGATTCACTAACTTTCAGACAGACTCAGCTCTTGAGGCTGTTCCTGATGCTGGACTTCAGCAATGGTAGCCCTATACAAAAAAGACGGCAGTTCCATTCTAACTATACTAACTATATGTCTTGGGGGTTTCAAAGACCTTCAAAGAAAGAAAGAACTTCACTCCAAAATAGAATCCTTGTTTCTCTTTGTTTCCATGCCATAGGAAATTACTTCTCAGTCTGTCCAGCCTCTTTTTTCCACTAGCAGGGATAGGAATAAGGACATCATGTAAGTAGAGAGAGCATCCAGTACAGAATTTATAAGTACCAGTTTTCCACCCAAACAGATGTAATTTGATTTCCACCTTGCTAACTTTTTCTCACACCTTTCTAATACTTCATTCCAGATATCTCTGTACTTGCTTTTAGCTCCCAAAGGCATCCCCATATAAGTGGTTAGTGTGAGAAATAAAGGCTCGGGAAATATTATTAAGGTACATTAGCTATATTATTACACTGAGCGCTATTTATAGACACTACATTACAATCCTTTTCCACGTAGGACACTTTATACAATCTTATTCATGTTCCTATTCTACCACTCCCCCTCAAGCTGGTGCATATAAGTCATAGGTACCGAGCTTGTTATAGATGCAACTAATGCGAGGACCAATGAGGGACTTGGTGAAAATATCTGCACGCTTATACATGACTTCACAAATTTTGTAAAAATATCTCCCGAGTGAAAATATCTGCAAGCTAACAAGACACCATATACAATCCTATTCTAACAGTTAGAATAGTTCCAATCTCCCCTCCCAAAGTGTATTGTTAGCTGCTGGATGTTATAAATCTAATTATTCCTCCCATTAATGCTTAGCACAGAGATAGCTTCAAACAAGATCAAAATAACTCTTAAATACTTGACTTGGCTCTCATTTGCATCACAAAATATTAGTGTATCATTTGCATACTGAAGATGAGTTACCTCCAGCCTGGTAATTAGACTGTTTGCTATGTTGAACCCCCTTAATCCATTCATTACCATTAGCATTTTTTATCATATTGTTCAAACCCTCCATAGCTAGTATGAATAGAAAAGGTGAGACAGGGTCACCCTTTCTCAATCCCATTAGAGATGGGAAAATACCTGCAAGAGAACCATTGATTAAGATGGAGAACTTGATTGTGCTTATACAGAACCTGATCCAACTCACCAATTTCCTTCCAAAACCCATTTTGTGAAGAATATGTAACAGTAAGTCCCAGTTCACATGGTTATATACCTTCTCAATGTCAGGTTTGCACATTATTCCTGAAATCTTCTCCTTGCGAGCCTTCCCATCAATTTTGTTTTGACATTCGGTGATTTCAGGTGTTTCCAGCATTTCCAGACTGTTTCCAGCCATTTTCTTTGAGAAAATATTCTATTGTCAACATCACGCAGAGATTTCGAACTGACTCATACCATTTACTTCTGGATTCCGACCACTTTCCGGTGATCCGATCGATTTTCTGGCAAAATCTGAGTTTTTCCGGCATTGTCTGTCAATTTTAAAGCAAATTTTCTGAACTTTAATTGTACTTTGCGACTCGGCTGAAGTTTTCTAGCAGTCTTTAAGAAGATTTCAACTTCTGAACTACTAAAAGAATTTCTCCAGCTACTTTTCCGAAAATAGAAACCTCAAAGTCACTTTCTTTGTTCAGACCCTTCTTCAAGTCAACCATGTTTTTGGGTGTGATATTGTTGGCTCCAAAAATACGGAAATTGAAAGTTCAAGTCCTATGATTACTTCAGAACCCCTACTGAGGAGAACAAAAAATCGCACATGGAGGTCGGTTTGGAAGATCTCGACCTAAGTGTAGTTATTGTAATAGGCTTGGACACACTCGCGAAGTTTGCAGATCTCAACCTAAGTGTAGTTACTGAAATAGGTTTGGACACACTCGTAAAGTATGTTATTCTTTGCAAGGTCGACCACCCAAAAATGCTCATCTTGCTCAGACTGCCACTACAGGTAATCAACGGGCTTATTTGTTTGAAGAAGAATATAATGAGTACCTTCAGTATCGAACAAGTAAGCAGACATCTCCACAAGTAGCCTCAATCGCAAAGTCTAAAACCCTTGGATCGTGGGTTGTAGAATCCGGTGCTTCTGATCATATTTTTTGTGATAAATCACTTCTGTCGAATATTGATTATTCACCGTCTCTTCCCGCTATTACTTTAGACAATGGGATCCAAACAAAAGAAAATGGAGTTGGACAAGCTAAACCCATATCCTCTGTCACTCTAAATTTTGTTCTTTATATCCCTGGTTGTCCTTTTAAGCTTGCATCCATCAGTCATTTGACTTGTGCCTTAAATTGTGCCATACTATTTCTTGATTCTTTTATTATGTAGGACAACAGTATGGGACAGACGATTGGCGTAGAATATGAATCACAAGACCTCTACTACCTTACCTCTATTCCATTACTATATTAAGTAATCTTAATTGCAAGGCTCCAGATTATTTTGAGGATGCACTATGGATGGCTCGTGATTTTTTTGAGCATGTTGCAATACATGGCTCTATAGCATGTGGAAAGGATCCTCTCTCCATAAGTCACGATCTATGGTGTGGACCCTATAGGAAGTGTACACGTCAGTTAAGAATGAATATGAGAATATACTATAAAGATCTTGATGCATCCGTTGTTGTCATCCATTTGTGTAAAATTTCATGGGCAACCTATTTGGACGGGTCCTATTTAACCTATAACCAGTTCTTTCAAAATATTTAACTGGTAGCCGATGTAGACAAAATTCAGACGAAATGCATAAAATGATAAATCCAGCAAGTCCTATATACAAGATTTTATCAAGTAAATTAAAATACCATCTAAAAAAATACTATTGTTGCAAGCTTGAAGAGGTGGATCTTGAATTTCGTAAATGGAAAGTGAGTTTAAACCAAGTGGTGTTGTTGGAAAAGCTTGAAAATATTGACAGGGATGAACATTGGTAGTTCAAACTTCAAGAAACCTCCTCCTCAGTTTCGGACATATATGTCTTGAAACTTCAGACATTGGCAGTTCAAATTTCAGATATACGGGTTTGAAGTTGGCCTTAGGCAAGCAAAACTTTAGACGTGTATGTCGAAATTTTAAACTTCAGACAAAATTTGACTTACGGATTTTTGCAACTTCGGACTGAAATGGCTGAACTTACAGTAATTTATGAACTTTGGCCATGACTTAAATTGGGGTCCCAAAATTGCCTATTTGTGCACTTGCGCCTTTATTTGTTGCATACTAATATATATGCTTATTCTGAAAGATGTTATTTAACTATTGTAACTGTCTGATATATTGTCAAGATTGACTATATTATGATTCTCATTTAATGTTGATAAATATTGTACTGTGTGGTTTACTTGTCATATTATATTGATTATTTTGTTAAGTCTTGCCACAACCCTTTCAACGGTCAACCGATGAGACTTACTGAGTACTCCCTATACTCGTCCCTCTTTCGCCTCTTACATCCATGCAGTGACAGTTCCGAGTGCCAGCGAACTGAGTGTGTGAGCAGATCAGCATTTGTGTTCCAGCGGTGAGTCAAGCACTCCAGTCCTGTGGTGACTAGATGTTTTACTTTATTTACTTCTACTCAGTATTCTCGGGTTGCATCCCACTTGACTCTCACATGCTTCTTTGACTCTATTGTTAGGTTTAGACTTATGGATTCAGCTATGTACTTTGGATTTGATTATCTTTTGGGTTATGATATTTAGAACTCACTATATTAAAATTGTTTTTATACTTAGAATGTTTATGAAAATGCTTAAAGGGATGGTTCGCTCGGCTAGAGGTTGCCGAGTGGTGGTCACCAATCCTTGTGAAATTTTGGGTCGTGACAAATTATAGAAGCAAAACTTAAGAAGTCTAAAGCACCACATGGAGATCCTTACTTCAACATGGTACCAAGAATAATGACTCCAAACAAATTGAGCCCACCCAATCCAATGACCAATGCCCTTTCGGATGAGCTTGTTTTACTGCATTGCAAACAGTCATGTTAGAGAACTCAAATCCACAAGAAATCTAAATTTACCAATAACTAAGACAAATGATACCTAAATTGCCACTTCTTTTCTTGAAGAAATCTTTCAACCTGTCCAACCCAGTCAGTCCATCTTTTTCCTACATACTCCTTCCTTCCACTCTTTTCTGGAGCAGCTGTACGCTGAAGTGATGGAAAACGGTACAGGATATTTCCCTGGAAAAAAATAATTTATAGAGAAAAGGGAATGTGAGAAACTTGTCGTAAAGAGATTTTTGGGCGCACAACATAGGGAAAGAGATATCAAAAGCCCCTCAACAACCATGAAGTTATGCATACAGTCCCCTTTAACTATTATGCTTGCCTCAGTAACCCTTTCTATCACTTTTATCACAGCACCCCATGCTGCTAGCTCCCATAAGACACTATATAGATATTTAAATTTTGGCACCAAACTTGTATGCAAATGTCAAAGACACCAATAATATACCCAATAGCTCAGATCAACCATTATTTTTAAATTTTCTGAGCCCTTAAAGTTGAAATTTTGAGTCAAGAGGGAAAAAACTCATTTACGGAGTGATCTGTGCTCTTTGTACTAGAATGCAGAAACAACCCTTTAACAGTTATTGAGAAAGAAAAAAGAAAGCTGAAATGAGACATAAGTTTACATCATCTTGCATATAATAACACCGACTCTCTTTCAGAGTCCCCTTTCTTGTTTCTTTTAGTTCCGACTCCGTATTTCATTTAAATTTTTGATGTCTAAATAGTGATAAAATTGAATAATATGACTTCTTTATCCCATATCTTGAGCTCTGTTATCCAAAATATTTGGTAAATGGGCTTTTTCTTTCCTATCATAAATCTCTGACTTCAAAATTTGTTGATTAGAAATAAGACTTGGCTCTGTTCAAAGCTTGGCGATATATTTGACCTTTTCAGATATCCTCTCAGGGTTAAAATATGATAATTAATGCTCTCTGTCTCTCAAAGACTCAAACAGCTCGACATAATGAGTTGGCTACAAATAGAGCTAAGGTGTGAATTTGAGATTAGTATATTAAACTTTTGGCAGATTCTTTAGAATATTTTGAACTATCAATACAATTACAATATCCATATTATAACTAATCAACACAAGTACGATGCATGTTGAAGATTCCAGGAATCAGAATGAGGCGTCTAAATGAAACGGCTGGCAAAGGCAAGAATGTCAGTAATGAGATTAGTTGGAGTCAGGTGATAAAAATTGATAGGCCAACTGACAAATTTATGGAAGTCTAATAACTTCTAATGTCTGTTGCCCAGAACCAGGTTTCAGAAAATGACGCTAGAGACTTCACGCAAGAATATTCAAAAGCTAAAACTAAAAAAAGGGCAGCCCAGTGCACTAAGCTCCCGCTACGAGCGGGGTCCGCGGAAGGGCCGGACCACAAGGGTCTATTGTACGTAGCCTTACCCTGCATTTCTGCAAGAGGCTGTTTCCACGGCTTGAACCCATGACCTCCTGGTCACAAATTCAGAAGCTAAAACTGATCCTCAAAAGTTTCTTGAAGCTAAGGTTGCACTATGGCAGATACCAAATCCTTTTCCAAAGCCATGTGCACAGAAAAAGGCACCACCCATACTAATCTGAAGGAAGAATTTAAACAAAAATATATCTTGAATAAAGCTTTCACATACTTCTTCATCTACTTCTGGCTGACCATCAAACCGTAAAAGCACTGGAAGGATGTATGACTCATCATCCTGTCAGAGAAAACCCACAGGTTATTCAAAGGTCAATTCTCAGATCAGGAGTAAGATAACGAAGTGCAAATAAGCACAAACATAAAGCAAGATAGACAATTAACAAGATATTAAGTATGACGCGAAAACATGGACTCTCAGGATTACCAAATAACCAAATGTTCAATGGATTTAAAAGTAGTTTTCCTGAAATGGCCATTGGAACAAAAACTATAGCATTACTTCTGCAGTGGAAGGGGAAAGAAAAAAACAAAAACATAATGGATAAGAAAATCAACATATGGGTCGTGTAAAACCCATCAAGTACCGTTTTGTTAGGAGTCTCCACATCAAGAAAGGGAGCAAGTTCTTCAGCAGCAACAACACCACCATTTGATGATATATACTGCCCTACCTGCAAAAAGTTTTTAGACAATGGTAATTATTATATGTTGCTAGAAATATCTCATATAACATAAAAGATGTAAAAGTGACAGCACATACATTAAAAAAATTGAAGAAATAGACATCACTAAAAAGTGTCGAGCAGATGCAAAGGTACAAAAGGAGAGATTCAATAACACTAAAAAGCTGACAAACTCCAAAAAAAAAAAAAATCAGTGTTATTTACAGGGGAAAGATTAACCCAACTAAAAAAGATACACAAAACATCTAGTCTTCAGGAAGCAACTTGAATTTGAGAAGGCATCAAAAATCTGTGATGTGATTTCTCTGTCCATATACACCAAAAAGTGCAGCACATATATTAAACTACTAAAGTCACAAAGTAAATAGCTCAAACAGTTTGCAGATGTACCATTTTATAGACAAAATAATGCCTTACACTTGACTTTCCCAAATGAAATCAATGATGAGTTAAGACCCGCTAAAAGAAGAGTCCTTATTTGGTTAGCAGACTAGACACTCTCTGGCCATTAGCATAATCCTCCGGTAGCATCTAAGGAAGGAAGTACCAGTGAATATTAAACATGGAGTTACGACAAGTCAACAAATTCAATCCAATCTCGTTCTACTTTTTAAACTAGGATAAAAAATCGGCAGTTGTTGGCATTACTAAAACTAGCAAAACAATACAAAAATCTGACGTGATTAGATGCAAAAATAATTATACCAAGATTGTTTTATGATTTTCATCTTCATATCAAGTTGTGAGCTTGCATTAATAAAAAACATTGTAAAGATTTTTCTCTTTATTCTTCTCTATTTCTAGATCATGAGTTGCGGATCCTTTCCTTTGACTTTATACTTCCTTGAGCGTCCTTTTTGTTTAATATCAGAAATGATATCTATGTAACCATAAATACTACATACGACGTTATTATTCCTACGAAGTAGCCAGCAACAAGCATAAAGGCACTAATTTATTGCATCTAAGAGCCAATTATTGATGAAGAAGCCATTTTTCAGCCATTTATTTATTTTGGGAAATTATACATCCCATGGTCAACCTGATTCTAATTCATCTCCCGCCGTGAAGAAAGGAAAAGTTAACATTAAGCCTCTCCCAGCATTCTCTTTTTTGCTGGTATATCAATAAAAGTTACTCTTTGCTTACCAACAAAGTTAAATTAAGCACGGAAAATCCTAACTGGCCACCACGCAAAACTGTACCCAACTCTCTTTCGTTCATTGCTCAAATAACCAAGTAGCAACATGAGACTATGAGAGCATTGGCATTACACCTCCGCTCTACCGGAGAAAAAAATCAAACATTCCTTCCATCAAATTATTTCTCACCAAACTTAGATACAAAAGTATGACTACAAGTCTCATAGTCATCTATATTATAGACACTAAAAGATTGAAGCAAGGGTCACTCCATCCAGGATACCTACCCCTTTATCCAAACAAAGTAACCACAGAGATGTCCTGGGGTGTCAATAAGGAAAAATTCGTAACTGCAAAAAGAAGATTGTAATGAAACAACTAAAATAGAACAACTGATTGTGGACGAAAGACGCTGTAATACAGAACAACTAAAAGAGAACATCTCAATATCTCATGTCATTTTATGTGGGTAGAGACTAACCACTGACCAAAAGGCAAGACCAAAGAGTTACCAGAAGCAAAAAATGAAAACAAAGTAGACAAGTTATCACAATGCTAGGAATGAGTAATTGAGTCAATAGACCACTTGACTTGGAGTTGTAGCTTAGTGGTTGCAATTCTATCCAGAATGTGTAGGATTTTAATCCACTGAATGCCATCCTCTTCTACTTCCCGTTCCCTTTATTCACATGACCAAGCCCACCCCCACCCCATAAAAAAAAAAAAAAAAAAAAAAAAAAAAAGCAACGGACCGCTAAATTCAGTGCTCAATAATTACCAACTTCCACCTCTCCTCTTCAATTTCTTGATTTGGATCACCATCACCAAATACAAAGGAGAAAATCTGCAAATTTAGCAACAACTGTTAGTCATGACAGACTCAGATGCAAATATAAAAGCATCTGCTCCAATGCCTTTTACCACATACAGATTCAATGAAGTTCATCCCACCACTTTCGCGAACTCGTCGTCTCCTATAGTAGTATGGATCCCAATACCTAAAAGAAAATTAACTAGATTAGAAAGGTGCCTAGGCTTTCATGAAGCTTTTAGCCATGGTACATAATATTTTAAAATGGAGAAAACACCCTATGGTTCAGCCATATATGGGTAATGATAAAGTTATCCCATTGACCATGTATCACAATTTCTAGGTTAGAACATTAAAATTTGAAAATAAGTATATTTCTTCCAGAAACCGAAGCATTAATAGTTCTTGCATGTAATACCTACCTGAGAGCAAAAGATAAAACTTTTAGGGGTCGTTTTGGTATGAAGGGTAAGCAAAAATAGTCCCGGGATAAAATTTTAGTACCTCCTTATCCTATGTTTGGTTGGAATAAAATTCCGAGATAACTAATCCCGGGATTAGTTATCCCGGGATTGTAGTGTTATTTTATCCCACATTGAGGGTGGAATAACTAATCCCGGGATAACTTGTTTCCCAACCAAACGAGCCCTTATGGTATTAGGCTAGCTGTCATGGTCACTAATCAATCAGGAAAAGAAAAGGACGAACCAACCAGCTTAGTGCTACTACCTTTACTTTTTCAAATAAATAAAGTTCCTTTTATTTAGATTAACTCAAATGGTACAACTCAAATAAATATCTTCTTCCCTTTTTGAGAATCTAATTGTCTTATATTTCCGCCACAACCATCTCCGCCCGGCCCTGCCCAAACTCAAACGGAAACTCTTATTTTGCAGTACATAAAATCAAGGCTGGCCTATTCTAAGCCTGACTTCTCTCTATGTATGGATTGCAATTTGTTGTTTAACTTCTTAGGTTTGAGATTAATTAGGGGAGGTGAAACGCCACTCAAGCAGATACTAAGAAACGAAGAAGGAAATGGAACAAGAATGTGTTGCAATACAACCACTGACAGCTAGTTGTTCCTAGTTCTTCCCTTTGCTTCCCTTGAGAAGGGCAAAGAACAGGGGCTGGACTCAGGACATTCACAAAGCAGTATCTTAGCCAGAAGCCAAGTGAAACAGGCTACTTTGCATGGGATCTTAACTTCCAGATCATCTTAGATGGCCAACATTCAACCTGATTGTTGTATATTCCCTATAAGCTCACTTAACAGAGAATATAAGTTTAATATCCTTTTCCCAAACCATGCAATCCTCAGTTGTGGTAGTACCTATGAATTGTGCCAATAGATTGTAGAACTTTAAGATTCTACCAATCCCAGTCATTTAATAGTCTTCTGATGCAAAGATTCCACCTTTGTTGTAACCATACACCTTCCACGGTTGCCTCTTGTTGTGACAGAGATTGTAGATATCTGGAAATAGCTGCTTCAAAGAGTCCCGGACTAACCAATTGTCTACCCAAAACGAGATCTTCATACTCCTACCTGGTTTTTATCTTGCTTTGTTTCTAATCAATGGAGAAAGGTTCCTTATGAATCTCCACACACTGACCCCATAAAAAGAGTTCACACGATTTGTTCTCCAATTACCTCCCATCCCATACTTGGTTTCAATTACCTCTTCCACAGTGAGTTCTCATTTGGAGCAAACCTCCACAACCAAAAGCTGTCCGCACCTCAACAATTTCTGTCAGTGCTATAAAAAAACTGACACCACCACAAAGAGACGGCAACCAAACCCAACCAAAAGCTGCCAGAAACAACTTATGATGCGCCTTCACACACTGCGAAAAGCTCCAGCTCCAACAACGCGTTGTTGTCACCCGCTGGTGCGTGGGACTGTTCCTGGCAACTTTTTTTCTAGATTTATTCTTCATTGAGGTTCACCAACACAATAGACCCTTGTGGTCCGGCCCTTCCGGACCCCGCGCATAGCTAGAGCTTAGTGCACCGGGCAGCCCTTTTTTTTTCGAGGTTCACCGACACATTGCAAAAATGCCTATACCACATTTGACTTTTTTCCGAGGCAAGACAGTAATATTCAGATCTCTCGGTGTAAATAAAAGAAATCCTCTAGCTTTAACTCTATCAACAAAACCTTCTGTGGTCAACCACCACTTTTCAAACTTGAAATATGATTTAGAGTGTTCCCACAAACCAAAAAAGTGCTACAGGGATATGATAAGAAATTAATCTTTGTAGGAGTGTTTGTTTCATGTTGAAATGCTCATTTCATTCTAAGGAAAACAAAATTTTATCTATTCTGGATGGTTATGACTTAAGACTATCTCCTCTGAACCATGTATATGATCCACCTTCCAGTTGCAGATCTATTAGCTCCATATCTTCAATAATACATTAGCACTCCACCAAGCAGAAGATCTCCTATGAGAGTCCCTCTTTTCAGAGGAGAACCTGCAAACATTAAAATCACCACACAATGCCCAAGGGCCCTCCATAAGACTTCTAACAGTCCCTAATTTCTCCCACAGTTCTTTCCAATTTGCAATTTGGAGAATAGAATCCAGTTATGTGCAGAAGAAATTCTGAAGAAATGCAAGTTAAAGTATAAGAGCCAATTTGTAAAATCCCTCCCTTCCTGACCCTGACCAAGCGCAATTTATTGGGCTATGCATTAATACGATTAAAAATAAATAGTGCTTCATCAGGATCAATAAAACCGGGTTCACTGGAATGGCCCGCAAGGTTTTTAAAACCTTCCGGAGGTGACATCCGCTCCTCGCGTGCTTGTACAACCTTTTGAAAAAAGGTGTCATCGATACCCACATTGGTATAATTTCTCCAATCAATATCTGTCAGAGTAGTTAGCTGCGAAAAAACCTCGTATGCTCCTATTACCCGCTGGGTCATTCTGGGCTCCTAAACATCATCAAAACCCTCGCCAGCCAGCACCTGATTTCTTACCAGAATCTTCTCAAAGCTCAATTTCATTCAACCCAAATCGGAATAAGGAAATTAAAACCATTCGTTGAGATGGTTACTTCATTGGGGATGTTGTTAGCTTCTCCTGCAACTTCAATTCGAGTCCATTTGAGGTGATTCTTCAGCTCTGCCTTCTCCTAGCCTCCACACAGATCCCGATTTTTTAGAGGTTTCATGCGACCATAGGTATAGCGGCAAACCTCTTGCTCTGACCCAGGTCGAGCTTTGTTTCTAAGAGCTGGTACACAGCCAACCAGTGGATTCCACCATTCCAGGCTTACCTTAACCTTCTTCCAAGCCCATTCTCCTTGAAGTATCTGTTCAGCCATATTCCTATTTGGAAATTCAAAAGAAAAAGGTCTCGAGCCTTTTCATAAATATTAACCCCCAAGGCTTTTTTCCAGACAGAGGATGACCATCTCCTAACATCTGGGTGGGTAGTTCTGAATTAACTTGTCCAAAGTTTCCATTGATACAGCTTCCAAGTAGGCCTTTTTCATTTTGTCTGTCATTTGAAATGGCATCTTTTGGGGGCATGGGCTATCATTTACTATCACCAACCACCTTAGCATATACAGCTTCCAAGTAGGCCTTTTTCATTTTGTCTGTCATTTGAAATGGCATCTTTTGGGGGCATGGGCTGTCATTTACTATCACCAACCACCTTAGCATAAGGAAAGTTAGTATCAGCCAGTCCGGGAGGAACTTTGATTAACAGTTGAGGGGAGCATCTAATGAAGCTATCTATCTTAAAAGCTATGTCTCTCCAACCAGCATTGATGGCTAGTTCTGATAAAATTATAACAGACCTAGCTTCACCCTTGAGAGATAAGATACTCATGTACCTTCCATGTTCATTGTACTTCCTAGTACCAAAGAAATCAGCCACCTGATACTTTGTCCTCCATCTTCTCACAATATTCTTTTGATCATTCGAGGCTTCTTTGAGGATGAAACAGATCAATTCCATAACCTTCTTGCTCAAGGTTATCCTTCTCATCTTGTTCATGCTTCTTTGTACCCAATCGAACCAGACATTATTACCCGAGGTCCATCTAGTGATGTCACTATCTTAAGACTGAAAGCAGTACATAGAAAGAAAAGCCTAGTCATATTAAAAAGTACTCATTCCGTCTCAATTTATGTGGCACCCTTTCCTTTTTAGTCCGTCCTTAAAAGGACGTCACCTTTCTATAATTAGAAACAACTTAATTTTAAAATTCCCCTTTTACTCTTAATGAAATGACTAGCAGCCACACAAATGTCTAAGGTTTGTTGTAGACCACAAATCTCAAAAGTCTTCCTTTCTTTCTTTAACTTTATGACTAGTCAAACAGTACCAAATAAATAGAGACAGAGGAAGTACATCAAAGAGAGCAAGAAAGGGGTTCAATCTATATAAGCACGCTGTTAGGAAGTGACGAAATGATAGCATCCATGGTGGCATACCTCAATTAAAGGTTGACGAGCTTCAACGAAAAATCAAGAAGATGATTATCATAGAAGATGAACCCAAGAATTGTTGCGAAGAATGGGCTAAGTGTTGCACATATTTCATAGGGCAAGTCCAAGTCCAAGATGAGGAAGATTGGGGCCACATGAAGCCCAAGAGAAGGGGTCCATATAGACCCCAAGCCCAAAGGAGTGCCCAACAAAGGAATTAATTTGCATGGTCAAAGAGATGAAAATCAAGCCTAAATGGGGCTGATTGTACGCCCAAAAAGCACCTGGAAATTCACATCCAAAGTGCTGAAGGGCGGCCATTTGGTGCAAAGTTTGCACTTCTTTCCTTGTTTTAATTAGGTAGTTTTGGGAAGAACTTTGGTATTATTTTTACATGCTTTCTTAGTTTAAAGTTTTCTAGTTAGGTTTTACTATTTTATTTCCATAAAGCAGGATCGAATTCGATGCTATTTGGGATAGGTTTTCCTTATATATAGGGGTGGGTTTTGTTATTTTCATTGGACAACATTATTATTATTTGAGAGTTTCTCTTCTTTAAATTTGTGTGTGGCTACTTGGGATTTATCTTGTAACCTTATAAGAACGATTCTTCTAAGAGGTAAGATAAATTCTTCACTTGATATGTTTTGTACTTATTCATAAACTAAAGAAGGTAATTAGTCTTATACTAATTATTGTCTCTAATTTCTTCGAAATAAGGGTCTAGATCACCCTTTGATCTAAGTTCTTTTGAATTGACTCTATTAGTATCATAATTAGCTTTAATCCGCTAACTTCGAATACTAAGATCAACTAGGGTTCTTAGCACTTAATCTTGAAATTTGGGGATTTTATTCTCAAATTTCGCATATCTTTAAATTTTGTCTTTAATCTTTGTATTTCACTTCCGCATTAGTTTCTTGTTTTAATTCAAGTAACCCGATTATTATCACAAAAGCAGTGTTGGAACTAGTGGATCTCGAGCAGCAAGGTGGTGGCTTATAGCCATTAGTCAACTCGTCGACAATAGGGCCACATTAATTTTAAATCGGGCTGGACAGCACCAAGAATAAGGAAAATGCATCTTAAAAATAAGGTTGACTCTGATGGAGCAATAAGTTAATATTGAATCAAGTAAACGAAAACACTCAGTTATCCCTAATGAATGCATAAAATAGGCCATAAGTGAGGCCCTTTATAAACTTCAAGAAGCAAAACAAAGGTAAGTAAAACTGCACCTAGTACAACATTGCTTCTTCAACAACAATGGTTCAAATTATAATTACCAGAATAAATCAGTTGGACTTAAGTAAAACGTGAAACCACTGTCATAAGATCTGCCTCGTCTTCCCCGATTTTCTTCTTCACTGTAAAAAAAACAAATGTCAGAGACAAATGGCCCAAAACTAAGGGTCTGTTTGGAAAGCCGCCTTGTAATTGGATTTGGTGTAATTATTAGGGTAGTAGTTACACATCCAAGTAATCACACAGTATAGTAATTACAAAGACATGTTTGTTTGTCATAACGTGTAATTACAAACGTAGTGATTGGTTGCACAAGCGTAATTACACAGTTAGATCTTTTTTAAAAAATTAAATAAAAGGTGATTATCAAAAACTAGACGTTAATGTTTGACAAATATGTGTCTATATAAGAAATATTACTAAATCTTATCTATTACGAGGTACTCAACAGGAAGCTCGAGGAGTAGGAATGGAGTGGAAATTTTAGTAGACAGGAAACTCAAGGAGCAAGTGGTAGAGGTTAGGAGGGTGAATGATAGGATGATGGCCATTTAGCTAGTTCTTGGAGGGCTAACTTTTAACATAATTAGCGCATATGCGCCGCCTGCGGGTTTGACCGAGGAGGGATAAAAACGCTTTTGGTAGGAGTTGGACAAGGTTGTGAGAGGTATCTCGCAGGTCGAGAAAATAGTGTTAGGAGGAGATTTTAATGGTCAAGAGGGTATGACAATGTTCATGGCGGTTCCGGCTTTGGGGATAGAAATGAAGGAGGAGTCTCGCTTCTAGACTTCGCGAAAGCTTTTGAGTTGGACATAGTTAACTCGAGCTTCCAAAAGAGAGAGGAACACTTGGTGACCTTTCGTAGAGCGGCTAACACTCAGATAGATTACTTGCTCCCTAGGAAGGATGACAGATGTGTAAGTAAGGACTGCAAGGTTATCCCAGACGAGAATCTTACAACCCAACATAAGCTTATGGTTATGGATTTAGATGTCAGGAGGAAGAAGAAGAAGAAAAGGGTGTCATATGGACAGTTGAGGATTAGATGGGGAGGCCTGACCGAGGCCAAAGCTCAGGAGATTGGAGAGAAGTTGGTCGCGATGAGGGCTTGAGGGAATAGTGGGGACGCAAATAGCATGTGGGTTAGGACAACTGACTGCATCAGGAAAGCAACTAGAGAGGTGTTAGGGCTCTCGAGGGGTATCCCAGGTAGGCATAAAGGGAATTGGTGGTGGAACGAAGAGGTCCAAGGAAAGGTTGAAGCCAAGAAGGTTGTTTATATGGCATTAATGAAAAGCTTAGACGAGGAGGACAAGAGGAGGAATAGGGATAGGTATAAGACGGTGAAGAAGGAAGCAAAGCTAGCGGTCACGACGGCTAAAACGGCAACTTTTGAGCACTTGTATGAAGAGCTCGAGTGCAAAAGCGAGGATAGAAAGTTGTATAAGCTCGCCAAAGAAAGAGAAGAGGGTCGAGGTCCTGGACCACATGATGTGCATCAAGAATGAGAATGGCGAAGTATCCGTAGAAGAGGCACACATTAGACGGAGATGGCAGGCATATTTCCATAAACTCTTGAATGTGTCGCCAAGGCTTAAAGGTAAGTAGTATATGACACAGAGCACTGGCCAGTCAAGAACGCTCATTTTCAGAAGATGAAGGTAGCAGAGATGTGGATGCTCAGACGGATGTGTGATCATACTCGGAGAGATATGATTAGAAACGAAGTTATGGGGGATAAGGTGGGAGTGGCATCAGTAGCAGAAAAAATAAGAGAAGCGAGGTTGAGATGGGTCTGGCATGTGAAGAGAGGATGCAAGGATGCACCAATAAAGAGGTGTGAGAGGTCGGCTATAGCAGGAATCATGAGAGGTAGAGGTAGGCCAAAGAAGAACTGAGGGGAGGTGATTAGACATGGACTGGCACAACTTCAGTTGACTGAGGACATGACCTTAGATAAGAAGGTATGGAGGTCGAGAATTAGGATAGAGGGATAGAAAGTGCATGAGTGTTGTCGCACTTTGTGTGGGAGAGGAAAAGGCTAGCCTTCTCCTCTCTTCTTCTCCTTTTCAGTAGTAGTATTTATTTATCGTGTAGTTTCTTATATTTCAGTGTGTATTTTTTTTAAATCTTTTCAATGTGTATTACTATATGTTGTTGCAATTATTTTATATCTTCCTATTTTTCTATCTTATTACTATTATAAGTCTGCATCGAATACTTTTCTTTTGAGCCGAGGGTCTATTGGAAATAACCTCTCTATCTCACAAAAGTAAGGGTAAGGTATGCGTACATCCTACCCTCTCATACCCCAACTGTAGATATACATTGGATTTTGTTATTGTTGTTGTGTACTAGGTATTCAATATATATATATATATATTGAATACCTAGTACACAACAACAATAACAAAATCCAGTGTAATATATATATTATGTTTTAAGAATATAGTATTAAATAATTGTAGATTTTTTTTTGGAAAATGTAAATTTTAAATAATTGTATATTTGTAACTATTTCTTAAACTATACCTCCTAATTGTAGAACGAATGAGTCATCTACAAACTCGACTTATAATGAGTGATGTCATGAAAGTTGAATTTCCTTGTTGAATTAGGTGATATACAAACTTGACTTATAGTGAGTGATGCTAGAATTGATAGATCATCTTTTTTAATCAAACATTTGAAAAATGTTATAAAATTATGGTTTTAAATATTGATTTTTTGTCAAACATGCATCCCCATGAACGAAAAAAAATAATATATTAAAAATAAAAGAATTTTAAAAGTAAAAAAATTAAAAATAATATAAATTAAATAAAAACGAAAAGAAGATAAAAAAATAACCTTGTATTACACTGTAAATACCAGCAATTCTCAACCCCCACCCCTTGAAGAATTGAATTACTCCCCCTTAATTACACCCAACTACATGATAGTCGATCAAACATGCCAAAATTGTTTAATTACACTCAATTTCAATTACAAGGTGGTTTTCCAAATAGGCCCTAAGGGGAAATGTGGATTCGAGAAAAATAAGTATCTCAAGCAAAAGTAAATAGAAAATGATTCCAAGACTTTTAATGTCTACAGATACCTTCTACTAGAGAGGATAGCAATTATGGCTGTATAGACAATGACAATTGAAGCAATTAGTGCTGTACCAAAGGAAACCCTCACTAAGTATTCACCTGCAAGCTGCAAATTATTGAGGTTCCCTCACAAGATAAGTATTATGTGTAAACCTATTCTAAATAACACATATTGACATCATCAGTAAAATAGGATTAATACCTTTGCTTTCTCCAGCAAAGGCTCAATCTTCATCCTAAATGATTTAGCTGTGAGATTTGAACGATAATCCTTGGGAAATACATAAAGTACATCACCTTCGTCCGACACCTGCCAAAGCCATATTAGGCAAAATCTGATTAAACAACTGAAATGTGGCACAAATCCATCACTCTACAAGTCGTACATTAAAAAGGTGATCAACTTCCAAAAGAATGAAAAGTTCCAATAATATATTATATTCCACAAATATTCAGAGGACTCCAACAGAGAACTCTAATAAAGAGCCTTGAACAAAATTGTCAACATATAGCATATGAAGCTTCATATGATTGTTGCAAACTTTTCAGCTACCACTGTCTGTCACTCTTAACCACATACTCATCATCCTTTGCGTTAACCTTTTCTATTTTTTTCTAACCGGTTGATTAAATCAAAATAAGAGAACTTCATGTGTTTTGGCAATTTGAGCTTCACGGGTGTGAAACGGAAGAGAAAATAAGAGGAACTCAACTTGATTATGCTCTCAAGCTATTGGGGATTAAATAATTACATTTACATGTTCTAAAAGGAAAGAAAATCAGCCTAATTACAATACGAGTAAATTAAGATACCTACTATAATTACATGTATTCTAGAATATTCACAAGGATGCTAACACTCCCCCTCAAGTTGGTGCATAAAGATTATACGTTTCAAACTTGCTATATATATAACTTGTTCTGGAACTGGGTAGGAACTTGGTGAATATGTCTGCAAGCTGATGGTTTGACCGCATGAACCTCGTGGCGATATCTCCTGAGATTACCTTCTCTAACAAAATGACAATCAATCTCTATGTATTAGGTCCTCTCGTGAAATACTGGATTCTACGCAATGTGAAGTGCAACTTCATTATCGCACACAAGTTCCATTTTTTTAATCTCTCAAAATTTCAATTCCTTCAGTAGTTGCTTGATCCATATGAGTTCATGTCACCACTGTCCTAGCCCGATATTATGCTTCTGCACTAGACCTAGTAACCACATATTTCTTACTATTCCAAGCCACCAAATTTCTCGGAACTAGAACACAATATCCAAAAGTAGATCGTTTGTCAGAGGGTGACCATGCCCAGTCTGCATCTAAAAATCCAACAATTTTCTCATGTCCTCGGTCTTCATAAAGTAGTACTTTCCCTAGAGCAGATTTTATGTATCGAAGAATGCGAATAACTACATTTCAATGACTATCACAAGGAGAATCCAAGAACTGACTTACAACACTAACCGGGAAGGTAATGTCAAGTGGAGTCACAGTGAGATAGTTCAACTTTCTGTAATACCCCATATTAAATAAAGGGTATTTAATTTATTAATTAAAAAAAGACAAAGAGACAAATGGAAAACAAGAAAAGAGAAGTATAAAAGTCAATGGACTAAAATCTGGCGTGACTTTAAGAAAAAGGGCAAAGGATTAGAAGAAAAAAAACATAAGAACCTTCCACAAGCACATCAAACAAAAGTTTTTCTTCTGGTGATTCCATACGCCGCAAGACCATTTCAACCATTATTCGTGAACTCCAACAATCAGACCCAAGGTAGAAAAATTTTAATTCATAATTGAAATTCTTATTAATTGTTTTATGTTAAGATATTACTCCATCCGTCCCAATTTATGTGGCACCGTTTGACTAGGCACAAAACTTAAGAAAGAAAGAATGAATTTTGAAATTTGTGGTCTAAAACAAACCTTAGACATTTGTGTGGCTATAAATCATTTCATTAAGGGGAAAAGGAAAGAATTTTAAAGTATGTTGTTCCTAATTATAGTGCCACATAAATTGAAACGGAGGGAGTATTTATTTGCAAGATAGTCAATATACCTATTATTTTTACCGATATTAGTTACCAATTTATAATTATGTAACATTTTTATTTCAAATAAAAATATGTAGTTTAAATATCTAGTTATAAATAATATTTAATATCTCTTATATACACATGTATTTGTCACACATTAAATGATTAAAGAGTGTTTACTTCTTCATCTAAAGAAAGAAAAAAGTTTATTTAATTTTTTATAATTAATTTTTGTTCTTAAAATTAAAAAATATCTGACACTGTAGTTACACTTGTTCACCCAAACATGATCATGTGAATTACCCTGTAACTACATTATGGAAACCAAGCATGTCATTGTAATTACTATACAGTGTAATAACTATCCTAGTAGTTACACAACTTAGTAATTACATTGTGGTTTCCAAACACACCCTTAGTGTTACCATCTCTTCAATCTTGCATACTGTCCAATAACCACTTATGTCAACATGCTCCTCATGTCTTCACTGAGTAGTAAGAAATCCAGTCTCAATCTGGAGAAGTTCACTTATTTTCAACAGAATGAAGTAGAGATTTGACAAAAGAAAGTTGCATAGTTAAAACTCAAGGGACTGAAACCCTCTCAAGTAACAAGTTCCTGTGCTTTTCACTCTGGCAGCCAATCAAAATGCAACACTAGCAGATTATTACTCTGAACATGGCTGGCACATCATTTTTATAAGGCATTGCAACAACAAGGAAGTTGATAGAACCTGCAGTTTGCTAAACAACTTCGGACTTACTCCTTATGTGAGACAGGAAGGATGACATCTGTGGGAAGGGCAAGAAAGATGATCTATTTACAGTTAAATCATGCCACGCTATTCTGCTGAATACAATAGATGCAGCAGCACCCAAGTGGCCTAGGGGAGAAGTTATGCCCCTTACAAGGCCCAACATTTCACCTGGTTAGTAATAAAGACCGCAGGCCTAACACAGTCTAATCTACAAAGAAGAGGTATGAGCATTTCTAGCAGCTCGCCCCTTATGTGGAGCATTCAGTGGACACAAACCACCTGCCTCTGCACTGCAACCTTACTGTAGAATTATGGGATTTGTTTTTTTCTATTTTGGGCCTTAAATGGACTATGCCATGAACCACACTGGAATTGCTACAAGGTTAGCAGAAAGAGAGATGAGGGGTATCCATACAAGTATTTAAAATGCAATCCCTCCAACCATTTGGTGGATTATATGGAGAGACAGAAACTCAAAAGAAAAAATTAAGACAAAAAAAGAGAATGTTACTAGTCTTAAATTTCATTGTATTTCTTAGCTTTCTTTTTGGAGCAACATGGCAAATGTAGATGATACGGATGTAGAAGACACGGTTGACTTATGTTCCTACCAAGTATATTCTAGATGCTGATACATCTATAAATTCTAGCTTATAAAAAAGAAAAAAACAACTCAAAGGAAGCAATTGAAGTTGATAATATAAGTACATGAAAAAACCCAATAAATTTTCAGAAACCAAGCAATTGATTTTACAAGACATAAATAAGTGCAAGGAATATTTACCTCCAAGAAGCCATTTGTATCAGTAGCGAGAGCTTGCAAAGCTTTCTGAGCTTGAATCAACTGAAGGCCAGCTTTACTAGCAACATCCCCAACAGTAACCCTCTTTCCCAATGCATCAACAGCATCCATAGCCCGCTTGCGTACATCAGACGGCAGCTTATCGCTCTCCACAATCCCTCCAGGCTTAACCCCAACATCATCAAGACTGGCCCTAACCAAATGAACTGAACTCCTCCTCCTCCTATGCCTCAAACCCAGCAAATTAAAACAGTGTATTCTTGAAGGTTTTAGGACTAACGAGGAGGAAGGTCTTCGAGAAAATACAATGGATTGAGTCTTGGTAGGTGTCACCGTGAAGAAGCATATGGAAATGGCTGCCATTTACTGTTAATTTTCTTCTTCCTAATCAAGATGTTCCCATGGAAAAAACAGAAAAGAGGTTTTTGAGTTTGTTTCTGCTTGCCGTCTTGAATTTGGAATTTGCTTGGTGAAGAAGAAGCCACTGGTTAGATTTGCTCAGCAAAGCGGGAGGATGAATGGTTGGATTGCTGTTGTTTGGTTTATCAGCAAACCCCCACGCCCACTTGAACTAGTGCTACTAGTAGTAATATAAATTTGACACACCTACTAAAGATTTAATTTCTTCTTTATGATTTATGATATTTCAGTTACATTTTTTTTATTTTATAATTAAAACAATTTTAATTTATTTATAACATATTAATTATATTTTGTTCAATTATTTGCCTCTTTGTGCTTTCGTTATGGATTTCACTGCATATGTTGTTGTTGTATTTGCCTCTTTGTGCCTTGTATGAAAAAACACTAATGAGCATGAATGAATTAAAGAACAATCTTTCCGGGAAAAAAACTTTATTTATATTGTCTCTCTTACGTGACCTAACCACCCCTTGAGAAATATCTTCTTTGCCCTTTCTAATACTCTTATTGCTTTTTATTAGTAAATTTATAAAAAATATATATATATATATAAACACCATAATATTCTTCAGCCAATAACGCTTGTGTCTTCCTTCATAATATAGACGTAGAATAGAGTATTTGGTCTTCGCATTTCGAATGAAGTAGCCTCCTGTTTGAATTTATTTTTTCTTTTTTTGTTTTCATTTTTCTTAACTTTAAAGATATGACTTTATTATTGTCTCAATTGGAGATTTGTATTTTGAAGAAATTAGCATTTTCTCATTAATGAATCTTATTATATCGTGCTTTTTATTTTTCTAAATCTTGACTTAGAATGTTAGTAGTAATGATAGTATAGTTCAATAACTATATAATATTATATGCCCAGAAATATTCAATCTGTTATGAATAGGAGAAATTTAGCTGAATCATGATAATAGATACAATTTTTATAATCACGATATTAATTTCTTCCCATGCCCAACTTTTTCTATTTAAATAATTAATTTAGATTATCAAATGTTACATAAAATTTTCGTAAAGAACTGAATACATTATTTATACATGGAAAAAAAATTATCCTCAATTATCATAAATGGGCCAATTAATCCATCATTTGCAAATGAGATCAAATATATCCCGCCGTTTAAAAAATGGGTCACTTATACCCTTAAAAATTAACGGTATGCTATGTCATTTTTGACACACTTTTAGCTTATATACTTGTTGACGCTGCTATGGAAATAGAAAAATACTTTTTGAAATTCCTTTTCATTAAATAAATGTATCATTTTTTAACAAACTAATGCCCCCACTTATGTCTTCTTCTCCATATAACATCACTGGATTTAGTTTTTAAAATTATATCTATTGTGACCGAAAGTTTTAAATTCGTTGACACTAATTGAGAGAAACTTGTTGCTTGTTAAGTAAATGTTCCCTTAACTTATTGTCTCATTGTTTTCTTAAGTATCCCCTGAATAAGAGCTGATAAAGATAATCTGCTTGTGTTTTTCAATATTGCAATTGAGTTTGACTCTTTTTCTTGCTTATGGCGTAGTTGATGTATTGAAAACGTATTAAATAGTGTTGATTCTGTTCAAAACACTCATATGTTTTTTTCTTCTTATTCTTCTTGACTCCTCCTTTTGGGTATGGACATAAAGAGTAAAGACATTTTAAGTTTTTCAATCAATTCTTGCTTTAAATTTTGTTAAATCTATGTCTTGAATTATACCAGTAGCATCGAGCAACATTTTTAATAATGATTAGTTTTTTCGTCACTTAATTAACTACACTCGATTCACTTGTAATAGCAAAGAAAGTTTAAGAATCACATATAAAATGGAATTTCAAAAATTAAATTCAGTGAAGCTTTTATGGAGAAGAAGACATGGGTGGGTGCGTTAGTTTATAAGAAAAGAATAGGGCTATTCAATGAAATGGAATTATAAAAAGTATTTTCATATTTCCATAGTGACTCCATGTCAGCAAGTATATAAGTCATGTCAGTAGGTATATTAGCTCAAAATATGTAAAAGAATTATATGGAACACCATTAGTTTTTAAGGATATAAGTGGCCTATTTTTTAAACGATAGGGTTATATTTGGTCCCATTTGCAAACAGAGGGTATAACTGCCCCATTTTCTATGGTTGAGGGGCAAATTTGGCCCTTTTTCCTTTGTACAAACATTATCCTAAATTTTTTAACCATGAAGTATTATAAACGTGTCTAGACCCTAGTTGTGGAATTACATTGAGTTTGTTATTATTGTTGATTATTTATAAAGTGCGGGAGATAATGTAACGACCTGCTTGGCCGTTTTGAGCTTTTGAACTCTTTTTTCTTAAAATATCATTCTCATAGTTTGTGAAGGGAAGCCTTGGAGTAACTAGTAAAGTTGTTGTCATGTGACCAAGAGGTCATGGGTTCAAGTCGTGGAAACAGTCTCTTGCAGAAATGTGAGGTAAGGCTGCTTACAATAGACCCTTGTGGTACGGCCCTTCTCCGAATCCCGCGCATAGCGGGAGTTTAGTGCATCGGGTTGCTCTTTTTTACCCTTCTCATAGTTTCATCTTAGTGTTTATGGCTTGTGGGGATAGGTGGCCCGATTCTCAAGACAATCGGGTAATTTCCGGATCAGTTTTAGCAAAATTGAAAGTTCTTAAATTAAGAAAATGAGGAAGTTTGACCAAAGTCAACATCAAGGGTAATGCGTCATTTTCGAAGTTTCGTCAATTCCATTAGGTTCGGAATGTGCTTTATGACTTAGTCAATTTATTGGTTTGGGCCCTGAGGGTGTCGGGTGTGATTTGGGTCATTGGTTGAGAAATTAGTTAAGTTAAAGATTTGGAGTTGACCACGGTCAACATCGGTCGAAGACAACCACTTTTCGATGTTTTGAGTGCGCGAGCAGGTTCGTAGCGTATTTTATGATTGAAATGTATATATGATTTGTGTCAGGGAGGTTCGGGATGACTAAACTGAGATTTTGCAATTACTGAATTATTTGATGTAACAATTCCAAAAGTACCAGTTATGTCCCTAAGTTCGCTCTTAAGTTTCAGTTTTTCTTTAAAACTTTAAAACATCATATTTCATCCATTTTAAGGCCAAATTGGGATCTTGGATGCAATATCGTAAATATTGTGTTGGGCTTGTCAAAGGTGTGTTTCGTGATCATCTAGCACATGATTTGGGCCGGGACAGTTGCTGTTTTTTTCTCCACTTATTTCAGATTGAGGTATTTTTTCTCACAAATTTGGGAGCTCAGATTGAGGCAATTTCAAAGGCAATCTTCTTGTATTTTCTTGGGGATAAGAATAAGGTGATTCGATTTCATGCTAATGTAGTAGTATAGGAACTATTCCGATCCTCCATTAATTTCTTACATTATTTAGAGTTGATTCCATGGTTGTGTGTTGGAAAATGGGGGGGGGGGTGTTACCCTAAGATGGATTTTCGAAAAAATAAAAAGTTGAAGGTCAAATTGGAGTATTTTTATTGGATTTTCTCTATTTAAGTTTCTTGAGTTTAGGGTGAACTATTTTGAAAGGAAAATTCTAATTGGTCGCCAGAGTTGGGGGTCACTTTTTGGGATTTTAAATCCTTAAGTCAAAATTGTGAATTTCTTCAAATTAGAAATCAAATTGAAGTCGGTATTGAGTCCATTTTTGAATTTATACTATATTGATTTTGTAATAAAATTTTAGTTTGGCCTTTGTGGGCTCGGGGTCACCTTTTTGGATTTCAAATCAAAGTATTGCAATAGGTGTATCTATAGTCTCATTTCCTTACGAATAGCGCGTATTTGATATATTGGAAGCGTTTCGAAGCTTTATGAAAAGGAAAGGCGAAATCTTGAGGGTTCATGACACGTTTGCTTGGTATGTTAAGACTTTCTAGACTTCGTTTGAGGGACGTTTTTATTAAATAAAGATTAAAAATAGAATTAATAATGGGGTAATGGCGTAACGAGTGGTGTCCTATCGTGATGTGACAGGAATTGGTACGAGTACCGACGCATTTATATAGGTACTTAGAGAAAAGTGGAATGAATTTGTGATGGGGATATACATGTGACCTACGATCATTGAAGGTGGTGTTAAATCTAATGGTTTGGTATGGTTGTTGTTATATGTGCTTGATAGCCATTATACTTGATTGATTGTGTAAAACCCTTAATGACTTCATCCACTCTCGAAAAGCAATTTGTGAATAGTCCTGATACTTCTGAGGTGACGAGCACTTGTATCAGGTATTGATGACATGTTATGGATATTTGCGCCATTTAAATTGTATTGTCCTATTTTAAGGTCATGCTTTAGGCACTAGCTGATAGATAGTATGATTGTATGGATTTGTAATTGGTGTATGAAACCCGTATTTTTTGTCACTATGATTATGTGCCTTTCTTATTTGATATTGTGCTACTCATCACTCCTAAATACTCATTAAAAAGTGAAAAAGAAATTAAAGATTGTAACTTTGTGGTGTAATTGGTTAAAGATCGAATCTTTACAACCTATCTTTATTAAAGATTGAATCTTTATTGCATATATTGGCCTTTTGTTTTTGTGTATGTCATATTCATGCTTCATATGGTATTTTATTCATTATATATTTGCAGATACATATGTAAGTTCGAGGGGAAATGGTTCCGGACAGAGTGATGCATTGATATGAGCCCGAGTTGGCTAGAGGTAGGTAATGTGAGCCTAATAATGGCTAAGGAACCCAAATGGAAATGATTCCGAGTAGTATATGGACCTCGTGCGTCCCTCATGGGTTACGATTCATTAATGTTTTGAATGTGTGTGTACCGGTGATGGAAAGTCCTTGCATTGCATTGAATTTACATACCATTTTACCTATTGTTCTTGTTGATCTACTTTCTTTTTTTTATTAATAATATCATACTACTTGGCTATTTGAAATGAACTTGAACAATTAGAGGCTTCGTACACCTAGGCTTGAATCTTGTGTTATTGGTCTTATTATTATATTGGACTAATAGTGGTTTAGTGTGAAAGTGGTATTCGTACGGTCATCCCCCGTCTCCATTTTATCTAAGTCGGTTGATGATGCTATTGAGTACACGTTATTTCTCGTGCTCAAGCTACACTTGCTGCACCCTTTTGTGTGTAGATTCTGTTCCTAGCACGAGCGGATCTCAAGACGTTGTCGGCTATTGAGGAGACCATCTGGACAATTCAGGGTGAGCCACTAGTGTGATCCGTAGCGCCAGATCTTTCTCATCTATCTTTACTTTCTGGACATTTTATGTATTTCGGGATGTATTCCCAGATTATGTTATATTTTTTTCATTCTTGTACTAGTGATACCAGTCTTGGGGGGTTTGTAGAACTTATCTCGTCTTTTTATGATTATAAGGTTTATTTAAGATGTAAAATTGACTTGTTTAACTATTCCACTTTATATTCTTTAATTAACTGTTTATGTTGGTTATGGTTGGCTTACTGACTTGGTGGGAGTTAGTGTTACAGTTCACTTTTACGCGAGGGATAAAAGCTACTTCATAATTTTGGACTCTTTTAGGTTTTTAATTTTTATTTATTTTAGAGTTGCCACCTAATTTATTATGGGAAATTAGGAAAACCAAGTTAAAAGGGTTTAGTCAAACAAGGGATAAATCCCTTTTACATCAGAGTTCGGGTAAGGGTTCAAGTGATTCATCGGGGAAGGTGTTAAGCACCCCGATATCAAGAATCTGTAGAATGCGGTTGAACTTCGAGTTCAACGTATAATTTGTTATTTATTAGCTAAAAATGAGTTCAACATTTTGTATATGGATTCATAACATATAATTTTAAAATGTTTTGGCAAAATCCTTTTATTTATTAAGAGAGTTGAGTTTCTTTGAAAACATGCATATAAGAAGGTGTATATTTTTAAGGTTGGAAAAGCAATAGAGTCGCTTGGGTAAGAATAAGGCTGAGCTAGACTAAAATAACTTAAGATGTTAAAGCAAGACGCTAAGCATTTCTCATCGCGGATGAGGTTCGCCGCATGGATGGGGCCGCAGAAGTAAAACACAAAGTTGAGGATTCTGGAAAGGGATGCGGTACCATATGGGCCCGTATATGGCCATATGTGACCCATATGGTCCCGCATTTAGAAGGCAATGGGGGCGGTGCAACACTTATTTAATCGGTGGAAGCCTCATTTTTCACTTAGTTTCACCAAAGACCCCTTTACCCCCTAAGAGGTTACTTAACCTACCTTAAAACCCCAAGAGCCATCTCAGGGTGGTTTGAGTAAGATTCAACTCCTACAAGTTGATGCAAGCTTATAGAGGATCTTCCTTACTATGGTGTCTCAAGCTCAAAAAAAATGGTGGTTGAAGTTTTCCAGTCCTCAAGGTATGTTTAACCTCTTGTTGTTATGTATAAAGATAGTCTTTGTGTTGGTCAAGTGGGAAACGTGAAGAACTACAAGGATGAGATAAGAAGATGATCTAGAAAAGTGTTGTTGTCTTGTTGAGTTGTTGGAAGTGTATCCATAGTTTCTTATGGCTGGAAATTGCTATAAATAGTATGATTATGATGTTGATATACTTGTTATCATGGTTTTCCATGTGTGGATCGTTGATGTAGGTAAGAGTTGAGAAAAGGAAGAAGAGAACTAAGTTTAACATTAAATCGAGCATAGCGACGATCGTAGTTGCTACTAGTTGTGACAGTAATGTATGTATATTTGTTTTGGTATAGATTGAAATGTGTTGCGGACCGGTTACGTCGCCTTGTTGAGACAACATAAGCTAAGGTATTTTAAGGATATTCTTTCTTTTGTTTTCGACATAACTTCTTTAATGATGTAGTTCGAGTCCATCGCACAAATATGTGCTAGTTATAGAAATCGCATTTGGGTTGCCATGACCCTATCTTAGTAACTCTTCCTTGTCGAGAATGAGTTGCAGTTATCCATGTTTAGCTACGTAGCATAACAATAGGAAGCCTGACCATAGGTTATACAGAACGATATTTGCCTTCGGGGCTATAATAGTTGCCTTCGGGGCTATTGGCCATACAGATTGCCTTCGGGGCTATACAAACACAGATTGTCTTTGGGGATATTCGTCTATGTCTTGGTGCCTTATACGAGGCTAAGTAATGAATAGTAGTTTGTGTAGTTAGTAGATGATACAGGTAGGTAAATGTAGCCATTTCTCTTTTAGTAGCTCTTCAGTTCATATTTAGATTGATTTACATTTCAGTACAATTCAGTTTCATTCGCCTCACATACTCAGTACATTATCTTGTACCGTCCCTTTGCTTGGGGATGATGTGTTCATGCCCGCAGGTTTAGACAGGTTGCAGGAAGGATCACACCAGTAGGATTCGTCGACTATCAGCTTTTATTGTAAGCTCCAGATCGTTCGGAGTTGCCAAATGTAGTTTTTGTGTATTTACCGATCATGGGTAGGCCGGGGCTCTGTCCCGATCATGATATAGTTAAGACTCATTTAAGGCTTGTAAATATGTCTTGTACAGTTAGTTGCATTAGTATGGTGGTCTAGTCAACATTTATATATATAGTCTGTTTTGGGATTTTACTACTTGCAGGGAATAGGGTAGGCCTCGTCGGCTGCCCAGTCATGTATATAGATGTGTGGGGATAGTCCCATCCCAATCAGGTTGTTCTTTATTTACAGATATCTTAGTATATGGCCTTGCCGGCCTAAGTTGATGTTATATTTATAGTATCACCTCAATGGCTTAGTTTACCTTTTTAGGCTCACATTGCGAGTTCAACTTGGTACGCTCGGACCTAGCAAGGTACCGGGTGCCAGCCATGCCTCACTAAGTTGGGGTGTGACAAATTGGTATCAGAGCAGGTCTGTCTTAGGAATTCTACAAGCCGTGTATAGTAGGGTATTATTTATATATGTGTTGTGCACCACATTTATAGACAAGAGGTTATTGGACATTTACGAATTCGTTACCCTTTTTTCTGATCTCAGATGATGCTATAGAGTTGAGTATAAGAAAGTCAAGTCTAATCCATGTTTTCGATATAGATCGTTCAGGAATGACTAATACTAGGTGAGTTTCCACTACTCAGAGAATTGGTGCAGAGTTAGGAAAGGGAACGAGTTGGGCACCACCTGACAATGTGAACCGATATGAGTCCCAGAGAGAGACACCCCCTCAGCCACCACCACCTCCTCCACCACCAGCGGAGCCTGCCAGAGATGCATCGCCACTATTTCAGCCTCCAGTCCCTCCTCCTACATCCTCTGACCAGGATATCAGGAGTGCGGTACACTTACTAACTTAGATAGTGGCTACACAGAGGCAACCAGAAGTACCAGCTAGTGCCAGAGCTTTAGAAGGACCCGAGAGTTTATCTTATTGAACCCTTCAGAGTTCACATGGTCAAATGCGAATGAGGATCCTCATAATTTTACGGACCATCTCCACAGAATTTTCAGAGTTATCATGCTTCATAAATAGAAGCAGTTGAGTTAGCAGCCTTCAGGTTATGAGATATCACCGTCCTCTGGTATGAGGCATATGAGCAATCTAAGGGAGAGGATGCCCCGCCGGCTATTTGGGAAGAGTTTGTAGAGGCCTTTCTAGACCATTATCTACCTTTGGAGATCCGATAAGTCCAAGTCGACTAGTTCTTGACTCTCCAGCAGGGGAATATTAGCGTTCGAGAATACAGTCTCCGATTTGGTTCCTTGGCAAGGTATGCTCCAGCTTTTGTGAATACGATGCGTACTCAGATCTATCGGTATATCGGGTCTGGTACCAGAGTATATTGAGACATGTACTATAGTTTCTGTGTATGAAAGTATGGATATCTCTCTTATACAAGCCTTCGCTCAGAATTTGGAAGAGCATCACCTTCAACAATCAATTACCGAATGGATTGAGAGAGAGCAACAAAAGAAAGCAATACTTACTGGGACTCAGGATGAGCCCAGAGTGGTTCCAGGCTATGACAATACAAATGCCCACCCAGGCCGCAGTTATCTCATTCCCAGGGTTACGCTCCATCAGAACCAAGTAAGAGTCTACGAGCATCAGACTCGCAGAGGCAATAGAGTGTTTATCAGGTGGGACCTACCTCTCCGTGTTGTTGTACTTGCGGTAGAGGGCATTATTAAATATGTAGGTTAGGACTGATAGCTTGTTATACGTATGTCCGTGAGGGTCACATGATGAGGGATTGCCCGGATAGAGGGTAAGGTAGCATGGCTTAGCCGACAAACTCAGCAGCAGGATCATCTACTTCAGTACACCCCCAATTCGAGGGTCTTAATCTTCTGCTGGTAGAGGTTGATGTCGGGGTGGAACCTCTAGTTCAGGTGGTAGTCAGAACCGCATCTACGCTTTAGCCAATCGACATGACCTTGAGTTTCCTCCAAATGATACTGCAGGTATAGTGAATTTGCACCCGCATTGTAAATATACTTTGACAAATCGTGAATTTACTTCCTCCGTAATGCCTAGTTAGTCAAGGAAGAGAGTCGATATATTACTTGAGTTTTGAACTAAGTCGTACGTAATATCTAATCTAAGTGCCCAGTTAGCTATTGCTAGATAGTTCTGGTAGTACCGTGCAGTAATGTTATGTAACCACTAAGCCTTAGTCAATATTATAAGGTTGGACATAGTCCCGTTAGATATTCAGGATAGGTTGACGTCCTGTTAGGATTAAAGTGACTTACAGAAGAATAGTGTCAAAAGATAGAAGGACGACATAAGAGAGCAAGTCTGAGAGGAAGTTATAGACCTTCAAAATTTATGAAGAGGAACTAGTGAGAAGGATTAGGATACTACAAGGTGAGATCCCGACTGGAAGTAATAGGTACGGTAAAGTGTCCCCACAAAAGGATTTTCCTTCATAAGAACATCTAAGGGTTAACATTTGAGGACGAATGTTTCTAAGGGAGAAGGATGTTACACCCCGCAAGTTTGTACGTGGGATATGTGATGAGATGTTTTAGTAAAGTTAGAAGGAAGGAGTATCTTTTATGGTTGGAGAAGCAATCGAGACGACTCTTTTCCATTGCCCTCGCTTGGGTACAAAGAAGGCTGAGCTACACTAAAATAACTTGAGATGTTTTTGAAGGATATCTATTGCTTATAAGTGTATTAAGAAGGTGTCGTGAGGTTTAAGGGCCATTAGGATTGAAGACAACACTCCTTGACGAAGTTCGATGAAGTTAAAGCGATACACTAATCATTTCATGTTGTGGATGAGGTCTGCCGCGTGGATGGGGATGTAGAAGTAAAGCAAAAAGTGAAGGATTTTTTGGAAAGGGATGCGGTAGCATATGGTCCCGCATATGGCCATATGCGACCCATATGGTCCCACATTTCGGAAGTAGTGGGGCGGTGCAACACTTATTTAATCGGTGGAAACCTCATTTTTTACTTACTTTTGCCCAAGACCATCCCCTTTACCCCCTAAGAGGTTCCTTAACCTACCTTAAAGCCCCAAGAGCTATCTCAAGGTGGTTTGAGTAAGATTCAACTCCTACAAGTTGATGCAAGCTTGAAGATGATCTTCCTTAGTGTGGTGTCTCAAGCTCAAATAAAGTGGTGGTTGAAATTTTCCATATTCCTCAAGGTATGTTTAGCCTCTTATTGTTATGTATAAAGATAGTCTTTGTGTTGTCCGAGTTGGGAAAAGTGAAGAACTACAAGGATGAGGAAAGAAGATGATCCAGAAAAGTGTTGTTGTCTTGTTGAGTTGTTGGAAATGTATCCATATTTTCATATGATTATGTAAAAACCTCAAACCCTAGGTCTTCCCCAATTTTTAAAGGGTTTTCAATATCAAATTACTCATCATAATAACATCTTCTATCATTACCCAACACTATATAACGAAACCACAACAATATAGACCCTAATCAATCCCCAAATCATGATTTATGGTCTCTTATTTGCATGAACTGGTAAATGGCACTATATTTACATCTAAAATTAATGCACCAAGTGTAACATGAGTACACAACGTACCTCCGAAGGCATCATAGGCGGACAACGATGGAAGATACGTAACAGAAATAAACATCAAGTTAACTCCTAAATAGGTTCTATACTAAGAAGTTCAATGGATCACACAAGTCTCTTTTTTCATGTAAGAGTTCAATAACCAACATTTTAGATATTAAGGAGTTATCAACAAGATCCATTTATTATGAAGTCACCCAAGTTCTTATAACCAGTCCAAATCACGTTACTAATCAACAAATAATCAATGTACAAATGAATATATGATATGAATGCAAATTTCGGGTACCTTTTCACAACCGGTATACACACGTTCAAATTCTATGAACTGTGACACATGGAGGACCTGTGCCGTCCATATACCGCTCCTAGCCAGCCGGAATTCAACACATGTATCTGGCTAAAGCCAAGATTCCATTGGAGCCATATCAATCATTTCAGTCATCTCAATGTTTCCAACCATCTCATGATATATCCTTACATTATCGGTAAAATCAGACCTACAACATTTCCATACCACTCCACTTTCAATATCATCAGAACCACGAGTGTATGACTGCAATGACAATAACAAGGGAAAAAAATCAGGATATATGAGATGCAATCCAATATAAGAGATGAATATCACATGCTTTCGGAAACTCAAGAACACATAATACCTTAAAAATCAATCTATCATAACGAAAGAAATATGATGAATAAATACGACAATTATCAACAATGGCGACAAGCCCAAATAATTAGTAGTCGGAATGAACTTAAGGTCGATTCCCCAAATCACCCATCAACACAGTTCAACACCAGTACCCAACTAATCGTTCATCATAATCGCTAAGTTGTGACCCCTATATTATGCCAAATACCTATCAACATTTATAACCTCTACGTACTTCTATCAAAGTATAAAGAGATAAACCATAAACTATATCAAAATAGAGCAGGAGCCATGAACCTCAACCTCAATGCAGGTCATTCCATTTCAAAGCGCCTCGTAGTACTTGTAGTATAACATATAAATTCTACGTTAATAAGTAATCTAATATACACACAAGGATTTAGTCCTCAAATACAATCAAAATATGCACCCCAACATCAATCCAGAGCCCAAGGTAGCAACATCAAAACTTTATTACTCAAGCCGCAGGATATCATACTTTAGAATCATATCCTTAACATAATTTGAAAACTAATCACGTTTGGACCATCAATTGTATGATTATGTAAAAACCTCAAACCCTAGGTCTTCCCCAATTTCTAAAGGGTTTTCAATATCAAATTACTCATCATAATAACATCTTCTATCATTACCCAACACTATATTACGAAATCACAACAATATAGACCCTAATCAATCCCCAAATAATGATTTATGGTCTCTTATTTGCATGAACTTGTAAATGGCACTATATTTGCATCTAAAATGTATGCAGCAAGTGTAGTACGTACCTCTGAAGGCATCATAGGCCGACAACGATGGAAGATACGTAACAGAAATAAACATCAAGTTAACTCCCAAATAGGTTCTATACTAAGAAGTTCAATGGATCACACAAGTCTCTTTTTTCATGTCAGAGTTCAATAACCAACATTTTAGATATTAAGGAGTTAAACAAGATCCATTTGTTATGAAGTCACCCAAGTTCTCATAACCAGTCCAAATTACGTCACTAATCACCAAATAACCAATGTACAAATGAATGTATGATATGAATGCAAATGTCGGGTACCTTTTCACAACTGGTATACACACGTTCAAATTCTATGAACTGTGACACATGGGGGACCTGTGCCGTCCATATACCACTCCTAGCCAGCCGGAATTCAACACATGTATCTGGCTAAAGCCAAGATCCCTTTGGAGCCATATCAATCATTTAAGTCATCTCAATGTTTCCAACCATCTCATGATATATCCTTACATTATCTGTCAAATCAGACCTATAACATTTCCATACCACTCCACTCTCAATATCATCAGAACCATGAGTGTATGACTGCAATGACAATAACAAGGAAAAAAATCAGGATATATGAGATGCAATCCAATATAAGAGATGAATATCACATGCTTTCGGAAACTCAATAACACATAATACCCTAAAAATCAATCTATCATAACGAAAGAAATATGATGAATAAATACAACAATTATCAACAGTGGCGACAAGCCCAAATAATTAGTAGTCGGAATGAACTTAAGGTCGATTCCCCAAATCACCCATCAACACAGTTCAACACCGGTACCCAACTAACCGTTCATCATAACCGCTAAGGTGGGACCCTGAATTATGCCCAATATCCCTTAACATTTAAAACCACTACATACTTCTATCAAAGTATAAAGAGATAAACCATAGACTACCTCAAAGCGGAGCAGGAGCCACGAACCTCAACCTCAATGCAGGTCATTCCACTTCAAAGCGCCTCGCAGTACTTGTAGTATAACATATAAATTCCACGTTAATAAGTAATCTAATATACACACAAGGATTTAGTCCTCAAATACAATCCAAAGATGCACCCCAACATCAATCCCGAGCCCACGGTAGCAACATCAAAACTTTATTACTCAAGCCGCAGGATATCATACTTTAGAATCATATCCTTAAATTAATTTGAAAACTAATCACGTTTGGACCATCAATTGTATGATTATGTAAAAACCTCAAACCCTAGGTCTTCCCTAATTTCTAAAGGGTTTTCAATATCAAATTACTCATCATAATAATATCTTCTATCATTACCCAACACTATATTACGAAACCACAACAATATAGACCCTAATCAATCCCCAAATCATGATTTATGCTCTCTTATTTGCATGAACGGGTAAATGGCACTATATTTACATCTAAAATTAATGCAACAAGTGTAACATGAGTACACAAGGTACCTCCGAAGGCATCATAGGCGGACAACGATGGAAGATACATAACAGAAAAAACATCAAGTTAACTCCTAAATAGGTTCTATACTAAGAAGTTCAATGGATCACACAAGTCTCCTTTTTCATGTAAGAGTTCAATAGCCAACATTTCAGATATTAAGGAGTTATCAACAGGATCCATTTATTATGAAGTCACCCAAGTTCCCATAACCAGTCCAAATCACGTTACTAATAAACAAATAATCAATGTACAAATGAATATATGATCTGAATGCAAATGCCAGATACCTTTTCACAACCGGTATACACACGTTCAAATTCTATGAACTGTGACACATGGAGGTTCTGTGCCATCCATACACCGCTCCTAGCCAGCTGGTATTCAACACATGTATCTGGCTAAGGCCAAGATCCCTTTGGAGCCATATCAATCATTTAAGTCATCTCAATGTTTCCAACCATCTCATGATATATCCTTACATTATCTGTCAAATCAGACCTACAACATTTCCATACCACTCCACTTTCAATATCATCAGAACTATGAGTGTATGAATCCATTGACAATAACAAGGAAAAAATCAGGATATATGAGATACAATCCAATATAATAGATGAATATCACATGCTTTCGGAAACTCAATAACATATAATACCCTAAAAATCAATCTATCATAACGAAAGAAATATCATGAATAAATACAACAATTATCAACAGTGGCGACAAGACAAATAATTAGTAGTCGGAATGAACTTAAGGTCGATTCCCCAAATCACCCATCAACACAGTTCAACACCGGTACCCAACTAACCATTCATCACAACCGCTAAGGTGGGACCCCTAAATTATGCCCAATACCCCAATACGTTTAAAACCACTATATACTTCTATCAAAGTATAAAGAGATAAACCATAGTCTACCTCAAAGCGGAGCTGGAGCCACGAACCTCAACCTCAATGCAGGTCATTCCATTTTAAAGCGCTTCGTAGTACATGTAGTCTAACATATAAATTCTACGTTAATAAGTAATCTAATATACACACAAGGATTTAGTTCTCAAATACAATCCAAAGATGCACCCCAACATCAATCCAGAGCACACGGTAGTAACATCAAAACTTTATTACTCAAGCCGCATGATATCATACTTTAGAATCATATCCTTAAATTAATTTGAAAACTAATCACGTTTGGACAGTCAATGGTATGATTATGTAAAAAGCTCAAACCCTAGGTGTTCCCCCAATTTCTAAAGGGTTTTCAATATCAAATTACTCATCATAATAACATCCTCTATCATTACCCAACACTATATTACGAAACCACAACAATATAGACCCAAATCAATCCCCAAATCATGATTTATGGTCTCTTGTTTGCATGAACTGGTAAATGGCACAATATTTACATCTAAAATTAATGCAACAAGTGTAACATGAGTACACAACATACCTCCGAAAGCATCATAGGCCTACAACGAAGGAAGATACGTAACTGAAATAAACATCAAGTTAACTCCCAAATAGGTTCTATACTAAGAAGTTCAACGGATCACACAAGTCTCCTTTTTCATGTAGGAGTTCAATAGCCAATATTTCAGAAATTAAGGAGTTATCAACAAGATCCATTTATTATGAAGTCACCCAAGTTCCCATAACCAGTCCAAATCACGTTACTAATCAACAAATAATCAATGTACAATTGAATATATGATCTGAATGCAAATGCCAGACACCTTTTCACAACCGGTATACACATGTTCAAATTCTATGAACTGTGACACATGGAGGTCCTGTGCCGTCCATATACCGCTCCTAGCCAGTCGGAATTCAACACATGTATCTGGCTAAAGCCAAGATCCCTTTGGAGCCATATCAATCATTTAAGTCATCACAATGTTTCCAACATCTCATGATATATCATTACATTATCGGTCAAATCAGACCTACAACATTTCCATACCACTCCACTTTCAATATCATCAGAACCATGAGTGTATGAATCCAATGACAATGACAAGGAAAAAAATCAGGATGTATGAGATGCAATCCAATATAAGAGATGAATATCACTTGCTTTCGGAAACTCAATAACACATAATACCTTAAAAATCAATCTATCATAACGAAAGAAATATGATGAATAAATACAACTATTATCAACAATGGCGACAAGCCCAAATAATTAGTAGTCGGAATGAACTTAAGGTCGATTCCCCAAATCACCCATGAACACAGTTCAACACCGGCACCCAACTAACCGTTCATCACAACCGCTAAGGTGGGACCCCTCTATTATGGCCAATACCCCTCAACATTTAAAACCACTACGTACTTCTATCAAAGTATAAAGAGATAAACCATAGACTACCTCAAAGCGGAGCAGGAACCACGAAACTCAACCTCAATGCAAGTCATTCCATTTCAAAGCGCCTCGTAGTACGTGTAGTCTAACATATAAATTCTACGTTAATAAGTAATCAAATATACACACAAGGATTTAGTCCTCAAATACATTCCAAAGATGCACCCAACATCAATCCAGAGCCCACGGTAGCAACATCAAAACATTATTACTCAAGCCGCAGGATATCATACTTTAGAATCATATCCTTAAATTAATTTATAAACTAATCACGTTTGGACCATCAATTGTATGAGTATGTAAAAACCTCAAACCCTAGGTCTTCCCCAATTTCTAAAGGGATTTCAAAATCAAATTACTCATCATAATAACATCTTCTATCATTACCCTACACTATATTACCAAACCACAACAATATAGACCCTAATCAATCCCCAAATCATGATTTATGGTCTCTTGTTTGCATGAACTGGTAAGTGGCACAATATTTACATCTAAAATTAATGCAACAAGTGTAACATGAGTACACAACTTACCTCCGAAGGCATCATAGGCGGACAACGATGGAAGATACGTAACTGAAATAAACATCAAGTTAACTCCCAAATAGGTTCTATACTAAGAAGTTCAATGGATCACACAAGTCTCCTTTTTCATGTAGGAGTTCAATAGCCAACATTACAGAAATTAAGGAGTTATCAACAAGATCCATTTATTATGAAGTCACCCAAGTTCCCATAACCAGTCCAAATCACGTTACTAATCAACAAATAATCAATGTACAAACGAATATATGATCTGAATGCAAATGCCAGATACCTTTTCACAACCGGTATACACACGTTCAAATTCTATGAACTGTGACACATGGAGGACCTGTGCCGTCCATATACCGCTCCTAGCCAGCCGGAATTCAACACATGTATCTGGTTAAAGCCAAGATCCCTTTGGAGCCATATCTATCATTTAAGTCATCTCAATGTTTCCAACCATCTCATGATATATCCTTACATTATCGGTCAAATCAGACCTACAACATTTCCATACCACTCCACTTTCAATATCATCAGAACCATGAGTGTATGAATGCAATGACAATAACAAGGAAAAAAATCAGGATATATGAGATGCAATCCAATATAAGAGATGAATATCACTTGCTTTCGGAAACTCAATAACACATAATACCTTAAAAATCAATCTATCATAACGAAAGAAATATGATGAATAAATACGACAATTATCAACAATGGCGACAAGCCCAAATAATTAGTAGTCGGAATGAACTTAAGGTCGATTCCCCAAATCACCCATCAACACAGTTCAACACCAGTACCCAACTAACCGTTCATCATAATCGCTAAGTTGGGACCCCTATATTATGCCAAATACCTATCAACATTTATAACCTCTACGTACTTCTATCAAAGTATAAAGAGATAAACCATAAACTATATCAAAATAGAGCAGGAGCCACGAACCTCAACCTCAATGCAGGTCATTCCATTTCAAAGCGCCTCGTAGTACTTGTAGTATAACATATAAATTCTACGTTAATAAGTAATCTAATATACACACAAGGATTTAGTCCTCAAATACAATCAAAATATGCACCCCAACATCAATCCCGAGCCCAAGGTAGCAACATCAAAACTTTATTAATCAAGCCGCAGGATATCATACTTTAGAATCATATCCTTAAATTAATTTGAAAACTAATCACGTTTGGACCATCAATTGTATGATTATGTAAAAACCTCAAACCCTAGGTCTTCCCCAATTTCTAAAGGGTTTTCAATATCAAATTACTCATCATAATAACATCTTCTATCATTACCCAACACTATATTACGAAATCACAACAATATAGACCCTAATCAATCCCCAAATAATGATTTATGGTCTCTTATTTGCATGAACTGGTAAATGGAACAATATTTACATCTAAAATTAATGCAACAAGTGTAACATGAGTACACAACTTACCTCCGAAGGCATCATAGGCGGACAACGATGGATGATACGTAACAGAAATAAACATCAAGTTAACTCCCAAATAGGTTCTATACTAAGAAGTTCAATGGATCACACAAGTCTCCTTTTTCATGTAGGAGTTCAATAGCCAACATTACAGAAATTAAGGAGTTATCAACAAGATCCATTTATTATGAAGTCACCCAAGTTCCCATAACCAGTCCAATTTATGTTACTAATCAACAAATAATCAATGTACAAATGAATATATGATCTGAATGCAAATGCCAGATACCTTTTCATAACCGGTATACACACGTTCAAATTCTATGAACTGTGACACATGGAGGACCTGTGCGGTCCATATACCGCTCCTAGCCACCCGGAATTCAACACATGTATCTGGCTAAAGTCAAGATCCCTTTGGAGCCATATCTATCATTTCAGTCATCTCAATGTTTCCAACCATCTCATGATATATCCTTACTTTTTCGGTCAAATCAGACCTACAAAATTTCCATACCACTCCACTTTCAATATCATCAGAACCATGAGTGTATGAATGCAATGACAATAACAAGGAAAAAAATCAGGATATATGAGATGCAATCCAATATAAGAGATGAATATCACTTGCTTTCGGAAACTCAATAACAAATAATACTTTAAAAATCAATCTATCATAACGAAAGAAATATGATGAATAAATACAACTATTATCAACAATGGTGACAAGCCCAAATAATTAGTAGTCGGAATGAACTTAAGGTCGATTCCCCAAATCACCCATCAACACAGTTCAACACCAGTGCCCAACTAACCGTTCATCACAACCGCTAAGGTGGGACCCCTAAATTATGCCAAATACCCCTCAACATTTAAAACCACTACGTACTTCTAACAAAGTATAAAGAGATAAACCATAGACTACCTTAAAGCGGAGCAGGAACCACGAACCTCAACCTCAATGCAGGTCTTTCCATTTCAAAGCGCCTCGTAGTATGTGTAGTCTAACATATAAATTCTACGTTAATAAGTAATCTAATATACACACAAGGATTTAGTCCTCAAATACAATCAAAAGATGCACCCAACATCAATCCAGAGCCCACGGTAGCAACATCATAACTTTATTACTCAAGCCACATGATATCATACTTTAGAATCATATCCTTAAATTAATTTGAAAACTAATCACGTTTGGACCATCAATTGTATGATTATGTAAAAACCTCAAACCCTAGGTCTTCCCCAATTTCTAAAGGGTTTTCAATATCAAATTACTCATCATAAGAACATCTTCTATCATTACCCAACACTATATTGCGAAACCACAACAATATAGACCCTAATCAATCCCCAAATCATGATTTATGGTCTCTTGTTTGCATGAAATGGTAAATGGCACAATATTTACATCTAAAATTAATGCAACAAGTGTAACATGAGTACACAACTTACCTTCGAAGGCATCATAGGCGGACAACGATGGAAGATACGTAACAGAAATAAACATCAAGTTAACTCCCAAATAGGTTCTATACTAAGAAGTTCAATGGATCACACAAGTCTCCTTTTTCATGTTGGAGTTCAATAGCCAACATTTCAAAAATTAAGGAGTTATCAACAGGATCCTTTTATTATGAAGTCACCCAAGTTCCCATAACCAGTCCAAATCACGTTACTAATCAACAAATTCAATGTACAAATGAATATATGATTTGAATGCAAATGCCAGATACCTTTTCACAACCGGTATACACACGTTCAAATTCTATGAACTGTGACACATGGAGGACATGTGTCGTCCATATACCGCTCCTAGCCAGCCAGAATTCAACACATGTATCATGCTAAAGCCAAGATCCCTTTGGAGCCATATCAATCATTTAAGTCATCTCAATGTTTCCAACCATCTCATGATATATCCTTACATTATCTGTCAAATCAGACCTGCAACATTTCCATACCACTCCACTTTCAATATTATCAGAACCATGAGTGTATGAATCCAATGACAATAACACGGAAAAAAAATCAGGATATATGAGATGCAATCCAATATAAGAGATGAATATCACATGCTTTCATAAACTCAATAACACATAATACCCTAAAAATCAATCTATCATAACGAAAGAAATATGATGAATAAATACAACAATTATCAACAGTGGCGACAAGCCCAAATAATTAGTAGTCGGAATGAACTTAAGGTCGATTCCCCAAATCACCCATCAACACAGTTCAACACCGGTACCCAACTAACCATTCATCACAACCGCTTAGGTGGGACCCCTAAGTTATGCCCAATACCCCTAGACTACATCAAAGCATAGCAGGAGCCACAAACCTGAACCTCAATACAGGTCATTCCATTTCAAAGCGCCTCGTAGTACTAGTAGTCTAACATAGAAATTCTATGTTAATAAGTAATCTAATATACACACAAGGATTTAGTCCTCAAATACAATCAAAATATGCACCCCAACATCAATCCCGAGCCAACGGTAGCAAAATCAAAACATTATTACTCAAGTCGCAGGATATCATACTTTAGAATCATATCCTTAAGTTAATTTAAAAACTAATCACGTTTGGACCCTCAATTGTATGATTATGTAAAAATCTCAAACCCTAGGTGTTCCCCCAAGTTCTAAAGGGTTTTCAATATCAAATTACTCATCATAATAACATCTTCTATCATTACCCAACACTATATTACGAAATCACAACAATATAGACCCTAATCAATTCCCAAATCACGATTTATGGCCTCTTATTTGCATGAACTTGTAAATGGCACTATATTTTCATATAAAATGAATGCAACAAGTGTAGTATGAGTACACAACGTATCCCCGAAGGCATCATAGGCCGACAACGTTAGAAGATACGTAACAGAAATAAACATCAAGTTGACTCCCAAATAGGTTGTATACTAAGAAGTTCAATGGATCACACAAGTCTTTTTTTTCATGTAAGAGTTAAATAACCAATATTTCAGATATTAAGGAGTTATCAACGAGATCCATTAATTATGAAGTCACCCAAGTTCTCATAACAAGTCCAAATTATGTTGCTAATCAACAAATAACCAATGTACAAATGAATGTATGATATGAATGCAAATGTCGGATACATTTTCACAACCGGTATACACAGGCTCAAATTCAATGAACTGTGACACATGGGGGACCTGTGCCATCCATATACCGCTCCTAGCCAGCCGAAATTCAACACATGTATCTGGCTATAGCCAAGATCCCTTTGGAGCCATATCAATCATTGCAGTCATCTCAATGTTTGCAACCATCTCATGATATATCATTACATTATCAGTCACATCAGACCTACAACATTTCCATACTACTCCACTTTCAATATCATCAGAACCATGAGTGTATGAATGCAATGACAATAAAAAGGAATTTTTTTTGGATATATGAGATGCAATTCAATATAAGAGATGAATATCACATGCTTTCGAAAACTCAATAACTCATAATACCTTAAAAATCAATCTATCTTAAGCAAAGAAATATGATGAATAAATACAACAATTATCAACAATGGCCACAAGCCCAAATATTTAGTAGTCGGAATGAACTTAATGATGATTCCCCAAATCACCAATCAACACAGTTCAACACCGGTACCTAACTAACCGTTCATCACAACCGCTAAGGTGGGACCAATAAATTATGCCCAATACCCCTCAACATTTACAACCACTACGTACCTCTATCAAAGAATAAAGAGATAAACCATAGACTACATCAAAGCAGAGCAGGAGCCACAAACCTCAACCTCAATACAGGTCATTCCATTTCAAAGCGCCTCGTAGTACTAGTAGTCTAACATATAAATTCTATGTTAATAAGTAATCTAATACACACACAAGGATTTAGTCCTCAAATACAATCAAAATATGCACCCCAACATCAATCCCGTGCCAACGGTAGCAAAATCAAAACATTATTACTCAAGCCGCAGGATATCATACTTTAGAATCATATCCTTAAGTTAATTTAAAAACTCATCACGTTTGGACCCTCAATTGTATGATTATGTAAAAATCTCAAACCCTAGGTGTTCCCCCAAGTTCTAAAGGGTTTTCAATATCAAATTACTCATCATAATAACATCTTCTATCATTACCCAACACTATATTACGAAATCACAACAATATAGACCCTAATCAATTCCCAAATCACGATTTATGGTCTCTTATTTGCATGAACTTGTAAATGGCACTATATTTGCATCTAAAATGAATGCAGCAAGTGTAGTATGAGTACACAACGTACACCCGAAGGCATCATAGGCCGACAACGATAGAAGATACGTAACAGAAATAAACATCAAGTTGACTACCAAATAGGTTCTATACTAAGAAGTTCAATGGATCACACAAGTCTCTTTTTTCATGTAAGAGTTAAATAACCAACATTTCAGATATTAAGGAGTTATCAACAAGATCCTTTTATTATGAAGTCACCCAACTTCTCATAACCAGTCCAAATTACGTTACTAATCAACAAATAACCAATGTACAAATGAATGTATGATATGAATGCAAATTTCAGATACCTTTTCACAACCGGTATACACACGTTCAAATTCAATGAATTGTTACACATGGGGGACATGTGCCGTCCATATACCGCTCCTAGACATTCAGAATTCAACACATGTATCTGGCTATAGCCAAGATCCCTTTGGAGCCATATCAATCATTTCAGTCAGCTCAATGTTTCCAACCATCTCATTATATATCCTTACATTATCGGTCAAATCAGACCTACTATTTTTCCATACCACTCCACTTTCAATATCATCAGAACCATGAGTGTATGAATGCAATGACAATAAAAAGGAAATTTTTTTGGATATATGAGATGCAATTCAATATAAGAGATGAATATCACATGCTTTCGAAAAGTCAATAACTCATAATACCTTAAAAATCAATCTATCTTAAGCAAAGAAATATGATGAATAAATACAGCAATTATCAACAATGGCCACAAGCGCAAATATTTAGTAGTCGGAATGAACTTAATGACGATTCCCCAAATCACCCATCAACACAGTTCAACACCGGTACCCAACTAACCGTTCATCACAACCGCTAAGGTGGGACCAATAAATTATGCCCAATACCCCTCAACATTTACAACCACTACGTACCTCTATCAAAGAATAAAGAGATAAACCATAGACTACATCAAAGCAGAGCAGGAGCCACAAACCTCAACCTCAATACAGGTCATTCCATTTCAAAGCGCCTCGTAGTACTAGTAGTCTAACATAGAAATTCTATGTTAATAAGTAATCTAATATACACACAAGGATTTAGTCCTCAAATACAATCAAAATATGCACCCCAACATCAATCCCGTGCCAACGGTAGCAAAATCAAAACATTATTACTCAAGCCGCAGGATATCATACTTTAGAATCATATCCTTAAGTTAATTTAAAAACTCATCACGTTTGGACCCTCAATTGTATGATTATGTAAAAATCTCAAACCCTAGGTGTTCCCCCAAGTTCTAAAGGGTTTTCAATATCAAATTACTCATCATAATAACATCTTCTATCATTACCCAACACTATATTACGAAATCACAACAATATAGACCCTAATCAATTCCCAAATCACGATTTATGGTCTCTTATTTGCATGAACTTGTAAATGGCACTATATTTGCATCTAAAATGAATGCAGCAAGTGTAGTATGAGTACACAACGTACACCCGAAGGCATCATAGGGCGACAACGATAGAAGATACGTAACAGAAATAAACATCAAGTTGACTACCAAATAGGTTTTATACTAAGAAGTTCAATGGATCACACAAGTCTCTTTTTTCATGTAAGAGTTAAATAACCAACATTTCAGATATTAAGGAGTTATCAACAAGATCCTTTTATTATGAAGTCACCCAACTTCTCATAACCAGTCCAAATTACGTTACTAATCAACAAATAACCAATGTACAAATGAATGTATGATATGAATGCAAATTTCAGATACCTTTTCACAACCGGTATACACACGTTCAAATTTAATGAATTGTGACACATGGGGGACATGTGCCGTCCATATACCGCTCCTAGACATTCAGAATTCAACACATGTATCTGGCTATAGCCAAGATCCCTTTGGAGCCATATCAATCATTTCAGTCAGCTCAATGTTTCCAACCATCTCATTATATATCCTTACATTATCGGTCAAATCAGACCTACTATTTTTCCATACCACTCCACTTTCAATATCATCAGAACCATGAGTGTATGAATGCAATGACAATAAAAAGGAATTTTTTTTGGATATATGAGATGCAATTCAATATAAGAGATGAATATCACATGCTTTCGAAAAGTCAATAACTCATAATACCTTAAAAATCAATCTATCTTAAGAAAAGAAATATGATGAATAAATACAGCAATTATCAACAATGGCCAAAAGCCCAAATATTTAGTAGTCGGAATGAACTTAATGACGATTCCCCAAATTACCTTTTAACACAGTTCAACACCGGTACCCAACTAACCGTTCATCACGACCGCTAAGGTGGGACCCCTAAATTATGCCCAATACCCCTCAACATTTATAACCACTACGTACCTCTATCAAAGAATAAAGAGATAAACCATAGACTACTTCAAAGCAGAGCAGGAGCCACAAACCTCAACCTCAATACAGGTCATTCCATTTCAAAGCGCCTCGTAGTACTAGTAGTCTAACATATAAATTCTATGTTAATAAGTAATCTAATATACACACAAGGATTTAGTCCTCAAATACAATCAAAATATGCACCCCAACATCAATCCCGTGCCAACGGTAGCAAAATCAAAACATTATTACTCAAGCCGCAGGATATCATACTTTAGAATCATATCCTAAAGTTAATATAAAAACTCATCACGTTTGGACCCTCAATTGTATGATTATGTAAAAATCTCAAACCCTAGGTGTTCCCCCAAGTTCTAAAGGGTTTTCAATATCAAATTACTCATCATAATAACATCTTCTATCATTACCCAACACTATATTACGAAATCACAACAATATAGACCCTAATCAATTCCCAAATCATGATTTATGGTCTCTTATTTGCATGAACTTGTAAATGGCACTATATTTGCATCTAAAATGAATGCAGCAAGTGTAGTATGAGTACACAACGTACACCCGAAGGCATCATAGGCCGACAACGATAGAAGATACGTAACAGAAATAAACATCAAGTTGACTACCAAATAGGTTCTATACTAAGAAGTTCAATGGATCACACAAGTCTCTTTTTTCATGTAAGAGTTAAATAACCAACATTTCAGATATTAAGGAGTTATCAACAAGATCCTTTTATTATGAAGTCACCCAACTTCTCATAACCAGTCCAAATTACGTTACTAATCAACAAATAACCAATGTACAAATGAATGTATGATATGAATGCAAATTTCAGATACCTTTTCACAACCGGTATACACACGTTCAAATTCAATGAATTGTGACACATGGGGGACATGTGCCGTCCATATACCGCTCCTAGACATTCAGAATTCAACACATGTATCTGGCTATAGCCAAGATCCCTTTGGAGCCATATCAATCATTTCAATCAGCTCAATGTTTCCAACCATCTCATTATATATCCTTACATTATCGGTCAAATCAGACCTACTATTTTTCCATACCACTCCACTTTCAATATCATCAGAACCATGAGTGTATGAATGCAATGACAATAAAAAGGAATTTTTTTTGGATATATGAGATGCAATTCAATATAAGAGATGAATATCACATGCTTTCGAAAAGTCAATAACTCATAATACCTTAAAAATCAATCTATCTTAAGCAAAGAAATATGATGAATAAATACAGCAATTATCAACAATGGCCAAAAGCCCAAATATTTAGTAGTCGGAATGAACTTAAGGACGATTCCCCAAATTACCCTTTAACACAGTTCAACACCGGTACCCAACTAACCGTTCATCACGACCGCTAAGGTGGGACCCCTAAATTATGCCCAATACCCCTCAACATTTATAACCACTACGTACCTCTATCAAAGAATAAAGAGATAAACCATAGACTACTTCAAAGCAGAGCAGGAGCCACAAACCTCAACCTCAATACAGGTCATTCCATTTCAAAGCGCCTCATAGTACTAGTAGTCTAACATAGAAATTCTATGTTAATAAGTAATCTAATATACACACAAGGATTTAGTCCTCAAATACAATCAAAATATGCACCCCAACATCAATCCCGAGCCAACGGTAGCAAAATCAAAACATTATTACTCAAGCCGCAGGATATCATACTTTAGAATCATATCCTTAAGTTAATTTAAAAACTAATCACGTTTGGACCCTCAATTGTATGATTATTTAAAAATCTCAAACCCTAGGTGTTCCCCCAAGTTCTAAAGGGTTTTCCATATCAAATTACTCATCATAATAACATCTTCTATCATTACCCAACACTATATTACGACTTCACAACAATATAGACCCTAATCAATTCCCAAATCACGATTTATGGTCTCTTATTTGCATGAACTTGTAAATGGCACTATATTTTCATATAAAATGAATGCAACAAGTGTAGTATGAGTACACAACGTATCCCCGAAGGCATCTTAGGATGACAACGTTAGAAGATACGTAACAGAAATAATCATCAAGTTGACTCCCAAATAGGTTCTATACTAAGAAGTTCAATGGATCACACAAGTCTCTTTTTTCATGTAAGAGTTAAATAACCAACATTTCAGATATTAAGGAGTTATCAACGAGATCCATTTATTATGAAGTCACCCAAGTTCTCATAACAAGTCCAAATTATGTTACTAATCAACAAATAACCAATGTACAAATGAATGTATGATATGAATGCAAATGTCGGGTACATTTTCACAACCGGTATACACACGTTCAAATTCTATGAACTGTGACACACGGGGGAACTGTGCCGTCCATATTCCGCTCCTAGCCAGCCGGAATTCAACACATGTATCTGGCTATAGCCAAGATCCCTTTGGAGCCATATCAATCATTTCAGTCATCCCAATGTTTGCAACCATCTCATGATATATCATTACATTATCGGTCACATCAGACCTACAACATTTCCATACCACTCCACTTTCAATATCATCAGAACCATGAGTGTATGAATGCAATGACAATAACAAGGAAAAAAATTAGGATATATGAGATGCAATTCAATATAAGAGATGAATATCACATGCTTTTGAAAACTCAATAACTCATAATACCTTAAAAATCAATCTATCTTAACCAAAGAAATATGATGAATAAATACAGCAATTATCAACAATGGCCACAAGCCCAAATATTTAGTTGTCGGAATGAACTTAATGACGATTCCCCAAATCACCCATCAACACAGTTCAACACCGGTACCCAACTAACCGTTCATCACAACCGCTAAGGTGGGACCAATAAATTATGACCAATACCCCTCAACATTTATAACCACTACGTACCTCTATCAAAGAATAAAGAGATAAACCATAGACTACATCAAAGCAGAGCAGGAGCCACAAACCTCAACCTCAATACAGGTCATTCCATTTCAAAGCGCCTCGTAGTACTAGTAGTCTAACATAGAAATTCTATGTTAATAAGTAATCTAATATACACACAAGGATTTAGTCCTCATATACAATCAAAATATGCACCCCAACATCAATCCCGAGCCAACGGTAGCAAAATCAAAACATTATTACTCAAGCCGCAGGATATCACACTTTAGAATCATATCCTTAAGTTAATTTAAAAACTAATCACGTTTGTACCCTCAATTGTATGATTATGTATAAAGCTCAAACCCAAGGTGTTCCCCCAATTTCTAAAGGGTTTTCAATATCAAATTACTCATCATAATAGCATCTTCTATCATTACCCAACAATATATTACGAAATCACAACAATATAGACCCTAATCAATTCCCAAATCACGATTTATGGTCTCTTATTTGCATGAACTTGTAAATGGCACTGTATTTTCATCTAAAATGAATGCAACAAGTGTAGTATGAGTACACAACGTACCCCCGAAGGCATCATAGGCCGACAACAATAGAAGATACGTAACAGAAATAAACATCAAGTTGACTCCCAAATAGGTTCTATACTAAGAAGTTCAATGGATCACACAAGTCTCTTTTTTCATGTAAGAGTTAAATAACCAACATTTCAGATATTAAGGAGTTATCAACGAGATCCATTTATTATGAAGTCACCCAAGTTCTCATAACAAGTCCAAATTATGTTACTAATCAACAAATAACCAATGTACAAATGAATGTATGATATGAATGCAAATGTCGGGAAAATTTTCACAACCGGTATACACACGTTCAAATTCTATGAACGGTGACACACGTGGGACCTGTGCCGTCCATATACCACTCCTAGCCAGCCGGAATTCAACACATGTATCTGTCTATAGCCAAGATCCCTTTGGAGCCATATCTATCATTTCAGTCATCTCAATGTTTGAAACCATCTCATGATATATCATTACATTATCAGTCACATCAGACCTACAACATTTCCATACCACTCCACTTTCAATATCATCAGAACCATGAGTGTATGAATGCAATGACAATAACAAAGAAAAAAATTAGGATATATGAGATGCAATTCAATATAAGAGATGAATATCACATGCTTTCGAAAACTCAATAACTCATAATACCTTAAAAATCAATCTATCTTAAGCAAAGAAATATGATGAATAAATACAGCAATTATCAACAATGGCCACAACCCAAATATTTAGTAGTCGGACTGAACTTAATGACGATTCCCCAAATCACCCATCAACACAGTTCAACACCGCTACCCAACTAACCGTTCATCACAACCGCTAAGGTGGGACCAATAAATTATGCCCAATATCCCTCAACATTTATAACCACTACGTACCTCTATCAAAGAATAAATAGATAAACCATAGACTACATCAAAGCGGAGCAGGAGCCACGAACCTCTACCTCATTGCAGGTCATTCCATTTCAAAGCGCCTCGTAGTACTTGTAGTCTAACATTTAAATTCTATGTTAACAAGTAATCTAATATACACATAAGGATTTAGTCCTCAAATACAATCCAAAGATGCATCCCAACATCAATCCCGTGCCAATGGTAGCAAAATCAAAACATTAATACTCAAGCCGCAGGATATCATACTTTAGAATCATATCCTTAAGTTAATTTAAAAACTAATCACGTTTGTACCCTCAATTTTATGATTATGTATAAAGCTCAAACCCAAGGTGTTCCCCCAATTTCTAAAGGGTTTTCAATATCAAATTACTCATCATAATAGCATCTTCTATCATTACCCAACACTATATTATGAAATCACAACAATATAGACTCTAATCAATTCCCAAATCAGGATTTATGGTCTCTTATTTGCATGAACTTGTAAATGGCACTATATTTGCATCTAAAATGAATGCAGCAAGTGTAGTATGAGTACACAACGTACCCCCGAAGGCATCATAGGCCGACAACAATAGAAGATATGTAACAGAAATAAACATCAAGTTGACTACCAAATAGGTTCTATACTAAGAAGTTCAATGGATCACACAAGTCTCTTTTTTAATGTAAGAGTTCAATAACCAACATTTCAGATATTAAGGAGTTATCAACAAGATCCTTTTATTATGAAGTCACCCAACTTCTCATAACCAGTCCAAATTACGTTACTAATAAACAAATAACCAATGTACAAATGAATGTATAATATGAATGCAAATGCCAGATACCTTTTCACAACCGATATACACACGTTCAAATTCAATGAACTGTGACACATGAGGGACATGTGCCATCCATATACCGCTCCTAGCCATTCAGAATTCAACACATGTATCTGGCTATAGCCAAGATCCCTTTGGAGCCATATCAATCATTTCAGTCATCTCAATGTTTCCAACCATCTCATTATATATCCTTATATTATCGGTCAAATCAGACCTACTATTTTTCCATACCACTCCACTTTCAATATCATCAGAACCATGAGTGTATGAATGCAATGACAATAAAAAGGAATTTTTTTTGGATATATGAGATGCAATTCAATATAAGAGATGAATATCACATGCTTTCGAAAAGTCAATAACTCATAATACATTAAAAATCAATCTATCTTAAGCAAAGAAATATGTGGAATAAATACAGCAATTATCAACAATGGCCACAAGCGCAAATATTTAGTAGTCGGAATGAACTTAACGACGATTCCCCAAATTACCCATTAACACAGTTCAACACCGGTACCCAACTAACCGTTCATCACGACCGCTAAGGTGGGACCCTAAATTATGCCCAATACCCCTCAACATTTATAACCACTACATACCTCTATCAAAGAATAAAGAGATAAACCATAGACTACATCAAAGCAGAGCAGGAGCCACAAACCTCAACCTCAATACAGGTCATTCCATTTCAAAGCGCCACGTAGTACTAGTAGTCTAACATAAAATTCTATGTTAATAAGTAATCTAATATACACACAAGGATTTAGTCCTCAAATACAATCAAAATATGCACCCCAACATCAATCCCTAGCCAACGGTAGCAAAATCAAAACATTATTACTCAAGCCGCAGGATATCATACTTTAGAATCATATCCTTAAGTTAATTTAAAAACTAATCACGTTTGTACCCTCAATTGTATGATTATGTATAAAGCTCAAACCCAAGGTGTTCCCCCAATTTCTAAAGGGTTTTCAATATCAAATTACTCAACATAATAGCATCTTCTATCATTACCCAACACTATATTACGAAATCACAACAATATAGACCCTAATCAATTCCCAAATCAGGATTTATGGTCTCTTATTTGCATGAACTTGTAAATGGCACTATATTTGCATATAAAATGAATGCATCAAGTGTAGTATGAGTACACAACGTACCCCCGAAGGCATCATAGGCCGACAACGATAGAAGATACGTAACAGAAATAAACATCAAGTTGACTACCAAATAGGTTCTATACTAAGAAGTTCAATGGATCACACAAGTCTATTTTTTCATGTAAGAGTTCAATAACCAACATTTCAGATATTAAGGAGTTATCAACAAGATCCATTTATTATGAAGTCACCCAAGTTCTCATAACCAGTCCAAATTACGTTACTAATCAACAAATAACCAACGTACCAATGAATGTATGATATGAATGCAAATGTCGGGTACCTTTTCACAACCGGTATACACACGTTCAGATTCTATGAACTGTGACACATGGGGGACCTGTGCCGTCCATATACCGCTCCTAGCCAGCCGGAATTCAACACATGTATCTGGCTATAGCCAAGATCCCTTTGGAGCCATATCAATCATTTCAGTCATCTCAATGTTTCCAACCATCTCATGATATATCCTTACATTATCGGTCAAATCAGACCTACAACAATTCCATAACATTCCACTTTCAATATCATCAGAACCATGAGTGTATGAAATCAGACCTACAACATTTCCATAAGGACGATTCCCCAAATCACCCATCAACACAGTTCAACACCGGTACCCACCTAACAGTTCATCACAACCGCTAAGGTGGGATCCCTAAATTATGCCCAATACCCCTCAACATTTATAACCACTACGTACTTCTATCAAAGTATAAAGAGATAAACCATAGAATACCTCAAAGCGGAGTAGGAGCTATGAACCTCAATGCAGGTCATTCGATTTCAAAGCGCCTAGTAGTACTTGTAGCCAAACATATAAATTCTACGTTAATACGCAATCTAATATACACACAAGGATTTAGTCCTCAAATACAATCCAAAGATGCACCCCAACATCAATCCCGAGCCAACGGTAGCAAAATCGAAACATTATTACTCAAGCCGCAGGATATCATACTTTAGAATCATATCCTTAAGTTAATTTAAAAACTAATCACATTTGGACCCTCAATTGTATGATTATGTAAAAAGCTCAAACCCTAGGTTTTCCCCAATTTATAAAGGGTTTTCAATATCAAATTACTCATCATAATAACATCTTCTATCATTACCCAACACTATATTAAGAAATCACAACAATATAGACCCTAATCAATCCCCAAATCATGATTTATGGTCTGTTATTTGCATGAACTGGTAAATGGCACTATATTTACTGCTAAAATTAATGCAACAAGTCTAACATGTGGACACAACGTACCTCCGAAGGCATCATAGGCCGACAACGATGGAAGATACGTAACATAAATAAACATCAAGTTAACTCCAAAATAGGTTCTATACTAGGAATTTCAATTGATCACACAAGTCTCTTTTTTCATGTAAGGGTTCAATAACCAACATTTCAGATATTAAGGAGTTATCAACAAGATCCATTTATTATGAAGTCACCCAAGTTCTCATAACCAGTCCAAATTACGTTACTAATCAACAATTAACCAATGTACAAATGAATGTATGATATGAATGCAAATGTCGGGTACCTTTTCATAGCCGGTATACACACGTTCAAATTCTATGAACTATGAAACATGGGGGACCTGTGCCGTCCATATACCGCTCCTAGGTAGCCTGAATTCAACATATGTATCTTGCTAAAGCCAAGATCCCTTTGGAGCCATATCAATCATTTCAGATATCTCAATGTTTCCAACCATCTCATGATATATCCTTACATTATCGGTCACATCAGACCTATAATATTTCCATACCACTCCACTTTCAATATCATCAGAACTATGAGTGTATGAATGCAATGACAGCAACAAGGAAAAAAATTTGGATATATGAGATGCAATTCAATATAAGCGATGAATATCACATGCTTTCGGAAACTCAATAACACATAATACCTTAAAAATCAATCTATCATAAGGAAAGAAATATGATGAATAAATACATCAATTATCAACAATGGCGACAAGTCCAAATAATTTGTAGTCGGAATGAAATTAAGGCTGATTCCCCAAATCACCCATCAACACAGTTCAACACCGGTACCCACCTAACCGTTCATCACAACCGCTAAGGTGGGACCCCGAAATTATGCCTAATACCCCTCAACATTTATAACCACTACGTACTTCTATCAAAGAATAAAGAGATAAACCATAGACTACATCAAAGCAGAGCAGGAGCCACGAAGCTCAACCTCAATGCAGGTCATTCCATTTCAAAGCGCCACGTAGTATTTGTAGTCTAACATATAAATTCTACGTTAATAAGTAATCTAATATACACACAAGGATTTAGTCCACAAATACAATCTAAAGATGCACCCCAACATCAATCCCGTGCCCACGGTAGCAACATCAAAACTTTATCACTCAAGCCGCAGGATATCATAATTTAGAATCATATCCAAAAATAAATTTGAAAACTAATCACGTTTGGACCATCAATTGTATGATTATGTAAAAACCTCAAACCCTAGGTCTTCCCCAATTTCTAAAAGGTTTTCAATATCAAATTACTCATCATAATAACGTCTTCTATCATTACCCAACGCTATATTATGAAATCACAACAATACAGACCCTAATCAATCCCCAAATCTAGATTTATGGTCTCTTATTTGCATGAACTGGTAAATGGCACTATATTTACATCTAAAATTAATGTAACAAGTGTAACTTGAGTACACAACGTACCTCCGAAGGCATCATAGGACGACAACGATGGAAGATACGTAACATAAATAAAGATCAAGTTAACTTCCAAATAGGTTCTATACTAAGAAGTTCAATGGATCACACAAGTCTCTTTTTTCATGTAAGAGTTCAATAACCAAGATTTCAGATATTAAGGAGTTATCAACAAGATCCATTTATTATGAAGTCACCCAAGTTCTCATAACCAGTCCAAATTACGTTACTAATCCACAAATAACCAATGTACAAATGAATGTATGATATGAATGCAAATGTCGGGTACCTTTTCACAACCGGTATACACACGTTCAAATTCTATGAACTGTGACACATGGGGGACCTGTGCCGTCCATATACCGCTCTTAGCCATTCGGAATTCAACACACGTATCTTGCTATAGCCAAGATCCCTTTGGAGCCATATCAATCATTTCAGTCATCTCGATATTTCCAACCATCTCATGATATATCCTTACATTATCGGTCAAAATCAGACCTACAACATTTCCATAACACTCCACTTTCAATATTATCAGAACCATTAGTGTATGAATGCAATGACAATAACTAGGAAAAAAATTAGGATATATGAGATGCAATTCAATATAAGAGATGAATATCATATGCTTTCGAAAACTAATTAACACATAATACCTTAAAAATTAATCTATCATAACGAAAGAAATATGATGAATAAATACAGTAATTATCAACAATGGCGACAAGCCCAAAAAATTAGTAGTCGGATTGAACTTAAGGACGATCCCCAAACCACCCATCAACACAGTTCAACACCGGTACACAACTAACGATTCATCAGAACTGCTAAGGTGGGACCACTAAATTATGCCAAATACCCCTCAACATTTATAACCACTACGTACTTCTATCAATGAATAAAGAGATAAACCATAGACTACATCAAATCAGAGTAGGAGCCACGAATCTCAACCTCAATACAGGTCATTCCATTTCAAAGCGACTCGTAGTACTTGTAGTCTAACATATAAATTCTATGTTAATAAGTAATCTAATATACACACAAGGATTTAGTCCTCAAATACAATCCGAAGATGCACCCCAATATCAATCCCGAGCCCACGGTAGCAACATCAAAACTTTATTACTCAAGCCGCAGGATATCATACTTTAGAATCATATCCTTAAGTTAATTTAAAAACTAATCACGTTTGGACCATCAATTGTATGATTATGTAAAAAGCTCAAACCCTAGGTGTTCCCCCAATTTCTAAAGGGTTTTAAATATCAAATTACTCATCATAATAACATCTTCTATCATTACCCAACACTATATTACGAAATCACAACAATATAGACCCTAATCAATCCCCAAATCATGATTTATGTTCTCTTATTTGCATGAACTTGTAAATGGCACTATATTTGCATCTAAAATTAATGCAGCAAGTGTAGTATGAGTACAAAACGTACCCCCGAAGGCATCATAGGCCGACAACGATGAAAGATACGTAACAGAAATAAACATCAAGTTAACTCCCAAATAGGTTCTATACTAAGAAGTTCAATGGATCACACAAGTCTCTTTTTTCGTGTAAGAGTTCAATAACCAACATTTCAGATATTAAGGAGTTATCCACAACATCCATTTATCATGAAGTCACCCATGTTCTCATAACCAGTCCAAATTACGTCACTAATCACCAAATAACCAATGTACAAATGAATGTATGATATGAATGCAAATGTCGGGTACCTTTTCACAACCGGTATACACACGTTCAAATTCTATGAACTGTGACACATGGGGGACCTGTGCCGTCCATATACCGCTCTTAGCCATTCGGAATTCAACACACGTATCTTGCTATAGCCAAGATCCCTTTGGAGCCATATCAATCATTTCAGTCATCTCGATATTTCCAACCATCTCATGATATATCCTTACATTATCGGTCAAATCAGACCTACAACATTTCCATACCACTCCACTTTCAATATCATCATAACCATGAGTGTATGAATGCAATGATAATAACAAGGAAAAAATCAGGATATATGAGATGCAATCCAATATTAGAGATGAATATCAAATGCTTTCGGAAACTCAATAACACATAATACCTTAAAAATCAATCTATCATAACGAAAGAAATATGATGAATAAATACAGCAGTTATCAACAACGTCGACAAGCCCAAATAATTAGTAGTCGGAATGTACTTAAGGAGAATTCCCCAAATCACCCATCAACACAGTTCAACACCGGTACCCACCTAACCGTTCATCACAACCGCTAAGGTGGGACCACTAAATTATGCCCAATACCCGTCAACATTTATAACCACTACGTACTTCTATCAAAGTATAAAGAGATAAACCATAGAATACCTCAAAGCGGAGTAGGAGCTATGAACTTCAATGCAGGTCATTCCATTTCAAAGCGCCTAGTAGTACTTGTAGTCTAACATATAAATTCTACGTTAATAAGTAATCTAATATACACACAAGGATTTAGTCCTCAAATACAATCCAAAGTTGCACCCCAACATCAATCCCGAGCCAACGGTAGAAAAATCGAAACATTATTACTCAAGCCGCCGGATATCATACTTTAGAATCATATCATTAAGTAAATTTAAAAACTAATCACGTTTGGACCCTCAATTGTATGATTATGTAAAAAGCTCAAACCCTAGGTGTTCCCCCAATTTCTGAAGGGTTTTCAATATCAAATTACTCATCATAATAACATCTTCTATCATTATCCAACACGATATTATGAAATCACAACAATACAGACCCTAATCAATCCCCAAATCAGGATTTATGGTCTCTTATTTGCATGAACTGGTAAATGGCACTATATTTACATCTAAAATTAATGCAACAAGTGTAACATCAGTACACAATGTACCTCCGAAGGCATCATAGGCCGACAACGATGGAAGATACGTAACATAAATAAACATCAAGTTAACTTACAAATAGGTTCTATACTAAGAAATTCAACGGATCACACTAGTCTCTTTTTTCATGTAAGAGTTCAATAACCAACATTTCAAATATTAAGGAGTTATCAACAAGATCCATTTATAATGAAGTCACCCAAGTTCTCATAACCAGTCCAAATTACGTTACTAATCTACAAATAACCAATGTACAAATGAATGTATGATATGAATGCAAATGTCGGGAAAATTATCACAACCGGTATACACACGTTCAAATTCTATGAACTGTGACACACGGGGGACCTGTGCCGTCCATATACCACTCCTAGCCAGCCGGAATTCAACACATGTATCTGGCTATAGCCAAGATCCCTTTGGAGCCATATCTATCATTTCAGTCATCTCAATGTTTGAAACCATCTCATGATATATCATTACATTATCGCTCAAATCAGACCTACAACATTTCCATACCACTCTACTTTCAATATCATCAGAACCATGAGTGTATGAATGCAATGACAATAACAAGGAAAAAATTTGGATATATGAGATGCAATTCAATATAAGAGATGAATATCATATGCTTTCAAAAACTAATTAACACATAAATACAGCAATTATCAACAATGGCGACAAGCTCAAATAATTAGTAGTCGGAATGAACTTAAGGACGATTCCCCAAATCACCCATCAACACAGTTCAACACCGGTACCCAACTAACCGTTTATCATAACCGCTATGGTGGGACCTACCAAATTATGCCTAATACCCCTCAACATTTATAACCACAACGTACTTCTATCAAAGTATAAAGAGATAAAGCATAGACTACCTCAAAGCGGAGCAGGAGCAACGAACCTCAACCTCAACCCCAATGCAGGTCATTCCATTTCAGAGCGCCTCGTAGTACTTGTAGTCTAACATTTAAATTCTACGTTAATAAGTAATCTAATATACACACAAGGATTTAGTCCTCAAATACAATCCAAAGATGCACCCCAATATCAATCCCGAGCCAACGGTAGCAAAATCAAAACATTATTACTCAAGCCGCAGGATATCATACTTTAGAATCATATCCTTAAGTTAATTTAAAAACTAATCACGTTTGGACCCTCAATTATATGATTATGTAAAAATCTCAAACCCTAAGTGTCCCACCAAGTTCTAAAGGGTTTTCAATATCAAATTACTCATCATAATAACATCTTCTATCGTTACCCAACACTATATTATGAAACAACAACAATACAGACCCTAATCAATCCCCAAATCATGATTTATGGTCTCTTATTTGCATGAACTGGTAAATGGCACTATATTTACATCTAAAATTAATGCAACAAGTGTAACATGAGTACACAACGTATCTCCGAAGGCATCATAGGCCGACAACGATGGAAGATACATAACATAAATAAACATCAAGTTAACTCCCAAATAGGTTCTATACAAAGAAGTTCAATGGATCACACAAGTCTCATTTTTCATTTAACAGTTCAATAACCAATATTTCAGTTATTAAGGAGTTATAAACAAGATCCATTTATTATGAAGTCACCCAAGTTCTCATAACCAATCCAAATTACGTTACAAATCAACAAATAACCAATGTACAAATGAATGTATGATATGAATGCAAATGCCAGATACCTTTTCACAACTGGTATACACACGTTCAAATTCTATGAACTGTGACACATGGGGGACATGTGCCGTCCACATACCGCTCCTAGCCTGCCGGAATTCAACACATATATCTGGCTAAAGCCACGATCCCATTGGAGCCATATCAATCATTTCAGTCATCTCAATGTTTCCAACCATTTCATGATATATCCTTACATTATCGGTCAAATCAGACCTACAACATTTCCATACCACTCCACTTTCAATATCATCAGAACCATGAGTGTATGAATGCAATGACAATAACAAGGAAAAAAATCAGGATATATGAGATGCAATCCAATATAAGAGATGAATATCACATGCTTTCAGAAACTCAATAACACATAATACCTAAAAAATAAATCTATCATAACGAAAGAAATATGATGAATAATTACAGCAATTATCAACAATGGCTACAAGCCCAAATAATTAGCAGTAGGAATGAACTTAAGCCTGATTCCCGAGCCAACGGTAGAAAAATCAAAACATTATTACTCAAGCCACAGGATATCATACTTTAGAATCATATCCTTAAGTTAATTTAAAAACTAATCACGTTTGGACCCTCAATTATATGATTATGTAAAAATCTCAAACCCTAAGTGTCCCACCAAGTTCTAAAGGGTTTTCAATATCAAATTACTCATCATAATAACATCTTCTATCGTTACCCAACACTATATTACGAAACAACAACAATACAGACCCTAATCAATCCCCAAATCATGATTTATGGTCTCTCATTTGCATGAACTGGTAAATGGCACTATATTTACATCTAAAATTAATGCAACAAGTGTAACATGAGTACACAACGTATCTCCGAAGGCATCATAGGCCGACAACGATGGAAGATACATAACATAAATAAACATCAAGTTAACTCCCAAATAGGTTCTATACAAAGAAGTTCAATGGATCACACAAGTCTCATTTTTCATTTAACAGTTCAATAACCAATATTTCAGTTATTAAGGAGTTATCAACAAGATCCATTTATTATGAAGTCACCCAAGTTCTTATAACCAATCCAAATTACGTTACAAATCAACAAATAACCAATGTACAAATGAATGTATGATATGAATGCAAATGCCAGATACCTTTTCACAACTGGTATACACACGTTCAAATTCTATGAACTGTGACACATGGGGGACATGTGCCGTCCACATACCGCTCCTAGCCTGCTGGAAATCAGCACATGTATCTGGCTAAAGCCACGATCCCGTTGGAGCCATATCAATCATTTCAGTCATCTCAATGTTTCCAACCATCTCATGATATATCCTTACATTATAGGTCAAATCAGACCTACAACATTTCCATACCACTCTACTTTCAATATCATCAGAACCACGAGTGTATGAATGCAATGATAATAACAAGGAAAAAAATTAGGATATATGAGATGCAATCTAATATAAGAGATGAATATCACATGCTTTCATAAACTCAATAACACATAATACCTAAAAAATAAATCTATCATAACGAAAGAAATATGATGAATAATTACAGCAATTATCAACAATGGCTACAAGCCCAAATAATTAGCAGTAGGAATGAACTTAAGCCTGATTCCCGAGCCAACGGTAGAAAAATCAAAACATTATTACTCAAGCCACAGGATATCATACTTTAGAATCATATCCTTAAGTTAATTTAAAAACTAATCACGTTTGGACCCTCAATTATATGATTATGTAAAAATCTCAAACCCTAAGTGTCCCACCAAGTTCTAAAGGGTTTTCAATATCAAATTACTCATCATAATAACATCTTCTATCGTTACCCAACACTATATTACGAAACAACAACAATACAGACCCTAATCAATCCCCAAATCATGATTTATGGTCTCTCATTTGCATGAACTGGTAAATGGCACTATATTTACATCTAAAATTAATGCAACAAGTGTAACATGAGTACACAACGTATCTCCGAAGGCATCATAGGCCGACAACGATGGAAGATACATAACATAAATAAACATCAAGTTAACTCCCAAATAGGTTCTATACAAAGAAGTTCAATGGATCACACAAGTCTCATTTTTCATTTAACAGTTCAATAACCAATATTTCAGTTATTAAGGAGTTATCAACAAGATCCATTTATTATGAAGTCACCCAAGTTCTCATAACCAATCCAAATTACGTTACAAATCAACAAATAACCAATGTACAAATGAATGCAAATTCCAGAAACCTTTTCACAACCGGTATACACATGTTCAAATTCAATGAACTGTGACACATGGGGGACATGTGCCGTCCACATACCGCTCCTAGCCTGTCGGAATTCAACAAATGTATCTGGCTAAAGCCACGATCCCGTTGGAGCCATATCAATCATTTCAGTCATCTCAATGTTTCCAACCATCTCATGATATATCCTGACATTATCGGTCAAATCAGACCTACAACATTTCCATACCACTGCACTTTCAATATCATCAGAACCATGAGTGTATGAATGCAATGACAATAACAAGTAAAAAAATCAGGATATAAGAGATGCAATCCAATATAAGAGATGAATATCACATGCTTTCGGAAACTCAATAACACATAATACCTTAAAAATCAATCTATCATAACGAAAGAAATATGATGAATAATTACAGTAATTATCAACAATGGCTACAAGCCCAAATAATTAGCAGTAGGAATGAACTTAAGCTTGATTCCCAAGCCAACGGTAGCAAAATCAAAACATTATTACTCAAGCCGCAGGATATCATACTTTAGAATCATATCCTTAAGTTAATTTAAAAACTAATCACGTTTGGACCCTCAATTGTATGATTATGTAAAAATCTCAAACCCTAGGTGTTCCACCAATTCTAAAGGGTTTTCAATATCAAATTACTCATCATAATAACATCTTCTATCATTACCCAACACTATATTACAAAATCACAGCAATATAGACCCTAATCAATCCCCAAATCATGATTTATGGTCTCTTATTTGCAAGAACTGGTAAATGGCACTATATTTGCATCTAAAATTAATACAACAAGTGTAATATGAGTAAACAACGTATCCCTAAAGGTATCATAGGGTGACAACGATGAAAGATACGTAACAGAAATAATCATCAAGTTAACCCCCAAATAGGTTCTATACTAAGAAGTTCAATGGATCACACAAATCTCTTTTTTCATTTAAGAGTTCAATAACCAACATTTCAGATATTAAGGAGTTATCAACATGATCCATTTATTATGAAGTCACTCAAGTTCTCATAACCAGTGCAAATTACGTTACTAATCAACAAATAACCAATGTACAAATTAATGCAAATGCCAGATACCTTTTCACAACCGGTATACACATGTTCAAATTCTATGAACTGTGACACATAGGGGACATGTGCCGTCCACATACCGCTCCTAGCCTGCCGGAATTCAACACATATATCTGGCTAAAGCCACGATCCCATTGGAGCCATATCAATCATTTCAGTCATCTCAATGTTTCCAACCATTTCATGATATATCCTTACATTATCGGTCAAATCAAACCTACAACATTTCCATACCACTCCACTTTCAATATCATCAGAACCATGAGTGTATGAATGCAATGACAATAACAAGGAAAAAAATCAGGATATATGAGATGCAATCCAATATTAGAGATGAATATCACATGCTTTCGGAAACTCAATAACACATAATACCTTAAAAATCAATCTACCATAACGAAAGAAATATGATGAATAATTACAACAATTATCAACAATGGTGACAAGCCCAAATAATTAGCAGTAGGAATGAACTTAAGCCTGATTCCCAAATCACCCATCAACACAGTTCAACACCGGTACCCACCTAACCGTTCATCACAACCGCTAGAGTGGGACCCCTAAATTATGCCAAATACCCCTCAACATTTATAACCACTACATACTTCTATCAAAGTATAAAGAGATAAACCATAGACTACCTCAAAGCGGAGTAGGAGCCACGAACTTCAACCTCAATGCAAGTCATTCCATTTCAAAGCGCCTCATAGTACTTGTAGTCTAATATATAAATTCTACGTTAATAAGTAATTTAATATACACACAAGTATTTAGTTCTCAAATACAATCCAAAGATGCACCCCAATATCAATCCCGAGCCAACGGTAGCCAAACCAAAACATTATTACTCAAGCCGAAGGATATCATACTTTAGAATCGTATCCTTAAGTTAATTTAAAAACTAATCACGTTTGGACCCTCAATTATATGATTATGTAAAAATTTCAAACCCTAAGTGTCCCACCAATTTCTAAAGGGTTTTCAATATCAAATAAAACATCATAATACCATCTTATATCATTACCCAACACTATAATACGAAACCACAACAATATAGACCCTAATCAATCCCCAAATCATGATTTATGGTCTCTTATATGCATGAAATGGTAAATGCCACTATATTTACACCTAAAAATAATGCAACAAGTATAACATGAGTACACAACGTACCTCCGAAGGCATCATATATACGTAACAGAAATAAACATCAAGTTAACTCCCAAATAAGTTCTATACTAAGAAGTTCAATGGACGGGACAAGTCTCCTTTTTCATGTAAGAGTTCAATAGCCAACATTTCAGATATTAAGGAGTTATCAACAAGATCCATTTATTATGAAGTCACCCAAGTTCTCATAACTAGTCCAAATTACGTTACTAATCAACAAATAACCAATGTACAAATGAATGTACGATATGAATGCAAATGTCGGATACCTTTTCACAACCGGTATACACACGTTCAAATTCTATGAACTGTGACACATGGGGGACCTGTGCCGTCCATATACCGCTCCTAGCCAGCCGGAATTCAACACATGTATCTGGCTAGAGCCAAGATCCCTTTGGAACCATATAAATAATTTCAGTCATCTCAATGTTTCCAACCATCTCATGATATATCCTTACATTATCGGTCAAATCAGACCTACAACATTTCCAAACCACTCCACTTTCAATATCATCAGAACTATGAGTGTATGAATGCAATGACAATAACAAGGGAAAAAATCAGGATATACGAGATGCAATCCAATATAAGAGATGAATATCACATGCTTTCGGAAACCCAATAACATATAATAGCTTAAAAATCAATCTGTCATAACGAAAGAAATATGATGAATAAATACAGCAATAATCAACAATGGCGACAAGCCCAAATAATTAGTAGTCGGAATGAACTTAAGGCCGATTCCCCAAATCACCTATCAACACAGTTCAACACTGGTAACAAACTAACCGTTCATCACAACCGCTAAGGTGGGACCCCAAAATTATGCCCAATACCCCTCAACATTTATAACTACTACGTACTTCTATCAAAGTATGAAGAGATAAACCATAGACAACCTCAAAGCGGAGCAGGAGCCACGAACCTCAACCTAAATGCAGGTCATTCCATTTCAAAGCGCCTAGTAGTACTTGTAGTCTAACATATAAATTCTACGTTAATAAGTAATCTAATATACACAAAAGGATATAGTCCTCAAATACAATCCAAAGATGCACCCCAACATCAATCCCGAGCCAACGGTAGAGAATCAAAACATTATTACTCAAGCCGCAGGATATTATACTTTTGAATCATATCCTTAAGTTAATTTAAAAACTAATCACGTTTGGACCCTCAATTGTATGATTATGTACATAACTCAAACCCTAGGTGTTCCCCCAATTTCTAAAGGGTTTTCAATATCAAATTACTCATCATAATAACATCTTCTATCATTACCCAACACTATATTACGAAATCACAACAATATAGACCCTAATCAATCCCCAAATCATGATTTATGGTCTCTTATTTGCATGAACTTGTAAATGGCACTATATTTGCATCTAAAATGAATGCAGCATGTGTAGTACGTACCCCCGAAGGCATCATAGGCCGACAACGATGGAAGATACGTAACAGAAATAAACATCAAGTTAACTCCCAAATAGGTTCTATACTAAGAAGTTCAATGGATCACACAAGTCTCTTTTTTCATGTAAGAGTTCAATAACCAACATTTCAGATATTAAGGAGTTATCAACAAGATCCATTTATTATGAAGTCACCCAAGTTCTCATAACCAGTCCAAATTATGTTACTAATCAACAAATAACCAATGTACAAATGAATGGATTATATGAATGCAAATGTCGTGTACATTTTCACAACCGGTATACACACGTTCAAATTCTATGAACTGTGACACATGGGGACCTGTCCCGTCCATATACCGCTCCTAACCAGCCGAAATTCAACACATGTATCTGGCTAAAGCCAAGATCCCTTTGGAGCCATATCAATCATTTCAGTCATCTCAATGTTTCCAACCATCTCATGATATATCCTTACATTATCGGTCAAATCAGACCTATAACATTTCCATACCACTCCACTTTCAATATCATAAGAACCATGAGTGCAGTAATGCAATGACAATAACAAGGAAAAAAATCATGATAAATGAGATGCAATCCAATATTAGAGATGATTATCAAATGCTTTCGGAAACTCAATAACACATAATACCTTAAAAATCAAACTATCATAACGAAAGAAATATGATGAATAAATACAACAATTATCAACAATGGCGACAAGCCCAAATAATTAGTAGTCGGAATGAACATAAGCACGATTCCCCAAATCAACCATCAACACAGTTCAACACCGGTAACCAAATAACCGTTCATCACAACCGCTAAGGTGGGACCCCTAAATTATGCCCAATATCCCTCAACATTTATAACCACTACGTACTTCTATCAAAGTATGAAGAGATAAACCATAGACTACCTCAAAGCGGAGCAGGAGCCACGAACCTCAACCTCAATGCAGGTCATTCCATTTCAAAGCGCCTAGTAGTACTTGTAGTCTAACATATAAATTCTACGTTAATAAGTAATTTAATATACACACAAGGATATAGTCCTCAAATACAATCCAAAGATGCACCCCAACATCAATCCCGAGCCAACGGTAGTAGAATCAAAACATTATTACTCAAGCCGCAGGATATCATACTTTAGAATCATATCCTTAAGTTAATTTAAAAACTAATCACGTTTGGACCCTCAATTGTATGATTATGTACAAAACTCTAACCCTAGGTGTTCCCCCAATTTCTAAAGGGTTTTCAATATCAAATTACTCATCATAATAACATCTTCTATCATTAGCCAACATTATATTACGAAATCACAACAATATAGACCCTAATCAATCCCCAAATCATGATTTATGGTCTCTTATTTGCATGAACTTGTAAATGGCACTATATTTGCATCTAAAATGTTTGCAGCAAGTGTAGTACGTACCTCTGAAGGCATCATAGGCCGACAACGATGGAAGATACGTAACAGAAATAAACATCAAGTTAACTCCCAAATAGGTTCTATACTAAGAAGTTCAATGGATCACACAAGTCTCTTTTTTCATGTCAGAGTTCAATAACCAACATTTTAGATATTAAGGAGTTATCAACAAGATCCATTTATTATGAAGTCACCCAAGTTCTCATAACTAGTCCAAATTACGTCACTAATCACCAAATAACCAATGTACAAATGAATGTATGATATGAATGCAAATGTCGGGTACCTTTTCACAACCGGTATACACACGTTCAAATTCTATGGACTGTGACACATGGGGGACCTGTGCCGTCCATATACCGCTCCTAGCCAGCCGGAATTCAACACATGTATCTCGCTAAAGCCAAGATCCCTTTGGAGCAATATCAATCATTTCAGTCATCTCAATGTTTCCAACCATCTCATGATATATCCTTACATTTTTAGTCAAATCAGACCTACAACATTTCCATACCACTCCACTTTCAATATCATAAGAACCATGAGTGTATGACTGCAATGACAATAACAAGGAAAAAAATCATGATAAATGAGATGCAATCCAATATTAGAGATGATTATCAAATGCTTTCGGAAACTCAATAACACATAGTACCTTAAAAATTAAACTATCATAACGAAAGAAATATGATGAATAAATACAACAATTATCAACAATGGCGACAGGCCCAAATAATTAGTAGTCGGAATGAACCTAAGCACGATTCCCCAAATCAACCATCAACACAGTTCAACACCGGTAACCAACTAACCGTTCATCACAACCGCTAAGGTGGGACCCCTAAATTATGCCCAATACCCCTCAACATTTATAACCACTACGTACTTCTATCAAAGTATAAAGAGATAAACCATAGACTACCTCAAAGCGGAGCAGGAGCCACGAACCTCAATGCAGGTCATTCCATTTCAAAGCGCCTAGTAGTACTTGTAGTCTAACATATAAATTCTACGTTAATAAGTAATCTAATATACACACAAGGATATAGTCCTCAAATACAATCCAAAGATGCACCCCAACATCAATCCCGAGCCAACGGTAGTAGAATCAAAACATTATTACTCAAGCCGCAGGATATCATACTTTAGAATCATATCCTTAAGTTAATTTAAAAACTAATCACGTTTGGACCCTCAATTGTATGATTATGTACAAAACTCTAACCCTAGGTGTTCCCCCAATTTCTAAAGGGTTTTCAATATGAAATTACTCATCATAATAACATCTTCTATCATTAGCCAACACTATATTACGAAATCACAACAATATAGACCCTAATCAATCCCCAAATAATGATTTATGTTCTCTTATTTGCATGAACTTGTAAATGGCAATATATTTGCATCTAAAATGTATGCAGCAAGTGTAGTACGTACCTCTGAAGGCATCATAGGCCGACAACGATGGAAGATACGTAACAGAAATAAACATCAAGTTAACTCCCAAATAGGTTCTATACTAAGAAGTTCAATGGATCACACAAGTCTCTTTTTTCATGTCAGAGTTCAATAACCAACATTTTAGATATTAAGGAGTTATCAACAAGATCCATTTATTATGAAGTCACCCAAGTTCTCATAACCAGTCCAAATTACGTCACTAATCTCCAAATAACCAATGTACAAATGAATGTATGATATGAATGCAAATGTCGGGTACCTTTTCACAACCGGTATACACACGTTCAAATTCTATGGACTGTGACACATGGGGGACCTGTGCCGTCCATATACCGCTCCTAGCCAGCCGGAATTCAACACATGTATCTCGCTAAAGCCAAGATCCCTTTGGAGCAATATCAATCATTTCAGTCATCTCAATGTTTCCAACCATCTCATGATATATCCTTACATTATTAGTCAAATCAGACCTACAACATTTCCATACCACTCCACTTTCAATATCATAAGAACCATGAGTGTATGACTGCAATGACAATAACAAGGAAAAAAATCATGATAAATGAGATGCAATCCAATATTAGAGATGATTATCAAATGCTTTCGGAAACTCAATAACACATAATACCTTAAAAATCAAACTATCATAACGAAAGAAATATGATGAATAAATACAACAATTATCAACAATGGCGACAGGCCCAAATAATTAGTAGTCGGAATGAACCTAAGCACGATTCCCCAAATCAACCATCAACACAGTTCAACACCGGTAACCAACTAACCGTTCATCACAACTGCTAAGGTGGGACCCCTAAATTATGCCCAATACCCCTCAACATTTATAACCACTACGTACTTCTATCAAAGTATAAAGAGATAAACCATAGACTACCTCAAAGCGGAGCAGGAGCCACGAACCTCAACCTCAATGCAGGTCATTCCATTTCAAAGCGCCTAGTAGTACTTGTAGTCTAACATATAAAATCTACGTTAATAAGTAATTTAATATACACACAATGATATAGTCCTCAAATACAATCCAAAGATGCACACCAACATCAATCCCGAGCCAACGGTTGTAGAATCAAAACATTATTACTCAAGCCGCAGGATATCATACTTTAGAATCATATCCTTAAGTTAATTTAAAAACTAATCACGTTTGGACCCTCAATTATATGATTATGTACAAAACTCTAACCCTAGGTGTTCCCCCAATTTCTAAAGGGTTTTCAATATCAAATTACTCGTCATAATAACATCTTCTATCATTAGCCAACACTATATTACGAAATCACAACAATATAGACCCTAATCAATCCCCAAATCATGATTTATGGTCTCTTATTTGCATGAACTTGTAAATGGCACTATATTTGCATCTAAAATGAATGCAGCAAGTGTAGTACGTAACCCCGAAGGCATCATAGGCCGACAACGATGGAAGATACGTAACAGAAATAAACATCAAGTTAACTCCCAAATAGGTTCTATACTAAGAAGTTCAATGGATCACACAATTCTCTTTTTTTATGTAAGAGTTCAATAACCAACATTTCATATATTAAGGAGTTATCAACAAGATCCATTTAAAAGAAGTCACCCAAGTTCTCATAACCAGTCCAAATTACGTTACTAATCTACAAATAACCAATGTACAAATGAATGTATGATATGAATGCAAATGTCGTGTACATTTTCACAACCGGTATACACACGTTCAAATTCTATGAACTGTGACACATGGGGACCTGTCCCGTCCATATACCGCTCCTAGCCAGCCGGAATTCAACACATGTATCTGGCTAAAGCCAAGATCCCTTTGGAGCCATATCAATCATTTCAGTCATCTCAATGTTTCCAACCATCTCATGATATATCCTTACATTATCAGTCAAATCAGACCTACAACATTTCCATACCACTCCAATTTCAATATCATAAGAACCATGCGTGTATGAATGCAATGACAATAACAAGGAAAAAAATCATGATAAATGAGATGCAATCCAATATTAGGGATGATTATCAAATGCTTTGGGAAACTCAATAACACATAATACCTTAAAAATCAAACTATAATAACGGAAGAAATATGATGAATAAATACAACAATTATCAACAACGGCGACAAGCCTAAATAATTAGTAGTCGGAATGAACTTAAGGACGATTCCCCAAATCACCCATCAACACAGTTCAACACCGGTAACCAACTAACCGTTCATCACAACCGCTAAGGTGGAACCCCTAAATTATGCCCAAGACCCCTCAACATTTATAACCACTACGTACTTCTATCAAAGTATAAAGAGATAAACCATAGACTACCTCAAAGCGGAGCAGGAGCCAAGAACCTCAACCTCAATGCAGGTCATTCCATTTAAAAGCGCCTAGTAGTACATGTAGTCTAACATATAAATTCTACGTTAATAAGTAATCTAATATACACACAAGGATATAGTCCTCAAATACAATCCAAAGATGCACCCCAACATCAATCCCGAGCCAACAGTAGTAGAATCAAAACATTATAACTCAAGCCGCAGGATATCATACTTTAGAATCATATTCTTAAGTTAATTTAAAAACTAATCACGTTTGGACCCTCAATTGTATGATTATGTACAAAACTCAAACCCTAGGTGTTCCCCCAATTTCTAAAGGGTTTTCAATATCAAATTACTCATCATAATAACATCTTCTATCATTACCCAACACTATATTACGAAATCACAACAATATAGACCCTAATCAATCCCCAAATCATGATTTATGGTCTCTTATTTGCATGAACTTGTAAATGACACTCTATTTACATCTAAAATTAATGCAGCATTTGTAGTAGTACCCCCGAAGGCATCATAGGCCGACAACGATGGAAGATACGTAACAGAAATAAACATCAAGTTAACTCCCAAATAGGTTCTATACTAAGAAGTTCAATGGATCACACAAGTCTCTTTTTTCATGTAAGAGTTCAATAACCAACATTTCATATATTAAGGAGTTATCAACAAGATCCATTTATTATGAAGTCACCCAAGTTCTCATAACCAGTCCAAATTACGTTACTAATCAACAAATAACCAATGTACAAATGAATGTATGATATGAATGCAAATGTCGGGTACCTTTTCACAACCGGTATACACACGTTCAAATTCTTTGAACTGTGACACATGGGGGACCTGTGCCGTCCATATACCGCTCCTAGCCAGCCGGAATTCAACACATGTATCTGGCTAAAGCCAAGATCCCTTTGGAGCCATATCAATCATTTCAGTCATCTCAATGTTTCCAACCATCTCATGATATATCCTTACATTATCAGTCAAATCAGACCTACAACATTTCCATACCACTCCATTTTCAATATCATAAGAACCATGAGTGTATGAATGCATTGACAATAACAAGGTAAAAAATCATGGTAAATGAGATGCAATCCAATATTAGAGATGAATATCAAATGCTTTTGGAAACTCAATAACACATAATACCTTAAAAATCAATCTATCATAACGAAAGAAATATGATGAATAAATACAACAATTATCAACAATGGCGATAAGCCCAAATAATTAGTAGTCGGAATGAACTTAAGGACGATTCCCCAAATCACCCATCAACACAGTTCAACACCGGTAACCAACCTACCGTTCATCACAACCGCTAAGTTGGGAACCCTAAATTATGCCCAATACCCCTCAACATTTATAACCACTACGTACTTCTATCAAAGTATAAAGAGATAAACCATAGACTACCTCAAAGCGGAGCAGGAGCCACGAACCTCAACCTCAATGCAGGTCATTCCATTTCAAAGCGCCTAGTAGTACTTGTAGTCTAACATATAAATTCTACGTTAATAAGTAATCTAATATACACACAAGGATATAGTCCTCAAATACAATCCAAAGATGCACCCCAACATCAATCCCGAGCCAACGGTAGTAGAATCAAAACATTATTACTCAAGCCACAGGATATCATACTTTAGAATCATATCCTTAAGTTAATTTAAAAACTAATCACGTTTGGACCCTCAATTGTATGATTATGGACAAAACTCTAACCCTAGGTGTTCCCCCAATTTCTAAAGGGTTTTCAATATCAAATTACTCATCATAATAACATCTTCTATTATTAGCCAACACTATATTACGAAATCACAACAATATAGACCCTAATCAATCCCCAAATAATGATTTATGGTCTCTTATTTGCAAGAACTTGTAAATGGCACTATATTTGCATCTAAAATGTATGCAGCAAGTGTAGTACGTACCTCTGAAGGCATCATAGGACGACAACGATGGAAGATACGTAACAGAAATAAACAGCAAGTTAACTCCCAAATAGGTTCTATACTAAGAAGTTCAATGGATCACACAAGTCTCTTTTTCATGTCAGAGTTCAATAACCAACATTTCAGATATTAAGGAGTTATCAACAAGATCCATTTATTATGAAGTCACCCAAGTTCTCATAACCAGTCCAAATTACGTCACTAATCACCAAATAACCAATGTACAAATGATTGTATGATATGAATGCAAATGTCGGGTACCTTTTCACAATCGGTATACACACGTTCAAATTCTATGAACCGTGACACATGGGGGACCTGTGCCGTCCATATACCGCTCTTAGCCAGCCAGAATTCAACACATGTATCTGGCTATAGCCAAGATCCCTTTGGAGCCATAGAAATCATTTCAGTCATCTAAATGTTTCCAACCATCTCATGATATATCCTTACATTATCGGTCAAATCAGGCCTACAACATTTCCATAACACTCCACTTTCGATATCATCAGAACCATGAGTGTATGAATGCAATGACAATAACAGGAAAAAAATTAGGATATATGAGATGCAATCCAATATTACAGATGAATATCCAACGCTTTCGGAAACTCAATAACACATAATACCTTAAAAATCAATCTATCATAACGAAAGAAATATGATGAATAATTACAGCAATTATCAACAATGGCGACAAGCCCAAATAATTAGCAGTAGGAATGAATTTAAGCCTGATTCCCCAAATCACCCATCAACACAGTTCAACACCGGTACCCACCTAACCGTTCATCATAACCGCTAAGGTGGGACCCCTAAATTATGCCAAATACCCCTCAACATTTATGACAACTACGTACTTCTATCAAAGTATAAAGAATTAAACCATAGACTACCTCAAAGCAGAGAAGGAGCCACGAACCTTAACCTCAATGCAAGTCATTCCATTTCAAAGTGCCTCGTAGTACTTGTAGTCTAACATATAAATTCTACGTTAATAAGTAATCTAATATACACACAAGGATTTAGTCCTCAAATACAATCCAAAGATGCACCCAACATCAATCCCGAGCCCACGGTAGCAACATCAAAACTTTATTACTCAAGCCACTGGATATCATACTTTAGTATCATATCCTTTAATTAATATGAAAACTAATCACGTTTGGACCATCAACCTGTGCCGTCCATATACCGTTCCTAGCCTGATGGAATTCAACACATGTATCTGGCTAAAGCCACAATCCCGTTGGGGCCATATCAATCATTTCAGTCATCTCAATGTTTCCAACCATCTCATGATATATCGTAACATTATCGGTCAAATCAGACCTACAACATTTCCATACCACTCCACTTTCAATATCATCAGAACCATGAGTGTATGAATGCAATGAGAATAACAGGAAAAAAATTAGGATATATGAGATGCAATCCAATATTAGTGATGAATATCCAATGCTTTCGGAAACGCAATAACACATAATACCTTAAAAATCAATCTATCATACCAAAAGAAATATGATGAATAAATACAACAATTATCAACAATGGCGACAAGCCCAAATAATTAGTAGTCGGAATGAACTTAACGACGATTCCCCAAATCACCCATCAACATAGTTCAACATCGGTACCCACCTAACCGTTCATCACAACTGCTAAGGTGGGACCCCTATACTCCTCAACATTTATAACCACTACGTACATCTATCAAAGTATAAAGAGATAAACCATAGAATACCTCAAAGCGGAGTAGGAGCGATGAACCTCAATGCAAGTCAATCCATTTCAATGTGCCTCGTAGTACTTGTAGTCTAACATATAAATTCTACGTTAATAAGTAATCTAATATACACACAAGGATTTATTCCTCAAATACAATCCAAAGATGCACCCTAACATCAATCCCGAGCCCACAGTAGCAACATCAAAACTTTATTACTCAAGCCGCAGGATATCATACTTTAGAATCATATCCTTAAATTAATTTGAAAACTAATCACGTTTGTACAGTCAATTGTATGATTATATAAAAACCTCAAACCCTAGGTCTTCCCCAATTTCTAAAGGGTTTTCAATATCAAATTACTCATCATAATAACATCTTCTATCATTACCCAACACTATATTACGAAACAACAACAATATAGACCCTAATTAATCCCCAAATCATGATTTATGGTCTCTTATTTGCATGAATTGGTAAATGGCACTATATTTACATCTAAAATTTATGCAACAATCGTAACATGAGTACACAACGTATCTTCGAAGGCATCATAGGCCGACAACGATGGAAGATACGTAACAAAAATAAACATCAAGTTAACTCCCAAATAGGATCTATACTAAGAAGGTCAATGGATCACACAAGTCTCCTTTTTCATTTAAGAGTTCAATAACCAACATTTCAGATATTAAGGAGTTATCAACAAGATCCATTTATTATGAAGTCACCCAAGTTCTCATAACCAATCCAAATTACGTTACAAATCAACAAATAACCAAAGTACAAATGAATGTATGATATGAATGCAAATGTCGGGTACCTTTTCACAACCGGTCTACACACGTTCAAATTCTATGAACTGTGACACATGGGGGACCTGTGCCGTCCATATACCGTTCCTAGCCTGCCGAAATTCAACACATGTATCTGGCTAAAGCCACAATCCCGTTGGAGCCATATCAATCATTTCAGTCATCTCAATGTTTCCAACCATCTCATGATATATCGTAACATTATTGGTCAAATCAGACCTACAACATTTCCATACCACTCCACCTTCAATATCATCAGAACCATAAGTGTATGAATGCAATGACAATAACAAGGAAAAAAATCAGGACATATGAGATGCAATACAATATAAGAGATGAATATCACATGCTTTCGGAAACTCAATAACACATAATACCTTAAAAATCAATCTATCATAACGAAAGAAATATGATGAATAATTACAGCAATTATCAACAATGGCGACAAGCCCAAATAATTAGCAGTAGGAATGAACTTAAGGCCGATTCCGCAAATCACCCATCAACACAGTTCAACACTGGTACCCAACTAACCGTTCATCACGACCGCTAAGGTGGGACACCTAAATTATGCCAACTACCCTCAATATTTATAACCACTATGTACTTCAATCAAAGAATAAAGAGATAAACCATAGACTACCTCAAAGAAGAGAAGGAGCCACGAACCTCAACCACAATGCAAGTCATTCCATTTCAAAGCGCCTCGTAGTACTTGTAGTCTTACATATACATTCAACGTTAATAAGTAATCTAATATACACACAATGATTTAGTCCTCAAATACAATCCAAAGATGCACCCAACATCAATCCCGAGCCCACGGTAGCAACATCAAAACTTTATTACTCAAGCCGCAGGATATCATACTTTAAAATCATATCCTTAAATTAATTTGAAAACTAATCACGTTTGGACCTTCAATTGTATGATTATGTAAAAACCTCAAACCCTAGGTCTTCCTCAATTTCTAAAGGGTTTTCAATATCAAATTACTCATCATAATAACGTCTTCTATCATTACCCAACACTATATTATGAAACAACAACAATATAGACCCTAATCAATCCCCAAATCATGATTTATGGTCTCTTATTTGCATGAATTGGTAAATGGCACTATATTTACATCTAAAATTAATGCAACAATCGTAACATGAGTACACAACGTATCTTCGAAGGCATTATAGGCCGACAACGATGGAAGATACGTAACAAAAATAAACATCAGATTAACTCCCAAATAGGTTCTATACTAAGAAGTTCAATGGATCACACAAGTCTCCTTTTTCATTTAAGAGTTCAATAACCAACATTTCAGATATTAAGGAGTTATCAACAAGATCCATTTATTATGAAGTCACCCAAGTTCTCATAACCAATCCAAATTACGTTACAAATCAACAAATAACCAAAGTACAAATGAATGTATGATATGAATGCAAATGTCGGGTACCTTTTCACAACCGGTATACACACGTTCAAATTCTATGAACTGTGACACATGGGGGACCTGTGCCGTCCATATACCGTTCCTAGCCTTCCGAAATTCAACACATGTATCTGGCTAAAGCCACAATCCCGTTGGAGCCAAATCAATCATTTCAGTCATCTCAATGTTTCCAACCATCTCATGATATATCGTAACATTATCGGTCAAATCAGACCTACAACATTTCCATACCACTCCACCTTCAATATCATCAGAACCTTGAGTGTATGAATGTAATGACAATAACAAGGAAAAAAATCAGGATATATGAGATGCAATATAATATAAGAGATGAATATCACATGCTTTCGGAAACTCAATAACACATAATACCTTAAAAATCAATCTATCATAACGAAAGAAATATGATGAATAATTACAGCAATTATCAACAATGGCGACAAGCCCAAATAATTAGCAGTAGGAATGAACTTAAGCCTGATTCCCCAAATCACCCATCAACATAGTTCAACACCGTTCATCATAACCGCTAAGGTGGGACCCCTAAATTATGCCAAATACCCCTCAACATTTATGAAAACTATGTACTTCTATCAAAGTATAAAGAGTTAAACCATAGACTACCTCAAAGGAGAGAAGGAGCCACGAACCTCAACCTCAATGCTAGTCATTCCATTTCAAAGTGCCTCGTAGTACTTGTAGTCTAACATATAAAGTCTACGTTAATAAGTAATCTAATAAACACACAATGATTTAGTCCTTAAATACAATCCAAAGATGCACCCCAACATCAATCCCGAGCCCACGGTAGCAACATCAAAACTTTATTACTCAAGCCGCAGGATATCTTACTTTAGAATCATATCCTAAAATTAATTTGAAAATTAATCACGTTTGGACCATCAATTGTATGATTATGTAAAAACCTCAAACCCTAGGTATTCCCCAATTTCTAAAGGGTTTTCAATATCAAATTACTTATCATAATAACATCTTCTATCATTACCCAACACAATATTATGAAATCACAACAATACAGACCCTAATCAATCCCCAAATCAGGATTTATGGTCTCTTATTTGCATGAACTGGTAAATGGCACTATATTTACATCTAAAATTAATGCAACAAGTGTAACATGAGTACACAACGTACCTCCGAAGGCATCATAGGCCGACAACGATGGAAGATACGTAACATAAATAAACATCAAGTTAACTTCCAAATATGTTCTATACTAAGAAGTTCAATGGATCACACAAGTCTCTTTTTTCATGTAAGAGTTCAATAACCAACATTTAAGATATTATGGAGTTATCAACAAGATCAATTTATTATGAAGTCACCCAAGTTCTCATAACCAGTCCAAATTACGTTACTAATCAACAAATAACCAATGTACAAATGAATGTATGATATGAATGCAAATGCCAGATACCTTTTAACAACCGGTATACACACGTTCAAATTCTATGAAATGTGACACATGGGGGACCTGTGCCGTCCATATACAGCTCCTAGCCATTCGGAATTCAACATATGTATCTGGCTATAGCCAAAATCCCTTTGAAGACATATCAATCATTTTAGTCATCTCAATGTTTCCAACCATCTCATGATATATCCTTACATTATCAGTCAAATCAGACCTACAACATTTCCATAACACTCCACTTTCAATATTATCAGAACCATGAGTGTACGAATGCAATGACAATAATAAGGAAGAAAATTAGGATATATGAGATGCAATTCAATATAAGAGATGAATATCACATGCTTTCGAAAACTAATTAACACATAATACCTTAAAAATCAATCTATCATAACGAAAGAAATATGATGAATAAATACAGCAATTATCAACAATGGCGACAAGCCCAAATAATTAGTAGTCGGAATGAACTTAAGGACGATTCCCCAAACCACCCATCAACACAGTTCAACACCGGTACCCAACTAACCATTCATCACAACCGCTAAGGTGGAACCCCGAAATTATGCCCAATACCCCTCAACATTTATAACCACTACGTACTTCTATCAATGAATAAAGAGATAAACCATAGACTACATCAAAGCGGAGCAGGAGCCACGAACCTCAACCTCAATGCAGGTCATTCCGTTTCAAAGCGCATCGTAGTACTTGTAGTCTAACATATAAATTCTATGTTAATAAGTAATATAATATACACACAAGGATTTAGTCCTCAAATACAATCCAAAGATGCACCCCAACATCAATCCCAAGCCAACGGTAGCAAAATCGAATCATTATTACTAAGGCCGGAGGATATCATACTTTAGAATCATATCCTTAAGTTAATTTAAAAACTAATCACGTTTGGACCGTCAATTGTATGATTACGTAAAAAGCTCAAACCCTAGGTGTTCCCCCAATTTCTAAAGGGTTTTCAATATCAAATTACTCATTATAATAACATCTTCTATCATTACCCAACACTATATTACGAAATCACAACAATATAGACCCTAATCAATCCCCAAATCATGATTTATGGTCAATTATTTGCATGAGCTGGAAAATGGCACTATATTTACATCTAAAATTAATGCAACAAGTCTAACATGAGTACACAACATACCTCTGAAGGCATCATAGGCCGATAATGATGGAAGATACGTAACATAAATAAACATCAAGTTAACTTCCTAATAGGTTCTATACTAAGAAGTTCAATGGATCACACAAGTCTCCTTTTTCATTTAAGAGTTCAATAACCAATATTTCAGATATTAAGGAGTTATCAACAAGATCCATTTATTATGAAGTCACCCAAGTTCTCATAACCAATCCAAATTACGTTACAAAACAACAAATAACCAATGTACAAATGAATGTATGATATGAATGCAAATGCCAGATACCTTTTCACAACCGGTATACACACGTTCAAATTCTATGAACTGTGACACATGGGGGACATGTGTCGTCCACATACCGCTCCTAGCCTGCTGGAATTCAACACATGTATCTGGCTAAAGCCACGATCCCGTTGGAGCCATATCAATCATTTCAGTCATCTCAATGTTTCCAACCATCTCATGATATATCCTTACATTATCGGTCAAATCAGACCTACAACATTTCCATACCACTCCACTTTCAATATCATCAGAACCATGAGTGTATGAATGCAATGACAATAACAAGGAAAAAAATTAGGATATATGTGATGCAATCCAATATAAGAGATGAATATCACATGCTTTCGGAAACTCAATAACACATAATACCTTAAAAATCAATCTATCATAACGAAAGAAATATGATGAATAATTACAACAATTATCAACAATGGCTACAAGCCCAAATAATTAGCAGTAGGAATGAACTTAAGCCTGATTCACGAGCCAACGGTAGCAAAATCAAAAAATTATTACTCAAGCCGCAGGATATCATACTTTAGAATCATATCCTTAAGTTAATTTAAAAACTAATCACGTTTGGACACTCAATTGTATGATTATGTAAAAATCTCAAACCCTAGGTGTTCCGCCAATTCTAAAGGGTTTTCAATATCAAATTACTCATCATAATAACATCTTCTATCATTATCTAACACTATATTACAAAATCACAGCAATATAGACCCTAATCAATCCCCAAATCATGATTTATGGTCAATTATTTGCATGAACTGGTAAATGGCACTATATTTGCATCTAAAATGAATGCAACAAGTGTAATATGTGTAAACAATGTATTCCTGAAGGTATCATAGGGTGACAACGATGAAAGATACGTAACAGAAATAAACATCAAGTTAACTCCCAAATAGGTTCTATACTAAGAAGTTCAATGGATCACACAAATCTCTTTTTTCATTTAAGAGTTCAATAACCAACATTTCAGATATTAAGGAGTTATCAACAAGATCCATTTATTATGAAGTCACTCAAGTTCTCATAACCAATCCAAATTACGTTACTAATCAACAAATAACCAATGTACAAATGAATGCAAATGCCAGATACCTTTTCACAACCGGTATACACATGTTCAAATTCAATGAACTGTGACACATGGGGGACATGTGCCGTCCACATACCGCTCCTAGCCTGCCGGAATTCAACACATGTATCTGGCTAAAGCCACGATCCCGTTGGAGCCATATCAATCATTTCAGTCATCTCAATGTTTCCAACCATCTCATGATCTATCCTTACATTATCGGTCAAATCAGACCTACAACATTTCCATACCACTCCACTTTCAATATCATCAGAACCATGAGTGTTTGAATGCAATGACAATAACAAGGAAAAACATTAGGATATATGAGATGCAATCCAGTAACATATAATAGCTTAAAAATCAATCTATCATAACGAAAGAATATGATGAATAAATAGAGCAATAATCAACAATGGCGACAAGCCCAAATAATTAGTTGTCGGAATGAACTTAAGGTCGATTCCCCAAATCACCCATCAACACAGTTCAACACCGGTACCCAACTAATCGTTCATCACGACCGCTAAGGTGGGACACCTAAATTATGCCAAATACCCCTCAACATTTATAACCACTACGTACTTCTATCAAAGAATAAAGAGATAAACCATAGACTACCTCAAGGAAGAGAAGGAGCCACGAACCTCAACCTCAATGCAAGTCATTCCATTTCAAAGCGCTTCATAGTACTTGTAGTCTAACATATAAATTCTACGTTAATAAGTAATCTAATAAACACACAATGATTTAGTCCTCAAATACAATCCAAAGATGCACCCAACATCAATCCCGAGCCCACGGTATCAACATCAAAACTTTATTACTCAAGCCGCAGGATATCATACTTTAGAATCATATCCCTAAATTAATTAGAAAACTAATCACGTTTGGACCGTCAATTGTATGATTATGTAAAAACTTCAAACCCAAGGTCTTCCCCAATTTCTAATGGATTTTCAATATCAAATTACTCATCATAATAACATCTTCTATCATAACCCAACACTATATTACGAAACCACAACAATATAGATCATAATCAATCCCCAAATCATGATTTATGGTCTCTTATTTGCATGAACTGGTAAATGGAACATATTTACATCTAAAATTAATGCAACAAGTGTAACATGAGTACACAACGTACCTCCGAAGGCATCATAGGCCAACAACGATGAAAGATACGTAACAGAAATAAACATCAAGTTAACTCCCAAATTTGTTCTATACTAAGAAGTTCAATGGATCACACAAGTCTCCTTTTTCATGTAAGAGTTCAATTGCCAACATTTCATATATTAAGGAGTTATCAACTAGATCCATTTATTATGAAGTCACCTAAGTTCTCATAACCAGTGCAAATTACGTTACTAATCAACAAATAACCAATGTACAAATGAATGTATGATATGAATGCAAATGTCAGATACATTTTCACAACCGGTATACACACGTTCTAATTCTATGAACTGTGGCACATGGAGGACCTGTGCCGTCCATATACCGTTCCTAGCCTGCCGGAATTCAACACATGTATCTGGCTAAAGCCACAATCCCGTTGGAGCCATTTCAATCATTTCAGTCATCTCAATGTTTCCAACCATCTCACGATATATCGTAACATTATCGGTCAAATCAGACCTACAACATTTCCATACCACTCCACTTTCAATATCATCAGAACCATGAGTGTATGAATGCAATGACAGTAACAAGGAAAAAAATCAGGATATATGAGATGCAATACAATATAAGAGATGAATATCACATGCTTTCGGAAACTCAATAACACATAATACCTTAAAAATCAATCTATCATAACGAATGAAATATGATGAATAATTACAGCAATTATCAATAATGGCGACAAGCCCAAATAATTAGCAGTAAGGAATGAACTTAAGGCCGATTCCGCAAATCACCCATCAACACAGTTCAACACTGGTACCCAACTAACCGTTCATCACGACCGCTAAGGTGGGACACCTAAATTATGCCAACTACCCTCAACATTTATAACCACTTCGTACTTCAATCAAAGAATAAAGAGATAAACCATAGACTACCTCAAAGAAGAGAAGGAGCCACGAACCTCAACCTCAATGCAAGTCATTCCATTTCAAAGCGCCTCGTAGTACTTGTAGTCTAACATATACATTCAACGTTAATAAGTAATCTAATATACACACAATGATTTAGTCCTCAAATACAATCCAAATATGCACCCAACATCAATCCCAAGCCCACGGTAGCAACATCAAAACTTTATTACTCAAGCCGCAGGATATCATACTTTAGAATCATATCCTTAAATTAAATTGAAAACTAATCACGTTTGGACCTTCAATTGTATGATTATGTAAAAACCTCAAACCCTAGGTCTTCCTCAATTTCTAAAGGGTTTTCAATATCAAATTACTCATCATAATAACATCTTCTATCATTACCCAACACTATATTACGAAACAACAACAATATAGACCATAATCAATCCCCAAATCATGATTTATGGTCTCTTATTTGCATGAACTGGTAAATGGCACTATATTTACATCTAAAATTAATGCAACAAGTGTAACATGAGTACACAACGTATCTCTGAAGGCATCATAGGTCGACAACGATGGAAGATATGTAACAAAAATAAACATCAAGTTAACTCCCAAATAGGTTCTATACTAAGAAGTTCAATGGATCGCACAAGTCTCCTTTTTCATTTAAGAGTTCAATAACCAACATTTCAGATATTAAGGAGTTATCAACAAAATCCATTTATTATGAAGTCACCCAAGTTCTCATAACCAATCCAAATTACGTTATAAATCTAGAAATAACCAATGTACAAATGAATGTATGATATGAATGCAAATGTCGGGTACCTTTTCACAATCGGTATACACACGTTCAAATTCTATGAATTGTGACACATGGGGGACCTGTGCCGTCCATATACCGTTCCTAGCCTGACGGAATTCAACACATGTATCTGGCTAAAGCCACAATCCCGTTGGGGCCATATCAATCATTTCAGTCATCTCAATGTTTCCAACCATCTCATGATATATCGTAACATTATCGGTCAAATCAGACCTACAACATTTCCATACCACTCCACTTTCAATATCATCAGAACCATGAGTGTATGAATGCAATGACAGTAACAAGGAAAAAAATCAGGATATATGAGATGCAATACAATATAAGAGATGAATATCACATGCTTTTGGAAACTCAATAACACATAATACCTTAAAAATCAATCTATCATAACGAATGAAATATGATGAATAATTACAGCAATTATCAACAATGGCGACAAGCCCAAATAATTAGCAGTAGGAATGAACTTAAGGTCGATTCCGCAAATCACCCATAAACACAGTTCAACACCGGTACCCAACTAACCGTTCATCACGACCGCTAAGGTGGGACACCTAAATTATGCCAAATACCCTCAACATTTATAACCACTACGTACTTCAATCAAAGAATAAAGAGATAAACCATAGACTACCTCAAAGAAGAGAAGGAGCCATGAACCTCAACCTCAATGAAAGTCATTCCATTTCACAGCGCATCGTAGTACTTGTAGTCTAACATATAAAATCTATGTTAATAAGTAATCTAATATACACACAATGATTTAGTCCTCAAATACAATCCAAAGATGCACCCAACATCAATCCCGAGCCCACGGTAGCAACATCAAAACTTTATTACTCAAGCCGCAGGATATCATACTTTAGAATCATATCCTTAAATTAATTTGAAAACTAATCACGTTTGGACCATCAATTGTATGATTATGTAAAAACCTCAAACACTAGGTCTTCCTCAATTTCTAATGGGTTTTCAATATCAAATTACTCATCATAATAACATCTTCTATCATTACCCAACACTATATTATGAAACCACAACAATATAGACCCTAATCAATCCCCAAATCTTGATTTATGGTCTCTTATTTGCAGGAACTGGTAAATGGAACTATATTTACATCTAAAATTAATGCAACAAGTGTAACATGAGTACACAACGTACCTCCGAAGGCATCATAGGCCGACAATGATGGAAGATACGTAACAGAAATAAACATCAAGTTAACTCCCAAATTGGTTCTATACTAAGATGTTCAATGGATCAGACAAGTCTCCTTTTTCATGTAAGAGTTCAATAGCCAACATTTCATAAATTAAGGAGTTATCAACAAGATCCATTTATTATGAAGTCACCCAAGTTCTCATAACCAGCTCAAATTACGTTACTAATCAACATATAACCAATGTACAAATGAATGTATAATATGAATGCAAATGTCGGGTACCTTTTCACAACCGGTATACACACGTTCAAATTCTATGAACTGTGACATATGGGGGACCTGTGCCGTCCATATACCGCTCCTAGCCAGCTGGAATTCAACACATGTATCTTGCTAAAGCCAAGATCCCTTTGGAGACATCATTTCAGTCATCTCAATGTTTCCAACCATCTCATGATATATCATTACATTACCGATCACATCAGACCTACAACATTTCCATACCACTCCACTGACAATATCATCAGAACCATGAGTGTATGAATGCAATGATAATAACCAGGGAAAAAATTAGGATATATGAGATGCAATCAAATATAAGAGATGAATATCACATGCTTTGGGAAACTCAATAACACATAATACCTTAAAAATCAATCTATCATAACGAAAGAAATATGATGAATAAATACAGTAATAATCAACAATGGCGACAATCCCAAATAATTAGTAGTCGGAATGAACTTAAGGCTGATTCCCCAATTCACCCATCAACACAGTTCAACACCGGTACCCAACTATCACAACTGCGAAGGTGGGACCCTTAAATTATGCCAAATCTCCCACAACATTTATAACCACTACGTACTTCTATCAAAGTATAAAGAGATAAACCATAGACTACCTCAAAGTGGAGTAGGAGCCACGAACCTCAACCTCAACCTCAACCACAATGTAGGTCATTCCATTTCAAAGCGCCTCGTAGTACTTGTAGTCTAACATATAAATTCTAATAAGTAATCTAATATACACACAAGGATGAAGTCCTCAAATACAATACAAATATGCACCACAACATCAATCCCGAGCCAACGGTAGCAAAATCAAAACATTATTACTCAAGCCGCTGGATATCATACTTTTGAATCATATCCTTAAGTTAATTTAAAAACTAATCACGTTTGGACCCTCAAATGTAAGATTATCTAAAAATCTCAAACCCTAGGTATTCCACCAATTTCTAAAGGGTTTTCAATATAAAATTACTCATCATAATAACATCTTCTATCATTACCCAACACTATATTACAAAATCACAACAATATAGACCCTAATCAATCCCCAAATCATGATTTATGGTCTCTTATTTGTATGAACTGGTAAATAGCACTATATTTACATCTAAAATTAATTTAACAAGTGTAACATGAGTACACAACATACCTCCGAAGGCATCATATATACGTAACAGAAATAAACATCAAGTTAACTCCCAAATTGGTCTTATACAAAGAAGTTCAATGGATCAGACAAGTCTCCTTTTTTATGTAAGAGTTCAATAGCCAACATTTCAGATATTATGGAGTTATCAACAAGATCCATTTATTATGAAGTCACCCAAGTTCTCATAACCAGTCCAAATTACGTTACTAATCACATAATAACCAATGTACAAATAAATGTATGATATGAATGCAAATGTCGAGTACCTTTTCACAACCGGTATACACACGTTCAAATTCTATGAACTATGACATATGGGGGACCTGTGTTGTCCATTTACCGCTCCTAGCCAGCCGGAATTCAACACATGCAAGTCATATAATATACACACAAGGATTTAGTCCTCAAATACAATCCAAAGATGCACCCCAACATCAATCCCGAGCCATCGGTAGCAAAATCAAAATATTATTACTCAAGCCGCATGATATCATACTTTAGAATCATATCCTTAAATTAATTTGAAAACTAATCACGTTTGGACCATCAATTGTATGATTATGTAAAAACCTCTAACCCTAGGTATTCCCCAATTTCTAAAAGATTTTCAATATCAAATTACTCATCATAATAACATCTTCAATCATTACCCAACACTATATTACGAAACCTCAACAATATAGACCCTAATCAATCCCAAATCATGATTTATGGTCTCTTATTTGCAGGAACTGGTAAATGGCACTATATTTACATCTAAAATTAATGCAACAAGTGTAACATGAGTACACAACGTACCTCCGAAAGCATCATAGGCCGATAACGATGGAAGATACGTAACTGAAATAAACATCAAGTTAACTCCCAAATAGGTTCTATACTAAGAAGTTCAATGGATCACACAAGTCTCCTTTTTCATGTAAGAGTTCAATAGCCAACATTTCATATATTAAGGAGTTATCAACAAGATCCATTTATTATGAAGTCACCCAAGTTCTCATAACCAGTCCAAATTACGTTACTAATCAACAAATAACCAATGTACAAATGAATGTATGATATGAATGCAAATGTCGGGTACCTTTTCACATCCGGTATACACACATTCAAATTCGATGAACTATGACATATGGGGGACCTGTACCATCCATATACACCTCCTAACCGGCCAAAATTCAACACATGTATCTTGCTAAAGACAAGATCCCTTTGGAGCCATCATTTCAGTCATCTCAATGTTTCCAACCATCTCATGATCTATCATTACATTACCGGTCACATCAGACCTACAACATTTCCATACCACTCCACTTTCAATATCATCAGAACCATGAGTGTATAAATGCAATGACAATAACCAGAGAAAAAATTAGTATATATGAGATGCAATCAAATATAAGAGATGAATATCACATGCTTTCGCAAACTCAATAACACATAATACCTTAAAAATCAATCTATCATAACAAAAGAAATATGATGAATAAATACAATAATTACCAACAATGGCGACAATCCCAAATAATTAGTAGTCGGAATGGACTTAAGGCTGATTCCCCAAATCACCCACCAACACAGTTCAACACCAGTACCCAACTAACCGTTCATCACAACTGCTAAGGTGGGACCCTTAAATTATGCCAAATCTCCCTCAACATTTATAACCACTACGTACTTCTATCAAAGTATAAACAGATAAACCATAGACTACCTCAAAGCGGAGCAGGAGCCACGAACCTCAACCTCAATGCAGGTCATTCCCTTTCAAAGCGACTCGTAGTACTTGTAGTCTAACATATAAATTCTACGTTAATAAGTAATCTAATATACACACAAGGATTTAGTCCTCAAATACAATCCAAAGATGCACCCCAACATCAATCCCGAGCCAACGATAGAAAAATCAAAACATTATTACTCAAGCCGCAGGATATCATACTTTAGAATCATATCCTTAAGTTAATTTAAAAACTAATCACGTTTGGACCCTCAATTGTATGATTATGTAAAAATCTCAAAACCTAGGTGTTCCACCAATTTCTAAAGGGTTTTCAATATCAAATTACTCATCATAATAACATCTTCTATCATTACCCAACACTATATTACATAATAACAACAATATAGACCCTAATCAATTCCCAAATCATGATTTATGGTCTCTTATTTGCAGGAACTGGTAAATGGCACTATATTTACATCTATAATTAATGCAACAAGTGTAACACGAGTACACAACGTACCTCCGAAGGCATCATAGGCCGACAACGACGGAAGATACATAACGGTAATAAACATCAAGTTAACTCCCATATAGGTTCTATACTAAGAAGTTCAATGGATCACACAAGTCTCCTTTTTCATGTAAGAGTTCAATAGCCAACATTTCATATATTAAGGAGTTATCAACAAGATCCATTTATTATGCAGTCACCCAAGTTCTCATAACCAGTCCAAATTACGTTACTAATCAACAAATAACCAATGTACAAATGAATGTATGATATGAATGCAAATGTCGGGTACCTTTTCACAACCGGTATACACACGTTCAAATTCTATGAACTATGACATATGGGGGACCTGTGCCATCCATATACCGCTCCACTTTCAATATCATCAGAACCATGAGTGTATGAATGCAATGACAATAACCAGGGAAAAAATTAGGATATATGAGATGCAATCAAATATAAGAGATGAATATCAAATGCTTTCGGAAATTCAATAACACATAGTACCTGAAAAATCAATCTATCATAACGAAAGAAATATGATGAATAAATACAACAATTATCAACAATGGCGACAAGCCCAAATAATTAGTTGTCGGAATGAACTTAAGGCTAATTCCCCAAATCACCCATCAAAATAGTTCAACACCGGTATCCACCCAAGTGTTCATCACAACCGCTAAGGTGGGATCCCTAAACATGCCCAATACCTGTCAACATTTATAACCACTAAGTACTTCTATCAAAGTATAAAGAGATAAACCATAGCCTACCTCGAAGCGGAGCAGGAGCCACGAACCTCAACCTCAATGTAGTTCATTCCATTTCAAAGAACCTCGTAGTACTTGTAGCCTAACATATAAATTCTATGTTAACAAGTAATCTAATATACACACGAGGATTTAGTCCTCAAATACAATCCAAAGATGCACCCCAACATCAATCTCAATCCCACGGTAGCAAAATCAAATCTTTATTACTCAAGCCGCTGGATATCATACTTTAGAATCATATCCTTAAGTTAATTTGAAAACTAATCACGTTTGGACCCTCAATTGTATGATTGTGTAAAAAGCTCAAACCCTAGGTCTTCCAACAATTTCTAAAGGGTGTTCAATATCAAATTACTCATCATAATAACATCTTCTATTATTCCCCAACGCTATATTATGAAATCACAACAATATAGACCCTAATCTATCCCCAAATCATGATTTATGGTCTCTTATTTGCATGAATTGGTAAATGGCACTATATTTGCATCTAAAATGAATGCAACAAGTGTAGCATGAGTACACAACGTACCCCCAAAGGCATCATAGGTCGACAACGATGGAAAATACGTAACAAAAATAAACATCAAGTTAATTCTCAAATAGGTTCTATACTAAGTAGTCCAATGGATCACACAAGTCACCTTTTTATTATGAAGTCACCCAAGTTCCCATAACTAGTCCAAATCACGTTACTAATCAACAAATAATCAATGTACAAATGAACGTATGATATGAATGCAAATGCCAGTTACCTTTTCACAACCGGTATACACATGTTCAAATTCTATGAACTATGACACATGGGGGACCTGTGCCGTCCATATACCGCTCCTAGCCAGCCGGAATTCAACATATGTATTTGGATAAAAACAAGATCCCTTTGGAGCCATATCAATCATTTCAGTCATCTCAATGTTTCCAACCATTTCATGATATATCCTTACATTTTCGGTCACATCATACCTACAACATTTCTATACCACTCCACTTTCAATATCATCATAACCATGAGTGTATGAATGCAATGACAATAACAAGGAAAGAAATCAGGATATATGAGATGAAATAAAGTATAAGAGATTTATATCACATGCTTTCGGAAACTCAATAACACATGATACCTTAAAAATTAATCTATCATAATTGTAACATCCCGGAATTTTGGACAATGATTTGAGCACCTAAGCGTAATAAGTAGACTCGGGCCTCGAGGATTTTATGTGATATCACTATTGTAATAAAGAGACTAGAATATAAAATAATTAGACCCCGAAATAATTTTGGACGTAACAAGTATGACGACGGGGATCGGAAATAAATTTGGTATGTGCACAAAGAGGTTGTGGACTAGTGTCATAACACAAATTATGACATTGAGTATATGAAGGTCTTCTAAGTTATCAAGGTTTAAGTGAATTAGAATCACAAAATTAATTATGTGTGTGATTGATAAATTATACGGAGGCAGATCACTTAATTATGTGGTGTCATATGGAGGATTACTCCACCGCTAAGGAGTGGCTAGTGGAGGACATAATAATGATGAATCGTTAAGAGTATTAAGTAGTTGTTAGGTATGTTTCCACTTTGGGAATTGGTATGTTAATGTCGAGAATTCCCTGAAGACTAAAACAGTGAGCAACATTGTACTATTAAGAGGTATATATAAGTACATCACACCTCACTAAGCTTAAGTAGTAAATCGTGGGTCATTTTTACAAAATCTTCCAAAACCCTTGTTTTTGGTACGAATTGAAACAAAGGAAAAACAAGCATTCTCACTTAAGAGAAGAAAGGAAACAGTTCATTCATTTCCTTCAAAAAATTTTAGAAATCCAACCTTAGATGTAACGTAGGAAAATAAATGTTCCAGAGTCGTTAGCCTTGGAAAATTCTCGGCCAAAGTTTCTAGTTTGGTTAAGGTTTTCTTCACATATGCGAAGTATGTTAAGACAAATTATTTCTTTTTTTTGGCATGTTCCACGTAACGAAACGTAACCGTGATATTGCTCCATAAATTGTTCAACTCTTAGAAGTTAAGAATATTCGTGTCATTGATTCCTATGTTAAAAGCATGTCTAAAATTATTTCTAAGTCCTTATTGAGGCATACGGAAAATGTGTTGATATTCTCAATGTTAGCCGAAGGTATAAAGGTATTATGTCACCCGTTGAGATTGGAATATTGTGTTATCATTCATGCATTTTCATTTGCTTTGCATTCATGTTTTACCAAAGACCGTATATTGGGGATGGGAAACGGGAAACGCAGACCACCTGATCAACTAGAATATGATAATGATAAAGCCTGGGTGGCTAGCCTGTATGGCTTAATGAATGAAGATTCTGATTAAGGGAAAATATATATATATATATATATATATATATATATATATATATATATATATATATATATGATTGGGAGGAAGATGCCCTTGTGTGGCCAGTATATATGTATTTACCGCATTATGCATGACATTTAGACATATTATGCCCACAGAGGCCGACATGAAATGATGCCCATAGAGGTTGTTATGGTAAGGAAGATGCCCAATGGGGCTGATGTATATGTAGAATGCATTGTGCATAACATTTAGACATATGTATTAGGGCCCTCAGAGGCATTTACTGCTGGTCATTGGTTTCTGTTTCAGTTGTTGCTATATCCTTGGTATACTATTGTTCATGCCTGACATACTCAGGACATCAGTCATACTGATGTTCCTTTTGTCTGGGGACACTGCGTTTCATGCCCGCAGATTCAGTAAAAGAGGGTGACGGTTCACGCTAGTAGGTTTCTGGTTCAGCTGATATTGGAGCACTCTATTTGTTTCAAAGTTGCATTTTGGTCGTGGTACAGTATTTTTGCATACGCATATGGGTATGGCGGGGTCCTATCCCGTCCTTGTAATGTCATGTATTCTTTAGAGGCTTGTAGACAGGTGTCATGTGGTTAGTTGTCATGTGTGGCCTTGTCGGCATTGGTATGGGTATGTATATATAAAAATTGGATTTCTGGTTAAGATTTTCTGTAATCTTTTTCGGCTGAGTCCGTATTCAATTGTGATTAGAAGTTGGTTGTATGGTTAGTTGTACCCAGCGAGTGGGGTCTGGGTGCTCGTCGTGGCCCTCCGGTTTGGGTCATGACAAACTTGGTATTAGAGCATGTCTGTCCTAGGGAGTATACAAGACGTGTCTAGTAGAGTCTTGTTTATGGGTATGTTGTGCACCATACTTATAAACAGGAGGTTGCCTGACATTTAGGGATGTTTTCCATTCTTTCATATCATAGATCGTGCAGTAGAGCTGAGTTTTAAGAATTCGAGTTTGACTCGCGCATTATACCATTTCAGTAATGCCGGTTACCAAAAAGACTTTGGTTAGTTTGTACTCGTAGCCATTAAATGAGCGATTTCTACCAAGATGATGGATACGCCAGAAGGGGCAATATTATTGTTAAAATTCAAGATTATGAGAAGTTGTCTCACTCATATACGAAAGACGGAAGAAATAATACAAGCCTGGAAAAAGAAATATTTAGTAAGATAAATGAAGTACTAAGCATCAGAACGCAGGAGATTGTAAGGATTTTTCTTTGTAGACTTTATAATATTTACGATTACAGCAGTACATTCTTCCAGAAGGATTATGATTAGCAGGGAGATTGAAGTTGGATTGAGTGTAAATACGAGTGTTATGCTGACTATTGAGGACGAGAAGTATGTCACAATCAAAGGATGGTGGTAGGGAATATGAAAATAGTTAATGGAATGATATGATTAAGTATCAAGGTAGAAATGTTTTTTTCGCTCAGCGACGAATAGAATGAAGAATTACAACAAGAAGGATAAAGGTGAATGAGATTATGGTTATGCAGGTCTCACAAAGGTATAATTAATCTAGAACGGCGTAAGGAACAATTGTGGAGGAGGGACAGAAGGAACTCTTCGGTCAAAGGTGGCGATTCTCGGTGTTCAGGAAGGGAGTATGAGAGGTCTGATGTAATGATGTATGAATGTAGTTGTATTCGCTAGTTACACAACAAGGATCAGATATGTAACCCCAACATTCGAGGATGAATGTTTCTAAGGGGGGAAAGATGTAACATCCCCGAATTTTGGACAATGGTTTGAGCACCTAAGCATAATAAGTAGACTCGGGCCTCGGGGATTTTATGTGATATCACGTATGCTAATAAAGAGACTAGAATATAAAAGAATTAGACCCGAAATAATTTTGGACGTAACAAGTATGACGACGGGGATCGAAAATAAATTTGGTACGTGCATAAAGAGGTCAGGGACTTGTGTCATATCACAAATTATGACATTGAGTATATTAAGGTCCTATCATTATCAAGGTTTAAGTCAATTGGAATCACATAATTAATTATGTGTGTGATTGATAAATTATACGGAGACAGGTCAGTTAATTAATTAAGTGACCGTATGTGGTGTCATATGGAGGATGACTCCACCGCCAAAGAGTTGCTAGTGGAGGACATCATAATGATGAATCATTAAGACTATTAAGTAGTTGTTAGGTATGTTTCCACTTTGGGAATTGGTATGTTAATGTTGAGAATTCCCTGAAGACTAAAACAGTGAGCAACATTGTACTATTAAGAGGCATATATAAGTACATCACACCTCATTAAGCTTATGTAGTAAATCGTGGGTCATTTTTTCAAAATCTTCCAAACCCCTTGTTTTTGGTACGAATTGAAACAAAGGAAAAACAAGCATTCTCACTTAAGAGAAGAAAGGAAACAGTTCATTCATTTCCTTCAAAAAAAATTAGAAATCCAACCTTAGATGTAACGTACGAAAAAAAATGTTCCAGAGACGTTAGCCTTGGAAAATTCTCGGCCAAAGTTCCGAGTTTGGTTAAGGTTTTCTCCACATATGCGAGGTATGTTAAGACAAATTATTTCTTTCTTTTGGCATGTTCCACGTAACGAAACGTAACCGTGATATTGCTCCATAAATTGTTCTACTCTTAGAAGTTAAGAATATTCGTGTCATTAATTCCTATGCTAAAAACATGTCTAAAATTATTTCTAAGTCCTTATTGAGGCATACGGAAAATGTGTTGATATTCTCAATGTTAGCCGAATGTATAAAGGTATTATGTCACCCGTTGAAATTGGAATATTGTGTTATCATTCATGCATTTTTATTTGCATTGCATTCATGTTTAACCCAAGACCGTATAATGGGGACGGGAAATGGGAAATGCAGACCACCTGATCAGCTGGGATATGATAATGATAAAGCCTATGTGGCTTAATGAAGGAAGATGCCTGATTAAAGGCCAATATATATATATGATTGGGAAGAAGATGCCCTTGTATGGCCAGTATATATATATTACCGCATTATGCATGACATTTAGACATATTATGCCCACAGAGGCCGACATGAAATGATGCCCACAGAGGTTGTTATGGTACGGAAGATGCCCAATGGGGTTGATGTATATGTATAATGTATTGTGCATAACATTTAGGCATATGTGTTAGGGCCCTCAGAGGCATTTATTGTTGGTCAGTTGTTTCTGTTTCAGTTGTTGCTCTATCTTTGGTATACTATTGTTCATGCTTGACATACTCAGTACATCAGTCATACTGACGTCCCTTTTGTCGGGGGACGCTGCATTTCATGCCCGTAGGTTCAGTTAAAGAGGGTGACAGTTCACAGTAGCAGGTTGCTGGTTCAGCTAATATTGGAGCACTCTATTTGTTTCAGAGTTGCAGTCTGGTCGTGGTACATTATTTTTGCATACACATGTGTATGGCGGGGTCCTGTCCCGTCCTTCTAATGTCATCTATTATTTAGAGGCTTGTAGACAGGTGTCCTATGGTTAGTTGTCATGTGTGGCCTTGTTGGCCTTGGTATGGGTATGTATATGAAAATTGGATTTCTGGTTATGATTTTCTATAATCTTTTTCGGCTTTGTCCGTATTCAATTGTGATTAGAAGTTGGTTGTACGATTAGCGGTACCCGGTGGGTGGGGTCCGAGTGCCCGTCGTGGCCCTCCGGTTTGTGTCGTGACAATAATGAAAGAAATATGATGAAATAATACAACAATTATCAACAATGGCGACAAGCCCAAATAATTAGCAGTCGGAATGAACTTAAGGCTCATTCCCCAAATCACCCATCAACACAGTTCAACACCGGTATCCACCCAAGCGTTCATCACAACCGCTAAGGTGGGACCCCTAAACATCCCCAATACCCCTTAACATTTATAACCACTACGTACTTCTATCAAAGTACAAAGAGATAAACCATAGCCTACCTCGAAGAGGAGCAGGAGCCACGAACCTCAAACTCAATGCAGATCATTCCCTTTCAAAGCAACCCGTAGTACTTGTAGTCTAACATATAAATTCTATTTTAATAAGTAATCTAATAAACACACTAGGATTTAGTCCTCAAATACAATCCAAAGATGCACCCCAACATCAATTCCGAGCCCACTGTAGCAAAATCGAAACATTATTACTCAAGCCGCAGGATATCATAGTTTAGAATCATATCCTTAAGTAAATTTAAAAACTAATCACGTTTGGACCCTCAATTGTATGATTATGTAAAAAGCTCAAACCCTAGGTGTTACCCCAATTTCTAAAGGGTTTTCAATATCAAATTACTCGTCATAATAACATCTTCGATCATTTCCCAACACTATATTACGAAATCACAACAATATAGACCCTAATCAATCCCAAATCATGATTTATGGTCTCTTATTTGCATGAACAGGTAAATGGCACTATATTTGCATCTAAAATGAATGCAGCAAGTGTAGCATAAGTACATAACATACCCCCGAACGCATGAAAGGCCGACAATGATGGAAGATACGTAACAGAAATAAATATCAAGTTAAATCCAAAATAGGTTCTATACTAAGCAGTTCAATGGATCACACAAGTCACATTTTCATGTAAGAGTTCAATAAACAACAGTCCGGATATTAAGGAGTTATCAACAAGATTCATTTATCATGAAGTCACCCAAGTTTCAATAACCAGTCTAAATCACCTTACTAATCAACAAATAACCAATGTACAAATGAATGTATGATATGAATGCAAATGTTTGGTACCATTTTACAACCGGTAAACACAAGTTCAACTTCTATGAACTGTGACACATGGCGGACCTCTGCCGTCTATATACCGCTCCTAGCCAGTCAGAATTCAACATATGTATCTGGCTAAAGACAAAATCCCTTTGGAGCCATATTAATTATTTTAGTCATCTCAATGACTCGCTGGCACGGGTCGGAGGGTTACAGAAATTGAAAGAAGAGAGGTGAGTTATACTATGGACTCAAATCCATCAAAAATCATGGAGTCTATAGAGGAGGATCCATCTAAAGATCCCTATGAGTCAACCGCTCGAACACCCTCGGTTCTTCCAGCGGGAAGTGGGGTGAGGGGAGTACCGACTTCACCAATGCTTTAGTATTAGTGTCGGGCCCCACTGACCATGGGATAGGTGGAACAGCATAGGGACGTGTACAACCGTATTTTCCTCAGACATCACGCCATGACTGGGTATGTATGTCGCTCAATGATCCCGACCCTTCCGAGATTCCGGATAGTCCACAATCTTGAGGGTCCGTTAATTAGGGTTCGCCGGTCTATGTTATGGGATACACGCTGGAGGAAGACAAGAGGCAGGCAAGGAGAAGGCTAGGAAGACAAGAGGCAGGCAAGGAGAAGGCGGGTGGGTAGTAAGGATAAGAGGGTTCCACTTCAAAGTGTGTCGGATCGAGGCTCATATATAGGACCAAGATAGGATAGTGCAGATATACCAATAAGATCATAAGGTTGTCCTAGTACCTATCCCGATAATCCATAAGATCTTTAAATTAGTTACCTTTAAATGAATGATGTATTATGTGTAACCGGTATATGGTTTTATGTTTGGATTAACGAAAGGAATATATGGATTTTGTATGTGGATTGATAAGGGTGTTGTACAGTTTGGTGTGATTTTAGTTAAGTCATGAAATGAATTTAAAACTATTTGTATGCATATGTTAGTCAATGATAACCTTGGTTGAATTGATTTAGGAGTATTAATGGGTGTTAGAGATAATTTTGACTTAATATGGACCTAACCTGAGGCTATGGGTAATCTATAATTTGTTGGTTACAGTGAAAAGACTTGTGTAGCTCCTATTATCTTTTTCACATAATTACCATAGTAACATTTGTTTAGTATAAGCCTAGAGAGTATGTTGGCTTACTGTTTTTGGTCTTTCCATGTGGTATTCAATGATTTGAAGTGATATAACCTAAGTGTGGTTTCCTAATAACATGTTGAATTTCAAATTTGATCCTATAATATGTTGTTCTTGCTATCAATGCTTTGTTGCCTCCTATAAATGCATACTATGGTGTAAACTGTAAGTTGTTTCCTGCACTAGTTCATTGTGCCCAAAATTACCTAAGTTTGTTTAGACTTGATCTTGTAGGCCTATATATCTATTTTACCATCTTTGTAGCCCGGAGTACATGACTGATTGTTTGGAACTACAAGTGTTGAGCATGTTGAGTCTGTATAAACTATTCATGTATCTCTTATGACTTCTACTGATAATTTAAGTTAGACAACCATCTGTATGCTTTAAATATTATTCTTATCCCACTTATAAGTGTAATTCTTGGGTGCTGGTGTGTGTATATTTGCCTCAGTGACATGTGTGGTTATGATTTGTTTTATTCTGTGATCTGGACATGATTAAAAGACTTGTTCACATTTTAGTCTTAAGTTAAGCTAGGACCTTGTACCTGCCTTTAATCCTGTAATAATTAGGATGCCTTAAAATGCTGCTCTAATAACATGTTTCCAGTCCTATGCCCTGTTTAAGGATTTTTTTCTACTTCAGCATGACTAAAACTCATTAATAGGCTAGAGATGGTTATCTGAAGTAAATCAAAGCTTGTCCATTACTTAATGTTGTGTGTTGTTGGTTATAAGCCATTAACTAGGCAAACATAGTTATAATAAACTATATGTTGTTATGATGTCTTGCAGTATGAATACAAAGATCTGTGATTAATCAACTTAGAACTAGTCTATTGAGAAATTTCTAGGTGCAATTGAGTTATCTATCTGCCCTTCCTCTGTACTATGTGACATGTTTTGAGGTTGGTATCTGATTTTGCCCTGAAGAGACATGTCATTAAACCTACAGTATAAAATAGGGATCATGTTAGTATAATTGGTTTCAACTTGACTTCACTAACTGGTTGGCCCATAGGTGGCATGCTCCTCTATTATGTTTATTCCCAGGATTGGTTATGGGACATGTGCCTGATTATAAGTAAACCTACTAGATATATTAACAACATTATACCTAGTTTTAAAGTTAGTTTAGGTTGCAAATGAACTTGAAAGGGGATGTTCATCTATAGTTTCTGTGATTGTATACATGCTTGGTTTAGTGTATGAATGTCCTATTTGCTTTAAGTTGTTCCTGTCACAAATGTTATAGCCCTATGAGTATAATTTGTGGTCTAACTATATAAAATGTGTGAAGTTGCCAATGAATGGTTTCATATATGTTATTTTGTGGGCCCTTCTCTATATATTTAGTTGCTGAAATTGTTGTCACATCATAGGGTGGCTGTTGTTCAGAGCTGGAAACATTTACTATCTCCAACTTTATTAAGGGTTGTGGTTAGCCTAGGTAAAACTTTAAATTGGATTCTACTATTTATGGCTATGCTTAGGTACTTGATTAATCTGTCAAGGTTGTTGTGATTATTACAATTGGTACCTAGCATGTGAAGATATAGAGCTGTTATTTGAAGTCACTTGTTGTTATTGTTTGGTTGCTGCTTTTGCTGTTACTTGCTGCTATTGTCCCTGCTGCACTTTGATAACAAATGTGCCCAAGATTCAACCACATGTTGCTGCCCTCAGTTTGTGACAAATGATGCTGCAAATTTTAGGCAGGGGCAGATTTGAACATGAGCAGTTGTAGTTGTTACATATCAAATTAAACCAGTGCCATGTTGTTTGCATAATATCTCACTCATTTAAAAAAATGATCACCTGGAATGGTTCAAACACTAGCTATAAAACTATTAGAAGAAAGCAATCATGGGATGATAACATAGTTGAAGCATGATTAATTGTACTGATTTGTTTACTGTTTCAAATAACTAGGATACATATAGGGCTTTTGAGTGCATGAGATATACTATAGGCCTAAGAAATGATCCATCACCATAGTAACTAAGCAACTAGCTAAATGAAAGTTGCTTCGCACAAGATTACTGCATATTAGAATTGAAAGGTGCCACTGTGTGTTTATTTCATTTTTACGTGGAATTGTACAGATAATTAGCATGAACTTGAGTCTATTCCTTGGAAGTGACCATAGATGGATGAGTATCTTCTCACTGAATTTGAATTAGTCCATGAATTTCTTATTCCTTGTTTTGATGAATTGAAGTGGAAAAAAAAAGGGAAAAAAATCATGATACTTTCCCCCCTTGCTTTTATTGGACTTAAACAGTTGTGTGTTTATCTTTATGGTGACAAGAATTAGATGTGTCACCCCAACATTCGAGGACGAATGTTTCTAAGAGGGAGAGGATGTGACACCCCATACTTTCGGGTAACGGTTGAACACACAAACATAGGCAAGTAGACCGGACCCCGGGAAGTTTATGTTGCACTCTCGCGTGCTAATAAGGAAATTAGTTTTTGAAAGGATGTGATGCCGAAATAATTTTGGATTTAACAAGTGTGACGATGGGGATTAATAATAATAATTATATATTCCCAAAGAGGTTATGGATTAGTGTCATATTATAAGAATTATGACATTTGGTATAAGGAGGTTTTTTTAAAAAAAAATTGTCAGAATTTCAGTGAATTGGGATCAAGAATTTAAGTGTGTATAATTAATTAATTGTGCGATTAATTAATTATAATTGGGGACATTATATAGTGGGACTCTGTGTGTTATATTATGAACTGCCACCAGTGACTAAGCCTTATAAGCAAAGTATGGTGGCTACTTCACAAGTCTCCAACATTCATCCTTCTCCATTACTAATCAGTCTTCATCTCTACAAGTTCCTCCATCCTTTCAAGCTTCTGTAGAAAGCTCTTCTGGGAGAAAGAATTCTCACAGCTTTGTCCGAGGGAGTAACATCTCAATCAATAAAACTCTCTAAATTCTCGACCAATTGGGGAAATTTCCATAAGATTTTGCTTACCCAAAAAGGGAAAAAATTCATGATGTTTTGGGCCTTAACTCCAGCGAAATTGAAGTCTTGAACAAGCTTAAAAAACTCAGAAACCAAGCCGAGGCCTTGAGTTCAAGAAGCTCTAACTTAAGTCGATTTTGGGGGTTCTATTTTTGTTTATCGGAAGCTATTTGGGGTGAAAGATTTTTCGACGACGCTCGTCACTGCGCTTAAAAGAGGTAATATTTCTTGTTCCTAAAGTTTATACAAGTACAGAACATGATTCTTTCCATTAGCTCTAAAATGATTATCAAAAATGCTAAGGGTTGGGTGTTGTCGGGACTGCCGTAATTGTAAGGAATTGGGGTTGCATGTGAAATTGTTGTAATGTTTTGGATATTGTAGCAGTAAGAAGAAGGATTAAGAAGGCTGGGTGTTTCTCTATATGCATAGGTTTCAATATAGAAGGAATATAGGTTCTACGCATACAAGGTGTTCGCTACAATGTCTCAATGAATCTGTTTCTAGTATGTTGATTCGATTATGATTTAAATCATCCGTGTGATGTAGATAATCATCCATAGAGCTTACAAGGATCCGCGGAACTTAGATAATTTCGACAACAAGGTATGTTAAGACAAATCATTTCTTTCTTTTGGCATGTTCTACGAACGAAATGTAACCGTGAAATTATTCCATAATTTACTCTACTCTTAGTAGTTAAGGAATATTCATATTATTGATTCCTATGTTAAAAGCATGTCTAAATATGTTCCTAAGTCCTTATTAAGGCATACGGAAAAGATGTTAATATTTACGCCGTTAACCGAAGGTATAAGGAAATTATGTCATTCGGGATATTTTATTGTGATTCATGCATTTTCATTTGCATTGCATTCATATGTTACCCTGGATCACTTGTGCTATGCACATTACTATATGGTAAATATTATATATATATGTATGGGAATTGGGGAAAGGGAAAAAGCGTTATATGCGCACACTACCTACAGTTGGTACAAACTATCACAAAAGAGCATGAAGAGGCCAATATGATGTGATGCCCTTGTGTGGTGATATAACCTAATGCCCAAAGAGGCGGTTAGAGGCAGTTATCGAAGGATTCCTGTGTGGACATTAGTATACCGCATTTGCATTGTGCATACATTCATTAATCATTATATGTTATGATGCCCACAGAGGTTGTTATGGTAAGGAAGATGCCCGAAGAGGCTGATGTATATGTATACTGCATTGTGCATAATATTTAGGCATGTGTATTAGGGCCCTCAGAGGCATTTGCTGATGTTCAGTTGTTTCTGTTTCAGACTATGATATGTCTCTGCTATGTTATTTCTTATGTCAGACATACTCAGTACATCAATCATACTGACATCCCTTTTGTGGTGGGACGTTGCATTTTATGCCTGCAGGTTCATATTGAGAGAGTGACAGTTCACCCTAGCGGGTTGCTTGTTCAGCTGATATTTGGAGCGCTTTATTCATTTTGGAGTTGCGGTCTGGTCGTGGTATGTTTTACTCTTTAGAGGCTTATAGATAGGTGTCCTGTGGTTAGTTGTCATGTATGGCCTTGTCAACCTTGGTATTTAAATGTGTAAGTTGGGGCTTTTGGATTGGAACTTTATATAATCTATCACAGCTCAATTCGTGTTTAAATATGATTAAGGGTGGAGTGTAGATGTGGTGGTCGGCAGGTAGGGTCCAGGTGCCCGTCGCGGCCCTCCGGTTTGGGTCGTGACAAACTTGGTATCAGAGCATGTTTGTCATAAGAAGACCGCAAGCCGTGTCTAGTAGAGTCTTGGTTATGAGTGTGTTGCGCGCCACACTTATAAGCAGGAGGCTACAGGGCATTTAAGAATGTCTTCGTCTTTCATTGGATTGAGTCTCAGGAAGGGCCCATCTCGTGGCAATGCAGCGGAGAACACACAAAGGGGAAAACATAGGCCCATGTTAGACATACCCAAGGCTTATCAAACTAATTACATGTATTCTAAAAAAAACAATGTCATGTATCCCAAAAGAAGCAACAGATATCCTAGTCCCATCTAGGAAGATCTGCAAATAGGAAGGAAGAACTCATGAATCGGGTTTGGCCCATATACTATGATCCAAAGATAAACAAAGACATTAATGCAAATGGGCTAGGTGAAGCAGACTTCAAAGCATGGTTGATATGAATGAACCATATAGTGAATATACATACTTATACGACCTGATATACTGAGTATACCATGTGTATATATAAGTATATCCTAGGTATATCAATATAGACCTCAACTTATGCAACCTAGAAGTCATATAGACACACTATTTAGCTTATTTATCTTGGCCAGTTATTCAAGTAAGCAAGAGAGGGGTTAGGCTTGAATTGTTCAGTTTTTCTCTTGTGCTGATGACTTAAAACAGAAATAACTCTCAGACAAATTCATGTTGGATTCCTATTAACTATTAGGTTCACACAATGAAATGAGGATAGCCATGTTACAAGTACACATTGGACAGTATCAATTTCAAAATGATTCAAAGGGAAGGCACAGAAAGTGTATAAGCAGATTTCTATCCACACAAGGCTATTAACTAGGCATCAAGTTCACATGTCATGTCATGCTTATAGGTTCATACCAGAAGGAAGGTTTTCAGTCCATTTCTAGTTATCCATAGATATACTCATATTACAAGTTGACCTATAGGAAGGCAGATATGGTCACTGACACAAACATTTGGACTTGAAGTAATTTACCCAGACATAAGGACTTTATGAATTGACTCTTACACTATCATGTTAGAAATCAACCTAACTCTACCATTCCTTGAAGTTTTTAATGATATGTAGTAACTAGCATATAGGTTCTGAATTTAAATATTCACCTACACACACATTGAACTAAGTGTATGAGCTTGCAAATAGAAATGAGGATGTAACATTTATTCAACATTAGCCATGGATGCACAGAAAAGTGTTAATGCTAGGATAAGTAACATAGGTCAAGGACTAGACAGGAACAAGTGGACAGGGTCATGAGTTTTATATGATAAGTCATTCTAAATATGGTTAACACACATAGGCACACCTAAACAATATGCTATCATGATTTAGATTCAGTAAATACTCAGTCACACCTAGCAGAATTCTTACACATGGAACCAAATTCCTCCAGATCACCTGCACTTGTGACTTATCCAAAGACAATACCAACAGTTGACCAAATTGGCACATAATGGACATCATCAACCAAAACGATCAAATATTAATCCTAACCCTTCCTAATAAATTCACAAATGAGCATATAAAGGAAGAACAACTTGAGAAAAAACATCAAAGATCATTTAAATCCTATGGACATCATTCTTCTTAACACACAACACATGTCTTAAACAAGAGAAGCAGGGGCATTTAATATTTTACAAACGGAAGCCACAAATAGTCTTATGCATCAAAATTTATAGGGTAAGGACTCTTCATCTTACACCATTGCTAAGACATATCATTTTAAACTTATTCAGACCTAAGTTTAACCGAAGATAGTCCCCTATATGACCAACAGTCATGTAGCTAAGGATGGTGACTTGTTTATTACTCTAGATCCTATAGAATCCTCTCAAGTTCAGGTTAAGGTCACCCTTACAGTAACTGATATAACAAGTATGACAGGTTACTAAATCAACTAAACATGTTGGATATCAATATAATGAGCTCAAACAACTATAGTATTGAAGACTAATCACACATGCCTTAACTAAAACATGATGGATATGAACCTAATAATCATAAACATCAACTAAGCATCCACTAAACATGCGTAACAATCAAAATGATAAACATCAAACATACTAATAGTTGATTTAATGAACACAACAATAACTAATCTAATTAAACATGCTTAAAAACTAACTTAACAGGCTCAAACAATAACTAATTTAAACTAAAACATGTTTAACAAGCACATAAACACACAATACAACTATACCAGACTATTTAAATAGAAAATTAAAAAGGAAAAGGGATAACCTCATGTGGAGGCGGCCTAAGGATCAAAGTTGAGCTTGTCCTTCACTCCATCGACCTCAAAACTCGCACTCACACATAAAAGGGAAAGATTTCAGTTGTGAATGACCAAATATACTAATTATGGGTTCCTCCAAAGGGTTTGGATCCCAACTTAAGTATGTTTAGTTTATTTAAACTCGATTTATGGCTCTCAATCAATGTGAATTCCAAATATCAAGTTTCGGACCGTCAACAATATGACAAAGGGTTTGTAATTATAGGGTAAATTGAAACACTAATAGAAAACCTCCAATCAGTGTGGGAGAACACGAATGAGAGGGAAAACTCCCTCCATTTAGTTCTCAACCAATGAGAATGACAAATTAAAATTGAAAATAGGACAAGAAGCATTAAATGCTCACAAAAAAAGTAGAAAGAGTGGTAACCTCACCTAGGGTTTGGAGGGGTGGGTACGGTGACATGTTGGTGGAAGAGGACGAAGGAAATTAATGCCTTTACCTCTTTGAAGCGAGGGCTCAACTAGTTTGAACTAAAAAATGAAATGGCCCAACGATTAAATTCTAAAATAGCAAGTGGTCACATTTTTCCAATGTGGCCCTTTTTAAAATTAGCAAATGACCGAAATGATTTCAATTATGACCAAATTGAATTAAAAGCTTTAACTTAAGAACAATTTTGATAATAACTGGATTTAGAAAATTAAACCATGCAAATGTCTTTTTAATTTTAAAACGCGACTTAAAATTGAGATGTAATTTAATTATCTTATTTAATTAAACAATTTCTCAATTTTGATGGTGCAGAACTTTAATCATTTAATTTTGAAAATTCTTTTGAGACAATTACGTTTATAATTGTCGGTTAAAATTCCAAAATAATAATTAATGATAAAATCAGTATATGATATACAATATATATGCCAAGTGATATTTTGTCAAATGAAATGACAAAATACTCCTAGAATAATTTTGTAAAATTATATTCTCTTTCTGAAAAGTATATTTCACTCCTTCTGTGACTTGGGAACTATGAATAATTAAATAAAATTATTGGAGGGTAAAAATCAGGTGTCAACAACTGCCCCTTTATTGTTCGGGGATGGATAGACCATCCCTGAGCATCGAAATTTGACTGACCTAGTTTTAGTCGACCAATAGGAAATTACTTCTCATTTTTATGCAATTTTTTAAAATTGTGTTCGGACCCTGGTCTCTAGGTTTCCTACATATCTCAGGTTACATGAGAATTCAGGTCACTTGTAGTTTGACTCGATTGAACCACTAGACAGCCGATAAAACAAAAATATCAGACTAGAAATTTCCAGAGTGATTTTGTTGGAATGTGACCTATCCTCGGAGATTGGGTGGCCTACATATCCCCAGTTTTTTAGAATCAGGTCACTTGTAGTTCATCTCGATAGCCCAAAAAGGGTATCCCTTATGTGGGAATCTCTTTGACCCTTTTGGTATATGCCCGACCGGTTACAGGTTTAAAAATAAAACTTCGTGATCAGCGAGCGATGTTAGCACGGAGTGATGTTGAAGCTCATATGTAGAGAGCTTAACTCTCGTTGACACATATTTTCGACTAGCTGCCCAAGAATAAGTTTCACGTTTGCTCCGCATGTATTTGGATATGGTCTTTCTCATTTCCACCTTTGGTAGCTTTGACATGTTTCCATATGCCGAGGCATGTATGTTGATTATTACTTTTTATATTTTTTCATACATGCGCGACTTTATTTGTTGTACCCTTCTGGGTTATTTCTTTTCAGATAACGCCCCATCCGACACTGTTTGTCTCCTGCTGATTTTTCTGAGTGCATGCCACTTGCGACATTGTCTAGTTCTGTTGAATTATTCGACTTGAGTGGATATCTCTTGTGACACCGTTTGGCTCTTGTTGACTTGTTGGGGAGTGTTTTTTCGAGCGAATGTCACCTACAACACCGTTTGGATCAGTTGATTCTGTTGACTTTGTGGACTTGTTGGTGTGATGTGGTTAACCCTGTGATTTAGTCTGATTCTTTGGGAATAAAGACTGTGGCTTTTGATTAGAATTACATCATTCGGACTTAAGGGTGAAAACTACGGGCTTTGGATCAAGATTACATCGCCTGACACTTAGAGTGAAGACTGAAGCCTTTTAATTGTAATTACATCACTCAAACTTTTGAACGAAGACTGCAACCTATCAGTCGGAATTGCATCATTCTAACGCTTGGAGTGAAGACCGCAATATTTTGTCTAGAAACATCACTCAGACTTTTGAATGAAGACTACAGCCTTTCCGCCGAAATTACATCATTTTGATACTTGGAGTGAAGATTGAAGCCTTTCGGTCGGAATTACATCACTCAGACTTTTGAAAAAAGACAACAACCTTTTGATCGAAATTACATCATTCTGACGCTTGGAGTGAAGATTGCACCCTCTCAACTAGAATTACATCACTCAGACTTTTGAATGAAGAGTGCAGTCTTTCAACCGGAATTACATCATTCTGACACTTTGAGTGAAGACTGCAGCCTTTCTACTGGAATTACATCATTCTAACAGTGGGAGTGAAGACTGCAAACTTTCAGCCGGAATTACATCACTCAAACTTTTGAATGAAGACTGCAGTCTTTTGGCTAAAATTACATCATTTTAACACTTAGAGTGAAGACTGTAGCCTTTCGACTGGAATTACATTATACTGACACTTGGAGTGAAGACTGGAGCTTTTTGGATGAAATTACATCACTCGGACTTTTGAATAAAGACTATAGCTTTTCAGCCAGAATTACATCACTCAAACATTTGAATGAAGATTGCAGCCTTTCGGCCAGAATTACATCATTCTGATACTTGGAATGAAGATTGTAGTCTTTTGGTTGGAATTACATCACATTGACTTTTGAATGAACATTGTAGTCTTTTGGTCGGAATTACATCATTCTGATACTTGGAGTGAAGATTGTATCCTTCCGGCTGAAATTACATCACTCGGACTTTTGAATGAAGACTACAACATTTCAGCCAGAATTACATAATTCAGACACTTAGAGTGAAAACTTTAGCATTTTGGCCGGAATAACATCAGTTTGATGCTTGGAGTGAATACTGCATCCTTTCGAACGGAACTAAATCACTCATACTTTTGAATGAAGACTGCATTCTTTCGGCCAGAATTACATAATTCTAACGCTTAGAGTAAAGACTGCAGTCTTTCGATCGAATTACATCACTCAGACTTTTGAATGAAGTCTACAACCTTTTCGCCGGAATTATATAATTCTGACACTTGGAGTGAAGACTACACCTTTTCGACCAGAATTACATCACTCGGACTTTTGATTGAAGATTGCAGCCTTTCGCCAGAATTGCATCATTTTGACACTTGGAGTGAAGACTCCACCCTTTCGGGCGAAATTACATCACTCGAACTTTTCAATGAAGATTGCAGCCTTTCTGACAGAATTACATCACTTTGACTTTTGAATGAATATTGTAGTCGTTTGGCGAGAATTACATCACTCAGACTTTTGAATGAAGACTACAACCTTTCGGCTGGATTACATCATTCTTACACTTGGAGTGAATATTGCAACCTTTCAGCCAAAATGACATCACATGGACTTTTGAATGAAGACTGCAATCTTTCGATCGGAATTACATTATTCTGACACTTGGAGTGAAGACTGCAGCCTTTCGGCCAGAATTACATCACACAACCTTTCAGCCAGAAACATTACTCAGGATTTATAATGAAGACTACAACTTTTCAGCCAAAATTACATTATTCTGACACCTGGAGTGACGATTGTAGCCTTTCGGCCAAAATTACATCACTCAGACTTTCGAATGAAGATTGCAGCCTTTTGGACGAAATTACATCATTTTGACACTTGGAGTGAAGATTGTATCCTTTCAGTCAGAATTACATCACTCAGACTTTTGAATGAAGACTGTAGCCTTTAGAGTTCCGAAAATAACCCTCAAGCTTGAGCAGTTGATAGATAGAGCTATCAATTTTGAAGTTTGCAACAGCACTTGGAGGAATAATAGCAGATGTATATTCAACCTCTTTAAGAAGATCAGCAAACAAATTTTCTCCTTCATCATCAAACTCTAAAAGGTATTTATACAAGTCCAAAAACTCGAAAATAAATTCTGACAAAACTGCCCTGACGATACCAAGTATGTACTGTATAATTAAGTACAGTCCATATAAATTTATACGCTCCATTTCTACGCCTAATTTGTACAGCCCATACAAATAAGTATGATTCGTACAATTCAACCGTCCAAGTCTTCTTCAATGTTGAACATGCTTTTTCCACCATCCAATTATACGCTCCATTTTTATGGTCCGTACAAATAGTATGATCCGTACTCCTCTAACTTTTGTGGAAATTTCCTTGTTCTTGCCTTTTGGTCATCAATTACATGAAATATAACAAAAACACATCAAAATGACACAATTTGCTTAAAAACAAGTAAAACTTATCGTTAAAAGACATCAAATGTGTAGTAATTCTATGACATATCATAGACCTGGTTTGTATGTCTAGATGTCATGTATAGCCTTGCCGGCCTAGATTTTGGTATCTTGACCCGTACGATAACCTTGACGGTCTTGTATTTATATACTCACATATGTTTTGGGTCTGCTTATCATCCAGATTGAGATGTGGGGAAAATATCATCATATCGTACCCGGCCTTAATAGGACTCGGTAATATCGTATCCAACTGCAGCGGTATGTACAAATAGGTGACATACTCGGTGACTATAGCACGGCTCGGTAGAAAATAGTTACATCTATATATAATGCATGCAAGACCTCAGAACAACAACATGAATAAGGCAGAGTAACCTAATGTCGTTAACCCCCGCCTATAGTTATGGAATCTTGTACAGCGATCGTTACAATCCAACAAAAATCTTCGAGTTCACCACAATGATAAATACATTTCCAAGATCAAAAATGAGAATTGCTTCAAAGATACTCTGCTTTGTGATGAACTTTCTAGGATCATGCCAAAAGGAAAGAAGTGTAAGCCTTACATACCTTATCTCTTGGCCAACTCTACTCTCACAAAGATTCGGATGCCTCACGAATGGTAACCTACTTAATAGAGGTTATTCGGGTTAAGATTTAGATTGATAAGCTAAGATTTGACTCATTACGACATTTCATCGAACACCTAATGTACATCAAACTTCATATCCCTTTAACAATGGCAACAAGACATCTACACACCATTTCCAATTCTTTATAGATCCTTCTTGTCATTCACCAACTACTAATAAGATTTCATAACTCACATCAACTCCACTTCCAATCAAAACAACCCAACAACAAGACAACTACACTTTCTACTATTTCAAATTCTAGTTTATAGTCCTTTCAATTCAAACAACTTATTCAACATTCAAATAAGCTTAAGATCAATCAATAAGGTGATAAACTTACCTTACGTAGTAGATAAAACTCCTTGCTTGAGCTCAACTTGGTCCACAACACTTATCAACACCACTACAACACCATATAAGTGTAGTCTTCCACTCTAGATTAGCTTTTGGTGTTGATTCTTGAAAAGGACACTTGAATTTCACATATGGTTCTTAGAAATCTTTTTAGGAGGTCTTAGAGGAGTGGAGATGTGAGTTTGGGTTGAGAAATGAGAGAAAATGAGCCTTAACTCGAGTTTTTAATATCCTAAGTCGGCCACCACCTCAAATATATGGCCAGATCTGCGGCGTATATCACCTTATGCGGCCGCAGATCCTGCCAGATTTCTTAACAGAAATATGGCATCTTCAAGGTCAATATGTGGTTCCAATATGCGGGGCATATTCAACTTTATAGGGCATATTTCTCCGCTCAGCACCCTATACTTATCAAATTTTGTTGACACTTAATTCCTTTGATCCAATTGGTTTCAAATTTTCCTGAAACTTACTTAACACTCCGCTAAACCTTTACTAAACTCTTTGAAGGGTCTCACTCTCTCCGAACTTATGTCGGCTAACTTGCAATAACAACGAAGCTCAAAGTACGGGGTATAACATCCTTACCCCCCTCCATTAAGAACATCCATCCTCGAATATTGAGAAATACTCTAACTCTCAAGACTTCTAAAAAGTTTGGCAGGGTTTTCTCTTTAAACATGACTATCCAAAACCTGTCAAGCAACCAAAATATATATCTAATACCACATGGGGCCACAAATAGCATAATATAACATTATCATCCCCACACGACCGGCTATCTATCTAAGATTTAAAAGGGTGAGTCATAACTCACCTCAACTGTCAATTGTCGAAGTCTAGGTTGCACCTGCCACATTCGTCTCAACAACATCTCCTAAATAAGATATATAAGACAAGTTTGATAGAAATAATAGACATAATAAATTTGTATCGCACGAGTGTCATTGTTATTATAAACATATTGTCTGAATCAAATGGGATATCTAGACTTCATGTCCTCTTTAGCTTTCCACGTCATCTCTTCCACATTATTATTCCTCCATAACACCTTCATCGAAGCTACTTCCTTGGTCCGCAACTTATGGACCTGACACTATAAGATGGCAACTGGGATTTTCTCGTATGATAGATCTTCTGTGACCTATAATCCTCTATAGGGGTAATACGGGAGGGATTGCCTAAGAATTTCCAAAGCATGGACACATGAAACATCGGATGGAATGCTTCCAACTTTGGGGGTAATTCGATCTTGTAAGCTACTTGGCCGATTCTTTGAACGATCTTATACGGTCCAACGTACCTAGGGATAAGATTGCCTTTCTTGCCGAACCTCATCACCCCTTTCATAGGGGATACCTTCAGAAGCACCCAAACACCAACAACAAATTCTACGTCTCGGCGTCGATTATTAGAATAGGACTTTTGATGACTCTGAGCGGTTACCAATTGCCCTTAAATCAACTTCACCTTCTCTACTGCTTGTTATACCGAATCAAGCCCTAATAGCTTTGTTTTTTCTACCTCAAACCATCCGATAAAAGAATTGCACTTTCGCCCATACAGGGCTCAAAGCAGTGGATGATCTTAACAACTTCCTTTGAAATCCAAGACACATGCTCGTAGCATATCCTCAAGCGTCTAAATGGTGTGCTCAGCCTATCCGTTGGTCTGCGGATGGAAAGCTGTGCTGAGATTAATCTGAGTACCCATACCTCTTTGGAAGGACTCTAGAAGTTAGTTGTAAACTGGGCACCCCTGTCAGATATAATAGAAACTGGGAACCCATAAAGTCGGACTATCTCTTTAATGTATAACTTGGCATAATCCTCAACTAATTAGGTAGTTCTGACATGTAGAAAGTGGGATGAAATCGTGAGCATGTCAACAATAACCCAGATGGAATCAAATATTTGATGAGAATTAGGTAACCCTATAATGAAATCCATGTTGATTTCTCCCATTTCCATATCGAAATCTCTATATTCTGAAGCAACCTTCCAGGTTTCTGATGTTCAACTTTAACTTGTTGGCAATTCGGACATTGGGCCACAATCTCTACAATATTCTTTTTCATATCATTCCACCAGTAAATCTGCTAAAGGTCATGGTACATGTTGGTAGAACTAGGATGGATAAAATACCTGGATTAATGAATTCGGCCATAATCCACCTTCGAAGTCCCCCAACATCAGGTACACATAGCCGGCCTTTATACTTAAGAACCCCATCGTCTGACAGCTCAACAACTGTTTCCTTTGAAAGAGGATTGCCTCTCTTATTCTGACCAACTCTGGATCATCGAACTGTTTTGCCTTTACTTCTGCCACTAATGATAATTCGGCGGCACTATGAACTATAGCACCTCTGTCACCTACATCGAACAATCATACACTTAAGCTAGATAATCGATATAGGTTTTTGGTCATCTCTAACTTATCAACTTTTATATTCCTCGGGATATCTATATACTTGTGACCTAATGTATTGGCTACCACATTTGCTTTGTCGAGGTGGTATAGGATATCAACATCATAATCCTTCCACAGTTCCAACCACCTCATTTGTCTCAAATTTAACTCCTTCTACTAGAAGATGTACTGCATGCTCTTGTGGTCGGTATAGATATCAACATGTACCCCATATAAATAGTGACGCCATATCTTTAGCGTTAATACTACTATTGCTAACTCAAGATCATGATTCGGGTAATTTTGCTCGTACTTCCTTAACTGCCTTGAGGCATAGGTGATAACCTTGTCGTGCTACATCAGAACACTACCCAAATCGACTCTGGAGGCATCACAATAAAAACATATCCCTCTGAACCTTCTGGAAGTACCAAGATAGGTGCTAAGGTTAATATACCCTTTAGCTCTTGGAAACTCCGCTTACAAGTATCGGACCATTGAAACTTAGTTGTCTTATGAGTCAACTTCATCAATATAGCAGGAATATAAGAGAAATTATATACGAATCTCTAGTAATAACCTGCCAAGCCCAAGAAACTATGTACCTCAGTGGGAGTTGTGGGCCTCTGCTAGTTCTTCACCACCTCGATCTTCTGGCTATTAACTTTAATACCCTCATCTGATACTATATGCCTGAGAAAGACCACCGAATTCAACTAGAACTCGCATTTGGAAAACATAGTGTATAGCTTGAGATCTTGGTGTGTTTGTAACACCGCTCTCAGATGATCTGCATGTTCTGCTTATGATTGAGAATACACCAAAATATCATCGATAAACACAATCACAAAGATATCTAGAAATGGCTTGAACACCTGATTCATCAAATCAATGAAAGTTGTCGGTACATTAGTAAGATCAAAGGACATAATGAGGAACTCATAGTGGCTATATCTAGTCTTGAAAGCGGTCTTCGAAATATCTCTCTCCTTAACCCTCAACTGATGATATCCAGACTTAAGATCGATCTTTGAGAAATACTTAGTGCCCTAAAACTGGTCAAACAAGTCGTCGATCTTGGGGAGAAGATATTTATTCCTGATAGTAATGTTATTCAGCTGACGGTAATCAATACACATCCTCAGCGTGCTATCTTTCTTACGAACAAACACAACACAGGTACATCCCATGGCGAAGTATTAAGCCTAATAAAGCCCTTCTCTAACAAATTCTTCAGTTGTGCCTTTAATTATTTCAACTCAGCAGGAGTCATCTAGTACGGAGTAATAGATATATGTTGGGTGTTAGGAAGCACATCAATAGCGAAATTAATTTCTCTTTCAGGAGGAATGCCTGGATGTTCATCGGGAAATATATCGGGAAATTCATTAACCGCAGGGATGAACTGAATGGTTCGAGGTTCTGCCTCCGCATCCTGCACTCAAACTAAATGATAGATATACCCTTTCAAAATCATCGTTCATGCCTTAAGGTAGGAAATGAACCTCCCCTTAGGCGTTGCAGTATTACCCTTCTATTCAATAATGGGTTCACCTGGAAAATTAAACCTAATAACTTTCGTCCAGCAATTCACGTTAGCATAACAAGAAGCCAACCAATCCATACCCATAATAACATCAAAATCGACCATCACTAATTTATTTAGGTCGGCTAAAGTATGACGACCATAGATTATCACATCACAACCCTGATATACCCGCATAATAATCACGAATTCACTAACTGGCATAGATACTTCAAATGACTTACACAATAACTCAAGTTCCTTACCATACTTACCAGCAACAAAGAGAGTAATATACGATAAAGTAGAACCTGGATCTATCAGTGCGTACATATCAAGAGAAAAAATAGATAACATCCTGAGCTAGACGTTCCACCTCTGCCTCTATCTCTACCAGCCGATGTCTGCATACTTTGCCTAGGAGGGCGTACATATGAAGAAGAAGAAGCTACAGATCATGTCGGTTGCGCTATACCAACTTTGTCTCTCATCATACAGTTCCTCATAATATAACCTGGCTACCCTCAAGAATAACACATATTTAAACCCTAACAGCATTGCCTAAAATGGGGACCACATCGATCATAATAAGGCATCGAAGGTCTCATTTGACTGGAATCTCCCTCTATACTGTGGGCCTGGTGCCTCTTAACTTTGACCCTGACCAGCATAAGTGGTCTGATCATGATGATGGTCCTGAAACTGTTGTGGTGCACTGGCTATTGGATATATGGGCGTCTAGGAAACTATAGCCTAGACCCACATCTAAAGTCACTTGTATTACCTATAGACTGGGCCTTCTTTGTTGGCCCCCATCCCGCTCTTGATCAACCCGCTGATGCCTCTTACGATCCTCTAGATTTTGTGCATAAGCTTGAATGCAGGCAATATCCATATTAGGATTTAGAGAAGCTGTAGTACACTCATTAACCAAATGCGGTCCTAAACCATTAACGAACCGATCTACTCGATCACTCATCTCAGCTACGATCGTCGGATCATACCTAGACAATGAGTTATACTATAAGTTGTACTCCTTACACTCATATTATTCTGCTCTAGACGTAAAAATTTATCCTGCTTGGCTCATCGGAGCTCAACTGGCAGAAAATGTTGTAAGAAAGCCTTAAAAAACTCTTTCCATCTTTCTGGTGGATCAAAGGGTCCTGCGTCTGCTCCCAAGTCTCATACCAGGTCACGACAAAATTTGTCAATCTATAAGAAGCCAACTCCACTAACTCAGTGTTCGTAGCATGCATTACCCACAAAATACGTTGCATCTAGTCCATAAAGTTTTGCGGGTCCACATTCGGGTCTGATCCCATGAATACCGGAGGGGATAGATTGATAAAATCACATACTCTCGCACTGACTGCTCTATCAAAAGGACTAGAAGTCTATCGATGGGCCTAAGTATCCACTAATTGAGTCAACAATTATATGGCACTCGACATATCAAGGTCTTGCTCAGGAGCAACCTGTGGAGGAACTGGAGGTATATCATCTCCCTTATGCTGCTATGGAGGTGGTGGGGATGGAGTCCTAAAGGCCCGAGATATAGCCTCATCCTGATGTTGCTGTTACCCGTAGTTAGAGGGGGCACCTAACTGTCACCCTTTCTCACCTCCACCTCTAATATCCGATAGTCGTCTGTCTTCTAGTCGTAGGCATCGCTTAAAATATGAACAAGATGAGGATTAGGAATTGAACACTTACTACTCATCTCTATAGTACGATCTAGATCAAGAAGGAAAGTAACCATCATAAATGCCCAGTAGCCTCCTGTTTATAAGTACAACACACCCATAAATAAGACTCTACTAGACACAACTTGCAGACTCCTTAGGACAAACTTGCTTTGATATCAAGTTTGTCACACTCCAACCTTGGAGGGATGGCCGACACCCGGCGCTTGATTGGCCTGAGCGTACCACCTATATGTCATAGCATGTATGCATAACTGTCTGGTCGACGAGGCCTCAAAATAACCATATGACATAAGTTTTAACAGAATAACCTATAACATATGGTAGTAACCTAATAGATATATACATACGATGGAGACGACAAGGCTCTAACGAGGATAGTACAGCTAGTAAAAGGGCCGACAAGGCCATATAAAGACACATATACACTGACCACTAGTTCGGAAGCCTCTAAAAGTACTAACATATATCATCAGGTCAAGATAAGGCCCCGTTATACCCAAAATAACTATATATATATATAAGCAAAAGTGCCACCGACTCTGTATATAAACCCTGGAGAAGTGGAGTGTGATGACCCAACAATTGGGACTAGGTAACCTACTGTGGAGGTTAGTCTGGCTGTCTATCTGTACCTACGGGCATGAAACACAGTGCTACAAAAAGGAGCGTCAGTACGAGAGAATGTACTGAATATGTAAGGCAGGTAAAACATGTGAAAGACAGATGTAATATAAGAGAAGGTACAGAAACCAAACTCAGAAAAGTCGCAGATGGCATAGAAATGACAGAACAATGAGCATATGCATAAAAAGTAAAATCGAGCCACTCTATGAGGCCATATAATATAGTATCAAGCCTCTCTATGGGAAAAATCTCATCATTTCGTACCCAGGCTTAATAGGACTCGGTAATATTGTATCCAACTATAGTGATGTGCATAAATAAGTATCATCCCCAGCCAACTATAGCGCAGATCGGTAGAAAATAGTTACATAAATATACATAATGCGTGAAAGACCTCAGAACAATAACATGAATAGGGCGGAGTGACCTAATGTCGTTAATCCCCACGTATAGTTATGACATCCTGTATAGCGATCGTTATAATCCAACAAAAATCTCTGAGTGTATTACAAGGAAAGGACTATCATGTTGTATGAAAAGCAAACCCGACAAGGGATGAATAAGTTCATATAACATTTCACCATAAGGATAAATACATTTCTGGGATAAAAATAAGAAATGCTTCAAAAATACATTACTTTGTGGCGTACTTTCTAGGATCATGCTGAAAGGAAAGAAATGTAAGCCTTACATACCTCATCACTTTGCCAACTCTAGTCATACAAATATTCAGATCCCTCACGAATGGTAACCTACATAATAGAGGTGATTTGGTTAAGATTTAGATTGATGAGCTAAGATTTGACTCGTTACAACATTTCATCAAAGACCTAATGTACATCAAACTTCATATCCTTTTAACAATTGAAACAAGAAATCTACACACCATTTCCAATTCATTATAGCTCCTTCTTCTCATTCACCAACTACCAACAAGATTTCATAACTCACATCGACTCCAAAATCTAATCAAAACGACCCAACAACAAGATAACTACACTTTCTACTAATTCAAATTCTAGTTTATAGTCCCTTTAACTCAAACAACTTATTCAACACTCAAATAAGCTCAACCTCAATCAATAAAGTACTAAAATTACATTAGGCAACAGATACAACCCTGGCTTAAGCTCAACTTGGTCCACAACACTCTTTAACACTCCTCAACACCACTACAACACCATATAAGTGTAGTCATCCACTCTAGCTTATCTTTTGGTGTTGATTCTTGAAGAGGACACTTGAATTTCACTTAGGGTTCTTAGAAATATGCTTAAGAGGTCTTAGTAGAGTGGAGATGTGGGGTTGGGTCAACAAATTAGAGAAAATGAGGCTTAACTCGAGTTTATAAGATTTTAACTTGGCCACCGCCTCAAATATGCAGCATGATCTGCAGCTCATATCACCTTATGCGGCCGCAGATCCTACCGCATTTCTTAACAGAAATATTGGCATCTTCAAGGTCAATATGTGGTGCCAATATGTGGGGCATATTTAATTTTGCAAGGCATATTGCTTCACACATCACCATATACTTATTGAATTTTGTCAACACTTAATTCCTTCGATCCGATTTATCTCAGACTTTCTCGAAACTTACTTAAAACTCCGATAAACCTTTACTTACCTCTTGTAGGGGTCTCACTCTCTCAGAACCTACGTCGCTTAACTTACAATTACAACAAAACCCAAATTACGGGGTGTAATACTAGTGGCAAAGGCAAACATATTTGTATGGACCTCAAATATCTTGGTAAAGTTGGGCAATGCCAGAACTGGCTCCTCCATCATGACTGCCTTAAGGTCTTCAAACACCTTTTAGCAGGGCTAGTCCAAACCTATGATTGTTTCTTCTTTAGCAACTCAGTATATGGTGCTACCTTGTATGAATAACCACTGATAAACCGATATAGTAGTTAACAAGGCCAAAGATCTCAACTTTGTTACCTTTGTAGGTGCTTCCCATTCTTGGATAGCTCTGATACCATATTTTCACATCATTCTCTTATACTAAGGGCACATGCATCACTTGACAACTTGCTCATAATCTAGATCTTTTTTAACAACTCAATCAACCGTGTGATTTTGCTTGAATAGACAATAATGAACCGACGATATAGCTAAAAATAACAAGAAAAGATCTAACTTGGTTACCTTAGTCGGTGCCTCGCATTCTTGGATAGTCGATACCTAAGTCTCGTACATGTGTAGCTCACTATTACGGATGACATGGCCTAAGATGTGCACCTTTAATTGTGCAAACTCGCACTTCTCCCTCTTGATGTATAGTTCATTCTCTTGCAAGACTTGGAAAATAAGTGATGTTGTTGTAGATGACTATGTCATTCAAATAGACTACCACGAACTGATCAAGGTAGGGATGAAAAATCTTGTTCATAAGAGTGCAAAATATAGCAGGTGCGTTGGTTAAGCCGAAGGGCATCACCATCCACTCAAAGGATCGGTACCTTGTTACCCATGCTATCTTTCACTCATTCCCTTCCGCAATAGGGAATTGGTAGTAGCCCTTGTGAAGATCCACCTTGGTAAAGTACTTGGCTTGCCCAAGTTTGTCAAATAACTCAACAATGAGTGGATCCAGTAATTGTTCTTCAGTGTGATCTTATTAAGTATCCAATAATCTATGCAAGCACAATGATCCATCCTTCTTCTTTTAAAACAACACCGATGTGTCGAATGGTGCCTTTGATGGGCGAATGTGACCAGCATCAAGTAGCTCATTTAATTGATTCCTAAGCTCCTCTAACTCAGGCATTGCCATATGATAAGGGGCAAATGTGGGTGGCTTAGCCCCAGGCTCACTCAATCTTGTAATTCACATCACGCTTAGGTAGCTTGTTTGGCAAAATATCTTTGTTTACCTTGAGCAATTTTTTAATACAAGGTGGAAGTGTCTCTTGGGTATCATTGTCTCTATCCAAACTGCAATAATTACCATGAATGTCGACTCTCTTTTCTTGAGCCCCTTGATAAGCTGCATAGTTGAAATTTGTGCTTGTCCTTGTCCCTGCGGCATAGTCACTGTAGGCACTAAGTAAGCTCATTCTCTCTCCATAACCAAGAGATTTTGAAGGTACGGGTCGATCATCGCGTGACAATGTCTAAAGAACTCTTGCCCTGGAATACTGTTAAAGATATCCATGGCATTGGCAATAACTCGGAGTTTTCATTTTTGAATATCCTTCTTCCTTAGATTAGTACTGGGAAAGTTTTTTGTACCTTTCCAATTGCTTAATTTAACACCAACACCATTGGATACACTATGAGATTTTTGTGCCTCAGCATTCACGGTCTAGACCAAAGAGTTGGTTGGAGTGAGCTTTAACTCTAGTATCTTTGTGGCAGCCTCGGTCACAAAATTATAAGTCACCCTAGTATCCACTAATGCACAAGTGAGCATGTTATTGATGGTGAGGTGTATGTACTAATTTTTATTCTCGACGGGCTGGATAGATGGATTCTTGAGCGCCAGATATGCCTATCATGCCCAACTATGTTGTGCCCCAACTCTCTCATTGCATCTGCTTCTTTCGTTCATGAACCGATGTATTGAGGCTCTTTAAGTCAGGACAATTTCTAAAGCCATGTGGCCATCCGCATATGTAGCATCCCTTCTTCTCAACATAGCTCTGACAACCACTTGACTTCTTGTTGTTGGACTTAATGGCATCTTGAGTCTTGGAGCGTTGTTGGTAGGTCTATTTGTTTTTCCCACAGTCTCCCTCATCTTTGATATTGTTGCCCTTTGACTATATACCTTTGTCATTTTGTCATGCCTTAAATCCATCAAAGGCTCTACCTCCACTATGGCTTGGTCTATATCCGTAATTTGTCAGAGTTGTAACTCCTGCTTAGCCCAATTCTGCAACATGTCCATGAAGTGAAACAACAATTAACCATTGGTGAGGTTAGGGATTTGAATTATAAGGGTGGTGAACTCCTTGACATAATCATGTATACTTCATGTTTGCTTCAACTCTCTAAGTTTGCGCCTTGCCTCGTACAAAACATTATTTGGGGAAAATTGTCACTTGGATTAATCCCACATGCTAATGGCTAACAGACCTCTCTCTTTATCGTTCACCTTCCTTCTCCACCATAGCATGACAATGTCTGATAGGTACAAAACATCGGTGTTGATTTTGGACACATCGTCCATCACTTTTCCATGCCTGAAATAGTTCTCCAAGTGCGAAATAAAGTTCTCCACTTCTTGTGCACCACGAACCCCTTAAACACTGGTGGTTTGGGAGCCTCGATCTTAGCCTCCCTTGTCACAACAACTGGTTGCCTCATTTACGCCAGTGGCGACCTGCTCCTCGAGTATCTCTATCTTTGCCTTCATAGCATCGATAGTACTCAACACCTCCATGAGTTTGCGCTCTAAAGTAGTGATGATTTGCCTTAGCTCTATCTCGGCCTGCATACGTTCCTCTAAGTCATTTAGGATGTTCTCAATCCCTGCAAGAGTGTTCCCCTCAAGAACACTAAGGGTTTCATCCACCTTCCCCAAGCGTTAGCCAAATATCTCGACAATATCCATCCTCACATTACCTTCATAATTCACTTTTTTCCAAGCGAAACGTCTTTGGGAAGGACCTCTATATCATCCTCGCTCGCTTCAGTTACAGATGGTTCTTGGGATGAAAGCCCTTCATTTAATACAAGCTCGAGCGGTACCTCCTGGCTCTTATTGGCGACATTTCTCTTTTTGTTATGGCCCCTTCTTGCCAACAACATTTGGGTGACGTTGTCTTGGGTATTAGCAACGTTGATTTCTATGTCATTTGATATTCCCCTAGTTGCAACCTATACCACATTGTCACATCCTTAATCCTAAACTATCTGATGGAAATAAGGGACCGAACTTAACTCATTTTGTTAAGTTCATATTCAACAGATCGATGGTGATGACATTGAGTCATGGATCCTCGGTGAAAGGCCAAGAATTATATGGAATATGGGGTGGGATAGATTTTATAACTTGACGGTCTTATAGTATAAGTTTATTCGGTCTTATTTGTGGTCTTGACCGAGACCTTGCACTATTTATGATGTCTTTACTTAGTAGTATTATGAGGATATCTTAAGAATGGTAAAACTCTTAGGTTGATTTAGGACACGATTATCACTTGAAAGAGGGATGAGGAAGCCGAGAAGAGACAATGCCAAATTGACAAGGACAAGGGAGCCTCTGATCGAGAAGCCAACATGGCAAGGACAAACAATGACATGGCTGACAAAATGGCACAGACAAGAACCTTCCAAAGACAAGATAGAATCGGTTAGGGGGAGTTGGAAGGGTGGCCGAATGACCAAGGCAAGAATGAAGTCTCCAAGGTCTTGAAATCACAATGGTCATCTCCGCCAATGCAATGTAGATGTGAAGAGGATGAACTTTTACCATGTCTCAAAACTAAACCAAGTTCCTTTCACATGCCTTCACCAATGCCGAAGCCTCAACTTGTGCTCCAAGACAACAAGTCTTCTTCCGTGTTCCCATTCGGCCGTGTAGTGTAACTTGTGTCCCTTTAATTGCTTTCTAGAATGGTCCTCACCTTACTATAAATGGGACCCTTAGGATGAATGTAAAGGGTAATTTTTGAAGTTATATAAAATATAAAGTTAAGTTTTCAACTTGTCTGTTGAAGCTTGTCGATTCTTGTGTGGATCAAATCTCCTTCGGGGCAAGTATAGATTAGGACTTGTGTGACCTAGTATCTACCCAAGCTTGAAGAACACCCTTAATGGTAAATGACAGTTGGTACTTGTGTGAACCAACCTAGTCTAAGCCTTGGGAGCAACAAAGGCATAGATCACCCTTACTTGGCTTATTTACGGGCATTGCAAATAGCAAACCCCGGTCTGTCATTGTGGCATTGATCATCAACACCTTAGTGTCGGTTCGGGCAATTAACTCCCCGTTCCTCTATCCTTGGGCATATCCTTCATAATTCACAAAATAACCACCTCTACTAGACATCCAACCCGAAGTCACTAAAAGAAACACTTAGCCAAATCCCCTCCTTCTTGCTTGAGTTGTACTCTACAATTCAGAACCAAGCCAATTTTGTTGGATAACGCTTGCAAACAAGTAAAATTTGCTGTTTAATTTGGTTTTGAAAATACTGTAAACTTAACCGGATACAAAACCATGGTTTTGTTTTTTTGCCATGATTTAATCAAGTATTAAAAGGAACATATATGCGTGTGGATTACTTTTTCAGCTTTTCCTCACACGATTAGGTGTGCAAAGTAAGAATAATTTTTAACTTAAATCAAATGAATATATCCCAAAGTCTTTTTAATTTTAAAAAATCCGAACGTACTCTTTTTGTGATGAAGTTAATTGGACTTTTAAAGTTCCTTTAGATTTCATCTTCAAATTATCAAAGGAAACCATAGCAAACACATAAAGACAACTATGTGTCATGGTCTATCACATCATCATGCCACCTGGTACTACTTTGCACACATTTTTGGGAAGGTTCCGGAGAATTATGAGAATTTCTCTTGGAAGACTTTAGAATACTATAAATTTTCTAGAAAAGTTGTTGAAATTTTCTGGTCTTGTAGAGAATTATAGAGAGTTTATCTTGAAAATATGAGAGATATGTGTTGACAACTATTATTTATCCACTACCCCCCCACCCAATGACTTGTATAAATAAGGGGTTATTCATTGTAAATGCATTAAGCAAATCAATCAAGTTCTCTACAATACAAAACTTCTTTTTAGCAATTTTCTCGTCTTCCTTATTTATCATTTTCTTAGCGATCTTGAATGTAGTAATTTAGGTTAACATGGCATAGCAAGATGGCGAGCAAGTTGTCAAGTGTCGTACGAGCACTTAGTGATGGATATAAGGAGTGAGTTGGATGGGTATGTGGTTCAGATGTGGAGGTGATTCGAGTTGACCAGTAAAAGAGTGGCAATATCGGGTTCTTAGGCTTCTCGGGTTAGGGAGACAATGTTGTGTTTGAGGGTGAGTTCAGGAGGAAGTAGGGGAAAACGACACTTGGCATTTTAGGAGGTTGTTTCGGGAGTGTTGCGGGAGGATGTGGTGATTGAGTGATGGTAGTTTGGAGAAAAAGACCTGAGACAGTGAAGTACCGGTAGGTCGCGGTAGATGGGACACTCGATGGTGATTGGTTTAGACGGATGGCTGTGGTGTAATGCGGATGTTGGTATTTTGTGGAGATGTTTATGAGACGTTGAGGGACGTACGAATGATGAGTTTAAGGTGTATTGAAATAAAGAGAATTTAATCAAAATATTTTACATTTTACAGTAAGAAGACTATTGGCATTCGGGGACTTGACTTCAGTCATGTATGCTCAATATATTTATTCTAAAGTTACAAAAGAAAAGGGTCTGATCAATTTTGTATTTGTCAAGTCTCTCAAGTTTTGGTATTTCAAGGGCAAGTACGTTCTCGTAATGACCTATAGAGAGTAGAACTCATCTCAATGGGTGCAACAAGGAAAGCCAAACCCAAAAGGAAGATTAAAGACATGGCATGTTTATGATGTTGCTATAGTAGATATCAGCTACGCCCTAAAAGATTTGCCATCTCTCCTTTTTATTTCCCTTATCAATTATTTACTTTTTTATCGATTCGGTAACAATTTAACAAAAGAAAGACAGAACAGGGAAAATATGAGCAACAATTAAGGAAAGAAGGTATCCGTCATTTAATGGAGAAGGAGATCTCAATTTAGTGTTTTAAAAGTATAAGCAGCTTTTGATGAATTTTGGGAGTCCTAGTAATAACGAGATATTCAGAAGCCCCTCAGCGTCCTTCATTCAATTATAACTACAACACGAGGCTTTCAATGGCAGCATGATGGGTGATTATACGACAAAACATGGTTATCTAGTTTTTCCTCTTTAGTGATATTTAAACAAAAACATAAACTTATCACGAATTTTGGGGATTCTCTTGAAGGCATGCTTCAGATAATATGAGACTTAGCAATACATGGTGCACGAGCTCAACGAAATCAAGCCTGAGTTAGCTCAATTCGGTTTGCTTCACCATTTCAAGGCGAAAGGTAATTCATTCCTCCCGACAAAATGATAGTAGTAATACGTTCTTAAAGAAGAAAAAAGAATTGCTGAATGTCATTGGGAGATATTAATATAAGCTTATATAATTTGAAACTTATATCAACCTATATCACCCATGATCCATTCTTTATTCATAAGTGTATAAGTCTATCACCCTTTATCACCACACAACAAAACTGCAGTCGTGCAATATTTAACTGGATACATTCTAGATGTTGAAGAGGCCAAAAGTAAGATACCAATGAACATTATGCAAGCAACAAAATTATAAACCTAATAGCCAGAATCAATTGCTTTTTCAATGACCAGGAATGTATAGATAACAAAAAAGTTGTCAACCAATAAAAGAATGAGACCAATAAGGGCAACCCCAAGAGGGACAAAGAAAATCAAGAAGTTTCCTAAGAGTCCCTTTTGTTTTAGTACAAGTAAAGAATAATGGCAAGAATGAATTGGCATAGAAAAAGTTGTAACCTTGTCATCCAGAGTTACTTTCAGCTCTAATGGTTTGGTCTTTTTCTTCATGTTATACAACCTACGACCCAAAATAACAAAACCCATGACAGCAGCAACTACAGAGAATGTCTACACATGAGTAACTCCTCTAAAAGCACAATACTTGACAAGTTCTATTGGCACTTTCCAGCACAATATCCTCCTCCTCTTTTGCTCTCCTTCAATCTTCTTTTCACCTTCTTGTTTTTCTTCTACTGAACCATCACTATTTTCTCCAGCACTGAACCGAATAGAATCCGACCAATTTTCACTTCTAATTCCTTCATTTTTACCATCATATTCACTTAATTTCGACCGTTCACTGCCGGAATCCGACCAGAATTCGCCGGGATTGTTCATGGTAAACTGGTTTTCCGAACCGGGATCAATCCAACTCGAAGTATCCGATTCTTCAGAGCCCTCCTCGCTTCCACTAAAGTTACTCATATATCTGCGCTAAGAGTCTATAGAGAAGTAATTGGGTTGAAGCAGACCACCTGTATCTGATCCAACTTCATCAAGACCGGCCGGAATTAACGGTCCCGAGTCGGAAGCCGGGTTCGAGTGAAGCATCTCCCAGTCTTGGAACTCAACATCCATGGCGATGATCAAACCCTAAATTAGGAACGAAAGATATAGAGAGAAAGAGAAGGGGTGGGGGAGGAAGAGGGGGGATTTTGAATAGAATCAACAACTACCTTTGGATTGGGGGGTCACCCCTATAAACGACACCTCACATCTTCCCTCTAACCCCTGTCATCCTCACTTTCCCTCTATCCAACTTTAATACTAAAATAATTGCAGGACGTACTACTCTCTGTGTGTCAAATTACGCGACACTATGTCCTTTTTAGTTACTTCTAAGAAATAAATAGTATTTGCCTAAACATAAAATTACAAAAATATTAAAATTTAAGGTTTTAAATAAGTCATAGAAAAATGTGTAGCTATAAGTTATTTTATTAAGGATAAAATTAAAATTTTAAATTAAATTATTATTAAATATAAAATGTATTAATTTTTTTAGAAATGATTTTAAAAAGGTACATAAATTGAGATGAAATGAGTGATTAATATTATAATAAAACATGAAAGAAATTATTTTTCTCTTGGTATGCTAAATTAGACAAGTAAAAGTGAAAATCTATTTTTAGTATAGTGGACAAGAGACAAGTAAAAGTAAAAATTTATTTTTTTAGTATAGTGGACAAATAAAAGTGAATGGGGGAATTATTATTCTGTGCGCATATTAGATGGAATAAGAGTATGAAAATTAGTATACATGGGTTAAAATGCTAAAATGACCAAATTAATCCTAAAAATAGTAGAAAATTCTTTTATTTAAAAAGTAAATAAATATTTTAAATTATATGTTGTTTACTAATATTACGTATGGCCGGTGCCAACATGGGCCCAATGTTATAAAAGTTGGAACAACAAATTGATGGAGATTATATTACTCACACGTTGTGGAATAACATCAACGGCTGCCTCATACTGGTAAATGTTATAGTACATATTCTTTACAAAATATATGGGAGAATTATCTACATGTCACACTATTTACATATTGAGAATCGGTAATGTATTTTTTCCCAGAGTTTAGTCTTAGTTGTAGGTAGCCTTCTTCTTAGCAGCTTTTCACAAAAGACACTTGTATAAATGCTACAGCTGCAACATCATGTTTTAAGAATCAAAGTAAGACGGAAATTTCTTCAAAACAGCTACTTCAACTTTTGATGAATTTGGGTGGGAAAAAAACAACACTACCACTAATAGCATGTATCTATCAACAAACCCAAATTTTGATCAAAAAGCTCAAAATCAAGTTTATCAGTTATTCCAATTCTCCTACCCAGGACGCCACTTTTTTGATTCATTATCCATATTTTATATTACCACAATTATCAAGGTTTAGAAGTTCTTTCTCATAGTACATGGAGGACCTAAATTATACAAGCTACCTGTTTCTTACTCCTACGGTTAGAATCGTCTAGAAATTTGACAGAACAACCGACAATTAATCATCTTTGTGCTCTCTTTTCTCACGTACCCTTGAAGCCTCTTCCAGCAACCTCCTTTTCAATGATGTGAATATGCAGTGAAATATGTGTCAGAATTTGTTGTGAATTTACAACTTGTGAGTTGTTTTAGTAACCATTTTTTTTGCCTCTAAATTTTAGGAGAGCTAAAAGAGAAGTTTCTTATTTAGCATTTTGGAAATAACAGTGTAACAACAAATAGTGGGAGAATCTGAGTATTATGATATACATGGTGTCAGTTCTTCAGCATCTGCAAAATAAATATGCAGGGCCTATTATCTCAAGGTTTTCGAATTTCCTTCTTTATGTTTTCTTCTTCCTTTATCCAACTCATTTGTGACCTTTCATAGATGCTTCCCATTAGGATGATGGGAAACCTGACACAAAACATAAAGTGGATAAGATTTCAAAGTCATAAAGAAGTGAGGGCCATAAATTGGTGCAAGAAAGAACGGAATGGGGAAAAACTTACCAAAAGCAATAAATGCAACAAAAGTTAACTCATTCAAAGTAGTGTGTTTCTTGTTAGGCTTGGAAAAATAGCTTTTGTAGAATCCCTGGGTGAATTATGTGTGGGATATAAAGCAGTACGGGAAGTAAATAAATATTACAAGTGCTTCGAAAGGATAAACAACAAAGATTACAACAAGAAGTTGTCAATCTTTTAATCTTGTACTAGAACTTCAAATCTGGATCTTATATTCAGAAATACAAGAACATGAACTGCTACACTTGTGGCTTGTAGAACCGTTGAGAATCTGAACGGTTAGAGTCCTTTGAGTTTCAAGTTCACACCTGAAACACTTAGCAACCAATTAGATAATCACAACACCACCAGCTGAGTTGAGAGATGGCTCTCTGTCTTTAAGACAAGATTGCCCCGTATATATGTTTTTACGTTAGCGGGCAATAGTCTCCAAAGATAAAACAACAACTAATCAACACTGCATCGCATATCGCATTTGCGACTCCGACGGACTGCTTTGCAACCCTTCAGTAAAATAGTCATACCTTTTTCTACAGATGTCTGTTTGAGCTTCACCATATACAGTTGGAAAGGTATTTCAAAGGGCTACAACTTCCATGTTTTAGTTTTTTCAAACTCCTTATGTATTTTTCTAAATACTCGCTTTAAGTGAGGTCTTGTGCAAACTCACTTGAAAACATGGCCCATAGAGTAGCTTCCGGCTATACTTTGCCCAAAGACTCTTCTTATAACTTGATTAGTGTTCAAAACACTTACTATACTCCTCATTTTTTGTTCCATTATGACCCTGTCATAAGGGTCATACCTTATCCCAAAGGTACGAAGTGTTACAATATAGCCCTATTGGGATCATTCATCATCGAATGATGGGTCATGGTTAAGAATGTGATTAATGCAAGAACTGGTTAGGAATGTCATTAAGGCCAGTTCTTGTGTTAATCACATTCCTAACCATGACTCATCATTCGAGGATGAATGATCCCAAGGGGGATAGTCATCACTTTCTATACATATGTTTGTTTGAGCTCCACCATATACCGTTGGAAAGGTGTTTCAAAGGGCTATAAATTTCATGTACTAATGTTTCTAAAATTCCTTATGGAGTGTTCCTAATACCCACTTTAAGTGAGCCTTGTGCAAACTCACTCTAAAATATGTCCTGTAAAGTAGCATCCGACTATACTCTGCCCAAAGACTCTTCTTATAACTTGATTGGTTTTCAAAACACATCATATACTCTTTATCTTAGTTCTATTATGTTCATATCATAAGGGTAATACCTTATCCTGAAGGTACCTAGTGTTTCAGAATTGCTCAAACATCTTCTTCTCCTACACAGACATCACGGGCTGAGTAGCTAGAGGTGAAGCAAGACAAAACACTATCACGCCTAAGAAACGAGTGACCCCAGTAGATGCTAGTTGAACCCCTGGTGTCCGAAATTCGAGTATAGCCATATGATAAGGAGTTTGACCTCTAACCCTAGTATGTGATCCATCAGAAGTGGCTTGTGGAACACCCTGAGCTATAGTCTCAAGAAAGCTCATCATGCGAACTAAAGTGTCCTAAAGTACCGGCGTAAAAATGAAACTCGGGGGTGGCTAAGCTGGCTTCAACCTGACCTTGATCATTCTCATCAATCAGAACCTGATCATCCTCATCAATTGGAATTTTTTCATCTTCTGAAATAACCTTTGGCTCTGGAGACTCTGCCCTAACACAGACCTGAGCAGCTGTTGGTGCTCGGCCTCGGGCTAGTAGTGTAACTCGAGTTCTACATCTACCTCACCCCCTGTATTTGCCCCTGTCCCATGCACCACCTCTAGCAACGGGTGCGGGCACCTGATCTCCCCATGCAACTGAATGAGTCCTCACCATATGTGAGAAAAAGTGAAACAAAAGAGATTTAGAATTCAATAAAGTTGAGGACGCACTATAAGAATGAAAGAAGTGAACTTTCCTAAATGTCCTATAGCCTCTCAAAGATAGGCATAAATGTGTACGTACTGATCCGCGAGACTCTACTAGATATCACTCTTTTACTTATGAGAATACTGAACCTAGTACTCTGATACTAATTTGTCGCGACCGAAAATCATAATTGTGTTGTGAGGGCACCTATCCTAAACTCGTAGGTAAACCCAAAGTGCGGAAGAGTAAAGGAATACCCAAATGTACTGACAAGATCTTTACAACTTAATATATAAGATCTAAAACAACTCCCCAAAACCTGAAAGTCACAAGTACAAGAGCTTACTACAATACGAGCATAATGTCTGAATACTTAATACAACTGTTTGAAATAACAAGACATGAAAACAAAAAGGGATAGAGGGGAATCCACTGTTAGGAAGACATCGACAACTCACGATGGACTCTGAAATAGGCACTCCAAGCTCTCAAACTATGCTCCACTCGAACTCGGATCAGTACCTATATACAAAAGGTGCAGCAAGTGAAGAGTGAGTAAGGAAAGCACGTGTATCCAACAATATCGTTGACCGACCCTAACTATAGTGGTGGCTAGGGTTGGTACTTTCCGTTATTTCTCAATTTATTTTGTTAGCTAAAAATATAATTAGTTCAAAAGTGTTTAACCTTGTGTATAGGATTCTACAACTAAGTCATCCACGAAGATCATCACTCTTATCAAAGTCTATCATAAAGTCGCAATCTTTATAAAAAAGAAGTCAAGTATATTCACAAGGTCCAACCTATGCCCAAGTGGGGCGTCTAGTCCCACAAAGTTTCATCTTTCCAATTTATGCCATTAACAAATCATAAATATTTCACCTTTACATCAATCCAGCACATATGGCATAAAATTTACATCAACGAGTATAAATAAGATGCAATGTAAGTGATATGTATGCTATGTAATGGACATATGTACCTAGTATACAGACACTCCTATAGTAGGTTTCATGTGACCCATGGGGGACTCATGAGGTCCGATCTATATACCACCGAAATCATTTTCCATCGGGTCCCAGCTCTGTGGCTGTAATATCATCATCATCACTCTTACCATATACCATATCCAATAACTGGCCTTCAAGGCCCTTTTCAGTATCTCATCAATCAAATCTAGTAATATCATAAATGTATGAAATGAATATATGTCCAATATGTAGATGCATAGAAAGCAAATCAATTATCAATACAAGTTCATTTCCAAGATTTAGATGAGATGTAGAGTGATGAATGCATCACAAGTCATAATCATAGAATTTACCAAACATGGTATCATAGCCCAAGTAAACAACAGTCATACCAACCTAAGTGGATTTATGCACGACGTACACGGCCCGAAGGCTAAACACATAGTCTCTATAACAGTATAAATACTTTACTTTTTAGCTATCATTTTAAGTACACCGGTACCCGCTTAAGTGTTCATCACCTCACGAGTATGGGATCCCCAATTCCTATTATACATATTAATTACATAACCAACACATAAATACTATATTAAGGTCTAGTAAGTCTCAACTTGCCTGAATCTGAAGCCGAAGAGTCACTCTGATGCTTTTCCTTTTCTCTAAGCCTCTGAACGTGCCCAATCTATTCAAATAGGGTATCTAGATGAGAATACAAGTATAACGGTACCTATATTGCCATACGAAATGATTTTGGTTCGAAAAGGTCAATCCAAAATCCATTCCCAAACCCCAAAGGTCAAAATGGTAATTTATTGCAAAAATGAGATCATCACTGTCAAAATAGTATTCTACAAGATCACATGAACTAACAACACCCATATAATCAACTCTCAAAATCCAACCCAAAAAGGTAACCCTAGGCCCAAAAGGGAAAAACGAAAAATTAAACATAGAATCGTCTTACCCATAGTCTAAACAGTCCATACCCTAAAAACATGAGTTTCTAATTACATTTGAGCCATCAATTCCACTATTCAAGACTACACACCAATGTTCATGAAAAATCCTTATTTACTACTTCAAAATCATGAAAATAATAAAACAAATAGTGAAAGGAATCATTAATAACACCAAGATTGAGCTTAAGATCTTACCCTAATGAATAAATATGAGTTTAGCACTTGATATTCTCTATTACAAGCTCTCTAGCTTCTAAAATGGGTGAATGATTAATGAAAGTCGAATAGGGGATTTTATAGGGTTCTGTTCAGCGATTCACGCAGGAGCGGGCAAAAGCTCGCACCAGCGGACAAAATTCGGCACATGCGGAAACCACTAACCTTCCACAAGGTTACAGGTGCAGAGATTTTCTCGCAGAAGTGGTCACGGGCCTGCGAACCAACATTCGCATGTGCGAGGCCCTGTCTACCTTGTCTATTTTCGCACTTACAGACCAACTCACGTAGGAGCGGACCCGCATGTGTGGCCCATTGCTCACAGGTGCGGTACACTAGAACCAGAAATGGAAAAATCACAAAAATATCCGATCCAACACCCGAGGGACACTATGGACACACACCAACATGCATTTCAATCATAAAATATGCTCCAAACTTGTTCGCGCACTCGAAATTTTGGAAAAAGGTCTCCTTGACTCGGGTTTGACCAAAGTGAACTCTGAAGTTATAAAACTTCTACTTCCCAACCAACTACCCAAAACACACTTGATTGCATCGAGAATCGAAGCGAAGGCTCGACTAAGTCATAAATGTCATTCCAGAACTAATGGAATTGATGAAACCACGAGAAAGACGCGTTTACCCAAAATTCAACTATGAATCAAACCTTCCTATTCTCTTAATTTAGGAATTTCTAAACTTACTAACATGGATCCGAAACTCACCCGATATATTCGGGAACCATGCCATCCATCCCCACAAGTCATAAATACACAAGTAAAGGCTCGAAAAGGGTATTTTAGGAATTTCTAGGTAAAGTACTCAAAACGAGTAAGCGAGTCGTTACACAACACCTTTGCTGAACTGCCAGTATAAAAGACTACTTAATCAGGACAAATTCAAGTGTCCAACCTTGAGAATTAGAGCCGTACAAATCAAGTAATGGAGAACATGTGTACAAACAACATAAGAGTATTTTGATGGATAACTTTAATACTATTTGTGGCAATAACTTTAAATATGTAGAAGCATGAATCACATTTTGCAGGGTGGTCTTCTGAAGATTCCTGAACTTGTTTGATTTGGTTACTTTTATAGTCATAGTTTTTGTTTTTATTTTTATTTTTGCAGGTTCAAACTATGAACATGATGTACTGAACAATTTTGATTTTGTTTCTGTTGATTATTAATAAACTAAATTAGGCCAAGGCCTAATGGTGTATTCATTAAGAAAATAACATAACACAAAATTTAATAGATAGGTCAAATACCAAAAATAGTAAATAATGAAAGAATTACAGAAACTGATTAAAATTATAAGTAATTTCAATTGCTAAAATTATAAATCAACTAATGTTGAAAATAAAGATAAGAAAATATAATTGATGCAAAATACTAAATAAAAAGAGTAAGTAAAATATCACAGTAAGCAAAATCTTATTTTTATGACCATTAATAAAAGTCAAGACGAATCATTATTCCATAACCCTGGTTTTTATTAAAGAACTATGTGTCTATAAATTAACAACTTTATGATCTCTCACGAGTGACAAGTAAAAATAGTTTGAAGATTTTAATGTTGCGACAACAATAACAATATACTCAAGATAATCCTACAAGTAGGATATGGAAGGATAGAGTTTACTCAGACTTTATCCTAATATGGAAAATATTTTACTGTTGATGTAGAATAAATAACCAATGAAGTTCAAATTTAATAAATAAATACATTTAATTTAATTTGAGAGATTGTTTTATTTTTTAAATTGTTAGTATCACAAACTGATATGATGATATTTCAGTTTCATCCAAAAGTTATTTAATGATTAAGATGAATCTCCTCTAATTTCATAGAGCTTTACTTATTTCATTTTATTAAAAAACAAAATTAATAAAATTTAGTTTGTTCAAACAAACAAGATCATAATTTGATATTTCCTCTAATTTAAGATTTTACTTTAAAATCCTTATTTTTTTTAAAGAAATAATTATGTTGTATATTAATTAGGTAATAATGCTACTAAAATTAACCCATATTTTTAAATATTAGACCCACTCCCTCCTCTCCTCCTCTCTCTCTGCACACAAAAACCGATTCAAAAGATACAAGTTTAGCTACTTCTTTGTCGGACCATAATCGTCGGCCGATGTGCTATGTTCAAAGTCCGTCACGTGATTCTCACGATGGCAAGAAAACAACGATGTCATTTCATTCAACTACTGTTATCAGTCCAATGAGTTCTCCTCTGCAGGCCGTCAGTCTCCTGAATCTTCCTCTAGCAGATTCTTCGACTCTCTCAAGCATGAATCTCGAAAAATTTCTCCCAACACCGTCGTCGCCGCAGTCGGCACCACCAGAAAGGACAGAAGTCGTGAAAGGAATGTGAAGTTATTGAAGAAGAAGGTCTTCTTGAAGATGATCAGTCTAGCAAATCTACCCTTCGTCGTTTCTATCCCTCTCCATCATCATCTTCTGCCGGTTCTCTTTGAACCAGATATATGTTTATACCCGCTTATAAAAAAATTATATTATTGTGTGTAAATGTGTATAAGTGCATATTTTTGTGTATAATATTGTATAATTATATTTCTTAATTTTCTTTGTCTCTTCTCAAATCTCATTTTTATGACCTTAATTTTCTCGAAATTGTTCCGTTTTTTAGCTGAATTAATTGAGAAGAATTTCTGAATTGTTCAACTTCTTAAACCCCTTCAGGTACGTTTAATATTTTTGAAAGAAATAATCTCCTTGATTATTTTCATTAATGAATGAGTATATATACAATTTACAATTTCCATAATATGGAAAATCCTATTCCTATTCTACTCCCAAAATCCTATTCTATTTGTACAAGAATTCTATAATTATGGTAAGTGTATAATGCTAATTAAATACAACAATATATTACCTAAATATACAAGTATACACGGTAATGGTTTTCCTTGTGTTTTTGTGATATACTCGATTTACACAAGGCAGTGTATATAATGTGTATATCACGGTATATTCTGTCACACACCCGCAGTCATAGCAGACGGTCTTCGTACGCTGAGACTATCTCTAATATATTAAAAAAGGACCGAGGGAAGACCCTTAGTAAAGATGTCTGCAATTTGATACTTGGAAGGGACATATAAGACGCGTACTTTTCCATGAGCTACCTTTTCTTGAACGAAGTTGATATCCATCTCGATAAGTTAGTGCGCTGATCTGGAACAGGATTACTAGAAAGATATACGACACTGATATTATCACAATAAACCAAGGTAGCTTTCTGAATGGGACAATGAAATTCTAAGAGAAGATTACGTAACGAACATGATTCAGAGTGTCTAGTATCTGGACAACCACTCTAATCAGCATCTGTATACGAGACAAGTGTAGTTGTTGATGATGGATATAAATGTAAGCCATAGTCAAGTATCCCACGGATTTAACGAATAATGCGTTTGAGTGCATTCATGTGCTCAAATCTGGGATCATGCATAAACAAACACACCTGTTGTACGACATACATAATATCCAGTCGCGTGAAAATAACATACTGAAGTGCTCCAGCAAGACTGCGATAGTAGGTGCGATCCTCGTAAGGTGAGCCAGCCACAACACCCATCTTGGGCTTAGTATCAACTGGAGTAGAAGTATACTTACACGATGACATACCATCTCGCTCAATGATCTCAGCGGCATACTTCCGCTGTGATAAGAATAACCTATATGCATGACGAGTGACAGCAATCCTTAAGAAGTAACTCAAGGGCCCCAAGTCTTTCATAGCAAACTCAGAACTGAGCAATGTCATGATAGACTTGCGTAATGCATCAGAAGATGGAGTCAAGATAATATCATCCACATATAAGAGAATATAAGTCAGGGAAGTACCACGACGATATATGAACAATGAATTATCATATCTGCTGTGAGTGTCGCGCCCATTTTTTACCGCGGCTTCGCGACTCGATGGCGTCGATTCCCTCTGGATTGATTAAAAAATGCTTGCTTTCAAGAGTCGCCACCTAATTATTCTAAGGTGAATTATGGCACCTAAATGCTAACTAAAAGCTGCAAAATAACTCCAATTTTGTGATTTGCAAAACTAATGAGATTCTTGGTAAGGGTTCTTTATTATCCTAGAGGGAAGGGGTTAGGCATCCTTTAAGATCTGCTAACTTGCTGTTATCCGGTCAAACTCAGGTTAATTATTATGTTAAAAATGCATGTTTTTACAAGTATAAAAATAATGTTGCAGATATTTAATGAAATGATGCATTTGTACAAGTATACATTTGTATGGCATTAAAAATACATGTAAAGTTGAAAAAAAGTATGCATTTGAATGAAAATTGATAAAAATATATGCAATGTAAATTTTATGGGTGACGAGCCTAAAAATAGGTAAACTAGCGATTTTCGGTTTTAAAACTAACCGAGCCTAAAATAAATAAAGTAGCGATGGGTTTCCAGTTTTAGACTACCCTATTAATTAATTCTAAGTCTAACTACTATAAACATTTCAATAATTTCAGAGTACAATAATATTACAATACATAATGAAATAAAGCTGAATTATAGAAGGTAAAAAACAACAACAAAATAAATAATCTCCGAGGGGTATTTGCCTTCTTTGACTTTATCCCTTGCAAGCTGTCAAGAACAAACATTTAGAAACCACTGAATATACATAACTTCGGATCCGTATCCAAAACAATAAATGTTTTGATTACGGAGGACTCAGACTGAAATTTTGAAATAATCATTCCAATCACGTCGTGGCTGCGAACATATGACTCATTGGTCATTTTAGTTGCCTTGCCTACCGAACATGTTGGTCTCTCGGGTGAAAAATATTTAAGTTTCATCATTGCCCAGAAATTTAATTTTTCGTCTTTACAACTATGGAGGCCTAAAAAATCGACAGATATTTTTTCATCGGCCAATGTAGTATCATGTTCAAATCAATAAATTATACCAAAGAAGCAAGCCGAAATCGAGAGGCAATTTCCGAAGGGACACGGCCTCAAATTCAATTTCATCGGCCTAAGTGCAGTATTTATTCAAATCAGTAAAATAGTAAGATATCCGTGTACGGATGTTTAAATGCCAAAAAGCAGCAAACAGAAACAGAAACGATTTCCTAAGAGACGCGGCCTCGAATTCAATTTCATTGGCCTAAATGCAGTATTTGTTCGAATCAGTAAATCAGTAAGACGTCCGTGCACGGATGTTTAAATGCCAAAAAGCAGCAAACTGAAACAGAAACGATTTCCGAAGAGACGCGGCCTCGAATTCAATTTCATTGGCCTAAATGTAGTATTTGTTCGAATCAGTAAATCAGTAAGACATCCGTGCACGGATGTTTAAATGCCAAAAAGCAGCAAACTGAAACAGAAATGATTTCCGAAGAGACGCGGCCTCGAATTCAATTTCATTGGCCGAAATGTAGTATTAGTTCAAACCAGCAAAATAAACAACATATCAATAAACTGAAATAGAGAAATGATTTTCAAAGGGATGCGGCCTCGAATTCAATTACATTGACCTAAATGCAGTATTAGTTCAAATCAGTGGAATAGACAACACAACAATAAACTGAAACAGAGAAGCGAAGAGACGTGGCCTCGAATTCAATTTCATTGGCTAAAATGCAGTATTTATTTAAATCACTAAAACAGTAAGATATCCGTTGTACGGATGTTTAAATGCCAAAAAACAAACTGAAACAGAGAAGCGACTTTCGAAGAGAATACAGTATTAGTTCAATCAAAAAAATAACAAAGAGAGTGCATTATTAGTTCAATCAACAAAATAACAAAGAGAATGCAGTATTACTTTCAAGAACCAAAGTAAACCAACAGTAAGCAACTAAAATATTCGACCCGAATTCTGAAATTTCAAAACCGAAACAGGATTCAGAATGTTTATGAAAACCCGACCCGGATTCTGAACAGTGACCCGAATCAGGAACAACGACCTGACCCGGTGCTGAAAATAGACCCGGATAGACGACCCGAGAAATGCAACCCAAAGCAGTGACCGGAATCGGAATCAATTTTTTTTCTTTCAGATAACCAACAAATAAGATGTAAACACAAATCTGGAAATATACCCAAATCGAGTCGACCCGACCCGAATCAGAGGTTCAAACCCGAATCGATTTCTTCTCAAATTTTCAGATAACCAACAACAAGATATAAAACATATAAATTTGGAAATTTACCCAAGCCGGGTTGACCCGACCCGATCGGAACAGTGATTTAGTGAAGAACAACAACAACAAAATAAAACAGATTTTGGATTGAGATTCACGAAGCCAATAGAAGTATTTAACCCCAAAATTTAAGAACGAAACTCACCCCTTTTCCTTCCGATTTTGGACTTGTTTTCAGATTTATTTCTTTGAATAACAAGGAAGACGGATGCTAAAAAGAACAAGAACGCAACAGATATTTTTGTTTGCTTTCGATCCCGGTCCCCCTTTTTTGAAGAACAAAAGAGGGGTTTTATAGGTGGATTCAGACTCTCCAATGTTCACCCCCATACCCCATTTCAATCGAGTTTGAATTTAAAAAATAAAGTGACAATTTTGGGATGGATTTGAGGGGATATGGGTCGCGAATTTTGTGGGGATAAGGGTATGGGTCGAAGGGTTGGTGGTGTCGGCGTAACAGAGGGGAGTTGGTAGTGTCAGGGGTTGGTGGTGGCAGGGGTGAGGTGACCGATGAAGTGTGGGGTCTGGGCCTGGGTATGGGGGTGTTGGCCGAAAGGGTTGAGAAAGAAAGGTTTTGTTTTAAAAAAATTTAGGGTTGTGTTTGGGTTTTGGGATAAGGGAATAAGAGAAGGGGAATTGGGTTGTTGGGCCGACGGGTTGGCTTGGGGAATTGGGCTTCGGTTTGGACGATTTTGTTAGGTTAGTGGAGTGTTTTGGTTTGTTTTGGGTTGATTTTGTTTTTTTGGGTTGGGAAATAAAAATGGGTTATGGGTTTAAAAATATAAAAGGGGTTTAATATTAAAAATACTTTGAAGAAAAAATGTAAATTATTTAAAATAAGATATAACGATGTGATAATAATAAAACATAATATTTGTGAAACGTTTAAAATGCTTAAAATGAAAAATGCGATGTCGTTTTGCGAAAATAAAATAACATAGAATTTTTTGAATAAAACTATGATTATGATAAAATGCAAATGTCAGTAAAGAATGCGAATAATAATAATAATATTGAGAATAATAATATATATATATACGCTTGTATGTATATAGATTAAATTGTTTTGAGGTGTTAAAAAATATTTAAAATTGTAAACAAATTCAGAAAAGATGGGACAAAAATGGGTGTCAACAGATGCCCCTCTTTGGCCGGAGATGATGAAAGAGTTTTCGGACAAAGAAGTTGACTGAGTAGCCAATTTTGTCCAGACCCTCGGGCTTTGAATGAGAAGTAGGGATGCACGGGTAGAGATAGAATCCCGAGGGAGAAGAAATTACAAGAGTTGGTGCGGATTCAAGAAGTATTTCCCCAGTGTCGAGTTACGATGACACTAGTTGTAGATGTGGCAAAATTATTGGGGAATGAGTGGAATGATGTTCACAGTAGGATGCTGACCGAAATTGCCTTGGTTTGCTACAACAATTAGTTCCGCGTTGAAGCTCCTGCAAATTAATACTCCCTGCAGACTAAAGCTTAAGATAAAATTAGTGTATAATTGCTGAGACAAAAACAGCAGAGAATGAGTACATAAAAATTCAACCCTGTGAGTCAAAATGATGCCCTTGAACAAATGTAATGTGATGACATTGTTGTAAGGACGTAATGCTAATGCCGTCGTTGTGTAGACGTAATGCTGGTGACGTCGTTGCATGGATGTTGCTGATGACGTTGTTGTATGGACGTTTTCCATATGACGTCGTTGTATGGACGTTATGTAGATGACGTCGTTGTATGGACATTGTGTTGATGACGTCGTTGTATAGACGTTGTTGTTGACGACGTTGTTGTATGGATGGTGCTGATGACATCGTTGTATGGACGTTCTGCTGATGATGTTGTTGTATGGACGTTGTGCTGATGACGTCGTTGTATGGACGTTATGCTGATGACATCATTGTATGGACGTTATGCTGATGACGTCGTTGTATGGACGTTGCTGATGACGTAGTTGTACGGACGTTATGATGATGACGTCGTTGTATGGATGTTATGCTGATGACGTCGTTGTATGGACGTTGTGCCGATAACGTCATTGTATGGACGTTGTGCTGATGACGTCTTTGTATGGACGTTGCTGATGACGTCGTTGTATGGACGTTATGCCGATGACATCGTTGTATGGACGTTATGCTGATGACGTTGTTGTATGGACGTTGTGTTGATGACGTCGTTGTATAGACGTTGTTGTTGATGACGTCGTTGTATGGACGATGTTGTTTGTGACCTGTATCCAAAGAAAGTCTGTGAGTTTTTGGGGGGGGGGTCGATTCGTATTGACTTTTATAGCTTTGGCTCTTGATACTTGCATGTCCTGCTGATTCGGACCTGTAACCTCGTCTGGTTCCCAGTCTTGGCAAGTCGTTAATGAAAACATTTGTTGAAAATAATTTGTGTTATAAGAAAGTATGCATATCAATAAAAAATTCTTGTCGAACTCAAACGAAAATATTTGTTGAAAATAATTTGCTTATAAGAAAGTATGTATATATGTAAATGTCTGTCGAGCAGCGATATGCGGTGAAACAAAGCAAACGTCTTATCCAAAATCCTTCTTCTGGCTGAAGATTTAGCCTACCGATGCTTTTCCATGTTTATCGGTGTCCTCTGGCAGTGAACCTTTAAATTTGCCCTGGTTTCTGAATGCGAGGATACTGAACTTTCAGTTAGACGAGACCGAGTGGCATGGGTTGCTTGCTTGTCCTATCAGGGTGATCAGATGGGTGTATTTTGTCATATGTGAGATAAAGGAGAAAAGATTTCCTAATTGTGGGACCGAAGCCGATTTAGGCCGCCTACGTATCCCCATGAGGGAATCAGGTCATAACGTAGTTCATTACAAACAAAGGGGATTGTAAAGTTTTCTAAAAATGGGACCAAAGCCGATTTGGCCGCCTATGTATCCCGCCGAGGGAATCAGGTCATGACGTAGTTCATGTGGCAGAAGAGATTTGTAAGTTTTTAGAATGTTTTTTTTGGTAAAAAAGAGTGACTGGAGTTTGAAAAATGATGTAATATTTTGCAAGTTTTTTTTTTTGTGGATAAAAATATGAAAAAGACATAATCACGTCTTGACTTCAGTTGGTACCAACAATTAGTATTTGCTTAAGGGCTCTCATTATTTGCTTTCTGTCCAACCGAGACTGACTCTGGGGTAATTCCTATAGCTTCAGATGCTACCTCAGACATACCTGAGTATCGACACTTGCTTCAAGCCAAGGTTTTGACATATATGCATCCTCATGTTTCAAATGCCCTCACTGAAAGAAAGTCCCTTCCTCACATGTATTTCAGTATTTTGAACTTTGGGACGTCTAGAGAAATACACTCACCCTCAGAAAGATTTTCAATGCATTTAATTGTGATACCATAGGCTTGTCCGCCATGTGAGTATCCACTAATGTGAGAACCCTCTGTATAGGATCATGTAGGGCTTGTTATGGGTTTGTAATGTAGGCTTGGGGAAAGGAAATGATATCATTTGGGTATGGAGTGACTAATCCTTCCTTGAGCATTGGAATATGTCCGCACTTGGTATTTGTGTGCCTTGATGCCGATTTGCTTCTTTTTGCCCCCTTTGTTTTTTACCGACTTCTTTTGAATATTTCGTTTGGCGCTTTTTCCCCTTTTTCAGAGTTATTTCCTTCTTTTTTTTTGATATTGTCAGGGCTTTTTGACTTCTTCTTTGTGTGAAGTCGTCCTTTTGTTTTGTTTTGTTTTCCTCTTTTGGGAACATTGCAACTTCAACTCGGATCTTTTCAGCAATTTGCACTTTTCTGATGTGCTCAAGGAGGTCGAGCCAAAAGAGGGATAGTGCGCGTACGCACTCAAAAAGGGTATAGGCATAAGATGTGGTTGTTAAAAGAATAGGCTTTAGGCTCAAAGGGGAAGTACTACGGATAATGTTATTTGGTACCCTGGAAAGGCTCAAACGGATCAAATAAAGCCTACGATCCTTTCCTATACCAAGTGTTACTCAGGATTTCGCCTCAACAAACATTCGAGCCAAGTTCTAGATCACAATGCAATGCAATGCAATTGAACTTATTCTAAAAACTCACCACAATGCACATGAAACGATGAGGTTGGCTTCGTTCATATCTTGGAAGCATGCAAAACAATTTTTAAGTGTCAACACAGGCGTGAATGAGAGGTACCAAAAGAATCAATGGTTTACCATGAAGTCAGTCTTCTCCACTTGTTCTTTCCTATGCACACTCCTAACTGTGTTGGTATCAACCAAGTCAATCAATGATTCTTAATTTTTTTTTTGTATTTTTGAATAAATGGTACCGAACCCAAATAGGGCTGCCTATGTATCTCATCTTTGACGAGAATTAGGTGTGCGTAGTTCGTGCAGATAGGTTATAAAAATGTATGCTTGAAAAATAATTCATCCACGATAGGATAGTAAGTAAAAACTGTATAAAACAGATGATTGTCCACTATGGGACGAATGCAAAGTAAAAAATAATTGTCCACGATAGGATGAACGCAATGAAAAAAATGATTATCCACACAATAGGATGAATGTAATGAAAAAAATGATTATCCATTATAGGATGAATGAAAAGATTGGTAAACCAGATATGTCCCTTTCTAAGGTGGATGTGGAGAAGTGCGTCCCTTTTTCAGATGGACTAGGAAGTGCGTCCCTTAGACAAGTCCGTTCTACTTTCGTTGGGTAGCTTTCCCCAATGTTTAGATTGATTTTTTTTTAGTGGTGTCAAACCCGAGAATGGTTACCTACGTATCACACCGTATGGTGAGAATCAGACACTCGTAGTTCGTGAGGATATGTTGTAAAAATGTATGATATAAATGAATTATGTAACGAAAATTAAGCATATCAATTGAATTTGCAAATATGTAAAAAAAACAAAAGTATAGACAAACTAGAGTGATGCCTGGTTGAATCTGGTGTTGGCTGACTTTTCCATTCAAAACATCTTCCGGTCATCTTTGTGAAAACCTTTTGCTTTGTTCTTTCCTGGAGTATATCTAGGGATAATGTTTTAGAACGACCGCCCCCGACTGTTCGCGAGGACGATCTTCCTGCAAAAATAAGAGCACCGGGTGAAAGGAGGAAAGTCACGTAAAGAATAGTAAAATGTAGGAGAGTGACAGTATAGTCAAAAACTCCCCTGATTGTTGCAGAAGGTCCGAGTCTTGATGTTCAATAACGCTTTATCCTTGGGCAGTGACACAATTTCTGTCCCGAGGACCAAAAGATATGGTGTTGCCCCAGTGGAAGTCTTGATTGTGGTGCGATAGCCCAAAAGTTTAAAGTGCAAATGTTCGTGCCCAAAGTTGCAAGCGACATGGCATGATATGTACAGAATTGAAGCGGGTAATTATTGCATTAAAATAATATGTACAGAGTTAAAAGAAGAAAAATAGCAAACAAATTGTGCGGGAATTAAATGTGCTTCCAAACATACATGGAGCCTCTCTTATGCCAGAGGTAAGCCTAAACGCCAAATATGAGAGATTATGACTGATTAATCCAAGCTGTCAAACTGCAATGCTTTTGTTGGAAATGAAGACAAAATGTATGTACATTTTCCAATATCGGCATGTCATGATTAGGCTTGGATTAGTCTATCATTATCACGCTACACATAATATACTGATGGGCCGTTGGGTCGTGAGACTTGTCGACAATTTTGGTGGATTTCTTAATTGTGGAGTCGACACCAAGGATCGACCCACCTAAGGCGTATGCATACATGACTTAAGATAAAGGGTGGTATAGCTCTATCCTAAATTTTCTAAGAATTGACTGACTAGACTCAAGGTTTCCGAGCGGACTGCTCGAGTGAGAAGGATACGCGGCCAACCAAATGGTCCGGACGCTCCGCGCATATACCAACTCTCCTAAAATTTTGGAAATTTTGAAAGAAGTTTGCGGGTGCGAAAAACACACCTCGCGTGTATGTGTGATAGTGTCAATTTTCCGAAGTGGAAGGAATATGAGCGGAATGCCAATTTAAGAAAAAATGGTAAAGAAAGTAGCAATTAAAGCAGTTAAGCATACAAAAATTTTCACAAAGGAAACAATTTAAAATAACAGATCAAATAAGTAGGAAAAAATAAAGTGCCATAATAAATAACCTGGATTTGCTACAGTTAAGAACCTGAAATTCCCCAGTGGAGTCGCCATGCTGTCGAGCCCGATTTTTACCGCGCCTTCACGACGCGATGGCGTCAATTCCCTCTGGATTGATTAAAAAATGCTTGCTTTGAGGAGTCGCCACCTAATTATTCTAAGGTGAATTAGGGCACCTAAATGCTAACTAAAAGCTGCAAAATAACTCCAATTTTGTGATGTGCAAAACTAATGAGATTCTAGGTAACGGTTATTTATTATCCTAAAGGGAAGGGGTTAGGCATCCTTTAAGATCCGCTAACTTGTGGTTATCCGGTCAAACTCAGGTTAATTATTATGTTAAAAAATGCATGTTTTTACAAGTATAAAAATAATGTTGCAGATATTTAATGAAATGATGCATTTGTACAAGTATACATTTGTATGGCATTAAAACTACATGTAAAGTTGAAAAAAATATACATTTGAATGAAAATTGATAAAAATATATGCAATGTAAATTTTATGGGTGACGAGCCTAAAAATAGGTAAACTAGCGATTTTCGGTTTTAAAACTAACCGAGCCTAAAATAAATAAACTAGCGATGGGTTTCCAGTTTTAGACTACCCTATTAATTAATTCTAAGTCTAACTACTATAAACATTTCAATAATTTCAGAGTACAATACTATTACAATACAGAATGAAATAAAGCTGAATTATAGAAGGTAAAAAACAACAACAAAATAAATAATCTCCGAGGGGTATTTGCCTTCTTTGACTTTATCCCTTGCAAGCTGTCAAAAACAAACATTTAGAAACCACTGAATATACATAACTTCGGATCCGTATCCAAAACAATAAATGTTTTGATTACGGAGGACTCAGACTGAAATTTTGAAATAATCATTCCAATCACGTCGTGGCTGCGAACATATGACTCTTTGGTCATTTTAGTTGCCTTGCCTACCGAACATGTTGGTCTCTCGGGTGAAAATATTTAAGTTTCATCATTGCCCAGAAGTTTAATTTTCCGTCTTTACAACTATAGAGGCCTCAAAAATCGACGGATATTTTTTCATCGGCCAATGTAGTATCATGTTCAAATCAATAAATTATACCAAAGAAGCAAGCCGAAATCGAGAGGCAATTTCCGAAGGGACACGGCCTCAAATTTAATTTCATCGGCCTAAGTGCAGTATTTATTCAAATCAGTAAAATAGTAAGATATCCGTGTTCGAATGTTTAAATGCCAAAAAGCAGCAAACTGAAATAGAAATGATTTCCAAAGAGACGCGGCCTCGAATTCAATTTCATTAGCCTAAATGCAGTATTTGTTCAAATCAGTAAATCAGTAAGACGTTCGTGCATGGATGTTTAAATGCCAAAAAGCAGCAAACTGAAACAGAAATGATTTTCGAAGAGACGTGGCCTCGAATTCAATTTCATTGGCCTAAATGTAGTATTAGTTCAAACCAGCAAAATAAACAACATAGCAATAAACTGAAATAGAGAAATAATTTTCAAAGGGACGCGGCCTCGAATTCAATTTCATTGGCCTAAATGCAGTATTAGTTCAAATCAGTGGAATAGACAACACAACAATAAACTGAAACAGAGAAGCAAAGAGACGTGGCTCGAATTCAATTTCATTGGCCAAAATGTAGTATTTATTTAAATCACTAAAATAGTAAGATATCTGTTGTACGGATGTTTAAATGCCAAAAACCAACTGAAACAGAGAAGCGACTTTCGAAGAGAATGCAGTATTAGTTCAATCAACAAAATAACAAAGAGAGTGTAGTATTAGTTCAATCAACAAAATAACAAATAGAATGCAATATTAGTTCAATCAAGAAAATAACAACATAGCCGGATAACGGATGTTCAAGAGCCAAAGTAAACCAACAGTAAGCAATTAAAATATCCGACCCGAATTCTGAAATTTCGGAACCGAAACAGGATTCGGAATGTTTATGAAAACCCAAGTCGGATTCTAAACAGTGACCCGAATCAGGAACAACAACCTGACCCGGTGCTGAAAACAGACCCGGATAGACGACCCGAGAAATGCAATCCGAATAAGTGACCGGAATCGGGATCAATTTTTTTTTCAAATAACCAACAAATAAGATGTAAACACAAATCTGGAAATATACCCAAACCGGGTCGACCCGACCCGGATCGATGACCCGACCCGAATAAGAGGTTCAAATCCGAATCGATTTCTTCTTAGATTTTCAGATAACCAACAACAAGATATAAAACATATAAATCTGGAAATTTACCCGAGCCGGGTCGAACCGACCCGATCGGAACAGTGATTTAGTGAAGAACAACAACAACAAAACAAAACAAATTTTGGATTGGGATTCACGAAGCCAATAGAAGTATTTAACCCCAAAATTTAAGAATGAAACTCACCCCTTTTCCTTCCGATTTTGGACTTGTTTCCGGATTTATTTCTTTGAATAACAAGGAAGACGAATGCTAAAAAAACAAGAACACAATAGATATTTTCGTTTCTTTTCTATCCCGGTCCCCTTTTTTGAAGAACAAAATGGGGGTTTTATAGGTGGATTCGGACTCTCCAACGTTCACCCCCATACCCCCTTTCAATCGAGTTTGAATTTCAAAAATAAAGTGACAATTTTGGAACAGATTTGAGGGGATATGGGTCGCGGATTTTGTGGGGATAAGTGTATGGGTCGAAGGGTTGGTGGCGTCGGTGTAATAGAGGGGAGTTGGTAGTGTCAGGGGTTGGTAGTGGCAGGGGTGAGGTGACCGGCGACGTGTGGGGTCGGGGCCTAGGTATGGGGATGTCGGCCGAAAGGGTTGAGAGAGAAAGGTTTTGTTTTACAAAAATTTAGGGTTTTGTTTGGGTTTTGGGATAAGGGAAATAAGAGAAGGGGAATTGGGTTGTTGGGCCGACGAGTTGGCTTGGGGAATTGGGCTTCGGTTTGGACGATTTTGTTAGGTTAGTGGAGTGTTTTGGTTTGTTTTGGGTTGATTTTGATTTTTCGGTTGGAAAATAAAAATGGGTTATGGGTTTAAAAATATAAAAGGGGTTTAATATTAAAAATGCTTTGAAGAAAAAATGTAAATTAGTTAAAATAAGATATAACGATGTGATAATAATAAAACATAATATTTGCGAAATGTTTAAAATGCTTAAAATGAAAAATGCTATGCCGTTTTGCAAAAATAAAATAACATAGAATTTTTTGAATAAAACTATGATTATGATAAAAAATGCAAATGTCAGTAAAGAATGTGAAAAATAATAATAATATATATATACGCTTGTATGTATATAGATTAAATTGTTTTGAAGTGTTAAAAAATATTTAAAATTACAAACAAATTCAGAAAAGATGGGACAAAAATGGGTGTTAACAGTGAGAAAACTCAATAGGCGAAACATAGTCTGCAAATCTCTTATACCAAGCCCGTGGGTCCTGCTTAAGTCCATACAATGACTTCTTCAATAAACAAACATGATGAGGATATTTGGGGTCTCGAAAACCCAAGGGTTAATGCATGTAAACGGTCTCCTTAAGATCACCATGTAAGAAAGCATTCTTCACATCTAACTGGTGAATGGGTCGTGCCTTTGAAAGAGCCCTACTGAGAACAGTGCGAATGGTAGCCGGTTTGACCACATGACAAAATATCTCACCACAATCCACGCCAACGTGCTGAGTTTTACCATCACCCACAAGACGAGCCTTATGCCTCGCAAAAGAACCATCAAAATTATCTTTATGAGTAAAAATCTACATAGATCGAATAATGTTAACACCCGAAGGACGGGGCACCAACTCGCACATCTTATTTTCAATAAGTGCATCATATTCATCGTTCATAGCCAATTTCCAATTTGGATTATTTAACACAGACACTGGGTTACGGGGTAGGGGAGATTTAAGAACAGTAGAATTTAGATTAAAATGTCTTTTTGGTTTAAAAATACCCCGTTGACTATGAGTGACCGGTCTGTGACTCAAGGGAGAATAGGGTGGATTTTGGAAAAAATTCGGATGGGTGACGGATTGGCCAACAGGCAATGGGCCTGCTGGCCTAAAATGGAAATCTGGACCGAGACTTGAAACAGAAGCAGGGGCAGCACTGGGCTGGATATGCGGCCCAGTTGCTGGACCCGTTCCACGGCCAAGGAGACCAAGGCTAGGACCAGGCGGCCTGCGGCCTACTGCCACTGTTCGGAGGCCCACCCCCACTGTTGTTACTGTTCCCACCAGTGGTGCCATTGTTCCGTCCGCCAACGGTGTTGCCGTCGCAATTTTTGCCATTATTTTTGAGGTTTTAACCCTTCTTGCAGCCGCCATTGTTGCGCTTTTGGCCCGAATTGTCAACAAACCCATGAGAATTATCGGAGGACGTCATCATCGCCAAGGAACTGGCGCAGGTAGCCACGTCTTTTGCCAAGCTGGCTTCTTCCAAAGTGAGCATCGAACGGGCTTGATAAAAAGGGAAAAGCGGATTACTTTGTCGGAGTAGAGTTCCAACGCCATTATAGGCCTCAGATATGCCTGCGACCATTTGGAGAACAAGATGATTATTGGTAACAGGTGCGCCAATGTTACAGAGTTGGTCCGCTAATTCCTTAAGCCGTTTACAATAAGCTGAAACATTCGGGAAATTTTCCATGCTAACTTGCGAAAATTCTTGCTCAAGAGTGACAACTCGGGAATGTTGGTTATCTTGGAATATATCACGCACTCTATTCCAGGTAGCCATATCCGTAGTGTCTGGTTCAATGATCATTTGTAAAGGGTCGGTAAAAATATTGGAGTAAATCCACTGAAGGATGGTAGCATAAAGAGTGATCCATAACTGAGGATCCTCCGTGGATGTAGGGACAGCGGGAGAAATTATGTGATGGAGGACTTGATGTGAGATTGCGTGAATTTTGAACAATTCCGCCCACGTCGCATATTGGACGTTTTTCATCTCAAGAACAATAGGGATGTGGTTCTTGATGTTGGAAATAGCAAGGGAATAATGAAATATGTTCTTCGAGGTAGACATAACGAAGGAACAATAATTTAAGAGGGATTTGGAGAAGAAAATAAGGTTCGGCCGAGAAGGGTGGTCGGAACCGAGAGCTAATTTGGGAGAGGAGCGGAAGTATTTTAGTCCTGAACTTCTGATACCATGAAAGAAATAATCTCCTTGATTATTTTCATTAATGAATGAGTATATATACAATTTACAATTTCCATAATATGGAAAATCTTATTCCTATTCTACTCCCAAAACCCTATTCTATTTGTACAAGAATTATGGTTAGTGTATAATGCTAATTAAATACAATAATATATTACCTAAATATACAAGTATACACGGTAATGGTTTTCCTTGTGTTTCCATAATATACACGGTATACACAAGGCAGTATATATAACGTGTATATCACGATATATTCTGTCAATTTTGTTGCTTAAATTCATTTGGGTTTCTATGTTTTTTTCATTTCTAAAGCCGATAGATAGCTTCCATGCTTATTTATTTTTAGTTTTTCTCTTCCTACAAGTTGAAAACATGGATTTTTTGCTATCATTCTTTAAAGAAGAAGAGTTAGATTTATGTATATATATATATATATATATATGTATTTTTTTTTTTACCGAAGCATCAACATAAAAATCTAACCTTTTGACAAATTCTATGTATCTGTTCAATCCAGAAAAGATTTTTGATTTCTGTAACCTGTTATTCAGATAAAAAGGTAGGGTTGGCATAGCTATACATAGATGTGAAGAATTCAAAGTTACCAAGAATGATGCTAACAAATTTTGGCGTTGCTGGTCAATACTGGTAATCAAGTGCAAGTTTTTAATTTACTGGAGTTGGGCCAATCGGAAAAATATGGGAGTGCCAGCATTTTATAGGTGGTTGGCGGATCGATAACCCCTCTCGATTTTTGACGTGGTCGAGGAAGAGCCTAAAGATGACTTTGATGGGGTGGATGTTTCAAAGACAAAACCTAGTGGCGTGGAATTTGATAACTTGTACTTGGACATGAATGGTATGATTCATCCTTGTTTTCACCCTGAGGGAAAGGTGAACGAGTGTGTCTTTTTGAAAGTATTCCTATGAATTTATTTGGTTTTTTATATACCTGATTCATTTAAGCTCATGCACCATGCACGTGAGAATTTGTTTCCTACAGTTGCTTGGCAAATAGTGTTGTTAGCACTTATATAGTTTTTCTTCTTTCCTTTTAGAGGTATTTCATTGTTATTACAATATAATTGGCAAAAGTCGCTCAAATTCAAAGGACCACGAGCTTTAAGAATTTTCCTTATAGGTGTAGGCTATCATGAATCAGGCACTTTTCATTCTTTAAGGCGGAAATTTTTCTTGTTGAAACTTTTTATATGTACTGTGTAGAGTATGAATTATGTGTTTGGGCCTTCCAGATTCTAACGTGTATTAATTACTCCCTCAGGTTCATAGTAAGTGTCCACTTAGCCTTTTTATTTTGGTTCAAAATAAGTGTCCACTCACATAATCATGGAAGAATTAATTATTTTCTTTCAAATTTATTCCTATTTAGATAAGTGAGTTTTTAGTATTTTCTTAAGGGGTGTGCTAAAGGGTGTGCTAAAGACTAAGTGAACACTTATTTTGAACTAGAGGGAGTAACATTTATTGGATTCTATTGGCTTATAAATCATGTTGGGTGATAAATTTGTCTTTCTATTAATTCTTGTTAGCCGTAATAGTTGAAAATGGTTAATTGAATGAAAGGGGGTCAAATGAGCCAAATCGAGCAAAGCCCATAGCTATTAGAGCTTAAGCTTGAATTTAGGGAATGAATGGAGGACTCAAGCTTCACATGACTATATCAACTGTGAGGGAGAGAAAGCAAGAACACAGCTTTATTTTACAAACAAAATCAGTGAAGTAGGGTAAAAGAGGCGAAACCAAGGTCAAATCCCAACAGAAACTAAATTATGTTATATGTTCTTTTACTATTTTTTTTATAGGTAACTGAAAGAAAATTATGTTATATGTTCTTTTACTATCTTTTTTTATAGGTAACTGAAAGAATGTTATTGATGTAAAGAGGGGGCCAACTTTAAGAAAAAGCTGGACTGAGTACATCCAAAAGATAACCTTACGGTGAGTGTAGAGTTACTTTGCTATCTGTGTTGATGGGAAGTATGCAAGTATCTTGTGGAGTAGTCGAGGTGCGTGCTGTTGTGCACGGAAGCAATAAATATCAATAAATAACGGCATAGGATATATCAAAGTGGTACAGCAAAACACACAAAATTACGTGGTTCGGCAATTTGCCTAATTCCACAGGAGGCAGTAGATATTATTAAACAGAGTACGAAATATACAGAGTACAGATATAGATTTTCCACTAATAATATCTCTCAGGTGTTTCCCAAAGTGTTTCCCTAATACTCACATATACTCTCTTATACAGAATGAGTATTTTCCCTCTTTCTCCCAACTTATAGCTCTCTCTTTTCTGATTTTGGGATGATATGATTATACATTTTCTCATTTATTTATAGATGAGGAAATGATCCCTCTCCTCCATGTTCAATGCATGAAGACATGCAGATAAGTCTTCAATGGTGGATGACCTAACTCTTGGCTATCAATTTCAACAAAGATGGCTTCAACAAAAGGGGCTTGACATTTGAGTCAATATTCAACAATCTCCACCTTGGCGAAATGTTCATAACCCTGCCTCCAAACGCGCCCTAGGCGCTCTAAACTCGAGAGATGTTGATCAAGTTCAAACAGTGTTGAAACTTGATCCCAGTAACCACTTTTGTAAGCATATCTGCAGGGTTATCTACAGTCCCGACTTTCTGAAGAATAACATTCCCTTCATCGATGATTTCCCGAATAAAATGAAATCGAACATCGATGTGCTTTGTGCAACCGTGATGGACTTGGTTCTTTTCCGAACAAATGGCACTCTGGCTGTCGCAAAAAATCTTCACGTTCTTCTGAACAATGCCCAAATCCTTGGTCAACCCGAGAAACCAGATAGCTTTTTTGAATGCTTCAGTTACAACTATATACTCTGCCTCTGTAGTAGACAAAGTTATAGTTGACTGCAATGTTAATCTCCAACATACCGGTCCTCCTGCCATTGTGAACACATAACCAGTAGTAGATCGACGCTTATCCAGGTCTCCAGCGTAGTCAGAATCCACATATCCGACTAGGTGCTTACCATCAGCCTTGTCTCTCTCAAACTTCAAACCAATATCCACAGTACCATGGATGTACCGTAGAATCCACATCACTGCTTGCCAGTGTTCTTTACCGGGGTTGTGCATGTAGCGACTTACCATACTAACAACATGTGAAATATCAGGTATGGTGCATACCATTGCATATATCAGGACACCAACGGCATTTGCATATGGAACACGCTCTATTTGCTTCTTCTCATCGAAGGTGTTAGGTGACATCTTTGCACTTAACTGAAAATGATGAGCAAACAGTGTACTTACTGGTTTGGTCTTCTCATTGATATCAAACCTTTGAAGTACTTTCTTCAGATACCGAGTCTGTGTCAGACAGACTGTGCTTACAACTCTACCTCTTGTGATCTCTATCCCAAGAATCTTCTTAGCTTCTCCAAGATCTTTCATTTTAAATTCTGAACTTAGCAGAGTCTTCAATCTGTTGGTCTCCACCTTGCTCTTAGATGCAATCAGCATATCATCAACATATAAGAGCAAATAAATAAAAGTACCATTTTAGAGTTTTCGAAAATATACACAGTGGTCAAACTGGCTTCGAGTATACTTCTGTTCTCTGATGAAGCTATCAAAACGCTTGTACCATTATCGCGGTGACTGCTTCAAACTATATAGTGACTTGCTCATCTTGCAAGCCCAATTCTCACGTCTATAGACCTATTTGCAGCCAATAGTTTTCTTTCCTTTTGGAATTTGAACCAAATCCCAAGTCTGATTCTGGTGTAGAGACTTCATCTCTTCATCCATCGCCATCTTCCACTTCACCTTGTCAACATTTTGCACGGCTTCTCTGTAAGTGCATGGGACATCATCATTAATTACTGGAAGTGCGAATGATACCATGTCTGTGTATCTGGTAGGCTTTCTAATCTCCCTTCTCGGTCGAGTAGTGGTAATAGATTCTGGTTGTTGATTGATCGGTGGTGATGCTGAGGGAACCGCTACCTAAACTGAGATCTCTTCTTGATCTTTACTTTCACCATGATCTGTAATCGGAAAGGTTTTTCTGGTGTCTCAAGCTCCACCTTAGAAAGAGCATTTGGATTCTCATTCTCTTTCTCTGAAGTTGTCTGTCTCAGCATAATAGACTCTTCAAATGTGACATTTCGGCTCAAGACAATCTTCTTGGATTCACCACACCAAAGTCTGAATCCTTTAACTCCTTTACTAAATCCTAAGAAGACAACTTTCTTTGCTCTAGGATCTAGTTTGGATTCTCTGACATGAAAATATGCAGGACATCCAAATATTCATAAGGAATCATAATCAGAAATAGGTTGTCTATACCATACCTCTTTAGGAATCTTTTCATCTAGTGCAGTCGCAGGAAGTCTGTTGACTATATGGGTTACATATGACAAGGCCTCAGCCCAAAATGCCTTGCTCAGTTTGGATTGAGATAACATACCACAAACTTTCTCAACCAAAGTACAATTCATCCGTTCGGCCACTCCATTCTGCTGCGGCGTACGGGGAACTGAAAAATGCCCGATTATCCCTTCATCTTGGAAAACTTATATGAAAGGATCTGATTTGTATTCACCACCATTGTCAGATCTGAGTCTCCTAATTTTCATGTCTGTCTGAGTCTCAATCATTTTCTTCCATTTAAGAAAGATATCCAAAACTTCATCTTTGTGACGCATGGTGTATACCCAAACATATCTAGAGAAATCATCAATGAATGTTACAAACCACCATTTACCTCCTAGTGAAGCATTCTGGGAAGGTCCCCAGACATCTGTGTGGATGTAATCCAAAGTTCCCTTAGTGCGATGAACAATAGTATCGAACTTGACCCTTGTTTGCTTTCCCAGTACACAATGTTCACAGAAATCAAACTTTCCAGTCTTGACACCTTTCAGTAGACCTTACTTCATTAATCGTTGCAAAGCATTCTCTCCAACATGCCCTAAGCGCATGTGCCAAAGGAGTGAAAAATCAATTGTCTTCTCTTCAGAACTGCTAGAGACAGCTGCTCTTCCTATAACGGTACTCCCATCTAGGAAGTATAGATTCGCCTTTCTGGTACCTTTCATCGCTACAAATGCACCTCGTACAACTTTCAAGACTCCATTTTCCAATAATACCTTGTAACCATCAAAATCTAGAACACCTAAAGAAATAAGGTTTTTCTTTAGATCACGAATGTACCTCACATTCGTAAGTCGTCTGATTGTACCATCGTGCGCATCTTCAGTCGTATTGTTCCAATCCCTTTTGTCTGACAGGCATTGTCATTGCCCATAAGCACAACTCCACCATCGAGTTCTTCAAAACTCGAGAACTAATATCTGTTTAGACACATATGATAGGAACATCCGGAATCAATGATCCATCTATTTGAATACGTGTTTGATGATGAAAATGTGAAGGCTAATTCTTCTTCATCAACCTTCTGTGCAACATTTGCAGTTGACTTGTCCTTGTTAGGACAATATTTGTTCTAGTGCCCTTTCTGGTGACAATAGGCATACTCATCTTTCGCAATATGTCTGCCAAGACCCAAACATGAGGGTCGCGATGGGCACCCGGATCCCACCAGCTGGGTACGCCATTCGTATATTTAACATTTAATCGTAATTAATTACGGACAAAGCTGAAAGAAAATTATGAAAATCAGGTAAGCATCTTATATATACACATACCCATACCATGTTCGACAAGGCCATACAAGACCACTATCCACAGGACACCTGTCTACAAGCCTCTAGGAGTAGCAACATCAAAGGTCGGGACAGGGTCTCGCCATACCCATATATACAAAAAAAGTACCGTACCAAAATTAGACCAACACTCCGAACAAGGGGAGTGCTCCAAAAATCCGCTGGATCCGAAATCAACTAACGTGAACCGTCACCTTCCTTAACTGAACCTGCGGGTATGAAACGCAGCGTCCCCCGACAAAAGGGACGTCAGTACGACTGATGTACTGAGTATGTCAGGCATGAACAATAGTATAACAGGGATATAACAACACTGAAATAGAAACAACCGACCAATAGTACATATCTTTGCGGGTCCTAATACATATGCCTAAATATCATGCACAATGCGGTATACATATACATCGGCCACATTAGGCATTTTCCTTACCATAACAGCCTCTGTGGGCATCATTTCATGTCGGCCTCTGTGGGCATAATATGTCTATATGTCATGCATAATGCGGTAAATATATATATACTGGCCACACAAGGGCATCTTCCTCCCCACATCATGTGTATATATATATATATATATATATATATATTGGCCCTTAATCAGGCATTTTCCTTCATTAAGCCACACAGGTTTTTTTATCATTATCATATCCCAGCTGATCAGGTGGTCTGCGTTTTCCGTCCCCAATATACGGTCTTGGGTAAAACATGAATGCAATGCAAATGAAAATGCATGAATCACAGTAAAATATCATGAATGACATAATTTCCTTGTACCTTCGGTTAACGCCATAAATATTAACATCTTTTCTGTATGCCTTAATAAGGACTTAGGAACATATTTAGACATGCTTTTAACATAGGAATCAATAACATGAATATTTTTAACTACTAGGAGTATAATAAATTATGGAGCAATATCACAGTTATATTTCATTACATGGAACATGCCAAAAGAAGGAAATAATTTGCCTTAACATACCTCGAATTTTGTCCTTTTAATAGCTCATGTATTGAATTTGCTGGAAAATTTTCGCATAAAAATCTAAAAATGGAGAACCCGAGTCACTGCCATTAATTCCCAGAACACCATATCAAGTTTATAACAGTGAAGATGATCAATTTCTTTTTTCTTGTTACTGGAACGAAAAGTGGGTGTTTGGTAGGTTTTTAGAATGGAAAAATATTGGATTCATTTGCTGCTTCCTGAAATAATTACAACCTGGAGAATTGGGTGGACGTTCTCATTTGTTTCCCCAAAACTAAGATATAAATTCCCTCTCAAAAGATAAGCAATTAATGAATGTTATGATTTGGTCTCCCACTTATTAATTTCACGAGCTGCCCTCCATTCAATTGTTTAGACTTAGTCATTTTGGCTTCTCTGATTTGATGTCAGCACTTAATACTACACCTTAGTCATTTAAAACATTTTCTTTTAAAGCCACACGTACACGCCCCCACTAATCTTATCCCCTCCACTTAAATTAATTAATCAATCACACACTTAATTAATTCAGTCATCCCAATTCACCTAAATCTTGATGACTTATAAAATCTTTATACACTCAATGTCATAATTTGTAGTATGACACTAGTCCATAATCTCTTTATGCACACACCAAATTTATTTCCTTTCCTCGTCGTCACACTTGTTACGTCCAAAATTTATTTTGGGATCACATCCTTTTATATACTAATTTCCTTATTAGCATATGTCGATATAACATAAAGTTTTCCCAATGCTCGGGTCTATTTACACATGCCTAACGATTTTCCATAGGCCTAGCGGATCAAACCGTGACCCGAAAGTACGGGATGTTACATCCTTCCCCTTAGAAACATTCGTCCTCGAATGTTGGGTACGTATCTAATCCCCGTTACGTAGCCCAGAAATACAACTGTTCTTAGTTCCACCAAATCCGCTAGGGTCCAATGGCTACAAACTAATATTGCACAATCTCAATAGGTCTATATTTACAACACATCCATATTATGTAAAAAGATCAATAACGTACCTAAAATGACATCAAGTGAGGATTTCCGATCCCGTCATCCCATCAATGTCTAAGTACGGGTCTGTCCCCTACCAAAATTAGTTGCTCTACCCCTATCTCTACCTTGACCGGATAATGTGTGACGACTCTGCCCTGACGGCCGTACTGACCGTGATGAAGCTGCCGCAGATTCGATCGGCTGAACTCTAACACCTTCGCCTCCTGTCGGACAATCTCGCATAACATAACCAGGTTCACCACAAGAATAACACACATTTGTTCCTTGTCGGCATGGTTCTAGATGGGTCTTACCACATCATTCACAGTGAATCAACGGTGGCCTCCTCTTAATAGAATTTCCCCCGTAATAAAATCCTGACATGTGTGAACCCTGACCTGGTCCCGATTGAACAATTCGATCAGCCCTCGTCCTTGAAAACGGTAATGATGCGCTAGCTACCGGATAAGATGGGTGTCCATGAGGTTGTGGCCTAGGCCCATCTCTGAAATCTTCCACGTCATCGACTGATCGGGTATTTTTATGCTAGCCCTTATCACGTCCTCGATCTTCCCGTTGTTGTCTCTTACGATCTTCAAAGTTCTATGCATAAGCCTGAATGCGAGAAATATCCATACTCGGATTCAAATAAGTCATAGTACACTCATTAACCAAGTGCGGCCCCAAGCCTGTAACAAACCTATGTACCCGGTCACTCATGTCGGCTACAATCGTAGAAGCATATCGGCCAACGAATTAAATTGAAAACTATATTCTTGAACACTCAGGTCACCCTGCTCAAGACGTAGGAACCTGTCCTGCCTGGCCCATCGGAGTTCAACTGGCAGAAAATGTTGTAAAAAAGCCTCTGAATTCTCTCCATCCAGTCGGGGAAGCACGAGGTCCCCTGGATTGCTTCCATGTATCATACCAGGTTACTACGACATCCCGCAGTCTATACGAAGCAAACTTTACTGACTTGGTATCGGTAGCATCCATCACCCGCAAAGTGCGATGTACCTGATTTAGAAATTTTTGTGGGTCCGCGTTCAAATTTGTTCCTATGAAAACCGGAGGGTCTAGATTGATGAAATCTTGAGCTCTTGTGCTAGCAGCTCTACCAGAAGGACTGGAAATCTAACGTTAGGCCTGAGCGGCTACCAATCGTGTCAGTGACTGTACCGTACTCCACATATCAAGATCCTCGGCTGAGGTATCAGGTGGAGGAACTAAAGGTGCTGCAGCTCAATTAATCTCCTCTGATGGTGATGTATTGGGAGAACCATACGAAGGAGTCGTACTGAAGGCCTCACTCTAGTCCTCACTAATGGGTGGCAATCGGCTGGTACCTTCGCCTGCCGCCGTATCTAATGTCCTCATACTCTTGAACTTTTTCCTTATTGTTGGCATCGCTGAAATTATAAATAAAAAATGGATTAGGAATGAAATACTTATGACTCAGTTCTACTGCACGATTTGTGAGATAAAAGAATGGAAACCATTCATAAATGTCAGATAGCCTCATGTTTATAAGTATGGTGCACAACATACCCATAAACAAGACTCTACTAGATACGGCTTGTAGACTCCCTAGGACAGACATGCTCTGATACTAAGTTTGTCACGACTCAAATAGGAGGGTCGCGATGGGCACTCGGATCCCACCCACCGAGTACCGCCATTCGTATATTTAACATCTAATCGTAATTAATTACGGACTAAGCTGAAAGAAAATTATGAAAATCAGGTAACCATCTTATATATACACATACCCATACCAAGGCCGACAAGGCCATATAAGACCACTATCCACAGGACACCTGTCTACAAGCCTCTAGGAGTAGCAACATCAAAGATCTGGACAAGGCCTCGCCATACCCATATATATAAGCAAAAGTACCATATCAAAATTAGACCAACACTCCGAACAAGGGGAGTGCTCCAAAAATCCGCTGGATCCGAAATCAACTAACGTGAACCATCACCTTCCTTAACTGAACCTGCGGGTATGAAACGCAGCGTCCCCTGACAAAAGGGACGTCAGTACAACTGATGTACTGAGTATGTCAGGCATGAACAATAGTATAACAGGGATATAACAACACTGAAACAGAAACAACCGACCAATAGTATATATCTTTGCGAGTCCTAATACATATGCCTAAATATCATGCACAATGCGGTATACATATACATCGGCCCCATTGGGCATCTTCCTTACCATAACAGCCTCTGTGGGCATCATTTCATGTCGGCCTCTGTGGGCATAATATGTCTATATGTCATGCACAATGCGGTAAATATATATATATTGGCCATACAAGGGCATCTTCCTCCCCACATCATATATATATATATATATATAGGCCCTTAATCAGGCATCTTCCTTCATTAAGCCACACAGGTTTTATCATTATCATATCCCAGTTGATCAGGTGGTCTGCGTTTCCCGTCCCCAATATACGGTCTTGGGTAAAACATGAATGCAATGCAAATAAAAATGCATGAATCACAATAAAATATCTTGAATGACATAATTTCCTTGTACCTTCGGTTAACGTCATAAATATTAACATTTTTTCTGTATGCCTTAATAAGGACTTAGGGACATATTTAGACATGCTTTTAAAATAGGAATTAATAACCTGAATATTTTTAACTACTAGGAGTAGAATAAATTATGGAGCAATATGACAGTTATATTTTGTTACATGAAACATGCCAAAAGAAGAAAATAATTTGCCTTAACATACCTCGAATTTTGTCCTTTCAATAACTCCTGTATTGAATTTGCTGGAACAATTTCGCATAAAAATCTAAAAATGGAGAACCCGAGTCACTGCCATTAATTCCCAGAAAAACATATCGAGTTTATAATAGTGAACATAATCAATTTCTTTTTTCTTGTTACTGGAACGAAAAGTGGGTGTTTGGTAGGTTTTTAGAATGGAAAAATATTGGATTCATTTGCTTCTTCCTGAAATAATTACAACCTGGGGAATTGGGTGGACGTTCTCATTTGTTTCCCCAAAACTAAGATATAAATTCCCTCTTAAAAGATAAGCAATTAATGAATGTTATGATTTGGTCTCCCACTTATTAATTTCACGAGCTGCCCTCCATTCAATTGTTTATACTTAGTCATTTTGGCTTCTCTGATTTGATGCCAGCACTTAATACTACACCTTAGTCATTTAAAACCTTTTCTTTTAAAGCCACACGTACACGCCCCCACTAATCTTATCCCCTCCACTTAAATTAATTAATCAATCACACACATAATTAATTCAGTGATCCCAATTCACCTAAATCTTGATGACTTATAAAATATTTATATACTCAATGTCATAATTTGTAATATGACACTAGTCCATAATCTCTTTATGCACACACCAAATTTATTTCCTTTCCTCGTCGTCACACTTGTTACGTCCAAAATTTATTTCGGGATCACATCATTTTATATACTAATTTCATTATTAGCATATGTTGATATAACATAAAGTTTTCCCAACGCTCGGGTCTATTTACACATGCCTAGCGATTTTCCATACGCTTAGCGGTTCAAACCGTGACCCGAAAGTACGAGATGTTACAATGTCTTCTTGATAACTCTCATCTGGACATGGATCTGGATCGACCCCTATTATTCAATCTACCGGATTTGATGTTCCACCTGCCTCTTGCTGCAGTCAGTGCTTCTGGTATTGAGTCTCTGTGACCATGTTGATCCTTCTTCCGGTACTCATTATTTACCAAAGCATTAGAAATATCTACAAACTTAACCTCGTCTTTACCATATAATAGAGTTGTGGTTAAATGTTCATAGCTTTCAGGTAAAGAATTCAACAACAATAACGCTTTATCTTCACCAATAATTTCGACATCTAAATTTTAGAGATCAGCCAAAATTTTATTGAAATTATCTAAATGCTCAATCATAGGGGTACCTTTCTTGAACTAGAAACGAAAAAGTTTCTTCTTTAGGTAGAGTCGGTTCTCTACACTTTTTGTCATGTACTTGTCCTCTAGCTTCTTCCAGAGGACTGCGACCACCTTTTCTTTCATGATAAAATACTTCTAGTCTTTTCCCAAACATAATCGGATGGTGCCACAAGCTTGACGGTTGACATAATTCCAATCTTCATTGGAATAATCTTCTGGCCTGGTTTCCAAGGCAATATCAGATCATTCTCGGAAAAGAAGATCTAACACTTCACATTGCCACATGCCAAAGTTATTGGTGCCGTCGAATTTCTCCACCTAAAACTTTGCATTGGATAACATGGTTCTTCTTCCTGAACCACTTGGTTCGCCAGAACTTCTCAGGTCACGATGTTCTTCTTTAGAAATTTCGATATCAACTTATGCACCTTTCTCGGTCTCTCTATCACCATAAGTGCAAACAGATAACAGACTAGATGATTCCCAGGAAAGACTTTAAAAAATATTGCGGACCTATCAATACAGGATAGATACGAACAATCTCCTAGACAGAACCACCTCTCTAAGCAAGTTCCCAGGAAAGACTGGAGGGTCACAGACGAACCACTTAAATTCCAACCTCCTTACAGAACTTTGAACTTATAACTTGAGACAATGTTTTTCTTTCTTCAAATTTTGATACCTTATTTGAAAAAAACGGAGTCCGCGGTTGAATCCAGAACGGTCCAATTTGTTAGGAATCGGTCCGACTCAATTGAAAACGGGTAAAAAAATGAACCAACTCGGTCCAAAAAACACTGTTGGCTGAGTTGACTCGCTGGTCAACGGTCAATGAAAGTCAACAGCTAGACGGCTCGGTCAACGACTCAGGCAGCTCGGTCAAATGGCTCAGGCAGGTTACTGGCAGCAGCACTCCGGCAGCTCCTGGCGGTGCATCCGACCTCTGATTGAGCTTATTCTTGCGGTGTTGGATTCGTCTCGTCGAGAGCTTCGATTTGATATATAATACCACTATATTTGGCTCTGATACCATTTTGTTGTGCACGGAAGCAATAAATACCAATAAATAACGATATAGGATATATCAAAGCGGTACAACAGATTACGTGGTTCAGCAATTTTCCTACTTCCACGGGAGACATTAGATATTATTAAACAGGGTAGGAAATATACAGAGTACAAATATAGATTTTTCACTAATTATATCTCTCAGGTGTTTCCCAAAGTGTTTCCCTATTACTCACATATAATCTCTTATACCGAATGAATATTTTCTCTCTTTCTCCCAACTTATAGCTCTCTCTTTTCTGATTTTGGGATGATATGATTATACATTTTCTCATCTATTTGTAGATGAGGAAATGACCCCCTCTCCTCCATGTACAATGCATGAAGACATGCACATAAGTCTTCAACGAAGATGACTTCAACAAAAGAGGCTTGACATTTGAGTCAATATTCAACACGTGCAAGCTGGCGCATATATAAATTGATTTGGCAATTCCATAATGGATAATAATACGAGTAACTGGAAACATGTTAAATCAGAAAGTAATTCCTATTTGTCAAATCAACAATGACACCCTACCTTTCTTACACTAAGTCTCTAGACAATACAAAAGCATGCTGGAGGCAAGAAGATGAGTCTTCTTGATTTGCTCCCATCAGATGTCTACCAACTCCAAAGTTATAGTTGTTTTGCATTTGCCAAAAATAACTGCTGTCGAAGGAGGTCACAAGATGGTCTGGAATGAGAGAAAAAGAAGGGAAGATCAGAGACAAATGAAAATGGAGATAGAGAGAAAATTCATTATGGCGAAATCAAAGATAACTTACAGATGGAATTACATAGGAACCTGGAAGGGAGAGATAAGATGAAAGAAAAGTGAGCACTGAACTGTGTTGAGGGCTACTGCTAGAGAGGGAAGGCATAGAATGAGAGAAAAGCAGCGTTAGGGTTGCTTAGATCATATGTGCAGAAAACAATAACATGTTAAAGGAAAAAAAAACATGAATAAGGCGGGACCTACTGACTTGGGCAACTCAGAGATCATGATGGGCTCAGGGCATGCTTGAGATCTTGAGAATGTTAACTGTGTAAAATGTCGCTAATAAAGTCTTATATCTTTTTTCAGAACATCTGATGAAGGTTCATACTTTTGCATTTATATCTGGATTCCAAATCGAACATTTTGAGAAAACTTGAGGTATGCTGGTGAGTTCCTAGAAATAGTGACCATGGACCCTTAGTGAGGAGGGATGTCTTGCAGTTACTTGTTTAGCCGTTTGAGGAGCAAAAGCTGATGCTAAAAATTTCAGTAGGCAAGACCAGATTGGCTGGGTATTTTGTAAATATCTTTTTCTTCAATTCTTATGCAAATATATTTTACAATTAATTAAAAGTGTGTTGCAGAAATATTGCAAATAATCAATATAGAGAAAGTTGATGAAGAAAGCCAATTTGTTTTATTGGTCGATGACATTTGACCTTTCCCAGGGATGTACAAGAAGTATTTTAGCTTAAGAGGGTTGTGGAATCTATGCCTGTAATTAATGGTTTGAGAATCAGATATAATTCCGGTCAATTGTGCACAATTACTCAGATGGAAGGTGCAAGGATTATATATATAATATCACATGTTGTCTAGATTTATGACTAGGGATGGTGAGGTATTGTCTCCCCTTTCTTTGGATTAAAAGAAATTATTAAGTTATCATCATTAAAATGCTCTTGGCTTTAGATGTATCGAATCATTTCCATTTTTGTTCAAACTATACAGCGATTAGTTACAAGACATGCCTAATAAAATTGTCACTATTATCATACAAATTAAGTTTTAAGTTTTCACAGTCACATCTGAGATGCATATTTACATTTCGGACGTGATGTAGTTTACTGTTACCTAATAACAACAAAAGCTGATTTTCTTAACGCAAAGGTCTAGCGATTAGTGCATTGTGGTGACCAACTATTGAAGCCGTAGAGAACTTCACAACCAGGAGTGATAAGAGATATTTCGTCCATCTTAATCATAACATGCATCATTTGGAAGTCCCTTGATGCAAACTGTGTGATGTTAGGACCTTTAACTGCTACCATGGGAGGCGGTGGGGGGTGTTGATGAACTCAAACAATGATGAGATGGTAGTACGTTTGGATTCTGTTGTGATACCAAAAACTGAGGATAGTAAAATGGTTTATATATGAAATGAACAATAAAATATAAGACTCGAGAGTTTGGTAATACAAGAAGTGATGGGAGCCTCCTTTCATAGTAGTTACATACAACAGAAACAAGCTTCCTAAAATAAGACTTACTTAAGACACCAAAAAAGGAGAATAAGTCAGCCCCCAAATTCAAGACATTCTTGAAACTTGCTTATTTTGAAGATTAATCAGCTGCTTCAGTGAACTGGATTTAAGGAAATGCTGCACCATGCTTGTACCAGATAAGATATAACCAATAACGTTTGCAGGGCAGACTGAGCAGCTTAAAGTAAATGATTAATGTGAAAGCATACAGTGGGACAAAGAATTTGTTGGAATTGAATCAAGACAAAACAGGATCTTAGATGAGATTCAGCAGTGAAGTTATAGTGAAACTTATTCTGATTTGCGTAAAGCCAGAAATAGGATGGAGGAATTGAAGGCATTTACTTGGTCAGTTGTCCATGATAAAACCAATAACTTTTTACATATTGGCTACCTATGAGGTACTTAACCCAAAAATAGTTTGTGATGAATGTAATCAAGGATGTGTAGGATGATAATGAATCACGTCATTTCATGCTTGACATGGGCAAACTTAGATCAATAACAAAATATGCAAGATTCCAATCAATGAACTTTATAGATTGGTCATTACTATCTGGAAATCTGGAGTTAGCTACCTTATTAGACATTATCTGGTGCCAATTAGGATTTTGATAATTTGTTGCAATTACTAACTATATCTCCTTGTTTCTCTGCTGTTTTTTCCTTTAGCTGGGTACTACCTTTGTATCATGGTTTTTTCTCCACCTTGCAGCCTGTACCAGCAACGTATGCTGACGTATTCAAATCAATTTTTGACTACATTGACCATCTTTTCTCATTAGTCCGTCCAAGGAAACTCCTCTATATGGCTATTGGTAAGTTGTCGCCATCGATGTTGCATATCCTTAGAACTTCAATCCTTAAAGTCTTAACTTCATTATGTATTTCTTAGATGGAGTGACTCCTAGAGCTAAGATGAATCAGCAGAGAACCAGGCGTTTCAGAGCTGCTAAAGATGCTGCTGAATCTGTATAATTTTTCCTTTATCTACGTGGTTGAACATTGTAAATGTATGCATCTCATTCAATTTTTTATGACAGGAAGCTGAAGAAAAAAGATTGAGAGAAGAGTTTGAATTGGAGGCTGCTAGTTTAGCGCCTCCAGGAAAGCCTGAGACATCTGATTCAAATGTTATTACTCCTGGTACTCCATTTATGGAAGTACTATCAGCAGCTCTTCAATACTATATACAATCGAGGTTGAATAAAAATGCTGGCTGGTGGTTTACCGAGGTTGTCCCAGTATAGTCTACTAAAGTTATCTTGTTTTAGTGTACTCTTTTAGGATCGGAGGACTCCTTATGTGGAGTAATCCTTTCTTGTTCTTTCCGAATACAATTCTGATTTTCTGGATACCCTGTCTCTACTAACGTATTTACTGGGCTGCATTGGGTGATTGTTTGAAGGTTATCCTCTCTGATGCTAATATTCCTGGTGAGGGTGAACACAAAATTATGTCCTACATCCGCTTGCAACGTAACCTTCCTGGCTTCAACCCGAATACCCACCATTGTCTATATGGTCTAGTGAGTGAAAGAGTTACAGTATTGTTTGATAACATCTTAAATTCTGTTAATCCTTTCTATTTTTTTTTCGGTATAAGAAATTGATATGTTTTTGACAGAATCTTGGTTCATCCTTGCTATTTGCTTTCAACCAGTGTTCCCTCAGTTTTTTGAGTTTGTCTTGATCATGTCATGTCTTAATTTCTTCATAATTATCCAATTTACTTTGTTTAGGATGCGGATCTTATTATGCTGTCTCTGGCTACTCATGAAGTCCATTTTGCAATATTGTGGGAGGTCAGTAGCTACTACTACCCAGTGGACGTGCAATCAAATTAATTTGTTTCTTCAAAAAACTGCAAGTCTGATCTTCTGTACAGGTGATTACTCCACCAGGTCAGCAGGAGAAGTGTTTTCCTGTGGTCAGGTTGGGCATCTTGCAGATGGTTGCCGTTGTACAAATGGAAACCAAGGCGAAGATGGTAGGACTGTGAATGACACACCTATTCACAAGAAGAAATATCAGGTCCTAAAATTTCTGCCTCATCTTTAATTTCCAATTTGAAGTATCGTTTATCGTCTAATACTTTGGTCCATCTTGTTGATACCTTTTTGTCCCATTCACAGTTTCTCAACATCTGGGTGCTGTGAGTGTATTTGCAATATGATTTGGAGATTTACAACCCTCAATTTCAGATAGACTTTGAAAGGGTGGTGGATGATTTTGTTTTTTGTGTTTTTTTGTTGGAAACGATTTTCTTCCCCATATGCCAACACTGGAAATTCGAGAGGTATGCAATTATCCTGATATAAGCCTTTTCCTCTAGGTTAAATTTCTGGTAATAATGAGCTTTCTCTATATGTACTCTGATTGTTATATATCTGGTGATAATGAGCTTTCTTTCTATGGATATTGTACTCTGATCGCTATCGACTCTTGGGCATGTTAAAATTCTTTTTCGTGTTATTTTCTTTTCTGACCTGCTTTCATATGCTTTTTTTCTTGAGCCGAGGGTCTACTGGAAACAACCTCTTTACCTCTGAGGTAGGGGTAAGGTCTGCATACTCTATCCTCCCCCGACCCCACTTCTGGGATTACACTGGGATGTTGTTGTTGTTAAAATTCTTTTTCTGTCTAATAATGTTGCAACAGCTATTCCTTCCTTCTGTCCAATTGCTATGCAGCTGCTGGTCATTCTACTTACTCTGTTAATGTTTCCTTAATCCTGTATACTTTTCTAGGGTGCCAACAATCTGCTGATGTTCATCTATAGAAGGGACTTTACAACAATGGGTGGTTATCTTACAGATGCGGGTAATTTTCTTATTTTCAATGCAACACATCAAATTTCTCACAAGGATTCCAGTTATATGTGATGTAGTGCAACATGCTTGTATAATATTAGATGTTTTAATTGTTCAGTCAGATGAACTTTTATCTTGTTATACCTACTTTACCAGTATAGGACTACTTGATAGTTTCATTATTTTCAGATAATTTAGTTCATTTTATTTTCTGAAGGTCATGAGTCCGTACACTTTGCATAGCCTGTACTGGTAGCATGTTATTTTTCTACTTTGTGAAATGTTCATGGTTAACTGGTTAAAGTAATGCCTGGGGAAACAGAAATTTGGGTTAGTGTAGGGGCTATTAAGACTTTGGAAGATCCAATTAGACCTTTTTATTTGCAAGAGCAGGTGGTAATGCTCAAATGTTAGACCTTTGTCTTTCTTGCTCTCGATCTTCTTTTCACCGAGGTGGTAAAATGGAAAATAGTTTGCTTTTCTATGTGATCATATTATCCACACTGAGTTCATTATGGTACTGGAAGATTGAGCTAAGTGTGCTAAAGCGTCCGTCTAAGTTCAACTTTAAGATTTGCATCTATTCTCATGATCTATGCCTCTACCTGACTAACCACTTACTTTCCTCAAGCTTAATTTTACACAATTGTATGTAAACCTATTTTTTTAATTTATTTTTATCAATTGTTACCTTCTCAAAATAAAAATAAAAAAAACTAAATTTTCTTTGGGATCAAGAATTGTATGTAAAACAACTAAAGACATTACAGGACAGCTCAGGTAATATATCTGGTAGTTCTTATGTTTCATTTGCTTCTAGAATATCATCACTTTGATTCAAGGAATTTGCTTCATTTTTGAGACATGGTTCGGCCCTTACCCGGACCCCACGCATAGCGGGGGCTTACTGCACCGGGCTTCCCCTTTAAGGTTGCTTGAATTTTAAAAGCTAATATATATAAGGTCATATTATGTAGTCATACAAGACACGACTAGCTTTTAGAGGGCGTTTTCATTTCGCGCTAGCTAGATAAGTTTGGTTTTCTCTGGTTCCCATTATATAATTGGACCTGATTATTGACATGCCTTGATGAGCAAGTTCTTAATTTAGTGAAGCTTATTTTGGAAGGTGAGGAAAGCCTATGTTTTGGTTGAGTAATATAACCATCCGTTTCAGTTTTTTTTGGATAGAATAGAACATTTTATTCAGGCGGCAGCAGTTTATGAAGATCAAATCTTTCAAAAGAGAGCTTGGATACATCAGGTGATCTCTTCAATTCCTTTTTAAAAATTGTGGCACAGTTAAACAATGACAAAGAAAATTCAATGAAGAAGAGAAATTTTAGCCTGTTTCTTATTCCGGATCCATGGTTATAGTGCTGTAAAATATTTTTTTGTCAGGCATATCAAATATTGTTTTACCTTTTTTAGTTATGCTCCTTTTTTATTAGACATTCATATGGGGTTTTAATGTATTTGACTAGTCTATTTTTTTTTTTGGAAGGGAGCCTTGGAGTAATTGGTAAAGTTGATGTCATGTAACCAGGAGGTCACGGGTTCAAGCCGTGGAGACAGCCTCTTGCAGAAATGCAAGGTAAGGCTGCGTACAATAGACCCTTATGGTCCGACCCTTTCCTGGACCCCGCGCATAGCGGAAGCTTAGTGCACCGAGCTGCCCTTTTAGTCTATCTTTTTACTGGAGCTTGCAGTGTAACCAGCATTTGGATTTTATCAATTTGCAGTTGAAATGATGTCTTAGCGATTTTAGTTATTTATATGCTTTTTCTTTCTTGCTGCCTCTTTCAGAAAATTCATACTTAGGTTTTCCATCAATTTCACCATACCTTTTGGGACTGATTTTTCACGAGTCACTGGACCTTTTTTATCCTGTCCTATTTTCCTTGAATTTATACATTGTCTATGTTTCTTTTGAGCCGAGCATCTATCGGAAACATCCTCTCTACCCCACAAAGGTAGAGATAATGTCTGCGTACATCCTCCACAGACCCCACTTGTGGGAATACACTGGGTATGTTGTTGTTATTGTTACTGCACCTTCTTTATGTTGCATCTTGGAATGTAGTCAATTGACACTAGTTACTTTACCAAGTTTCTGTGATGCAGTAGTCTGTTTTGTTTTTTATTTGTCTTTAAATGTTATATCTTTGGTAGCAAAGCTTGGTTATTGTTGAACATGATGTACACCTACTTTACTCATCATTTTCATTGTCATTTGTTATCATGATCATTGTTGTTGTTGTTGGTTACAAAGGTGCAGGAAACGGAAATTACAAATAACTGCTAAGTAATACAAGAACTGAAATTACAATTCAACAACAAACTGAAAATCACACAGAAATTGAAGAATAAACTGGAACAGTTTTTGGTATGCTGAGTCGAGTGTTTGCACTCTGTCTTTAAGACAATATTGCCCCGTATGTATCCTTTCTACGTCCTGGACAATTGTCTCCCAAGATAAAACAGCAAATGAACAATTGAGCAAAGGAAACTCAAGTGCTACCGTGAAGAATTTTGAGTAACGAAATGATGCTGGAAGTTGTGGGAAGAAGAATTCGTTTTTGTTTTTGTTAAGTGTAAGTGTAGCTCAACAATGGTGACAAGGGGGTCTTTATATAGGGTGAAGGAGAGGCTGAAGAACTGCCTCCATAAGTGCCATTACTGGCCAAGTAATGGCAATTATGGAGGTAGTAATTCCTCCAAAATAAATGGTGAAGATGTGCAACGGATTGGCCATTTAGTAAGAGTAATTCAGCCAAAATAAATGGCTGAATTGAGTGTTGGTGGACGTTTCTGATCTCTGCCCAATTCTGACTTTCTTGAAACTTCAGGGACCAAACTGTACACATTGAAACTCCGGGGACCAAACTCGTACATCCGAAAGAATTCGGGGTTCAAACCGTAGATATGGCAAAGTTCTCGGTCCAAAAAGATAATATCGAAGAAGCACACCCACGGCCCACGACCCACGACCCGAGAACCCGGATCGGACCGGACCGGACGGGAGGGCGGCACGCGTGTGGGCTTTCCTCGAACCGAAGCACATCTAGGTCCTCCCTCCTTTAAACACATGGGATACCCCTTGGGGTCCCAAACCCCAAGCCAACTTTGAGAGTTATAAACAAAACAATTTTTTCTTCTTCCACCGATGAGGGAGAATTGATCCCATACCACACTTTTTCATGCTTCAAACACCTCACTTCGTAGAACAATATCTCTTTCATTTCTCAACGAAATTTGACGATCATTGGCCCTACGGTTATCTAATTACTTAGTAGTTCATGCACGTGTGAAGAACTGGATTCTCCAACATGCGTAACACTAGTGTTTAAACCGTTAAAGTTGGTCGGACGCAACTCCCGCCAAAGGCAAATTTCCAACAATCCCCTCTTAAAAGAGATTTTAGCGCACTCATATGGTGCCTTTTCATTTCCAAAGCAATATTTCAGCGGACCGATGTTGCATAAGGAAAGGTAGCTTCAGCTTTGAACCCTCCATAGTTAAATACCATCGGACTTACTTACTGCGCGGTGAACGTGATGTCTTGAACCATCAGTGTTTTGTGTAAGCCAAGTCAATAGTACCAACACAACAAATTCCCTTACTCTCTTCTTCGTAATGTTTTGTCCGTTGTGGCCATGGACAACTTCTAGGATTCTTAAGTGCGTTCATTTGAGGCGGTCCATCCTCGCACTTAAATAGGTGGTCTCCTACAAGGTATCCTGGTATACCCCACTTCACAAGTGTTATGAACCATTAAAAGTTTCCTAAAACATAACCTCACTGTTGAGGATCATTAAAGGTTTTGAAAACTTAACCTTTACCCATACAGCAAATAGCACTTAACGTCTATCGCGGGAACGACTTTGGATTTGGTGTTTCTTTACAGAAATCATTATCCGAAGTGCTCATGCTTCCACTGAATCGATCAACTGAACCTTTACAGCTTAGTTTTCCCATTGAACCAAATTACTGGGATCTCCAGTTAGTAAGGTTGGGTTACCACCGTATTGGTCCTTATATTTTGGGTTTTAAGCCCATTCCCCTAGACAGGGCAAGCCATCGATCCTTGGGTAAGCCCTTTGTTAATGGGTCTGCTATATTATCATTTGACTTAATGTAATCAATGGATATTATACTCGTGGTGATCAGTTGCCGGTCTTATGCTTCCGTTGAATATGACGAGACTTGCCGTTGTACATAGCATTTTGTGCCCTTCCTAGAGCCAATCGATCGCCGTAGTGGATCATTACCGAAGGTAAGGGTTTGTTCCAACACGGAACATCCTCTAAGAAGTCATGAAGCCACTCGGCTTCTTCTCCCGCTTTGTCTAAAGCGATAAACTCCGATTCCATTATGGATCGGGCGATGCAAGTTTGCTTAGAGGATTTCCAAGACACGGCCCCCCACCACTAATTGTAAATACATACCCATTGGTGGACTTGGTGTTCTCTATATCGATATCCAATTTGCATTCTTTGTACCCCTCTAGTACAAATTTGGATATCTCGAATAGTGTAACCCGAAAGTTAGCATATATTTCGGGTATTGTAATACCCGAGTCAACGCCTTTCGGTGATCATCACTCGGATTACGGGTGAACCTAGCCAACTTATTGACTCGCATAAGCAATATCGGTCGGGTGCGTTTGTTATATACATCAAACTACCGATCACCTGTGAATATCGCTCCTGGTATACGGGTGCACCAAGATTTTTATCAAGCTTTTGATTTGTATCCATTGGTGACTTTATCGGTGAACCTGTCTAACATCTCGAACTTTCTCAAAACATCCTCGATGTAGTGAGACCGAGATAAGACCGTCTATCGAGGTCTTAGAAATTTTTATCCCTAAGATGACATCTGCGATACCCATATCCTTCATGTCGAAGCATTGTTTCAACATGTTCTTAGTCTCTAGGATTACCCTAGGACTGCTTCCTGTGATCAACATGTCGTCTACATACAAGCATATCATAAAAAATGAGTCAGAGTTACCTTTCGTGTAGAGACATTTGTCACACTCATTAATGGTGAAACCCTTCGATAGTAGAGTACTATCAAATTTTTCGTGCCATTGCTTCGGGGCTTGTTTCAGCCCGTACAGAGATTTGACAAGTCGACGGACTTTCTTCTCTTGCCCTTGAACCACATACCCCTCGGGTTGGTTTATATAAATTTCTTCTTCTAAATCACCGTTTAGGAAGGTTGTCTTGACATCCATTTGATGTATCTCATGGTCACGCAAAGCTGCGAATGCAATGAATACCCGTATGGATGTCATCCGAGATACCGGGGAGTATGTGTCAAAGTAGTCAAAACCTTCTGTCTGCCGATAGCCCTTAACTACCAACCTGGCCTTGTACTTATCTATAGACCCATCTACTTTGTATTTCCGTTTGAGTATCCATTTACAACCCAACGGTTTATTTCCCGGAGGAAGATCAACCAACTCCCAAGTATGGTTACGCAGAATGGAGCCTATTTCACTCTCAATAGCTTCTTTCGATCTGTGGTTCATCATTAACCATATAAGCTACAAAGTCAGGACGGAAGGACTTATCCTTCCTAGCCCTTTTACTTCGCCTTAGATCCATCTCTGGAGTCTCCAAGTTCTGAGAATCTGGAACACTAGATTCCGGATGTTCAGCCACCTCGAGATCTGCTAGATTTGAATCATCTAGATCCGGGCCGTCGACGACTCCCAGTTTTTTAGAGCTTTGTTCATAACTTCGTTTGCGAGAGGTTATGTCTTTTTCCTTTCTAGGAAAGGTGCCTTCAAAGAATAGAGCATTCCTTGATTCCATGATTGTACCCTGGTGGATATCTGGAATATCTGACTTATGAACTAAGAAGCGATAAGCGATCGTTATTTGCATATCCGATGAATATGCAATCTACGATCTTAGGCCCAATCTTGACCTCGTTTTGGCTTGGGTACTTCAACCTTTGCCAAATAACCCCACACCTTAAAATATTTGTAGGTGGGTTTCTTTCCCTTCCATGATTCATATAGAGTTTTGTCCTTACCCTTATGTAGGACTCTGTTAAGAATCGTATTAGCGGTAAGGACGGCTTCTCCCCACATATTTTAGGGAAGACCGGAATTGATGAGCAAGGCATTCATCATTTCCTTCAATGTGCGGTTCTTACGTTCCGCCACGCCGTTTGATTGAGGTGAGTATGGAGTTGTCGTTTGATAAACAATGCCTTCTTGGGCACAGTATTCCTCAAATGGCGCTACGTATTCTCCCCCTCTATCGCTACGAATGGATTTAATCCGTAGGCTTAGTTGGTTTTCAACTTCTGATTTGTAACGTCGGAACGCTTCAAAGGCTTCATCATTACTTTTCAATAAGTAAAGGTAACAATACCTTGTGCTATCATCAATGAATGTCACAAAGTACTTGTTCCCCCCTCTAGTTTGTGCGAACTTCAAATCACATATATCTGTAAGAATAAGTTCTAGAGGAGCGGTATTCCTTTCGACGGATCGAAAAGGAAGCTTGGTGTGTTTTGCCTCTACGCATACCCGAGGCTTATGTTGAGGGTATACGTCGATAGACGGCAACAACTCCATCTTTACCACCTTTGGATAGACTTGTAGTTAACGTGTCCTAATCTATGATGCCATAAATTAGAAGACTCAAGCAAATAAGAAGAAGATTCAACTTTATTACTTGGACGCATTACGACATGAAATTCACTTTGAAGAGGCCTTCACAGACGAAGCCTCCCCCCACAAATGTGTCATTCTTAGTGAGTACAAACTTATTGAATTCAAACACTAGCCTAAAACCAAGCATTAACCAATAAAGGTCCGAAATTAAATTTCTTCTAATCTATGGGACGTGCATCTCTTCCTTCGAGTGAGCGCTTACCGGAAGTCATCTTCGGGACCACCTTTCCTACTCCCATCACGTCCGAGGAAGCGTTGTTGCCTATGAACGGCTTCTTGTCGGTGACCGGTGTGTACGTGGAGAAGGCATCTCCGTTGGAACAGATGTGTCCGGTAGCACCCGTGTCCATCCACCACCGCATCGATTCTCAACCAGGTTGTCATCTAGCACCACCTTTGCAGAGAATTCCTCAATCATGTCATCCAGGAGCGTGTCTTTGACGACGTTAGCATGTGCCTTGCCTTTAGACTTGGATTTCTGTTGTTGCTCAGTCTTGAGCTTGCGGCATTCCTTGATCCTATGACCAGGTTTCCAACAGTGGTGACAGTTGCCTCTGAACATCTCCGCTGCGTGGGCCTTGCCGTCTTTCTGGAACTTCCGCTTCTTGCTTGAGTTCCCTTTGGCCTCAGCCAGATTTGCCTTTGCCTCAGCAGGTTGTCTACCCCTAGGCAAGGTCTTCTTATTATCTTCCTGGATTTGGAGTTTGTTAATAAGCTCTTCAAAGGTCATCTCCTTTGTCTTGAGTTTTAAGTAACTCATTCCACGAAGGAGGTAACTTTTCAATCAGCGATGCAACCAAAAACTGCTCATTTGGTTTCATTCCTTCCAAATCCAGGTGATGTAAAATCATTTGGAATTCCTGGACTTGGGACATCACTATCTTACTATCCACCATTTGGAATTTTAGAAATTTCCCAACGATGAACTTCTTAGTACCCGCATCTTGTGCGTTGTACTTCTTTTTTTTCCCACAGTTCTTTGGCAGTGCCAACGGTGCAATAGACCGTGTAGAGAGGGTCTGCCAAGCAGTTCAGTATGTAATTCTTACACATGAAATCTCTATGATTCCACGCATCAAGAACTATCTTCATGCCATTAATGACATGGATACCAAGGCTCCCTTCACCCGTTTCATTAGGCGAAGAGTCCATTTCATCTCCAGTTTGTGGAGGATCTTCCGTTAGGAACCTGGCCATGCCCATAACAGTTAAGTAGAATAGCATCTTTTGTTGTCATCTCTTAAATTCTGATCCCATGAATTTTTCAGGGCGATCATGGTGGTGGGAGACAGAAGGTGGAGCAGCAGCAGTCGGTGAAGGCAGCGGAGTTGCTGCCTTGAACAGTAGCGGCAGCAGCAGTGAAGGCAGCAGAGTTGCTGCCTTGGCCAGTAGCGGCAATAGCGGGGAAGGCAGCATTGTTGCCTTGAGAGGCAACAACAGTAGCAGAAGCATCGATCATGTTTTTAGCCATGTTGCAGCAGTTACAATAAGCCAATATTGTCTTAAACTTGTTGGTTACAAAGGTGCAGGAAACGGAAATTACAAATAACTGCTAAGTAATACAATAACTGAAATTATAATTCAACAACAAACTGAAAATTACATAGAAATTAAAGAATAAACTGGAACAGTTTTTGGTATGCTGAGTCGAGTGTTTAAATTCTGTCTTAAAGACAATATTGCCCCGTATGTATCATTTCTACGTCCTGGACAATTGTCTCCCAAGATAAAACAGCAAATGAACAATTGAGCAAAGGAAACTTAAGTGCTACCGTGAAGAATTTTGAGTAACGAAATGATGTTGGAAGTTGTGGGAAGAAGAATTCATTTTTGTTTTTGTTAAGTGTAAGTGTAGCTCAACAATGGTGACAAGGGGGTCTTTATATAGGGTGAAGGAGAGGCTGAAGAACTGCCTCCATAAGTGCCATTACTGGCCAAGTAATGACAATTATGGAGGTAGTAATTCCTTCAAAATAAATGGTGAAGATGTGCAACGGATTGGCCATTTAATAAGAGTAATTCAGCCAAAATAAATGGCTGAATTGAGTGTTGGTGGACGTTTCTGATCTCTGCCCAATTCTGACTTTCTTGAAACTTCAGGGACCAAACTGTACACATTGAAACTCCAGGGACCAAACTGTACATCTGAAAGAATTCAGGGTTCAAACTGTAGATATGGCAAAGTTCTCTGGTCCAAAAAGATAATATCAGAAGAAGCACAGCCCACAGCCCACGACCCACGACCCGAGAACCCGGATCGGACCGGACCGGACGGGAGGGCGGCACGCGTGTGGGCTTTCCTCGAACCGAAGCACATCTAGGTCCTCCCTCCTTTAAACACATGGGATACCCCTTGGGGTCCCAAACCCCAAGCCAACTTTGAGAGTTATAAACAAAACAATTTTTTCTTCTTCCACCGATGAGGGAGAATTGATCCCATACCACACTTTTTCATGCTTCAAACACCTCACTTCGTAGAACAATATCTCTTTCATTTCTCAACGAAATTTGACGATCATTGGCCCTACGGTTATCTAATTACTTAGTAGTTCATGCACGTGTGAAGAACTGGATTCTCCAACATGCGTAACACTAGTGTTTAAACCGTTAAAGTTGGTCGGACGCAACTCCCGCCAAAGGCAAATTTCCAACAATTCCCTCTTAAAAGAGATTTTAGCGCACTCATATGGTGCCTTTTCATATCCAGCAATATTTCAGCGGACCGATGTTGCATAAGGAAAGGTAGCTTCAGCTTTGAACCCTCCATAGTTAAATACCATCGGACTTACTTACTGCGCGGTGAACGTGATGTCTTGAACCATCAGTGTTTTGTGTAAGCCAAGTCAATAGTACCAACACAACAAATTCTCTTACTCTCTTCTTCGTAATGTTTTGTCCGTTGTGGCCATGGACAACTTCTAGGATTCTTAAGTGCGTTCATTTGAGGCGGTCCATCCTCGCACTTAAATAGGTGGTCTCCTACAAGGTATCCTGTTATACCCCACTTCACAAGTGTTATGAACCATTAAAAGTTTCCTAAAACATAACCTCACTGTTGAGGATCATTAAAGGTTTTGAAAACTTAACCTTTACCCATACATCAAATAGCACTTAACGTCTATCGCGGGAACGACTTTGGATTTGGTGTTTCTTTACAGAAATCATTATCCGAAGTGCTCATGCTTCCACTGAATCGATCAACTGAACCTTTACAGCTTAGTTTTCCCATTGAACCAAATTACTGGGATCTCCAGTTAGTAAGGTTGGGTTACCACCGTATTGGTCCTTATATTTTGGGTTTTAAGCCCATTCCCCTAGACAGGCAAGCCATCTGATCCTTGGGTAAGCCCTTTGTTAATGGGTCTGCTATATTATCATTTGACTTAATGTAATCAATGGATATTATACTCGTGGTGATCAGTTGCCGGTCTTATGCTTCCGTTGAATATGACGAGACTTGCCGTTGTACATAGCATTTTGTGCCCTTCCTAGAGCCAACTGACTGCCGTAGTGGATCATTACCGAAGGTAAGGGTTTGTTCCAACACGGAACATCCTCTAAGAAGTCATGAAGCCACTCAGCTTCTTCTCCTGCTTTGTCTAAAGCGATAAACTCCGATTCCATTATGGATCGGGCGATGCAAGTTTGCTTAGAGGATTTCCAAGACACAGCCCCACCACTAATTGTAAATACATACCCATTGGTGGACTTGGTGTTCTCTATATCAGATATCCAATTTGCATCACTGTACCCCTCTAGTACAGCTGGATATCTCGAATAGTGTAACCCGAAAGTTAGCATATATTTCAGGTATTGTAATACCCGAGTCAACGCCTTTCAGTGATCATCACTCGGATTACGGGTGAACCTAGCCAACTTATTGACTGCATAAGCAATATCAGGTCGGGTGCAGTTTGTTATATACATCAAACTACCGATCACCTGTGCATATCGCTCATGGTATACAGGTGCACCAAGATTTTTATCAAGCTTTTGATTTGTATCCATTGGTGACTTTATCGGTGAACTGTCTAACATCTCGAACTTTCTCAAAACATCCTCGATGTAGTGAGACTGAGATAAGACCAGTCTATCAGAGGTCTTAGAAATTTTTATCCCTAAGATGACATCTGCGATACCCATATCCTTCATGTCGAAGCATTGTTTCAACATGTTCTTAGTCTCTAGGATTACCCTAGGACTGCTTCCTGTGATCAACATGTCGTCTACATACAAGCATATCATAAAAAATGAGTCAGAGTTACCTTTCGTGTAGAGACATTTGTCACACTCATTAATGGTGAAACCCTTCGATAGTAGAGTACTATCAAATTTTTCGTGCCATTGCTTCGGGGCTTGTTTCAGCCCGTACAGAGATTTGACAAGTCGACAGACTTTCTTCTCTTGCCCTTGAACCACATACCCCTCGGGTTGGTTTATATAAATTTCTTCTTCTAAATCACCGTTTAGGAAGGTTGTCTTGACATCCATTTGATGTATCTCATGGTCACGCAAAGCTGCGATTGCAATGAATACCCGTATGGATGTCATCCGAGATACCGGGGAGTATGTGTCAAAGTAGTCAAAACCTTCTGTCTGCCGATAGCCCTTAACTACCAACCTGGCCTTGTACTTATCTATTGACCCATCTACTTTGTATTTCCGTTTGAGTATCCATTTACAACCCAACGGTTTATTTCCCGGAGGAAGATCAACCAACTCCCAAGTATGGTTACGCAGAATGGAGCCTATTTCACTCTCAATAGCTTCTTTCGATCTGTGGTTCATCATTAACCATATAAGCTACAAAGTCAGGACTGAAGGACATATCCTTCCTAGCCCTTTTACTTCGCCTTAGATCCATCTCTTGAGTCTCCAAGTTCTGAGAATCTGGAACACTAGATTCCGGATGTTCAGCCACCTCGAGATCTGCTAGATTTGAATCATCTAGATCCGGGCCATCGACGACTCCCAGTTTTTTAGAGCTTTGTTCATAACTTCGTTTGCGAGAGGTTATGTCTTTTTCCTTTCTAGGAAAGGTGCCTTCAAAGAATAGAGCATTCCTTGATTCCATGATTGTACCCTGGTGGATATCTGGAATATCTGACTTATGAACTAAGAAGCGATAAGCAGTACTGTTATTTGCATATCCGATGAATATGCAATCTACAGTCTTAGGCCCAATCTTGACCTGTTTTGGCTTGGGTACTTCAACCTTTGCCAAATAACCCCACACCTTAAAATATTTGTAGGTGGGTTTCTTTCCCTTCCATGATTCATATAGAGTTTTGTCCTTACCCTTATGTAGGACTCTGTTAAGAATCGTATTAGCGGTAAGGACGGCTTCTCCCCACATGTTTTAGGGAAGACCGGAATTGATGAGCAAGGCATTCATCATTTCCTTCAATGTGCGGTTCTTACGTTCCGCCACGCCGTTTGATTGAGGTGAGTATGGAGTTGTCGTTTGATAAACAATGCCTTCTTGGGCACAGTATTCCTCAAATGGCGCTACGTATTCTCCCCCTCTATCGCTACGAATGGATTTAATCCGTAGGCTTAGTTGGTTTTCAACTTCTGATTTGTAACGTCGGAACGCTTCAAAGGCTTCATCCTTACTTTTCAATAAGTAAAGGTAACAATACCTTGTGCTATCATCAATGAATGTCACAAAGTACTTGTTCCCCCCTCTAGTTTGTGCGAACTTCAAATCACATATATCTGTAAGAATAAGTTCTAGAGGAGCGGTATTCCTTTCGACGGATCGAAAAGGAAGCTTGGTGTGTTTTGCCTCTACGCATACCTGAGGCTTATGTTGAGGGTATACGTCGATAGACGGCAACAACTCCATCTTTACCAGCCTTTGGATAGACTTGTAGTTAACGTGTCCTAATCTATGATGCCATAAATTAGAAGACTCAAGCAAATAAGAAGAAGATTCAACTTTATTACTTGGACGCATTACAGACATGAAATTCACTTTGAAGAGGCCTTCACAGACGAAGCCTCCCCCCACAAATGTGTCATTCTTAGTGAGTACAAACTTATTGAATTCAAACACTAGCCTAAAACCAAAGCATTAACCAATAAAGGTCCGAAATTAAATTTCTTCTAATCTATGGGACGTGCATCTCTTCCTTCGAGTGAGTCGCTTACCGGAAGTCATCTTCGGGACCACCTTTCCTACTCCCATCACGTCGAGAGGAAGCGTTGTTGCCTATGAACAGCTTCTTGTCGGTGACCGGTGTGTACGTGGAGAAGGCATCTCTGTTGGAACAGATGTGTACGGTAGCACACTGTGTCCATCCACCACCGCATCGGATTCTCAACCAGGTTGTCATCTAGCACCACCTGCAGAGAATTCCTCAATCATGTCATCCGGGAGCGTGTCTTTGACGACGTTAGCATGTGCCTTGCCTTTAGACTTGGATTTCTGTTGTTGCTCAGTCTTGAGCTTGCGGCATTCCTTGATCCTATGACCAGGTTTCCAACAGTGGTGACAGTTGCCTCTGAACATCTCCGCTGCGTGGGCCTTGCCGTCTTTCTGGAACTTCCGCTTCTTGCTTGAGTTCCCTTTGGCCTCAGCCAGATTTGCCTTTGCCTCAGCAGGTTGTCTACCCCTAGGCAAGGTCTTCTTATTATCTTCCTGGATTTGGAGTTTGTTAATAAGCTCTTCAAAGGTCATCTCCTTTGTCTTGAGTTTTAAGTAACTCATTCCACGAAGGAGGTAACTTTTCAATCGGCGATGCAACCAAAAACGCTCATTTGGTTTCATTCCTTCCAAATCCAGGTGATGTAAAATCATTTGGAATTCCTGGACTTGGGACATCACTATCTTACTATCCACCATTTGGAATTTTAGAAATTTCCCAACGATGAACTTCTTAGTACCCGCATCTTGTGCGTTGTACTTCTTTTTTTTCCCACGAGTTCTTTGGCGGTGCCAACGGTGCAATAGACCGTGTAGAGAGGGTCCGCAAGCGACAAGTATGTAATTCTTACACATGAAATCGCTATGATTCCACGCATCAAGAACTATCTTCATGCCATTAATGACATGGATACCAAGGCCCCCTTCACCCGTTTCATTAGGCGAAGAGTCCATTTCATCTCCAGTTTGTGGAGGATCTTCCGTTAGGAACCTGGCCATGCCCATGTGAGTTAAGTAGAATAGCATCTTTTCTTGTCATCTCTTAAATTTCGATCCCATGAATTTTTCAGGGCGATCATGGTGGTGGGAGGCAGAAGGTGGAGCAGCAGCAGTCGGTGAAGGCAGCGGAGTTGCTGCCTTGAACAGTAGCGGCAGCAGCAGTGAAGGCAGCAGAGTTGCTGCCTTGGCCAGTAGCGGCAATAGCGGGGAAGGCAGCATTGTTGCCTTGAGAGGCAACAACAGTAGCAGCAGCATCGATCATGTTTTCAGCCATGTTGCAGCAGTTACAATAAGCCAATATTGTCTTAAACTTGTTGGTTACAAAGGTGCAGGAAACGGAAATTACAAATAACTGCTAAGTAATACAATAACTGAAATTATAATTCAACAACAAACTGAAAATTACATAGAAATTAAAGAATAAACTGGAACAGTTTTTGGTATGCTGAGTCGAGTGTTTAAACTCTGTCTTAAAGATAATATTGCCCCGTATGTATCATTTCTACGTCCTGGACAATTGTCTCCCAAGATAAAACAGCAAATGAACAATTGAGCAAAGGAAACTCAAGTGCTACCGTGAAGAATTTTGAGTAACGAAATGATGTTGGAAGTTGTGGGAAGAAGAATTCGTTTTTGTTTTTGTTAAGTGTGTGTAAGTGTAGCTCAACAATGGTGACAAGGGGGTCTTTATATAGGGTGAAGGAGAGGCTGAAGAACTGCCTCCATAAGTGCCATTACCGGCCAAGTAATGACAATTATGGAGGTAGTAATTCCTTCAAAATAAATGGTGAAGATGTGCAACGGATTGGCCATTTAGTAAGAGTAATTCAGCCAAAATAAATGGCTGAATTGAGTGTTGGTGGACGTTTCTGATCTCTGCCCAATTCTGACTTTCTTGAAACTTCAGGGACCAAACTGTACACATTGAAACTCCAGGGACCAAACTGTACATCCGAAAGAATTCAGGGTTCAAACTGTAGATATGGCAAAGTTCTCTGGTCCAAAAAGATAATATCAGAAGAAGCACAGCCCACAGCCCACGACCCACGACCCGAGAACCCGGATCGGACCGGACCGGACGGGAGGGCGGCACGCGTGTGGGCTTTCCTCGAACCGAAGCACATCTAGGTCCTCCCTCCTTTAAACACATGGGATACCCCTTGGGGTCCCAAACCCCAAGCCAACTTTGAGAGTTATAAACAAAACAATTTTTTCTTCTTCCACCGATGAGGGAGAATTGATCCCATACCACACTTTTTCATGCTTCAAACACCTCACTTCGTAGAACAATATCTCTTTCATTTCTCAACGAAATTTGACGATCATTGGCCCTACGGTTATCTAATTACTTAGTAGTTCATGCACGTGTGAAGAACTGGATTCTCCAACATGCGTAACACTAGTGTTTAAACCGTTAAAGTTGGTCGGACGCAACTCCCGCCAAAGGCAAATTTCCAACAATCCCCTCTTAAAAGAGATTTTAGCGCACTCATATGGTGCCTTTTCATTTCCAGCAATATTTCAGCGGACCGATGTTGCATAAGGAAAGGTAGCTTCAGCTTTGAACCCTCCATAGTTAAATACCATCGGACTTACTTACTGCGCGGTGAACGTGATGTCTTGAACCATCAGTGTTTTGTGTAAGCCAAGTCAATAGTACCAACACAACAAATTCCCTTACTCTCTTCTTCGTAATGTTTTGTCCGTTGTGGCCATGGACAACTTCTAGGATTCTTAAGTGCGTTCATTTGAGGCGGTCCATCCTCGCACTTAAATAGGTGGTCTCCTACAAGGTATCCTGTTATACCCCACTTCACAAGTGTTATGAACCATTAAAAGTTTCCTAAAACATAACCTCACTGTTGAGGATCATTAAAGGTTTTGAAAACTTAACCTTTACCCATACATCAAATAGCACTTAACGTCTATCGCGGGAACGACTTTGGATTTGGTGTTTCTTTACAGAAATCATTATCCGAAGTGCTCATGCTTCCACTGAATCGATCAACTGAACCTTTACTGACTTAGTTTTCCCATTGAACCAAATTACTGGGATCTCCAGTTAGTAAGGTTGGGTTACCACCGTATTGGTCCTTATATTTTGGGTTTTAAGCCCATTCCCCTAGACAGGCAAGCCATCTGATCCTTGGGTAAGCCCTTTGTTAATGGGTCTGCTATATTATCATTTGACTTAATGTAATCAATGGATATTATACTCGTGGTGATCAGTTGCCGGTCTTATGCTTCCGTTGAATATGACGAGACTTGCCGTTGTACATAGCATTTTGTGCCCTTCCTAGAGCCAACTGACTGCCGTAGTGGATCATTACCGAAGGTAAGGGTTTGTTCCAACACGGAACATCCTCTAAGAAGTCATGAAGCCACTCAGCTTCTTCTCCTGCTTTGTCTAAAGCGATAAACTCCGATTCCATTATGGATCGGGCGATGCAAGTTTGCTTAGAGGATTTCCAAGACACAGCCCCACCACTAATTGTAAATACATACCCATTGGTGGACTTGGTGTTCTCTATATCAGATATCCAATTTGCATCACTGTACCCCTCTAGTACAGCTGGATATCTCGAATAGTGTAACCCGAAAGTTAGCATATATTTCAGGTATTGTAATACCCGAGTCAACGCCTTTCAGTGATCATCACTCGGATTACGGGTGAACCTAGCCAACTTATTGACTGCATAAGCAATATCAGGTCGGGTGCAGTTTGTTATATACATCAAACTACCGATCACCTGTGAATATCGCTCCTGGTATACAGGTGCACCATGATTTTTATCAAGCTTTTGATTTGTATCCATTGGTGACTTTATCGGTGAACTGTCTAACATCTCGAACTTTCTCAAAACATCCTCGATGTAGTGAGACTGAGATAAGACCAGTCTATCAGAGGTCTTAGAAATTTTTATCCCTAAGATGACATCTGCGATACCCATATCCTTCATGTCGAAGCATTGTTTCAACATGTTCTTAGTCTCTAGGATTACCCTAGGACTGCTTCCTGTGATCAACATGTCGTCTACATACAAGCATATCATAAAAAATGAGTCAGAGTTACCTTTCGCGTAGAGACATTTGTCACACTCATTAATGGTGAAACCCTTCGATAGTAGAGTACTATCAAATTTTTCGTGCCATTGCTTCGGGGCTTGTTTCAGCCCGTACAGAGATTTGACAAGTCGACAGACTTTCTTCTCTTGCCCTTGAACCACATACCCCTCGGGTTGGTTTATATAAATTTCTTCTTCTAAATCACCGTTTAGGAAGGCTGTCTTGACATCCATTTGATGTATCTCATGGTCACGCAAAGCTGCGAATGCAATGAATACCCGTATGGATGTCATCCGAGATACCGGGGAGTATGTGTCAAAGTAGTCAAAACCTTCTGTCTGCCGATAGCCCTTAACTACCAACCTGGCCTTGTACTTATCTATAGACCCATCTACTTTGTATTTCCGTTTGAGTATCCATTTACAACCCAACGGTTTATTTCCCGGAGGAAGATCAACCAACTCCCAAGTATGGTTACGCAGAATGGAGCCTATTTCACTCTCAATAGCTTCTTTCGATCTGTGGTTCATCATTAACCATATAAGCTACAAAGTCAGGACGGAAGGACTTATCCTTCCTAGCCCTTTTACTTCGCCTTAGATCCATCTCTGGAGTCTCCAAGTTCTGAGAATCTGGAACACTAGATTCCGGATGTTCAGCCACCTCGAGATCTGCTAGATTTGAATCATCTAGATCCGGGCCGTCGACGACTCCCAGTTTTTTAGAGCTTTGTTCATAACTTCGTTTGCGAGAGGTTATGTCTTTTTCCTTTCTAGGAAAGGTGCCTTCAAAGAATAGAGCATTCCTTGATTCCATGATTGTACCCTGGTGGATATCTGGAATATCTGACTTATGAACTAAGAAGCGATAAGCAGTACTGTTATTTGCATATCCGATGAATATGCAATCTACAGTCTTAGGCCCAATCTTGACCTGTTTTGGCTTGGGTACTTCAACCTTTGCCAAATAACCCCACACCTTAAAATATTTGTAGGTGGGTTTCTTTCCCTTCCATGATTCATATAGAGTTTTGTCCTTACCCTTATGTAGGACTCTGTTAAGAATCGTATTAGCGGTAAGGACGGCTTCTCCCCACATGTTTTAGGGAAGACCGGAATTGATGAGCAAGGCATTCATCATTTCCTTCAATGTGCGGTTCTTACGTTCCGCCACGCCGTTTGATTGAGGTGAGTATGGAGTTGTCGTTTGATAAACAATGCCTTCTTGGGCACAGTATTCCTCAAATGGCGCTACGTATTCTCCCCCTCTATCGCTACGAATGGATTTAATCCGTAGGCTTAGTTGGTTTTCAACTTCTGATTTGTAACGTCGGAACGCTTCAAAGGCTTCATCCTTACTTTTCAATAAGTAAAGGTAACAATACCTTGTGCTATCATCAATGAATGTCACAAAGTACTTGTTCCCCCCTCTAGTTTGTGCGAACTTCAAATCACATATATCTGTAAGAATAAGTTCTAGAGGAGCGGTATTCCTTTCGACGGATCGAAAAGGAAGCTTGGTGTGTTTTGCCTCTACGCATACCTGAGGCTTATGTTGAGGGTATACGTCGATAGACGGCAACAACTCCATCTTTACCAGCCTTTGGATAGACTTGTAGTTAACGTGTCCTAATCTATGATGCCATAAATTAGAAGACTCAAGCAAATAAGAAGAAGATTCAACTTTATTACTTGGACGCATTACAGACATGAAATTCACTTTGAAGAGGCCTTCACAGACGAAGCCTCCCCCCACAAATGTGTCATTCTTAGTGAGTACAAACTTATTGAATTCAAACACTAGCCTAAAACCAGCATTAACCAATAAAGGTCCAGAAATTAAATTTCTTCTAATCTATGGGACGTGCATCTCTTCCTTCAGAGTGAGCTGCTTACCGGAAGTCATCTTCAGGACCACCTTTCCTACTCCCATCACGTCAGAGGAAGCGTTGTTGCCTATGAACAGCTTCTTGTCGGTGACCGGTGTGTACGTGGAGAAGGCATCTCTGTTGGAACAGATGTGTCTGGTAGCACCTGTGTCCATCCACCACTGCATCGGATTCTCAACCAGGTTGTCATCTAGCACCACTGCAGAGAATTCCTCAATCATGTCATCCAGGAGCGTGTCTTTGACGACGTTAGCATGTGCCTTGCCTTTAGACTTGGATTTCTGTTGTTGCTCAGTCTTGAGCTTGCGGCATTCCTTGATCCTATGACCAGGTTTCCAACAGTGGTGACAGTTGCCTCTGAACATCTCCGCTGCGTGGGCCTTGCCGTCTTTCTGGAACTTCCGCTTCTTGCTTGAGTTCCCTTTGGCCTCAGCCAGATTTGCCTTTGCCTCAGCAGGTTGTCTACCCCTAGGCAAGGTCTTCTTATTATCTTCCTGGATTTGGAGTTTGTTAATAAGCTCTTCAAAGGTCATCTCCTTTGTCTTGAGTTTTAAGTAACTCATTCCACGAAGGAGGTAACTTTTCAATCGGCGATGCAACCAAAAACTCGCTCATTTGGTTTCATTCCTTCCAAATCCAGGTGATGTAAAATCATTTGGAATTCCTGGACTTGGGACATCACTATCTTACTATCCACCATTTGGAATTTTAGAAATTTCCCAACGATGAACTTCTTAGTACCCGCATCTTGTGCGTTGTACTTCTTTTTTTCCCACAGTTCTTTGGCGGTGCCAACGGTGCAATAGACCGTGTAGAGAGGGTCGCAAGCGATTCGGTATGTAATTCTTACACATGAAATCGCTATGATTCCACGCATCAAGAACTATCTTCATGCCATTAATGACATGGATACCAAGGCCCCCTTCACCCGTTTCATTAGGCGAAGAGTCCATTTCATCTCCGGTTTGTGGAGGATCTTCCGTTAGGAACCTGGCCATGCCCATAACGAGTTAAGTAGAATAGCATCTTTTGTTTGTCATCTCTTAAATTCTCGATCCCATGAATTTTTCGGGGCGATCATGGTGGTGGGAGGAGAAGGTGGAGAGCAGCAGCGGTCGGTGAAGGCGGAGTTGCTTGCCTTGAACGATAGCGGCAAAGAAGCAGTGAAGCGACAGAGTTCTTTGCCTTGGCCGATAGCGGCAATAGCGGGGAAGGCAGCATTGTTGCCTTGAGAGGCAACAACAGTAGCAGCAGCATCGATCATGTTTTCAGCCATGTTGCAGCAGTTACAATAAGCCAATATTGTCTTAAACTTGTTGGTTACAAAGGTGCAGGAAACGGAAATTACAAATAACTGCTAAGTAATACAATAACTGAAATTATAATTCAACAACAAACTGAAAATTACATAGAAATTAAAGAATAAACTGGAACAGTTTTTGGTATGCTGAGTCGAGTGTTTAAACTCTGTCTTAAAGATAATATTGCCCCGTATGTATCATTTCTACGTCCTGGACAATTGTCTCCCAAGATAAAACAGCAAATGAACAATTGAGCAAAGGAAACAAAAGTGCTACCGTGAAGAATTTTGAGTAACGAAATGATGTTGGAAGTTGTGGGAAGAAGAATTCGTTTTTGTTTTTGTTAAGTGTGTGTAAGTGTAGCTCAACAATGGTGACAAGGGGGTCTTTATATAGGGTGAAGGAGAGGCTGAAGAACTGCCTCCATAAGTGCCATTACTGGCCAAGTAATGACAATTATGGAGGTAGTAATTCCTTCAAAATAAATGGTGAAGATGTGCAACGGATTGGCCATTTAGTAAGAGTAATTCAGCCAAAATAAATGGCTGAATTGAGTGTTGGTGGACGTTTCTGATCTCTGCCCAATTCTGACTTTCTTGAAACTTCAGGGACCAAACTGTACACATTGAAACTCCAGGGACCAAACTGTACATCTGAAAGAATTCGGGGTTCAAACCGTAGATATGGCAAAGTTCTCTCGGTCCAAAAAGATAATATCGAAGAAGCACAGCCCACAGCCCACGACCCACGACCCGAGAACCCGGATCGGACCGGACCGGACGGGAGGGCGGCACGCGTGTGGGCTTTCCTCGAACCGAAGCACATCTAGGTCCTCCCTCCTTTAAACACATGGGATACCCCTTGGGGTCCCAAACCCCAAGCCAACTTTGAGAGTTATAAACAAAACAATTTTTTCTTCTTCCACCGATGAGGGAGAATTGATCCCATACCACACTTTTTCATGCTTCAAACACCTCACTTCGTAGAACAATATCTCTTTCATTTCTCAACGAAATTTGACGATCATTGGCCCTACGGTTATCTAATTACTTAGTAGTTCATGCACGTGTGAAGAACTGGATTCTCCAACATGCGTAACACTAGTGTTTAAACCGTTAAAGTTGGTCGGACGCAACTCCCGCCAAAGGCAAATTTCCAACAATCCCCTCTTAAAAGAGATTTTAGCGCACTCATATGGTGCCTTTTCATTTCCAAGCAATATTTCAGCGGACCGATGTTGCATAAGGAAAGGTAGCTTTGACTTTGAACCCTCCATAGTTAAATACCATCGGACTTACTTACTGCGCGGTGAACGTGATGTCTTGAACCATCAGTGTTTTGTGTAAGCCAAGTCAATAGTACCAACACAACAAATTCCCTTACTCTCTTCTTCGTAATGTTTTGTCCGTTGTGGCCATGGACAACTTCTAGGATTCTTAAGTGCGTTCATTTGAGGCGGTCCATCCTCGCACTTAAATAGGTGGTCTCCTACAAGGTATCCTGTTATACCCCACTTCACAAGTGTTATGAACCATTAAAAGTTTCCTAAAACATAACCTCACTGTTGAGGATCATTAAAGGTTTTGAAAACTTAACCTTTACCCATACATCAAATAGCACTTAACGTCTATCGCGGGAACGACTTTGGATTTGGTGTTTCTTTACAGAAATCATTATCCGAAGTGCTCATGCTTCCACTGAATCGATCAACTGAACCTTTACTGACTTAGTTTTCCCATTGAACCAAATTACCGGGATCTCCGAGTTAGTAAGGTTGGGTTACCACCGTATTGGTCCTTATATTTTGGGTTTTAAGCCCATTCCCCTAGACGTGCAAGCCATCGATCCTTGGGTAAGCCCTTTGTTAATGGGTCGCTATATTATCATTTGACTTAATGTAATCAATGGATATTATACTCGTGGTGATCGAGTTGCCGGTCTTATGCTTCCGTTGAATATGACGAGACTTGCCGTTGTACATAGCATTTTGTGCCCTTCCTAGAGCCAACTGACTGCCGTAGTGGATCATTACCGAAGGTAAGGGTTTGTTCCAACACGGAACATCCTCTAAGAAGTCATGAAGCCACTCAGCTTCTTCTCCTGCTTTGTCTAAAGCGATAAACTCCGATTCCATTATGGATCGGGCGATGCAAGTTTGCTTAGAGGATTTCCAAGACACAGCCCCACCACTAATTGTAAATACATACCCATTGGTGGACTTGGTGTTCTCTATATCAGATATCCAATTTGCATCTTTGTACCCCTCTAGTACAATTTGGATATCTCGAATAGTGTAACCGAAAGTTAGCATATATTTCGGGTATTGTAATACCCGAGTCAACGCCTTTCGGTGATCATCACTCGGATTACGGGTGAACCTAGCCAACTTATTGACCGCATAAGCAATATCGGGTCGGGTGCGTTTGTTATATACATCAAACTACCGATCACACTGTGCATATCGCTCCTGGTATACAGGTGCACCAAGATTTTTATCAAGCTTTTGATTTGTATCCATTGGTGACTTTATCGGTGAACTGTCTAACATCTCGAACTTTCTCAAAACATCCTCGATGTAGTGAGACTGAGATAAGACCAGTCTATCAGAGGTCTTAGAAATTTTTATCCCTAAGATGACATCTGCGATACCCATATCCTTCATGTCGAAGCATTGTTTCAACATGTTCTTAGTCTCTAGGATTACCCTAGGACTGCTTCCTGTGATCAACATGTCGTCTACATACAAGCATATCATAAAAAATGAGTCAGAGTTACCTTTCGTGTAGAGACATTTGTCACACTCATTAATGGTGAAACCCTTCGATAGTAGAGTACTATCAAATTTTTCGTACCATTGCTTCGGGGCTTGTTTCAGCCCGTACAGAGATTTGACAAGTCGACAGACTTTCTTCTCTTGCCCTTGAACCACATACCCCTCGGGTTGGTTTATATAAATTTCTTCTTCTAAATCACCGTTTAGGAAGGTTGTCTTGACATCCATTTGATGTATCTCATGGTCACGCAAAGCTGCGATTGCAATGAATACCCGTATGGATGTCATCCGAGATACCGGGGAGTATGTGTCAAAGTAGTCAAAACCTTCTGTCTGCCGATAGCCCTTAACTACCAACCTGGCCTTGTACTTATCTATTGACCCATCTACTTTGAATTTCCGTTTGAGTAACCATTTACAACCCAACGGTTTATTTCCCGGAGGAAGATCAACCAACTCCCAAGTATGGTTACGCAGAATGGAGCCTATTTCACTCTCAATAGCTTCTTTCGATCTGTGGTTCATCATTAACCATATAAGCTACAAAGTCAGGACTGAAGGACTTATCCTTCCTAGCCCTTTTACTTCGCCTTAGATCCATCTTTGGAGTCTCCAAGTTCTGAGAATCTGGAACACTAGATTCCGGATGTTCAGCCACCTCGAGATCTGCTAGATTTGAATCATCTAGATCTGGGCCATCGACGACTCCCAGTTTTTTAGAGCTTTGTTCATAACTTCGTTTGCGAGAGGTTATGTCTTTTTCCTTTCTAGTAAAGGTGCCTTCAAAGAATAGAGCATTCCTTGATTCCATGATTGTACCTTGGTGGATATCTGGAATATCTGACTTATGAACTAAGAAGCGATAAGCAGTACTGTTATTTGCATATCCGATGAATATGCAATCTACAGTCTTAGGCCCAATCTTGACCTGTTTTGGCTTGGGTACTTCAACCTTTGCCAAATAACCCCACACCTTAAAATATTTGTAGGTGGGTTTCTTTCCCTTCCATGATTCATATAGAGTTTTGTCCTTACCCTTATGTAGGACTCTGTTAAGAATCGTATTAGCGGTAAGGACGGCTTCTCCCCACATGTTTTAGGGAAGACCGGAATTGATGAGCAAGGCATTCATCATTTCCTTCAATGTGCGGTTCTTACGTTCCGCCACGCCGTTTGATTGAGGTGAGTATGGAGTTGTCGTTTGATAAACAATGCCTTCTTGGGCACGTATTCCTCAAATGGCGCTACGTATTCTCCCCTCTATCGCTACGAATGGATTTAATCCGTAGGCTTAGTTGGTTTTCAACTTCTGATTTGTAACGTCGGAACGCTTCAAAGGCTTCATCCTTACTTTTCAATAAGTAAAGGTAACAATACCTTGTGCTATCATCAATGAATGTCACAAAGTACTTGTTCCCCCCTCTAGTTTGTGCGAACTTCAAATCACATATATCCGTAAGAATAAGTTCTAGAGGAGCGGTATTCCTTTCGACGGATCGAAAAGGAAGCTTGGTGTGTTTTGCCTCTACGCATACCTGAGGCTTATGTTGAGGGTATACGTCGATAGACGGCAACAACTCCATCTTTACCAGCCTTTGGATAGACTTGTAGTTAACGTGTCCTAATCTATGATGCCATAAATTAGAAGACTCAAGCAAATAAGAAGAAGATTCAACTTTATTACTTGGACGCATTACAGACATGAAATTCACTTTGAAGAGGCCTTCACAGACGAAGCCTCCCCCCACAAATGTGTCATTCTTAGTGAGTACAAACTTATTGAATTCAAACACTAGCCTAAAACCAAAGCATTAACCAATAAAGGTCCGTAAATTAAATTTCTTCTAATCTATGGGACGTGCATCTCTTCCTTCGAGTGAGTCGCTTACGGAAGTCATCTTCGGGACCACCTTTCCTACTCCCATCACGTCTGAGGAAGCGTTGTTGCCTATGAACAGCTTCTTGTCGGTGACCGGTGTGTACGTGGAGAAGGCATCTCTGTTGGAACAGATGTGTCTGGTAGCACCTGTGTCCATCCACCACTGCATCGGATTCTCAACCAGGTTGTCATCTAGCACCACTGCAGAGAATTCCTCAATCATGTCATCCAGGAGCGTGTCTTTGACGACGTTAGCATGTGCCTTGCCTTTAGACTTGGATTTCTTTTGTTGCTCAGTCTTGAGCTTGCGGCATTCCTTGATCCTATGACCAGGTTTCCAACAGTGGTGACAGTTGCCTCTGAACATCTCCGTTGCGTGGGCCTTGCCGTCTTTCTGGAACTTCCGCTTCTTGCTTGAGTTCCCTTTGGCCTCAGCCAGATTTGCCTTTGCCTCAGCAGGTTGTCTACCCCTAGGCAAGGTCTTCTTATTATCTTCCTGGATTTGGAGTTTGTTAATAAGCTCTTCAAAGGTCATCTCCTTTGTCTTGAGTTTTAAGTAACTCATTCCACGAAGGAGGTAACTTTTCAATCAGCGATGCAACCAAAAACTGCTCATTTGGTTTCATTCCTTCCAAATCCAGGTGATGTAAAATCATTTGGAATTCCTGGACTTGGGACATCACTATCTTACTATCCACCATTTGGAATTTTAGAAATTTCCCAACGATGAACTTCTTAGTACCCGCATCTTGTGCGTTGTACTTCTTTTTTTTCCCACAGTTCTTTGGCAGTGCCAACGGTGCAATAGACCGTGTAGAGAGGGTCTGGCAAGCAGTTCAGTATGTAATTCTTACACATGAAATCGCTATGATTCCACGCATCAAGAACTATCTTCATGCCATTAATGACATGGATACCAAGGCCCCCTTCACCCGTTTCATTAGGCGAAGAGTCCATTTCATCTCCAGTTTGTGGAGGATCTTCCGTTAGGAACCTGGCCATGCCCATAACAGTTAAGTAGAATAGCATCTTTTGCTGTCATCTCTTAAATTCTGATCCCATGAATTTTTCAGGGCGATCATGGTGGTGGGAGGCAGAAGGTGGAGCAGCAGCAGTCGGTGAAGGCAGCGGAGTTGCTGCCTTGAACAGTAGCGGCAGCAGCAGTGAAGGCAGCAGAGTTGCTGCCTTGGCCAGTAGCGGCAATAGCGGGGAAGGCAGCATTGTTGCCTTGAGAGGCAACAACAGTAGCAGCAGCATCGATCATGTTTTCAGCCATGTTGCAGCAGTTACAATAAGCCAATATTGTCTTAAACTTGTTGGTTACAAAGGTGCAGGAAACGGAAATTACAAATAACTGCTAAGTAATACAATAACTGAAATTATAATTCAACAACAAACTGAAAATTACATAAAAATTAAAGAATAAACTGGAACAGTTTTTGGTATGCTGAGTCGAGTGTTTAAACTCTGTCTTAAAGACAATATTGCCCCGTATGTATCATTTCTACGTCCTGGACAATTGTCTCCCAAGATAAAACAGCAAATGAACAATTGAGCAAAGAAAACTCAAGTGCTACCGTGAAGAATTTTGAGTAACGAAATGATGTTGGAAGTTGTGGGAAGAAGAATTCGTTTTTGTTTTTGTTAAGTGTAAGTGTAGCTCAACAATGGTGACAAGGGGGTCTTTATATAGGGTGAAGGAGAGGCTGAAGAACTGCCTCCATAAGTGCCATTACTGGCCAAGTAATGACAATTATGGAGGTAGTAATTCCTTCAAAATAAATGGTGAAGATGTGCAACGGATTGGCCATTTAGTAAGAGTAATTCAGCCAAAATAAATGGCTGAATTGAGTGTTGGTGGACGTTTCTGATCTCTGCCCAATTCTGACTTTCTTGAAACTTCAGGGACCAAACTGTACACATTGAAACTCCAGGGACCAAACTGTACATCTGAAAGAATTCAGGGCTCAAACTGTAGATATGGCAAAGTTCTCTGGTCCAAAAAGATAATATCAGAAGAAGGACAGCCCACAGCCCACAGCCCGAGAACCCAGACGGGGGGGGGGGGGGGGGGGCGGCGCGCATGTAGGCTTTTCTCGAACCGAAGCACATCTAGGTTCTCCCTCCTTTAAACACATGGGATACCCCTTGGGGTCCCAAACCCCAAGCCAACTTTGCGACTTATAAACAAAACAATTTTTTCTTCCTCCACCGATGAGGGAGAATTGATCTCATACCACACTTTTTCATGCTTCAAACACCTCACTTCGTGGACCAATATCTCTTACATTTCTCAACGAAATTTGACGATCCTTGCCCCTACGGTTATCTACTTACTTAGTAGATTATGCACGTGTGAAGAACCGGATTCTCCAACATGCGTAACACTAGTGTTTAAGCCGTTAAAGTTGGTCGGACGCAACTCCCGCCAAAGGCAAATTTTCAACAGTTGTTTCATTATTGGTATAATATATAATTTTATGCTTTTCTGATTCTTTTTTCTCATTGCAGTCAATAGAAAATAATGAAAGGGCAAGAAACGAGGTTAATGCTCAGCCACAGCCTCCGGTGGAGGACAAGGTGCTTTGTTTCTCTTAAATGTTACACTTATTGATACTAGAGAAGTTATTGAAGTGATTAAGCGGAAGTCTGAATCCGCTTGATTTTGGATATCAGTGCTTTGTTCCAAAATGAATAACGGAGTTCAGCTATGAGCTGCAGACTGTCTAATTATGGGTTGAGCATCAATTCCAGATTTTTCTAAAAGTGAAGATTATATATGTTTATAACTATATTAAAGTACTGTAGATTATATTTTTGAACAATTACCAATATTTAGGGAACATTCAAACAATTATAGCAAATGAGAAACTGTTTGACTCCACATATAATAATGGTGGCTTATAAAATGCATAGAGGGAGTAGAACAGGTGTGATGGAAATGCACAAATCCTAGTCAATTTTAAAAATTATCAAGTAGTTGACTTTATTCTAGGATGGTTTAGGATATGCCTAGGGGTGGGCGTATATCGGTTTATATCGGTTTTGTATCCGAAAAATATGAACCGAATAAAAATTATTTAAAAAAAAAAAACTGAATCTAACTTTTTTTTAAAAAAACCGATATGTTCGGTTTATATCGCCGAATGTATCGAATTATATCGGTTTTTTCTAGTGGGCCGGGGCGGGTAGGGTCAGGGATTTTTTTTAAAAAAAAATAGAATTTCCAAAACTGAAATTGACATTCACACCCACACTATCATGAAATTTCGACGTTGGACTCTATTGTGTATCATGAGATGTTTACTAAAGAAAAAGGAAAATTAGAAATCGATTTGGGGGAAAAATAAATTGATTGGGAAAACTGACGTTTTTCTAAAAATTGGCTGTGCCAAACCGCCCTGTGGCAGTTTGGGCCGCCCCGTCTCGAAAAAATACCCAAAATCAATAAAAAATCAGGTAAAACGGACATCCGAGCGCAGAGTTATGACCATTTAAAGTTTTACCAATTTACAACTATTTTCTCTCCCTACATTTTATGTCAATGCTTCCATGATATGTTAATCAAGTTCATGCCGCATTCGACTTCCATAAAAGCTTCATAGATTGGTTTCAATGGCTATGATTCAAGAGATAGTAGTAGCCTAAAATAAAAAATAAGATTAATTACATATTTAATTTGGTTTTTCGGTTCGGTTCGTATCCAAAATTAAAAAAACCGAACCGAATCACTAAATCCTGATTCGGTTCGGGTTTTCAAAAAATCATTTTTTTTAAAAAAAAACAAATAAAAACCGAACTGAATTTCGATTCGGTTCGATTTTTTCGGTTCTCCGGATTTGTTGCCCACCCTAGATATGCCCTTCTTTTTAGTTTCAAGTAGATGACTTTATTCTAGCATAGCTTAGGATACGCCCTTCTTTTTATCCCTTATAGCATTCGTGTATTTATTAGATTTGAACTTCATCGCACAAAAAATCTACTTGTTGAAGATCATCTCCAAGTTTATTTGTTTAGATATTGAATTGGAGAGCTATGATCTTCAATGCTTCTTTACTTTGTTTTTTTGTGTAACATTCTGTACTTTCGGATCATGGTTTGAATTACTAGATGTGTATAAATAGATCCGAGCATTGAAGGATTTTTGGTCATATCCACATATGCAAATAAAGAAGCTTGGTATATAAAAAGATGCGATCCCGAAATAATTTAGGACTTAAGAAGTGTGATGACGGTAGTTGAAAATAATAGTTGTATGTCCAAAAAGAGGTTATGAACTAGTGCTATATCGCACAATTATGACATTGAGTATATGAATATTTTATAAGTCATCAAGGTTTAGATGAATTGGGACTAAGAAACTAATTATGTGTGTGATGAGTTAAATGTGGAAGGTAGTCTAGGAGATGGGTTAAGCGTATAGGAGAATTAAGGTTACAAGAACCTTAATTCATATCGTGGCATTTGGACATTACATTTAAGCCTACAACTTTAAGTGGGGACAGTACGTGTATTGCTGTCCTAATCATTATGGGGAAAACGAAAAGAAGAGTTGGGAGGATTTCCATCTCCTAGTACTGTTGCCACTTCCAGGTTGAGCTTTGGAGAAGAAAATAACAATAATGGTCACGTCGATGATATAATTTAACACCGATTGTTCTTCGGGTAGTAGCAAATTGAAGGTTCCTTCAAGAGTAAGCTTGTATGAGACTATGGTTTTATTGTGCTGATTTTTGGAGACTCCTTGGAAGTAAAATGATCTCGAAATTGAAGGGATTCTTGTGCTTGGAGGTAAGTTCCATCTTCTCCTTCTTGTTCTTAAGTTTATACAAGTTGTAGGAGTGTTATTACGAAGAGGTTGTACAGCAAATTCTTGGAGGAACTTGGAATTTGGTTGTGGATTGTGAGCTGCCCGTTTGGGGATGTTTGGTGATGATTAGTTGCTGGAAATTGTAGACTATTGTTGGTTTTTGTATGAGGAAGATAAGGAAGTTTCCTTGTTGATTAGTTGACATTGTTATGAGTTATAGAAGTTCTACGCACATAAGATGTTTGATAAAATATCTAAGTGAAGACTACCTTTAGTGATTGATCCGAAATTGATCTGAATCATTCATATAATGTAGTTAATTGCTCGTAGAGCTTACGAAGCCTCGGGAAACTTGAGTAGCTTTGACGACAAATGTATCTTAAGACAAATTATTTATTCTTTTGGCATGTTCCATGTAACGAAATATAACCGTGATATTGTTTCATAATTTATTCTACTCCTAGTAGTTAATAATATTCATGTTATTGATTCCTATGCTAAAAGCATGTCTAAATATGTTCCTAAATCCTTATTGAGGTATGTGGGGAAAATGTTGATGTTCCCTATGTTAGCCGAACGTACAAGGATATTATGTTATTCGATAAGTTCAGAATGTTTCACTGTCATTCATGCATTTTCATCTGCATTATATTCATATATTACTCTGAACCCACATGTGCTATGCACACTACTATATGGTAAATATTATATCTATATAGAAGATATGGGGAAAGGGAAGGCGTTATATATGCACATCGCCTGCAGCTGGTACAAACTATCACGAAAGAGCCCGAAGAGGTCAATATTGATGCCCTTGTGTGGCCAATATTTATATGTATACCGCATTTGCATTGTGCATAACATTTAGGCATATGTATTAGGGCCCTCGGAGGCATTTAATGCTAGTCAGCCGTTTTTGTTAGTTGTTGTTGTTGTCCGCATTCAAGGAGGCCGTAGTACACTCATTAACCAGATGTGGTCCCAAACCATTTATAAATTAGTGTACTCGATCACTCATTTCGGCCACAATCGTAGGGGCATACCTAGACAAATAATTAAAATGAAGGCTATTGTCACGACCCAAACCGGAGGGCCGCGACGGGCACCCGGACCCCACCCGCCGGGTACCGCCAATTGTACAACCAACACCTAATCATAACTAAATACGGACTAAGCCGAAAAACATTATAGAAAATTTTAACCAGAAATCCAATTTTCATATATACATACCCATACCAAGGCCGACAAGGCCACACATGACAACTAACCACATGACACATATCTACAAGCCTCTAAAGAAGACATGACATCACAGGGACGGGACATGACCCCGCCATACCCATATGCGTATGCAAAAATACTATACCACGACTAGACTGCAACTCTAAAACAAATAGAATGCTCCAATATCAGCTGAACCAGCAATCTACTAGAGTGAATTGTCACCTTCCTTAACTGAACCTGCGGGCATGAAACGCAGCTTCCCAAGACAAAAGGGACGTCAGTACGACTGATGTACTGAGTATGTCAAGTATGAACAATATATAACAGAGATATACCAATAGCTGAAACCGAAACAACTGACCAACAGTAAATGCCTCAAAGGGCCCTAACACATATGCCTAAATGTCATGCACAATGTGGTACACATATACATCGGCCCCATTGAGCATCTTCCTTACCATAACAGCCTCTGTGGGCATCATTTCATGTTGGCCTCTGTGGGCATAATATCATGTAATGATTAATGAATGTATGCATAATGCAAATGAGGTATACTAATGTCCACACAGGAATCCTCCCATAACCGCCTCTGTGGGCATCAGGTTATATTGCCACACAAGGGCATCACATCATATTGCATCACATCATATTGGCCTCTTCGGACTCTTTCGTGATAGTCTGTAGCAGCTGCAGGTGGTGTGCGTATATAACGCATTTCCCTTTCCCCACATCCCCTACATATATAAAATATTTACCATATAGTAGCGTGCATAGTACAAGTGGTCCAGGGTAATATATGAATATGATGCAAATGAAAATGCATAAATGACAATAAAACATTTTCCTGAATTTACCGGATGACATATTATCCGTGTACCTTCGGTTAAGGCCATAAATATTAACATCTTTTCTGTATGCCTTAGTAAGGACTTAGACACATATTTAGACATGCTTTTAGCATAGGAATCAATAACACGAATATTCTTAACTACTAGGAGCAAAATAAATTATGCAGCAATATCACAGTTATATTTCGTTACATGAAACATGCCAAAAAAAAGAAATAATTTATCTTAACATATCTTGAATAATAACGGAACCAACACCTTATATTATTTTCCAAGCAAGACTACTGTTTTTCTATCCTAGTCCTACCAATAATTCGTACTCCCTTCCTTTCCCTTCTTTTTTTTCCCAAAGCAAACCAATTGCCTCGTCTGTTTTTTTTTTCAGAAGCAACCAAAGGGATTGGGAAGAGTTAATGCAAGTGTACACGATTAACTCCCCATTTAATACTAAGCAGTGAAAGAGCAACTGCCATCTGTTTTCATTTCCCCACAATGATTGTCCTACTCTACCTATTACTCTCTTAGGCTGCCACTTATCAAGACTCTTAAGTTAGTCACTTATGTGACTACTTAAGAGTTACACGTGCACTGCTTCAACTCCACCTGCCCCATTAAATTATTAACCCGATAATTAATCAATTACACACATAATTAATTTTGTGATCTCAATTTACTTAAATATTGACAACTTATAGGACCTTCATATAATTAATGTCATAATTTTCTAATATGACACTAGTCCATAACCACTTCATGCACATATCAAATTTATTTCCGATCCCCGTCGTCACACTTGTTGTGTCCAAAATTATTTCGGGGTCTAATACTAATCTCATTATTAGGATACATAACTAACATAAATTCCAAAATTCGGGTCTTCTTGCACACGCCTAGCAATTTAAACTGTGACCCAAAAATACGAGATGTTATATCCTTCCCCCTTTAGAAACATTCGTCCTCGAATGTTGGGGTGACACATCTAATCCCCGTTACGTAGCTCATAAATATAGTTGTTTCTTGTTCCACCAGATCCGCTAGGGTCCAATGGCCATAAACTAATATTGCACAATTTCACTAGATCCGTATTTACAACACATCCATATTATGTAAAAAGACCGATAACTTACCTATAACGACATCAAGTAAGGATTTCTTGATCCTGTCGTCCCACCAATGCCTAAGTACGGTTCTGTCCCTTAACGAAATTAATTTCTCTACCCCTACTTCCACCTTGACCGGATAACGTGTGATGACTCTGCCCTGACGGGCGTACTGACCGTGATGAAGCTGCCACAGATCCGACCGGCTGCACTCCAACACCTTCATCTCCTATCGGACAATCCCGCATTAAATGACCAGGTTCACCACAAGAGTAACACACCCTCACTCCCTGCTAGCACGACCATGTATGGGGCCTACCATAGTGCCCGCATCGAGCCAATGGCGGTCTCATCTGGATAGCATCCCTTTTTATAATAAGGCCCTGACGCACGTGAATTCTGACCTGGTCCCGATTGAATAAACCGATCAGTCCTCGACCATGTAGATGGTAATGATGTGTTGGCCACCAAGTAGGATGGGCGTTCATAAGGCTGTGATATGGGCTCATCTCCGAAATCTCCTACATCACCAATGGATCGGGCCCTCTTATATTGGCCCTTATCACGTTCTCGATCTTCCCGCTGTTGCTTCTTACGACCTTCCAAGTTCTGTGCATAAGCTTGAATGCGAGCGATATTCATACTCGGATTCAAAGAAGCCGTAGTACACTCATTAATCAAGTGCGGCCAAAAGCCGGTAACAAACTTATGTACCCGGTCACTCATCTCTACTACAATCATAGAAGCATATCGGGCCAATGAATTAAATTGCAAACTATATTCTTGAACACTCAGGTCACCCTGCTCAAGACGTAGGAACTTGTCTTGCCTGGCCCGTCGAAGTTCAACTGGCAGAAAGTGTTGTAGGAATGCCTCTGAAAATTCTCTCCATCCTGCTGGTGAAGCACGAGGTCCCCTGGATTGATCCCATGTATCATACCAGGTTACTGCGACATCCCGCATTCTATACGAAGCAAAATTTACTGACTTAGCATCGGTAGCATCCATCACCTGCAAAGTGCGTTGTACCTGATCCAAAAAATTCTGCGTGTCCACGTTCAAGTTTGTTCCTGTGAATACCGGAGGGTCTAGATTGATAAAATCCCGAGCTCTTGCGCTAGCAGCTCTGTCAGAAGGACTGGGAACCTGACGTTGGGCTTGAACGGCCACCAATCGTGTCAATAACTGAACCGCACTCCGCATATCAAAATCCACGTATGGAGTATCAGGTGGAGGAACTAAAGGTATTGCAGCTCTACTAATATCCTCTGATGGTGATGTACCGGGAGAACCATACGAAGGAGTCGTACCAAGGGTCTCACTCCGACTCTCGCTAACGGGTGGCAAACAGCTAGTACCTTCACCTGCCGCTGTATCCAATGTCCTCATACTCTTGAACTTCTTCCTTGCTGTAGGCATTGCTGGAATTATAAATATGAAATGGATCGGGAATGAAATACTTATGACTCAGCTCTACTGCACGATTTCTGAGATGAAAGAATGGAAACCATCCCTAAATGTCAGATAGCCTCCTGTTTATAAGTATGGTGCACAACATACCCATAAGAAAGACTCTACTATACATGGCTTGTAGACTCCCTAGGACAGACATGCTCTGATACCAAGTTTGTCACGACCCAAATCGGAGGGCTGCGATGGGCACCCGGACCCCACCCGCCGGGTACCGCCAATCGTACAACCAACACCTAATCATAATTAAATACGGACTAAGATGAAAAATATTATATAAAATTTTAACCAGAAATTCACCACGGCCGACAAGGCCACACATAACAACTAACCACATGACACCTATCTACAATCCTCTAAAGAAGACATGACATCACAGGGACGGGACATGACCCCGCCATACCCATATGCGTACGCAAAAATACTGTACCACGACTAGACTGCAACTCTAAAACAAATAGAATGCACCAATATCAGCTGAACCAGCAATCTACTAGAGTGAACTGTCACCTTCCTTAACTGAACCTGCGGGCATGAAACGCAGCTTCCCAAGACAAAAAGGACGTCAGTACGACTGATGTACTGAGTATGTCAAGCATGAACAATATATAACAGAGATATACCAATAGCTGAAACCGAAACAACTGACCAACAGTAAATGCCTCTAAGGGCCCTAACACATATGCCTAAATGTCATGCACAATGTGGTACACATATACATCGGCCCCATTGAGCATCTTCCGTACCATAACAGCCTCTGTGGGCATCATTTCATGTCGACCTCTGTGGGCATAATATCATGTAATGATTAATGAATGTATGCATAATGCAAATGCGGTATACTAATGTCCACACAGGAATCCTCCCATAACCGCCTCTGTGGGCATCAGGTTATATTGCCACACAAGGGCATCACATCACGTTGCATCACATCATATTGGCCTCTTCGGGCTCTTTCGTGATAGTCTGTAGCAGCTGCAGGTGGTGTGCGTATATAACGCATTTCCCTTTCCCCACATCCCCTACATATATAAAATATTTACCATATAGTAGCGTCCATAGTACAAGTGGTCCAGGGTAATATATGAATATGATGCAAATGAAAATGCATAAATGACAATAAAACATTTTTTCCTGAATTTACCGGATGACATATTATCTTTGTACCTTCGGTTAAGGCCATAAATATTAACATCTTTTCTGTATGTCTTAGTAAGGACTTAGACACATATTTAGACATACTTTTAGCATAGGAATCAATAACACGAATATTTTTAACTACTAGGAGCAAAATAAATTATGCAGCAATATCACAGTTATATTTCGTTACATGAAACATGTCAAAAGAAAGAAATAATTTATCTTAACCTACCTTAAATAATAACGGAACCAACACCTTATATTATTTTCCAAGCAAGACTACTGTTTTTCTATCCTAGTCCTACCAATAATTCGTACTCCCTTCCTTTCCCTTCTTTTTTTCCCCAAAGCAAACCAATTGCCTCGTCTGTTTTTTTTTCAGAAGCAACCAAAGGGATTGGGAAGAGTTAATGCAAGTGTACACGATTAACTCCCCATTTAATACTAAGCAGTGAAAGAGCAACTGCCATCTGTTTTCATTTCCCCACAATGATTGTCCTACTCTACCTATTACTCTCTTAGGCTACCACTTATCAAGACTCTTAAGTTAGTCACATAGCTTAAAGAGTTACACGTGCACTGCTTCAACTCCACCTGCCCCCATTAAATTATTAACTCGATAATTAATCAATTACACACATAATTAATTTTGTGATCTCAATTTACTTAAATATTGACAACTTATAGAATCTTCATATAATTAATGTCATAATTTTCTAATATGACACTAGTCCATAACCACTTCATGCACATACCAAATTTATTCCCGATCCCCGTCGTCACACTTGTTGTGTCCAAAATTATTTCGGGATCTAATACTAATCTCATTATTACGATACGTAACTAACATAAATTCTAAAATTTGGGTCTTCTTGCACACGCCTAGCAATTTAAACTGTGACCCAAAAATACGGGATGTTACAGCTATACTCCAATATGCTCATGCTACCTTATTGTAGAAGTAGAAACTTATCAAGCCTGGCCCTTCGAATCTCTATCGGTAAGTAATGTTGCAGAAAAGCTTTAGAAAATTCCTTCCATACTGCTGATGGCACACACAATCCTCTAGACTGTGCACATGTATCATCCCACACAACACCGCAATCTACATGAAGCCAACTCTATTGCCTCGATATACTATCATGTATCAATTACAATGTCTGGTACATCTAGTCCAAGAAGTTTTGTGGATCTTCATTTGGGTCAGACCCCGTAAATACCAAAGGATCTAGATTAATTAAATCCTGGACCGTCGCACTAACTTTCCCATTATAAGATCCAACACCTACACCCTGGCATTAGGCCTGAGCATTCACTAGTCGAGTCAGCAATCGTACTGTGCTCCGCATATCCGTGTCATCATTATAAGTTTCAAACGGAAGGATTGGAGGTGCTGGTTCCCTCATCTGCTATTTTGATGCTGGCGAGTTCAAGGGATCCTATGGGGTTATCACGTCCACACTCTGGCCTTCACTAATAGGTGGTACTCTACTCATGCCTTCGTCAACTACCACCTTTCACTTTTGGCTAGCCAAAGCTCTTCTATTCATAGGCATCGCTGTATCCAAAGCAAGACAAAGGGTTGATAATCCAATTCCTTACACTTCAGCTCTATCGCACGATCTAGAGTAAGAAAAAATGATAATCATCCTAAATGTCTTGTAGCCTCCCATCTATAAATATGGTGCACAACACATCCATAAACAAGACTCTACTAGATACAAATTTCTAGATTCCCTAGGACATGACCTGCTCTAATATCAAGTTTGTCACACCCCAACCTTGGGGGGGAGGGGGTTAGCTCCCAGTTCCTGGATAGCCCGAGTGAACCGCTCGAATATTATCATGTGAACGTACAACCGTCTGGGCCAACGAGGCCTCAGAATGATAACTATGGAATAACACCCTTCAAACAGAAGATCCCAACATATATATATATATATATATTAAGGCCGACAAGGCCATACTGAACAATTGTAAAACATAGGACATGTTTATAAAGCCTCTAAAGAGAATGTCAACATAATACATAAGTGGGGACTGGGCCCCAGACATACCCAAAGTGCCCAAAAGGATATAAACATAATCCTGACTCGACAATACTCCATAAGGAAATGGAGCTCACCAATAAAAGTTGATATCCGAACGCGATCTACAAGGGCAGGTCCTCTTCTCGCCTCCTTGAACCTATGTGGCATGAAACACAATGTTCCCTGGTAAAGGGACACCAATACAAATAATGTACTGAATATGTAAGATGGAAATAAAACATAACAATACATAACCATAAAAGAAAGGACGCGAGTCAACCTGAACCTCTAAAATACTGCTGAGGGCCACAATACACAGAATGGAAGTTCTTATATTACAACCTGATTCTATGCCGCTATATTAATATTGTGAGTTTATATGTTCGTCTACTCAACAGATAAGTGGTAACTCCCAACCGACTGTAGCTCGGTGGTAAATAATGTGCATGCCCAACAGGTGGTAGATAATGATATATATAACTTTCTAACCGGTGGTAACTACCCCACCAGATGTAGCCCGATGGTAAATATCATGTCTGGCCAATCAGTGGTAAATAATGATACATAACTGCCAAACTGGTGGTAACTGCCCTATCAGTCATAGCCCGGTGGTAAATAGAAATATATAATCTATAGGTAGTGTATACACGTGTATAGCCTTACTACTTTGCTTACATGTCACCATTAAATCCACACACAAATTCATACTATCATTGAAGTCATAAGAAGGCGTTGTGAACTCATCGTAGTGACATAAGGTCGTTAACCCCTAATAGCATTTTGAACCTAAGTTCAATAAATACTTATTGCATATGAGTCAACAAAATAGTACCCATCATGTCTAGTTCTTATGAAATCCACAAGGAGTCACGAGATATCAACATGTTTTCCCTAGACTGAAATAAAGTCTCTTTAAGGGACGTTTCATCGCACATCATCACTTCAACAATCATACCAAAAGAAAAAAGAGTTCAGCCTTAACATACCTTTGACGTTCCCATTTGCAAGCTAACAGGTACAATCGATTGTTCACTTAATCTACAACAACAATTAGAAACCATTACTTAGTCTATAGAGCTAGATTCCGATATGAAAAGAGTGGCAAGCTTATCCTAGGCTAATTTGGATAGCACATAACCCCAAACCATTCCCTTTCCTTGTACATAAAATAAAAAGTTCCATACATCCAACATACAATCAATCATCTACATGACCTTATTCCCCCTTATATGTATCATAACAACCTTAACAAGTAGCCTAATCAAGTTACAACTACAACACAACTCCTTCAAATATTAATCTTGTACTATCTCCCCAAATAGATTAACTAAGACTTATATGTGATCAATTTCATAGAAAAGGAAGGAAACATATCTTAACTAAGCTAGATAAACCTCTTCAATAACTCCTCATTTTCAAGAGAAAATGCAGATCCACAATAACACCGACTAGGGGTTTTTACTATTGCTATCTCACTTATTAGGGAGGAGGGGAGTAATTTAGCTTAGGATAAGTATAGGAACCCTTGTGGATGGTCTAGGGAGAGTTTAGGAGGGTTTGGGACTTGTGGAGGTCAAAAATTGAGTAAATAACATGAAGCATTGCTTAAATAGCAAAAGAAAGCCGGCCACTGCCTCACATATGTGAGGCCATATGTGGGCTCATATGCAGCCACATTTCCTTCCAGAAATTTCCTCAACTTTTGCTTCTATTTTTTGCCCCAATCTGCGAGGCGAATCTCATCCGCGATGAGAAACGCTTAGTGTATTACTCTAATTTTGTCGAACTTCACCGAAGGATAGTTCTTTCAATCCGATTGACCTCTAACCTTCCGCAAACCTTTCTAGCATATATTTAAACCAGAGGTAACCCACGGGAAGGGTCTCATCTTACCAGAACCCAAGTCGATTAACTATTCCCTCGATCATGCATAAACTACAGGGTGTAACATATTATTTGACAATGAATTGCATATTGGACATGGTATGCCAAAGTGGAATACAAATCTCAACTATATGGCTTATGCAGATGACACCATCATATTTTCATCAACTCATGAAGCCTCACTATATATGATTATGAAAACCTTGCAGAATTATGGAACGGAATAAGGCCACAAGGTCAACAAAGATAAGAGTGCTTTTTACATGCATCAAAATGCACCAGACAACATGATTCAACCTCGAGAAGTATACATGAATGAGCAGAGGGTCGGTTTCCATTTACCTATCTAGGGTGCCCTATCACCCATGCCATGAGAAGAAAGATTCATTAAAATAAATTACTCAAGAATGTGAAGGATAGGTTGCAGTCTTGGAAAGGAAAATCGTTGTCTCATGGAGGTTAAGGCAGTGCTTATTTCTAGTGTATTAAAAAGTATTCCCATTCACATACTTTTTGTAATTGTTTCTCCAAAATATGTCTTAAATGCGCTGCATAAGATTCTTGCAAAATCTTTTTGGAGCAATAAGGAAGATGGTAGAAGTAGATATTAGTCTTCTTGGGAAAACATTTGTTTACCCAAGCACGAAGGGGGGCTGGGATTCAGGTACATATTTGATATATCAAAGGCAATGGTTACTTTGCTTTGATGGCGGTTCAGAACTTCAAATTCATTACGAATCAAAGTATTGTAAAAAATAGATTCCTACTCTAGTGATGTGGAAAGAAGGATCAAAGTTATGAAAAATGATGTTGGAAAATAGGAATACACTAGAAAATGAGATATGGTAGGAACTTAGAAGTGATTCTTCTAGTATTTGGTTTGATAACTCAACAAAGCTTGGTCCACTGTATCTGCAAGCTTATGAAGGAATTCAAATTGATGAAACAATTGAATATATTGAGGAAATGATATAGGAGGATCACTGGGATTATGACCGAATGTAACAACTGCTGCCTAATTCATAGCACAACATGTAAAACATAATGTAGGCAATCTGAATGTATCAGATTATTGAGACATTATTGAGACAGGACATGGCAGAAGTTAACAAGATTTGGTAAAACTACTATCAGTAGTGCTTGGAATCACATGAGATACAAAGTCGATAAATCCATACAGTATGAGAGAAATGGATGAAAGGCTTACTATTCCAAATTTTTTCTTCTTTTGGAGACGGAAAGCCAAAATTCCAGTAGATGAAGCATTGAATATGATTGACGTTTCTATTGTGTGTCAAGATGTTTGTGCTGCTCAATTCCTCAACAGGAAACAGTGGATCAATTTTTCCTTATAGGGGATGTTGCAGCTAAGGTTTGGAATTTCTTCATAGGTGTAGCTGGTATTCAAGTTGCTTTTGTTCAAGTTAAACCGACAATGAGAAAGTGGTGGGAAACTGAGGGTAACGCAAAGCAGAATTCACTATATAAGGCTATCCCAATAGTTATTTTGTAGCATATTTGAAAGTAGAGAAATACAATACTGCATGAGGGTACATACTCTTATAACATGATTATACATGGTTTAGTTAAACCATCCAGATATTTACAAAGATGAGAAACTCTTAGCTTAGGAATATTCCTGTTTCTTGCCTTTGCTGGTGCAACAATTGGAAGAATACATACCTTATATTGGGTGTAAGCTAGTGCAATGGGATAGCCCTCTATAAGGCTGGTATAAGTGTAATTCAGATGGACATAAGGCTGGTATAAGTGTAATTCCGATGGAGCTTTAAAGGGGAATCCAAGTCTAGTTCTATGGCCTTCTACACTAGAAATGCTGAGGTGATTTGATTTGTGTCAAGTGTAAAAAGCTATCTGATTGCACAAACATACTTGCAGAAGCTATTGCAATCAAAGAAGGTTTGAAATAATGTATAGCCAACCAACTTCTCCCAGTGATAATGGAGACAAATTCACTCACCATGAAGAACATATTAGATTGCTAGGAGGTATCTTGGAGTGTGGCCATGAAAGTTAATGTTATCAATAAACTGAGGAGAGATAGCAGTCCAGATTATCTGTGTGTTGAGTGAAGGAAACAGCCTGGCATATGTTTTCACTAACTTAACTTTAAATTTTGCAAGTACTTATCAGTTCAATACTTTTCAGGAAGTGCCACTACCTGGAAAAAGGATCCTTAATTCATTCAAGTCTTATATCCCATACATTGGATCGAGAACCATCCAAAGAAGAAGCCTCATTTGAATAACAATACATACAGACAGTGCCAAAAGCAGATCATAGCTTAAGGATGGTTTAGTTGCACTAATACTGAACAAAAACTAAAGTTTAACTATATAAATTTGCCTCTAGATTCTTCCTAATGTGTGGTATTAATGACAAGAATGTTCATTGTGTTAGCAGGGAACTAGGGATGAAAATGTATAGTTTGACACTAGTTATACTTCCCATATCAACTAAACATATGACATGTTGGTGAAGAAGGACTATATTGAAGAAATGAAGTTGTTTACAAATTCTTGAAGCATATTCAGTTGAATTTGATTCAATAACACCTTGTGAAAACTTGGAGGTGTTTATAAATGGCATCAAACCAAGGTAACTAGACATCATGCACACCCCTTCAATCCTATTCTATACATAATTTGTTTTGATTTGCTTCCACTCTTGGTGTTTATCCAAGTTATGTTTTTCTTTTGTTTCTGGTTTTCTGCATTTTCATTTACTTTGTAAGAATCTTGTTTTGATTTATTTATTTTTCCACCTTGCTGGTTTGCTAAAAAATAATCATGTACACGAGGGCTTGTAACCAGCTATTTTATAGGTCAAAACTTATATGAACTATCTTTCCGAGCTCTTTTTTTTTTCAAAAATTGATTGTTTATTAAACTATTGCAGAATTTGTAAACTAATTATCAAGACTCAATATTAGTGGACAACATTTGTCAACTTAGAGGAGAATCCGGTGAGTGGAAATATTCTAGGGTTATGGGTCCGGTTGAGTAACCATTTAAATTGATTCTTGATTATCTAATTTATTAGTCACCGAGTTAATTTTGCTCGTAGGGATATTCTGAGTTCCAACTTGTCTATTTAAGTCAATCTGATGATTAGAGATAAAATGACTAAACAAGACGTGTAGGTATATTCTCATCCCCTATTCCCCGAGGCCTAGAGTACAAGTACTTTCCCTATTCAATCTCATATGCAGTCTACAATTCTCTTTCCCAAGTATAACTCTAGATTCGTATAGAGTATTCTATGTTATCTACACACATAAATAATTAGTAACAAGATTAAATAAACAAACTACTATGATAACCAAAACATTAATTCAACTTCAACTGTGACATTCATGAATATCCCGCAATCCTAGAAACAAGGAAACAAGACTCATGACACAATTATCAATAGTTGTCAATAAATAAACTACAAGAAAAGATAAAAGAAAGGAAGAACTCAATGAATCCTCACCCAAATGCTCTCTAGCGTTTCTTCTGATCTCTTTAGGACAAAAATCCCTTAACAACGTGTTTAGAATGTATTTATACTATGTGGGGATCAAATACTGAAACTGGGTCGGACTGACCCAATCTTGAACTACCACACTGTACGGCATGGCGTCCCATACACTATGATAAGAGGGATATTTAGAAGCTTTGTATTATCCCAGAGCCATCCGGAAACTGCACTATCAGGTCGCATGACACGACGTACGATGCATTGTGCCACGAGGGTTTTCCCGGGAGCTAATTTCTACATAGTCCAAGCCTAAAGTTGTATCATCACGGCGCATGGCACGATGTTGGGAACACCATGCCGATTCTCAACAAGGAGATTAAGGCCATTTTTGGGATTTTGGGAGATTAAGCTCTAGGACTAGAGCTGAGATTCACCCTAATATACTAGGTAACTATTACAAACACTAATCTAGTGATTATCCTTTAAATTTATAGGATTTGAACCATGAAATAATGTAATCATAAGGCTTTTTATTAGGGAACTTAGCCCTGATCTTAAAAATGGTAAATCATTGTTTCGACCTAAAATGCAATGTAAACATATGATCTTTTTATTATTGTATTAGATTCTGCTACACCCTATAGTTTCATGGGCAAATGAGAGCGTAGTTAGACGCGTTAGTGTTCCAGTAATTGCTAGACGCGTGTATCGGGATTGTATAGTAGTAGATGTTGGTTGTCACACTTTAGCAAACCTGGTGGAATTAGAAATGGTGGACTTTGCTGTGATTATGGGTATGGATTGGTTAGCCTCGTGTTATGCCAAAGTTAATTTTCGAACAAAATTTGTTCAATTTCATTTTCTGAACGAGCCAGTCCTAGAATGGAAAGGGAATTCTACAACACCTAAAGGTAAGTTTATTTCCTACCTTAATGCGAGAAAGATGATTTCCAAGGGCTATATATATCATTTAGATTGGGTTCATGATGTTGAGACAAAACCCTAAACTCTTTAGTCCATTCATGTAGTCAGTGAATTTCCAGATGAGCTTCCAAGTATTCCTCCCGAGAGGAAAATTGACTTTGCTATCGATTTTCTTCAAGACACTCAGCCGATATCCATTCCTCCTTATAGAATGACTCATGATGAGTTGAAAGAGCAGTTGAAGGACTTATTGGAGAAAGGCTTAATTAGGCTCAGTACTTCACCGTGGAGCACACCCGTATTGTTCGTTCATAAGAAATACGACTCGCTCAGAATGTGTATCGATTATCGTCAGCTGAATAAGGTTACTATTAAGAATAAGTACCCGCTTCTGAGGATTGATGACTTGTTTGACCAGTTGTATGGTGCTAAGTACTTCTCGAAGATTGATATTAGATCCGAGTATCATCAGTTGCGGGCAAAGGAGAAGGATATTCCAAAGACTACTTTCAGATCCAGATATGTTCATTACGAGTTCCTTGTAATATTTTTCAGACTTACTAATGCGACAACTTTCATGGACTTAATGAATCGGATGTTCAAATTGTTCTTGGATATCTTTGTGAATGTATTTATTGATGATATTTTGGTATATTCTCGGTCAGAAGTAGAGCATATTGATCATTTGCTAGCGGTGTTACGGACGCTCCAAAACTGTAAGTTATATGCCAAGTTTTCCAAATGTGAGTTCTGGTTAAATTCGGTATCCTTTCTTGGCCATATAGTTTTGGATGAAGGTATTAATGTTGATAGTCAGAAGATTGAGGCTATGAAGAATTGGCAGAGGCCTACTACTCCTACAGAATTCTAGAGTTTCTTGGACTTATCCAGCTATTATCGGAGATTTGTAGAGGGCTTTTCTTCTAATATTGCCCCGTTTACAAAACTGACTCATAAAGTAGCTAATTTCCAGTAGTAGAAGCATACGAGCAGAGTTTTTAGAAGTTGAATGATAAGTTAATGTCTGCGTCTGTCTTAGCATTTCCTGAAGGCACAGAATGATATGTTGTGTATTGTGATGCATCCATAGTTGGCCTAGGCTATATTTTAATTCAGCACGGCGGGGTTATCTCATATGCCTTGAGGTAGTTGAGGAAGAACGAGCAAAACTACCCGACTCATAATCTTGAATTAGCAGCGATATTATTTGCACTGAAGATATGATGTCATTATCTATATGGAGTTCATGATGATATATATACTGACCACAAAAGCCTTCAATATATTTTCCAATAGAAGGAGTTGAATTTGAGGCAAATGAGGTGGCTTGAGTTATTGAAAGACTACAATGTCGACATTTTGTATCATCCCGGTAAGGATAATATGGTAGTTGATTCTTTGAGTCATAAGTTCATCGGTAGTTTAAGTGATGTTGCGGCAGAGAATGTTCCTATGACTAAAGACATGTATCAATTGGCTATTTTGAGCATTCAATTGCTTGAATCAGGTGATGTGGGTGTTGTTCTCCAGAAAACAGCAGAATCGTCGTAAATAACCGAGGTAAAAGAATGTGTTTGAAGATCCTGAATTAGTAAGGATGAAATAAGGAATTTTGCAACAGAAAAAGGCAATATTAGAGCTAGGGAATGATGGAGTTCTCAGATATCAAAGTCGTTTGTGTGTACCTAATGTTGGGGGACTCAGAGAGCGTATTATGGAAGAAGTGCACCAATCTCGGTATTCTGTTCATCCCGGATCGACAAACATGTAACATAATCTCAGAGCACTTTACTAGTGGAATGGTCTGAAGAAGAATGCTGCAGAGCATGTGGCTCAATTTCCGATTTGTCAGCAAGTCAAGACTAAGCACTAGAAGCCCGAGGGACTCATGCAGAACATAAAACTTTCGATATAGAAATGGGAGGTGATTAACATGGATTTTATCACAGGTTTGCCTCGTTAGTAACAGAAGTATGATTCTGTTAGGGTGATTTTTGATAGATCGATGAAATTGGCTCATTTTCTTCCGGTTAAGACTACTTATACAGTTGAAGGTTATGCCCGATTATATATAAGGGAGATAGTTCACCTACACAGAGTTCATGTGTTTATTATATCTGATAGATGTGCCCAATTTACAGCTAACTTCTGGAGGTCATTTCAAAGAGGTTTGTGTACTCAAGTGAACCTTAGCACATCATTTCATCTGTAAACCGACAGTCAGGTCGAGCGCACTATTCAAACGCTCGAGGACATGTTATGGGCTTGTATATTGGACTTCAAAGGTAGCTAGGATGTTCATTTACCATTGATTGAGTTCCCTTACAATAAAAACTACCATTCTAGCATCAAGATGCTCTGTATGAAGCTTTGTATGGGCGGAAGTGTAGATCTCTGATTGGCTGGTTTGAAGTTGGCAAAGCTGAGTTATTAGGTCCTGATTTGATCCAAGTAGAGAAGGTGAAGATGATTCAGGAGCATATATTGACTGCTCAAAGTCGACAGAAGTCCTATTCAGATATTTGACGTCAGGACTTGGAATTTGCAATTTGAGATTGGGTATTCTTGATGGTATCGTCTATGAAAGACGTAATGCAATTTGGTAAGAAGGTAAATCTTAGCCCTAGGTACGTTGGACCTGACAAGATTATTCAGAGAATCGGTCAGGTAGCGTATGAGCTTGAATTACCTCCAGAATTAGAGGCAGTACATTCGGTGTTCCATGTATCGATGCTTCGTAAATGTATAGGAGATCCCTCCCATATTACCCCTATATAGGATATTCAGATTATAGATGATCTATCTTATGAAAAGGTTCTAGTTGCTATTCTAGATCGTCAGGTCCGGAAGTTATGGACTAATGAAGTAGCCTCTGTTAAAGTACTATGGAGAAACAATATCGTAGAAGAGATGACGTGGGAGGAAGAAGAAGATATAAAGTCCAGATATCCCTACCTTTTTCCAAACTAAAGGTTTATAACAAAATTGTTTGATACTTTCCTTTTTCCTATACTTTATGCCCATAACCTTATCTTATATGTCCTATTTAGGTGATGATCATAATAAAGGGGTGAAAGATGCAGCTCAGACATTGGGAGTTAGCATTTGAGGTGAGTATGGCTTACTGTATGACTTTATAGATAGATATATGGTCGTGTGAGGCTAGTATTGTGTTATATGTTGTATTATGTGGCCTTGTGAGGCAATAGTTGTGTTTTCTGGCTACGTGATATGGTGAGATAGACCTATTTATAGATGAAATTCTGCCAATTTTTTTCGGAGAATCTAAGAGTTAGCATCTTAAAGATATAATACCCCAACATTTGAGGACGAATGTTCTTAAGGGGGAAGGATGTTACACCCCGTAGTTTTGGTGCATAAATGAGAGAGTAGTTAGTCGACTTGAGCTTCGGTGACTCAAGATCCTTTCCGAGAGTCACTTATGACTTAGAAGGATATTAAGGAGGTTTGTGAAAGGTTAGATGTTAATTGGATTGAAGGAACCATCTCTCGATGATGTTTGATGAAAATAGGATGATATGCTAAGCGTTTCACGTCACGGAAGCCTATCCACCTCGTAAATTTGGTTGTATCTCAAAGAAAACATTTGACCACCTTTCTGACACCATATGCGGTGGAAGATGTAGTCGCGTATACCCATATGCGTCACATAGCCTCCCACATATGGGAGGCCATAGGCAGCTTATAAAAAGCCCATCTCGAACCTTCATTTTATTTTAAGTCATTTTCGCCCCAAACAAACCCTAGGTTATCTCAACACTCTTCAAAGGTTTATACATCAATCAAGAACCATTCCTTAAGATTATGAAGCAAATTCTCCCTTGAAAAGCTTATATCGCCTTGGAAATCCTTTCTAGATTGTTGGATTTAGCTGGAGTTGGAAGGAGGCTTGGTGTAGGAGATCTCTTGGTTGATTTAAGGTAAGGTATTGCTACTCCTTAATATTTCCTAATTACTCCTAGCTTATATTGATCAATGGTGGAGATAATCTATGAGAACTAAGTTAAACTCTATAGTAAAGGCATGTTGGTTGTTGGATCATTTTGATCGAGTCTTTGAGATGGTTATGGCTGAAATTTGGGGAGTATAAGAGTTTTAATCTTGTTCTTGTTGTGTTTGATGAATAAGAAGTGATAATAGCTTGAATTACTATGAAAACAAGATAGGAGAATTGTGCACGCTAAGTGTTCGATAAAATGTTGTAATAAAGTAATCGTGTAACTATTGACTTGATCTTGATCCAACTTATCTCTATTGCATGGGTCAATGATTTTAGAGTGAGTGAGACTTTGTAGGAGTAGAGTTGGCTAGGTGACTAAATATGTAAGACTCACATTTTCTTTCTATTGGCATGATCGTAGAGAAAATATTATAGGATGAATGTTCTTTATCCAATATGACCATTGAATGATAAAAGTATAGTTATCCTTGATCCTTGATGGAATCACATACCATATATGTCCCTTGTCGGGAGTACTTTTCACACTTTATGATATTCCTTATTTTATGATTGATTCCGAGATCCTTGTTGGATTGTAATGAATGATGTGCCAAGTTTCATAATGATAGGTAGGGGTTAACGATCCTATGTCACTCTGCCCTATTCATATTGGTATTCTAAGGTCATTCATTCATTATATTTATATATCTATTTTATGACACCGATCCACGCTATAGTCAACCGGGTACGATACTTATATATGCACACCACTGCAGTCGGGCATGTTATATAGCCCCATAGAGCGGCTTGATGATGATATTTCCCCGTAGTGTGGCCCATATATATATATGTATATGGTTTTTAATGATAGCAGTCATTGCATATGCCCCAGTGGCTTCCCAAGGTCCAGATTGTCTCTTTACTTTCCTTTGCCCTTGTTATTATCTTTATTTATGCTTATTTGCCTTACATATTTAGTACATTCTTTTTTACTGACGTCCCTTGCTGGGGCATTGTGTTTCATGCTCGCAGGTACATATGGATGTCCAGATGCTCCCCACAGTAGGTGACCTAATCCAGATGCTAGTTGTCACACTCCTTTCTTCCGGAGCTGTCTATAGTGTTGGTAGGTGCTGGTTTTGATGTATATATGTATCTTGGGTATGACGGGGTCCTATCCCAACCTGTTGTTACTCTATGTTCTATCTAGAGGTTGTAGACTGGAGTTCTGTGTTTAGTCATTTGGTATAGCTTTTCGGCCTTTCGCATGGTCTGTTACACTGATGATGGCCTTGTTAGGCTCAATGCATGTATATATATATATATATATATATATATATATATATATATATATATATATATATATATATATATATATATATATATATATATATATATTATTGGATCCTTTACGCTTGCGAGAATCTTGTGGCGTATCACTTTACAACTATTGATTAGAGACCTTGTCGGCCCAAATCTTGTTTTGTCTTCTTCATGTATTACGACTAGTACACTCGGGCCGTAGGGCACCGGGTGCCGGCCACACCCCCAAGGTTAGGGTGTGACATATTCCTTATCTTATGGGTAAGACATCTATGTATCCGATTTTGAATTTCAATTCTTGACCCGAGGGTCAAGTTTTAGTTGATTAAAAGTTTACTTTGACCTTGGGGCTCTTAAAACTATGGGAACGGTCCCCTTAGACTAATTTGGGCTCATTATGGAAGAATTTGAATAGATTGAAGTTATTGGAGCTCTTTTGGGTTGACTTTAACATTTCAAGTTAAGGTTTAACTATCAAATTTGAGGCAAGTGAGGCTTTAACTCTTATTTTGCTTGATTTTCTATAAAATCATGTTATATGTGAAGATCATGTGCATTTAAACCATCTAGTTTTATGAGTTGTCAAGCATGATCAAGATTGGATAGTTTCATCTAATAGTTGACCGTTAGAGTTTTAGAGTGTACTTTCACATGATTTGATACTTGTAGCAGATTCAGTATTATGACATGATATTGTTTACCTGTTTAGTATGCTTTATCATTCTTTCAGTTCTCATAAGCTTATGGAAATCATAATATGATCTTGTTAGTTTTTTAGCTTGACACATCATTTATTCACTTCTCATAAGCATGTTATATCTTGTATGATAATTGTTTATCTATATATTATGCTTTATCATCATATCAGTTGAGAATACTCTAATTGACTTAATAAGGTCCTCAATTAGAGAAAGATGCTAGTATTATAGAGACTCGAGTAGTAGGTGTATGCAATAGTTCCTATATTTGTACAATCTTGAAATAGACAAAATTTGGGACTGAGCCTATGGTATAAGTGGCCTTTAAGAGACATATGTCTATATGGCTGCAGCTTTACAAAGATCATATTGTTAGGATTGAGCTACAACCTAAGCACTCCAAAATCAAATTCTTTGAGTAACAATGCAAGAAGGTAAATTGTGGAATATAAATCAACACAAGGATTTGGTGTGAAAACGCTCCTTGCTCCAGGTAGGAAAAACTATGACCTGTCCTCCAGGAATTTTTCCAAACACTTCCACTGAACAAGCTAGCAAATTTAAGGTTTACAATCTCGCTTGAAATACATAAGGAACGGTTTCCAATAGTCCCGCCTCTACCCTCTTAATACACAACACTTCAACGACCTTACCAAGTCAATGAAGTTCTTTACAACTCAATATAATCACCTGTAACACAATTCTCACAAAAGTAAATAGATGAAACCACAATTGAACCTAGCTATTATAAACAAATAACTAAAAGATAATGATAAGTTCAGGTTCTTTGCAGTTGGTTGCTAGAGACTCAGGTGTTGACCCCCCTCACTTTTGATGTCTCCCGTTGGAATTTGTATCTTTATTTGATTGTGGTTCTTCATCTCCAAAACTGGTTCATGTTGTGTTTATGTAGAAGTAGTTTCTCCTTGTCTTGCTCGAATCCAACCAAGTGTTGGTTTCCAATCCTTGTTTGACTTGGGTTTCCTTCTTTCCTTATATGCGTGTCGACTTCTTCTTTTTCTACTTCAATGTTAATTCCAAGTATTGAGTTCATGGTAATATTTCCATAACTTGAATCCCTTTCATCGATTAGAAATGAATCAATAATTTTAATTCTCCCAGTTGGCATGAAATTGCTATTCGACAATCTCCAGTGCTCTTCGATAAGGATCAGTTCATTTGAGCAGTTCCTCTGATGTTGTGACTGTTTTACTCAATTCTTTGGAGATCTGTTTGGACTTATGGTTCTTCAGTGCCTTCGTTATATCTCTTTTTTACTTGATTGTCTTCTAGATATTTTTGTCAAATCATTAAAACATCATTTTCATCTTAGAAACATTATTGAGTCAGCAACTACTCAAGAATTTACCCCTTTTTGATGATGAGAAACACATGGAAACTTGATCGACTTTTTATGTGACTTTGATCCGCTTCTTCAATCTTCTTCAGCTCTTGATTGAATTTTCCCCTTTGGCCTCAACTACTATGTTGATAATCTTCCCTCTTAGAAATAACTCCATTGTTGTTTTAAGACTATAGCTTCATGTTGATACAACTAAGGCTCAATACACAAGGTTTATAAGCTCACTGAGTTGGATGCTAGGACTTAACCTTCTATTCATTGCACCTGCTTGATGGCTAGGTTTCATGACTAAGCAAGTTTTGTTGGCATACTTAATCTTTCTTAGGTGTGTAGTGAAATGCAACTTTCAATCTTCTAACGTCATGGATCACCTTTAAAATGTCATGTGGTCATGTATTCTCTGTGCTTGATATATCTGATGTGGCACATGAACTGTATGAATATGAACTGAATATTTCCCTTTTTGACATCATCAAAAAGAAAGTGTATCAACATGATCGAGTGCATTTGACCATTATCATACCCATGGCCACTCGGGATGTATTATCATGAACATAACACAAAGTTCTAACAACTTAATCTAGTAAAAACCTTAGGCGGAATATTTGCATGCACTACATTAAGTCATAATACCCAAACGAGATGATTTCTACATATCATTCTAATACTGCCAAGAAAGATATGGAAATCAAGTTGGTCTATGGTAGGATTTAGGCTTGGTATTCTGGCTCCTTGGTAGAGATGATGAAATTCTTAAAGCTTTCTGAAAACTGGTGTAGTTCGTTCGAGGCCCGTTCACTCAGCCTTTACTTATTTTCCTTGTGATGTTTATCAAAAATGGAAATGACTCAATGTTGATCCGAGTCAGGACCCCAATTTGTATTTATTTTGAAAATTAATGAAGCCTCGATTTATCCAAAATGTGATTTCTTTCCGTTGCATGTAATTTTCTATTACTAATCATGTTTTTCCTTGCTTTTCAACAATAAAAATAATTCAACTCTTAATGTCGTGACAATATCGCGAAACAAGTGAGTCAAATGATATAAGGGGAGAAGAATACGAAGAATATGATGAGGAAACCATGTTACCAGAAGATCTTGTTGAGGAAATGGAACACCTCGAGAATAAAAAAAGCCTAATCTAGACGAGACCGAAATAATCAACTTGGGATGTGATGGGTCAGTTAAAGAAATGAGGATCAGTGAACATCTGTAGGCGCCTAAGAAAGAGGAAACAATTAGTATGTTGAAATAGTATGTGAAAATATTCGCCTGGTCATACGCTGATATGCCCGGCCTGACCACTATTATAGTGGCACATAAATTGCCGATCACTCCTAGTTTCGCCCTGGTGAAGCAGAAAATCAAGCAATTCAAACCTGATTTGAGCATGCGAATCAAAGACGAGGTCGAAAAGCAAATCAAATCAGAAGTAGTGGAGGTGACCTCGTACCCTACGTAGTTTGTCAACATTGTACCAGTTCCAAAATAAGATTGAAAAATTTAGTATGTGTGGATTATCGAGACCTCAACAAAGCTAGTCCAAAAGATAATTTCCCACTCCCAAACATTCACATACTCATCGACAATTGCACAAAGCATGAACTGCAATCATTCGTCGATTGTTTCGCCGGATACCATCAGATCCTAATGGAAAAGGAGAATGCAGAAAAGATAGATTTCATCACGCCATGAGGAGTCTACTACTAGGGCAATGTTGTTTGATCTCAAGAATGCTGGAGCTACTTACATGAGAGCCATGACCACCATTTTTCATGACATGTGTTACACCCCATAATTCATACATCATTGTCATCATAAGTTATCCAACGAAGCTCAGAGAGAGTGAAATCCTTCTACATTGGTTAATGTAAATGAGACTTGGAAAAAGATGTAACGTCTCGTAATTTTGTTGAAAATATGTACGATTAAGTTGAGGTTGACGAATGTACTTAAATGTGAGAAATTGGAATTTGGGAAAATAAAAAATGAGTTGCCTCCTTACCAAGATGAGGTGCTTGCTCACCCGTCCTACAAGCTTAAGATACTTAACATATGTTGTGATTATTAAGAAAGGACGTGACACGTGTCAAGAGGAAAGAAGGACCAGCATGCATCATCTACTAATGAAGCTAGCAAGTGACAAGTAGGTGATCCACCTACTTGAAATGAGATGCCCAAATTAAAATATAAAGATAGGCCCATTGGAGCAAGAGTGTGGTCGACCATAAGGGATGAGATAAGGCCAAAATTTGGCCATTCTCACCCATCTTCATCCAAAGAAAGATCAGCAACTGTCTCTCTCTCACACACACACACACACTCATACCAAACAACCCTCCTTCTTTCTATTAGGGTTGTAAGTGGAAAAAGGCTTCAAATTTCATTACTCTCCCATGGTGTGAGATAAAAGTAAAGCATTAGCTGATTTTCTCGTTGAAATCCCGATCGATAATGATACTGAACCACTCAAGACCTATTTCACGGATGATGAGGTATTAATGATGGACGAGAATGAGGTCGAATCCTACTCAAGATGGAAAATGTTTTTTGACGGTGCAGTAAATTATAAAAGTTCCAGAATCGGAGTGGTTTTGGTGTCAAAAATGGGACAACACTACCTGATGGCCGCAAAGCTCACATTCTGATGTACCAACAACATGTCAGAAAACTAAGCTTGCATCTTGGGCCTCTTGAATGGCACTGGGTATGAATATAGATGAGTTATTGGTAATATGCTATTTAGATCTGCTGATTCACAAAGTGCAAGGAGAATGGGCCACGAAAAATGCCAAAATCCCACCATATGTGAACTTCGGCCAAAGATTGTGTAAAGGATTCAACAGGATATTGTTTAGGCACACGCCAAGGGCAAAAAATAAGTTTATTGATGCTCTTGCTACCATAGCATCCATGATACAACATTCAGAAAGTAGTAATATCGACCCACTCGAGATAACTTTGAAAGAAGAGCATGTTTACTGCTCTCATGTGGAAGCAGAACTCAACGACAAGCCATGGTATGGCGACATAAAAGCCTACTTGGAAAAGAGAGAATATCCCGAGGGCACCGCAAGCAATCAGATGAAACGCATCTGGAGAATGGCCAACAATTTCTTTTCTAGCAAAGAGATACTCTATAGAAAAATGCCTGATCTCGTACTAATCAAATGTGTTGACGCCGCAGAGGCCACAAAATTACTGGAAGAAATGCACGCGGAGACTTGTAGGCCTCACATGAACAGGTTCATCTTGGCCAAGAAAATCTTAAGAACGGGTTACTATTGGATGACTATGGAAACTGACTACAGGAGGTTTGTGAAAAAATGTCATTAATGTCAAATACATGGAGATTTGATCAAAGTCCCACCAAATGAGTTTAAAGCCATGAGTTCACCCTGGCCATTCGTTGCTTGGGGCATGGACGTCATTGGACCTATTGAGCAGGCCACATCCAATGGAAACCGATTTCTGGTCTCCATATATTACATAACCAAATGGGTTGAGGCCACATCACATAAGTCAGTAACAAAGAAAGTGGTAGCTGACTTTTACGGAACAACATCAACTGTCGATTTCGTATCCCAGAATCCATCATAACATATAATGGATAAAATCTGAACAACCATATAATAAAGGACATCTTTCAATAATTTCGGGTGACACACCAGAATTCCACGGCCTATAGGCCGTAGATGAATAGAGTTGTAGAAGTTGCCAACAAAAACATCAAAAGGATACTGTGGAAAATGACAGACAACTACAAATGTTGGCATGAACTGTTGCCTTATGCATTGTTTGGCTATTGAACAACTACCAAGACTTCAATCGGAGCTACACCGTACCTAGTTATTTACAGCATAGAAGCAGTCATTCCAGCCGAGGTAGAAATAACATGGCTTAGAATCATTCAAAAAATAGAATTGGACAATGCGGAATAGGTCCAAAAATGGTATGAAGAGATGGCCCTATTTAATGAGAAAAAAATGATCGACGTATTCCACGACCAACTATACCAACAAAGGACGACCCGAGCTTTCTATAAAAGAGTAAGAATCTGACACTTCCAAGTAGGACAACTAGTGCTCAAGCGTGTGTTTCCACACCAGGATGAGTACAAAAGGAAGTTCGCACCAATAGAAAAACCCAAAAAAACCCCTAGGAAGCCACTGAGGCAGAATTTTTAAGAAGATATAAAAAATTGCTTAATTAAGATTATACTCAAGAGTCAACCGACATGATCTCGCAATTGGGACATAATTTTTTAGAGGATCTCAAAAATTTCCTTCATCACAAATTCAGCGCGAGCGTTCGCTGGCACAGACTTCAAAATGAGGCAGAATTTTTGAGAAAATTCTACTAGACAAAGCCGAGACAAAACACTATGAGAGTCAAAAGAGAATCTTAATCAAAACGCGCGTGTCATGACAACAATATAAAGATTTTCAAAATTTATGTATTTTGTTTTTAAGGTCAACATTTTGAATTTTTTTTACTCTATTTCAGAAAACATCATCTCTTGCACTATCGAGTTAGAAGTCAGGTTGGGGCGAAGACCATAGTCAAACAGACAAAATAGCAGAAGAGTCGGCGACACGAACCGACCTCACTAAAAATAACACTCTTTTGTGAATGTAGGTTCCCACATGCAGTCAGACGGACGACCATCTTTTTTCTCTAACTCGTTTGCTTAACTTTAAATAAATTATTACACTTTATTGAGAATTAACTTGGAAGGAAACGATATGAAACATATTTATGGTATAAATCAATGTGAATTCCAGTTCCGAGCAGCAACATGAGTCCCGGTTTATGGAAGCATGTATAACTTTTATCAAGAACAACATACGGGTTTTTCATACTACTTCGATCTTGTTGTTCCCTATTATCGCGTTGCTGAATCCGGGCTTTCTTCGAAGTGAAGTAAGGTCAAAGAAGAGTAGTTCTTGGAATATAAGGTAAGAATTTTCCTCTCCTAAATATACTTAAGTCGTCCAGGTCATAGCTAAATTGTAGGATGAGAAGTACGAAATGAATAGCGGAAAATTGTAGAAATCCTCTCGTTTGTCAAAAAACCCAAGCTTATCAAGCTTTATATTTTAGTTTTTGTTCATAGTTAGGTCCGAATTGTGGTTCCATCTATACCTTTGTGTGACATGTGTTTTTATCGAGTTGTAATGGAAATCTTGAGTGGATAGAGTCTTTAGATAGACTATTAAGAGGGTAGAGGTGGGACTATAGAGAAACAATTCCTTAGGTGTTGTAACCTTAAAACTGCTCGAGTTTTAGTGAAGTTGGGAAAGTCCTATAAGAGGTAAGTCGTGGTTTTTTCCTCCCTTAAGCAAGGAGTTTTTTCAGAATTCTTGTTTTTATTTATTATTCCGAAACTTTATCTTTTTGCATAGTTACTCAAAGAATTAAGTTCTTTTAGTGCATAGGAGTAGCTCAATCCTAATAATTTGGTTCAAGGTGAATGGAATGTATGGACTAACTCAATTTTGTTTTATTAAGAAAAGATAATATAATTGGCTTAGGTGGTATAGTAGTATAAAAAGATTTGTGAAACTAACTATTAAAAAGAGATACATACTTGATTGTCAAAAGATTCAGGATCTTATACTGATTTTCTCACTGTATTTGAGTTCCCTTCGGAAACCTCATTATTTATCACTTAAGCTCACTTGATCATGTCATGAGTACATACTGGTTAAGATATAAGACTGATTTAGACATTGTTCCACTTTGATCTATCTCATACTCATTAATCATAACCAAAGTTGTGAAGAAATAAGATGTGCTCAGTTCATCTTCCTCAATTCAATTGCTTCTCATATTTCTGCTTATAGTTGTTTCTGATTTGTTCTTGTGCAGCTTCTTCATCACCAACATGTGTCCTATATTTTCTTCTAGAAGACTAGTACTCAATAATGTTGTTAATCTTAATACTCTCCTTGATTTTGTTGAGATACCAAATTGTCTACCGCTTCTCTTCTTGATCTGTTGTCTTGCTGTCTGCACATATTCTTCATGTTCTTAGAGAAAGAGTTCCTTCATCTGGTTCTCAAGAGATTCTTGATTCAAATATACTGTCATGTGTCTGTGTGGATCCTCTCTTGGCCCTTTTATTCTACAAGTTCACCTTTCTTTCCACATATTCGAAATTATCATATGGTTATTGTAACGACCCGTCCGGTCGTTTTTGGCCTAAGACTCTTATTTGATTATACTACCCTTCTCGTAGACTCTATGTGGGGCATGTGATGCGCGGGGATGGTGACATAGATCTTGAGGTTCAATTATGCGAGTTTCGGAAGAAAAACTCAAAATAGGAATCTTAGAGTTGATTAGTTCGACTCGGAGTTGACTTTCTAGTATATGGGTTTGTTTCTGGGTTCCGTCACATCTGGTATCTCCGGAGGGTCATTTATTACTTAGTCGAGTCATTGATTCGCTTTCCGAGACAATCAAATGTACTTTGTGGTCTTATTTGTGAAATTTGGATATTTAGTTGTTTTGGGCGATTCTTTAGAAAAGTATGTCTTAGCTCGGTAAAATTAAAAAGTCGAGGATGCGAGTGAGTTTGTAGCACCGTTTACCTTGGGGTAGCATGTCTGGTTTGTGTCCGAGAGGTCTCGGGAGTGCTTCAGGTGGTTGGAGGAGGATTTCCATAGTTTTCCACTATTGTTGTCTGGCGTCCGCACCAGCGGACTGTGTGGCCGCTTCTGGGCCCACCTCCACAGAGGTTGGCTCGCAGATGTGGGTCTTGTGACGTTTCGAGGTTCCGCCCCTGTGGAGGTTACCACGCATAGGCGATGGCGCCTCTACGGTGATCCTCTCGCACCAGTGGCTATGCAGGATTTTAATGGTTCCGCCTCAGTGGACTTCTTCAGCTTTAGCGAGGCCACCCCTGTGGGGTCGATTCCGCCGATGCGAGATACTTGTGTTTGCTAGATTCTAAAATGCCCAAATCCATCCATTTTTCCAAAATACCTTATCTCGACTTTAGAGCCTACTTGGGGGAGATTTCTTAAGGAATTCCATTTGATTCATAACCTAACGTATAATTTCTTTCCCCTTTTGATTATTGTTTGTCTTTTAAATACTAGTGTGGGCTATAGTTGGGGAAGAGGGGTGGAAGCTTCCATGTGAGATTAAGAGAGCTAAATCTTTGATTTGTGGTTGGGATATGGATTAGATGATCATGATTTTATGAATAAGTGATGATTAATGATAGGTAACCATGTTGTATTAATTAATTTGAGAATTGAAACCTTTTTCAAAATTGAGACAAAATCTAGGGTTTGTAAATTGAGATTTTTCCAAAATCATGCCACTGAAGGTTCAATTGAGGTTAATTTTATAATTTACTTAAGAATATGATTACTTAGTACTTATTTTAAATCATAAAATTCAAAAGTCTTTCTTGTGTGTCAAATGAAAGTACATCACATAAACTGGGATGATGAAGAGAGTAGTTGCACTTTTTTCCTTAAATATCTTGATTTTCTTGGTTACTTTTAGATTGGTTCACCGGGTAAGATTAGGTATCATCATGGTCCAAGTGAAATCTTGGATCGTGACAATGTGACTATAAATCACCTTATTAAGGATAGATTGAAAAGCTTTAAATTAAATTGTGTAAATATAGAAAAGTATCCATCTTTTTTTAACTAACTAAAAAGAAAAAGATTGTCACAACAATTAGAAGTGGAATACAAACTTAAAATTACCAAACTAGGATCAGAAACGTGAATTCTAACCCGATACTAGATCTCAAAACCTCTACCCAGCATCGCGTGCAGAAGAAGCAAATTCAAAAATCTGAAGACTTGAACAAAGGATCAGCGTCAAACTATCCCTGTATAACAATCTTCACCAATGTTTAATTCTTCTAGTAAGAATTTACCTATTAGCTTATCTGAACGGAGAAGAGGAAAATGTAGGCTTCATTATAACTACCAACTTGTTACAAAATTTGAATCGACCAATCATCTGTAATACGCACATTAGGCTTGCGGATGGTGAGAACAGATCCTCGATTTCCTTGAATGAAGAGTGGCCCAAGCTCAATTTCCACTTTCTTGTTTCCTGGTTCAATAAGGGCTGTTTTAGCTCCAGGAGACAATCCTAACAAGACTATCCTCTCTACAGTGCACTCAGAAGAAAATATGCTGCTCCTGCCAGCTGTAGAAGGGGCTGCATTTGAAGATGTAAGCTTTCCATTTGAGAATGTGAAATGCCGATGAATAAAGGCACCTTGTTTGAACTCAAAGCTCTTCCCATCATCAATATAAAGCTCACCTTCAGCTGCCTGGGAACTATTAAGAGCTATAACCTGCAGTACAAGAGATTCTGGTTGTTAAAGATGCTCCAAACCCTATGGGGATACTTTTTAAAAAACACCACAATGCTAACATCACAAAAAGTATCAAAAGAGTAAGATGGGACCATTAATTGATGAGATGACCATACAAATTACCATAAAAATGTCATTAGTGGGGTAATTCTTCGTTCTAAGTCCGGAAAACAAGGTGTCAATTGAAGCAAGAATTTTGGATCGAGAAGGAAAATGCATTGAATTGGATGTGAAGGAAGAGAAGGCATTGGCGAGTTTTTCTTTATTCTGTCTGAAAAATATTAGTTATGTGCTTAAATGTCAGAACTTTGGATTCACAAAGAAAGATGTATTTACTGAAATTAGTTTTCTTTTTGATAGGAAAAAGATAAATTAGTGAAAATAATTATGTGCACTAATGCCAGAACTTTGGATTTACAAAGGAAAACATATCAGTTAAAGAACAGATGTTCCCAAAAGATTCAAGATATAGATGTTACCAGGGTATAAGGATCATTTTCCATCTGCGTCGAACTCCGACGTAGACGATCTTTCCTTGGTATGATAGTTCCGGCCCTTTGAAAAGAAGGAACACTATCTTCTGAAACCTCATACTTGTGTGTATGACCTCCTTTGTATGCAGATGCACTTCTCAAATCATACCAGGATTCCTCCCCTGGTAGATAGACAGAAACATGTTTCGCTCTCTGTATGGAATGATATGAACTTTCAGGTAATAGAGAAAAGAAAAGAGGCTGATTCAAGAAAGAAAATTGCTAAGAATGAAAATGAGTTGCTCCCCCCCCCCCCCCCCCCCCATTTTATTTTATGTGACAGTGTTCCGTTGGACATAAGAGTCTAAGATAATTTGACTTAAATAATATATCAGTGATGATGAAAGAGAATATTAAAGTTGTGATTGAAAAGAGAGCGAACATCATATCAAAGTTAAAGTGTGGCTAGTTTCATGAATTTTAAATTCTTGAAAGTTATATAAAAATTAGAATGTAAACATTTTGGAAGGTCCCAATATGGAAAGAGTGACATATAAATTGGAATGGAAGGAATAGTTATTTATTTAGAACAGAACCTCTGTATAAATTCCTTGCACGAGAAGACCATTCCCAACCATGAAAGCCTCATCATTGCTAAAAGATTTTTCGTCTCCAGGGAACTCCATCCAAAGTGGACGAGCAATTGGAGTACCACTTGAGTTTGCTTCTCTAAATAGAGTGTAGAAATAAGGAAGATACATGTAACGAACATGTATCGCTTCCCTCATCAATTGTGTATTTCTTTCTCTGTAATGGACATAACAACCTTGATAAACAAATAACATCTTACATAACATGTAAGTCCTAAAGCCCAACAAGATTGTATGAACATTAAAAGAACTACTATATAAACATTCAAATGCAGACATTATCTTGCACGAATCCATATGAGATGATATATTTCCTGGCAATTATTAGTATTCATCAAGAATTGTTGCACAACCACCAGATGCTACAGGTTAACAATTCAATCACTACTATATCATCTGCAATCATCTAAAAGTAACACTTGGTATCAGCTGACATGACAAATGAACTAAAAGCTTTCGGACATAAAGATATTTCTTTAGTTGGTTTTGCACTAACATTTAGATCCATACAAATAAATCTGTTGAAGCATTAAGTATCAAACAGAAAAAGATTACACTTTCAAGTTGAAAAGATGCACAAAAATATTATATGATAGAGAAACTTCATCAAAATTTACACGCAGATTCTCATATCAAATGGGTAAACAGTAATGAACTCACAACAATAATGCATGATAGGTGACCTCTAAGTTTGTGGTTCAGCACTGAATGAGCTAGAAGCTGATGATGATGCAGCAAGGTTTCTTTAAATTTTTTAAAGACGGTAGTGACCTGGTTGACTCAGTCATCCCCTTGCGGGTAAACCTGCCACAACGGCAATAACCCACAAGTACAAGTGTCGGATAAACCTGCCACCAAGGCTAGAGTAGATGTGCTTACATTGAGCGTTATATAGCTGGGAGTTGAACCTAGAATCTCCAAATTGTTACTTCCATGTCTCAACCACTCAGCCGTCTCCTTACAGTTCTTACAAGCAAGTTCTGTTTGTTTTTTTAATAAATAGGTTTCTTAACAGAACTTCTGAGGTGAGAACTGCCACAAGACCCTATTTTTATTTGGTAGCTACGTACAAGAGCCATTGATAGGAATTTCATCCAAATAGTGCTACACGGAACCAGAATTAAACCAGAAGCCAGCACACAAAATTATCACAAGAAAGAAACCCGTTTCTACTGAGATCTGAAAAAGCCAACTTTTGGAAATTTCTAAAAGAGCAGCATGTGAGTTATACCGCCTCCATTAAATCTGGTTTTGATCTCTCTGAGTGGTATTAGTTCCATTTCGTACAAGCCTAGAGGGGTTGAAGTTTGTAGTTGAAAAATGGACCATGTTAGAGGGAATTTAATTATTGTACCAAATGAGAAATGTAAGCTAACTTGTGGTGTATAACGATCACAGAAGCATTGGAGAAATAAAAGACATAAATACAAGAATTTGGAGAACATTGACAAAAATCATGTCTTGGATTATAAACTATTTTTTAAACCACGGCATCTGGGCAAGCTTGCGCACACCTCGACTAATTCCACAGGATACCTGCTGCCTCCCACCAACACAGGTACCAGGTAACTCTGTCCACCAAGGCTTGGGCAGATGGGAAGAGATCACCTAGTGTTTTTACCTCTGGATTTGAACCTAAAACCTCATGGTTCTCAACCCATTTCATTAACCACAAGACTACACCCTTGTACTCTTGTATTATAAGCTTTTAACATTAAATTAAAGAATCATACCCAAATAACCAAGGTTCCCGTCTTTTAGTGTCATGATGTGCATGCCCCCGGAAAAAAGGATAGTATGCACCTACTTGATACCAGCGAACCAACAATTCAGTCTCAGGATTACCAAAAAATCCACCAACATCAGCTCCTGTTAAAGAAAGATGATAGCACAACATTCATGAAATGAGAAAGATATGGCTACCTACTCAGAGACCGAGAAAAGAGGATATATACTGACCAGAAAATACTATTCCAGAGATGCTAAGAGTTAACACCATGGGGACTGAAACCCTCAAGTGCTCCCATTCAGCTGTATTATCTCCAGTCCAAATTGCTCCATATCTTTGACTTCCAGCAAAGAAGGCCCTTCCCAAAACAAAAGGCCTATCTTTTCCATCCCCACGCTTTAGAAGCCCGTTGGATGTTGCCATCTGAAAATAGTAACCATATGAATTGTGCAACTCCCTATGCTCTACTCCTCCATGATGTAAAGCATCTCTTGGCATCGTGACCTGGCATTGAGAAAAAGTGAATTTCAACATCAATCAATCTACCTTGCCTTCCTAATCACAATTGAGTAAAATAGCAAACTTGCTGAGTATCTGAGAAGCTTATGTCTAGAAATTAATTGAAGTTCTTTATCAAAGAAAGACTGGGCAACACCAAACCGTTTAATCAAGTACTAGCATGAATGATAGTCTTCAGACTGAAGCACTTCTAGCCCCAGGTTTAATTATTCTCGGATAAAACATCTCCAATTTCTATCTCACATTCAGGGACACGCTCAGACTCATAAGTAACAGAACTAATGTTAGTAGCACTTATACAAGTCATGCAACTACGAAACAACAAAAACTAAAAACTCAGTGGCAACATGTCAAGGTACCTGTGTACTTTTGGAGGACCAATCATGTTATAATTAGCTAATGGTCTCAATAGCTTGAAGATGACAAGGGAAATTGGCATATTATAATTGGAAAAACAAAAATGACTTTTTGAAGCAATTAAAAACACCTTAGAATCATCATTGGCACTGTCCTATTTTGATTTAATTGGCTTTAAAAAATTCTAATAGTTCATTCCTAGCTGATTATGGAATTATTTCGTCTTCTCTTTTTTCCAACTTTTTCTTACATACTTTGACAACAAGGATTCAGTTTCGAGTTTAGCACCTAAAAGTTAAGAGGTCTAAATCTATGGCAAAACTGTTACAGTTCAACTCCTTATTTTTTTTATAAAGACAGTTCAGCTCCTTATTATTCATTTTGGTCATAGATTCTTATTTTATGATGCTTTCGACAGGCTATCCTCACAGAAATTAAGATGTTGCTTTATTTCTCTAGCTAAATACGCTTCAAATTGGTCTGGAATAAGGACAATTGTATGGAAATAATTACATACAACAAGGGGGTCTTGAAGGCTTAACCAAAAGAGATATCTTATGAAATGAAGATGCAAATGGTGTCACACAACTTTTGCCACAGTAGAATATTAAAAACCGATGTAGCAGCAATGATTTCAAATTAAGTTAAGGACCAGCAAGTCAAGTGGCTCATCTGAACCAACTAGGCACCAGACTAAAGAAACCATGGAATACCCCATGAGTTCAAATTCAGTTGATTGGCTTTGCCAAACTGAAGAGAAATACATAGCTGATGATCTGGTAGGGAACGGGTTGATTTTCTTTGCAAAAAACAAAATGTTCATTTATCGTCTGGTGTTATTAATATTAGAGACGTGAGGAAAAAACATTGCCCAACTACTCACAGCATAGTGTAGATACTCGGAATAAAACATGAAACAGCTTGCTTCAGGAAGCGTGTTCTTTCACTAAATAAACTTCTGCCTAGTTAGTTTTGGAGTACATTAGAGCATGCAGGAGTTGATTATCGCTTCCACCTTTGAACTCTCAACCACCACTACATATGTTGGCATCAACTCCAATAGAATGTGTCTACCCTTGGGCCTCTTCTATCCTAAGTGACATCCTAGATAACATATGCAATCATCATGCGGACAAGTCTTTTTTAAAAACATCTACTTGACATTCTTGTAAATGGAAAATGCATTATTATATTGGAGATTCTTGAAAATTCCGCAAATAGTATACTTTAAATTGGTGCTTCAAATGACAATACTTAGTGTTACAGTATTACTTTACTATTCGACTATTCAAAAGGAACCCGAGACATAGACATTAGCAAGTGAAAACTGACAAATTAACTGCATTCTAGAATTACTGCAAGAAAGTCTACCCCTGTAAAATTTGAAGGACAAGTACAAGGAAACTATTTTCTATCGACGAAAAAAGTATAAGGCTAATATGCAAGGGACAGAATGATAATCGGAATGTTGGTCCAGCATAACTGAAACAGTATCGAAAACAGCGAAACAAAAATAATGTATACCTCTGGTCCATTGAAGACAGAAGGTTCATTCATGTCATTCCAGATGTATAAATACTTTGTTGAACCAACATAGCTATCAAGTGAAAACTTGTCACTCCACCATGACCTAATCTCGGGATTGAGCAAGTCAGTGTATGATGAGGAACCAGGCCAGCACCATCCATCATAATCCTTACCAGTAGCATCCTTAACATAGTAACCCTTTTCGGAGGCCTCCTTGTGTATGTGGTAAGACTCATCCCTCTTTATATGAGGATCCACAATGGTAACCATGTGTCTACCCTTTGCAGCTAACTTATTCTGCATTTCTTCCGGGTTAGGAAACAACACCCTGTCCCAAGTAAAGTACTTCTTCCCATCAGTGTGCTCAATATCAAGCCACAAAACATCATAGGGGATATCATGCTCATCAAATTTTGAATCAACATTATAAACATCTTCCTCGTCTCTATAATTCCATCTACATTGATGGTATGCAGTTGCGAATAGCTGTGGCATAGATGGCCTTCCCGTTACACTAGTATACTGCCTAACCACATCTTTTGGCCCAGGACCAATGAAAAAGAATGTATCGACTACACCAGCCTCACTCATCCATAAAGTATCAATCCTGTGCTTGTCCGAGGGCAACATTATCTCATTGGAATTCCAACCGGATCCCAATACATCAATCTGCATTTCCGCAGCATTCAACCAGAAAAAACCGGAACTACCCCTAGCTTTCCCATGTGAAATCATGAAAGGAATTGAACCATAAAGGCCGAAAGGGGACTCGTGAAGATACTCAAACACATCAATATTAAATAACCTATAAGGCTCAGTATATTCCTCCACATTAGGGCCCCTAGTTGGTTTCAAAGCAAGACTAGTAGCATGTTCAGGAATGCCATAAACAAAATCTGCACCGTAAAAAGATACATCAAAACTAATTGATTGTGGACCATAAGGCCTGGTATCAGTATGACTCCTAAACCTCTCCTCCCAATCATCCCCTTCTTTCTTCTCCCTCAACTGTTCGAAATCAAACAACCCATTTGAGTTTATGGACAACACTCTCTTATCACTTCCTTTCTCTCTCGCGAAAATCTCAAATGGGTCATGTCTCAATACTCCTTCATACCCATCAGACAAGTAAACAACAGACGAAGAACTGGAATCTCCGTCGATTTGCTCCTCCTCTAGTCTCGTTAACCACAGCTTGGTGTTGAGGAAATCTTCCTCGATCACCTCAGGAACTTCAAATCTTTTCTTGGGATTATTTTGATCTTCATCAATTTTTAGCCTCATGACGCCATCTTGGTACACAGAAAGAGTGAGAAGCAAAGGCTTACTTTCTGGGTTTTCTTCTTTGGGGACAAGTTTAGCTATGAGATTTCCATCGGAGATGGACACATCGGTGGCCCGCAGATTGCACGATCCGGTTGTTCGGGAACGGGCTCTTTTGCAAAATGGGGTTAGGTTGCAGTTTCGAAACTCCTCTTTCTTCCAGGAGTAGGCAGAGGTGACTAAGATAAGGAGGAGAAGGACGAGTGATGGACCTCTCATGGTTAAAATCGGAGATCAATCATACAAGATCCGAGGGAACGAATGCTGCTTTGCTCTCTATTGGTAAATGGAGAAAATGTTTCCTTTGCATTTGGTCTTTTCGGATTTCAGACAATTTTATAAAAGAATAAAGTAAAAAAAAATACTAACTTTAAAAATGAAAAGAAACTGGTGTTCGGATATAAAATTTTTGTTACTATATGAAATCAAATTTGTGATCGAAGTTAAGTTAGAAAGGTTTTATTTGAAAATTGAAAAGTCTGTTTGGGCATGGATCAAGCTTTAGCATCGGACCGACCTCGTGAACGTGTTTACCCAAAAAGTTACATTAAATTTATAAGTTATTTTAAGAATCCGTCAATTAATTTGTAATAAATAATAATAAGTAATTAAGAATAAGAAATAAATGAAAATAACAAGCAAGAAAATTAACCTGAAATATTGTGATCTTGATTGAAACTATTCAACGAGTTTGATCCGATCCTTAGCTGATTTGCTTCGGGTCCGAGACAACAATGAGAACTAATAACTATAATTGTTGTAAGTAAATTGTGCAGGTATGAATTATGAGAATGAAGGTTAGGCTTTTTTATAGTTAACAATATAAGGTAATTATGATCGAGAACCATTCCCCAGTTAATTACAATTAAATTAGAATAATGGTCACTTAATAAGCAAGGAGCAACGGCTGTCACCATATTTGGAACGGGTACACGTCGAGCTCCTTCGGTTCTTCATCCGATGTGACCTGGTTCGATCGTTATCCGACCTCGCTTTGATGCCCGGACTCACCTCGGTGCAACTCGCATTCGGTGCGGAACTTTGTCGCCTCCTTCGACTTCTATATCTAAACCGTGCCACGTGTCGTGCCGATTTCCACCATATACAGATAGTCCCCTCACTTCCCGGATCAAAATTTACCGAAGTGACAGGAAGTGGAAATGATTTCTTCGTTGTCTTCTCTTGCAAGCTTCATTTCGAATTGCTCCAAATTAGGCGGGTAAACGAAACGTTTCCCCTTCCCCACGATTTGACTCACGTCTCATCACTCTACAACTCCAGACATATGTCACCTTCTAATTGAATCGTCATTTCGGTTAACGTACCGAAATGTTTCGTAATGATGATTACGCCTCTATAAAACTCCTTTCTCTTTTTCTTTCATAATTTTTACTTTCTGCTAAATTTCCTCAAATCTTCAATCCTTCGAATATTCAACCTTCAAATCTGCATACCTCATTATCTTCATATCTTCAAATTTACATATATCCATAACTTCAAGCCTTCAAATCTCCATTTCTTCATAACTTCAAGCCTTCAAATCTCCATATCTTCATAACTTCAAGCCTTTAATTCTTCGTCGTCGTAGTAAATAGGAGAGAAAATTGAATTTAATTCTTCATTTTTACAAAAACTTTACAAAAAAATAAAAGTAAGCATGTGACACGTTCACTAAAAAATCCTTTTGTAACCAATCATTTATTAAAAAATGAATTATGGGTGAACGACGGAAATTGAACATGTGCATAGTGGATTCACAATCCACTGCCTTGATCCACTTGGCTACATCCACCATACCTTCGTATCTTCATTACGATGGCCGAAACCACCCATTCATCTTCAATAAATTTCTCTCCGGCTCCTTCACCTCCGCCGACCACCGATGACGTTGTCGGCGTCAGAGAATCTCCTGAGGCTTAGACTTCCGTTGAGCCCAGAGCTTTTGACATGCTCCCGTCTACTTTTCACTTCAATACTGAATTCTCCATTCGTACTGCCTTACGAAATCCGACCAGGGTGAAGAGGCTAAAAATTGGCTGACCTCTATTAGTGTCTCAGACTTTGACATAGTTCGAAATGACTGTGGTTGGACCGATCTCTCCGGGATCCTTGTACCCGGCCTAAACGAAGATATTACCAACTTCAGATCTGGGTACTCCAACGTATACACCTACCCTTTCACCTTCAAGCTCATCCCTCCAATAGACAACGTACTCCTCGAGATGTGCAAGACCTATAATTTGTGTCTTGAACAAATTGGTCCATCTGTGTAGAGGCTCGTTACCTGCCTCTGATTTCTGGCTAATTTGGTCGATGAAATTTTTACTTTGGATCATCTGATCCGTTTGTACATTCTAAGATTCTTCCATGGAGGGATCGTTCAGATCTCGAAATGAGGCATATTCCCCATCCTCTCCAACATCGACGAAAATCAAGACCGAGGTTGGATAAAATATTTTGTTTCAGTTCCCACCTCTGAAATTATCCCAGCTAGGTTCATCCCTTTTCTGGAGGAATGGAATATGCACCTTAAGTATCAAAAATTATTTCCCTTTCTTTCGTTTAACTTACGATTTTGATGACTTGCCTTAAGCTTATTTTTTCCCTCAGTCGTCCATTAGATTTTGGCTCATGTGGCCAATCTACACACATGGGTCGAGAAAGTCATCAACACTTACTCGCACAGAAAACGGACATAGAAATTGCTTTCCAAAAATCGATGGGTAGCCCAAAATTATGATTAGTATACATCGTACTCCTTCTTTGTTCCTCTATTAGTCTTGTACATATTTTCACTTCTCCTCTTTTCAAACACCCAGGTCTACCGAAGGGCACTTCGACCCCAAGGACCAACCTTTTGGCTGCTCCAACAGTCCCTAAAATCCGGCTGCATCAGCTCACCGTATCACCGAGGTACAGAAGAAAAAGAAATTCACCAAATCCAAACCCTCAAAGCCTCCGAAGACACCCTCGGTCGCTTCAAAGAGGAAAAGAACTCCGGAAGTGGGTGTTCCTTCCGGTGTTCAAAATACCGGCATCTCCCAGACGATGTTGGGTGAGGAAAACTACCACCACTCGGGTACAGGATATGCCTACCGAAGATCAAGAAAATATTATTGTCGAAGTTGTTGTGCTAACATCCGGTGCCACATCAATTCTGTCACCACACCACCGGCCGACAAGCCAGTTTCCATTATTATATAAGATAACGACAAAGCCACGGATGAGGAGCCATTGGCAAAGAAACCAAGAACTTCAACTTTTAATCCTCTTCCACCATCTCAACCAGCCCAAAACTTTAAGCAAGAAGACTTTGATCGCTTCTATGAAGCTGGAACTTCTGCAAACCCGGCGCCGCCGGTGAACACCTCTGGGTTTGCTCACATAAACATTCCCCACAGACTCAAGAAACCGAGCCTCCCACTAGGGAACCATTCTACCTCATGATCCAAACTTATGGATGTGTTCCCGGCTCTGAGCGTAGATCTGTATAGGATGAGGATTGCCACCCTCTTCTTTCCAGAAGACACCAATTTTTTATCTCGGTCTGTCGGAGTTGAAAGCTATCTAAGGCCCTTGATATTCGAGTCCGATAAGGACAAAATGAAGGAGGTATTATGGAAATGCCTTATTAAAGAAGGGATGCACGCATCCAACCGAGTAATCCTTATGACCTCTCTTACTTAAACTTATACTTTTCTTTTCTCTTTGGTTATGTTTTGACTCTGAAATTACTTTCTTTCGCAGGCATCTATTCTGACTGGAGAAGGTTTCCTCAAGGAAAACGAAGACCTAAAAAGCCAATTGGATGCCCATGATAGGGAGATCTGGCATCTCAAGGGACCCCTCTAGCATAAAAAAGCTCAGCTACTGCAAGTCGGTGATCTGCCCGTTAATAGGACTAAAGTAGAACAGATCAAAGGCGATTACCTCCAGGCTGTGAATGATCTCGAGATTACAAATGAAGAAAACAACGTTTTGAACAAGGAAAATGATGAACTCTACAACAATATCTAGGCCTTAACCCAAGAGCTCGAGGATCAAGAAGATGTGCGGCAGTACCTTGTGCAAATGAAAGACTTCCTTAATATCGAGATCGATCGCCTCGACACCGAGCTTCTCGATATTGATGCGGAGAGAGCTTTCGAACAGGTTGTACTGAAAGTGGCTTAGGATCAGCCCATCCAACAAGCCCACACCATCGAAGGGCTGAGAAGTGAGCTCGAGGGCTCTACCCGAAGGAATGCTGAACTTCGTCCCAACTTGCTCAAGCCTTGGCCAAAAGAGACCAAGATTTAGCCGATGTGCAAGCCGAGGTGGCCTGGAAAGTGCTAAGGATCGAGAACATAACTTGGAATGTCTGTAGATATACTTTAGAGTACGCTTGAGATGGGATCTCGGAGATAGACTATTACGCCTCGCAGTTTCCCATTTTCTCATGTCGTCAATTGATACCAGCTTTCTAGGAAGATATGTGACCTTACGAAAAAATATTGAGGGTTTATAGGTTGTCTATGGAAGTATCGAAGTGTATAGACGTTACTCGAATTGAAGAAATTACGTGTCAATGAAATCAGGAAATTTCCATAATTGATGGCCAAAATGACGGACGATATAAAATTGTATGGACCGTCAAAATGGGACGCTCATAGTATTTTTATAGGTCAGATTGTACGGTCCATTTCGATGGACCGTACAAAAATGTACGGACCGTCAATTTGGGCGGTGGCCAACTTGCTTTGGATTTGAATGATCCCAAAGGCCATTTTTTGCCATGTTTTGACCAAACATTACCCTAACTCTCTCCCTAAACCTCCCAACAAATTTCCATGGTTTCAAAGTGATTTCAAGGTGATTACACCATAATTCTACATCCAAAAGCTAGGATAAGTGAAGGAGAATGCTTCCATAAAGTTGTTATGCACTTAGGGGTTGTTCTTGGTGCTAAGGAGACTAAGTACAAAGTTATACTTGTTGGGTGAAGAATCTACAAATTAGCACTCTAATTGGCCAAGGATGTTGGGGTCTTGTTGTTGGGTTGTTTGGAGGATGAATATATGACTTGTTATGACTGAGAATTATGGGATGTAACTTGATTATATTGTAAATGTTGTTGTGGTTATTTTCTAAAGTGTTAGACGTGATGGTGGTAATTACAAGCTGTAAAGAGGAATAGCTAGAAAATGCGTAAAGGTTGTTCTTAACTTATGTTGGGCTATTTGATTAAAATTTAGCTTGGTATTAAATTATTGAATCTTGTTAGTAGTTGATAGAGGAGGAAAGAAAGCTAGAAAGAGCTAAGGATGTCATTCCGATATTGAATTGCCATTAACAAAGGATATGAGAATATAAGCACGTTAAGTGTTTGATGAAATATCTTAATGAAACCATCTTTAGTCTATCAACCCAATCTTGACCTGAATTGTCTCTAATTCGTAGGATATCTTTCGAAGGGCGTCCGGAGAATTACAAGTTACCATTGTTCAAGAAACAAAGGTATGTTAAGGCTCACTCTTTCTTTCTTTTGGAATGATCTACGAAGAAACGTAACTATAACGCGTTACTTCAAAAGGAACTCTATTTCTACGATTTAAGCTTGTGAACCTCACTGTTTCATATTGTTATAGTTCATGACTCTTATGGTTCTTTGTCGGGATCACTTCCCTCCTTGATAGCATCTTAAATCTTATGTCTTCTTACGATCTTTGTTGACTATCAGATAACTGATACAGATACAGTTACATAAAGATAATCGAAGGGTAACGACCTTGAGTCACTTTAATTGACTTCATAAGGTCCTTCAGAGTCATCCCTTGCAACACTTATATATATGTATTTATTTTTTACCTAGCCGCACTATAGTCGGCCGGATATGGTGCTTATATGCGCACACTACTACAGTTGGTTATGACATTACTGAGTCCCATATCTAGGCCTGGTACGACCGAGTCCTCAACGAGGCCGGGTAAGATATGATATGACATGATTTTCCCCATAGAGTGGTTTGATACTATATTATATATATATATATATATATATATATATATATATATATATATATATATATATATATATATATATATATATCCATGATTGTAATAGACATGCATATATATCCATGATTGTAATAGGGTATGCCCTCAAAGGCTATTTAAGAGTTTCAAGTTGACTTTTATACTCTTCATTCGTATATCATTCTTTATTTATATATCATCGTGTTCTTTGTTCAGATAGTCATTTATCATAAGCCTTGTTGGCCTATGTGTTGTTGAGTATGTCACAAGTATCAGGATTGGTACGCTCGGGCCTTAGGACACCGGGTGCCGGCCACACCCCCCAAGGTTGGGGTATGACAAACTTAGTATTAGAACAAGTCAGTCCTAGGGATGTATAGTAGAGTCTTGCTTATGGGTGTGTTGCGTGCCACACTTATAAATAGGAGGCTACAGGGCATTTAGGATGTTACTTTTCTTGAAATCTAGATCGTGCGTTAGAAGCGAAGTCGTAAGTATTTGATTTCCTATATTCTCACCTTGGTTCTCTTTTTTAGTAATGCCAAAATCAAAGGAAAGTACCATTAGTAAGAATCTAGTAAGAAATATTGGGGAAGGTCCCAGCCGATTACCACCCATTAATAGGGATTCGAGGACTATAAGGACACCAGAAGGAAATGTGAGTTATTCTATGGATGAAGATCCGTCTATAGAAGAATATTTGTGTATGGAAGAAGATACGTCTATGGAGGAGGACCCATTTGAGACCTCAAAAGAATTGCATTTTTGAGTGACATTCATTCTAAGGGCGTTGCAGATTATAAAAAGGCCTAGACAATACCGAAATTATCTGCATAGTGGTCATTTCCGAATCGGTTTAGGTGTGAGTGGTACCATGTATGCAACAGCGCCCCCAATCATCTTTATAGAGTAGGGTCACGTTCAGATGCCCCCACAGGTTAGGTCTTTTGAGAAACCAAGAAGCACATTATCATGAAAGTTGGTTAATCAAGATTCGCCAAGAGCGAGTAGAGGTGAGGAAGAAGTAACCAGTACATGGACCGGAAGGTTTGGAATGGAGGTAAGTAACAAAGGATTAGCATTGCGGGATATGTCAGATCAAATCTCCCGAGTAGAATTCAGGCAAGCACTAGGAGATATTGGAAGTAGTAGACCGAGCTGTCAGCAATGTATAAGGAGGCATGATGGAGCATGTTTACGTGATACTGAGTTATGTTCTGGATGCGGAGCTTTGGGCTATAGGGCCGTAGAATGCCTCGAGATACTTTAGTCGTTGTGCCATTAGTGTGGACAAGTGCATTACATGCAATGTTTGAGCGATGTTGAGGAGTGTTATTAGTTTGGAAGCAGAATCCATAGAGTATATAGATGTTCAAGAATGAGTTAAGGAGAATAGTAGGTCCTAATGTTATTCAGAGTTATGTGACTAACCAGGTATGTTGATAATTTTATTGGGGATAACTGTGTTTATGCTTATAGTCGATTGGTTATCATTGTTGTAAAGAGTGTGTCATACATATGTACATAGACCGTAAATGGATAATAGAAGTGGGAAAAGGGAGAGTGAAATTAACGTTATGCTCAATTTATAAATAAAGTGATTCAGGAACCAACCCATTCTTAGCCATATGCATACCCAACACTCTTAGGTCCAATAATGTGCATAATATTGGGACATGAAAGACATGTGAATACGTAATTTAAAAGGGTACTCTCGGATTCAAGGAATTAAGGGAAACCCTAGAAAATTGATAAAGGCAAATGGATTCCCGGAGTTAAGTTACCTGAAGCTTCGTTTCAGGAAGCAATTAAAGAAAAAGGGCGCAAAATGTCATACCCAAAATAGTAACCTCAACTCCTCCACAAGGACTGAACTATATGGGATGAGTGATGTCAGTTAAAGGCAAATGATATACCTTTTTTACCATAGCAATACGTGCGTGGGTGGCAATAAAAGATAGTAGGATTTTCGACATAAAGTGACGAGAATTTTGAATTCTATGGTGTAGTTGTATGAGCCGATCGGGAAAATAACTAATTGAAGATAGTTTGAATAAAGGCTTGTTTTGACAAAAAAATGACAATAAGAGGTAAACGAATGTCTGGTAAACACAAGTGGAAGTGTTATGGCAAAGTAATGAGGTTAAGGATCCTTAAATAGATAGACGATGGAAAGATAGAAATGGTAAGGACATCGATAATGAGACTAGAGTGGGACTCATAACGACGTGACTACCATTAAAGATAAGAATATTAGTAAAGAATTAGTACTTAAACTTTCCTAGCAAAAAATATAATACCTGGCGTCCATAAATGATGGTACCGGGAGTACACTAAGATGGGGAATCCTTCAAGGAATTCAAGCCAGCATTGTACAAGTTAACTAGTTGGATGAAGGGTGGAGAAGAGCTCTAGTACCAATTAAGGGGGAATCTCGAATCAGTGATAAGATTGAAACTGGTTACGATTTGAAATTTAGGTCCGTCAAGCACTAATTTCATCGTGAATGCTAGCAAAACATTGAGGATATGTAAGAAGAAGTAAGGACAAAGGGAGCCCAATGTAAACATATGATAGAGTGATAAGAATGGTCTAATTGCAGTTGGTCTTCACATTACTGAGTCCCATAGTCGGTCGGGTACGACACTTATAAGCGTACACCACTACAGTTGGTTTTGACATTATCGAGTCCCATATCTAGACCGGGTATGACAGAGTCCTCTACGAGGCTGGGTATGATATATATATATATATATATATATATATATATATATATATAGCCCCGATGAATGGCTTGATTTTTACAGACATGCATATATATCCATGATTGTGACAGGGTATGCCCTCAGAGGCTATTTATGAGTTTCAGGTTGACTTCTATACTCTTCCTTCGTATTTTAATCTTTATTTATATGTTATCTGCCTTACATATTCAATACATTTTTCGTATTGATGTCCCTTTTTGGGGACGCTGCGTTTCATGCCCGCATGTACAAATAGAGAGTCAGATGATCCCTCACGGTTGGTGACCCGCTTCGGTTGGAAGTTGTCACTCTCCCTTCTTCTGGAGTTGTCTAGTGAGCTGATAGGTATGGTTGTGGCACATATGTATATAGTTAGGTATGGCGGGGCCCTATCCCGATTAGATGTTGTCGATATACTCTTTAGAGGCTTATAGATAGTCATTTTGTGTATAATGGTCTTGTGTGGCCTTGTCGGCCTCTTCAGTAGACTTATTGTATTTATGTCGGCCTTATTGTATATATATGTATAGGTTGGGCCTTTTCTATGTGCAGGTAATTGTGTTCTTAGTTTAGATAGTCATTTATCAGAGGTCTTGTCGGCCTATGTGTTGTTGAGTATGTCACATGTATCAGGATTGGTACACTCGAGCCTTAGGGCACCAGGTGTTGGCCACCCCACATCTCAAGGTTGGGGTATGACATAGACACAAAGATTGCTGAGAAAAAAGACCTTGAACTCAAAGTCTACCGAAAGCTGAATGGAGACAGCTCCGAAGATGACCCTGAAGACTCTAAATCTGAGTCTGACTGAACTTTAGGCTTACATGCCTTTGTATTTTTTTTTCTTTTTGCTCTAGACATTTTCGGCCTTGTCAATGAATGAACATCTTTTTTGTTTTAATCATAATTTTTTATATCTTCAGCATCCGTTATTGCTTTGTTACTTTCAATAACTTAGTCAAATAAAGCTTTAACCTAGTTCAGGCTAACTGCCTCCGACTTTGGAGTTCTATTTAAACAAACAATCACTTAGTTTGTGTAGATCCGGATGAAAGTTCTCCCGGTCTTATAAATAACTTAATCAATTTTTGAATACAAACCTTTACTTTAGGTTGCTTCATACCAGGCAATTTCTTTCGGTTTTAGGTCATTCAATGACAAAGTATAAGGACCTTATTTTTATGCTTATGAATAAGACGTATCTTATTCATTTCAGGCATGAATGTTGGTACTTCATTTATTTCCAATGTTTTTAGACAATTCAAGCGTCTTTAAGAATAGGCTAGATTCATTTGATCTGGTCTCTTAGTAGCATGCTTTTGGAATATTACTTAATTTATTCTGGATGGTTTTATGACGTTAGTCCCCAGTTAGGGCCTTAATGAATTTGTTAGCTCGTAAGCCTTATGACTTTATCAGTTGACTGGAGAAAAGCTTATATAGATAAACTTTCTAGGCAAATTTTGGATAAAGTGTAATTCCATTCATATTTTATTTCGGACAAACACTGGGCAAGATTCATTCAATATTTTCTACCTTTACATGATTCGTTGTAGTATGAACACTACTTGGGCAAGATTCATTCGATATTTTAACCCTTACAAATGTTCACAATCCTAAAAACTAAAAAAAAACTTCAAACTTCTTCATACTGAACTAAAAAAAATTGAACTTTTTCATACTGAACTAAAAAAAACTTCGAACTTCTTTATACTAAACTTCTACAATTCTCATTCGAGGGCCCGAAGGTGTGGCAGCCCCCTAGTGTTTATATTTGATGCATGAGAATTTAAACACTATTTGCTTTTCACCTGTCGGGCAGTCCCCAGTCCCTAGTGTTTTGTTTGCTCCACTTAGTAACACGCTTTACATTGTAGCCTCATTAAAAATCTCAGTATGTCGGCAAATGATGTGGTTCCAAATAAAATCGATTAGTTTTTTTTCTCACCTTCTCGAAGGTCTTCTTCAACCCACTTTAAAAATAGTCAGTCATAAATAAAATGAAGCATACCTTTTTGAGTATCCATGGGAGTAGTCCGAAAATATCGATCCCCCAATTCATAAATGGCCACAGAGATAACACCGGATGCATTAATTCTGTCGGTTAGTGAATCATTGGTGTGTGCCTTTGACATTCATCACACTTCCAGATAAAGTTCCTTGTATCTTCTTCCATCTGAGACTAATAGTATCCGACCCTAATCAATTTTTGAACCAACAATTCTGCCCTTGAATGATTGCCACAAGTTCCCTCGTGAACCTCGCGCATCACATAATTGGTTTCCCTGGGTCATCTCTCTAAAGTACCATAAAAGGACCTCCCGTACAACTAGCCATCGATTAAGAAAAACCTAGCTGCCTTTGTACGAAGTTCCCTTGACTCATTTAGATCCGGCGGCAACTTTACATATCGAAGGTAATCAATGTATTCATTGCACCAGTCCCAAGTCAAACTTGTTGTATTCACCTCGGCATGGCCACTATCAATTACGGAGTTCAATAAATGCACCACGATACCGGGTCTACTTCCATGGACGACCCCAAATTTGCCAATGCATCTGCCTCATTGTTTTGATTTCGAGAAACATGTTCCATGGTCCATTATTTGAACTAATGCAATATTACTTGAATTTTCTCCAAGTATTTATGCATCCTTTCCTATTTTACTTCGAACACATTGTTCAATTGATTAACAACCAGAAGCGAGTCATATTTTGCTTCGATGACTTCTGCTCCTAAACTCCTTACCAATTCTAAACCTGCAATCATAGCCTCATACTTGACTTCATTGTTAGTCAATTTCATAGTTCTTATTGATTGCCTGATAACATATCCCGTAGGCGTCTTAAGCACTACCCCAAGTCCGGACCCTTTCACATTTGAAGTTCCATCATGTATAAGGTCCAGATCCTTGAAGTTGTTACCGAGGTTATTATAAGTTCTGTTTCTACCTAGGGAATCATTCCGGGTGTAAAATATGCTACGAAGTCTGCCAGAACCTGAGACTTTATAGTTGTTTTTGGCTTATACTCTATGCCCATTTGGCTAACCTATCGGACATTTTCGATTTATACATTACATTCTTTAGTGGATAAGTTGTTACTACACATATAGGATGACATTGAAAGTATGGTCTAAATTTTCTAGCAGTTGTTATTAATGCTAATGCCAATTTTTCTAAGTGGGGATACCTAGTTTCTGCACTAGCTAATGTTCTGCTCACATAAAAGGGAAATTGTGTACCTTTCTCTTCTCGAACCAAAACTACGCTTATGATTACTTCAGATACCACCATGTATATGAACAGTTGCTAATCTCCCTTCAGTTTGTGCAACAACGATCGACTAGACAAATACTTCTTCAAGTCCCTCAAATCTTGTTGATATTCCAGAGTCCACTCGAAGTCATTCATCTGCTTTAACAAAGAGAAGAACATATGACTCTTCTCCAAAGATCGAGAAATAAATATACTTAGGGCGGCCAGCCTTCCGGTGAGTCTTTGCACCACCTTTACATCCTCAAGCACCTTCGGAATTTCCTCGATAGCTATGATCTTATCTGGATTGATCTCTATTCCTCAATTTGAGACAAAGAACCCTAGAAACTTGCTTGATCCAACTCCAAAAGCGCATTTCTCCAGGTTGAACTTCATGTCGTACTTTTAGAGTATGTCAAATATATTCTACAAATGCTTTAAATGGTCATCTTCTTCCATGGACTTAACTAACATATCATCAATATAAACCTCCATTGTGTTACCTATTTGGTCCTCGAACATGCGATTAACTAGGCATTGATATGTTGCTTTGACATTTTTTAAACCAAATGGTATTACATTATAACTAAGTCTCGTACCTAATTATGAAAGAGGTTTTCTCTTGATCCTCCGGATTCATCCTGATTTGGTTATATTCGGAGTAAGCGTCAAGAGAACTCAACATCTCATGCCTCGCCATAGTATCAATCATTCGATCGATGTGCGACAAAGGAAAATAATCTTTTGGACATGCTTTATTTAAATCTTTAAAATCTATGCACATTCTCTATTTTTTGCCTTTCTTAGGTATGACAACTATGTTTGCTAACCAATCTGGATATTCTACCTCCCATGTGGAACCTATATTTAAAAGCTTTGTTACCTCCTCCTTGACAAACTTATGCTTGTAATCGGCCATTGATCTCTTTTTTTGCTTCACCGGAGGGAAACTTGAGTCCAAACTCAACTTGTTAGTCGTAATCTCTGGTGGAATACATGTCATGTCTAAGTGGGACCAAGAAAAACAATTGATGTTAGCTTTAAGAAATTCAATCAATTTAAGCCTGAGCTCTGGGGACAACTCGGTGCCCATTTATACCTTTCTATCTGGCAGATGCACGAACAAAATGGCTTGCTCTAGTTCTTCTATAATCGACTTTGTAGCATCTAAATAGTCCGGCAGCACAAATGACCTCGGGATGCGATGGTAATCCTCGTCCATGTAATCTATCTTTTCCCCATCTTCTTTCTTCAGACTCGATGGGCTCGAATCATGTGATTGCTATTTGACCTCTTTGCCTTTACTCGCATTCTTCACTTTCTTTTGTGGTTGCACCGACTCCTCTACCGCGAACATCTCCCTTGCTATCGATTTCTCTCCTTGAACTATCTTAATTTCCTCATGAGTTGGGAATTTCAGTATCATGTACAATGTCGAATAATGTTGGCCGAGCTACTTGGATCAATTAAATTATGCTTAATCTAAAATTTATTAATAAAGACAAAGATTACCAATGCATCATTGTGAGGTTGAATGATGCCTTCTGAGTCTTCATCATTAAAAGATATTGTTTCCTCTGGTATATAATCTCTGGATCACTTCTCCCAAGTTATTGAGACTTTCGTCTTCTTTACTGTCATGACAGATATATATGGAATATCTATCCCACCGATAATCATGTTGATGATATAATGGGGTTCAACCAGATTCGCCTGCTTATTTGCTTCTCTATTTCTATAGTTTCCCTTTGCTCGATCACTCAAAAATTCACGTAGATGGCCATTTTTTAACAATCGGACCACTTTATCCCTCAACTGACGGCAATCCTCCGTCCAGTTACTGTGAGTTCCATGATAATCGCATATCAAATTTGGATCTCTCTGCACTGGGTCTATTTGGAGTGGTCTTAACCATCTTGTTTCCTTGATGTGCCTAATAGCTGAAAGAGGTCCGGGAGCATCATTGTTGAAATTATATTTAAAGAGTCTCGTGTTTTCCACATTATTATAAAATGCTCCACCAACATCACTTTTAAACTGCAAACCCCTATTGGTTGACCCTCGATCATTACGCATATCTCTTATATTCGATGAGAAGTTGCAATTATTGTGACCCCTATCCAATCTGAAGTTCGATCTTTCAGGTTGCCCATAGGGTGATACCTATCTTCCGAAGACTTCAATTCTGACTCATCTACCCTCTTCGACTTATCAAAACTCTTAATCCGTCCTGCTGAACCTGGAGGAAGTTCGAGCTGATCATTTTCCACCTAGATTTTGGATTCATACCTATTATGCATGTCCGTCCATGTCACCGCTAGAAACTCCAATAAGTTCTCCTTTAATTTGAGTAAAGCACTGGAATCCTAGGATTTAACCCTTTGGTAAAAGCTTTCATCGCCTACTCATCCAGAACCTGGGGAATAAGCATTCATTCCTTTTAAAACCTTATCACGAACTCACACAACAGCTCGGTATCCTTCTGAGCAATTTTAACTATATCTGCTATCCTTGTTTGAACCTTCCTTGATCCATTATGTGCCTTTATATATCTGCAAGCATTTCAAATGAGTTAATAGAATGTTCATGTAACATAGAATACCACATCATTGCTCCCTTAGATAGTGTTTCACCAATTTCTTTAGCAACACCGATTCGATATCATCCGAGTGTATGTCATTGCCCTTCAGCGTACAAGTGTATGACGTTACATACTCTTTAGGATTTGTGGTTCCATCGTACTTCGGGAGATCAGGTATTTTAAAACTCTTCGGTATCAACTTTGGTGTTGCACTCGGTAGGAATGGCAACTGGATGTATCTCTTCAAGTCCGGCCCCTTTAGGATCGGAGGCGCTCTCGGAATCTGGAATACCCGTGAATTGTAGGTTTCAACCTTCTTTTCGTTAGGATCCATTCACTTATTCAAGGATTGGAGTATTTTTAAGACCTCTGAGGACTCATTAGTCCCCGATCCATTGCCATTTTTATCAACTCAATCCTCATCTCGGCTCGGATCTTTATGACGGGATGAACTTTATCTGCCGCACTTGCTCCGTTGCTTTTCTTTTGCAATTGAGTGATGTCTCATGTTTCTCCTTCAATATGTTGAAGATTCGAGCCAAATTTATTTTGCCATATTCATCGTCATTTGGTGTTTTCTCACGTGATCTTTTGGATCCCTGGGGTGATATCACGAGATTATTCTAATGCTCGCCAATTATCGGGTCAACGTACGGAATGCCATTGTTGTTATTGACGTTGTTGGCACTATTGTCACTGTTGTTGTTCTTGTCATCATGGTTGCTAACCACAACTTGGATATCACTAGCCATCTTTCAAGTGTTTGGTATTAACCTATTTTCACAAAACTCAAAAGAAATAAGTAAAATTTGAGTTTGAACAAATCACCACTATTATCGTTAGTCCCATGGGTGCCAAATTGTTTACCCCCAAAAAGGTACAATTGAATTTATAAGTAGTTTTAAGGATATGTGGATCGATTTGTAATAAAGAATAATAAGCCATTAACAATAAGTAAGCAAACAAAAATAACAAGCAGGAAAATTAGCTTGAAATACTGTGATCTTGATTAAAATTATTCAACGATTTTGGTCTGATCCTTAGCTGATTTGCTTCAGGTCCGATCCAACAATGAGAACTAATAACTATAAATGTTGTAAGTAAATCGTGCAAGTATGAATAATTAGAATGAGATGCCCTTCCAACATGAAGGTTGGGCTCTTTTTATAGTTGTCAATACAAGGTAATTATGCTTGAGAATCATTCTCCAATTAAATACAATTAAATGAGATAATGGTCACTTAATGAGCTAGGAGTAACGGCTGGCGCCATATCTGGAACGGGTACATGTTGAGCTCCCCCAATTGTTCATCCGGTGTGACTTGGTTCGGTCACTATCCGGTCTTGCTTTGATGTCCAAGCTCACCCCGGTGTGACTCACATCCGATGCGGAACTCTATATCCTCCTTCGACTTCCATATCTAAACCATTCCACGTGTTGTGCCAATTTCTATCGTACACAGAACACATTCTCTAAAGGCACTACTGGCTGACTTTCTCAATCTTCAATCTAACTTCAAAAATAGAATAAGCACACTTGACTCCCATCCCCTATTCTTAAATTGTAAAGTCATACCTGCACTCACAATTTCTATTGATGAGATCTTGTGTATTAGACTTGAAAAAGATTGAATTTTGTTAGCGGAAAAGATTTTTCATTCAGATTTTACAGACTCATCTTCAAATATTTTTTTTAAAAATAGTTCAATATATAACCAAATATTATTTTTAAAATTCTGGAAAATGAGAAAAAAAATTATGGACAAAAGGCTCCCAACACTTATTTGCAGGATTTAATTTGAAAAAAAAGACCCATCAGAAAGCTTTCACTTAACTACGAACCTGCTCGCACACACGAAACACTCATTTGGGTCATTAACCCAATGTTGAATCGTGAACTGTGATGCAGTTGGACCATGAGGAGGAACTGGGTTGACTATGGTGAACATATCATTTGCAAATGATTTAGCATTTGTATGATAGTCAAATATTGATACCACGTGTCTGAAGACCGTCTTTTAGAGTTTGACTCAGTATACCATCCTTTAGCAGCTTCTAGATTTCACATTTCAAACTGTAGCATTCTTCGGTGACATGACCAAGTATGTTAGAGTGGAAAATGCAATGCTTTCATGGGTCAAAATGAGAGGTAGAAGGGGAACTAATCTTGCCAATCCTCGGTTGTAATCTCTAAAATATGATGGAAGGTGGTTCATTCCAAGGGAGCGAGATTCCAGATTTATTTACCCTTGACATTAGTTGGAGAGGTTTTGGTATTTCAGTAATAATTGTAATTTCTCTTATTGGGAGGTGTATATACCATGCACTGCCGCTTGTTCTGTGAGGATTCACCATTAGCCTCGCCGCTTCTTTTTTGGACCTTTCAGTTCTGAGAGGCCTTTCTGTCGGGACCATGCGGAGTTGAGATCAATGATGACTCTATTAGGGGATCCAAATTCCTAAATAAAATCTTTTTCCAAATTTTCCCAAATGCCAACAGTGAATCATTATAAGTACCAATTGAAGGCTAATCCTTTGAGCGTCCCATAGAAAAATTCTATCTTGATTGGATTCCTTGTTCAAGTCCCTCAAACAGGTCATAGTACACTACTAAATGAGAATGGGGGTTTCTTTTCCCGCCACACTTTGGGAGTGCGCTGACGTTAAAGATTAACCTCTTGACGGCCATTCTCAAATTATTTGGTTTTTCTGCCATTGGTGGTGAACAAGACTCATTCTCTGCAGGAGCTTATTGTGTGTTGATAGTCTCATCGCTTTAATTTTATCTTGTTCTTCTCCCTTCTATCCTCAATTTGTTAAACATGGCATGAAGCCCAAGAAAGTTTTAGGTGTTAACTTCGTATCCTATCGAGGTTCCTAAAGTGGATAAGATATCTATGTCAGAAGGAGTAACAGAGGAAACTTGCGAGGTTGCATTATACAATCTTCTGCGGTTGGATATCATTCCTGTGATTTCGGTGATTTATAGCTCTATATGCGCCATTGTGGCCTCAAGTCGATCAATCCTATCTTGTTATGTTCTCAATTCATTGTATGCGTACTTACCCTTCCGGTCTTTTGTGGTATATTGGGTTCATATTAATTATTATATAGACTTGGTTGTGGACATTTCATATTTTCCACTTTATTTTCCGCTTATTTAACTTCAATGAATCAGTTGTAAATCCTTTAGCTTATTTATCGGATTAGGAATAGGAGTCATCACGACTTAGATTTTGGGTCATGATAATTTGGTATTAGATCCCTAGGTTCATCGGTCTCATGAGTAAAAGAGCAAGGTCTAGTAGAGTCTTATGGATCGATACGATGAGCTTCGTACCTATCTTCGAGAGGTAATAGGACATTTAAAAAACTGTCATTCTTTCATTACTGTGCGTATGTGATTCAATTTAAGGTCTACGCTTTTTTGTTTCATTCTCTCCCCGATGGTGAGTATACATTCTCAAATTCGCACACGAGTGGCTTATGACATCATGCAGTATAGTACGAGATGTGTCACTGTGGTAAGGACGTGTGACTAAGTTCAAACTCAGTTATGACTTGAAGACTCAGTTGAGTGAGGTTGTGATTCAGGCTCTTTAGTTCGATGATATCCCTAGGAAATATGAGTATTTATATGAAGAACTGTATGTTCTCCATGTCTTCAATGGTTAGTTCCTCAAAAGTCAATGAAGTACATTTATATTATAGTAAGGAAAGTTTACTTGAGGTGTGGTTGGAGTGGAAATGCTTCAACGTCGTCCAGATTTAATACGACAGCCTTATCACAAGAGTGTATCATTGTCAAGTCAACAATTCAGTAATGTAAGAGTACATGTGTTGATATCTGAAGATATGTGTAAGCTTGTGAGGATCAATTGACTTGATGGAAAGATAGCGACCATGTTAAGACTGTGAAGAAAAGTTGAGGATTGAAAAAGACATGAAAGGTGATCCATAGTGATGAGGTCAGAGGTGGTAGGACTTGTTATGAGGTTTATACGAAAAGTTTCTATTTATCCTATAGAGTTTAGGTGTACTAAAAAGGACTCGAATAGTTCTAGTTTGGCGACACTATGGTCACAATGGTAAGTTGTTCATTTGATGGGAGCACGAGGTATGCTAGTCGAATGTTGAATGGAAGTATGAAAGGCTAGGTTAAGTCTCGACCAGATGACATTGTGGTGGTGGAATAAGAAGAAGTGGTTTGGCAGTTCTTTAAGGAAATTTCTATTGTCTTTAGGTCAAGTAGGGGAAGTTACCCATGGAAATTGAATCTGATAGGACTAGGCGGTTGTAATCCATCAACAAAGAGCATGTACATAGGTTCACTTGATATTTCGATATTGGTGATAAAAGGGTCATTATGGGAAAAGAAATTTTTGATCTTGTGAAATATATTCCCGTTGTCTGATGTGTAAGAATGATGAGTGACACTAGCATGGTGTCTTCTAAAGGTTATGGTGTCATAAACGGGATGAATTTATTAGACTATCATGGAATGAGGCTACTCTGTTTATAAAGTAATTATTAAAAGAACATGAATTGGTTGGTAAAGTTGACTATGTCATAGGCTACCAAAAGTATAATGATCGACTAATGAGGATGGCTTTAGCGATGGATAAGTGTAAAGGTTTATTACTTAAAGAGTTATCGGATGTTACACCTAATGTTGGAGAATAGATGTGGGCATTATATCTATTACTTAGGACTCGGTAAGCTTTTACAATTACTGGAGATATGACTCCATAGAGTAAACAAAATGAGAGGGATAATTGCACGATTACGAAAGGTGTTCTAGTTCGGCGAAATAAGGCAAGAGGTGGTTCTTCGTGGGCAAGTATCGATAAGGACCTTTGAGTGAGGTGTCAAGCAATAAGGATATTTAAAGTGGTAGATGTTAACTAAATTCAAGTTGTGAAGTGCATTTCAGAAATTGAATTTTGCATTTCAGAAATTGAATTAAGGATCAGTAATATCGGTAACTTCAACTAGGGTGTCACGACCCAAACCGGAGGGCTGCGACGGGCACCCGGACCCTATCCACCGAGAACCACATCTACACTCCACCCTTAATCATATTTAAACATGGACTGAGCCGTGATAGATTATATAAAGTTTCAAAACGAAAGTCCCAACTCATCCCTTTATATACCAAGGCCGACAAAGCCTTACATGACAGCTAACCACAAGACACCTATCTACAAGCCTCTAAAGAGTAAAACATACCACGACTAGACCGCAACTCCAAAGCGAAATAAAGTGCTCCAAATACCAGCTGAGTCAGCAACCTACTAATGTGAACCGTCACTCTCTCGATATGAACTTACGGGCATAAAATGCAGCGTCCCCCGACAAAAGGGACGTCAATACGACTGATGTACTGAGTATGTCAGGCATAATAAACAACATAGTAGAGATATATCATAGTCTGAAACAGAAACAACTGAACATCAATAAATGCCTCGAGGCCTTAATACACATGCCTATATGTTATGCACAATGCAGTATACATATACATCAGCCTCTCGGGCATCTTCCTTACCATAACAGCCTCTACGGGCATCATACCATATATTGGTAAATGAATGTATGCATGATGCAAATGTGACATATATATATATATATATATATATGTGTGTGTGTGTGTGTGTGTGTGTGTTGCGGATCGTGCAATCCGTCCCAATATATGTTAGTATTACGGATCGTGTAACCCGTCCCAATAAGCCATACATGCATCACATCATCACATCACATCATCACATCAGGTTGGCCTCTTAGGGCTCTTTTGTGATAGTATGTACCAGCTGCAGGTGGTGTGCGTATATAACACATTTTTCCCTTTCCCCAATTCTCATACATATATATATAATATTTACCATATAGTAATGTGCATAGACAAGTGGTACAGGATAACATATGAATGCAATGCAAATGAAATGCATGAATAGTAGTAAAACATCCGGAGTGACATAATATCCTTTACACCTTTGGTTAACATTGGTAACATCAATATCTTTTCTGGTGTGCCTTATTAAGGTTTTAGAAACATACTTGGACATCCTTTCAACGTAGAAGTCAATGACTTGGTCATCCTTAACTACTAAGAGTAGAGTAATTTATGTAGAAACACGATGGTTATGTTTCACACATAGAATTATGCCAAAGAAAGAAAGAGCCTTGCATACCTTGTTGTCAAAATTATCTAAGTTCCGCAGATCATCGTAAGCTCTATGAATGATTATCTACATCACACAAATGATTTAAATCATAATTGAATCAACATACTAGAAACAGATTCATTGAGACATTCTAGCGAACACCTTGTACGCGTAGAACCTATATTCCTTCTATATCGAAACCTATGCATGTAGAGAAACACCCCGCCCTCTTAATCCTTCTTCTTACTGCTACAATATCCCAAAATAGTACAACAATTCACATGCAACCCCAATACCTTATAATTACGGCAGTCCCGACAACACCCAACTCAAACTTAGCATTTTTGATAATCATCTTAGAGCTAATGACAAGAATCATATTCTGAACTTGTATAAACTCGGGAATAAGAAGGATTACCTTTGTTAGAAGCTGCGACAAATTTGTCGGATGACCTTTCACCCAAACTCGACTCCGACAAGCAGAACATAATCCCAAAAATCGACTTTCAGGACTCCTTCAAACTTCTAGGTCTCTCGCTTGACTTCGGAGTGTACCGGTTTGGTTAAGGACTTTGCTAGAATCGAGGTCCAAAACGCCATGAATCTCTCCCCTTTTCGGTTTTGCGAAAGCTTACAAAATTCCCCCCAATTTGGTCGAGAATTTCAAAGAGTTATCAATGAGAATTTTACCCCTTCTGATTAAAGTGTAGTGGTCTCTTCTTTAAGAAAAGCTTCCATAAGAGAAATTGAAAAGGATGAAAGTCCTTTAAGAATAGAGAAGAGAATGAAGGTATGGAGACTTACATAGCTGCTATCGGACGACTGCTTTGGGCTTAGTTATCCCCACAGTGTTTTATAAGAGTACACGTAATGTTTCACTAAGTGTTGTCCCCCTTTAATTAATTGATCTCACAACTAATTAACTATACACACAATTAATTTCTTGATCCCGATTCACTTAAATTCAGACGACTTATAAAACTTTCTTATACTCAATGTCATAATTCTTATAATATGACATTAGTCCATAACCTCTTTGGGATATACAATTATTATTATTAATCCCCGTCGTCACATTGTTAAATCTAAAATTATTTTGGAATCACACCCTTGTATATACTAATTTCCTTATTAGCATACATAATCATAACTTAAAACTTCTCGGGGTTCGGGTCTACTTGTCAACATTACGCACTCAAACCGTTACCCGAAAGGACGGGGTGTTACATAGGGTTTGATGGGTTTGGGCATGAAAGGCGGGATTGGTCTTGTTGTGCGTAAATCATGTTGCGAAAGGTTAGAACTATAATTCCCCATGAAAAAATAAAGGGTTCTTCAACCCCCATTGTTGTTTGAAATAGAGGGAAAGCTTTACGCTCGCAAGGTGTTCAACAAAAGGCCACAGTCAAGTTTTGTGTGAAATTGTAAAGTCTTGAGTAGCAAAGTAATACTTAACAATCATAAGAACCATTGGGAATCAATAAGAACAAAATATTTGAGAGTTTGAATGAAAAAATTGATTACGAGAATTTTGTGCATACAATCAGTCATGAGTCTTGAATTAATCTGTTTGTCGTCTTAGAATAATTGTTTGCATTAGTTAGTTCTTTGTTTTCTATTTTTGAAGTATAGTTAGAAGTGTGGGGTCTTCCAACTCCTGTTTGAGCCATATGAAGCAATTAGCCTTTATTGGAGTTTGAAAACCAAATATTACAACAGTAAGAATACATAATAGAACTAAGTGTGGGGTCATCACCGACCCTCTTTGGTTATTAAATTGTAGACCGATGATTGAACATTTTGGTATTAACAGGAACCATGGTCAAATTCAAAGGCAAAGCAATCCCATTCTCATCCACCGGAAGAAAAATGGGTCGTGATGAAGGCCCCCCTCAAACACAAAGACTCACCAAAGTAGGAGGGGGCAAGAATCTCCCAACCCCCATCCCCAGGTCTGTCCCATATAATCGAGCCAACTTCCTCACCGACGGTGGAAAGGAATGGTACAAAAAATTTGATCTCTCAGAGGGCTATGTGCATGAAAGGGCAGTTAACAATGTCACATTGAAGCAAAACTTCAGGGAAGTCTACTGTTGAATCCTTGGAATAGGGTGGAGTTCTGTCTTCGAACACCTGAGGCCAGTAAACTTTGATCTTGTCATGGAGCTTTATACAAATATGGAGGCCTTTAATTCGAAGGTATAGGGGCCTGTAGTTCATGTTCGGACCAGTTGGATTCCATTGACTTAGATCACCTTATACGCAACACTTGGAGTATTGGATGTCCCAATTGAGCCATTTGAGAAATTCCTAAAGAGACTAGATTACAAAGCCATTAGAGAGACATGTGTTGGCTGGGATCCAAGGCTTTATGGACCCGATATGACGACAAATATAGAAGACACAAAAGTATCCGTATGAGTAACTTTGAAAGGCATGTACGGGTGTGTCTGTGATTCATCAACTAGAGAATCATGGCATATAATCAATACACCAGCATCTCAAAATAGAGGGTGCGTATGATATACTTCTTCATGACCGGATAGCCGGTGAACTTGGGCATTAGATGCTCAAGGAGATGATAAGGATGTGTCAAAACAAAGCCCATCAGCTACACTTCGGTAACACCCTCACCGCCTTGATGATGAGGATTAACTCCATATTGGAGTTAGCAACTGAAAGGACCCTTGAGGCAACAATAGAATTGGTGGATATCTCTAATGTAAAGGCACCTGAAAATCTACTGAAGTGGAAGTGATATCGGTGGAAGAACGTGCAAGGATGCTAACGTTAATCACACAACTTCATATGATGACTAAGTTGCAATGTCGGACAACACAATTAGACCTTTCTGCAGTGTATGCAAGGGCACCTCACATAGTTCATTCTCGAGCACTTCTAAGATTGGATGCACAAATACGGGAGGATGAGGATGAACATGATGGATCTTATGGTAGTTGATGAGGAGGAAGGTGATGAAGGGGAGTCACATGCTAATGACGACCCTGATGATGATGAGGATGGGGAATTCGATCCATCTGAGGGCGAGGATAGAGATGGTGTTGCCGCCAGTGACGACAAGTAGGCTCTAGTCAGCCCGGGGAGAATTTCTCACCCTGCTTTGCTCTTAATCGTTCTTTTTATGTATTGAGGGCACTATATCTTTTAAGTGGGGGTGGATGATACGTCTCATCAGGAGGAGGATTATGCCATAGGATTTTCTTAGTTTTTAGCCTTATATATGGGGGAAAATCAGAAAACCAAGAAAAAGTTCAAAAAGTTTTTTCTTTGTCCATTCTTTTATAGTTTCTTAATCCCTCATTAGCGGCATATATCATCTGAGTAGTTTTTATTTTTCGTCATAGGAGATACTTTTTCCGACGATGGATGGATGAGGATCGTCTTGAGGGAATATTAGTCGGTAGGTAGTATTAGCGTAAAGCCCGTAAGGCCATCCGAATGTTAGGTGCTCGGATTAGGTGAAATATGGACAAAATGAGCAATTCTCAGTGTTTATTTCAAAAACATGATTAGAAAAAGGAATAACTTCTCATAACTTCTCTTGTAACACATAGCCTCGTCTTTTTTACTCGTGTGTGACCCATTTGGCTTAATTTAATCAACTTGTGCATTGTTGCTTGATTTGAGGTTAATATGGATCCTTCTTGAGTTGATTATGTGTCGCGTGTGTGTAAGGACTTTTGGTTATATTCCATATTTTATATTGACGTCTAGAACTTGTCTGGTGTGTTTGCAAAATGAAATGAAGTATGTTAAGTCTAGGAGGTGATAAAGGCGTTTTCTTTGTTAGCCGAATTAGAACTCTCTTAACTGGCCTATATTATATCCCTTGTATCCCCGTTTAGCCTTTGGACGTTTTCTTTTATAGCCGTATCATAAGCCTAAACTCTTTTTATTCTAATTGGCCTTAATTTGATCATTTTTACTCCTAGAGTACTTTAAAAGTTAATTTGATGTAAGTGGAGTTGAAAATTGATAGAATAGGGTTGTTTGTTGATGTGAAACCAAATTGAAACTTACTAGTGCACATGTTCAACGAATAAATTACTAGCTAGTTGGGAATGGACACAAGAATAAAAAAAGGTTCTTGAAAAAGTTGGAAAAGAAAAAGAAAAAAAATGCTTTAAGGAGATAAAATTTTCCTTATAGTTTTGTATATCGAATTTGGTGCTTGAAGCCAAAACGGGGTTAGTTGTTGGATTGATATGCGGTTGGTTTGAGAAGTTGGATATTGAAGAAATGTGTTCTCAATAAAAATATGTTGGATGTATTAAAGTGCTTAGGGAGGTTGGTCACTATTTCATCCAAATAATTTCTACCTATCCCTTAGTCTACATTACAACCCTTTAAGTCCTACTTGATCTTAGATTCAACATACGTATATTAGTAGAGTGTTTACATTGAAGGCAATCATATGGTTCGTTGTATACCGCATGTGACGTTCTTTGTGAGAGGGAGTGTACTCTTGATTCCATATCCATTAAAATAATGTGATTGTATTCGTATGAAACATATGGACAACTCTCTTTCAGTGAGGGCACATGGTTAATAAAAGACGAGTGAAATGTTGGGTTTCTCTGTTAGGCAACATAGCAGTTTTTGCTTAAAGTGGTGTCCTTTAGTTGGTTTTGAGGCTAAGTTGTTTTGAAGAGGTTGTTTGTGAGATTTTAAATTGAAACTTTATGTGTTGGCATGACCAAACTGAGAACTTGCTCAAGTTTTGATTTTTGACATATTTTGCACTAGTCATGTTAGCCGTGACGCGAGTAGACCTGTTCGATTGGCATAGCTTTGGACTTTCATAGGGATTTGTGGTTGCTAGTATATTACTCGAAGGCGAGCAAAGTCTAAGTGTGGGGTGGTGATATTTGGCACAAATATTGTTATTTTGCATCATTCCCCCGCAAATTCATAGTACTTTGATCGCGACTTCGATGTGAAATTGTTAGATTCGAGCTTATGTTAGTTTGTTTATGATGATTAGGTAAAATTGAGAAGAATGAAGGAATGTTGAGCATTTTGGAGGATTTTTGAAGATGTCGTGATCGAAAGCGGAAGTTCATGCAAAGAATTGCTGGAAAGAACTGGAACTGGAGCAAATTTTCACGAATCTGCACCACCTTTGCTTCGCAAGGGTGGCGCAAGAGATTTCAACTTCTGAATATTGTTTTGCATTTGCGCAAACCCTGCTTCGCGAGGGTGGCATAAGAGTGTACTGCCTCAGATTATATTTTGTTCATCCGCGCCACCTTTGCATCTCAAGGGTGGTGCGCCACCTTTGCATCTCAAGGGTGGTGCGCCACCTTTGCATCTCAAGGGTGGCGCAAGCTCACTGGGTTTTCCTACTTTGCTCGGGAAATGGTTTTAAACGGCCTAAACATTACCCTACCATATAAATAGGATAATATAACACCTAAGCGTGGGTTGGGACGTATTTTTGGAGGAGAAGCACTTTATGAATACTTTAGAATTCCAATTTACTTTCTACTTCTACTTTTCTAGCTTAGCTTATGAATTTTAAAGTACTTATGATGTTTGTTTCAAACATGAGCGGCTAATCTCTCTTGTTTTGGGGTTATCGACAAAGTATGATTGTTGTCGTATGAACTTGAATTTATGTTTCCTATATTTATCATATAAGTTATTTTCTTAATCTTGTGCTCAACTATTAAGATATCCATTTAATTCAATGAACTCGAGAGAGGAATATTTAGATAGAACGAAGATTAAGTAGAGTAGGATCTTAACCCTGGGCATCGGGGAGTGGATTTGCGGCTAAGATAGAGATATACCTAGTTCGCCTTACTTGGTTAATATACAGGTGTCATAAACACATTTGTGTTAATGTCATGACCATAGAGACATAGGCGTGAAGGTAATACGAACAGGAGACTAGAGGACTCGAGAGATTCGTAATCGTAATATCAACTCTGTCAATAAGTAACTCGATAAAGAATAAAGGTCAATGAAAGTGAATACGCAGCATGATTACAAAAGTGTCGTAACCATGGAATAGTCTTCTCTCTGTGATAAACTCAAGCTTTAAACAAAGTTTGTGCCAAACTCTTAGCATACGTACTCAGTATTTACTTTTTGCAATAATTACAAAGAAAAATAAAATCCTTTGCTCCAATACTTGCATAATTAGTAGTAAGAGTGCATTCTAGTTTATGTTGGTACTCTATTGTACTTTATAAAGCAGTACGGGAAGTAAATAACTATTACAAGTATTCGAAAGGGTGAACAAATATTCAATATTCAGAAATTGAATCTTTGTTGAACAAATAGGCCAATCTTCAAAACTGCCGCAAGCTTGTTGTGTCTTGAATCTTGATAACCTGAAATCAAGAAATAACTAAATCTGGATGGTTACAACGTTGTGTGTTGAGTCGAGGGATTGCCCTCTGTCCTTAAAACAAGATTGCCCCGTATATATGCTTTTACGTTAGCGGGCAATAGTCTCCTAAGATAAAACAACACTTTAATCTCAACGCTACAAAGCCAATAGGTTGAGCCTGACGAAGAAAAAAAATATGACTCGACTTGTTGAAGATATGGAATAGGAAAGAAGAGTTCCTCTTTACTCTTCTCTTTTGTCTCTGTGTATATAGTGTGTCTCCGTAGTGTATATCTTATGTATATGAGGGTGTTTGCTCAGTGATTTTCGTGACTGGTTTGCAGTGTTTCTGCTCACTGTTTTGTGTGCAATATTGATGTTTTTCCAGTCTATATTGCTGTCTGTTTTTCGTCACTGAATTGAGCCAAAGAAGGCTCAATATATAGCAAGAGGAGGGGCTGATCAACTGCCCAAAACATGGCTGTACATCTGGCAGAGTTCTCTGGTCCAAAAGGATAATATCAGAAAGTCCCCATAGCCCACAACCCACGACCCGTGACCCGGAACCGAAATCGGACGGGACGGGCGGGCGGGCGGCGGCGCACGTGTGGGCTTAGCCTTGAACCCAAGCACATCTAGGTCTTCCTTCTTTTAAACACATGGGATACCCTTTGAGGTCCCAAACCCTTTACCAATTAGAGATTTATATAGAGAGCAATTCTTCATATTCCCACCGATGTGGTAGATTTGTCCCACACCACATTTCCATGCCTCAAACACCTTACTTCGTGGACCAATATCTCTTTCATTTCTTAACGAAATTTGACGATTCTTGGCCCTACGGTCATCTACTCACTTCGTAGATCATGCATGAGTAAAGAGACAAAGCCTCCAACATGCGGAACACTAGTGTTTAATTCATCAAAGATGGGTGGACGCATCTCCCCGCCAAAGGCAAATTTCCAACAATCCCCTCTATGAAAGAGAGATTGTGGCACACACACAAGGTGCCTACATTTCAGCAATCTTTCAGCGAAAATATATTGCATCAGGAGAGGTAGCTTTCGCTTTGAACCTTCCCTAGTTGAATACCATCGTACTTACTTACTGCGCGGTGAACGTGATGTCTTGAACCGTCAGTGTTTAGTGTAAGCCAAGACAATGATATCAACACAATAACTCTTCTTATTCATTTTCCTTCTTACATTTCTGTCTGTTGTGGCCGTGGACACACTTGGATTCTTAAGTGCGTTCATTTGAGGCGGCCATCCTCGCACTTAAATAGGTGATCTCCTACAAGGTATCCTGTTATACCGCACTTCACAAGTGTTAGGAATCATTAAAAATTTCCCCAACCTTAACCTCAACCTCAACCGTTTGAGGATCATTAAAGGTTTGGAAGCTTAACCTTTACCCACTATGCAGGTAGCACTTTAATGTCTATCGCGGGAATAGCTTTGGATTCATGTTTCCGAACAGAAATCATCATCCGAAGTGCTTCTTGCTTCCACCGAAGCGCTCAACTGAACCTTTTGCCGCTTAGTTTTCCCATTGAACCAAATTCTTGGGATCTCCAATCAGTATGGTTGGGTTACCACCGCAAAGGTTCGTATTGTTTAGGTTTTAAGCCCATTCCCCTAGACAGGCAGAACACTTGATCTCCGGGTAGTCCCTTAGTTAGTAAACAAGGATGTGACACCCGTGATGATCAACTGCCATACGGTCTTATGTCTCCGACAGATCCTGACAGATATGTCCAGACGCCGTCATCCGTGTCCTTCCTGAAGCCGACCGGCTAGCCACAGTGTATAACTGCTGAAGACACGGGTTTCTCCCAATAAGGGACGTCCTCTAAGGAGTCGTGAAGTTACTCAAATTCTTTCATGCTTTGTATAAAGCGATAAACTCCGATTCCATCATGAATCGGCCGATGCAAGTTTGCTTAGAGGTTTTTCTAAGACCCACCATACACATTTACTTGTGGCTTTGGTGTTCTTCAGATCTGATGTCCAGTTTGCATCATTGTGTTCTCCCAGAACCTCTGGACATCCAAAATACTATAATCTGTAGATAAGCGAATAATTTAGATATCGTCATATTCGACTTAACGCCTTTTACCGATCATGTATTAAAATCATCAGTGAATCTTAGTTCAACTGATCTGCTTTGTTGGCCGATACCAGGTCGGTTGTAGTGTGTACAATACATTGAACTACACGTGACCTGAGCATATCGCTCTTTGTCTATGGGTGCACCATGATTCCAATCAGTTCTATGATTCATATCCATTGGTGGCTTCAACGACACTGTCAACTATCGACCAGTCCGTTAGATGTCTTAGAAATCCAATTCCTAAGATGTCATCTGTGATAGCCATATCTTTCATATTGAGACTTTGTTTCAATATGACTTTTACTTTCAGACTGTTGGCTTTCTAACTTCAGAGCCAATGTTTCTGTGGTCAGATTCATTGTTTCTGTTTTATCTGAAACTTTCAGGACCAAAATGTAAATATTTCAGGGACCAAAATGAAAGTTCAGAAAGAAGCCCAACAGTCCAGCAAACCAACTTTGATTCTCTTCTTCCAACTCTCCGGTTGGGAAGGCTGGTTCAACATCCATGCCACGCAAGACTGCAATGGCCCTGGATGTTAAGCTACTCACAAGGGAGCACATTTTACAACCCAAAGGTTCTTTTCTCGGAGGAAGATCAACCATTTCACAAGTATGGTTCTATATGATAGAATCTATTTCTTTCTTTGTAGCTTCTTTCCAAAATAGTGCTTTTGGAGATGACAATTCTTTGTTAATTGTCCATGGTTCGTTCTCAACCATACAAGCTAGAAGGACTGGAACAAGTCTTTGTCTCCTTCTTTGCTCCGTCTCGGTTCAACATCTAGAATCCCTGAGTTCTGCAGATCTGGAATATTAAGTTTTGGATAGCCAGCAACTTTCGAGTCCTGTAGATACAGAACGTCTAGTTCCGGACAGTCAGGCCCTCGCGGGTTCTTGTTAACCTTGAGCAATTACTTCTTTTTCCTTTTCAAGAAAAGTTATCTTCAAAGAATTAAGCATTCTTTGACACCAAGAGGCGATCAGCACTACTGTTATTTGCAGATCCAGTGGATATGCAATCTACAGTCTTAGGTACAACTTGACCTGTTTCAGTATTCCAACTTTTACCAAGCCACCCCACATAATTTGGGCGTACGACTTTGCGCTTGGCTAACACCGTTGGACTGAGGTGAGAAATGAACAGTCGTTTAATGAACGATGCTTCACATTCTCCCCCTCTATCACTACGAATTTCGCAATACATAGGCTTAGTTGATTTCCAACTTCTGCTTTGTAGCGCTTATCCGCTTCAACAACTTCATCTTTGCTTTTCAACAAATAAATGATACAATATGTTGTACCATCATCAATAAAGGTCACAACGTACTTGTCTCCCCCCTCTATTTTGTATAAACTTCAAATCACCCAAGTAGGGGTGACTAAGTTCTAGAGGAGCGGTGCTTCTTTCGCTATTCCCTTGACGGAATTTGGAAAGGTGGTTTTGCCTCTTCATCCACCTCACATTTATTTTGAGGGTTTATGTCGACAGAAGGCAACAATCTCAACATCGTTAGCTTTTGAATGACTTGCTATTTAACGTGTCTTAATCTATGATGGCATAGATGCACGGATTACAAATATATCATTCATTTGGCTACAGACATACTGTACCATTCTTAGTTATTACAGACCTGTTGGACTAGTCTCAAACCAGCTTGACCAACAGCGTCCCTTAAACCAAGTTTGGGACATGTATCACCTCATTTTAGAGTGATCTCATTCCCTGAAGTCCTATTGAGGACAACCTCTCCAACCCCTTTTACTTTAGAGGTGGTGTTGCTTCACATGAACAACCCCTTGCCCGTGGTTAGGGCGTAACCGGATCATATGTGATCTAGATACTCTGGCCCACTCCAGTTGCTTTGGCAGACTGAGTGTCCAATTTCTTTTCTGCCTTTCTTTAGGCCTTCAGATCATTTAAGACCTGGAAACTCTGGCCTACCTTACTAGGTGTCCATTACTTTTCCTATGAAATGAATTTTGGCCCTACTCCAGTCGCCTGGAGGCTTTATATGACTGAGTGTCCAATATCATCATATCAAAGGAATTTTGGCCCACTCCAGTCGCCCGGAGGCTTTGTATGACTGAGTGTCCAATATCATCCTATGAAGGATCTTCTGCCAAATAGTGTGACAGGCTCAACGTCTTTAACTTTTAGACTTCTTCCATTATGATTGGTGCCCAGATAATTCTTGGCGCTTACTTAAGAGTGGTAACAGTTTTCGCACAGTCAGTGGATCTTTCTCCCTCGTATGTGCGAACATACTTTACACACTTTTAATCATTACACCTAAAAGAACGGATCTTTTTAAGTCGTTTACAAAATCCAATCTTTAAACGGGAAAGAAGAAGAGATTAAACTTTTGATTTTTAAAGCGTAAGGAATATAAATTATTTTTATATTCCTCCTTACTTTAATTCATTTTTAATCAGACATCATTTAATATTTATTCTTGACAAGTAAGAAAATTACTTATCCCAATTTCGGATTCTTTGTCTGGGACAGATATAGGCCTTCTGCTGCAAGATAGAACCACATCTTTAACCTTCTCCTCTTGTCCCAGTTGACATCCTCAGGCTCTCGGGAGCGCTTGTTCCCACCACTCTTGGGAGTGGTGACACCATGAACATGTTGAACTTCAACAATATCATCATCACTGTCTTCAAGCATAAAACCACAGCCATATCCAGATTTGGTCACACAACTTTTGACCGACATCTTTCAAACACTAATAGTAATACAATACAATCTTGTCTTAAGTTGTTGGTACTCTATTTTACTTTATAAAGCAGTACGGGAAGTAAATAACTATTACAAGTATTCGAAAGGGTGAACAAATATTTAATATTCAGAAATTGAATCTTTGTTCAATATTCAATATTCAGAAATTGAATCTTTGTTGAACAAATAGGCCAATCTTCAAAACTGCCGCAAGCTTGTTGTATCTTGAATCTTGATAACCTGAAATCAAGAAATAACTAAATCTGGATGGTTACAACGTTGTGTGTTGAGTCGAGGGATTGCCCTCTGTCCTTAAGACAAGATTGCCCTGTATATATGCTTTTACGTTAGCGGGCAATAGTCTCCCAAGATAAAACAACACTTTAATCTCAACGCTACAAAGCCAATAGGTTGAGCCTGACGAAGAAAACAAATATGACTCGACTTGCTGAAGATATGGCATAGGAAGGAAGAGTTCCTCTTTACTCTTCTCTTTTGTCTCTGTGTATATAGTGTGTCTCTGTAGTGTATATCTTGTGTATATGAGGGTGTTTGCTCAATGATTTTCGTGACTGGTTTGTAGTGTTTCTGCTCACTGTTTTATGTGCAATATTTATGTTTTTCCAGTCTATATTGTTGTCTGTTTTTCGTCACTGAATTGAGCCAAAGGAGGCTCAATATATAGCAAGAGGAGGGGCTGATCAACTGCCCAAAATATGGTTGTTAATGGCCATTAGGAGGGCATTAAACAACCAAGTAATGGCTGTTAAAGGCCATAGAAAAAGGCTACTCAACTGCCCAAGTAATGGGCTGTTAATGGAGGAGTTAATCAGCCAAATAATGGCTGGTTAATGCTCCAAAAAAATAGTCCAACGGTAGGCAGAAAGCTTTCCAGAAACTCTGGGGACCAAACTGTATATATGAAAGAATTCTGGTTCAAACTGTACATATGAAACTTTAGGGATCAAACTGTACATCTGGCAGAGTTCTCTGGTCCAAAAGGATAATATCAGAAAGTCCCCACAGCCCACAGCCCAAGCACATCTAGGTCTTCCCTCCTTTAAACACATGGGATACCCCTACCCCTTGGGGTCCCAAACCCTTTACCAATTAGAGACTTATATAGAGAGCAATTCTTCATATTCCCACCGATGTGGTAGATTTGTCCCACACCACATTTCCATGCCTCAAACACCTTACTTCGTGGACCATTATCTCTTTCATTTCTCAACGAAATTTGACGATTCTTGGCCCTACGGTCATCTACTCACTTCGTAGATCATGCATGTATAAAGAGACAAAGCCTCCAACATGCGGAACACTAGTGTTTAATTCATCAAAGATGGGCGGACGCATCTCCCCGCCAAAGGCAAATTTCCAACAGTTTAATCGTTGATCATAAGTCTCTATGGGTACGATATCTGACTATTAGAGTCACTATATTACTTGGCGACCACGTATGCTTGCGTGTGCGTTTGGGAGCAATAGAGATTAATGTTTAAAAGGGTAATATCTTGTAACATTGTTAACCAAAAGAGAGTATTGATCATACCATCAAACATTTTCATCTTGGCAGTTGTAGGCTGCATCCTTTCTATGAGAATGATAAGTTGTGTTAATCATTTTAGATTTGGTCATTGCGGTTTGGGTATTTACTATGCTCAACATGAGTTTCCTTATAGTTTGGAGGAAATGATCTCCCGAAGACCAGTTATAGTTTGAATAGAAACAAATTACTTCCACAAAGATCTCTTGTGCTTTGTTTACCGATTTCCTAAAAGAACATTTGTAATGAGCCATAAAACTGATCTTCCCTCTAGTTGCAGCTTTGGCCACTTAAGTCAAGTGTTCAAAGTAAAGACATTTTTACAATTTGAGTAATTTGCACAAGAAAACCAAAAGTAGCAGTGCTTCATTGACGAGGGGAGATCCACTCATCTTCCCTTTAGTTTCATTTCGGCCGCTCAATTGGATTTGACAAGCTTAGGCTTCCACAATTTCCACATCAGCAACTTGTTTTCTCTAGGAATGTGTTCTACCAACCTTCTGCTTGCATTTAGACACCTCACTCTGAACTTGTCATCCTCGACGTTTGGGGCTGAACTTTCCTTTATAGGGATACCTGGACTTCTTGCTTCAGTTACCTCCACGACCCGATTCACCATCTCCAAAACCTCACTCATTTTAGGACGATTTCTCGGGTGTTTAACTAAACACCTATTTGCTATGGCAGCTAACTTCTGAGCAGATTTAAGGGAATAGTTCCCATCCAGTCGAGGATCCAAAATTTGTTCAAACTTCTTCAGGTCTGAAAGATGTGGTCTCACCCATTCCAGAAGTTTCTGCTCGTTTTTAGGTTTATTTCTGTCCAAGGGACGCCTGCCAGTAATGAGTTCATATAGAAACACCCCATAGCTCCATACATCACTCTTGGATGTTAGGCGCCCGGTCTGTATATATTCTGGAGCAGCATATCCAACAGTTCCCACCACCTAATGAAATCAACCACATTCATCACCAATGTATTTGATCAATTATGTTTTACAAAACAGCATAGTGATGGCGTTTTAAAAGCAAAATCCAACATCTTGACATATTTCATGTGCTAAATTAACTATATCAGTCAAATCGTGACATTTGAATATCAAATTACTTTTAATATAATTAGTTTAAGTAACTAAAATAGTAGTAGTAGTATTTTCATCGTGGTTTACCACTAAATATTTGTGAAATAGACCATCAAACATGTGACTTGGGAGGGTGTGGTACACTGTCAAACACATGAATATGTACTATCTTAACTCATCAAGTATTTTGAACACATGTAGAGATCTTTAATTCAATGGAGCTAGCTATTGAGCGTACCACTGTTGAGACATGGCTTAATCCGTCAGAAGGGCCCAATCTGGCCAAGCCAAAATCGGAAAGCTTTGCATTCCATTTCTCATCCAAGAGAATGTTAGATGATTTGAAATCTCTAAAGATAATCTGCACCAAACAATACGTATATGAGAATGAAAATAAGAGGAAAGCATCATTTGAGGTTGAAAAGTGTAAAGCTGAATCACCTGAAACTCCATTCCCTCGTGAAGGTAAGTCAAGCCTCGAGCGGCATCACGAGCGATATTTAATCTTGTTTCCCATGGCAAAGGTGACATAAAACGACTCATTAAGTGATCCTGCACACTTCTGTTGGGCAAGAACTCATATACCAGCAGACGTTGTATGCCTCTCTCATCATCCTGTGCACAATAGCCCATGAGTTTGACAAGATTCCGATGCTCAACGACACCCAGGACGTTCACTTCAGTCACCCATTCCTTATGCCCCTAATCACAAGCCAAACTCAATTTCAGACAAAGAAGAACGTCTCATAATGGAAGCAATAGAATACTACGTTTTTGTTTCCCTTGTAATGAGAAAGACCAAGCAATAGAATACGTTTAGACTAAGAATGAAACTAGCCTGCAATCCTCTCTGGCTGAGTTGTTTAACAGCAATATCAGTCCTGTCCCTTAAAACGCCTCTGTATACACCTCCAAAACCACCTTCTCCGATCATGAGGGATCGGCTAAAGTTCCTGGTGGCGGTCTTCAACTCTTCAACTGTGAAGACCCTAAGGTTGCAGGGACTTTTATGAGACAAGCATGAAAATGAAGAGGACTCGGTGCTAATGTCCGATGACACAGATTTAGTGGATCCTTTCAGCTCACCATCTGTTGAAACAGACTGACCTGATGTCGACTTTGTAGTCTTGTTCTGATCTGAATTTGAGAACTGGAAACACTTCATACCCTGCATACATCACAATCGAACAAATAATTCTTTCAAATCGACTAGCATCCCTGAAAGAAATACGCTAGTTCATTATCATTGTGCTGATTAGCTTCTTCTTTTAGTTAGCCTTGGAAACCAAATAGAGATTGAGAATTGTTAGAATAGTTAGTGTTGATGTGATTATATGAGAGAATGAATTTTGGAGAGACACTCTATCGAGAGAAAAGAAAAGTTATTCTTTTCAGAGATTAAAACCTCTGGTTAGTCTGAAATTAATTAAAACGTTTTTTTGTTTATTTTTTAATTTCAAAAAATGGTTGTTATTATGAGTCTATTCCTAATACGAAGGATCATCTTTGAACAAATTCCTAACATATTATAAATATCTGGTACTGCTTGAAAAAAAAAAAAGGAGACATTGATTTCTAATCTTCTTCTCTAAAAACTCATACAAAGATTACTGTATCAAAGCCGAATTATTTCTTTCGCTCTTGTAAAACCTAAAATATTATAAACAACAAACAAAACTAACACCTTTGAAAATCTCACTAGCCTGGAAATCGAGAAAATACATGGAGTTGCATAAACATATGCCGCAGATTCTTTTTTAAAATAAAATAATATAGAGAAAGCTATAAAGTTCTTCAATATCTCATAATCCCAATAAGGAAGCTTTAATTCTTGAACAGGACATTTTAGATATACTAACCATAATTCAATGGACTAATAAAAGGATTTTTAAGAAAAAGGGAAACATATAGGAGAAAATAAGAATAAGAAAAAAAAAGGTAGAGTGGCAATTTGGACGATCACCTTTGAAATGGTTGATGATCAAGAGAGAATTAGAAGATGTATAATGGAGAATGATTGGGCAACGATGAGAGTTGATGTAAACTTCAGACAAGCCCTAATCATGAACTGATTTTAAAGAAGTAAAAAATAAAGGAAATCAAGAATACAAAGTAAGCAACGAGCATCCCATGATCTAAGGAAGTCAATGCTTGGCAGCTGGATTTCAGCTCACCAACCTAAAATCCCTTAGCAAAATTTAAATGGAGAACAACAAAAATGAAATAAAATAGGAGAGTCAATGATTCCGGGGGCTTTCAAAATCAGCATTAGATGATGCATTTAGTTTTCAATTATTTTAGGTGACAGAGAGCTAAGACAGGTTTGGATACAAGTACTAAGGCAAATAATCAATATATAGACATAGGTATTATAGGTTTATACAATGGAAAATTGCCAAAAATACTCTTAACGTATGAAACAAATAACCTTATTCCAACTTTGATCTAAAAATACTCTCAAACTTTTACTTTTAGCTCAAAAATATCCCTCCTTTCACCTTTTTATCTAAAAACATCTGAAAGAAATAATCACTTGATTATTTTCATTAATTGAAAGACTATATATACAAGTTACGTATTTTCATAATAGGAGAATCATATTCTTATTCTATTCCTAAAACCTTATTCTACTTGGATTCTAAATATATAATTATGGTAAGTGTACAAAACTAATTAAGGTAACATTTACACTACAATATTACAACAATATACACAACCAATATACATTACGTGATGGGCCAACCCGAGATGGGCTTTCTGCCTTCTACCGTGTTGGCCCTTTATCCGAAAGTACCCGTGATATACACCATGTATACCAAGTGTATATCACGGGTATATACCTTGCTCAACACACCCCCGCAGTCATAGCGGGCGGTCTTCGAACGTTGAGACTATCCCTAAAATCTTCAAAAAGGACCGAGGGAAGACCCTTTGTAAAGATGTTTGCAATTTGGTATCTTGACGGGACATGACAGACGCGTACCTGACCACGAGCAACCTTTTCGCGGACAAAGTGAATGTCCATCTCGATATGCTTAGTGCGTTGGTGCTGAACAGGATTATCAGAAAGGTAGATGGCACTAATATTATCGCAATAAACTAAGGTTGCTTTCTGAATAGGACAATGAAGCTCCAAAAGCAAATTACGTAACCAACATGATTCCGAGACCACATTACCTACCCCTCGATATTCGGCTCGGCACTGGATCAGGACAATGTCGACTGACGTTTTGCCGACCATGAGACCAGATTATTCCCAAGAAATATACAATAGCCAGACGTAGACCGTCTGGTGTCTGGACAACCACCCCAATCAGCATCCGTATACGAGACAAGTGTGGACGTCGAGGAAGGATATAAATGCAAACTAAAGTCAAGTGTACCATGAATATACCGAATGATGCGTTTGAGTGCATTCATGTGCTCAATTTTGGGATCATGCATGAACAAACACACTTGTTAGACAGCATATGTAATATTCGGTCTCGTAAATATAAGATACTAAAGGGCCCCTGTAAGGCTTCGATAGGGGGTCGGATCCTCGTAGGGTACTCCGGCCGCGACACTAAGCTTGGGCTTAGTATCAACTGGAGTGGAAGTACTTACAGGATGACATCCCAACCCTCTCGATGATCTCAGCTGCATACTTCCGTTGAGATAAGAACAACCCATCTGAATGACGAGTGACAACAATCCCCAAAAATTAACTCAAGGGCCCCAAGTCTTTCATAGCAAACTCAGAGCTGAGCATGGTCATGATAGGCTGGCATAAGGCATCGAAAGAGGCATTCAAGATAATATCATCCACATATAGCAGAATGTAGGCCAAGGATGAACCACGACGGTAGATGAACAAGGAATTATCCGACCTGCTGTAAGTGAACCCAATAGTCGAAACATAATCTGCAAACCTCATATATCAGGCCCGGGGAGACTACTTAAGCTCATATAAGGACTTCTTCAACAAACAGACATGATGAGGATGTTTGAGATCCCTGAATCCCAAAGGCTGATGCATATAGACTGTTTCCTTGAGATCCATATGTAGGAAAGCATTCTTTACATCTAACTGATGAATAGACCATGCCTTCGAAAGAGCCAAGCTAAGTACAGTGCGAATGGTAGTTGGCTTGACTACCGGACTAAATGTCTCCCCACAATCTATACCAACCTGCTGAGTCTTACCATCACCCACAAGACGCGTCTTATGTCGAGCAAATGAACCATCTAAATTCTCCTTATGAGCAAAAATCCATATAGACATGATAATATTAATACCAGATGGACGGGGCACTAACTCCCACGTCTTATTATCAATAAGAGCATTATATTCATCAGTCATAGTAATTTTCCAATTCGGGTCATTTAAGGCAGACACAAGATTACGGGGTAAGGGGGATTTAGGGACATTAGAATGTAAATTAAAATATCTTTTTGGTGAAAAAATACCCCATTGACTACGAGTGACCGATCTATGACTCGAGGAAGAATTAGGCGAATTTTGGAAATTTGCTGGGCTCGGTACGGACTATCCAGCAGGCAGTGGGCCTGCTGGCCCAATTCAGGAAACAGGAGCAAGAACTGGACCAGTTCCTGTAAGGTGGGGGACGGCCCAATCGCTGGAACTGGCCCAATGGCGGTACCAGCAGTGGGTGGCGGACTAGTGGGGCCAGCGGTCAGTGGGCCCACTGGAGAAGTTTGGGTGCGGGAGACGTCCAAAAAATGCTGAATAATATACGGGGATATACTATCATCCAAAAAATTATACGAACTAGACACGGGAGTATTAACTTTAGCAAATGAAAATTGGGATTCATCAAAAATGACATGGCGATTAATGATGATTTTATTAAAGTATAAATCAAAGCATTTGTAGCCACTATGATTAGACGGAAAATCCAAAAACACACACGGAGTAGACCGGGCCTGAAATTTATTAATTGTAGTGGACGGGAATAACGGATAACACAAACACCCAAAACCCGAAGATGAGAATATGAATGAATTTTATTATATAAAATTTGAAGGGGGGAGAATATGTCAAACCTTTGGAAGGAATAATGTTAAGGATATAGGTAGCCATTTGTAGAGCATGATGCCAAAAGGACGGGGATACGGAAGCATGGGTTAATAAAGTTTGGACAATGTTATTTATGAAACGAATTTTGCGTTCAGCTTTCCCATTTTGTGAAGACGTATGAGGACAAGAAAATGAAAATTGATCCCATTATTAGCACAGAATTCCCGAAACACCCATTGTCATATTCTTTGCCATTATCACACTGAATATTTTTTATTTCTCGGTCGAATTGGGTTCTGATGAATGCTCTAAATTTTAAGAAGACGGAAAAAACTTGAGATTTTTTCGCTATCGGAAACGTCCATTTTTCCAACCCCCCTACCCTCTTAATATTTATTTTTAACCCATAAGTTATTATATTTACACTTTAACCCAATTTCCAACTATAAATACCTCATTTTCTCTTCATCTTTCCCACAAATCTTCCTACAATCTCTCTAATCTCTCAATACTCAATCTATCTCTCTACAAGTCTACATTGTCTACTAAATATTCAATTTTATTTATTCATTTGGGAGTGAAGTTGGCAACTAGCTTGAGGATCTTCCATGGAGCAAAGTTTCAATTTTCAACCTCTAGATTACACGTCGACGTTACGTCGACGTTTGGTACATTCGTTCCTTCATTAAATTATTATTGTTTGTTTATTTTATTTAGCGCACTTAATTTTATTTACTTTAATTATTTATTAGTATAATTATAAATTTATAATGGAAGAATTTAAACGTATGCTTACGGGTAGGGGTCATGCTTCTTCTAGTAGGGGAAATAAGGGCAAGGGTCCTATTTCTAGACAGAATCATATTCCTACATAGGATGATTTTGTTGATACTGAACATTTTTCTACAATACCATTAGATTTAGACGATGAGCTTTTTTCTGGAACTCAAGAAGACTTTAATTTAGACGATGATCTAGATGATACACCCACTAATATAAATGACAACACACCCACTAGTGCACCTTCAACTGAAATGACTTTTATTCCCCCTAGTATGAGACGAGATCCAACAAAACGACCATTAAAATCAGATGCATGAACATTTTTTGATAGGGACATAGAGAATCAAGTAGCTAGATGTAAAATTTGTAAAGATATTTTAAAATTTAAAACCGGAAAAGGTCATGATGGGACGGGGGTTTAATGAGACACGTAGCAAGGGCTCATCCAACTAGTTATGCCCAATACGAGGCTTCAAAACCGGATGCGCAAACGTCTGCTCCATCGGGACAAGGTTCACATACTGATACTGTCCCGGACCAAGTAGAAGGTCAAATTAACCCTATGACGGGGGGAATTGTAGGCCCTAAATACAATAAACATAGAGATAGGGAAGCAATAGCAAAATTAGTTGTTGTGGAGGGTTTGCCTTTTTTATTTCCTTCATCTCCCGATTTTATTCATTACATTAGAGATATGTATAATCCTGCTTTTAACGATTTTCCTAGATCAACTGCTAAAGAGATGTATTTAAATTCACACATGAATATCAACAGTATTTACGTTATTCATTATATCATTTTAATGGAAAAGTGACTATCACTTCTAATATAGGCCGTAGTACTAACGACCATGATTATTTAACGGTAACCTGTCATTGGATAGATTATAAATGGTCTATGCAAAAACGTATCTTAGCATGTAGATATATAGATGATAGACACACTGGTACTTTTATTGCAGAAAAGTTCTATCAAGTGTGCGATTATTACGGAATAACTGATAAAATTATGACTATTACATTAGATAACGCTTCTTCTAATAATTACGCTATTACAATTTTAAAAATAGTTTAACTCCATCTTTTCCAGATCATTTTCATATAAAATGTGCGTGCCATATATATAACTTAATTGTGAAGGATGGTCTATCACTTTTTGAAGACATTCTTAGTAAAATACAATTTGCTATAAACTTTATTTTAAAAAATAATAGAATACAACGAAGAAAAGAATATAAAAAAACTTGTCACGATTGTCAACTACCTTATAGAAAAATTCCAGAAGAAGTACCAACTAGGTGAAATTCTTTATACGAGCAACTATTTGTTGATTATGACTATAGAAAACCTATAACTTTATTTTTTAACTCTCATAATCAAAATCCAGTTGATATGGTTGTAGATAGCGATTGGGTAAAAATTTCCGAACTTATTGTATTTTTAGAGAAATTTTTTCAAGCAACAAAAGAATTTTCCGATATATATTATCCTACTATTTCAACTATGTTGTTTTATATAGCTCTAATATTTTTATTACTTAGTGAATATATGAAAAAACCAGCTTATAAGACAGCTATTAAAAAATATTTATCAAAATAAAAAAAATATTTTATTCTTATTCCCACTATTTATATTATTGGTGTTGTATTAAATTCGACTATTAAAATAGACGGTACTAAATCACTTATTGAAACTATTTACGATTGTATAGAAGTACTACCACCTCCAAGTCCCAAAAATCCAAATCACCCATCACCTATTGAACAAACTAAAGAAGAAGTGTTGTCTAGCGTAGAAGACCAATGCAAAAAAGTATATAGGTTTTACCAACAAGAAAGTGCTAGTAACCTACCGGCTTCCATACCATCTTCTTCTTCTTCAACACAACCTTACAAAAGACATGTTATTTCTGCGGCTAGTATTGAAAGCCTCGGAAATAGAATGTGTGATCATACCGCTACTAACCAAATTAGTGAGTTCGATATTTTTGTTTTGCAGGGTTCTGTACCGTACCAAGTAGTTCTCAATGAAGAAGGATGTAAAGACTTGTTGAAATATTAGAGGGGGAATGAGAAGACCTTTCCGACATTTTCAATGATGGCCCGAGATGTTTTGAATATTCAAGCGTCATCAACGGCGTCTGAAATCACTTTTTCTGCCGGCAGATATCAAATAGGAGAGTTCTGGCAACTTATTTTGATTCGGGTTAGTATCACTTGGAAGAGCACCATGTGGTCTAGTATTTTGAGCACTAGCTATTTGTCCCATCTGCCTCTCTAGACTCCGAACAACTAAATCACAATTTTGATTCTCAACCATCAGATTCTACATATCAGCCATCATCTTTTGTTGATCAACCATCATCTATCTCATCATCTCTTCAATGCTGCCATATCAGCCATCATCTTTTGTTGATCAACCATCATCTATCTCATCATCTCTTCAATGCTGCCAGTAGGCGCAATAGCCTGAGTACCCTGTTGTGGATGATAATTATGTTGTTGTTGTCGCGACCCATTTTCCTCACGAAAGACGGGTCAAGACATATGACAACTCTTTTAGTGGATTTAAAAGAGAAGAGTTGTCACCTAATAGATTAAGGTGCGTTAGAGCACCATTTACTATCACTAATTGCAAATAAAATCTGCTTAATTAATCTACGTCAACCAAAGATCGGATAAGGATTCAAATTACCTCAAAAAGAAGGTGTTAAGCACCTACCGGATTTATAACTATATGGATTAAGTGATTAAAACAAATATAATGCACCAATATTAATTAAATTTTGAGCGTATAATCACATAAAAACCCATTCCTAAACTTAATGTCCAGGAGGCATGGACGAGCTATTAAGGAGGTCACTAGACTTAAAAAAAAAAGGTTATTGTTGAAATGTTTTAAACTATTAGCGCGTCAAACAAAACAAGAAAGGACTATAAACATGTAGCAAGTAATAACAAAAAGATTCAAACCTTGAATTCCTCCTTAAATCTTAGTAACTCACACCAAGTATAATATGAGCTCCTTAAATATTTCAAACTTCTTTAATTTAATGACCTAAAATATATAGTAGTAAAAATAACTAGTAAAATGGTTAGAGGATAAAATGAATTTTCCTTCTTGGGTTGTTATGAAAACAGTGCCTAGTTATATGGGAAGTAGTAAAATATTTAGATAGAAACATTTATTATATAGTAAAAAGACCAAATAAGATGATATCGTAGCTACACGTAAAGGTTTAGATGTAGTAGAAGAATGATTTATAGTTTGAGAAGTAACGTAAGGTTCAAACAGAATTGGTAAGAAAAGATCGTGTGTTAAAATGAATAAGTATAAACCGAAGTAATTATTTATTAAAAAATATATACTAGTATATTCCATTTTCGTACTTGGAAAAAGCAATCCTATTCAATTTGGTGTAAAACTATTTTGACAAAATACTTAAATTCAATTTGGTCCAAACAACTCGTTGTGTACATAAGACACAAAAATAACAACAAAATTTAAATCAATCAATAAGAAAAAGGAGCGAATTGATAAATAAATAAGTAAACAGAGGTTAACTCAAAAGTGGTACAATAGAAAATCAAATAAGTAAACAAGATTTCATGATACTAAGTATGAATAATTATTTCTATATAAATAAGCGTTGAAGAACATCTAAAGTAGTAATGGGAGGTGTACCTTTGAAGCAAAAAAAAAGAAGAGAAGAATACGGTAACAATGAGGCAACAAATCGTTATGAAGTGTGTAAATCGTATTCTGGAGAATTTTAAATTAGTAGAAAAATAAAGATTCTGATTTGAGGGGATTGTGCTAATATATTGGTGACTAATGATAAGAAATTAGGAGAAAGAATTTAAGGAAAGAAAGTAACTGTAAGAGTTCAAAGTAGGAAAATCAATTGAAAAGGGTTTTTTAACTTTAAAAGAAAAGAAATTTTTTAAAGTAATCATAGTTCGAGGTAAGAGTTCAAATGATCTTCGGGGAGGGTGTTAGACACCCTGGTATTAAGGATCCGCAGGATGAGGTTGACATCGAGTTTTAAAATAATAAAATTACTTTTATTTGCTTGAAATGTTTAAAATATTGTATGTATAAATATGTCATTCAAAAATCACTTTCCGCCAAAATATAGTTTTTTCATATACATCAAAAGTAAGATAATTATTTCTTTTTGAAAATCTTTCTCTTGGAATAATATTCCATATTTTTTTTTCAAAAGGGATAATAATGACTAATTTAATCTTCTTATAAAGAAATTAATTTATATATATTTATATAAGGTTTAATAAAATAGTAACTTGTAAGAATAAATATTTTGTTAGGAAGGAAGGTCAATTCAAACATCTTTTTCTTTCTCCTTTTTCTCAAACTCTAGCCATGAAGGAATTTATCAAAATAGTTTGGAGAATATTTAAACTTATTCCGAAATTAGATCACATTGTTTTATAAAAGAAACTTTTAAGACCAAACTTTTCTCATTTTATTCTTTTGAAAACAGGATGACATAAAAATTTATAGAAACTTCCTTTAAAAGAACACTTTCTGCATATTTTGTTAAGGAAATTAATTCAAAACGCATGTTTGTACATATAAATAGCCGTAAATAAAATATTCTGTTGTTAAACCGATTTGAAGTTTAAAAATCCTACTATATTTTTTAAATAATAAAAATAACATCTAAATACTTTCAATTAATTTCCTATCCTAAAGGTTCTGATAACATTAAGCATTTTATAAATAAATGAATACAATATCACAAAAATAACAAAACAAATACGACGGGATGGTGGGTATACCGGCCCACCAGTTTTTCATAAAAATAAATAAAATAAAAAAATTAATTGTTTGGCCATTTTTATCCATGTCTGAGCCTTCTTCAACGGACTCGATAAAAGAAATGTAGAATTGGGCCCGACTCAAACAATCGCAACGAAGATGGAGGGTGTGGGCCCATCAGTCATGCAAAGGGGAGGGACGGTGTTAAAAAGTACCCAACAACAACTAATCAAAAGTTAAAATTAATATGGATAGCTAAACATTCAAATAAAATCAAAATACATACACACACATACGAAACTCATTTACAATTCTCATGAACTAAAAAGGTCCATAATCAAACAGTCTATTTACAATATTGAAGGCGCGGGCTTTATTTAAAGGAAAAGGAAAAGGAAAAGATGAGAAGCAAAGAACAGGCTCATATCCAAAGGTTCAAGCCCAGAAACGAAAGAAACATGCCAAGCCCACTTTCAAGTATTCAGCACATAAGAGCTGATATACTCAAAATATACAAAAGAAAACACATGAGAAACATGCCAAGCCCACTTTCAAGTATTCAGCTCCAAGATGGCTTGTCATTTGAACACAAAAATTCTTCATGGGAATTTGCACATAATCAAGGAAAAATCTCAAATGCTCATCATGAGAAACTAATGCACATGTTGGAGGACAGTCTTGAAAATAAGGCATAAAGAATTGAACAACTTCCAACCAACTCCATATTGGAGATGTCTAAGAAAAAAAGAAAGTAGAGTTAACTAGTGTCACAAAAAATATGGTTGATGTTTACTCTAGTTCGGGGAAAAAGAGGATGTCAACATCCGAACAAGATTGCAAGTCAGGAGCTTGAAGTCTCATTCCAAAATTGTTCCAAAACAGTAGCTTTGCACAGCTCGGCCCGGAACCTTTTTGACCCATTTCTTTGGCCTCAATACCTCATAATACATTGCTTTACATGCCCGTACAAGTGTTTGACATGTTTACTCCTTTTGTAGGTACTTTGGGCATAAAATGGCTTCCGAAATCAATGAAGTTGAGCAAGAAAATGTTCCGAACCCTTTAACCGTGACAAGTTCTTATCTGCGGCATGTCAACGAAAATACGACAAACTCTTGTCCAAAAACATAGTCATGGAAAGAGGCATAAACACGGACAAGGTTGAATGTAAAATGCCGGACTTCTACACGAGATTGGTAGAAAGTGGGTGGATTTGCTTTGCTCCTAAACCAAATGATGCCAACTACGCAGTGGTACTAGAATTTTATGCGAATGCCACCAGAACTAACTTTCAAGATGCCTTAGTTAACACTAAGGGTGTACAACGGGGAGGGGCGGGTCCTGACGGGACGGGGGAGGGTCGGGACTCGGGTTCTGACGGGCCTGGCGGGCCGGGCTAGGCGGGACGGTGGGAGGTCCCATCCCGTCCCACATCCCGCCGGAACGGGGTCGGGTTTAGGCGGGTCGGGTCGTGCCGGGGTCGGGTTTAGGCGGGTCGGGTCGGCCGGGGTCGGGTCTGAACTCGGTTTTTTTTTCTGCCACTTAATTTTAAAAAATAATATATAGTTATATACAAACACTCCAATAATTGAACAAGATAATGTAATAAAAACATCTCAAGGCTGTTTTTGTGTCTCTTATATTATTTAATAGAAATATAACATAGTAATACAATTTCAAAATTACAACTTTGTGGTGTTGTTCAAAAGTTACAAATGACATAGTAAAATTGCAATTAAAAAAATTACATATTCAACCAACTCTTTCGAATTTCCTCACAGTGTCTTGAGGATCTTCTATTGGAATTGGAATTTGTTTGTCAAATTCTTCAACGTCGCTTCCTGCTCCCTCGGATAATATTTTGTTGTAGTTGTAGTCTTCTTCTTCGTTGGTCTCCGGTTGGCCGCACCTCCTACGCTCCGCACGAATCCAGCCTCTGAATAGAACTGCAATCTCCAATGTGTCTCCCACCAATGAATGTCTGTGCTCTCCATTTGAAATCTTCCCGCGGAAAAGGCGCTTTCAGACGTTGTTGATGACTCTTGAATGTTTAACACATCTCGGGCCATCTTTGTTAGCGTCGGAAATGTCTTCTCATTCTCCCTCCAGTATTTCAGCAAGACTTCTTGTCCTTCAGCATTGGCAATTAATTGTATGGTACAATACCCTGCAAAACATAAACATCAAATTCGCTAACTTGTGAAGAAGTTGAACCACTACACATTTTATTTCAAAGGCCTTGAATACTAGTAGCAGAAACCGCATATTTTTTATAAGGTTGCAGCGAAGTAGTAGAAGATGGTACAGAAGCCGGTTGATTATTTGCACTTTGTTGTTGGTAATACGTATATTTTTTTTTGCATTCAGTGTGTATGCTAGACGTAACTGCTTCTTTAGTTGGTGTGTAAATTGGTTCTTCAGTTAGGTCTATTGGAAGTACTTCTACACAATCATAAATCGTTTCTATAAGTGTTTTACAACCGTCTACTTTAATAGCTGGATTTAATACATCACCAACAATATAAATAGTGGGGATAGGAAAAAAGTTTTTTTTTTAATTTTTTAAACATTTTTTCAATAGCTGCCTTACAAGTTGGTTTTTGCATATATTCATTAAGTAACAAAAATATTAGAGCTATATAAAATAACATATTTGAAATAGTAGGATAATAAATACCGAAAAATTCTTTAGTAGCTTGATAAAATTTCTCTAAAAATCCATTAAGTTCTAAAATTTTATCCCGGTCACTATCTATAAGCATATCCCTTAGATTTTTATTATGGGCGTTAAATAATAAAGTAATAGGTTGTCTATAATCATAAGCAACTAGTAGTTACATCCTTATGCAAAAGGATCAGAACTTCCTTCTTTTTTTATTGTACTGGTAGTAGTAGTATTTTTAGTATTTAGTACAGACCTTTTTGTTTGTCCAATTGACCTCTGGTATTGGTCAATAGTCTCCTTTGCATGTTTGTGCTTTAAATTTATGATCCTGGCATGTAAACCTGTTAGTTCCATAGTATCTTGTGATTGGATGTCATTGTCACAGTACATGGTAATAATTTCTTCCACTTCTCCTCCTTTAGAGCTTCCAATAATGGATGCCTTTCTGGCTCGTAGCATGTCTTCTATCCTGTTTTTCAATATTAATAATCCAAATGTTCTTTTTGTACTGAGCCACTCTTGAAATTTATCCAAGGTGCATGGTATTTTCATGTTCAAATTCCCATCATCTCCGCTGATATTACTATTTCTTCCGGTTTTGAATATCTGGCATATCATATTGGGTTTTCCTGTTAAGTCGGTTGATGCATCAAATACCTGTATTCCATAAACTCTTTTTCCAAATGATTTCATCATGAGTGTTGTAGATTCGGCAATAATACTTGGTAATCTGGCAATGTAGTACATGTTCTCATCCACTATTAGTTTATCAATAAAACCATAAATGAATAATTTTGATACTATGTCCGGGTTAGCATGTTCATTGCACAAGAATCTGAGATATTTGCTCAGTTTAGCACTGCGTAAAATATGAGGTTAGTTTTATAATCATAAAATTTATTAATCTTATCATAAGCACTTATATATTCTGGTGTATATTTCAGTTTGTCAGCCATTGATATTGTTGATGAAGAGGATGGTATTGAGGATGGCAAAGTTACAAGTTTTGATACAAAAGGTGCTAAAGTTTTAGTAGGGTTGTTTGGCTTTTCAGTTATATGTGATCTGGACTGGGTTTCATTTTGTAAGATTCTCATGATTTTTAAATCTTGTATGACTTCTCTGAGCTGGTTTATAAGCTGGGTATTTTCTTGTAGACCCTAATTTAGAAATAATAACAAGAAAACGAACTAGATTACCAAATCACATACCAGTAGGACAACAAGCTGAATTTAAAGAATTTGTAGGATCAATGGCACAAGGAGTAAACTACAATTGATATTTTTTAGACTTAGTTAATGTTTATGATGAACAAGAAATAGAAAGAAGGATAACTGATTGGAATCTTGGAATGTATATAGCATTAATGAACTCTACACAAACAGAAAACCTAGAATACATGTATGACTTAATATCTAAAACATTAATTGAAAAAATAGCATATTGGATAGAATCTATAGCATACCAATTAAGAGAAGTACTTAGCCATGCAACTGATTGAAAATCTAGGTTAATAATATTTGATATTATACTAAAAAGAGAATTTTTAGGAGAAAGATGGTTAGTAGCTAGAGAAAACGTACTTGCAGAAAGAAAATTGAAATAGTAATGAATTTGAATAATATGAAATGTTGCAAGATTAATAAATTACCAGAATATACAATTAGTTTTAGTAAGTTCTTTTATGAAGCAAGATTCTTACCACAAGAAGGTTTAATATAACAACAATTTTATTATGACCACTTGCCAACACCTTATAATACTGAAGTATCAAAAGAATATACCCAACTAGAACCAAAAGAAAACACATTAGGAGAAAGAATAAGAGTACTAAGAGCATACTTAATGAGAAAATGTGAAGAATTTAGAATACAACAAAAGATTAAAAAAGATTAAAAAATTAGTATTAAGAGAAATATGTGGATTCACAAAAAGAAGACTAGTATTTGGATGTGATGATAAAAGAAAAGAAAGGAAATATAAGAAAAGTAATAAAAGATATCAAACAAAGAAATATAGTAGAAATAATAATTATAAAAATTATAATAAAAACCAAATTATAATAACAACCCTTATAGGAAAAAGATATTTAAAAGATATAAAAATACCCATGAAACCAGGAAGAAATTTAGATACAAGAGAAAATTTAGAAAAAGAAAATATGTAAAACCCGTAGAAGCTGAAAAAGTTAAAGAATGTAAATGTTGGGATTGTAATGAAAAATGACATTATGCTAATAAATGCCCAAAGCTAAAGAAAAAAGAGTAAAATATACAAATACGACACAATTTATAATGAGTTTACAACAAATTAGAGAAGATAATGATAAATGGTATGAATACGAAGACTTTTATGTCAGTCAAACTGATGAAGAAAGTGAATCGGAATTAGAAAATGTTAACTTTATTAACCAACACTCAAATAGTGAAAGTAGTTCTGAGTAAAATGAACGTACAAGAAAAAGAAATAAGAAAATTATTAGAAGAAAGAAATTATTGGATACAGTGCGAATGACATGTTCGCTATAAGCTTATTACAACTACAACTACAAGTGAAACATGAAATAAATATTATAATGATAGATATAACAAGGTTACTAAAAACCTTAGTAGAATCAGCAGTATCAGAAGAGATATTTTCCCAACTAAAATATTTAAAATACAAGGCAAAAGAAATAAAATTAGAAGAAAAGATAAAACAATTAGAACAACAATGTGATAAATTTGATAAAATATGGATAGATATGGGAAACGGATGGAGGAAACAACTCAATAATCCTGACTAACCCTAACGAAAAAATAAACGAGTTATGGGAAGAAATAATAGTAAAAGAAAAAAGAAAAAATACCTTGATAATAATGGATGAAATAAAAGAAAATCAAACCCAAATACAACAAGTGATAAGAGAAGAATTGACTAACCTATGGAATGTATCTGAAATACCAATATTTAAGATAATATTAGAAAAACTTAATATGTTAATAGAAGAGAAAAAACAAAGGTAAACAAGTAGCAGGAGATAATGAACCAAGCACAAGTAAAGAAAATACAATAGTTAGTGCTACTACTCAACAACCAGAATTAGTACCAATAGATGCGTTGAGAAGAAGTAAAGAACATATAATGGTAGATATTAGTAAAATAAAACCAAAATTATCCACATAAGTAGAAAAATATTGGATAGTCTAGCGATATTAAATAAAAAAGGATAATTTTAATGAAAAAACAAGAACCTAGTGTACCCAGTGTACTTACGTTTTTTAAAAACCATGGGAGAAATATAATAGAAAAAGAAAGATACAAGTATGAACCTATAAGGACAAAGACAACAAAAGAAGATAAAAATTCAAAAGAAGAAAACATCTACTTAAAAGACACAGAAAAAACAACCTATGAATATTTAAACCTAAAACTAGATAAACAAGAATAACAAATATATGAGTTAAAAACAGAGAATACAAAATTGAGATCACATAATAACGAAGAATGATATGATAAATATAAAAATATATAAACACAAATTTAAAGATACGAAGAAAACATTAAAGGAAACCAAGGTAGAATTAAAACAAACAAAAGAAGAATTAAATGAGGTAAAACAAGAATTAGAAGAATTAAAGGAAGAAATACAAATCCTTAAAGAACATATAAGAAGGTTAAAAGGAAAAAAGAAAGTAAGGAAAAATACTAAAACAAGTGATGAAAGTACAACTAGTAGTAACGAAAAAACTGATAGTGACTCAGACAAAGATAGCAACGATAAATTAGCTAACCAAGAAATACAAGTAGTAGAATTTATAGAAGAAGTAGAGAACGAAGAAAACTCAGAAATAGTAAAAGAAAACATACAAATAATAGAAGCTTTACAAAAAATGAAAAGAGTAAATGCAATCATAGAAGAAGAACCTGAAAGTGATGTAGAAGATGAATTTAATAGACCTATATAAACAAAAATAGAAACAGGTGATGTAATAAATGAAGTTGCAAATGATTATCCTGAAGAAGAATTAGTAAACCCTAATTTAGAAATAATAACAAGAAAATGAACTAGATTACCAAACCACATACCAGTAGAACAAGAAGCTGAATTTAAAGAATTTGTAGGATCAATGGCACAAGGAGTAACTACAATTGATATTTTTTAGACTTAGATAATGTTTATGATGAACAAGAAATAGGAATAAGGATAACCGATTGGAATCTTGGAATGTATATAGCATTAATGAACTCTACACAAACAGAAAACCTAGAATACATGTATGACTTAATATCTAAAACATTAATTGAAAAAGTAGTATATTGGATATAATATATTGCATACCAATTAAGAGAAGTACTTAGCCATGCAACAGATTGGAAATCTAGGTTAATAATATTTGATATTATACTAAAAAGAGAATTTTTAGGAGAAAGATGGTTAGTAGCTAGAGAAAACGTACTTGCAGAAAGAAAATTGAAATAGTAATGAATTTGAATAATATGAAATGTTGCAAGATTAATAAATTACCAGAATATACAATTAGTTTTAGTAAGTTCTTTTATGAAGCAAGATTCTTACCACAAGAAGGTTTAATGTACCAACAAATTTATTATGACCACTTGCCAACACCTTATAATACTGAAGTATCAAAAGAATATACCCAACTAGAACCAAAAGAAAACACATTAGGAGAAAGAATAAGAGTACTAAGAGCATACTTAATGAGAAAATGTGAAGAATTTAGAATGCAACAAAAGATTAAAAAAGATAAAAAATTAGGATTAGGAGAAATAATAATTTTTAAAATTATAATAAAAACCAAATTATAATAACCCTTATAGGAAAAAGATATTTAAAAGATATAAAAATACCCCTGAAACCAGGAAGAAATTTAGATACAAGAGAACATTTAGAAAAAGAAAATATGTAAAACTCGTAGAAGCAGAAAAAGTTAAAGAATGTAAATGTTGGGATTGTAATGAAAAATGACAGTATGCTAATAAATGCCCAAAGCTAAAGAAAAAAAGAGTAAAATATACAAATACGACACAATTTATAATGAGTTTACAACAAATTAGAGAAGATAATGATAAATGGTATGAATACGAAGACTTTTATGTCAGTCAAACTGATGAAGAAAGTGAATCGGAATTAGAAAATGTTAACTTTATTAACCAACACTCAACTAGTGAAAGTAGTTCTGAGTAAAATGAACGTACAAGAAAAAGAAATAAGAAAATTATTAGAAGAAGGAAATTATTGGATACAGTGGGAACGACATGTTCGCTATAAGCTTATTACAACTACAACTACAAGTGAAACATGAAATAAATATTATAATGATAGATATAACAAGGTTACTAAAAACCTTAGTAGAATAAGAGAAAGATTAAGTGAGATAAATTGACAGCTTATTAGAATAAGAAGGAGTATAGAAGAAATAATGAAAGATGAAACAATAACCAAGAGGTAAGAGAATTAGAACAAGATGAAAATCTCCAACAAAGATTAAGGGAAATGGATATCAGACAAAATACTAATACCTAATAAAATGGTAGCAATCTATATAGAAACCCATATAGAATATAAGCCTAATAAAATGATAAAACAAAAAATCTTTATTGATAGCGGAGTAGATTTATGCTTAGCTAGAAAAGATGTATTAGAATCACACAGATAGAAAAGAACCAGATCACATAGAGCAAGAGTATCGGGATTTAATGAACAATCAAAAGAATTAGATATAGTAGCAGAAAACATGAGAATTGTATTAGAAAAGGCAATATTCAGATTACCAATAACGTATCAATTAGATAATATGAAACAACATGTATTATCAGGAAACAATTTCTTAGATTACTTTAAAACACAAGTTATGGATAGCAATACATTTAGCCTACAAACACCTTGTAATAAATGGATAGTACTAAAAAGAATATTACCAATACATACATTAAGATTATGTATTATAAAAACCGATAGGAATAATAACCGACAACTATTAAAAGAAAAATATCTTAATATACTAAAAATGAACTTTGGAGAAAATCCAATTCCACTATGGGAAAAAGAAAAAATATATGCAGAAATTAAGTTAATAAATCCCAATGATATAGTTAGATCCAAACCTATTAGATATCTTCCAACAGATCAAAAAGAATTTGAAACCCAAATAAAAGAATTATTAGAATTAAAAATGATACAAGAAAGTAAAAGCCCACATAGTAGCCCAGCATGTTTAGTAAGGAAACATAGTGAAAAAAAAGAGGAAAAGCTAGAATGATAATTGATTATAGAGAACTAAATAAAAAGACAATATTTAATGGATATTTTTTACCATATAAAAGAAACCTTATTAATAGATTAGGAAATAAAAAATGGTTTACTAAGTTTGATTGTAAAAGTGGATTTTGGCAAATAAAACTAACAAATGAATCAAAATCTTTAATAGCCTTTAGTGTCCCTCAAGGACACTATGAATGGAATGTACTACCCTTTGGATTAAAGATTGCACCACAAATATTTCAAAGAAGAATGGACCAAGTGTTCAGAAAATTAACAGAATTTTGTATAGTATATGTTGACGACATATTAATATTTTGTGATAATCTAGACAATCTTATAAAACATTTAGAAGAATTTATAAAAACTGTAAAACAACACGGAATATTATTATCTGAAAAGAAATATGAAATTTTTAAAAACAATATCGAATATTTAGGATATATTATAGATAATGAAGGATTACAACTACAAGAACACATTGTAACAAAGATAAAGAATTTCAAAGAAAAACTAGAAAGTAAAAAAGAAGTACAACAATTCTTAGGAGTAATAAATTATGCTTCAGACCATATAAAAGATTTATCACTCTTAAGAAAACCATTACAAGAATTAACAAGAAAAAACATAACATTTGAATGGAAATAAGAACATACTAAAGCTATAAAAGAAATCAAGGAAAAAGTAAAAGCATTACCAAAACAAAGAATATCAATGGAAAAAGATCAACTAGAACTTTTTACTGATGCTAGTAATATAGGATGGGGTGCAATCCTCACAACATATGATAAAGATGATATACATAAAGAGAAACCACCAATTTGTGGATATGGAGGTGGAACATGGAAATCAAATGAGAAAAATTATCATATTAATGAAAAAGAATTATTAACAGTAAAATTTGGAATAAAAAAATCATTACCACTTATTACTAGTAAAATTTGTTGTTAGAACTGACAACACACAAGTAAAAGCTTTTATTACAAACAAGATAGATCATTCACCAGAATTGAATAAAAGAAGGAAATGACAATAATTCTTTTGTTGTTACGATTTTATTGTTAAGATATTTATGGAACTAAAAATGTTTTAACTGATTTTCTTACCAGATATAACAATATCGATCAACAGTAATAACTTTGAAGAATATATTACCAATGTCATGTATTCTATTATACAAACCAATGAAACATTAATATCAATATTACAAGACAATACCCAGGTTATAAACCAGCTTAGAGAAGCCATACAAGATTTAAAAACCCTGAGAATCTTACAAAATGAAACCCAGTCCAGATCACCTATAACTGAAAATCCAAACAACCCTACTAAAACTTTAGCACCTTTTGTATCAAAACTTGCAACTATGGCATCCTTAATACCATCATCTTCATCAACAGTATTAATGGCTGACAAACTGAAATATACACCAGAATATATCAGTGCTTATGAGGAGATTAATAAATTTTATGATTATAAGACAAACCCTCATATTTTACGCAGTGCTAAACTGAGCAAGTATCACAGATTCTTGTGTAGTGAACAGGCTAACCCGGACATAAGTATCAAAATTATTCATTTATGGTTTATTGATAAATTAATAGTGGATGAGAACATGTACTACATTGCCAGATTCCAAGTATTATTGTCGAATCTACAACACTCATGATGAAATCATTTGGAAAAAGAGTTTATGGAATACAGGTATTTGATGCATCAACCGACTAAACAGGAAAACCCATTATGATATACCAGATATTAAAAACCGGAAGAAATAGTAATATCAGCGGAGATGATGGGAATTTGAACATGAAAATACCATGCACCTTGGATAAATTCCAAGAGTGGCTCAGTACAAAAAGAACATTTGGATTATTAACATTGAAAAGCATGATAGAAGACATGCTACGAGCCAGAAAGGCATCCATTATTGGAAGCTCTAAAGGAGGAGAAGTGGAAGAAATTATTACCTTGTACTATGACAATGACATCCAATCACAAGATACTATGGAACTAACAGGTTTACATGACAGAGTCATAAATTTAAAGCACAAACATGCAAAGGAGACTATTCACCAATACCAGAGGTCAATTGGACAAATAAAAAGGCAAGTACTAAATACTAAAAATACTACTACTACCAGTACAATAAAAAAAAGTTTTGATCTTTTTGTCTAAGGATGTAAAAAATTAATAAACTGATAGGGATCATGTAGTTTTTACTACTTGAAGCTCAATTAACTACTCTGGCAGGGAGCATGTAGTTTTACTACGTGCAGCCGAATTTACTACTCTGGCAGGGAGCATGTAGTTTTACTACTTGCAGCCAAATTTACTACTCTGGCAGGGAGCATGTAGTTTTACTACCTGCAACCCAATTTACTACTCTAGCAGGGACCATGTAATTTTATTACTTGAAGCCCGATGTATTACCATGTAGTTATGATGTTCAAATTACAATTTCGGAATTTAAACTCTGCAGTTATGATGTTCATATTGATTAAAGATTATAGAATTTTATATAAAAAATGAATTTTGAGTTAATACTACCTGTTTCCTTACTACATGCCTATTATTTGATAAACTTAGATAAAACTTTATTAATATACCATCTATATTCCTACTCTTCAGGGTTATTAGATGAATAAAAGATCCTCACGAGAATTGGTAATCCTCACAAGAATACTTCTTCTAGAATTTTTCTATATGATAATCCACAATTATGACATATTTTTTATCCTCTTTGCGTATTTGTATTTATTTACCTTTAAAAATAAAGTTTATAGCAAATTATATTTATCAAGAATGCTTTAAAAAAGTTTTAGGTCATCCTTTACAACTAAGTTATAAATATGGCACGCACATCTTATATGAAAATGATCAACAAAAGATGGTGTTAATATAAATTTTAAAAGTTTTATAGCATAATCATTAGAAGAAGCATTATCTTATGTAATAGTCATAATTTTGTCATTTATTCCATAGTATTCACAAATTTCATTAATATTATCTGCAATAAAACTATCAGTGTGCCTATCATCTATATATTTATGTGCTACAATACGTTTTTGCATATACCAATTTTGATCTATCCAATGACATGTTACTGTTAAATAATCATTACCGTTAGTACTACAGCCTATGTCAGAAGTGATAGCCACTTTGTCATTAAAATGATACAATGCATAACGTAAATACTGTTGATGTTCACTTGCAAATTTAAAAACATCCCTTCTAACAGTTGATCTAGGAAAATCGTTAAAAGAAGGATTATATGTATCCCGAATGTAATGAATAAAACTAGGAGAGGAAGGAAATGAAAAAGGAAAACCCTCCATCACTATTAATTTTGCCATATTTTCCCTATCTTTGTTTTTATCATATTTAGGACCAAAAATTTCCTCCGTCGTCGGGTTAATTTGACCCTGTACTAGGTTGGCGACACTATAGGAACCTTATCCTGACTCAGATGGCATTGGCATACCCAATGTTTTAGCCATATATTGATTCTACCTAGCTGTGTGCAAGCCTTGTACATGTCTCAGTAAACCTCCCGTCCCACCTTGACCTTTTTCGATTTTAAATTTATAAACATTTTTATAAATTTTACATCTACCTAGTTGATTCTCTTCGTCCCTATAAAAAAATATCATGCATCTAATTTTAATTTTCGTTTTGTGGGGCCTCGATTCACACTGTGGGGAATAGGAGGCATTTCTATTTCAGGTTGAGACTTAGTTTGAGCCTGAGGTTGATGTGCACTAGTGGGTGTGACATCTATATTATCATCTAAATTAAATTTTGATTCATCTACTGTTATATCATTAAAAAAAGCATTTTCATCAATATTACTGAAATCAATCAAATCATCGGGACTAGGAATAGGATTACTAGAAGTACCCTTACCCTTATTACCCCTACTAGAAAAAGCACCATTACTCTTACCCGTAATCAAACGTTTAAATCCTTCCATTTTAATTATAAAAGTAAATAATTAAATAAAAGAAATTAAGTGTGATATTTAAAATTAAGTAACAATAATAATTTAAAGAAGGAACGAAGGTATCAAACGTCGACGTAACGTCGACTTGTAATCGAGGTTGAAAATTGAAACTTTGCTCGATAGATGATCCTCAAGCTAGTTGCCAACTGCACTCCCAATTTTTTAACTTTGATATAATATTTATTATTTAGTAGTAGGAAGATTTGTAGATTTGTAGAATTGTAGAAAGATAAATTTAGAGATTAGAGAGATGATAGGAAGATTTGTGAGAAAAATGAAGAGGAAAATGAGTTATTTATAGTTGAGAAATAGGGTTAAAGTGTAAATATATTAATTTAGGGGTTAAAAATAAATATTAAGGGGGTAGGGGGTTTATGGATGGGGGGCAAAAATGGCCGCTATAGCCGTTGCACAATGGCCAAAATCAAAATTTGACCGTTGTTTCAATAGTTATTTTTGCAAAGGGGGAGGGGGACGAGTCGGGATCAGGACGGGATGGGTCGGGGTCAGGATGGGGCGGGGTGGGATCGGGACGGGCGGCCCCATCCCGAGTTCAAACCCCAACGCCGACAAAAACTTTTTTTTACTTTGGGGATCGGGACGGGACGGGACGGGTAGCGGGAAGGGCCGGGTAGCGGGACGGGCCGGGTAGCGGGACGGGCCGGGGCGGGACGGGCCGGGGCGGGATCGAGCCGACCTGGCCCACTAGACAACCTTAGTTAACATTGTCCGGGGTGTGCAAGTCAGTTTCAATCCTAAGATAATCAATGCAATTTATGGTTTTCCTAAGGCTGATAATGAGGCTTACAAAAATAGGTTTAAAAAAATAGGAAACCAATGGTTGGTTGACAAATTGCATGACGGGGCGACTCCGAATTAGTTGACATTATACAAAGAGATTAATTATCATGACTTCACTGCTGAGGCAAAGAATTGGCTTTCCATTATCTATGCTAGAATCATGCCTTCCACAAATGATATTGATGTGACACCAGAAAAGGCCACTGGAAATTGCGGCGATCATGGATGACATGCTTGTGAATGTAGGATGACACATTGTTAGAGAGATCGAGGAAGCAACCATGGGGAGGTCCAAAAGCTTATTCTTTCCATTACTGATTACTCGATTATGCTATGATGATGGGGTGTTGAAACACCCAAATGATGATGAGAGAGAACCAAGAAAGATGATGATCCATCCACTACTGAAATAGGGGCCTAAGGACAAGATGAAAAAAAGGAAGATTGATGTATCATCTCTTTCATTTGGGCAGGCAACTGAGACCACCACTGAGCCCGGAGGATCCTCTACAGCTGCAGAAGAGTCATATGACCCCACGGGACTACTCCAAAATGGTCCTTATTCCGTGCGTCACCTCTCTTATCAGATATATGGAGTGGATGCACATATTCAGCAACTTATAGTTGGCCTTCCTACTGGCCCATCTGGGCCCCACCATCTCTGGAGGACGTTGTTAAAGAGCAAAAAGCAATAAATGGCAAGATGAAAATCATGAACACCAGTTTGGAGACCATGAACCACATGAAAAGGAAGATTGAGAAGTGGCAAAGAAAGGTCGGGGAGCATGAAAAGAAAAAAGAGTTCCTGACCAAGATTCTAAGCACAGTACAATAGTACTGTGGAGCACAAACTGGTAATGATGCAGATGCATATGAGGATGACTTGGTCCTATCTGAGCCTAGAAGCTCCAATTCAGGGTGATGCACATCAGCAGTGATTAGCCTCTCTCATCGTCTGCTAATCTGATGCAGACTTTAGGAAGTCTCTCAAACTCTTTATGTTTTTGTTTTGATATTGTGCAGTGAGGACACTGCAGTATTTTTAGTTGGGGTGGCATATCGTAGAATACTATATTTGTTTATGTTGACTGTGCCCTTGTCGGGCTTCTAGTTTATTTATGGATATTGTGTGCCCTTGCCGAACTTGTTTATCTTTGTAGATGTTGATGTGCCCTTGCCAGGCTTGATTTGTGATTACTAATGTATTGTGGATTAGTCACTTTTATTTTTTTATTATTTATCTTCCTTCTTGGCTTCTTTAATTAGTTTTGTAGTTTAGGTGTAGGTGTTTTTTCGAGCAAAATGTGAAGACTTTTGGCTTGTTTGGTACTAATAGAGTTAGTCTCTTGCATGTGAAATGTTGACTTGAGCATACCCTTCTGATTTTTTGTGTGTGAAATGAAAAAGAAACATGCATAGGAAAGAATGATCTTTGTGACAATTTTTTGGCTCATTTTGTGACTCTTTGCCTACTAGTTTGGTTTACTTTTGATTATGAGATATGACCCTATTTGCTTTCGTAGGAAGTGAAATTAATCTGTCTTGACTAATTCATGTACCATGTGTGGTGAATATTTGTTGAGCGACTCTTGTGCTCACTTGTATCATCTAGAACTTGTTCGGTTAGTCTTTCATTGCGACTCTCGATTATGTTGGGTGGAGAGATGACCTTAGGCATTCTTTATGATTTTTGACAAACCTCTTTAGACTTTATAGCCTTCCATTGCACAAATAATACCATTAGTAACCCCATTTGAGCCTATGGACTTTTCTTTGATTACCACATTACAAGTCTTTACCCGTTTTGATAAAAATTCTCTCTTCTGAATCCTTCCCTCCTTGAACATTAAAAGTGTGAAGTTGAGGTTTAAAGTCTAAGTTGGGGGTGTTGGTGTTATGTGAGAAATGTCGAAGAATTGTATTATGATTTTGTGAATAAATGTCAAATTAAAAAGTCAAAAGAAAAAAAAGCATAGAAATTGGAGTTCCGAAAAGAAAACCACAAAAATATTGGCAATAATTGGGGAAACTAGAATGCAAAGGAAGGAAATTGAAATGAAGAGGTTAGTGAACAAGGTTTGAAATGAAAAATGTTGTGTAGTGTTCAAGGAGGGTGTAGTCACTTTAATCCAAATGCTTATCCTACCCTTCCCTAAACCTACATTACAAGCTTAAAAAGTCCTTATATGATCTCCAACAGAATGTTCTTGAGGCAGTGGCGAATGAAAATAAGGGCAAGCCTAATTTATGGTACTTTTTAGCACTTGAACATCTTTGTTAAGTGAGTGATTTTGTGTTTATATCCTTTGTGTTGTTGTGAATATAGTGATTTTGGGACTTTCTTTCTTGTGAGGGCATGTGGATTATGATAGATTGGTGATATTGACAAATTTCAAATTGAGTCAAGTGAGCATATCTAGTAAACTAGTGGTTTTGAGTCACTTCTTGAGGCTTGGTTGTTGTTACTTGATTGTTTTAAGACTCCACAACATTCTTGAAATTGTGTGTTGAAGTAAAGGCGTTATTCGGTTTATAGATTCACATACTTGTAGCCTAATTATTGTACCAACCAAAGTCATGAGTGTTGTGCTTAATTGAAATGTGTGATTTGAAAATGATAGTGTTACTACTTGAGCTTGAATTGATAGGTCCTCATTGAGTTTTTTGTCTTGATTTGCTTGAGGACAAGCAAAGAATTTAAGTTGGGGGTGTTGATAAGTGATGATTTTATCACTTATTCTAGTCTCTTTATTTTGATTTTGGCATCCTTAATTGATAATATGAGATGATTTTATGGCGTATATTGCTATTATTTCAGGTGCATTCAATTATAAAGAGAATTGGGAGCAAACCAAGTGAAAATGAGCCAAAACGGAGCTAAAACGAAGAAAATGACATTCTACAGAAAACACCCTTCGCGAACGCGAAGGTTGACCGCATTCGCGATGGTCAACCAGTCAACATACCTTCGCGAACGCGAGCGTCTGGACGCGAACGCAAAGTGTATTTTTGGACAGAACTGGACAATTTTGGAATTTCACGATTTTTTACCCCAAACCACATAGAACCCGACCAAGCTCTCTAGGAAACATATCTTTGGCAGAATACAAGACTTTTTGGAGCTAGGGTTTCTACACCACACTTGAGGATTGGAGTTTTGAAGATTCTGACGAGAAATTTCTTAAACTTTTATTCATTTCTTCAATTCCTTGTTTTGTATTGCATATCTAAGTGTGCAGTATTTCTTTCTATGACTTGAATCTTGTTTATGGGAATATTCATGATTAAAGTTTGGATTTAAAGTCTAGTTTTGCTTATGTATTGAATGATTTTATTCTAAATGAAGTGAGTTAATGTTATTTTAATTATTCTTGTTCTTCAATGTTTCTTAAGGGATTAGCTAACCCTAGGACCCGCCTATTTACTTCGGGGTTGGGAAAGATTAATTAACAAGAATTTAGGGCGTTAACCCTCATCTAATGGAATCTACCTACGAATAGGCGACCCCACTTGTAGCCATATTCGGGTGTTCTTAATGCTCATAATTGCTTTAGGGTTATTCAATTAGGTAGTCTAGTTTATTGTATAACAGGGTAATGGATTTAAAGATAGGTTAGGCACACCAAAAACGATGTTATCTTTAAAGGTATTAATTTCTCCCTCTCATGTGTAAAAGGTTCACTAAGGAATTAACCTTCCAGGATACAAAACCTATAACTCTCAGGAATTCGAAAGTTACACTCTAACGAATTTCAGAAGCAGAAATCGCAAGTATAAAATATAGATTTTGAAAGATAGAAGAAAGAATAAATCGCAGAGAAAAGAATCTGAAATTATTTCTTATTTTTGTTACTTGCACTTCTGCAAAGCACTAAGTATTTATAGATACTTAATGGTTGCCCCGAAGAGTTGCAACACTTTCGCGAAGGGATACCTCGTTCACGAAACAGTTCTGTTATAAAACTATTTTCATTCCCTCTCTATTTTAAAATATTTATTTCTTTCTTTCTTTCTTATATATATATATATATATATGAGAAAGTTTTGAATTGTTGAAGCTATTATTGGTTTCTCTCCATAATGAATGGGAGTCCAAGAGCTTTACAAACATGTTAAGCCCATTAATTCTTTTATAACCACAAGGAAGTTCAAACTAAGCATGTCCAGTGGGCGGGGTCGGCCCGATCCTGACCCGACCCATCCCGTCCCATCCCGTCCCGTCCCGATCCCGACCCGTCCCCCTCCCCCTTGCAAAAATAACCGTTGCAACAATGACCAAATTTCTATTTTGGCCGTTGTGCAACGGCTATAACTGTCATTTTTGCCCCCCCCCCCCTACCCTCTTAATATTTATTTTTAACCCCTAAGTTAATATATTTACACTTTAACCCTATTTCTCAACTATAAATAACTCATTTTTCTCTTCATTTCTCACAAATCTTCCTACCATCTCTCTAATCTCTAAATTTATCTCTCTACAATTCTACAAATCTTCCTACTACTAAATAATAAATATTAAATCAAAGTTAAGAAAATTGGGAGTGAAGTTGGCATCTAGCTTGAGGATCATCTATCGAGCAAAGTTTCAATTTTCAACCTCGATTACAAGTCAGCGTTTGGTACCTTCGTTCCTTCTTTAAACTATTATTTTTACTTAATTTTAATTATCACACTTAATTTCATTTACTTTAAATATTTATTTGTATAATTAAAATAGAATGATTGAAACGTATGATTAGGGGTAAGGGTAAGAGTGCTTCTTCTAGTAGGGGTAACAAGGGTAAGAGTACTTCTTCTAGTAGTCCTATTCCTAGTCCCGATGATTTGATTGATTTCAGTCATATTGATGAAACTGCTTTTTTTAATGATATCACATTAGAGGATGAAGTAGATGAACCACACTTTAATTTAGACGATTATATAGATAACACACCCACTAGTGCACCTCAACCTCAGTCTCAGACTGAGTCTCAGCATGCTGAAACTGAAACTGAAATGCCTCTTATTCCCCCTAGTATGAATCGAGGCCCCACAAAATGAAAATTAAAATCAGATGCATGACATATTTTTGATAGGGACGAAGAGAATCAACTAGCTAGATGTAAAATCTGTAAAAATGTTTATAAATTTAAAATCGAAAAAGGTCAAGGTGGGATGGGAGGTTTATTGAGACATGTACAAGGCGAGCACACATCTAGGTGGAATCAATACAAGGCTAAAAAAATTGGATGTGCCAATGCCATCTGAGTCAGCACAAGGTTCACATAATGTCCCCGACCTAGTAGAAGGTCAAATTAACCCGACGACGGGGGAAATTTTTGGTCCTAAATATGATAAAAACAAAGATAGGAAAAATATGGCAAAATTAATTGTGGTGGAGGGTTTGCTTTTTTCATTCCTCTCCTGGTTTTATTCATTACATTCGACAAAACATATAATCCTGCTTTTAATAGTTTTCCTAGATCAACTGTTAGAAGAGATGTTTTTAAATTTGCAAGTGAATATCAACAATATTTACGTTATGCACTGTATCATTTTAATGGCAAAGTGGCTATCACTTCTGGCATAGGCCGTAGTACTAACGGTAATGATTATTTAACGGTAACATGTCATTGGATAAATCAAAATTTGTATATGCAAAAATGTATTGTAGCATATAGATATATAGATGATAGGAACACTGGTAGTTTTATTGCAGATAATATTAATGAAATTTGTGAATACTATGGAATAAATGACAAAATTATGACTATTACATTAGATAATACTTCTTCTAATGATTATGATATAAGACTTAAAACTTAGACTAACTCGATCTTTTGCTGATCATTTTCATATAAGATGTGCGTGCCATATTTATAACTTAGTTGTAAAGGATGGCCTAAAACTTTTTGAAAGCATTCTTGATAAAATACAATTTGCTATAAACTTTATTTTTAAAGATAAAAAAATACAAAGACGCAAAGAGTATAAAAAATATGTCATGATTGTGGATTATCATATAGAAAAATGCAGAAGAAGTTTCGACTAGATGGAATTCTTTGTATGAGCAACTACTTGTTGCTTACGATTATAGAAAACCTATTACTTTATTATTTAACGCCCATAACAAAAATCCAAAGGATATGCTTGTTGATAATGATTGAGAATTTTTTTTAGAACTTAATGGATTTTTAGAGAAATTTTACCAAGCTACTAAAGAATTTTTCGTTATTTATTATCCTACTATTTCAAATATGTTATTTTATATAGCACTAATATTTTTGTTACTTAATGAATATATGCAAAAACCAACTTATAAGGCATCTATTGAAAAAATATTTAAAAAATACTTTTTTCCTATCTCCACTATTTATATTGTTGGTGCTGTATTAAATCCAACTATTAAAGTAGATGGTTGTAAAACACTTGTAGAAACGATTTATGATGGTATAGAAATACTTCCAACAGACCCAACTGAAGAACCAACTCACAAACCAACTAAAGAAGAAGTTACGTCTAGTATACACACCGAATGCAAACAAGTATATATGTATTACCAACAACAAACTGCAAATAATCAATCGGCTTTTGTACCATCTTCTACTACTTCGCTGCAACCTTATAAAAAACATGCGGTTTCTGCTACTAGTAGTAAAACTACATGCTCCTTGCCAGAGTAGTAAATTTGGTAATCTAGTTCATTTTCTTGTTATTATTTCTAAATTAGGGTCTACAAGAAAATACCCAGCTTATAAACCAGCTCAGAGAAGCCATACAAGATTTAAAAATCATGAGAATCTTACAAAACGAAACCCAATCCAGATCACCTATAACTGAAAATCCAAACAACCCTACTAAAACTTTAGCACATTTTGTATCAAAACTTGCAACTATGCCATCCTCAATACCATCCTCTTCATCAACAATATAAATGGCTGACAAACTGAAATATACACCAGAATATATCAGTGCTTATGAGATGATTAATAAAATTTATGATTATAAGACTAACCTCATATTTTACGCAATGCTAAACTGAGCAAATATCTCAGATTCTTGTGCAATGAACAGGCTAACCCGGACATAGTATCAAAATTATTCATTTATGGTTTTATTGATAAACTAATAGTGGATGAGAACATGTACAACATTGCCAGATTACCAAGTATTATTGCTGAATCTACAACACTCATGATGATATCATTTGGAAAAGGAGTTTATGGAATATAGGTATTTGATGCATCAACCGACTTAACAGGAAAACCCATTATGATATGCCAGATATTCAAAACCGGAAGAAATAGTAATATCAGCGGAGATGATGGGAATTTGAACATGAAAATACCATGAACCTTGGAGAAATTCCAAGAGTGGCTCAGTACAAAAAGAACATTTGGATTATTAATATTGAAAAACATGATAGAAGACATGCTACGAGCCAGAAAGACATCCATTATTGGAAACTCTAAAGGAGGAGAAGTGAAAGAAATTATTACCCTGTACTATGAAAATGACATCCAATCACAAGATACTATGGAACTAACAGGTTTACATGACAGGATCATAAATTTAAAGCACAAACATGCAAAGGAGACTATTGACCAATACCAGAGGTCAATTGGACAAACAAAAGGGCATGTACTAAATACTAAAAATACTACTACTACCAGTACAATAAAAAAAGAAGGAAGTTCTGATCCTTTTTCATAAGGATGTAACTACTAGTTGCTTACGATTATAGACAACCTATCACTTTATTATTTAACGCCCATAATAAAACTCTAAGGGATATGCTTGTAGATAGTGACCGGGATAAAATTTTAGAACTTAATGGATTTTTTGAGAAATTTTATCAAGCTACTAAAGAATTTTCCGGTATCTATTGTCCTACTATTTCAAATATGTTATTTTATATAGCTCTAATATTTTTGTTACTTAATGAATATATGCAAAAACCAACTTATAAGGCAGCTATTGAAAAAATATTTAAAAAATTAAAAAAAAAATACTTTTTTACTATCCCCACTATTTATACTGTTGGTGATATATTAAATTTAGCTATTAAAGTAGACGGTTGTAAAACACTTGTAGAAATGATTTATGATTGTGTAGAAGTACTTCCAACACACCTAACTAAAGAACCAATTTACACACCAACTAAAGAAGCAGTTACGTCTAGCATACACACTGAATGCAAAAAAAAAAATATGTATTACCAAAAACAAAGTGCAAATAATCAATCGGCTTCTGTACCATCTTCTACTACTTAGCTGCAACCTTATAAAAAACATGTGGTTTCTGCTGCTAGTATTCAAGGACTTTGAAATAAAATGTGTAGTAGTTCAACTTCTTCACAAGTTAGCGAATTTGATGTTTATGTTTTGGAGGGTGTTGTACCGTACGAATTAATTGTCGATGATAAAGGACAAGAAGACTTGCTAAAATACTGGAGGTAGAATGAGAATACATTTCCGATACTAACAAAGATGGCCAGAGATGTGTTGAACATTCAAGCGTCATCAACAACGTCTGAAAGCGCTTTTTCTGTGGGAAGATTTCAAATAGAAGAGCACAAACATTCATTGGAGGGAGACACTTTGGAGATTGCAGTTCTATTCAGAGACTGGATTCGTACGGAGGGTAGAAGGTGCGGTCAACCGGAGACCAATGAAGAAGAAGAATACAACTACAACGAAATCTTGTCCGAGGGAGCAGGAAGCGACGTTGAAGAATTTGACAAACAAATTCCAATTCCAACATAAGGTCCTCAAGACATTGTGAGGAAATTCAAAATAGTATGGTTGAATATGTAATTTTTTTAATTGCAATTTTACTATGTCATTTGCTACTTTTGAACAACACCACAAAGTTGCAATTTTGAAATTGTATTACAAAAAAATCATATTTCTATTAAATAATATAAGAGGCACAAAAACAACCTTGAGATATTTTTATTACACTATCTTGTTCAATTATTGAAGTATTTGTATATATTATTTTTTATAATTAAGTGGCAAAAAAAATCCCGAGTCTCGACCCGACCCCGTCCCGTCCCAACCCGCACCGCCCCAACCCGACCCCGTTCCAACGGGATGTGGGATGGGACGGGACCTCCCACTGTCCCGCCTATCCCGACCCTCCAGGCCCGCAAGAACCCAAGTTCCGACCCTCCCCCTTGTCCCGTCCCACCGGGACGCACCCCACCCCACCCCGTTGGACACCCTTAGTTCAAACTCCTACTCAAACATCAATGTGGGACAAATGACTCTTACTCATAACCAATGTGGGACAAATAACTCAATTATTATGGAAATACTCATATCCAATGTGGGATATATAACAATCCCCCACTTATTTACATGCATAATGAAAATAATAAAATATATATAACTTGCGTTATACAATGAATAGCCATGAAGTGGACTAGGCCTTTAACTTATGGTTGAATATGAAACACTAAGGAATCACATTCTCGTCATGTATGATTTCTTGCTCCTTTTTAATCTTGGCAACATCATTGAATATGGGCCTTATGCTAAATCCTGGATTCACAAGTACTCTAGGATCTTACCGAATGATCCTTAAAAGCGGCCTCTCACTTCTACACTTGTATAGGTAGACTTATCAAGAATGTTTACAATGCATCCTACAAAGCTATAAGTCTATTAAGGACTTAGAATCCAACCTTTACCTGTTGTGGTAAACAAAAGTGCATAGGTCAGTTATAGAACTTTCGAAATAGTATCACCCCCACTATTTTCAAGTTATGCACTTTGAGATGTATCCAAGTTTCCATCTCGCCAACGTCTAATATTGAATTGTCTTTTTAACTCTCATCATAAGATGCTAAATATATAACTTGTAACTTAGAATAGAGTTGGTTTCAATAAAGACATCGTTTATATCGGTAATAGCCCTATATCTCGCATAACCTTTTTGATCTTATCTCCGGTAACGGTTTTGTTAACGGATCTGCTAGCATTTGATTTGTTGGAAGTTATTCAAGTGTGATCTTCCCCTTCTTAACCATACTTCAAACATGATTAAATCTCATAGAAATATGTTTACTATGATCAAATATTCTCTCATTCTTTCCATTGTAAATTACAGCTTGATAATCACAATACAAAGTTATAGGACCCTTCTTCAGTTCTATAAAAGGAATAGTTCTTAGGAATATTCTAAACCACATAAGCTCTTTGGCAGCCATTAACATGGCTATGTGTTCAGATTCCATTGAAGACAACTTTTCTTTTTCGAAGCCCAAGAAACTATGGAACCTCCAACAGTAAATAACCATCCACTAGTTGACTTAGAATCACTTGCATCTGATGCCCAATTTGCATCACTAAAACACTCAAGTGTAGATGCATTGCATCTGTAATGCAGACCATAATTCCTTGTTGATTTCAAGTACCTAAGTACACGTTTTAGTTCCTTCCAATGATCTTCTCTCGGGTTGCTAGTAAATCTACTCAATATGCCAATAGAACACGCAAGATCAAATACTACCGATTATTTTGGCATATTCTTCTTGATTTATAGTTTCTCCTTCATTTGGAACTAATTTTGCGATTGGATTCATAGGACTTGTACTATCCTTGTAGTCAAAGTAATTAAACTTCTTTAACACTTTCTCAATGTAATGAGATTGTGTTAGAATGTAAGTTCCACCTCTCTTGAGCACTTTAACTCACATTATGATATCGACATGACCTAAATCCTTTATGTCAAAAGCTTGCTTTAAAAACTCTTTAGTCCCATTCACATTTTATGTCAGAACCAAAGATAAGCAAGTCATCAACGTATAAAGTCACCACTACTTTATACTTAAGAGTAACCTTATTAAAATCATAACTTTCTACTTTGCTACTCTTAAATCTGAACCTTTTAATTTCTTGCTTAAACTTTTTGTACCATTGTCGTGGTGCTTGTTTAAGCCCGTATAGAGACTTCTTTAATTTGCATACTTTATGTTCTTCACCTTTAATAACATAACCTTCAGGTTGATGCAAATAAATTTTCTCATTCAAGTCTCCGTTTAAGAAATCGGTTTTAACATCCATTTGATGAACCTCCAATCCATACATAGATGAAATAGCAAACATGGTTCTAATTGATTTGAATTTAGAAACGGGAGAGAATGGCTCAAAATAATCAATCTCCTCCTTTTGACTATAACCTTTGGCTACCAATCTGGCCTTGTACTTATCAATCGTACCATCAATTTTGAGTTTCTTTTTCAGAACCCACTTGCAACCAATATGCTTATTCATAGGGGGTAAATCAACAAGAGTCCATGTTTGGTTTTCAAGTATAGACTTGATTTCATCATACATGACTCTTTTCCACATATCAGAATCCGATTGTGACATAGCTTCTTGAAAAGTTTTTGGATCCTCTTCTAACATGTAAGTCAACATATCAGGACCAAAATTCTTTTCAATTCTACGTCTCTTACTTCTCCTTAATTCGATTATTTCATCATTATCATTTTCTTTTAACTTCTCATCATTCACAATTTCATTTCCAATTGCATGCTCATTAATATCAAGTTCACCAAATAAATCCTTATTTATTTCTATTTTAACAGCATCAGGAATATTCAAGTGCTCATAAAATATAGCATGCGCAGCCTCAAATACACTATTATAATGAAGCCTAAGAAATCTATATGCTTTACTCATAGCAGAATAACCAATAAAAATAGATTTAACTGCTCTACTACCAAGTTTTGGCCTTTTCAAAGTTGCGTCCAAAATATATGCAATACAACCCCATATCCTTAGATGTTTAATATTAGGCTTACGCCCAATAAACAACTCAAATGGAGTTTTCATATGTTTCTTGTTTACAATCATGTTAGTAATGTAACAAAAACTCAATAGTGCCTCTCCCTAATAACTCATTGGTAATTTTTAATGTATTAGCATGGCACTAACCATTTCCATTAAGGATCTATTTTTCCTTTCGGCCACTCCATTTTGTGGTGGAGTATTAGGTGCTGAAAATTCTCTAACAATTCCATTTTGTAAACAAAATGATATAAACTCGTTAGATAGATATTCACCACCCCTATCCGATCTCAAACATTTGATCCTTAAATTAGTTTTATTTTCAACTTCCTCCTTGAAGATTTTAAACTTATTAAAGGCCTCATCTTTGGTTTTAAGCAAATACACATAGGAGAACTTTGAATAATCATTAATAAAAGTTATGAAATATCTTTTACCACCTTTAGTAATATGCTCTTTATTATCACAAATATCCATATGAATAAGTTCAAGTAACCCATTTGTTCTAACAACAGTTTTGAAAGAAGATTTAGTCAATTTGGATTGAGAGCAACATTCACAAGTTTTTGTGGTAAAAGTTTTAGAAGACTTAGGAATAAAATCATCTGAAATCATGCGATTCATAGCATTTATACCAACATGTCCTAGTCTATGATGCCAATTAACATGATCATCAACCTTAAATAAAACATCAGAAAAGTAAGCAGAAGATGCAGTCTTATTATAGTCAACATTCAACAAGTACATTTTATCTTTCATGTAGCCTTTTCCTACAAACTTCTCATTCTTAGTGATAGAACCAAAGACTACTTTGAAACCATTTTCGTCCCATTTGTGGACTGATACACGATTCTTCCTCATAGAGGAGATATGATACACATTTCTCAAAGTCAAAGTATTTTCCGAAGTGAGGGGAAGAACAATAGTTCCTACGCCAAGAACTTCGCTTGATGAAGCATTTCCCATGTAGATAGCCTTGACCTCTTTCACCATTTCATGTGTCTTGAACAAACTCTTTGGGGTAACATGACAGGTAGCACCCGAGTCCACCCACCAATCAGTAGTGCCATTGTTGACAAGGCATACTTCAAACATGACAACGACAAAGTCTTTGTCATCAACCACATTGGTTTGTTCTTTTTTCTTATCTTTCCCCTTACGGTGATGACATTCCCTAGCATAGTGGCCCAGTTTGCCACAAACATAACAACTTCCTTTCTTTTTATTGTTGATGTAATCCTAATTCTCATTTTTCTTAAAGAATTTCCTCTTCTTGGACGTTCCTTGGTTTCCCTAAGAAGTTCCATGAAGGTTTTTATCATAAACATGATTCACACCATCATTCTACGAAGAAACTGAACCATCTCTCTTAAGGCTTTTGGTCTCAATTTGAATATCCTGAAGAAGTTCATCCAAAGAGATAGGATTCTTCTTATTCTTCAGTTTCTTTTGGTAATCTTTCCATGAAGGCGAAAATTTACCAACGATGGTTGAAACTTGAAAAGTTTCATAAATGGGTTCACCAGCATCAGCACATTCTGTTGCTATATCATTCAACATACTTGTTAACCAAAAAAGACTTATTCCCAGCATCTTCATTGACATACCTTTGTTTTATAGCATTCCAGAGTTCTGCAGCAGTTTTGTGGATGTGAAAAAACGTTGAACAGTGTGTTGTTCAGCGACTGCAAAATTGTGTAACGGCAAACGAAATCATCATTTTTCCATTTCTTCGCCTTCTCTATTGCCTCAGTCTTTTGTTCCTCCATTGCATCCAGATCAGTGACTTCCTCCGGACAGCCTTCAAACAAAACATAGAATACCTTTGCAATTGTCAAAAGGTACTCCATCTTTAAACTCTAACGCTTGTAGTTGAGCCCGTTCAGCCTTTCCAATTTGTCTACATTGTTCAACTGCTCCTTAACCAATACCGACTCCATTGCAGAAAATTAATACCTTTAAAATTGTTGTATAACATGGTAATGGATTTAAAGATAGGTTAGGCACACCGAAAAATGATGTTATCTTTAAAGGTATTAATTCCTCCCTCTCATGTGTAAAAGGTTCACTAAGGAATTAACCTTTCAGGATACAAAATCTATAACTCTCATGAATTCGAAAGTTACACTCTAACAAATTTCAGAAGCAGAAATCGCAAGTATAAAATATAGATTTTGAAAGATAGAAGAAAGAATAAATCGCAGAGAAGGGAATCTCAAATTATTTATTATTTTTGTTACTTGCACTTCTTCAAAGCACTATGTATTTATAGATACTTAATGGTTGCCCCGAAGCGTTGCAACACTTGCGAAGGGATACTTGTTTACGAAACAATTCTGTTATAAAACTGTTTTTGTTCCCTCTCTATTTTAAAATATTTCTTTCTATCTTTCTTATATATATATATATATATATATATATAAGAGAAAGTTTTGAATTATTGAAGCTATTATTGGTTTCCCTCCATAATGATGGGGAGCCCAAGAGCTTGACCAACATATTAAGCCCATTAATTCTTTTATAGCCACAAGGAAGTTCAAACTCCTACTCAAATACCAATGTGGGACAAATGACTCTCACTCAAAATCAATGTGGGACAAATGTCTCTCACTCAAAACCAATGTGGGACAAATGACTCAATTATGATGGAAATACACATATCCAATGTGGGATATATAACATAGTTAGTATTCAGAAGAAGTTAATTTAGAGTCATTATTCGAGGCTAAGTAACATAAGCTCACCATTATTTGTAAATCGTGAAATATATTGGAGTCGTTACTTGAGAGTAGTTTCCTTTGTATCCATACTTGTGGCCATTGATCATTTTACTTGATTTCTAGGTTAGATTTATATTTCCGCATTACCTATAATTTTCTCTCTTAAAACAATCCTTACGTGTTTGTCTTAGCGTAATTGGTGAAAATTTCTACTTTGTTTGATCGCCTACATATTGTGATCTGTGGAATCGACCGCGACTTATAGTTGGGATAATTATCTTGCATACGACCGTGTGCACTTTCTCTTTGAGTGGATTTGGACGTTATCACTTTGTCTTAGGAAAAATTACATAGATGACTAACATAGGTGAGAATAACTAGCTGTAGGGAATAAACTTGAGTACTTGGAGGTAATTATTTTATAGTTTTTAAACGTTTTTATTAGGAAAAACATTGCTTCGATTTCTCTAAACACGACTGCATTAGTGAGTAATTTTAATATAATTCCTTTCTTTAATTTGTCACAAACTAATCTCTTTACTTGGTCCTTTTTTTTGAAGAATTTTCCCAAAAGTTTATTGTCCCTAAAATAATTTTTTCTCAAATGGACTTGCACTAACTCAAAGAATTTTTGAAAATCTAGTCTAAATAATGAAATGAGTTGCCAACCCATATTTTTTCTGAGCGCATTTGCTCCAGCATTTAAAATGAGCCATAAGCCCTAATGATTATTTTGAAAGGGACAAGTCTTCACAAATCAGATTCATACGTCCTTCTGACCCAACTCAGTTTTAAAGAAACGAGATAATTACTCACAAATACCGATCGGGCATATAGATTTCTAATTTTAGCTCAATTATCCATTACTTACCCGTCTAACCCATCCTAATCACTTTAGCCCTTGCTTCTGCATCTCCAACCTTCGCCTGCCAACCTTCACCGATGAAGACACGGGTAAGGCTCCCCCCTCCTCTTCTCCTCTTTCTTTCTTTCTCTCCCTCCCTCTCCCATTCTCTTTTTCTCTTTCCACTCCTTTATTCTCCTCTTAGAAATTTTGGGGCCGCCCTCTGCTTCTCTCGCTCTATCTCCCCCCCCCCCCCTCCCCTCTCTATGTGTGTGCACGCTTTGTATCTGCGAATAGCATCAGGTCCGGTAGTACTATATCGTTTTCGATGATGATCATGAAAATAATGTTCATGCACGATAATCTCTTCACGGTAAAAGTTACATAAGTTATATGCATCAAATTGGTATTTTAAGCCAAAGTTTGATTTGTTTTGCATTTTGTTGGTATATATTCAAGTATTCAATGTATAAATAAATAAATAAATAAATAAATAAATAAATAAATAAATAAATAAATAAATAAATAAATAAATATATATATATATATATATATATATATATATATATATGTGCATGTATATGTATATTCAATGAATATACATGTATAATCAATATGTATGTATAAAAATGTATATAAAGTGTTGAATAGTGTAAAAATAATAAAAATACCTAAATTACATGAGGAATAGGTGTGTACTGAGAAATGCAAAATAAAATTTAAAAAATTATATTGAAAGACACAACACTTATCTATACGTTGTTGATAGTCAACTACAATTTTGAGTTGGTTTCGTGTGTTTATACATGATTATACAAAAAATAAACATTATATATACAAAGTTTATGTAATATTTATATATAATTATACATTATATATACATTATTTATACACTGATGATACAGTGGGCTACATGACTGTAAACTATATGTGTGGGCTGCCCCTAAAGAAAATGTGAATCCAAATTTTAAAAAGTTGGACCAAGTTATAGTGGCCCAAGTTATTCTTTCAAAAGCAAAACCAATAAGCTACATATCCAACTTATACCTATATTATTTTCATACAAATGCACTACTTTATTTTTACTAACTTCTTTAAATCATTTTTATCACATGTATATTGTAGAATTGTATTAATCTCTCTTGGGGAGCCTTTCTCATATATATATATATATATATATATATATATATATATATATATATATATATATATATATATATATATATATATAGGTGTACAATGTGGATTCTTATACAATAGGGATCCTAATGCTACCATAAGTACATAACATTAAATATGGTAAATATTGTACATACTGCATGTGCTAATACACCCCCTCAGTCTGAGCGGGAGGAGGTCGGATGCTAAGACTGGATCTGAAGTCAAGGAATATCTGTCTAGGAAGGCCTTTTGTGAATATATCCGCATACTGATAAGAGGAAGGCACATGCAATACCTTGACATGACCTAGAGCAACCTTCTCACGCACAAAGTGGATGTCCATCTCAATCTGCTTGGCTCGCTGATGTTGAGCCGGATTATGAGATAGATATATGGTGGATATGTTCACAATAAACCAAAGACGCTTTACGCAACAGACACTGAAGCTCCAAAAGAAAGTTTCGGAGCCAGCAGATCTAAGCAACAACATTAGCAACACCTCTGTACTCTGCTTCTGCACTCGAACGGGATAATATGGCTTGTCTCTTGGCATACCAAGAGATAAGGTTATCCCCTAAGAACACACAATACCCGGAGGTGGATCGTCACGTGTCCAGACAGCCTGCCCAATCAGCATCCGTATATGACAACAACATGGTCGGTGTTGAGGGATATAGATGCAATCCATAATCAAGTGTGTCCTTAACGTATCGAATGATACGTTTGAGGGAAGTAAAATGTGGCTCTCTGGAGGCATGCATGAATAATCATACATGATGACAACATAAGCAATGTCAGACCTGATGAAAGTGAGGTATTGTAGTGCACATGCAAGACTACAGTAGAGAGTGGGATCTGACACTGGATCACCATCCAAAGCACTAAACTTTGATTAGAGTCAACAAGAGTAGACATGATCTTGCAATTTGCCATTTTAGACCTGTACACAATCTCCTCTGCATACTTACGCTGACAAAGAAACATAGTGTCTGCAGATCTAGTTACATAAATCCCCAAAAAATAGCTCAACTTCCCTAAGTCAGTCATTGCAAATTCTGTTTTGAGCAGTGTAATGATCTCATTTTTCAATAACTCAGATGAGGCAGTATGCAAAATATCATCAACATGCAATAATAAATACACAATGCTACTACCTCTATAAAAAATAAATAGAGAATTATCACACTTGCTGCATACAAACCCAATCTGCATGATATATTGTGCAAATCGATCATATCACGCTCTAGGAAATGTTTCAAACCATAAAGTGACTTTAGGAGATAACATACATACTGAGGGGCGGATGAATGGACAAAACCAGGCGGTTGATGCATATAAATTGTTTCTTTCAAATCCCCATGTAGAAACGCATTTTTCACATCAAGTTGATGAATAGGCCAGTGCTTACCCATATCATTACTCAGAACTGTGCGAATGGTGGCCGGTTTAACAATTGGACTGAATGTCTCACCACAATCTATACCCTTCTGCTGATTAGTGCCATTAGTCACAAGTCGTGCTTTGTACCTCTCTAGATCACCAATGTCTCTATATTTGTGACGAAACAGCCACATGCATCGGATCACATTCACCCCCAACGGTCTAGGAACCAAATTCCAAGTATGCTATTTCGTTAAAGTATTAAATTCCTCACACATGGCCGCTTTCCAATTGGGTCTAGTTAGGCTATTTTAGGTTTTTAGGAATTGGTGACACGGTTTGGGTAGACAAATTGAAGTGGACTTTGGGTTTGAAAATACCGTGTTGGGCACGGTTTCCATACAGTAGGTTGGGGCATAGGCATTTTTGGTATTTGGTGCCAGAGTCTAGTTCTGGGTGTTGGTCGACCGGATCTGAGGTGTGTCGGGACTGGGTGTGATGACGTGTTAGGGGGTTTGGATGACTGAATCGGGGCCTAACAGTGGTTGGGTTGTCGGCATCGATCAGGGTAGGTCGACGAGGGTTGGGTGAGAAGTTGTGGAGTATGATGTCGGAACTGAGTGGGTTGGGGTTGCAAGGTAGCGTTATGATAGTGACTGGATGGACTATAGTCGATCGAGAACTCAAACGATGACTGTATGTGATGGCAAAGTGGGTCATGGTTGTAGTTGCCGGCAACGGGGAGATGAGGCGACCGAAAGATAAATAGGGTGCCGATTACCGGTGACAGTGGGGGCAATCAGCGGTGACATGGGTGGACCTATCGAACTGCTGACATCGGCAATGGTGAAATCTAGGTGAGGCAGAGAGGAGGTCGACCGATTAGCGTCGGTGGGATGGACTATCGGCGGTGGCCGTTGCACGGTAGAGGTACTACCGGTAGTGGCAATGTCACATGGTAATGTCAAGGACAGTGGAGAAAGGTGAATATTACGGCTGCCGAAGATGTCGACTGGACGACCGACGGTTGCAGTTGGTGCGGTGGCTGCTGCCAGAACGGAGGCAACATGACGGAATGCTTGTTGGACAAGCGATAACGGGTCAGAATCTTCGAGGGTAATTAGTTACTCAAAATTGTTTGATGTTGTCAAACGGGAAGACATATTCGACAAATGTGTCGTGGCAATAAATTATAATTTTATCGGTGGAGAGCTCATAGCACAAGTACCCCCTATGGTTTGACGGAAAAACCTAGGAAGGCGCATGGAGTAGACCGGGGTGCTAATTTGTGAGGTGTCGTGTATGTCATATTTGGGTAACACAGACAACCGGAAATTCGAAGGTGGTCATAGGTTGGGATCCGATGGTAGAGTATTTCGGTGGGTGTCCTATTTTGAATCGTGCGGGTAGGTAAATTGTTGGAAATATTTTCTGCCATTTTTAATGCATATACCCAAAAATTAGGGGGGGGACGCATGAAAAAAATGGTACGAATCATATTATTAATGCTTCGGAGAATTCTTTCGGCTTTTCCATTTTGAGGGGTGGTATGGGGCATGAGAAATGAAAAATCATGTCGTTAGCCGCACAAATTTTATGAAAGAATAAATTATTAAACTCATGACCCTTATCACATTGATACGATTTTGTCTTTTTCAAATTGAGTTTTAACCAGTGTACAAAACTCAACAAATTTGGAGAATACTTGAGATTTGAGTTTGAGTGGATAGACCCAAAGAAAGAGAGAGAAATCATCCAAGAATACCAGATAGTATTTGTGGCATAAGTTTCTTGTTATGGGAGATGTCTATACATCAGCGTGAATAATATCAAAGGCAGAGAAAGTAGTACTCATAGAAGTCGTAAATGGTAGTCTAACGTATTTTCCTAACTGACACGAGGAGCAACTATGAGAAAGATTCCCATTGTTGCATTGGATTAAATTTTGATTTCTAAGAGAATAAAAATGTGAGAACCCGGATGACCAAGTCTACTATGCCACGTAGATAGAGATATGGTTGTTAAAACGGTCGGAGGAGTGACACTAAAAGCGGATGTGGGTAGGACGGATATAGGTCCCCCCCCCCCACTATTTCATCTCGTAAGGAGTTTTCTAGTACGGATGTCCATTATAGAAAATCCAAACGGGTAAAAATTAATTGAGCCAGAATTATCGGTGGTAAATTTTCTGACAAAAATTAGATTTTTGATGATGTTTGGGGCATAAAGGACGTTTGAAGAGAGAAGTGTGGATGCGGTAGTGGGGTAAGGGTGTGGCCAAATCCTTGAATAGGAATGTGATTACCACTACCGACCATAATATATTGTGGAGTTGGTAACTGGCGCAGTTGAGAAAGATTACTTGAATTGTTGGTGAGATGAGACATGGCGCCCATATCCATATACCACGCATTATCAGACTGTTGGCGGGTAAAGGAAGCTATTTATTTGTGTTCTCGGGTAAAGGACAAATTTTAATTATTTTCGGATAAAGGGCATGTGACTGATTCTTGGTAAAAGGAAAATTTTATAAAGACAAAACAAAGTCAAATCGTGGTGCTTTGGGAAGGAGAAAAAAGTGGGGAAACAGAAGAGGAACAGACACTGGTGCAAAAAGCAAAAAAGAAAGCAGAGGCTGCAGAAAGTTGGCAGTTTTTCGTGTGAAGCAAAAGAGAAAAGAAACAAAATAGGGACAAATTAATTTCTCGATTAAAGAAACAAGGAGGAAAACAGGGGCAGACACACAGGGGTTGTGGCAGACGCCTGTGGGAAAAGCCGGAAAAAAAGCTGAAAAAGTTGTATGTGGCAGCCGCCGATTGTCACGAAAATCGAGGGAGGCTTCGGGTCTCTGATACCATGTAGAATTGTATTAATCTCCCTTGGGGAGCCTTTCTCATTAATACAAAATATATATATAGGTGTACAATGTGGAATTTTTATACAACATGGATCTTAATTCTACCATAAGTACATAACACTAAATATGGTAAATATTGTATATAGTGCACGTGCTAATATATATATATATATATTACCTCCATACCATAATACTTTACTTTATAAATATATATATTATTTTCACAAAGCATATCTTATACATATTTTCTTTGTATTTCAGTTTAAAAATTCTCTCAATAATAATATTTCAGTTTTCATTGTATACTTCTCTCTTGGACACAACTTAGGTATTATTCTCTCCCCTTCTTCTTTTTATTTCTTAATAGTTCATATGATAGGCTAATAAGTCTATACTGTCTGAGATGCTCTGCGATGATATGGTTTAAAAAAAAGGATAGAATGAAATAGAATTCTACATTAAAATTCCAGAAAAGATATTAGTACATATCACCATAGGTTATGAGGTATTCTAACAATTATGCTCTTGTGGTACGGAGTGCCCTTTCGGTCGTCGCTATGGTTAGGCATAAGGCATTTTCATGGGCCATTTTTCGTATTGATCTATGTATAACTGTTGGAATATACTCGGATTAAAATCCCTATTTATGAATAGTACTATGATCTATTCTGGTTGTAGATTTCTTTTGTTTTGTTCTATTCTTTATTATTATTCTAATAATGATCCTTTTCAGGCCTGGATCAAGGTCTTTATTTTGGTATCAAAGCCATATTTTCAAAGAGTATTCACAGACAGTATTTTTCATTATCATGAATATTTTTAAAAGTTATAAACATAGCATTAAGAATGCTAGATCGAAAGAAGATGAACTTCCACAACAGTTAGATGCTTTAAACAAATGGACTATTCCATTTGTTGCCACTAAGGAAATTTATAATTTCGATATTTTTGAAAACTTGCGAAATCGCCATGTTATTAAGACTATTGAAGAATCTGTCCAAATGGATAATCAAGAAAAAACTATACAGTTATTTTCTGATACTGATATTGAAAGATATCAAAAATTGTATTATAAATTTTTGCATATTGGATTAGTGCAAATTGCATTTAAACCTTTAACATTAAAGGGTTTACCTGAAAGTTTTATGACTGTTTTAAGAGATGCTAGAAACTTAAATTTGAAACAATCTCTTATGGGTGTTATGCAATCCAGTCTGGCTTATGGACCAGTTTATTTTGATGTCAGACCAAATCTTACTATATCTTTGTCTAATCCAAATATTTTGCATGCTTTAACTTTATATGTCAAAGTTCATGGTTATAATTATATGCCTGAAACAGAAGTTATGTGCATCTGTTATCGTATCTATTTCCGTGTGTTAGACACTATGAATCCTAATTGTAAGATTATGGATGATAAGAGAAGTAGACAAACGGTTCTTATAGAAACCAACCTAGCCAAATGGTTATTATAGAAACCAACCTAGCCAAACGGTCTAAGATAACAACTAGAAGACCTATCAGTTGGGATGAAATAAATTATCCCGACGATTGGCTAATTGAGAGTGATATCCCTGTCCAACCTACGATAGATACTCGGATTGCTCAGGTAGTTCAAACTACCGATGGAAATATCCATCTCCAATTCGCTACTCAACCACCTAAATTAGGAAGATCGATGTCATCTCATTATTATCTCTCTCATCTCGATGACATTCCCAGACCCTCTACGGCTAGAGCTTCAACCTCTCAGGTTAATGAAGACCTTTATAAGGTTACCACTCCTTCAAAAATCTCTCAGGATGAGAAGATTGATAAAATAAAAATAGGAAATTACCAAATTCCTGTAGGGATTAATATTGATCCTACTCCCAGTGAAATGGAATTCACTGATTATTTTAAAGATGGATAGCGACCATATTCGTGTTTCCTCTCTGGATTATAGTCCAGGTTCATGTTTGAGAAAAATTATTTCGAAAGACTTTCTGAGTGAAGATTACTATCTTTTTAGAAGATGGTTCTTTTCATTTTTTACTGATAAGGAACAATGTTTCATTAGAGATTAATTTTATAATGAGTTGCAAACCAAATAGGATTATAAGTCTTTTGTTAAATGGTTTATCGAAGACTATGCTCTTCCCAATATCAATGTTATTGAAAGACAATGGCATTTGGATTCCAAAAAAGTCCTTAGGAGTATATACCCTCCAGATGAACCATTCTCATTAAAAAGGGACAATAGTAACAATGATTTACATGCCCAACCCTTTATGAATCTTATACATCAGACCCTTCGTAATGGTCCTACTATTGATCATGTCAGCACCCTGTTCAAACAGCATAACCATACCAATATTCATCTTAAGGTTATTAGTGAATAGATGAGCGTATTACATAACAAAGTGGACAAGCTCAGATCTCTTATAGAGAATCAACGAGTCAAGAATGATGTTGCTCCTAACCAGCCTCCAAAATCTCTGGAAATTCCAGCAAATATAGACCAGTTGCAGAATCCTAAATTACAGGATAAAATAAAATGAATAAAGCATGATTTTTCTATTTCTATTTGCAGTGATTTGCCTACTGCTTTTTGGAACAGGAAAAAGCATATAGTTAGTCTTCCATATGAAGAAGAGTTTCATGAACAAAATATTCCAACAAAGGCTAGGCCTTGCCAGATGAATATGGAATATCTAGAGATTTATAAAAAAGAAATTGCAACTCTAATAGAGAAAAGGTTAATTCGTCCTTCAAACTCTCCATGGAGTTGTACGGCGTTCTATGTTAATAAACATGCTGAACAGGAACGAGGAGTTCCCAGATTAGTTATTAATTATAAACATTTGAATAAAGTTTTAAAATGGATTAGATATCCAATTCCTAATAAAAAGGATTTACTTGACAGGTTATACCAGTCTAACATATTTTCAAAATTTGATTTAAAATCAGGTTTTTGGCAGATACAAGTTGATGAATCTGACATATATAAAACTGCCTTTACAGTCCCATTCGGACATTATGAATGGAATGTCATGCCTTTTGGACTGAAGAATGCTCTATCATAATTTCAGCATGTCATGAATTATATTTTTACTTCATATAGTAATTTTATCATTGTCTACATAGATGACATATTAGTCTTTTTAAAGAATATACAAGATCATATTAAGCATCTTGAAATTTTTAAGAAAAATATTATTTCAAATGGTTTGGTTATATCAAAACCCAAAATGAATATTTTCCAAACAAAAGTTTGATTTCTTGGTCATAATATTGAACAAGGGAAATTTTTTCCTATTACTAGAAGTATTGAATTTGCTTCTAAATTTTCTAATGAAATTCTTGATAAAACCCAATTACAATGTTTTTAGGGAGTCTAAATTATATTTCTCCTTATTATAAGAATTTATCTGTGGATGCAGCCATCCTATATGATAGGTTGAAAAAAGCTACCACTCCGTGGACAAATGCCCACACAGAAGCGGTACAAAAAATTAAGAAGAATGTACAGGCTTTGTCATGTCTTATGCTTGCTAACCCAAATTGAGGAAATATTACCGAAACTGATGCTTCAGACATCAGCTATGGTGGAATTCTTAAACAAATTAATTCCCAAACCAAACAAAAATATCTTGTTTAGTATAATTCAGGGAAATGGACTAATAGTCAAAAGCATTATGCTACTATAGCTAAAGAAATTCTTGCTATAGTTAAATGCGTCCTGAAATTCCAGAAAGATCTTTATAATACAAAGTTCTTAATAAGAACAAACTACAATGCAGCCAAATTCATGTTTCAGAAAGATTTTAAACATGATGTGTCCAAACAAATGTTTGCAAGATGGCAGGCACATTTAGCCCCAATTGATTTTGAAATTTAATATCTTAAAGGAGAAGATAATTCACTTCCTGACTTTCTCACTCGTGAATATTTGCAGGAATAACATGCGTCTAGAATGGACACCACCTACTCCTAATAGGGATAGAGGAAGAGGAAAAGGCAGAGGCTCGGGACGAGGCTCTAGCAAATCTAGTTCCACTGATTTCCAATATTCCAAGAGTAATACTCATGGATAAAGAATGCTTTTCTAGTAGCCAACAACAAGGCTCATATGCCGAAAAACTCCAACAATCGGAGAAAGAAAACAGAGACCAATATTTGGTCAAAGGTCATGAAGAGACAATTCTCTACCTACATCATGAAGATAAAAATTATCTAAATGATCCCTGGATTCTTATGAATCGATATGTAGAAAATTTCTACAATCATTTTCTAGAAAGAAAGAACATGATGTATTATGAATATATCCTTATTGCAACCAGCACTGCTGACATCACATCATTCCCGGATAATAAGTCTGGAGCAGAAAGGAATTTTTCAAAATTTTATCTTAAGAAGATTATATCTCCTTATGAGTGGGGAATTAGTCCATTCAGATCAAAAGAATTTATAATTCCTCGAATGACCATCAATATGGCATTTAATTACTATGATTATATCAATGCTTTCACTCAGGTTTTCTACTATGAAAATCGAAAACATAGTCATTCCTGATGGATTAAAATTAATCCTGAAATAAAATAGACAGAATGGTTTATAATTCCCAGGATGGATATTCCCGTGATGGAGTGTCATCGGGCCTGAAATTCAAGTTTTACAGGAGCCTTATATGGCTTTCTACAAAGAATGGGTTCAAGTCACACCATGTGTTACCCCAGAAAATCCCTTTGATTATATCGAAGGATCTGCTTCATTATTTTTCTTTATGCAGGCAGGAATTCCTTGGATATGGAAATGGATTCCAGAAGCAGGTAGAAATCAGCAAGACATTATATATCTCAAAAGGAAATTCCTTAGTAAATTCTGGTCCAAACTATTAGATAAAGATCCAGAAGACAAAACTCGCCATTATGGATGGCAATTAGAAGGTGATATATCATCACTGGTTAAGAGTCTCAAGAATTTAGAATACCTCAGAACCTATGGTGATATGTACTAATTGTAATTTAGGATTCTGCAACTGGTCTATGATATTATAAGAAATTAATTCTTGCTGCAGATAATCAAGATGTTGCTTCTTGTTCCGCACAAGACTAATAAGGCTAACTGTATTTGAAACAGGAACCCAAGGAAAAGTGATAGAATTATTCTCAAAGGTACCTGTGAAAACCTTATCATCAATATGAGTAAGAGGCATTAGACCATTAATAAAATGTATGCCTAAGATAATATCATGAGCCAATTTTTTTACTAATACAAAAGAATGTTCTATACACATTCTATCATGGAAAACATGGGCACTTGGTAATTTGTAGGAGATATCTAATTTGCTCTCATCTACACCACTTACTCTACGAGTAGTCTTGGTGAAGTATTTGGTAGGGATAAGTCCTTCCCTAATTCAATTAAGATTTGCCCCTGAATCAATCAATGTAGGGACATGTCTATATATGATACTTCTATTAATTAATAAATTAATACGGGTAGTCCATCTTTGGCGGGAATACAAATTAATGGCTCCCATAAAGTCTGCCTCTTTTGGAGTATCAGAGGTAGTAGGTTGGTCGATTATAGGAGTATAACCTAACTCTATAGGAGTATCAGGAAGGGGAGTATGACTAGCCTGTCCTGATTCTAAAGAGGTAACATTATCATCTAGTGTAGTGTAATGATGTCGAAGTAGAGTTAGCTCTATTTTGAGATCATAAATCTCATTCTTCAATTCCTGGACTGTGAGAGAACTATTAGCACTCCACTTTTTCTGTAAATCCTGAAGAACTTCAGAAAAGTTATAGGGTGGATCAATTCTTGATCTGATTTTAAGAGGAACTTTGTCCTTTCATTGAGCTTTAAACAAAGCTTCGATAACCTATGCTTTCTGAGCTTTGCCCTGAATATTATCCAGTAGGTCACTAACTTCTTCTCCATTTATGACATTTATACTGCAACTGGAGAATTGAGCTTAAAGTTTATAAAACTCGTCATTTGTTTCCTCATTATCCTTAATAGCCTGACATTTATCTTTCGTAATGCAGGTGCAATGAGCTTCATCTTCCATAGAGGAGGAGTAAGGATCTTCATAGTCTGAACTCATAGTCTCCTCTGAGTCATTAGACTCATCTGATGAGACGTCAATCTTCATCAAAGCACCCGTAATTCTTTCATCAATATTGAGGTTCTTGATCTTGTCGATCTTTTTCTTTTTACACCTATTGGCATAATGTCCCTTTTCACCACATGCATAGCATGTAGGAGACTTTTTCTCCCTCTTGGGGATATAACCCTTTTTGCATTTTTGTCTCTCTTCTTTGCAACATACTTTTTGTAAGAGCCGGATTTGTACTTTTCATCGTACTGCTTTTTGTGAGGTTTAACCGAGTTTTTCCTCTTTTTCCCATTCTGGTGAGAGGTCGGTTAATCGAATGCGAATTGTTGACAGAATCTCCTAATTTGGTTTTTTCTGTCAATTTCTGCTTTTTAAGTTGTTTCTGTAATTTCAGATCAATGCTCTGCCAATCCTTCTTCTATGCATTTGCCTATTAGCTGACCGTAAGAATAAAGATCCCATTGGATCTGAGAATCTCCTAAATCCTTTTTTAGGGTTCTCTTAATCTTTTCAGCAAAAAGAGAGGGAAGGCTATCTATGAATATGGCTTTCTAGAAACTACTATTGGCTTCTGGGAGGTTTAACACTCTGCTAAGGAAAACATCCTTATACCACCTAAATGAAGTTAAGGTGGGGCACCTATGGTTTTGCAGAAGAGTTATGATATTATCATAATTGGTTGAATAATTACCTGTAAAGTGATCTAAAATGGTTAGAACGAGAGTAAAAACTACATAAGGTTGAGCCTCATTACCCTCTTGCTTTACAACACTATAAATGAAAGTTTTTTGCTCTATTGTGAGATAATTATCCCACCAAGCTTTAATCTGACCTGTGAAGCCTACAATTATCATCTTAACGATGTGGACATCGGTCTGGTGATTACCTTTGGATGTTGCAGCATACATGCTGATTTTATGGCAAGTCCTGAAGATTTGACTATCAGTGCCACCATCTATGTTCAATTCAACAATTTCTGTACCGGTATAAGCGGTAGGATCATTCTTATAAACTTGTTCTTCAATTAGAACATCCATGGGTGTGGGTCTCGGATAGTAGTAATTTTCCGAATTGAAATTTGGTTTTCATTACCCTTCCTCATTACAGTAATATGTGCTTCATTGTCTGATGCAGATAATTTATCTGTACTAATCATCGTAACAGTATAAGTAGAACCATCTTTTGGAGAAATCTTCAACTTACTCTGAGATTGAGAGAGTAGATCTTCAAGATTTTTTTTACTAATGGTTTTGTGGTCTTTTTTGCCAGGGAGATTAATAAGACCTTGATCCAGGTCTGTAAAGGATCATTATTTGGAATAATAATAAAGAATAGAACAAAACAAAAGAAATCTACAACCAGGATGGATCATAATACTATTCATAAATAGGGATTTTACTCTAAGTATATTCCAACAGTTATACATGAATCAATACGAAAAATGGCCCAAGAGAATGCCTTATGCCTAACCACGGCGACGGCTGAAAGGGCACTCCGTACGATAAGAGCATAATTATTAGAATACCTCAGAACCTATGGTAATATGTACTAATATACTTTCTGGAAAGTGGGTCGTGGTTGTGGTTGCCGGAAACGGGGAGATAAGGCGACCGGTAGAGAAATAGGGAGCTGATTACCGGTGATAGTGGGGGCAATCAGCGGTGACATGGGTGGACCTATCGAACTGCTGACATCGGCAATGGTGAAATCTAGGTGAGGCAGAGAGGAGGTCGACCGATTAGCGTCGGTGGGATGGACTATCGGCGGTGCATGTTGCACGGTAGAGGTACTACCGGTAGTGGCAGTGTCACATGGTGATGTCAAGGACAGTGGAGAAAGGTGAATATTGCTGCTACCGAAGATGTCGACTGGACGGGCAACGGTTGCAGTTGGTGCGGTGGCTGCTGCCGGAATGGAGGCAGCATGACGGAATGCTTGTTGGACAAGTGGTAATGGGTCAGAATCTTCGAGGAATTTGTAATTAGTTACTCAAAATTGTTTGATGTTGTCAAATGGGAAGACATATTCGACAAATGTGCTATGGCAATAAATTATAATTTTATCGGTGAAGAGCTCATAGCACAAGTACCCCCTATGGTTTAACGGAAAAACCTAGGAAGGCACATGGAGTAGACCGGGGTGCTAATTTGTGAGGTGTCGTGTATGTCATATTTGGGTAACACAGACAACCGGAAATTCGAAGGTGGTCATAGGTTGGGATCCGACGGTAGAGTATTTCGGTGGGTGTCCTATTTTGAATCGTGCGGGTAGGTGAATTGTTGGAAATATTTTCTGCCATTTTTAATGCATATACCCAAAAATTAGGGGGGGGACGCATGAAAAAAAATGGTACGAATCATATTATTAATGCTTCGGAGAATTCTTTCGGCTTTTCCATTTTGAGGGGAGGTATGGGGGCATGAGAAATGAAAAATCATGCCATTAGCCGCACAAAATTTATGAAATAATAAATTATTAAACTCACGACCCTTATCACATTGATACGATTTTGTCTTTTTCAAATTGAGTTTTAACTAGTGTACAAAACTCAACAAATTTGGAGAATACTTGAGATTTGAGTTTGAGTGGATAGACCCAAAGAAAGTGAGAGAAATCATCCAAGAATACCAGATAGTATTTGTGGCATAAGTTGCTTGTTATGGGAGATGTCCAGACATCAGCGTGAATAATATCAAAGGGAGAGAAAGTAGTACTCATAGAAGTCGTAAATGGTAGTCTAACGTATTTTCCTAACTGACACGAGGAGCAACTATGAGAAAGATTGCCTTTGTTGCATTGGATTAAATTTCGATTTCTAAGAGAATAAAAATGTGAGAACCCGGATGACCAAGTCTACTATGCCACGTAGATGGAGATATGGTTGTTAAAACGGTCGGAGGAGTGACACTAAAAGCGGATGTGGGTAGGACGGATATAGGTCCCCCCCCCCCACTATTGCATCTCGTGAGGATGTTTGAAGAGAGAATTGTGGATACGGTAGTGGGGTAAGGGTGTGGCCAAATCCTTGAATTGGAATGTGATGACCACTACCGACCATAATAGATTGTGGAGTTGGTAACTGGCGCAGTTGAGAAAAATTATCTGAATTGTTGGTGAGATGAGACGTGGCGCCCGTATCCATATACCACGCATTATCAGACTATTGGCGGGTAAAGGAAGCCATTTATTTGTGTTCTCGGGTAAATGACAAATTTTAATTATTTTCGGATAAAGGGCATGTGACTGATTCTTGATAAAAGGAAAATTTGATGAAGACAAAACAAAGTCAAATCGTGGTTGTGAAGAGGAAGACCGTTGCCAGCAATATTTAGTGCAATAGTCACTTCATTAGCTAGAATTCAAATAGGTAATTCTTTAGGATGTAATGGCACCATTATGTTCATTACTCACCCCCTCTATTGAAAGATTTATTGAAATACACACACCCCCTATTTTGGTATCAGAGCTAAAAGATTTTTGGACCAGATTTATATGACAGACTCTTACTTAGAAGTTAAAAACAAATTAAGTACTTTATACCCAGAATATATCCACCTAAGTAAAACTAAAGAAAATCAGTCAAGACTTTTAGAATTAATAGATATAATATCCGCATTAGAATATAATTTGATTAAACAAATCAAGAAAAAATATAGATTTAAGCCTTATTAGATATATGAGATCACTTCCATTTGCTAGATATATTAGAATTCAACAGTGGTATATATATAGAGATATAAAAAAGAAGAACGAATATATAAAAGCCGAAAGAGCGCTAAGCACTTGTTTAGATATACTAGAATTTAAATTTTTGTCCAAAGCGCAAAAACTTAAATTACTACAAGACCATTTTGAAAAAGACTTAAGACCACATCTAGAAAGTATAGACCATATAGTATTATCTAGACTAATTCAAGCTAGGATAATATTAGGAGAAATAGACGAATATATAATTTCAAGTATAAAGTGGCAATTAGCAGGCATAAGACGTACCATAGACTATTATAAACATAGATTAGAGTATCAAATAGAAGAAAATACACCGACAACTCTAGGATAATCATAGCTCACTTAAAGCACCTAGACTACTTAGATTTAAAGATTACGCCAGAAAAGAAATTTAGAATTTTAAAAGACCATAGTATTATAAAGTGTAACTTTAGCACAGGAGACCATATACTTCATAGCGAAGAAAAGCAATTAAATACTATAGTAGATATAATAATAAATCTAAGTGAAAAGGTAAAAGAAAGCAACGAGCACTATACTGCAAACCTACATAGATTAGAAGAAATACTCTATAAACAAGAAAAGATTTTCAAAAAATTGGAACAGAATTTAGAATACATAAATAACCTAGTAAATACGTGCGACTTTAAAAAAACTATCTACAAAACAAGACTTAGAAACAGTTCTAAGAAATAATCTAATAGATATAGAACTAAAGGTTAGCCAAGAAAACAAAAGAATTAAAGAGGAACTTATAAACAAAGTTCTAAAGTTAGAAAAAACAATACAAGAACTAAAAGAAGCTATCGTTTCATGAACAGACTGAATATAGTCCAAGAAGAATCTATAAGATTGATAGAAAAATATATACCGTTACCGCCCGATTATAAAGAATATATCCCTACTACAAAGTCAGATCAAATACTTGTGCAGCAAAATATAATTATAACTTCGTTAGTTTTAGATCTCACCAGAAAGGTAGAAGTTTTAACTAAGAAAATAGAAGTGTTAAACGAAAGAGTATATCAAATAGCAAAAGAACAAGATAAAGAAATAAGAAAAACAGGTAGACGAACTTATAGATCAGCTTAAAAGAGTAGAAATAACTCCTCAGAAAGAAAAAGCTTTAGCAACCAGAAAACCACAAAAATGGACTTTTTTACAGCTAGATCGAGAGGAGAAGAAGAAGAACCAAGACTAAGTTGTTCAGAAAACAGGATAGGAAATAGTTTTATTTCTAGGCTATTAAACAGAAGAACACCTGAAGAAGATAACAGACAACTTAGCGACGTAATCAACGTAGAGCGAGACATAAGTATATTTCAACAAAACCAATTAAACTTATTAAATCCTAGAACACTGTATAATGCAGGACGTTTTTCGTCAACTGCCCAATTATATAGACACTATAGGGAAGAACAATTGTCTGTATTAGGTAATACAGCAAAAAATATAAGTTTAATAAATTTAGAATCTTTTAAACATATTAAAAGAACCACCAGAACTCTCATGCATATGGGATTAATGGTTGTAGGAATTAAAGGATTAACTAGAAAAAATTTAGGAAGCAAAGTCCTCATAATAATCTATGATGACAGATGGACAGACATGAAGAAATCCATTATAGGTATGACAGAAATAGACATGACAGATAATGGAAGAATCTTTTACATTAGCCCAGACTTCTTAATGAACTTAGCATAATTCGATAAACATATTAAAATAGGAATCCAGACAAAAGGTTACGAAGAAATGCATAGCGGCAATAACCTACTGTTATGCTTAGGATTTCTAGGAAAAATGACAAATAATAGCAATACAAAATTTAAGATAAAAATAAATGATGTAGTAGAATTAATGAGTAACAAAGGAATTAATTTAATAAAACCCGTAAAAATACTACCAGAAGAATACGCAGGTTTAGAATGGAAATTAGAACAGTTCAATACAAAGAATAAAATATTACAGCCAACTTCTCATCTAGAATATACAAACCCTAAAGGAGAAACATCTATAAGATTTACAGACTATAACTACATTCCACAGAAAGACTGTGAAGAAGAAAGTACAATAGAAGAAGGTGAAATAACTACTTTCATGACCATAGAAATAATCCAAGAAGGTTATGAAGTAGATATCACCATAGAAACAGCTAGAAACCTGAAAAAGAAAAAACCAGAATTACTTTTTAGATGTAAAGGTTGCAAATTAGATAATGTAGATTTAGAACAAACAGTAGAACATTTTAAGAGTTGTGATAAAAGAACCGATAACACAGGTTATAGAGAAGAACAGATTTCAAAAGAAAAAACAACTATGTTTGAAGAAATCTGGAAAGACATGAATTTCAATAATGAAGAATGTGAAACTAATTCAGAAATTAGTCAAAAAGAATTAATGGAAACCAGTGCCTCAAGCTCTAGCCCATTTCAAAGAACTACCGGAGAACAATACACAGTAGATACGCGTACCGGAAATATACCTAGAAGACGAGTATTCAGAACTGCAGGAGAGCCTATAGAACAGGTAAAACCTTCAGGTAGAAGAATGTCGTTAGAAGAACCCATAACTCTCCAAGAAGGAGGTAATAGGGGAAAGATTTTAAATATAGCAGCCCACGATCCACAGAGATGGAACTCTGTAATCGATTTGTGGAAGGGTATAGTAGTAGCAGATTATATACAGAACTATACAGAGACAGACGCTGAAACAATGTATAAATACTTAAAAACTTTCCTAGGAGAATCAACCAAAGCTCTATGGGAAGCATATAAAACAGACTTTCAGAATGAATTTTACCAGCTAGTAGCCATGGGGGCAAACCCCTACAATTTTACAAATAAAATACACACCTTATGCGTCAATTGTTAAGGGTAATAGGGACATCAACAATGGCCAAAAGCTACACTTTGTCCCTGTATCACAAACGGATGGGCCTATTAAGCTTTTAGAAGATGATTTAGACGTATTGGCAGAATCTTAGAGTTACGTTTTTATAGGGTATTTTGCGGGAAAGTACCCAGGGGGGTTAGCTCTCCAAAAACTCTGTAGATCCTGGGGGGTGGCTTACAAATTCAGCGTCCATTCTTCAGGTTGGATTGTCTTTAACTTCAAAACCAAGGAGGACAAGGAAAATGTCGTTGATAATGGCCCTCACTTTGTCTAAGGTACAACACTTCTCTTAAAAGAGATGCCAAAGTGTTTTACCTTCGATGAACATGATATTTGTACAATGCCTATTTGGGTTAGGCTCCATTCCTTGCCGCTGGAACTATGGAATGATAGAGCTTTAAGTCGTATACTCTCGCGCATAGGGAGGCCAATTGGGACTGACAAGTTTACCCATAGCAAGAAGCAAACCTCTTTTGCTCGCGCGCTGGTCGAAATTGACCTCTCAAAAGATCTGATTGATTGCATTAAACTGAATGTCTGCGAGGGTATCACTCTAGACCAGGGAATAACATATGAGAAGCTACCGGAATTCTGTAAGACTTGTAGAAGGATTGCCCACTCTACCGCGACATGCGAGAAGTATTTAGCAGATTTAAATAGACGTGTCCAAAAGAAGAGAGGTCTGTAACCAACAAAGGAACCCAATAACACTACTCCTCTGCCTAAACCTGTCCACACTTATCTTACATCCCCTTCCGAGGACACAGAGGGCGGAAACTCTGTCAGCCTAGGCACGGGAGAAAAAGTTGTGGTTGCTACTGAGGGGGGTACCGCAGCTGAGAACACTGGTGGCCAGCACGCAGGTGCACAGACCGGGGTTGGTACATGTGGGAACTTAAATCGAGAGAATCTTGGTGGCCAACCCGCGGGTGCATAGACCGGGGTTGGTACAGGGGGGAGCTTAAATCGGGAGAATCTTGGTGGCCAACCCGCGGGTGCATAGACCGGGGTTTGTACAAGGGGGAACCTAAATCTCGAGGACCCAGGTGGCCAACCCTCGGGGACACAGACCGGGGTTGGAATAGGTGAGAATTTATTCATGAAGAATCTTGGTGGCCAACCCTCGGGTACACAGACCAGGGTTGGTACAAGTGGGAACTTAAATCTGGAGAATCTTGGTGGCCAACCCGCGGGTGGACATACCGGGGTTGGTACAGGTGGGAACTTGAACATGGAGTCTCCTGGTGGCCAACCCGTGGGTGCCCAGACCGGGGTTGGCAAATGTCGGACTTTTACTAAGGAGAATTTGGTATGTGAGCATGCGAGTGACCAGACAAGGTTAGGCAAACGTAGGACTTCTTCGGTTACTACACAGGCATATAATAATACATTGGTTTTCTCCATCAGCCCTAGCGTAAAACAATCTACTATTTTTCGAGCTCTTGTCAACCAGCCTTGCAGCCCGGAGACTAATGTGGGTACAGGTAGTACTAATCAAACCCCCCTTAACAAGGGCAGGACTTCTTTGAACGTAGCTTTTTCACAAGGCTATGTAAAAAATATCCCCATAGTGGCTAACAATGGTGGCCAACCCGCGGGCACTCAGACTGGGGCTAGTAAAGGTCGGATTGATATCCTAAAAGCACAAACTGTTGGATTTTCAGATAAGGTTGGGAAAGGTGGGAACATAGAACCTGCGGGTAAGGAAGGCATGGAGGACGATGGATTCTCTGTAGTAAAGAAAAGAGGGAAATAAAAAGCCAATAATGCTGGACTGAGCTTTACCGTACCATTGAGCAGAATGAAGACTTTCAATGCTCTTCGGAAGCAGGGCCCTTGTGGAGACAACCATATAACCACCAATATCGAAGGGAGCATGAAGGGAACTTTCTCCCTTTCATTACCCCAATGATTGTCGCTTTTTGGAACATTAGGGGCTTGCACGACTCCTCCAAGCAAAAGGAGATTTCCTCCTTCGTGCATGATGAAAACATCGACTTAATTTGCATCCTTGAGTCCAAGATTCATACCCTCTCATTAAGCAGATTTTGGTCATCAAAATTTCGAAATTGGGTTGTTCTTGATAATTTCAACACTCATACGGCTGGGAGAATATTTATTTTATTCAATCCAGCCAAGATTAGACTCCATGTAATCGATGTTAGTCCTCAAACCATTCACTGTGATGCTACTTGCAGCACCATATTCAAGAGTTTCCGGATTACGTTTGTTTATGGTTTTCACTCTATAGTAGCAAGACGTCCGACTTATGGTCCATGCTTCGGAATTATGGTACTTCACTTCAAGAGCCATGGCTTATCATTGGAGATTTCAACACTATCATGAATAACGATGAGCGTTGTAACATGGCCCATATCACCAGCTACGACACCAAAGACTTTGTTGATTGTTGCCATGAGCTAGGGCTTGCCGATATGAACTCCACTGGATGCTCTTTTACGTTCAGTCGTGCAGGCAAGTTTAGCAAATTGGACAGGGAGCTCATTAATGGTTCCTGATTGCAGGCAGGCTGGTACAATCACGCAAATTTTAGACCTCCGAAGACCTTCTCGGACCACTCTCCATGCCTTATCTCCATAATTGATCACTCAGTGTGGAGTAATAGACCATTCAAATTCTTCAACATGTGGTCACAACACCCTAGCTTTGGGAACATTGTTGAAAATGCATGGGAACAGAACGTAGTGGGTACGACGCAATACTCTATTTATCGGAAACTACAGCATCTCAAGACCCCCCTTGAACAACTGAACCACAAGGAATACTCCCATATTTTGACTCGTGCTATGAGCTTGCTAATGCCCAAATTGATGCCATGAACAACCCGCAGGATAATCAAAAACATCTACGGGTAGATGAACTCAGGCATAAAGCATAAATCTGTCATTCTTTGTGAAGCTGAGATAAGCTTCCTTAGGCAGCTTACCAAATGTGAGCATATGCAGAACAATGATAGGTGCACCAAGTTCTTCCATGGCATGGTCAAATGAAATACTAAGCGGAACTATATTGCTGCTATTACTAAGCAGGATAGTTCTCTCACGACTTCCAATGACCAAGTAGTAATGGAATTCCTAGATTACTAGAAGGGGCTTCTAGCTACCAAAGACCCTTGTCAGCCTATTGACATGGGGGTCATTCACTCAGGCAATAGGTTATCTTCTGAACAGTGTGTGGATATTATCAGGGAAGTCACTGACAGAGACATTAAAGTAGTCGTGTTTGATATTAGGGATGATAAAGCCCCTGGTCTGGACGGGTTCTCGGCTGGTTTTTACAAGAAATTGTGGGATATTATTGGGCAAAGATTTCTGCAATGCTATTAAGGAGTTTTTCAATAGGGGAAAGCTCCTCAAGCAAATCAATCACACGATTATTGCTCTTGTCCCTAAATCTCCCCACTGCCCCAACGTCACTGATTACAGGCCTATATCGTGTTGTAATATTTTCTATAAGGTTATCACGAAGATTTTGGCAGCAAGGGTCGAAACCGTCCTCGACTCTCTTATTGATCGTGCGCAATCTACATTCATACAAGGCAGAAGTATGACAGATAATATCCACCTTGCCCAGGAGCTCTTGAGGGGTTTTAACCATAAAAGGGTTTCGAATAGATGCATGTTGAAAGTTGACCTTCGTAAAGCTTTTGATTCGGTTAATTGGGAATTTCTAACAGCCATCCTCATCGGGCTTAACTTTCCCGAACCTTTTGTGTCCCAAATTATGGAATGTGTTTCCACGACTTCGTATTCTGTTGCTATCAATGACAGTATCCATGGCCACTTCAAAGGGCAAAAAGGGCTCTGACAGGGAGATCATCTTTCCCCTTATCTCTTTGTCATCTGTCTTGAATATCTGTCCAGGCTTCTAAATAGTATAACGAGAGCGACTGCTTTTAACTATCACCCGAAGTGTGGTAACCTTAGGATCACCCACTTAGCCTTTGTTGATGATTTAATGCTTATGTCGAGGGGAGACACCACTTATGTCCAGATCCTTATGGATTGTCTAGATAACTTTCGTAACTGTTCTGGTTTGAGCGCCAATACCACCAAATCCAGCCTTTACACAGCTGGAATATCGGATCACGAACTTGATGATATTCAGGAGATCACTAGTTTTGACACCAGCTCTATGCCTTTCCGGTACCTTGGTATCCCATTGGCAGCCGATAAGCTTAGTCTGGTTCATTACGAGCCTTTCATTACCAAGATTGCTTCATACACCAATACTTGTTCTAGTATCACCCTCTCTTACGCGGGTATGAGGGAGCTCATCAAATCAGTTCTTCAAGGTGTTGAGTGTTTTTTGGTTATCCATCCTACCAGTTCCTGCCACTGTTAGCGACAGGATTGTCAGCCTATGCTGTAAGTTCTTATGGCACTCTAACCACCCTCTTGTGTCTTGGGCTGAATGTTGTTTGCTAAAATATGAAGGTGGCCTTTGCTTTAGAGATATGAAGGCATGGAATTGGTCCCTCCTTGCTACATGTCTTTGGAACATCCATCAAAATAAAGATACTCTATGGATCAAATGGATTTCACAAAAGTATCTAAGTCGAGACAACATCTGGACTTGGAAGGGTAAGAGTCAGGACTCTCCCCTAATCAAACGAATGCTTAATATTAGGGACCAGATTTTGACTTCCACGGGGTCTATAGCTCAGACGGAAAGCTTTCTTGCTAGTTGGAATGATCCAACATCGACCACTTCAGGCAGCCGCATTTCGTATGACTTCTTCAGGCTACGCGACACTAAAGTGCATTGGTATCGTGACGTTTGGAATGTTTGCATCATCCCGAAACATGCATTCATACTTTGGTTAAGTATTAAGAAGAGGTTGAGAACCAAGGACAAGATTCTCCATGCGGACATTGACAGAACTTGTGTGTTGTGCCAGCAGATGGATGAATCTGTCGCACACCTTTTCTTTTCTTGCTGCCACAGTTCATACATTTGGTCCAGCATCAGGAAATGGATTGGTATAACAAGAGCCATGACTACCGTGGACAGTGTACTGAAGTTCATTCGTAAAGAAGGTCGCGGTACCGGTTGGCAGTCCAAGGTGAAACGCGTGGCACTAGCCAGCACGATTTACATCATCTGGAATGAGCGTAATAAGAAGATTTTTGAAGGCACTAGATTTGATAAAGATGCGGTCATATTTAAAATCAAGACCAGCATCTTTAAAGTTTTGTATGCACTATTTCCACATTTTATTGATAAGTTTGTGGCTTTGAGAAATGGCTAGGTTTAGCTCCTGACTACCCATCCTGTGGGATTAGCTGGAGTATCCTGACTACCCGACTTGTGGGATTAGCGGGAGATTCTGTTTCTCGGCTCTTGAAAGCCTGACCTGTGGGTAACACTTAAGTTACTCCAAGGACGAAACTATATATCGTGTCTACCCTTATTTGGGAAAAGAGCGACATATACATCGTCCTTCACTTCTAGTTTTGAGTTCTGCTGTCTTTCTGGGTCTACATGCCACTGGCAATCACCTCTTAGCAGCTTAATTCTCAGGTACTCTTCCCTTATCATGGGTTTGTCCCACTAGGTTTACCATAGTAAGGGTTTAAGGAGGCCCGCGGCTGCAACCTTATGTTTTATACATAAGGGACTTGTCACTGGCTAGCTTATCTGGTTTCTATGTTGTGCTTTATTCAGACTCTTGACTATCCAACTTGTGGGATTAGCTTGAGCTATCGCTACTGACGAGGGTAAATCCTGTGAGGTTCCACCTAGTGGATTCGCATAGGATTTATATACCGTCATGACCTTTTACCGTGGGTAAGCGTTTTCGCCTAATCCACTTGTACATTTTGATGATTATTAATTCACATTTACCGTTCATCAAAAAAACAAAAAGACAACACGTGTCTCTTTGAGGCCCTCCCAAGCTCACACGCCAACTCATCCACGTAATTCGACCTAGGGCAGAGGTGGAAAATCCCAATCCTTCTTAACAAATGCCATGTGATGTTGGAAAAATGTCCGAAGCTGCTGGTCAGGTGGCCATGCAAATCGATCTCCAAAATCCTGTAGAACAACATTTTGAGCAACAACACTTGTTTAAATCCCACCAATACAATGCAAAGTATATCCGAGCAACAAGATTTGCAATCATTGCATTTACTACCACACTTCTCCTCCCCTCTATATCCCTTCTGGGCTGGTGGACAATGGTGAGACCTGTACACCCTCTAATTCGTCCTTACCCAGCAATAGCTCCTGCCCTCTTATCAAAATCTCCATCATCACTGGAACCTACTTCCCCACTTCAACCCTCCGGTGAACCTCACGGAAGCTACTAATTATTTTACCCCGTGTGCTACTGAATAGAATCGTAAAACTTTTGTTAATATTTTCCACCAAAAGCGACGTATGATTTTGCTAGAATAGGAGGGGTATTCAACACTCCATGTCTTATCCTTGTAGTTCCTTCCTTTAGGACCTTGAAAAAACTCTGATTTCGGAATATAATATTATTCTAAATTGGTTGAATGATGCGACGCTAATACAAAATTTTATCATCCTTCCGTCATTAATCGAAGAAGGAACAAAACTTGCTACTTCAAAGATGAACAAGACAACTGGGTTACTGATCCAGATCAAATTAAAAAATTTACTCTTTCTTACTTTAGCAACACTTTTACCACTATGCATTAAAAGATGTTGTGCGCTCTCCTAACAGTTTTCATAACATGGATCTCTCATACCTTGATAGACCTTTACATGATCAAGAAGCTATCCAAGCTGTTTTTCCATTTCACCGTTTTAAGGCCCCCGGACTATTACATCCCGAAGTTTCATTTGTGTTAGTAAAGATAAGCCCGGATTAAGGACCAACTTTAAGAATATGAAAAAGGTTCATCTATGTATCTCAAGATTATACAAGTTTGTATACAAGTGGAGTAAAGGCCGAGAAAATTAGAAACTAAGTGAATCGAAGAAAATGAGTTTCGTCGAGGTTCGACATTTATTTGAATGAAATACGGTTCAAGCTATAATATCCCGTATTTTTGGACTAGGAAATTGAACCGTCCAACATGAGAAAATTTACCTGAGCACAGAGGATTTGATCATATTCAAGCATGCAAATTAAGAGCTCGATGTATAAAAGGATAAAGTCCCGAAATGATTTAAGATGAAAAAGTGAAACAGTGATGATAGAAAATAATATTTTATGTGTGAAAAATAAGGCTATGGACAAGTGCTATATCACATGAGCATGATATTGAGTATATATGAAGTATATTAAAAATGATTAACATTTGAATAAATCGAGATCAAAAAATTAATTGTGTGTGTAATTGATTAAATAGAGAATTGTAGTGAAAGTAATATATTGATTGAGATTAGTGGATAAATTTTAGGGACACCTTCACGTGAATAAGTGAAATGTTCTAGCAAGATGTCAAGTTTGGTGTCACTTTTAGTGACTAATAGTAAGGATGGCCATAGGGCCCCACGTGTTAAGTGCCAATGGTTCATTAAGTCTCACATATTACTTTGGTAACAATTCACTTAGCAAAACAAAAGGTTTGCTGCAAATATTTCTGGACTAATTTTCAAGAATTAACATGAGTCATATTTTAAGAAGAACAAGGTATAATTCTTTTCAAGAATAATTTATGTGTCTTACTCACCACTTTGATTTGTTGTTCGTTTTTATTGTGTCGTTGAATTCGGGCTTTCTTCGAAGTGAACTAAGGTGAAAGAAGAATAGTTCTTGGAATATAAGGCATAAATTTTCCTCTCCTAGGTGTATTTAAGTTTATCCAAGTGATAGGTAAGTAATTAGATGAGGAAGTACGGAATTTATACCGGAAATTGTTGGAAATTTGTCTTTGGTGGGAGTTGCGTTCACCCATCTTTAATGAATTAAACACTAGAGTTCCGCATGTTGGAGACTTTGATTCTTCACACGTGCATAATCTACTAAGTGAGTAGATGACCGTAGGGCCAAGGATCGTCAAATTTTGTTGAGAAATGAAAGAGATATTGGTCCACGAAGTGAGGTGTTTGAAGCATGAAAATGTGGTATGGACCATTTCTCCCTCATCGGTGGGGGAAGGAAGATTTGTTTAGTTTATAAGTCTCAAAATTGGCTAAGGTGTTTGAAGCATGAAAATGTGGTATGGACCTTTTGGGTTGGTTTTTGGAACGTTAAACCTCCATTAATTTGCACATCAATTCAGTCATTTACTTGACTGAATAACTCCTCACTAAAGCTCCAATACGTTGCACATTTAATTAATTCATTTACTTGGCTGAATTACTCCTCACTAATTGTCATTACATGTCCATTAACAACAATTAGTAGGGCAGTTGACAAGTCCCATCCATGCACTATATATTGAAGCCTTTGGCTCAATTGTTCGAAAAAATAGAAAATCAAAAATAAAACAGAAATCTTCTTCCTACTATCCAACATCATTTCGTTACTCTAAGTTCTTCAAAGTAACACTTGAGTTTCCTTTGTTCATTTGTTAAGTTGTTATTTTATCTTGGGAGACTATTGTCCAGAACGCAAAAGGATATATACGGGGCATTCTTGTCTTAAAGACAGAAAGCCATCTCTCGACTCAGCCACAATTGTAACAATCCAGATTTAGTGTTACTTGATTTCAGGTTATCAAGATTCAAGACTCAACAAGCTTGCGGCAGTTCTGAATATTGGTTGTTTGTTCATCCTTTCGAACACTTGTAATATTTTTTTACTTCCCGTACTGTAATTATTTCCAATAATTTAAAGACAAGATTGTATTAGTGTTCGAAAGATGTCGGTCAACAGTTGTGTGACCAAATCTGGATATGATTGTGGTTTTCTGGTAGAAGACAGTTTTGATTATGTTGTTGAAGGTCAAGGTGTTCATGGTGTCACCGCACCCGAGAGTGGTGGGAACAAGCGTCCACGAGAGGCTGAGGATGTCAACTGGGACAAGAGGAGAAAACTGAAGATGTTGTTTTATCATGTAGCAGAGGGCCTATATTTGTCCCAGACAAAAGATTCGAATTATGATAAGGAGGAAACGGACACTTAGTCCGACGAACTGACTGAATTGGGCCAGAATCCGAAGTTGGGATAGGTATTTTTTCTTTCTTGTCAAAAATAAGATTAAATGATGTCTGATTAAAAATGGCTTAAAGTAAGGAGGATTATGAAAATGTTTTTCTGAAATAAATTATGTTCCTTACGCTTTAAAATCAGAAGTTTAATCTCACCTTCCTTCCCGGTTAAAGATTAGACTATTGTAAACAAAACTTAAAAGATCCGTTCTTTTGAGTGTAATAATTAAAAGTGTGTAAAGTATGTTTGCACATGCGAAGGAAAGAGATCCACTGACTGTGCGAAAACTATTACCACTCTTAAGCAAGCGCCAAATATTGTCTGGGCACCAACCTCAAGGGAAGAAGACAAAAAGATAATGACTTATCTTAAGACGTTGAACCTGTCACACTATTTGACAGAAGATCCTTCATTTGATAGGATGATATTGGACACTCAGCCGTACAAAGCCTACGGGCGATTGGAGTGGGCCAGAATTCCTTTGATAGGATGATATTGGACACTCGGTTGTACAAAGCCTACGGGCGATTGGAGTGGGCCAGAATTTCCAGAGTCTTAAATGATCTGAAGGCCAAAAGAAAGACAGAAAAGAAATTAGACACTCAGTCTGCCAAAGCAATGGGCCAGGGTATCCAGATCTCATATGATCCAGTTACGCCCTAACCATGGGCAATAGGTTGTTCATGTGAAGCAACGCCACCTCTAAAGTAGAAGGGGTTGGAGATGTTGTCCTCAATAGGACTTCAGGGAATGGGATCACTCTAAAAAGGAGGTGATACATGTCCCAAACTTGGTTTTAGGGACGCTGTTGGTCAAACTGGTTTAAGACTAGTCCAACAGGTCTGTAATAACTAAGAATGGTATGGTATATCTGTAGCCAAATGAATGATATTTGTAATCCATGCATTTATGCCATTATAGATTAAGACACGTTAAACAGAAAGTCATTCAAAAGCTAACGAAGTTGAGATTGTTGTCTTCTATCGACATAAACCCTCAAAATGAATGTGAGGTAGGAGACGAGGCAAAATCACCTTTCCATTCCGTCAAAGGAATAACGAAAGAAGAACCGAATGTGAGGTAGGAGACGAGGCAAAATCACCTTTCCATTCCGTCAAAGGAATAGCGAAAGAAGAACCGCTCCTCTAGAACTTAGTCACCTACTTGGGTGAATTGAAGTTTGTACAAAATAGAAGGGGGGGGGGAGAAGTTCCGTCAAAGGAATAGCGAAAGAAGCACCGCTCTTCTAAAACTTAGTCACACCTACATGGGTGATTTGAAGTTTATACAAAATAGAGGGAGGAGACAAGTACATTGTGACCGTCATTGATGATGGTACAATGTATTACATCATTTGTTTGTTGAAAAGCAAAGATGAATGTGTTGAAGCGGAGAAGCGCTATAAAGCAGAAGTTGAAAATCAACTAAGCCTACGAATTGAGGAATTCGTAGAGATAAGGGGGGGGGGGAGAATGTGAAGCATCGTTTATCAAATGACTGCTCCTTAATCACCTCAGTCTAACGGTATTAGACAAACGCAAATCCGTAAGCCCAAAATTTGTGGGGCAAGGCGATCCTTACCGCTAATGTGATTCTCAACAGAACTACACATAAGGATAAGGATAACCCTCCGTGTGAAACATGAAAAGGATCCCACATACAAATGTTGTGTTGTGGGGTGGCTTGGTAGAGGTTGGAATACCGAAATAGGTCAAGTTGGACCTAAGACTGTAAATTGCATATCCACTGGATCTGCAAATAATTGTAGTTCTTATCGCCTCTTGGTGTCAAAGAATGTTGAATTCTTTGAAGATAACTTTCCTTGTGAAAGAAAAATAAGTAATTGCTCGAGGTTAACAAGAACCCGCGAGTGCCTGACTGTTCGGAACTAGACGTTCCGTATCTACAGGACTCGAAAGTTGCTGACTTTCCAAAACTTAATATTCCAGATCTACAGAACTCAGGGATTCTAGATGTTGAACTGAGAAGGAGCAAAGAGGGGACAAAGACTTGTTCCAAGCCTTCTAGCTTGTATGGTTGAGAATGAACCATGGACAATTAACAAAGAATTATCATCTCCAGAAGCGCTGCTTTGGAAAGAAGTTACAGAGAGAGAAATAGATTCCATAATATAGAACCATACTTGTGTAATGGTTGACCTTCCTCCGGGAAAAGAACCTTTGGGTTGTGAAAATGGATACTCAAAAGTGTGTACAAAGTAGATGGATCTACTGACGAGTATAAGGCCTCGACTACTTGTACATGTGCTCCCCTGTGAATAGCTTAACATCCAGGGCCATTGTAGTCTTGCGTGACATGGATGTTGACACAACCTTCCTAACCGGAGAGTTGGAAGGGGAGGATCAGAGTTGGTTTGTTGGACTGTTGGGCTTCTTCCTGAACTTTCATTTTGGTCCCTGAAATGTTTACATTTTGCTCCTGGAAGTTTCAGTTAAAACAGAAACAATGAATCTGACTACAGAAATATTGACTCTGAAGTTAGAAAGCCAACAGTTGGAAAATCAACAGTCTAAAAGTGTAAGTCATATTGAAATAAAAGTTTCGATATGAAAGATATGGGTATCACACATGACATCTTAGGAATTGGGATTTCTAAGACATCTAACGGACTGGTCTAACTCCAAACTCAGTTGTGAGATAGTTGACATTCTCGTTGAAGCCACCAATGGATATGAATCATAGAACTAATTGGAATCATGGTGCACCCATATACACGGAGTGATATGTGCAGGTCACATGTAGTTCAATGTATGTTACACACTACAACCGACCTGGTATCGGCCTACAAAGCAGATCAGTTGAACTAAGGTTCACTCGTGATTTTAATAAATGATTAATAGAAGGCGTTAAGTCGGATATGACGATATCTGAAATATTTGCTTATCTACGGATTATGGTATTCTGGATATCCAGCAGTTCTGGGATAACAAAGTAATGCAAACTGGACACCAGCTATGAAGAACACCAAAGCCACAAGTAAATGTGTAAGGTGGGTCTTGGAAATCCTCTAAGCAAACTTGCATCGGCCGATTCATGATGTAATCGGAGTTTATCGCTTTAAACAAAGCATGAAAGAAGTTGAGTAACTTCACGACTCCTTAGAGGATATCCCTTATTGGGAGAAACCCGTGCCTTCGGCAGTTAGACACTGTGGCTAGTCGGTCGGCTTCAGGAAGGTCACAGATGACGGCGTCTGGACATATCTGTCGGAGACATAATACCGTATGGCAGTTAATTATCACATGTGACACTTCTTTGATTACTAATCAAAGGATATAACGGACCCTTTAACTAAGGGACTACCCGAAGATCAAGAATTCTATATGTCTAAGGGAATGTGCTTAAAACCCAAACAATATGAACCTTTGCGGTGGTAACCCAACCATACTGATTGGACATCCCAAGAATTTGGTTCAATGGAAAAACTAAGTTATAAAAAGGTTCAGTTGAGTCATTTAATTTGGAACGTTAAACCTCCATTAATCTGCACATCAATTCAGTCATTTACTTGGTTGAATAACTTCTCACTAAAGCTCCAATACGTTGCACATTTAATTCAGTCATTTACTTGGCTGCATTACTCCTCACTAATTGCCATTACATGACTATTAACAACCGTTAGTTAGGCAGTTGACAAGTCCCCTCCATACACTATATATTGAAGCATTTGGCTCAATTGTTGAGACTACACAAGACAGAATCGAAAAAACAGAAAATCAGAAACAAAACAGAAATCTTCTTCCTACTATCCAGCATCATTTCGTTACTCTAAGTTCTTCAAAGTAACACTTGAGTTTCCTTTGCTCATTTGTTAAGTTGTTATTTTATCTTGGGAGACTATTGTCCAGAACGCAAAAGGATATATACGGGGCAATCTTGTCTTAAAGACAGAGAGCCATCTCTCGACTCAGCCACAGTTGTAATAATCCAGATTTAGTGTTACTTGATTTCAGGTTATCAAGATTCAAGACTCAACAAACTTGAGGCAGTTTTGAATATTGGTTGTTTGTTCATCCTTTCGAACACTTGTAATATTTATTTACTTCCCGTACCGCAATTATTTCCAACAAAATTCGTAGTTGATGTTGTTATTGTCATGTGGACTGTGTGGTGGTGGTTTTGAGTTGTCTTTTAGGATGGAAATTGGTGGAATAACCTGAGTATATTGACGTTGTTGTTATTGAAATGTTCATGAAGAAATAAAAGAGGTTTAAGATATACTTTTGTTAATCGTAAATCGAGCATGTTGCTCGTTGAATTATTTGAATGTTTGAAGAACCTATTAAGAAGTTATTACTTGTTTGTGTTGCTTTTATGACTGTCTTGAACTTGTGGGAGGTTAAAGAAACGGGAGAGATGCTGCCCATTTTGTTATGGAATAAAGAATCATTCAAAATAGTATCATTATATCACTTGTAATGTGACGTTGGTATCGTTTCATTATTGTAGACTAAGGAGCAGCGACATAAACTTGGTTGTTGTTGTGCAGAAGGTTACAAAGGTATGTTAAAGTTTTCCTTTTCATACTTGGCATGGTCCCTTATCGAAAGTAATCATGAAATGAGTTTATGTCCCAAAGAGAGTTCCGATTTCATTTTTTTAGAGTTCTATTACTCTCTTATCCTATCTGTTCCTTGTCGGGAGTACTTTAACTATTTAGAGCTTATTGTTACGAAGTAGAGTTGTTGATAGCTATTGGATTGTTATTAAGAGCGACACCGAGTCTATACGGTCGGATAGATGACACCGAATCTATACAGACAGGTAGATACATACCGAGCCTCCTACGGCTAGATAGTTACACAACGAGCCCTGTATGTGATCGGGTAGATGCGAGAGTAAATTATGTATATATATTGAATAGAGACAGATGAGTACAGTCCAGGTACCTCTAATCTTATCTTTGTTCAACAGACTTATATTATATTTTTAGTTATTTAGCCGCCTTACGTACCAGTAGATTATTTCGTACACCTCTTTTTGTCGGATGGCGGCGCATATGCCAAAAAGTCGGTTTCACAAATTAGAGAGGAAAAACCGAAGATTAGGTGGCCCCCATCCACCCCTACTTGGTAGATGAATAAATTTTCACGCCGTTTCATTTTCCCTTTCCCTTTCCCTTTCCCATTCAAAGAATTGTTTGTGATACAGTCTTTCTCCGACTACTCCACCACAGCGTATCCAATTCAAAGGTTCGTATCTTCAGTTATATCTGTTGAAATTCATATGTACGCACTTTCAGATTTTTGCGATCGATTATGATTTTATGATACTGTTATTAGATGAGTGTCTTTTTTTTGGTTAATTGGAAATTTGTTCGGTAGAATTGGAAATAAATGTCAATATATTAAAATTTTAACTCCACCACAGGAGATGAATGCTTCTAAGTAGTTTTTTTTTTTTTGTATATTTTAACTTGTTCTTTGAGTGGATCTGCGAATTTTAATGTGCTACTTTTGTAGGAAGAGCTTCTAAGTAGTTTAGCAAGCCTGACATCATAGAGTTTCTAGTTTTATTTGATATTTGTGGTGAGTTCTGGAAAGAAATAGAATCCGAGTGATTCTGAAAGTGAATGGTTCTATCCAAAGTTACATGGGTCCATCATTTGCGATTCTGTACTCATGCAACTCGTCTCAGCTTAGTCTTCTCTTCTTCACTTCTGAGACAATTTGAGGCCCGGGAAAAGGTACTCTTGAAGAAAGTCCTGCCATACGTAGGGGTGAAGAAAGTTCTTTCTCTTATAGGAGAGTGGCTATTGAATATAGAAGGAAGTTTTCAATAAATGAGTGAAGGTATCAACGGAAAGAATAGCTTTCGACTAAAGACATAGACAATGAGCAAAAGTCTGTGTAATAGATCTTTACACACACCAGAATTGGATACATACCAATAATGGCTCCATATAACATATGTTTAGCACAAAATGGTCCTACTCATTTGTGAGGATTTATATCTGTCTGGTAGCAATTCAATAGTAGGCACACCAAAATTTCGACGCTCCCTTTTGATGTTGCGACTATATTAACATTAACGAAGTGGGTTTAAGAAATAAATATTGTAGTAGTTTTACTTATTTTGCCACCATTTCCTAGAATGAAGGGGAACATTGGAGCTTTACTCTTGTGATATAAATGAATCTTTTTAATGAAAATGCCTATGAGTATACTTTGTTGTTTTGAAGTATTTGCAGCCAACTAGCTATCATCTCCTGCTTAAATTTGCAGAAGAACTTGGTGAGCTCTTCTGCTAGATGGTGGAAAACCCAGATTTTCCTTATATTCTCCTACATCAGCTGGCAGAAAAACTTGATTTATCGTTAGAGCAAATATGCTTCTGGGCGGGAGGATAACATTGTTGACTCTAGGTTGTCTGGCACCAGTAGGTCCCACCTATGATGTCTTTCATCCACATAATAATGCATTTGATGGAATTGGATGCTTTGGTTATCTATATTATAATTTCATTTGTGGGTGGGTTGAAAGTTGAAGGATTATATATTTTGCATAATCCTCTTAATCTTTTTAGCGTGTGTACCCAACAGTGTCAAAAGGAGTTCTATTTAGTGACTGACTTTCGTTTGGATGTCCTTTGTGCCAGTCCCATAAGTCGACTGATTAAGTATTTATTTATTTTGACAAAACTGTCCTTCATAGGTCTGAAAAAAAGCAGTTAGATATGGTCCTTCCTGGAAGGAATTTTACCAGAAGAAAAGTACAATTACTCTGTAGCATATGTTGCAGGATTATAGGGAGAGGTTAAACAGTTTTTGAAATTTGTTGATTGATTGAATTAAGTCCTGTTTCGGAAAGTGCAAGTGACAATGGGAAATACTCTTCTTCTACAATAACTGAGAGGGTACACAAGTTTATAAGGTAAAGGAAGCATAGAGCTTTAAATTTTAACTTTAATGTATTATGTCCTGCCCTTCTTTCAAGAGGCACAAAGACTAGATGTCTCCAGTGTGGGTACAACTAAAGTTAACAACATTCTGACAGCTCTGATAGAAGTCTTTGTCATGTGCTCTAAATGTATGAACGTGTTTGCATGCGCTCACTTTTCCAGTTTCCGTTTACCATCTCCTCCTGAGGATGCGTATGACTGTTGAACCTGACTGATATTTCATTATTGACGCGAACCCTAACACCTATTAGCGCAAAAACTTTTGGAAAGAGATGTGTTGACTCAATTGCTGTTAATTCTTTGGGATCTGCAGGAATTTGTACACATAAATGACTGTTTATGAGCCAGATCCTGACGTAGTGAGATGGAATCTCCACCTTATAGATGTTTGTGGTATAAACAACAGCGGTTCTCTCAGAACTGTTACTCAGTATGACAGGGATTTTTCTCAGCTTGGGTATGTGAGAGAAGGTTATTCTGAGCCTACACATGTTAACGTGGAGAATGATGAGGTAATTTCCCATGCTCTTCAGGAGGAACTATTGCGGCTTTCAGTGGAGGAATCCATAGGATCTTCACACACTGACGGAGAACATCGAAAAGCGTCAGTTCTTGCTCAGGATTGGGTTGCACCGTCAAGGAGGAATTACAATTTTGGTAAGGAAGAGGCGGAAGTTTTATGTACAGATTAGACAGCTCTGCTTTGCATACTTAAGTTGATAATATTTTTTGATTGTGCAGCACTTGATGGCAATGAGGAAGACACAGATAGTAATGGAATGATTACTTTTTGCCCCCTCACAGTTACATCATCCAATTGGGAGCATCAAGCAATTTCACCAGAGATAGAGGATGAATCTCTTCTTGATGGTGAAGTTGGGAAACGTTTGAATCAGTTGGCTGCCATCCCTGTGAGTTTTACTTGTCGCTAAACATTTTTATCGAACATTTTTACTCTACTGATTTTGGAGAGAGTTCTTTGTAATTATATTCTGGATTTCTGGATAAATGCATTGCTTGAAATATTTTCCGATGCCAATGATATTCGATATGAATGAAAAAAGGGCATGACTCTCTTTTGATATTGACGTTACTTCTTGGTTTTGCTTTGACTGTTGTGTGCTTTGGGAATTGCAATCACGACTACTCATGGTGGCTCACTATCTTTTGATAGCCTCTGGCAAAGTAAAGTAGTGTCCTTCTTTCTTGCTTTTTAGTAGCATCTGTTGGTAGAAAAGAGGAAGCCAGGGTTTTGACTTAATGACTTTTTAGTACCATATGTTGGTGGCAAAAGGCAGAAACAATTTAGTGATCATGCATATGGGGAGACTTTTGAGTAGCGTCTGTTGGTGGAAAAGTGGAAGGCAAGCTTTTGGCTTTTTAACTTTTTAACTTTTTAGTTGCGTATGTTGTTGGCAAAGAAGAAGTCAGAAACAATTTTATTGAACAGGCATATGGGGAGAGAGGCAGTTAAACATCAACTCACCTTAAGAGTAGCATAATGCTCATGAATTCGCATCCACAGAATATCAGATCAGCAGTAATGAAGTTCCTCGTTCACTTTAGTTTGAAACTAAGGGGTGGAACTTTAAGAAGCCAAGAGAGGGAAAGGGAGATCCCCATAACATCTTGTTTTGACCGAAGAAATTGTTAATAAGCTGAAAGTATTTCTTGTTGTCTGAAGAGGAAAAATATGCCTTCAACTGTTGTATTTGGCATTTTATTTTGGAAGGAAGGACATGGCATTGGGTTTTATGGTTTCTTTAGGATAAAATTGACTCTTTTCACTTCTCTGTCCCGTTCTTGCCTCTTGAGATCTATGAGAATCAGGCGCTTGTTTCTTGATGCAGTAGAGGTAGAATTATTTCCGTATTTCCATTTTCCAATTTCTTTTATTTAAAAGGCGAAATACATAGATAGCCCCTTTAAGTTGCCCAGAACGACTAGATAAACACTTTAGCTTTACCAAAGACTAAATCGACACCTCTTCCCGGGAAAGACGCCTCTTAAGAACACCTCATGCTTACATGGCAAATGTTTGTTGTTCACTCAACTTTGGACACGTAAAGGCCCTTAAAATTAGATTATCTTTTTTTCTCTCTCCAAAATAGCGCATGAACCCACCCTCTTATCTCTCCCTCTTTCTTCAATAATTTCCACTATGTCCGACCACCTCTGCCATAAACCGCCCACCTCCGTCATAAAACCGCCATCTCTATCACCAATAACAAAAATGTAATTCTTTTTATAACTATACTCTATAAATTTATCTAACACATGCGGGGTGGTGGTGGTGTTTGGAGGTAGCAGTAGAAAAGGGGAAAGAAGAGAGTAGATACTGAGACATTGGGGGGTTGGAAGAAAAAAAGAGGAGTTTTGAGAGGGAGGTGGGAGGGAGTTATGAAAAGAAGAAGAGGGGGTGGGTGGGTGGAGCGGTGGGATATAGAGGGGGAGGGGAGTATTTTAAGATTTACTATTAGTTTTAAAAAAATATACATTCTTTAATTTGTCTGCATGTCACGCTAGCCGTAATTGTAATTCATACTTGAGGTCTAGTGGACTCGTGTGTTCACAAGACACAAATGTGCCAAGTAGAGGTGTCTATCTAGTCTTTGATAAAGTCAAAGTGTCAATTTGGTCGTTGTGGACAACTTAAAGGGGCCATCTATGTATTTCGCCTTTTTAGAATGTGTTACTTTATGCAAAGAGAAATGGTAGACTAGATTAGAAATATTAACTGGTCAGATGCGATTAGGCCAATCTTGATGTACCCCCAAATTTTGTGTAACTAATCATTTGAAATGGAAAACTAGAGATCTTATCACTGTAACTCCTTGTGCTTAGAATCGTTTTGGAAACCTGTGTGCTTGAGAAATGCTAAAAAGCTTTATCTCTAGTTGGTCATCTGATTTTGAACTATAGTGTTCATTTTTTTCACTTTTATTTATTTAATAGTACCACATAAATGAACAACAGGCCAATACAAATGAATGGTTCATGCATCTATTAGGCGTTGATGTTTGGCCCTTTCAATAGTTTATGATATTCTGGCATCCATCCTCATTCTTTTCCGCTGTTTGTGTAGTATGATTCTCGAACTACATTTTTACCCCTTAGCCCATTTTTATTTGCCTAGGTGATGGATGTTTTGACGCAGCGCATTCAGGAGGAGGTGCCATGGTGCATGTTATTTGTGGACGATATAGTGCTTATTGACGAGACTCACGGCGGAGTTAATGCAGTTAGAGGTGTGGAGACAAATCTTGGAATCTAAAGCGTTCAGGTTGAGTAGGACCAAGACAGAATACTCGGAGTGCAAGTTCAGTGATTTAATGCATGAGGCTGGCGTGGAGGTGAGGCTTGCTACCCAAATCATGCAAAAGAGAGGAAGTTTCAAGTATCCTGGGTCTATTATCCAAGGAAATGGGAAGATTGACGAAGATGTCACACATCGTATTGGTACAGGGTGGATGAAAAACTTGCATCCGGAGTCTTGTGTGATAAGAAGGTGCCACCAAAACTTAAGGCAAGTCCTACAGAGTTGTGGTTAGGCCAACTATGTTGTATGGAGCGGAGTGTTGGCCAGTCAAGAACTCTCCTCTTCAGAAGATGAAGGTGGCAGAGATGAGGATGTTGCGTTGGATGTGCGGGCATACTAGGAGAGATATGATTAGGAATGAAGATATTCGAGACAAGGTGGGGGTGGCCTCAGTGGAGGACAAGATGAGGGAAGCAAGTCTGAGATGGTTTGGGCATGTAAAGAGGAGATGTACGGATGCCCCAGTGCGGATGTGTGAGAGATCGACTATGGATGGTTTCAGGAGAGGTAGAGGTAGGGTAGGCCGAAGAAGTATTGGGGAGAGGTGATTAGACATGATATGGGGCAGTTTCAACTTACCGAGGACATGATCATGGATAGGAGGTTATGAAAGACACATATTAGGGTAGAAGGCTAATAGGTAGTTGTGCGTACTTATGTTTATCTTTCCATACTGGTAGTTGTAGTATTACTCTTGTAGTTTCTTAGCCTCTGATTTCTGTTAGTATCTTTGTTTTTTTTACCTCCGATTATTGTATGATTTTATGGTAGTTGTGCTATTCCTTCGTTTTCCAGACTGATTTTGTTATTATCTGTTGTTTCTCTACTTTTTTTATTTCGTTGTTCGATTATTTGTGTTTGCTTTTCATTGAGCCGAGGGTTTATCGGAAACAACCTCCTTACCTTAGGTAGTATACCCTCCCCAGACTGCACTTATGGGATTACACTGGCTATGTTGTTGTTGCTGTTGCCATTCATTTAGAACAACTGGAATCACTCAACTCTGTTCCCTGGTTTCTACAGCATGTTCCCAAAATTAATGGAGATATACCCTCAGTACATGAAGCCAAATCAGATCATCAAAGGCTGATGGACAGGTAACTTTAACTTCTCTTTACTGGTAGCTTTTTGCTAGCAAACGGATTTCAAACTTGTCAGATAAGTTACGTTACTGTTACTCTCTGGTATTCTTTATCTGTCTTCTCCAAGCAGTGTTTTGGTGAGAGAGAAGCGGAAAAAAGCGACTAGGGCACACTTTTTTTCTTTTGAAGTGCAATTTAATACAAAAATAAAAATATTAGATTTGCATAGGTAAATAGCCATAAAATCAATAGAAATAACATATTAAGCAAATCTTTCAATTCTTAAATTAAAATTTTAAAATATAAAACCCTAATTGCAGCAGTTGACTTGCTTAAGCGCGCCTTTCTCACTTCAGTCACCTATCTCGCTTCTTGCTTCAGTCGCAGAAGCATGCGCATTTTCTCCCATGCTTCGCTTCAGGGCAGAAAAGCAACAGAGGTGCGCTATGCCTCGCTTCTCGCTTATTGCGGTGACGTGCACGCTTTTGATAACACTGTCTCCAAGCTAGTGAGGGAGTTGCATATGAGACGGTCAACATTGCATTTGGATTTCATAAAAAAAGAGAGTTTCAAATGCTTTAACTCTCCTTAAGCCAGTGTTTTGTGTCACGTCCCAAAAGGAAGGAACGTGACTGACACCCTATGCCGTTAGTCGCACCAGACGGACCACATAAACCTGTCTACCTATTTTTGTGAACCTTCATGCTCATAAAGCATCACTTGAACATCTGAAACTTTTATCATAAAAAGTTTGGTTTATAACCTCATCATTACTTAAAACATAAGTTGAGCTCATATCGAAAAACACGAGTATGCAATAAAGTAATAACATCATCATAACATGAGATATATAATAGAAATCTCATGTACATAACTAGACCTCTCACAATGTCACCTGGAACTTATAACAACGTACATGAGGATGATGGCGCAAGACGAGTCCCCGTCTCATTCAAAAATAAATGTCTAAACATGCACCCACCAGTAAAAGACGTGAGGCTCACCTGAAGTGGGTCAACGGAAAGAGAAGATGCCTAACTCGTATCATTAACTCCACGTGCAGTAGTATTTGAAATATATAATAAGTTTTCCCATGAAGGGATTGCGTACAATTTCATAGAAGCTGTACCTGTAAGTATCATTGTCTCTACTCTACAAGGTTTGACCGAAGTCTCTGAAGCATGGGTTACATGCAACACTATATTATTGTATAGCATATAAAAAATCCATTTAAGACGATAGGCATTAGAAGCATAGAACATGAAACTGTACTTTGAAACATTTGACATCATTGAACATAGTATTTCCTTAATTGGGAATTCCTATAGACATTGACATCAATATTAATGCTCCATGTATGTCATGATGGACAACCAACACTCGGTCGACAAGGTGGTATCACCATATGTCATATGGATCAACATTCAATGAGCTAGCACATATACCTCCTTTTTAGTAGGAGGGCATGAGTAGTTACCTAAATGGTTCTAACTACTATCCTAGAACCATTTAGGCAACTACTCATGCCCTCCTACTAAAAAGGAGGTATATGTGCTAGCTCATAATATTTATAAGTCGACATTCCATCTTGCACAATATTTATAAGAGCAAGTCTTCCTCCAAAATAAAGGTATTGCTTCTTCCATGGAATAAGTTTGTTGGCACACCTGTCCATTACTCTTGCCATACTTTATGGTCATTTCTTCTTGCCCTTAGTGGAAGCGCGAGGTATGCAGCTGGAAATTTCTCCACACATCCCAAAATTTCAACTAACTCAATGCATTCATCTACATTAATGCTGAAGCTACTGCTCTCTGCCAAATTGATTTTTATGGCCTGTGACTGCGTCAAAGGATAATAAAGCCCCTCTAAGATAAATTAAATGCTCCTTTTCTGCCTCACATAAAAGAAGAGTTTCATCTGCATATAGAATGTCAGGCATTGTCACATTTTCATCAACATCTTTCACAAATTTCATGCCCTTTATCCATCCCAAATTTTCTGCCTTAAAATCATGCTTAGAGCTTCCATTACCAAAGTAATAGATAAGGAGATAGAGGATCACATTGTCTCAATTCTCTTTGAGATTTAAAAAAACCACGTGGACTCCAATTAATCAGTACAAAAAATCTGACTGGTGGACAAGCAATAACTGATCCAGTGTATCTATATATTTCAATAATTCATCTGTTTTAGGATGTTAACAAGCATGACCAGTTGGCATGATCATATGCCTTGAAATATTTGTCTCCCTTTAATAAATGCATTTTCATTAGCTTAAATCAATTTATCAATTACTAGCTTGAGCCTCGCAGCCAACAACTTAGCAATTATCTTATAAACACTTCCCAATAAGCTAATGGGCATGTAATTTTTTACCTTAACTGCTCCATAATTTTTTGAATTAGTGCAATAGAAGTAGCATTTAAGCTTTAAGTATTCCTGCTAGCCCTAATCTTGCACTGGGCATGGAAATACTTAGTATTGGCATCACCACTAGTGATCCAGTTTGGCCTCGACTTCTGTCTTAAAGCTATTTCTTCCATAGTACTCCATTTAGCAATATCCAGCAGTGTTTTTTTTTCTTGGTCTATCAAGAGCTGATTGAAAGGTTGAATAATCATAGAGGCTTGTAAGATTGGAAGGTTGAATAATCATAGAGGCTTGTAAGATTGAAAGGTTGAATAATCATAGAGGCTTGTATGATCTCAAGAGCTTGTCTAGCCTGCTGGAGTTTCTGGTTATAAGAAGCCAGATAATTATTCAACCCCTTCAGATTCTCCTTTAATTTCTTCAGCTACATCCAGAGATTAAACATTTTTGTGCCATCAAAGTTATTGCCCCACATAATAGCAAGAATACCAGAGAAATCAGGGTGGTCCATACCAGTGTTGAACAACTTGAAAGGCTTAGGGTGAGTATTAACCTGAGGACTATACTGGATTAAGATTGGTGATAATCAGACATCCCAGGATTGAGAAAATCAGCTACCACATGGCCCTAATTTTGGAGTTAGTGGAAGTTGCCAAAAGCCACTCTGTTTATTGCAAAAGGTGAAATGCCATCCTTTAGAATTCAGTGGGGTGAGTTGCAAAGTATCAAGAGTCTCTAAACTCTTGAGTGTCAGCAGGCAGTACAGGAAAGCCAACCCCGTCTTCAGAGGATAGAATGGTGTTGAAGTCCCCACTGATAAGCCAAGCCTCTTGTATATTGTTTCCAAGCTGTATGAGGTCACTCCATAAAGCTTGCCTATGGTGGGATTCATTCTTAGCATAGACAGCAGTTAGGTAAGTAGAGAAATTTGCATTATTCTCCACTTTGCAATGTACGAACTGTTCAGTGATTAGGAGAACCTGCAGCTGTACAGATGGGGTGAGTTGCAAAGTGTCAACAGTCTCTAAACTCTTGAGTGTCAGCAGGCAGTACAGGAAAGCCAACCCCGTCTTCAGAGGATAGGATGGTGTTGAAGTCCCCGCTGATAAGCCAAGCCGCTTGTATATTGTTTCCGAGCTGTATGAGGTCACTCCATAAAGCTTGCCTATGCTGGGCTTCGTTCTTAGCAGAGAAGTTTGCATTATTCTCCACTTTGCAATGTACGAACTGTTCAGTGATTAGGAGAACCTGCAGCTGTACAGATGGTTTCCATAAAAGCCAAGTTCTCCAATTGTAGGCCATAGGATAGTTACAACAATGATTCCAGCCCATAGCCACCTTATGCAGAATACCCTGAGATTTATGCACCTTTGTTCTTGTTTCTAAGCCACCAATGACATCAATCTTGTGCTTCTGCAGAAAGAGCTTCAACTCTTTCTATTTAAGGGGCTGATTCAAGCCCGTTGCCCAAATTGTTCTTCAACCGAAGGTACTATTCATCATCTTATCTAGAACACACATTTTTAGGGTTACTTTAATACCGTGCAAAAAATGCAATTTCTACTCATAATTATGCTCTAATAGCGTTCTGGAGCACCCTAATTGAAAAGAGAGTGATTAACAAAAAAGAACAATTCAAATGCGAGGTGGAAATTATCTCTCTTAGAAGAACCCTAGAATCTCCCTTCTTGAAGTGTTCTTGAAGATTTTCTTGGAATCTAAGGTTTTCAATCCAAAGGGGTGTTAGCACTCAAGTTTAATGGTAGGAGTCCATCATGAATACACTATAATTACTCACCTTGGAATGACATTCATTGCTTGGCCGAATCCCCCTCTCTAGACTTTCAAAGCTCCAAAAATCTTTTTTCCCGATTTTCACTGATAGTTATAGGCCCAGGTCTTCGAGCCTCACACGCAACACAGGAGAGGCTGTGAGCACCCTCAGGTGTTGTAGGCAAGTTCACACGCGACGCGAGCAGCTTCACGAGTGGTGTCGTCCGCTTGTCCACACTTTAGCTCAGCGGTTGCATGACCCAGCTAGGAAGATCCTCATTTGGTAAAGCTTGTATCAAATTGTTAGTGGTATCAAATATTGCACCCAATTTCCGATGTTTTTAAGGCATGTTTCAGGACCTATTGCGTAATAGCAGATTCGTAGGTCAATAAATCGTTGGATTTGAAATCGAACTCTCTACTTTATTTGACAGGGGCGGATAGGAATTGAGACTTTCAATGGTCCGCTCTTCTCTCCATATTTGGAGTTACGAAGGTGTAACTGGAGCAGAACTGCCCTTTTCCTTTCCAAAGTGGAATTCCTCCTTGCTTTTCCCTTTGACCTGTGCCAAACTCCACTTTTGCTGTTGCCAGGTGGAATGATTCAATCTCACTAAATTGCATGCGACACGTGCTCTCTTTTTCTATGTCTTGCTCCAATCGTGTTAAGGTTTGCGATGGAAGCTCCTTTCCCTCCTCCACGTTATGAGGGGAGTACATTGCCTCCTCAATTTGGCCACCCTGCATGCCTAGGCACCCCGCTTGCGATGTGTGCGACAACGTGAGGGTGTCTGGAACTTAGTTTTGGTCCTTCTTCCCATTTTTCCATTTCTTGCCTTAACTTGTCACTTGCAACCCCTTTCACCTTGTACCATAAATATGTCGATGTGTCCCGAGGATTCCATTACCCTAGTGTGGGCCTGGGCACGCGTCGAGGTCGCTTAGAACACTCCATTAAGCCGTTAATTAGCCTGAATTAAAAGTCTAATTTTACGGGACTTTACATTTTGTGTGTCAATTGTTTCCTTGTTCAAAATTTCCTCTCAAACTTCATTTCGAAGCATTTTGTCATTAAAGTTAAAAAATGGCCATATTATTCCTTACGAAAATTATTTCATCCGGTGGATGTTATTAAATGTGGAAAACCATTTGTTATACTTTTGTTTGTGCTGCTGAACACACAATTCATTGCTGAAATAAGGAGGAAAGCAAGAAATGTAACCAAATAAAAGATATATGCGTGAGACACAATCCACTATTTAATCTATTTCTTTCAAATACACCTTATAGCAACATATCACAATTTCTTTTTATAATACCTCTGGAGCTAATGAAACTATTTTAGTAAAATTTAATTCTCTCAATTCGGGGGCAATTGCACCAAAAGTTCGAGTTCCTTTTGGTATTCCTTCTTGATCAATATCTGGGAATACAGAAAAGATTTCTTCTTATTTGTACCTTTTGCATAATGATGGATGGATGTTTGAGAGAAACACTTTTTCTGTAGGTTGGAAGTATATGATCTAGTTGAGTTAAAAGTTTCTGGAGATGGCAACTGTCAGGTCAGTTTGTTTTCGTCTTCTTCTAATAACTCCTTGTTGATCAATTAAAATATTGCAATAGCTTAACTCCTTTTTTTGGGACTAAAATCACTTGCAATTCATTAATTCTTTAGGGGTTGTTTGGTTTGTAAACAAGTTATACCGAGATTATAATATGGGGTTTATAATACGGGATTATTTAGTGGATATACTTTCTTTTTGGAATATGTTCGGTTCATTGGTTAAAAATGGGATATACGACATATAATGTGTTTGGTTTTCTAGATACTTGGATAAACTTTTATTTTTAGTCTTAACTTTGGTTTTCCTAAAGGACTTTGGGAGAAGAATTTTGGAGAAGGGTACTTTTGTCATTTGGTTGTTTTATTCCGGGATTGGATATCCTGGGATTTTATCCCAGATTTGCTTATACCGGAAATAAAAATCCAATCAAAACAAGAGATTAAATAATCCCACATTCTATCCCAGGATTATTTTTCTTTATCCCACGTGAACCAAACGAACCTTAGAGAATAAAATAGCTTTTTTCAAATCTTTGTAAAATGCATCTCTTTCTCTTTTTTTTCTCAACTTTTTTTCCCTGGCTCTCTGTCGTGGGCTGAAAATACTAACATCAATTCAGTATTATTCTGCTGAGTTCCGCATCCAATTGAATCCAAGGAAATTTGAAGAAGTGACCTGTTGCTTTCATGCATGATACTTCAGGAGTGTCCTCTGCTCTCGATCTGTACCTTCTCTTTTTGTCCATATTCCTATTTCTTTTGATACTGTGAATGACGTTCCGATCTATATGAGCATTTTTATTTAGTGAATTACTAGCTAGTTTTGTGTCTCTGTGTTTTTTTTTTTTTTTTTTTTTTTGGGGGGGGGGGAGGGGGTGGGGCTTAGGAATTAGGAAATAAAAGTTGAGGATCTATCTTTTAGAGTGTCACCCCTGAGAGGATATTGTAGAGGATGGAGGAGGTAAAGCTTTTCTACTTCCATTTCGACTGTATCAGAGATAGGCCCTTCACAACTGTGTTTTCTCAAATATTATCTTTTCCTCTATTACGCAGGATATGATATATGAGGTAATATTTGTTAACTTATGTAATGCTTTATGACATTTGCAGTTCCGCTCACTGTCAGACCAAATATATCGCAGTACTGAGCATCACAAATTTGTGAGGGAACAAGTTGTTAAACAGGTCTTTCTCAAACATTTTTGTTAGTTTCGTTTCGATACTATGGTTGCATGTGATCCATAAAAAAGAAAAAAGCAACAGTTGCATGACAGCAGAATGTCTGTGTCCAGCTTCCATAAAACAAAACTGGGGAAGTGTAGGCACAAAGAGGCGGTCAATGAAAGCGAAAATTTACATATGCATACCTTTTCTAATACGAAGTTAAATTAAATCATGGCTGTGCATTGTGATCACATCCTTCAATTTACTTCTTTGTAACTATTGATTACTTCTAATTATTGTTTTTATTAGCTCAAGTCCCATAGGGAGTTGTATGAGGGTTATGTTCCAATGGTCTATGATGAATACTTGAAGAAAATGAGCAAGTAATTCCTGAAGCTCCTTTCAGTTTGTCTTTTCTATTTTATGATTGTGCTCTTAGCCTCTTATGGAACTGCTCCTTCTAACAGGGCTGGCGAATGGGGTGATCATTTAACTTTGCAGGCTGCTGCAGATTCAGTATTGTCCTCTTCCCTCTCCCTTGTGTTCTGGTGTTTTCGTGTTTCCACAATAATTTGTTGAATTGATTTATTTAGAATCTACTCTATCATATATTGATGAAACTGATAGTTACTTGCAAGTAGATTGAGTGGAACATCAAAATTTAGGCTACTGTGGTAGTTTTGAGGTCTGTTGAACTTGATTGGGTTATTCCATGGAGCATTAGAAGTGAATTATTTACAAGCTAGCCTTCAATGCCATTTTAGATGTTTCAACAGGGGTCTGGTGCTTGCTTAGCCAGTCAACCCCTGTTTGGATAAGCCGGCTTCAGTTCTTTCTTATTAGAGGATGGATCTTTTTAAGAGATGAAAGCTCTTTTGGACGGGAAGGTCAAAGCTCTTAAATGACATATTTGGATAGATTCCATTCTTAGTGAGGTCTCCAATGCTATTGTACTCCAATGCTATTGTAACTTGTGCAATATGACGGATCTCTCTAAAACAATGAACAAGGAGTGGAATGGCATTAACAGTTCTTATCATTTTTAGACAGTCTATTGATTGATCAAGTGAAGGGACTTTGTATGAGTCTACTCTGCCAGTGTTTGCTCTTGATGCCAGCAGCTTTGATGGCTTAAATGTGTCTCTGAATGAGACAAAATTTTTGTATAAAGCGTCTCTGAAAATATTATAATAGGAAAAGCTTATGTGCTGACAAAAATATGCTCTCCAGCTTTGGGATTTCTTAAGTAAAACCCTTGGTTACACAAAATTGCCAGTGGCTTCTTGACTTTTCAGAGAGATAGAGAGAGAATAGCCCGTGGCTTGACTTACTTTGGGTTTCCATGTCGTTGTTGAAATTCTTGTTGATTTAGGTCTTCTTGATGTAAATTCTATCTCTGACCTCTTCTGTGTATGAACTGTAGTCTCTTGAATTCTGTTTTTACGACCTTGTTATTCTAGCTAAGGAAAAAAGTACTTGTAAAGATCTGAAATACAACAAATCAGAGGCAAACAAAACTTTATAAATTCAAAAGAAATGAGAAATGTATCCTGATAAGATCTGCTATTAGGAATTTCATGGAAAGTTTGTTGAGGAATCTGAAAATGTATTTGCTTATGACTTATCATTCCTTTGCTTTGTTTGTCGCTTTTGGTCAATTTCTGCGTGGAGCACAAAAGCTACTACTATTTATAGAAAACAAACACAAGCTTGTCTTATGTATCATGAGAGTTTCTTTGTTGACTTTCATCAACCAGACGAAATTGGGGTTGATTTTGGTAATTCACTGGTATTTTCAGTATTCTGCAAACAAGTGCAAGGAGGATATAATTAATGTCCTTCCTAATGATTGCTGGGTGAAATTTAGTTATTCACATTGTGGTGCATGCAACATATGTCAAAACTGATAACAACAGGTTATTTGATCAAATTAAAAATTAGTGGCAAGAAGAACAATCCTCTAAAGCATGGGAACTCTTATATCTGTAAATTTATCACAGGGTCTCGAAAAGGTTAAAGACTAGTTACTTTAGAATCAATATGTTGTTCTGTAATGATTCTAAAATGTAATACATCTTAGCCCTTATCTCCAAATTTTGGTGTTTCTTGCATGTTATTGTAAAGTGTGTGACCATCTCATCTAAATACTTAAGTTTTTATAGAGAGCACACTAAAAAAGGCAGCCCGGTGCACTAAGCGCGGGGTCCGGAGAAGGGCCGGACCACAAGAGTCTATTGTACGCCGCCTTACCTCACATTTCTGCAAGAGGCTGTTTCCACGGCTTGAACCCATGACCTCCTGGTTACATGGCACCAACTTTACCAGTTACTCCAAGGCTCCCCTTCACAGAGAGCACACTATTACACTATTATTTACTTAATTATATTCATCTGCTTAAGCTGTTAGATATAGCAAACTTTTATTTAGTTAATTATATTTACAACATGCCCCCTCCCGTGCGGGCTATTCTTTTAATGGGTCAAGCACGTGGAATTTGTTTTAGGCTTAATACCTAGATTGCCCTGAGGTTGTCCCAATATCCGAATTACACACCCTTGACCACGGGAATTACCTTACACACCCAAATTTGTTTAAAGTGTAGCCTTTACACACCACTTTTGTGTTTAACCACGCCAGGAAAAAGTGGTGTATTTCACACACCGACAATGACGTGATGCACTTCATCGATTTTTTTTTAAAATAAAACACTTAAAATTACAATTATACCCTTTAGCCAGTCTCCATCTCATTCTCTTTTGTAAGCAACTCCATCACCGCCAACCGCCAGAAAACCCCACAACCATCATCTTCCTATTCAAACCAGAACTTAGGAACTTAAGTCAATTTGTCCCAATTCCATATTCATATTTAACTCCAAAAAATTAGGACTAGAACTCTAAAGCTCCATCGTCTTCCTCGCTTGCAACTGCATTACAAACCCAGGATTTTTCTGGCGGAGAGAGAGAGATCTGCATAAGAATCTCAATATGAAGAAGATATATGTAGGAAACTTCCTTCCCCATATCTTACTGTTTACTGCATATGGATTCAAATGGTGAAAATCAAATCACTCATATGAGATAGAAGAACCAGTTCACCGGATCTTGGCTGGAATTTTTTCCCGGTGACCATTTCTACCTCCTGTTTCTTCCCACTCAGTCCTTTTAAGAATCAGCAATGGGAGATGAATTATGTAGCAAAACTATAGTGATTTATTATGGTGGTTTTCTGTTGTGAAAAGCTGATGCAGATAATTTTCAGGTGAAAATTTATGATTTTTTGCTGGTAGTAATGGAAATGGTTGAGAGGAGGTCGCGCGGTAGTGAAGAAATAAGGTGGAAAGACTGTTAATTTTTTTTTAAAAAAGATCATTGAAAAAAAAGAAAAATTAAAGTATTTTAGCATTCACTTGCCAGTTCTATGTATAAACACGTAGGTGAAAAGGTGTATAATAGATACACATTTAAATTGTTATTGTGTAAGATGATTCCCGTGGTCAATGGGTGTGTAACAGGGATTCTGGGACAACCTCAGGGTTCAATCTATGTATTAAGCCTTTTTTTTTATAATGATGGCTGTGAGACTCGAACCCATGATCTTTGCCTACTCTGATACCATGTTGAAGTGTATGCCCATCTTATCTAAAAGCTTTAAGCCGTAAGAGAGCACACTTTTATTTACTTAATTATATTCTCAACATTACCCTTATTTCGGATTTTTAGATTCACAAGCAATTCCTTTAAATTCATTTTGCATCTTGAAAGCAAGTCATCGTTGCTATTATACTTATTTATAGTATTTATGAAGAAAAAGCACTACAACTCCAAGAGCACCATACAAAAATTTATACAAATGTTGCTATTATAGGGTCTCAGTTTTCACTTTGTTTTGGAGACAATGCATGTCATGGATGTGTTCTTTTATGCTCTTGAAGCAGTTGATGAGCTACGGTTGTCGTCGCTTTTTCGGATTTGATCCACATAGATTGATTCTGAATTTTCTTCTTGAGGAATCTCAGTCCTCAGTGAATGGTTTGGAGTTCCTCAGTTGGTATCCCAAAAAAGGAAGAGACTTTTGGTTGATCCCTTCCAGTCATTTCTCCTTCTCTTTTCCTAACTCAGAAGATCCTAGTTTCTCTCTTTTATTGTGTATTGTGTATTGTGTATTGTCATATGAATATGATGGTGATCTACTATTCTCTCAATTCAAGTGTGTATTTTAAATTTTCTATTGGTGACTGACGTTTGTTTCAATGTTATTACAGTATGGTGTTAAGATATTTGTCATTACATCATTTAAGGACACCTGCTACATTGAGATTCTTCCACAAAGTCAGAAGTCAAACAGAAGTAAGTTTTTTATTTTTATTTTTCTTTATTTATTCATCTTTTTTTTATAATTTCTTTTATGAATGTTTTGTGCAATCGTGTTATGGTAGATTTATTAAACCTAAAAATAAAAGAAAGTTATAAGAGAGGTAGGATCCTAAAATTGGCAACTTCAAGGAGTTTCTAGGACAATTCACTTTGATCACCGTTGCATGGAGCTATTGACATAGGATGGACAAGGGAGAAGAGAGAAAGACAAGGTCTAAGAAGTACAAAAGGAATCAGAATAAGATAGAGAGAGAGATCTAAGGAAGGGGAGAAGAGAGAATGCAAAGGGGAGGGGTGGGGTGGGGTGGGGTGCTGGGGGAGGGAAGGGAGGAAGAAAAAGGAAGATACAAAATTCATGAAAATATTATTCAAGTGTTTTCTTCCAAACGATCCTATTATGGATAATGAGTTCTGAACAAGTTAGAACCCTTAAATGAACTAGAACTCTAACTAAAAAGATAAGATTAGATAAAAACTTATCGCTGAGATCTCTGTTTTATTTCTAAATAATAGATAAAAATGAATAATATGTGCCACCAAAACTCAAAGGCAAGTTCTATAGAGTGGTGGTTAGATCAATTATGCTGTATGAGGCGGAGTGTTGGCCAGTCAAGAACTTTCATGAAAGTTGCGGAAATGAGGATGTTGCGATGGATATGTGGGCATACTAGGAGAGATAGAATCAGAAATGACGATATCCGAAAAAAGTGGGAGTTGCCTTGGTGGAGGACAAGATGCGGGAAGCGCGACTGAGGTGGTTTAGGCATGTGAAGAGGAGATGCCCGGATGCCCAAGTGCAGATGTGTGAGAGGTTGGCTATGAACGGTTTCAGAAGAGGTAGATATAGGCCGAAGAAGTACTCGGGAGAGTTGATTACACAGGATATGGCGCAATTTCAGCTTACCGAGGACATGACCTTAGATAGGAGGTTATGGAGGACACGGATTATGGTAGAAGGTTAGTAGGTAGTGGAGCGTTGCCCCACTTGTCCTTTCATACTAGTAGTCATAATATTATTTTTGTAGTTTCTTTTCTTTCGATTCCTGCTACTATTTGGTGTTTCTTGTATTTTGATTATCGTATTGACCGGTGGTTGCCAATACCTTTTTTGTGTGTTTGTTACTGCTCTATCATGTTTTTTATAGTATTTTGATATGATTGATTTGTTCTCGTTGTTTACTTTTAGTACTACTTTGAATTGCTTGTTCTTATGCCGAGGGTCTACCAGAAACATCTCTACCTCCCAAGGTAGAGGTAAGGTCTGCGTACATTCTACCATCTCTCGACCCCATTTTGTGGGATTTTACTTGGTATGTTGTTGTAGATAAAAATGAATAATATGACGTGCCTTATATAAAATGAATAACAGCTGATAAATGATGTCGTAATGATCCACATCGGCTGCTTTTACAGATTAATCTAGGTGGAGCTATCCCCTTTAGTTCAGAAAATTGAGAAAGATTTTGTGGAATAACAACTTTTTGAAGTATAAGACAACAAATAGTGAAAGAAGCTAGAAGCAACACTAATTCTGGAAGGAGAAACGAGCTATGTTACATGCACATGGTCATTGGTGTTGTGCACGGGTTGTCTAGGTGTTGGGTAACACCAGACCTTAGATTGTAGCATACATGATATAGACTGAAGACACGAGTAATAGGATGAGGAGAACATTGGACGTGTGAGAAATTATGGGAGAAAAATATTATTGAATTGTGTATCAACATTACTACATCGAGTTCTATTTATAGACATTACATTACAATTCTTTTCTAGGTAGGATACAATATACAAATCCTATTGTTATTCCTATACTAACACTCCCCCTCAAGCTGGTGCATACAAGTCATATGTACCGAGCTTGTTACAGATGTCACTAATACGAGGACCAGTGAGAGATATGGTGAAAATATCTTCAAGTTGATCACTCGACATCACAAATTTAGTAACAATATCTCCTAAGAGTATCTTTTCTCCGGCAATGTGTTTAGTCCTCTCATGAAATACCAGATTTGATACAATATGAATGGCCTCTTTGTTATCAAACACAAGTTCCATCTGACTGATTTCTTAAAATTTTAGTTCTCTAAGCAACTGCTTAATCCAAACTAGCTCATGAGTTGCTACAATCATTGCTCGATATTCTGATTCTGCACTAGATCGGACAACCACATTCTGTTTCTTACTCCTACTAAAACACAATATTCTGGATATAGAACGTGTATTAGAGGGTGATCTTGTCCAATCAACATCTATATATCCAACGATATGCTCTTGACCTCGATCTAAAACGTAGTCCTTTACCTCGAGCTAACTTTATACGTCACAGAATGCAGATTTGACTATCTGACTATCACAGAGAGAATTCATAAACTGATTTACAACACTCACATGAAAAGAAATGTTAGGTCTAGTCACTGTGAGGTAATACAGCTTACCAATCAACTGCCTATATCTTTTAGGATCACTAAATGGCTCCCCTGTCCTGGCCGGAGTTTAGCATTCGGATCCATAGTAGTGTCAATTAGTCTACATCCCATCATTTCTGTCTCCTCAAAAATGTCTAAGATATACTTGCGTTGCGAAATAACAATACCCGATCTGGACTGAGCAACCTCAATACCTAAAAAGTACTTTAGTTTGTTGATTTCTTTAGTCTGAAAATGCTAAAAGTAATGTTGCTTTAAATTAATGATACCATCTTGATCATTGTCGGTAATAACGATATCGCCAACATAAACCACTAAATAAATGCACAGATTTGGAGCAGAATGTCGATAAAATATAGAGTGATTAGCTAGTCATGCCAAACTCCTGAATTACCGATTGAACTTCCCAAACTAGGCTCGAGGAGATTGTTTTAGGCCATAAAGTGATCGGCGCAATCGACATACCGGACTAGACTCTCTTGAGCAACAAAATCAGATGGTTGCTCCATATAAACTTCCTCCTCAAGGTCACTATGAAGAAAAGTGTTCTTATCCAATTGATAGATGCCAATGGCGGACAACCATGGATAGAAAAAGACGGAGATATGCTATTTTAGCCACGGAGGAGAAAATATCACTGTAATCAAACCCAAAGAGAGTCTAGTCCATGGTTGTCCGAACCAACTTTAACTATATAAACCCAAAGACAACCAACAGTAGATTTACTTGAAGGAAGAGGAACAAGCTCATGAGTACCACTTGCATGTAAAGCAGACATCTCGTCAATCAAAGCCTATCGCCATCCTGGATGAGAAAGGACTTCACCTGTAGACTTAGGGATGGAGACAAAGGACAAAGATGATGCAAAGGCATAATGAGGTGATGACATACGATAATGTCATGATGATCAGAAGAAGATGTAAAGTAAGGTTGAGACTAAAAAAATGTGACATTGGTTGGCATAAGGTACCGAGGAAGATCAGGTGAGTAGCAACAATACCCATTTGAACCCAAAAATAACTAAGAAAGACACATTTAAGAGCACGAGTGGCTAATTTATCTGTCCTTAGAGCTAGGTTATGAACAAACATGTGCTCCCAAAGACCCGAAGGGAAGAGAGTATAGAGATGACTGAGGAAACAATACAATATAAGGAATTTGATTGTGAATGGAAGATGAAGGCATTTGATTAATAAATGCATTGTTCTAAAAATGCAGCGGAATATGGGATTCAACATAAAGAGTGCGAGTAGTCTCAATGAGATGTCTAATGAATAATTCCTTAGTGAGTCATAAATTGCTGAAATTGGGAGGATATGTATTTTAAGGAATTATCACTACAAAAAGTACAAATAGAAACACCAAATTGATATTGTATTTCTGCACAAAAACTCTTGAATATAGAAAATAACTTAGAATGATCTATCATTAAGAAAATCCATGTACATTTGGAATAATCGTCAATGAAACTAACAACCAACAACATACCCAGTGAAAATCCCACAATGTGGGGGCCTGAGGAGGGTAGAGTGTACACAGACCTTACCTCTACATTGATAGGTAGAGCGATTGTTTCAGAGAGACCCTCGGCTCAAGACAAGGCACAAGCTCAAGCAAAGTACGACAAACAAAGTGAGTAAGTCATGATAGCGAATTCTGAAAAAAAGCAAAAGAGAAGCAATAACTAATGTAAGTAAATAAGACGAACAAAATAAGTTAGCAGCATAAATCAAACGTCAAGTGACTATAAGACAATATTATGTCTACCAGTATGCTAGGCTAAGCGAGCCTACAATAATATTACTACAACTACCAGTTTGTAAGCATAGATAGGACTACGCTGGACTACCTACTACCCTTCTACCCTAATACGTGTCCTCCATAACCCCTATCTAAGGTCATGTCCTTAGTGAGTTGCACCTGTGCCATATCCCATCTAATCACCTCTCCCCAATACTTCCTCGGCCTACCTCTAACCCTTCTGAACCTGTCCATAGCCAACTTCTCACACCTCCGCATTGGGGCATTTGTCTCTCCTCCGCACATGCCCAAACTATCTCAACCTCGCTTCCCGCATCTTATCTTCCACCGAGGCCACTCCCACTCTGTCGTGGATATCATCATTTCTAATTATATCCCTCCTTGTATGCCCACACATCCATCTTAGCATCCTCATCTCAGCAACTTTTATCTTTTGTGTGTGCGAAGTCTTGACCGACCAACACTCCGCCCCATACAACATAGTCGGTCTAACCACCACTCTATAGAACTTGCCTAAGCTTTGGTGGCACCTTTTTATCGCACAAGACTCCAGATGCGAGCCTCCATTTCATCCACCCTCCCCCAATACGATGTGTGACATTGTCATTATTCTCTCCATTCCCTTGGATAATCGACCCGAGGTACTTGAAGTTCCCTTTCTTTGGAATAACCCGAGTACTAAGCCTCACCTCCACATCTGTCTCAAGGTCCCTCCCGTTACTGGACTTGCACTCCAAATATTCTATCTTGGTCCTACTCAGCATGAACCTTTTAGACTCTCGAGTCCGTAACCAAACCTCCAGCTTAGCGTTCACCCCGCTGCGAGTCTCATCAATCAAGACTATGTCGTCTGCGAATCACCAAGGCAAATAGGAATGGACTAAGAGCTGATCCCTGATGCAGCCCCATCATCACTGGAAAGTGCTTCGAGTCTCCTCCTACTGTCCTTACCCTGGTCTTGGCTCTATCGTACATATCCTTGATTGCCCTAGTGTATGCCATAGGTACACCTCTAACCTCCAAACATCTCCATAGAACCTCTCTAGGTACTTTGTCTTATGCCTTCTCAAGGTCAATGAAAACCATATGTAAGTTTCTCTTCCTCTCCCTATACTGCTCCACTAACCTTCTAATAAGATGAATGACTTCTATAGTCAAATGCCCCGGCATGTATCCAAACTGATTCTCGGAGATAGACACGCCTCTTTTCACCCTCATCTCCACGACGCTTTCCCAAACTTTCATAGTGTGGCTTACCAGCTTGATATCCCTACTCCATTCTTCGGGCATCTTTGCCGTCTTAAAAATGACGTTAAACAACTCTGTCAGCCACTCCAAACTTGCCCTACCTGCGTTCTTTCAAAATTCAACTAGGATCTCATCAGGCCCAGTCGCTCGTCCCCTGCGCATCCTGCGAACAACACCCTGAACCTCCTCAACCTTAATGTTTTCACAATACCCAAAATTCCGGTACCTACCAGAGTGCTCCAGATCTCCAAGCACAATGTCTCTATCTTCTTTTTCGTTCAAGAGTTTATGGAAGTAAGACTACTACCTTCGCCTAATATGCTCGTCCTCCACCCGTACTTTGCCTTCCTCATCCTTGATGCACCTCACGTGATCCAAGTCCCGGGCCCTCCTCTCCCTCGCCTTGGTTAGTTTGTACAACTTCTTATCCCCGCTTTTTTTCTCTAATTCCACATATAGACGTTCAAAAGCCGCCTTTTTCGCCGCCGTAACCGCTAGCTTTGCCTCTTTCCGCGCCATCTTATATAATTCCCTATTCGTTCACTTCTCCACCTCATCCTTGTTTTCTACCATTTTCACATACGTCGCTTTTTTCGCTTCCACCTTCTCTTAAACTTTACCATCGCCTCTGTTCCCGATCGAGAACATGACCCTAGTCTACCGTCATTCACCAAAGCCACTAGAGCAAAAAATACTAGTCAAAGGTTAATGTTAACATACACGGAACCAACCCTAAAGCACAAGTTAGCAGGAATCTAGAGGTAAGTCAGGCTACTACAAACCAAAATGATAAAGCAAAGGACAAGAAAAATAAAGGCACGAATGTAAAGTCAAGATTCAATAAAACACAACACTAAAAAGATACAGGAAACAGGCAGGAAACAAAAATTAAGAAAACATGGGTAGGCAAACACTAAAATTCAAACAATGTTGTATAACACCAAAGCAAAACTATCTAATAGAAGGAGATGCACAACTATCTAATGCAGCAGATACTATCAGATAAAAAATAGGGTAGACATTTCTCCCAAATTTATTGTGCACTTACTAACAGAGAAAGAGCAAAGAGTAACCGGAGAACAAGAAATATAGAAACACGCAGTGAAGAGACGAACACCCAACAGAGCAAATTACCCCACAATCACTAACTAGAACAAGAAATATAGAGGAAAAAAGAAAGATACAGAGATAAAATAGGAATACATTGATCTAGAAAATAATCACACGAAAAGGGTTTTAGAAATCAGTAGCAATAACAAGAAATATGAAGGAAAATGAGCGATAGAACCTGATCGATAATGCAAGTGGGTTTGTCCCTTCGAGCAATCGCCGCAAGAAATTTGTTTGGGTACTATCCGGTATGTTCTAGGGTTCCGTCTCCTGTTAAGGTCACCGGAGAAAATACCTTACCGGAAGCAAAAAGAAAAAGGAAAACGAAACTAACAAAATAACGAAATTCTGAGATTGAACCGACACAATCTAATGTGGATAGACTAGACAAACTAGGCACCATCTTCTGTAGCTTGAATAAACTCGAATGTCCCAACGTCTGTGAATTAGGTCGGGAGGACCTGTAATAGGGCATGCTATGGAGGAATTAGGAGAGGTAAGATAGTATCGGCCTTGTTATTCATGCCCTGCGCCAATCATCTGTCATGTACTGCGGTCCTGCGGTCCTGCATAACAAAAGAATTATCAAGAAATATTATGACACAATTTAGGACGCGCGTTAAACGAGTGACAGATGCAAGATTAAAAGGACAATCAAAGACATAAAGAACAGAGCTTAGAATTACAGAAGATGGAGGATTAACTTATCGAACACTTTTTTGGTTTTATTTAGATCCCATTAGCTAAAGTAATAGGAGGAAGAGATTGTGAATAAACAATATTTGACAAAAGTAATTTGTTACCAGAAATATGATCAGAAGAGCCTGAGTCCACGAACCACGGTCCAAGGGTACTAAATTGTGAAACCAAATAAAAGAATTACCAGCAACAGAAGTATTAGGTTGAGAACCTGTGGCTACTTGGGAAGATGTCTGCTTGCTTGATACTATAAGAACTCATTATATTCCCCTCTAGATAAAAAAACTTCTGATTTCACATAGTGTCAGTGTCACGACCACATCGGAGGGTCGCGCCCGGCGCCTGGGCCTTACTTGCCGAGCACCAAATTACATATCATTCTGGCATCTTTCGACTTATTATAAGGGCCGACGAGGCTGACATGAACTATATTCACTGAAAATAGGATTGTAACATCAACAGCCCAACAGTAATGTACCAACAACACACACACACACACACACACACATATATATATACATACATATGTGGCTGATAAGGCCATGAAAGACTATACATGAAGGTACGGGCCGACAAGGCTGCCATGATAAACTATCGGGAAGGCTACACGCAAAACTGTGCACATGACGACTGTTTATGAGCCTCTAAGAGTACATAAAACTGTCATAAGTCGGGACAGGGCCCTGACATACCCAAAAGCCATCTGTACATATGCATATCGACACGAACAGGCAAGTCCTGAAGAGTAGAGCTCGCCAACCAGTCGCTGAATCAGGACAACCTACTATGGTGGTCCGTCAACCTCTCTATCTGGACCTGCAACACGAAATGCAGTGTCCACAAACAAAAAGAACGTCAGTAGAAAGAATGTACTGAGTATGTAAGACAGAAAAAACATAAGTAAAAGCAGTAATGTAAATAAAGATAGGGAGAGACAACCTGTAACTTTGAATGCCACTGAGGGCGTATTACATACATGCTTTCCTTTGAAAAAAAACGTATATATAAGCCACTATGGGGTTGCATCATCATCATCAAGCCGCTCTTTGGGGGTTAACATCATCATAACGTACCCAACTGCAGTGGTGTGCACAATAGTGTCGTAGCCGGCCGAGTATAACGCGGCTCAGTAAAGTAAAATAGCTATATATATATATATAATGCATGAATGACACATCAGAAGACTTTTTGAACCTTTCGGAGTGACGTAAGGTCGATAAAATCTCCGAATACATTATGTAAGCTAACTCGTCAATATATGATGTCCTAAGAAGCAGCATTACATGAGAATCAAGAATAAGAACATAATCATGGCTACAAATATGTTTTATTGGAATGAAAATCATGCACAATTCTAGCAACTCATAAAAGAGTTATTTTGGAGGGACATTTGTATACGTTACGTTTATTGGATTCATGCCAAAAGAAAGGATAGCCTTAACATACTTTGTTGATTCATTCGACAACACCGCTTAAGCATCCCGTCTAGCACCTTCACCTATTACAACGGTAATACTCTTGTTAAGCTAAGGAAACACTAGTATATTACGTATATCGAGCGGCAAGCTCGTTCTTATAATGAATCAGACAACATCTCCCCTATTTCTTCCATCTTCCAGAAGTACGAAACAACAAGAAAAACAACAGGCACTTTTAATTCACCGATTTCAGCCATCAAACAACTTAGAATATCCATCAAGCAACCCACCCGACAATAACATCATCAAATACTAGTTACGGTATAGTTTCCATACTTTCTCACTTAGCAACTTAACCATGATCTAGATTGACTCAAATTCATCTAGAGGAGGAGAATTCTTACCTTATTTTTCAATAACTACTCTTCTTCCACCTTACTTCACTTCGAAAAAAAGTCAGGATTCAACAACACGACCGAACGGAACAACAAGATCGAACATTGAGCAAACCCCGTATTTTGTTACTTCAACGATAACAATTAGAATCTTTGCTGCTGCCTTCGTACCTCGTAAGCAATATCTTCATGTAATGTATGGCCTCTAAATATATTGAAATGTTGCCGCACATGTATGTTACTCAATTTGTAAAGCTACTAAGAAAAGAGTCCGAGTATAAGCTCTCTTTGTGGACAGTGGGGTCTACATTACTTAACCAATTAATTGTTTATCATTCATGCTTATCCCAATACGTGTCTATAAACTGATTTCATATATAGCAATAGTCATATATTGATTTATTACATGTTCCCACATGGATGACAAATATAGGACTTATCTCATTATTCCTTTTTAATTAAATCATTTTGTCTCCCACTACAATTGGTTATTAATTCCTTGTTACCAATTCACTTAAATACTAATCACTTCTAACACACTTCATATACTCATTATCATGGTCATTATCTATAACAATACTTCGTAGCCTCCTTTGGCACCTACAAAATATTATTTTCAATCACCGTCGTCACTTGTTAAGTCCTAAATTGTTTTAGGACTTCACCCGTTTATACAATGAAATATTTATTTGCATACTTGAATATGATCAATATTCTCTATGGCTTGGGTCTACTTACATACGTTGTGCGGTTAAAACCATAGCCTGAAAGCCTGGAGTATTACATCGATGAAAGTTATACTCTTTGATTTGTTTAACCTCTAACCTTCACGCCACTTATCACTTATTAGACATTATATAATTACTTATAACCTCAAAATAATCTTGTCCTTCGAGCTCATGTCGACTAACATACGACGCAACCTAACGTATGCAAATACGGGATGTAATAGTCAGTCTGAGCAACATGAGTATTATTGGGTGGTTGACCATGCAGAGCACGACATACGTCACGAGTGTGTCCAAACTTGACAATAACTACACTTAGGTCTAGATCTTCCAAAACGACCTCCTCCTCGTTGATTGTCCATAGATTGAGATGCGAGAACATATGAGTCAATGGTGGGTGATGAAACCACTGTGTGACTGGGAGGGGCAGCAAGGTGAAGTAAATGAGAGAATAGTTCTTTAATTGTAGGAACTGTAGGACTAGCTAAAATGTGATCACGCACCGAATCAAGGTTAGTAGGAAGTCCAACAAATGTAAGAACTAGAAACGTCTGCCTTTGCTCCTGTTGCTTTTCAACGTTCCTAGTCACTGGCATCAAACTCTCAAATTCCTCCATGACTGCCTATATTTGTCCAAAGTAATTAAGTGGGTCATCCGAGATATCACGTCATAAAAACGAGATGTCATTGGTGTATAAAGCGCGGGCCTTTTTCCAAACTGAATAACGTCTTGAATGGACGAAATAAGGGAATCAATTTGGAATCAATGGATCGCCACAGGAGACTACATAATTGAGCGCCAATCTGCTCCCACTGTGCTTTGGCCTTTTCATCTACCTCACTAGCCTTTGCCTTTTCATCAACCACACAATACTTTGACCCTTGTACCACAACTCAACTAAGGAAGCCCAAGCTAAATATTTTGAACTTCCAATTCCAGTGTTTTTGGAGTTAAAAATGTCAAATCCGAGCGGCTTGATTCAGAACTTCAAGAAAGACTGACTATATAAGGACAGAACCAAGTTGTGATGCTATAAAAACAGAGATTCAGAAGCTGGCAGAAAAATCTCTCCACAAATATCTCACCGGAAAACAAAAAGTGATCGGAAGCCAGAAAAAGATACCGGGGTAGGTGCAGAATTGCTGACACACCAGACTGGAATTTTTTTTATCGAAAAAGTGGTTAGAGAACCGCAGATCTGCCGAAAAACAAATCTGATGTCACTGGATTAGGGTTCCGGCGGTCGGAATTTAAAAGAAACTTGATGAAAAGGGTCGCCGGAGGCTGATCTATCTTGTGTGGTGGTGTTGGTTTCTGCACAACACCTCCAAAGAAGGATATTGACGGAGAGCCCTAGGTCACCAGAAAATTGCAGTGACTGAATTTTTTTTTCACCGGAACAAGCTGGTAGTTTGCATAGCTATATTTTTTCACCAATTCTCTGATACCATTTGAGAAATTATGAGAGAAAAATATTATTGAATTGTGTATCTAAATTATTACATCAGGTCCTATTTAAAGACACTACGTTACAATCCTTTTCCACGAAGCATACTATATAAAAATCATATTCATATTCCTATTCTAACAGGACAATTTGGTATGTGTCACTAAACTAAATAACAGCACAGGTTTGAAACCTACAACAATAATAAGCAGTGACATGTGATAATTGTAACCTACAACAAATTGCCTTAACTGAGTAGTGATTATTGGCATTAAGCTTTATATCATGGTAATTTTCATCCTTTGTTTCCCTCTCGATGTGATTTGGTATTAATTTTAAAATTTCATTTTCTGGTTTTAACTTACAATTGTCTTCAGCACAAATACATTTTAATACTAGAAATCAATTTGGAATGAGTTCATTGTAATGATTTCATTTTGTGATCTTTCACTAGTTTTTTCAACATGACGACATTAGGATCAAAATTCAAAAACTGGAAAATTGAGTGATTTTTGCATAACAAAAAGGACAGTACAATTCAATGTTAAAATGTGCAAAAGTTGTCTTTCTGAAGATATTGGTCGTTTGCTATCCAGCTGCAAATCTTTTAACCTTTTCATCCTCATTATTGCTTTTCCATGGTCTTTTAAGTTTTACTAGTCTAGGTCTCTTTAGCACCAAAGCTTTGTTCACCTACGGAAAAATGATAAGCTCAATCAGTGTAGTGGTTATACTAGGAAACTTTGCATAGAAGACCTAGATTTATACTTGTTCATTTTATGGAGAAATAGTCAAATGTAAAAATTGACTCGTCTTTGGCCACCATTTTCCTATGCATGTCATTAAATAGGTGCTCTAACTTCTATTTGTAAAAAGAGAAGTGCTCTAATTTCTTCACAACAAGAAGGCTATTCTGGTTTTGAAAGCAAAATAGTGGTGTAGCGCTGTAATTGGCTTATGATTGTTCCTTCATGCATCATTTCTTCAATGATGTATGACCGTAACCTAGTTTAGCTAGGAAATTTCCATATTTTCTATGCTCTTGTTCTTTGGTTAGGTCCTTTGGAAAAGCTTGCTTTACTAAGAAGTTTTGCGATCCTTGGTGCTAGCTTAATTTTGGCATCAAGATGGGCGCAATATAATTTTGAGTCTAGTCGGAGGTGGATGTAGGATCTGAAGGTCACTGATGCGACCATCTTTAATGAAAGCCTACTACTAGGGACGAAGAATTTTCTTTGAGTGTACATTCGATCTGTTCAGTCCATTTTGGATTAGTTTGATTCAGTGTACTTGACATTTTGGTTCATTAATACAGCGCACGATCACCAAGCCAAAAAGTTTGGTTCAGTTGGATCTAGTTCTTTCCTTTCAAATACAACAACAACAACATACCCAGTGAAATCCCACAACGTGGGGTATGGGGAGGGTAGAGTGTACGCAGACCTTACCTCTACCTTGGTAGGTTGAGCGGTTGTTTCCGAAAGACCCTCGGCTCAAGACAAAGCATAAGCACAAGCAAAGGTTGAATAAAATGAAGCTAAGGAACATTATTTAACATTGCATTCTTCTTTGAGCTTACAGTGATAACAGAGGCAATATACCAATTATCACAACTTAATTAATCAAATTAAAATTGCTATTTAATTTACATATAGCTAGATTTGTCTCATCAAAATCTGCGCTTTAAAAAATGCTTTAGCACAAGGAAAAGTAACATAAGAGAGCAACAACAATAACAACATACCGAGTGTGGTGTCTGGGGAGGTTAGAGTGTACGCAGACCTTACCCCTACCTCGTGTAGGTAGAGAGGTTGTTTCAGAAAGACCCTCGGCTCAAGTAACACATATCAAAGCAATTTGAAAAAGAAAATACAAAAGTAAAGCGGACAAATGATAGGGAAAACATTACATGGCATTCAGAAAAAAGGAACAATTACAACAGCCAAATAATGCAATAAAATAGAGCAATGGAGAAAAAGGGTAAAACAACATTCAAATATAAATTTGTATACCTTAGAAAAGAAAAAGAAAGAAATATATAATATAAATAAATGAAGAAAGAATGGGCTAAATGGAGAGGAGAGGGGGAAAACAAACAATGGAGAAAGTTAAAAAAAACAATTTCAGCGTGCCTATAGTCAAATTTGAACTCTGATCATGCGACTGGAATTCAGAGAATAAACCAATGCACACACAAGCTCTTCGTAATTTCAGGTGACATCCTTTCATAATATTATGATTTTTCAGAGAAATACCTATACAAATGAGAACTTTTAGCCAAAACGTCCGAGTGCCTATGCATCCCAAAGCTTCTACATAGATCCGCCCCCGAGTCTAGCACTAGATGAAGTTTCTTTAAGTAGAGCTATTGCTTAGGTCTTTTAATACTAGTGAGGAGAGATGAAAAATATGGTGATTGTAACTAGATTCCTAGCAAGTATCACATCATTGAAGAAAAGATATAATATGGACCCATTTCTTGATGGCGCGGCGCATTTATGGTCCTGCAACACCATTGCCACAAAATATAGGCCTTTTTCTTGCTTTGAAAACCACAGTTCTTGTTGAAAAAAAAATTAGAGCACATAAACCAAGCATAGCTGAACATTTGATGCTTGTTGCTTCGAGTGTGCAACTACTTTCTCGTCAGAAGAAGTAGAAAACATGGTTCTATTATGTCTTGTTTTAATAATTATTTTGCATTTTGGTGGAGGTTTTGATGATAAGGATGCCTAGATTGAACAAGCACACAAGTTTCAATTGATGTCCTGAGATAATATTTCATTGTCTGATTGTTATGATGAATATGGTAATGTTGGAAACTTGGCGACTAGATATCACTGGATATGTAACTTCAGAAGGATAATTTTTGCTGTTTTATAAGTATAATTTCTCTTCATCTTTGTTTTTCTTATGTTTTTTTTTCAATAATGGTGGTGTTCAGGCTAGTATGTGCGCTGCTTGACTATTCCACCGAGTACCTTCTACCTCCCACTAGCACAAGTACTGGGTAGTTCTGCCCACCAAGGCTTAGGTAACTAGTATTGTTTTTTTGTTTCTGATAGTATTATACCTGGTCTCCAAGGTTTGCACCCACTTCATTGACCACTAGACCATACTCTTGGGTGCTCATTGCTTTTCTTTTGTTTTACGGGATAGAAATGGAAACTGTACACTGGATGATGAATTTAGATGGAGGTATGGAGGGCACAATACTTGTGTGCTGGTTCCTTATATCCATATCAGGCATTATGCACTAAGTTTTTTGTCAAGTTGGGCTTCTAGACACCCACCTATACCTAAGTCCATGTATTATATATGGGCAGATTCGGGTGCTTAAAAAGCACAGGGACTTACATCTCAACATTGCTGAACCTTCTAAACAAACCAGCCAGATTTTCTCTTATACCTGTATTTGCTTTACTCTCTACTTCATCAGACTTTCCTCCCTCTACTAAGATTTCGCAAGCAATCTGCAGTGTCTTATGTTTTTTTTCTTTTTGACATGGTATTTGATATTGTTACAAGCTTGTGCAGCAGGAGTCAGCTATTTTTGGTGATGCAACTTCATCTAGCTAAAGAGGAAAAACAAAATTATAGAAAAGCATAGGCTTGTACCATATTAGTTACTCGTGTACATACTTGTATCAAATGGTGTGACATGAGTGTTGGTGCTTTGCTTAGACCCTTTAAGTACAGTAAATTTCTAATAATACAACATAATCATATTGAATGACTTACCTGGTCGACTTAACATAGGGAATGGATCATATGTCATGGATGTTTGTCTTTTTTTTCCGTGGAAGGGCAGAATCAATATTATCAGTGCTACTAATTTATTACATTCTCTTTTCACCTTTTTAGAAAATATTTAACACACTATCTTCTATTGTAATGAATACACCACCTTCTTCTCTTTCTTTTCATCCTCTCTAAGAAAGACCGAATGATTAGCCTTTTCAATTTATGCAGTCATCTGTTTGAGCTTTTGGGCTGAAGTGCACTACAATTCAATCTATCCACAAGGAGGTAATCTTTTTTCTAGTTGTGTTAGAGAATGCATTTAATAGCTATGCCGCTGTAAGAGCCAAGTAGATATTGGTATTATATTTTATATGTCTTCAACATATCTTTTGCCTACTAAAGAAGTTTCTAATTAGTGTCTGATGTAAATTTATAATTTCATGAAAGCTCCCATAATCTTGAACTCCATCTTCAACCAAAAACTAGACCTCATCCACATTTGAAAAGGTTTTGAAATAAAAAAAGTACTACTACTATCCACATTCGTCAAGGTATTGAGCCTTCCTCCTTGTCAAACTGATTTTGAAGTACCATCATGTTTTTGTTAAAAAACTCCATTGGTTATATCTTTTGCTTGCTAATCAGTGACCTTGCATCTATTCTTCCCTGATACTTCATCTCGTACCTGCTGGGAAGTCCGTAAAGACAATTAACTCAAAAATCAGTAATCATTTAGTTTCTTTTTAAATGGTTGTCGGGCAGGGAATTTAGGTTGAACTGGTATACTTCGGCTTTGCTTTAATAGAGCAAGTTTAACAAGATAGTTAAATAGCTTATATATCTGGCTAGGAGGGTTCAGCTGTAGATGGGGATAATAAATTGCAGTATTGGTTACACAGTTTCATTCATTGCCAATTTATTACAGAATATCCTTCTGGGGAAACTAGAAAAAGAAAAAAATGGTGGTGGCTTGGCTAGGTTGAGACTTGAGTTGCACTTGCCAGATTTTGGAACAGAGCACTTCATCACCAGAATTAGGACGACAACTCCAGATTGTATATATATTATTCTCTTAGGTATACAACAGTTTTGCCAATTATACGGCCTTCATTCTTTCTGTATATATCATTTTCATATAATATTTGTAGTTAGCTCTTCGATTATTAATTTATTTATTTATATGCAATGCTTTTGTTCCTGTATTTGTTTTCTATTTTTATTTTCGCCGGCTTCATTTAAAAAGTAATTTAAATTTGATGTGTCGGAGTCCTGTTGTGTTGACCCTGCCTCAAGAAAAAAAGTTAAAAGTAGAAGTTACTAGTGGTTTTCTTGGGACGGCGTAATTTGTAATTTCTAGCCTTCCGCTTAATAGTTTCTGATGAGTGCAATGCAATGTAAAGTTGCAAGCAACTTTCAATTCTTGCAGAGGTATTAATTCCGATTATATTTTTCTTCTGCACTATTCACCACTAGATGTCTATTGTATTGAACTTTTAAAAAAATATAAATTAAAAAGTTTGGAGTCGCAACTTAAATGGTTGTGGTTGCAATCTACACTTTCATAATATGTTTTAATCCTATAGAAGGTCCTTCACCGTTTGGCATTCCACTTCCTAGTACCATTCTTGGCATGGTGTTTAACTTTTACCCCTGAAATTTATGGTCTTTAGTTTTTGTTGTTCGGTATTATAAGTAACAAAAAAGTGATTGAAAATACATTTGACATCGAAAAAATAAAAAAATTTGGTTGGCATAAATTTATATTTTCATTTCATGATACAATACAAGTTATGCCGTTCAATTCCTACGGGCATAAATTCAGTTTAGAACTCACAAGTTATGCCTCATAACTTATACTGGAGAAGGCAAAAGTTCTCTAAATTTATGCTAAGTGAGTTAGATACTAGGCAATGTATGTTGGATAACTTAATTCCTATAGAATATATATCGGACAAAGAAAAAGTTCTCTAAACTTATGTCTTGCAAAATTAGGTCATGGATAAGAGTATTTTGGTTCATAAATTTTCATTAAATAAGAAGCATGGGCAAAAGTTAAAAGACCATCATATTTGAGGGCAAAAACTAAAGCACCCCCAAATTGGAGAAATCCGTGCAAAAACTTCAAACAAATTTTCAACAAAAAGGCAATGGTGGAGGTCGAGGGTGGGGGTCCCTTTCTCTCATCGTCTCAAAAGAGCATTGAAAAAAATCATTTTTCCCTTTATGTCATTTAGAAATTAAAATGGAGAGTCTTCTCTTTTTAGTGTCCGGACACTATAAAGATAAAATTTGTATGATTGACAAATCATGTATAAGAGACAATCAAGAACAAGGAAAAACGATGGAAGATGTAGAGGATCAGATTCTTAACAGATCTCCAAAATAAATTGGTAAACCAGTCACAATAGAAGAGGAACTGCTGAGAGGAATTGATCATTTGAAAGAACAATTGAAGACTGTTTGAAGAAGTTGTTTCGTGTAGACTTGGAGAATTGAAAGTTTGACTCATTCTAATTCTACAAGAAACCGGCGTGCGATATATGGACATAATTGCCATAAATTGAACACATGAAATTAGCTTGAAAATAAGAGAAGGATTTCCGAATATGCGTGAAGAAGGAAAGAAGAAAATTTGTATGAAACAGTCTTGGATGAATTTGGAGAATTGAAAGCAGTCATTCACTACTATAAATACACCATATCAAATAGCTTTGGAGCTTAACCACAATCAAAGAGAGAGACATCTAGAGTCAACACCAAAAGTCTCGAAGGAGCCAACTACGACAACATCAAAGAATTTGTTTCTATCAAGATTTTGTCATTATGTTCTTGAGTTATAATAGTTAGGTTCTTGTGGTTCCTTAACAATATCTTATTTATATTCTTAGTTCGTTGTAGAAGATGTTGTTTCGAGTTTGTAAGGGACTTTATTGACTGGGTAGAGTCATTTAGGAGAGAGGGAGTTGAGGTAGTGGTTGTTTGGACTAGATCCTTAGGTGTGTACAAGTTATTGTAATCTTAAAAGTTGCTCGAGTTTAGTGGAGAGTTTAAAAAATCCCGACAGAGGTAAAATGTGGTTTTTTCTCTCTTGAACAAGAAGTTTTCCACACTTAAATTCTTGTGTGGATTTACTCATTCTGTATTTTTCTTCTTCTTGTGTAGTTGCTCAAAGAACCTAGTTATGTGTAATTGCTCAAAAAACCTACTTATTTGAGTGCTTAGGTTGTAGCCAAACTAACAATTAGTATCAGAGCTAGATCATTCTATAAAGGATAACACCTTTGAAATATTAGAGATGGATGTACATCATGAAGTTCAAAAAGACCAATCAACAACAAGACCACCATGCTTCAATGACAAATATTACGACTGGTGCAAAACAAGAATGCAAGACTTCATAATTGATAAAGATATTGAATTATGGGACATCATTATGAATTGTCTAATAGTTCTCATGACTACAGATGACAAGGGCAAGAAAAGTATCCCCAAATAAAGAGGAGATTTAAACGAAGAAGATATCAGAGCAATCCAGGCGAATGTCAAAGCAAAGAAATTGCTTATTTGTGGTATCAGACTTGATGAATATAATAGAATATCTTCATAAAAAAATTGCCAATTGAGTGTGGGAGACTCTGCAAACCACAAATGATGGTACAAGTCAGGTAAGGTGTCACGACCCAAACCGGAGGGCCACGACGGGCACCCGAACCCTACCTGCCGGGCACCACTAACTATGCACTCCACACCTAAACATATTTAGATACGGACTAAGCCGAAGAAAAGACTATATGAAGTTTTAACCGGAAAGTCCCAACTTATATATATACATACCAAGGCCGACAAGACTATACATGGTAACTATACACAGGACACCTGTCTACAAGCTTCTAAAGAATACATAACATCACAAGGGCGGGACAGAGTCCTTCCATACCCAAGTGCATATGCAAAATAACATACCACGACCCGACTGCAACTCTGAAACAAGTAGAGTGCTCCAATACCAGCTGAACCAGCAACCTACTAGCGTGAACCGTCACCCTCTTTAACTGAACCTGCGGGCGTAAAACGCAGCATCCCCGGACGTCAGTACGACTGATGTACTGAGTATGTCAAACATAAGAAATAACACAATAGAGATACATAACCATAAACCGAAACAGAAACAGCCGACCAGTAGTACATGCCTCTGAGGGCCTAATACATATGCCTAAATGTTATGCACAATGCAAATGCGGTATACATATAAATATTGGCCACACAAGGGCATCTTCCTTTCCATAACCGCCTGTGTGGGCATCATGTTATATCGTATTGGCCACACAAGGGCATCAATATTGGCTTCTTCGGGCTCTTTCGTGATAGTCTGTACCAGCTGCAGGTGGTGTGCGTATATAACGCCTTTCCCTTTCCCCATATCCCCTACATAAATACAATATTTACCATATAGTAGTGTGCATAGCACATGTGGGTCCAGAGTAATATATGAATATAATGCAAATAAAAATGCATGAATGGTAATACAATATTCCAATCTCAACGGATGACATAATACCTTTGTACCTTCGGCTAACATTGGGAACATCAACATCCTCTCATACACTTCAATAAGGATTTTGAGAACATATTTAGACAGACCTTTTAATATAAGAGTCAATAACATGATCATTCTTAACTACTAAGAGTAGAGTAATTTATGGAACAATATTCCAGTTGTGTTTTGTACATAGAATATGCCAAAAGAAAGAAAGAGCCTTGCATACCTTGTTATCGAAGTTATCTAAGTTCCACGGGTCCTTGTAAGCTCTATGAATGATTATCTACATCACACAGATGCTTTAAATCACAATCGGATCAATATGCTAGTAATAGATTCATTGAGACATTCTAGCGAACACCTTGTACGCGTAGAATCTATGTTTCTTCTATATGAAAACCTATGCATGTAGCAAAATAATCAGCCCTCTTAATCCTTCCTCCTTAACTACTACAGTGTCTATAACAACCCATCAACTTCACATGCAACGTCTAACTCCATATAGGCAGCCCCAACAATACCCAACCAAACTTGGCATTTTCGATAATCCCTTAGAAACTAGTGGCAAGAATCATGCTCTATAACTTGTATAAACTTAGGAACAAGAACCATTACCTCTTTTAGGCGCAGCAACGAGCGTCGTCGGACAACCATTCACCCTGGATTCCGACAAGCAGAAACAGGACCCACAAAATCAACTTGAGCTAGAGCTCCCTTGAAACTCTAGGTTTTCGCTTGATTTCGAAGTGTTCAAGCTTGTTCAATGATTCAATTTCGCTGGAGCTAAGGTCCAAAATGTCATGAATTTTCCCTCTTTTGGGTGAGCAAAAGCTTACTGAAAATCTCCTAATTTGGTCGAGGATTTTCAGAGAGCTTACCAAATCGAAATTTACTCCGTCTGATAGAAGTGTGACAATTCTTTCTTCAAGAAGCTTAAGAGATGAAGGCTTTGTATGTGCTGTGTAGACAAGAGGAAATGGTTGGAGAGACCTGTGAATCTCCCCAAGCTGCCACCGATTTATTTGTAAGGCTTAGTCACTGGTGGCTGATTTAAGCCTTACACGTATAAGTCCCCACTAAATACTATCCCCACTTAAGATTAATTAATCCCATAATTAATTCATTAAACACACAATTAATTCTTGATCCCAATTCACTTAAATCTCGATGATTTATAAAACCTTCTTATACTCAACGTCATAATTTTTGTAATATGACACTTGGTACATCGCCTCTTTATATCAAATTTATTTCCGATCCCCGTTGTCACACTTGTTACGTTCAAAATTATTTAGGGGTTTTATCCTTGTATATGCTAAACTCTTTATTAGCATACGTAAATATAACATAAATTTCCCGGGGCCCTAGTCTACTTGCCTACGTTTATGTGCTCAAACTATCACCCGAAAGTACGGGGTGTTACATAACGGAATCCAGTATTGCTCTATTAAATAGGCAATACGAGTTTTTCAATATGAATGGAGGAAAGAGATGTTTAATAGGTTCACTAACATAACTAATGAACTAAGTTCTCTTGGAGTGATTATTTTCGAAGGAAAAAGAATCGAAAAACTTCTAACTCGTAGGAAAGCAAAGTAAAGGTCATTATGGAGTCCAAGGATCTGGAGACTATGATAATGAAAGAACTTATGGGAAACTTAAAAACCTATAAGATGAGAAAGCTTCAAATTAGAAGAATATTCCTTCAAGCAGAGATGTGGACCCGATCCTCACAGCTACCCATAATCAAGGCCTTGATAATAAAGACATGACATTGCACGCCAGGAGATTCCAGAGAATGATTAGAAGAGGAAGATTCCTAAATAGAGGAAGTACATGAAGACCAAAAGAACATGATAGAAGAAATCAAGAAGGATGTTTCAGATATGAGAGTTTAGACCATTTCATTAGTGTGTCCATAGAAAGAAGATGAAGGAAAATGAAACGTTCGTGAGAGAAGGAGGAAATGTCCTCTAAATAGGATGAGCACTAGACAAGAAGATCAAATTGTAAGGAAGGCCTTAGCTACCATGAGAAGCTCTTCAAGTGATGATGAGGATAATGAGGCAGAAGATCAAAATAGATCCCTGGTGGCAAGAGAAGATTTTAAAAAAAAATCTATTTTGTAAAGAACATTCTGCAAATGTGTTCCTTAGGCTTGACTTTGTCTCTACATCTTCATAGTTGCTTTGCAATGTAGCTCATACTTGTTTGGCAATGACACATGTAGATTTTTTCCTGAAATCATTAGGTTCAATACTGCATATGAGAAGTCGTCTTATTTATTATCTATCTGACTTCATGTTCTTTGATATTTTGGGCCATGTTAAATAATGTCCCATAGTTTAGGGTCTTCAACAAATAAGTAGTCTTATATTTTGATCTTCCACCATTCATATTGTACTCCCTTAAAATATGGTTGTTTTGTGATTGATTGTCCTTCTTGTACTTCAGGAGGTGCAACCATCTTTTAAGGTGCTAGACTTTGTAGAATAATCTAGCTCGGACGCCACTTGTTAGAATCTGGTTACTATCTATGCACGAAAAGAACCAAGTTTTTTGAGCCAGTACGCAAGAAATTAAAGTTGTGGAATAGTAAATCAAGACAATAATTTTTGTGTGGAAAACTCCTTACTCAAAGAGGAAAAAATCACGACCTACCTCTTGTTGGACTTTCCCAAATTCCACTAAACACGAGCAGTTTAAGGTTATAATGTCTTGTACAACTAAGAAACTATTCCCAATAGTCCCGCCTCTACCCAGTTAAACACTTAATACATCAATGACTCTACCTAGTAAAAGAAGCCCCTTACAACTCGATACAAACACCTACTACACTATTCTAACAAAGGTAAACAGATGGAACCACACTTCAAACCTAACTATTACAAATAAAGAACTGAAATATAAATCTTAATAAGCTCGGTTCTTTATAGTTGGTTCTTCTAGAGATTCAGATGTTGACTCCACTCACTCTTGATGCCTCGCATTGAAATTGTATCGTTGGTTGTGGTTAAGCATCAAAGCTTGTTTGTATTATGTTTATATAGAAGTGGTTGCCGCCTTGTCTTGTTGAATCCAACCAAATATTGGTTTCATATTTGTACCCGAAAACCAATCCTTGTTTGACTTGAATTTCCTTCTTTCCCTGTATGTGCGTCGGCTTCTCCTTACTTTAATGCTAATTTCATGTATTTTGTTTACGGTAATATATTTATAACTTGATATCCAACCTTTCATCGAATATGAATGATTCAATATTCCAATTCTCTCTGTTGGCATGAAATAACTCTTCGATAGTCTCTAGTGTACTACGATAAGGATCAATTCTTTTGTTGATATGACTGCTTTACTGACTTATTTGGAGATCTGTTTGGACTTCAATACCTTTCTTATCACTCCCTTGTACTTGATTGTCTTTGAGTACGTTGTTTGTCAAATCATCATTTTAAGCTCAACAACTATTATTGAGTTAGCAACTACTCAACATGTTAACTACACTAAACACACATGTACTATGACTTAGTTATGGATAAACCCCATAAAATCAAATACTACAATCCTTGTACTATGAAAATCCTACACCTATATATGTGTAACTAAATATATCAAAATATAATTATTAAAAGATAAATTAAAACTTTAAATAAGATATTTTTTTGGAGTAACTATTACGAAACTTTATAACAAAGATAAAAATTTAACACAATTTATTATTTATGCCTTTGATTAAGAAATAATAAAGATTTTTTGAAAAATTTATCATTTGAAACTCATAAGTAGAAAATAAACACAAATTAATTAATAAAATATACCAACTATTAGTAATAACTTTCTTGCACTTTAAATATGTAAGTTATTTGTAATTTTATTTAATTATAATATTTATTATATAAAAAAATATTATTTATTTTTCTTTTGCTTCAAAATGTTTTTAGGCGGAATGTCATGAGAGATCCATGTACTTGTTTTGATTTGTCATTCGGATCCTTGTGTAGTTGCGTCCTCTTTAATCATTACCTCCGCCTCGAAAAGCAGACCCCATAAGGTTGAGATATGACATTAGCTTTAAGTTGAACAAACAAGTCATAAAGCTGATCCAAATCAGTAACATTGCCATGAGAGCAAAGAACAGTGAGCTTCGCATATGGTGTTTTCAACTAAAAAGCTACAATCTTGTTACCTCATTTGGTGTCAATCACGAGCACATCAAAAGAAAGGTCATCTGCAGCACCAGGGTCCAGGAATTGACATAGACAATGTAGTGAAAACAACAACAAGCATTCCATCGTTCCTCTTCTTGACTTGGTATGTAGCTGGCGATGGAGGAGAAAGACAAAGTTTACTGTCAGCTAAGATATACAAAAACCCATTACGATTTAGCTTCACAATCCCAGTTGCTAAATGGTCAATGTAGACCCAACTCATGAATGCATGTGTTGTTCTTGTTTATTGTGAATGTAGAGGCAAAAATGACAGTAAATGGGGTTCTTGTTGTTTGAAAATGGTGAATTTTGTTGGTTCTTGCAGGAAGAAGAAGAGAGGGCAAAGGAGGATTCGGTGGTGACTTTTTAATGAAGTTTAGTAAGAGGGAAAGAGAAAATAAAAATTATTTTAATAAATTAATATTAAACATGTCAAGGCCAATAATGTGGATTTGACTTGTTATCCACGTCAACCAAGTGAAGTCCACGAATAGAAAGAGAGGTTTAAGAGTCTTATTTTGATTAAGTGCATGTATTTGGATGAAATTCCATGGAGTACAAGGGCCGAGCTGACAAATCTGAATAATTACATGAATCTCCAAGGCCATTTCGCCTTATCTTAAATGTACTTAGTTAGATGGGTTTCGTTTGTGTAGGATTTCTATTATATAAAAGTGTTAAATATACACAATATACCCACGGTATATTATGTATATTACTCTCGGGTTCCGTGTATTTGTATTACCGTGTATGTACAAGATAGATTAGGTAAGGTGTTGTGGTGTAATTAGTATTATACACTTACCATAATTGTATAGTTAAGATCCAAGTAGAATAAGGTTACTTTTAGGAGTAGATTAGGAATAAAATTCTCCTAGTATGGAAATATGTAACTTGTATATATAGCCTTTCAATCAATGAAAATAATTTAAAAAATATTTCTTTCATGGTATTAGAAGTCTAGGTTCGAAATTTCCTCTCCCAAAATTTCTTTCTTCTCGAGCAACAAACCCGAAATCCCTTATCTCGGTTTGCTTGTTCTTCCTTCCGATTTTTCTTTCAAAATTTTCTCCCAAATCCCTCAATCACATATTGTTCTATCAATATGTCTACATCCTGGAACACGTTTCATCCTGCCCTTACAGTTTCTAACATCAAGAATAACACCCCTCTTGTTCTTGAAATAGAAAACGTCCAATGTACGACGTGGGCCGAACTGTTCAAAATTCACGCACAACCGCATCAAGTCATCCATCACATAATCCCCGCGGCTCCTGAGGATACGGAGGTGCCAAAACGCGAGGATGGTCCTAAGCTGTGGACGACTCTTGATGTCACGGTCCTCCAGTGGATATATTCCACAATTTCTACCGACCTTTTGCAAATAATTATTGAGCCTGACGCTACGGCACAGACAACTTGGGATAAATTGCGTGATATATTCCAAGATAATCAAAATTCTAGAGCCGTTACTCTTGAGCAGGATTTCTCCCATGTCAATATGGAAGATTTCCCTAACGTTTCGGCTTATTGCAAAAGATTGAAGGAATTAGCGGACCAAATTCGCAACGTTGGCGCGCCAGTTTCGAATGATCATTTGGTACTCCAAATGGCTTTCGGCCTCTCCGAGGCCTATAATGGTATTGGAACGCTTCTTCGGCAAAACAATCCGTTTCCGTAATTTTATCAGGCTCGTTCTATGCTTACACTCGAAGAAGCAGGCATGGCAAAACGAGCAGCTACCGGTGCTAGTCCCATAGTCATGATGACCGAGTACACGGTTTATCCTACCGGTTCCAACAACTCGGGCCAAAACCGCAACAACGGTGGCAGCAAAAAGAGTGGAAATAAGAAAAATAATGGCAAAAATCGCGGCGGCAACAACGGCAGCAACAGGCAGAATGATTGTGGCGGTGGTGGTCCCCGCAGTGGTCAGCAACAACAACAGTTCTGGGCCCCGCAGTGGGCCCCTATGCCATGGCAGTGGGCCCCACAACCACAGTTTGGGCTAGGCCAGTTTTCGCCCCACTGGCAGTGGGTGGCCCAGCAGCAGTCCAGGCCCAATCCTGCCTGGACCACATACAACCAGTCGTCTGGGCCGAGGCAGCAAGCAGGAGTACTTGGGCCTCGGCCCCATCAGGCCCATCACGCAGCGGCACATACGTCTACCGACATCGAAGCCGCAATGCACATGCTTGGTTTAAATTAAGAGTGGCCAGTGGGCCGGGCTCGGGTCTGGCGGGGTCGGAGTCGGGGCGGGACGGGAGAAGGGGCGGGGTCGGGTCTGGCGGGCTCTGGCGGGGTCGGGTCTGGCGGGACTGGAGCAAGTCCCGTCCCGATCCCGATCCCGTCGGGCTCGGGTCGGGGCGGGCTCAGGGCGGGATACGGCGGGTTTTCATTTTTTTTTTTTTAAATAACATATGTATAAAAAAAACTCAATAAACAAAATAAGATAGTGTAATAAAAACATCCCAATGCTGTTTTTGTGCCTCTTATATTATTTAATAGACATATGATTTTTTTGTAATACAAATACAATTGTCTAAAATCTAAATTGCAACTTTGTGGTGTTGTCCAAAAGTTACAAATTACATAATCAAATTACAATTAAAAAAATTACATTCTCAAAAAAACCTGTTCTAATTGCTTGATGATTTCATGTGGTTCTTCGGTTGGAATTGGTATTTGTTGGTCAAATTGATCCACGTCGCTTCCACTACCTTCGGTTAAGATTTCGTTGTAGTTTTCATCATCTTCTTCGTTGATCTCCGGTTGACCGCACCTTCTCCTCTCCGCTCGTATCCAATCTCTGAATAATACTGCAATTTCCAAGCTGTCTCCGGCTAATGAGTGTCGTGGTCTCCTATTTGATATCTCGCTGCAGAAAAAGCGCTTTCGCACGCAGTTGACGACGCTTGAATGTTCAAAACATCTCGAGCCATCAATGAAAGTGTCGGAAAGGTCTTCTCATTCCCCCTCCAAAGTATTTCGGTAAGTCTTCATGTCCATCTTCATTGATAACTTCTTGATACGGTACGTAACCCTGTAAAACAAAAATATCCAACTCGCTAATATGGTTAGTAGTAGAGGTACGACCGCACATTCTATTTCGAGGCTTTCAATACTAGCGCGAAACAAGCATGTCTTTTGTGAGGTTGTATTGAAGATGAAGAAGATGGTATGGAAGTTTGGTAAGTTACTAGCATTTTCTTGTTGATAAAATCTATATATATTTTTGCATTGGTGTTCTACGCTAGACAATACTTCTTCTTTAGTTTGTTCAATAGGTGGTGGGTGATTTAGATTTTTGGGACTTGGAGGTGGTAGTACTTCTATACAATCGTAAATAGTTTCAATTAGTGATTTAGTACCGTCTATTTTAATAGTAGGATTTAATACAGAACCAATAATATAAATAGAGGGAATAGGAATAAAATATTTTTTTATTTTGAGAAACATTTTTTTAATAACTGCCTTATAAGTTGGTTTTTCCATATATTCATTAAGTAATTAAAATATTAGAGTTATATAAAATAACATAGTTGAAATAGTAGGATAATATATACCGGAAAATTCTTTTGTTGCTTGAAAAAATTTCTCTAAAAATACAATAAGTTCGGAGATTTTTTCCCAATCACTATCTAAAATCATATCAGCTGGCTTTTTATTATGAGAGTTAAAAAATAAAGTTATAGATAATTTATAGTCATAAGCAACAAGTAGTTGCTCGTATAAAGAATTCCACCTAGTGGATACTTCTTGTGGAATTTTTCTAAAAGGTAGTCCACAATCATGACAAATTTTTTTATATTCTTTTCTACGTTGTACTTTATTACTTTTAAAAATAAAGTTTATAGCAAATTGTATTTTACTAAGAATGTCTTCAAAAAGTGATAGACCATCCTTTACAATTAAGTTATATATATGGCACGCACATTTTATATGAAAATGGTCTGGAAAAGAAGGAGTTAAACTATTTTTTAAAATTGTAATTGCGTAATTGTTATTAGAAGCGTTATCTAATGTAATAGTCATAATTTTATCGGTAATTCCGTAATAATCGCACACTTGATAAATATTTTCTGCAATAAAAGTACCAGTGTCGGGGTCGGGCTGTCCCGGCCCACTGGCCAGCCCTAGTTTAAATCCTCCGGACCCGAATTGGTATATGGACACCGGTGCCACCACCCACATGACATCCGATTCAGGTATGCTCTTGTCTTATTCCAATTTGAGCAACACTCGCGGCATAATTGTTGGTAATAGTAATCCTATTCCAATTCGTGGTTATGATCATAAAAATTTATCTCCCCCTCATCCTCCTCTTATGTTGAAAAACACCCTACATGCCCCCAAATTGATTAAAAACTTAGTCTCTGTCCGTAAATTCACTACTGACAATTCTGTTTCTGTTGAATTTGATCCATTTGGTTTCTATGTGAAGGATTTCAAGACGGGGAGTCCTCTCATGAGGTGTGATAGTAGGGGAGATCTTTATCCTATCACACCCAGTTCTGGTCCATCGAGTCAAGCCTTGCGATCCGCATTTGCAGCCCTTTCTCCTTCCTTGTGGCATGCTCGTCTGGGTCATCCGGGATCATCTATTTTGTCGTCATTAGATAAAAAGAATTTTATTTCTTGTAAGGGTACGAGTAGTACTCCGAATTGTTAGTCTTGTTCTTTAGGAAAAATTGTTAGGTTGCCATTTGCAGACTCAAATTCTCATACTTTAATGCCATTTGATATTATTCATAGCGACTTATGGACGTCTCCTGTTCTTAGTTCTTTGGGTCATCAGTATTATATTCCTTTTTTGGGTGATTATTCTAATTTTTTATGGACGTTTCCGATAGCGAAAAAATATCAATTTTTTTCCGTCTTCTTAAAATTTAGAGCATTCATTAGAACCCAATTCAAATGAGAAATAAAAAATATTCAGTGTGATAATGACAGAATATGACAATAGGGTGTTTCAGGAATTCTGTGCTAATAATGAGATCAATTTTCATTTTTCTTATCCTCATACGTCTTCACAAAATGGGAAAGCCGAACGCAAAATTCGTTCCATAGATAACATTGTCCGAACTCTATTAATTCATGCTTTCATACCCCCATATTTTTGGCATCATGCTCTTCAAATGGCTACATATCTCCTTAACATTATTCCTTCCAAAGGTCTGACATATTCTTCCCCTCTTCAAATTTTATATAATAAAACTCCTTATTTTCATCTTCGGGTCTTTGGGTGCTAGTGTTATCCGTTATTCCCGTCCACCACAATTAACAAACTTCAGGCCCTGTCTACTCCGTGTGTGTTTTTGGGTTCTCCGTCTAATCATCGTGGTTACAAATGCTTTGATTTATCCTCCAATAAAATCATCATTAATCGCCATGTAATTTATGATGAAACCCAATTTTCATTTGCTAAAGTTAATACTCACGTGCCTAGTTCGTATAATGTTTTGGATGATAGTATATCCCCGTATATTATTCACCATTTTTCGGACGTATCCCGCACCCAAAATTCTCCAGCGGGCCCACTGCCCGTTGGTACTCCCCACACAGTGTCGTCTTCAAATTTGGGTCCAGCAACTGGGCCATCCGTTTTGCCCAGTTCCAAGGCATCTTGTTTCGGGTCCGTATTGGCCCGGGTTCCAATCTTGTTTCGGGTCCCGATATTGGCCCGATTCCGGTTTCGATTCTCGATCCGGGCCAGCAGACCCACTGCCTGCTGGCCAGTCCATCCCGAGTCCCAAAAATTCCCAAAATCCACCCGCCTCTGCTCCGAGTCATGGACTAGTCACCCGTAGTCAACGGGGTATTTTTACACCAAAAAGTCATTTTAATTTACATTCTAATGTTCTTAAATCACTCTTACCCTGAAATCCTGTGTCTGCATTAAATGACCCGAATTGGAAAATTACTATGATCGATGAATATAATGCTCTTATTGATAATAAGACGTGTGAGTTGGTGCCCCGTCCATCTGGTATTAATATTATTAGGTCTATGTGGATTTTTGCTCATAAGGAAAATTTAGATGGGTCATTTGCCCGACATAAGGCGCGACTTGTGGGCGATGGTAAGACTCAGCAGGTTGGTGTGGATTGTGGTGAGAAGTATAGTCCAGTGGTCAATCTGGCTACCATTCGCACTGTGCTCAGCTTAGCTCTTTCGAAGACATGGCCTATTAATCAGTTAGATGTAAAAAATGCTTTTCTCCATGAGGATCTCAAGGAAACAGTCTATATGCATCAGCCTTTGGGATTCAGGGATCCTAAACATCCGCATCATGTCTGTTTGTTGAAGAAGTCCTTATACGGGATTAAGCAGTCTCCACGGGCCTAGTATACGAGTTTTGCAGACTATGTTTCGACTATTGGGTTCACTCACAGCAAGTCGGATAATTCGTTGTTCATCTACCGTCGTGGTTCGTCCTTGGCCTATATTCTATTATATGTGGATGATATCATTTTGACTGCTTCTTCCGATGCCTTACGCTAGTCTATCATGACCATGCTCAGCTCTGAGTTTGCTATGAAAGACTTGAGGCCCTTGAGTTACCTTTTGCGGATTGCTGTCACTCGTCATGCAGATGGGTTGTTCTTATCTCAAAGGAAGTATGCAACTGAGATCATTGAGAGGGATGAGATGTCATCCTGTAAGTCCACTTCCACTCCAGTTGATACTAAGCTCAAGCTTAGTGCCGCGGCTGGCGTACCATACGAGGATCCGACCCGCTATCGCAGTCTCGCAGGGGCCATTCAGTATCTTACATTTACGAGACCATATATTACGTATGCTGTCCAGCAGGTGTGTTTGTTCATGCATGATCCTAGAGTTGAGCACATGAATGCACTCAAACGCATCATTTGGTATATTTAGGGTACACTTGAATATGAGTTGCATTTATATCATTCCTCAACGTCCACACTTGTCTCGTATACAAATGCTGATTGGGGTGGCTGTCCAGACACCAGACGGTCTACGTCTGGCTATTGTATGTTTCTTAGCAATAACCTGGTCTCCTGGTCTGCCAAACGTCAGTCGACATTGTCCCGATCTAGTGACGAGGCCAAGTATCGAGGGGTAGCTAATGTGGTATCGGAATCATGTTGGTTACGTAATTTGCTATTGAAGCTTCATTCACCTATTCAGAAAGCAACCTTGGTTTATTGCAATAATATTAGTGCCATCTACCTTTCTGGTAATCCGGTTCAACACCAACGCACTAAACATATCGAGATGGACATTCACTTTGTCCGCGAAAAGGTTGCTCGTGGTCAGGTACGCATCTGCCATGTCCCGTCAAGATATCAAATTGCCGACATCTTTACAAAAGGTCTTCCCTCAGTCCTTTCTGAAGATTTTAGGGACAATCTCAGCGTTCGAAGACCGCCTGCTATGACTGAGGGGGTGTGTTAAATATACACAATATACATGTGTATATTATGTATATTACTCTCGGGTTCCGTGTATTTGTATTACCGTGTATGTAGATTGTATATTACCGTGTATGTACAAGATAGATTAGGTAAGGTGTTGTGGTGTAATTAGTATTATACATTTATCATAATTGTATAGTTGGGATCCAAGTAGAATAAGGTTTTAGGAGTAGATTAGGAATAGGATTCTCCTAGTATGGAAATATGTAACTTGTATATATAGCATTTCAATCAGTGGAAATAATCAAGGGATTATTTCTTTAAAAAAAGTTTAATTTTTTTAGAAAAGGAATAACATCATAGGTTTTTTTCATAATATAAGGATATAAGTATTTGATTTTAAAAGACGGAATGGCTTGCAAGATTCATGTAGTTGTCCAGACTTGTCACCCCGATTTTCGTACTTATAAGTTTACTAACCAAATCCCTCTACCACTAAAAAGTGAGCATTTTAAACACTATCTTGGCCGGCTCATGATGCACGTAAGACAACCGTTTACATGTCGATATCCGCATGTTCTGAATACTCCATAGGATATTAGTCTTTCTTCCCGCTCATAACCTCATTTCATTCACACTTTCTCTCTGTTCGACCAAACCTCCGACTTTTACCCTTCTATTTCAACATTTTTTTTTCACGATTTTCAGTGATTTCGAAGCATTTGTGGTAAGTTTCTTCACCACCTCATAGTTTATTCTTGTTAGGCTTCTGTTATTTTTTTTTCCATTTTATTTTGGTCTCTCATAGTCTTCGTTGCCGGATTTTAGGATTTATAAAGCCTTTTGTTAATCATGACTTAAATATTTGTGGTTTTTGAGTTGTTTGTTGACTGATTTAAGTGTAATATGCATGATATGTAGTGTAATGCATGCAATGACATTCTGTTGATTTCGATAAGATTCTATGATTCTTTTGTAAAATCTCAAATTGGTTTGACAATACCCAAATTGATTTGACAATATCAGTACCTAGTAACATTTATCTTGGTTACAAACCCAATGGCCTGGGATGGTGGAGCTTCTTAGACTTGCTATTTTGGGATCCTACTGTTTTGTTAACAACCTATGCCAGAGAATGTTTATTTTTGTTCATGTATTTGTGGGTTGATAGCAGACAGATTTAATGCTAAATGTTAAGGCTTATGTTTTTCATATTTGATATTGTCATTTTCATTATATTTCATGAACAAAACCGGGGCAACAAAATATACATTGCAACTGAAAAATATCAAAGAGTAGACACATGAACAGTAGATCCTAAACACCTAAACTAAAAATACTACAAATCTTAAAGGCATCTTAAATACAAAAGATAAGGAACCAAATTATAAGAACCACAATAGTAGCAACAATACAAAAGCTAGGCCTTCAATGCCTTCCCTGCCGTCCCCCACCAACACTTGTAGAGTTGTTAAATAGTATGTTGTAATATTGTTCTTGGCATGTTGTGTTTACTTAACTTTTACTTGTTCTTAAACTACTTAATTGTGCTGAGCATGCCTACTTTTATGCTTTAACTGCACTAAATGTAAGAATGTATTAATCTCCCTAGGGAGCCTTTCTCATTAATACAAAATATATATATGTGTACAATGTGGAATCCTTATACAATAGGGATCCTAATTCTACCATAATTACATATCACTAAATATGGTAAATATACAAAACAGATGTACACGTTAATACTCCCCCTCAGTCGGAGCGGGAGTAGGCCGGACGCTGAGACTGGATCTGAAGTCAAGGAATAGTTGTCTAGGAAGGTCTTTCGTGAATATGTCTACATACTGATACGAAGAAGGCACATGCAACACCTTAACATGACCAAGAGCAACCTTCTGACGAACAAAATGTATATCCATCTCAACATGCTTGGTTCGCTGATGCTGAACCGGATTATGAGATAAGTATATGGCGGATATGTTATCACAATAAACCAAAGACGCCTTACGCAAGGAACACTGAAGCTCCAAAAGAAGCTTTCGGAGCCAACATATCTCAATAACAACATTCACAACGCCTCTGTATTCTGTCTCTGCACTCGAACGAGATAAGGTGGCTTGCCTCTTGGCAGACCATGAAATGAGGTTATCCCCTAAGAACACACAGTAGCCGGAGGTGGAGTGTCACGTGTACGGACAGCCTGACTAATCAGTATCCGTATATGACATCAATATGGTCGGAAGCTGAGGGGTATAAGTGTAATCCATAATCAAGTGTGCCCTTAACATATCGAATGATACACTTAAGGGCTGTAAAGTGAGGCTCTCTAGGCATGCATGAATAAGCATACATGATGAACCACATATGCAATGTCATGCCTGGTGAATGTAAGGTACTGAAGTGCACCTGCAAGACTCCTATAAAGAGGGGGATCGGCCACGGGATAACTATCAATGACACTAAGATTTGACTTAGAGTCAACTGGAGTGGACATGATCTTGCAGTTTTCCATTTTAGCCTTGTACACTATCTCCTCTACATACTTGCGTTGACACAAGAACATAGCACCTGCAGACCGAAAAACTGAAATCCCCAAAAAATAGCTCAACTTGCCCAAGTTAGTTATAGCAAATTCAGTTTTAAGCAAGGCAATAATCTCATTTTTAACAACTCAGAGGAGGCAGTAAGCACTATGTCATCCACATATAACAATAAATAAACAGTGCTACTACCACGATTAATTTGCTGCAAACGAACCCAATCTGTAAAATATACTATGCAAAGCGATTATACCACGCTCGAGGGGCCTGTTTCAAACCATAAAGTGACTTACACAAATGGCGTACATAGTGAGGGGCTGCGAGATGCACAAAAATAGGTGGCTGATGCATATAAACAGTTTCTTTCAGATCCCCATGAAGAAACGCATTCTTCACGTCAAACTGATGAATATCCAATGCTTACCCATATCAATGCTCAGAACTGTGCGAATAGTAGCCGGTTTAACAACCGGACTGAATGTCTCACCACAATCAATACCCTCCTGCTGATTAGTGCCATTGGCCACTAGTCTCGCCTTGTATCTCTCTAACTCACCACCGTCTCTGTATTTGTGAAGAAAAAGCCACATGCATCAGATCACATTTACCCCCCCCCCCCCCGACCTAGGAACCAACTCCCAAGTATGTTATTTAGTTAAAGCATTAAATTCCTCACTCATAGCCGCATTCCAATTAAGGTTTAGTTTGGCTAATTTGAGATTTTTAGGGATAGGGGAAATGGTTTGTGTAGATAGGTTAAAATGGACTTTGAGTTTAAAAAACCCGTGTTGGGCACATGTTTTCATTAGGTGTGTGGGGGCAGTTGTCTGTTTGTTGGTGTGCTGGGTAACCGATCTGATTTCTCGTATCAGGAATCCGATGGGTGGAGGCGACTGCGACTAGCGATGGGTGAGGGATGTCAGGGGATGACAAAGAGGTGAGTGGAGTGTTTTGGTGTGGGGAAGGGGACGTCGGTTACGGTGATGGTGGTTTTTTTATTTGGTGAGGTTCTGGCAATGGGAGGGTTTTCTGATAGTGGGTAGGTGATCGGTGTATCAGGGATTGAGTTTTTCTGGACGGGGCGACATTGAGATGATTCGCCGATTACTGGTGGCGGTGATAGGGATTGAGTCTGTGGTGCGAACAGAGGGGCAGAACCGCTGTCAGATGTGACAACGGTGGATGGCAGCGACGGGGTCGTGGTGATAGGGGTGGTTATCGGTGGTGAGACAGAGACGATTCACCAATTACAGGTGGTGGTTACAATCAACAATGTTTGTGATGGAGACATAGACAGTGACACAGAGATGCTGGGCCGACTGCTGGTGGTAGCAGCCGGAGGTGGCTGTGATAGTTGAACACCGGTGGACTGTTTCATTTGGCCATCGGTGACGGGATACCTTAGGGAGGGGGTAACTGGGCTGCCGGAGGTGGCAGACCTGAGAGGACGGGTAGGGGAGACCGTGACTGGACTGTCGGTGTCGGTAGTTGGTGCATCTACAGCCGTCGGGACAGTGGCAGCCTGACGGAATGCTTGTTGGACAAGCGGTGATGGGTCTGAATCTTTGAGGAATTGGTAATCAGTGACTCAATTTTTTTTAATATTGTCAAACGGGAAAACATACTCAATAAAGGTGACGTGGCGAGAAATTATAATTTTGTCGGTAGAGAGTTCATAACTGAAGTACCCCATACGGTTTGACGGGATTGTAGGGGGGGCGTGGATGTCAGATTAGGGTAACACAAACAACTAAAAATTCAAAGATGGTCATAGGCAGGGATCCGATAGTAGAGAATTTCGGTGGGTGTCTTATTTTGAATCGCACGGGTAGGTAAAATGTTGAGAATGTGTTCGACCATTCTTAATGCATATACCCAAAAAGTAGGGGGGGAGAGACGCATGAAAAAGAAGGGGTACGGATCATATTATTAATGGTTCAGAGAATTCTTCCGGCTTTTCCATTTTGAGGGGAGGTATGGGGGCATGAGAAATGAAAAATCATACCGTTAGCTGCACAAAATTTATGAAAGAAGGAATTATTAAACTCACGACCATTATCACATTGAAACAATTTTATGTCTTTTTCAAATTATGTTTTAACTAGTGTACAAAACTCAACAAATTTGGAGAACACTTGAGATTTGAGTTTGAGTGGATAGACCCAAACAAAGTTAGAGAAATCATCTAAAAATACCAGATAGTATTTGTAGCCTAGGTTGCTGGTTATGGGAGACGTCCATACATCAGCATGAATAATATCAAAGGGAGAGAAAGTAGTACTCATAGAAGTCGTAAATGGTAGTCTAACAGGTTTCCCTAACTGAAACGAGGAGCAACTATGAGAAAGATTCCCTTTGTTGCATTGGATTAAATTTCGGTTTCTAAGAGAATCAAAAGCGTGAGAACCCGGATGACCAAGTCTACTATGACACGTAGAGGGAGATATGGTTGTTAAAACGGTGGGAGGAGTGACACTAGCAGCTATGTGGGTAGGAATGGATAAAGGCCCCCCTCACTATTGCATCTCGTAAGGAGTTTCCTGGTACAGAGGTCCGTTACAGAAAATCCAAACGAGTCAAAATTAATTGAGAAAAAATTATCGGTGGCAAATTTTCTAACAAAAATTAGATTTTTGATGATGTTTGGGGCATAAAAGACATTTTTAAGAGAGAAGCGGGGATGCGGTGGTGGGGTTAGGGTGTGGCCGAATCTTTGAATTGGAATGTGATGACCACTACCGACCATAATAGATTGTGGAGTTGGTAACTAGCACAGTTGAGGAAGATTACTTGAATTGTGGGTGAGATGAGACGTGGTGCCCGTATTCATATACCACGCATTATTTGGCAGTTGATGGGTCAAGGAAGCCATTTTTTGGTGCTTAAATAAAGGACTAAGCTGTGTATGGGTCTCGGATATGGAATGGAACTAAATTTTAGAGATTGCTGACGGCTCTGTCTCTAGCAGAATGCAGCAGACAGAGGCAGAGGACATTTTTTTATTTATTGTATCTTAGTTGTACCAAGTTGTAGATCAACTTGCACAAGTTGATGTTGTAAGTTGAAAGACAAAATTCTTCTATAAATAGGGAGTTTTGCCTTCTCATTCAAAAAACGAAGAAAAGTAATAATACAAACTCTCCCTTCTCTCTACAAAGTTATTGATTTGCTTCTCTTATTTATTTATAATTATATAAATTTTATAACACTTATCAGCACGAAGCTTTGCGAGAGATATAATAGAGTTATCGATCATATCAAGTCAAAGAGATTCTATGAACCTGCCGATATGAACTCATTGGAATACTTAGAAGCCTAACTACAGATGAATCTATCACTTATGCAGAGGTATTTATAAATTTATTAAGCTTTGGGTTTTTAGGACCTTATCAAGGATAGCAGGTTCTTTATCTTTTGTGTCCATATGTAAGTTTCATACGACATGATATTGGTACATACAGATCATACTTTTTAACTGCAAAAGCAGATTATTTTGTTGGTAAGTCGTATCTCATATTGCTAATGCTATTTGGTTACTACTTATATATTATAGTTGTAGAATTTATTCTACAATAATCTTATAGATTGGATATCTCACATTAGGGGTTATACTTGAACTCTTGTACAGTTAGCTAGCAATATATTGCCACCAGTAGAGCAATCTTTCATAATTAAGTTATGTTATGGCTAAATTATATTTACGCTTATAATCACCAGAAGTGGTAATATTTTCATACACTTATTGTGATTACAACTGAAGATATACTAGAGAAAAAATCTTTACATAATGTGTATGCCTCAATTTGTTCGTGAAGTAGCAATATCTTAAAAGAAGTTCTAAGTTATAATAATTTGATATGCTAAAGACACGTTCAGATAAGTTATATTCCTGAAGAATGAAACTTTTGATAAATGTTACAAATACAGATTCATTCCTTAAAGTGAATGTAGCAATATGTAGTAAAGCTTATAAATATGGGTGTGCTTTTGATTGTGAAGTTATCACGACTCATCTCCAGAAGAGGTAGAATAATCGAAAAAATATTTTAAATATTCTATCCTTTACTCCCGAAGTTCTCTGAAATCTACTCCTAAAGTAGTAAAACTCTGAAATTTACTCCTAAAGTAGTAAATATTCTGAAGTCTACTCCCGCAATAGTAAGACTCTGAAATCTACTTTCTAAGTAGTAGAACTTTGAAATTTAGTTTTAAAGTAGTAAGACCTTGAAATTTACTCTCGAAGTAGTAAACCTTTAAACTTTACTCCGAAGAGTAAAATTTCAGACTTTACTCCTGAAGCAGAAAAATTAATAAAATATTTGAGAAATATTCTGAAGCAATGTCGTCTTGTGCTTGAGCAAAATAATGCGCTATAGATGAACATCGTATATCAAGCACATTCAAATAATCTGATTTCATTCCCCAAAGAAAATGAAGATAAACCACAACCTACCTCGTGGAAATAACAAAAAAATACATGTAGTATAAACGTCATTGCAACACGTACCTGCCATACGTAGAATATTTCAAAATAATTTTATTAAGTATCATTTTAAGGCAAAAGGAAGCAGAGTAGAATGTTTCTACTATAACTACATTGATACATTATGGTTAGTCGTTGTTGATCTCCTCGAAGAAAATAACAATTAATGTATCTTTTTCTAAAGGATGTGATTACTATGTTGTTGACGATTTGATACAAAATATTCAAATGTTAAGGCTAATCTCCTTATTGATATCAGAAGGATTGTAACGCCCGGAACCATAGCCTGGGTGAAACACGACACTTGGTGCCTACCTGTATGTGACTGAGCGAACCACATGGCTTGCTGAATCAACATGGGCATCAAAAACATGCAATAGTAATGATTTAAAACGTGCAAATTGAATACTGAAATAGTCTGAAAATTTTAGTGCGGAAATATCTGAAAAATAATACTAACATGAGTGACATGCTAAACTAGTCTAGTCTATAAAACCTCTGAACATGAGTCTAACTGCAAAACTGTTACCAGGACAAGGCCCTAGCATACCTCTACTCTAAAATATAGTCATGAAAATAATCAATTGACACCCCAAATGGAATGAAGCTCACCAATAGCTGATATGAGTGAAGTCCGAGCGTGCATATCCGTAGTCCTGAAACTCAGTACCTACACCGTGAAGTGCAGGCCTCGAGCAAAAGGACGTTAGTATATTTTAATTGTACCGTATGTAAAACAACTGAAAGAATAAGCAGTCACATGATATAATAGGACATGAAACTGAAACTGAAATATGAGCATGAGCATGATCTGACATTAGTATAAAATATGTGTAAAATCTGTAAAACTGTATGTCTGTAAATCTGAATATCTGTATATTTGTGGGGAGAGTAGTAGCGTAACCGATAACATGAAATACCACGTAGGTACGTGGAGTCTGGTACCTGGCCCGACCAATATAGCTTCCCATACCTTGCCGGGCTATGAGACATGAACATGGCATGAAAGGATCCAATCTGCAATTTGAAGGTATCGTCTTTTGGAGGAGCGACCCTTATCCTACGGTGGCATACGTAGTTTTAGGCTATCTGAGCCTTCTCGGTGAACTATGTAACTCCCAAAATATGTATTTAAAACTAGTGGCTTGTAAGCCCATGGTTTCATGAAAGCAACTTGTAAAGCATGATTTGAAATCATAATTTATCATGTGAACAAATATAACATATAACTTGTGTAAATTCATGAATCTAATAGTAATGGTTCATGGCTTGTAATTTTAGAACCCATGGAATTCAAGGTTATGGACATTCATGGATTACGCAAGAAATCCTAATAACCATAATGGAATATCAGAAACAAAATAACGAATTAATAATACAACATGGTATATCATGATACATATAATATAGGGCTATCATGAAATTGGAATAAAACCCTAAGTTATGAAATTTCATGGATTTCATGAAAAACGTGGCGTGGGAAAGAATATGGATATTCCCACACGTGGATAGAAGTTCTACATACCTTAATAGCTCCAATACTTATATTAAAAATTTGAACTTTGAAGAAGAATCCCAAAGCTTGGACTTTAATCTCTTGAATTGAGTTTTCTTGAAAACCCTAGGTTAAGAACAATAGATTCTACTTAGAATTCACGAGTGATGTTAGAATCACTTAAAATTTCATGAAAAAGGTTTACCTTGATGTAGGGAAAAATTTAGAAGAGAGGAGCTTCATTCTAGAGTTTGAAAAATATGAAAATTGATTTTTCAGCTGCGTATTTATAATGTTCAGCCCGTCGGGACTTTACGGTTGAAATTGACGGCCCGTCAAATTATTGATGGTCTGGGTCTGGATCATCAATTTTTTTACAGTCCGTATAACTGGAACGTCAATCAACATGCAAACTTTTTGGAGACTTATAAATCTCGAGCGTCTGAGACGGTAACTAATTATATGGTCCATATAATTTATTGGCATCGTCAATTCCATAAGGAAATTGTACAGTCAGAATTGACGGGTCGTAAATTATTTTACGGTCCGTATAACCTGGCGTAAAATCAAATCTGCAGAACTGAAACTGGTTTTCAATCATAAACTTCCTGTTTTAGTTTTCCTAAACCCCTGAATCGTAAACATGGCTTAATTTAGAGGTACGAGGTGTTACAATATCTCCCCCTTGTGATCATTCGTCCTCGAATGATGGGTTATGGTTAAGAATGAGACTAGACATGGCATGAATACTTGAACGTGAGGAAACATGACATAGAACACGGGGACTGAAATGACACGATCACATGAAACATGAACAAGAGGGCATAAGACATGAGTAGTCAGTTCCTAAACGTGAATTAGGAGACCTTTGTCCTCAAATGATAGTTTTGGCTAGAAGTGGGACTAATTTCTGAAATTTTATCAAATTTTTGGCAGGGTTTTCTATGTAAATAGGACTATCCCAATATTTTCCAAACACATGCCAGCTAACCAAATCATAACACAAGCCTCTCAGGGCACCTGAATAAGCATGACATGACATAACACGGTAACTGAAATATGGACGTGACTAACATGAATATTGAGCTAACACGAATATGTGAATACTATCTATCATGGTCTGACATGATCGCATGAATATTGAACTGACTTAAATCAATAAGCACTTTACATGAGATTTGGAATAGGGCTCATAGGCACGAATGACATGGGTACCATATCATAAGCATGGACATGACATGATTACATGGACGTGAGGAGTATGACATGCTACATAATTTCATGAAGATTGGTTGTCATAGGTATATGAGTGCTAAACTGATATAAGATATGAATACGCGTAAACATGGATATTGCAACATAATATCTGAATGAAGAAAACATGAATATTACAATAGGAGATCTGAATGCTGAGCGGAGATAGGATCTGAATACTTAGAGACTTGATCATAGATGTTCGTATGTCACTACGGTGGACATATGAGATAAGAGTATGACTTAGGTCTTAATTGAAAGCGCAATTCGGAGCGAATGAAATAGACATGAGTCATAGAACATGAATATGATCCCAACATATAGCATGATACTCAAGCATAAGCATGACATGAATACGTCAAATCTGAGTAGAATACTTCTGAAAATTGAAACATACATTAATTCGAACCTTATCTTGTTCTCTCTGAAACTTAGATGTGAATACTTTAGATTATCTTGCTTTTTGTTCATCGACTCCATTATCGTGAGCGGATCATAAAGAATTGAGAGCGAAGGAATTCATCGGCATAAATAATATAAGACACTTCATTTTAGTGTATGGACATGACATGTGTACATTGAATCATGTAGGACTTAGAGCATGCATACCTGGTAACATGATCAATATGACATATAATGTGAATACGCGAACACCATGACATGGGGCATGGGGACATAAGAAACATGACATTTACATAAGTACATGGAAGATACATACCCTGGCATGCGTATATGAGTTCATGAGTATTGAAGTAAGAATAAGACATAAGCGTAACTTACATGGAGTATGATTGCAGGCTTCACTCTTGGGTACTCGGGGATGTAGGGCATAAATAAAACATTACCTTTAGAACTTAGATATAATAAAATAACGTGACATGGTTCAGTCTAGCTTACTCTTATTATTGTAAGTCGACACCATCTTCATAAAATAAAGTTCATGAAGGAAATACTTATTCGCATGAACATTTTATTCATCAAGAACCTAAGACATGAGTGGAAAGTCACTTTGAATATTAATAAGACATATGTACTTAGTGAAAGAAAAGGGCATCATTTGTGACAAGTTACGCGATAGTTTCAAAGAAATTTCCTTGGAGAGGAAACTCAACATTAGCCCCAACATCTCATTTTACTCATATAACCTACCATCATAATTGATTATTATCATCATGATCGTAAAATATTAGCTAGAGGAACATAATCATGAATTTATATAGAATCATGAGTAGGGCATCTATATTGACTTACTTTCATCATTGCCTATCAACATCATTGTTACGTTATTGCTATAAGTGGATGTTTTGGAGAATTCGAACATGGGCACGAGTAAGCGACAACGTATATAACACACCATTAGAGTTGAAATAAGTCATGTACTTTAGCCATTCTCCTCTGATATAAGGAATAGGCGTGTATTCCATAGGATTCTTAGTCTTCAAACTCTTGCATTACATTCTCCTCGATCATTACCAAATTCAACATCATATTCAAAAAGCACTTGGAGGTTAGAACATGGACATGGGTGTAAAAGCACGATAGATACGTGGACATGAATGCGATTTTAACTTTAGACATGAGCACATCCTGATGTGCGAAACATGAAATAACATTTCCCTTGCATAGCTTACTATCATATGTGGTCTTAATCCTTGTATCTTAAATGTGGAGGGTAGATCTTTAACATGGACATGATATAGGTATGTAAGACATGATTGGAGTGCATCTGGGCATAAGTACCACATAGTGCATGAATTATTCTGTAATTGGAAACGTTACACCCTAAAAAACCCTATTCTCTCTAAAATTTGCTCTAATAACATCATTACCCTTTTCATGCAGGTCTATCTATACTTAACCTCAACAGGCATGAGAAAAGATGAATTCTCTACACCTTACCACAGTTACGTGAAACTGTGATCCTCTGCCATAATCTTTCTCAGTGCTTATAATTTTATGAAGAACATAATATATATCGACACCTTATCATATGATCACCCCCTTAGTTCAAAAGCTGATGTTTAAAGTCTGCGAATCCCTTAAGGTTAGCGGTGAGTGGTCATCTAATCGTTCTACTGATTTTCTTTTAATTTCATTATGTATCTAAGACTATCACCATAAAACTTGTCTTTTATTTCCTTACCTACCTCTTCTAGTACCCATCAAAATAATATTCTAACGGCAACTTACTAACACCATACCTTCTAATTCGGCCTAAACCACTTAATAAGTTAGAACTATGCCAAAAGACTTACCATCATCTGATCATATCGTATGGTCGAACACTACCTTCGTTTAACCACGTACATAGCCACACTAAAATAGATCTACATCTTTGAAGGGAAAAATTAAAATACTCTACCCTGAACTTTCAACCGCACAATAACCACATAAGACACTATAGACCTAGGGGCACACCATCTCATACATAACAAGAAGGGAGAATTATCGGCATACCTATGACAATATGCGACGATGCCTCTAAGTCCTAGCAGCCTACTATATCATGATAACGTGTTTGACCCCCACTTGATCCTAGTACTTCACCCATATCTGTGCCTCAGCCTGCTGGTGCACGAGTGCTATGGGCTGCAAAATGTGTTACTGAATTGGTTGCGACTGGTCTAGTGGGATGAACTGCACCACCACCTCTATTGGCACTACTATACCTGGCTGAAGAGCACTCTCTCTGTATATGGCCTCGTAGACCACAATTATAACACTCATCGATACCCGTACTACACTCTCATGTGTGTCTTTTGCTATATTTTCGGCAAGGATGATGCTGCTGAAACTCAAGACTCATATGGTTATGAAACTGGGGCCATTCCTCTTGTAGATGTCCCAATATTTTTCAAATAGAGCATTAATAAAAGTCCTTGTGACAGAGAGCCGAGTGGTAATTCTCACGGCCTAACTTAGGGAACTTGTTCTGCTTGTGGCTCCTCTTACCTTAATGGTAGCATATCTCGAGTCTCATGTAGCATTCGCCTAAGTGGCGCTTCTCACATGTTGGGCAATCCAGTCTATTGATATAAGCGACCCTCTTCTATTTTTTATTGTATGCGCGACTCTATTAAGAGTCGGGGTCAGAGTTACATTATTAGGATGAGGAATAAAAGCATATCTCTATAAAACCATAGCTTCAAATTCACTAAAGGCTCGGTTCGTTCTCCCCGCGAGTTCTTATGCAACTTGCTCCATTCTTGACGATTCCATCTGAAAGCAACACATCAATAATAATTAGATTTATATCCTCTTCTTCCTTTAAAGATGAGGCTCATTCAGTAGAAAGGGAATAACACATGAGTTTGAGTGATTTCTTACAGCATAGCTCTATTGCAGGACTTAGAGTTGAAAGAATGGTAACTTTTCCTAAATGCTCAGTAGCCTCCTAATTATAAGTGTGGCATGCTTCACACCTATAATTATGACTCTACTAGACATGATTTCATAGACTCCCTAAAACATTTGAACCTAGGCTCTGATACCAAATTTTGTAACGCCCCAAACTATAGTCTGGGTGAAACACGACACTTGGTGCATACTGCATGTGACTAAGCGAACCACACGGCTTGCTGAATCAATATGGGCATCAAAATCATGCAATATTAATGGTTTAAAATATATAAACTGAATACTGAAATATAGTCTGAAAGGCCCGCTATGCCAAAAGCGAGAGAAACTCCATCCCTCTCTTTCCTTTTTTGCTCTTTTATTACAGAAATATCTTAAAATATAACAAGTTTGAAAAATAATACTAACATGACTGAAATGCTAAACTAGTCTAGTCTATGAAACCTCTGACATGAGTCTGACTACAAAATTATTTACGAGGATAAGGCCCTGGCATACCTCTACTCAAAAAATTAATCATGAAAATAATCAACTGACACCCCAAATGGAATGGAGCTCACCAATAGCTGATATGAGTGAAGTCCGAGCGTGCATATCCGTAGTCCTGAAACTCTGTACATGCACCGTGAAGTGCAGGCCCCGAGCAAAGGGACGTTAGTACATTTGAATTGTACCATATGTAAAGCAACTGAAAGAATAAGCAGTCACATGATATAATAGGACATGAAATTGAAACTGAAACATGAGCATGAGCATGATCTGACATGAGTATAAAACATGTGTAAAATCTGTAAAACTATATGTCTGTAAATTTGAATCTATGTATATCTGTAGGGAGAGTAGTAGCGTAACCGATAACATGAAATACCACGTGGGTACGTGAAGTCTGGTACCTGGCTCGACCAGCATAGCTTTCCCATACCTTGTCGGGGTATGAGACATGAATATGGCATGAAAAGATCCAATCTGCAATCTGAATGTATCATCCTCTAGCGGAGCGACCCTTATCCTATGGTGGCATACTTAGTTTCAGGCTATCTGAGCCTTCTCGATGAATTATGAAACTCCCAAAACATGTATTTTAAACTGTAAGACCATGGTTTCATGAAAGCAACTTGTAAAACATGGTTTAAAATCATAATTTATCATGTGAACAAATATAACATATAACTTGTGTAAATTCATGAAAACATACATATATAAATTTATGAAATTTAATAGTAATGGTTCATGACTTGTAATTTTAGAACCCATGGAATTCAAGGTCATGAGCATTCATGGATTACACACGAAATCCTAATAACCATAATGGAATTTTAGGAACACAATAACGAATTAATAATACAATATAGTATATCATGATACATGTAATTTAGGGCTATCATGAAATTGGAATAAAATCCTAAGTTATGAATTTCATGAAAACATGGCGTGGGAAAGAATATGGATATTCCCACACGTGGATGGAAGATCTACATACCTTAATCACTCCAATACTTGAATTAAAAATTTGAACTTTGAAGAATCTCAAAACTTGGACTTTAATCTCTTGAATAGGGTTTTCTTCAAAACCCCCGGTTAAGAACAACAGATTCTACTTAGAATACACGAGGATGATGTTAGAATCAGTTAGAATTTAATGAAAAAAAGTTTACCTTGTTGTAGGGGAAGATTGGGAAGAGAGAAGCTTCATTCTAGGGTTTGAGAATTATGAAACCTGATTTTCAAGGCTAAGCTACATATTTATACTGTTCAACCTTACAGTTGAAATTGACGGCCTGTCAAATTACTGACGGTTTGGGTCTGGACCGTTAATTTTTCTACAATCCATATAACTAGGCCATCAATCAACGTGCAATTTTTTTGAGACTTATAAATCTCGAGGGTCTGAGATTGTAAAAAAGGTTAAATCGTAACTAATTATATGGTCCGTATAATTTACTATACACTATAAATTCCATAATGAAATTGTACGGTCAGAATCGACGGGATGTAAATTATTTTACGGTCCGTATAACTTGTCGTAAAATCAAATCTGCAGAACTGAAACTGGTTTTCAATCTTAAACTTCCCATTTTGGTTTCTCTAAACCCTTGAATCATAAACATGGCTTAGTTTAAAGGTACGAGGTGTATAAGGATGTCACGCCATTTAAATACTTATGGATGTTGTCACAATCCATATGATTTATTACTTAACTAAATTTATGTGAAAAATCTCTCAAGAGTTCAAAATGCTAGAAGCATATACAAGTTACTGGGAAACTTATTTACAATCCTTATACGAATTATATCAAACATATCAAGGTTGATGTTGTAATGACTCATTAGGTCATTTTGATTACTTTGCCCTATTTTCCTCTAAATAACCATTTCCCTAGCCTTTTTATGGAATATTTGTCTTGCGGGGATGAGTGGCACGATTCCTGAGGCATTTGAGCGAGTTTTAGGTAAGAAAAGGAATTTTTAGATATTCTTAAGTTTTAAAAAGGTTTGGGTTGATCAAAGTCAACATTGGGAGTGGAGTCATTTTTAAAGTTTTGTCGATTTCATTAGGTCCAGAATGTCATTTGTAACTTAGTCAAGTTGTTGGTTCGGTTCCTAAAGAAATCGGAGGTATTTTGAACACTTAGTTGGAAATTTGACTTTTAAGAGAATTAGAGTTGACCACAATCAACATTGGGTCAAAATGATCCTGTGTGATGGTTTCGAGTGTGCGAGTGGGTTTGTTTCATATTTTATGACTGATTTGCATATTTGGTTTGTGTCCGGAGGGTTATGAATGAGTTTCAATGGTCGATTCCAAGTTTTGAGCACACCAGAAAAATCTGGTGTGCACCTACTCTTTAGATGTGTATTAATATGTGTTGCTTCATTTTACTTGTATCTTGATATTTTTGTTGTCTTATCTGCCTTGCAATGTTTCATTGATTTGAGCTGAGGGTCTGTCGAAAATAACCTCTCTACCCCACAAAGGTAGAGGCAAGGTCTGCATATATCCCACCCTCCTCAGACCCACTTTGTGAAATTATACTGAGTTTGTTGTTGTTGTAGTAGCTACTGACGTTATTCATCTCTATCGCGATGACAAGTGGCGCGATTATGAGATACTGCTCGCTTGGTCATCGCCGTCGCGATACCAATGGACGCGATCGTGATAGTGGAATTTTTGAGGTCCCGCGATCACGTAGGTGGGACCCGCGATCGTGATTGAACAAACTATTGGGAAAAATTTAAAACCCCATTTCAAACATTGGCATTTCATTCTCATATTTGGAGCTTGGGACCTCGGATTGGAGAAATTTTGGAGGGGTTTTGTAAGATTCATCTCAAGGGTAAGTAAGAAATTGAGGTTATGAATCCTATGTTGAAAATGGGGATTCCTTTAAATTGATTACTAAATTGATGTTTGATTTGATTCCTTTTTTATATTTAGATCCCATGGATCATGGCTAGATTAGTCTTGAGACTAATTTCCTGTTTTACCCTTCGGGGTTGGGGAGCACATTTTAAGTGACTTTTGGGTATGCAACTATTATATAGTGATATGGTTGTGTACAAAATTGTGTGCTAATGTATAATCCATATTTGAATAGATTGAGATCATTCGGAGGCTCTACGGAAGGGAAAGACTTCGTTGTGACCGTCGTACTATAAATCAAGCAAGTTGAGACCTTTCTTGACCTTATTTAAACCGTCGTGGTTAGTTAAAATGAACTAAATAAAGGGAATAATGAGGAAACTAAGAGGGTCCTGATACTTGTGACATGACAAACACTTGTATCGGGTGCCGATGCCATGCTAAGGAAATTTGTGTATTTTAGATTGTATAGTCGGTCTGAATGCCATGTTTTGGGCATTAGCTGATAGCATAGATTGATAATGTGATTCGTAATTGGGCATGAGACCCCATATTTATTGCTTCTATGCTTATTACCTATCCTATATGTGATTAAATATTGTCATCACTTCTGAATATTCGTTTAAAAATATAAAAAGCTAAAGATTGAGTCTTTATTACTTAGCTAGGTTACTTATTGTTGTGCATGTCATATTCATGCTTTCATATGGTATCTTATGCATATTATACTTGAGAATACATATATGGGGTCCGAGGGGAAATAGTTATGGATGGATTGATGTAATTGATATGAGCTCGACCGGCTAGAGATAGGTATTGTGAGCCCAAATTGGCTAAGCGATATTGTAACCCTAATATTGGCTAGGAACCCGAAGCGAAATGATTCTGGGTGGTATATGGATATCGCGATTCCCCCACGGGTCACAATTTTCTAGTATTTGAATGTGTGTGTATCAGTGATTGAAGGATCTTTCATTGCATAACTGATGGAAATAAGGGACCGAACTTAACTCCTTTTGTTAAGCTCATATTCAAAGGGTCGATGGTGAATATATGGGGGCATGGATCCACGGTGAAAGGCAAAGAAGTATATGGAATATGGGGTGGGTTAGGTTCTATTACTTGAAGGTCTTATAGTGTAAGTTTATTCGGCCTTATTTGTGGTCTTGGCCAAGACCGTGCACTACTTATTTATATTGTCTTTATTTTCTATCCTACCTAGTAAAATTAGGATGTCTTAAGAATGGTAAAACCCTTAGGTTGATTTAGGACATATTCATTACTTGTAATGAGAGCATGAAAGCCGAGGAGGGACAATGCCTAGTTGGCGAGGACAAGGGAGACATGGCAAGAACATACAATGACGTGCCTAACAAGATGGCATGAACAAGAACCTTCCAAAGTCAAAATAGAATCGGTTAGGGGAGTTGGAAGGGTGGCCGAATGACTAAGGCAAGAATGAAGTCTCCAAGGTCTTGAAATCACAAGGGTCATCTCGGCCAATGCAATGTAGATGTGAAGAGGATAAAGTTTTACCAAGTCTCAAAACTAAACCAAGTTCCTTTCATATGCCTTCACAAATGCTGAAGCCTCAACTTGTGCTCCAAGACAACAAGTCTTCTTCCATGTTCCCATTCGGCCGAGTAGTGTAACTTGTGTCCCTTTAATTGATTTCTAGAATGGTCCTCACCTTACTATAAATAGGACCATTAGGATGAATGTAAAAGGAAGTTTGGAGTTTATATAAAATATATCTTTAAGTTTTCAACTTGTGTGTTGAAGCTTGCTGATCCTTGAGTGGATCAAACTCCTTTGGTGCAAGTATATACTAGGACTTGTGTGACCTAGCCTTTACCCAAGCCTGAAGAACACCGTTGGTGGTAAACGAAGGTTGATTTTTGTGTGAATCAATTTAGTCTACGCCTCGGGAGAAACAAGGGCATAGATCACCCTCACTTGGCTTGTTCACGGGCATTGCGACTAGCAACCCCGGTCTCGACCTTGTGACATTGATCACTGATTTCCTTGGTGTCGGTTCAGGCAATTAACTACTGCTCCACTATCCTTGGACCCTTTTACTTCATCTTACTAAGTCACTGAACAAATAACCAACCAAACCCGAAACCATACTTCACTTAATAACCATTCTTCACCCAGAAACTTGTGGCCTATCTCCCAAAAATAATCCTCAACCAAACACCCTCACCCCTTCCACCAATACACTCCATAACACTCCATTATCAGTCACTTAAAATGCCTTCAACCAAAAACACCCACAAGCACCAATCTAAGTCCGATAACACAACAACCCACCACATTAGATACTTTCCGAGGACCCACTGCCTCAACCCCACTCCGCAACTTAACTCACATCCAAAAACCAAGACCCAAGCACCTACTTGATCCTCAACTTATCAACCATCACTCCACAAAAAGCCTTAACCCGAAATCCACTATAGCTTCTCAAAAACAAATCCCAACATCCCACTGTCCGACTAGCCGAGTACCTCACTATTCTCGACTTGTTCCGGAACTTTTCCAACATCAAAATACTCACACCCAAGTATATTAATAACCTTCAGTCCATCCACAATCACTCCTCAAAATGGCCCAAAACAGTTCCCTCTACAACTTTCCGAAATTGCCTCCATATACCACTCCCTCGCCCAAACCAAGAACCCAAAATTATCCTCTTTGTGCTCTCTATTCGGGTCAACCCGACTGTCTTCAACACCCGATCCACTTACCTATCCAACCCGCTCCTTATATCCATCAGATTGGTATCAGATCTTGGACATCCCGTCCCACGTTTTGGTACTATGGCACAAATGAGTGAAGAGCTAAAATGGAACGTCATGGAAATAGTTGTGGACCAAATAAGAAAAGAATTTGCAAATCGTTCTAACATTGAGGATGTTGAATCCGGGGAAGATGTTGCTCAACACAACCCCATACCCGTTGAAGATGATGTCTAAGAAGATCCGAGGATGGAAAGGAAAGGCGACCGCACCTGACGGTTCAACCTCCCAAATTTTGAAGGGAACTTATACCCCGAAGAATTCTTGGAATGGTTAAGGGCCATTGAGAGAATCTTTGAGTTCAAAGGGTATGATGACCATCAATGCTACAAAATTGCCACTTTGAAGTTCAAATCCTTTGCTTCAGTGTGGTATGAAAACCTAAAGGCAAGCCGAAAAAGACATAATAAGTCTAAGATTTATTCTTGGGACAAGTTGAAGAAGCACCTAAAGAGAAAGTTCTTGCCGCGTGATTACGAACAAGAACTATACCTTAAACTCACCAAGATTCGGCAAGGTGTTCTTAAGGTCGAGGAATACATAAGGGAGTTTGAAAAGGTAACCATGTTATGTGACCTTGAAGAAAAGAACCACAATGGATTGACCGGTTCATCGGTGGCTAAAACACGGCAATTCAAGAAAGGGTAGAAGTATCCACCTACTCTACTTTTGAGGATGTGTACCATTTGGCCCAAAAATTTGAGAGGCAACAAAAGAAGGTCGCTCCAAGACCTTACTCAAAACATGCACTTGCAAAAGATAAGGTTACCACCTCCTACATCTATCATTTACTTAAGAGAGAAGACGCAAACAAGGATAAAGGGAAGGTAGGAAATGTCAATGATGGAGAGAGAGGAGATAAAAGATGTTTCAAGTGCCAGGGCTTGGACATTTTGCCAGAGAATGTTCCAACCAAAGAACCATGACTCTCGAGGAATATAAAGAGAGCGGAAATGCTTTCATTATGGAAGAAACTGAGAAGGAAGAGAACCAAGAAGAAGATGAAACTCTTGCGGAGGAAGGCGTTAGTCTAGTCCTTCAACATGTGATTAGTGCACAAGTGAAAGAACTTGACGAGAACCAAAGAGAACAGATCTTCTACACACGGTGTAAGGTCCAAGACAAGGTTTGTAGCATGATAATTGATGGCGGCCATTGCACAAATATGGTGGCCCATTGGGCAGTAAACAAGTTACAATTGCCAACCCACGTACATGTTAAGCCATATAATCTCCGATGGGTAAATCAAGCCAATGGATTAAAATATTCCACATAAGCCCTTGTCAAGTTCTGAATTGGTAGATATGAAGACGAGATTTGGTGTGATACCCTTCCGATGGACGCATGCCACATTTTACTCGGCAGGCCATGGCAATATGACCGGAGGAGCACGCATGATGGTGAACACAACACTTACTCATTCCAAAAGGATGGTAAGGACTTCCGTCTCATGCCCTTATCACCAAGCAAATTGATTGAAATGAAGATCGAATTGGCCCAAAAATGGCAAGCTAGAGCCGAGGTCCGAGAAGATAAAGATGGGTCAAAGAAGGGGAGCAACACCAATGTATTGGCCTATAAAGAAGACATCATCCTGGAAGAAGGTTTAAAGGAACCGACATAAGAGCCTAGCAATTATGATACTCTTGGAAGACCTTCCCTAACTAATGATAGACCGAGGGCAATCATCGAGAAGAGAATTCAAGAAAACCTTGTTCCCTCCAATGATCATGAAGTAGTAGCTCAAAAATGTAACGTCTTCGAAAATCCATTATATCAAATTGAAGAAATGAGCGGTACCATATTTACCAATCCACTATATAAGCTAGATCACACAAGAGAGGATGATGAAATGGAACTTCTCAGGGACAATACATCCGGAATCATAACAAAGGATAATGAAAACTCTCTTGATTTATTTTCAAGAGGTTCGTTGTCTCTTCGGCAAACCGATAAGTACAAAGGGCAAGAAAAGAAGAACAATGACCGAGGGCATCTTGATTGCGGATTGCCAAGTACCGTATCAATTCCAAGGTAAGAGGAAAAATATGAGGTATCCATTCTCAATCACTTGGTCTACCACCTCATTATGAAATGCATCTCTCCATGGCCAAGGTTTAATGTGGGAGGAATCTCAAGACTCAACTTGAAAGGGGCTTTTCTATCGGTGAAGGTCCAAGGAAAATTTGAGCATAGAGAAAGCTTCAAGCACCTACGTAGTGGCTACAGAGGTCTTAGAAGAAAAGGTAAGTTGTGTGCTGCCCCGACTACCACCATACAAGTTCTTATTTATGATTTGAGCTTGGATAGGTAACACACGGATTGCGGCCAAGAAAAGAGGTCGTGTGTCCAACTTAATACTTGGGAAGACAATACCTTGGTTAAGTGGGAAGCTTACTTAAAGGAGGGACCTTTCAAGCTACTAGCAAAACTCCGGGAAATCTTGAGCAGGGAAAAATCTCCAAACATCACGAGACATGCTAAAGGACCCAAATGTTTGAACTATTCGAATTTGATGGCAAATTCCTCCCAAGAAGGGGAGATTGATGGGAATAAGGACCGGACTTAACTCCTTTTGTTAAGCTCATATTCAAAGGATCGATGGTGAAGATATGGGGGAATGGATCCTCGGTGAAAGGCAAAGAAGTATATGGAATATGAGGTGGGTTAGGTTCTATTACTTGAAGGTCTTATAGTGTAAGTTTATTCAGCCTTATTTGTAGTGTTGGCCGAGACCGTGCACTACTTATTTATGTTGTCTTTCTTTTCTATCCTACCTAGTAATATTAGGATGTCTTAAGAATGGTAAAACCCTTAGGTTGATATAGGACACATTCATTACTTGTAATGAAAGCATGAAAGCCGAAGAGGGACAATGCCAAGTTGGCAAGGATAAGGGAGCCTAAACCGAGAAACCAACATGGCAAGAACAAACAATGACATGGCTAGCAATATTGCACGAATAAGAACCTTCCAAAGTCAAGATAGAATCGGTTAGTGGAGTTGGAAGGGTGGCCGAATAACCAAGGCAAGAATGAAGTCTCCAAGGTCTTGAAATCACAAGGGTCATCTCGGCCAATGCAATGTAGATGTGAAGAGGATAAAGTTTTACCAAGTCTCAAAACTAAACCAAGTTCCTTTCACATTCCTTCACCAATGCCGAAGCCTCAACTTGTGCTCCAAGACAACAAGTCTTCATCCATGTTCCCATTCGGCCGAGTAGTGTAACTTGTGTCCCTTTAATTGCTTTCTAGAATGGTCCTCACCTTACTATAAATAGGACCCTTAGGATGAATGTAAAAGGCAGTTTGGAGTTTATATAAAATATATCTTTTAAGTTTTCTACTTGTTTGTTGAAGCTTGCCGATCCTTGTGTGGATCAAACTCCTTCGGTGCAAGTATAGACTAGGACTTGTGTGACCTAGCCTTTACCCAAGCTTAAAGAATACCCTTGGTGGTAAATGAAGGTTAATTCTTGTGTGAATCAATTTAGTCTAAGCCTCGGGAGCAACAAGGGCATAAATCATCCTCACTTGGCTTATTCAGGGGCATTGCGACTAGCAACCCCGGTCTCGACCTTGTGACATTGATCACTAATTTCCTTGGTGTCGGTTCGGGAAATTAACTTCCTGTTCCACTATCCTTGGACCCTGTTACTTCATCTTACATAGTCACTAAATAAATAACCAACCAAACCCGAAACCATACTTCACTCAATAACCATTCTTCACCCGAAAACTTGTGGCCTATCTCCCTAAAATAATCCTCAACCAAACACCCTCACCCCTTCCATCAATACACTCCAGAACACTCCATTATCAGTCACTTAAAATGGCTTCAACCAAAAACACCAGTAAGCACCAATCTAAGTTCGATAACACAACAACCCACCACATTAGTTACTTTCCGAGGACCCACTGCCTCAACCCCACTCCGCAACTTAACTCACATCTAAACGCCAAGACCCAGGCACCTACTTGATCCACAACTTATCCACCATCACTCCACAAATTCCTTAACCCGAAATCCACTATAGCGTCCCGAAAACAACTCCCAACATCCCACTGTCCGACTAGCCGAGTACCTCACTATTCTCGACTTGTTCCGGAACTTTGCCAACATCAAACTACCAACACCCAAGTATATTACTGACCTTCAGTCCATCCAAAACCACTCATCAAAATTCCCCAAAACAATTCCCTTTACAACTTTCCGAAATTGCCTCCATATACTACTCCCTCGCCCAAACCGAGAACCCAAAACAGTCATCTTATGCTCTCTATTCGGGTCAACCCGACTGTCTTCAACACCCGATCCACTTACCTATCCAACCCGCTCCTTATATCCATCAATAACATTTGCATATCATAGCATCTTATTAATATCCGATTTCGATGTCTTTCCTAAATGGTTGATTGAATAATTCTTACTTGATTATTTGGCTACATAAACAGACTTAAGGACTTAGAATATTTTCACCTTTAGGATTGAAACTTGTGATTTTTATTATTACTATGATTGACTAATAGCATTTAAGTACTGAACTAGTATTCGAAGGACCAACCCTCATTTCTGTTTTAGTTTAGGATCGTTCGATGCTGCTGCCGAGTACACATTGATTTTCCGTACTCACTCTACACTTACTGCACCTTTTTGTGTGAAGATTCTATTCCTATCACGAACGGCTCTCGAGACTACTCCGGTCGTTGAGGAGGCCATTCTGAGGGTTCAGGATGAGCTACAAGCTGATCTGTAGCACCAGATTTTTCATCTATCTTTACTTTCTGTCTTTTCCATTTCTAAACAGTATTCAGTTTATTTCCCAGACCTGTATCTTTATTTTAGCAAATTCTTGTACTAGTGACATCACGTTTTGGGGGTTGTAATACTTATTTCGTATTTTTATGAGTATAAGAATTATTAGGAATTTAAATCGACTTGTTTAGTTATTTTGCAATGTTTTTCTTAACTAATTGACTGTAATGGGTTGTGGATGGCTTACTGACTTGGGTGGGAGTTGGTGCCTTTATGGCTTAGAAAATTGGGTCGTAACAGATGTACTACAATTGCCTTAATGAGTATTCATTGATGTAGGGTACAAAAATGACTACACTTATCCTTCTGTATTTATAAAAGACAAAATCTATCATATTGTTGTGCAATTGGTGACTTGAATATTATAGTAGATTATCTGTTGAAAGAAGTGAAATGAGAAAATTGGACTGGTCTTGAAGTACCATATCTTTGTGCAATTGATGCATTTAATTATTTTGCTATAACTAAGAGCACAATATAGTCTTACTCCTACATGGAGATACTGCAATAAGATCAATTGCATATTCCAAAGAAAGCCCTGATATGAATGTGCTTATCGTAACAAATATTATCAAGTTTTTTTATAAATAGGGTATTCATATGATCGACATAAATGATCAATTCAAATATGTTATTTATTTCCACGAGGGGTTACGAAATCTACATAGGCATACGAGTATGTAGACACCCATATTACTATTTTAATATTTCAATCCCAAAAAAGTCACCCAAAAAGGCAGTTCTGAGTCCTGAAGGGAAATATTGTAATTTCGTGATAATATCCGTTAACCAAGGGTCATAGAATCTAAATCTCGAAAATGACTCAATTCCGACTTCAATTCGATATTCAATTTGAAATTCAAGTTTTTTGATATATAGGGTATTCATATGATCGACATAAATGTTCAATTCAAATATGTTATTTATTTCCATGAGGGGATACGAAATCTACGTAGGCATACTAGTATGTAGACACCCATATTACAATTTTATTATTTCGAACCCAAAAAGTCACCCAAAATGGCAGTTCCGAGTCCTGAAGGGAAATATTGTAATTTCGTGATAAAATCCGTTAACCCTTAGGTCATAGAATCTAAAACTCGAAAATGACTCAATTCCGACTTCAATTCGATATTCAATTTGAAATTCATATTTGCAACCTTGTGCTTATTAATTAATCCCAAATCATGATTTTAACGATGAAATACCGCAAGAATATATCTTAGAAAGATAAAAATGAAGGTTAGAATCTTATTACCGCGACGAGTCTTGAAAATCCCTAAAAAATCTCCCAAATTCGAAGTCTAGAGCTTAAAGAATGAAATGAAATGTTAAATCTCGTAATTGGAAATTAATAATCTAACCAGGTGACCCTTATTCACAATCGTGGGACCACTACACGCGATCGCAGGTCCTTGCTAATTCATCCATCGCGATCGCGGAACAACCTATCACGACTGCCAAAGCAAAAACCTGACCCGACTCAAATGACTCATCATGATTACGACCTAGCCCATCACGATCGCGAAGCTTGGCCACGATATATCGCAATCACAACATGTGTTACGAGGTCGCAATTAAGGAAACTAGTAGATGAACACCAGATTTTTTTGATATTCTCCAAACTCGGAATCGACATAGAAACTCATCCGGGACCCCTGGAGACATATCAAATATGCATTTCAGTCATAAAATACATTTCGGACCTGTTCGCACACCTGGAACACCCAATAGAGGTCGTCTTGACCCAATGTTAACCGTGGTCAACTCCAAATTCTTAACTTCACTAGTTTCTTAACCAATAACCTAAATCACACTCGAAACCCTCGGGGCCTGAACCAACATCTCGACCAAGTCATAAATCACATTCCGAACCTCATAAAATCGACAAAAATCTCATTTCACCTCGTTAACCCCCGGTGTTGACTTTGGTCAACTCTTTTCATTTCATAACATAAGGATTTCCAAATTTCACTATTTCTTCTCTGATACACACTCGATTACTTCGGGAATCATCCCACCCATCTCCGCAAGTCAAATACATCATTTTAAAGCTACGTGAATGGTTATTTAGATAAAAACAGACCTAGAACTCAAAATGGCCTATCAGATAGTTATAATTGAATAATCATATATAGGGAAACAATTTATTTGGTGTTGTTCTCCTATACGAAGAATCAACTAAATCGTTTGATTGACTTTTAACGCATTCTTTAGGATTACATCTGCGGATAGATAACAAAGATTCATGATAGATCAAGATCCCGTAATTGCTTCTACTGTCTCATCAGTAATGCCACTAACATATCATTACCTATGTCCGTGGCACTTGAAAATAATATTCCTACATCTTAACCATGTCTTCAGAGTTAATTCATCATTTCTGACAGATTTTATCAAATTGCTATTTTATTATGATTATGAGTACTATTTGTTAAGTGTATGGCAGGATATGCTTGAAAATAGGATCATGGAGATAATAGTTGGTTGAAAATTGTGTTTGCTATAAGGGAGAAATAGTCGATGACATATGGAATAAATATATTATCAACAAGTACGCAAACCACACAATTAAGTGAGAGCTCTAATAGATCATTAAGGGGATATTTGAAATATGATTTGGGCTGGTCAAATTTTTAAGCATTTTCAAAGATCAGTTAATGATAAGCACACGAATGAAAATAAGTCAAATTTTGATGACTCAAAGAATATTTATTTTAAATGTTAAACTTCCTTTATTGATTCATGCTAGGGATGTATACACCCCGACTATATTCGACATGCTTCAAAATAAATGAGAAAAATCATTACTTGTTTCTATAAAGGACTTTCACGATGAAGGATATTTGTGTACATATGATGTTAGTACTTATGAAAGTGTTAAGGAGCGTGCAATCATTGTCAAGCGATCAGTAACTCAAGTTTCTTGTAGCTGCAAAATGTTTGAGTTTATGAGTATACTTGCAGACACGCTTTAAGGATCCTTGATATATTGAATGTCAAAGATATTTTTCTTTCTCATTATATAATAAAGAGGTGGACAAAAGATGTTACAAGCATACATGAGATGAATGTCAATCTAGTAGCAAAAGACCCTGATCCGAAAGATGAAATTATTGTGACGTATAAACTGTTGGTTTCTCTATTGTACTTTATAAAGCAGTACGGGAAGTAAATAACTATTACAAATATTCGAAAGGGTGAACAAATATTCAATATACAGAAATTGAATCTTGTTGAACAAATAGGCCAATCTTCAAAACTGCCGCAAGCTTGTTGTGTCTTGAATCTTGATAACCTGAAATCAAGAAACAACTAAATCTGGATGGTTACAACGTTGTGTGTTGAGTCGAGTGATAGCCCTCTGTCCTTAAGACAAGATTGCTCCGTATATATGCTTTTACGTTAGCGGGCAATAGTCTCCCAAGATAAAACAACACTTTAATCTCAACGCTACAAAGCCAATACGTTGAGCCTGGCGAAGAAAACAAATATGAATCGACTTGCTGAAGATATGAAATAGGAAGGAAGAGTTTCACTTTACTCTTCTCTTTATCTCTGTGTATATAGTGTGTCTCTGTAATGCATATCTTGTGTATACGTGAGGGTTTGGTCACTGTTTTTCAGCCACTGTTTTGCTGAATTTCAGGCACTATTTTGCTGATTTTCTGTGTTTTTTTCGTCACTGAATTGAGCCAAAGGAGGCTCAATATATAGCATGGAGGAGAGGCTAAACAACTGCCCAAAACATGGCTGTTAATGGCCATTAGGAGGGCATTAAACAGCCAAGTAATGGATGTAAATGGCCATCAAGAGGGGCTGAATTATGGACATGAAGGAGGGTGATAAAGGAGGAGTTAATCAGCCAAGTAATGGCTGATTAATGCCTCAAAAAAATAGTCCCAACGGTAGGCAGAAAGTTTTCTACCTTCCGTCACCTTCCCAGAAACTCTGGGGACCAAACTGTAAATATTGAAACTTCAGGGACCAAACTGTACATATGAAAGAATTCATGTCCAAATTGTGCATATGAAACTTCAGGGATCAAACTGTACATTTGGCATAGTTCTCCGGTCTAAAAAGATAATATCAGAAAGTGCCCACAGCCTACAGCCCACGCCCTGTGACTCGTGACCCGTAACCCGAAACCCGAAACCCGAGCCCGAGCCTGAGACCGGATCAGACCGGACGGGACGGGCGGCGGCGGCGCGCGCGTGGGCTTAGCCATGAACCCAAGCACATCTAGGTCTTTCCTCCTTTAAACACATGGGATACCCCTTGGGGCCCCAAACCCTTTACCAATTAGAGACTTATATAGAGAGCAATTCTTCCTATTCCTACCGATGTGGTAGATTTGTCTCACACGACATTTCCATGCCTCAAACACCTTACTTCGTGGGCCAATATCTCTTTCATTTCTCAACAAAATTTGACGATTCTTGGCCTTACGGTCATCTACTCACTTCATAGATCGTGCATGTGCGAAGAGACAAGGTCTCCAACATGCGGAACACTAGTGTATAATTCATCAAAGAGAGATTGTGGTGCACACACAAGGTGCCTACATTTCAGAAATCTTTCAGCGAAAAGCTATTGCATCAGGAGAGGTAGCTTTCGCTTTGAACCTTCCCAAGTTGAATACCATCGGACTTACTTACTGCGCGGTGAACGTGATGTCTTGAACCGTCAGTGTTTAGTGTAAGCCAAGACAATGATATCAACACAATAACTCTTCTTATTCATTTTCTTCTTACGTTTCTGTCCGTTGTGGCCGTGGACACACTTGGATTCTTAAGTGCGTTCATTTGAGGCGGCCATCCTCGCACTTAAATAGGTGATCTCCTACAAGGTATCCTGCTATACCCCACTTCACAAGTGTTAGGAATCATTAAAAGTTTCCCAACCTTAACCTCAACCGTTTGAGGATCTTTTAAAGGTTTGGAAGCTTAACCTTTACCCACCATGCAGGTAGCACTTTAATGTCTATCGCGGGAACATCTTTGGATTCATGTTTCCGTACAGAAATCATCATCCGAAGTGCTTCTTGCTTCCACCGAAGCGCTCAACTGAACCTTTTGCCGCTTAGTTTTCCCATTGAACCAAATTCTTGGGATCTTCAATCAGTATGGTTGGGTTTCCACCACAAAGGTTCGTATTGTTTGGGTTTTAAGCCCGTTCCCCTAGATAGGCAGAACACTTGATCTCCGGGTAGTCCCTTAGTTAGTAAACAAGAATGTAACACCCGTGATGATCAACTTCCATACGGTCTTATGTCTCCGACAGATCCTGACAGATATGTCCAGACGCCGTCATCCGTGTCCTTCCTGAAGCCGACCGGCTAGCCACAGTGTATAACTGCTGAAGACATGGGTTTCTCCCAATAAAGGACGTCCTCTAAGGAGTCGTGAAGTTACTCAACTTTCTTCATGCTTTGTATAAAGCGATAAACTCCGATTCCATCATGAATCGGCCGATGCAAGTTTGCTTAGAGGTTTTTCTAAGACCCACCATACACATTTACTTGTGGTTTTGGTGTTCTTCAGATCTGATGTCCAGTTTGCATCACTGTGGTCTCCCAGAACCGCTGGACATCCAGAATACTATAATCTATAGATAAGTGAATAATTCAGATATCGTCATATCCGACTTAACGCCTTCTACCGATCATGTATTAAAATCATTAGTGAAGCTTAGTTCAACTGATCTGCTTTGTAGGACGATACGAGGTCGGTTGTAGTGTGTACAATACATTGAACTACACGTGACCTGAGCATATCGCTCCTTGTCTATGAGTGCACCATGATTCCAATAAGTTCTATGATTCATATCCATTGGTGGCTTCAACGAGACTGTCAACTATCGACCAGTCCGTTAGATGTCTTAGAAATCCAATTCCTAAGATGTCATCTGTAATACCCATATCTTTCATATCGAGACTTTGTTTCAATATAACTTTTACTTTTAGATTGTTGATTCTCCAACTGTTGGCTTTCAAACTTCAGAGTCAATGTTTCTGTGGTCAGATTCATTGTGTCTGTTTTTTCTGAAACTTTCAGGACCAAAATGTAAACATTTCAGGTACCGAAATGAAAGTCCAGGAAGAAGCCCAATAGTTCAGCAAACCAACTCTGATCCTCTTCTTCCAACTCTCCGGTTGGGAAGGCTGTTTCAACAACCATGCCACGCAAGACTGCAATGGCCTTGGATGTTAAGCTACTCACAGGGGAGCACCTTTTACAACCTAAAGGTTCTTTTTCCGGAGGAAGATCAACGATTACACAAGTATGGTCCTATATGATGGAATTTATTTCTCTCGTTAGCTTCTTTCCAAAGCAGCGCTTTTGGAGATGACAATTATTTGTTAATTGTCCATGGTTCATTCTTAACCATACAAGCTAGAAGGACCAGAACAAGTCTTTGTCCCCTTCTTTGCTCCGTCTCGGTTCAACATCTAGAATCCCTGAGTTCTGTAGATCTGGAATATTAACTTCCGGATAGCCAGCAACTTTCGAGTCCTGTAGATACGGAACGTCTAGTTCCGGACAGTTAGGCCCTCGCGGGTTCTTGTTAACCTTGAGCAATTACTCATTTTTCCTTTTTCAAGGAAAGCTATCTTCAAAGAATTCAACATTCTTTGACGCCAAGAGGCGATAAGCACTACTGTTATTTACAGATCCAGTGGATATGCAATCTACAGTCTTAGGTACGAAACCACCTCACATCACAACATTTGTATGTGAGATCCTTTCCATGTCTCACACGGAGGGTTACCCTTATCCTTATGCATATTTCTGTTGAGAATCGCATTAGCGGTAAGGATCGTCTTGCCCCACATAATTTGGGCGTACGGCTTTGCGCTTGGCTAACACCGTTAGACTGAGGTGAGTAATGAGCAGTCGTTTGATGAATGATGCTTCACATTCTCCCCCCTATCGCTACGAATTTTGCAATCCATAGGCATAGTTGATTTCCAATTTCTGCTTTGTAGTGCTTATCCGCTTCAACAACTTCATCTTTGCTTTTCAACAAACAAAGGATACTATACGTTGTACCATCATCAATGAAGATCACAACGTACTTGTCTCCCCCCCTCTATTTTGTATAAACTTCAAATCACCCAAGTAGGTGTGACTAAGTTCTAGAGGAGCGGTGCTTCTTTGGCTATTCCCTTGACGGAATTTGGAACATCTACCTCACATTTATTTTGAGGGTTTATGTCGACAGAAGAAAACAATCTCAACATCGTTAGCTTTTGAATGACTTGCTATTTAACGTGTCTTAATCTATGATGGCATAAATGCACGGATTACAAATATATCATTCATTTGGCTAAAGACATACTGTACCATTCTTAGTTATTACAGACCTGTTGGACTAGTCTCAAACTAGCTTGACCAACAGCGTCCCTTAAACCAAGTTTGGGATATGTATCACCTCATCTTAGAGTGATCCCAATCCCTGAAGTCCTATTGAGGACAACTTCTCTAACCCCTTCTACTTTAGAGGCGGCGTTGCTTCATATGAACAACCTCTTGCCCGTGGTTAGGGCGTAACCGGATCATATGTGATCTGGATACTCTGGCCCACTCCAGTTGCTTTGGCAGACTGAGTGTCCAATTTCTTTTCTGCCTTTCTTTAGGCCTTCATATCATTTAAGACCTGGAAACTCTGGCCCACCACACTAGGTGTCCATTACTTTTCCTATGAAATGAATTCTGGCCCCACTCCAGTCGCCCGGAGGCTTTATATGACTGAGCGTCCAATATCATCATATCAAAGGAATTTTGGCCCACTCCAGTCGCCCGGAGGCTTTGTATGACTGAGTATCCAATATCATCCTATGAAGGATCTTCTGCCAAATAGTGTGACAGGCTCAACGTCTTTAACTTTTAGACTTCTTCCATTATGATTGGTGCCCAGATAATTCTTGGCGCTTACTTAAGAGTGGTAACAGTTTTCGCACAGTCAGTGGATCTTTCTCTCTCGTATGTGTGAACATACTTTACACATTTTTAATCATTACACTTAAAAGAACGGATCTTTTTAAGTCGTTTACAAAATCCAATCTTTAAACGGTAAAGAAGAAGAGATTAAACTTCTGATTTTTAAAGCGTAAGTTCCTCCTTACTTTAATTCATTTTTAATCAGACATCATTTAATCTTTATTCTTGACAAGTAAGAAAAATACTTATCCCAATTTCGGATTCTTTGTCTGGGACATATATAGGCCCTCTGCTGCAAGATAGAACCACATCTTCAACCTTCTCCTCTTGTCCCAGTTGACATCCTCAGGCTCTCGGGAGCGCTTGTTCCCACCACTCTCGGGAGCGGTGACACCATGAACATGTTGAACTTCAACAATATCATCATCACTGTCTTCAAGTAGAAAACCACAGCCATATCCAGATTTGGTCACACAACTTTTGACCGACATCTTTCGAACACTAATAATAATATACGGGGCAATCTTGTCTTAACTTGTTGGTTTCTCTATTGTACTTTATAAAGCAGGACGAGAAGTAAATAACTATTACAAATATTCGAAAGGGTGAACAAATATTCAATATTCAGAAATTGAATCTTGTTGAACAAATAGGCCAATCTTCAAAACTGCCGCAAGCTTATTGTGTCTTGAATCTTGATAACCTGAAATCAAGAAACAACTAAATCTGGATGGTTACAACGTTGTGTGTTGAGGTTGAGTCGAGTGATAGCCCTCTGTCCTTAAGACAAGATTGCCCCGTATATATGCTTTTACGTTAGCGGGCAATAGTCTCCCAAGATAAAATAACACTTTAATCTCAACGCTACAAAGCCAATACGTTGAGCCTGGCGAAGAAAACAAATATGAATCGACTTGCTGAAGATATGGAATAGGAAGGAAGAGTTTTCTCTTACTCTTCTCTTTGTCTCTGTGTATATAGTGTGTCTCGTAGTGTATATCTTGTGTATACGTGAGGGTTTGGTCATTGTTTTTCAGCCACTGTTTTGCTTAATTTCAGGCACTATTTTTCTGAATTTTCAGCCACTGTTTTGCTGAATTTTCAGCCACTGTTTTGCTAATTTTCTGTGTTTTTTCCGTCACTGAATTGAGCCAAAAGAGGCTCAATATATAGCATGGAGGAGGGGCTAAACAACTGCCCAAAACATGGCTATTAATGGCCATTAGGAGGGCATTAAACAACCAAGTAATGGATGTAAATGGCCATCAAGAGGGGCTGAATTATGGACATGAAGGAGGGTGATAAAGGAGGAGTTAATCAGCCAAGTAATGGCTTATTAATGCCTCAAAAAAATAGTCCCAACGGTGCGTCACCTTCCCAGAAACTCTGGGGACCAAACTGTAAATATTGAAACTTCAGGGACCAAACTGTACATATGAAAGAATTCAGGTCCAAACTGTACATATGAAACTTTAGGGATCAAACTGTATATTTGGCAGAGTTCTCCGGTCCAAAAAAATAATATCAGAAAGTCCCCACAGCCTACAGCCCGTGACCCGAAACCCGAGCCCGAGATCGGACCGGACGGGACGGGCGGCGGCGGCGCGCGCGTGGGCTTAGCCATGAACCCAAGCACATCTAGGTCTTCCCTCCTTTAAACACATGGGATACCCCATGGGGTCCCAAACCCTTTACCAATTAGAGAACTTATATAGAGAGCAATTTTTCCTATTCCCACCGATGTGGTAGATTTGTCCCACACCACATTTCCATGCCTCAAACACCTTACTTCATGGACTAATATCTCTTTCATTTCTCAATGAAATTTGACGATTCTTGGCCCTACGGTCATCTACTCACTTCGTAGATAATGCATGTGAGGAGAGACAAGGTCTCCAACATGCGGAACACTAGTGTTTAATTCATCAAAGATGGGGGACGCATCTCCCCGCCAAAGGCTAATTTCCAACATAAACATTTATGTCAACATTTTGTCCGAATTTTAAGTGGAACTTCTGAATTTAAAGAAAGGTATGAATTGACTGCAAAATGTGTAAGAATTAACTAGAAAAAATATAACATTCGAATGGAAAGAATAACATACTAAAACTATAAACGAAATTAAGAGAAAAGTAAAAGCCTTGCCGAAACATAGAATATCAACGGAACAAGATCAACTAGAATTTTTTTACTGATGCTAGTGATATAGGATGGGGAGCAGTCCTTATAACTTATGATAAAGATGATATAGATAAAGAAAAAATACTAATTTGTGGATATGGAGGTGGAACATGGAAACCAAATGAGAAAAATTATCATATCAATGAAAAAGAACTATTAGTTGTAAAATTTGGAATAAAAAGATTTCATTATCACATATTACCAGTAAAATTTGTTGTTAGAACTGATAATATTCAAGTAAAATCTTTTATTACTAACAAAATAGATCCTTTACCAGAATTAAATAAAAGAAGAAAATGATAATCATTCTTTTGTTGTTATGAATTTATTGTTAAAAATATCTCTGGAACTAAAAATATTCTAGTTGATTTTCTTAGCAGGTACAATCATGTTAACCCAGAGTGACAACTTTGATGAGTATATTACCAATGCTATGAAAATCATCAACCAAAACCATGAAATCCTTATCATCAAATTACAAGAAAATATTCATCTCATAAAACAACTCACTGAAGCCATACAGGACAAACAAACCTGCAAACCTTACAAAAACCACAATCCCCTATATCTACTCCTGACAGTCTAAATAAACCTACTATAACCCCAACATCTTTTGCATCCAAGCTTGCAACTATGACATCTTCTATAACCTCTTCATCTTCCCAAATATCAGCCATGGTAACAATGAGTGACAAATTGAAACATACACCTGACTTCATTACTGCATATGAAAAGATAAATAAATTTCATGATTACAAATCTAACCCCCATAATTTAAGAAGTGCAAAATTAAGTAAATATCCTAGATTTTTATGTAGTGAAAATGCTAACCCTAATATTGTGTCAAAATTATTTACTTATGGTTTTATTGACAAAATAATAGTAGATGATACTTTTTATAATATTTCTAAACTACCCAGTATTGTAATAGAATATGCTAAGCAATGATGGAATCTTTTAAAAAATGTATATACGGTATACAACTATTTGATGCCTCAACGAATTTGACAGGAAAAGCCATTGTAATATGTTAATTATTTAAAACCGATAAAAATAGCAATATTAGCGGTGATGATGAAGATCTCAAAATGAAGATACCCTGTACATTGGAAAAATTTCAAGAATGGCTAAGTGCCAAAAGAGCTATTAGACTGTTAACTTTGAAATCAAAGATAGAAGATATGTTAAAGGCTAGAAAGGCCTGCATAATTGGAACAACCAAAGGTGGAGAAGTTGAAGAACTTATTACCCTATACTATATACTATCCCAAGACACTATGGAACTTACTAACATGCATGATCGAATCATGAACATGAAACATAGACATGCCAAAGCAACTATGGAGCAATATTAGCTTTTAACAGGTCAGAGAAAAAAGCATGTAATCAGTACTAAAAATGTTATCCATACTACCAATACTATTAAAAAAGAAGGATCATCTAATCCTTTTGCATAATAAAACAAAGCCCAATATAGTTTTAACTATAGCAAGCCTATGATACTCTAATAACAACTCAATGTAGTCCAACTACAAAGAGGCCCATATTACCAATAATACTACCATCATGTTACCATCATATTACTCTTCCAGATACAATGAAGAAAGAGAAAGCTACAGCAACGTTTTGACAAAGATGCAAGAAGACAAAGTGCAATAAAGGCATTCAAGAAAAAGAAAGCTTCAATGCAACAAGACAAGACAACTTTCATGCAATTACTATAGACTTTTTGAAAAATATGTCAAGTTACTATATACACTTTACGACTTTTCAGTAATAGTATAGCCGCCATACTACTGTAGAAATAATGTAATCAATTATGGCAACAATCTTGAGGTCATCTATATAAAGAGCCTCATTGTAACCGGTTGAGATATTCGAAATCTGCAATAAAAATCTTCCTTTAAAGAAACTTCAATGTCTAGCCAAACACACTCTTAGTCTATAATCCATATCAATAACAATATCATAATACCAGAGAAAGAACACTTTGAAAGCTTATACTTAGAACCATACTAGTCCAAAAACCCTCATCTCTAAAGGATTTTTAGGAAGAGTCTGTTGAGTCTCCTAGCACCTAGGCCATTAATCCCGTTATCAGTGAAGAAGAAAGGGAGTCAAGAGCCAGGGTGAGTGAGCATTCCAGTGACCTGAAAAATCTACAAGAGGTATGATTTTTAGACTATGTGTTTTTAATTATAATCTTGATAAGTGTAGTCTCTGCAATTATGATGTTAATATTGGTAGAAGGTTATAGACTTTTATTTTTAGAAATGAATTTCGAGTTAATACCAAACGCTTTCATGTTACATCTTTGTTATTTGATAGATTTTAAAGTTAACTCAAGTATACTACCATCTAGATTCCTACCATTTTCAGGGTTATTAGATGATAAAGATCCGGAACGGAAATATGTAAAGAAGAGAAATAACTCACACGAAGAGCCGACTCCAAGTAATAATATCCAAACTGAACTGAGTGACACAATATTTATTGATAATATAATTGTCACGACAATGATTGGATTAAAAAGGAAGCAACCAATTCGTCGCTCTAATACTCAGCCAAAGAATTTTATGAAAAAAGCCCGTAGAAAAATAAGATTTCATTGCAGTAGATGACTTTCCATCTCTTCAAGTCCCATCTCCACCTTTATCAGATGCATCAATGACTACGGTATCTCACGACATCTAATTGTTTCTTATTAATTATAACAGAAAAAAATATATTTGTCCTTTAAATAATAGAGAGTGGAAGAAGGAAGCTTTCCTCCATGGTGTTCTTCACAATTATCTCAAGGATCATTCTATGGAAGTCTGACTCAACTCTTAAGAGTCAGTGAATAAAATTTATGATGCTTCTCTTTTTCTCATCTAATAAGTAATAGTACTCATCTGGATATATGTCTTTTTTTAACTAATTGAACGGTGTTTCATTTCATGATTTAAATAAGTATACTCGGCGTTGATTATGACAACTTAGGAAACGCAGAGATTTCATGGTAAACAAGGTAGATGTCAACGCCAAATCACCCATCACCACGAAAGGTGAAAGCCTGGGTCGAATCTTTTCATCATCTAACAACCCTGAAGAGGGTAGGAATATAGATGGTATATTAACATAATTATATCTAAGTTTATCAAATAATAAGCATGTAGTACAGACGTAGATATTATTAACTCAAAATTCATTTTTTAAATAAGTGTATAACCTTCTATCAATATTTAACATCATAATTGCAGAGACCTATATTTATCAAGATCATAATTAGAAACACATAGTCTGAAAACATACCTCTTAGCAGAATTTCAAGATCACCGGAGATACTCAACTCACCCTGGCTCTGCCTCCCATTTTCCTCACTGGATTCGTCAGTATAAATGGCCTAGGTGCTGGGAGTTGCTCGACAGACTCTTTCTTAAAATTTCTTTAAGAGACGGTGTTTTAAGGACTAGTATGGTTCTAAGTATAAGCTTTCAAAGTATATATTCTCTGGTATTATGATATTATTCTTGATATGAGTTATAGACTAAAAGGGGGTTTAGCTAGACATAAGAGAGAGTATTTCAAAGATTTGAAGCTGTTGTATTTCGAAAGATGATCTCAGAAGTTACAATGAGGCTCTTTATATAGATAACATCTTTGATTGCTTACATTATTGCTATGCTGCAAAAGTCTAAAGGCAAATAGTAGTTGGTTACAAAAGTCTAAAAGTAAATAGTAATTTGCAGATTTTTCTTCAAAGTTGTTTGTTTTTGTTGCCATTTTTTCAACGTTGTCAGCTATCATTGATTCTTTGTGGGTCCGACAACTTTTGCAATTTGTTGAGACTAGTTGCTTTCTTCCACAAATATATTTGAAAACTGTCTTTTTTATAATAAGACGAAATTCTTTTTTCTTCTTCAAACTTTTATTGGAAGCATTCGATACTCCTATAGAATAGGAACAATATCGTTTCAAAATTTTCAATAGATACTCCTATAGAATAGGAACGATATCTCTTTTAGTAGTATGATGGTGATATATGATAATGTATGGGCTTGCTATAGTTAAACTACATTGGGCCGTATCAATTTGTTACATTGTGACTTTCTGTAGTTATACTACATTGGGCCGTTTCATGTGAAAGGATTAGAGGATCCTTCTTTTTTCATAGTAGTATGAGTAGTATTGGTTTCATATTTGTAAGCTGCATAGTATCTTGAGATAGTATGTTGTTGTTGTAGTATAGGGTAATGATTTCTTCAATTTCACCTCCTTTGGAGTTTCCAATAATGCTGGCTTTACCTGCTCTTAACATAACTTCAATTTTTGATTTTAATGTTAATAGTCCAATAGCTCTTTTGGCACTCAACCATTCTTGAAATTTTTTCAGGGTGCATGGTATTTTCATCTTGAGATCTTCATCATCTCCACTAATGTTGCTATTTCTTCCAGTTTTGAACAATTGGCATATTATAATAGGTTTTCCCGTTAAATCTATTGAGGCATCAGATAGTTGTATACCATAGATACCCTTTCCAAAAGATTCCATCATTGCTTGAGCAGATTGTACTATAACAGTACGTAATTTAGCAATATTGTAAAAGTTTCATCTACTAGTATTTTATCTATAAAACCATAAGTAAATAGCTTTGCAACTATATCAGGGTTAGATTTTTCATTACATAAAAATCTTAGGTATTTGCTAAGTTTTGCACTTCGTAAAATATGAGGGTTAGATTTATAGTCATAAAATTTATTTATTTGTTCGTAAGTTGTAATATATTCAGGTGTAAACTTCAATTTGTCACTCATTGATAATGCTGTTGGATATTGAGAAGATGAGGCTGTTATGATAGATGGTATAGTGGATGTCATGGTTGCAAGCTTGGATGTAAACGTTTATGGCTTTTCTGTAGTAGGTAGGGGAGTTTTTAGGTTTTGTAGGTTTTTGAAGTCTCGAAAGGCTTCTGTCAGCTGATCTACCAGATGTGTGTTTTCTTGCATTTTGGTTGTAATGGTTTCATTGTTTTGCTTGATTATTTTTTGTAACACTGGTAATATATTCTTCAAATTTTTCATTGCTGATTGACATCGTTATACCTGCTAAGAAAATCAGCTACAATATTTTTAGTTTCAGATATATTTTTAACAATAAAATCATAACAATAAAAGAATGATTGCCAATTCCTTCTTCTGTTTAGTTCCAGTAAATGGTCTATTTTATTTGTAATGAAAGTTCTTACTTGGGTATTATCCGTTCTAACAACAAATTTTACCGATAATACGTGATAATTGAATCTCTTTATTCTAAATTTTACTGCTAATAGTTCTTTTTCGTTAATATGATAATTTTTCTCATTTGACTTCCATGTTCCACCTCCATATCCACAAATTAGTGGTTTATCTTTATCTATATCATCTTTATCATATGCTATGAGGACTGCTCCCCATCCTATATCACTAGTATCAGTAAAGTGTTCTAGTTGATCTAGTTATGTTGGTATTCTATGTTTTGGCAAGGCTTTCACTTTTTTCCTTGATTTTATTTATGGCTTTAGTATGTTCTTCCTTCCATTCAAAGGTTATACTTTTTCTAGTTAATTCTTGTAATGGCTTTCTTAAGAGTGGTAAATCCTTTATATGGTTTGAAGCATAGTTTACTACTCTTAGAAATCGTTGTACCTCTTTTTTACTTTCTAATTTATCTTTAAAATTCTTTATTTTTGTTACAATGTGCTCTTGCAATTGTAATTCTTCATTATCTATTATGTATCCCAAATATTCCATACTATTCTTAAAGATTTCAGATTTCTTTTCAGATAATAATATTCCATGCTGTTTCACAGTTTTTATAAATTCTTCTAGATGTTTTATATGATTTTCCAAATCATCACTATATATTAATATGTCATCAACATATACTATACAATATTCTGTCAATTTTCTGAACACTTGGTCCATCATTTTAAAAATATTTGTGGTGTATTTTTCAATCCAAAAGTAGTACATTCCTTTCGTAATGTCCTTAAGGGGCACTAAAGATTGTTAAAGATTTTGATTCATTTTTTAGTTTTATTTGCCAAAATCCACTTTTACAATCAAATTTACTGAACCATTTTTTATTTCCTAGTCTATTGATAAGGTTTCTTTTGTATGGCAAAAAATATCCATCAAATATTGTCTTTTTGTTTAGTTCTCTATAATCAATCACAATTCTAGCATTTCCTTTTTTTGTTCACTATGTTTTCTAACTAAAAAGGCTGGGCTACTATGTGGACTTTTACTCTCTTGTATCAATTTTAATTCTAATAATTCTTTTAGTTGGGTTTCAAACTCTTTTTGATCTGTTGGGCTATACCTAATAGGTTTAGATCTAACTATATCATTGGGATTTATTAACTTGATTTCAACATATATTTTTTCTTTCTCCCATAGTTGCATTGGGTTTTCTCCAAAATTTATTTTTAATATATTGAGATATTTTTCTCTTAATAACTGTAGGTTACTATTCCTATATGATCTTATGTTACATATTCTTAGTGTGTGTATTGGTAGTACTCTCTTTAGTATTATACACCTATTACAAGGCATTTGTAAGCTAAAAGTATTATTATTTATAACTTGTGTTTTAAAGTAGTCTAGGAAATTGTTTCCTAACAATACTTGTTTCATATGATTTAGTTGGTATATTACTGGTAGTCTAACTATTGTTTTTCCTAATATTATTCTCATATTTTCTGCTATTATATCCAACTCTTTTGCTTGTTCGTTAAAACCCGATACTCTTGTGTTTTAGATCTCTTCCATCTGTGTGATTCTAATACCTCTTTCTTTGCTAGACATAAGTCTGCTCCACTGTCAATAAAGATATTTTGTTTTATCATTTTATTAGGCTTGTATTCTATATGAGCTTCTATATAGATTGCAACCATCTAATTATCATTTTGTTCCAAATCTATCTTTCCTAATCTTTGTTGAAGCTCCTCATCTTGTTCTATTTCTCTTACTTCTTCTAGTAGTTTTTTCCATCTTATTTCACTCAATCTTTCTCTTATTCTATTAAGGTTTTTAGTAACCTTTTTATATCTATCATTATAGTATTTATTTCTTGTTTCACTAGTAGTAGCAGTTGTAATAAGCTTATGACGAACATGCCTTTCATATTGTATCCAGTAATTTCCTTCCTCTAATAATTTTCTTTTTTCTTGTAATTCCATTTAGTCAGAACTACTTTCGCTTTCTGAGTTTTGGTTAATAAAGTTAATATTTTCTAATTCTGATTCACTTTCTTCATCAGTTTGAGTGACATAAAAGTCTTCATATTCATACCATTTATCATTATCTTCTTTTATTTGTTGTAGACTCATTATAAATTAAGTTGTATTTATATATTTTACACCTTTTTTCTTTATCTTTGGACATTTATTAGCATAATGTCATTTTTCATTGCAATTCAAATATTTACATTCTTTAAGTTTTTCCTCTTCTAATGGTTTTATATATTTTATTTTCATAAAATTTCTCTTATATTTAATTTTTTTCCTGGTTTCAGGGGTATTTCTATATTTTTAAATCTCTTTTTCCTATAAGGTTTGTAATAAGGTTTTTGATTTTGTCTATTGTAATTATTATATCTTTTATATCCCCTCTGTTGATATATCTTATTTTTATGACTTTTCTTATATTTCCTTTCTCTTCTATTATCATCACATCCAAATACTAGTCTTCTTTATGTAAATCCACATATTTCTCTTAATCCTATTTTCTTATCTTTTTTATTCTTTTGTTGCATTCTATATTCTTCACATTTTCGCATTAGGTATGCTTTTAGTACTCTTATTCTCTTTCCTAATGTATTTTCTTTTGGTTCTAGTTGGGTATATTCTTTTGATATCTCAGTATTATAAGGTATTGGTAAGTGGTCATAATAGAGTTGTTGATATATTAAACCTTCTTGTGGTAAAAATTTTGCTTCATAAAAGAACTTACTAAAACTTATTGTATATTCTGGTAATTTATTAATTTTACAACATTTCATGTTATTTAGATTCATTATTATCTCATTTTTTCTTTCTGCAAGTACGTTTTCTCGTGCTACTAACCATTTTTCTCCTAAAAATTCTCTTTTTAGTATAATATCAAATATTATTAACATAGATTTCCAATTTCCTGCATGGCTAAATACTTCTCCTCTTAATTGGTATGCTATAGATTCTATCCAATAAGCTACCTTTCCAATTAATGTTTTAGATATCAAGTCTTACATATATTCTAGGTTTTCTGTTTGTGTAGAGTTCATTAATGCTATATACATTCCAAGATTCCAATCATTTATTCTTCTTTCTATTTCTTGTTCATCATAAACATTATCTAAGTCTAAAAAATATCCATTGTAATTTACACCTTGTGCCATTGATCCTACAAATTCTTTAAATTCAGCTTGTTGTCCTACTGGTTTATGATTTGGTAATCTAGTTCATTTCCTTGTTATTATGTCTAGATTAGGGTCTACTAATTCTTCTTCAGGATAATCATTTGTATCTTCGTTTATTATATCATCTATTTCTATTTCTGTTTCTATGAGCCTATTAAATTCATATTCTACATCACTTTCAGGTTCATCTTCTATGATTGTATTTACGCTTTTCATCTTTTGTAAGACTTCTATTATCTGGTTGTTTTCTTTTACTATTTCCGAGTCTTCTTCTTCTTCTATGAATTCTTCTACTTGTATCTCTTGATTAGCTAATTCAATGTTGCTATCTTTTTCTGTATCACTCTCAGTTTTTTCATTACTAGTTGTACTTTCATAGCTTGTTTTAATAATTTTTCTTACTTTCTTTTTCCTTTTAGCCTTGTCATTTTTTCTCTAAGGATATGTAATTCTTCTTTTAATTCTTGTTTCACTTCACTCAATTCTTCCCTTGTTTGTATTAACTCTACTTTGATTTCTCTTAATACTTTCTTTGCATCTTTAAATTTGTGTTTATATTTTTTATATTTATTATACCATTATTCATTATTGTGTGATCTCAATTTTGTATTTTTTGTTTTATACTCACATATTTGTTGTTCTCATTTATCTAGTTTTAGGTTAAAATATTCGTTTGTTGTTTTTTCTGTGTCTTTTAAGTAAATGTTTTCACCTTTTGAATCGTTATTATCATTTGGTGTCTTTGTCCCTATAGGTTCATACTTGTATCATTCTTTTTCTATTATCTTTTTCCCGTGGTTCTTTAAAAACGTAAGTACACTAGGTTCTTGGTTTTCCATTAAAATTGTCCTTTTCATTTAATATCGCTAGACTATCCAATATTTTTTCTACTTTTGTGGATAATTTTGATTTTATTTTACTAATATCTACCATTATAAATTCTTTACTTCTTCTCCACACGTCTATCAGTACTAATTTTGGTTGTTGAGTTGTAGTGCTAGTTATTGTGTTTTCTTGACTTGTACTAGGTTCATGTTCTCTTACTACTTGTTTAACTTTACTTTTATTTATTTCTTCTACTAATATGTTAAGTTTTTCCAATATTATCTTAAATGTTGGTACTTCATATTAGGGGTGGCCAGTGGGTCGGGCTCGGGTCTGGCGGGGTCGGGGTCGGGGCGGGACGGGCGAAGGGGGCGGGGTCGGGTCTGGCGGGGTCGGGTTTGGCGGGACTTGCTCCAGTCCCGTCCCGATCTCGATCCCATCGGAATCGGGGTGGGGCGGGGTCGGGTCGGGGTTGGGATCGGGGCGGGTTCCGGCGGGTTTTCCTTTTTTTTTTTTTAATAACATATGTATAAAAAAACTCAATAAACAAGACAAGATAGTGTAATAAAAACATCCCAAAGCTGTTTTTGTGCCTCTTATATTATTTAATAGACATATGACTTTTTTGTAATACAAATACAATTGTCTAAAATCTAAATTGCAACTTTGTGGTGTTGTCCAAAAGTTGCAAATTACATAAAAAAATTACAATTAAAAAAATTACATTCTCAAAAAAACATGTTCTAATTGCTTGATAATTTCCTGTGGTTCTTCGGTTGGAATTGGTATTTGTTGATCAAATTGATCCACGTCACTTCCACCACCTTCGGATAAGATTTCGTTGTAGTTTTCGTCTTCTTCTTCGTTGATCTCCGGTTGACCGCACCTTCTCCGCTCTGCTCGTATCCAATCTCTGAATAATATTGCAATTTCCAAGCTGTCTCCGGCTAATGAGTGTCTATGGTCTCCTATTTGATATCTGCCGGCAGAAAAAGCGCTTTCAAACGCAGTTGATGACGCTTGAATGTTCAAAACATCTCGGGCCATCAATGAAAGTGTCGAAAAGGTCTTCTCATTCCCCTCCAGTATTTCAGCAAGTCTTCATGTCCATCTTCATTGATAACTTCTTGGTACGGTACAGAACCCTGCAAAACAAAAATATCCAACTCGCTAATTTGGTTAGTAGTAGAGGTACGACCGCACATTCTATTTCTGAGGCTTTCAATACTAGCCGCAGAAACAACATGTCTTTTGTGAGGTTGTGTTGAAGATGAAGAAGATGGTATGGAAGCCGGTAAGTTACTAGCATTTTCTTGTTGATAAAACCTATATATTTTTTTGCATTGGTCTTCTACGCTAGACAACACTTCTTCTTTAGTTTGTTCAATAGGTGGTGGGTGATTTAGATTTTTGGGACTTGGAGGTGGTAGTAATTCTATACAATCGTAAATAGTTTCAATTAGTGATTTAGTACCGCCTTTTTTAATAGTCGGTTTTAATACAACACCAATAATATAAATAGTGGGAATAGGAATAAAATATTTTTTTATTTTGATAAACATTTTTTAATAGCTGCCATATAAGCTGGTTTTTCTATATATTCACTAAGTAATAAAAATATTAGAGTTATATAAAACAACATAGTTGAAATAGTAGGATAATATATACCGGAAAATTCTTTTGTTGCTTGAAAAAATTTCTCTAAAAATACAATAAGTTCGGAAATTTTTACCCAATCACTATCTACAATCATATCAACTGGATTTTGATTATGAGAGTTAAAAAATAATGTTATAGGTTTTCTATAGTCATAAGCAACAGGTAGTTGCTCGTATAAAGAATTCCACCTAGTGGATACTTCTTGTGGAATTTTTCTATAAGATAGTCCACAATCGTGACAAGGTTTTTTATATTCTTTTCTTCGTCGTACTTTATTACTTTTAAAAATAAAGTTTATAGCAAATTGTATTTTACTAAGAATGTCTTCAAAAAGTGATAGACCATCCTTTACAATTAAGTTATATATATGGCACGCGCATTTTATATGAAAATGATCTGGAAAAGATGGAGTTAAACTATTTTTTAAAATTGTAATTGCGTAATTGTTAGAAGAAGCATTATCTAATGTAATAGTCATAATTTTATCGGTTATTCCGTAATAATGTCACACTTGATAAATATTTTCTGCAATAAAAGTACCAGTGTGCCTATCATCTATATATCTATACGCTAAGATACGGTTTTGCATAGACCATTTATAATCTATCCAATGACAAGTTACCGTTAAATAATCATGGTTGTGAGTACTACGACCTATATCAGACGTGATAGATACTTTGCCATTAAAATGATATAATGAATAACGTAAATATTGTTGATATTCATGTGCGAATTTAAATACATCTCTCTTAACAGTTGATCTAGGAAAACCGTTAAAAGCAGGATTATATATATCTCTAATGTAATGAATAAAACCGGAAGATGAAGGAAATGAAAAAGGCAAACCCTCCACAACAACTAATTTTGATATTGCTTCCCTATCTCTATGTTTATTGTATTTAGGGCCTATAATTCCCCTCATCATAGGGTTAATTTGACCCTGTACTTGGTCCGGGACAATATCAGTATGTGAACCTTGTCCCGATGGAGCGGGCGTTTGCGCACCCGGTTTTGAAGCCTGGTATTGGGCATACCTAGCTGGATGAGCACTTACTACGTGTCTAATTAAACCCCCGTCCCATCGTGACCTTTTCCAGTTTTAAATTTTAAAACATTTTTACAAATTTTAAATATAGCTACTTGATTCTCTACGTCCCTATCAAAAAATGTCCATGCATATGATTTTAATGGTCGTTTTGTTGGACCTCGTCTCATACTAGGGGGAATAGGAGGCATTTCAGTTGAAGGTGCACTAGTGGGTGTGTTGTCATCAACATTAGTGGGTGTATCATCTAGATCATCGTCTAAATTAAAGTCTTCTTGAGTTCCAGAAAATAGCTCCTCGTCTAAATCTAATGGTATTGTAGGAAAATGTTGAGTATCAACAAAATCATCCTGTGTAGGAATAAGATGACTAGAAGAAGTACCCTTGCCCTGGTTGCCCCTACTAGAAGAAGCACCCTTACCCTTAAACATACCTCTTAATCCTTTCATTTTAATTATGATAATAAATAATTAAAGACAATAAAATTAAGTGCGCTAAATAAAATAAACAGACAATAATAATTTAATGAAGGAACGAATGTACCAAACGTCGACGTAACGTCGACGTGTAATCGAGAGGTTGAAAATTGAAACTTTGCTCGATGGAAGATCCTCAAGCTAATTGCCAACTTCACTCCCAATTCCCAAATGAATAAATAAAATTGAATATTTAGTATACAATGTAGACTTGTAGAGAGATATATTGAGAGATTAGAGAGATTGTAGGAAGATTTGTGAGAAAGATGAAGAGAAAATGAGTTATTTATAGTTGGAAAATTGGATTAAAGTGTAAATATAATAACTTATGGGTTAAAAATAAATATTAAGGGGAAGGGGGGGTTGGGGGAGGGGGGGAGGCAAAAAATGGTCGTTGCCCAACGGCCAAAATCTAAAATGGTCGTTGGTGCAACGGTTATATTTGCAAAGGGGGGGCTCTCGGGCGGGATCGGGGGCGGGCTCGGGACGGGCTCGGGGCGGGCGGGCCTGGGGCGGGTTCGGGTCTGGCGGGATGAGACATTGTCCCATCCCGAGTTCGAGTCCCGCTACCATTTTTTTTTTACTCGGGGTCGGGGAGGGCTCGGGCCATCCCGGCCCACTGGCCAGCCTTACTTCAGATATATTCCATAATTTTGTTAATTCTTCTCTTATTACTTCTTGCATTTGTGTTTGGTTTTCTTTTATTTCATCCATCATTATCAATGTATTTTTTATTTTTTATTTTACTATTATTTCTTCCCATAACGCATTAATTTTTTCGTTAGGGTTAGTCTGGATTATTTATTCTCTTTTTCCATCCATTTCCCATAACTATCCATATTTTGTCAAATTTATCACATTGTTGTTGTAACTGTTTTATCTTTCTTTCTAGTTTTATTTCTTTTGCCTTGTATCTTAAGTATTTAAGTTGTGAAAGTATTTCTTCTGATAAAGCTGTTTTTATTATTTTTAATTTCTGCTTTTTCTCTATTATTTCTCTTTGTATATTCATACTTTATTTACGAATCTTGTTTTTCCTTGATCATTTATTTCAATTCTGTTATTATTTATCTTATAATTTATCATGGTTAAAAAGTCACTTCCTAAAAGTAGTTCATTGAAACTGTCATATTCTATTACTCCTATATTTATCTTATATTCTAAATCTTGAATTTTAAATCTTAAATTAATACTTTTGGTAATCATTATTTCTCTTTCATTTTCAGGATAATTATAAGTTTGTGGGTCTATTAAATCACAATCATTTTCATTAATCTTACTTATATGTATAAAACTTTTAATAACTTCAGTATTTATTTCAGCTGTACAATTTGTTGTTATTATACCTTTAAATATTATTACCTAATTTTTAATCTATTTGTATTTATATTTATTAAATATAATATTCTAGGTTGTATAACACTAGTTTGTGGTGACATTATTGGTTCTTTTGTAATACTCAGTCTAAATCCTTCTATTTTTGGTATTAATCTTTTTGATTGTGTCAGAGTTCTGGTATTAAAATCCATATATATTTCTTCTAATATAGTTATCTTGGAATTTTCTTTATGTTCTATTTGTTATAATATTTCTTGGTACATTTTTGGTACTAATATATTCATTTCATGTTGTTTCTTTACATGGTGGCTTCCGGTTAGTGCATATATCATTTTTATTCAATACTTATAACTTTACTTCCTGGTGGCATTGTTATTCCATCTAGTTTGTAATATATTGTTAAAGCTACGTCTTTGTGTTCATCTTTTAATGATATATTAAAGTCTGGTTGTATCGTAAATTTCAGTTTTTGATAAATTAAATTTCCTTTAATTACTGATACTAAAGCATCTTGTAAATTTCCTAATATCCTATCATCTAATATGTATATTTGTATAGGTGTATCTATGTTTTTCTGAAAGTATGTTTTTATAGTAAATTCTACTCCTCCAAAGTATATGTTTCTATATTTTCTAGCTTCTTTAGTAGATATTTTTGCTAACTCTCTTTTTATTACTTCATCTGTTATCAAGTTTATTTTTTACACTCATTGTGTCTATTATATTTTCATGCTTGTGTGCTATATATCTTATTTCTTTATTTCTTTCGAACCATTTTGTTTTAAATATTTTATTAATAGATAATTGCTCTTTTTCTTCTTGTATCTTCTGATATGTTTTTGGCTTAAAGGTTAATGTTTGTGTTGTTCCTCCTTCATATGTATTCATTTGGTAATATTTTTCTCTAGAATCTTCTGCTATCTCTTTTCCTTTATCCATATTTCAATAGGTTGATGTACTTATATTGTTCTTTTATAATATCATTTAGATCTTTTAGTTCATTATCTTTCCTGATTATCTCTAGTAGTTTTTCTTCCAGCAGTTTCACATTTTCTTCTTCTTTTTGTCTCAACTTTTCATCTTTTAATGCTATTCTATTTCTTAATTCTTTAATAGTTTCTTCATGTTCATATATTTGTTTAGAATTTTCTTGTAAATGTTGATCTTTTTCTTTTATTAGATCTATACTTATTCTACAACTTACTATATGTTGGTTTATATCTCTATTAAATGTAAGGGATTTTTCTGCTATTATTCTAAGTTCTCTTAACTTATTTTGTTGTTCCATTAGTCTTTTTTCATCCATAGTATTCTGTCTCCATTCTTAGATCTGCTTTTAAATATGCTATCACAAGATTTTGTACATTTATTTCTGTATCTATCTGTACTATTCTTCTATATGTTACTATAATATCTCCTATGTGTGTATGAATTTCTTCTAATTCAATATCAGAATACTTTTCTAACTCTTTTTCATTAGTTATTAGGTCTTTTGATCCTTTTTTCTCTGTTAACAATATGTTTTGCAAATTCATTATTGTTTCATTTTGGTTCCTCAGTGTTATCAAAAGATGTTTCATCTCTTTACATGTCCATAACATTTTATTTATCCTATTAATCATATCAAACGACATATGTGTTTTCATTGTTTATAACCTATTCATTTTTACAAGCTTCGATACTATTTTTTTGTGCGGATCTTTTCATTATCTAACATTTTTTGTGGGTTGATAGCTTTACTAATAAAAAATTGGTCAAATTCGTTCAAAATTTTCAATTTTTTGAAAAGATTAAAGTAAACAAGGACAACTATAAAAAAAAAAAAGACTGCTCTTAACTTTCTTAAATCATTACACATAAAAGTATCATAAAAAAGAAAGTAAAAGTAGCTCAAATTCATCTTAGTTCGACGTTACACATTTATTTTTGTATGCAATATAGTATACTGCTAGGATTAAACATCAACTTTTATATAATAAGAGATACTAGAAGAATGAAAATGTTACATGAAAAAATGATATTAAATGAAGGGAAGGGATGATGTCATAGGAAAGTTGTTTTCTCGAGCAGGCAAATGTGGGAATATGTTTTTGAATAAGTTTTGGAAAATCGAGATTAGTCCCATTCTTACTCCAATAAGGTGGAATCTCCCACCCCAAGAGCCCCCACATCCGGTCCGACATGTCTATGAAGGAGGTAAATCATGGTGACTCAATTGATTTCAAAGGTTAGACCAGTACCACGCTGCGCACAAGGGGCCCTCCTTTATTTCAAGAAGAAACCCCCACACTGCCGCTGACGGGATTCGATCCTTGGTCCTTACTCCAAATATCCCCCTTGAAACCAATTGAGCTGCCCAAGCGGACAAACTGTGGTAGGGTAAACTTTTTAAAGTGACTGGTCCCACCGCATTACGGCCCCATACCCCAGAAAACCCCACCTCCGGCCTGGCCCTACGGATTAGTATACACCGCTTGGCCCTACGCGTATGGAGGGATTTTTTTGGGGAACACAGTTCCACTCTTGCTGATCAAATGACTCAAACTCGGAACCTCAGACAGCAATACTCTAATGTATTGGCCACTGGGCCAAACACCTTGGATGAGATTAGTCCCATTCTTGGTTACAGTCGAGAGGGTATCGTTCAAAGTTCCAAGCCCTTACCCACAAACCCAACATCAGTTGCAACGCATAGGAGAATTCCACAACTAACTTTTCATTCTTTTCTACCTTCCATTTCTTCTATGTTACTGCTAAAAGCTTCCCCTTTTTTCCTCACTATTAGTATTTTTCTATTTAATATACATGAAAGAAATAATCCCCTTGATTATTTTCATTAATTGAAAGGTATATATACAAGTTATAAAATAGGAGAATCCTATTCCTATTCTATTCCTAAAATCTTATTATACCATAATTCTAACTATACAATTATGGTAAGTGTATAACACTAATTAAGGTAACCTTTACACTACAATATACTACAAATATATATACCATATATACAAGATTGCAATGCCTACAATCTGACCGTGATGGGCTCGACAGATTGCTGATTATTGGGCCTTGTGATCTGCCGAGCTTGGCCATTGTCCACTGTATTCCTGTGATATACACTTCTGTATATTCAATGTATATCACGGGTATATTGCCTTGTTTAACACACCCCAGCAGTCATAGCGGGCGATCTTCGAACGCTGAGACTGTCCCTAAAATTTTCAAAAAAGACCGCGAGTAGACCCTTTATAAATATGTCGGCAACTTGATAACGAGACGGGACATGGCATACGCGAACGTGACCCCTATCAACCTTTTCACGGACAAAGTGAATGTCCATTTCGATATGCTTAGTGCGTTGGTGCTGAACCGGGTTACCTGAAAGGTAGATGGCACTAATGTTATCGCAATATACCAAGGTTGCCATCTGAATTGGACAATGAAGCTCCAAAAGCAAATTACGTAGCCAACATGATTCAGAGACCACATTTGCTACCCCTCGATATTCGGCCTCTGCACTTGAGCGTGATAGAGTTGCCTGACGCTTCGCCGACCAGGAGACCAAGTTGTTGCCAAGGAACATACAGTAGCCGGACGTCAACCGTCTGGTGTCGGGACAACCACCCCAATCAGCATCTGTGTATGCGACACGTGTGGATGTAGATGAAGGATACAAATGCAAACCATAGTCCAGTGTCCCCTAAATATACCGAATGATGCGTTTGATTGCATTCATGTGCTCAACTCTGGGATCATGCATGAATAAACACACATGCTGAACATCATACGTAATATTCAGTCTGGTAAAGGTAAGATACTGGAGGGCCCCTGCAAGATTGCGATAGCGGGTCGGATCCTCGTAAGGGACGCCGGCCGCGGCCCCAAGCTTGGGCTTAGCATAATCCGGAGTGGAAGGGGACTTATAGGAGGACATCCCGGCTCTCTCGATGATCTCAGCTGCATACTTTCGTTGAGACAAAAACAACCCATCTGAGTGACGCTTGACGGCAATCCCCAAAAAGTAACTCAAGGGCCCTAAGTCTTTCATAGCAAACTCAGAGCTGAGCATGGCCATGATAGACTGGCGTAATGCATCGAAAGAGGCAGTTAAAATGATATCATCCACATACAATATAATGTAGGCCAAGGACGAACCACGACGGTAGATGAACAAGGAATTATCTGACCTGCTGTGAGTGAACCCAATAGTCGAAACAAAGTCAGCAAACCTCGTATACCAGGCCCGTGGAGACTGCTTAAGCCTATATAAGGACTTCTTCAATAAACAGACATGATGAGGGCGTTTGGGATCCCTGAATCCCAACGGTTGATGCATATAGACTGTTTCCTTGAGATCACCATGTAAGCATTCTTGACATCCAACTGATGAATATGCCATGTCTTTGAAAGAGCTAAGCTAAGCACAATGTGAATAGTAGCCGGCTTGACCACCGGACTAAACGTCTCCCCACAATCTATCCCAACCTGCTGAGTCTTACCATTACCCACAAGCCGTGCTTTATGTCGAGCAAACGACCTATCTGAATTTTTCTTATGAGCAAAAATCCACATAGACCTGATAACATTAATACTAGATGGACGGGGCACCAACTCCCACGTCTTATTATCAATAAGAGCATTATATTCATTAGTCATAGAAATTTTCCAATTTGGGTCATTTAATGCGGACACAGGATTACGGGGCAAATGGGATTTAGAGACATCATAATATAAATTAAAATATCTTTTAGGTGTAAAAATACCCCCTGACTACGAGTGACCGGTCTATGACTCGAGGAAGATTTGAGTGAATTTTGGGAATTTGCTGGGCTCGGGATGGACTAGCCAGCAGGCAGTGGGCCTGCTGGCCCAAATCGGCAATCGATCGGGGCCGAAATCGGAACAGTTCCGAGGGGTGGCCGGCCCAATCATCGGAATAGTTCCGGCCTCGGAAAGCTGCTACGGAACAGTGGGTACAGCGGGCAGTGGGCCCGCTAGAGGATTTTGGGTGTGGGACATGTCCGAAAAATGATGAGTAATATACGGAGATATACCATCATCCAAAAAATTATACGAACTAGGCTCTGGAATATGGATTTTAGTAAATGGAAATTGAGTTTCATAAAAAATGACATGGTGATTAATGATGATTTTCTTGGAGGATAAATCAAAGCATTTGTAACCACGATGATTAGACGGATAACCCAAAAACACACACGGAGTAGACCGAGCCTGAAGTTTGTTAATTGTGGTGGATGGAAATAACGAATAACACAAGCACCCAAAAACTCGAAGATGAGAATAAGAAGGGTTCTTATTATATAGGATTCGGAGGGGGGAAGAATATGTCAGACCTTTGGACGGAATTATGTTAATGAGATATGTTGCCATTTGCAGAGCATGATGCCAAAAATATGGGGGTACGGAAGCATAAAGCAAGAGAGTACGGACAATGTTATTTATGGAATGAATTTTGCGTTCGGCTTTCCCATTTTGAGATGATGTATGAGGGCACGAAAAGCGAAAATTGATCCCATTATTAATACAGAACTCCCGAAACACCCTATTGTCATACTCTTTCCCATTATCACACTGAATATTTTTTATTTCTCTTTCGAATTGTGTTCTAATGAATGCTCTAAATTTAATGAAGACAGAAAACACTTGTGATTTATTGTCAATTGGAAACGTCCACAAAAATTTAGAATAATCATCCAAAAAAGAACATAATTCGATGACCTAACGAACTTAGCACAGGAGACGTCCATAGGTCGCTATGAATAATATCAAATGGCATTGAAGTATGAGAATTTGAGTTCACAAATGGCAACTTAACAATTTTTCCTAACGAACAAGATTGACAAATATAAGTACGACTCATACCCTTACAAGAAATAAAGCTATTTTTATCTAAAACTGATAAAATAGAAGATCCCGGATGACCAAGGTGAGCATGCCACAAAGAAGGAGAAATGGCTGCAAAAGTTGTTGGCAAGGCTTGACTCGATGGACTGAAACCGGGTGTGATAGGATACAGATCTCCCCTACTGTCACACATCATGAGAGGACTCCCCGTCTTGAAATCCTTCACAGAGAAACCAAAAGGATCAAATTCAACAGAAATGGAATTGTCAGTGGTGAACTTGCGGACAGACACTAAGTTTTTAATCAATTTGGGGGCATGTAAAGTATTTGTCAAGATAAGGGGTGGATTGGGGGGAGACAACGTTTTATGACCATAACCCTGAATTGGAATGAAGTTACCATTTCCGACAATTATACCACGAGGGTTGCTCAAATTGAAATAAGACGAGAGAGTACCTTGATCGGAGGTCATGTGTGTCGTTGCGCCGGTGTCCATGTACTAATTTGGATCCAGTTGTGTCAACCCAAGTGTGTGCATTGCGATCTCAATGTCGGTAGGAGTGGGGCCCGCTGCGTGGTGAGCTTGCAGAGGCCGGGGCCCAAGAAGCCCAGAACTGGGTTGTGGGCCGTAAGTGTTGGAATTTTGAAACTACTAGAATTGCTGGGCCAGTAGGCAGTGGGCCGTGACTACTAGCTGTTGGGCCTGAAGGACTGGCCAGCCCACTGGCTGCTGGACGCTGCTAGAAAATAGGGGTTGTTGGCCCATGGCCCATTGCCCCATCCCCACTGCCATGGGCCCCACTGCTGGGACCAGTAGGGTGGAGGGCCACTGTTCACTGGACGGGGCCCACTGCCGGCCTGCTGACCGCCGGAACCTCCACCGGAGCCGCCGCGTTTGCCCCCGTGGTTTTTGTTATTATTCTTATGATTATTTTTGCTTCCACCATGAGTACGGTTTTGGCCCGAATTATCAACAAAACCTGAAGAATTGGTGGAGGATGCCATCATGACGACGGGGCTTGCTCCGGTAGCCGCCTTCTTAGCCAAACCGGCTTCTTCCAAAGTAAGCATGGAGCGGGCTTGATAAAAAGCGGGAAGTGGGTTTCTTTGATGAAGGAGAGTCCCAACGCCATTATAGGCCTCAGAAAGACTGACAACCAGTTGTAGAACCAGACGATTATTTGTTACAGGTGCGCCAACATTACGGTGTTGATCCGCCAACTCCTTGAGTTTCTTGCAATATGCAGATACATTTGAAAATTCTTCCATGCGAACTACAGAGAATTCCTGCTCGAGTGTGATGGCACATGAATGTTGGTTATCTTGGAATATGTCACACAATCTATTCCAGGTAGCCATAGCCGTGGTATCTGGCTCAATAATCGTCTGTAAAAGGTCAACCGAAATAGTGGAATAGATCCACTGGAGAACGGTAGCATCGAGAGTAATCCATAACCGAGGATCCTCCACGGTAAGAGGTGTAGTGGGAGGAATTATGTGATGGATAACTTGATGGGAGATAGCGTGAATTTTAAACAATTCTGCCCACGTCGCATATTGGACGTTTTCCATTTCAAGCACAATAGGGATACTGTTCTTGACGTTAGAAACCATGAGGGCAGGATGATAATTGTTCTTAGACATATTGAAAGAACAAAGAAGGAGGGGAAATTTGGGAATAGTAAGAGAGATTTTGAGAGCGGAAGACAAATTTTGGAAGAGAAATCCGGGGGGGGGGGGGTCGGCCGAGAATGGTAGAAAATTTGGGAGAGAAAATTTGTTAGACCTAGTCCTTTGATACCATGAAAGAAATAATCCCCTTGATTATTTTCATTAATTGAAAGCTATATATACAAGTTACAAATAGGAGAATCCTATTCCTAAAACCTTATTCTACCATAATTCTAACTATACAATTATGGTAAGTGTATAATACTAATTAAGGTAACCTTTACACTACAATATACTACAAATATATAAACCATATATACAAGATTGCAATGCCTACAATCTACCCGTGATGGGCTCGGCAGATTGCTGATTATTGGACCTTGTGATCTGCCGAGCTGGGCCACTGTCCACTGTATTCCTGTGATATACACTTCTGTGTATTCAGTGTATATCACGGTATATTGCCTTATTTAACAATACAAATGTTGTATTCAGACGAAGAGTTAATACAAATTATTAGAAATTTAACTTACTATTTGGATGTTTCATTAATTCAATTTAAGGTGGCACAGTTCCTTTTGCAACACCTTAGCAATACTGAAACGCGTGAATGGGTCATGCAAGGTAAATTTTGTCTTTCCATAATAATGTTGATAAGAAATTCTGGTTATATTGGATCGTTGTAGTCATTTAACGACGTAGGTGCATTCTGAACTTTGTTTGTAGTTTGTCTTATGACCGTGGTATCCGGTCTAGCTTGAGTGCACCTCGACTAATTCCACGTGATACTTGCATTTTGTCTTATGTGTCTTGTCTGGAATTTGACAGAACTTTTAAGTTGAGATGAAACAAAACGATATGTGTTATGGTGAAGTATTTATGCTTAGCTGCATCTAGTTGTTTACTTCTGCAGTATTTTCATGTATGTTCTGCATTTGTAGTGGTTGCGTGGCGGTGCTTTTGTAATGTTGTAAGAATACCTGAAACCTTACCTAGAAGGACATTATGTAATCACACATACTATGCTATTAAACTCTTGGAGATTTTTCATCCTGAGAGTTGTTACTGAACTTAGCAAGCATCAGTGAGATATGATTAATACGCTCTCCTGAAGTTATATGTAGCCAAAAATCCTTCAGAGTTACCTGAAATGTTTATTCAGTAATGCCAACCAGTGAAGTATATTCTGACGTTTTGTAACCCCCCCCCCCCCTATAACTACTTACTAACAAAAGTGAATAAGGGGCTAAAAGGCCGTACATGTGGTTCTCCATCCTACCATTCCACACCCGCACCTTTTAGAAGGTAGCACATCCAGAAGTATTTGTTCAACTTTCAGCAACTAGTTGAATGTTTTACGGAGTATGACGTATTAGCGAATATTCTCCGAATATTCACATTATATTTTGTAATTATGATACATGTATATTTAAGGTAACTTAGGATTCATATTGTATTAGGAATCAACCATTTAAGGTAAGTTAGGATTCTTATTATATTAGGAATCAACCTCTGTACAACTATATATATTGTGATTAATGAAAGGAATCCCTAAGGGAAATTATTCAAATCTTACATGGTATCAATAGCGAAACTCTAGTCCCTACTTTTCTCTTTTCCCTCCCACTCGGCCGACACCACCCAAAAAAATCAAAATAAATAAATAAATAAATTCCCTCTCGGCCGACGGCAACAATTTACCACCATGTCTCGCCCTACTTCCCCCACCAATTCCGATTCTTCCACTGGCACACTTGACAACCCCCCTCAACGTTCATCGTCTTCTTTTCATCCGGCATTCGCCGTTACCAACATCAAGAATTTTATCCCTATAATTCTTGACTAAGAAGACTGTCAATATTCTATGTGGATAGAACTGTTCTATATTCATGCATGTGCGTACAATGTGCTCGACCATATTGATGATTCTGTTCTTCGTCCAACCGATGTTGCAGACTCGACCTAGCGTCTCCTTGACTCCATCGCCAAACAGTGGATCTACAGCACCATCTCTAAAGACTTGTTGTGTACTATCATGAAAACAGGTGCTACGGCACGTGAACTTTGGGTACGGTTAGAAGAAATTTTTCAGGATAATAAAAATACTCGGGCCGTATATTTGGAAGAGCAGTTCAACAATACGCGTCTTAAGAATTTTAACAACATGTCCGAATATTGTAAACAACTGAAACTCATAACCGACCAACTTTCCAACATAGGGACATCTGTTTCAGAAACCAAGATGGTACTTCAACTAGTTGCGGGTTTACCGAAAGGTGAATATGATACACTTGCAACGATGATTCAACAGGCCGACCCCCTACCAAGCTTCAACAAAGCACGTTCGCAACTTTTATTGGAAGAGACCCGCCGTGCTAAACAAGAGGAGTACAATCATAAGGCACTAGCTGTTGACGGCATGGCACCACCGGCGGCTACCACCACCCAGCCATCACCGCAAGACCACCAGCACCAGCAGTCCCGCGGCAGAGGGCGTGGCATCAGAGGTCGCGGTAATAACAATAAAGGGAAGGGCCGCGGCAAGGGAAACCGGAACCAGCAGCATCCAGGCCCAAACCCTGCTCTCTATTTTCAGTGAGCTGGGCAGCAACAGTGGCCCAATACCGCGAACTGGGCCTCGCCTGCCTGCCCCTACCCAACTTCAGGGGCCCAGTTCCAGCAAGCATGGTCACCGGATGTTTTGGGCCACGCCCCAGCCAACAGGCAGGCCCACCAGTCCACAAAGTAAGCCCACCTGTCCTCGGCCACTCAACATCCGCAAGCCAGCAGCTTGGCCCTAACTGATTTGGGCCAGGCCTTCAACACACTGAACCTTCAACAACCCGATGATAATTAATACATTGACACCGGAGCCACATCTCATCTCACCCGGTCGTCAGGTAATTTATCTCAAATGCATCGATTAAAGTGTCCTCAATTTATTACTGTTGGCAATGGGCACCGCATTCCAATTGAAGGTTATGGTAACACACATACCAAATATCCCCACCCACATTTCTCCCTAAGTCATGTCCTCTACACCCCTAACATCATTAAAAACTTAATCTCTGTTAGAAAATTCACTAACAATAATTTTGTGTCTGTTGAATTTGACCCTTTTGGTTTTTCTGTGAAGGATCTCAATACGAGGAAAATTCTTATGCGTTGTTATAGTGTGGGAGACCTCTTCCCCTTCACTCAATCTTCCGCTGTCAAACCACATTCACCCATCTCCCTTGCAGCTATCTCTCCGTCAACTTGGCATAATAGACTTGGACACCCAGGAGACCCTGTCTTTACTTTTCTTAGAACTAATAAGCGTATTCAATGTAATAATGGGAAACTTGCCCAACAAAGCCTTTCTTGCCCACTCGGCAAACATACTCATCTTCCATTTATGTCAACCAACAGTGTTAATTTTTCTCTATTTGGTATTATTCATGCTGATTTGTGGACATCTCCGGTTGTTAGTTCCTTGGGTCACAAATTTTATCTAGTATTCTTAGATGATTTTCACACTTTGTCTGGATTTACCCAATCAAATTCAAATCTGAAGTTTTTGCCAAGTTCCTTGAATTTCAAAAATTCATTAAAACACAGTTTGAAAAATCCATAAAATCTTTCCAATGTGATAATGGACGTGAATTTAATAACCGCATTTCACAATTTCTGCTCTAAACAAGGCATGGTTTTCCATTTTTCTTGTCCCTACACTTCATCCCAAAATGGAAAGGCTGAACGAATTATACGCACCATCAATAACATGGTTCGTACCTTATTGTTTCATGCATGTCTTCTACCACCATTCTGGGTCTATGCTGTTAAAATGGTAGAGTACCTCCTTAATATTTTACCAACCAACACTCTCCAAAATAAGACCCCCACTGAAATCTTATACCGTAGGTTCCCATCCTATGACCATCTCCGCATTTTCAGCTGCCTACGCTACCCAACCTGGCCTTCACTACTCCACACAAACTCGCCCCACGCACCATGCCCTGCATCTTCATTGGTCTCTCTCCTACTCATTGGGGTTACCTGTACTATGACATTGCCACTCATAAAATCATTATCTCACATCACGTCACATTTGACGAAATGACCTTTCCGTTCTCAAACCTCCAAAAATTTCAAACCACGGATTACACCTTTCTCGATGAGCCGAGTCTATCCCCTATTCTCCAGTCGATGTGCCACCGGCAGCATACTATTCCTGCGGAGCCTACACCAGCAGCTCCGTCCTTACCACTGTCCAGCGTCGTCTCCACCCAACAACCTCCCAACTCTCAGTCGAACACCCTACTGATCGACCCACCCATGTCTCCTACCTAACCAGAACCACTGCTGCCTCCAAAACCCGCCAGCCAGCAGCCACAAAACCCAGACCAACCACCACTGCCTACCCACCGTATGGAGACTCGTGCACAACATGGAATTTTCAAACCCAAGGTCCATTTTAACCTCTCCACACAAACCATATCACCCATTCTAAAAAAATCCAAAACTAGCCAAACTGGACCCTAATTGGAATGCGGCCATGTGCGAGTAATCTAATGCTTTAATCAAGCAGAACACTTGGGATTTGGTACCTAGAGCAGATGGTGTGAATGTTATCTGATGCATGTGGCTATTTCATCACAAGTACAGAGACAGTGGTGACTTGGAGCGGTATAAGGCAAGACTGGTTGCTAATGGCACTATTTAGCATGAGGGTATTGATTGTGGTGAGACATTCAGTCCGGTTGTTAAACCGGCTACTATTCAGACTTTTCTCAGTATTGCTATGGGCATGCATTGGCCGATTCGTCAGCTTGATATCAAGAATGTATTTCTTCATGGGGATTTGAAAGAAACTGTGTACATGCATCAACCCCTGGCTTTGTTCATCCGGTAATTCTGTAGTTTGTATGTCCTCTCAGGAAGTCATTGTATGGCTTGAAATAGGCACCCCATACTTGCTATGATCATTTTGCCAAGTATCTTATACAGATCATATTTATATGCAGCAGGTGTGATAACTCTCTCTTCACTTTTCATCGAGGTAGCAGCACTGCTTATTTGCTATTATATGTGGATGACATTGTTCTTACTGCCTCCTCTGACGGTTTGAAGAATGAAATCATTGCTCTACTCAAAACTAAATTTGCTATGAGTGACTTAGGCAAGCTGAGTTATTTCTTGGGTATATCCGTGACCAGATATGCAGCTACTATGTTTTTGTATCAGTGCAAATATGCGGAAGAGATAGTGTACAGGGCTAAGATGGCAAATTGTAAAATTATGCCAACTCCGGTTGACTCGAAATCCAAGCTCAGTGCCAATGAGGGTGCGCCCGTTTCTGATCCCACTCTATATCGGAGTCTTGCAGGTGCCCTTCAGTATCTTACATTCACTAGGCCTGATATTGCATATGTCGTTCAACATGTGTGTCTGTTTATGCACGACCCTCGAGAGTCCCATTTTGCGGCCCTCAAACGTATTATCAGATACGTTCAGGGTACACTGGACTTTGGACTGCATCTCTACCCCTCTGCCCCAACCAAGTTACTCTCCTACACGGATGCAGATTGGACAGGATGCCCAGATACACGTCGCTCCACCTCAGGCTACTGTATATTTCTTGGGAATAATCTTATTTCATGGTCAGCCAAGCGACAGGCCATGCTATCCCGTTTGAGTGCTGAAGCAGAGTATCGCAAAGTTGCTAATGTCGGTGCCGAGATCTGTTGGCTTCGAAAACTTCTTTTGGAGCTCCAGTGTCCACTGCGAAAGGCGTCTATAGTCTACCGTGACAACATATCTGCTATCTATATGTCTCACAATCTGGTTCAACATCAGCGGACCAAGCATATCGAGATGGATATTCACTTTGTGCGTGAGAAGGTTGTCCTTGGTCAGGTAAAAATATTACATGTGCCTTCCTCCTATCAGTATGCAGATATTTTCACAAAGGGACTACCGAGACATCTCTTCACCAACTTCCGATCCAGCCTTAGCGTTCGGCCTCCTCCCGCTTCGACTGAGGGGAAGTATTAGCGAATATTCACAGTATATTTTATAGTTATGATAGATGTATATTTAAGGTAACTTAGGATTCCTATTATATTAGGAATCAACCATTTAAGGTAAGTTAGGATTCTTATTGTATTAGGAATCAACCTCTGTACAACTATATATATTGTGATTAATGAAAGGAATCCCTAAGGGAAATTATTCCAATCTTACATGACGCAAGCTGTAAGCCCATGAAACCTGTACAGAAAGATCAACTTTAAGGAAATGGGCATTTCTATTGTCACCTGTGTAATCAATTTTACATTTTTTTGAGATTATAAGTACCAAGATTTGGTGGAGTGATAGCTATATTTTTTGCAAGTTCATTATTACTTTGCAACCATTGCCATAATCCCAGGCAACCTTCGTAGTAATAAAGGGAATTGCCAATTATTTGAAAGAAATGGAACGCACGGGACCTTAAGAAAATTAATATGAAGGTGGTGGCATAGGGGGTGTTAAAGCTAAGATGCTGGAGCTCCTTTATAATAGAGAAGATGCCAGACATTAATATTATCAAGGTTGTTGAGGGGGGGGGGGGTCACGATTGGTGAGGATGGGAAAATGGATATGTGTTCGGGTGGAGCTGTTGATGCTGAAAGAACCATATTTGAGGAGATGGAGAGGAATAATGGAGAATCAAATATGTGATTTCCTTGTTTTTGATAGGTCGGATATCTGTAGTTTGGCATATGGATGTACCTTACTGGTTTTATTGTAGTTTTTTTTTGTAAATTCCAAGTGAACCATCCATATTTTTGCTAGTAAGGAGTTATACCACTAGGTTATTTTATTTTTTAAAAACCTTGGTTTTTATTATATAAATGAAAGTTAAAAAGTTCTCTTGGAGCTTTTTGTTACCTTTCTCAGGAAACAAAATAATTCCAAGGGAACTTTCCTTCTGAACAGAGTTATTAAATGCCATTACTTCTTCAGTTAAAGAGATGAAACTGTAAGATTGGAATAAACTCCCTTAGGGATTTCTTTCATTAATCATAATATATATAGTTGTATAGAGGTTGATTCCTAATACAATAAGAATCATATGTTACCTTAAATATACACCTATCATAATTACATAATATACTGTGAATATTCAGAAAATATTTGCTAATAATCCCCTCAGTCATAGCGGGAGGAGGCCGGATGCTTAGGCTGGATCTGAAGTCAATGAATAACTGTCTCGGTAGTCCCTTTGTGAAAATATCTGCATACTGATAGGAGGAAGGCACATGTAGCACTTTGACCTGACCGAGAGCTACCTTTTCGCGCACAAAGTGGATATCCATCTCAATATGTTTGCTCAGCTGATATTAGACTGGATTGTGAGATAGATATATGGCACATATGTTATCACAGTAGACTATAGACGCCTTGCGCAATGGACACTGGAGCTCCAAAAGAAGATTTCGGAGCCAATAGATCTTAGTAACTACATTAGCAACGCCGCGATACTCTGCTTCAGCACTCGAGCGGGATAATGTGGCTTGCCTCTTGGCGGACCAGGAAATAAGATTATCCCCTAGAAATACACAATTTCCAGAAGTGGAGCGACGCGTGTCCGGGCACCCTGCCCAATCTGCATTCGTATAAGATAGCAACCTGTTCAGCGCAGAGAGGTAGAAATGTAATTTATAATCAAGGGTGCCCTTAACGTATCTCAGAATGCGCTTAAGGACAGCAAAATGGGGCTCTCTCGGAGCATGCATAAACAGACACACCTGCTGAACAACATATGCAATATCAGGCCTAGTGAATGTAAGATACTGAAGAACACCTGCAAGACTCCGATACAGAGTAGGATCAGAAATTGGAGCACCATCAGTAACACTAAGCTTGGGTTTGGAGTCGACTGGAGTTGGCATAACCTTGCAATTTGCCATCTTAACCTTGTACACTATCTCTTCTGCATATTTACGCTGACTCATGAACATAGTATCGACAAATCTAGTTACTGATATACCCAAGAAATAGCTAAGTGTACCCAAATCAGTCATAGCAAATTCAGTTTTGAGTAGAGCAATGATTTCATTTTTTAATCCGTCAGATGAGGCAGTAAGAACAATGTCATCGACATACAATAGAAAATAAGCAGTGCTGCTACCGCGATGAAAAATGAAGAGAGAGTTATCACACCGGCTACATATAAACCCAATCTGCAAAATATACCTGGCAAAACGGTCATACCAAGCTCGAGGAGCCTGTTTCAAGCCATAGAGTGACTTTCTGAGGCGACATACATACTGAGGGGCTGCAGGATGGACAAAACCTGGTGGCTGATGCATGTACATAGTTTCTTTCAAATCCCCATGAAGAAATGCATTCTTGATATCAAGCTGATGAATCGGCCAATGCTTGCCCATGGCAATACTGAGAATAGTACAAATAGTAGTCGGTTTGACAAACTGACTGGAAGTCTCACCACAATCAATTCCCTCCTACTGATTAGTGCCATTGGCAACAAGTCTCGCCTTATACCTCTCTAAGTCACCACTGTCTCTGAATTTGTGACGAAATAGCCACATGCATCGGATCACAGTCACCCCATCCGGTCTAGGAACTAAATCCCGAGTGTGCTGGTTTGTCAAAGAAGAAAATTCCTCACGCATGGCCGCATTCCAATTAGGTCCAGTTTGGTTAATTTGGCGTTGGGGATTGGGGATATAGTGTGTGTGGTTAAGTTGAAGTGAACCTTGGATTTGAAAATCCTATGTTGGGCACGAGTTTCCATACGGTGGTTGGGTAAATGGGCTGTGTCGGTACGCTGATGGGTGTGGGTGTTCAGGATATCCGATTTTGGGTGTTGGCATTTCGGTTGGGTGTCGTCGATCATTGGTGACGATGATGACTGGGTGCTGGTGGGTGACCCGATGGGGTCTGGTGTCGGTGTCAGGGTCTGTGTAACATCCCATATTTTCGGGTTACGGTTTAAATCGCTGACCGTTTATAAAATTGCTAGGCATGTGAAAATAGGTCCGAGCGTTGAAAAATTTATGTTATATTTATGTATGCTAATAAATATATTAGTATATAAAAAAGATTAAACCCCGGAATAATTTTGGACGTAAGAAGTATGACGACGGGGATCGGAAATAAATTTGGTGTGTGCATGAAGAGGTTATGGACTAGTGTCATATTAGGAAATTATGACATTGAGTATATGAAGATCCTATAAGTTATTAAGATTTAAGTGAATTGGGATCACGAAATTAATTATGTGTGTGTTTAATTAATTGTGGGGACTGATTAATTTAAGTGGAAGGAGGGACAAAACTTAGTGGGGTATCTACGTGTGGCATGTCCCTAAGTGACTAACATAAGATTGCTAAGAGGTGACAGCCCGTGGAATGGCAAACGATTTGGGGGGGGGGGGTTAGTGTTAATATGGGGGAGTATATCGTGAAACATCAAATTAGGACTCCTCTAAAATTCTTTGTGTTTTCTGTAACTAAAGGCAGTACATTTCAATTTATTTTGATTTGAAAAAAAAAGAAGAGAGTACGAAGCAGTGGTAGTACTAGGATAGAAAAGCAGCAACCTTGCTCGAGAAAATAAAAAGGCAAGGCTGGTTCCGTTATTATCGAAGTATGTTAAGGCAAATTATTTCTTTCTTTTGGCATGTTCCACGTAACAAAATAAAACCGTGATATTGCACCATAATTTATTCTACTCCTAGTAGTTAAGAATATTCATGTTATTGATTCCTAAGCTAAAAGCATGTCTAAATATGTTTCTAAGTCCTTATTGAGGCATACGAAAAATGTGTTGATATTCACAGTGTTAGCCAAATGTGCAAGGATATTATGTCACTCGGGGTATTTTATTGTCATTCATGCATTTTCACTTGCATTGCATTCATATATTACTATGGACCACTGGTGTTATGCACATTACTATATGGTAAATATTATATATGTAGGGGATATGGGGAAAGGGAAAGGTGTTATATACGCATACCACCAACAGCTGGTACATACTATCGCAAAAGAGCCCGAAGAGGCTTATATGATGTGATGTGATGCCTGTATGGCTTATTGGGACGGGTTGCACGATCCGCAACACTACCATATATTGGGACGGGTTGCACAATCCGCAACACTGACGATATATATATATATATATATATATATATATATATATACCGAACTTGCATCATGCATATATTAGTTAACCATTACATGGTATGATGGTCACAGAGGCTGTCATGGTAAGGAAATTGCCCGATAAGGCCAATGAATATGGACACTGCACTGTGCATAACATGTAGGCAAGTGTATTATGGCCCTAAGAGACAGTTACAGTTGGTCAGTCGTTTATGTTTCAGTTATTGGTATATTCCTGTTATGCTAATATTTATGCCTGACATACCCAGTACATCAGTCGTATTGATGTCCCTTTTGTTGGGGGACGTTGCGTTTCATGCCCGCAGGTTCGCATAGACAAGGCGACGGCCCACGAGAATAGGTTGTAGATTTTCAGTGGATTTTTGGAAGCACTTCTCTTTTTCAGGAGTGTCGGTCTAATTTTGGTATGATACAATTTTGCATGTCTATATTGGTGTGGCGGGGCCTTGTCCCGACCTGTTGATATTGTGTACTCTCTTAGAGGCTTCTAGACAGGTGTCCTGTGTGTAGTAGTCTTGTATGGCCTTGTCGGCCTTGGTATATGTATATATAAGGTGGTTAGCTGGTTTTTCATAATTTTCTTTCGACTTAATCAGTAAAAAAATACGATCAGATATTCATTGTAAGAATGGCGGTACCCGGCGGGTGGGATCCGGGTGCTCGTCGCGACACTACGGTTCAGGTCATGACAAACTTGGTATCAGAGTTTGTCTGTCCTAGGAAGTCTACAAACCGTGTCTATTTTAGTCTTATTTATGGGTATGTTGTGCTCCATACTCATAAGCAAGAGGCTGCCTGACATTTAGGGGTGGTTTACGTTCTTTCATTTCATAAATCGTGCTATAGAACTGAGTTATAAGTATTTCACTCCTAATCCATTTCGTGTTTATGATTCCAGCAATGCCTACCGCAAGAAAGAAGTCCAAGAGTATAATGGAGTTGAATACGGCTGCGGGCGAAGGTACCAGCCGATTGCCACCCGTTAGCGAGGGTCAGAGTGAGACCCTCAGTACGACTCCTTCGTATGGTTCTCCCGGTACATCACCATCAGAGGAGATTAGTGGAACTGCAGCACCTTTAGTTTCTCCAGATGATACTCCATACGTGGATCTTGATATGCGGAGTGCGGTACAGGTACTGACACGATTGGTTGCCGCTCAGGCCCAACGTCAGGTTCCCAGTCCTTTTGATAGAGCTGCTAGCGCAATAGCTCAGGATTTCATCAATGTAGACCCTCCGGTATTCACAGGAACAAACTTGAAAGCGGACCCACATAATTTTCCGGATAAGGTACAATGCACTTTGCGGGTGATGGATGTTACCGATACCTAGTCGGTAAAGTTTGCTTCTTATAGACTGCGGGATATTGCAGTAACATGGTTTGATACATGGGAGCAATCTAGGGGACCTCGTGTTGCGCCAGCAGGATAGGGGGAGTTTTCAGATGCTTTCTTACAACATTTTCTACCAGTCGAGCTTCGACAGGCCAAATAGGACAGGTTTCTACGTCTTGAATAGGGCAGCATGAGCGATCGAGAATATAGTTTGCAGTTTAATTACTTGGCTCGATATGCTCCTACAATTATAGCTGAAATGAGTGACCGGGTACACAGGTTCATTACTGGCTTGGGGCCATACTTGGTGAACGAGTGTACTACGGCTTCTTTGAATCCGGATATGGATATTGCTCGTTTCCAGGCTTATGCACAGAACCTGAAGCATCGCAAGAGGCAATAATGGGTCGATCGAGAGCGTGATAGGGGCCAGTATAAAAGGGCTCGGTATGTAAGTGGCGTGAGGGACTTCAGAGGCGGGCCCAGGCCACAGCCTTACAGACGACCATCTTACCCAATAGCCGGCGCATCATTGTCATCTTCAGGATCGAGGGTTGATCGCTATATTCAAATGGGACTAGGCCAGAGTTCACGAGCACCAGGATCTTATTATAGATGGAATTCTATATAGATGAGGCCGTCATTGGTTCGATGTGGGAAGTGTGGTGGGACCTATGCAGGGCCTTTCCAATAAAAGAGAAGAGAATGCTATTCTTGCGGGGAGCGTGGTCATATAGTATGAGATTGTCTGACAAAAAGTGAAGGTAGTAGAGCCCAGCCGATCGGATCTGCAGCAGCTTTATCCCAATCAGTACGCCCGTTAGAACAGAGTCAGCAGGCATTATCTTACCGAGGTAGAGGAAGGGGCCATAATCGTACTTATGCACTGATGGGGTGGCAAGATCAGAAATCCTCACCTGATGTCATTACAGGTACGCTATCGGTCCTTTCACATAATGTGTACGCGTTGTTAGATCCAGATTCAAATTTATCATATATTACTCCTTTCGTTGCCTGTAAATTTGGTATGGATCCTGAGTTGATAAGGGATCTATTTGCGGTATCTACACCGGTTGGTGAATCGGTAAACGCTAGATGTGTCTATAGAAATTGTGCAGTATTGGCCTGTAGTCATCAGACCCTAACAGATTTAGTGGAATTAGAAATGGTTGACTTCGATGTTATTATGGGCATAGATTGGTTAGCGTTATGCTATTCTAATGTTGACTGCCAAACAAAGATTGTTAGATTCCAATTTCCAGGCGAGCCAGTCCTTGAATGGAAAGGTAATACCGCAACGCCAAAAGGTAGGTTTATTTCATACCTTAAGGCAAGAAAGAAGATCTCCAAATGGTGTATATACCATCTTGTTCGGGCAAGAGATGTCGATGTTGAACCACCTAGTTCTCAATCAATTTAGGTGGTCAGTGAATTTCTTGATGTATTCCCAGACGAACTTCCAGGCCTTCCTCCTGAAAGGGAAATTGAGTTCGGTATAGATGTGTTGACAAACACTCAACCGATATCTATTCCTCCTTATAGGATGGCTCCAGCTGAGTTGAAAGAGTTGAAGGAGAAATTAAAGGACTTGCTCGAGAAAGGCTTTATTAGGCCTAGCATATCTCCTTGGGGCGCACCGATATTATTCGTACGAAAGAAAGATGGCTTATTACGGATGTGTATCGACTATTGGCAGCTAAATACGGTTACTATCAAGAACAAGTACCCTCTTCCCCGAATTGACGATATGTTTGACCAGTTACAAGGTGCGAGATATTTTTAAAAAATTGACCTAAGGTCGAGGTACCATCAGCTAAAGGTTAAGGAGAAGGATATTCCGAAGACGGCCTTTAAGACAAGGTATGGGCACTTTGAGTTCCTAGTAATGTCATTTGGACTTACAAATGCACCAGCAGCATTTATGGATCTAATGAATAACGTGTTCCGCCCATTCCTGGACGTATTTGTGATAGTATTTATAGATGATATTCTGGTTTACTCTCACTCGAAAACAGAGCATGTGGATCACATGCGGATAATACTGCAAATGCTCCGGGACCATAAGTTGTATGCAAAGCTATCCAAATGTGAGTTTTGGCTGAAGTCGGTGGCTTTTCTTGATCATATAGTGTCAGACGAGGGTATAAGAGTTGACACTCAGAAGATTAAAGCGGTGAAGAATTGGCCAAGACCTATGACTCCAATAGAGGTTCACAACTTTTTGGGCTTAGCCGGCTATTATAGAAGGTTTGTAGAAGGATTTTCTATCATATCAGCACCAATAACGAAGTTAACACAAAAGGCTATAAAATTCCAATGGTCCGATGCTTGTGAGAGAAGTTTCCAGGAGTTAAAGGATAGATTAACATCGGCACCAGTCCTTACTCTCCCAGAGGGTCTAGAAGGTTATGTTGTGTATTGTGATACCTCGGTAGCAGGCTTAGGATGTGTGCTAATGCAGCATGGTAAAGTGATTGCCTATGTTTCAAGGCAATTGAGGAAACATGAGAAGAACTATCCAACACATGATTTAGAGTTGGCCGCGGTAGTCTATGCACTGAAGATTTGGCGACACTATTTATATGGTGTTCATGTGGACATTTTTACAAATCACAAGAGTCTGCAATACATATTCAAACAAAAAGAGTTGAATTTGAGACAAAGAAGATGGCTTGAATTATTGAAGGATTATGATGTGGACATCTTATATCACCCTGGCAAAGCCAATATTATAGCAGACGCACTCAGCCGTAAGTCAATGGTCAGTTCGATGCCAGTGCAAGTCAAAAGGAAGGAATTGGTAAGAGAGCTTCATCAGTTAGCTAGTTTGGGAGTCCGACTAGTGGATTCGGAGGATGGCGAGTTTATGGTCCAGGATGTGTCAAAATCATCCCTTATATCAGAAATTAGGGAACATTAATGGGAAGACCCTAGTTTGAAGAAGATAAGAGAGATCATTCAACAGAAGAAGACCACGACCTTTGAGATTGACGAACAGGGAACTCTTAGGCACCAGGGTCGTCTATGTGTTCCAAATGTAGCAGGATTGTGGGATAAAATTATGACAAAGATTCATTTTTCACGGTACTCTATTCATCCAGGATCAACTAAAATGTATCATGATCTCAAGAGTATTTATTGGTGGAATGATATGAAGAAGCTCGTGGCAGAGTTTGTAGCTCAGTGCCCCAATTATCAGTAGGTAAAAATGAACACCAAAAGCCTGGTGGCTTGACTAAAAACATCAAGATTCCAATATGGAAATGGGAAATGATTAATATGGACTTCATTACGGGATTACCTCGTTCCTATAAAAAATTTGATTCTATTTGGGTAATTGTTGATAGACTGATCAAATCAGCTCATTTCTTGCCGGTGAAAACTACCTACACCGCCGAAGATTACGTGAAGTTATATATTAAGGAGATCGTTCAACTTCATGGTGTGCCTATCTCTATTATTTACAACTAACTTCTGGAAATCATTTCAGAAAGGGTTAGGCACCTGAATTAATTTAAGTACGGGTTTCCATCCTCAGACAGACGGCCAAGCTGAGTGAACAATTCAAACGCTTGAGGATATATTACGAGCTTGTGTGTTGGACTTTAAGGGAAGTTGGGATGATCACTTACCCCTTATTGAGTTCGCATACAATAACAGCTATTGGATAGTTCGAGGTAGGCGAATCAGAGTTATTTGGACCTGACTTGGTACACCAAGCCATAGAAAAAGTAAAGCTTATCCAAGAACGGTTGTTAACAGCTCAGAGTCGTTAGAAGTCATACGCAGATGTGCGACGGCGAGACTTAGAGTTTCAGGTAGACGACTGGATATTTTTGAAAATTTCACCGATGAAGGGTGTAATGAGATTCGGAAAAAAAGGAAAGCTTAGTCCAATGTATATTTGGCCATATCGCATATTTCGATGAATTGGCTAGCTAGCGTATGAATTAGACTTACCTTCGGAGTTGGAGTGTGTTCATCCAGTCTTCCATATTTCCATGTTAAGAGCATGTGTTGGAGATCTTTCTCGGATTGTACCAATTGAGGATGTGCAGATTACAGAGGATCTGTCATATGAAGAAATTCCTGTTGCTATCCTAGATCTACAAGTCCGCAAGCTGAGGACTAAGGAAATAGCTTCTGTAAAAGTGTTGTGGCAAAATAGGAACGTGGAAGAGATGGCATGGGAAGCTGAAGAGGAAATGACGCGCAAATATCCACACCTATTCCAGACTAATGTCGAGATTTCAAGAGAAGCTAAGGTAAATTCCAAATTCCTATCATGATATTTAATGATTGTGCATTCGGGCTACGTAACATGGATTAGATATGTTACCCCAACATTCGAGGACAAATGTTTCTAAGGGGGAAAGATGTAACATCCCGTACTTTCGGGTTACGGTTTAAATCGCTGAGCGTTTATAAAATTGCTAGGCATGTTTAAATAGGTCCGAGCGTTGGAAAATTTATGTTATATTTACGTATGCTAATAAAGATATTAGTATATAAAAAGGATTAAACCCCGAAATAATTTTGGACGTAAGAAGTGTGACGACGGGGATCGGAAATAAATTTGGTGTGTGCATGAAGAGGTTATGGACTAGTACCATAGTAGGAAATTATGACATTGAGTATATGAAGATCCTGTAAGTTATTAAGATTTAAGTGAATTGGGATCACGAAATTAATTATGTGTGTGATTGATTAATTGTGGGGACTGATTAATTTAAGTGGAAGGAGGGACAAGACTTAGTGGGGTATCTACGTGTGGCATGTCCCTAAGTGACTAACTTAAGATTGCTAATAGGTGGCAGCCCGTGGAATGGCCAACGATTTGGGCGGGGGGGTTAGTGTTAATATGGGGAAGTATATCGTGAAACATCAAATTAGGACTCCTCCAAAATTCCTTTTGTTTTCTGTAACTATAGGCAATACATTTCAATTTATTTTGATTTGAAAAAAAAAGAGTACGAAGCAGTGGTAGTACTATGATAGAAAAGCAGCAACCTTCCTTGAGAAAATAAAAAGGCAAGGATGGTTTCGTTATTATCGAGGTATGTTAAGGCAAATTATTTCTTTCTTTTGGCATGTTCCACGTAACAAAATAAAACCGTGATATTGCTCCATAATTTATTTTACTCCTAGTAGTTAAGAATATTCATGTTATTGATTTCTATGCTAAAAGCATGTCTAAATATATTTCTAAGTCCTTATTAAGGCATACGAAAAATGTGTTGATATTCACAGTGTTAGCCAAAGGTGCAAGGATATTATGTCACTCGGGGTATTTTATTGTCATTTATGCATTTTCACTTGCATTGCATTCATCTATTACCCTGGACCACTGGTGCTATGCACACTACTATATGGTAAATATTATATATGTAGGGGATATGGGGAAAGGGAAAGGCGTTATATACGCACACCACCTACAGCTGGTACAGACTATCGCAACAGAGCCCGAAGAGGCTTATATGATGTGATGATGTGATGTGATGCCTGTATGGCTTATTGGGACGGGTTGCACGATCCGCAACACTAACATATATTGGGACGGGTTGTACGATCCGCAACACTGATATATATATATATATATATATACCGAACTTGCATCATGCATATATTAGTTAACCATTACATGGTATGATGGCCACAGAGGCTGTCATGGTAAGGAAATTGTCCGATGAGGCCAATGAATATGGACACTGCACTGTGCATAACATGTAGGCAAGTGTATTAGGGCCCTAAGAGGCAGTTACAATTGGTCAGTCGGTTATGTTTCAGTTATTGGTATATTCCTGTTATGCTGATATTTATGCCTAACATACCCAGTACATCAGTCGTACTGACGTCCCTTTTGTCAGGAGACGTTGCGTTTCATGCCCGCAGGTTCGTATAGACAAGGCGACGACCCACGAGAATAGGTTGCAGATTTTCAGCGGATTTTTGGAAGCACTTCTCTTTTTCAGGAGTGTCGGTCTGATTTTGGTATGATACAGTTTTGTGCGTCTATATGGGTATGGCGGGGCCTTGTCCCGACCTGTTGATAATGTGTATTCTCTTAGAGTCTTGTAGACAGGTGTCTTGTGTGTAGTAGTCTTATATGGCCTTGTCGGTCTTGGTCTATGTATATATAAGGTGGTTACCTGGTTTTTCATAATTTTCTTTCGGCTTAGTCCGTAATTAATTATGATAAAATATTCATTGTAAGAATGGCGGTACTCAGCGGGTGGGATCCGGGTGCTCTTCGCGGCCCTACGGTTTGGGTCGTGATAGTTTGGAAGTGGTTCGATGACAGTAGATGTTGCCGGTGTCTGGTGTTAATGTTGGGTTATCTATTTGGGGTTGATGGTTGTTTATTGGTGGGCTGAGACTTACCCGATGGTGGTGTGTTAGTTGTTCTGGAACGGAGGTCGGAGGTGCTGGCCTGGGAGTGGGAGATGCAGTGATGGGTGATGACGACTGGGGCGGTGATGTGGTGTCAGAGACTGGAGACGAAGCAGGGTGGTCACGGTAGTGGGGGGGATCGGAGGATCGGTGAAATAGTTGACTCATCGAGAAACGTGTAGTCCTTATTTTGGAATTTTCAGAGGTTGGAAAATGGGAAGCACGTCTCGTCAAATGTAACGTGACGGGACACAATAATTTTACGAGTGGACAGGTCATAGCACAGATAGCCCCTATGATTAGACGAAAAGCCAACAAAGACACATGAGGTGGTTCATTGAGCTAATTTATGAGAGGCAGTGGAAGCAAGATTGGGGTAGCATAGGCAACCGAAAATTCTAAGATAGTCATAGGACAGGGTCTTTCAGTAGAGAATTTCGGTGGGGGTTTTATTATGAAGAGTGCTAATAGGTAAAATATTGATTATATATTCAACCATTTTAGCAGCATAGACCCAGAAGGACGGGGGGAGGGAGGCATGGAATAGAATAGTCACAATATATATAGTTGTACAGAGGTTGATTCATAATACAATAAGAATCTTAGGTTACCTTAAATATACACCTATCATAATTACAAAATATACTGTGAATGTTCGGAGAATATTCGCTAATAGAAATGATGCAAAGTGAGGGGTTATCGTTTCATAGGTGAAACCATGCGCTTTAACGAAGTGTGCACTTCAAACAATTACTTGCATAGTGATCCAAACAAAAAGCAATTGGTTCTTTGAATCTCAATTCCGAGGGTTGGATTATGTTACATTATTGTATATTGGATGTTAAAAACCAAGCGCTTCTCGTGGCATCATTGTTGGTAATGGTAATTCTATTCTAATTCGTGGTTATGGTCATAAAACTTTGTCTCCTCCCCATCTACCCCTTATCTTGAAAAATACCCTACATGCCCCCAAATTGATTAAAAACTTAGTGTCTGTCCGTAAGTTCACCACTGACAATTCCGTTTCTATTGAATTTGATCCATTTGGTTTCTCTGTGAAGGATTTCAAGACAAGGAGTCCTCTCATGAGGTGTGATAGTAGGGGAGATCTTTATCCTATCACGCCAAGTTCCGGTCTATCGAGTCAAGCCTTGTCGTCAGCATTTGCAACCCTTGCTCCTTCTTTGTGGCATGCTCGTCTTGGTCATCCGGGGTCGTCTATTTTGTCTTTCTTAGTTAAAAATAATTTTATTTCGTGTAAGGGTACGCGTAGTACTCCGAATTGTCATTCTTGTTCTTTCGGAAAATTGTTAGGTTGCCGTTTCTAGACTCTACTTCTCATACGTTAAAACCATTTGATATTATTCATAGCGACTTATGGACATATCCTGTTCTTAGTTCTCTGAGTCATCGATATTATATTCTTTTTTTTGGATGATTATTCTAAATTTTTATGGACTTTTGCGATAGCGAAAAAATTTCAAGTTTTTTCCATCTTCGTAAAATTTAGAGATTTAATTAGAACACAATTCGAACAAGAAATACAAAATATTCAATGTGATAATGGCAGAGAATATGACAACGGGGTATTTTGGGAATTTTGTGCCACTAATGGGATCAATTTTCATTTTTCTTGCCCTCATACGTCTTCACAAAATGGAAAAGCCGAACGCAAAATTCGTACCATTAATAACATTGTCCGCACTTTATTGATTCATGCTTCTGTACCCAGTCTTTTTGGCATCATGCTCTACAAATACTACATATCTCCTAAATGTTCTTCCTTCCAAAGGTTTGACATATTCCTTCCCCTTCATATTTTATATAATAAGATTCTTTCGTATTCACATCTTAGGGTCTTTGGGTGCTTATGTTATCTGTTATTTCCGTCCACCACAATTAACAAACTTCAGGCCTGGTCTACTCCATGTGTGTTTTTGGGGGTTCCGTCTAATCATCGTGGTTACAAATGTTTTGATTTATCCTCTAATTGTGGTTCGTCACAGCCCCCTATGCCTAGTTTTTTCACTGGGCCAGTTTCAGCAATTGAGCCAGTCCAGCCCAATACTGGAACATGTCCAGTTCCTCTGCTTCCCGAATTGGGCCAGCAGGCCCATTGCCTGCTGGCCAGTCCGTACCGAGTCAAGCAAATTCCTAAATTCCGCCCACTTCTTCCCCGAGTCATAGACCAGTCACTCGTAGTCAACGGGGTATTTTTAAACCTAAAAGGCATTTTAATTTACATTTAAATGCTCTTAAATCACTCTTACTTCGTAAACCTGTGTCCGCATTAAATGACCCGAATTGGAAAATTGCTATGACCGATGAATATAATGCTCTTATTGATAATAAGGTGTGGGAGTTGGTGCCCCGTCCATCTGGTATTAATATTATTAGGTCTATGTGGATTTTTGCTCATAAGAACAATTCAGACGGTTCGTTTGCATGGCATAAGGCTCGACTTGTGGGTGATGGTAAGACTTAGTAGGTTAGTGTGGATTGTGGGGAGACGTTTAGTCCAGTGGTCAAGTCGGCTACCATTCGCACTGTACTCAGCTTGACTCTTTCGAAAGCATGACCTATTTATCTGTTAGATGTGAAGAATGCTTTCCTACATGGTGATCTCAAAGAAACAGTCTACATACATCAGCCTTTGGATTTAGGGATCCCAAACATCCTCATCATGTATGTTTGTTAAAGAAATCCATATATGGGCTTAAGCAGTCTCCACGGGCCTGGTATAAGAGGTTTGCCGACTATGTTTTGACTATTGGGTTCATTCACAGCAGGTCGGATAATTCCTTGTTCATATATCGTCATGGTTCGTCCTTGGCCTATATATTGTTATATGTGGATGATATTATTTTGACTGCCTCTACCAATGCCTTACGCCAGTCTATCATGACAATGCTCACATCTGAGTTTGCTATGAAAGACTTGGGGCCCTTGAGTTATTTTTTGGGGATTGATGTCACTCGTCATGCAGGTGGGTTGTTCTTATCCCATCGGAAGTATGCAACTGAGATCATTGAGAGGCTGGGATGTCATCCTGTAAGTCCACTTCCACTCCAGTTGATACTAAGCCTAAACTTGGGGTTGCGGTCGGCGCACCATACGAGGATCCGACCCGCTATCGCAGTCTTGCAGGGGTCCTTTAGTATCTTACATTCACGAGACCAAATATTACGTATGTCGTATAGCATGTGTGTTTGTTTATGCATGATCCCAGAGTTGAGCACATGAATATGCTCAAATGCATCCTTCGGTATATTCAGGGTACGCTTGACTATGGCTGGCATTTATATCCTTCATCAACGGCAACACTTGTCTCGTATACAGATGTTGATTGGGGTGGTTGTTCGGACACCAGACGGTATACGCCTGGCTATTGCATGTTTCTTGGTAATAACTTGGTCTCCTGGTCTGCGAAACGTCAGTCGACTTTGTCCCGTTCCAGTGCCGAGGCTGAGTATCGAGGGTTAGTTAATGTGGTCTCTGAATCCTGTTGGTTATGAATTTTGCTGTTAGAGCTTCATTGTCCTATCTAGAAAGCGACCTTGGTTTATTATGATAATATTAGTGTCATCTATCTATCGGGTAATCCGGTTCAGCACCAGCGCACTAAACATATCGAGATGGACATTCACTTTGTTCGCGAAAAGGTTGCTCGTGGTCAAGTTCGCGTCTGCCATGTCCCGTCCAGGTATCAAATTGCCGACATCTTTACAAAGGAGACTCCCTCTGTCCTTTTTGAAGATTTTAGGGACAGTCTCAGCGTTCGAAGACCGCCCGCTATGACTGCGGGGGTGTGTTAAATATACATAATATACACACAATATACATGTGTATATTATGTATATTTGGCTCTCGGTTTTGTTGTAATACCGTGTATATGGTATATAGTTTAGGTAAGGTTTTAGTCTCCTAGTTTAGGTAATGTTGTGGTGTAATTAGTATTGTACACTTACCATAATATTTGTATTACCATAATTATATAGTTAGTGTCCAAGTGGAATAAGATTTTAGGAGTAGAATAGGAATATGATTCTCCTATTATGGAAATATGTAAATTGTATATATAATCTTTCAATCAATGAAAATAATGAAGGAATTATTTCTTTCAAACTATTCGAAAGAAATGGAACGCATGGGACCTTAAGAAAATTAATATGAAGGTGGTGGCATAGGGGGTGTTAAATCTATGATGCTGGGGCTCCTTTATAACAGAGAAGATGTCAGACATTAATATTATCAAGGTTGTTGGGAGGGGGGGGTCACGATTGGTGAGGATGGGAAAACGGATATGTGTCCGGGTGGAGCTGTTGATGCTGAAAGAACCAGATTTGAGGAGATGGAGAGGAATAATGGAGAGTCAAATCTGTGATTTCCTTGTTTTTGATAGGTCGGATATCTATAGTTTGGCATATGGATGTACCTTACTGGTTTTATTGTATTTTTTTTGTAAATTCCAAGTGAACCATCCATATTTTTGCTAGTAAGGAGTTATACCACTAGGTTATTTTATTTTTTAAAAACCTTGGTTTTTATTATATAAATGAAAGTTAAAAAGTTCTCTTGGAGCTTTTTGTTACCTTTCTAGGAAACAAAATAATTCCAAGGGAACTTTCCTTCTGAACAGAGTTATTAAATGCCATTGCTTCTTCAGTTAAAGAGATGAAACGATGCAAAGTGAGGGGTTATCGTTTCATAGGTGAAATCATGCGCTTCAACAAAGTGTGCACTTCAAACAACGACTTGCATAGTGATCCAAACAAAAAGCAATTGGTTCTTTGAATCTCAATTTCGAGGGTTGGATTATGTTACATTATTGTATATTGGATGTTAAAATAAATTATTTTGATTGCAATTTGATTATTGTAGTACTAAATTTATAAATGTTTTGTATTTTTTTAGTTTCTAACATTTGTGCGCTTGTCTTCAAAGAAGCATGCGCTTCACTTCTCATTCTTCGCTTCAAGCTGCATGGACCTTTATCACTTCGTTGCGCTTTTCAATTTTAAAAGCAGTGCTTCTGATATCACGTGTAGGGAAGGGACTCTTTTTAGTCATCTTTGAATGAAATTCACTTTTCTAGAAAGTCGAAGTTCAAAGTTGTGGATGGAAAGTAGCTTCTAGTCTTCTACAGTCACAATTTTCTGGGTAGCGCTTAAAATCTTTGAGAAATCTTCTGCATATTTGGGTCTTTATATGTTGTTTAAAATGTATGAAGTTGGAGTGTTGTTACTGTTTTATTTGTCCACAGATTTCTATACTTTAAGGAAGGATGTAGAGACTGTCTTAGAGCGTGTTGAGAAGATCAGAAGTGGTGCTGGTCTAAAGTAATTACAGGAAGATATTGGTGCTTTAGAAGAAGCTGCAGCTGATAGCTCTCTCTGGGATAATCATGCTAAAGCTCAGGAAACACTTCAGGCTTTAACTGATTGCAAAGACAAATTAAAGCTTCTCCATGACTTCAAGGCACAGGTACCTACACTTTCCCCCCAAAGAGAGATGGAGAGAAGAAACCACTGGTTCTAAGTTGTTTTTTGTTTACATTAAAACTCATTTTCCGTTTTTGCTGAAGCATCTTTGAACTACTTTATCTTACGAGACACATGTCAACTTTAACTTTGATTTGTCTTGGCAGTAAATGGTTAATGAATGGTCTTGATAAAGAAAAAAGTAAATGGTTAATGAATAGTTCAAGGACATTTAAGAATCCAGTGGTTTCCAATCTTATTCTTCTGGAATCTCCTTCATTTCCCATTAATACCTTCTTGTTTCTGTCCAAAGTTTGGAATGTAAATTAAAAATTAAAGAGGAAGATAATATAGTGGACAGATGTCCATTTGAAAGATAAAAAAAAATCAAAACAGTTTTTCTTGGTTCCCTTTGATGCGCAAACAAAAAATTTGCAAAGCTTTTATGTGTTTGTGGCTTTTCTAGAATTTTCGCGTATTCCTCGTGTTAAGAGTCCCACATCGGAAATGGAATGGGAACATGGACTCCTTATATGGACTTGAACAATCCTCACCCTACAAGCTAGCTTTTGGGGTTGAGTTAGGCCCAAGATCCATTATTTACCTAGTATCAGAGGCAGACCCATTCCAATCCTTTGTTCACCGATGTTGGGCCCCCAAATTATATTAAACCATGGTCCAGTTAACGAGGTCTGGGCGTGCGGGGAGTGTTAAGAGTCCCACATCGGTAATGGAATGGGAACATGGACTTCTTGTATGGACTTGAACAATACTCACCCTACAAGCTAGCTGTTGAAAATATAATCAAATATTAAAAGTGTGTTCTATCTAATAGCTTCAGATAGAACACATTTTTAATATTTGATTATATTCTCAACACTAGCTTTTGGGGTTGAGTTAGGATCAAGATCCATTCTTTACACCTCGAAATAATCTCAGATATCTCAGCACTTGTTTGCATTTTTATTCATCACAGTGTCAGTATGACAGCAATTCACACTTCCACAGGCTGATGATGCAGAAACAATTATTAAGCTCACTGAGGAGATGGACTCAATTGATTCAGCGCTTCTTCAAGAGGCCTCTGGTATCATAAAGGAATTGAACAAGGCACTGGATCGTTTTGAGTTGACTCAACTTCTTTCAGGCCCCTATGATAAAGAAGCTGCTGTGATTACTATCACAGCTGGTGCGGGTGGCACTGATGCACAGGTAATGCTGGATCTGTAGCTAGGGGCTAGGGCTATTGATTTCAGGACAGGCAAGTGTGAATGTTTGTGCATATTGACCCGGATGATTACATGAATATCATCACAGTTTTTCACCTGAGGCAGTGAGACAGTTTTCCATACTTTCTGCTACGTGGCAGTGTTATTAATCTTAGCTGATCATGATAATGCTGTAGAAATTCATTCTTTGCTGTGAGCATTAACTATCACTGTCCATATAGATTTCAACTCAATATGTCTTTTCTGTGTAAAATCCTTTCTATATGGTCGAACAGATGATTTTAAATGTTTTAGAGATGCAGTTTGATCATGAGGGAGGTTCTCAAATAAAACATGATATGACTTATATTATTATTTATTTCTCATCGCTTATAAAAAATTAATAACAATAAGATATGGTGTGGAGTAGACATGATTGAAGCTCTCTAACAATTTGTATTTTTTGCTTTGAAACCTTATCCTGCCTTTTCTCATTACAGGTTGGTCCATCTATTCTCTACTAGTCCTGTTTTATCAGAAAGTTTTCAAGTCTTTAAAACTTGAGAAATCAGTCTGTCACAATTTTCATTACCTCTTTTACATAGAATATTTTTGATTAATTCCAGTGCAGGATTGGGCTGATATGCTCCTCAGGATGTATGTGAGATGGGGAGAAAAGCAGCGCTATAAAAAAAAAGTTGTTGAGAAGTCTGTGGGAGAACAAGCTGGGATCAAGTCGGCCACTATTAAAATTGAAGGCCGGTATGCATATGGTTACCTGTCTGGGGAGAAAGGAACCCACAGGATTGTTCGACAGTCTCCTTTCAACTCTAAAGGTCTTCGTCAGGTTATAAATCTTTATGTTTGATAACACTGTTTTGTGCCTCCTTATATTCTCTACTTTCTAGATACTCACACAGATATGAAAGACTTCCTATGAGTTTGAGTGTGCTACTTCAGAGCAAAAGTATGTGAGCATAATAATCGTAGTGTGTGAGCTTGCTTACATTGTCGGTCCCAAGCCCGAATAGAGGGTTGTTGTAGGCTGAGAGCTAGCTTAAAAAGCCAGTTCATGATGAATCCTCACAATAGTATCATTAGGACATACTCATCAAAGGCACGTGTTACATCGCCACCTGGATGTGATGAAAAATAAGCTAGTGGTTCCGTCACATTGCCACTTGGATGTGACGGAGTATGAGCTAGGCTTCCCGCATTAGTGGTGGGTATGAGTAAAGAGGTTAGTCCTGCCACATCAACACTCTGATGTGGTGCAAAATAGGAAAGGGTCCCACATCATGGCAAATGTAGGTAAAGAAGCTAGTATCGCCACATCCTGGATGTGATGCAAAATACGGAAGGGTTTCCGCAGTCATAGACGGATGAGGGTAGAAAAGCTAGTCCAAGAGAGTCGAATTTGGGTAGAAAGCTGGAACATAGGCTTTTTGATTGGAAAGTCGATGGAGTTAGTAAATACTTTAAAAAGGAGAGCTGATATTGCATAATTACAGGAAATTAAATGGACAGGGCAAAAGGTTAGAGAGATGGCAACACACGAATTATAAATTATGGTACTGTGTCATAGAGAAAACAGTAATGGGGTGGGAATTATTGTAGAACCAGGACTTAATGATTAAGGTCGTAGATGACTAAAGGTAAAGCTTGTTGGGGATATGATTATCTCATTAAGTCTTGCATGCATAAATGAGACAATTAATGTCATTAGTGCCTATGCTCCGCAAATAGGATTAGATGATGAAGCTAAAACTAAAACTTGGGAAGATGTGGATACCTGTTCAAGCAAATTCAAGCACTTATGGTTTAGTTGTAGCTAACACTCGTGAGATTACACTGGGTATGTTGTTGTTGTAGATTGTTGGTGGTGGAGATTTAAATGCTCATGTAGGTAAAGATTGTGACGATTCTAAAAATGTAGAATTGTACGGGGGGATATAGTTATGGTACTGGGGGTGATGAAGGAAAGGGTAGTCTTGAGTTTGCAGGTTATGGTTTAGTTGTAGCTAACACATTGTAAAAAGGGATATTCTCACCTGATAACATTTAATAGTAGGGTAATCATAGTCAAATAGACTTTATCCTTGCTAGAATACGTGATAGAACCACATGTTGGTGGTTGGAATTAAAGAGCGCTAACCAATTAGTTTCAAGAAATACTATAGGAGGGAGCATTGACTTATAGGGGGGCGTCGACATCCAATTGAAGGAAATGTCCGATTGTATTAAGGAAGTAGCAAATGAAGTGTTAGGCGAGTCTAAAGTTAGGACTTCGACCACAAGATCCTAGTGGTAGTATGAGGAGATGGAAAGAGTTATTAGAGCTAAAAGAAAGTTTTATAGGAAGTTACCAGAAGCAAAAGAAAAGAAGTCATTGAATAGTATAAGAGAGCTAAGAGGGAAGTTAAGGTTAAGAAGGTTATTAATAAAAAATGAGGGAAAGCCCTAGATGGATTGTACCAAAGTTAGGGACACGAGAATGGTAGAATAAAATGTTTAAACTAGCATGGCTGAGAGAAAAGAGGAGTAAGGACTTAAACCAGGTAAAGCGATTAAAGACGATTCTAAACAAGTGTTGATAGGAGGCAATAAGATCAATGAGAGAGATGCTATTTTGATCAATTGTTCAACTCCAACTATGATAATAACATTTCGGATCTCAATATATTTTTGCACCATATAAACATTAGCCACACTTATAGAAGTAGGCCAAAAAGGTAAAAGATGCCATGAAAAATATGAGGATTAGAAAAGTGTGTGGTCCCGATGGTATGCCCATAAAGGTATGGGAGTAGCTCAGAGGTTGGAGTGGGATAACTTACCAAGGATTTTAATGCTATACTAAAACGTGGTAGAGTAACTTGATTTTATTTTATAAGAATAGAGGAAATATTCAAAGTTGTATGAAGTATCACGACATTAAACTTTAGAGTCATATGATGAAACTCTGTAAGGAGTGATAGAACAACATATTGACACTACAAGAGTGACAAAAAAATCAGTTTGGGTTTATTCATGGGAGATCTATAATAGAGGCTATATTCTTGCTAAGAAGATTGATGAAAATTTATCGAGAGAGGAAAAAAGATTCACACATTGTGTTTATTAACATGAAGAAGGCAAATGATTGGGTACCAAGAAACGTCTTTTGGTGGGTGTTGAAGGATTCATGTTTTGTTTTTTGCTAACTAACTGATAAATCATTGTAGAAGAGAGGATTCATGTTAAACATGCAAATACTATTGAATGACATGTATGAAGGAGGCGTCACTAATGTGAGAACAATAGTGGGAGATACAAAGGTTCCATAACCATGGTCCATGAGTTCACAACAGGGATCAACATTGAGCCTGTACTTGTTTATCCTAGTTATCGATGAGCTAATCAATACAATACTAGATGAAGTCCCATTTGTATCTTGTTTGTTGACGATATTTTGCTAATTGATTAAACCAACACGGATATCAACCAAAAGCTTAAATTATGGAGAAGCAGTCTAAAGAATAAGAGTTTTAGGATAAATAGATGTAAGACTAAATATATGTGTTGCGCGTTTAGTCAGCATAAACCCTTATTCCATGTTAATAAATCCTTATTCCAAGAGGAGGTGTTGTGGTGTATGTTATTTGCAGATGACATAGTTTTGATTGATGAGACGTGCAGTGAAGTTAACGATAGGCTGGAAGTCTAGAGTTCAACCTTAGAGTCAAAAGGTTTTAGGTTGAGCAGGACGAAGACAAAGTATATAGAGTGTAAGTTCAGTGATGTGATGCAGGAGGCAGATGTGGAAGTAAAGATCCAGACACAAGCTATACCTAAAAGAGGAAACTTCAAGTATCTTGGATCCATTATACAAGGTGATGGGGAGATTGACGATGATGTCACACACCGTATTGGAGCAGGATGGATGAAATGGAGGCTTGCCTCTGGGGTGCTGTGTGATAAGGTGTCACCAAGGCTAAAAGGTAAGTTCTACAGAATGGTGGTTAGACCAGCATTGTTGTATGGGGTAGAATGTTGGGCAGTCAAGAATGTCCATGTTTAGAAGATGAAGGTAGCGGAGATGAGCATGTTCAGATGGATGGGTGGTCATACTAGGAGAGATATGATTAGGAATGAAGTTATATGGGACAAGGTCGGAGTGACCTCTGTGGAGGATAATATGAGATAAGGGAAGTGTGACTGAGATGGTTCGGACATGTGAAGAGGAGGTGTGAAGATGCACAAGTTAGGAGATGTGAGAGGTAGGCCGGAGAAGAATTGGGGGAGGTAATTAGACAGGACATGGTACAACTCCAACTGATTGAGTACATGATATTAGATAGAAAGATTTAGAGGTCGAGAATTAGGGTAGAAGGTTAATGGGTAGTATGTTTTTATCACATTGTGCGGGAGAGGTAGGGGGCTAGCCTCTTCATATCCTTTCCTCATTTTTCTAGTAGTATTTTTAGGTATCACGTAGATCCCTACTCTTTATGTGTGTAATACTATGTGTTGCTTCTTTGCCTTGTATCGTGATATGTTACTGTCTTATTTTTCTTGCAATCCTGCGTTGACTATTTTTCTTTTGAGCCGAAGGTCTATCAGAAACATCCTCTCTATCCTACGAAGGTATGGTCTGCGTACATCCTACCATCCCCAGATCCACTTTGTTGGATTACACTGAGTTTGTTTTTGTTTGCATTTAGTCAACATAAGAAGAGTGAAGTTGAGGTGAGAGTGAGAGGGTTGTGATGCCTGAGTGTAAACAAATCAGATATGTTGGCTCGTTATAGGAAAATAGAATGATGGAAAAAGATGTTACACACATAATTAAAATTGGATGGTTGAAACGGAGAAGTGCTACCACGGTGTTATGTGATAGATAGATATCTATGAAAGTGAAAGGTAAGTTCTATAAAAATATATTGGAATAAATGTTGGGCCGGTAAAAGTCCAACACATCTGTAAGATGAGTGTCACAGAGATGACGATGCTAAGATGAAATGTGGTCATACAACATTAGACAAGATTAAAAAACGAGTTCACCAGAAGGTGCAAGTAGCACATATTGAGTATAAAATAAGATAAGGTTGCTTAGATTGTTTGGCCATGTCCTGTATCGACCTTTTTTGTGTGACGATCCAAATTTCTAAGCCATGAAGTCACTTACCCCCACTCGGTAAGCGAACCATCTACAACCGATTAAGCAAGTTCAAACAAGAATATTATGCGAAAAAAAATAAAGAAAGCCTTTTCAAAGTCATAAAATAAGTCTCATAGTCGTAAATAAGCGGAAATAAGTATTACAACCCCAAAACCTGATGTCACAAGTACAAGAACTATTGGAATAGAAAGTACAAGTCTGGAATCTGATGCCATGGATCAGCCAGCAACTCACCCTGAATCCCTCGAGTATGTCTCCTTAACGATCGGTGAAGCCTCGTGCTCCGCTATTACTAGGGACAGACTCTTGCACACAAAAAAGTGCAGCAAGTGTAGAGTGAGTACGGGAAATCAACGTGTACTCAACAACAACATTGTCGATCGATCCTAAACTAAAACGGTGATGAGGGTTGGTCTTTCAAACGCTTACTTCCATACTTAACCACTATTAGTTCATAGACATACTTTCAATCCAACAAGTTAAAGGTATGAAATTCACCTAATTCAACAAGTATTTAAGTAATCAAGCAAGTGAGATAATTACATTTCAACCAATCTTTTATCTAAGTCAAATAGTAAGAATCAATGAATTATATGATATGCAAATGCAATACAATGCAAAATCCTTCTATCATCGGTATGCACACGCTCTGTAATATGGAATACGTGACCCATGGAGGACTCGCAAGGTTCATACACTACCCGATACCATTTCACATCGTGTTCTCAGCCATTTAGGCTCTCAATCTCAACACTTAGCCAATTCGGCTCGTATTACATGTACTTAGCTTATTCGGCTATCATCCACATCACTCCGCCCGAAACCAACCCCCATCGGGCACCACATATGTATCCTCAAGTGTAATATGCATGAAACACCATATGAAAGCATGAATATAATATGCACACGAAATGCATTGTGAGGCAGAAATATTGGTGGAGTCTAATACCTGCTTGCATATGGTGGACAATATGGATGGAAAGGAACAACAAATTTTTTAAAGGTAAGCACAAGCCTTTTTGGAAAGTTAGATGAACTATGTTCCCTTACTTTATTTTTGGTTGAAAGAAAGTCAGGTAGAAGATACAAAATCTTTGCTAGATATTCTATGACTCTTGTAATCGGTAAAATAGGCTTGCACTACCTTAGTGCTTCTGTGAATAAAATGTTACCAGTCTCAAAAAATATAATATGCACACAAAATAAGCAACAAGGCTATAAAGTAAAAGCTCAACTTAGTTCTCTTTCATACTTAAATGAGTATTTCAGAGTGATGAGAACACATAATCAACTAGTAATACAGGCATATATCACAAAAACATCAAGTAGGAAATTCATGTCTCACATCACGATTCTCATCAATCAACTTAAGCTATCATCTAACGCCCACATGCTTTGGCATTCTTACAAGGAAATTAACAATTTGATACTACACAACTTCCCAAATCATGGCACTGGTACCCAATATGAGTGCTCGTCACCTCACAAGTATGTGACCCCCTTATTACCCATTTCCCTTATCATTAGTTAAATTATCAACCATACGCTTTAAATAGAGTCAAGTAAGGTCTCAACTTGATTGATTTGAAGGCTGAAGATCACAACAAAGCCTTGCCCTTTCTTAAAACTTTTGAACAATTCCATTCTGTTCAAAATACGAATTCTACATAAGCATACGAGTCCGTAGACACTCATAATGCTATACTAATCTTCCGAACCCAAAAAGTCACCCAAAAAGGCAATTCCGAGTCCTAGAAGGCAAAACTGTAATTTCTCACCAAAATCAGTTTACTCATAGCCCTTAGTCTAAATTCTGAAAATGACAAATCTGACTTCAATTCGACTTCCAAATCGAAGAATTTCATATTCTTAACTTTGGGACTTAAAACCCCAATTTCCCTACCAAATCCATGGATTAAATCGCTAAATAATGGAAATATTCATGAGTAATCATCAAAATAGGAGTCAGAATCTTACCCTGAGCCAAAACGAGTTGATAGCCACCAAAATGACCTCAAATCGAGTTGTAGAACTCAAAATATGAAGTTACAAAGTCTAATTTCGAAATAGGTGTCATAAGAAAACACTCAGCAGATCTAGCTAGGGAATCAATAGTTCTAGCAAAAACAACTTTAACCTCGCTTTAAATTGTCTGAAACACTGAGCAGACCTAGTCATTCAGTCGAAACTCAATTTCGAGCTCGTTTGCTCAATCATATACCATTTTAGCTTGATGAAATTTTATTTTATATTTTGTGATAAAAGTTCGAGTGCGACTTATCGAAACCAGACCAAACATTCCAGATTAGTCTTATAAATCATTCTCAAATTTCCAAAAGTATCGGAAGAATTTTGATCTCTAGAACAAAAAACGAACCTTTGAGTATTTACACTTTTATGCTTAAAATAGTGTCAAAGCATCCAACACGCTCAAAACCCATTCGAAACTCATCAACATTAAACCGAAATTCGCACACAAGTCCAAAATCATCATACGAACATGTTCGAACTTTCAAATCACTAACTCATGTTGACCCAATGTTGACCATGGTTAACTCAAATTCAAAACTTTAACTAGTTTCCCAACCAAGGATACAAGACACTCCCGAACCCCTAGGAATCCATCCCAGCCAACTAAGTCATAAATCACGTTTTGGACGGAACTGACGAAACTTTGATGTTGAATTCGGTCAAACCTTTTCATTTCTTTAACTTAAGAATTTCTAAATTTAGATTTTCTTCTCCGATACTCACCCGATTACTTCGGTAGTCGTGTCATCCATTCTTGCAAGTCAAGAATACCATTTTAAATCTATGAGAAGGATATTTTTGGGAAAAAGTGTCCAAAAGATCAAAATGACCTAACAGGTAGTTACATTTCGATACAGTGATCTAAAACTGCGAAACTATGGTTAATAAAGGTGTTAGAAGGGCACAAGATAGACCTAAAATCACATGAGAAGGACTTGTCTCGAAGACCTACAATCTCTTGTAATCCATGTAGGCTTAGCAAAATATAAGGCACAATTGAAGAAAAAGATCTATATAGGTGATACCATTAATATGGAATATACTTTAGTCATGTTAACATGTCTACTTTAGGTCCTATGCTTTCTAGGGGTGTTTTAGCTCTTTCGTATATTTTTATGCTATTAAAAAATAGGCAAAATACATCGACAACCCCTTAAACCGCTAGTAAATTTCATTTAGACACTCGAACTACGACTTGTTTCAATTGAATAGTTGAACGCATGATAAAGTCTTTCCTATTAGACACTTCTAACTCAATATTTTGGAAAAGCTTTTGCCTATGTTCTCAAGCGCCCATTACGTAGTTAAGTTAACCACTTAAAATATGTCACCTCCTTTAGTTATACGCATTAGCCTCAATAAGCCATAAAACCTTAGGTTTGTTCTAATTATTGTTGATGTGTACATTTAAAAGAAGAGACAAATTTTATGTGATTAACTTATATGCGTAATGGGCTTTTGAGAACACGCACAAAAACTTTCAAAAATATGATCCAAAAGTGTCTAATAGGAATATTTTATTAGGTGTTCATGTGCTCAATTTGAACAAACAGTTGTTTGATTATCTAAGTAAAATTTACTGACAAGTTTAAGGGGTTATCGATGTGTTTAGCCTAAAAAGTATGGAAAAAAGAAAATACAGACAACTTCTAGTACTGTACGAGATGAATTTAAATGGAGAATCATGGTTAGTGAGGATTCAGATAGCCGACCTCAACGTGTACTTGTTTGGGATTGAGGCGTAGTTGTTGTGGTTGTTGTATTCTTAATTATAGCACCAAGTGAGCTACCTTGAGCTACTTATTATTAGAAGCAACGTTAGCCAACAAGCTCTAGCTTATTTCTTTGTGAAGGGGAAAGTCCCAAAGGCGAAACCCCCCACCTGTACTAGAGGCCCCTTGGCCAGGTAGGATGTAAATCGAGGGATATGCGCGAGCGGTAGCCCTGCAAGGGAGAGGACCAACGGGACACGAACCTAGCAACATCCCTTGCAATATTTCAGCAAAGACTGTCACCACACGGATTCAAACCCGTGACGTCGGAGTGGTTGTACCCCAATCACCTTGCCACTTACCAACTCGCCTGTGCCCCTGGGACCGCTCTAGCTTATTTCTCTTGTGCTATCATTGTTGTTACTGCATGCTATAACAGTTTTCTCTTTCCTAAATTTAAGTAACAATTTGCCAAGTGGATACCTTCTGAGCGTAAATTCCAAGAGTTGATTTATTTCGTTCTATGAGTTTGTTGTGAAAAAAGGAAAGGGTAATTCTCCATATCGGATTATTAATTCAACCAAAACTGAAGTCAAAGAATAAATTCTAGATCCTAATAGCATTTCCACAAAGACACCGACAGTATTAGAATAAGCATTTAAGCCCATTTAAGAAGTAGCATATTACTCCCTCTTTATCATTTTATATGATGGTATTATATCAAGTAGAGAGTTTAAGATGGTAATGTGACATATATATTATATTAGTGCTAGTGAAATAAAAATATCGAAGTAATGATTGAAAGGTATTGATAGGGAAAAACATTACTTCAAAGTCTAAAGGTTGAATAATTTAATAAATTTGAATTATGTGATAGCCTCGGGTCCGTTGGTTTCTCTTTGGCTTTTTTTCAGCGTTGCTGGAATACTGTCAAAACTGATGTGATGGATACTATAGTTGAGTTTCATGAAAGTGGTGAATTCGAGAAAAGTATGAATGTCTTGTTCAATGTCACCATTCTTAAATGGGAGGGAGCAACGAGCATGAAGGACTATAGACCTATTAGTCTAGTGAGAAACATTTATAACATCATTTCTAAGGTGCTTGTAGACTTAAGGTGTTGAACGAGATTGTTTCCACTTCGTAGAATGCTATTGGGGAGGGTAGACAGATCTTGGATGCAACGTTGGTGGCTAAAGAAGTGGTTGATTCCAGGGAAAAGCAAGGAGTGTCCGGTGTGTTGTGCAAGCGTGATCTTGAAAAGACCTACGATCATGTGAACTCGAGGTTCCTAGATTCCATTGTGCTACAAATGGGATTTGGTGAAAAGTGGAGGAAATGATTTTACTTTTGCATCTCTTCAGATTTTCTGTGTTGGTAAATGGTAATCCATGTGGTTTCTTTGGGAGTTCGAGGGGTTTGAGACAATGAAACCCTATATTTTCGATGTTGTTTATTCCAGTTATGGAAGCTTTGAGTAGGATGATCGATAGAGACGTATTGAGGGGGATTCTTGATGGGCTTCATGCTACGGTTGAGGGTGTTGGGGCAGTCTCGATGTCTCATTTGTTGTTTGCAGATGATACTCTGGTGTTTTGTGATACAGATGAGGCTCAACTGGATTACATAGGCCAAGTCCTTACTTGGTTTCAGGCGGTGTCAGGTCTTAAGATTAAATGGAGAAAATGTGAAATTATTCATGTTGAGGAAGTGAACAAAGTCGGAGTGGCCTCCGTAGAGGATAAGATGAGGGAAGCGAGACCGAGATGGTTCAGACATGTGAAAATGAGGTGTGAGGGATTGGCTGTAGAAGGAGTTATAAGAGGTAGAGGTAGACTGAAGAAGAACTGGGAGGGGGGAGGTGGTTAGACAGGACATGACACAACTTCAATTGATGAGGACATGACCCAAATAGGAAGATTTTGAGGTTGAGAATTAGGGTACAAGGTTAGCAGGTAGTGGAGTTTTTGTCGCATTGTGTGGGAGAAGTAGGGGCTAGCCTCTTCATCTCATCTTCTTCTTTTCTTAGTAGTATTATTTATGTATCGTATATATTCCTATTATTTTTATGTGTATTACCATGAGTTGCTTCATTTGCTTTGTATCTTGATATCTTGCTCGTATCTAAAGCTCACACAAGCTCATATGCATGGAGAGGTGAAAAACCCTTACCATATATGCCAAGAACTACTATTCTTCCACCTTACTTCACTTTGAAGTAAGTACAGATTCAACAAGACAAAATGGAACAATGAGATCGAAGCAATGAGCCGAGGTTCTGTTGGAAATAACTTCTTTATCCCACAAAAGTAAATGTAAGGTTTGTGTACATCCTACCTTCCCCAGGTCCCACTTTGTGGGATTACACTGGGTATGTTGTTGAGAAAGTGAACAACATTGGATCGCTCGCCCAAGTTTTGAATTGTAGAGTTACGGCGCTTCTGACTACCTATCTTGGAGTACCTTTAGGTGCTTCGAACAAGGTTCGTATGTTTGGAATCTGGTTCTTTAGAGGATTCAGAAGAGACTAGCAAAGTGGCAGTAAATATATTTGTCCAACGACGGAAAAGAAGTGCTTATTAAGAGCACCCAATTTTTCAGTCATGTATTGGTCCCACCTAGCTTTGTGAAAGTTATGAATGTGTCTCAATAAACCTCCCGTCCCACCCTGACCTTTTCCCATTTTAAATTTATAATTTTTACAAATCTGACATCTAACTACTTGATTCTCTTCGTCCCTATAAAAAAAATCCATGCATCTGATTTTAATTTTCCCTTTATTGGGCCTCGTCTCATACTAGGGGGAATATGAGGCATTCCAGTTGGAGGTGCACTAGTGGGTGTGTCATCTAGATTAGTGGGTGTGTCATCTAGATTATCTTCTAAATTAAAGTCTGGTTGAGTTGCAGAAAACATCTCGTCGTCTAAATCTTATGGTATTTCTGGAAAAAAATCAGTTTCACCTATATATGTGTAATCAACCAAATCATCCTGTCTAGGAATAGGATGACTAGAAGTACCCCTGCCCTTGTTATCCCTACTAGAAGAAGCCTTACCCTTAAACATATCTCTTAATCCTTTCATTTTAATTATGCTAATAAATAGTTAAAGATAATGAAATTAAGTGCGCTAATTAAAATAAAATAACAATAATTATTTAAAGAAGGAACGAATGTACCAAACGTCGACGTTACGTCGACGTGTAATCGAGGTTGAAAATTGAAACTTTGCTCGATGGATGATCCTCAAGCCAGTTGCCGACTTCACTCCCAATTTTTGAACTTTGATGTAGTTATACAAATGAATAAATAAAATTTAATATTTAGTAGACAATGTAGACTTGTAGAGAGATAGATTGAGAGATTGTAGGAAGATTTGTGAGAAAGATGAAGAGAAAATGAGGTATTTATAGTTGAGAAATTGGGTTAAAGTGTAAATATATTAGCTTATGAGTTAAAAATAAATATTAAGGGGGTAGGGGGAGGCCAAAAATGGTCGTTGCACAATGGTCAAAATATAAAATAGTTGTTGTGCAATGACCATTTTTTGCAAAGGGGAGGGATCGGGCGGGATGAAGCCGGGTCCCATCAATTTTTTTTATAACGGGGTAGGGGCGCGACCGGGAGGGGTCAGGGCGGTGTCGGGTCAGGACCGGGCCGACCCGCCCCGTTGGCCAGCCTTAGTGGAGGAGTATCTTGAATGGGTTGGATGAATTTTGGGAAAACATCTCATTCAAGGTCGGAGACGGGAGAAGAGGTATTGGAGACATAGATGGTGTGGGGATTTAATTTGAAAAGATGAATTTCAGAGTTTGTATAGAATTTCTTGCCAAAGAGACTTGGCAATTCATCAAATTAGGGGGACATAAGGTGGAGAGACTTTTTGGGATTTGAGATGTAGAGCGGAATTCCACGATTGTAAAGTGGCTGAGTTGCACATATTGCTAGCCTTATTTCACAGGCAAGTCAATCTGACTGATATACCCGATGTTTGGCAGTGGGGTCTAGGGAATAATGTAGTGTTCTCTGTGAAGTTTTTCTATGAGAAACTTTTGGTTAGGGAGGAGCATGTTTTTCGATGTAATGCAATATGGATCGCAAAGGTGCAGAGGAAAGTGTGTTTCTTCACTTGGCTAGCTGCTAAAGGGACGATTTTGACAGCGAAAAATCTTAGAAAGAGGAAGGTTGTCTGTGTTAGTTGGTGTTACATGTGCAAGGAGGCGTGCGAGGACGTGGATCTTCTTCTACACTGCAGGTGGACTATGAGGTTGTGGTGGGATATGATTAGGTGGTTTGACACCCCATGGGTAATGCCAAGAACTGTCAAAGACTTGATGTTTAGCTAGAAGAGCGGGAGACGGAGAAGAAGACAAAAGGCTTAGAACGTGGTCCGACTTGCTTTAATGTGGGTTGTTTGGAGAGAGAAATAGGAGAGCTTTTGAAGGAGTAGAGTCGAGCTTCTCTTATTTGAGGAGTAGAGTCGAGCTTCTCTTATTTGAGGAGTAGAGTCGAGCTTCTCTTATTTGAGGAGTAGTCTCTGTTCCCTTATTTAATTTTGGTGTACACAGAAAGTTCCCTCTTGTATAGACGATTAGGTGGATTTTGTAGAGAATCATTTCATTTTATAGATTCTTTACCTTTTGGTATACCCCTTGTATTTGGCTATTATGGCCATGTATATAATGAAAATATTTTTACTTGATAAAAAAATGAATTATTCAAAGTTGTACGATAACAGAATAATGTCAAACAATTTGGGAAGTCCCAAAACAAAAAAAAAGAAGAAGCTGGTCATGTAAATAGAATAGGAGTATATTAAGAGTAAATTATCTGCGTATGCTTGAGCAAAGTTGCTGCATATGAAAATTAGGAAGCTATCTCTAATGTGAGATAAAGAGCCTGTTTGGATGGGCTTATTTTAGGTGCTTTTAAGCCAAAATAGTTTTTAGCACTTCTGTAGTTTTGGGTAAAATAAAGTTCTCTTAAGCACATATTTTTAAGTCAAAATAAAAAAAAAAGCCAAAAATCATAAGTTAGAATTTCTAACTAATGATTTTTGACTTTTAAGCCCATCCAAACTGGCTCAAAATGGTTATGCTTGCTTCTTTATCGTACGAGTTACCTGATTGTATAATAAGAATGAAGTTAGGTACATACACTTGAAAAAATCAGAGTATGATAAAAGGAAAAAGCAACCTAGGGAGAAAATGGTTTTGTTTGCTTCATTATGGTCCAAAGAGAAAGAGGGGGGGGGGGGGAGGCGATCTCCGATACATCTGGAGTGGGAGCAAAGATTTTGTTTGCTCCTTTATAGCCCAAAGAGCAATCGCATGTATGGGCTTATTGTGTTGATTGATCTAAAGTGCAAAATATAAAGTATTTGTAGTTGATCGATTTGTTTCAAGAGTATTTTCCAGTTTCTGTTCTTTTATTTTCTTTATGCATCATCTCCGCCCTTCCCTCGCTGGTGAGGTTCATTGCTAAAAGTGGCAGTTGTGTCCAAAAGTAGAAATATCATGTCTTTACCTTAAATGGTCACATAATGATGCACATTTTTCCTGATGGAGTTCAATAAAATGAGCTTTGATTTTATTCAAAATAGGCTCATTTTGATTTTAACAAAATACTCCTTCCTCCCATTTTGGAAAAAATGGACATAGATTTTATGAATAAAATAAGTATTAGTGAATATTCACAGTATATTTGTAATTATGATAGATGTATATTTAAGGTAACTTAGGATTCTTATTGTATTAAGAATCAATCATTTAAGGTAAGTTAGGATTCTTATTGTATTATGAATCAACTTCTGTACAACTATATATATTGTGATTAATGAAAGGATTCCCTAAGGGAAATTATTCCAATCTTACATGGTATCAAGAGCCAAACTCTAATCTCTACTCTTCTCTTTTCTCTCTCGGCCGACACCTCCCCAAACCTTTTTTTTCCCTCTCGGCCGAAGGCAATAATTTTCCGCCATGTCTCGCCCTGCTTCCCCCACCAATTCCAGTTCTTCCACTGGCACACTTGACAACCCCAATCAACGTTCATCGTCTTCTTTTCATCCGGCATTCGTCGTTACCAACATCAAGAATTTTATCCCTATTATTCTTGACCAATAAGACTGTCAATATTCCATGTGGATAGAAATGTTCTATATTCATGCATGTGCGTACAATGTGCTCGACCATATTGATGATTTTGTTCCTCGTCCAACCGATGTTGCAGACTCGACCTGGCGTCACCTTGACACCATCGTCAAATAATGGATCTACAACACCATCTCTAAAGACTTGTTGTGTACTATCATGAAAACAGGTGCTACGGCACGTGAACTTTGGGTACGGTTAGAAGAAATTTTTCAGGATAATAAAAATACTCGGACCGTGTATTTGGAAGAGCAGTTTAACAATACGCGTCTCAAAAATTTTAACATGTCCAAATACTGTAAACAACTGAAACTCATAACCGACCAACTTTCCAACGTAGGGACATCTGTTTTAGAGACCAAGATGGTACTTCAACTAGTTGCGGGTTTACCGAAAGGTGAATATGATACACTTGCAACGATGATTCAACAGGCTGACCCCCTACCAAGCTTCAATAAAGCACGTTCGCAACTTTTGTTGGAAGAGACCCACCGTGCTAAACAAGGAGCACAATCACAAGGCATTAGCTGTTGGCATGACACCACTGCAGCCACCTCCACCCAGCCACCTCCGCAAGACCACCACCAGCAGCAGTCCCGCGGCGGAGGGCGTAGCGGCAGAGGTCGCAGTAACAATAATTAAGAAAATGGTCGTGGAAAGGGCAACCGGAACCAGTAGCCGACAAGCCCACCACCTGCTGCCTACTATCAGTGGGCTGGACAACTTCATTGGCCCAATACCGGGAACTGGGCCTCGCCTGCATGCCCTTACCCGACATCAGAGGCCCAATTCCATCAAGGCCTTTTGGGCTCCGCCCCCACCAACCGGCAGGCCCAGCAGCAGTAGCAACAGGCCCATCTGGTGGCAGCAACTCAGCACCCACAAGGCAGCAGCCTGGCCTCCACCGATTTGGGCCAGACCTTTAACACCGTGAACCTTCAACTGCCCGACGAAAATTGGTACTTGGACACCGGAGCTACATCTCACCTCACCCGATCGTCAGGTAAGTTATCTCAACTGCTTCGATTAAAGTGTCCTCAATTTATTACTGTCGGCAATGGTCATCGCATTCCAATTGAAGGTTACGGTAACACACATACCAAACATCCCCACCCACCCTTCTCCCTAAGTCACGTCTTTTACACTCTTAACATCATTAAAAACTTAATCTCTGTTAGAAAATTCACTCGCAATAATTCTGTGTCTGTCGAATTTGACCCTTTTGGTTTTTCTGTGAATGATCTCAATACGGGGAATTCTTACGCGCTGCAATAGTGTGGGAGACCTCTACCCCTTCACTCAATCTTCCGTTGTCAGACTGCAATCACCTCTATCCCTTGCGGCTATCTCTCCCTCAACTTGGCATAACAGACTCGGACACCCCGGAGACTCTGTTTTTACTTTTCTTAGGACTACTAAGCGTATTCAATGTAATAATGGAAAACTTGTCCAACACTGTTTTTCCTGCTCGCTTGGCAAGCATACTCGTCTTCTATTTATGTCATCCAACAGTGTTACTTTTTCTCCTTTTGATATTGTTCATGCTGATTTGTGGACATCTCCGGTTGTTAGCTCTTTGGGTCACAAATTTTATCTAGTATTCTTAGATGATTTTTCACACTTTGTCTGGATTTACCCACTGAAATTCAAATCTGAAGTTTTTTGCCAAGTTCCTTGAATTTCAAAAATTCATTAAAACATAGTTTAAGAAATCTATCAAATCGTTCCAATGTGATAATTGACGTGAATTTAATAACTCGGCATTTCACAATTTCTGCTCTAAACAAGGCATGGTTTTTCGTTTTTCCTGCCCTTATACTTCCTCCCAAAATGGAAAGGCTGAATGAATTATACGTACCATCAATAACATAGTTCGCACCCTTCTGTTTCATGCCTGTCTTCCACCCCCTTTTTGGTCTATGCTGTTAAGATGGTAGAATTTCTTCTTAATATTTTACCAACTAGCACTCTCCAAAACAAGACCCCTACCGAAATATTATACCGTAGGTTCCCATCCTATGACCATCTCCGTATTTTCAGCTGCTTATGCTACCCCAACTTAGCCTCCATTGCACCTCACAAACTAGCCCCTCGCACCAAGCCCTGTGTCTTCTTTGGTCTCTCTCTTACTCATCGGGGCTACCTGTGTTATGACATAGCCACTCGCAAAATCATTGTCTCTCATCACGTCACATTTGACGAGACGACCTTTCCTTTTTCTAATCTCTAAAAATTTCAGACCACCGATTACACCTTCTCAATGAACCGAGTCTGTCCCCGGCTATCCAATCATTGTACCACCGGCAGCCCACTTTCCCGACAGAGCCTGCTCCAGGCTCAGTCCCCGCCACTGTCCGGCATCGTCCCCGACCAGACACCTCCTGCTTCTTGGTCGACCATCCCACTACTCGACCAGACTTTATCTCCTGCCCCTCCAGTACCGCTACTGCCTCCAGAACCCGACAACCCACAGCCATAAAATCTAGACCACCCACTGCTGCCTACCCACCGTATGGAGACTCGTGCACAACACGGAATTTTCAAACCCAAGGTCTATTTTAACCTCTCCGCACAAACCATATCACCCGTTCCAAAAAATCCGAAACTAGCCAAACTGGACCTTAATTGGAATGCGGCCATGTGCGAGGAATTTTATGTTTTAACCAAGCAGAACACTTGGGATTTGGTACTTAGACCGAACGATGTGAATGCTATCCGGTGTATGTGGCTATTTCATCACAAGTACAGAGACAGTAGTGACTTGGAGCGGTATAAGGCAAGACCGGTTGCTAATGGCACTAATCAGCAGGAGGGTATTGATTGTGGTGAGACATTTAGTCCGGTTGTTAAACCAGCTACTATTCGGACTATTCTCAGTATTTCTATGGGCATGCATTATCCGATTCATCAGCTTGATATCAAGAATGCATTTCTTCATGGGGATTTGAAAGAAACTGTGTACATGCATCAGCCCCCTGACTTTGTTCATCCGGCAGTTCCGCAATTTGTATGTCATCTCAGGAAGTCATTGTATGGCTTGAAACAGGCACCCCGCGCTTGGTATGATCACTTTGCCAGGTATCTTATGCAGATCGGATTTGTCTGTAGCAGGTGTGATAACTCTCTCTTCACTTTTCATCGAGGTAGTAGCACTTCTTACTTGCTATTATATATGGATGACATTGTTCTTACTGCCTCCTCTGACGGTTTGAAGAATGAAATCATTGCTCTACTCAAAACTAAATTTGCTATGATCGACTTGGGCAAGCTGAGTTATTTCTTGGGTATATCCGTGACCAGATCAGCAGCTACTATGTTTTTATGTCAGCGCAAATATGCGGAGGAGATAATGTACAGGGCTAATATGGAAAATTATAAAATTATGCCAACTCCGGTTGACTCAAAATCCAAGCTCAGTGCCAATGAGGGTGCGCCAGTTTCTGATCCCACTCTATATCGGAGTCTTGCAGGTGCTCTTCAGTATCTTACATTCACTAGGCCTGATATTGCATATGTCGTTCAACAGGTGTGTCTTTTTATGCATGACCCTCGAGAGTCCCATTTTGTGGCCCTCAAACGTATTATCAGATACGTTAAGGGCACACTGGACTTTGGACTGCATCTCTATCTCTCTTCCCCAACCAAGTTACTCTCCTACACGGATGCAGATTGGGCAGGATGCCCGGACACACGTCGCTCCATCTCAGGCTACTGTGTATTTATTGGGGATAATCTAATTTCATGGTCAGCCAAGCGGCAGGACACTCTTTCCCGTTCGAGTACTGAAGCAGAGTATCACGGAGTTGCTAATGTCATTGCTGAGCTCTGTTGGCTCCGAAATATTATTTTGGAGCTCCAGTGTCCACTATGTAAGGCGTCTATAGTATACTGCGACAACATATCTGTCATCTACATGTCTCGCAATCCGGTCCAACATCAGCGGACCAAGCATATCGAGATGGATATTCACTTTGTGCGTGAGAAGGTTGCCTTTGGTCAGGTCAAAATATTACACGTGTCTTCCTCCTATCAGTATGCAAATATTTTCACAAAGGGTCTACCGCGACAGCTCTTCACCAACTTCCGATCCAGCCTTAGCGTTCAGCCTCCTCCCGCTCCGACTGAGGGGGAGTATTAACGAATATTCTCTGAATATTCACAGTATATTTGTAATTATGATAGATGTATATTTAAGGTAACTTAGGATTCTTATTGTATTAGGAATCAACCATTTAAGGTAAGTTAGGATTCTTATTGTATTAGAAATCAACCTCTGTACAACTATATGTATTGTGATTAATGAAAGGATTCTCTAAGGGAAATTATTCCAATATTACAATAAGAATAGCCAGTAAATTTGAATTCTTGAAAGTTGTGAAAGTTGCATGGAATGGTTTTATTAGTGAGTGGTGTCAAACCTATTTTTTGTTTTTTCTTCATTGGTGCTTTTCTTTGCTAAAGCTCACGCTTTAATTGCATTTTGAGCTAAAAACTTCAACAGATTTTGGCACTTTTGTGCTTGCCGCTTTTGAAAATTCTCTTTTTAGTCTATCCCAATTTTTTTTTACCTCTTTATTTAGAAATAAATTAACTTTAAAAAATCTCATTTTACCCCTAAAAACAAAACACATCTTTGAAGGTGCATACTCCTTAGCACCTTGATGCCTACACTAAAGCGCCAATTAAGCGAGATGAAGGGCACAACCTGGTTTTCACCAAGTTAGGGTTTAAGAACACTGTAAACGAGCCTTAACAACACTAGTGAAAAATGATCAATGTATCATTGTTTCGCTGACCACTGTATTCTGATACCATGCATCTTAGCATGAATTATCTGTTTTTCTATCTTCATAGCAAAAACTTCTCATTTTGATACATGGACAATATGTAAATCTTTGAAGTGGCCACTGTGCAGACAAGCTTCTCAGGCGTTGAGGTTATGCCTCTTCTTCCTGAAGATTCATTAGATGTTGAAATTCCTGAAGAAGACTTGGATATCAGCACTACAAGAGCAGGTGGAAAGGGAGGTCAAAATGTTAACAAGGTTGAGACTGCAGTTCGCATCACTCATACTCCCACTGGCGTAGCTGTTCACTGTACAGGTTCTTTTTCTCTCTATTATGTTATGTGCACATCTGTAGCGAAGAAGTTTGTTCCGACTTTGAGACAGAGTAGGCTCTGGTGGATAAGTGTTTGATCTTTCTGGCTTAGATTGACATATGGACTCAGAGATTAGACTTGTAAAATTTTGATAAGCCCAATAAACTATCATACCTTTGATCTTAGCTCGTTATTTTTTTTCCACTTTCCATTCTTTGCCTCTATCCCTTGTAAGATTTTGAACTATGGTTAAAGCATCATTTTTCTGGTCTGAAATTCTTGTCGTAGTTTCTGATGTACTATTAATTGCAAAACTCTATTATAATATTCTAGCTGCTACTGATGGAATCTTTGTGGAAGAACAATTCAAACAAACAAGAACTAGTTGACGGAATAGACCGAAAATCAGCTTCTTCCCCCCCCCCCCCCCCCCCCCCCCCCCAGTTGTATAGCTTATGCTACTGGCCTAAGGTGTGCTTAAATGGAGCGACATTGTCTTCATATAGCTGATCCAGCTTATGTGGAATCTAATAGTAGTAGTTAAATAGCTTATACTTATTTATATGTGACAATCGCAGAGGAGATGTCACAGCTAGCAAATAAGATCAAAGCTCTAAGCAGATTGAAGGCTAAATTGTTGGTGATTGCTGAGGAGCAAAGGGCATCTGAAATAAAGTAAATAAGAGGAGATGCAGTGAAGGCTGAATGGGGCCAGCAAATAAGAAACTATGTATTCCATCCTTACAAGCTGGTAAAAGATGTAAGGACTGCTTATGAAACTTCTGATATCAATTCTGTCATGGATGGTGAGTTAGATCCTTTTATCAAGGCCTACCTTAAGCACAAGTACACTTTGGCAGCAAACCCTACTGGACTCACTTGATTCTAAAGTTTCTGTAAATGAATCAGTAGTGTTAGAATATTATGTTAATAATATTTTGATTTTGTATTAATGTAGTATCATGTTATATATGGTAGATAGTAAAATGTTAATTAGGAACATTATGTAAATTAGGTAGAAGATTATTAGGAATTGATTAGGAAGATTAAGCATGATTGACTCTTCCTAATTGATGTATATTGTGTATATATTGAACCCTTGAATGATGAATATAGTGAGGAAAATATTCTGCTTACCCTAGAATTCTTACATGGTATCAAGAGCTTAAGGAAAGATCCAAAATTAGTTTAATTTCTTCCAAATTTTTGGTCATCTTCCTCCCTAAAAAACCCTAGTGGCTGAAAATTTCATTTTTTTCTCTCCATTATTGATTATCCTTCATCACAACCAGTTATGTCTGAATCCAAATCATCTTTTCACCCTGCCCTTGCTGTCTCAAACATCAAAACACATGTTTCCATCAAACTAGAAATGGAAATCGTTCATTATGCGACTTGGGCGGAATTATTCAAAATATGTTGTCGTGCTCACAAAGTTCTTCATCATATAATTTCTCCAAAAGATGGTAAAGGAAAAGACATAACAAACGATGCAGACAAGGAATTGTGGGATACACTTGATGCCACAGTCCTTGGTGGGATTTATGCAACAATCTCCATAGACTTGTTGCATACGATAATGGAATCGGATTCCACAGCCATGGCGGCGTGGGAACGTTTGCGAGATATTTTTCAAGATAACCAAAACTCTCGCGCTGTTTCATTGGAACAGGAGTTCTCAACCATTGACATGATGGATTTCCCTAATGTTTCTACATATTGTCAACGTCTCAAAGTGTTGGCCGATCAATTACGAAACGTTGGTTCACCGGTTACTAATAACTGGTTAGTTTTGCAATTGGTCGCCGGTCTCACCGATGCGTATAGCGGCGTGGGAACTCTAATTCGTCAAAGTAATCCTCTACCACAATTTTATCAAGCAAGGTTCATGCTTGTACTTGAAGAGTCGAGCTTGGTGAAAAAGGCCTCAACTACTTCAAATTCCGCCATGCTTGCCACTCCTTCACATGATAGTAATTTTTTTGAACCTTCTCAACAAAATAAGGGACAAAAAGGATGTCATAACAATAAAAATAAGAGTGGAAATCGCGGAAATAACAAAGGTGGAGGCCACCGAAATTCCGGTGGCGGCGGTAATGGCGGCAACACCAACTCTGGTGGTGGACAGTGGCAGCAGCACGGCGGCAGTCAGCGGCAGCAGCCCAAAAGCAGGGGCGATGAACAGTGGCAGAGCGGCCGGGCGCGGTGGCCTTGGGGTACTGTACCACCCGGCCCGGCCCCCCAAAGCAGCAATTGGGCGGGCGGCCCCAAGTCCCTCGGCCGGCCTCAACAAAACAGTTGTCCATTTTTGTTTCGATAATGAAGCAGACTGTGCCCGCGAGGCCCATTTCGCCGGGTCCGTGAACACGAGCACGGGCGAGTGGCAGTGGGCCTCAGCCGATCCAGTGGCATGAGGCCCATTTAATGGGGGCCCACCCCACGGAAATTGAGTCCCCATGCACACCCTCGGACTTAATCCACAGGATTCAAATTGGTATATGGACTCCGGAGCGACGTCATATATAACTTCTTCCCAAGGTAATTTCTCATCCTATTTTTATTTGAGCAATGATAATGGAATAATTGTCGGAAATGGTCATTCAATTCCAATAAAAGGTTATGGTTCTGTCCGGTTTGACCCCTTTGGCTTTTTCGTGCATGATTTTTAGACGGGGAAGCTTCTCATGAGATGTGATAGCAAGGGGGAGCTCTATCCAATAAATCTGTCAACACAACAATCCAAGTTTCCTTCTATTTTTGCAGCTTTGGCACCATTCGGGACATCCGGGAGAGGCTATTTTGGCTTCTCTTAAACAAAATAATTTTATTTCTTGTACCCAAACACGGACTCTAAATAAGTGTCATTCTTGCACACTTGGTAAACATATTAAGTTGCCTTTTATTCATCTACTTCATGCACTCTTTTGCCATTTGATATTTTACATTGTGATATTTGGACATCACCTGTTTTGAGTTCTTCTGGTCATAGATATTATTTGCTTATACTTGATGACTACTCTAATTATTTGTGGACATTCCCTTTATCGAAAAAATCACAAGTGTTTTCCACTTTTCTCACTTTTAGAGCATTCATCCGAACTCAATTTGAACGTGCTATCAAAAATATTCAATGTGACAATGGGAGGAGTTTGACAATAAACAATTTTGGGATTTTTTAAAAACAAATGGTCTTCAGTTTAGTTTGTCTTGTCCTCATACTTCATCACAAAATGGGAAGGCGGAACGTAAAATTAGAACCATTAACAATATTGTTAGAACATCTCTTTCTCATGCTTCACTTCCTTCTGTATTTTGGCATCATGCACTCCAAATGGTCACTTATATGTTGAATGTCCTTCCTCATAAGAATCTATCATACCAAGCTCCCCTAAAAATGCTTTACCTATGAGAGCTCACATATCATCACTTACGAGTGTTTGGTTGTCTTTGCTACCCCCTCTTTCCATCCACCACAATCACAAAACTCCAGGCCCGGTCTACTCCATGTGTGTTCTTAGGATACCCTACTCATCATCGCGGTTACCAATGTTACGACATTTCTTCCAAAAGAATCTTTATAAGTTATCATGTAATCTTTGATGAAACAATATTTCCTTTTGCTAAGTTACATGCCACCGGGACCCCTAACTATGATTTTTTAGATAATGATAAGCTTTCGTATCTAACACATTTTTTTCACAGCTCGGTACCTATTACTAGTGTTGAACACCGTAATTCAGGCCCATTGGGCCAGTCCACCACAACTGGCCCAATTCCAGCTCCATCAATACAGCCCACTGGACCATTAGTTTCTCACTCCTCGGTCAGTAGCGTCCAGTCCACTGGCCCAACAAACCATCTGATCACCCGTAGTCAACATGGGATTGTCAAACCCAATGCCAAATATAACCTTCATACCCAGGTCTCGAAATCACCCTTACCTCGTAATCCAGTATCTGCTCTAAAAGACCCGAATTGGAAAATGGCCATGGATGATGAATATCATGCTCTAATTACAAATAGGACATGGGATTTAGTACCTCGTCCATCTAATGCTAATATAATTCGATCTATGTGGATTTTCAGCCATAAAGAAAAATCTGATGGAACTTTTGAGTGGCATAAAGCCTGTCTTGTATGTGATGGGAAGACACAACAGGTTGGTGTAGATTGCGGGGAAACATTCAGTCCAGTGGTCAAACCTGCAACTATCAGAACAGTTCTCAGCCTGTCTCTCTCAAAATGATGGTCACTTCATCAATTGGATGTCAAAAATGCCTTCCTCCATGAACACCTTAATGAGACTGTTTACATGCACCAACCATTGGGATACAGGGATCCTAAATATCCCAACCATGTGTATTTGCTTAACAAATTATTATATGGCCTCAAGCAGGCCCCCAGGGCTTGGTATAAGCGGTTTGCAGATTTTGTGTCATGCATGGGTTTCTCGCATAGCCGTTCAGATAATTCCCTGTTTATCTTTCATCAGGGTAATCATACTGCCTATCTTCTTCTATATGTGGATGATATTATTCTAACAGCATCTTCAGACTCTCTTCGCAAAAATGTCATGTCACAGCTTAGTTCTGAATTTGCTATGAAAGATCTTGGCCCACTCCACTACTTTTTAGGGATTGTTGTGACCCGACATATAGGTGGATTATTCCACTCCCAGAAGAAGTATGCATCAGAAATCGTGGAACGAGCTGGGATGTCTTTCTGCAAACCTTCGGCAATTCCGGTCGACACAAAGTCAAAATTGAGTGCCATCTTTAGCAAACCTTTTGCTGATCCAACGTTATACCACAGCCTAGCAGGAGCTTTACAGTATCTCACATTCACCAGGCCAGATATTACCTATGCAGTGCAACAAGTGTGTTTATTCATGCATAATCCAATGGAGGAACATATGCATGCTCTGAAACGCATTGTGCGATATATTCAGGGCACTCTGGAGTATGGATTACATCTATACCCGTCCTCTATTTCCAAACTTGTTACTTACACTGATGCAGATTGGGCAGGCTGTCCGAATACTAGACGATCCACCTCCGGGTATTGCGTCTTTCTTGGTGACAATTTAATCTCATGGTCCTCAAAAAGGCATGCCACGGTATCACGCTCAAGTGCTGAAGCAGAATATCGTGTTGTGGCCAATGTTGTATCTGACTCATGTTGAATTCGGAATCTGTTACTTGAACTTCATTGCCCTATTCCGACTGCAACAATAGTATACTGTGATAATATTAGTGCAATCTACCTTTCAGGGAATCCCATCCACCATCGACGCACTAAACATATTGAGTTAGATATTCATTTTGTACGCGAGACGGTGGCTCGCGGACAGGTTCGGGTACTACATGTCCCAACGCGACATCAAATCGCAGATATCTTCACAAAAGGACTTTCGCTGATATTATTTGAAGATTTTAAGGATAGTCTCAGCATTCACCGCCCTCTAGCTTCGACTGCGGGGGAGTGTTAGAATATTATGTTAATAATATTATGATTTTGTATTAATGTAGTATCATGTTATATATGGTAGGTAGTAAAATGTTAATTAGGAACATTATGTAAATTAGGTAGAAGATTATTAGGAATTAACTAGGAAGATTACGCATGATTGACTCTTCATAATTGATGTATATTGTGTATATATTGAACTCTTAAAGGATGAATATAATGAAGAAAATATTCTACTTACCCTAGAATTCTTACCAGTAGAACATCTTTAATGTTGTTATACCTTATATTTGTGTAATTGTGTATGAGTAATGATATATTCGGATTCATTTGGGTTTAACCCTGTGGTATCCAAAGTAGAAACGACACCAGGTGCTCCTTATTGAAACATATCTAGTTTTTGAAAACTATTTAAGTTTAGCTAGCTTTGGCAAACTTCAGACCGAACGTGCTACTCCTTTAAGGTTTGGAGTTGGGTTATGCCGAAAGCTAATTTCGTACTCAATGATCCCAAAGTTCAACTTCAGACCTTTGGGTTTAAAGTTAGGCTTTGACAGATCGCAACTTCAAACCCGACAGTCTGAATGTTTCAACTTCTATTCTGAGACAAAATTTTGACTATCCCAAAAATGGCTATTTGTGCACTTTGCTCATGTTCGGAACCCATTGGTCCGACTATTCACGTCGCATAGGGCCTTAAGTGTGGAATGCTCCCTACTAGGAAGTTCTTTATTCATAAGGCTCAAACCTAAGGCCTATGGTTAAGGCAGAGGGATCTCTCTCATTTTGTCACATTCTCTCTGATGATTCGAATACCTTGTTACTCGGCTGGAAGTGATTTTTTAAAAAAAGTACTTGCGCTTTTAAACAGGTACAATTGTGTTTTGTTTTTTTCCCCTTACAGGCTACAGGTACAGTAAAGTCCAGTCGTAGGTTTAGTAAATGGATATGTATTGTTGGTAGAGGCGTAGAGCTTATGCTTATTGTTGTTTATTGGGGAAGAAATGTTTCCGCCTCTCAAACCAAACTAATCATCCGCCCATACCCCATTACTTTCGTACCCCAAAAAAAAATTGAAACTATTTACCTGAGATGTCCCCTCCAATTATGATACCAACATGATATATAAATATATTGAGATGACTGACTGCTTCAGTTCTTCTTTTAATCCTCCATGATACAATCATGATAAATAAATATACTGAGATGGTATTATGGATGATCATGTTCGTTTATTCAAAAAGACACAATAGAGGCTGCTTCAGTCCTTCAACGAGACACTCCTCAGGACCATGAGACCATCATGGTGTATAAATATACTGATATATTATCATGGAGGACTGTTTTATTCATTCTCTTAGTCCTCTATGATACCATCATGATATATAAATATATTGCGATGTATTACGGAGAAAGGGATTTGGGGCAAGGAGGTACGTCGGGTAAATAGTTTTGGGAGAAGGGTACTGCGGGTAATTAATTTAGGAGGGGCATGGGGCGGATAATTAATTTATTTTGGGGGTATTTCGGTTAGTTTCCCTTGTTTATTCTCAATTCCTAACTAAATTAGTTGTACGATAAGTTCATATATTTTACATTCTTATGCGAACTACGCAAAGGTTAAACGCATTACCACAAAATATGAGTCCTTTCATGGAATATCCAATTATCTTCGGTCTTAGCATTTGATCATTAATCCTTTAAAGGTCATCAACGGTTTCGTGTGGAGAGATTTGCTTAATTGTTCCCTTTTGTCCCTTTTATCCAGTGTTTAAGGTTTTTGCACTCATTTAAAAATCACACAATAGCACTAATCATAAGAATAATTTACTAAATTACTCTTATCTCTTTCTAAATTGAGTATTTAATGATTATATGTCTTCGTAGACAAGGGTAGAATCATAAATTAAATGATTAATATCTTATATATTTATCTATCTATATCTACATCTACATCTAAATCTTCAATATCTATATTATTATAAAAGCAAGAACATATATGTTTGTTGACCAAAACATCCTTCATACTTTAACATACTTTTATACCCTTCAAAAAGCTAAAATTACTTCAATCATGTAACCTTTGTTGGATAAAATTTTCCTTTCATAATTTTACTTAATACTAACTAGGATTTTGAGGTCAACCAATATTATATGAATTCCACTTGGACAAAAACACTAGCTAGACAACGTATTATGAAATTCTTGGATAAAATTATCCTTTCATAGTTTCACTTAATACTAACTAGGATTTCGAGGTCAACCAATACCATACGAATTTCACTTGGACAAAAACACTAGCTAGACAATGTAATATGAAATTCTTCTACTTTAGAGTCATTCTATTATTTGTATTTCATTCCGATCCAGAATATTTCTCTAAGAACATAGGCCTAGTCCAATATTAATTCACGAGAAACTTCATATTTATATCCAGCAACATCAAAGTCGTCATTCATGCCAGTGTCAAATTTACAACAATTTGTAGTAGGCTATATAAGATGCATGTCAAAACTTTTTAAGGAGTATTTATTTTGAGCTTTGGTACTGCTTCAGAAAGAAAATAACAAAATTCGGCAAATTTCTCGAAATATATTATTTCTTCTAGTTAAATCTTCTAAATTTTGTTACTATCAGTTAGATATTCTAACTCTTTGTTACTATTTATTAATAGCTATTGAACTTCGTGAAAGTATATTTATGTATTAGAGACAATCTGTTTTAGGACAAATGTATTTTATACACATTCATATTATTATTAATGGAAATTAATATTTTGGCATTTGCAATTACTGAATTATTATTTGAATGTTTGTAATTATTCATTAATATGCATCCCTTGAGCTTACTTTGTCATTAATAGAGTGAGATATTGATGATAGAGCGTAACTCTTAAAATAGCCTAGACTAATGATCATCGAGAATGGGATATCGATGATATGTGATAAGTCGACATGTGGCCTGCATCACATCCTTAGAGGATGTAGTATGTCTCACCTGCTACGAGTAATGGTTACTCGTGATGGACACATGGATACTTTGGAAGTATTGGTATACCATGCTGATATACTGTTTGTTATACTTGTCTAAAATATGATCAGCGTGTGGGAGATAGAAGTCCTTAGACTTAAGGTCAATACGCGCCTTGTCTACAAAGTAATGTACTTTGATCCCATCCTAAGCTCAAATGCCTTATATGTTGAGATACGGCTTGTATTTGGTACATTACGATGTGGATTGAAGGTGGTAGTTGAGCCAAGATTAGGTTTCATTCCTCGGATGTATATTCGAGATAACACTCGGATTCTCGGTGATATTAGGTTGACTAAGTCATTGGCCAATGCAATAGACATTTTTAGAATATGGTCTAGTTGTCAACTAATATAGATGAGATACAATGATTAAGCCATTTGGATAGACACTTGACAAATCCTAAGCTTGATCGGGTGTGTCGTGAATGAAAGGATTTTATCTTACCACATAAAGGTTAAGTTTACTAGATTCGTGTAAACGTACTTCACATATTGAGTTTGTCTTCCGACGCCGTTTAGGAGTTCCGTGTAGACCTTAATTTGATTAATGTCGATATGAGAAGGCCGGTAGGGTCACACTATATCTATTGTCCGTTTCGATCTAAGGATGTATTGAGAGAGTAATTAAAATGTTCAATTTGGAATCGAGACATTTAAATGAATAATGATTATTTTAATTAAGTCAAAATTAGATTTTGGATTTAATTAAGAATTCATGAAAAATAAAGTCGAGCGTCGCGACGCCCATACCCTAGGGCCGCGACACCTCTGCCTCAATTTTTGGGCCAGGTCCAAAGTCAAACCCTAATATGGTTTTGACCTATTTTCAACTATAAATAGAGGCATTCACCTCATTATTCAATACACCAATTCTGAAAATCATTCTAAGCCTTAGAGACTTAAAATTAAATACTATGTCGAACCTCTGCCGGATTTCCTAGCTTTCCGAAGGAGAAATACATTGAAGCTTGGAGCTTGCAATTGGAAGGGCAATCGCGTGTGCATCTCACAGTTGATAAAGATTCCAAATTATTATAACTTGTAAGTAAATGTTTTATGTTACAAGTTTCATTGTTGTATAACCATTCCAGAATTATTGTTGGGGTAAGTAAGAAACAAAACTTTAAACTTCCAATGTGCCTTATTTATGTGATTTGAGTCCAACAAAACCCTTCAGTGGTATCAGAGTCCAGGCTGGTTCAATGGTTATATAACAATTGAATAGAATAATAATATGGGTTAAATATAAAATTGGATTAAAATGAGGTTTCTTGAATTTCTACATGTCTTGAACGGATGTTGACCTTTTGATATCACCCTAAATTATCTCCTACGCTAACTCGAGGAAGTCATTTCGCTCTAACTCGAACTAAGCCAAAAGTGTGTTTCCGACTCATTGCACGGTGCACGGCTAAGAATGGATAAGAATGGATGATGGTCGATATGAGAGTTATTGATAATGGTGGGTGATGATAAAGGACCTATGATTTGATCCCTAAATTGGATTTAGTGCTCGAACGATTTTGAAAAATCAACACAGAAATATTTTGTCAGGACGTCGGTGTCGTGGCCCTATGGTAGGGCGTCGCGGGGCTTGCTAGGGTTTTAAGGATGTGCCGCGGCTCCATGGTGGAACGCCGCGGCCCTAATGCTTCATTTTTTTTAAGTTCCGGACTTTCTGGACATTAGGCGCCGCGGCCCCATGATGGAGCGTCGCGGCCCCATGGTGGAGCGTCGCGGCCCTAATGCAAGCCAAAAGTTTCTACCTTGCAAGCGTCGCGGCCCCATGGTGGGAGCGTCGCGGCTCTAATGCATTGCAGAAGCAGAAATTCGGTTTCTGCCTCACTAGCGCTGCGACCCCGACTGTTGAAAAAAAATTTATTCAGATTGTTTAATCCATGATTATTAGTATACAGTATATTTGATAACTGTATTGTTTATGTGCTAAATGTCAAATTGTTTGTCATTTAAATTACCAGAATAGCGTCCGCTATAACTGTCTAGGCAGGCGGCGCCCAGTGTTTGATTAAACCATCTTATATCATGCATATTGGGTTGACGGTTCCCAACTATATGTGTCATTAGTTTGCATGATGTTAAGATGTCATATTGGATATGGCGTAAAAGTATTGATCTTGGTTAAAACCCTAAATTAAAATGTTCCCTAAAATTTTAATAAAAGTCTCATTTGGAATGAACTCGTCGTCCGTTATAATTGATTGTAGTGCAAAATCCTTTTCGGCGAGATGAGTATTTATGCCACAGCATTTGCTCTAAGTCTACGAGGACTCAGACTATTTCATAGATGCATGTTAAATGTAGAAGTGGGTGATAAACCTTCATGAGTATTTACACCACAGTGTTTGCTCTATAAGGCAAAACTCACTTAGATGCATCATTGCAGTCGCATAACGTCGGACAAGCCGAGGGACGCAGATCGATTGTTTAGAACATTCGGTCAAACATGAGTTACAAATTGTTTGTAATTGGTTTAGAGACCTACCAGGTTGTGTTGTTGAAGTTATCAGCCACAGCAAACGCGGAGATAGCATGAACCTGGATCATGGCCTATTATGATCGTATTTGATATGAGTCTGTATTCTACCATAGGGTCGAAGAGTATGTTAAAATAGTGGGAGCTAATTAAACAAAAAAGCCTTGTTGATTTCCGATCTATCTAATTCTTCAGATTACTAAAAGATGTCGAGCTTATCATTGAAAATGTTGATTGAGATTAGAGATGGCAATGGATCTTGGACCCGGTGGATCCAGATCCGTTTTATAAGATATGAATCTTCAAAATTTGGACCCGACGGATCCGGATCGGACCCAGATCCGTTTCTGACGGATCGGATCTGGATCTTGTATTTGAGATCCATATCCGGTCCAGATCCGATCCGTGGATCCATTTTTATTAAATATATCCATAACCTAGAATGTAATTTTATAAGTATTTTCTTAATTTTTTTTCATAATTTATGTATTGGATAAAGAGTTGAACCATAATAAGGCACAAGTCACATCTATGTAATTTGTCTTTGAAGTTTCATTTCTTTTACCTATATGCTCTCTGCAGTTTTCCATATTTTCATTTCTATAAAAAGAAAAAATTATCACTCTTCTTTAAATTTTCCTTTCTTGAATCTACTAACTGTAAGCTTTAAGTATCTTTCTCTCATTTGTTTGATCATAAAAAAAATGGGACTTTTGATATATGACTGACATTATTTTATGTTGTTTAATGAAGCCAATTAGTAGAACTACAAGTGGAGCATCACTAAAGCCTCCAAAAATTAGCTCAAAGTTGCAACCTGTTCAGCATCACTAATGAAGTCAATTGTCTTTATTTTCTTGTGACGCTAAAACTTTGTTCGGTATTTTGGAAGAATGGTGTCATGTTTGTGTAGGTTGATTGAATGAACTCATATCATTTTTTTCAATCACATTGCGTTTCATTTTGTCATAAAAGTTTCAACATGTGGGAATATTATTCAAGCCAATTTTTTTTACATATAGATCCAGATCCGATCCGTGGACCCGGTGGATCCGATGGATCCGGATTTGGATCTGATTTTTATGGACCCGATGGATCTGGATCCAGGTATGAAAAATAGATCTGGATCTGGATCTAGTAGGATCCGGTCCAGATCCGATCCATTGTCATCCTTAATTGAGATGAACAAACTTACTGGACCAAATTACCCTGACTGGTTAAGAAATTTGCAATTGGTGTTAAAACTAGATAGAATTAAGTATGTGTTAGATACAATATTCTCCACAGTCCCTGCTGAAATCTCTGATGAGTATGCACTGTTTGACAAGGTGGCTTATCAGAAACATTTGAACGATGCTACCTTGGCAAAATGTATAATGTTGTCTTCCATGACTATGGAGTTACAGAGGGAACATGAATACATAGGCCCCAACGAAATGCTAGGACACTTGAAGAGTCTCTATGAAAAATAGTCTCAAACAATGAAGTATGAACTGTTGAGAGACCCTTTCAAATGTAAGTTGAAAGAAAGGGGACAAATGTCAGCGCATGTTCTGAAGAAGGACTACACAGCTCCAAGAAGAGGTAGAGCACTAGGTGTTTCTACCTATACTGGACAAGGTATGTTTGTTATTGAAATAAATATGTCTACAAGTAACTCCCACTGTTGGGTATTGGATACTGCTTGTGTCTCGCACATTTGTAGTAATGTGCAGGGCCTAATTAACAACAGAAAGGTTGGACCTTGGGAGGTAGACCTGTGCGTTGGAAATGGAACACGAGTAGATGCTGAATGCGTGGGAACTTATAGACTAGATTTACCTTCAGGCTTTTGTTTAGAACTAAATAATTGTTATTTTGTTCCCTCATTAACGAGGAATATCATTTCCATCCCAATGTTGGACATTGAGGGGTTTTCCTCATTCATTGCCAATGACAGTTATGTACTGTCTTTTAATGGTTTTGTTTGTGGAAAGGCTCCGCTTATGGATAGATTGTATATTTTAAACTGTAGTCGTGAAATTTTCAATGTGCAAAATAAATGAGCTAAGATAAATAATCCAAGAAACCCCACCTACGTATGGCACTGCAGACTTGTTCATATCAACAAATCAAGGATAGCAAGATTGAGGAAGCTAGACTATCTCAAACCATTTGACTTGGAGTCCTATGGTAACTGCGAATCTTGCTTGAGAGGAAAGATGACCAACAAGCCACTTTCTGGGAAAGGGGTGTGAGCCAAAGAAGTACTTAAGTTGGTCCATACTGATGTATGTGGGCCATTTTCAACTCAAGCTAAGGGAGGCTTCCCTTACTTCATCACTTTTACATACGATTTCACAAGGTTTGGGCATGTGTATCTTATGAAACATAAGTCTGAAGCCTTTGAGAAATTCAAGGAGTACAAGTCAGAAGTAGAGAAGCAACTTGAAACAAGTATCAAGACACTTCGATCGGATCAAGGAGGTAGATACTTAAGTAAAGAATTTCTGGATTATTTGAAGCTTCATGGAGTCCAATCACAATGGACACCTCCTGGAATGCCACAAATGAATGGTGTTCCTGAAAGGAGAAATCGAACCCTATTAGATATGGTTAGATCCATGATGAGTTTCTCAGCTCTACCAACATACCTTTGGGGATATGCATTGCAAAGCTCAATTTATATTCTGAACAGGGTTCCTTCAAAGTCAGTAGAGAAAACTCCATATGAGATATGGAACGGCAAGAAGCCAACACTTAAACACATGTGACTCTGGGGTGCCCTGCATATGTAAAGAAGATGCTTACTGACAAGTTGGAATCTAAAAGTGAGAAATATTATTTTGTGGGGTATCCAAAGGAAACTAAGGGATACTACTTCTATCTTCCTGGAGAACATAAGGTCATTGTTTCCAGGAACACAACTTTCCTTGAAGAAGAATATGTCTACAAGGAACATAGCTGCACAGAGATAGAACTTGAAGAAATTCAAGAACCACAAGATAACACAGAAGTTGAACCCTTGTCGAATGACCTAAACAAGGATTCAGTGAGAGTATCTGATGAAGATTAGGTACTTAGAGTACGCCCTTCAGCCAGTGGGAGTGTTGTGAGAGATAGTGCAGAAATGCAAGGCTCTCATACACAACCAATGGAAGATGATACAATGGTTGTACATCATTCCATTCAGGAAATACATGAAAATGACATTCCTGAAAGTTCTCAAGGTGATGGATTGTCCAACACACAAAGACCTTCTCATAATCAGAATACAATAAACACTGAAACGCAGTATACTCAACTCTGTAGGACCACTAGGACTCATCGTCTGCCTGAAAGACTTAATCTACTTGTTGAAACATACAATGAGATAGATATTCCTGATGACGATGGACCTACAACCTACTATGAAGCTATGTTAGACATTAATTCACAGAGATGGCAAGAAGCCATGAAATCTGAGATGGACTCGATGTATATAAATCAATTTTGGAACTTGGTTGATTTGCCAACAAGGGTTAGACCCATTAGATGCAAATGGGTCTTCAAGAAGAAGATTGATGCATATGGCAAGGTACAGACTTATAAAGAAAGATTGGTGGCTAAAGGTTATAATCAACGGCCTGGGGTCGATTATGATGAAACCTTTTCACCTGTTGCTAAGATTAAGTCCATTCAGAATTTTCCTGCAATAACTGCATATCATGACTATGACATTTGGCAGATGGACGTCAAAACTGTTTTCTTCAATGGTAATCAAGTTGAGGAAGTGTATATGAAACAACCTGAGGGTTTTTCACTTGAGTCTAAACCAAATGTCGTATACAAGCTACAAAAGTCCATTTATGGGTTTAAGAAAGCCTCGAGGAGTTGGAACATTTGCTTTGACAAGGCTATCAAGTCATTTGATTTCGTCAGAAGCAAAGAGGATCCATGTGTTTATAGTAAACGCAAGGATGAGAGTATTGCCTTCATTATCATATATGTAGCTGACATATTAATAATGGGAGACAATACGACACTCCTGCAGTCAGTCAAAAAGTAGTTGTCCAGTACCTTCATGATGAAGGATTTAGGTGAAGCATGCTACATTCTAGGGATTAGGATCTATAGAGATAGACCTAACAGATTGTTGGGGCTGTCACAGTCAATCTACATAGACAAAGTGCTTAGACGTTTTTATATGGAAAATTCCAAGAAAGGCGGTCTACTATGGGACAAGGCATCAAGTTATCTAAGAAGGATAGTCTTTCTAATACTATAGAACTTGAACGCATGAAAATGATCACATATGCTTCGGCTATAGGATCGATCATGTATGCCATGACCTGTACTAGGCCAGATGTGACCTTTGCACTTAGTATGACTTGCAAGTTCCAGGAGAATCCTGAGAAAGAACACTGGAAAGCAGTCAAGAATATTCTTAAGTATCTTAGACGAACTAAATAATATTTTTTAGTCTATGGTGGACAAGAGAAGATGGTATGTACTGGGTACACTGATGCTAGCTTTCATACAAATGTTGATGACTACAAATCTCAATCATGGTACACATTCATTTACAATGGTGGAGCGGTAAGCTGGAAAAGTTCCAAACAAGCTACAATTGCTGATTCGACAACAGAAGCTGAGTACATTGCTGGATCGGAAGCTAGTAAAGAAGTTGTCACGATATCTGAGTTCCTGAAGGAACTAGGGGTTGTTCCAAGTGCCACTTGTCCAATACCAGTTTATTGTGACAACACTGGTGCAATTGCGCAAGCTAAGGAACCAAGATCAACCAACAGAAACAAGTATGTAGCAAGGAAGCACCACACACTGGGAGATGGTGGAGACTGAAGAGATTAGATTAGACTATGTTCCACATACGATAATCTAGTTGACCCATTCACTAAACCATTAAGCTTAGTCAAACATAATGGTCATTTTGAGAATATGGGCATTAGATATGTTGGAGATTGGCTCTAGGCCAAGTGGGATATTGAAAGTATATTTATGTCCTAGAGACAATCTGTATTAGGACAAATGTACTTTATACACATTCATATTATTATTAACGGAGATTAATATTTTAGCATTTGCAATTACTGAATTATTATTTGATTGTTTGTAATTATTCATTAATGTGCATTCCTTGAGCTTACGTTGTCATTAATAGAGTGAGATATTGATGATAGAGCGTAACTTTTAAAATAGCCTCGACTAATGATCATCGAGAATGGGATATCGATGATATGTGATAAGTCGACATGTGGTCTGCATCACATCCTTAGAGGATGTAGTATGTCTCACCTGCTACGAGTAATGGTTACTCGTGATGGATACATGAATACTTTGGAAGTATTGGTATACCCTGCTGATATACTGTTTGTTATATTTGTCTAAAGTATGATCAACGTGTGGGAGATAGAAATCCTTAGACTTGAGGTCAATACGCACCTTGTCTACAAAGTAATGTACTTTGAACCCGTCCTAAGCTCAAATGCCTTATATGTTGAGATACGGCTTATATTAGGTACATTACGATGTGGATTGAAGGCGGTAGTTGAACCAAGATTAGGATTCATTCCTCAGATGTATATTCGAGAGAACACTCGGATTCTCGGTGATATTAGGTTGACTAAGTCGTTGGCCAACGCAATAGACATATTTAGAATATGATCTAGTTGTCAACTAATATAGATGAGATACAATGATTAAGCCATTTGGATAGACACTTGACAAATCCTAAGCTTGATCGGGTGTGTCGTGAATGAAAGGATTTTATCTTACGACGTAAAGCTTAAGTTTACTGGATTCGTGTAAACGTACTTCACATATTGAGTTCGTCTTCCGGCGCCATCTAGGAGTTCCGTGTAGACCTTAATTTGATTAATGTCGATATGAGAAGGCCTGTAGGGTCACACTATGTCTATTGTCCGTTTCGATCTAAGGATGTATTGAGAGAGTAATTAAAATGTTCGATTTTGAATCGAGACATTTAAATGAATAATAATTATTTTAATTAAGTCAAAATTGGATTTTAGATTTAATTAAGAATGCACGAAAAATAAAGTCGAGCGCCGCGGCGCCCATTCCCTAGGGCCGCGGCGCAATGAAGGCGCATGCTTAGCACCGTGACGCCCATACCCTAGTGCCGCGATGCCTCCGCCTTAATTTTTGGGCCAGGTCCAAGGTCAAACCCTAATATGGTTTTGACCTATTTTTCAACTATAAATAGAGGCATTCACCTTATTATTCAATACACCAATTCTGACAATCATTCTAAGCCTTAGAGACTTAAAATTAAATATTCTCTCGAACCTCTGCCGGATTTCCTAGCTTTCCGAAGAAGAACTACATTGAAGCTTGGAGCTTGCAATTGGAAGGGCAATCGCGTGTGCACCTCACAATTGATAAATATTTCAGATTATTATAACTTGTAAGTAAATATTTTATGTTACAAGTTTCATTGTTGTATAACCATACCAGAATTATTGTTAAGATAAGTAAGAAACAAAACTTTAAACTTTCGTTGTGCCTTACTTATGTGATTTAAACCCAACAAAACCCTTCACTTCGGACTACAATCAAGGTGGAGAGGATACAAGCCTCTTACTTTTTTACAGATAAGTATAGCGTGACGTACTATATCAAATAAGAAAACAAGCACATGCATTCTACCATTAATTTGTTCGTATTTTAACTAAATGTTTTTTTTTGAATATTAATGCAGTTAAAATTTACTATCTCTTGCACAAATTTCTAAAGATTGACGTCGCAACACACGTCTATAGAGACTATCTATATTATTATAAAAGTATAAATACAAATGTTGGTTGACCAAAATATCCTTCAAATGTTGATTGACCAAAATATCCTTCAAATGTTAAACGACCTTTATACTCTTTTAAGTTAAATTATTTTCTAAACATAATTTCATATTGGATAAAACTGTAATATTAATTTTTTCTAATATCTTAGAACTTCGAATTTCAACTGAGAAAAAAAATCGTAAAACTAACGTACTACTCCCCCTATTTCCTTTTCTTTTTCTAATTTTGAGTTAGTAGGAGAAAAGGAGGCCTACTTAGTCATTAACCAACGCAATTAAGTATTTCTTAAATTAGCATTTTTATTGTCGTGTTTCTTTTTTTATTTCTTAAAATTTTTAACATGACATGTTTTGTTTCAATAATTATTTAAACATAAATATATTACTAATTATTTATTGATATGATACGAGATATCATCCTATTTTGACAAACATCACTATAAGGTATGTACCAACATAACTAATTAATTTACAAAGGAAAAGAATAACAAAAAAAGGATGAAAAAAATCCTTTACCTCGACTATTAGAATTAGTGTTTAATAACATTTTTGTATCTCATAAAATAAATATAATGTAATTACAAATAATATTATCTAACATTTATTTTTTGTGAATAACATGCAATGCATGTTCGTAGAGAACAATTATTATAAAAACACGAATATAAATATTGGTTGATCAAAATATCCTTTAAATATTGAAAGACTTTTATACCCTGTAAAATTTTCCAGCAAATCTAGAACTTCAAATTCAACTAAAAATATGTCATTTGACTACAATTCTGAAACTAGAATCCTAAAACTAAAATATTAAGCATGTACCCCACGTCAAAAGTACTATTGTGTATAATCTTTGTGATTGTTACGTCTTTTTGCTGACCCTCAATTTTTGCATTGTTCTTTGGGTTCCCTTTCAAGAGAACTCATTGATGTGTTTGTCTATATTTATGGCCATTGTTTGATATTTTCCTTCAACCATATCTCTTCTCTTCTATATTACTATTATAATATTTTATATACGTAACATTTATGTGATTTTTAAAATTTTGTGCTTATTTCGATGGAAACTTTGCTACGCTGTCACTAAAGATATTTATGCATGGCATGAATGTAAAAATTAGTTATTATAAAAGATGAACATTTATGTTGATTGATCAAAATATCCTTCAAATATTGAACGATTTTATATCCTTTCAAGACTAAACACTACTAAAAAATCACTATTTTTTTCATTGAAAAATGTTTAGTGGCTATTCCTACAGATTTTTTGATTGAATCAGTGAAAAAAAATATTTTCACACGGAAAAATTAGAAAGTTTTCCAATTTTTCAATGGGAACCTGTTTCCCGTCAAACATTTTCCCAATGTGCTGTTTCAGTGGGAATGAGGTAGAAATTCATGTTTATAACACAAATTTTCCACTGATTATCTGTGGAAAAACCTCTATTTCTAGTCGCTAGTGAAATAAATGCGTTCCATGGTGTAATAACAGCTAATACTTTTAATTTTGGATGAATTAGTATTCAGGATTCTAAAGTTAAATATGAATTTCCCGCTTCGAATTCTAATTGTAGAAGTTAAAAAAATTAAGTCACTTATTTTGAGAGTCTAAATTAGAATCTAATATCCAAGGGCGTGTCTTAACAATATTGGAGGCCTAAGGCAAAACTCTAATGCGAGGCTATAAATATACTCGTTAAATATATTTTTTTCATTATACAAAGTGCGATAATACTTAAGATTTTACAATAAAAAAATTAAAAAATAGATTTTTATGTATTTTTTCGCCTATAACAGTAAATTTGTATATGTATATATTATTATTATTATAAAAAACATGAATATAAATATTGGTTGATCAAAATATTCTCCTATATATTAAACGGATTTTATACCCTTAATATGCTCTAATCCTATTTCTTTTCTAACATACCTTTTGAACCAAAAAAACTAACAGACTAGGAACTTAACTGACGTTTGGATAAAATAGTTACTATTAATCTAAACCCTTGCTAAAATTTAAGATTTTGAAGGTAGAAGAAGTCCTTAAATTTGGGTTATTCATCTTTATTCGTTTGGTAATTTAATAATTTCTTAAGGAGAAGTAGAGTTTTACATGGACATAATTAACTTCTATTCCCATTCCGTGAACATAAAAGTTGGATAATCAAAAACAAAAAGAGAGATTAGATATTAGAGTTATTGGATTGTGAACACTTTAAATTGATTTTCTTAACATATTATTTCATCAACAACTAATGATTCTTTGACTTCAACTAAAAACTTGCTCATGTTATGAGTTACTAATTTTATTACTTGTAGTTCGTTTAAATCACACACAATTATTAAAGTAAAAACTTGTACTATTTGTGTATTAATACTAGATTCAAAATATGATTAAATTTAACAGTGAGTATTTTTACTCTATAAGTATACGCAACAACTTACTTATACTATATTCTAAGCTATCAACCTATTCTAGTATACTCACTCCTGTAATTAGTGTTTGAAAATATTATTTTTGCATTATTTGTACAATATAATTTTCAATCGAAGGATATTCAATTAAGTCCCTATTCTTCAACCTTGCACTCACACTAAATATATTTGTGCATCGCACGAACATAGATACTATTTATTATAAAAGCATTAATATAAATGTTGGTTGACCAAAAAATTCTTCAAATATTAAAGGACCTTTATACAATTTTAAGTTGATTTTTTTAAAAACATAATTTCATATTAAATAAACTTGTAATATTGCTCTTTTTTCCTAATATCTTAGGACTTTGAATTCAACTGAGAACAAAATCCTAAAACTAACGTACTCCTCCTATTTCCTTTTTTTTCTTCTAAATTTGAGTTAGTAGGAGACAAGGAGTCCTACTTACTCATTAACCAAAATGTTTATTTCTTTAATTAGCATTTATTATTGTCGTGCTATTTTTTTGTTTCCTTTAAATTTTTAATATGACATGTTTGGTTTCAATAAATATTTAAATATCAAAATTGAGATCAAGACAACATCGTCTTCTATATTGTTACAACATAAATATAAATGTTATATATATATACACCCATTAAATGATTTTTCTTCGTTATATATATAAAGTGTGATTAAATTTAAGATTTGACAACTGAAAATAAAAAATTAGGTTTTATGCATCTTTTTGCTTATAACATTGAAATATTATTTAAATTCACTGTTGTTATAGTATAACAACCATTCACTGTAGCAGTAAAAAAATTCCGAACCCAACAACGTTGTTATAGAGATGTCTGACTGTACAACAACAACATACCCAGCGAAATCCCACACCGTGGGGTCTGAGGAGGGTAAAGTGTACACAGACCTTACCTCCACCTTGGTAGGTAGAGCGGCTATTTCCGGGAGACCCTCGGCTCAAGACAAATCATAATCACAAGCAGGGTAATCAAAACAAAGCAAGAGTAAAGAGTAAATCAAGGGAAACTATCAGACTCAGATAACGAATTAAAGCAGTACAAAGTGAATTTGAACAAAAAAGAGTAGTAGCTAACACAATTAAATAAGATAAGCAAAATACATTAAAGAACACATAGCATCAGAAATCAAACTACAGTGAATGACAGTGAATTATAAAGCAATAATGTGTCTATAAGTGTGATAGACTAATCGGGCCTACAATAATAACACTACAACTATCAATTTATAAGCATAAGTAGGGCTACGCTATAGTACCTACTACTCTTCTACCCTAATCTGTCATGTCCTCAGTAAGTTGCACCTGCACCATATCCCGTCTAATCACCTCTACCCAATACTTCTTCGGCCTTCCCCTACCCCTCCTGAACCCCTCCATAGCCAACCTCTCACACCTCCGCAGTGGAGCATCTGTGTCTCTCCTCTGCACATGCCCGAACCATCTCAACCTCGCTTCCCGCATCTTATCATCCACCGAGGCCACTCCCACTTTCTCCCGGATATCATAATTTCTAATCTTATCTCTCCTTGTATGCCCACACATCCATCTCAGCATCCTCATCTCAGCCACTTTTATCTTTTGTATGTGCGAAGTCTTGACTGGCCAACACTCCGCCCCATACAACATTGTCGATCTAACCACCACCCTATAGCATTTGCCTTTAAGTTTTGGTGGCACCTTTTTGTCGCACAAGACTCCAGATGCGATCTTCCATTTCATCTACCCTGTCCCAATACGATGTGTGACATCGTCATCAATCTCTCAATTCCCTTGGATAATAGACCCTAGGTACTTGAAGCTTTCTTTCTTTGGAATGACCTGAGTACCAAGCCTTACCTCCACGCCTATCTCAAGGTCTCTCCCATTGCTGAACTTGCACTCCAAATATTCTATCTTGGTCCTACTCAACCTGAGCCCTTTAGACTCCAGAGTCTGTCTCCAAACCTCCAGCTTGGCTTTCACTCCGCTGCGAGTCTCGTCAATCAGGACTATGTCGTCTGCGAATAACATACACCATGGTACCTCTCATTGGATTTATCGCGTCAGTCCGTCCATCACCAAGACAAATAGAAATGGGCTAAGAGCTGATCCCTGGTGCAGCCCCATCATAAAGATGTTTGACTGTATAATTTAAAATAGGCCCAAAAAATAGAAGTACTTCTTAAAATAGATATTCAAAATTGAAAATAATTAATACATAAAAAATATATACATAGAAAAAAGTGGAGCCCCTAAATTATGGGGGCCATAAGGCAATGGCCTTAATGACCTAATGCTCAAGACGCCCTTGCTTACATCAAAACTTAAGAGAGCTATAATATTTACAAATCTTTTAAATATACGACAGTACTGTTATATGAACTATTCTTTTGTTTGATTATGTTTATTATAGTGTCTTGTCTTTCATATCCTAGCAGCCACGTAAAGAGCCCACTTCTAACTATTAGTACAGTAATATTTTATTATGTAATAGTTAGAATCGATTTGTTTTCTACGTTCTGGAATATTGTGATTGAATCATCAGTACAATGCCACTATCTTGAATGTCACTGATATATATATATATTCTTTTGTTTGATTATGGTGTTTGTTGTTCACTATTTTTCTGATGAAGTTGTAATACACTTTTTTGAATGCGTATCTGCAGATGATGGAGTTAAGTAAGTCAATCCGGGAATTAAAGATTATTCTTTATGGGAATGATGAATCCGAACCTCTCGATGAGGCTTGTGCTCTTCTTCGAAGAGAACACGCTTCGGCTGATAATTAATTGTCTTTCCAATTTGAATTTTGAGGTAAGTTAACATCTTCTATGAGTTCAGAAAGTTGCTTACGGTCAGATTGTCTCGCTTTTGTCATATCAGCTATGGTTTTTTTATTCCTTATTTTCCTATTAAAATGATGTTCAGTCACGGATGATTGCTTGTGATTACTTGAAAGAAAAAATTGATGACTTAATTGAAAGTATATTTATGTCCTAGAGACAATCTGTATTAGGATAAATGTACTTTATACACATTCATATTATTATTAATGGAGATTAATATTTTGACATTTGCAATTATTGAATTATTTACTGATTGTTTATAATATTCTATAATATGCATCCCTGGAGGTTACGCTGTTATTAATAGTGTGAGTTATTAATATTATAACGTAACTCTTAAAATAGCCTCGACTAATGATCATCGAGAATGGGATATCGATAATATGTGATAAGTCGACATGTGGTCTGCATTACATCCTTAGAGGATGTAGTATGTCTCACCTGCTATAAGTAATGGCTACTCGTGATGGACACATGGATACTTTGGAAGTATTGGTATACCCTGCTGATATACTGTTTGTTATACTTGTCTAAAGTATGATCAGCGTGTGGGAGATAGAAATCCTTAGACTTGAGGTCAATACGCACCTTGTCTACAAAGTAATGTACTTTGATCATGTCCTAAGCTCAAATGCCTTATAGGTTGAGATACGGCTTGTATTGGGTACATTACGATGTGGATTAAAGGTGGTAGTTGAGCCAAGATTAGGATTCATTCCTCGAATTTATTTTCGAGAGAACACTCAGATTCTCAGTGATATTAGGTTGACTAAGTCGTTAGCCAACGCAATAGACATATTTAGAATATGGTCTAGTTGTCAACTAATATAGATGAGATACAATGATTAAGCCATTTGGATAGATGCTTGACAAATCTTAAGCTTGATCGGGTGTGTCGTGAATGAAAAGATTTTATCTTACCACATAGAGGTTAAGTTTACTGGATTCGTGTAAACGTACTTCACATATTGAGTTCGTCTTGCGGCGCCGTCTAGGAGTTCTGCGTAGACCTTAATTTGATTAATGTCGATGTGTGAAGGCCTGTAGAGTCACACTATGTCGATTGTCTTTTCGATCTAAGGATGTATTAAGAGAGTATTAAATATTCGATTTAGAATCGAGATATTTAAATGAATAATGATTATTTTAATTAAGTCAAAATTGGATTTTGGATAAATTAAGAATGTACATAAAATAAATCGAGACAGTGCAGGAACACGTCAAGCGCCGCGACGCCCATACCCTAGGGCCGCAACGCTTCTACCTCAATTTTTGGGCCAGGCCCAAGGTCAAACCCTAATCCGGTTTGACCTAATTTTCACCTATAAATAGTGGCATTCTCTTCATTATTTACATACCAATTTTTAGATTATCATTCTAAGCCTTAGAGACTTAGAATCAAAACTTTCTCGAACCTCTGCCGGATTACCTAGTTTTCCGAAAGAGAAGTACATTAAGGCTTGGTGCTTGCAATCGAAAGGGCAACCGCATGTCATCCCTATAGTAGATAAAGATTCCAGATACTATAACCCATAAGTTTTATGCTTTATGTTACAGGTTTTTGATTGTTGTATAACCATATCAGAATAAGTTGATGGGGTAAGTAAGAAACAAAATTTTAAACTTCCGCTGTGCCTTACTTATGTGTTTTGAACCCAACAAAACCCTACAGTGGTATCAAATCCCAGGCTGGTTCAATGGTTATATAATAATTGAATAAAATAATAATATGGGTTAAACATAAAATTGGATTAAAACGGGGCTTCTTGAAATCCTACATGTCTTGACCGAATGTTAACCTTTTGATATCACCCTAAATTAACTCCTACGCTAACTCGAGGAAGTCATTCCGCTCTAACTCGAACTAAGCCAAAAGTGTGTTGTCTGGCTCATTGCACGATGCACGGCTAAGAACGGGTAAGAACAGATGATGGTCGATATGTGCATTATTGATAATGGTGGGTGATGATAAAGGATCTGTGATTTGGTCCCTAAATTGGATTTAGGGCTCGAACGATTTTGAAAAATCAACACAAAAACATTTGTCAGGACATCGGCGCCGCGTCCCTATGGTAGGGCGCCGCGACGCTTGCTAGGGTTTCAAGGCGATGCCGCATTTCCATGGTGGAACGCCGCGGTACTAATACTTCATTTCAAAATTTGGACTCACTAGACAGTAGGCGCCGCGGCTCCATGGTGGAGTGCCGCGGTGCTAATGTATTTTCAGAAACCGAAAGGATTCTGCCTGCAACGCCGCAGCTCCATGGTGGAGCATCGCGACGCTAATGCATTTGCAGAAGCCGTAAGGTTTCTGCCTTTGCAGCGCCGCGGCTTCATGGTGGAGTGTCGCGGCGCTAATGCATTTGCAGAAGCCGAAAGGCTTCTGGCTCAGTAAAGCCGCAACCCTAATGATTAGCGCCGCGGGCTCACCTGTCCAGAAACAAAAAAAATCAGAGTTCAGAATGTTTAACCCAAGATTATTATTATACAATATAATTGATAAGTATACTGTTTATGTGCTAAATGTCAAATTATTTGTCATTAAATTACTGGAATAGTGTCCGCTATAAATGTCTAGGCAGGCGGCACCCAATATTTGATTAAACCATCTTATATGATGCATATTGGGTTGACGGTTCCCAACTATATGTGTCATTAGTTTTGCATGATGTTAAGATGTCATATTGGATATGGCGTAAAAGAGTTGATCTTGGTTAAAACGCTGAATTAAAATGTTCCCCAAAATTTTTAAATACAAGTCTAAATTAAAACGTGTCGTCCATTATAATTGTTAGAGTGCAAAATCCTTTTCGGCGATATGAGTAATTATGCCAAAAAATTTGCTCTAAGTCTACGAGGACCCAGACTCTTTCATAGATGTGTTTTAATGTAAAGGTAAATGATAAACTTTTGTGGGTATTTACACCACAGTGTTTGCTCACAAAGGCCAAATTTGCTTAGATACATAAACACAGTCGTGTAATGGGGTTGACTTGCTTAGACAAATCTTGGCGCCAAAGTGTCGGACTAATCTAAGGACACAAGATTAAATGTAATATTTTATCAACTAAGAGTTGCAAATAAGTTTTGCAATTGGTTTAGAACCTACCAAGATGTGTTATTGAAGTTATCAGCCAAAGCAAACGCGGAGATAGCATAGGCTTAGATCTTGGCCCATTATGACCTCAATTAATATAGGTCCGTATACTACCATGGGGTAGTAGAAGTGTGTTAAAATAGTGGGAGCTAATTAAACAAAAGGCCATGTTGATTAGCCTAAGGGAATATGTATAATAGGAAATAGATTTTGAGTTTGATTTCCAGTCTATCTAATTCTTCAGATTATCAAAGATGTCGAGCTTATCATTGAAAATATTGATTGAGATGAACAAACTTACTGGGCCTAACTACCTTGACTGGCTAAGGAATTTGCGAATAGTGCTCAGACAAGAGAAAATAGAATACGTGTTGGACATAGTGACATGGTGTTCCCAACAGTCCCTGGGACAGACTCTGCTGAATATGCCTCTTTTGATAAGGATGCTTACCAAAAACACCTAGATGATGCCACTTCAGCACAATGCGTGATGTTGTCTTTCATGTTAATGGAACTTCAGAGACAACATGAGAACATGGGTCCCAATGAGATGCTCGAACACTTGAAGAGTCTCTATGACTCATAATCCCAGACTATGGAATATGAGTTACTAATAGAACTCTTTAAGTGTAAGCTTAATGAAGGGGTCCAGGTCTCACAACATGTATTGAAGATGATAGGGCTGATAGAAAGGCTTGCTTCAATTGGAAAGAAGCTGCAGAAGAATGTCGCTACCACCCTCATCCTAAACTCTCTTCCTCATTCCTTTGAAAACTTCATAGTGAATTTCAATATGAATAGAACGAAGGCGAGTCTGCCGGAGCTGCACAACATGCTCAAGACCTTTGAGTCTTCCACCTCCAAAGGCAAAGTTGTGCTCATGGTGAGCTCTTCAAGCCGACCCAAGTCGAAAGGCAAGGAATGGCAGAAGAAGAAGGGCAAAGTAGTCGTTGCGCCCTCAGCTATGAAGCCTAAGGGAGGTGTGAAGAAAAAGAAGGTAAATCTGGCTAAGGTTGAATGCCTCAACTGCCACAAGAAGGGGCATTGGAAGAAAGACTGCATGGCACCAGGATAAGGAAAAGCACCAGGTGCTTCTTCCTCTAGTGGACAAGGTATGTATGTCATTGAAATAAATATGTCTATAAATAACTCTCATTCCTGGGTATTGGATACCGCTTGTGGCTCACACATTTGTACAAATGTGCAGGGGCTAACTGATAGTAGGAAGGTTGGACCAAGGGACGTAGACCTACGCATTGGAAATGGAGCACGACTCGATGCCGAGTGCGTAGGGACTTATAGATTAAATTTGCCATCTGGATATTATTTAGTGTTGAATGATTGCTACTATGTACCCTCGTTCATCGTATATTTATAATGGCACTCAAGTACTGTCTTTTGATAAAGTTATATATGGAACTGCTCCTCTTGTGGATGGATTATATACACTAAACTGTAGTCGAGAGATATTTAATGTACAAAATAAATGAGCCAAGATAAGTAATAGAAACTTTACCTACCTATGGCACTGCAAACTTGGTCATATCAACGAATCAAGGATAGCAAGGTTGAGGAAGTTAGACTACCTCAAACTATTTGACTTGGAGTCTTATGATAACTGCGAATCTTGCTTGAGAGGAAAAATGACCAATAAACCACTTTCTGGGAAAGGTGTGCGAGCCAAGAAGGTGCTTGAGTTGGTCCATACTGATGAATGTGGGCCATTCTCGACTCAAGCTAAAGGAGGCTTCCCATACTTCATCACTTTTACTGACGACTTCACAAGGTATGGATATGTGTATCTTATGAGACACAAATCCGAGGCCTTTGAGAAGTTCAAGGAGTACAAGTCGGAAGTAGAGAAGCAACTTGCAACAAGTATCAAGACCCTTCGATCGGATCGATGAGGTAAATACTTGAGCAAGAATTTTCTAGATTACTTAAAGCTACATTGAGTCCAATCAGAATGGACACCTCCTGGAACACCACAGATGAATGGTGTTGCCGAAAGGAGAAACCGAACCTTATTGGATATGGTTCGATCCATGATGATCTCCTCGGCTCTACCGACATGCCTTTGGAGACATGCTATACAAACCTCTATGTATGTTCTGAACAGGGTTCCTTCCAAGTCATTAGAAATGACATCCTATGAGATATGGTGTGGCAAGAAGCCAACTCTTAAACATATGAGACCCTGGGGGTGCCCTGCATATGTTAAGAAGATGCTCACTGACAAGTTGGAATCTAAAAGTGAGAAATGTTACTTCGTGGGATATCCAAAGGAAACTAAAGGATATTACTTCTATCTTTCTGGAGAACATAAGGTCATTGTTTCCTGGAACGCAACTTTCCTTGAAGAAGAATGTCTACAAGGAACATAGTTGCACAAATAAAGAACTTGAAGAAATTCAAGAACCACAAGATAACACATAAGTTGAACCCTGTCAAATGACCTAAACAAGGATTCAGTGGGAGTATCTGGTGAAGATTGGGTACTTAGAGTACGCCCTTCAGCCAGTGGGAGTGCTGTGAGAGATAGTGCAGAAATGCAAGGCTCTCATACACAACCAATGGAATATGATACAATGGTTGTACATCATTCCATTCAGGAAATGCATGAAAATGAAATTCCTGAAAGCTCTCAAGGTGATGGATTGTCCAACACACAAAGACCTTCTCACAATCAGAATGCAACAAACACTGAAACGCAGAATAATCAACTTCGTAGGACCACTAGGACTCATCATTTGCCTGAAAGACTTAATCTGCTTGTTGAAACACACAATGAGATAGATATTCCTGATGACGATGGACCTACAACCTATAGCGAAGCTATGTTAGACATTGATTTGCAGAAATGGCAAGAAACCATGAAATCTGAGATAGACTCGATGTATATAAATCAAGTTTGGAACTTGGTTGATTTGCCAACAGGGGTTAGATCCATAGGATGCAAATGGGTCTTCAAGAAGAAGATTGATGCATATGGCAAGGTACAAACTTATAAAGCAAGATTGGTAGCTAAAGGTTATAATCAACGGCCTGGGGTCGATTATGATGAAACCTTTTCACCTGTTGAAAGATTAAGTCCATTCGGATTTTGCTTGCAATAGCTGTATATTATGACCATGACATTTGGCAGATGGACGTCAAAACTGCTTTCCTCAATGATAATCTAGTTGAGGAGGTGTATATGAACCAAACTAAGGGTTTTTCACTTGAGTCCAAACCAAATGTTGTATGCAGGCTACAAAAGTCTATTTATGGGCTTAAGCAAGCATCGAGGAGTTGGAACATTTTCTTTGACAAGGCTATCAAATCATTTGATTTCGTTAGAAGCAAAGAGGATCCATGTGTTTATAGTAAATGCAAGGATAGGAGTATTACCTTCATTATCATATATGTAGATGACATAATGATAATGGGAGACAATAAGACTCTCCTGCAGTTAGTCAAGGAGTGGTTGTCCAGTACCTTCATGATGAAGGATTTAGATGAAGCCTGCTATATTCTGGGAATTAGGATCTATAGAGATACACCTAATAGATTGTTGGGGGCTGTCACAATCAGACTACATAGACAAAGTGCTTAGACGTTTTTCTATGGAAATTCCAAAAAAGGCGGTCTACCTATGGGACAAGGCATCAAGTTATCTAAGAAGGATAGTCCTTCTAATACTATAGAACTTGAACGCATGAAAATGATCACATATGCTTTAGCTATAGGATCGATCATGTATGCCATGACCTATACTAGGACAGATGTGGCCTTTTCACTTAGTATGACTTGAAAATTCCAGCAGAATCCTGGGGAAGAACACTGGAAAGCAGTCAAGAGTATTCTTAAGTATCTTAGACGAACTAAAGATTACTTCTTAGTCTATGTTGGGTAAGAAAAGCTAGCTGCTACTGGGTACACTGATGCTAGCTTCAAACGGATCTAGATGACTACAAATCTCAGTCTGGGTACACGTTCATTTTCAGTGGTGGAGCAGTAAGCTGGAAAAGTTCCAAACAAGCTACAACTGCTGATTCGACAACAGAAGCTGAGAACATTGCTGGATCGGAAGTTGGTAAAGAAGTTGTCGTGATTTCTAAGTTCCTGAAGGAACTAGGGATTGTTCCAAGTGTCACTTGTCCAATAACGATTTATTGTGACAACACTGGTGCGATTGCACAAGATAAGGAACCAAGATCAACAAACAGAAACAAACATGTACCTAGGAAGTACCACATACTCATGGAGATGGTAGAGACTGAAGAGATTACATTAGCGTATGTTCCCACAGATGATAATCTAGTTGACCCATTCACTAAACCATTAAGCTTAGTCAATCATAATGGTCATTTTGAGAATATGTGCATTAGATATGTTGGAGATTGGCTCTAGGCCAAGTGGGAGATTGAAATTATATTTATGTCCTAGAGACAATCTGTATTAGGACAAATGTACTTTATACACAATCATATTATTATTAAAGGAGATTAATATTTTGGCATTTGCAATTATTGAATTATTAACTGATTGTTTATAATATTCTATAATATGCATCCTTGGAGGTTACACTGTTATTAATAGTGTGAGATATTAATATTATAACGTAACTCTTAAAATAGATTCGACTAATGATCATCGAGAATGAGATATTGATGATATGTGATAAGTCGACATGTGGTCTGCATTACATCCTTAGAGGATGTAGTATGTCTCACCTGCTATGAGTAATGGCTACTCGTGATGGACGCATGGATACTTTGGAAGTATTGGTATACCCTGCTGATATACTGTTTGTTATACTTGTCTAAAGTATGATCAGCGTGTGGGAGATAGAAATCCTTAGACTTGAGGTCAATACGCACCTTGTCTACAAAGTAATGTACTTTGATCCTGTCCTAAGCTCAAATGTCTTATAGGTTGAGATACAGTTTTTATTGGGTACATTACGATGTGGATTAAAGGTGGTAGTTGAGCCAAGATTAGGATTCATTCCTCGAAATTATATTCGAGAGAACACTCTGGTTCTTAGTGATATTAGGTTGACTAAGTCGTTAGCCAACGCAATAGACATATTTAGAATATGGTCTAGTTGTCAACTAATATAGATGAGATACAATGATTAATCCATTTGGATAGACGCTTGACAAATCCTAAGCTTGATCGGGTGTGTCATTATTGAAAGGATTTTATCTTACCACATAGAGGTTAAGTTTACTGGATTCGTGTAAACGTACTTAGTTCGTCTTGCGGCGCCGTCTAGGAGTTCTGCGTAGACCTTAATTTGATTAATGTTAATGTGTGAAGGCCTGTAAGGTCACACTATGTCGATTATCTTTTCAATCTAAGGATGTATTGAGAGAGTATTTATTATTGGATTTAGAATCGAGATATTCAAATGAATAGTGATTATTTTAATTAAGTCAAAACTAGATTTTGGATTTAATTAAGAATGTACAGAAAATAAATCGAGACAGTGCAGGAACACGTCAAGCGCCGCGGCGCCCATACCTTAGGGCCGCGACGCTTTTGCCTTAATTTTTGGGCCAGGCCCAAGGTCAAACCCTACTCCAGTTTTGACCTAATTTTTACCTATAAATAGTGGCATTCTCTTCATTATTTACATACCAATTTTTAGATTATCATTCTAAGCCTTAGAAACTTAGAATCAAAACTCTCTCGAACCTCTACCGGATTTCCTAGCTTTTCGAAAGAGAAGTACATTGAAGCTTGGAGCTTGCAATCGAAAGGAAAACCGCATGTCATCCCTATAGTAGATAAAGATCCCAGATACTATAAACTGTAAGTTTTATGCTTTATGTTACAGGTTTTTGATTGTTGTATAACCATACTAGAATAAGTTGTTGGGGTTAGTAAGAAACAAAATTTTAAACTTCCGCTGTGCCTTACTTATGTGTTTTGAACCCAACAAAACCCTACATTAATTACACTATATGTTAATTAGAGTAACAATGCTATCAAAACTGACCCATATTTTTAAATCTTACAAAAAATGACCCACCTTCTCTCTTTGCTCTCTCTCTCAGCCTCTTCTCTTCACGCTCTCTATCTGTCGTTGTCTCCCTCACAAACACCGTCGCACCACTGCCTCCGCGCCGTCCGATATTTTTACTATTTCAATTGTACAAATTAAATTTTATCCACAAGCCACAACTAGTTGACTTACTTTTCCGATTATTCATTTCGGAGGAAACCATTGTCACCCAATCTAGACAAATCCAAATCCTATTTCAACACATGCAATTCTGAATCAATCAAAAAGTACAGTTATAAAAGTTGACTATACGAATCCAATCGATTAACTTAATTTGAGAAAAAGAAGAGCTCGATTAACTCCAAATTTTTATTCCGAATCCATTCAACACAACTGACGAAACGGAAGGCATATTCGAACTTGCACTCCAAATATTCTGTCTTAGTTCTACTCAACCTGAACCCTTTAGACTCTAAAATCTGTCTCCAAACCTCCAGCTTGGCGTTCACTCCGCTGCGAGTCTCCTCAATCAGGACTATGTCGTCTGTGAATATGATACACCATGGTACCTCCCCTTGGATTTGTCACGTCAGACTGTCCATCACCAAGGCAAATAGGAATAGGCTAAGAGCTGATTCCTGGTGCAGCCCCATTATCACTGGGAAGTGCTCTGAGTCTTCTCTTACTGTCCGTACTCTAGTCTTGGCTCCATCATACATATCCTTGATCGCCCTAGTGTACGCCACAGGTACACCTCTAACCTCCAAACATCTCCATAGAACCTCCCTAGGGACTTTGTCGTATGCCTTCTCGAGGTCGATGAAAACCATATATAAGTCTTTTTTCCTCTCTCGATACTGCTCCACCAACCTCCTAATAAGATAAATGACTTCGGTAGTCGAACGCCCCAGTATGAATCCAAAAAGGTTTTCAGAAATACACACGCCTCTCCTCACCCTCATCTCCACGACTATCTCCCAAACTTTCATAGAGTGGCTCAGCAGTTGATACCCCTATAATTGTTGCAACTCTGGATATTACCTTTGTTTTACTACAAGGGAATCATTGTACTCCACCTCCATTCTTCGGGCATTCTTGCTGTCTTAAAAATGATGTTAAACAACTCAGTCAGCAACTCCAAACCAGCCCTGCCTGTGCTCTTTCAAAATTCAACTGGGATCTCATCAGGCTCGGTCGCTCGTCCTCTGCGCATCTTGCGAATATCACCCGTAACCTCCTCAACCTTAATGCTTCTACAATACCCAAAATCCCCATGCCTACTAGAAGGCTCCAGATCTTCCACCACAATGTCTCCATCTCCGTTTTCGTTCAAGAGTTTGTGGAAGTAAGACTGCCACCTCCGCCTAATATGCGCTTCCTCCACCAGTACTTTGCCGTCCTCGTCCTTGATGCACCTCACTTGATCCAAGTCACGGGGATTTCTCTCCCTTGTCTTGGCTAGTCTATACAACTTCTTATCCCCGTCTTTGTCCTCTAATTCCACATACAAGCGTTCGAAAGTCACTATTTTTGCCAACATAACTGCTAGATTTGCCTCCTTCCTCTCCATCTTATACAGTTCCCTATTCGTCCATTTCTACAAATCATCTTTGCTTTATACCAATTTCACATACGTCATTTTCTTTGCTTCCACCTTTTCTTGGACTTCGCTATTCCACCACCAGTCCCCTCGATGTCCACCATAATAACACCACGAGACTCCTAGCACTTCTCTGGCTACCTCACGAATGCAACTGGCCGTCATGCCCCATATAACGGTCGCATCCCCACTAATCCCCCAAGCCCCCTTGGCCATCAACTTCTTCCCCATCTCATTTGCACTAGCCATAGTCAAACTCTCCATTTGATTCTTAACTTGTCATCCACAACCCTCTTCTTCTTCTTCACCAACTTGATCTCCAAATCCATCACCAAAAGCTTATGTCGGTTGTAAGATCCTCCTTTGAAATAACCTTACCGTCTTTACAAAGACCTTTGTCAACCTTTCTAAAGAGAAAAAAGTCTATTCGAGTCTTAGCCACTGAACTACGGTAAGTCACCAAGTGTTCCTCCTTCTTCAGGAATCTAGAATTGGCTATCACCATCCCACAAGCTCTACCGAACTCCAAAAGTGAGACGCCTCCCACATTCCTGACCCCGAGTCCAAATCCTCCATGCACGTTGTCATAACCCCCTGAAAGTGACCTAATATGTCCGTTGAAGTCACTTACTACAAATAACTTCTCAATGGGTGGTATACCTCTCACCACTTCGTCTAAATCCTCCCAAAAACGTCTCTTCTCCTCCTCATCCAGACCCGCTTGTGGCGCATTAAGCACTAATAATGTTCATAGTGATCCCTCCAACTACCAACTTAATCGCCATCATCTTGTCATTGACCCTCCTCACCTCTACCACCTGATCCCTTAGTTCGATGTCTACAAAAATGCCTACCCTTTCCTATACTTCGACCTACCGGAGAACCATAATTTATACCCGTCTACATCTTTAGCCTTAGGTCCTACCTATTTGGTCTCCTGGACACATGCTATATTAATCTTCCTCTTCTTAAGAATCTTAACTAGCTCTATGGTCTTCCCCGTTAAAGTCCCAATATTCCAAGACCCTATTCTCAGCCTAGTATCTCCCTTACCCCACTTACCCCTACCCCTTGCCCCCATCCCCGGCCGAGAACATGACCTTAGTATACCATCATTCACCAAAGCCACTAGAACAAATACACAAAGTAATACTAAGAATATCTAAATAGATCACAATTGAACCTTATGCTAAAAAATGAAAAGATCAAAAGCACCACTAGTCAAGGTAAGAAACAATTCCAATAAGCGACACAACATAAACAAAGCAAAGCAACAACAAGTCAAACGAAGCCAAACCCTAGGCAAGAATACCAAAGTACCTATCAAAGGAAATACTACCTAATACACCAGAAAAATACACGTAAGAATGCTACCTAATACGCTAAGATTGATACAATATCTAAAAAATACCGGAGCAAGAATATCAACTAATAGAGCAAGAATGCTACAATAACAAAGCAAGAACGATAGAACCTGGAACGTGGTCGATCCCTTCAGAAAGTTGGTCGCCAAAAATCTGCCTGAATCATCACCGGAAAATTCGTTGGTCTGCGGGTCTGCAACTATTCGCTTATGCGAACCCCACACACTAGAACGAAGGGAGAAAAAGATCGGGAGAAAAAGAGAGATGCGAGGGGCAAAGAAGACCAGCGGTGGAGGCGCAATATACTTCACCGGACACCGACCAACAGGAGAAAGGGAGAAAATCAAAAGAAATTGAATCCAAGTAAAAAGTTATCGTTCGCAAGGAAGAAGAGGAGAGAGAGTAAAATAGTCATCCTATGTTTTATACCTACTATATAATATTATATAATTATGTATAAATGTGTATACATACATACTTTCATGTATAATATTGTATAATTATATTTTTAGTATATATACCTACACATTATACACTTTTATACACCTATATACATAATATACCTATCTTTTGTATATAAGTATATAATATTGTATAAAACTATTTTTGGGCTATATTTTTTATATGTAAATTTTGGACTATATTTTTGCAATGTAAGTCAACCAAGTGTATATTTATGAAATTTCTCCAAAATTGATCTGATGGACATATTAATAATAGGGTAAGCACACTAATATTTTATTATGTTAAATATGGTGAATGTCTATGAAATTGATCTATTATATTTATCATTTTATTAAGCTAATTATCTACTTTAGAGTATCATGTCATATTTCGGTATAAAATATAAGAATTCAGGTGAGAATTATTTTTAGTTAACTTGACCGAAGTTGAATGAATTTTATGTAACAAAAAATAAAAAATATATTTTTTATCAGATAACTTTAATTAAGTTGGATGATTATACGTAATAAAAAATAGAAAAGTATTTTCTGTGTGTAAACTTTTAATTGAATGACTTTTATATAAGAACAAAAATAAAAAGAGTGACTTTTGTGTGATACGCTCAAAGTTGGACTTTCGGTTAGGATATTATTGTGAGAATCAATATGACTATGCTTAAATAAATTTAGAGAATGAGAAAAGACGAGAACGTCTATTGTTAAATTGATCGACTATTTTGCAAGTCGATGTTGAAAGAAATAAATAGTTAAAAATTATTTGTTCGTAAAAATTTCATCATAAAACTACCATCAAGCTAGATATTTGTAAATGTCAATAAATAAAGATATGATCACTTAATTCCTAATATTGAATTATCTTAGTTGTAACATGTTTTTCATCTGGGGAGAAAGAATATCACAATCCAAATTATCAATATAGTTGTGAGGGCATCTACCCAAATCCGCAGGAGAACCCAACTAAATTTGTAAGTCCTTAAGTCAATTATTAAGTAGAATTAAAATAATAATAATAATAAGGCGTAACTCAATAAAAGTATCTAAATACTCAAATATACGGAAATTAAGTCATAAACCTCTCAAAATCTGGAGTCATAAGTACAGAAGCTACCACTACGGAATACAAGTTTGAAACATAAAGAAAGAAAGTAAAATAGAGATGGAGTCCAGTGCTCCAGATCAGTCAGCAACTCACCCTGACAACTCCAAAAGCGCTCCTCAACAATCGATGATAACTCAGCTGCTACTAGTACTCCGGTTAGAACCTGCACACAAAAAGGTGAGTGTACAATGAGTATGGAAAATCAACTTGTACTCAGCAGCATCATCGATCGACCCTAAACTAAAATAATGACGAAGGTTGATCTTCTGAATGCTTACTCCCACACTTGTCTGCTATTAGTTCATAAGCCATATTTGCGATCCAAAAGTAAAGATAGGAAATTTCTCCATTCAACAAGCATTCAAGAGATCAGTCGAATTTCAATCAAACCTTCAAGTAAATCCAACATTAAGAAATTGATAAAATGATTTGATAATATATGCAAATGGAATGCAAAGACCATCAATCACTAGTATACACACTCCGTAATATGAAATACATGATTCATGAGAGATTCACGAGGTCCATACACTACTCCAAACCATTTCTCACCGGGTTCTTAGACATTTAGGCTCTTAATCTCAACACTTAGCCAGTTTGGCTCTCAATCTCAATAATTAGCCCATATTCGGCTATTATTCACATCATTCCGTCTGGAATCATTTTTGATCGAACATCGATATGTATCCTCAAGTTAAATATGCATGAGATACCATATGAAAGCATGAATATGACATGCACACATAATAAGCAACAAGGCTATAAAGTAAAAACTCATCTTAATTCATTTTTATCATTAGATGGACATTTCAGAGTGATGAGAACACATAATCAACAAGTAAGAGATCAACATACCGTATAAGTAAGCAAATAAGGGAATCGTATCCCAAATAATAATCAATTAGTCATTATCAATTACCAGCTAATGCTATGTGCTTTGGCATTCTGACCACATACATAATGACGTGAATACGATATAAATTCCCAAATCATGACATCGGTACCCGTACAAGTGCTCATCACCTCACAAGTACGGGACCCCTTTATTCCCAATTACTCCCTCTTTATTAATAATTTACCAATCACACGCTTTAAATAGAGTCAAGTAAGATTGCAACTTGCCTGATTTTAAAGCCCAACGATTGTAATAAAGCCTTGCCCTTTCGTAGAACTTCCAAACAATCCCAATTTGTTCAAATATAAAATCTTCGCTAGCATACGAGTCCATAGACACCCATATTGCTATATTTTATTTCCTAACCCAAAAAGTCACCCATAAGGCAATCTCAAGTCCTAGAAGACAAAACTATAATTTTGTGATAAAATTCGTTTACCCATAGACCACTGAGTCTAAATCTCGAAAATGACTCAAATCCGACTTCAAGTCGACATCTAATTTGAAGAATTTCGTATTTTCAACTTAGGGATTTAAAATCCCTATTCTATAATTCAAATCATGACTTAAATGATGAAATCCCACAAAAATCTAAGATAGAATGGTAAAAGGGAGGTTAGAATCTTAACCCATGATGGATCTTGAAAACCCTTTAAAACATCTTTCAAAATTGAAGTCTCTAGCTCCGAATATGAAATGAAATGTGAAATCCCGTATTTGAGAATTAAAAACTTACTAGAACAATCCCTTCTCCGCAATCACGGGACCTCCCTTGTGACCACGAAGACCAAGATCTGACCCGACCCAAAGATGACCTTTGCATTCGCGACCTTGCCACCGTGATCACGATGCTTGTCCAGACGACTCATCGTGAATGTGACGCGTGCAACGCGTTTGCATAAAAAAACAAGTAAATGAGCACCAGATTTTTCTATGGTTCTCCAAACTTGAAATCAATACCCAAAACTCATTGGTGACCCACATACATAAAACAAATATGCATTTCAGTCATAAAACACTATGAACTTACTCGCGCACTCTAAATACCCAAACGAGTCATCATAACCCGATGTTAACCGTAGTCAACTCCATTTCTTCACTTTAACTAGTTTCTCCGCCAAGTGTCCAAAACACACATGAGCCCCTCGGAATCCGTCGGAATTATTTGAGTGAGTTAAAAATCACATTTCTAATCTAGAAGAACTATCTAAATTTTCATATGGGTTCGTTAACCCTCTACGTTGACTTTTGTCAACCATTTCTATTTCTTAACTTATAGATTTCCAATTTTTACTATTTTTTCTCTGATACCTACCTTATTACCTCGGGAATCGTGTCTCATATCTCAGCAAGTCAAAAAATCATTTTAAAGCTATTGGAAAGGTCATTTAGGAAAAAAGGACCTAGAACTGAAAACAACATAATAGCTCATTACATCATCCACCACTTAAACAAACGTTTGTCCTCGAACATACAGGAAAAGAAAGTACCTAAACTATTGAAAAGCTGGGGATATCTACTTCGCATATCTATCTTAGTTTACCAAGTATACTCCTCGATCGGATGATGCCTCCATTGAACTTTTACTGAAGCTATATCTTTTGGCCTCAACTTTCGAATTTACCTATCCAGAATGGCTACAGATCTTCCTCAAAGGTCAAATTCTGATCAAGCAATAGTGAATCACATAAGAACCATTCAAATGGTAGTTCTTGAACATTGAAATATAAAATACAGGATGAACACACGAAAAACTAGGTGACAAAGTCAACTCATAGGCTACCTCACGAACACATTGAACAATCTCAAACGTACCAATATACCTCAGGCTCATCTTGCCTTTCTTTCAAAACCTCATCACACCCTTCATGGGTGAAACCTTCAATAGAACCCGCTCACCAACCATGAACTCCAAACACAAACTTTCCAATTCGCATAACTCTGTTGTTTACTTTGAGTTGCGAGGAGTCTCTTGAATCCATTTGAACTTGTCCAAACAATCCCTCAACAGGTCTGTACCTTAAGGACTAACCTCGAATGCATAAAACCAACCAATTGGAGTACGACATCTCCTACCATAAAATACCTCGAATGCTGCCACCTCAATACTTGAATGGTAACTATTATTGTATGAAAATTTTGCCAAAGGCAAGAACAAATCCCAATAACCACCAAAGTCAATAACACAAGACCAAAATATATCCTCAAAGACCTAAATAGTCTGCTCAAACTGATCATCAGTTTGAGGGTGAAAAGTTGTGCTAAGCTCCACCCGAGTATCCAACTCCTTCTACATAGACCTCCAGAAATAAAAAGTAAACTGCGTGCCCGATCCAAAATAATATATCTCCTATTGATAGCTGTATTATATGGGATGTCATTGTATGTGACAGTTCCTCTGACATTTTCTTGCAATCTTCCTCCCAATATCTTGTTCAAGGTTGTTTTCCCACTGCCAGAAGGCCCCATTAAGGAAAGAGCTAGAACAGCCCCGAAAGCCCTAATGATTCCGGAAACAAATTTGGAATGTTTCAAATTTGGCATTACTTCTTTCTAATTCATTCACTTCAAGACTGGTTCTGAACGCCGCGTAACATCATCTTCAACCAACCTCCACCGTACTTTCGTCTTTCACTTCTTTACAACATCCATTGCTTCTGACTATGTCGATGAAATGGGACCGCGAAGACAACCCACCACTAGAGCTTGCTTTGCTCTCGCTCCCACCAGTCTTCTTCCCACTATAGTGAAGTGAAAGATCTTTCACTTCACCATAGCAGAACCTCGCCGACCTTCGGGGCGATTACTCTAATCTAAGCTGGGGTCCCCGCCAGCTTACCCATCTACCGTAAATGATTACTAAGGGACTTGGAATACGAATGAGATCAAAAAGGCCATGATGAAAATGGACACCTTATGCAAATGAACTATCTCTTGGATGTAGATTCTAGCCAATTTTCTCTTAATGGTAAGTAGTTTGGACCGATACAAAATGAGCTGACTTGGTCAATCTATCCCACAATGACCCAAATAACATCAAACTTGCCCAAAGTCCGTGGCAACCCTACCACTAAGTCCATAACAATATGCTCCCACTTTTACTCAGGTATGGGCATTATCTGGGTAATACCACCAGGCTTCTGGTGCTCGTGTTTTACTTGTTGACAATTCAAACACCAAGACACATACTCCACTATGTCGATCTTCATCCGACACCATCAATAATATTATTTCAAATCTTGATACATCTTTGTAGCTCTTGGATGAATAAAGTACCTAGACTATAAACCTCCTCCATAATCAATCGTGTCAAACATTTGTTTGAGGAATACAAATGCAATCCTAGATCCTCAAAACTCCCTCATCATCTAACATCGTCTCTTTGGCCTCTCCTTAGAACATATATCTTAGGTCTTACATAAATTACCATCGACAAACTGTTGAGCCTTAATCCATTCCAATAAAGATGACCTTGCTTTAGCACAAGTTAGAACCTTGTCGGGTTTTGAAATATCACGTCTCTTCAAACTGTTGGCAAAAGACTGAACATCCATAGCCAAATGATGTTCCCCTACAATTAACAAAGCTATACTCTCACACTCACCGTCTTCTAGCTTAAGGAATCCGCCACCACGTTGTCCTTGCCCATGTGATAAAGCTAGTCATGTCATAATCCTTAAGAAACTCCAACCATCTCTATAAGCACTTGAGGTGAAGACCAATGAGCAATTGCGATAACTACGGACCCCTTAACTAGGTTTTTTACTAATACTAACTAATAGGCTTTCAGAAGACTTTCTCATCACATGAATGAGACATAACTTCTTATCATAAGAATAGTGAACTACAAATCTGATTTTGATGGGTTTGAGGATTTCGACCTTGAACTAGAAGAGGTTCTGTTTTCTTTGGACAGGCAAACCCGGAAAGAGAGATCGGGATGAAAAAAGAAAGCAAGGGGAATTCTTCTTTTTTTTGGAGAGAAATCCTTTGATTGCGTATTAAATATAGATCCATGTCTTTCTTGTTCCACTAGCTAAGACCAAATTCTCACATGTCCCTTTCGTTATTACAACCTTCTTTTTTATGTCCCCTTGGCTCTAGTTATTGGTCGGCAGAGGGTGCTTGGGATGACCGGGATTAGTGGATTCCTTTTTTTTATGCTTTTCTTTAGTTTTGGCTTTCTACATTGACACTGTTGTAGACCAATTGAAAGGGATGTAGTGCATGTAGCGCCTTTGTTTTGGGTAAAAAATGTCACGGGTTCAAATCCTGTCATCCCTACAAAAGCAATTCTCTTTCCTGCGGACCTTTCTCCAACAGAATTAATGGCATCTGATCTAACTCCACTCTCTCCCTTTCCCACTTAGCCTACCTCCTTTATAGTCAAGGAGTTAGTATCAACACCTTTGCAGCCTCCACTGGAAAGCTGATGTGTATTGTAAGGTATTTACCGATCATCATAGTCTTTCACAGATTTTCAATCATAGAGATCTTAATTTGAGGCCATAGCCAAAGCATGTTCCCCTACAAGTAACAAAGCTAGACTACTCCCACTCACTGTCTTCTAGCTCAAGCCATCTGCCACCACATTGGCCTTGTACGGGTGATAAAGGCTAGTCATGTCATAATCCTTAAGAAACTCCAACCATCTCCGTTGCCTCAAATTAAGATCCTTATGATTGAAAATATGCGAAAGACTATGATGATTGGTAAACACCTCACAATGCACATCATAGAGATAATGCATCCAAATCATCAGTGTGAATACCACATCCGTCAATTCCAAATCATGAGTGGGGTAGTTCTTCTCATTCACCTTCAACTACCTTAAAGAATAATCTATCACCTTCCCTTTATACATCAGAATGCAATTAACTCCAATCCACAAAGCATCATAATACACGATAAAACCCTTTCCCTCAATGGGTAAAGTCAAAACAGAGTTGTGGTCAACAAAGTTTTGAGCTTTTAAAACTCGCCTCGCACTCATCCGACCATAGAAAAACCATGTTCTTTGAGTCAATGGGGACGCAATGGATGAGCACCCTCTCAACAAAACATTGATAATAACACGTATGACCAATTGATCATGGCAGGTCTAATCAAATAACAAACCACCTCAATATTCTTTGGATCCACAATAATACTATCCTTGGACACGATATGTCCCAAAATTCCACTAAACTATGACAAAACTCACATTTTGAGTTGGCATAAAGTTTCTTCTCCTTCAGGATTTCGAGCACAATCCTCAAATACTACCCGCGCTCCTCTCAAATATGAGAGTATATCAAGTCTATAAAGGTTGTTGGGTTATTGGTCAGCCCAAAAGACATCATTAAAAACTCATAATAGCTATAACGCATCCTGAAAGCTATCTCAGGGAACCCTAATCTTCACCTAGTGATAATTGGATCTTATATCGACCGAGAAGATCGAAGCTCCTTGAAACTGGTTAAATAAATCATTAATGCGAGGAATGGGATACTTGTTCTTAATTGTAACTTTATTCAATTCGTGATAATCGATACACATATGCATAGACCTGTTACATCCCGTGTTTTCATACGTTTAGTGTAATACCCCATATCTTTGAGTTAAGGTGCGACGTAGCTAAATGTATCACCCCATTTATTTGAGCTAAAATATGACTAACTTGACATCGATGAACCTATCAGAACTTAGGAGAATAAGATTGTATTTGAGCCCAAAGACCAAGGATCCCAAGTGTATATAAGTGTTAAGAAAAAGTTGAAGTGAATAAGATTTGGAAAAGAAAGGATGAGCTGCTTGCTTGACATGGATCTAATGAGATGCTAGCTTAACATGGATTTAATGACCTACTTTCTTAAGGGATTAATGAGAGATTTATGGATAAATAGTAGGGGATATTCTTTTTCATACGGGATAATCTTAAGAGATGAAGAAAGTGTCTTATATAAAGGTATATGAATCTGGTGGTATTCTTGGAGAGACTTGCAATTCTATATCTTAAAAGTGGGCCCAACATTCCAAATAAATAAAGAAAAGATTTTTTGAGATAGCATTCTGATAGTTATCCAACTCTTTGTACTCTTAACAACTTGATTCCATCTTTTAACAACATTCTTCACTTGGGGATAATTTTCTTGATGAAGTTAAAAAACTTTCCTGCAAGTTTAACCTTGGGAATAAGTTATTTGAAGAATGAAACATTGACAGCAACATAAGTTGTCGTAGTCGCTTGTTTCTTGAAAGCTTGGGGCAGAGCGGGATGGTTCTAGATTGTTAAGGTATGTATCACCTTCCTAACTTTGTCGAAGAGGGTAATGTAGAAGTGTTGTTTTCATGAGAGTATATAGAGTAGCGACTAGAGGTCGTAGACTAGCAATGAATGTTGTTATATTGGATTTTTAGGTTTGTTCTTGTGTTGTTGGGGTGTTGGACGTGTAGATTGATGGTGTTTGTATATTGTTGGTTTTGTTATGAACTTGAGAAAGTAAATGGGGGCGGTGGAAATGTTGTCTGATTAATTACAGAATAAGCTTGCCACTCGATGTGATGTTATTGTGTTATTCGTATCTTGACGTTAGTACCATTATTGTTTCTTGTAGATCAAGGCATAGATGGCGTTATTTCCGACATTATAATGAGAAGTTCAGCGTAAAAGGTTTGTAATGGTTATCCCTATTCTTTCCTTAGCATGAATCAGTACCTCAAATGGTACCCGAATGAATTATGCAAAAGAAGCATTATTGTAGTACTTATCTCTCATAGAAGTATATCATCCATATGCTATTGTTTGTCCCTTGATTGGAGTACTTTCCTTGCCTTTGAGCTTGTTCTTCACTAGACGAGTATATGTAGAACTTGCAGACATAGTGCATGGTTGTTGGCATCTAATTTCACACCCTGAGCTATACTCGGAGGATACGATACTATGTTGTATTCCCACAGAGCCTTGTTACGCCCTGTTACATTGTGTACACCCACATAGCCCTATTGTGGCTTTGTACGATTTGATATTTTTGTATCCACAGAGCCTCATTAAGGCATGGTACGTTGTATTATTCCATAGAGCCTAGTTAGGGCCTGGTACGTTATTGTTGTTATTGTATGATATGAGTTGCGAACAAGTAGGTAAAGACTTCAATTTTCCCTTGATTCTCAGATACTCAGATCTCATGTTTATCATCTCAGTTTTAGTTTATAGTTATTCATATTCCTTACATACCAGTACATTTCATTTGTACTAACGTCTCTTTTGCCGGGGGTACCGCATTTGATGCATACAGGTGCTGAGAGACAACTAGACAGGCTTCCCTAGTAGGTGTTGCCAAGCTCAGCTTGATCAGTAAGCTCCGTGTCTTTCGAAGTTATAGGTACAATGTCTGGATATATTTTTCTACATATATAACTATGATGGGCAGGTCGGGTACCACAATACAATTGATCTTTGTAGAGGCTTGTAGATGTGTCCTGTGTATGTCTAGTATGTACAGTATGACCTTGTAGGCCTTGATATTATGGCATAGAGTATATGGTGGCCTTGTCAGCCTTGGTTGTTTCTTCTGTATTACACTATTGTAAAATCCATGGTGGCCTTGACGACCCATCTATATACATACATACATATATACATATATATATATATACACATACATACACACACACACATACATATATATATATATATATATATATATGTTTTGGGTTGAATTCCTTTTGTTGGTTAAGTCAAAGGACTTCTAGATTGATAGAATATAGCCTCATCGGCTTACAAAGTTCCATCTTATGATGCGATTTGGCCTTGTCATCATGACATGAGTGTTGATATATTAAGTGATACAAATGCATATGCTTGGGCCAGTAAGGTACTGGGTGTAGGGGCGTGACAAACTTGGTATTAGAACAGGTCGTGTCTTAGGGAGTCTACAAGTAGTGTCTAGTATAGTCTTGTTTATGGATGTGTTATGCACCACATTTATAAACAGGAGGCTACAAGGCATTTAGGATTGGTTACCCTTCTTTCTGATTCCAGATCGTGCTATAGAACTTAGTCATAAGGAGTTCGAGTCTAACTCATGTTTTTTCTACAGATTATATTGAGATGCCTATTACTAGAAGGACTATGGCTAGTCAGAAAGTTGATATTGTGGCAGAAGATGGTACTAGTAGGGCGCCGCCTGGTAATGTGGTTCCGCCTGAGTCTTAGGGAGAGACACTCCCTCAACTATCTCTAACTACTCCACCACCCGAGGAGATTCTGAGAGAAACAATACCACTAGTTCAGCCTCCAGTTCCTCCTTATATTCCATTTGATCAGGATATCAGGAGTGTGGTGCATTTACTGACATAGATAGTGGCTACACAATGACAACCGAGATTACCGGCTAGTGCTGGGCCTTCTGAGGCTCCCAGGAGTTTGAGGGTTTGTGAGTTTATATCATTAGCCCTCCATAGTTTACAAGGTCAGATGCAGACGAGGATCCTTATAATTTTATAGATCAGCTTTATAGAATATTTAGGGTTATGCATGCTATAGAGATAGAGGCAGTAGAGTTAGCAGCCTTCAGGTTACAAGATATGGCCATTCTTTAGTATGAGTCGTGGGAGCGGTTCCGAGGTCAGGATGCCCCTCCGACAGTTTGAGAGTACTTCACAAAGGCCTTCTTAGATCATTATCTGCCATAAGAGATTCGGGAGCCCAGAGTGGACCAGTTCTTATCCCTCAGGCTGGGCAATATAAGTGTTTGGGAGTATAGATTCTGGTATGACTCCTTGGCCAGATATGCCCCATCTTCGATAAAGACTATGAGGGCTAGAGTTTATCGATTTTGGGCCGGTCTTGAGCCACATTTGATTGATGATTGTACGTCGACATCCTTGCATGATAATATGGATATTTCTCAGATTCAGGCCTATGCTCATATTTTAGAGGAGCACAAGCATGAGCGTCGGGCTGATCAGAGGGTTAACAAAGAGCAGCATAAGAGGGCGAGATCCGCTAGTCATCACAGTGAATTTAAGGGTGATTTTAAACCCCTGTATTTTGGATGGATACGTAGGACACTATCATTTCTATCACAGGTTATGGATAAGATCATTATGCCGAGTTAGGGCCTAGTGAGAGCTTTCGAGCTTCAAGGTTTCAGCAGTAGAGAAACTCAAGTAAGATGAGGCTACTTCTGTCCTATTGTGATACTTGTGGCAGGAAATATTATGGGTAGTGCCAGATGGGCACTAATGCCTGCTATATATGTGGGCGCCCAGGGCATATGATGAGAGATTGTCTGAGTAAATTGTGAGGTGGTATGGCACAATGATTGGTTCAATAGTAGGGTTTTCTACTTAAGTGCATCCTACAGGGTGTGGGTCTTAGTCCCCAACTGGTAGAGGTCGAGGTAGGAGTGGAGCCTCTAGTTCTGGCGGAAATCAGGATCGCGTCTACCATTTGATAGGTCGACAGGACCTAGCGTCTTTACTAGATATTGTGATGAATATATTGACTCTTTATTCCCATAATGTTTATGCTTTGATAGATCCCGGATCTACCTTATCATATGTTACTCCATTTGTTGAGGAAAAGTTTGGTATAGTACCTGAGTTGTTAAGTAGGCCTCTTACGGGTGTCTACACCGGTTTGTGAACCAATTATTTCTAGGCAAGTCTATCGAGGTTGTACGGTAGTGATTTGTAGTCGATAAACTTCAATTGATCTTATTAAGTTAGAGATGGTCAATTTCGACGTTATTATGGGCATAGTTTAGCTAGTGCCTTATTATCCTAATGTTGAGTGTTGGACAAAAATTATCTGATTCCATTTTTCGGGCACCGGTCCTAGAATGAAAGGGTAATGCAACAACCCCTAAGGGTAGATTTATTTCCTACCTCAAAGAGAAGAAGATGATGAACCACTAACTCTTCAGTCTGTTTTGGTGGTTAATGAGTATCCAGATGTCTTCCTAGATGAGCTTCCAAGTCTTCCTCCACAGTGTGAGATTGATTTCGGCATTGATGTGCTCCAAGAAACTCATCCAATATTTATTCCCTCTTATAGGATGGCTCCTACTGAGTTAAAAGAGTTAAAAGAGCAATTGAGAGACCTTCTGGAGAAAGGTTTTATCCAGTCGAATACCTCGCCTTGGGGTGCGCCAGTGTTGTTTGTGTGGAAGAAATATATCTCATTGAGGATGTGTATTTATTACAAGCAGCTGAACAAGGTCACTATTAAGAATAAGTACCCCTTCCCGTAGATTGATTGTCTATTCGATCAATTGCAGGGTGCCAGATATTTCTCTATAATTGACTTGAGATCAAGGTACCATCAGGTACGAGTTCAGTAAAACGATATTCAGAAGACAACCTTCAGAACTAGATATGGCCACTTTGAGTTTCTTGTGATGTCTTTAGGTTGATGAATGCAATCCCTGTGTTTATAAACTTGATGAACAGTGTATTCCTGCCATTCTTAGATATATTCGTGATTGTATTTATTGATGACATCTTAGTCTATTCATGTTTAGAGGATGAACATGCCGACCATTTGAGAGCAGCGCTTCAGACGTTTCAAGATTGCAAGTTCTATGCAAAATTCTTCAAGTTCAAATTCTGGTTGAATTCTGTGGCATTTCTAGGTCATATTGTATCAGATGAAGGTATAAGGGTTGATACCCAAAAGATTGAGGCCGTAAAGACCTGGCCTAGACCTGCTACCTTGACAGAGGTTAGATTCTTAGGATTGGTTGGTTATTACAAGATATTTATAGAGGGATTTCAGCGCCATTGATAAAGTTGATTATGAAAGCAACTAAGTTTTAGTGGACAGATGCTTGTGAGCGGAGTTTCCAAGAGTTGAAGAATAGATTGACGTCAGCACCAATTCTGGCACTTTCTAAGGGATCGGGGGGATATGGGGTTTATTATAATACCTAAAGTATTGGATTGGAATATGTCCTGATGCAACGTGGCAAGGTAATTGCTTTGCATTGAGGCAATCGAAGAAGTATGAAAAGAACTATTCAACCCATGATTTGGAGATCACAAAGGTGGTGCATGCACTTAAGATTTTGCAGCACTATCTATGTGACGTTCATGTTGATATATTTACATATCATAATATCGTCCAGTATAGCTTTAAGCATAAAAAGTTAAATTTGTAGCAAAGACGATGGCTTGAGCTATTAAAGGACTATGATGATATCTTATATCATCCCGACAAAGCAAATGTTGTAGCCGACGCTCTCAGCCACTGATCTATGAGTAGTGTGGCACACTTAAGGCTGAGAAGAAAGAGCTAGCTAAGGATCTTCATCTGTTAGCATGTTTTGGAGTTTGACCATTAGACTCAGATGATGGTAGAGTTGTGGTTCAGAATGTAGTCGAGTCGTCCCTTATGATAGAGGTAAAAGAGCGACAGTATATGATGATCCCGAGTTAGTAGAGTTAAGGTATAAACTTCCATACCAAAAGAAAATGATATTAGAGCTTTCGGGAGACGGAGTTCTCAAATATAAGGGTCGACAGTGTGTCCCAGATGTAGCCGGTCTATGGGGTAAGATTATGGCAGTGGTACATTATTCACGGTATTCTATTCATCCTAGTTTGAATGAAGATCTACCATGACATCAAAGGCATGTATTGGTTGAATGATATGAAGAATGATATTTTCGAGTTTGTGTCATAGTGTCCCAATTGTCAATAAGTAAAAAAAAAGCATCAGAAGCCCCTCTAGTGCAGAATATTGAAATTTCGAGTTAGAAATGGGAAATGATTAACATGGACTTCATTATGGGTTTACCCCGTTCTTATCAGAATTTTTATTCTATATGGGTAATTGTTGATAGGTTGACGAAGTCAGCTCACTTCTTTCCAATTAGAGTTGCTTACACTACTGAGGATTATGCAAAGTTATATATCAAGGGGATAGTGCCACTCCATGGTGTCCCAATGCCTATCATCTCAGATAGAGGAGCGCATTTCATAGTAAACTTTTGGAAATCATTCTAGAAAGGTTAGAGGACATAGGGAAACCTTAGTATAACTTTTTACCCCAGACAGACGGCCAAGCCGAGTGCATGATTCAGACGCTCGAGTATGTGTGCTAGATTTCAAAGGAAGTTGGGATGATTATTTACTCTTTATTGAGTTTGTTTATAATAACAATTATCATTTCAGTATTAAAATGGCTCCTTATGAAGCCAGAAATGCAGATCTCATATTGGTTGGATCAACATGAGAGAGTCGGAGCTACTTGGACCTGATTTAGTCCACCAGGCTATAGAAAAGTTAAAGCTCATTCAGGAGTGATTATTGACAACTCAGAGTAGCTAGAAATCATATGCTAATATGCGACGCTGAGGTCTAGTGTTTTATATTGATGACTGGGTCTTCCTAAAGGTCTCTCCTATGAAAGGCGTGATGAGATTTGGTAAGAAAGACAAGCTAAGCCCGAGGTACATTGGGTTGTATAGAATTGTTGAAAGAATAGGCCAAGTGGCCTACAAGTTAGAGTTGCCTCCAGAATTGAAGTGTGTGCATCCAGGCTTCCATATGTCCATGTTACGAAAGTGCATCGGGGATCCATTGGGAGTTGTACTGGTTGATGATGTTCATATTATAAAGGATTTATCCTATGAGGAAATCTAGTTGCTACACTTGATCGGCAGGTCCGTAAGTTGAGGACCAAAGATGTGGATTATGTGAGAGTTTCATAGAGAAGTAAGAATGTTTAGGAGATGATGTGGGAAGCCGAGGAAGAGATGACATCTAAATTCCCTCACTGTTCCAAACAGAAGGTTCATAATAGTTAAGACTTAATTTGAGTTCACGCTTTCCGTTAGCTATATTATGAAATAATTAGACTAATCCTATGTTATATTCAGGCATCGATCAGAGTTGAGATGCTATTGCATCACGTCATAGGGGACAGAGTTGTATGTACTCGAGGTGAGTTAATGTTATTACATAAACAATTGATGTTAGATGGTCGTGTGAGGGGCGATGCGATTGATGTTATTTATGTTGCTTTGTGTGGCATTATGTTGGTATTTTGACTGCTTGGTAGGTCCTTAAGTATTCATAATTATATAGGAAACTCTGTCAAAAGTTTTAGAACTATTTGGAGTTTGTACTCTCCCATATACACATCGACATTCGAGGATGAATGTTCCTAAAGAAAGGAGTATATTGCATCCCGTAGTATCATACATTAAGTGTAATAACCCATATTTTTGAGTTAATGTGTGACATAGATAAATGTATCACCCATTTTTTTGAGCTAAAGTATGACTAACTTGACATTGACAAACCTATCCGAACTCGGGAGAATAAGATTTTATTTGAGCCCAAGACCAAGGATCCCAAGTGTATTTAAGTGTTAAGCAAAAGTTGAAGTGAATAAGATTTGAAAAAGAAAGGATGAGCTACTTTCTTAACATGGATCTAATGAGTTGCTTGCTTAACATGGATCTAATAAGTTGCTTGCTTAAGAGACTAACGAGAGATTTGTCGATAAGTAGTAGGGGACATTCTTTTCCGCGTGGGACAATCTTAAGAGATGAAGAAAGTGACTTATACATAGATATATGGATCTGGTGGCATTCTTGGAGAGACTTGCAATTCGATATATTAAAAGTGGGCCCCACATTCCAAATAAAGGAAGAAAAGATTCTTTGAGATAGCATTCTGAAAGTTAGCCAACTCTTTGTACTCCTAGTAGCAATGTACTCATGGTAGCAACTTGATTCCATCTTTTAACAACATTCTTCACTTGGGGGATAATTCTCTCAATGAAGTTAAAAACTTTCCAGTAAGTTTAACCTTAGGAATAAGTTATATGAAGAAGGAAACATTGGAAATAACATAAGTTGTCGTAGTCGTTTGTTTCTTGAAATCTCGGGTTAGAGCGAGCTGGTTCCAGATTGTTAAGGTATGTATAACCTTCCTAACTTTGTAGAAGATGGTGATGTAGAAATGTTGTATTCATGGGAATATATGAAGTAGTGACTAGAAGTCGTAAACTAGTAATGAATGTTGTTATATTGGATTTTAGGGATTGTTCTTCTGTTATAGGGGTGTTGGATATGTAGATTGATGGTGTTTATATGTTGTTGATGATATTATGAACTTGAGAAAGTAAAAAGGGGTGGGGGAAATGTTGCCTGATTAATTACAGAATGAGCTTGCCGCTCGATGTGTAGTTATTGTGCTATTGATAGCTTGACGTTAGTACCTTTAGTGTTTCTTATAGATTAAGTCATAGAGGGGATTGCTTCTGACATTATAATAAGAAGTTCGGCATTAAATGTATGTAATGGCTATCCCTATTCTTTCCTTGGGATGAATTCGTACCTCAATTGGTACCCGAATGAGTTGTGCAAAAGTGTTCTTGCCGTAGTTATCTCTTATAGAAGTATATCGTCCATATGCTATTGTTTGTCCCTTGTCAGTTGTACTTTCCTTGCCTTAGAGATTGTTCCTCACTAGATGAGTATGTATATATCTTACGGACATAGTATATGGCTTTTGGCATCTGATTTCAAACCCTCAGCTATACTCGATGGATACGATACTATGTTGCATCCCCACAAAGCCTTGTTACGGTCTGGTACATTGTATACACCCACAAAGACCTTGTCATGCCCCAAACTAGAGGGTGTGATCGGCACCAAGTGCCCTATTGGCCCGAGCATACCACTCTAATGACCAATTTTCTGTATAAGAAGGATTAACTCAACATATATATATATATATATATACAACAAGACCGACAAGGTTACAACATGGTTCAACAAAGACAACTTAGCCGACGAGGCTATACATCAACACTATACATACCAAAACAAGTCTGTGAGCCTATATGAGTAACTGAACTGACATATGGCTGGGACAGGGCCCCGACCTACCCATACTATACGTAACCCAGCAAAATATACTCATATTTGACCAGAAAGCTCCGAGAAAGATGAAGCTTACTTACTGATGGCTGAACTCGACAACTCCTATTGTGGTGGCCTAGCAGAGTTTCTATCAGAACCTGCGGCATGAACACATCGCGCCCCCGACAAAAGAGACGTTAGTATGAAATAATGCACCGAGTATGTAAAGCAAAAATAACAATATGAATCTGTAAGTTGTAAAGAAAGGCATAAGAGCAATATGAAGCGATAAGTTGTAAGTGAGAGCATAAGCAACCTGTATGCCATATGAGGAAAATGATGAAACTCTGAAACTCAAATACAACCTGTTTGGATAGGCCTTTAGTGTATAAACTACCCCTGTCTTATAGTGAGAGGTATATAACATGTCATAACTCTTAGGTATACTCTAAGGTATATGTATGAACATGCAATGCAATGTGCACACCAATTTATGTATGTGTTGCGGAACGCGCAACCCGATCCATTATATGTATATGCTACAGACCGTGCAATCCGATCCAATATATGTATTTGTTACAGAACGTGCAGCCGATCCAGTATATGTATATGTTGCGGAATGTGAAACTCGATCCAATATATGATCATGATTGTATACATGATATCAAATGCCAATAATAACATATCAACACCAATGGGAATCGGGGGTGTGGACAACAGAATGTGATAGCAATGACTCTTTGGCCTCTTTTGAAACTCATAAACTCTTTGACGTAACACGACTCTTGGTCGACTCGATGATTAATTCTTTTTAATGCTTCTTTTTAAAGACTTATGATAAGAAAAACCAATAACTAACAACGATTATTATGAGAACAAGAACACTCAATGAGTACTTCTTGACAAGAGATTTCAACAAACAATAGAATAAACCTTTTGACATTTCTTTTTAAAAACGATAACTCTTTGGATATCATGCTTTTGAAAGAAGGGGTAACTTTACATACCTTATCCACGAAGCTATACGCCGTGATCTAAGACCTCGTACTCTTTACGAATGACTATATATAACAAACAAAGGGTCGATATTATAATCGAATCCATATTCAGTAGAAAACTTTATTTAGGCATCTTAGCGATAACTTCGACATAAAGAGTTCTTAGATTCCTTAACAAAGAATACTTGTGTAATTTGATCTCACGATCCTCCGAAACATTCTTTCTCAGTTTCACAATACCAGCAATCAATTTTCTAGCCCATATCAACTCATAATTCAAACATGACAACCCACAAATCATATCACCATGATTTCATATGTTTACGAGTTTTCGATTACGAAAATTCTCTCACAACTTACTCCAAACCATCAATTAATCACAAACATAGATAGAGGAGGATAAAGTTTACCTTGATGTGCTGAAACTCTCTCAAAACAACAATTTTCCCCAATATCAAGGGTTTCCAAAACCGATTCCATACGGAGAAGATAGCTTCTATGATAATCATGAGATTAATGACGTTAATGTTACGTAATTGACCTTTGGTTTGATCTTGGGAAGTTAGGATATGTTAGAGAGATTTTAGAGAGAGTTTTGAGGTTTGGTGGTGAAGAAAATGTGCCCTAGTCGAACTGACCCGAATATAAACCCGTCAAAAATTTCCACCGCCGTAATTTAACGGTCCGTCAAATATTTAATGGTCCCATCAATCTGCCTCTTGATATCAGAAAATCTCAGACACTTTGATGGTTCACCTTGGCATTTTGATGGTCAGTCAACCTTACTGTAAAAAATGCCCATTTTTTAATTTTGTCAAAATGTATTTCCTTTGATTAGGGATGGCAATGGATCGGATCTGGACCAGATCCTACTAGATCCAGAACCAGATCTGTTTTTTATACTTGGATTCAGATCCGGATCCAGATCGATCAGGTCCATAAAAATCATATCCAAATTCGGATCCATCGGATCGGATCTGGATCCACATGTAAAATTTTTTGCCTTGAAAGAGCACAGCAGAACCATAAACTTGAGCTTCTTAAAGTAGTAGTAAGGCTGAAAAAGAAATAGACTAACAGAGTTTTCTTAAAGAGATTGCTTTCTCTAGTTTCACACTTCAAAAAATTAGAAAAATGAAACTTGCAAAGGCAGAGTTAGTACAGCTTGTTCAAGCTTAATGAGAATATCCCAAAGGATGGTGCTCGATTATATCATATTCACGCTATATATGTCATAACCAACAATGTTTAAAAAAACACTTTGCAACATACTTAATTCATCATCTTAAATGAATAACCCATCCTGACATGTTATCATCACTTAAGAAAAAGAAAGAACTAACAATATGATCCCCAAAAATGAAACGCACATAAATTGATGAATGAGCACGGCCACAATAGTTAACTTATGAATAAATGTGCACTAAACTCTGTGATTCCAGCACATGCTTCAAACACATAAACACACTGGCTCAAGTGATATCAAAAAATAAATGTACCAAAATAACCATTCTAGCTCAAAATCAAATCTCCTATTTGAAAGACGAACTATGATTCTTCAATCCAGATCCAATAACTCCAAAAACACATACTACCATAAGTTTCATTCATGACAAACAAATACTCCTATCACTCGATGATAAACATAACTATATAATATACTATTTCTAATAAAAAATTGATCCACGGGTTGGATCTGAACCGGATACGGATCTCAAATACAAGATCCAAATCCAGATTCGATCAGTCAGAAACGGATCCGAGTCTGATCCGGATCTGTCGGGACCAAATTTTGAAGATCCATATCCTATAAAATGGATCTAGATCCACCGGATTCGGACCGAGTCCAGAATTCACTGCCATCTCTACTTTTGATCTGTATGGATTCCATATACTCCGGAACTTCCATAAACATATTATAAACCTTTATTATCCCTTCTATAAGGTCGTACCCCTCCACAAGATGTAGGTATCAATCGATGATCCGACGGAATACAAACTATGGGGTGTAACATCCGTCCCCCCTTAGAAATATTCGTCCATGAATGTTGAAGATATCTTAATTCCTGAGGGTTCAAAAACATTTTGGCAGAGTTTTCCTTGTAAACAAGATTATCCAAAATTTGTTAAACAACCCAAACATATATCCAATGCCACACGACCTCACACGACCATTTATATATGTAAGAATCAAGAGGGTTAGCCACCACTCACCTTAACTATCCTCTGTCGTATTCTGAGCTGCACCTATCATATATGTCTCAATATTAGTACCTAAGGGCTGAAATAAGTAAGGATATATGGATTTCATATCTTCTTCGGCCTCCCAAGTCATCTCTTTAGTATTGTTATTTCTCCATAGCACTTTAACAGAGGCAACTTCTTTATTTCTCAGCTTTCAAACATGGCGATCTGGAATAGCTATCGGAGTCTCCTCATATGTTAAATTCTCAATGATCTTTACATCCTCTATGGGAGTAATACGGGAGGTATCTCCTATGCATTTATGCAACATTGACAAGTGGAATACTGGGTGAACTGCTTTTAGTTTTGAGGGTAGTTCAAGCTCATAAGCCACTTGGCCTATTCTGCAGATAATATTATATGGCCCGACTTATATGAGGCTGAGTGTTCCTTTCTTACCAAATATCATTACTCCTTTCATTGGAAAAACCTTTAAAAATACCCAATCGCCAACTCCAACTTCTAAGTCGTGGCGTCAAATATCTGAATGAGATTTCTGCTGACTTTGGGCAGTCAATAAGCATTCTTGAATCAACTTTACCTTTTCCACTACCTGCTGGACAAAATCGGGGCCTAGTAATCCAGTTTCTCCCACTTCAAACTAGCCCATTAGGGATCTACACTTTCACCCACACAATGCCTCACACAGGGCCAACTTGATGCTAGAATGATAACTGTTATTATAAGCAAACTCGATAAGGGGAAAATGATCATCCCTGTTACCTTTGAAATCCAATACACAGGCCTGTAGCATGTCCTTGACCGTCTGAATGATGCGCTCGGCCTAACCGTCGGTCTGTGGATGGAAGGCTATGCTAAGGTTCATTTGAGTGCCTAACCCTTTCTAAAATGACCTCCAAAAGTGAGTCGTAAATTAAGCACCCCTGGCAGATATGATGAAGATAGGAACATCATGCAATTGAACTATTTTCTTAATATACAACTTAGCTTAATCCTCCGCTAAGAAAGTAGTACGAACAGGTAAAAAATAGGTTGATTTTGTAACCTTGTCAACAATAACACTAATGGAATCGAACTTTCGATAAGAACGGGGTAGCCCAGTGATAAAATCCATGTTAATCATTTTCTACTTCCAAGTAGGGATTTCTATATGTTGTTGCAATCCTCCAGGCCTTTGATGCTCAATCTTAACCTGCTGATAATTTGGACACTGAGCTATAAAATGCCACGATATATTCTTTCATGTCATTTCACCAATAGACCTATCGAAGGTCATAATACATCTTTGTCGCTCTCAAATGAATAGAATATCTGGACTGGTGGATTTCAGGGATTATTTGCTCTCGGAGCCTTTCCACATTTGGCACACATAGTCGACCATGATATCTAAGGACTCTATCTCCTGTAAGATCCAATATCGGATTATTGTGCAGAGGAATCCCTTCTTTATTTCGGACCAATTCGGGGTCATCAAATTGTCTTGCCTTTACCTCAGCTATCAAGGATGATTCTGTGGTGTTCTGCACCACCGCTCCTCTGCCATCTGTTTCCAAGAGTCACACATTTAAACTGGCTAAGAGACATAGTTCTTTAGTCATTTCCACCTGTTAGCTTCAATACCATCCAAACTTCCCATAGACTTATGACTTAAGGCATCATCTAGGACATTTGCCTTTTTGGGATGGTATAAAATATCTACGTCGTAGTCCTTTAATAACTCCAGCCACCTTCTTTGCCTTAAATTTAGCTCCTTCTGATGAAATATATACTTTAAGCTCTTATGGTCTGTGAATATGTCAATGTGGACTCTGTATAAATAATGACGCCATATTTTTAGAGAAAATATTACTGCTGCCAACTCAAGATGATGATCATATTATTTACCTCATGCTTCCTTAACTGCCTTGAAGAGTATGATATAACCTTCCCATGTTGCATTAGGGCACATCCTAATCAGACTCTGGAGGCATCACAGTAAACCACTTACCCATCAGTACCTTCAGGAAGAGCTAACACAGATGCGGATGTCAACCTGTCCTTCAATTCTTGAAAACTACGCTCACACGCATATGTCCATTGAAACTTAGTTGCCTTATGAGTGAGCTTGGTCATAGGTGCAGAGATAGAAGAAAAACATTCCACAAATCTTCGATAATATCCTGCTAAGCCCAAGAAGCTACGTACTTTGGTAGGAATCGTAGATCTCGGCCAATTCTTACGGCCTCAATCTTTTGAGTGTCCACCTTGATACCTTATGATGAGACATATGGCCCAAAAAGCCAACAAAGTTTAACCAAAACTAGCATTTACAAAATTTGTCATATAGCTTACGATCTTAGAGTGTTTGTAACACTGCTCGGAGATGATCTACATGGTCTACCTCAGTCCGTGAGTATACCAAGATATCGTCAATAAACACGATCACAAAGATATCTAAGAATGGCTTGAAGAATCAATTCATTAGGTCCATGAAGGCTACTGGCGCATTAGTGAGTCCAAAAGAAATCACCAAAACTCAAAATGGCCATACCTATTCTGAAAGGCTATCTTCAGAATATCTTTCTCCTTTACCCTCAACTAGTGGTATCCCGACCTTAAGTCAATCTTCCAGAAATACTTAGCACCTTGTAAATGATCGAATAAATTATCGATTCTCAGAAGTGGATACTTATTCTTGATGGTGACTTTATTCAATGTCCTATAGTCGATGCACATCCTTAAGGAACCATCCTTCTTGCGAACAAATAATATCGGTGCACCCCATGGTGAAGTACTAGGTCTGATGAAACCCTTCTCCAGTAAATCATTCAACTGGTTCTTCAACTCCCTTAACTTGGCTGGAGCCATTCGATAAGGAGGGATAGATATCAACTGAGTATCTGGAAGCACATCAATAGTAAACTCAATCTCCTGCTATGGGGAAATGCCCGGAAGCTCATTTGAAACTACATTAGGAAACTCATTAACTATGGGAACAGACTGAAGGGTTGGGGGTTCTATATATGCGTCTCTGACTCGAACTAAATGATATATATAACCCTTGGAAATCATCTTTCTTGCCTTCAGGTAGGAAATGAACCTGCCTTTAGACGTAGCTGCATTGCCTTTCCATTCAAGGGTTGATTCACCTAGGAAACTAAATTTAACAATCTTCGTTTGACAATTGACACTTGCGTAACAAGAGGCCAACTAGTCCATGCCTATAATAACATCGAACTCCACCATAGGTAACTCATCTAAATCATCCAAAGTAGCGCGATTACAAACCTTTACGGTACAATTTCTGTAAATTCGTCTTGCTATAATTTTCTCACCAACCGATGTAGACACTTCATATGGCTTAAACAAAAGTTCTAGTTCAAACCTAAATTTGCTCGCAACAAAAGGCGTAGCATAGGACAAATTAGAGCTCGGATCTAACAATGCATAAACATCATAGGTGAGGACGGATAGTATACATGTACTAACATCTGGAGATGACTCCAAATCCTAGCAACCAGATAAAGCATATATGCGGTTTTGAGCATCGCCTGAACTAGAGGCTCTTCCTCGGCCTTCGCCTCTACCTACTGAGGTCTGGGGCCCACCACTCTACGGATGTACACTTAATGAGGATGCTGCTATCGATCCTGTCGGCTGAGCTGCATTATCTCTACCTCTACTCGGATACTAATACATGTAATGACCAGGTTCACCGCATATATAACACACATCAACACTCTAATAACATTATCCCAGATATCTCCTACCACACTGACCATAAGGCGGCAATGGTGGTCTTATCTGGCCTAAACTCTTTTGCTCTTGAAAACTTGAAGCTCTCAAATTCTTCCCTGGCCCAAACTTTATATGCATGTTGTATCTAGGCTCTTGGAATTGAGATGAAACACTATTAGAAAATCGAGGCGGACATCTAGGAAATTGTTGCCTGGAGCTACCCAATGCTTCTTCGAACGAACCAGTTGACCTAGCCCTCTTGGTCAATTCTCTCTCTGCACTCCTATCCTCTCGGAGATGTCGTTTGTGGTCTTCGACACCCTGAGCATATGCCTGGATTCTAGCAATACATATCTCTATTCAGTGAGGCTATAGTACATTCTGCAATCATGTGTGGATCCAAGCCTGCTACAAATTGATGAATTCTATCTCTATGGTATCCATAATATTTGAGCATACCTAGCCAGTGAATCAAACTACAAACTATATTCCCTTACACTCTTGCCCTTTTTCTTGAGGTTTAAAAATTGCTCCACTTTAGCATCTCATACTTCTAATGTAAAGTAATGATCTAAAAAGACGTCTGAAAACTCCTCCACACAGTTGGAGGTGCATTTGGTCCTCGAGACCGCTCCCAGGCCTCATACCACAAAACAACCACATCACGTAACCAGAAAGAGGCCAACTCTACTGCTTCCATTTCTAAAGCATGCATCACTCACAATACTCGCAACATTTGATCAGTAAAGTCTTGGGGGTATGCATTTGGATCAACCCCATGAACTCAACTCGAGAAATTTTTGTGTTAATGATTGTACAACACTTTCTACTCTTTGTTCAGAAGTCTCGGGTGGAGGAACTAGATTATGTGGAACTGGAGGAACTTTGTACTGAGGCATTACTAGTACATTCACCCCTATCGACATCGACTCGATTACTAGCAATAACTCTAGTAGTAACTGGCATGATTATTAATGAATAAGGAATTAGAGCACGAATTAGACTCAAAACCATGTAACTCAGATCTGTAGCATGATCTAGTAAATGAAAGAATAACAACCATCCTTAAATACCCGGCAGCCTCCTGTTTATATGTGTGGTGCACAACACATCCATAAATAAAAATCTACTAGACACGACTCACAAACTCTCTAGGACTAAACTGCTCTGATACCAAGTTTGTCACACCCCAAACTAGGGGGTGTGGCCGGTACTCGATGCCCTATTGGCCCGAGCATACCAATTTGATGACCAGTATTCTGTATGAGTAGAACTTTCGGCGGACAAAGCCATATTATAATATATATAACAACAACACTAAACAAGAGGGATTAACCCAACATATGTATATACACAACAAGACCAATAAGGTCATAACATGGTTCAACAAAGACAACTTAGTAGACGAGGATATACATCAACACTATACATATCAAAAAAAGTCTACGAGCCTTTATAAGTAACTGAACTGACATATGGCCGGGACAGGGCCCCGACCTACCCATACTATAGATAACCCTACAAAACATACTCCATATCTGACTAGAAAGCTTCGGGAAAGACGAAGCTTACTTACTAACGGCCGAACTCGACAGCTCCTATTATGGTGGCCTAGAAGAGTTTCTATCAGAACCTGCGACATGAACATATCGCGCCCTCAACAAAAGAGACGTTAGTATGAAATAATACACCGAGTATGTAAAACAAGAATAACAATATGAATCTGTAAGCTGTAAAGAAAGGCATAAGAGCAATATGAAGTGATAAGTTGTAAGTGAGAGCATAAGCAACCTGGATGCCATATGAGGCAAATGATGAAACTATGAAACTCAAATACAACCTGTTTGGATAGGCCTTTACTGTATAAACTACCCCTGTCTTATAGTGAGAGGTATATAACATGTCATAACTCTTAGGTATACTCTAAGGTGTATATATGAATATGCAATGCAATGTGCACACCAATTTATGTATGTGTTGCAGAATGCGCAACCCGATGCACTATATGTATATGTTGCGGAATGCGCAACCCGATCCATTATATGTATATGTTGCAGACCATGCAATCCGATCCAATATATGTATTTGTTGCAGAACGTGCAACCCGATACAGTATATGTATATGTTGCGGAATGTGAAACTCGATCCAATATATGATCATGATTTTATACATGATATCAAATGCCAATGAAAAACATATCAACACCAATGGGAATCGGGGGTGTGGACAACAGACTGTGATAGCAATGACTCTTTGGCCTCTTTTGAAACTCATAAACTCTTTGACTTAACACGACTCTTGGTCGACTCGATGATTAATTCTTTAGAATGCTTCTTTTGAAATACTTATGATTAGATAAACTAATAACTAACAACAATTATTATGAGAACAAGAACAATCAATGAGTACTTCTTGACAAGAGATTTCAACAATCAATAGAATAAAGCTTTTGACATTTCTTTTAAAAATGATAACTCTTTGGATATCATGCTTTTGAAAGAAGGGGTAACCTTACATACCTTATCCACGAAGATATATGTCGTGCTCTAAGACCTCGTACTCTTTACGAATGACTATCTATAACAAACAAAGGGTCGATATTATAATCGAATCCATATTCAGTAGAAAACTTTATTTAGGCATCTTAGCGATAACTTCGACATAAAGGGTTCTTAGATTCCTTAACAAAGGATACTTATGTAATTTGATCTCACGATCCTCCAAATCATTCTTTCTCAGTTTCACAGTATCAACAATCAATTTTCTAATCCATATCAACTCATAATTCAAACAGGACAACCCACAAATCATATCACTATAATTTCATATGTTTACGAGTTTTTGATTACAAAAATTCTCTCACAACTTACTCCAAACCATCAATTAACCACAAAAATAGATAGAGAAGGATAAAGTTTACCTTGATGTGCTGAAATCATCTCAAAACAACAACTTTCCCCAATATCAAGGGTTTCCAAAACCGATTCAATACGGAGAAGATAGCTTCTATTATAATCACAGGATTAATAACATTAATCTTACGTATTTGATTTGATCTTGGGAAGTTAGGATATGTTGGAGAGATTTTTGAGGTTTGGTTGATAAAGATAATAACCCTTAGTCGAGCTAACCCGAATATAAACCAGTCAAACATTTCCACCACTACAATTTAACTGTTGGATTGACGGTCCGTCAAATATTTGATGGTCTGTCAATCTGCCTTTTCAGATCAGAAAATCTCAGGCACTTTGATGGTTCGCCTTGTCATTTTGACTGTCCGTCAACCTTGCCGTAAAAAATTCTCATTTTCCAATTTTTTCAAAACGTATTTCCTTTGATCAGTTTAGCTTCCATATAATCTGGAACTTCCATAAATAAGTTATAAACCTTTATTATCCCTTCTGTAGGGTCGTACCTCTCTATGAGATGTTGATATCAATCGATGACGTGATGGAACACGAAATTACGGGGTTTAACATCCTCCCCCCCTTAGGAACATTTGTCTGCGTAACCTATTAAACATCCCAAACATATATCCAATGCCACACAGGGAAACATAATAATAAAATGAGATTAACATAGCCTCACATGACCATTTGTATATATAAGAATCAAGAGCATTAGCGACACCTTACCTTAACTATCCTCTGTCGTATTCTGAGCTGCACCTGTCATATTTGTCTCATTATTAGTACCTAAGGGATGAAATAAGTAAGGATATATGGATTTCATGTATGTTCTTAGGCCTCCCAAGTCATCTCTTCAGTATTGTTATTTCTCCATAGCTCTTTAACAGAGAAAACTTCTTTGGTTCTCAGCTTTCGAACTTGGCGATCTGGAATAGCTATCGGAGTCAACTCATAGATTAAATTCTCAATGATCTATACATCTTCTATGGGAGTAATATAGAAGGTATATCCTATGCATCAATATTGACAAGTGGAATACTGGGTGAACTACTTCCAGTTCTGAGGGTAGTTCAAGCTCATAAGCCACTTGGCCTATTCTGTGGATACTCTTATATGGCCCGACATATCTAGGGTTGAGTTTTCCTTTCTTGACAAATCTCATTACTCCTTTCATTGGAGAAACCTTTAAAAATACCCAATCTCCGACTCCAACTTCTAAGTCGCGGCGTCGAATAGATGAATAAGATTTCTGCCGACTTTGGGCAGTCAATAAGCGTTCTTGAATCAGCTTTACCTTTTCCACCACCTGCTGGACCAAATTGGGGCCTAGTAATTCGACTTCGTCCACTTCAAACTAGCTAATAAGGGATTTATAGTTTCGCCCATACAATGCCTCATACGGGGCCATGTTGATGCTAGAATGTTAACTGTTATTGTAAGCGAACTCGATAAGGGGAAAATGATCATCCCAATTACCTTTGAAATCCAATACACAAGCCTATAGCATGTCCTCGAGCGTCTGAATCATGGGCTCGGCCTAACCGTCGATCTGTGGATGGAAGGCTATGCTAAGGTTCATTTGGGTGTCTAAGGCTTTCAAAAATGACCTCCAAAAGTAAGTCATAAATTAAGCACCCCTGTCAGATATGATGGAGACAAGAACACCATGCAATCGAACTATTTTCTTAATATACAGCTTAGCATAATCCTCTGTTAAGAAAGTAGTATGAACAGGTAGAAAATAGGCTGATTTTGTAAGCCTGTCAACGATAACCCTAATGGAATCGAACTTTTGATAAGAACAGGGTAGCCTGATGATAAAATCCATGTTAATCATTTCCTACTTCCAAGTAGGGATTTCTATATGCTGTTGCAAACCTCCAGGCCTCAGATTCTCAATCTTAACCTACTGATAATTCGAACACGGAGCTACAAATGCCGCGATATCTTTTTTCATGTCATTCCACCAATAGACCTGTCAAAAGTCATGATACATCTTTGTCTCTCTTGAATGAATGGAATATCTGGATTGGTGGATTTCGGCCATTATTTGCTCTTGGAGCCTACCCACATTTGGCACACATACTCGACCTTGATATCTAAAGACTCCATCTCCCATAAGCTCCTATATCGGCTTCTTGTGTAGGGGAATACCTTCTGTCTTTCGGACCAATGCGGGGTCATCAAATTGTATTGCCTTTACCTCAGCTATCAAGGATGATTCTACAGTGTTTTTCACCACCGCTCCTCTGTCATCCGTGTCCAAGAGTCGCACATTTAATCTGGCTAAGGGACATAGTTCTTTAGTCATTTCTAGCTTGTTAGCTTCAATACCATCCAAGCTTCTCATAGACTTATGACTTAAGGCATCAGCTAGGAAATTTTCTTTTATGGGATGGTAAAAATATCTACGTCGTAGTCCTTTAATAACTCCAGCCACCTTCTTTGCCTTAAATTCAGCTCCTTCTGATGAAATATATACTATAAGCTCTTATAGTCTATGAATATGTCAACGTGGCTGCTAACTCAAGATCATGATTGGATAGTTTACCTATACTTACTTAACTGCCTTGAAACGTATGCTATAACCTTCCCAAGTTGCATTAGGACTCATCCTAAGCCAACTCTGGAGGTATCACAATAAACCTCATCACATTAATAAGCAAATAAGGAAATTGTATCCCATATAACAATCAATTAGTCATTATCAACTACCATCAATGCCTACATGCTTTGGCATTCTGACCACATGCATAATGACTCAAATACGATACAAATTCCCAAATTATGACACAGACACCCGTATAAGTTCTCATCACATGACAAGTGCGGGACTCTTTTATTCCCAATTATTACCTCTTTATTAGTTAATTTACCAACCAATCTTTAAATAGAATCAAGTAAGTTCTTAACTTGCCTGATTTCGAACCCCAACGATCACAATAAAGCCTTGACTCTTTGTAGAGCTTATGAACGATCCAATCTGTTCAAATATACGATCTACGTAAGCATATGAATTCGTCAACACCCATATTGCTATATTATACTTCCTAACCTGAAACGTCACCCAAAAAGGCAATCCACAATTTCAGAGGGCAAACTATAATTTCATGATAAAATTTGTTTACCCATAGCCCATATAGTCTAAATCTCAAAAATGACTCAAATCAGACTTCAATTCGACATCCAATTTGAAGAATTTCATATTTTCAACTTAGGGCTTTAAGATCCCCATTCTACAATTCAAATAATGATTTAGATGATGAAATACTGCAAATCTAAGATAGAACGGTAAAAAGGAGGTTGGAATCTTACCCCCGCCGAATCTTGATAAACCCTTTTAAAATCTTCTAAAACCTAGCTCTCTAGCTCCAAATATGGAATGAAATGTCAAATCCCGTATTTGGGAATTAAAACTCCATCGGAACAACCCATTCTTTGAAATCGCAGGACCTCCCTCACGACTGTGAAAACCAAGATCCTACTCAGGCCAAAGATGTCCTTCGCGATCGTGATGCTTGGCCACGCGACTCATCGGGAACATGATGCATGCTACGCGTTCGCATGAAAGAAAACCAACAACTGAACACCAGAGTTTTTCGGTGTTCACCAAACTTGAAATCAACACTCAAAAATCATCTAGGACACCCCAGACACAAACCAAATATATATTTCAGTCATAAAATATGCTACAAACCGGCTCGCACACTCAAAGCACCCAAACGGGGTCGTCGTAACCCGATGTTGATCGTGGTCAAATCCATTTGCTCACTTTAACTATTTTCTCCGCCAAGAGTCTAAAACGCACTCAAGCCCCTCGGGATCTGTCTCAATCATTCAACAAAGTCAAAAATCATATTTTAGACATAACGGAATAGTCCAAATTTTCATACGGGTTCGTGAACCCCTGATGTTGAGTTTGATCAACCATTTATTTTTCTTAACATAATATTTTTTAAGTTTTACTATTTATTCTCCGATATCCACCCGATTGCCTCGGGAATTGTGCGGCCCATCCCCGCACGTCAAAAATATTATTCTAAAGATACAAAAAGGATCGTTTAGAAAAAAGGATCTAGAACTCAAAATGACATAATGGGTCGTTACAAAAAAGAAACAAATCCATACCAAAAGAAAATCATTTTTGAAAAAAAAATAATCACCTAATATTTTTTGCGATGATTGAGGTTGACAGGGAATAATGTGCAAAGAACATTTGTTGTAACACATTGTGTTTCATGTATCGATGATTTGAAAGTATATAGGAGACCTCTCCCGTATTACTTCTGTAGAGGATGTTTAGATTACAGAGGACCTATCTTACGAAGAAGTCCCAGTTATTATCCTAGATCGTCAGTTCTGGAAGTTGTGAACTAAAGAAGTAGCCTCCGTTAAGGTGTTACAGAGAAATAATAATATAGAATAGATGACGTGGGAGGCTGAGGTGGACATAAAGTCTAGATATCCTCACTTATTTCAAACATCAGGGTTTATATTGATCCTTGTGTGATACGATTTTCTTATTTATGTCTTATAGTACTAAGCTTACTCTATATACCTTATATATGCATTGATATTGGTACAGATGTGAAAGACACAACCCAGACTTCAAGACTTGACAGTTGAGGTGAGTAATGGCTTATCCTTTTTATTTTTTAGTGGATAGACGGTCATGTGAGGCCGGTATGCTATTATATATTGCATTGCATGGTCGTGTGAGACACTTGATATATTTTCTAGTTGCATAGCAGGTTTAGGACATAGAAGGGAACTCTGCCAAATGTTTTGAAGAAATCTAAGAGTTTGTATCCTAAGCTACATTACCCCAACATTCGAGGATGAATGTTTTTAAGGGGAGAGGATGTTACGCCCTGTGTTTCATACGACATCATTATTGTAAGGTTATCTGACATAAGTTCGGAGAGGTAAGATCCCTCCAAGATACTAATAAAGGTTTGGGGAAGTGTTGAATAAGTTTCGGGAAAGTTTAAGACTAATCGGATCGACAAAAATAAGTTTTGATGAAACTCGACAAAATATCATCATTCAGGGAACTCTGCAAATCACAGAGCATGTCTGTGAATCGTAGACCATGTCTGTGAAATGCAAACTGTGCTGCAAAATGAGACAAAATTTTTAATTTTTCTAGCAAGGTTTGCGACACCATCTGCGAATCACTCTTAAATTCATTTGAGCTAATTTCTTGGTCATTTTAGACCACACCTTGCCTTTCCACTCCCCTAAGGTCTCCTAAACAGATTTCTAAGAATCCTAAGTATAATTTAAGTAAGTTTTACCAAGATCAGCATCAAAAGCTAGCTTGGTGAAGGACAAGCACTCCTATGGTATTGTGGTGTAGTTGAGGACCCTTGTGAGCTTAGTTGGGCTAGGTTCTTGGATTGTATCTACTGACTAAGGTGAGTTTAAGATCTTGTTAGTTGTTCTTAAGCTTAGCTGAGTGTTGATTAAGTTGTTTGTATAGCAAGACTACAAGTTACGACTTGAGTTAATAGAAGATGTTGTTATCTTGTTATTGAGCTGTTTGATTGAGATTGTATATTGGTGGTAAGTCATTAAAGCTTGTTGGTAGTTAGTAAATGATAAGAGAGAGCTAAAAGGAACTAGAAAGGTTATCTTGATATTAAGATGCCATGGTAGAAGGATATAAAAATCTATGCACATTAGGTGTTTGATGAAATGTCATAATGAATTAATCTTGTAACTATCAACTTGATCTTGATATGAATTATCTCTATTACATAGATTGTCATTCGTAGAGCATGTGAGACCTTGCAGGACTAACGTTGGTCAAGTGGCGGGGTATGTTAGGCTTACCCTTTCTTTCTTTCTGTCATGATCTTCATAAAAATGTCACAAAATGAAACGTGCCTCAAGAGACTCTATACTTGACTATTAGCAGTTTGGTTATTATTGATTTTTGAAATGTATGATGAACTTATTTGTCCCTTATCGGGAGTACTTTCGACATTTTATGATATCTTTTGATAATGATATTGCCCCGTAGTGTGGCTTAAGTGTGTGTGTGTTTGTATATATATATATATATATATATATATATATATATATATATATTTTAATGAAAGCATGCATTTCATATACCCACAGTGGCTTTCTGAGTTTTCAGGTTGTCTCTTTCTTTTATCTTTACTTTCATTACATCATCTATTTATGTTTATTTGCCTTAAATATTCAGTATTTTCTTTCGTACTGACGTCCTTTTGTTGGGGGAACTATGTTTTATGCCCACATGTGGAGACAGACATACAAATGCTCATCCACTGTAGGTTGCCTGATCCAGCAGTTGGTCGTTGCGCTCCATACTTCCGGAGCTATTGTAGTGTGTTGGCAGGTGGTGATGGTTATGTATATATTCATTTTTGGTATGGCAGGGCCCTGTCCTGACCTTCTTCCACTTTATGTTACTTTCATATGCCTCTAGACTTGGGCGTGGTGTACATTTTTTTTATATGGCCTTGCCAGCCTTTTCGATGGTATGTTGTACTTATGGTGGACTTGTCAGCCATGGTTATGTATGTATATGTTGGGTTGTCCCTCTTTGCAGGTTATTATGTTCATGTCATTATACAATCATTATTTTAAGGCCTTGTCGGCCCAGGTTCTTATATGTTCATGCCAGGTTCCAAGAGTGGTACTCTCGGGCCGTTAAGGCACCGTGTGCTGGCCACACACCTCAAGGTTGGGGTGTGACATCATGATGGCCCCTATATTATCCCACCGGTAAAAAATACGAATTTCCAAGTAAAGCGTAAAAGTTAAGTAAATACAATTTTCCTCAAGTCTTACTAACATAAATACTGGAAAATTCATAAGTACAATCTATTTCCCAAAACCGGATTTAAGTCGTACAAGAGCGCTAATTATGTGTGATACAAGTCCCATAGGATGAAATAGAACTATATGTAGAAGCTAAGTACATAAGGTAAATAAAGAGGAGAAATTTAGGGCCATAGGTCGGCCATGTAGCTCACTCTAAAAGTCTTAAAAGTAGTGCCTCGCAATCAGTCACGAGGTCTCAAACTAGAACCTGGATATGTATCTGCACAAAATTATAACAAGTGTAGTATGAGTACAACACTAGCACCCTCGTAAGTATCATAGCCCAACAATAAAGAAACACACATAGACAATATAAATATTGACGGACTACACATAGTGAAAAAAGTCATTAGATTACGTGAATACCAAGTTCACATTCAATTCAGGTTATAAAGCTTAATTCATTCTTCTTAAAATCACCTTTAAGCCCATCCAACTCCAGCTAGACTTAAGGCTCAAGTCTTTGTCAATTACAAGCATAAACATTAAGCCTTTTCATTTAATCATAAGAATGTATCATAGGTCAATGCAGTCAAATAACGATGATATGAATGCAAGTGATATGTAATGCAATGGCCAATATCAAACCCGATATACACATGCTAAGGGCTTTGCCATGTAGTCATGACCCATGGGGGACTCACGAGGTCTGTATACCGCCACTACCATCTAACTTATCCCTCGGTGGATTAGCATTATACCATATCATATCATATCAAATCATATCATCACACCCAAAATCATTTCACCTCGGCCTGCGAAAGTATAATTCTTACCTCTTTTTGGCCTCATCAGACCATTCCATACCTCAATCAAAGACTCATCTCAACAATATGTATGTATGAATGAAAGAATGAATGAATGGAGCATGCATAGTATCACATGCAAATAATATCAAGAGAGTACGAAAAGGTAAGCAATGATCATATCATCCCATATTAGCAAATCAATTTCTAGAATGATCCTTTTCTCATGGTATTTATCAAGATATGGAGTAATGAATATGAATCAAAATCAAATTACAAGTAAAAGTCAAAATGGCTAACATGGACTACATAATCAACAACCATACACATTCGATTTATCACCACCTTTAATGCCCGAATGCTCACATGCATACCCCGAGACCATTTATATTCTATATGTGCACCTCCAATCAGAGTTTAAAAAGGTAAGCCATAACATACCTCAAAGGCCGAGAAACGTGCCACGAACCCCTAAAGCAACCACCTTCCCTCAGCGAGAAACTTCAACCCAATCTGAATCTATTATTTATGCATTCTAGATTAGTATACGAGTCTATCAACAACCATATTTCCATGATAATAATTCGGGTGCAAAAAGTCACCCAAAAAGCCAATCCCGAGCCCTGAAGGTCAAACTATAATCTTAGCAGAAAACTAGGTTCAATATAGTTCAAATAATATTTTTACGAGGTTAAATGAGTTCAATGATATTGCTATACTTTAATTCAAAACCCAAAAATGAACCCGAAAAGGTAACCTTGAGCCCCCAAAGGCAAAATTGAAATTTTATTTTAAAATTGGTTTACTCATGGCTTAATTAGTCTAAATCAAGAAAACCCATTTAAAAAATCATCATCTTAATCATCAAATCCATGATTTACCATTTTCAACTTTTGAGTTGAAAACTCCAATTTCTACAACTCAAACACAGATAAAAATAATAACCAACAGAATTAATCATGGGAAAACACCAAAATAAATGTTATATACTTACCCTACTCGTTAAGACAAATCCATAGATGCCAAAATCGCTCAAATCCGAGCTCACAAACTTGTGAGAAAAAGTGATTAAATTCCGAAACAAAGTGAATAATGCAACAGTTGTCCTGGCCTGAATCAGATGCTAAATAATCACAAAATTCACCATTGACAAGCCCTACATGATCCTTGCAAGATTTCACCCAAGATAGACTTTTGAATCATCCAATCTGACCTTAAAATAAGAGAGATATGATGTTCAGAAGTTTTAAAGGAACTCTGACATTTACGGACGAAAATAGGGGCATAATCCTCATTTTCAGAAAAAACAATTTGATGTATATAAGGAAGGGAATATGTGGGTAGGTTGGTCGAAGTTGGATTGGTACCAGATGGACACGAAAATGGGGGTCAAGTGTAGGTTGGCGGGTTTCGGGCAGTGAGTGTTTTGGTGGGAGGTGTGCGAGTGCCGTCGGGTGGATTCGGGTTGAAAAGTTTGGAGGGGGTGTTCTAGACACGTTGTGGGATATGTTTGTGGTTGGTACTTAGTGGTTGGATGGTGGTAGGGTGGCGGAATCTAGCTGGGACAGTAAGGTATGATGGTGGAACTCGGTAAGGACGGTGGAGTAGTTGGTTGGGGTGTTCGGGTGGCTTTGGGAAGTTTCGGTTAATGGCCTTTTTGGGTGGAGGTTGGTGAAGTGTTGTGATGTATTATGGTGAAAAGAATGAGGTTGTTTGAAAAAGGATTGAAACACGAAATTGATGGACAAAATCATGGGCGGATAAGACAATGAAAGCCGAGAACACCTTCAATGTATTCGTAACCAAGTACCAGATAGAACATTTACTTGGGTATAGTTAGATCACAAAATTCGTAACTAGACTTACACCGAGGGTTTGGACCATAAAAGGACCAAGGGGTGACCCACAAAAGGATCGAGGTTCGGACCACAAAAGGACCGACGACCCACAAAAGGACCAACTAAGATAAGGGACACAAAAGTTGAATAACTTAGCAAAGTTTGAGTAAAACTCAAATATATTTCATATAACTTCAATATCTATTTACATCAACTACATGCCCTATTTATACTAATGCTAGAGCTTCTAGAAAAGGAAACAAGAAAGATACAAACAATGTACCATTCGGCCGAATGGGAAAGGAGAATTGGTTTGGCCGATTGGGGGGAGGGGGAGTACCCAACTCTTCATGTTCTCTAGGCCACCCTTTTGTGTCATCCATGTAGATACGTGCATGAACTAGCTAGTTCATGAATTAACTCTTTGAAAGCTAGGTTCGGCCGAGAATGGGAAAGGGAACAACCAACCCTTCATGTTTTCTAGGCCACCCTTTTGTGTCATCCATGTAGATAAGTGCATGAACTAGTTAGTTCGTGAATTACCTCCTTGGAAGATTCTTCTTCTAGATGGTTCTTGGCCTTATCACCTTATTCTGTTACACGACATATTAATTATGTCTTAAGGAGAACTAGTAGTTAAGCTAGGAATTAAAAATAAGTTAAAAGATAGTGGTCTCGGCCAAGACCTACATAAAAGCCAAAAATAAACATGTTCCTTCTTGGATCTTCACGTCCAATCTTCAACTCCACTCCATATTCCATTCCATAATAGTCATGTCACCCTAGGATGGTCGACAATCTTTGGCACTCCGAGCAAATCACCTCGCGGCTCATTTTGGAAGCTTAGGTTCACAACCTTTATTTCATAACAATTGTTGTTAAAAAAATAGCACAACATTTTGTACTTAAATGGTCACAAATCCTTGCACGAATGTCGAAATCTTGAACGGCTTGAACCATGGGAAACTATATTCAAATGTCTATAACTTTCATCGATACAACATCTTCAAATTCTTTATAGATTTCAAGAAATTCACTAGTAAAGTAAGGGGAAAAATCACATTTCAACACTTTCGAATTTTCTCCAAACTTCCTCCAAACGCGCCGAAACTCATTCAGAACCTTTCAGACACAAACCAAATATGTAAAGTGATAATAAATGATGATACGAACTTGCTTGCGCACTCAAAATACTGATCCAACATTGATAAGGTGCGCGTTTTTCTAAAAATACTCGAACTTTCTCAAAAATCCAACATTTGTGACAAAATGTCCAAAATCTTTCCAAACTCCTCGAGATGCGAGCCAACTGCCCAACTAAGTCATAAAATACGTTCCAGACCTCAAAAAACATTTGGAATTTTATTAGGGACATGTTTATCCAAAAGTCAACTTTTGGTCAAACTTGTCAGACTTAGAACTACAAAATTCCAAAACTTAGATTTTCTTCTCTGATTCTCATCTGATAGCCTCAGTAATGGCACCACTCATCCCCCAAGTCATAAATATCAATACAAAGATAACAAAAATAACAAATTTTTAATTCAAGTCTTATTTCTTTCCGTGACCATCTTTTCACCATAAATAGGCATATTAAATACTAAAACCGCCTTAATTGTCAAAAACCAACCAAACAAACTCTAAAATTAATTCCATCAATTTTTTTAGGTCATAATAATTAAATCCTAGGAGACTTGAAGATTTCATTGGATTAATTGCTCAAAAAGAGCATTAATCTAAATAATTGAATCTTGAGATATCCAAAATGAATCCTTCTCAAAAAGTGAATCAAATGGTACCCGTTTGACTTTAAATTTTGCAAACAAGTTAAAACAATTATTATGGAGCCTATGGAGTAGACGACACACAAAATAGAGTATTGGTTCTCAAAATGACTGACCAGATCGTTACATTATCCTCCACTTAAACACACGTTCGTCCTCGAACAAAAAGAGAAAGAAGGTACCTGAACATCGAAAAGCTTGGGATATCCACTCCATATGTCCTACTCAGTCTCCCAAGTAGCCTCTTCGACCGGATGATGCCTCTATTGAACCTTTACTTAAACTATCTATTTGGATCCAAAATGGCTACCGACTCTTCCTCAAAACACAAATTCTGACCAAGAAACACTGAGATTCATTGAATCATATGAGCACCATCTAAATGGTACTCCTTGAGCATCAAAATATAAAATACGAGGTGAAAACCTGACAAACTAGGTGGCAAGGCTAACTCATAGGCTACCTCACCAATATGTTGAACAATCTCAAAGGGACCATTATACCTCAAGCTTAATTTGTCCTTCTTTTCGAACCTCGTCACAACCTTCTTAGGTGAAACCTTCAACAACAAAAAAGACCCACTTGCCAACCATGAATTCCAAATTGAGGACCTTCTAATCTCCATAACTCTTTTGCCTATTCTGAGCTGTGAAAAGCCTCTCCTTAATCCATTTGACCATGTCCAAAGGAAATCTGCAACAAGTCTGTACTCCAAGACCTACCCTCGAATGCATCGAACTGACAACCGGAGAATGATATCTCCTATCATACAATGCCTCAAACGTATTATTGTAAGCTAACCGAAGGCAAGAACTGATCCTAATGACTACCAAAGTCAATCACACATACTCGAAACATATCCTCAAGGACTTGAATAGTCCATCCCGAGTGACCATCAGTCCAAGGGTAAAAGGCTTTGCTAAGCTCCACCCGAGTACCTAACTCTTTCTGCATAAACCACAAAAAATGAGATGTAAACTGCGTGCCATGATCCAGAATGATAGATATGGGCTCTTCATACAATAAACTATCTCTCGTATATAGATCTTGGCCAACTTCTCCAAATTGTAAGTAGTCTGAACCTGTAATAAGTGAGCCAACTTAGTCAAATGGTCCATAATGCCCCAAATAGCATAAATGTTTTCCAAATTCCATAGCAATTCACTTGCTCACTTAATCTGTCACATCTTCCTTTAACTTAACTCAATAGTGTGATTCTCACATATTTGATCCGGCTCCACTTGAAATACCTGATTTTGTTTATAACCATAACTCTGCAATTAGTTGATTCCACAATTATCATCATAATAGCCACAATATTTTTGTTGAAGAAATAATCAATTGTCAAACTTGTACTTGTAAAGTACCCTAACTCTAATTATCTTTCTTCTACACCTTCCACAGTCATCCTTAATACCAAAAATCTATAGAAACACAGTGTCACACACCGCAAGTCTAAATCATGACTCAATCTTATCAGAAAAGAATTTGTGCTTGTGCTAAGCTAATTCTAAGCATCTCTGTCAAATACTGACCTTATCCAAGACCGATTGCATAAATTTCAAATCCATTAGTTTTGTTTCGACGAGCTGAAACTACTAAGTCAACACTCATCGTCCAATTCCTCTTAATCATTCAAATGACATACTATGCGCGTCATCCTAGTGTTGTCGTGTCAAATCTGTAAAAATCAATTGATCACCCTAAAGACTTCCCATATCCATTTGTACCTCCTTAAAACATCACCAAGTATTTGCATAGACCATTAAAATTTCTTGTATAGCTGATATCAACAAATAATTATCAAATCTCCATGCGATCTTCAATAAGGCTCGGTAAACATGTCATACCTCTATTTTGAACTGAAATCCATCAATTCTTCATAAATAGGGTTAGTAGAATAGGCATAAATCCTCTGGTAATATATCCATAAACCACTCGACTATAAATGAACAAATTTGACCTAGTGCAAAATGCACAGTTCCTAAATGTCACCAATAATCACCCGAACTGATTTGAAATCTCTATAACATAATGATAAGCCTTCCATCGGTCTATGGTGACCCATTCTAATATGTTGTTCCTGAATACTCAACCTCGTGCTATCATTCCAAATCTCAAAAGCTGAAATTTACCCAAATCATCAACTGAGTATCGATGAACTATATCATAGGGCACAACTCGCAACACCCTTGCACCACCTTGGGTGCCACAACTGTATCTTCTGCCTGAATTTTTTTAAAGTTAAAATATTGACCTGCTTCCCCCTTTCATTCATTAAAAAATCAAAAATAACAAGAGAATAATTTCTTCTCACTCCAATGCTCAAACAAATTAAGTAATTGTTTGCATCAACAATTATCAATGCTTGGAATCATAGCTTGTGAAAAGAGTAAAGCAATTTCCTCCTCATCCACTAAAGGAAAAAAGGTCATGAGAAGATCCCCCTAAAACAAAGAAATGAACCAAAAAGGGGGAGTAAGAATCCTATCGAGCCCATTCTTATACCTCAAGTTTGGGACACGATACAGAATCAACCATGTCAAAGAATTAGGAAAGAACTGGTACCAGAAGTTTCAATTGGACGGGTACATACATGAAAGGTCTTGAACAAGACTCTCTTGAAATAGAACTTCCCTAAAATCCACATTAATATTTAAGAGATGGGTGGAAGTACATGTTCAAAAACCCCAGACCGGTCAACATAGACTTTGTGATGGAGCTATATGTTAATATATGCCCCACTTCTCATGAAAAGTATGCCTTGTAGTTACAGTTTGGGGCATTGACATCATGCTGATAAAGACCACCCTGTGCGAGGAACTTGGATTCCCCCACTGCCCTATTGGGCCCTTGAATGACTTCATCGACAAACAAGATTGCAAGGTCATGCTAGCATGGATATGCTGGCCGGGTTCTACCCACTAGTGAGCCAGACGAATAGACAAGTACAAAACACATTGATATGCGAGTCGGGCCCTTGATGAAGATTAACCCTAATTTGGCTGATAGAGGTGATCGAGTGATTGTTGCTCCTACAAATTTAGTGGGCATCTCAAAGGTCCAAGCACCTTGTGAGACCCCCAACTCCAAGTTTACACAGATGGAGGATCGGAGGGACTCAAGAACTTGATAAGACAGATGCACAAGATGTATGAGCTGCAAAGCCGAGCAGCAAACATAGACATCTCAGGAGTGAATGTTGAGTTTCCACTCACCACTATCTCACAATAGATTTTGGGGGATGATGCGGAACTACCAGAGTATGAGGATATCAACAATTGATCTTCAGGCAAATAACAAGGAAGATGGTGGAAAATGAAATGTGTCGCATGTTTTTGATAACTCTAATGTTGATATTGATGAGGATAAAAATGAGTCACATAAGCCATTTGATAGCGAAGGCGACATTGATGACTTCGGCTGTGATAGACTAGTAGGCCTTAGTGGGCCTTAGGAGTATTTCTCACCTTATTTTATTTTATCGAGATTTTGATATATACATTGAGGGCACTACATTGTTTAAGTGTGGGGGTGGGGATACGTCTCTTGTAATTTTATTTGAGGTCAAGTATGATTATACCATAGGGCTTTTTTATTCTTAGACTTATAATAAATTAGAAAACCTGGAAATATTCAGAAAGAGTTTGCTTTGTTCTTTCGTTTATTCTTTTTGTAGCTTCTTTGTCCCTCATTAGCAGCATAAATCATCTGTTGACACCTAATTTTTATCCTCAAATATTTTTATTTAATAATTCAAAGTTCTTGAATTATGAACAAAGTGAAATATGCATTTTACAAGACAAAAATAATTTTATAAAATTATCCCAGTGACATTTATTTGGCAAAACATCATCAAGTATATTATTGTATATCATTTGCATACTTTTATATTATTTTGAAATATATTTATCAATTTTATAAATCAATGAGGACAATTATCTAGTTAATTATCTAAATTAATTGTCACTTAATTGATAAATATTTTACTTCGTGAAATTAGAAAAAATGATTAATTAAATAGATTGTCAAATAGCACCTTAAAGGATTTTGCATTTTTCGGTTATTTATTTAAATGTTTGTTTTAAATTTAGGTTTATTTGGGTTTTAATCCGGCAAATTTGGCCACAATTAAAATCAGGTGGTTATATTTTAATTTATTTCATGGTCACATTTGGAAAATCTGCCAATTCCACTCCATCCCTTCCCTTCAAATTACCGATTTGGGCCTCTTTTGTTTAAAAAAAACCTGACAGGTCCAGTCTAAAATGGACCAGACCCGCCCCAATACACATTTAAAGGGCGAAATTCCCATCTCCCTTTTCATTTTTCGCAACAACAGCTAAAGGTCCCAAACCCTAGCCACTGCATGTACCCTACCCTCTCTCTTCTCCCTTGCCAAAAATAGTAAATTTCCAGGCGATGTTGCTTTCTCAGTCTTGTGTTTCCCCTTTTCAGTAAAGGTTCTTAATGAGCCTTGTTCCTTCTCCACCAGGGAACCACCACGCGCAAGGTATTACGTGCATACTGGATGAGTCTATTAATGGATTTTTATCCGTTGCTTCTATGCAATCGATGATTTACAATTTACTACTTTATTTCTTTTGAATTTTTAAATGAATTTCAAAAACATCCAACTCTACCACGTTGTTTGGGGTCCAAAAATTAGGGTATATAGAACCCCATACCTCACATTCAGTAGAGGTTCATAGAGTCTCAAACTTGAAACCCTAGAACAAAGTCATGATCTGTGATTGGCCGTTGCTAAACCCTAGATGCGCTTTAAATTTCTTAAGGTGTCTTCAGTCTAAAAAAATTTCCTTTTCCCTTTTATGAGTGGCTGAGTGCGAAAATGGAGGGAAGGATATCCACCCCAGAATATCGACAAGGCTACACTAGAAAGAGGTAAACTCTAGTTTTCCCTCAGTCCTTTTTTTCTTTCTTATGTGTTTTATGTGTTAAGTCATGTGTTAGCTGATTGTTGATGTTTTAGTGTGATATGTTTAGAGTTATCTGATATAGGTACTATCTCAGTGTTTGTTTAGTGAAGATCATGATATAAGTAATTGGTATGATAGTTTATTTTACATTGGGGGTCATGTTATATATAGTCATGTTCGGGATATGTTGTTTGCATTTTGATCTTGACATGTCTGAACCTTGTGCTAAGTGGTGACAAGGCTTTAGTTGCTCTATAGGTTTGGACATGTGTTAGTGTGAGCTATTCATAAGTTCTCTCAGATTTAGCAGTAGTATGAGGCAGAGTATCTTTGAAAATTTACTAGTATGATCATAAAACTTGTGTAATAAATCTGAGATAGTCAGTATGAGATTTGTATATGCTTGCTGGTTTCTGAATATGTGAAGAAATCATAGACTAAGATGTTGAAGCATGTTTATTCTATTAAGTTCTTTAACTAGTCTGTAGGTATTAGATGTGGTATGGTAATGTTAGCTTAGGATCTACTTGACAACCATGTTAACTATCCCATGTTTTGTTTAGAAGTGTCATTATGTTTGATATACAACCTTAACATGATTGTATGCTTAGTTTAGGTTAAATGATTCTGCCTATCTGAAAATGCTATCTTTGCTTGTTTGCTTGTTCATTTCTATGTCCATCATGTTCACCAAATTAGTCATGGTATGCCCTACTTTCCTATGTGTCATTATACCTAATATATAGCATATATATGAGTATGCATATTTAGTTTTAGTTTAAATGATTATGTATCCCTAAAATGTCATCTCTTTGTGGTTACTTATTTATATTGTGGCCTTCATATTTGTTAAATTGACTACATACTTTCCTCTGTATTTCTAAGTACTAAAATGGGTGCATGACAACATGTAATGTCTTTCAAGTTATCTTTTGTGCCATATTAATTTGTTGAATTGGTCTAAATGATATCTATGTTAGCATCTTGCATCCATTTGAACTAGTTTGCCATGTTAGAGCCATAGTTGCATTTTTATGTCAACCTACAGCCAGAATCATGTAATAAGCATCTATAGGACATAACTTGTTAATGAAATTGTTTAAGTGAGTATAATATCTAGACAATGATTTGAACTTGAGACTTTTACTTCTTGTTAATATTATGTCTATGTGTAGACTGTCTGCTATGATTTGTATGCTTGACTTGCCTAGTTTCTAGATCCTCCCCCATGATATGCCTCTTTGATTTAGTATGATTAGCCTCAACTCCATGTGTATTAATAGAGATTGCATGTTTGTTTCCTACCCAAAGTCTTGTATATGAGCATGTCCATAGCATTTGTTGGGTCTGATGCTAAAGTACTTATAATCTTTCTCCTTGTGATATTTAGGTCTGCCTACTATGTCTGTGTTCGTATGATATGATTGTTTGCACTATGAGAAGTGTATGATGTGTTTCCCTCTCCAGATTGAGTCCTAGACCTGCCTATTGGTGCTTATGGTTAGCATGTATGCTTCTGTCTAAATCAACAAGTTTGTAGATCATTCCCCTCTTGTGATGAAAATTGTTTCATGTTTGGCCTGCATGTCTTTCTGCTTTTCTACCTGCTCTGGAAAGTATACAATGATATACTCTAGGGTATACATGGGATATTGACCTAGGTATATCACATATACTTTCACTATTTCATGTATATCAGCATTATGTGTCTAAATGAATGTCCAATATGGGCTTGTGTATTAGTGAATCTGAATTTGCGTTTAGTTGGGCCTATCTACTCCTTTCTTTTAAAGTCTGAAAATAATTATTTGGGTCTGCTTTTATTTCTGCGTATTATTTGCTTTACCAAAGCCCAGTATTGAGTTGATATTGTTTGGACTGCTTCATATCTGGTCTTGTTAGCTTTGGTTATTTTTAGACTGCTATGATTAAATATGAGTTGTGTATAGTTGTGTTTTAATTTTATATAAGTGTCTGTTTTTACATGTTTTGAGTTTGGGGTGCGTTCTACCCTACATTATTTCTCTCTTTCTACTGCATACACATGGGCCTGGTGGGCCATTCTCCTCTATCTGCGCGTCTGTCTCGATTAGTTAGGCCTGATGGCCCAATTTCATATCTTTTATTGAGTCTGGAAGCTGTGAAGGCCCAGTCATAGGTGAAAATGACATAGACAATAATTTATTTCAAAAACTGGTGGGCCGGTATGCTCACCAGCCCAACTTATCTTTTATTTTCTTGTTGTATTTTGCGTACTTTAGTTGTAGTTGTACTTTATAATTTCTAACATTGTTGGAACCCTAGGTTAGAAACTAGTTGAAATAGTTTAGTCACGATACTTATGTCCCTGGAACGAACATGATTACCCAATTTTGTAAAATTTTGGACCCGAGATTAATAAATAAAATTTCTTATTTTAATTTCTAATTATTTCAGTTATTGTACTGTTTTGCTATGTGATTAAATCAATCTTTTAAGTCAAAATTGCAAAAAATCCTTTAGGAAAAATGTCCCTTCCTCTGCGCCTCATGATAATCGAAGTCTAATCATGCATATTAAATTATTAAGATAAGGCTAACACATTATAAAACAAGACTCTAAATATCCATCTCGGGCCCACGCTACCAAGACTCGAACTTTAATACACTAAGAACACATACTAAGTAGACACAACCTTAAGTTAATTGGAAATCTATACACATTTGAACCCTCAATTGGACAATAATCAAAAAGGCCCAATTTGAAACCCTAGAAATTTCTCCCAATTGAAATAAACTTCTACAACCAAATTAAGCCTTAAAACATGATCTTCTAACAATATCCATCACTAATTCACAACAATACAAGTAAACTAATCTATAGACCTACATTAATCAATAACATGACTCTCTTAATCTCACACACATGCATAACTCATCTTCCCTAACTTATATTCATACTATATCACCATTAATAAAGATCTTAAAAAGCATAAACTTAATCCAAAAACGAAGAATCACTTACCCCAAGGATGAAATTACTCCTAAACTTATGAAATTGCTCTTATGACAGCTCTGGTCTCGCGGTTTCTATTATGGGAAAAAGAATTCTGACGTAAAGATCTTATAGGACACCTGATATAGTACTTCCGCCCCGGCGTAATCAAAAATGCTGGAGCAAACTCGTTACGACAGACAAAACCCTCATTGGGGCAGAGTCATTTGACACCTCACACAGCGCCACGGTGAACACGACTTCGCGGCAAAGGACTCGCCCCCGCGGACAAATCCTCCATCACAGCGGAAACCCACCATCTCCTAAACTTCTACTTCGGCAAGCCAACCTCTCATCGAGGCAGGGATGCCAGAGCAGACATTGGTGTCGCCATGGCGGACACCAGATACCAGCAGTGGGAAAATTAGCCAAATCTCATATCCAACACCCGAAACACTCTCGAGACCCCCCGGATACAAACTAAACATGTTCGTTTAAGGTAAATTGTGCTATAAACTCGCTCGTACCCTCGGATTTCCCATTTAACCTAGCTAAGGCATACTTTTCTAAATAATCGTCCGGGAGAAATCAAAATCCAAACTTTATAAATAAGGCCACAAAATACATTTGATTGCCTCAGGAAGAAAAATAATGACTCAACTAAGTCATAAATGATCCTCCGAAACTACCGAAAGTGACGAAACCCAAAAACGAACCCTTTTAGACAAAAGTCAAATTTGAGTCAAACTATCCAACTCTAAGTTTCTAATTTTTGGATTTTTTATTTGAAATGCATATAAATGGACCTTGAGATCCATGCCACCCATCCTCACTCATCACAAACCCCACACATAGTCTATGTGATGGGTCAAACAATAAAATAAGTCTTTAGCTAAAAATGACCGAACAGTTATATCAGATACCAATTAAAATAACGTTTGTCCTCAAACAGAGAGAAACGAACAGAGGGAACGTACTAGAAGTAGTAAACAAGCCAGGATATCTTCTCCACATATCAGACGCAGTCTCCCAAGTCGCCTCCTGAATAGGAAGATACCTCCACTAAACCTTCATAGAAGCTACCTCTTTCGACCTCAACTTCCTCACCCGCATATCCTAAATAGCCACAGGCTCCTTCTCAAATTACAAATTCTGATCGAGCAATACAGAATCCCCTTAAATGATATAAGAACCATCATCATAATACTTCTTTACCATAGAAACATGAAAAACTGAATGAACGCCTAAAAGACCTGGTGGCAGATCCAACTCATATGCCACATCCCTCACATGCCATATCCCTCACTCTCTAAAGAATCTCAAAAGATCTAATATACCTCGGACTCAACTTCCCTCTATTGCCAAACCTCATAACACCATTTATGGGTGAGACCTTTAGAAGAACTCTATCACCAACCATGAACTCCAAATCTCAGACCTTTCGGTCCACATACTCTTTCCGCCTGCTTTAAGCTGCCAGGAGATTATCCTAAATCATCTTCACCTTCTTTGAGGAGTCTCTCAATAAATTGGTACCCCAAAGTCGAACCTCGAACGCATCAAACCAACCAATCAGAGATCGACATCTCCTACCTTATAAAGCCTTCAATGGTGTCATATCAATACTGGAGGGATAACTATTATTGTACGCAAACTCTGGCAGGGGTAAGAACTAGTCCCAATGACCACCAAAATAAATCACGCAAGCTCATAACATGTCCTCCAATACCTGAATAGTCCATTCAGATTGACCATCAATCTGAGGATGAAATGTTGTACTGAGATCCAATCGAGTACCCATCTCTTTTTGCAAAGTCTGTCAAATATGCGAAGTGAACTGAGTACCACGATCTGAGATGACAGAAATAGGAACACCTTAAAGATGAACAATATCAGGATGTATATCTTAGCCAACTTCTCTGCATTATAAGTCATCTAGACCGGAATGAAATGTGCAGACTTGGTCAACCTATAAATAATGACCCAAATAGCATCAAACTAGCCCAAAGTCTTGGGCAACCCAATAAAGAAATCCATGCAATCCTCTCCCACTTCTACTCGAGAATAGGCATCCTCTGAGACACACCACCTAGTCGTTGGTGCTCATACTTGACCTGCTGATAATTCTGACACCAAAACACAAAATTAATAATGTCTCTCTTCATCCTACCCCACCAATATTGCTGCCTCAAATCACAGTACATCTTAGTAGCACCTAGATGAATCAAATACCTAAAGTCGTAGGCCTCCTCCATAATGAATTTGGTCAAGTCTCCCATATGAGGCACACATACTCTACCATTTATCCTCAGAACACCAACACTATCAATCATAGCCTCATTGGTCTTACCTCTCATCACCTTGTCTCTAATTTTGCATAACGTCACGTCATCATACTGGTGAGTCCAAATATAATCTAAAAGAGATTACCTCGCCTCCACACAAGCCAGAATACTACATGGGTTCAAAATATCAAGTCTCACAAAATGATTAGCCAAATGCCAAAAGACGCTCAGAATAGCCAAACAAGCTAAACTCCCATATTGATGCCTTTCAGCTCAAGGAATCCTCCACCATATTATCCTTGTCTAGATGGTATAAATTGGTCATATCATAGTCCTTCAATAACTCTATCTACTGACATTACCTAAAATTCAAATCCCTATGATTAAACACGTGTTGAAGACTGCGATGGTCGATATACACTTCACAATGAATTCCATACAAGTAATGCCTCCAAATATTAAAGTCAAACACAATATCAACAAACTCTAAATCATGAACATGGTAGTACCTTCTCATGTATCTTCAACTGCCTCGATGCATAAGAGATCACCTTACCTCCTACATCAACACACAACCCAACCCAATCCTTGAAGCATCACAATACACAATAAAGTACTCCCCCTCCACCAAAAGGGATAAAATTGGGGTTGTGGTCAAAAGAGTCTAAAGCTTTTGAAAGCACATCTCACACTGATTAGACCACAGAAATGGAACTTCATTCTAAGTCAAGCGCGTCAGATCTGAAGCGATAAAATAGAAACCCTTAATGAACTAATGATAGTAGCTAGCAAGGCCCACAAAACTCAGAATATCCATCACAAGTCAGTCTAGGCCAGTCCCTTACTATCATCTTCTATGGGTCGACCATGATCCCATCCTTGGACACAATGTTCCCCAAGAATGCCACTGAACTCAACTAGAACTCACACATTGAAAACTTGGCATATAGCTTATTCTCCTTCAAAATCCCAATGACCACTCTGAGATGACGCTCATGGTCCTCCCGATTATTTGAATATACCAGGATGTCTTCAATGAACACAATCACAAAAAAATCCAAGTACGGCTTGAATATCCCATTTATCAAATCCATGAACACTGTCGAGGAATTGGTAAGCCCAAATGACATCACCAGGAACTCATAATGCCCATAACAAGTTTGAAAAGCCGTCTTGGGAACATCCTCGGCCTGGATCTTCAACTGATGATACCCAGACTTCAAGTCATTCTATGAAAACACAAAAGCTCCCTGAAGTTGATCAAATAGGTCATCAATACATGGAATCAGATACTTATTTATGATGGTGACCTTGTTCAACTGCCTATAATCAATGTACATACGCATAGTGTCATCCTTCTTCTTCACGAACAAGATAGGAGCACCTTATGGAGATACACTCAGTTGAATGAAGCCCTTACTCAATAGATCCTGAAGATTCTCCTTCAACTCTCTCAACTCGGCTGGAGCCATACTGCATGGAGGAATAAAAATGGGTCAAGTACCCGACTCAAGATCAATACGGAAGTCAATATCTCTGTCTGGCAGCATACCCTGTAAGTCTGATAGAAAGACCTCAGCGAACTCACTAACTACCGGAACTTACTCAAGAGAAGGAGTCTCCGCACTAGTATCCTGAATATGAGCAATAAGCCAAACAACCCTGGTCTACTAACTTCCTAGCTTAAATGTAAGAAATCACTTTCCTAGGAGTAGGGATGGGAGAGCCTCTCCACTTTAACCTCGGAAGACCAGGCATAGCTAGCGTGATCGTGTTGGAATAACAGTCCAAAATCGCATGATATAGTGATAGCCAATCCATACCCAATATAACATCGAAATACACCATATCTAAGATGACCAGATATACTCAAGTGTCGTAACCCATGAAAGTAACTACGCACATGTGATAAACTATATCTACAATCCCATAATCACCGACTGATGTAGATACATGAATGGGAACATCAAACATATCACACCACATCTCTAATTTAGTAGAAAAGTAGGCAGACACATAAGAGAATGTAGACCCCAAATCAAATAACACAATAGCAGACTAATGATCGATTGAGATGATACCTATGATGATTGCGTCTAATGCCTCAGCCTCAACCCTACCAGGGAATGCATAGCAATAAGTGCACCTTACCTCGGACTGAGTACCATGTTGGCTACCTCAGCCTGAACGAGCTCTATCTCTCTCTGATCAGGATGTACCACAACCAGACTAATTTCTACCATGGCCCGATTGAGATCCTTCCTGGCTAGTCTGACTACCACTTCTAGATGTCTGTGCTGGGGTATTAGGTGCACTAGAGGCACCCAAAACCTGTATAGGGGGAATCTCTCTTGATGTGTCAAACCTCTCCACAACCATAACAAGTCTTGGCCGCTAAGGGCTGCTTAATGGAGATAGAAGAACCCAAACCACCATGGTTTGAATATCTAGACTAAGAACCCCTCAAAGACTGACCCTTACTATAGTAATCTGAAGAGCTACTTGAATGTAACACCCCGTACTTCTCATCATGTCTACGACTAAGTTGAACTCGACGGACTTACTTGAATATGGAAAAATGAGGTTATAGTGTCCAAGTGTATGTAGTATGTTAAGCCTAGTTAAAGTAAATGAGATTCATAAATGAATAAGATGTCAGACAAAGGTAGACAACCTACTAATTTCACCTTTGTGTTTCACCTACTTGCTTAAACGTCATATGTGCTTTATCTACTTTCTCACACATCATACTTGCTTGCACATCCTATTTGCTTATACGTCCTACTTATTTCACATTCTACTTATTAAACGGGGATGACACACGTGTTTAGAGCTAATTAGTAACCTTCTAGCCTAAGTAAGTGATAAGTAGGTGACCCACCTACTTGAAATAAAAGGCCCAAATTAAAGGGGCTAGTGTTGCCAAATCTGATCCATAAAGGGGAGGCCCATTAAGAGGCAAGAGAGTTCGACCAAAGGTCCTTTTAAGGCTAACATCTGGCCAACAAACAATAATAACAACATATCCAGTGAAATCCCACAATGTGAGGTCTGGGGAGGGTAGAGTGTACACAAACTTTATCTCTACCTTAGTAGGTAGAGCAGCTATTTTTGAGAGACCCTCAGTTCAAGACAAAGCACAAGCATAAACCCAAGCAAAGTAAGACATATAAAGTGCGTAAGTCATGACAGTGCATTTTGAAAATGAAAGGAGAAAAAAGAGGCAATAGCTAATGCAAGTAAATAAGACAAACAAAATACACATAGCAGCATAAATCAAACGATAAGGGACTATAAGGCAATATGATAGGCTAAGAGAGCCTACAATAATAATACTATAACTACCAGTTTGTAAGCGTATGTAGGACTACGTTGGACTACCTACTATCCCTCTACCCTAATACGTGTCCTCCATAACTAATATTTGGACATTTTATACATATAATTATCACCCAAAATAGATTCATAACTCTCTCTCTCCCAACCAGAAAAATAGCCACCCTTCTTTCTCTTAGGGTTCTTAGTGGCCAAACTTCAAGTTTCATTCCTCCCATGGTGTGGAAGTGTTTTCATGTGGTTTATATTCTCTCATAAACTCTTAATATGTTTCTAAACCAAACAGCACAAGGCAGTCCCTCTCATCCAAGGTTAAATTATTTGGGAGAAATTTAAAGGGCAGCAAGTAGAGAAAAATCAAGAAATTGGACATCAAGAAAATTCCCTTCTTCTACTTTATATGTATGAGTTAGTTTAAGCTTTAGATGTATTTTAGTTGCTACAAGTTCAAGGGTTGATGTCTGAAGTTATAAATGAGCTGGTGGACTTGTTATTTAGTTTTGGGGCTATTCTTGTTGTTCTCTTAGGTGTTGTACATATGGTGGTTGGATGGTGTTGTTGTTGTGAATTGAGGTAGCGGGAGGTAGAAGAAATGGGGAAGATGTTTCCCGTTTGATTGTAAGATGAACTTGTCGTTTATAGTTGAATGATATAGTTGTGTTGCTAGTGATGTCGTATAATATGTTAGGACTGATTTCATGGTATGTGGGGTTGATTTGATTGTATAAAGTTGCTGGAGATGTAGTTGTTGACTTTTGTTGTTATTGTTGTTTTGAACTTGAGGAAGTAAACGAAACAAGGGAGATACTGTCCGATTTATCATAAAATGAGCTTGTCGCTCATTAGCTAGTTTGTAAGTTGAGATTGATTGTCGTAGTTGAGTTACTAGTTGTGTGGTATAGCATATTGGGATTGTTTTTGGTGGGTGCAGGGCTGGAAGTATTAGCATGTTGTATATAAGTTAGTTTAATGATTTAAATATGCTTAGAAGATACAAGTTGTAAGTTGAATGATTAGATAATGTGATTGAAGTGTTGATTGTGCAATATAGTGTGAGGACTGGTTTGGTGGTAAAGTTGGGTGGTTTTGTTATATGAAAGGGCTGGAGATGTTGATGTATGTGTTTATATGTTGATTTAGGAAGTTTCAAGGATTGTAATGGAGCTTGGTAAAGATATATGTTATAGAAGCTTGTATAGCTTAGTTGTCATTCGTCGGTTAGTTCTTGGGTTTCTGGTTGTTAACAGTAGTATTGTTTCCTTATTGTAGTTGATGGTAAAAGGAGGATGAGTTCTTCATTGGTATCCGATGGCATAAGTTAAAGGTATATAAGGATATTTTATTGACTCGCCACTATGGCACGATATATGATATTTGCTTCTTATGTAAACCATGAAGTTTAGAGCGTCCAAGTATAGTAGTTCCATGTTGCAAGTGTCATGAATCTCTTAAGTAAAGTTATGTGTCTGTAATCAGTTGTTATTCAAGCATTGACTCCTAAGACTCGAGTTCCCAATTACTATAGTGGGATTGGAATTCCCCTTAAGTATGATGACATTGCTAGCAAGTGAAATAAAAGAGATGTTATGTTCTCACACTTGGTCGTTACTCAAGCATATATCTCATAAATTAAGTTATGAGTTGTCTCCAAGAGGATAGAATTTTCCCCTTAGGTGGGTTCTAGATTATTGTTGATGGATTATAGTTCGTTAATTAAGATAAATGATATCAGTAATATCCAAATTATCATTAACGGATTGTAGTATATTACTTAAGAATGATTAAGTGTTGGCTTCCAAAGTATCACTAATGGATGATAGATTACTACTTAAGATGAATTATATGATAGCTTTTAGATGATCGTTAATGGTTTAGAGATTGTCACATAAGGTGAACTAAGTTGATATAAACGTTATAGCCTTCTTGAGGATAAGACAACATAGGGAGCTAGATTGCAGGCTTGGGGAAAACCCAATAAGGATTATAGTAAAGAGAGTACATATGTCCATCTCGCATTTAGCGAGATAAAGTCCTATCAGATGTTCCCTTCCTATTTGAGTTCCTAGGAGTAAAGTATCGCGACTCTCTTGTTCATGCTCATGTGTTCCCTTCACGTGATATCAATTGTATAGTGACAAGTCATTATATGGTTAACAGTGCAAATGATTGTTAAGGAGTTATAGAACGTAACGTAAGAAGAATTATGTTGTAAGCATCCAGATTACCACTGTTGGGGTATAGAGCTTATTTTAAGATAAACCACATTGACATAGACGATCATAGTCTATCCAAGGTAGAATGGTCCACAAGACTAGATAATGGTTTCCGAAGGTGTCATAATAGGGTCATAGAACAGTAGGTATAATCATATCGTATCCAGCGACATAAAGTCTTATCATTTGATTCCTTCCTTTAATGTGAGTTCCAAAGAATGAAGTATCGCAAGTCTTCTAATTATACAAAAGTTGTTACCCCGTGTGATATTATTTGTGTCATATCAAGTCCTCGATAATGATCCAACTCTCTTTATTTTGAATCTCATATGTTTCCAAGATTCGTAGGTAAAATAAAGCATCATAGAGTAGTAAGTATGTTAAGGATACTCTTCCTTCTTTTGGAATGATCAGAATGAAACGAACGTAAATGAACAATATCCATAATGGCTCCACTCTTAGATATGTTAGAGGCTGATGTTCTTGACTTCCATATAATGATAGTGATCTTATCTTATGGCTTGTTTATTCTTCAAAGTAAGTTATATTGATGATGTTAGTTTCATAATATTAATCAGAGGTGCAACGACCTTACGTCACTCCGATAGACTCAGAGTGTCTTAGTATCATGCATGCATTATATACATGTATATACCATGACCTCACAGGCATTATATATGCTATATGATATGTATAGGGATATGGGAAAGGTTATGTCGTTATATATGCACCACCACCTAATCAGCTGGTATATGATGATGATTATACCCATAGAGGCCGGTATGATATGTGGGATGCCCACAGAGGATTGATGGCTTTATATACGCATATGTATATGTATGACCAGGCATTATGTACGCACATGTATGATACTTAGGCATATCATGGCCCTCAGTGGAAATTCAGAGTTTCAGGTTGATTCTTTCATATCTCTCCTTACAATTGATGTTCTTTCATATGATTATTTATGTATGCCTTGCGTATTCGGTACCATATTTCTGTACTGACGTCCCTTTTGTCGGGGCGCTGCATTTGTTATATTTCACATTGCAGGTCCAATTATACAGGTTGGTAGACTAGTTTGCTAGATAGTGCAGATCATCAGTGGAAGAATTGCAAGCTCCAATTTCACCTGGTGTCGAGTCAGGTCTAGTAATTGAATTGATGTTGAGATTATGGGTAGCTTAGGGCCCTGTCCCAGCACTTGTATTAGTCATTCAATAATAGGTACTCATAGAGGCTTTATAGCAAGAGTCAGTGGGTTATTTTATATTCAATTGCATACCATAGGCCAGTAGCCACGTTCATGTAAAAACAATTTGTTCACAGAGTTCATTTGTGTTACAAGTTACGTCATTTACCCAATTACAAGATCACAGTAGATGCATGTAGAGCATGGTTCGTCCCATCCAGGTTTTGGGGCGTGACACTGAACTGGTCAACTGGGTTGCGACTACTAAAATCTACCCTGATACCCATAACTACGGGAAGTAGAACCACTAAACTATTTATGTCGCCTCGCCCTCTTATTGGACTCATGCCTATACATCTTGCCCCTCACAGACTTCACCATCCTAGCATGCTCAGCTATAGTCTCAAAAGAAGCTCCAGCACCCACTAACTGCAACGTAGCCAACTGAAGTGGGACAATCAAACTTTTAACAATACATCTCAGTTGCTCTATCTCAATAAGTAACAACAGTGTTGCATAACGGGATAAGGCATGGAAGCGAGTCTCATATTGTGCAACTGTAGAATTGCCCTGTAAAATCTTCTGGAACTCATCACGCTTGCCCAAACACAAGCTTAAAGGCACATACTTCTCAAGGAACACTCTGTAGAACCTAACCCATGTCAATGAAGGTGACCCGACAGGTAAGAAATCAACATACACCCTCCACCACTATTTGCATCTCCCAAAAGCTAAAGAGCCACGAAGCTAACTCCATGAGATGCATTAATACCCAGAGTATGTAACCTCTCATGGTTGCTCATGATGAACTCGTATGCATCCTCCTTGGGTTGTCCATAAAATACCGGAAGCTTCAAATTTGAAAAGTGCCCCTAGATCTTTCGCTCATCACGAGTCATAGTTGTCCCTCCAATAGGTCGGAGAACAAACTCTGGAGTATGAACCTCATCAATATGGGGAGCTGATATCACTGCTGGCTGAACCTCGAGAGTACGAAACTCAAGGGTATGAGTCTGCCCCTCTCATATATAGGTCTGAGAACCACCCGGAGTAGTAGGATGTACTTCTGTCTGAGCAAAACCATCAAGAAAACTCAACAACCTGACCAGTGCATCCTATAGAATCGGAGCAACAATAAATCCAGGTTAATCATGGGCTGGCTGACCCTATCTCCCCCTCTAGCATATCATCTTGAGGCTCAATAACTGTTCAGGGGAAACAAATCTAGCACGAGCCTGATCGGCTCTTTATGCCCCGTCCTGAGCTGGTGCTACCGCTCTGCCTCTAACTCGGCCTCAAGCATGACCTCTACCATGATCGCGCACCACCGGAGCCGGTGTCGGTGCATCCTCCCTTGCCGCGTCGACACGAGTCCACACCATCTGTAAGAGAATAGAAACAAATGTCAGATACTAATTTGATTCAACTTAGCATGAAAGGAATGAAGAAACTGAAATTTCCTAAATGTTCCATAGCCTTTCGAAGATAAGTACAGACGTTTCCGCACTAATCCGCAAGATTCTACTAGACATTGCTCTTGTATTTAAGACTGTTTAACTTACTGCTCTGATACCAACTTTGTCACGACCCCTTTTCAGGGATCGTGGTGGCACCTACATAATTCCACCTGTAAGTGAACCACTCCCAATCATTCACAACGCATGATATAAATAAAAATGGAAGATAGAAAATACTACATAAGATGTCTCATAATATAAAATACGAAAGAAGAAATAACTCTGATGCACTAAAACATCCCCCAACGAGCTAGTCTATAAATACAATTGTACTAATAAATTCGATACAAGTCTGAATAGGCACGCAGGCCAAAACTAACATAAAAAGTATAAGGAAGTCTGTCATGTCTGTCAAATGCAACAAAAGACTGAAATAGAGATAACACTCAAGGGTATACTAGAGATAGCATCCTCACCCTGAATGTTGGAGATCCACTACTCGAACTCAGCCACATGGTGCTGTGGAGGTGGAATGTACTGAATCTACATCCAAAAAGAATGCAATAATTGTATTATGAGTACACAACATACCCTCGTAGACATCATAGACCGACAATGATGAAAGATACATAATCAGAGATAAATATCAAGTTGACACTAAGTATTCCTATACTAGCAGTTCAATAATCTAAGTAAATCATATAACCCACTTATTGTTCATAGAGTTCAACAAAGATTTAAGTATCAAGTAGCATATATAATTCTTCAATTCCAGAATCCAGTTAAGTTATCAACAATCACCTCAAATATAAGTCCAATCATAGTTTATCAGTGAAATGGCATAAGTATATATGATATGAATGCAATGCATATGCAAGGTACCTTTCTCAACCTAGTATACAGTACGTCAAGGTTTTGTTATGATCCGTACACACATGGGGGACCCGAGAAGTCTATATACAACTCCTAGCTAGCCAGAATTCCACACACGAATCTAATTAGGGCCCAAGACACATTTTTTAGCCTTATCATGTTACAGGCATGCAACTCCCCTCCCTGCGTATCAAAATTATCTCAGTGTACCATAATCTCATAGTATTCTTACCTTTTCAGCCTTTTAGACCCACAACATATTCATACCAATATCATAAAATCATGAGTGTATGAATGCAAATGATAATACAAGGCAATATATCATGATATAATGAGATGTAATCAAGTATACAGATGACATGTCATATGCTTTCATGATTTAACAACACGTTTATATAATCCAAGTCAGAATCAAGATATCATATCAAAAGCATGTGAGATGAGTAAACAAATAATAGCAAGTATGACAACAAGCCCACATATAGAGACAAGCCTAAATAAACAGCAGTTGGAACCAACATGAGGTTGATCCCCCAAATCTACCCAGCATCACAGTTCAACATCGGTACCCCTAAAACGTTTATCACAACTGGCTGAGTGGGACATCTAAACAAGCCTAATACCCCTAAATATTTATAACTAATTATGCACTTCTATCTAAGTCTCAAAAATCTAAATCGTAGCCTATACCTCTAGGCCGAACAGAAGCGCTACACGATCAAGCCTTGATGATAACCTTGCCCTTCCTGATGGAAGAAATGAGGTAAACTTGGTCTTTCAACAAGAGCCGAGAAGCGACTTGCTAGGGGTGCCCAAAATGGCCAACCATCCAATGTTCACATTCTTAACATGGAACAGGATGGAGGACAAGACGTGAAGAATCAATAGTGCAATAGTTTATTTTCGACTTTCATGTGGTCTTGGCCGAGACCGTATTGTTTTTATTTTAGCATTTGTTTATTCTAGCTTAACTCCTTAGGACACTTTAATAAGTCATGTAATAGGCAAAGTGGCACGGGCAAATGGGCGAGGTGTCCGGGAATACACCATGGGAAAGACAAGGGATGACATGGCCGCCAAAGTGGCAAGAACATGAAGCTTTCGAAGAAAACCATTCAAGAGAAAAATAAGGAGAGTCAAGCTCGGCCTAGGGGAAGTGGATTAGTTGGCCGAGAACCATTCTATTGTTCAAGGAATGGAAGCTTCTAAAATGATCCTAAGAAGATGAAGTCTAGAGAAGCCAAGTTCATTCCTCCTTCTACTCGGTTAATACAATGGAAATGTGAAGAAGGGTGAGTTTATCCTTATCTCCAAGAAAGGCCAAACTCTTTCACACCATGCTCACAATGACCGAAGGACGACTTGGTTCCCAAGCCAACACATCTCTTCCCTTGTTCCCATTTCAGCCGAATGGCCTTCTGTTTGTGTCCTTTTGTTTTCCTTCTAGAATGGTCTATATGGTACTATAAATAGAGCCTTAGGATATTGTAAATAATCAGTTTGAGTTTGAGTTAAATATAAATTTGTGTTTTCAACTTGTGTGTTGAAGCATATCGATCATGTGTGGGTCACCCCTTCCTTTAGTGTAAGTCTTGGTTAGGACTGTGTGACCTAATCAATACCTAAGCTCGAGAAACCCCCTTAGTGGTAAGCGAATATTGGAACTGTGTGGACTAACCTAGCCTAATCTTCGGGTTACTAAAAGGTCTTCCGATCACCTTCATTTGGCTAGTTCACGGGCATTGCACTTAGCAAACCCCTGTCTTAACCTTGTGGAACTGGTCACCTTATCCTTGGTGTTGACTCGGGTAGTAAAACCTCTGTGTCTCTATCCTTGAGCTCATCGACCGCATCTCACTACAACTACAACAACCAAATACTTAAACCATATCAATCGAACCAACACTTAACCAAATCGACCATCCTTCACTCGAGCTTGCATCTGGAAACTCGTGTTCAATCTTCACCCAACCTACTATATACCGACTACTCTTACCTCCCACAATACCTCATAAACATCCCCTCCAAAGGTCACCATCCGAAATAACCCACAAATACCCGTCCAATCCTGACAACCCCAAATAGTCTGCATCACACACTTTGCTGAGGACCTCACTGTCTCAGTACTGTTCCATCGTCTTGCCGTCATCCAACCACCAAAGCCCGAATATAAAAACAACCTTCAATGTGTCTACAACAACCCTATAAAATGAATTGACCCAACTCTATTTAAATCTACCCGAAATAGCCATCAAATACCCCACTGTCCATCCAAACCGAGAATCCGAGACCTCCATTTTGGCATCCATTTTCGGGTCAACCCGAATATCACCAACACCCGACCTACTTACACAACAACACCCCTCTTTACTTGCATTACTTCCTATGTGCCTCGTGATAATCAAAGTCTAATCATCCATATTATATCATTAATATAAGGCTAACACATCATAAAGCAAGACTTTAAATACCCATCCTAGGCCTACGCTACCAAGACTCGAACTTTAGTACTCAATTACTAAGAACACATACTAAGTACTCACATTCTTAAATTAATTGGAAATATGTACACATTTGAACCCTCAATTGGACAATAATAAAAAAGCCTTAATTTGAAACTCTAGAAATTTCCCACAATTGGAATAAGCTTCTACAACCAAATTAAGCCTTAAAACATGATCTTCTAGCAATATCCATCACTAATTCACAATAATACAAGTAAACTAATTCATAGACCTCCATTAATCAATAACATGACTCTCTTAATCTCATACGCATGCATAACTCATGTTTCCCAACTTATATTAATACTATATCACCATTGATGAAGAGCTTAAAAGTTTAAACTTAATCCACAAAGAAAGAATCACTTACCCCAAGGATGAAATTGCTCCTAAAAATCTGAAATTGCTCTTATGACGGCTTTGGTCTTGAGGTTTCTATTTCGGGAAAAAATCCTGACCTAAAGATCTTATAGGACACCTGATGCAGTACTTCTGCCTCGATGAAATTAACTCTGCTAGAGCGGACCTGCTACGGCGAACCAAACCCTCACTGGGGTAGAGTCACTTGACACCTCACCTAGTGCCATGGTGAACACAACTTCGCGGCGGCGAACTCTCCCCCGCAGACAAATCCTCCGCCACGGAGGAAACCCACTATCTCCTAAAATTTTGCTTCGACAAGCCAACCTCTCACCGAGGCAGACACCAGATACTAGTAGTGGGAAAATCAGCCAAATCTCCTATCCAACACCTGAAATACTCCCGAGACTCCCCGAACACAAACCAGACATGCTCATCTAAGGTAAATAGTGTTATGAACTCACTCGTACCCTCAAATTTCCCATTTAAATGATCTAAGGCATACTTCTCAAAAGAATCGACCGGGAGAAATCAAAATCCAAACTTTATAAATAAGGTCACAAGATACATCCGATTGCCTCATGAAGCAAACCAATGAATCAACTAAGTCATAAATGACCCTCTGAAACTATTAAAAGCGACGGAACCTAGAAACAAATCTTTTTAGCCAAAAGTCAACTTTGAGTCAAACTATCCAACTCTAAGTTTCTAGTTTTGGGTTTTTTCATCCGAAATGCATATAAATGGAACTCACGATCTGTGCCACCCATCCCCGCATATCAGAAACCATCGCAGAGTCTATAGGAAGGGTCAACCAAGAAAATAAGAGTCTTTAGCTAAAAATGACCGAACGGGTCGTTACATGTCCATACTTTTTAATGTTATGTAATAATTCATAAACTTTGATGACATATATTTGCATCCGTCTTCATGAACTTGTCTAGGTAATCTAAGTCTTTTTCCTTGTTATGCTATCCTGCATTGAGAATACAGAACCATGTGATTGATTAGCTTAAGATCAGTTTGCTAATAACTAAGTATGAATATGTAACTGAAATGGTTTGTATTCCCTCTTTCATGTTATGTGAATCCCACATGTTTGATATACATAAATATATATGGACTATATACCAAGTATACTTGGTATACAAGGTATACAGGTCAAGTATACCCCCTATGTATATTACTCGAGCCCCTCTGTTTATATGACTTTTGGGTCTGGGCCAATCCTCTACCTCTTAAGTTATTCTCCTTTGATTGCCTAGTACGTGTCTGGACTTTGCACATTTTTATCCTTCTTTACATCATTTTTCTTGATTTTTGCCTATTAGTTGGGTCAGGCCCATACATGTTGCATTCGTTTAAGTATACATTGCTATTACCTGAGTAGGCTTGTGTCCTTCAGTTTTGTTTTGGGCCATGAATGGCATTTTATATATATGTTGCTCGCCTGTTTTATGTGACTGGCTTGTAAATTATTTATAATTTGCATGTATTTAATTTAGATAAGCACGGGTACACTCTAACCATCTCTTTCTTTTTCCCCTCTCCTCTATTGCACGCACTGGAGATGGGATGCTTGGGCCAGAACATTGCTAACTCAATTGGGCCCCTAAGTCCTAACAACTTCTTTGTTTCATTGAGTTCATGGTTGCTACGCATTGAAGCTCCAACCATGGGTGAAAATGACTAACTAGTGGGCTTTAGGTCCACCAACCTAATTCTTCTTTTTATTCCTTGTATTTTATTTGCTATATTGTAAAATTGTAAAAACATACTTGATAATATTCCCCATATGGTTGTGACTTAGGATTAAACAAAATGATACATACATCATGTAGAACGGATAGAGTCCCCGAAATATGTTTTTTTCAAAATCAACCCAAAAGATAAACACTTCACATCATTTTAATAAATGAACAGATTTTCTATAAATATTTTTAAAAGCTTCAAACTTGGACGATTTTGATATAAAACTAGATTGTTTGATAAAAAGTCGGGTTGTTTTAAAGGAATCCGGACTATTTGGTTTTAAAAGAAGCACACTTCTTATAGAAACTTGTCAAAAAACAAGGATTCAAAATCGGTTTTGGATAAGAAAATGGTTAAGATTGCAAAACTCTTTAAGGACTATTTTGGGCCAAGCCCAACTCAATGACTCTTAAAGAAGAAAAGAACCTAGGTTAGACATAAGTGGTTTGAAAGGGAGTATGGTTGACCTTCATAAATCTATATTATATTAAATCCATGAACTCCTAAACTTAAAAATTAAATTACTAAAATATCCTTCTAAATAAACTAAATGACATTAGTTAAATAAAAGATGAACCTATTCGTTATGAAAAGGTGTTATCAATCTGAAAAAGTGTTTTCAGTACTAAAAGTACATCTATTCTTGAAAAGGTATATTTATTCTATTGTTGAATCTCTATAAAAACCTACCCTTCTTCATCAAAAAATAATAATTTTGTCATTCCACATAATGCAAAACATTTGTGACAGTCCGTGTAATGTCACCAAAAATATATACAACTAGTGAATCTAATTGCAATGCCGCTATCAATTTTGGAAGGTTGTGTCACACCCTAACCTAGGTGAGGCGTGGCTGACACCTGGTGCCATACTGGCCCGAGAGAATCACTTTGTAACTCATGACTGTTGGATGTAACTAAAGTATACATAGGCCGATTGGGTCGTACTTGTTCTTGATATAAGTTATTATGGGCTGAGGAAATCACTATAAACGTTCCTGCGGGGAAATCTCAATAAACATAAACGAAGGCCGGCCAGGCCACTGACATATTGCACATACTTAACCTGCGTCTACAAAGCCTCTAAAGATAACTGGCATTGAACGTGGTCGGGATAGGGCCCCGACCTACCTATAGTCTCTACAAAAAACTGATACATGACCTCTAGACTCGGTTACACTCCGAAAGAAATGGAGTTTTATCGATCCTCTGCTGAACTTCAACCTCATCTACTGAGAAAGCTCATCGAATTGATTACCTGCACCTGCTGTCATTAATTCAGTGCCCCAGCAATGGGACGTCAGTATAATGACATGTTCTAAGTATGTAAGGCAGAAAATAGTATATGTAACTAAACTCTGAAGATGAAGAACATGAATAAATATAATGGAATCTCTACTGAAAAGTAAAGACGGGAGTGGACTTACCACAAACACTACATCGGCTTACCCAATCTATGTCGCTTGACCGTTTGTCCCCGTCTACCACACAATCTATTATGTCACAACTCTAAGTACTATCTCTACTAACTATGATTTGTGATGTTTACTAAGTTGTTATCTATCATACAAACTGAATATAATATTCCGACCTCACACAATCTATTATGTCACAACTCTAAGTACTATCTCTACTAACTATGATTTGTGATGTTTACTAAGTTGTTATCTATCATACAAACTGAATATAATATTCCGACCTCACAATGGATTCGGTGTGTACGTGCCTAGCCCCGAAGGCAAGTGTATCTGAATAGCCCTAAAGTCAAGTGTAATTGGATAGCCCCGAAGACAAATGCATCTGAATAGACCCAAAGGCAAGTGTATCTGAATAGCCCCAAAGGAAAATGTGTCTGAATAGCCCCAAAGGAAAGTGTATCTGGACAGAAGGCAAGTGTATCTGAACAGACCCGAAGGCAAGTGCATACATTCAACAACAAACAAATAATATGTATACTAGGTACTTACATCTACAAATCATAACTTGTGCAATACTTCCTGGAATTCCCGCTTCATACCTATTAACTCGTGATCTACTCTTCTTAGCTTTTAGGGAGACTTGTACTATCTTTGTTCCAGTCTAACTATCTTGTTATACTACTCGATCTATCTTTATTTTTATATATTGCATATCGCTACTATTCTTAAGTTTTGGGAGTACCTCGTACAACTCGTATTCTCTACTCTTTTAAGTAACTTATCACGTACTCTATTTTTGTTTAGCTTTAGGGAGTCCCTTAGTCATCCTCATATATACGTACATGATTAGCTCTCTAGGCTCTTACAATCTGACCTCTGAATTTGTACCATGTCATCTTCATTTACTTATATTCCACTACTAGTTCGTTAGCTCATTCTTTCGGTCTTCAATCTTCTAGAAACTCTCGCTTATGTGTATATAGCTTATGAATATCTTATAGGTGTTGCTGTTTCTGATTCATAGGACCTACACTGGAGATTTACTCAAGGTCGACTCCTTAATTCGTAGGCAGTCTTAATCCATCACTAAGGAACATAGACGTGAACTAGCCCTCTTCGGCTTCTATTAAAGGGAACATACTTACAGATTCATTTCGTAAAGAAGGAAAGGTATCCCTTACATACCATGGAACTGAATCTCAGATGACAATGCAGAAATCTGTCTTCTCACCATCCATCTACAACAAGAAACAATACTATCATCAATGAAAAAGTACATACCAACAAACTAACAAGCAACAAGCTCGCTTTACGGTGAATCGAACAGCATATCCCTTGCTTCCTAACATCCCTCAAGTTCAAAATAACAAGAACATCAACAACCACATTAAATCTACCCATACAACAGCTTAGAATAAGCACAAAACAGCCCATACGCCAGTAATACACCTTATACGATTTCCCGCTATTAATTTTATATTTCTCATATCATAATTTAACTATGGCTTGGACGAACTTAAATATATCCGGAAGAGGAAAATTCTTACCTTATATGCCAAGAACTAATCTTCTTCCACCTTACTTCACTTTCAAGAAAGCTTGAATTCAACAATGCAATAAAAAATGAAACAACGAGATCGAGCGGTGAGTGAAACCCGTATGTTGTTCTTCATAATAATTATACTTTGATCCCTTGAAATAGAACTCACGCTCCTGTGGTACATTGCTGCTCGCAAAACTCACGTTGCAGATTCTACAAATAAATTTCCATCATATGCATTTGCTTAAGTAAACTCCAAAGATGAGATTTCTTCATGTGGCATATGCATCTCATGACAAAAGATTGATGCACATATATTTTTTTATGTGAAACTTTTTCCAATTAAAGTAAACTCCATATAAATCCTCTTGGTAGTGGATTGTGGGGTCCTCTTAATCTAATAGTAGTACTAATTACCCTACACCTAAAGATGCCACCAATACATAAAATCACATAGTCATAGGCTGCACATTTCTATGTTTGCCATGTGGAAGGTAGTTGTCACCTAACTCCATCCAATAATTTATTATTTTATTCGTTTATCCTCACTTTAATCCAACATTTAGATAATTACATACATAATTAATTTATTGATTTTACTTTACTTAAATGATAATCATTTTTAAACACCTCATATTCTGTTTATTATCATCATGTGATATAACACTAATCCATAGTCTCTTTTGTCATACACACAAATATTATTTCTAATCATCGTCACTTCACGTGTTAAGTCATAAATTATTTCGGGACTTCATCATCTTATACACTGAGCTTTTGTTCCGTATACATGAGTATGACCAAAATTTCATACGGTCTGTATAACTTGTCCAACATTCCGAACTTATGTCGATTAACTTACGATGTAACTTAGCATACGAAAATACGGGATGTAACAAGTTGCATCTACTCTTTTCTCTATCTCAAAGAATTTTCTGACAATATTTTAAGAAATATTTTCATCACTAATATTTTATATTAATTCAAACTTCATTTACTTTTTTGAATAACAATATTCACTTAACCAATTCATTGGGCAATGGCTCCTTGTATAATATTTTCTACACATAGACTTGGATGTGGCGAAATGTAACTATTATGATTCTAAAATATCATAATTATTTATCCCAAGAGTCCTCAAAATCATTAAAATACGAGTAAGTCCACAATCTCATATACGTAATTGGTTTATTTTAACTGATCATTTATGATATTTATCTTTTTTTCTTTCTTTTTACATAAAATGAGTTTCACATTTGATGTCTTCGTCATACTTTTAAGTTATGATCATAGCTGGTAGATAAATTACTATGAATATCAAGAAACTCAAGAGAATAAAATTATGTACTCGTGTTATTTAATCATTCATAATATGAGTCTTCTTTGAATATAAATCATAGATACTATTCACAGTCATGCAATGTCAGATCATAGGACACTGATCAATATATTTACAATTCAATGCAATAGAGCAATAGTTGAACAGTAACAATTCTTATAAGATTATGGATAACAATATTTTTTATTGTTAGATTTATCTTTTTTGTACGTGTTTGTCATGATTTTCTATATTTAATCTTCCATCTTCCAGATGTCGTGTATAATTTTTCTTATTCTATAAATAAAATAGCGTGATCAATAAAGATATTTTAAAAAAAAATACAAATTAATTATTATTAACATTCATACCTCGACTTGAATATTATTTAATTCAAAAGGTATCATACTTTACATTATAGAACTACTGATAGCAATAGTTAATATATAAATTTTTTAAAAGAATGATTTTTTAAACTAAATAGATGATAAAAAGGACAGTCTGATACACAAAGTATCCTGCATTAGCTGGGTCTGGGGTAGGGTCATGTTAATAGTTATTATATATAATAACATAGAATTAACTAAAACATGTAGCGGGATTCTCGAAAGGGATGAGACTAAAATCACCACTGAAATTTACTAATTAGAGATCTCATGACAAAGGTGTGCAGTGTGATAACAACAAGTTGCCCAACAATGTGAGAAGTACTCTAACTTTTCTTATTATCTTACTCCTATCGTGATTAATTTTTATGTACTTAATATATAAAGATATCGAAGAGAACAAGCTCTGAAGGAATTTAACAACTTATGTCGGCTATGTACACATCTTCTTGATAAAACAAAAATTGTGTATACGAAATTTTAAATACACATGCAGTGCACATGCCGAGAGACTAGCAATATTAAAAGGATAACTTGTATTTCAATTTTAAACCATAGCATGTTAGATAAAAAGAAACTATATCTATTTTTAAAATACTTTTAAATACATATAAGTATATTGGACAACCCATTGGAGTAATTCTAGTTGGATACTACTCAATTTAAAACTTAGAGTTTATCTTAGTCCGAAAATGGATTGGCTAAAATACCTTTATATGAATCTTTCTAAACAGAATTCAACTCTTTGATTTTTAAAATCGTTTTTCAACTTGAAAAATGAAAAAAATGAAATGATATGCTATATTTTTTGCGGAAAAACACTCCTTTAAGGAAATTATTCATAATTAAACATGCTATAGAACACAAAGGTCAATCGTATTCTACGAATCCTTAATACCGGGGTGTCTAACGCCTTCCCAAGAGGATCACCAGAACCCTTACCTCTAACTCTGGTCTTAAAAAGAATTTTCACAGATTTTCTGATTAAGCCCTTTAACTTGGTTTTCCTAATTTCCCTAAAAATTAGATGGCGACTCTAAATTTAATATCTGAATAGAGTTCCAACAATCTCCTAGTAGCTTTTAATGCCTCCGCGTAAAAGTGAACTGTAATAGATGGCATCTCTGTTGGGGATAATCCTAGGTTCTAACCATAAGGATTCCAATACAACATGTTTTAAATTATGATAAATTGCATATGTGTTTACTTTTCCACAAATATAACTGTCATTTCAAAATTTCACCAAATGGCACACACACTCACGCTCGCATAAGTGCACAAAGAAGATTATATATTTTTACAATCGTCCTCCAGTAAATAAATTATTTCTTTGGAACATGTTGAAGACAGAGTTGGTTCGCGGTCGTCCAACAGCCGACAATGTTTCACCTCGAGTAGTCTGCTCGAGTCCCCAGTCATTTAAAAACACTCTAGTTTGCCTAGGATAGAGTGAAGCCAAAATCCTACTAAACAAGAGCATGAGTTTGAATATTTTAGATGTATCTGGATCAATTAGGAGACTACCTCGTGTCTTGACGGTCCACGACCCGACGGTACTGCATATAACTACTTGCTATGTGAAAACATGATTGTGCCTTATGTGGTCAACCATTGTCCTTAGGGAAGGAAAATTAATCGTGCTCTATTTTGTATATGCATACCAACCTCAAGTTCGACATAATCCTGGAAGCACCCGAGTTGCTAAAGATTTGGTGATCGTGGTTAGATGCCACACAACAAAGAGAGGTTATGAGTTGTCTAGGACACCTACCCTCGTTGATGACCATGAAGGGTAATAGGGAACTTCTAGAAGTTATCACCGGGTATTGGGACTGTGATAAAATGGTGCTTAGGTTCGGGGATTTGGAGTTGACCCTAACTTTAGAGGAGATCCGGGATGGCATAGATAGTAGCAGGACTTGCATGAGAAGGATAAAGAAGCCCGACCACATCCTTTTGGAATTGTTGTCCCTAGCAAGTACAAATTCAATATTTAGTCCAACCGTAGACTTTAGGGAGCTTACAACCGCTTTGGGTCCAAAAGAAGGTATACAGGGCAATTAGTTGAGTTTCGAACTTACGCCGATTGGGAGGCCACCCGACCCCTAGCCTTTGCCATATACCTATAGGACTCATGGTTTTCCCCAAAGACTGACACCTTGCCATAGATACACGTGTTATTTATGCCACCCATGCTATCTTTTGTGGCATAACCTCAAATAGAGAAACCAAATACTTGACCTGGTCCCCGTCATTCTAGCCGATTTTTACTGAGCCTTAAGTCAATGATAAACCTTCATAGGTACTTCCAAGGGTGTAACCTACTATTGTAATGGTGGATTATCAAACACCTATATGAATTTGAGGGTCCCGTGTACCTAGAAAGAGAAAATAGAAAAGATAACCTCCAAGTCCACTTTCCAAATTTCGGGAACTAACAAAGAGGGGTGGGCTTTTATCTTTTTGAGACTCCAAGAGGATAACATACAATGGATGTTCCCTGACTTCATATTCGAGAACATTGTGGTTAGAAGTAGAAAATGCCCTTTCTTACCACTCATGGGAATTTGAGAAATTCGCCCATATGCACTTACTAGAGTCCTAAGACAGTTTGGTAGAATACCAGTGATACCCTAAATAGGAAACATGGTGGAGTATGTGGTCAACTACGAAGAATATAGGATCAAAGGGGTCGTGAACATCATCCAAGAGTGGAATGTTCGAGTGAGATGGGTCCGGAGACTATAGCCAAAGATAGGTTCCATCCAGGATTACACCGATTGGTTGAGGGCATATTTTCAAGGCACCCTCACTCCGAAACCCAACTGTTATCATTGCATTCAAGAAAATGATTCGAAAGCTGAGATCAAGGCACACCTAACACAAAGGCAAACCAATGACCGTGACGCCAAGTACTTGGAAAAGATAGATCATGCTCAGATTGTCATAGCTAGCTTGACCGAGAAGTTGGAGTTCACTCTTGATTGTTTAGAGGATCTTGATGCTCGAATGCGGAGAGCGATGGACGAGACTGCACCCATGATATTTACAGAGAAAGGGTTCTAGGTTGATTCGCTGCTGATGTTGACTCATCTCCGAATTTAGACTGCCCTTCGAAGGGCTAAGAGAGCTCAGATAGACAGAGATTCATCATCGGCCACTGGAGGCTACTTTTGCTGATTTTATTTTATTACTTTATAGCCCCTTATCGGCTTTATCATATTTTGTAATCCCTTTGGGGAAACATTATTATTAACAACATTATGATAATGGGGGTAATGGTTTGAATCAACATTTGACACAATTATGTTTCAAAATGATTAGAAAACCTTGATGTAAAAAAGATTAGGAATGCGAATATTACAATTGCTAATTATATGATTATGTGATATTATTGCTTATGTGCTTTCATGTGTTCCGTCTGAACTCTTGATTGGTCCCACATTCCGAACACCAACCCAAATAAATACACAAGAAAATGCCAAAACCTGACTAAAATTGTACCTCTTCAAAGGTTGATTTCCTACCGATGGATGCTCAATATAGCCAAAGTTCCACGACACCATTTGTTGATTTGCTCAGCGAGGAGGAAACTGAGGACTTGATCCGGGAGAAGATTCGCAAATTGGAAAGAAAGATTGATTTGGTCGAGGCCAAGATGAAAGAGGTCGAGTAGATTCTGAACTTAGTAGGAAGCCTTCCGGAAGGGACCATTGAACAAGAACATTACCGTAAAAGTCTCTCAGACAAGGTCAAATGAATGGTAAGGGACTATGTACTGCTCTCTAAGACACCCAAGCAGGAGAGAAAAATGCATGAGGAAGACCCTGAGCCATATGCCAGAGAATCAAGTAGGACATCTGAGAAAGCCACCCCCAGTGTCTCTAATGCTGCTAACTACTACAGAACGTCTCCAGGGACATCCTGGGCATCACTCCCTACCTGGTGGGAAATTGCTCTCAAAGCTCGTACCTCACCCTTCAAAGTCATACCAAGGCTGGTACAGAGTATTGAGGTCTTCGAAGGATTGACAGCAGTCGAAGCATCGTGTTTCAGCCACAATGTCCTCTCAACGTGCACCCATCTATGCTCATAAGAGGTGCCCCTTTCACAAGAACAAACCCGACCATACCATTGACAAGTGATTGGCCCTTAATAAAAGGATCATAAGATTGATTGACGGCAAAATAATATGCACCCTGTGGGGGCAACATTCCCTACTGGTTCATGACCCCATCATTCCTGGTGAAGGAATCACCATGGATACACAAGTTTGGCGACACAAGTTTGGCGCTATGACTTCACCATCTTTGAAGACTCATATGAGAGCATTTTCTCTACATTGGTTAGAACTGGAAAGATCCATCTAGTTAAAACTGCTTGGAAATCCATGCTAGGTACCCCTTAAAGAAGAAAGATTTGATTGTATCATTCGGGTGCACCCGGACATGACATTGATGAGTGTGAAGCTTTGAAGTTTGAATTAGAGCACCTGGTCAACAATGGTCAGATCTAGGTAGTTCTACCCCAGCGCTACTAAGTAAAGCCACCGAGAGAATGCACGGTCGTAAGGATAACAACCCGCTATGGCTTCAGGGAGAAGCTATCTTTTGGGTAAAAATAGGTGTCCCATTTTCTTTCAATCAAATGTTATCCATTCCCCTCTTATATAAAAAAACTACATCTGACCTGATATCCCAAGGGGGATACATAGAAAGCCCTTATCGGGCCTAGTCTGGGAACCTATTCGGATAGAATGAAATTAGCGATAATTTAGATGTAAACCAAACTACGGAAGGGCCAGACTTCTCACGGAGGAATACGTAGGCAATCTACGTAAGACTCGATTCCTATATTATATAAATTATAATCCCCCTCCCCCTACCGAGAAATGTTCAACTTATAAAAGTCAGTCCCGACAACATCATAGTAGCAAATTAACCATATACCCCAAACCGAAACCATCAAAACCAAAATGGCCAAGATAACTAAAATACCCTCGGAATAAAAGATCAATCAAGTGTTCAAATGCATGAGTCTATGTGCTTTTATGTGAAACTTGTCTATGATATATTGTATTATTATTTTTGTCACTAATATACTAACATCATCTGCCTTTGAGTATTTCTTATCTTAAAAAGGGGGTCGATCTGTGTCATTTCACGCTAGCATACTTCACCATATCAAAAGCTGCAATAGCATCCCTTTCCGGACAAAACAAAGAAAATATGACTAGTACTTCAAACAACGAGCGTAACAAGGACGCGCTCATCATAGGGGACCCTGAGCCCTCAGACCCTAAGAAAGCATCACACCACGAGGATGTGATGAACATGCTATTTCAGAGAGTCGCAGACCTTCAGGAATAGGTCGCAAAAGCTGAGATGGCCAATGCCGCCAGAGAAGCAGTTGTTGAAGCAAAGAGGCCTCCTCTGCCATTTCTATCTATGAGTTCGCCACTACCCAATCACTTTCCAACTTACCTAACTAGAACTGTACCACCTACCCGAGCTCATAATGAGACTCTCCATGTTGGTACACCCCACCGTTGTCCAATGCCATCCAAATGCCTGAGACTTTTTTCTCGGCGCCTTCATATCAAGCGCCACCACCTACTAACACATACCCTATCATGCATACAAATACCACTGCTCACCCTACACCCCGAACTACCAGCACTCCCAGAAATTACCAAACACATCCCACAGTATCCTTCCATACCTCTATCACTCCAATTGACTCATCACCAGAACTCGATCACTATGAGGAGTTGGAAAAGGCATAGAGAGCCGAACAGTATATGCGAGACAAGAAAATAGAACAAAAAATGATGGACTTGCTCAAAAAGTCTAACAAGGTTACGCGAAAGGCAACAGGGTTGAGTCATGATGATCTCTGCATGCATCCAGACTTGGACCTACCCGAAGGCTTCAAAGTGCCTAAGTTTGAGATGTTCAATGGGACAGGGAATCCCAAAGCTCACTTAAGAGAATATTGCGACTAGCTGGTCGGGATAAGAAGGAATCATGCTCTAATCATGAGCCTGTTGAGCCAGAGCCTAACTGGAGAAGCTTCCGAATGGTTCACCACGCAAGATATACACTGCTGGGCTACCTGGAAAGATATGGTAGAAGGCTTTATAAAGATATTTCTATTTAATATGGAGATCGTGCCTGATCGATACTATTTGGAAAAGGTCAGACAAAAGTCCACGAAGAATTATCATGAATATGTAAATAGATGGAAGGTCGAGGTTGCCCGAGTGCAACCTCCAATGAGCGAAGAAGAACTGGTCTCAGTATTCATCCGATCACATGAGTCAAACTTCTATGACTGTATATTATCCATGGCTGGGAGGCCATTTTCTGAGTTGGTTAAGATGGGAGAAGACATAGAAATACCCTCAAGTCAAGCAGAATTATTAGTGTAGCCAAAAAAGTTGGTCAATAAAGCACCGTCGGGGCTATGAGAAAAAAAAAGATGTGGCAGACGTCTCCCATACACCCAACCGAAAACTCATAAGAATGAGGGGTTACAATCCTCCTTCGACATATATGAATCACCACCTCTAAGCAGTTATATACCCAAGCCGTACAACCATGTGCATATTTTCTATGCACAACCAAACTACCAAATACTAGTCCTCACTTACCAAGCTCCACAACTAAACTACCAAACACTAGTCTCTACTTACCAAGCTCCACAATCAAATTATGAAATGCTCGCACCCACCTATCGAGCCCCTAAAAAGCACCAAAATTAGCTGCCTCCGGCCACCTACGATTTGCCACGTCCAAACTTTGAAAAGATCCACCCTGAGTATTTACCCCACTGCTTTAAACTCAAACCAAGTTGTTTGAATGAATAAGTGCCACTGGAATCATCCAAGTTATTCCGCCGAAACCCACCAATCCTAGGAGTCGCTTCTACCGAGCTGACTAGACATGTGTGTACCACTCTGGTGGAAGTAGACACAGTACGGAGGACTATATCAATATAAAATATAAGATATAGGATCTGATTGGCAAAAAAGAGATCACACTTCAAACAACAGCACCAAATGTGAACACCAATCCTCTACCCAATCATGGCGCTAATCATATCAATATGATTGAACAGGAGGAAGACCAAGTCGTCTACAAGCCACTAATCCAAGGATCTGTTGAGAGCTTAGAGCAAATAGTAGCCTATCTCGCCCTTCAAGAGCGACCTTAATTTAAAGTGTTGATCCCGGCTCCGGTCATGGCCCAGGTATCGCAAGAGATAGTTCGAGCACCAATGAAGGAATTTGTTGTCCAAGTGATAGTAGCTCACGAATGACACAGTCAGGGAGGTGTTATACCCTGAAGAATTGGCGTAGGGAGTGCCTAAAAAAAGGGAATCAGAAAAGGCCTATTATTAAAAATGAGAGGTTGAGGACTTTTGGTAGAGAATGCATCCTAAAGAGTACTCCATTGTCGAGCATCTAAAGAAAATGCCAACCTAGATATCGGTGATGGCATTACTACTGAGTTACTCGCAACACTGATGGGCTCTAATGAGAGTATTGGATGAAGCATATGTCCTTGTAGGTATAAGCAGTGAAACTTTTACCGACATGGTAGGTCACATCATCGAGGCCCATCAAATCTTTTTCACTCAAGACGAGTTTCCAAAAGAAGGGATGACACACAACAAAGTCTCTATATCATTGTTGAATGCAGGGACAAAGTTGTAGCCTGAGTATTGGTAGACAACGAAGTTGGCCCCAATAAAAGTAGTGAGTCAACGCTCAGGCAATTGGGTTACGACATTGGAAAAATACATCAGAGTCATACGAATATGAGTGCTTTTGATGGAGCTCACTGTGACCCTATCGAAGAGGTGGACCTCAACATCCAAATGGGGCATGCTGAATTCACTAGAGAATTTCAAGTCATGGCAATGACCGCCAACTACAAATTACTATTGGAAAGACCTTGGGTCCACATGGCTGGTGCAGTTCTATCTTTCCTACACCAGTCCTTAAAGTTTGTGTGGGAGAATCACGAGGTCGTAATTCACGGAGAAGGTAACATTCATAACTACCCCAACAATTATGTACCATTTGATCGAGGAAGTCCCCAAGGACACGAGTTTCCATATGGTAGAACTAGTGGGAGCTACCCATAAAGGAAATAATAAGCAAACTCCTATGCCGCCAGTCTACAAAATAATTGCCTCTACCATGCTTCAGAGCAGGTTTGAACTAGGTAAAGGTTTAGGCACAGATCTATAAGGTATAACAGAACTGGTACCTATTTTAGAAAATGGTTTCTATTTTGGCCTTGGGTATGTTCCCAATTCTGAAGGAGCCTCCGAAACGGACTAGGAAAAAATAGGTCCTCTAAAGTTATGCAAGACAATTCCAAACTTGTACTAGTCATTTCCAGTTCGAATGTCAATGCACAATGATGGAGATGCAGATGAAGGGTTAGGGATGATGTTCCAAGAGAAAGATTGTGTCGTGATACTGGAAGAGTGAAATAAAGCGCCCATCATCCGTGATGTTGATTTGGGCGAGCAACTGTCCAATTGGACCTCTACCCAAGTCTTGGCTCCTTCGTAGAGATGATGAATTTAATTTGATTTTAAAGAAAATTGGTAAAAGTTTGTTGAGGCCTGAATGTTCACCATTTGCACTTTTTATTTTCCTCGTAATGTTTAAAAAAATGGAAATGACTCGATGTTGATCCGAGTCAGTACCGCAGTTTGTACTTATTTTTGTCAAATTAATAAAAGCCTCAGTTTATGTGGAAAACACTTTCCTCTTTTATTTACATATTTTTATACACTAACCATGATTTGTCTTTTTTCAGTAATAATAATAAAATAACTCATAATGTCGTGACATGTCATGAGACGAATGACACAGAAGAAGGGGAATATGAGGAATACAACAAGGAAACCAGAAGATCCTGAGGATCTTATCGAGGAGGTAGAACAATATAACAATAGGCAGAAACCTAATCTGGATGAGACAAAAGTCATTAATCTTTGGGATGAAGAAACAGTCAAAGAAACTAGGATAAGCACGCATTTAGAAGTACCCAAAAAGAGGAACTGATAAGTTTACTAAGGGAATATGTTTACATCTTCTCGTGGTCATACGCGGGCATGCCCGAGTTAAGAACAGACATAGTGACCCACAGGTTGCCCATCAACAAAGGTTTCTCCCCGGTTAAGCAGAAAATTTGACAGTTCAAGCCGGATCTGATCATACGAATCAAAGATGAAGTTGAGAAATAGATCAAATCTGGTGTGGTGGAAGTAACTCCGTATCCAACATAGTGGGCTAATATTGTGAAGACGGCAAGATTCAAATTTGTATGGACTACCGTGACCTCAAAAGAGTTAGTCCCAAAGATAATTTTTCACTACCAAACATCCATATCCTCATCGATAATTGTGCAAAGCACGAACAATAATCATTTGTAGATTGCTTCATCGATTACCATCAGATTCTGATGAGCGAAGAAGATGCATAGAAGACAGCATTCATCACTCTATGAGGAGTTTACCACTACCGTGTAATTCCGTTCGGCCTCAAGAATGTCGGGGCAACTTACATGAAAGAAATGACCACCATCTTCCACGACATGATGCATAAAGAGATAGAGGTCTACATGGATGACGTCATAATCAAATCGAGGGAAAGTACATATCATAGAACACACCTATGAAAGTTCTTTGATAGACTTCGAAAGTTCAATTTGAAGTGAAACCCAACCAAGTGCGCATTTGGAGTGCCCGCTGGAAAATTATTAGGATTCATAGTCAGCCACAGGGGCATAGAACTAGATCCCTCGAAGATCAAAGCCATCCAAGAATTACCACCGCCAAAGACTAAGAAGGAGGTCATGAGTTTTTTGGGAAGGTTAAACTACATCGGACGCTTCGTAGCACAGTTTACGAAAAGCGTGGAATCCATTCTCAAGTTGCTAAAAAAGATGCACCCACTAAATGGACAGATGAGTGTCAGAAAGCCTTCGACACTATCGAGAAATATTTGTCCAATCTGCCGGTCTTGGTCCCTCCCAGAACAGGAAGTCCATTGTTATTGTATCTGTCCGTGACAGATAATGCTTTTGGATGTATATTGGCACAACATGAAGAAACTGGCAAGAATGAACGAATCATCTACTATCTTAGTAAGAAATTCACCTCTAGAGAGTTGAGGTACACCTTGGTGGAGAAAATGTGTTGTGTTATAACATGGGTAGCCCAGAAGTTGAGACACTACTTGTCGTCTTACATTACCCACCTCATTTTTAAAATGGATCCCCTAAAGTACATTTTTCTCCAGCTCATGCCCATATGGAAACTGGCCTAGTGGAAAATGCTTTTGAGAGAGTTTGACATCACGTATGTGGTTCAGAAGGCCGTCAAAGATCAAGCACTAGCCGATTTCCTCGCAGAAAGTCCAGTCGATGAAAGATTTCAAACCACTCAGAATATATTTCCCGAATGAGGAAATATTGACAATAGATAGAGACACGATCGAAACCTATTTAGGTTGGAGAATCTTTTTTTATGGCGCAGTCAATTACAAAGGTTCAGGAACCGGAGCGATTCTAGTCTCAGAAATGCACCAACATTACCCAATAGCTGTAAAGCTCAAGTTTTGATATACTAACAACATGGCAGAGTACGAAGCCTGCATCCTGGGTCTTCGCATGGCTCTCGATATGGATATTCAAGATTTATTGGTAATAGGAGACTGAGATCTGCTAATTCATCAAACCCAGGGAGAGTGGGCTACGAAGAACTAAAAAATCATGTCATATGTAAACCTCACACAAAGGTTATGATAAAAGTTCATAAAGAACAACTTTAAGCACACACTGAGAGCCAAGAATGAATTCGCCGATGCTCTTGCAACCATAACATCTATGATATAACACCTTGAAAGCAGTTACATTAATCCTCTAGAGATCATTATCATGGAAGAACATGCTTACTATTCACATGTGGAAGCAGAACCAGACGAAAAACCTCAGCACGCCGATATAAGCACATATTTAGATAATAGAGAGTATCCCGAAAATATCACAAGTAACCAAAATAAAACCATCAGGAGAATGACCAACAAGTTCTTTTTAAACAAATGAGTAATCTACATAAGAACGTTGAATCTAGGGCTACTCAGATGTGTCAAAGACACCGAGGCCACAAAATTGCTAGAAGAGGTGCATGTTGGACATATAGACTTCATATGAATAGGTTCATCTTAGCCAAGAAGATCCTAAGGGTAGGCTATTATTGGATGACCATGGAAACTGACTGCAGCAAATTTGTGCAAAGATGTTATCAGTGCCAGATTCATGGGGATCTAATTAGAGTCACGCCGAGTGAACTCAATGTCATGAGCTCATCATGGCTATTTGTTGCCTGGGGAATGGATGTCATTGGGCCCATAGAGTCAGTCGTATCTAACGGACATCAACTTTATCCTGGTCGCCATAGACTACTTCACCAAGTGGGTCGAAGCTACCTCTCACAAGTCAGTAACAAAGAAGGTGGTGGCCAATTTTGTACAAGACAACATCATATGTCGATTCAGCATTCTAGAGTCTATCATAAATGATAATGGAGCAAATATGAACAATCATCTGATAAAGGATTCTTGTGAATAATTCCGTATAACTCATCAAAATTCTACTACCTACAGGCGACAAATGAACGGAGCCGTAGAGGTAGCCAACAAGAACATCAAGAGGATATTGAGGAAATGACAGACAATTACAAGTGTTGGCATGAAAAATTACCCTACGAGTTGCTAGGATACCGAACAACCACTCGCATCTCAACATGAGAAATTCCATACTTACTTATCTATGGTACTGAAGCAATGATTCCAGTTGAGGTAGAGATACCATCACTCAGAATCATACAAGAAGCAAAACTGGAAAACGCAGAATAGGTCCGGAAAGGATATGAGCAACTGGCCCTGATTGATGAGAAAAGGATAGTCGACGTATATCATGGTTAATTGTACCAGCAAAAAATGGCTTGCGCCTTTAACAAGCGGTTTAGAACTTGGCTCTTTCTTATAGGACAACTAGTACTCAAACGCGTATTCCTGTATCAAGACGAGTACAATGAAAGTTCGCAATCAACTGGCAAGGGCCCTACATAGTTCACAAAGTATTATTTGGAGAAGTTGTAATCCTAGCAGAGATGGACGGCCAGGAATGGCCGAAAGCAATTAACTCAGACACAATAAAGGGATACTATGCATGACGGCACACTTTTTCAATTTGTAATCAAATCTTTATTTGTAATCACTATACAAGACCAATCTCTTACGACAGAGATACGTAGAAAAATCCTTATCGGATTTGGTCTTCTTCTTCTGTAGTTGAAAAACTAAATGAAATTTCTTGTATATGAATTACGTGATGACCTGATCCAAGATGGGATATGTAGGCAGTCCACTTAGAACTCGGTCACATTATTATAAAAATCAAATATTTTGTTCGATCTGATTCCTTCTACGACAGGATACGTAGGCGCACCTTGAGCTCGATCGCATCAAACAAAAAAATACCAAAGAAACCCTAGGAAGCCACTGAGATATGAAGGTTGCAGAATCTCCTCACAAGAGTCCCTGTACCCTCAAACTTTCAACTGGGGCTGAATTTTTTATAGAATCTCAAAATTTTCACTGATAAATTTGTCACAAGAGTCACCCATCCCAAAATATTCAACAGGTGCAGAATTTTTGAGAGGGTCTCAAAAATTCCTTCACCGCTATTCAGCACGAGAGTTCGCTGCAATTCAACCTTCAACTGGGGCAAAAATTTTAGGGGTCTTAAATTGTTTGCCAGATGAACAGGGAACGCGCCCTGAAGCGCCAAGGACGGTAAAAAAAACCTCACTCGGAGCATATATGTCATGACAATGACATAGTAATAATATTTCATAAACGAAATCATCTCTTCAATCAAATGCATTTTAAATTTGTGATGAACGTTCTCAAAAAAAAAATCATTATTTGTACCACTAGTATAAATTTCTCTCTCATACTACCGAGCCCAAGAGGGCCAGCACCAGAAAATATAGGAACAATATAGCAGGAGTCGATGGTACGGGTACAACTCATGAAATCTAATGATTTTTTTGTGACTGCAGGTTCTGAAATGTCGTCAGGAAGATGGTGGTTTATTTCGTTAACTCGTTTGTTCATGATGAAATAGGTAAAGCACAAAGAGGGAGCCCCGATGCCGAAAGATAATTCAAGGGCGGAATAATCTATCCACAAGGGCTCATTAAAGAACAGAGCTCCCCCAAGAGTGGCATCAATCCGGCCATGAGAGCCATCTAAAGGACAAAACAACCACCTGACTGTGAGGGTCACAGTCGACAAAAGTTAAAAGAAAAAGCAATCTGGCCATAAGAGCCACATAAAATATAAAAAACCCTAAAGGTGGCATCTATCGGACCATGAAAGCCATATAAAAGACAAAATGGCCATCTGACCAAGAGGTCACAGACAACAAAAGGAATATAGACAAATAATCCAGTCTCAAGGGCTATATCTATCATACAAATTGCATGCCGAGAAGGTCATTTATACAAACTTCATGCCGAGAGGGTCATTCATACAAACTGTTTGTCAAGAGGGATTCATATTCATACAAACATGCCGAGAGGGCCATTCATACAAACACGCATGCCGAGAGGGTCATTCATACAAACAACATGGCGAGAGGGCCATTCGTTCAAACATAAACACTATCGAGAGGGTCATTCATACAAACTTCATACCGAGATGGTCATTTATACAAACATACCGAAAGGGCCATTCATATAAACTGCATGCCAAGAGGTTCATTCATACAAACTGCATGTCAAGATGGTCATTCATACAAACTACATGCCGAGAGGGTCATTCATACAAACTGCATGCCAATAGGACCATTCATACAAATTGTATGCCGAGAGGGTCATTCATACAAACTACACGCCGAGAGATCAATTCATACAAACTGCTTGCCCAGAGGGCCATTAATATTCATACAAACATGCCGAGAGGGTCATTAATATTCATACAAATATGCCGAGAGGGTCATTCATACAAAAAAGCATGCCGAGAGGATATTCATACAAACATGTATGCCGAGAGGATCATTCATACAAACAATATGTCGAGAGGGCCACTCATTCAAACATAAATAGTATCGACAGGGTCATTCATATCAAACTACAACAAAGACCATTTATGCATTTATACCGATTTAACAAAAGAACCATACGAGCCAGACAGTGCCAAGCGAGTCACTCGTCCATAAAAATTCAAACAAGAAAGTCATACGAGCCAGACGGTGCCAAGAAAACCACATGTTCAAACAAATTCACACGAGCCAGACAGTGCCGAATAAGGCATACGCTCAAAAAATTTAACCGGAAAATTCATATGATACAGATGATGTCAGAGGAGGCATCCGCTTAAAAAAATTCAACCAAAGAAGTCACACGATCTAGAAGGTGTCGGAGGAGGCACTTGCTCAAACATATTCAATCAAAGAACTAGCACAAGCCAGACGGTGTCGGAGGATCACTCGCTCAAAATATTTATCCAAGAGGGCATAGCAAACAAAGTCACATAGGTGTGGTAGAACAAAACAATCAAATACGTTAATATCCCAGCAAATTTTAATAGGTCGGAAGTTACAGGAGGAGGAAAGCAACTAGACCAGGTCCACACGCATGCGGAGCAAATATGAAACTTTTCTTAGGCAGCCGGTCGAAACAGTGTACCCACGAGAGTCAAGCTCTCTGGACTTGGGCTTGAATATCACTTCGCACCAAATTCAATCACAAAAAGTTTTTTTTTAGTTTTTAAAACCCGGCGATCGGTCGGACATATACCGAAATAGTTTTTTTAAAGCAGTAAAGGCATTCCCGCATAAGGGATATCCTTTTCAACCTATTGAGTCTAACTACAAATGACCTGATTGTTGAAAACCGAGGATATGTAGGCGAACTCAATAGTAGAGGATCGATCACATTCCAACAAAATCATTCCGGGACATTTAGTTCTGGAATTCGCTTTTTTATCACTTTTTTAGAAGTCTAATTGAGTCAAACTATAAGTGACCTAATTTCTGAAAATCTGGGATATTAGGCAAACTCAATACCAGAGGATCGGTCAAATTCCAACACAATCATTCCGGGATTTTTAGTTCTGGAATTTGCTTTATTTTATCGCTTTTCTAGAAGTCTAATTGAGTTGAACTACAAGTGTCTTGAATCCCCATACGGCTTAAGATATGTAGGAAATCCAGAGATCAGGGTCCGGCCATAACTTTCAAGAAATTACATAAAAGTGAGAAGTACTTTTCAATTGGTTGGCTAAAAATTAGGTTTGTTAAATTTCGATGCTCATGGATGGTTCCGCCCCCTCGAACAACAAAGGGGAAGTTGTTAACACCTAATTTTTATCCTCCAATAATTTTATTTAATTATTCAAGATTCCCAAGTCAAATACGAAGTGAAATATACTTTTTATAAGACAAAATGATTTCATAAAATTATTCCGGAAGTATTTTGTCATTTAATATGACAGAGTACCATCTAGTATATTTATTGTATATCATGTCTCATTTTTCTCACTTTTGATCATTTATTGCAGTTTTAAAATTAAAGCAAAGGTAATTGTGCGATTAATTGTTTAAACTCACAATTTAAAATGATCAATATTTTATTCCGTCAAAATTGGGGAAATTATTTAATTAAATAGGATAATTAATTTACATCTTAAATTTTAAGACCTTTTAGTTTCATTGAAAGATTTTGTATGATTTAAAGATTTCAATTTCCAATTAATGTCAAATTTTGGTTCAATTTGAAGTTTATGACATAACTTAATTTGAAATTATTTTGATCATTTGATAACTTAAAAATGGCCACATTTGCAAATATGTGGCCGCTGCTTGTATTTTAATTTAAAAAGCCGACTGGACCTCCCTATTTTTTTAAAAGCGATCGGGTCTGGCCCAATTGGACCGCGACCCGGCCCAAGACTTATCTATTATGTGTAAATCATCCAAATCCCCATTCCCCTTTTTCATTTTGCGCCGAATCCTAGCTCTCTCTCTCTTGGACCTTCATTCTCACGCTAAAAATGGCAATTCTCAGTGTACGTTGTTGTTGTTTAAGTGTTGCTCGTCCAAGACGGGCAAGAGCATTAATTGATCTTGCCCGCACACCGTCGATGCATCACCACCACCCATAGGCGAGGTTACCCCTCCCCTCTTTACTTTTCTGCGATCCTTTAATTGTTCTTGTCTCATTACGATTTCATATCTTGAATTTTCGTTGGCTGGGTTTGATTTTGGAGAGATTTCCCCTTCAATTTCACCCATCCCACACCGATTGGAAGCCCCAATTTCTCAAGTTTGGGGGTTCTATAAATTGAACCCAATTCCCTTATTTTAATGGTCCGCAGTTTGAATATTAGGCTTTTACATTGTTAAGAGTCATTTTTAAGCTAAAATCCGACTAATTCAAGCTTAATTGGGATCCAAGCCCTTAGGTGGAACCCTAGCTAGCTTCAATTGGTCTTCACAATTCTAAAACCTCTTCATTTTGTGTGTGTGTGAGTGATTGAGGTATGGGAGCGGAGATTCAAGCACCTCTTCGATCCTATGCTGCATCCACAAAAGGTATTTCACTATAAGAAAAGTGGGTTTGCTCGACGACAAAAGTCGCCACCAAAAGTCATAATGTCGCCACTGCAAAACCTTTTCGTGGCGACCAGATGGTCATTGGCTATAATAAGTGGCAGATTCTTTTTGGCGGCGACATCAATGAGTCGCCACAAAAGGTTACTTTCCATGGTGGCGACATGCCTCGCCACAATAGACAGTTGGTAGCAATAATGATTGCCGCAAAAGCTCACTTTTTGTGGCAATGTTTGTCGCCACTAATTATATTTTAGTGGCAATTTAGGATCGCTACTGAATCCCCACTTTTTGTGACGCCAAAATGTCGCCACAAATTAATTTTTTTAGTGGCAGCAAGGGATCGCCACCAAAACTATAGTTTTTGTGGCACATAAATGTCGCCACAGAAACTCTTATTTTCGCAGCAACATATATATAATATATGTACCGCCACAAAAGCATTTTTTATTTTTTAAAAAATAATATAAAGCTATAAATATTTATACTGGTGACCAAGGGAAAATAAAACCTGCTAACATTATGGTAAACAAAACATTTCTCAAAATAGAATTATATAGAACCTTTTCATCCCAAAAAATTCTACATAATAAAGATAGTCAATACAATATTGTCATAGCACGACACAAACAAAATAGAAAATATTATGTCTTCAGACATACCGATACTTTATGCCATAAACAAAAATAAAATAAAAATGTCTTCAAACTATTCTCTGAGCAACTTCATTTTCTCGTTCTTGAAGTATTTTGTCCTTGCTGTCAAAAGAAAAAGATGAACATCATTAATATGCAATCAATATAGAGTAATAGTAGAAAACTAACGATGTGTCTAACAGAGTAAATGGCTATCTATTGAAGACTACTCCATTACAATATCTATAACATTAGATATCAGGATGAACATAATACTACAAATTTGAGTTTGTACTCCAAAAAATACAGTGAATGTGATTGATTACCAATACATTCATAAGACCTCAAAAGGATCTGTTTTGAAGTAAGTGAATAGGAACTCATAAAACAAACAAATAGGCAGCAAAGAAAGACGATACTGACACTAAAAATAAGGTGTGTGTGTGTGTGTTTGTTGGGGGAGGGGGGGGAGACGTCTTGAAGGAAAAGACTTGCGATTTCATTTATCTATCACAAGAAAATATACAAATCAGATGCTGGAATATTCAATTAATATGTTCCAGCTTCAGATCACATAAGAAAATTGAACATGTTCACATTAATAGGCCTCAAATACTACAGCTCCTAATGAAAAAAAGAGCCAACTGACAGAGAAGAAACAAAAGTTTTTGCAGTGATGAAGTCACAGTGTCTCCAGTAAATATATATTACTAAGCTTGAAGCAGCACTTCTATTCTATGTTGCTTGGACTCTCCAAAAATATTATTGCACCCTCCGATACGCACCCGTCAAATATCGAGTTATGTTATAACAGATCAATCTTCCGAATAGATGACAATCAACAAAAAAAAAGCTAGAAACCACGTCTTTAAAGTAAGGCTGGCCAGTGGGCCGGGACAGCCCGACCCCGACCCGAGCCCGTCCCGAGCCCGCCCCGGTCCCGCCCCGACCCCGCCAAAAAAAAAAAAAAATTGCGGGGACGGGACGAGGTCTCGTCCCGCGAGACCCGAGCCCGCCCCAGGCCCGCTAGACCCGAGCCCGCCCCGAGCCCGCCCCGACCCCGACCCCGACCCCGCCCTTTGCAAAAATGGCCGTTGCACCAACGGCCATTTTAGATTATGGCCGTTGGCCAACGGCCATTTTAGCCCCCCCCCCCCTCCCCCAACCCCCTACCCCTTAATATTTATTTTTAACCCATAAGTTATTATATTTACACTTTAACCCAATTTTTCAACTATAAATAACTCATTTTCTCTTCATCTTTCTCACAAATCTTCCTACAATCTCTCTAATTTCTCAATATATCTCTCTACAATTCTACATTGTTTGCTAAATATTCAATTTTATTTATTCATTTGGGAATTGGTAGTGAAGTTGGCAACTAGCTTGAGGATCTTCCATCGAGCAAAGTTTCAATTTTCAACCTCTCGATTACACGTCGACGTTACGTCGGCGTTTTGTACATTCGTTCCTTCATTAAATTATTATTGTCTGTTTATTTAGTTTAGATCACTTAATTTTATTGTCTTTAATTATTTATTTATTATCATAATTAAAATGGAAGGATTAAAAGGTATGTTTAAGGGTAAAGGTAAGGGTGCTTCTTCTAGTAGGGGCAACCAGCGCAAGGGTACTTCTTCTAGTCATCTTATTTCTACACAGGATGATTTTGTTGATACTCAACATTTTCCTACAATACCATTAGATTTAGACCAGGAGCTATTTTCGGAACTCAAGAAGACTTTAATTTAGACGATGATCTAGATGATATACCCACTAATGTTGATGACAACACACCCACTAGTGCACCTTCAACCGAAATACCTCCTATTCCCCCTAGTATGAGACGAGGTCCAAAGCAAAACGACCATTAAAATCAGATGCATGGACATTTTTTGATAGGGACGTAGAGAATCAAGTAGCCATATGTAAAATTTGTAAAAATGTTTTAAAATTTAAAAGCGGAAAAGGTCACGGTGGGACGGGGGTTTAATTAGACACGTAGTAAGTGCTCATCCAGCCTAGGTATGCCCAATACCAGGCTTCAAAACCGGGTGCGCAAACGCCCGCTCCATCGGGACAAGGTTCACATACCGATACGTCCCGGACCAAGTATTGTGGTCAAATTAACCCTATGACGGGGGGAATTATAGGCTCTAAATACAATAAACATAGAGATAGGGAAGCAATATCAAAATTAGTTGCTTTGTGGAGGGTTTGCCTTTTTCATTTCCTTCATCTCCCGGTTTTATTCATTACATTAGAGATATATATAATCCTCGCTTTTAACGGTTTTCCTAGATCAACTGTTAAGAGAGATGTATTTAAATTCGCGCATGAATATCAACAATATTTACGTTTTTCATTATATCATTTTAATGGCAAAGTATCCATCACGTCTGATATAGGTCGTAGTACTAACGGCCATGATTATTTAACTGTAACTTGTCATTGGATAGATTATAAATGGTCTATGCAAAAACATATTTTAGCGTATAGATATATAGATGATAGGCACACTGGTACTTTTATTGCAGAAAATATTTATCAAGTGTGCGATTATTACGGAATTACCGATAAAATTATGACTATTACATTAGATAACGCTTCTAGTAACAATTACGCAATTACAATTTTAAAAAATAGTTTAACTCCGTCTTTTCCAGACCATTTTCATATAAAATGCGCGTGCCATATATATAACTTAATTGTAAAGGATGGTCTATCACTTTTTGAAGACATTCTTAGTAAAATACAATTTGCTATAAACTTTATTTTTAAAAGTAATAAAGTACAACGTAGAAAAGAATATAAAAAAATTTGTCATGATTGTGGACTACCTTTTAGAAAAATTCCACAAGAAGTATCCACTAGGTGGAATTCTTTATACGAGCAACTACTTGTTGCTTATGACTATAAATTACCTATAACTTTATTTTTTAACTCTCATAATAAAAAGCCAGCTGATATGATTTTAGATAGTGATTGGGAAAAAATTTCCGAACTTATTGTATTTTTAGAGAAATTTTTTCAAGCAACAAAAGAATTTTCCGGTATATATTATCCTACTATTTCAACTATGTTATTTTATATAACTCTAATATTTTTATTACTTAGTGAATATATGGAAAAACCAGCTTATAAGGCAGCTATTAAAAAAATATTTTATTCCTATTCCCTCTATTTATATTATTGGTTCTGTATTAAATCCTACTATTAAAATAGACGGTACTAAATCACTAATTGAAACTATTTACGATTGTATAGAAGTACTACCACCTCCAAGTCCCAAAAATCTAAATCACCCGCCACCTATTGAACAAACTAAAGAAGAAGTATTGTCTAGCGTAGAACACCAATGCAAAAATATATATAGATTTTATCAACAAGAAAATGCTAGTAACTTACCAACTTCCATACCATCTTCTTCATCTTCAATACAACCTCACAAAAGACATGTTGTTTCTGCGGCTAGTATTGAAAGCCTCAGAAATAGAATGTGCGGTCGTACCTCTACTACTAACCAAATTAGCGAGTTGGATATTTTTGTTTTGCGGGGTTCGTACCGTATCAAGAAGTTATCAATGAAGATGGACATGAAGACTTGTCGAAATATCGGAGGGGGAATGAGAAGACCTTTCCGACACTTTCAATGATGGCTCGAGATGTTTTGAACATTCAAGCGTCGTCAACCGCGCGTCGAAAGCGCTTTTTCGCGCAGCAGATATCAAATAGGAGACCACAGACACTCATTAGCCGGAGAGAGCTTGGAAATTGCAGTATTATTCAGAGATTGGATACGAGCGGAGCGGAGAAGGTGCGGTCAACCGGAGATCAACGAAGAAGATGATGAAAACTACAACGAAATCTTAACCGAAGGTAGTGGAAGCGACGTGGATCAATTTGACCAACAAATACCAATTCCAACCGAAGAACCACATGAAATCATCAAGCAATTAGAACAGGTTTTTTTGAGAATGTAATTTTTTTAATTGTAATTTTATTATGTAATTTGTAACTTTTGGACAACACCACAAAGTTGCAATTTAGATTTTAGACAATTGTATTTGTATTACAAAAAAATCATATGTCTATTAAATAATATAAGAGGCACAAAAACAGCCTTGGGATGTTTTTATTACACTATCTTGTTTTGTTTATTGAGTTTTTTTTTATACATATGTTATTTTTTAAAAATAAAAAATAAAAAACCCGCCGTATCCCGACCCGAGCCCGCCCCGAGCCCGCCCCGACTCGAGCCCGACGGGATCGGGATCGGGGCGGGACTTGCTCCAGTCCCGCCAGACCCGACCCCGCCAGAGACCGCCAGACCCGACCCCGCCCCTTCTCCCGTCCCGCCCCGACCCCGACACCGCCAGACCCGAGCCCGGCCCACTGGCCACTCCTACTTTAAAGTGTGTTTTGGTGCATGCACTAGCTTTAGCATGAATTTGTTCTTGCTCATATACATTCCCAGGTACCAGGCTAAACTATTCCAAAGCCTCAAAAAAGTAATGGCATTAGCACCCTATCTTAAAACAGGAGTCACATAAATTTACCAGCAACACTCCACCATTGAAATTGAAAGTAATCAATTCAAGTAAAACTGAAACCTAAAAGTCGACATAACAAACCAAATTTCAACTTAGATCAAAGAGCAAAAATCAAAACATTTGAGCCAAATAAAATTGTCGGTGCAAAATTGAGCAAATGCACATGAGTAAAATTGCAAGGTATCAGTTCAAGTAAAACCGTAAAAAAACAACAATTAAACAAAAAAACAACCGAATTCCTACTCAGATCAAAGCAAAAATAGCGCCAAAATAGAAAATCAAATCTCAAGAGTTCCCTACGAGCTAAATAAATCAATTGCTGCTCATTTCGAGTGTACACCAGCAAAAATTCACATAGATCGGGAATAAAAAAAAAAGCACGTAAATTAACTAAAATTGAAGTATTCGAAAATGCAATAATTTTTATAGATTAAAGACTACCTGTTGCATTTTGATCATCCATTCAGTCATCTGTTGTTGCATTTTGTTGACTTGTAAGTGCATGTGTGCACGCTCCTCTTTTAGCTTACTTTGCAAGTCGGCACGATCCTCTTCTAGCTTACTTTTCCAGGCAGCAGCCATTTGTTCTTCCAACTTGCTTTGCAAATCAGCATGCATTTGTTCACGTTCTTCTTGCAATTTTCTATCCATTTCTACTTGCTTTTCTTGACGCATAGTATCCATTGCAGAAGACATACTCGCCTTTAGGTTTACCTGCTGCACACGACTTTTTTTGTAGGTCTCTTTCCATAACCCTTTCCACGAACATAGCCAGATCGTTCACCTAGTACAGTGGCTAAAATCTCTTCTCCACTCATTGGTTTCTCAATTTCTTCTGATTGTTGTTCAATCACAAGTTCCTGAAGTTGGCCCTGCAATTATGCATGGCAATTTATAATATAAAATAGAAAATATATCACAAAATAATAAAACAATGATAGTAAGAAATTACATGAATTTGCTGCGATTGTATATCAGACCACACCAGCTCTTCTTGGTCATTCTTACGAGTATGTTGGAGCTCCCAAACTCGATCAGCAGTTGCTTTTTCTCCACTTTCAGGATCTCTCTATCATAAATTACAAAAGAGGAAAATGTTTATAAGCACATAATATGACATAGATGAATGACAGATAATTATATAGTTGTGTTAAATGCATTTACCGTCGATTCCTCCACTTCTGCAAATGACCTTGAACCACATGAGTGCTTAGTTATCTGCTTTCCCCTATTTATTTTGTTCCACTCACTCACAGCCTTGCAATTAAGTGAACACATAAGAACCACTATTTAAAAAGTAATTTGTCATGCCTTTTTGTTATCAAGTTACCTTGAATTTTCACCCAAAAAGTCCTACTAGAAACACCCAATCCTCAAGCATAACATCATTCGGCCTATGAGAAAGTCTCCCTTCATCAGTATCATACTTAGAGTAGTCTTTGTGCAATCGGGTCTTCCATGATCTAGAAAGTCTTCGCATAGTGTTAATCACAGGAGCTTGCAACACATGTTCTCGCGTACCTCTAGCTTCAAATTTATCCTAAAACAAATATGTGAACTATTGAAAGTAAATAAAATGTATGATATAAAGCAATGTAACATTGAAAGTAAATTTGTACCTTAGCCTTCATCCACATCACTTCTCTATATTTAGAAATTATTGCATCCCAATCACCATCTCGGAGTGAGATTGTGCTCCGCATAATGAAGCCACAATAGTTTACAGAATCTCTAGACCCTGGACCTACAGCTCTCTCAATGTCATCTGCAATGACTATGGAAATTTTACTACCATAGTTTTTTTTCACATCTATCGATTTGTATCTCCCTATTCCATTCTTGGTTCCATTATTTTAGCCAAAATTACCTTCAAAAAAACAAGAAAAGTAATAGTCATTGAGAATACAAGAATTGGCAAAAAACTAGCTGGAATGTGTACATGACCCTATGACAAAATTGAACTTGTTGCTGTAAAATCATTGGAAACCTTCTTCCATGTGAACTGTAGTTATGTAATGGAATAACTTACACATATACTTGTTGTGGACAGCCAGTACTTGAAATGTTACTGTATATCCCAGATGTTGTGTTGATAGGTATGTGTAATATGTGGTACGATTAGAAATGTCTCCAGTTGCAACTGCTCTTATACCAGTAGCAGCCTTTGGATAAAAATAGCTACATATAGTATAGTTGGAGTATGGGGAATGATACAAGTCCCTTGTACTAACAGTTTTACAATAACATTAGCAATAAATGTGAAGAAACCAATGGGAAGATAGTTCTTTGGTTTGCTAAAAAATGAAGTTGCTTATGGTAGTTGGCACATGAAAAAATGAGGCTACAAAGAAGTGCGCTAAATAGCCATCACGCATGGCTCCTTCATTTTTTACTTTGGTTCAAGGCAGTAAGGCGTTTACCTCAGATAATACACAAACACAAAATGACTTGGATATAAAAATCAGAACTGACCGACGTCAAACTCTGAACTAAGTTTTTCAATGCTAAACTCAAATAATGAAACATTCTCTGTTTCTCATAGATAATGTAATACCAACACTCTGTAAAAACATACTAACCAGGTTCAACTTCATAAAAAATATTGATTCCATTTATATAAAGAACTAACCTGCACCAGTATTTTCAGTCTCTGGAGTGGGATGAGAACTTTCGACAACAATCCTTGATGATCGTGAGTCAGTAGATTGTCCTTGACGAGGGTTACTTGATTCACCCGTCTCTGGATGTGTTTGTGATTGTGGACTAGGCCTAAAGGATGATGTTGTACCAGAATTGTCATTGAGTACTCCTACACTGCCACGTCCACGGCCCCTTCCACCTCGTCCACCTTTACCTCGTCTAAATTCTGACATTTCATACATCATCATATAGAAATTATACAGGATGATTTCCATGGAGTTTCAATAGATAACACCAAGAATATATCTTCAGATCACAAGTAACAATACAAATAATATACAAATGAAATTACCATTAGTAAAACAAATAGTGTTCACTCACTCAAAAAGAAAAGAAAAAACAGGGACTACAAAGTAAATAAACTATGATGGATTGAAAATTGATGGTTTGCTTCAATCCTGCTGAGTTTAAATAGAATTAAAATTAAGACACTACATTTGAGTTAATGAAAGTTGTGTACCCCAACCAAAAACCTAATTAATGGTAAAAGAGAGAGAAATAAGAAAGTTCTTTAAGTTTTCAATCCATATCACTGTCCTCCATGTCAATGTCCTCTCCTTCAATATCATCAAGTAACTCTTCTTCACTTTCTTCACTCTCAGACAAATCTACATGATTGTCATTAATGAAACCATTTTCCTCATTGTTCACACTTGTCCGAGCTTGTTCACTTGTTTCAGTACAATTGATAGTTTGTGGTTCAACATCATCCCTATGTAAAGACACCAAAATATCATTTTCTTGATCATCAATGCGCTGCATATTAAATTCAACTTCCTCTTGTTGGTAAGCTTCTCCATCCGGTAATGCTTCATCTTCAACATCTTTACCATTATCATCCTTTTCAGGCATATTAAAAAGATCGCGAGGACTTGTCTTTAAAACGACAAGCCAGTCTTTGCCAACCATGTCATTCAAGTAGAAGACTTGTTCAGACTGAGTTGCCAACACAAATTCGCCTATCCTTTAAGTTTTTTTTTTTTTTTACTTTTATTGATTGTCTTATGTATTTTATATAATTATGTGCCTGCTTAGTTAAGCATGTTATTCATTAGCAGATTTTAGGGTAGTTTAAGTTTAAGTTTAAAAATGAATGATATGTGTTACCAATATGTGCATTGTGACTGATTTGAGTGTAATTTAAGTGCTTATAATTTGTTCATGATTTGTATGATTAGTAAATCTGTTTAGGATATGAATAACATCATGCCTAGTTTAGACTAATAGGGGTTCAAGAATGCATTTGAAAGGATCTGTGTTGTGTGATAAGCATGTTTAAGTAACCTTTGAACCATGTTGATCTCTGCAATTGAAATAAGACTAGCCTAGCCTTAAGAAATAAACTTAGAACTTAGGTGATAATGAGCTTGTTTTAAGTTTAAAACCAGTCAAGTGGCTGAACGCCCCTCGAATCTTCCTTGAGTTGACATCATTGGGACATCTACCGCTTGGATCCTGCCTTGTTAGTCATCCGTAGAGCTAAAGGGGTGGGGCGATGAAAAAAGTCAAGTTCATCCTCCCGAATGAAACACATCTTATAAAATATACAGGGCTGGGTGGGTCTTTTTATTAGTTTATTACTTATTATTTTCGACTTTTTGAATCAAATTCTTTATTTTATTTTTCTCCTATGCTTAAGACTCGTATATGTTTAGAATGAACTATCAGAATTTGTTACCTAATACATCTTGGGATAATGAACCTATTTAGATATGAACAATATTACACCTAGATGAAAGGTTAGTCCAGACTAAAGCTGAACTCAGAAATATTTATCTACAATCTATGTGATAAATGAGCTTATTTTAGTTTATCTCATAAAAAATGGGTGTTCATTATTGTTGATTAAGGTTGATCTAGGCTAAAATAAACTTAGAAGGTCTATTTACCCCTGTGATAGCTTGTTTAAGCTTACCCTATGAACATCATTTTGTTTTAAGATAAGGGTAGGCTTAATGTGAATTCAGGATACTTATTATATGTTAATGAAACTATTTTAGTTCATACCATGTCAATCATGTATCTGATGCGCTGATTTAGGTTTGATAGAAGTAATACATGTCTCAGATGCTTGTTTGATCCATTTCATGTCTAATCTGTGTCCATTTTGCTAATCTAGGTTCAGTATATGGTTTAACATTAGAGATTCTGTTAGTTTGGGTATATGAATCATGTAGGTCTGTGTACCTGTTTTTCCATCTTTGTAGTTTTGAATACATGTGTGTTTGCTTTGAATCACAAATGATAGTATATATGCCTGGTCCAGTCACCTATGTCAATTCTGTGACCTTTGTTTGATAGTTTAGGTTAAATAATCATTTGCATGCCCTTGTTGATAATTCTGCCCTGGTCATATGCATTTTTTCACATTTGATTCATGTATGCGTGTCCTAGTATCACATATGTCATGCTACTTCCTTGATTCTATGGATTTAGGTCCAGTCAAGTGGTCATTTACCCTTTAATTTAAGGTTAATGAATATTAGGTCCTTAAGAACTTAAAAATGATGTGAAACTGTGTTATGATGTCATTCCTGCATATTCATAATTGAAACTATTAGTTTTAAACTTGAGTCACTTAGTCTAGTATCTACTTAAGATGAAGTCTAAAATCTGAAATGCTATGCTAAGTGTTTTGTTCTGTGCCTTGTCTGAAAAAGAGGTTAATTTGAATCATGTTGGTTTACTTAGAAAGCCGGCTGAAAAGGTTAATTGTGTTGTCTGCATCTGCTTATATGAAATAAGGATTAGGACTTCAGTTCAAGCTTGAAATCCTACCCAGTATTAAGTCAAACATGTATTTTTCCAAGGTTTTGTATTCCCTCTGTTAGTCCTGTAATGTATATGATGTACTGAATGTTATCATGCCTATCAAATAGCCTTAGAAGTGTCTTTAGTTTGGTTTGACAGCCTGTTTTTAGTCCCAAGCCCTATCTGAATGTCTTGTTCCTGCCTCAACTTGACTAAAACTCTGTGATAGGCTAGACGCTGTTATTTGAATTGAATTGGGATCTGTTCATACTGTTTAATGTTTTGTAGTAAGTCATGAACTTTGGTGACATATAGTTGCAGTAGTCTGCATGAACCTGTCTAGGCAATCTAAGTGGTTTGCCTTGTTATGATATCCTGCATTGAGAATACAGAACCATGTGATTGACTAGCTTAAGATCAGTTTGCTAATAACTAAGTATGAATGTGTAACTGAAATGGTTCGTCTTCCCTCTTTCATGTTATGTGAATCCCATATGTTTGATATACGGACAGTATACCAAGTACTTGGTATACAAGATATACAGGTCAAGTATACCCCCTATGTATATCACTCGAGCTCCTCTGTTTATATGACTTTTGGGCTTGGCCCAATCCTCTACCTCTTAAGTTATTCTTCCTTGATTGCCTAGTACGTATTCTGGGCTTGGCCCATTTTTCACCTTCTTTACATCATTTTTCTTGACGGTTGCCTATTAGTTGGGCCAGGCCCACACATGTTGCATTCGTTTAAGTATATATTGCTATTACCTGAGTTGGGATGTGTCCTTCAGTTTTGTTCTGGGCCATGAATGGCATTTTATATATACGCTGCCCTCCTGTTTTATGTGACTTGTAAATTATTTATAATTTGCATGTATTTAATTTAGATAAGCATGGGTACACTCTAATCGTCTCCTTTTTCCGCTCTCCTCTCTTGCGCACTGGACGTGGGCCGTTTGGGCCAGAACATTGCTAACCTAGTTGGGCCTAAGGCCCAACAACTTCTTTGTTTCATTGAGTCCGTGGTTGCTATGCATTGAAGGCTCAACCATGGATGAAAATGGTTGATTAGTGGTCTTGGTAGGCCCACCAGCCTTACTCTTCCTTTTATTCCTTGTATTTTATTTGCTATATTGTAAAATTGTAGAAAATACTTGATAATATTGGAACTCATATGGTTGACTTAGGATTAGCCAAAACGATATATACATCGTTTAGAACAGATGGGGTCTCCAAAATATGTTTTCAAAATCAACCCAAAAGATAAACACGTGTACATTTTAATAAATGAACTGATTTTCTATAAACATTTTTAAAAGCTTCATACTTGGACGATTTTGATATAAAACTCGATTGTTTGATATAAAATCGGACTATTTGGTTTTAAAAGAAGCACACTTTTTATAGAAACTTGTCAAAATATGGATTCAAAATCGGTTTTGGATAAGAAAATGGTTAGAATTGTAAAATTCTTTAAGGACTATTTTGGGACAAGCCAAACTCAATGACTCTTAAAAAAGGAAAGGATCTAGGTTTGAAATAAGTTGTTTCAAAGGGAGTATGGTTGACTTTCATAAATAATGTTAAAAGGAAAACTTGTATTTCAATTTTAAACCATAGCATGTTATTTTATAAGAAACTATACCTCTTTTTAAAAGACTTTCAAAAACATATAAGTATATTGGACAATTCATTGGACTAATTCTAGTATGTTCTACTCAATTTAAAACTTGCGTCTATCTTAGTCTGAAAATGAATTGACTAAAATACCTTTATATTAATCTTTCTAAATAGAATTCAACAATAATAACATACCTAGCGTAATCCTACAAAGTGGGGGTCTGAGGAGGGTAGGATGTACGCAGACCTTACCTCTATCTTTGTGGGCAGAGAAGTTGTTTCTGATAGACCTCGGCTCATAAAGAATGTAGTCAATTAAGGATCCAAAAAAAGAAGAAATCAAAATATCCAGATAAAGAATAAATGGAATAATACACACATAAGAATAATACCTAAATATTCTACTAAGACAAATGGAATAATACACACATAAGAATAGTACCGAAACACTACTAATACGCCTTCTATCTAATCCTCGCGACAAGACGCAACTACTCGCTAACCTTCTATCCTAATCCTCGACATCCACATCTCCTTATCTACGGTCATGTCCTCAACCAGCTAAAGTTGTGTCATATCTGGTCTAATCACCTCCCTCCAATTCTTTTTCGGTCTACCTCTACCTCTCCTAACTCCTGCAACTGCCAATCTCTTGCACTTCCTAACTGGCGCATCCTCACACCTCCTCTTCACATGCCCAAACCATCTCATCCGTGCCTCCCTCATCTTGTCTGCTATGGAGGCCACTCCAACCTTGTCTCGTATAACTTCATTTCTAATCATGTCTCTGCTCGTATGACCACATATCCATCTGAACATCCTCATCTCTGCCACCTGTATCTTTTGAACGTGACAGTTCTTAACTGGTCAACACTTTGCCTCATACAACAATGTTGGTCTAACCACTACTCTGTAGAACTTACATTTTAACCTAGGTGACACCTTATTATCGTGAAGCACCCTGGAGGTGAACCTCCATTTCATCCACCCTACTTTAATACGGTTTGCAGCATCATCGTCAATCTCACTGTCTTCTTGTATTATGGACTCAAGGTACTTGAAGTTTTGCCTTTTAGGTATAGCTTGTGTCTTGATCTTCACTTCCACATCTGTCTCGTGCATTACCTCACTGAACTTACACTCCATGTACTCCGTCATAGTCCTGCTTAACCTGAAACCTTTAGATTCTAAGGTCGTTCTCCAAACTTACAGCCTATCGTTAACTCTACTACACGTCTCATCAATAAAAACTATGTCATTTGTAAATAACATACACCACGACACCTTCTCTTGAATATGTTGCGTCAATTCGTCCATCAATAAGGCAAACAGAAACGGGCTAATGATAGACGAATTGACGCGACGTATTCAAAAGGAGGTGTCGTGATGTATGTTATTTGCAGACGACATAGTTTCGATTGATGAGACATGTAGTGAAGTTAACAATAGGCTGGAAGTTTGGAGAACGACCCTAGAATCTAAAGATTTCAGAATTCAATTCTTTGATTTTTAAAACCTCTTTTCAACTTGAAAAATGAAAAAAATGAAATGACATGCTATGATTTTTGTGGAAAATAAACTCTTTTAAGGCAATTATTCATAATTAAACATGCTATAAAACCCAAAGATCAACTGTATTCTATGAATCCTTAATATTGGGGTGTCTAACACCTTTCACGATGGATCACCAGAACCCTTACTCTGATCTTAAAAGTATTTTTCACGGATTTTCTGAATAAACCCTTCTACTTCGTTTTTCTAATTTCCCTATAATTTAGGTGGAGACTCTAAAATTAATATCCGAATAGAGTTCCAATAACCTCCTTGTAGCTTTTATGCCTCCGCGTAAAAGTGAACCATAATATCACTAACAAGAACATCAAAAGGATACTACGAAAGATGACAGATAACTACAAAGGTTGGCATGAATAGTTGTCCTACACATTGCTTGGGTACAAAACAACAAGCAGAACTTTGACGAGAGCTACGTTGTACTTGCTTGTTTATGGCATAGAAGCAGTCATCCCGACCGAGGTCGAGATACCATCACTCTGAATTATCTATGAAGCATAACTGAATAACGCGAAATGGGTTCAAAAATAATATGAACAATTGGCCCTGATTGATGAAAAAAGAATGATCGTCATATGCCATGGCCAGTTATACCAACAGAGAATGACTCGAGCTTTCAACAAAAGGGTCAGAATCTGACGTTTTCAAATGGGGCAACTGGTACTCAAGCGGGTATTTCTGCACCAGGATAAATACAAAGGGAAGTTAGCACCAAATTGGTAAGGTCCTTACATGGCCTACAAGGTATTCTCTTGAGGAGCAGTGATCTTAGCCGAGATGGACGGTCAAGAGTGGCCTAAAGCCATCAATTTTGATGCAATCAAGAGATACTACGTGTGAGATCATGTTTTCAATTTGTACTTGCACTTTTTGCTTGTAATCACTACACCAAGACCTATCGCTTATGGCAGAGATACATAGAAAAATTCCTATCGGATTTTGGTCTTTTTTCTCTTGTAATAGAAAAGAAACCAAATGACATTTCCTTGTAATATGAACTACGCGATGACCTGCTTTCCCAAGGCGGGATATGTAGGCAGTCCATTTAGCACTCGGTCACATTATTAGAAAAAAATCTATTATTTTGTTCCAAACTACGTTCGACCTGATTTCTACTGTGATAGGATACGTAAGCACTCTCTGAGCTCGGTCACACTAATAAAAACCCTTAAAAAGCCACAAGGGCAGAATTTTTTAGAAGATCTCAAAAAATTCCAAGTTCAGAATTGATACAAGATGGTCATCGACACAACTTCAACTGGGGCAAAATTTTTAAGAAGATCTCAAAAATTCCTTTCGACAAAGTTCAGAGAATATCAACCGACGGAGATTTCACAACTGGGGCAGAATTTTTTAGAGGGTCTCAAAAATTCCTTAATCACAAATTGACACGAGATTTCAACGGTACAAGCTTCAGATTGGGGCAGAATTTTTGAGGAGGTCTCAAAATTTCTACAGGACAAAGTCGAGACAGGACATCGCGAGAGTCAGAAGAGAGTCTCACTCCAAGCGCGCATGTCATGACACTAACATAAGATTTTCTGAAAGAAAGTTCCTTTATCTCTTTTTATCAGCATATTTTTGAATTAAATTATTATTGGTATTTTGAAAAGATTTTTTCTATGTTCCAAAAGCTTCATGCTTCACGAGCTGACCTCATCCAATAAAGAAGGAGTAGAAGAATCGACGACATGAGCTAACCTCATTAAAACTAAAAACAATTATGTGGATACAAGTTCCAAATGTTGTCGGGAGGATGGAAACCTATTTTGCTAACCAGTTTGTTCATGATGTCAAATAGGATACACACAGCACACCGAGAGAATTCCTAATCCGACAAATGAGCCACAAGGGCGGCACAATCTAGCCGAGAGGGATACAAAATGACAAAGTGCCACAAGGGCGGCACAATCTAGCCGAGAGAGCTATAAAGGGATGAAGCACCGCAAAGGCAGCACAATCAAACCAAAGAGGGCTATACAAATGGATGACAAATGGCAATCAGACTGAGAGGGTCACAGCCGACTCAAATGGATGAAATGGCAATCCGACCGAGAGGGTCACAGCCAACAAAAGGACAAAAGGGCAATCCAGCTGAGAGGGTCATAGCCAACAAAGGGACAAAGCGGCAATCCGACTGAGAGGATCACAACCAACAATGAACGAAAAGGGCAATCCGACCAAGAGGGTCACAGTCGATATGAAGAACGAAAGAAAGATAATCCAGCCAAAAAGGCCACATCTGTCATTCATTTCAAATATTTACATGTCGAGAGGGTCATTTATACAAACTGCCGAGAGGGCCATTCAAACAAAAATATCGAGAGGGCCATTCATACAAACTGCCGAGAGGGACATCCAAACAAAAATGCCGAGAGGGCCATCCAAACAAAATGCCGAGAGGGCCATTAAAATAGAAAAATATCGAGAGGGTCATTCATACAAACTGTCGAGAGGACCATGTCGAGAGGGTCATTTATACAAACTGCCGAGAGGGCCATTCAAACAAAAATATCGAGAGGGCCATTCATACAAACTGCCGAGAGGGACATTCAAACAAAAATGCCGAGAGGGCCATCCAAACAAAAATGCCGAGAGGGCCATCCAAACAAAATGCCGAGAGGGCCATTAAAATAGAAAAATATCGAGAGGGTCATTCATACAAACTGTCGAGAGGACCATGCCGAGAGGATCACTCATATAAACTGCCGAGAGGGTCACTCATATAAACTGCCGAGAGGGTCATTCATACAAACTGTCGAGAGGACCATGCTGAGAGGGCCATTCATACAAACTGTCGAGAGGGCCATTCATACAAACTATCGGGAGGACCTTGCCTAGAAGGGAATTCATGTAAACTGTTGAGTGGACCATGCCGAGAGGGTCATTCATACAAAATATTGAGAGGGACGTTCGTACAGATTACCTAGAGGGCCATTCAAAAGAAAAAATGTCGAGGGGTTCTTTTGAACTAAAAATGCTGAGAGGGATATTCGAACTAAAAATGTCGAGAAGGCATTAACACAAAAAGTGCCGAAAAGGCCATATATACATACACGAATGTCGAGAGGGGCATTCACTTAGATAGAAAATGCTGAGAGGGCCATATAAAAAGAAAGAAAACCTCGAGAGGGCCATATATTCAGAGAAAAATGCCGAGAGGGCCATATATTTAGGTAAAAACGTCGAGAAGGCCTGATATTCAGACGAAAATACCAAGAGGGCCATCCATTTATGACAAAGTCAGAGGGAGTCATTCTTTATATTTTCAGGAAGAAAGTACGAGCCAAGCGGTGTCGAGAGGACGCCCGCTCAGAAAATCAAGCCCGAAGAGTATAACGATGACACCAGACAATCCATAATGTTACCAAGAAGATGGAGAAAAGGTTTAGAGCTACTAAGAACGCAAGCCAATCAAACCAGATCCAGACGCATGCCGAGCAAACGTGAATTTTTTTCTTACACAGTAAGGTCGAGACAAAGTGCCAATGAGAGTCAAGCTCTCTAGATAGGAGTTGAGAGTTGCTCCATACCACACTCAGCCACCGCTTGCTTTTCTTTTATTTTTAAGGTGTTCTCGCATAAGAGATAGCCTCTTCGGTGCGATTGAGACGAACTACAAGTGAGCTGATTCCCGAAACCGGGGTTATGTCGGCGGACAATTACCAGAGAATCGGTCACATTCCAACAAGAGTTGTTTTTAAAATATTCTTTATTTAATCTTTTTTCCTTTGTTGAGTCGAACTACAAGTGGCATGAGTTTTCATACAGCCAAATATATGTAGAAAACTCATAAACAAGGGTCCGCCTCAATTTCAGAAAAATTGCATAAAAGCTGAGAAGCATTTTAACTTGGTCGGCCAAAAATCAGGTTTGTCAAATTTCATTGTTCAGGGATGTTCCCGAACAACAAAAGGGCAGTTGTTGCAACCTAAATTTTACTCTCCAATATTTTTATTTAATTATTCCAAGTTCTTGAATCATGAATGGAGTGAAATATACATTTTACAAGACAAAGGTAACTTTACAAAATTATCCCGATGACATTTTGCTATTTTATTTGGCAAAACATCATCAAGTATATTATTGTATATCATTTTCATACTTTAATATATTTTTGAATTATATTTCTCAATTTTATAAATCGATGAGGACAATTATCAAATTAATTGTCTAAATTAACTGTCATTTAATTGATAAATATTTTACTCTATAAAATTAGGAAAATTAATTAATTAAATAGAGTGTCGAATAGCACCTCAATTTTATTTTTCAATGTAATTTTAATTTTAAAGGATTTTGCATTTTTTGGATATTTATTTAAAGGTTTGTTTTAAATTTAGCTTTAATTGAGTTTTAGTCCAGCCAATTTGGCCACAATTGAAATCAGGTGGCCACAATTGATTAATTGATTTTTGATGTTTAAGTGTGATATGTGTAGAGTTATGTGATATAGGTATTGTCTTGGTGTTTGTTTAGTGAAGATCATGATATAAGTAATTGGTATGATAGTTTATTTTACTTTGGGGTCATGTTATATATAGTCATGTTCTGGATATGTTGTTTTCATTTTGATCTTGACCTGTCTGAACCTCATGCTAAGTGGTGACAAGGCTTTAGTTGCTCTATAGGTTTGGACATGTGTTTGTGTGAGCTGCTCATATGTTCTCTGATATTTAGGAATAGTATGAGGCAGTTTAGCTTCAAATATTTACTAGTATGACCATAAAACTTGTGTAATAAATTTGAGATAGTCATTATGAGCTTTGTATATGCTTGTTGGTTTCTGAATATGTGAAGCAATCATAGACTAAGATGTTGAAGCATGTTTGTTCTATTGAGTTCTTTAACTAGTCAGTAGGTATCAGATGACTGATTAGCTATGGTATGATAATGTTGGCTTAGGATCTGTTTGACAACCATGTTAACTATGTCATGTTTTGTTTAGAAGTGTCATTATATTTGATATGAAGCCTGAACATGATTGAATGCTTAGTTTAGGTTAAATGATTTTTCCTATCTAAAAATGTTATCTTTGTTTGTTTGCTTGTCCATTTCTATGTCCAGCATGTTCACTAAATTAGTCATGGTATGCCCTACTTTTTTAAGTGTCATTATAACTAATGTATACCATAAATGTGATTATGCATACTTAGTTTCAGTTTAAATGGTTCTATATGCCTAAAAATGTCGTCTCTTTATGGTGAGTTGTTTATTTTCTGGGACCTCATGTTTGTTAAATTGACTACATACTTGCCTCTGCCTATCTAAGTACTAAAATAGGTCCATGACGACATGTAACGTCTTTTAAGTTATCTTCTATGTCATGTTAATCTGTTGAATTGGTCTAAATGACATCTATGTTAGCATTTTGCATCCATTTGAACTAGCCTACCATGTTAGAGTCATAGTTGAATTTTCATGTCAACCTACAGTCAGGATCATGTAGTAAGCATATATAGGGCATAGTTTGGATTGGAATTGTTTAAGTGAGTCGAAGATCTAGTAAGTGATTTGAACCTGCGACGTTTACTTCTTGTTAAGATTATGTCCATGCCTAGACTTCCTGATATGATATGTATGCTTGACTTGCCTAGTTTCTGGATCTGTCCTATGAATATGCCTCTTTGATTTTGTATGATTAGCCTCAGTTCTGTGTGTATTAATAGAGATGACATGTTTGTTTTCTACCCAAAGTCTTATATTCAATGTCCAAATCATTTGTTGGGTCTGATGCTAAAGTACTTATACATCTTGCTCCTTGTGATATCTGGGTCTGCATACTCTGTCTGTGTTGGTATAATATGATTGTTTGAACTACGAGAAGTGTATAATGTGTTTCCCTCTCCAGATTGATTCTGAAACTTGCCTATTTGTGCTTATGGTTAGCCTATGTGCTTCTGTATAAATCAGCAAGTGTTCAGATCCTTCCCCTCTTGTGATGTTTAAATTGTTTCATGTTTGGCCTACATGTCTTTCTGCTTTTCTACCTGTTCTTGGAATTATACAATGATATACTCTAAATTATATAAGGGATAGGGACCTAGTTATGTCACATATACTTTGAGTATTTCATGTATATCAGCATCATGTGTCTAAATGAATGTCCTATGTGGTCTTGTATATTAGTGAATCTGAATATGCGTTTAGTTGGGCTTATCTATTCCTTTTTTTTTAAGTCTAAAAAATAATTATTTGGGCCTGCTTTTATTTCTGCGTACCGTTTGCTTTACCAAGGCCCTATATTGAGTTAATATTGTTTGGATTGCTTCATATCTTGGCTTATTAGCTTTGTTTATTTTTAGATTGCTATGATTAAATATGAGTAGTGTATATTTATGTTTTAGTTTTATATCAGTGTTTGTTTTTATATATGATGAGTTTGGGGTGCGTTCTAACTCCATACATTGTTTTCTCCCTTTCCATTGCATACATATGGGCATGGTGGCCCAATTCTCCTCTATCTGCACGATTGCCTTGATCCGTTGGGCATGATGGCTCAATTTCATATCTTTTATCGAGTTCAAAGGCTGTGAAGGCCCAGTCATGGGTGAAAATGACATAGACAATAATTTATTTAAAAAACTGGCCCACCAGCCCAACTCATCTTTTATTTTCATATTGTATTTTGTGTATTTTAGTTGTACTTTGTAATTTTAAATATTGTTGGAACCCTAGGTTAGAAATCAATTGAAATAGTTTAGTTGTGATACTTATGTCGCTAGAACGAATAGGATTACCCATTTTGTAAAATTTTGTACCCGAGATTAATAAATAAAATTACTTTTTTTAATTTCCAATTATTTCAGTTACTGTACTGTTTTGCTATGCAATTAAATCAGTCCTTTAAATCAAAATTGTAAACAATATTTTTAGGATAATGTCTCTTCTTCTATAAAAGATTTTATGTTACTTTGACTTTTTCAAAAAAAATAAATGGGGAAAAGGTTTAAAAGAGGCTTTTGGATGAGTGTTTAAGTTTTTGAATAAGTTTAATTACTTTTCTCAAATAATATGGCAAAGTCCTTTGTAATTAGAGTTTGGGAAGAGGAAAAAAGAATGTTGGTTAACCTTCCTTTTAAAATAAAAATCTCATTTTTGTAAGTTATAATTTTATGAAATCTCTTTTAACATAAAATTAAATATTTACAAAATATTAAATTAGTTTTGCTATCCCTTTTAGATAAAAGAACAAAATGAATTATGTTTCCAAAGAAAAGGGAAATTTCAAAAGAATTTTCTTTACTTCAAAAGAAAGAATGTGTGTGAAAGAGTTTTTTTTTAGGCGAAAAATGATCTTGAATCATATGATATATATACAATACTTTAAACACTTCAAGGAAATAAAAGCTAGTTATTATATTAAAATAAGAAGGTCAACCGTATTTTGCGGATTCTTAATACTGGGGTGCCTAAAACCTTCCCCGGAGAATCACCTGAACTCTTATCTCAAACTCTGGTTATTTAAGGATTTTTCTTTTTAAAATGAAAAAATCATTTGACACTTGGTTTTCCTAATTTTTCTTATAAATTAGGGGGCGACTCTATGTACCGACCCGTCCGGTCGTTCTTAGCTATAGACCTTTATTTTGTTATCTTACCCTTTCCGTAGACTCTATGTGGGATTTGTGATGCGTGGGGATTAGTGACACAGATCCCGAGGTCCATTTATGTGAATTCCGGATGAAAACCCAAAATAAGAATCTTAGAGTTGGATAGTTTGACTCAAGAATAACTTTTGAGTATATGGGTCTGTTTCCAGGTTTCGTCACTTTCGGTAGCTCCGGAGGGTCATTTATGACTTAGTCAAGTCATTAGTTCACTTTTCGAGACAATCAGATGTATTTTGTGGCCTTATTTGTGAAATTTGAATATTTGGTTATTTTGGACGATTCTTTAGAAAAGTGTGTCTTAGCTTGGTAAAATAGCAAATCCAAGGGCGTGAGTGAGTTCGTAGCACTGTTTACCTTGAGAAAGCATGTCTGGTTTGTGTTCGGGGGGGTCTCGAGAGTGTTTCGGGTGTTTGTTAGAAGTTTGAGTTGGAATCCAAGTTATTGGTGTCTGGTGTCTGCCCCAGCGGGTGGGTTGTCCGCTCTTGCATATCCGCCTATATAGAGGTTAGCTCGCAGAAGCGGGGCTTGAGAGTTTGTAAGGTTCAACATCGGCGGAGGTTCTCTTATGGAGGCGAATACGCCTTTGCATGATTCTATTCGCTTCTGCGCTTGGTCGAGTTGTCAAGTGACTACGCCCCAGCGAGGTCTTGGTACGTTAGAGCGAGACCGCGCCAGTGGGGTCAGATCCGCGGTGGCGGAATTTCTTTATTTGGTAACCTCATAAAATTCCTAGGTCGAATCACTTTCTCAATATAACATTTCCTCGATTCTAGAGCTGGCAAGCAGGGATTCTTGATGGTTGGGATTAAATTCTTCATTAGAGGTAAGGTTCTTCACCCTTTGTGATTATATTTCATGTTTTAAGTCTCTAATGGTGGTATAGAATGTATGTAAATTTGGGGGAAATGAGTCTAGTATTCATATGAAAATAAGAGAAGTTATCTTGATTTAAGGGTGTAATATGGATTAGTTTACTTTAATATTATGAATAAGTATTGATTTATGATAGAAGATCATGTTGTATCATTTAATTTCATTATAGAAACCCTTTTTGAACAGGGAGAAATTCTAGGGTTTATGAATTGGGGCTTTTCTTGAATTGTGCAATTAAGGGTTCAATTGGTTTAGTTCTTCAATTAACTTAAGGATATGATTAGTTAGTATATTTTTATGCTTTTTGGGTAATAAATTTTATATCTTGACACCGTGGGCCTGGGGTTAGTTTTAGAAGTCTTGGTATGTTTAAGGACTATGTCCTTGTATTATGTTATAGCTTGATTTTAACGTATAATATAAGTGTGTTAGACTTCGATCACCACGAGGTGCTCTGGAAGGAAAAGGCTTGTGTGGAGGGTTGATTGTTTGAGGCTCCTGTTCAGCCTAGAGGTAGGCTACGATTTACTTTCACTAGACTCCGATAGAAGTGCGTAATTAGTTATAAATATTGAGGGGTATTTGGCATGTTTGGGGGTCCCACTCAAACGGTTGTGATGAATGTTTGAGTGGGTACCGATGTTGAATTGTAATGATAGGTAATTTGGGGAATCAACCTTGAACTAATGACTACTGATAGATTGGGCTTGTCGTCATTATGTGGGCTCGTCGCCATATTTGCTATTATAATGATTATTCATCACACATGCTTTGGTATGATATCCTGATTATACTTGGATTATATGTTTTTAAATTCTTGAAAGCATGTGATATTCATCTCTATACTTGGTTGTATCTCATTACATCATGATTCTTGCCTTGTATTGTCATTTTCATTCATACACTCATGGTTCTGATGATATTGATATGAGAGTTGTATGGAAATGATGTGGGTCTAAGAGATCGGAAAGGTAAGAGACTTATGATATTATGGCAACATTGAGATGATGATGATGATGATATGCGAGGGAACGGGTTGCACACCTGCAATGGTTATTATTATTCAGCCAATAGCTGGTCTCCGATGAGAAATTCTAGAGGTTTATATGGACTTTGCAGGTCCCCCATCAGTGAACTTTTACATGAACTAAGTGACTTAACCAGATTATTGAACTGGCTAGTATAGGATTTATTTGGTATCAACTCGATATTTACCTCTTTTTGGGTATCTTCCATCATTGTCGGCTTATAATACCTACGGGGGTACGTTCTGTACTCATACTACACTTGTTGCATTTCTTTTGGATGCAGATACAACTCCTTCTACTAGTTCAGGACTTTGTGGTTGAGTCTGAGCAGGTGGATCTCCAGTTTTCGGGGTGAGGATGCTTCCATTCAGCATTGCCTTGGATGCCCTTATCTCTATTTATGTCTTTTACTTGTTCCGGGAGACATTATCAGACTTCTTAAACTCTTGTATTCGGATTTAGTTCTCTTGTATTATTGAACAAATTTTGGGGATTGTAGAACTTATTATCATATTTATTACACATTTATGTTATGATTAGACATTCTTATTAAATCTTGTATTATTTTCGTATTTCTTATTTTTATTGTATTATTAGTTGGGAGTGGTTCGCCTACCGGTGGCTAAAGTGTAGGTGCCACCACGATCTCTAAAAGGGGTCGTTACAAAGTTGGTATAAGATCTTTAGCTTAAATAGTCTTAAATACAAGAGTGATGTATAGTAGAGTCTTGCGGATCGGTGCGGAGACATTCGTACTTATCTTTAAGAAGCTTTGAGACATTTAGGAAACTTTATTTTCTTCATTCCCTTCGTGCTAAGGTGAATCAAATTGGTATTTTATCTTTGTTTCCTATTCTCTCACAAATGGTGAGGACTCGTGTCCATGCAGCGAGAGAGGAGGCACCGGCACCTACACCTACAACACACGATCATGGTAGAGGTCGCGGTAAGGGCCGAGGTAGAGCCCATAGATCTGCACTTGCGAGGGGTAGAGCAATAGAAGCAGGTCAGGCTTGAGCTATATCTGTATCCCTCGAGCCGTATATTGAGCCTCAAGATGAGCAGTATGATGAGAAGATAGGGGCAGCTCAGGATCAACGCAGATTTATAGCTACTCCGGTTCTACAGGACACTTTGGTCAGGTTGTTGAGTGTGCTTGATGGTTTTGCCCAGGCGAGCGTCCATCTGACGACTCCTGGTGGGTCACACACCCGAGTGGGAGAGGGACAGACGCTCGAGTTTCATACTCCACGGATTCATCTAGGTTCTATGTTGGCTCCCCGTATTTATGATATTCCAGCACCCGAGTTTTGTCCCTAGCCGATTGCAGGACTACTATAACCCGCGATGAGCAGAAGATATTGGAGCATTTTTCCACTATGAAGCCTCCCGTATTATATAGATAGACCGAAGAGGATGGGTACAAGTTTATTGTTAGCTGCCTTGAGAAGTTACATACCTTGGGTATCGTCGAGTCGCACGGGGTCTATTATATTGCTCTTCAACTTTTGGGGGATGCGAAGCAATGGTGAAGGGCTTATATTAATTGTCGACCAACGAGGTCGACTCCACTATCTTGGGTCAAGTTTTATCGGATATTCCAAGAGAAGTATGTGCCTCTTAGCTTGCGTCTGAGCAAGCGTGATGAGTTCTAGAGGATTGAGCAGAGGGGTACAGTTGCTGATTGTGAGCCTCGCTTCCACACCTTATCACACTATGCATCACCGTAACTACCTATAGTGGCAGAGAGAGTCGGATGCTTTGTGAGAGGGTTGAGTATTCCTCTTCAGTTGGCTATGTTACAGTTAGTAGTTACTGGGATTCTTTCGAGATAGTGGCTGAGCATGCTAGGATGGTTAAGTCTGTTATGAGCAAGTTGCCTAAACATGAGTCCAATAAGAGGATGCGCCGATATGGATAGTACAGTGGGTCTACTTCTCGTGGTTATGGACAACATGGTAGATTTTAGCATTCGCAATCTAGTCGCCCAATTCAGGCAGCCCTTCAGATTACATATGGTACTTATATGGGGTAGAGCAGTTATAGTAGGGGGCCGTCATCTAAGGGCACTCAGTCTCGATATCCTAATCGTGGTGGTCACTCAGGTTCATCTATCTCTAATCAGCACCCCTCAGCGGCTAGGACTTATTATAGTTATGGAGAGGTTAGACATTTTAAGAGGGATTGTCCCAGAATTAGATCGGGTGGATCTCAGACACCTAAGACCACAACACAGCCATCCAGGAGTAGCGGACAGTTTAGTAGAGGAGGTTCTCAGTCAGGTCATGGTGGTCATTAGACTAGTCGTGGTGGATCTCAGACGGGTAGAGATAGGACCCGTTCAGGATGAGATGGCCAATAGGGTACTCAATCTGATGGAGGACGCACTCATTATTATGCTGTCCCTGTTAGACTAGAGGTTGAGGCATTAGATGCGGTTATCACATGTATCATCTCAATCTATCATCGGTCTGCTACAGTGTTATTTGATCCAGGGTCTATATTCTCATATGTGTCTGCCTACTTTTCTGTTGATTTGGATATATGGTGTGATATGCTTAATGTCCCTATTCATCTATCTATACCGGTTGGTTATCCTATGGTTGTAGATTGAGTCTATCGGCATTTTGTGGTTACTTTTATGGGTAATGATACTTAGGTAGACTTGGTCATTTTAGACATGGTTGATTTTGACATTATCCTATAGATGGATTGGTTATCACTGTACTACGTAATTCTAGACTATCATGCCAAGATGGTCACTCTAGTGATGTTTGGTCTTTCGAGGTTAGAGTGGAGAGGCTCTCCTAATACTGTTCCTAAGAAGATCATTTCTTTTATTCAGGCTAGAAAGTTGGTAGATAAGGGATGTCTGGCGTACCTACCTCACATTCGGGATACAAGTGCAGAGACTCCTTCTCTTGAGTCATTTTCGATAGTTAGTGGTTTGCCGAGGTCTTTCTGTCAGATCTGCCGGGTATACCGCTAGATAGAGATATTATTTTTACATTGATCTAGAGCTGGGTACTCGACCCATTTCTATTTCTCCGTATAATTTGGCTCCAACAAAGCTGAGAGAGTTGAAGGAGCATATTCAGGATCTATTGAGTAAGGGTTTCATTCGACCTAGTGTGTCTTATTGAGGTGCTCCTATGTTGTTCATGAAGAATAATGATGGAACCATGCGTATGTGTATCGATTATAGATAGTTTAATAAGGTCACCGTCAGAAACAAGTATCCAATTCCTCATATTGATAACCTGTTCGACCAGCTCCAAGTTGATTCTGTGTTTCCAAAGATTGATTTGAGGTTCGGGTATCATCAGTTGAAGATTCGGGCCGAGGATGTTCCCAAGATGGCTTTCCAGACTCGTTATGGTTATTACGAGTTCTTGATGATGTCATTTTGGCTGACCAATGCCCCTGCAGCACTCATGGTTGATGAATGAGATATTCAAGCCGTATTTGGATTCTTTTGTAATCGTGTTCATTGATGACATTTTGATCTATTCGAAGAGTCGAGAGGACCACGAGAAGCAGTTGAGAGTGGTTTTTGAGATATTGAAGGAGAAGAAGTTGTATGTTAAATTCTTAGAGTGTGAGTTCTGGCTCAGTTCTGTGGCATTCTTGGGATATGTGGTGGCCAAGAAAGATATTATGGTTGATCCGAAGAAGATAGAGGCAGTTAGGGACTGGTCTAGACCTACCTCAGTGATAGAGATTTGGAGATTTGTCGGTCTTGCTAGCTACTATCATCGGTTTATCAAGGGATTATCATCTATTGTTTCTCATCTAACATGCTCAACTCAGAAGGTGCATTTCCAATGGTCTGGTGAGTATGAGGAAAGCTTTCAAAAGCTCAAGTCAGTTTTTACCACAACCCCGATTTTATCCCATCCAGTGGAGGGGAACGACTTTACAGTATATTGTGATTCTTTGAAGATTGGGTTGGGATGTGTGTTAATGCATGAGGGCAAGGTTATAGCTTATTCATCGAGGCATTTGAAGGTGTACGAGAAGAATTATCATGTTCATGACTTAGAGTTGGCGGCTATTATGTTTGCTTTAAAGATTTTGAGGCACTACCATTGGAGTTCAAGGGTAGGAGTTCATTGTGAGGTTTACATCGGTGGATGGAGTTGCTAAAGATTATGACATGACTATTTTGTACCATCCAGACAAAGCCAATGTGGTGGCAGATGCTTTAAGCTGAAAGGCGGTGAGTATGGGGAGTTTAGCTCGCTTGATTATTCTTGAGCGTCCTTTGTCATTGGAGGTTCAGTTATTAGCCACCAATTTTGTGAGGCTTGATATTTCGAATCCGGGTAGGATTTTTGCTTGTGTCGAGGTGAGTTCGTCTTTTTGGAGCAGATCAAGACCCACCAATATGATTATGTGAAGTTGTACAAAATTAGAGATAAGGTGATGAGTGGTGAAGCTAAGGAGGTTGCGATTGATGGTGAGAGGGTTTAAAGGATCAAGGGTAGAGTGTGTGTTCCTCGAGTTGGTGATTTAACTAGATTGATTATGGGAAAAGGCCCATATCTCTAAATATTTGATTCATCTAGGTGCTACAAAGATGTATCGTGACTTGAAGCAAAACTCTTTGTGGGGTAGGATGAAAATAGACATTGTGGAGTTTGTGTCTCGGTGTCAGAATTGTCAGCAGGTCAAGTATGAGCACCAGCAATCGGGAGGTGTGTCTCAGATGATGCTCATTCCTGAGTGGAAGTGGGAGAGGATTGCCATGGATTTCGTTGTTGGGTTGCCCAAGACTTTGGGAAAGTTTGATGCTATTTGAGTCATTATTGGTAGGTTGATCAAGTCCGCACATTTCATTCCGGTCTAGACAACTTACAATTCTGATAAGTTGGCTAAGATTTATTTTCGTGAGATTGTTCATCTTCATGGTGTCCTTATTTGTATCATTTCAGATAGGGGTACTCAGTTTACTTCTCATTTATGGTGGACTTTGCAAAAGGAGTTGGGTACTCATTTGAATTTCATCACAACATTTCATCCTCAGATGGACGGTCAGTCCGATTGGACCATTCAGGTTTTTGAGGATATGATACAAGCCTGCGTGATTGATTTTGGTGGTCATTAGGACCAATTCTTACCCTTGGCAAAGTTTATGTTCAATAATAGTTATCACTCCAACATTGATATGGCGCCATTTGATGTTTTATATGGTAGGAAGTGTCATTCTCAAATTGGATGGTTTGATGCATTTGAGGTTCGACCCTGGGGTACCGATTTGTAAAGGGATTCCTTAGGCAAGGTAAAGCTGATCTAGGACAAGCTCATGGCAGGCAGAAGGAGTATGCGGACCGGAATGTCTGAGATATAGAGTTTATGGTTGGTGATAAGGTTTTTTGAATGTATCACCTATGAAGGGTGTGATGAGGTTCGACAAGAGACGAAAGTTGAGTCCGAGATATATCGAACCTTTTGAAATTCTTCAGAGGGTTGGAGAGGTGGCATACGAGTTAGCTCTGCCACCAGGTCATTCGGGTGTTCATTCGGTTTTCCATGTGTCTATGCTGAAGAAGTACCATGCTGACTTATATCATCCAGTAGGACTCTGTATTGCTTGATAAAAATTTGGAGTTAGAGGAGGAGCCTGTGGCTATTTTGGACAGGCATGTGAGAAAATTAAGGTCTAAGGAGATAGCTTTTGTGAAGGTGCAATGGAAGCATCATCATGTTAGGGAGGCAACTTGGGAGACAAAGTCTGACATGTGGAGCAGATATCCTGACTTGTTTACTACTTTCGGTACATTTTCCCTTTTCGTTTCTCCATTTGAAGACGAATGTTTATTTAATTAGTATCTGATATAATGACACGTCCGGTCCTTTTTAACTATAGACCTCTATTTGACTATCTTACCATTTCCATAGACTCTATGTGGGGTTTATGATGCATGGGGATAGGTGGTACGAATTCCGAGGTCTATTTATGTTTCGGATGAAAAAACCAAAACAAGAACCTTAGAGTTGGATAGTTTGACTTAAGGTTGACTTTTGAGTATATGGGTCCATTTCCGAGTTCCGTCGCTTCCGGTAGCTCCGGAGGGTCATTTATGACTTAGTTGAGTCATTGGTTCACTTCTCGAGACAATTGGATGTATTTTATGGCCTTATTTGTGAAATTTGGATATTTGGTTATTTTGGGTAATTATTTAGAAAAGTATGTCTTAGCTTGGTCAAATGGGAAATTCGAGGTCGCTAGTGAGTTTGTAGCACTATTTACCTTGCGAGAGCATGTCTGGATTGTGTCCGGGGGTCTCAGAAGTGTTTCAGGTGTTTGGTCGAAGTTTGAGTTAGAATCCAAGTTGTTGGTGTCTGGTGTCCGCCCTAGTGGGTGGATTGTACGCTCATGTGTGTCTGCCTCTGCAGGGGTTGGCTCGCAGAAGTGGGGCTTGAGATTTTAGTAAGGTTCGGCCTCGATGGAGGTTCTCTCGCGGAGGCGAATGCGCCTTTGCAGGATTCTGTTCATTTCTGCATTGGGTGAGCTATCAAGTGAATGTGCCCCAGTGAAGTCTTGTTATGCCAGAGCGAGACAGCTCAGTAGAGTCGGGTCTGCGGGGGCGGAATCACTGTATCTGGTAACATCATAAAATCTCTAGATCGAATCATTTTCCCAATATAACATTTTCTCGGTTCTAGAGCTGCCAAGAGGGGATTCTTGAAGGTTGGGATTAAATTCTTCATTTGAGGTAAGGTTCTTCACCCTTTGTGATTATATTTCATGATTTAAGTCTCTAATGGTGGTATAGACTGTATGTAAATTCGGAGAAAATGAGTCTAGCGTTCATATGAGAATAAGAGAGGTTGAATCCTTATTTAAGGGTATAATATGGATTAGTTTACTCTAATATTGTGAATAGGTATTGATTTATGATAGAAGATCATGTTGTAGCATTTAATTTGATTATAGAAACCTTTTTTGAATTGGGACAAATTCTAGGGTTTATGATTTGGGGCTTTTCTTGAATTGTGCAATTGAGGGTTTAATTGGGTTCTGTTCTTCAAGTAACTTTATGTGTTTATGCTTTTGGGTAATAAAGTTTGGATCTTGACACCGTGGGCCTGTGGTTGGTTTGAGAAGTCTTGGTATGTTTAAGGACTACTTCCTTATATTATATGATAGCTTTATATTAACGTATAATATATACGTGTTAGACATCGATTACCACGAGGCGCTCTGGAAGGGCAAGACTTGCATGGAGGGTTGACCATTTGAGGCTCTTGTAAGGTCTAGAAGTATGCTACAATTTACTTTCACTCGACATCGATAGAAGTACGGAATTAGTTATAAATATTTAGGGTTATTAGACGTGTTTGGAGGTCCCACTCAAACGGTTGTGATGAATTTTTAAGTGGGTACCGGGTGTTGAACTATGATGATGGATAATTTGGGGAATCAGTCTTAAGTTGATTCCAACTACTGATTGATTGGGTTTGTCGCCATTATGTGGGCTCGTTTCCATATTTGCTATTGTTGTGCTTATTCATCTCGCATGCTTTGGTATGATATCATGATTGTGCTTGAATTATATGTTATTGAATTCTTGAAAGCATGTGATATTCATCTCTATACTTGGTTGCATCTTATTACATCATGATTATTGCCTTGTATTGTCATTTGCATTCACACTTATGGTTCTAATGATATTGATATGAGAGTGGTATGAAAATGCTTTGGGTCCAAGATACCGGAAAGGTAAGAGTTTTATGAGATTATGGCAACATTGAGATGAATATGATGATATGCAGGGGAATAGGTTGCACACCTGCAACAGTTATAATTATTCAGCTAAGAGCTAGTCTTTGATGGGAAATTTTGGAGGAGTATATGGACTTCGTGGATCCCTCATGGGTGTGTTGTTCATAGAACTAGAATGCATGTATATTGGAAAATGAAAGGTACATGTCATATGCATTACATTCATATCATACATAGTTCATTGCGTTGATTATCCGTTGATGAATCAAGTACTGAATAGGTAATTGACGACTTAGTTGATTTCGGGATAAATGAGGATAAGAGTTGATTATTAAGAACTTAAACACTGCTATTGAACCTGTCTGGAAGAGGATAACTCTTATGATAATGAGGTTTTTGTGAAATGAGTGGCTTGTGGTTTCAGTGAACTTTTACATGAACTACGTGACTTAATTGGATTATTGAACTGTCTAGTATAGGATTTATTTGGTGTCAACTCGATATTTATCTTCTTTTGCGTATCTTTCATCATTGTTGGTCAATAATGCCTACGGGAGTACGTTGTATACTCATACTACACTTATTGCATTCTTTTTGGATGTATATATAGCTCTTTCTACTAGTTCAGGTGTAACGACTCATTCGGTCATTATGAACCTTCCGTCTAAATTTTTGTTATACCTCTCATCCGGGCATTCGCCGATGACTTTTATTCAGGAGCTTTGTGATTTAACAAACTTGTACGGTTCGAAAAGAAGATTAATTGAAGTTAAGTGCCGAGAAAACAATATCCGCCCCTGCAAAATTGTGTCCACGCCGATGGACAAGTGAATTTCGCTCCTGCAGAACCTTTTTATGCCCCTGCTTTGAGGCAAGGTATCAAGTGTTTGCACCTCAGCAGTCCTATTTTATGCCGCAATGCATCCGCGCCAGCAGAATCGAATCCGCAGCAGTGGAAGCGCTGGTTGACCAGTAGGTTTTAAATGCCCTAAAATAGTTCACTTTTCCAAAATGTGTGTCTCGAATTTGGAGCATACCTAAGGAGCCTCCCTGCACTTTTGGCCTAAGAGCCGTTCATGGAAGGTAACCTCTTCATCGCCTTTTATTATTCTTTCATGTTTCTAGTATTTGGGTAATGCATGAAATGGGGTTAATGAATTGAATGTTTTTTTATGGTTGGAATTAGGTGAATCATGATTAAGACTGTAAAAGGATGTGGTAAACCTTGATGTTTTAAGTTATTATTTTGATAAAATAACCATATTGTAGAGTTTTAATTTGATTATGAGAATCTTGTTCTAAATTGGGGAAGAAACCTAGGGTTGTAAAATTGAGGCTTTTATGAAATCATAAAATTAAGGGTTCAAATAGGGTTATCTTTCAAATTAACTTCGGATTATAACTAGTAATCACGTCATGAATTTTGACATCGTGAGCCCGGGGTGTATTTTAGGTGTCTCACATTTGGTTAAGGATTAAGTCTTTGTGTGTGCTTGCGTTGATATTAATATGTAGAACATGTGTGTTAAACTACGTTCGCTACAAGGAGTTTCGAAGAGTATGAGACGTGTGTTGACGATCGATCGTTCGTGGCTTCTGCTCGGCATTGAGGAAGGCTACAATATACTTTCACAAGACTTTGATAGAAATAAGTAATTAGTTATAAATATTTAAAGGTATTGAGCGTGTTTGTTGGTCCCACTTAGCCGGTTATAATGAATAGTTGAGTGGGTACCGGTGTTGAACTGTGTTGATGGGTGATTCGGGGAATCAGCCTTGGGATGGTTCCGACTGCTGATTTATTTGGGCTTATCGCCATATGTGGGCTTGTCCCCATATTTGTTATTGTTTGTTTATTCATCACACCTGTTTCCGATATGATATCCTAATTTGTACTTGGATTGTTATGTTGTTAAATTCTTGGAAGTATGTGATATCCATCTGTATACTTGGTTGCATCTTATTACAATATGATTTCTTGTCTTATACTATCATTTTCATTCACACACTCACGGTTCTGATATATTGATATGAGAGTGGTATGAAATGCTATGGGTCCAAGAGACCGAAAAGGAGAGATTACTTATAAGATTATGGAAACAGTGAGATGATGAGGATGATATTCGAGGGGACGGGTTTCACGCCTGCAACATGATTCTATTTAGCCAAGAGCTGGTCTCCGCTAGGAAATTTCAGAGAAATATATGGACTTTGCAAGTCCCCTATGGTTGTACATTCAAAATAAATACTTGACATATTATATATCGGATGGTAAAGGTACCTAACATATGTGTTACATCTTCATTCGTACATTCATTTATACATTGATTACTTGCAGTAACGTAACTTGGATTGGTGATTGAAACCTGAGTGATTTACTCGTAAATGAGATCATTGACTGAATAAATTATGGAATTATATGGTTGCACTGATTGGTTTGCTCTTGGTGGATTTGCTGTATCGATACACCCTTTATGAGTCTTGGCACTAGATGCTGGACTTATATGTGTTAGTGGGTTTCATTGGTTGTGTTGCTTGGTGGGTGACCGTGTAGATTGATAAAGGGTCCAGCATGGAATGTGGATATAATTGTTGAGTCGTTGATGTGTGGTCTTACTTATATGGTTTTTGGTATGTAATTGATACTTGGTTGGTAGAAGCTAATGAAAAGGAAACTACCTAATATTTGTGGAAAGAGTATAATGTACTAAAAGGTGTCTTGCTTGTAATCGGATATGGATATACATAGGGTCGAAACTAAAGATAATGAGTGTTAACAGGGTGTCCTCTATTCTAAGTTTATATCGTGAAGGGTCTAAGGTAGCGGGTTAATGGATTATGTGTCAACTTAACTTATGTTGTCAAACCAAAATAGTGAGGTCAAACATAACGTATGTCACTAATAAACGTATGTGTGAGTTTAGGAGATTTATGAAATATATGAATATAATTGTGATTGAGTGGTTCAAGACTTATTGTGTATTGGGTAGCTATGTGGGTTATACAACCTGGTGTACTTGGTGTTAATAGTGAATGGCAGTCTTATGTGTTTGTAAGCCCTACATGGTTTCGTTGTCGGCTTATGATGTCTACGGGGGTACGTTATGTACCCATGCTACGCTTGATGCATCTTTTACATGGATGCAAGTACTCGGTCTATCAGGTTGCAGATTGGAGCTCGGGAATCTAAGACTACTCTATTCGGTGGCCTTAGTTTCTATCATATGTAGATTGTCTCTTTTATTCGGGCAGTGTTATTGTATTTCTCTTTCATTCATTGTATAGTAGAGTCTTTGTATAAGTCAGACCAGGATTTGGGAAAAGAAGCTTGTGGTATGAAACATTTATTTAAATATTTTAATAAATTCACTCAAGTTTTGTAATTACTTTATCTTTCGCATTTATATTTAACATTCTTCAAAACTGTTTTGGGAATTGGTTCACCTACCGGGTGTATCGTGTAGGTGCAACCATGACGTTATTGAATTGGGTCGTGAAAAAGTTGGTATCAGAGCCTTAGGTTCACCGGTTTCACGAATATAAGGAAAATGTTTAGTAGAGACTCGCTGATTGGTACGAAGACGTCCGTACCCATCCTTTGGAGGCTATAAGGCATTCTAGGAACTCTTCCCTTCTTTCACTCTTATCGTGCTTCCTCGTTTAATTCTCTATCCGATTGATTAAATTGGTATCTGGTCGATTCCAATTGGTATATGATCCTGACACTATTTCAACATGGATTATGTATAGAGATCATGTCCATAAATTATTGCGAAGTTTGGAAACTGCTTAAGTTTAAGAGTCTGTTCTGGTTCAAGCATCCCGCCCCAGTGAAAAAGTTTTCGGCACCTGCGAAGCCGCACCAGCGAATGGTAGGCCGTAGGAGCGAGTGCCTATTGTTTTACAGAGTCTGCCTCGGAAAATATTATCCACACCGGCGAGTGTCCTATTGTTTTACAGAGTCTGCCTCGGCAAATATTGTCCGCCTCGGCGAGATCGTGCCTACGGAACATCTTTCACCGCAGCAAAAATTTGTACCTTGTCTACAATCCACCCTTGCGAGAATTTTCCCGCAGAGGCGAGTCTGCCTTAACAGATATTGATCTCGCTCCAGCGGAATCATTGGGATGAAACTAGTGAGTTATGCCTCTGTTTTCATTCTTCAACCTGTGCATTATCAATTTGTACCATGACAGTTCCAAATACAAAGAAAACCAGCAAGGAAAATTCAGATAGCCAAATACCAAAATAGCCGATAAATTCAACCAAAATTGAAATGAGAAACTAGCTACTAATATCCCAAACATCTGAAGCATTCATCAAATCAAAGCAAGACAAAAAATAAAATCAAAGTCAAACCAAATTATCCAAACATTCAACAAGCACTAGAAATAAAAATTGTTGAAAAAAAGCCCAACACGGGCTAGCAACCAATACCAAGCATGAGCTTAACTTTGCCTCCTTGAACTTATCACCTCGCCACCTCCCTCGGTGATGTTGTCACTATCCCCACCATCCGCATTGCACAAGAAATAATAATCCTCATCATCATGCTCATCCTCCATAAGAAGGGGGTCCTTGTAATCCAAATTCTTGAACAAGCCTTTGATGCCTCTCTAAATATTCATGAGAAGTTTACCCCTGGACTTGTTCTTCTTTTTCTCCTTTTTGAAGCTCATGGATAGATCACCATAATCATTGTCCAAGCCCTTGTATGCCATCTCCAAAGTAATAACTGAGGTCTGGAGGCCTTTCTGCGGCTTAAGATACTATTTCATCTCCTCTCAGGAGAAGTTGTCAGCAAAGACAGCTGAAGAACTAGCTCCAGTTGAAGGCCTAGGAAGTTCGGCAACCAAGTTTCTAATCTTCTGCAACTGAGAACATGTGGCACCAAACAGCCACTGTGGCTGTGATTGTGACTGCCACTGTGGCTGTGATTATACCTACATTGTTCAAATTCTAGTCAGTTCAGTGATAGAGTCTTATGTATCATGCTATTACATGCCTAACGAGTCAAAGAAATAGATAAAAGTCGACACGAGTCGATCGGTGCAAAGCTACTATTTTAGCACCAGTTCTGTTCTGTTTCCGCTTCGGCGGAATGGGTGTCGCTGGAGCGAATCCACTCCAGCGAGGAAAGTTTTCGCTTCAGCGGGAGTCTATGTGTCCCTGTCTACTCACTTCAGCGAAGACATCTTACGTCTCAGTAGACCCGCTTCAGCTGATATTGTCCGCCAAAGCAAGGTTGTCATCCCAAACCAAACCAGCCAGAAAAACCAGTGATTTCGCCCCTATTTTTGGTTTAAAATCCCTCCTCTTATTTCATGTGCACGTATATGATGTATAGAACCCTTTTACACTATTATTTCACCCGATTTGTGGATCTACCCTTATAACCACCACCACCCTAAAGTTTTCAAGATTTCATGAAATTTCTCAACCCACGACCATGCTTCTATCCGATTTTATGAAGAAATAGTGTTTAATACAAAGTATTAGAACTTACCAAGCAGAGAACTTGAGTTTTTAATTATTGCGGGAGTTTTTGTGTGCCTTGGTGTGCGTAGACATTTGGGGGCTCTGGTGGGCTGAGCATATAAGAAAATGGTGTGGGAAAGGAGTGTCTGTGAGAAGAAAGGAGTGAAATTGTGTGGGTAGGGTTTTGTGAGGGATATTGTTGTAGGGTAGTTTGGGATGTTTGGGAGTAGCTTAGAAGATTTAGAGTTTGAGGAAGTGGAAGAGAAGTGGGGGATCAATCGGTTTTTGGGGACTTTTAAATTTTGTGATTTCTTCCCCAGCGAACTCCATGCGCTCTAGCGCGTCCGCCGGAGCAGGAAAATTAACCGCCCTTGTGAGGTCTTACTTCTCTCCTAGTTGTCTGCTTTGGCGGTACTGATTGCGCATGCACGGGTACGCTCATGCACACGAATCTTATATTGTAGTGGAGTCTCCTGATTTTGATTTTCCTGTGTGAAGTTTAGAAACCAAGACGTCTCTAGATGGGTATTTTATCCCACATGTTTGTATGCCGACCTACCTTCCAGATCTTATTTAACTCTTGCGAAGCGCCAGTCCCCCGCCATTCTCTTGTACTATGTATTCCTTATTCGAGACTAATTAAATAGGCCTATGTGGACAGACAGAGTTGTGAAATCAGTAGTACCAATATAAAATAATGTGTTGCGATGTGCGATAGTGTAACCGATGGCATGGTGCTATACCGCGAATCCTTAAGCCAAAATTCTCCAAAACGAGTAGTTCATTCCATAAGTTTGTGGTTATAATAAGTGGTTTCCATCAACTAGTCCAAATTGTAGGTAACAAGATCTATGCTATAAACCAGAATTGGTGACGTGGAGTCCTAGCTATGTTGCATGAAATTGTTTCCTATCATTGTTGTGTGTGGTCGATAAGCCCCCTCGTAGGACTAGGTTCTGAGTCCTTTGTAGTTCATATACAATATTCCTGTCTGTCCTCATTCGAGGATGAACGTTTCTTTAATTGGTATCTGATGTAATGATCTGTTCGGTCATTATGAACCTTCCGTCCAAATTTTTGTTATACCTCTCATCCGGGCATTCGCCGATGACTTTTACTCAGGAGCTTTGTGAGTTAATAAACTTGTACGGTTCGGAAAGTACATTAATTAAAGTTAAGGGTCGAGAAAACAATATCTGCCCAACGAAATTGTGTCTACGCGGGTGGATGAGTGAAGTTCGCTCCTGCGGAATATTTTTCTACCCCTGCACTGAGGGGAGGTGTCGAGTGCCTGCGCCTCAGCGGTCCTATTTTATTCCATAGCGTATTTGTACTAGCGGAATTGAGTCTGCCATGGGGGAAGCGCTGGTTAACCAGTAGGTTTTAAATGCCCTAAAATACTTCACTTTCCCAAAATGTGTGTCTCGAATTTGGGGGTTGGCCTAAGCAGACTCCCTGCACTTTTGGCCTAAGAGTCCCTCATGGAAGGTAACCTATTCATCCCCTTTTATTATTCTTCCATGTTTCTAGCATTTGGGTAATGCATGAAATAAGGAAAATGAATTGAAAGCTTTTAGTGGTTGGAATTACGTGAATCATGATTATGAGTGTAAAGGATGTGGTAAACCTCTATTTCTTTAAATAAGTTATTGTTTTGATAAAGTGACCATGTTGTAGAGTTTTAATTTGATTATGAGAACCCTTTTCTAAATTGGGGAAGAAACCTAGGGTTGTAAGATTGAGGCTTTTATGAAATCATGAAATTGGGGGTTCATAAAGAGTTGTCTTTCAAATTAACTTTGGGTTATAACTAGTAGTCACGGTATAGACGTTTTGGTAATAAAGTTTGAATTTTCACACCATGGGTCTGATGTGTATTTTAGGCAGCTCACATTTGGTTAAGGATTAAGTATTTGTGTGTGCTTGCATTGATATTAATATGTAGAACGTGTATGTTAGACTACGTTCGCTACAAAGAGTTCCGAAGAGCCAAGGACACACGTTGAGGATCGACCGTTCATGGCTCTTGCTCAGTATTGAGGTAAACTACGGTTTACATTCACAAGACTTAGATAGAAGTGCGTAATTAGTTATAAATATTGAGGGGTATTGGGCATTTTTGGGGGTCCCACTTAGCCGGTTGTGATGAACAGTTGAGCGGGTACCGGTGTTGAACTGTGTTTATGGCTGATTTGGGGAATCAACCTTATATTGGTTCCAACTTTGATTTATTTGGGCTTGTCGCCATATGTGGGCTTGTGCCCATATTTCCTATTATTTGTTTATTCATCACACCTGCTTCTGATATAATATCCTGATTTGTACTTGGATTGTTATGTTGTTAAATTCTTGGAAGCATGTGATATTCATCTCTATACTTAGTTGCATCTCATTACATTATGATTTCTTGCCCTTTACTGTTATTTGCATTCACACACTCATGGTTATGAGATATTGATATGAGAGGTATGAAATATTGTGGGTCTAAGAGACTAGAAATGTGAGATTACTTATGAGATTATGGCAACACTGAGATGATGATGATGATATTCGAGGGGATGGGTTGCATACTTGCAACATGATTCTATTTAGCCAAGAAATGGTCTCTGATGGGAAATATCATTGGAGTATATGGACTTCACGGGTACCCCGTGGCTATATGATCATAATAAAAACTTGACGTAATTTATACTAGATGGTAAAGGTACCTGGCATATGCGTTACATCTTCATTCGTACATTCATTCATAGATTGATTACTTGCAGTGTGATAATGTGACTGTGATCGGTGATTGGAACCTGAGTGATTTACTCATAAATGAGATCATTGACTGAATAAATTATGGAATTATATGGTTGCCCTGATTGGTTTGCTCTCGGTGGATTTGCTGTATGGATACACTATTTTATGAGTCTAGGCACTAAATGTTGGACTTATCTGTGTTAGTGGGCTTCACTGGTTGTGTTGCTTGGTGGGTGACCGTGTAGATTGATAAAGGGTCTAGCATGGATTGTGGGTATAAATGTTGAGTCGTTGATGTGTGGTGTTACTTACATGGTGTTTTGGTGTGTAATTGATACTTGGTTGGTAGAAGCTAATGAAAGGGAAACTACCTAATATTTGTGGAAAGAGTCTGATGTACTAAAAGGTGTTTTGCTTGTAATCGGATATGGCTATACTTAGGGTCGAAACTAAATATAATGAATGTTAACAGGGTGTCCTCTATTCTAAGTTTATATCGTGAAGGGTCTAAGGTAGCGGGGTAATGGATTATGTGTCAACTTACCTTGTGTTGTCAAATCAAAATAGTGAGCTCAAACATAACGTCTGTCACTAATAAACGTATGTGTGAGTTTAGGAGATTACCGAAATATATGAATATAATTGTGATTGAGTGGTTCAAGACTTATTGTGTATTAGGTAGCTATGTGGATTATACAACCTAGTGTGATTGGTGTTAATAGTAATGGCAGACTTATGTGTTTGTATGCCCTACATGGTTTCGTGAATTCTTCATATAAATAGCTTGGCTTGATGATTCTAAGAACTATTGTGTCTTCAACATGACTATTTGGCTTATTGACTTGTTAGTGATAGGATTATATGGTGTCAACTTGGTATTTATCTCTGATTGTGTAGCTTCCGTCATTGTCGGCCTATGATATCTATGAGGGTACGTTGTGTACTCATGCTACACTTGCTGCATCTTTTACATGGATGCAGGTACTCGGTCTATCAGGTTGCAGATTGGAGCTCGGAAAGTTGAGGCAGACTACTCTATTCGATGGCCTTTGTTTCAATCATATGTAGATTGTCTCTTTCGTTCGGGCAGTGTTAGTGTATTTCTCTTTCATTCATTATATCATAGAGTCCTTGTATAAGTCAGACCATGTTTTAGGAAAAGAAGGTTGTGGCATGAAACGTTTATTCAAATAACAACAACAACATACCCGGTGAAGTCCCACAATGTGGGGTATGGGGATGGTAGAGTGTACGCAGACCTCACCTCTACCTTGGTAGGTAGAGAGGTAGTTTCCAAAATACTTTTGGCTCAAGACAAAGCATAAGCACAAGCAAAGCAAGAGAAACGATCAGACCCGGATAAGAAATTTAAAGCAGTATGAAAATGATGGTAACAAAAGCGAATAAGCCATGATAAAGCATTCTAAAAAAGAAGCAGTAACTAACGTAGGTAATTAAGATAAACAAAGTACATGAAAGAACATACAACAGCAGAAATCAAAGGACAGAGAACTATAAAGCAATACTGCGCCTACTAGTATGCTAGGCTAAGAAGAGCTATAATAATAACACTACAACTACCAGTATGTAAGCGTAAGTAGGACTACGCTCAACTACCTACTGCCCTTCTACCCTAATCTGTATCCTCCACAACCCACTATCTAAGGTCATGTCTTCAGTAAGTTGCACCTGCGCCATATCCCGTCTAATCACCTCTCCCAATACATCTTTGGCCTACCTCTACCCCTCTTGAACCCGTCCATAGCAAACCTCTCACACCTTCGCACTGGGACATTTGTGCCTCTCCTCTGCACTTACCCAAATCATCTCAACCTCACTTCCCGTATCTCATCCTCCACTGAGGCCACTCCCACTCTGTCCCGGATATCATCATTTCTAATCACATCCCTCCTTGTATGCCCACATATCCATCTCAGCATCCTCATCTCCGCGACTTTCATCTTTTGCATGTTTGAAGTCTTGGTTGGCCAACACTCTGCCACATACAACATTGTCGATCTAACCACCACCCTATAGAACTTGCCTTTAAGTTTTGGTGGTACCTTTTTATCGCACAAGACCCTTGATGCGAGCCTCAATTTCATCCACCATGCACCAATATGATGTGTGACATCATCATCAATATCTCCATTCCCTTCGATAATAGACCTGAGATACTTTGTCGCTTTCTTTCTTTGGAATGACCTGAGTATCAAGCCTCACCTCGACGCTTGTCTCATGGTCGCTCCCGTTACTGAACTTGCACTCCAAGTATTCTGTCTTCGTCCTACTCAGCCTAAACTCTTTAGAATCCAAAGTATGTCTCCAAACCTCCAGCTTAGTGTTCACTCCGCTGCGAGTCTCATCAATCAGGACTATGTCTTCTGTGAATAACATACACCATGGCACCTCCCCTTGAATTTGTCGCGTCAGTCCATCCATCACCAAGGCAAATAAGAATGGGCTAAGAGCTGATCCCTGGTGCAGCCCCATCATCACTGGAAAGTGCTCCGAGTCTCCTCCTACTATATGTACCCTAGTCTTAGCTCCATCATACATATCTTTGATCGCCCTAGTGTACGCCACAAGTACACCTCTAACTTCCAAGCATCTCCATAGAACCTCCCTAGGGACTTTGTCGTATGCCTTCTCAAGGTTGATAAAAGTCATATGTAAATCTCTCTTCCTCTCCCTATATTGCTCCACCAACCTCCTAATAATATGAATGGCTTCTGTAGTCGAATGCCCCGACATGAATCCAAACTGGTTCTTAGAAATAGACACGTCTCTTCTCACCCTCATCTTCAAGACACTTTCCCAAACTTTCATAGTATGGCTTAGCAGCTTGATACCCCTGTAGTTGTTGCAACTCTGGACGTTACCTTTGTTCTTATACAAAGAAATCATTGTACTCCACCTCCATTCTTTGAGCATTCTTGTCGTCTTAAAAATAACATTAAACAACTCAGTCAGCCACACCAAACATGCCCTGCATGTGCTCTTCCAAAATTCAACTAGGAACTCATCAGACCCGATCGCTTGTCCCCTGCGCATCTTACGAACACTACCCTTAACCTCCTTAACCTTAATATTTCTACAATATCTAAAATCCTTGTACCTTCCGGATTGCTCCAGATCTCTCATCACTATGTATTTATCTCATTCTTCGTTCAAGAGTGTATGGAAGTAAGACTACCACCTCCGTCTAATATGTGCATCTCATTGTCCTTGATGCACCTCACCTGATCCAAGTCACAGGTCCTACTCTCTCTCACCTTGGATAGTCTGTATAACTTCTTATATCTGCCTTTTTCCTCTAATTCCACATACAGGCGTTCAAAAGCCATCATTTTCGCCGCCGTAACCGCTAGTTTTGCCTCCTTCCTCGCAATCTTATATAATTCCCAATTCGTCCACTTCTCTACCTCATCCGTGCTTTCTACCAATTTCACATACGCCACTTTCTTTGCTTCCTCTTTTTCTTAAACTTAACCATTCCACCACCAGTCCCCTCGATGCCCACCATAACTACCCCGCGACACCCCTAACACTTCTCTATCTACCTCCCAAATGCAACTGACCGTCCTTTCCCATATATCGGTCGCATCTCGACTACTCCCCCAAGCCCCCTGGCCATCAACCTCTCCCTCATCTTCTTTGCACTAGCCATGGTTAAACTCCCCCATTTGATTCGTAGCTTGTCATCCATAACCCTCCTCTTATTCTCCATCTTGATCTCCAAATCCATCACCAAAAGCTTATGTCTGGTTGTAAGATACACACTCGGAATAACCTTGAAGTCTTTACAAATACCGTTGTCAATCTTCCTAAGGAGCAAAAAAATCTATCTGAGTCTTAGCCACCGAACTACGGAAAGTCACCAAGTGCTCCTCCTTCTTCATGAACCTCGAATTAGCTATTACCATCCCAAAAGCTTTAGTGAACTCCAAAAGCGAGACGTCTCCCCCATTCCTGTCCCCGAGGACAAAGCCTTCATGAACGTCGTTATAACCCCCCAGAAGTGACCCGATATATCCATTAAAATCCCCTCCAACAAATAATTTCTCAGTGGGTGGTATACCTCCATGAACGTCGTCCTAAAAGCACATCTTCTCCTCTTTGTCCAAGCCCGCCTACGGCCCGTAAGCACTAATAATGTTCATAGTGAACCCTTCAACTACCAACTTAATCTCCATCATCCTGTCATTGATCCTCCTAACCTATACCACTTGATTCCTTAGCTCACTATCTACTAAAATTCCTACCACATTCCTATACCTCGACCTACCCGAGAACCATAATGTATACCCATCCACATCCTTAGCCTTAGGTTCTACCCATCTGGTCTCCTGGACACATGATATATTAATCCTCCTCTTTTTAAGAATCTTAACAAGCTCTATGAAATTCCCCGTTCAAGTCTCAATATTCCAAGACCCTATTCTCAGCTTAGAATCTCCCTTACCCCACTTACCCCCCCCCCCCCAACCCTCTCCCCCATCCCCGACTGAGAACATGACCCTAATCTACCATCAGTCACTAAAGCCACTAAAGAGGATATAAACTAATAGATTAATCAAGGTTTACACCTAAAACAGAAACACCAAGAATGATATAACTAAAGGCAAGAATAGTAAATGCAAGAACGTAATATACTAAGGGCAGGAATCAATATATTATGAAACAAATTCGACAGCCAAGAAAAGACAAATTAGCAACAAGAAAGAAGACCAGAGAGATAGAACCCGAATGTTAGACGGAAGACAAGAGAGATAAAGCCTAGATGCGCGTCGTGAAAAATCTGGTCTCGACAGCCATGTTCTGACAGTTGATGCTTTGGATATATATCTGTTGGTACCTGCAAAAGCAAAAGAAAGGAAAACAAAATGGGGAAAAGGGAAGAGATATAGGGAGAAGTGTCACCTGATAACCGCCGAAAAAAGCTATCGGCGATGCAGTGGCGACCGTTGTGGTGGCTACTGGTGAGGAGTAGTGGATAAGAAAACTTTTGAGTACGAACAACTGGAGGTACCAACTCCAGGCTAATAGAACCTGTTCACCACCGGAAATTACTGTTCACACGCCGAAAAATATTGTTCACTGCCTAAAATCATTATTTCCTGCTGGAAACCACTGTTCGCTGCCGAAAAACTTTTGTACCTATGAAGAACTGACCGAAAACCTACTAGAGCAGGGTTTCTGGTTGCAAGCGAAAAAAGAGCGGTACAAGAAGAACTTGAAAAACAAAAGGGAAAAGAGAAGAGAGGAGAAAAATTTTGCTGGAAAATGAGGCCGGAAAAAGATGCTGACATCGGAGCAGCGGCATTACCTAGCCGCCGGTCAGAGTGGAAGAAGCAGAAAAGGAAAAAAGAAGAAAAGAGAAGAGAGAAGAAAATTTTGGCCGTAAAAGTTGTCGGCGTACCTGATCAGAGCAGCGTCGTGTAGTAGTCCAGCGATGTTACCTGGTCGCCAGTCGAAGTGGTGTGCAGGGATGGGTTACCATCGGGAAAGGGGGTAGGGATTTGAGATCTTATTGTTAGGGAAAGAGGAGACAGGAGAGAGGAAGATCATATAATCATATCACTTTTTAGTACTAAATATGATTATAGTACTAAATATCAATGAATTCGCTCAAGTTTTGTAATTACTTTATCTTCCACATTTATATTTAACCTTCTTCAAAACTGTTTTGGGAATTGGTTTGCCTACCGGGGGAATCGTGTAGGTGCCACCACGACGTCCATGAATTGGGTCGTGATATCAGGACTTCGTGGCTGAGTCAGAGCAGGTGGATCTCCATTGTTCGGGGTGAGGATGCTTGCATTCAGCATTGCCCTGGATGCCCTTATCTCTATTTATATCTTTTACTTGTTCCGGAGCATATTATCAGACTTCTTAAACTCTTCTATTCAGATTTAGTGCTCTTGTATTATTGACCAGATTTTGGGGATTGTAGAACTTATTATCAAATTTATTCCGCATTTATGTTATGATTAGACAATTTTATTAAATCTTGTTCACATTTTTTATTTTTATCGTATTGTTAGTTGAGAGTGGATCGTCTACCGGTCGATAAAGTAGAGGTGCCACCGCAATCTCTAAAAGGGGTCGTGACACTTAAAAATAAAAATAAATTCAACAATTCACGAGTTATGAATTAGCCTTTATGCCCCGTGTAAAGGTGAACTGTAACATCATCTACCCCTTATTTTTTATGGCCTTGGTTCTTTTTAAAGGGGGACCTTGTAATCGAGTAATTTTTAATTTTTAGGAGTAGTTTTTATTTTGGCTCTTTAGATGATCAAATTAAGATTACATAGGACTTTTCTAACGATTGGATGGTTGTCGACCGTATTGAGGGAACTTAGTCATTAGGTTGTGATTAGGAGACTCTATCCCTTAGAGCCATTTGAATGTTATGTGCTTGAATTATGTGCGATTTTGATAAAATGAGAAATTCTTGGATTTTTAAATTCAAAGAATATGCCTAAAATGAATAACCTCTCTTAAGACACCTAGGCTCTTAGTGATCATATTAGCTTACTAATGTTTTCATTGATTTTTTGCTATTGTGTGTTGATTTGAGGGTCGATATGGATTCATATTGAGTCGATCATGTGCCACGTGTTTGCGAGAAATTTTGTGATATTTCATGATTTTATATTGATGTCTAGTACTTTTTTGATATTTTGTACAAAGCGAAATGAAGTATGGTGAGTCTAGGAGATGATATAGGTGCTTCTTTGAGTAGCCATATTTTTATATGTCTCTTTACCTACCCTTATACCGATATTCTTAGTTACTCTGTTTGAGCCTTTAGGTTATATCTTCGATAACCACATCTTGAATTTTAGTCTCTTTGTTCTAATTAGCCTAAATTTTAATCTCACAACTCCTAGAGCACTTTAATTGAAAAATGTGTGATTGAAAGAAGTTTAGAAAGCTGAAAAGGAGGATAGTTGAGGATGAAAACTTAAATAAATTAAGGGTGCTTGTTGAAAAAGTAAAGTATTGGGGGCAAAATTAAAGAAAAAGAAAAACGATATAAATGAGTGTTCCTTGCTAGTGATGTGCAAAAATATACTTAATAAGATAGGGGAAATAAATAAAAGTAGTGGGTGAAAAAATGAGGTTGATAGTTGGCAAGTTGAAGAGTTGTGCTTTAAGTGAAAAAGTGTAAGGTGTACTAAAGTGCGAGGATAGTCACTATTTTACCTAAATAATTCTTATCCTTTCCTTATTTTACATTATAAATCTTTCTAGTCCTACTTGATCTTAGACTCAATGTGCTTATATTAGTAGAGTACTACACTAAGGACATGGTTCTTCGTATGTCGCATGCGAATTTTTTTGTGAGAATGAGCGAGATTCTTTTGATTCTATGACAAGGTATGTAATTTAATTATAATCTTGTGAGTGAATGTTGGACGACTCTCTTGTTTTTTGTGAGGGTACATGGTTGATGGAAGATAAGTGAAGTATTTAATTTCTCAGTTAGGTGACATGAACATTTTTGCCTAGTTTGGTATCCTTGAGTCAGTTTTTTAGGCTAAAATATTCTGAAGGGGTTGTTTGTAATTTTTAAGTTGATTTGATGTTTTGGCATGACAAAATTGATATTTTGCTCATGATTTGATTTTTTTCATAGCTTTAAATGATCATATTAGTCATAGCCCGAGTAGATCTATTCGAATTGGTATAAGCTCTATGATTTTAATAGATGGGTTGTTGATAGTTGATTTGCTCGAGTGCAAGTGTGAGATTGTGATATTTGACACAAATATCTATATTTTGTATCATTTTATTGTAAATTCTTAGCACTTTAATCGTGCATTTGATTCGGAATTGTTCTATTTAGTTTATATAGCTTTGTTTGTGATGTCTAGGTACATTTGAGAAGATTAAAGAGCTTTTTATCATTTCACCAAAGTTGTGAAAGCGTGTCACATGAAATGCAAAAGACCAAATTCAAGTAAGCAGGTGTGAATCCCTTAATGCAACAAGGGTGGCACGAGACACAACAATTGCCATGGCCATGCCACAGCGACGGTGGCACGAGAAGGTGATTCTCTCTTAAGTTCAAGTGTGTTTTGTGCCACCTCTTGCGCATCAAGGGTAGTGCCACATGTCGACCAAGTTTCTCACTTCGCTCCAGATTTAATTTTAAATGCCCTAGACATTTTCATACTCTATAAATAGGTTATTTTGATGAAAAATGATCTTGAATATATTTTGGTGCAAAGCAAGCTATTAGAGCAATTCTTGATAAGGTTCATGTCTTTTCTCTTTTATTTCATCATTTACGCTTGTATTATTCATGAACTCATATTGTCACGCTCGAATCATGTAATGACCCGGTCGTTTTGAGAATTGATGCTCTGTTTTGCATGTCGTATATTCTAGAAGCTCTATAATAATTATTTTAACTCACTTGCAAAATTTTAAGTCAAACGGAGATCATTTGGCTCACCTTGGGAAAAGGTTTCATTTTGAAAATCCCAACAACAATAATAACAACATACCCAGTGTAATCCCGGTATTTAATTATTTGGATCAATTATTCATTTTGGGAAAACATGCTCTAATTGGCGATCTGAAGATTTGTTGGAATTGTAATATTATTTATAACCGATAGAAATTCATAGAAATAATTTTAAAGTTCGTTTGGTTGGTTTTTGACAATTAAATCAGTTTTAGTATTTAATATGCCTATCTATGGTGAAAAGATGGTCATGGGAAGAAATAAGACTCGGATTAAAAATTTATAAATTATGTTAGCTTCATATTGATATCTATGACTTGCGAGAATGGGTGACGTGATTTCTGAGGCAATCATATGAAAATCTTGGAAGGAAATCTAAGTTCTGAAATTTTGAAGTTCTAAGTTTGACCAAGAGTTGACTTTTAGGTAAATGCATCCAAAATCAAATTTGATCGTTCTATTAGGTGTGGAACGTGATTTTTGACTTAGATAGATGGTTGGAACGAGACCCGAGTGATTTGAGTGAGTTTCAGACAAGAAAATAGATTTTAGGAGGTTCTTAACTTAAAGAAAGGATGTAGTTGATCAAAGTTAACACCATGGATAAATGAGTCTTTTTCAAAGTTTCGTCTATTCCATTAGGTCCAGAATGTGATTTATCACTTAGTCGAATCGTTGGTTCGATTCCTGAGAGATACATGTGTGATTTAGGTGGTTGGTTGAGAAATTAGCTTTTGATATAATTTGGTGTTGACAACGGTCAACATCGGTTCAAGACGGTTCTATTTGGGTGTTTTGAGAGTTCGAGCAGATTTCTATGATACTTTTGGACTTGTCCGCATATTTTGGTTAGATTCTGATGAGTTTCGGATGGGTTTGAGCTGTATGGCATTTGTTTTTTGTTTCGACGTCATTTTGAGCATAAATGGTACCATATTGGACAAACGAGCTTTGATTTTTGTTTTTGATTGGACCGTTAGATCCGAATCATAATTTCAGAACAATAACAACAAGAATCGTTGCATTTCGACATCGTATGAGGGAGATATGATCCTTTTACTATAAAATGTTGTTGTTGGAATGGTGTAAAAAGGAATAAATAAATGCCTGGATAGTGTTTAGAATGGACAAATCTGAAACATTTAGTATTTTGGACATATTTTGAGTTCTAAAGCTCCGTTTGAGGTAATTTTTACGGCATTGGTCTCGTCTCAACGAATGGGTAAGTATCTAACCTTTATTTTGGTGTTTCCCCATGATAATTTCTCTTGTTTATCATTTTTATCCGTATTTGGTTGTAGAAGTTGATGTTTTGAGCCCTAAGGATAAGAGAAAGAAAACTCTCTATTTGGGAATTTATTCATGGATGGAGTTGGGTGATTTTCTTGATCTAGATTATATAAGTTACGGATAAACCAATTTTCAAATAAAATTACAGTTTTATACTTGGGGTTACCTTTTTGGGGTCATTTTTTGGTTCTGAACTAAAGTATAACAATATGGTATCAATGGACTCGTTTAACCTCACAGAGTACTATTTTGACTATGTTGAATTGTATTTTATGATGAAATTACAGTTTTGACCTTCGTGGCTCGAGATTGGCTTTTTGAACTCGAATTATTATCATGGTAACATGGGTGTCCACGGATCGTAAACTTATATAGATTACATATTTGAACAATTTTGAGATTGTTCAGAGGCTTTGAGGAAGGGCAAAGCCATAAGGTGATCGCTTGAGCTTCAGATTTCAAATCAGACAAGTTGAGATCTTTAGACCTTATTTAAAGCATCGTAGTTGGTCTAATTAATTAATTAAGAGGGTGTAATGGGATTATTAAGGGGGTCCTGATACTTGCGAGGTGACGACCACTTGTATCAGGTACCAGTGCCATGTTGTAGGTATTTACATCATTTAAATTGCATAGTTGGTCTAAATATAATGATTTGGGCACTAGCTGATAGATAGTATGATTCTTTGGATCTGTGATTGGAATATGAAGCATGTAGTTTCTGTTTCATGATTATTTATCTGTCTTATCTGTGATTGTGTGTTCTCATCACTTCTATATGCTTGTTTAAAAGTGGAAAAGAAGCTAAAGATCTAGTATTTACTGTAAAAATGGTTAAAGGTCGGATTTTTATGGCCCATATTGATTAAAGATTGAATCTTTATTGCATATCTTAGTTTCTTATTATTATGCATGTCATATTCATGCTTCATATGGTATCTCATGCATGCGCACTTACTGATACATATGTTGGTCCGAGGGAAAATATTTTCGGACGGAGTGATGTGATATTTATGAGCTCGATTGACTAAAGACAGGTATTGTGAGACTAGTATTGGCAAGATAGGTATTATGAGCCTACATTTGGCTAAATAATGTGATTGAGAGCCTAAGATTGCCTAAGGAACCCGAAGGGAAATAATTTCGGGTGTTATATAGACCTCGCGAGTCCTCCATAGATCGCGATTCATAGTGTTTTAATGTGTGTGTACCGGTGATGAAAAAGAAAGGTCTTGCATTGCATTTCTCTTACATATCATATCATCCCATATATTTCTTATTTGATTGATGCCTAAACTGTTGATTAAACTCTATTGATTTGGCTATGTGAATACTTGATTAGACTTGAGGAACTAGATGTTATAATCTAGGTTTGGACTAATGATTTTAAGTGAATTTGTAATTATCCTTATTATGGTGAACTAATGGCGGTTAGTGTGGTAGTAGTAATTGGAAGGCCAGCCCTCGTCTCCGTTTAAGATAGGATCGACCGACGATGCTGCTGAGTACACGTTCTTTCTCCTACTCACGTCACACTTGTTGTACCTTTTGTGTGCATGTTCTGTTCCTAGTTCGAGTGGACCTCACGACTATCCAACTCGTTGAGGAGTAGAGTCAGAGGATTCGAGGTGAGCTACCATATGATTCATAGCACCGGATTCCCCTTCTAGTTTTCATTATGTCTCTTCTATATCCAAACACTACATGTATTAGAATTGTTATAGACTGTACTTCTTCTAGTCGTTCTTGTACTAATGACACTAGGTTTTGGGATTGATTTACTATTTCGTATTTCTATATTACGAGACTTATTAAAGACTTAAAGTTGATTGCTTTACTTTTTCCGCATTGATTTAGTAGCATATTAGGTTTTAATGGTTGTGATTCGCTTACTGACTCATGGAAGTAGTGCCATCATGGCTTAGTAAATTGGGTGGTGGCAATCATGAGTAGTTAAATGTTCTAGTTCTCGGGGCAACTACATAAATGTTGTTGTATGAATTTGAAGTGACATTTATATTATTTATCTTATGAGTTAATTTATTTAGTCCTGAGTGTAATTGTTTTACTGTTTCGTGACCAGTGAAATATATCTATGAATCTTAAATTAAACTCGAAAGTGGAAATTTAAGATTACAATAGGATTAAGTAGAGCAAGATCTGAACCCTATGCTTGGGGAGCGATATGGAGCTAGGATAGACATATACCTAGATTGATTTAATAGGTTAATATACAAGAGTATTAAATATATTCGTGTTAAGGTTCATGACCATAGGCATATAGGTGTGAAATAATATGAATGGGTGGTTAAGGACTCAAAAGATTCTTAATTGTAATATTAACCTTGTTAATTAGTAAGCTCGATAAATTAAAATGCCAAATTTAAATTAAGTGAATGTGCAACAGGATTGTTGGCAATATCGTAAACCTAGAATCATTCCTTTCATTATTTTTAATCCTAAAAGCTTTGCACTCTCGTCCTTGATTAATCGTTAGCTTAAATTACTTAGTTTAACATCTTTGTCTTAGTTAATTAACAACAATTACCTTTGGAGGAAAATACTTGATTAAGTTAATTAGTAGTTGTTAAGTGTGATAAGTGTTAATCATAAATCTGTGTGGGTACGACACTCTATTTCATCGCTATTTTACTTGACGGTCACATATACTAGCGTGTGCGATTGTGAGAAACAGCCTACGAACTTCAACCGCGAAACTCCATTCGAAGTGCGTCAAATTTTCATCGAATAACTTCAAATTTTAACCGCAACTTCAAAATGACATCTCCAACGAACCTCAACCATCAATTTGTCAAAAATCTCAATAAAGCACAATACTCATTTGTGAGTTTTCAAGATTTTAAATACCTAAAAAGGAGTGGTAAATTTTTTAATTTAATTCATCCAATAATATTTAAATTTGTGATGATAAACATGAATATCACTTTGAATCAACGTCTAAGCATAAAAAAATAAATATCATAACCATAAATTAAAGAATTATTGTCTTTTCCCTATATTTGAAATAGGCTAAACAGAGAAAGATGTGAAATTATAAATTTACTTTAGTAATAAGCTTGGACCAAATGATAAAAATCTCTTTAATTTTTACCGGTGCCTTAAGTCATTCCCAGTAACATTTTATTGGTTGCATCTGTCAATGAATTCAATTTTTTCCAACATAAAATAAATATAGAACAATATACATGCTAAGCCATTGTCGTGAAAATTCAACTTTTGAATTAGTGAAAAACAAATGCGTTAAGCTTTTAATATATTTGGCTGCTCTGTAAAACGTATTACACTTGCTAGTTAACATTAAAAAAAAATATACAAGTTATGTATAAAATATGTATATTATTATTAATATATGTCGCGATTCAAATCATGGCATCGTGGTGGCACCTACTATATCCCCGGGTAGGCGAATCATTTCCAAAATCCTTTTAACACGTAATAAAACATTGCGGAATAATTAAAGGAACTATCAAGGTATAACAATTCTTCATTCAACTTATAATTATGAAAATCCCTTGCAACACAACTTTTTCCAAAACCTAGTCTGACTTATACAAGGACTACTAAGAATACAACAAATAGAGAAATAGAATAAGTCATTGTCATGAATAAATGAGACAGTCTAACTACGACGAAGATCAAGATCGTCGATAGGACGAATGGCATGCCTTAACCTCCATGTGCTCCAGCTGCAACCCGAACCAACTATATATTTGCATCCACGTAAAATATGCAGCAAGCGTAGCATGAGTACACAACTTACCCCCATAGGCATCATAGGCCGACAATGAAGAAAGTTACATATCAGAAATAAATATCAACTTGACTCTCAAGTAGGTCCTATTCTAGGCAGTTCACATAATCACATAAATCACCTTGTTCACATAAGAGTTTAATCACATTCAAGTACAATTCAATTTATATTGCACATAGAGATTTCACCCTTATTACTCACCGATCAGTAAATTTTGTCTAAGTCATATTCATATTGTCACCACTTACCCAAGTTATCAAGTAATCAATTAAGACAGATTGACCCTAGTACACAACATCATATCACAATTCTTTTAAAGGAGTATCACGATTAGTCTTATCATAACAATATTAGCTTCTTATTCTCTCTAACTCTTGGGCTTCATTACGGTTCTATACAAGTAAGGGCAGGACACATATTCGTTCATTTAACGTCCTCATAATACTCTATGTAGAAGTCTACGCCGTACATTAGTTGATTAAGGAGGGGATCTACATATGCATAACATAATAGTCATTTAACTACAACAACACCTCGACTAGTTCTTTACTAGACTCCCTATCAAATAACGTTATCCATTATCAAGCAATACAAGGCATACATAGTTCTCTATGATCACGTGATAGTTCTGTCAATAGAATACACTGACCATAATATAATTCGACAGCAAGTACCCAAATTCATAAAGATGTAACCACACAATCCAATTCACAGAGGACAGGCCAATCATGAAAACCAATCCGATCCAATATAATCAATCTAATAATCCATATTCATTTAGTCAGGAAATCACCCAAGTTCTAATAACCAATCCATATCACATTACCAATCCACAAATAATCAATGCATAATGAATGTATAATATGAATGCAAGCACATGCTACGTACCTTTCATTTCCAATATACATGCATTTAAATTCTTTGAATTGCACACCCATGGGGGACAAGCAAAGTCCATATACTCATCTAGAATTTCTGAACGGATCCCAGCTCTTGGCTGTAATAACATTCGTTGCAACGTCCAACCCGCCCCTCTGCATATCATCATTATCATCAAATTGAGACCCCTTTGGAGTCATATCAATCATCTCAATGTTTCCAACCATCTCATAATATATCCTAATATTTTCCAGTCTCATTGGACCAACATCATTTTCATACCACTGTCATTGCAATATCATTTGAACCATGAGTGTATGAATGCAAATGACAATACAATGCAAGTAATCAGAATATATGAGATGTAATCAAGTATAAGAAATGAACATCAAACGCTTTCAGAAGGTCATTCCCACATAATCCATGTAAATCAAAATATCATATTGAAAGCAATGTGACGAATAGACATAACAACATCAACAATGGTGACAAGCCCACATAATGGCGACAAGCCCATATAACAGCATTCCAAATCACCTATCATCATAGTTCAACACTGGTACCCACCCAAGCGTTCATCAAAATCGCTAAGGTGGAACCTCCCAACATGCACAATACCCCTCAACATTTATAACTAATATGTACTTCTATCAAAGTCCACAAAAGAAAAATTGTAGTCTACCTTAAAGCCGAGTAGGAGCAACGAACCATCAATCCTCTACACGAGCCTTGCCCTTCAGGAGTACCTTATAGTAATCGTAGTCTAACATATATAGACTCAACGTTAATAATTACACTGATACACATCCAAGGACTTAGTCCTTAATTAAGCCAAAAGACACCCAAAATCGACCCCGGGCCTACGATATCAAAATCCGAACTTTATTACTCAAATAGCATAATCACATACTAGATAGTCATAACCTTAAGTTAATTGTAAAACTAACCCCAATTGAACCCTTAATTGCAATATATAACAAAATCCTTAATTCTCAACCCCTAGATTTTCCCCCAATTTAGAAAGGGTTTCCAACATCAAATAAATCATCACAACATGATCCTCAAACATTAATCAACACTAATTTACAAAATCATGATCATCATTCACAATCCACCCACAAATCAAGGATTTAACTCTCTTATTCTACCATGAAAAGCTTAGAACTTATCTTCCCCAATTAAAATCTATACTAAGATTAAGAAGCTTAAAATATGAATCATAATCAATAAGGGTGAAGAATATACCTCCAATGAAGAACCCAAGCACAAACTTCAAGAAATCTCCCCTTAATCAGCTCTAATCCTGAGATATGATTTTGGGAAAATCATATCATTTTAGGGTTTTTCAAAAGACTGACTGAACAACGATTTCGCTCCTGTGGAATCGACTCTCCAGACGCGATCTCACTTCAGCGGGAAAATGGTCTACTGAGGCGTAATCATTTAACACTTCGCCTCAGCGCTAGAGCGGAAGAAACTCCGCAGAAGTGCCATCGGCTCTGCGAGAAAGCTATCACAATGGCGGAAAGCTTACACATAAATAGGGTCCGCATCTGCGAGCCAACCTCGGCAGAGGCGGCTAACCATCCGCTGGTGCGGACACCAGCAACAATAAAATTACATAAATCTTTCACCAAACACCCGAAACACTCTCGAGACCCTCTCACCTAACCCCTCACCCATGGATACCAACCAAATATGTTATCCCAAGATAAATAGTGCTACAAAGTTGCTCACACCCTAGGATTTCTCAAGAGACCGAGCTAAGACATACCTTCCTAAAAAATCACTCAAAACATCCAAATATCTCATAAATAGGACCATAAAGTACATCTGATTGCCTCGGGAAGTGAACCAATAACTCTACTAAGTTATAAATGACCCTTCGAAACTACCAAAAGCAACAAACTCAAAAACGAACCCACATACTCGAAAGTCAACTTTGGGTCAAACTTTGGATTTTCCTTCTGAAAATCACATAAATGAACCTCGGGATATGTGTCACCCATCACCACATATCGCAAACTCTACATAATGTCTACGACAAAGGTAATTTAATCAAATAAGGGTCTTTAGCTAAAAATGACCAGACGGATCGGTACATCATATACCAAATAAACAAACATTCGTCCTTGAACATAAAAAGGGAAATACAAAGCCGACGAGAATCCAAGGATCCTACATTATAACCTCATGGAAGCCTCAACAGGCAAGAATTACATTTGTAATACCACTTGTTCTCTGTATCCGTCAAGACTACATATAACCTTGCTCAAAACCCAACTTTCCAATTCTTCATACTTAGAATTACTTTCATAGCTGATCCTCGAATGTAAGCACTGACTCCACTCAAATTCCCTGATATTATTATAACCATACCTCTATATGCATCCGATTGAATCCACAAATATTACATTAATCACCACTATCCTCTCACCAAGTTTCCTTAGAAACACATAGATACACGCCATCAGCCCAAATCATGACTTCTTTTCGCCAGCAACGAATATTTGTTTTATCTGAGAACATTCTAAGTAATTCCAATGAAAAACTTATCTAATCCAAGGCTGATTATGCGAATTTCAGTCTCATTAGCTTGTATCCCGAAGTTGAAATCACTTAGTCAAAACGCATTGCCTAATTCTTCTCAAATCTTCGAATCACCATACTAATAAGCATACCTACTGATTACCCTGCCATGCCAAATCCGTAGAAAATTAACTGACCACTCTAAAGACTCCCCATAACCATTTGTACCTCATCTATACCTCGCCAAGTACATGTGCAAACCATTAGAACTGTCCAAATCATGTCCATCCGTAAATATCATCAATCCTACTTGAAAACTTCAATGAGAACCGGCAACACTGCCATACCTCCATTCCGAATCGAAATCTATCGAACCCTTATAAGTGGTTTACTAGAATACCCTAAGTCCTCCAGGCAATATAAACACGGGCCACCCGACCCTAAATGAACAAATCTAACTTGGAAATAAAATGCTTAATTTCTAAATCATCTATAGTCACCCGAACTGATTCCAAATATAACTGATAGGCTTTCTATAAGCTTGTGGTAACCTATACCGTCCATTTTCTCATTAGTAGTTCATCTTGTGCCATCACCTACGACCTCAAAAGTTGGATTATATCCAAGTCATCAACTTAGTACCGAAGAACTATACCTTATGATTGTAATCTTCATATTTCTCAACTTCCACTCCATATGTATACCTAATAGAACCCTATAAACTCTAATTATATCGAATCCTCTACATACTTCCTCTTAACTCGCCACAACTTCGAATATTCGATGTAAGGCCTGTGGCCTCATTTACACACCTCCACCCATCGAGTCTCTAATAGTAAGACCCCACTATCCTTTATCAATCCAGAAAGTATCAAATCTCGCAATCCTCGTGCCTTACCAAATCCTACGTATCAACCTTACGATTCATACACCTTACCTTGTACAATTACTTCCAAGTCTTTAATACCTAAAATACCCATCCATGCTATTAATCAACAATGCTTCAACGCAGTCTACCACCGATCGTCAATCACGAACCCTAGGGAACATTCGTCAAAATACTTAGTCAATTACCATAGACCTACTCCCCCGAGCGTACTAAACAATTCCACCGGCTCTGAAAGATGCAAAAATATTGCCAACATAATCCACACCTAACCCAAGAATTTCCATTATTTCAAATCCAAATCCTCCCCTATCTCGAAGAGGCACCTTACTCATTCAAAATCAAATCGAACACACATTATCGAAATCCTTAAATTCCCACATTTCATTTCAATCACATGCACCACTAACGATCGATCATTACTCAAACATATTCCAAAGTGTACTAAAATATCGTATGTCTCGCAAATTAACTGAACCGATCCTGGATATAGTAGGACACTGCATACCCAAACATAAAGATTTTCCCTCGCCTCACTCGAACCTCTAAATTTGAAGCTCTTCCCTAATTTGGAACATTCCATGTACCATCCTTTATAAAATTTCTCAACTAGAAGGGTACCGACCCACTCTGGTTACTCTAACCAAAAATCTTTAGTACTCAAGCGATAACCCCAAGCTATCACTGAACTGGTCCATAATCGAAAGTTAGGGATGTCAATTGGGCGGGGGCAGGTGCAGGTACCCCCTCCCCCGCACCCGTACCCGCCAGAAAATTTTATATCCGCCACCCGTGGCGGCTACAATTTCAACATTCATACCCGCCTAGGCAGGTATATTCTTAAATCCACACCCGCTCCACCACCCAAGTGGATATCCGTCACCCGCATGTACCCGCCAGCCATATCAATGACATTAACACAATAAAAATTACTTTCACTAACACATTTTCAGCAATTTGCAGAGAATAACAAGAAAACAAAACTCAAAACAGAGGATAACTCAGAAATTCAAGAACAAAACAAACCCACAATCTAGTTCCTGGCTAGTAATTTGCAGGTTTCATAAGCTCACAACCTCAAAAAATCAAGAAAATTCAGAACCCTATTTCCAAAATTGACAACACAAACACATAAAAATCCAAAATATATCATTAAGGGTATCTGACTATTTTATCATGCTTCGACAGTGAACAGAACATAAGGGAAAAGGTTTAATTTTTTTTATAGACTGACCTTTTTTGGGTGCAGCGAACTGAGGCGGAGGTCCTCTAGATCCACTGGACTATGGTTGACAAAGCTTATAAGCTTGTGTAGAAGAGGAAAGGGTGAGTTGCTGCTCTGTGCTTTCTTTTTGGGGAAAGGGTTGAGAGAGAATACGTTGGTTTTATGTTAAGGATTGTTTTGGGTTTTGGGGGAAATAATATTACTGGGCTTATGGGGCGGGTAGGGGGGCGGTTGGATGCGGGGCGGGTGAGGTGGGGGAGGCGGGTATGAGGCGGATATAACTGCAAATCCACCACCTACCCGCCTACCCGTGGCTGGTACATTTTCAATACATATACCCGCCTACTACTCGCCAAAGTTATACCCATTCCCCCCCCCCCCCCAACTGGGGCGGATGCGGTACGAAATCCGCAAAATTATACTCATCTGCCATCCCTATCGAAGGTTGATCATTAATTAATGAGCATATAACCATGATAACATTCTCATATAGTTTCATCGAAGTACCTTTGCCATAAAATCCCTAATCGAAGTAATCATTTTTCTATATTTATTCACAAGTTACTAGGCCGATCATCGATACCCAAAGCTTTTCAAAACTAGAATTAGTTCAAACCGTCATCAATCTGTTACCGTAAATATCCTTATTGACCAACATCTTACTCGAGAGTCTTATAAGATGCTTGTCTGTGAAAAACCAACTCTGACCTTATTTTTCCGAACCAACACACATACAGCTAACCATGAAATTTTCACTACCCTTCGGTCAACTCCAAAGTAATTATACCAATAATTATAGAACTTCTCAAGTATTAGATTTTTTATACCATTCTCATAAATCTTATCCAAGAACTATATACAACACCTGATAATCCCTTAAATAGAACTCTACTCTTATCCATCGCTAGAGTCATTCTTATAAGTCGATCACTGGTTCCCATTAGCCTACGATAACGTACCAACTCATATACAATCTCTTATACGTACTCTATACTAAATAGCTATGAAATAACTCATGAATAAACAATCGCTTAGTTTCAACAACCCTTTTTATCACTAACTTTGAAACTTCAAGTGACCCTGCGAACACACTCTTTATTTGAAGAAACGTGACTGTCTATTTCCATAAGCTTCACTCGTCGTAAGTAACCTTACCACTTGACCTAGAACAGATAGTCATTCCCTAAGAAACCTACAACCACTAGTTCTCACTCCAATACTACATTTCTGCCATGTCGAAGCCCAACTTAACTTTCATAACATTATATGGCATCCAACCTCGTATTTCTTGCAACTTTATCTTAACGAGCAAGTCAGATACCAATTTTTTCATTCATATAGCGAAGATTGATCCATCAAATTTCTTTCTCTTGCACCTATGTATTATCATTACCACTTCCCAAGGATATCACCGAACTGAGGAGTCCCAATCATAACCCCACTAAATTGAACCTTCAAATCATAGTTGAAGATTGAACTTGGTCACGCATCCGTATCACGATATCACATCTTATACCCTACCGCGCAACACCATAACAAATCACTCACATATGAAATGAAGAGCGTGCTCCCACCATCGGTGATAGAATAGGATGAAGAAGTTTCAAATACCAATTAGCATCGACCAGATACCAATTTGAACGAAGTAGCAAGAAGAAATGAAAGAATGAAAGATTTCTTTACTGTCTTATAGTCTCTCGAGAATGGGTATGGACATCTACGTACTTATTTGCGAGACTCTGCTAAACAATGTCCTTGTATTCGTGAGACCGGTGAATCTAGAGCTCTAATACCAACTTTATCATGACCCAAATTATGAGTGTCGTAGTGGCACCTATAATATCCCCCGGTAAGTGAACCATTCCCAAAATTCTTTTAACACGTAATAAAGCATTGCGGAATAATTAAAGGAACTATCAAGATATAACAATTCTTCATACAACTTATAATTATGAAAATCCCTTACAACACAACATTTCCCAAAACCTGGTCTGACTTATACAAGGACTACTAAGAGTACAACAGATAGAGAAATAAAATAAGTCATTGTCTTGAATAAATGAGACAAACTAACTAAGACGAAGACCAAGGCCACCGATAGGATGAGTGTCATGCCTTAACCTCCACATGCTCTAGTTGCAACCCAAACCAATTGTATACATGCATCCACATAAAAGATACAGCAAGCGTAACATGAGTACACAATGTACCCCCGTAGGCATCATAGGCCGGAAACAGTGGAAGTTACGTATCATAAAAAACATCAAGTTGACTCTCAAGTAGGTCCTATTCTAGGTAGTTCACATAGTCACATAAATCACCTTGGTCACATAAGAGTTCAATCATAGCCAAGTACAATTCAATTTATAATGCACACAGGGATCTCACCATTATTACCTACCGATCAGTAAACTCTGTCTAAGTCATATTCATATTTCGACCACTTACCCAAGTTATCAAGTAATCAATTAAGACAGATTGACCCTACTACACAACATTATATCACAATTCTTTTCAAGGGGTATCATGATTAGTATGATTATAACAATATTAGCTTTTTATTCTCTCTAACTCTTGGGCTTGATTACGGTTCTATACAAGTAAGGGCGGGACACATATTCGTTCATTTAACATCCTCATTATATTCTATATAGAAGTTTACGTCGTACATCCTTTGATTAAGGAGGGGATATACACATGCATAAAATAACAGTCATTTAACTACAACAATAACACATCGACCAATTCTTTACTAGACTCTCTATCAAATAATGTTATCTATCATCAAGCAATACAAGACATACACAGTTCTCTATGATCACATGATAGTTCTATCAATAGAATCCACTTACCACAATATAGTTCGACAGCGAGTACCCAAACTCAGAAAGGTGTAGCCATATAATCCAATTCACATAGGACAAGCCAATCATGGCAACCAATCCGATCCGATATATTCAATCCAATCATCCAGATTCATTTAGTCAGGAAATTACCCAAGATCTAATAACCAATCCATATCACATTACCAATCCACAAATAATCAATGCATAATGAATGTATGATATGAATGCAATGCACATGCCATGTGTCTTACATTTCCAGTATACAGACATTCAAATTCTATGAACTTCACACCCATGGAGGACCTGCGAAGTCCATATACTCATTCGGAATTTCTTAACGGATCCCATCTCTTGGTTGTAATAACATTCGTTGCAACGTCCAACCTGGCCCTCCGCATATCATCATTATCATCAAACCGAGACCCCTTTGGAGTCATATCAATCATCTTAATGTTTCCAACCATCTCATAATATATCCTTACCTTTTCCGGTCTCATTAGACCCATATTATTTTCATACCATTGTCATTGCAATATCATCCAAACCATGAGTGTATTAATGCAAATGAAAATCCAAGGCAAGTAATCAGAATGTATGGGATGCAATCAAGTATAATAGATGAATATCACACGCTTTAAGAAGGTCATTCACATATAATCCACGTAAATCAAAATATCATATCGAAAGCAATGTGATAAATAAACACAACAATAACAACAATGACAACAAGCCCACATAATGGCGACAAGCCTAAATAACAACAATCTGAATCAGCTTAAGGTTGATTCCCTAAATCACCCATTATCACAGTTCAACATCGGTACCCACTCAAGCGTTCATCACAACCGCTAAGGTGGGACCCTCCAACACGCCCAATATACCTCAACAATTATAACTAATACGTACTTGTATCGAAGTCTACAAAAGAGAAACTATAGCCTACCTCAAAGTCGAGCAGGAGCCATGAACTGTCAATCCTCTACATGAGTCTTGCCCTTTCGGAGTACCTCACAATAATCGTAGTCTAACATATATAGACTCTATGTTAATAATTACACTAATAAACATACAAGGACTTAGTCCTTAAACAAGACAAAAGACACCTAAAATAGACCCCAGACCCACGGTATCAAATTCCTAACTTTATTACTCAAATAGCATAATCACATACTAGATAGTCATATCCTAAGTTAATTAGAAAACTAAACCCCAAATGGACCCTTAATTGCAAGATATAACAAAATCTCCAATTCTCAAACCCTAGATTTTCCCCCAATTTAGAAAGGCTTTCCAACATCAAATAAATCATCACAACATGATCCTCAAACATTAATCAACACTAATTCACAAATTTGTAGCATCCATAGCCATACGTGCTAGTACTAAATTTCTTGGATTTGAATTTGATGAAGTGAAGACACTTATCGAGCCTCCATTTATAGAGTGGTAGAGTAATATCGTCATGCAGTGCAAATTGCATGTCAGACACAATTCTTACTAGTTCTCCGCGCTACTTTTCTGCAGTTGAAGGCTATCATTTATCATATATATGAGATAGGCGGACCTTTTTAAGCGAAAGATGATCTACTAAATGATCATCATTCACAATCCACCCACAAATCAAGGATTTAACTCTCTTATTCTACCATGAAAAGCTTAGAACTTATCTTCCCCAATTAAAATCTATACTAAGATTAGGAAGCGTAAAATATGAAGCATAATCAATAAGGGTGAAGAATATACCTCCAATGAAGAACCCAAGCACAAACTTCAAGAAATCTCCCCTTAATCAACTCTAATCTCGAGATATGATTTTGGGAAAGTCATATCATTTTTAGGGTTTTTCAAAAGACTGACTGAACAGCGATTCCGCTCCTGCGGAATCGACTATGCAGACGCGGTCTTGCTTCGGCAGGAAAATGATACGCTGAGGCGTATTCACTTAACACGCCGCCTCAGCGCTGGAGCGGAAGAAAGCTACCGCAGGGGCGGAAAGCTTACACATAAATAGGTCCCACATCTGCGAGCCAACCTCCGCAGAGGCGGCAAACCACCCACTGGTGCGGACACCAGACACCAACAACAACAAAAGTACTCAAGTCTTCCACGAAACATTCCCGAGACCCCCCCCCCCCGGCTACCAACCAAACATGTTATCCCAAGGTAAATAGTGCTACAAATTTGCTTGCGCCCTCAAATTTCTCATATGACCGAGCTAAAACATACTTTCCTAAAGAATCATCCAAAACATCCAAATATCACAATTTCACAAAAGAAGAATAATTCATCATCCCTAGAAATTCCAATGAATAATGAACATATAGAAACGGTTGTGGATGGTGTAATTAATAGAATTGAAGGTATGACTTCTCAGTTTTTGTAACTTCTTTTGTTAAAAAATATTTTGCAATTAGCTTTGTTTCCCTTCGTTAACAAAGAATCAAAACGATCCGTACTAGCCGTTGCAATTTTTAGGAAGAGAAGGAAGAAATGGCTTCTTTATTATTCATTTATTATGTACATTTATTATAATTTTTATTTCTTTTACATAGGATTTTAAATATAGTGAATGAGAAAAATGGTAGGAAATGTGCCAAAAATGGAGAAAAAAGACAAATGGCTTTTTAGGTCATAGATAGATGCCACATAAGATTGTCTATTTCTAACTTTATTATATATATTTATTCATCTCAAGATACTTGTCATTTAAAATCAAAATAAAATTAAATAGCTTCTTTTTATTTTACTCTTTGTATAATTATTATAGTATTTAAGAGGAAGTGTATCATTTATGAAATTGACACACACACACACATATATATATATATATATATATATTTACTTAAGAGATATAACATGATGCAATTTTTTAAGAGAGTAAAAATAGTCAAATATTTTTCTTATCAATACTTTCTTGAAGAGGGTGTAAAAAAAATATATGATAATTATTTTGAAACGAAGGGAGTACATAATTATTCCCTTGACCCAACCGTGGGGTTTGCTCACATCTTTTGAATATAATATCATTAGATTATTCGTGAACAAAGGCCGCTCAATGAAATTGGAGCTTTAAAATTAGATTTTAATTAAATATAATTTAAATAATATATTTTTTTATATATTTATATTTGAAATCCTTTTATAATTGTGATACTTAAATTTTTTTGTGTATATTTTGACTATTCGCCGATTACTTGCTACTTTGAACAAAGGTATAAAATATCTTTACTCATCAAGATTTATATAAACTTTTAAGAAATATTCAACGTTGAGTTATTATATTCCCAAATTTTCAAAGTTCAGTAATTTTAGTTTTTTTATCACTAAGCAAAATATATAAAATAATTTCATAGATTTTGAATGACTTAATCCACAATATATAATAAATATTAATATCAATATTGTTGTTAAATTATTTTTATATGTATTTTTGTCTAGTATAAATTTCAAGTTCACTCATATTTCATTATTGGAATCAATGATACTTATATGATTTTGTATATTATCTATGATAATTGTAAATTTGAGGGACTTTGTATTTTGGAGCCTAAAATAATTGCATTAGGAGTTTTAGATTTGAACCGATTAAGTAGTACTTTCTCCACATAATATTTGCAGATAAATTTAAATATATGTTAAAACTGATTAACGAGTGCGCAAAGCATATAACAAATAGATTCCGCACTATTAAATTCTGATTTTTTTTTAATTCATTGCGCTAAATTTATCTGCAATAAGAAAAAGTAATCCAATGTATTTTTAAGAATTAGGGCCCACTAAATGAACTGGAACAGAATTATTTCAGTGTTCCACTAATAAGGTAGGATAAAGCAAGGTGCAAATGCAATTTTTATTGGAGGACCTCTAACTGAAAATAAAAAATAATGAGAAAAGACTTTAAGGAGTTGGGTATTAGCGTAATTATATAAAAGTCAAGGTCTTAATTGGAAAGCAAGTTTGTATAAGTAGCGCAACGACCCCAAAGATATTTGAGAAAGGAGCAAATGGCTCTCTCGAGTTTTCTACTACTATTTACACTTATTACATGTTCAGTTTCTGAGATCTTCTTTGAAGAGCGCTTTGATGGTAACTATTTCTTCAAGCTCTCCCCCCATCCATTTTTTACTATACTAAAAATAGTTATTTATTTTTATTCGTACACTATTTATTATTGGATTAACAAGTTTAATGTCGTTAAGTACTTAGTCATAATTAGGGGGTGATATAATAAAATTATTATTTCGGAGGGAGTAGAATCAATTAATTTATTCTTCAACTGTTCTTCTTGGGTGGGTGGGTTTCTTGAACTTTACTTATTTGTTGAGATAGTTGGCTAGTCACTTATTAGAGTGATAATGATTTTTGTTTGTTGTGATGAAAAGATGGTTGGCGGAGCAGATGGGTGAAGTCTGACTGGAAAATCAGTGAAGGGAAAGCAGGCACATTTAAGCACACCGCCGGCAAATGGGCTGCTGATCCTGATGACAGAGGTTTATAATTTTCACTTTTCTTATCCGGTTTGTTGGTAACCAAATAGGCTTTCTACATATGCATCATCTAAAACAACGATTTTTATCAGCCGTAGCAGAGAAAGTTATGTTGAATTGTAAAAGTGAACACTATAAGATGAGAGCAAGTAGAGTTTTTATCACTGGCTTCCTACCTCTACCCACTTATTCTTCTCCAAATGCTTTCTAATTTTATTCAAGAACTTTCTATTGCTGAACCCTGAACCCTGTATCTATCCGTAATGAAGACAGTAAGAGATATTTTGGGGATGATAACACTGCTGTGTCTAAATATGCTAATGGTGAACTCTCCTGAGGATGTGTTTCTATCACAATTTGATTCTTCAGAAGCAATGCTGCTGTTTTACTCTTTCCTATTCTAATTCTCTAAAATACAACAGATTTACAATATTTAGATGATTTCTGGTAATTGATATAAAAAATAAATAGGACTGTCGAAGTTGACCAATCAAGGTAGAATTTCAAGTCTCAATGAATAAATGTTTGTTGTTTGAGACAGGATGTTATATCACAAGAAACTTCTCATGACCTTTCGGTTTGCAGTTTCAAAAGTCTTCAGAAGCTTAGAGTCATATATCTAAATTTCTTTTTAGTTTTTGATATAGTAATAATTTTATTGTTGTCTCCTTACTTTAATAGCTAAAATAATGAAGTTGTGTCCTTATTTTATGATCTCTGGAACTCAACCACAAGTCCTGTTCTTCCATTGGCTGATGACGAGTCCAGTCACAGATTTAAGATGATACTGATTTTGCAGGTCTTCAGACAACAAGTGATGCCAAACATTTTGCGCTCTCTGCAAAGATACCGGAATTTAGCAATAAAAACAGAACACTGGTTGTACAATATTCTATAAAGTTTGAGCAAGATATTGAATGTGGAGGGGGTTACATAAAGCTTCACTCTGGATATGTCAATCAGAAGAAATTTGGGGGAGACACCCCATACAGGTTATTTATTGAATGTGAACTTCCTCTTTCTCCTTTTAAGACATCCCATAATCTGGAGATTTTGTGATTGGCATAAGCATGTCTAGTAGCAACATCTTTTCTTTTTCCTTTCCTATGAAGGATTTTGTGACTTGGCTTTACCACTTTTAAAATTGTGAAAAACATGGGTATTATGTATGAATTGCTAATGCAAAATTTACATGTTATTTTGAGACATGCCAGTAATCTCCCTGATCCAATATGCCTTAGTAGCACAACCACTTTCTTTTTGTTGAGTGTGTTACCTATTGCACAGGAGCAGGGTTTACCCTGTGCGCACCCAAAGGATAGCAGCTGCGGGTTCCCTTGTCATCAAAAAATGTGAACTGGACATCTTAGTTCTAAGAGTTACTGATAAGTTACTCAAAAGAATTAACGACGAAAAGTAGTGCGATGTTGAAGAATGAAATTCCTTATATGTCGAAGGGACAGCTGCTCCTCTATTTTGCATATCCCCTAGTTTATTATTTGTGTTGTCGTATTTTATGACCTGGAAACATCCTTTTCCTAATATAAATTTGCTAATGTTTCTTGTTGCTGCAGTTTTATGTTTGGACCAGATATCTGTGGTACACAGACGAAGAAACTTCATGTTATACTTTCCTACCAAGGTCAGAATTACCCCATCAAGAAGGAAATAGAATGTGAAACGGACAAATTAACACATTTCTACACGTTCATACTTAGACCTGATGCATCATACAGCATCTGGATTGATGGTCGAGAAAGAGATTCTGGAAGTATGTACACAGATTGGGACATACTTCCTCCCCGCAAAATCAAGCTTGTAAATGCAAAAAAGGTATTCCAGCTTGAGGTTAGGCGGTTTTGGAAAACTCAGGAATACCTGCCGAGGCCTAACTTTATTTATTAAATTTACACACTGGTCATCAATTTGGCCGAGAAAGAGATTCTCATTATAAGCTGATTCTCCCTTTATTCTCAAATTGAAAGATTGGACAACTATTGTTTTCTTAAACTGTGTTCCATCCCTTTACTACTTGTGAAGTTTTTGGTACTTCTATGGTGTTTTACCTCTCACTTGTTTCCTTACTTTATAGCCTGCTGACTGGGACGACAGAGAATATATAGAAGATCCAGATGATGTCAAACCTGAGGTAATTTATAATGTATGCAGTTAGGTTTCTGTAGGTTTTATCAATTTGCCTTGATTGCAGACTTATTTGGAACTGTTTACTCCAGGGATATGATTCTATTCCAAGAGAGATTCCAGACAGGAAAGCTAAAAAGGTTAGTTTGCAACTGGAATATAATTGACAGAAACCTTATTTATCACCTGCATTGTTAATGAGGTTCTATGAGTTCCTTTTCTGTGATATGGTCATTCTAGAAAGGCTTTTTCATCTACCTTTAAAAGTTTCTATATGTTTTTGCAATGAATCTCTCTCTCTCTCTCTCTCTAGCTCTGCCTATGTGAGCTTCCATCCTATGAAAGTTTTTGTATCTTGGTCCCAAGATGGATAAGGTCGTGGTAGATTGATGGTCAGCGCAAAATTTATTTGACTAAACTAGTTTGAATGAGGCATGATAGTTGTTGTAGTGAACCTCTTCATCCTTGTGCCACACCTGCATTGTGCTACCAATATTTTTTGGTTAGCAATTGAGGTAGGAACGAGCAGATTCAAACAGAAAATGAAGTCCTATGTGATCCAATACCACACGATTTTCTTGTTTGCATCTCTGTTTTAGTTGGATTCTTTCCATCTCAACACACACCCATAGTAGAGGAAAAGCTTCTTTTTAGTGACGGAGAGACACTGGACAGAGTGTTTTCTGGTTGATATGTTATCACAGCATAAGAAAGTTATCATATGATTAGACTGACGTGACTACATCTTCAAAGTTTATTAACTTATATATCAAAAATTTGTTTTCTTTGATCAGCCTAATAACTGGGATGATGAAGAGGATGGTATGTGGAAGCCACCCAAAGTACCTAATCCCGCGTACCGGGGTGCATGGAAAAGGAAGGTATGATGCGAAAATGGTTAGTTATGAAGCATGAAGGGTTTGAGTTAGAACTGGAATATCTACCGAATTTATGTTTATGATGCAGAAAATTAAGAATCCCAACTATAAAGGGAAATGGAAGATCCCTTGGATTGATAATCCAGGTAATGAATGTTTGCAATCATATCATATTGAAGTTTACTGCACGTGCCACTGTTATGAAGTTTTAGGAAACAAACCCTAATCTTTCTCTTTGTTTCCAGAATTTGAAGATGATCCTGATCTCTACGTGCTGAAGCCAATCAAATATGTTGGTATTGAAGTTTGGCAGGTAATACAGACCATCTCCTTGGGCAATGTCCTCTTTTCTGACAGCTAATTCAGCATTTTTGTAACAAGTGGAATGCAATATGTTGGAGTGCAGGTAAAGGCAGGATCTGTGTTTGATAACATTCTGATAGGCGATGAGCCAGATTATGCAAAACAAGTAATTCAGGAAGTGTTTGCCAATAGGGAGGTCTGTACTTGATCCTCTATCCTTTACTGGTAATTTGTAATTGATTTCTCTTGTAGTACTAAGAATTTCTTAAAACATATTGTTAGGTTGAAAAGGAGGCTTTTGAAGAGGCAGAGAAAGTGAGAAAAGCAAAAGAGGAAGAGGTAACAGTTCTTGCTTATCACTAACATTCTACCTAACCTTCTTTTGCTGATGCATAAGTTCTAAAATGGTTGGAAATTCTCAGGAAGCTCAAAGAGCAAGAGAGGATGGTGAAAGGAGGAGACGAGAACGGGGTAGGGACAGACACCGGGACAGATACAAGAGGGTTAGTATCTCATATATTCAGAATTTCAAATATGCGTTTTATGGGATTTCACTGGGTATGTTGTTGTTGTAGTCAGTTTCCTCCAAATATTTGATTCATTTTTTCATATCTCCTTTTGTTTCTCCCTTAAGCCGCCCCTATTAAGGATACGAATTACAATAGTTCAGTTAATATCTGATATTCCATGATCACTTGTTTCTGTTTGCTGATTTTCTTTCAGTGCTTGAAACTTTACACTTTATTTATCCATAGTTTTTTATACTAAAGTTTTCTTGGCGATTTGATATTTACTTCCTCATGCTTCTGAAACCAAATTTTGCTCATTAATTCCACCAGAAGTACTTGAAGCTTCTGGCTTTTTGCTAAGTTCAGTTTTTTTTCTATAGGATACATATGATGATACTAAATACTAGGAGTGGCCAGTGGGCCGGGCTCGGGTCTGGCGGGCCGGGTCTGGCGGTGTCGGGGTCGGGGCGGGACGGGAGAAGGGGCGGGGTCGGGTCTGGCGGGCTCTGGCGGGGTCGGGTCTGGCGGGACTGGAGCAAGTCCCGTCCCGATCCCGATCCCGTCGGGCTCGGGTCGGGGCGGGCTCGGGGCGGGCTCGGGCTCGGGTCGGGATACGGCGGGATTTTTTTTTTTTTTTTTTTTTAAAAATAACATATGTATAAAAAAAACTCAATAAACAAAACAAGATAGTGTAATAAAAACATCCAAAGGCTGTTTTTGTGCCTCTTATATTATTTAATAGACATGATTTTTTTGTAATACAAATACAATTGTCTAAAATCTAAATTGCAACTTTGTGGTGTTGTCCAAAAGTTACAAATTACATAATAAAATTACAATTAAAAAAATTACATTCTCAAAAAAACCTGTTCTAATTGCTTGATGATTTCATATGGTTCTTCGGTTGGAATTGGTATTTGTTGGTCAAATTGATCCACGTCGCTTCCACTACCTTCGGTTAAGATTTCGTTGTAGTTTTCATCATCTTCTTCGTTGATCTCCGGTTGACCGCACCTTCTCCGCTCCGCTATCCAATCTCTGAATAATACTGCAATTTCCAAGTCGTCTCCGGCTAATGAGTGTCCGTGGTCTCCTATTTGATATCTCGCTCGCGAGAAAAAGCGCTTTCGACGCAGATTGACGACGCTTGAATGTTCAAAACATCTCGAGCCATCATTGAAAGTGTCGGAAAGGTCTTCTCATTCCCCCTCCAAAGTATTTCAAACAAGTCTTCATGTCCATCTTCATTGATAACTTCTTGATACGGTACGTAACCCCGCAAAACAAAAATATCCAACTCGCTAATTTGGTTAGTAGTAGAGGTACGACCGCACATTCTATTTCTGAGGCTTTCAATACTAGCCGCAGAAACAGCATGTCTTTTGTGTGGTTGCGTTGAAGATGAAGAAGATGGTATGGAAGCTGGTAAATTACTAGCATTTTCTTGTTGATAAAATCTATATATATTTTTGCATTGGTGTTCTACGCTAGACAATACTTCTTCTTTAGTTTGTTCAATAGGTGGTGGGTGATTTAGATTTTTGGGACTTGGAGGTGGTAGTACTTCTATACAATCGTAAATAGTTTCAATTAGTGATTTAGTACCGTCTATTTTAATAGTAGGATTTAATACAGAACCAATAATATAAATAATATAAATAGAGGGAATAGGAATAAAATATTTTTTTATTTTGAGAAACATTTTTTTAATAGCTGCCTTATAAGCTGGTTTTTCCATATATTCACTAAGTAATAAAAATATTAGAGTTATATAAAATAACATAGTTGAAATAGTAGGATAATATATACCGGAAAATTCTTTTGTTGCTTGAAAAAATTTCTCTAAAAATACAATAAGTTCGGAAATTTTTTCCCAATCACTATCTAAAATCATATCAATTTTGGCTTTTTATTATGAGAGTTAAAAAATAAAGTTATAGGTAATTTATAGTCATAAGCAACAAGTAGTTGCTCGTATAAAGAATTCCACCTAGTGGATACTTCTTGTGGAATTTTTCTAAAAGGTAGTCCACAATCATGACAAATTTTTTTATATTCTTTTCTACGTTGTACTTTATTACTTTTAAAAATAAAGTTTATAGCAAATTGTATTTTACTAAGAATGTCTTCAAAAAGTGATAGACCATCCTTTACAATTAAGTTATATATATGGCACGCGCATTTTATATGAAAATGGTCCGAAAAAGACGGAGTTAAACTATTTTTTAAAATTGTAATTGCGTAATTGTTACTAGAAGCGTTATCTAATGTAATAGTCATAATTTTATCGGTAATTCCGTAATAATCGCACACTTGATAAATATTTTACGCAATAAAAGTACCAAAGTGTGCCTATCATCTATATATCTATACGCTAAAATACGTTTTTGCATAGACCATTTATAATCTATCCAATGACAAGTTACGTTAAATAATCATGGCCGTTAGTACTACGACCTATATCGTACGTGATGGATACTTTGCCATTAAAATGATATAATGAAAAACGTAAATATTGTTGATATTCATGCGCGAATTTAAATACATCTCTCTTAACAAGTTGATCTAGGAAAACCGTTAAAAGCAGGATTATATATATCTCTAATGTAATGAATAAAACCCGGGAGATGAAGGAAATGAAAAAGGCAAACCCTCCACAAACAACTAATTTTGATATTGCTTCCCTATCTCTATGTTTATTGTATTTAGGGCCTACAATTCCCCCCGTCATAGGGTTAATTTGACCTTGTACTTGGTCCGGGACAATATTAGTATGTGAACCTTGTCTCGATGGAGCGGGCGTTTGCGCACCCGGTTTTGAAGCTGGTATTGGGCATACCTAGCTGGATGAGCACTTACTACGTGTCTAATTAAACCCCCGTCCCACCGTGACCTTTTCCAGTTTTAAATTTTAAAACATTTTTACAAATTTTACATATGGCTACTTGATTCTCTACGTTCCTATCAAAAAATGTCCATGCATCTTATTTTAATGGTCGTTTTGTTGGACCTCGTCTCATACTAGGGGGAATAGGAGGTATTTCAGTTGAAGGTGCACTAGTGGGTGTGTTGTTATCAACATTAGTGGGTATATCATCTAGATCATCGGCTAAATTAAAGTCTTCTTGAGTTCCAGAAAATAGCTCCTGGTCTAAATCTAATGGTATTGTAGGAAAATGTTGAGTATCAACAAAATCATCCTGTGTAGGAATAAGATGACTAGAAGAAGTACCCTTGCCCTGGTTGCCCCTACTAGAAGAAGCACCCTTACCTTTACCCTTAAACATACATTTTAATCCTTTCATTTTAATTATGATAATAAATAAATAATTAAAGACAATAAAATTAAGTGATCTAAACTAAATAAACGAGACAATAATAATTTAATGAAGGAACGAATGTACCAAACGCCGACGTAACGTCGACGTGTAATCGAGAGGTTGAAAATTGAAACTTTGCTCGATGGAAGATCCTCAAGCTAGTTGCCAACTTCACTACCAATTCCCAAATGAATAAATAAAATTGAATATTTAGCAAACAATGTAGAATTGTAGAGAGATATATTGAGAAATTAGAGAGATTGTAGGAAGATTTGTGAGAAAGATGAAGAGAAAATGAGTTATTTATAGTTGAAAAATTGGGTTAAAGTGTAAATATAATAACTTATGGGTTAAAAATAAATATTAAGGGGTAGGGGGTTGGGGGAGGGGGGGGGGGCTAAAATGGCCGTTGGCCAACGGCCATAATCTAAAATGGCCGTTGGTGCAACGGCCATTTTTGCAAAGGGCGGGGTCGGGGCGGGCTCGGGTCTCGCGGGCCTGGGGCGGGCTCGGGTTTCGCGGGACGAGACCTCGTCCCGTCCCGAGTTCGAGTCCCGCCCCCGTAATTTTTTTTTTTTTTTTTTTGGCGGGGTCGGGGCGGGCTCGGGACGGGCTCGGGTCGGCGTCGGGCTGTCCCGGCCCACTGGCCAGCTTTACTAAATACCAATTCACTTTTCTTGATAATTTAAGTAGGTGATTTGTTTTGACATACATGTCTCTTGTTTTGCTTTACATTGTTTTGAAATTGTAATATCTAATTATTGATTTAACACTTTTCTCCAGCGCTATCACCACGATTATATGGATGACTATCATGTAAGCTCAGATTTCTTTTTATCCTCTCCCACTTCCACCCCTGCTTCTCCTAATCCAAGATAAGCTGTCTTATTCTCTAGATATCTAATTGTCTTTCCATAATTGTGACATTTGCATTGGCCAATTGGCAGTCTCAATAGATTTGTACTACTTGTCCATTGGCCTATGAGGAAATTATTTTTGTTTATTCATTTAAAAAGATATGATTTTGAAATTGTTATGGAGTTAAAATTCTTATGAAATGTGGTTCTAAACTTTGAAGAATATCACCACTCTATTTATGACTTCAGCCTGAAAGGTTGATTCTCTCAAACGGATAGACATATCCTTGGTTAGTTATGTCGCAAGTGCAAATGGAACATTTACAGATTGCAACCAAAACTTTAACTGGTTGTTGAACCATACATTGTCAAAAGAATTTCTGTTAAATCCTTCATTTGGCTTATCTTTGTTTCCATGATTAATAATTTAATAAAGACATCCTTATAACTATCTCATCCTTTATATTGTATTATATCTCTGAGTATATGCTGTAGTTAACAACGTTTCAGTATGGTCTATAAGTAGAGGTTAACGTAATTAGTAATTACCAAATAATTAACAGCATTATTGAAATTTGCAGTTATACACAGTACAACTTGTAATGTTATATAGTTAACTTGGAAACAGAGATTACTGAAACAAATTGTAACAAGGCAAGTAAATTGTTTTAATAAGTACTAGAAAAGATGGAAAGTGAAAAGCATAATGATCAACAGAATTAAGGTTTGGTAGATGAATTTCTTGTTTTGCTTAGCATGTTGCGCCTTGCACCTTTGGTGACATCAGTTGCTCTTCTTATTTTGCAGGATGAACTCTAATTTGGTGTTAAGACCATATATTACTTTTCCACTATGGGGGCAGATAGCACTTGGATCTATTTTGTTCCTCTTGTTGTAATTTTCTCTTATTGCAGCTGTATTTTCGCATAACGCTAAGGCGTTAGGCATAAGAAGTGCATTTGTATCTCTGAAGCTGTTAATTATATTTGAAAGCTGAGTGTCAAAGCTTGGCTAGCGTGAGTGATTTTTGAAATGTGTCTCAGAACAATGACATTCGCGGATATCTATTCGTCCATGCCCCCCGGGAAGTTCATATTGAAAAATCTAAACTGCCAATTATCCAACCATCTTTGAATGCAACTTAATATTGTAGATCTTGCTCATATATGGCTGTTCTTTCTATGAAACTACCTTATTAAAGGTGAAAATCTGAGAAAATGGAGCAGCATTAGACGGTGAATACTGCAGTGTTGATTGAAAAAGTTACCTCTGGCTCCAACAAATGTGGGACCTGAGATCATGATTTGATCTGATCACATTTTAGTAATTTACTTTGATGTTGATCCAGATCTAAAGTTCTAAACTAAGTAGGCGTTTGGCCGTAGAAACCAAAAATAATTTCACCTTTTTAGAAAAAATTTAAGTTGGAGTTGGAGAGCCTGTTTGGCCAAGCGGATTTGAGGCCAAAAGCACTTAAAGCATTTTATTTTATTTTATTTGAGGTGTTTGTTCAATTAGTAAAACTGCTTTTAAGTAGAAGCAGAAGCGGTTTTTTTGCGATTGGGGAAAAGCAGAAAATTTCTGATTCTTGAAAAAAGGAAGCAGAAATTTATTTTCTTCAACACAAAAATAACCCTATTATAAATACATATTTATTAAGTATATCCCTCATTAATCCATTTAATAGTTCTTTATTTTACGTTGTATTTTTGTGTTGAATTTTAATTTGTGGAATGATTTTAAATTTTATTTTGGTTGTTTATATCAATATTTAATATTTTTTTAGTTTATCTATATATTATATTAATTGAAAATTTTAATATGAACTTTAAAATTTTAATTAAATAAAGGTAAAAATTTAATTAAAGTCTTTCATATATAGATAATTAAAATAATTTCTCTCTATAAAATAATCTTAATAACAAACGTTCATTGTTACTTGTCCTTTTTGGTAATTTACATTCAAAAGAATTTTTTAAGAAGAGCCAAATATAATTTTCTTATTAAAAGCATTTTTCAAATGAATTAATCAAACACAAATTGTTTTTCATCAAAAGTACTTTTTCGAAAAGCATTTCTTAAAATATGTAGTTTTTAGCCACTTGGCCAAATATGCTCGAAGTTGGAGTTGTGTTTGGCCATAGTTTTTGCAAATGATATTTCATTGATGGAATGTACTTTTCTTTAAAAATATAAAATATGATTTATATACTCAATTTTTAAAAACTAGCAAAATCACCCAAAATAATTAATAGACATAATAGCTTTCGATGTCCTTATAAAGACGATCTGAAATCATTCAGCAAATTAATTTACTTTGCATATTGGTTTAACGTGTGGCTATAGGGATGTATTATAAGAGGAAAAATTAAGCTTCTATTTTGCTTTGCAATGCTATTTTTCAGACCATGCAAGATCATAATTTGCAAATTGAGCTTGTTCACTCATGCATACAACTTCTTTTATATCCCTCCGATTCATCACCTCGAATTTATGACGGGGTCAAATTTATAAAAATAAAAAATATAGGGTAAATTTTGAAAAGTGAAAGATAAAAGAAATGACCAAAAACAAAAAATGAAAATTGTGAAAACAAGGTTTGTGGTGTTTTTCAAATTTTATATTTGGAAATTTCATGGCCAAACACCAATTTTTTTTAAAAGTGAAAAAAAATCAAAAAAAAGTAAAAAATATCTATGGCCAAAGGGGTCCTAATTAAGTTTGAATATTTTTCTTTTGTTTGTGTAGTCATATGTGATGGACACATGGATACTTTAGAAGTATTGGTATACCCTGCTGATATACTGTTTGTTATACTTGTCTAACGAATGATCATCGTGTGGGAGACAGAAATCCTTAGACTTGAGATCAATATGCGTCTTATCTACAAAGTAATGTACTTTGATCCCGTCCTAAGCTCAAATGTCTTGTAGGTTGAAATACGGCTTGTATTAGGTACATTACGATGTGGATTGAAGGTGGTAGTTGAGCCAAGATTAGGATTCATTCCTCGAATGTATGTTCGAGAGAACACTCAGATTCTCAATGATATTAGGTTGACTAAGTCGTTGGCCAACGCAATAGACATATTTAGAATATGGTCTAATCGTCGACTAATATAGATGAGATACAATGATTAAGCCATTTTGATAGACACTTGACAAATCCTAAGCTTGATCGGGTGTGCCGTGAATGAAATGATTTTATCTTACCACATAAAGGTTAAGTTTACTGGATTCGCATAAACGTATTTCACATATTGAGTTTGTCTTCCGGCGCCGTCTAGGAGTTTCGCGTAGACCTTTATTTGATTAATGTCAATATGAGAAGCCATGTAGGGTCACATTATGTCGATTGTCCGTTTCGATCTAAGGATGTATTGAGAGAGTAATTAAAATGTTCGATTTGGAATCGAGACATTTAAATGAATAATGATTACATTAATTCAGTCAAAATTGGATTTTGGATTTAATTAAGAATGCACGGAAATTAAATCGAGACAGTGCAAGTGCACGTCGAGCGCCGCGACACCCATACCCTAGGGCCGCGGCGCAGTGCAGAAATTCATCAAGCGTCGCGACGCCCATACCCTAGGGTCGCGACGCCTCTGCGTCGATTTTGGGTCAGGCCCAAGGTCAAACCCTAATCCGGTTTTTTGACCTAATTTTCAATTATAAATAGAGGCATTCACTTTCATTATTCCACACCAATTTTCAGAATAAGATTCTAAGCCTTAGAGACTTAGAATAAAATACTCTCTCGAACCTCTGCCGGATTTCCTAGCTTTTCGAAGGAGAAGTACATTGAAGCTTGGAGCTTGCAATTGGAAGGGCAATCGCGTGTGCACCTAACAGTAGAAAAAGACTCCAGATATTCTAACTTGTAAGTATATGCTTTATGTTACAAGTTTAATTGTTGTATAAACATCTGATGTGCCTTACTTATGTGCTTTGTACCCAACAAAACCCTACAGTGGTATCAAAAGCTCAGGCTGGTTTAATGATTATATAACAATTGAATAAAATAATAATATGGGTTGAACATAAAATTGGATTAAAACGAGGTTTCTTGAAATCCTACGTATCTTGAACAAATGTTGACCTTTTGATATTACCCTAAGTTATCTCCTACGCTAACTCGAGGAAGTCATTTCAATCTAACTTGAACTAAGCCAAAGTGCGTTGTCCGGCTCATTGCACGGTGCACGGCTAAAAACGAGTAAGAACGGATGATGGTCGAATGGGCGTTATTGACACTGGTGGGTGATGATTAAAGACCTGTGAATTGATCCCTAAATTGGATTTAGGGGTTGAATGATTTTTGAAAATCAACACAGAAATGTTTGTCAGGACGTCGGCGCCGCGACCCTATGATAGGGCATCGCGGCGTTGGCTAGGGTTTCAAGGCGGCGCCGCGGCTCCAGGTGGAGCATCGCGGCGCTGATACGTCGTTTTGAAAATATTAACTCATTGGACAACAGGCGTCGCGGCTCCATGGTGGAGCGCCGCGACGCTAATGCAAATTTCCAGAAGCCGAAAGGCTACTACCTCAGTGGCGCCGCGACGCTGATCAATAGCGTCGCGGCCCCACCTGTCTAGAAAGAAAAAAAATATTCAGAGTTCAGAATGTTTAACCTAAGATTATTATTATACAGTATATTATTTGATAAGTATACTGTTTATGTGTTAAATGTCAAAATGTTGTCATTTACATTTCTAGAATAGTGTCCGCTACAACTGTCTGGGCAGGCGGCGCCCAGTGTTTGATTAAACCTTCTTCTATCATGCATATTGGGTTGACGGTTCCCAAAACTATATGTGTTATTAGTTTTGCATGATGTTAAGATGTCATATTGGATGTGGCATTAAAGTGTTGATCTTGGTTAGAACCCTGAATTAAAATGTTTCCCAAAACTTTAAATACAAGTCTAAATTAAACACGCCGTCCATTATAATTATTAGAGTGCAAAATCCTCTTCGGCGATACGAGTATTTATGCCAAAGCATTTGCTCTAAGTCTACGAGGACCCAGACTCTTTCATAGATGTGTTTTAATGTAAAAGCAAATGATAAACTTTTGTGGGTATTTACACCAAAGTGTTTGCTCACAAAGGCCAAGTTTGCTTAGATGCATAAACGCAGTCGTGTAATGGGGTTGACTTGCTTAGACAAATCTTGGCGCCAAAGTGTCGGACTAATCTAAGGACGCAAGATTAAATGTAATAATTTGATCAACCAAGAGTTGCAAATAAGTTTTGCAATTGGTTTAGAACCTACCAAGATATGTTATTGAAGTTATCAGCCAAAGCAAACGCGGAGATAGCATAGGCTTGGATCTTGGTCCATTATGACCTCAATTAATATAGGTCTGTATTCTACCATGGGGTCGTAGAAGTATGTTAAAATAGTGGGAGCTAATTAAACAAAAGGCCTTGTTGATTACCCTAAATGAATGTGTATAATAGGAAATAGATTTTGAATTTGATTTCCGGTCTATCTAATTCTTCAGATTGTAAAAAATGTTGAGCTTGTTGTTGAAAATGTTGATTGAGATGAATAAACTTACTGGACCGAACTACCTTGACTGGTTAAGGAATTTGCGAATAGTATTGAGACAGGAGAAAATTGAATACGTGTTGGACACAGTGTTCCCCAACGATCCTGCGACAGATTCTGAAGAATATGCCTCATTTGACAAAGATGCTTACCAGAAACATCTAGATGATGCCACTTCGGCACAATGCGTAATGTTGTCTTCCATGTCTATGGAACTTCAGAGACAGCATGAGAACATAGGACCCAATGAGATGCTCGAACACCTAAAGAGCCTCTATGACTCTCAATCCCAGACAATGGAATATGAGTTGCTAATAAAACTCTTCAAGTGTAAGCTCAATGAAGGGGGCCCGGTCTCGCAGCATGTACTAAAGATGATAGGGTTGATAGAGAGGCTTGCTTCAATTGGAACGAAGCTTGAAAAGAATGTCGCTACCACTCTCATCCTAAACTCTCTCCCTCGTTCCTTTGAGAACTTCATAGTAAACTTCAACATGAATGGAACGAAGGCGACTTTGCCGGAGCTACACAACATTCTCAAGACCTTTGAGTCCTCCACTTTCAAAGGCATAGTTGTGCTCATGGTGAGCTCTTCTAGCCTACCCAAGCCGAAAAGTAAGGATTGCAGAAGAAGAAGGTCAAGGCAATCGTTGCGCCCGCAGCTATGAAGCCTAGGGGAGGTGTGAAGAAGAAGGTGAACGCGGCTAAGGATGAATGCCTTAACTGCCATAGGAAGGGGCATTGGAAAAAGGACTGCACGACACCAGGACGAGGAAAAGCACCAGGTGCTCCTGCCTTTGGTAGACAAGGTATGTACGTCATTGAAATAAATATGTCTATAAACAACTCTCATTCCTGGGTATTGGATACCGCTTATGGCTCACACATTTGTACAAATGTGTAGGGGCTAACTGATAGCAGGAAGGTTGGACCGAGAGAGATAGACTTACGCATTGGAAATGGAGAACGAGTAGATGTTGAGTGCGTAGGGACTTATAGATTAAATTTACCTTCCAGCTATTGTTTAGTGTTGAATGATTGTTTTTATGTTCCCTCGTTAACGAGGAATATTATTTCTATCCCAGTGTTGGACATGGAGGGCTTTTCCTCGTATATTTTTAATGGAAGTCACGCACTGTCTTTTAATAATGTTATGTATGGAACTGCTCCTCTTGTGGATGGATTATATACACTGAACTGTAGTCGAGAGATTTTCAATGTACAAAATAAATGAGCCAAGACAAGTAATAGAAACTCTAGGGTCACACTATGTCGATTGTCCATTTCGATCTAATGATGTGTTGAGAGAGTAATTAAAATGTTCGATTTGGAATCGAGACATTTAAATGAATAATTATTATTTTAATTAAGTCAAAATTGTATTTTGGATTTAATTAAGAATGCACAAAAAATAAAGTCGAGTGCCGCGGCGCCCATACCCTAGGGCCGCGGCGCAATGCAAGCGCATGCCGAGCGCTGCGGTGCCCATACCCTAGGGCTGCGATGCCTCTGCCTCAATTTTTGGGCTAGGCCCAAGGTCAAACCCTAATCCGGTTTTGACCTATTTTCAACTATAAATAGAGGCATTCACCTCATTATTTAACACACCATTTTCTGAAAAACATTCTAAGCCTTAGAGACTTAGAATCAAATACTCTCGAACCTCTGCCGGATTTCCTAGCTTTCCGAATGAGAAATACATTGAAGTTTGGAGCTTGCAATTGGAAGGGCAATCGCGTGTGCACCTCACAGTTGATAAAGATTCCAGATTATTATAACTTGTAAGTAAATGTTTTATGTTACAAGTTTCATTGTTGTATAACCATACCATAAATTATTGTTGGGGTAAGTAAGAAACAAAACTTTTAAACTTAGGTTGTGCCTTACTTATGTGTTTTGAACCCAATAAAAACCTTCACAGGGTACATTTCAAAATTGTCAGTTACTTTTAAATGACCACAACATGCAGCAAACACATTGTTCTATTGACCACTGCTGGCTTGTGTCTCCAGTTGATCTGATCCCTGTAGCTGATAGTTCAAAAGATAAACTTGTTAACTTTTTGTATTTTTTTTTAAGGTTGTCAGAAGATTTGCAAAAGCAAGACAAGGTTCTTATTGTTGAGAGAGTCATTGATTTCTTGGGCTTACAGAGTGTGCGGAGTTCCTTGGTTGGAACAGTGGAGAAGCGAGGTATCTCTGGAGGCCAACGGAAACGAGTGAATGTGGGGCTAGAGTTGGTAATGGAACCATCACTTCTATTTCTGGATGAACCTACATCTGGACTGGACAGTTCATCTTCTCAATTACTTCTTAGAGCACTACGACGTGAAGCCCTTGAAGGAGTCAATATCTGGATGGTTGTCCACCAGCCAAGGTAACCTCCGGAATTTGTTGACTTGGATTCTAATACTATATTTACATTCATCCTTTCTGTTTATAGGTATTACTCTTGCATCGCACAATTGCAAAAGCATGCAGTCTCGAATTGTAATGTCAGGCAGCTATAAATTAATTCAATAACTTTTAGAACAGAAGAAATCTTCTTCTAGCTAGTGGAGTTCCTTTCTGATTGATAAATATGTTTCCTGTTGTCTTATCATTGAAATCCTTGCTTAGTCCTCTAATAATAGGCAGTTAGCTTTCATCATTTATTGAAAACCAACCCAGAAGTCCAAAAAGAAATCAATTTTGGAACTGCAAATACAGTGAAGTGGACTTTTTAAGCTGCTAATTATTTCATTTTCTCTTAATCACCTTTTTTCCACTTTGCTGTTCCAGCTACACCTTATTCAAGATGTTCGATGATTTGATACTCTTGGCAAAAGGTGGTCTTGTAGTCTACCATGGTCCTGTAAAGAAAGTTGAAGATTACTTTGCAGGCCTTGGTATCGATGTCCCAGAACGAGTTAATCCTCCAGATTACTTTTTGAAGGGGAAAGTCCCGAAGGCGAAAACCCCCCACCTGTACTAGAGGCCCCTTGGCCAGGTGAGAAATAAATCAAGGGATATGTGCGAGTGGCAGCCCTGCAAGAGAGAGGACCAACGGGACACGAACCCAGCAACAGCCCTTGCAATATTTCAACAAAGACTGTCACCACACGGATTCGAATCCGCGACGTCGGAATGGTTGTACCCCAATCACCTTGCCACTTACCAACTCGCCTGTGACCCTGGGGGCAATCCTCCAGATTACTTCATAGATATTTTGGAAGGGCTGGTGAAACCAAGCAGCAGTTCAAATGTGAACTACAAGGAGCTTCCTGTGTTGTGGATGCTTCACAATGGTTATTCTGTGCCCCCAGAAATGCAACAGAGTGCTGCTGTGCTTGCATCTTCACCAGTGGAATTAAACATTGGCAATCAAGCAATTTTTTATCATGTAACAGAGGAAAATTCCTTTGCTGGCGAAATGTGGCAAGACATGAAGACTAACATGGAGTGCCAACGTGATATTATACTGCACAACTTTATGAGGTCAAAGGACCTCTCCAACCGGAGAACTCCAAATGTTCTTCTGCAATATAAGTACTTCATTGGAAGGTACATATTCACAAAATCATTATCTTTTCATTGGAGAGTTCTTTCTGTGTTTTATTACGTATTAATAATATAGAAAAAGCTTTACAAAAAGGTAAGTTCAAGAATATCTTAAGTATTGAACCATTGGTCTGGGAATCGGGGTCCCAAATCATCTCTATACCCATTACCCAGCTCACTTTCACTAATTTTGACACTGACCACAAGTTAATGGAGTTGCCTGCATATTTATGTGACCTAATAAGTTCTTGAAATTGCTCGATAATTAATAATATAATCTGTTTTCTGTTTCCACAACCAGTATCTAGTTTTAGTTGAGTTACATCAGTATTGACAGGCAAGCGATTTATCCAGTGTGAGCAATACCCCACTATAGAATCTTAAGCCATCGAAGAGGAGAAATGTAGCTGAAGCTGCTTGCAGAATGAGAAATATTTTGAATCTCCTACAGTGGTCTAATGTCTTGAGCATCAGCTTCACAACTGAAGTCATTTTATTGATATAAACAAAGAAAAGATGATGGTTGTTAACATACCCTTACACTTTGGGACACACCCCCGCTTGTGGCTAAAAATAAACCCAAAAAATAATAGCTACGAACGCTTTCAGAGATCAAGGTTTTTTCCATCAAAATGAAGAAAGCCGGTCAATTTTTATAAGATCCACTACTTCCTCTCAAACAAAGCTCCTCAGAAATTCCAGCGTTCTGATTTGGCCATGCCTCTCCTTTTCCATCATGTCATTTAAAATGACATGATGGAAAAGGAGAGGCAGGGTCAATAAGGATTCATAGAGCAGATCTCGACTGGGTCGGGATCGAGGCTAAGTTGTTGTAGTGTAGTTGATATCGAACTTGGAGATTTGGCAAGTCAGCTAATTTTGTAACTTTTCCTGACAATTATGTAGAAAATCAGGTCATTATTAGGTTATAGCATCAGAGCAGGTCTGCTTTAACTTAATTGTTGGAAAATGTTATTTGTTGTAAGCATGTATTTACTTACACGCCACTGCTGGATGCATGAGCAAATTTAATTGAATAAGCTTCAAAATCAACTTTTTTGACGCTCCAGTTGAATTCTCATATAATGTTTTCCTTTTTGAAATTATCCCAGGGTAAGTAAGCAAAGATTACGAGAAGCAAAAATGCAAGCAATAGATTATCTCATTCTCTTAGTTGCTGGAGCTTGCTTAGGATCACTAACCAAAGTGAGGGATGAAAGCTTTGGCGCACCTGGATATACACACACAATAATTGCTGTCTGTAAGTTGAATAACCATATCCAAGGCTGTAAAGTTAATACTAGTTCAGAGTACAACTTTTCCTGAATTTCTGATTCAGTTTTTGTTTCTTATAATTCTTCTTCAGCTTTGTTATGCAAAATTGCGGCTTTGAGGACATTTGCATTGGACAAGTTACAATATTGGAGAGAAAGTGCTTCTGGAGTTAGTAGCATTGCTCATTTTGTTGCCAAAGATACAATAGATCATTTCAACACCGTGATTAAGCCTGCTGTATATCTATCAATGTTTTACTTTTTCTGTAATCCGAGATCTTCTTTCGCAGATAATTACATTGTGTTACTGTGCCTTGTGTATTGTGTGACTGGAATGGGTTACGCATTCGCCATCTTCCTAGCACCAGGTCCCTCCCAGCTGGTAAGCATGAATTCCCTGTGAAACATGTCATATTGCTGCAATGTTGGTTTCTTTTCATACCTCTAACATGCACATGTCATATTGCTGCAATGTTGGTTTCTTTTCATACCTCTAACATGCTTCACTTATACATAGTGTGTTGGAAATTAGCCTTTGGCGGGGAGATGCGTCCACCCATCTTTGATGAATTAAACACTAGTGTTTCGCATGTTGGAGACCTTGTCTCTTCGCACATGCATGATCTACGAAGTGAGTAGATGACCGTAGGGCCAAGAATCGTCTAATTTCGTTGAGAAATGAAAGAGATATTGGTCCATGAAGTAAGGTGTTTGAGACATGAAAATGTGGTGTGGGACAAATCTACCACATCGGTGGGAATAGGAAGAATTGCTCTCTATATAAGTCTCTAATGTGGTAAAGGGTTTGGATCCCCAAGGGGTATCCCATGTGTTTAAAGGAGGGAAGACCTAGATGTGCTTGGGTTCAAGGCTAAGCCCACACGCGCGCCGCCGCCGCCCGCCCGTCCCGTCCGATCCGATCCGATCCGATCTCGGCGTGGGGCGCGGGGCGTATGGGGGTCCGTGGGCCGTGGGCGGCCGGGTCGGGGCCGTGGCCGTGGGCCGGGCGTGGGCGTGGGCTGGGGTGTGTGGGTGTGGGCCTTTCGATATTATCCTTTTGGACCGAGAGAACTCGCCGGATGTACGATTTGATCCACGAAGTTTCATATGTACAGTTTGGACCAGAATTCTTTTATATGTACGAGTTTGGTCCACGAAGTTTCAATAATTACAGTTTGGTCCCGAATTTCGGAGACTTTTTTTACGCCTACCGTTGGGACTGTTTTTTGAGGAATTAATCAGCCATTACTTGGCCGATTAACTCCTCCATTAACGACCCATTACTTGGCGACCTTTCAATGGCCATTAACAGCCATTACTTGGTCGTTTTAATGCCCTCCTAAATGGCCATTAACAGCCATGTTTTGGCAGTTGGACAGCCCCTTCTCTATGCTATATATTGAGCTTCATTTGGCTCAATTCGGTGGCGAGAATATAGACGAAAAACAGGCCACAAAACAGACGAAAAAGACAACGAAAAACTGATCGAAATTCAAAGACAAAACAAGTGAGAAAAACAGCCACATAACAAATGAGTGAAATTCAGCTAAAATCAAGTACAATTTTCGACCTGAAAAACAAATGACCAAACCCTCACTTATACACAAGATATACACTACAGAGACACACTATATACACAGAGACAAAAGAGAAGAGTATTGAGAAACTCTTCCTTCCTATTCCATATCTTCAGCAAGTCGAGTCATATTTGGTTTCTTCGCCAGGCTCAACCTATTGGCTTTGTAGTGTTGAGATTAAAGTGTTGTTTTATCTTGGGAGACTATTGCCCGCTAACGTAAAAGCATATATACGGGGCAATCTTGTCTTAAGGATAGAGGGCTATCCTCGACTCAACACACAACGTTGTAACCATCCAGATTTAGTTGTTTCTTGATTTCGGGATATCAACATTCAAGACACAACAAACTTGCGGCAGTTCTCAACATTGGCTTTGCAAGGTGATCAAGATTCAAGACACAACACACATGCGGCAGTTTGAAGATTGACCACTTATTTATTCTTTTGAACATTTGTAGTAGTTATTACTTCCCGTACTGCTCTATAAAGTACAATAGAATACCCAACAACTTAAGACAAGATTGCATTGTAATACTATTAGTGTTCGAAAGATGTCGGTCAAAAGTTGTATGACCAAATCTGGATATGGCAATGGTTTTCTGGTAGAAGAGAGTGATGATGATGAACGTGTTCATGGTGTCACCGCTACCAAGACTGGTGGGAACAAGCGCTCTCGAGAGCACGAGGATGTCAAGCGGGATAAGAGAGAGAAGATCGAAGATGTACTTCTATCTTGCAGCGAAGGCCCGTATCTATCCCGGACAAAAGATCCGAATAACGGTAAGAAGGAACTGGACACACGAGTTTGATGAAGTGACCGAAGTGAGCGAATCCGAAATTGGGATAAGTAGTTTTTCTTACTGTCAAGAATAAAGATTAAATGATGTACGATTAAAAATTGATTAAAGTAGGAGGAATATGAAAATAATTTATATTTCTTACGCTTAAAAAAAAAAAAAAATCGAAGTTTAATCTCATCTTCTTTCCCGTTTAAAGATTGGATTTTGTAAACGACTTAAAAAGATCCGTTCTTTTAAGTGTAATGATTAAAAGTGTGTAAAGTATGTTCGCACATACGATGGAGAGAGATCCACTAGCGTGCGAAAACCGTTACCACTCTTAAGTAAGCGCCAAGAATTATCCGGGCACCAATCATAACGGAAGAAGACTAAAAGCTAAAGACGTTGAGCCTGTCATACTATTTGGCGAGAAGATCCTTCATAGGATGATATTGGACACTCGGTCATACAACGCCTCCAGCGGCGGAGTGGGCCAAAATTCCTTTGATATGATGATATTGGACACTCAGTCATACAAAGCCTCCGGGCGACTGGAGTGGTGCCAGAATTCATTTCATAGGAAAAGTAATGGACACCTAGTGTGGTGGGCCAGAGTTTCCAGGTCTTAAATGATCTGAAGGCCTAAAGAAAGGCAGAAAAGAAATTGGACACTCGATGCCCGCCAAAGCAACTGGAGTGGGCCAGAGTATCTAGATCACATATGATCCGGTTACGCCCTAACCACGGGCAAGAGGTTGTTCATGTGAAGCAACGCCACCTCTAAAGTAGAAGGGGTTGGAGAGGTTGTCCTCAATAGGACTTCAGGGATTGGGATCACTCTTAGATGAGGTGATACATATCCCAAACTTGGTTTAAGGGACGCTGTTGGTCAAGCTGGTTTGAGACTAGTCCAACAGGTCTATAACAGCTAAGAATGGTACAGTACGTCTGTAGCTAAATGAATGATATATTTGTAATCCGTGCATCTATGCCATTATAGATTAAGACACGTTAAATAGCAAGTCATTCAAAAGCTAACGATGTTGAGATTTTTGCCTTCCGTCGACATAAACCCTCAAAATGAATGTGAGGTAGGCGAAGAGGCAAAATCACCTTTCCAAATTCTGTCAAAGGAATAGCGAAAGAAGCACCGCTCCTCTAGAACTTAGTCATACCTTTATGGGTGATTTGAAGTGTATACAAAATAGAGGAGGGGAGACAAGTACGTTGTGACCTTCTTTGATAACGGTACAACATATTGTATCCTTTGTTTGTTGAAAAGCAAAGATGAAGTTGTTGAAGCGAATAAGCGCTACAAAACAGAAGTTGAAAATCAACTAAGCCTACGGATTGAGGAATTCGTAGCGATAGAGGGGGAGAATGTGAAGCATCGTTCATCAAACGACTGTTCATTACTCACCTCAGTCCAACGGTGTTACGCCCAAATTATGTGGGGTGGCTTGGTAAAAGTTGAAATACCGAAACAGTCAAATTGTACCTAAGATCGTAGATTGCATATCCACTGGATCTGCAAATAACAGTAGTGCTTATCGCCTCTTGGCGTTAAAGAATGTTGAATTCTTAGAAGATAACTTTCCTTTAAAAGGAAAAAGGAGTAATTGCTCAAGGTTAACAAGAACCCGCGAGGGCCTGACTGTCCGGAACTAGACGTTCCGTATCTACAAGACTCGAAAGTTGCTGGCTATCCGGAACTTAATATTCCAGATCTGCAGAACTCAGGGATTCTAGATGTTGAACCGAGAAGGAGCAAAGAGGGGACAAAGACTTGTTCCAGTCCTTCTAGCTTGTATGGTTGAGAACGAACCATGGACAATTGACAAATAATTGTCATCTCCAAAAGTGCTGCTTTGGAAAGAAGCTAAAGAAAGAAATAGATTCTATCATATAGAACCATACTTGCGTAATGGTTGATCTTCCTCCGGGAAAAGAACCTTTGGGTTGTAAAATGTGCTCTCATTGAGTAGCATCACATCTAGGGCCATTGTAGTCTTACATGGCATGGATGTTGAAACAGCCTTTCCAACCGGAGAGTTGGAAGAAGAGGATCAGAATTGGTTTGCTGAACTGTTGGGCTTCTTCCCGAACTTTCATTTTGGTCCCCGAAATGTTTACATTTTGGTCCGAAAGTTTCGAGATAAAACAGAACAATGAATCGACCACGAAACATTGACTCCGAAGTTAGAAAGCCAACAGTTGGAGAATCAACAGTCTGAAAGTAAAAGTCATATTGAAACAAAGTCTCGATATGAAAGATATGGGTATCACAGATGACATCTTAGGAATTGGATTCTAAGACATCTAACGGACTGGTCGATAGTAGACAGTCTCGTTGAAGCCACCAATGGATATGAATCATAGAAATGATTGGAATCATGGTGCACCCATAGACAAAGAGCGATATGCACAGGTCATGTGTAGTTCAATATATTGTACACACTACAACCGACCTGGTATCGTCCTACAAACAGATCAGTTGAACTAAGGATCACTGATGATCTTAATACATGATCAATAGAAGGCGTTAAGTCAGATATGACAATATCTGAATTATTCGCTTATCTACGGATTATAGTACTCTGGATGTCCAGTGGTTCTGGGAGAACACAGTGATGCAAACTGGACATCAGATCTGAAGAACACCAAAGTCACAAGCAAATGTATATGGTGGGTCTTAGAAAATCCTCTAAGCAAACTTGCATCGGCCGATTCATGATGGAATCGGAGTTTATCGCTTTATACAAAGCATGAAAGAAGTTGAGTAACTTCACGGCTCTTTAGAGGACGTCCCTTATTGGGAGAAACCCGTGCCTTCAGCAGTTATAAACTGTGGCTAGCCGGTCGGCTTCAGGAAGGACACGGATGACGGCGTCTGGACATATCTTTCAGGATCTGTCGGAGACATAAGACCGTATGGCAGTTGATCATCACGGGAGTCACATCCTTGTGTACTAACTAAGGGACTACCCGGAGATCAAGTGTTCTGCCTGTCTAGGGGAATGGGCTTAAAACCCAAACAATACGAACCTTTGCGGTGGAAACCCAACCATGCGATTGGAGATCCCAAGAATGTGGTTCAATGGGAAAACTAAGCGGCAAAAGGTTCGGTTGAGCGCTTCGGTGGAAGCAAGAAGCACTTCGGATGATGATTTACGTACGGAAACATGAATCCAAAGTTGTTCCCGCGATAGACATTAAAGTGCTGCCTGCATGGTGGGTAAAGGTTAAGCTTCCAAACCTTTAAAAGATCATCAAACGGTTGAGGTTAAGGTTGGGGGAACTTTTAATGATTCCTAACACTTGTGAAGTGGGGTATAGCAGGATACTTTGTAGGAGATCACCTATTTAAGTGCGAGGATGGCCGACTCAAATGAACGCACTTAAGAATCCAAGTGTGTCCATGGCCACAACGGACGAGAAACGTAAGAAGGAAAATGAATAAGAAGAGTTATTGTGTTGATATCGTTGTCTTGGCTTACACTAAACAACGACGGTTCAAGACATCACGTTCACCGCGCAAGTAAGTAAGTCCGATGGTTTCAACTAGGGAAGGTTCAAAGCGAAAGCTACCTCTCCTGATGCAATATCTTTTCGCTGAAAGATTGCTGAAATGTAGGCACCTTGTGCGTGCGCCACAATCTCTCTTTCATAGAGGGGATTGTTGGAAATTAGCCTTTGGCGGGGAGATGCGTCCACCCATCTTTGATGAATTAAACACTAGTGTTTCGCATGTTGGAGACCTTGTCTCTTCGCACATGCATGATCTACGAAGTGAGTAGATGACCGTAGGGCCAAGAATCGTCTAATTTCGTTGAGAAATGAAAGAGATATTGGTCCACGAAGTAAGGTGTTTGAGACATGGAAATGTGGTGTAGGACAAATCTACCACATCGGTGGGAATAGGAAGAATTGCTCTCTATATAAGTCTCTAATGTGGTAAAGGGTTTGGATCCCCAAGGGGTATCCCATGTGTTTAAAGGAGGGAAGACCTAGATGTGCTTGGGTTCAAGGCTAAGCCCACACGCGCGCGCCGCCGCCCGCCGCCCCGTCCGTCGGTCCGATCTCGGGCTCGGGTCACGGGTCACGGGGCCGTGGGCGTGGGCCTTTTCGATATTATCTTTTTGGACCGAGAGAACTCGCCATATGTACGATTTGATCCCGAAGTTTCATATGTACAGTTTGGACCGAATTCTTTTATATGTACGATTTGGTCCCCGAAGTTTCAAAATTTACGAGTTTGGTCCCCAGAATTTCGGAGACTTTTTCTCGCCTTCCGTTGGGACTGTTTTTTGAGGAATTAATCAGCCATTACTTGGTGATTAACTCCTCCATTAACAACCCATTACTTGGGCGGTTAGGCGGCCTTTCAATGGCCATTAACACCATTACTTGGGCTGTTCTAATGCCCTCCTAAATGGCCATTAACGAGCCATGTTTTGGCGAGTTGGACAGCCCCTTCTCTATGCTATATATTGAGCTTCATTTGGCTCAATTCGGTGGCGAATATAGATGAAAAACAGGCCACAAAACAGACGAAAAAGACACGAAAAGCGGCGAAATTCAAAGCACAAAACGGTGAGAAAAACAGCCACATAACGGTGAGTGAAATTCAGCTAAAATCAGTACAATTTTCGACTGAAAAATAGTGACCAAACCCTCACTTATACACAAGATATACACTACAGAGACACACTATATACACAGAGACAAAAGAGAAGAGTATTGAGAAACTCTTCCTTCCTATTCCATATCTTCAGCAAGTCGAGTCATATTTGGTTTCTTCGCCAGGCTCAACCTATTGGCTTTGTAGTGTTGAGATTAAAGTGTTGTTTTATCTTGGGAGACTATTGCCCGCTAACGTAAAAGCATATATACGGGGCAATCTTGTCTTAAGGATAGAGGGCTATCCTCGACTCAACACACAACGTTGTAACCATCCAGATTTAGTTGTTTCTTGATTTCAGGATATCAACATTCAAGACACAACAAACTTGCGACAGTTCTCAACATTGGCTTTGCAAGGTGATCAAGATTCAAGACACAACACACATGCGGCAGTTTGAAGATTGACCACTTATTTATTCTTTTGAACATTTGTAGTAGTTATTACTTCCCGTACTGCTCTATAAAGTACAATAGAATACCCAACATAGTGTTCGGTACTTGTTCCTGTGGTTTTGACGCTCATCGCATCTCGCACTGATGGTGGTAAATTCCTCAAGATCTTGGTAGATTGATGCTATCCAAAGTGGGCACTGGAGGAATTTGTCATCTCAAATGCCGAAAGGTATGTTATGATAGTTCCCTATAGTGATTGAGCTATGTATGGTTCAGCACTTTTGCTTTAATGGTTCTAGTTGTGCAAATCTTGGCTTCCCCCTGACCAGAGACCATTCAAATGTTTGAATTAGTGTATATAAGTCTATATTATATCTCTCTGTGTCTCTCTCTCTCTCACACACAGAGACACACACATATTGATACATATATGTATATATGTGTGTGTATATATATAGAGAGAGAAGGGGGGGGGGGAGCTGGACATGATGTGTGCGTTAGGATTGAAATAACCAGGTATCATGCAGAAGCTAACTTAAGTAAACCTTGGACTAACACAACAAAAAGAAATGTACCAAAAAAGATATACTCCCTCCGTTTCAATTTATGTTTCTTAGTTTGACAGTAATGTACTGAATTGCCCTTTGAATTTTGTGGTCTTGAATATGCCATATAGGATGTTGGGTAAGAAAACATCCTATATGGCATATTCAAGACCACAAAATTCTTGATGACCATTTTTGGAATCAGATTTCCTCTGATGAAATAGTTGCAACAACATATTTCCCGAACTATTCATATTTGTGCATAACTCCGGGGAATTTACATGACCAAGTTGAAAATTAGCAGTTAGGTTTCTTGAGCAATGCCTCTACTCATACTTCTTCTTTGCCAATGCACCAGAATTCCATAGGAATTATAGATGTCAGCTTTAAATGCAAGGCATACATGCATGTAATCCAGTAGGGCTAATAGCTTGACTTGATCTTATGTCCATGCATCACATGCCACTAGACAATCTTAGGTACTCTTCTTATTCTTCACATCGAGAAGTAGAGTCGTTCTCCAACCCTACCTATATTAAAGAAAAGAAGTCTACTCTCCGATCACTGGCACTTATGCGGTTATGCGCCTATTTGTGTTGGTCTTTAATTTTTGTCCCTCATAACAAACAACTTTTTTTGCGAGGTACAAGTTGTTTTTTTGCATCATAATATTCCACAAGTAATGCCCCCATGATTTTTGCCCTTGAAAGAACTTATGCCCCACTAGCCATAAGTTCGAGCGCTAAAGGACAAAAATTAAAGACCATCCCATTTGAAGGGAAAATCTTGCAATTTCTTCAATACTTTCTTGTTATTTTGCACCTGTATTATTTCCGTAGTTCTAGTTAGCAACTACTGCGAGTGACCCCTGAAATTGTGGCATCATTTATTATCATGAATGTCCCTTTGGCGAAATTCAAGAAAATTGGAATGATATGGAGAAGATTAGCGTTGCCCTTGGCTAAGGGTGAGACACACGAACCGAGAAATTGTCCAAAAAATTACCACAAATTTGTCCTGAAACCTACTTCTAGTATGGAGATTAAGGCTTCAGATCCTCCTTCAATTGTCCACACATGTAACTTATAACTTTGAATTTTTCCGGTAGCAAAAATAAATGCTCTTCTTTTAATTTCATCTCGGTGTAATCATCATGTGATGGTTCATTCTAGATGAATAAGATCTCGGCAAATTTTCATTTTTCAAAATGACTTTGCTCGACTGTAGAGCTGAAAGAAGAGAAGTTAGATCAGAACGCAAGACATAGAATGCACTATTTACTTTATATCATAGATCCCTATTTGAATGATTTTCCACAAACAATGTATCAAATTGAAAATGCACCAAAGTAATGTCTGTGTATATAGCAATCTTAAATTACATTATTGTGCATAATTTCAAATTCGAATGCATGTAATAAATCATTATGCTGTGTGATTTCAGGTATTACGGTGTGTTGCTCATAACACGTTGTGGTGCACTTATGAACTGGGGATACAGTCTTCATGATTGGGGTCTTTGTTTGTGCGTTCTCCTCCTCATAGTAGCCAAGTTGGTGTAGCAGTAGAGCGCGGGACCGCAAGATCACGAGTTCGATCCCCTGCATAAACCTTCTTGGTTGAGCCTGTCACACATGGCTTGCCAAGTGTGGTTAATCAGCTGACGTGGTTTGCAGGCTATTGCGTCAGTCCGGGGTTTACCCTGTGCGCACTCGAGAGAGTAGTGGTTGCGGGTTCCTTCGTCAACAAAAAAAAAGGTAGTCGTATCATTGCTTTCATTGGTATGCTAAGCTTTCAGAAGAAATGAGAATTGATAATTCATGTCAGTTTTCTTTGTATTTATCATTTTTTTTAGAGGATTCTATCCTCCTTTCCTGTGTAAATATATATAGTTGCTCGTCTTTTGCAATGAAATTATTGAGCCCTTCTATTCAGTTTAACAACATTGACCCATACTATCGCACACAAGAAAAAACGAAAAAAGGGTCAAATGTACCCATATACTATTCGAAATAGTTTAAATATACCCTCCATTTTGATTATATTATTTATCACCATTATTTGGTTTAAATAGTTTACTTACGCACTTAATTATTTGATTGCTTGATCATCAATTGAATAGTATCTAGGGTTCGCCAAGCGCTGATTAGCGCCACCAAAAAGAAAAAAGATTAGCGGCACTGACTAACTTACAATTAGCAAGTGACATATCAGTTGTAGACCTTTACTTTGTTCACCTTGCTTAGTCCATTACAAGAGTTATAAATGCATCCTTATTATTAGATATGTTCATGGGTCCAACATTCAGTAATTTAGGTAGGTGTCGTCTTATGGTCATCCCTTTAAGATGTAATATCAACCCTGGGTTAGTAAACTATATTCATAATAATTAAATTCCTGTAGATAACTCAATAGAATTGTCAGCAACCATAACCCTAGGATCTCACGTCCCCTTGGATTTCTCATTTTCATTACTTGTGTAACGATCTGTTAGGTCGTTTTGAGTTTTTTCTAAATGACCTTTCTCGTAGCTTTAAAATTGTGTTTTTGACTTGCGGTGATGTGGCATAATTTTTAGGCAATCGGGTGAGTATCGGAGAAGAAGTAAATTTTGGGAATCCTTAAGTTAAAAAATGGAATGGTTGACCAAAGTCACCATCTGGGGTTAACGAACCCGTGTAGTAATTTGGACAGTTCCATTAGGTCCATAATGAGATTTTTGACTTAGTTGGATGGTTGGGATGGATCCCGAGGGGTTTGGGTGTGTTTTGGACTACTGGTTAAGAAACTAGTTTAAATGACGAATTGGACTTGACCATGATCAACATCGGGTCAATATAACCTCGTATGTTTGTTAAGAGTGTGTGAGCAGGTTAGTAGTGTGTTTTATGGCTGAAATGCATATTTGGTTTGTGTCGCGGAGGTTCCAGATGAGTTTCGGGTTACGATTCCAAGTTCAGAGACACCCATACGGGGACGCAATTGCGAAGCTTGGGGAAGTTATTTGTCGCGATCGCGATGCCTTGCACTGCGATTTCGAAGGGTGAATTTTCTAGGGTCCCGCAATCGCAATTGTGGGTCCTGCTTTAAGACCCGCTAGGTCATTTTAAGCTTGGTACTCTTTTCCCAAAAGGTTAAAATACCTTTCCTATAGCTTTAAAATAGTATTTGTGACTTGCGAGGATGGGTGACACGGTTCACGAGTCAATCAGGTGAGTATCAGATAAGAAAATTTAAATTTGGAATTTCTTAAGTTAAAGAAATGATGAAGTTTGATCAAAGTCAACATCAGGGTAAATGGGTTCGTGTCGGAATTTTGTCGCTTCCATGAGGTCCGTAATGTGATTTATGACTTAGTCGAGAAGTTGGTTCGGGTCGTGAGGGATTGGGGTGTGATTTGGTCACTGGTTGAGAAACTAGTTAAGTTAAGGATTTGGAGTTGACCACTATCAACATCAGGTCAAGACGACCTCTATTCGGTGTTTTGAGTGCACGAGCAATTCGTAGCGTTTTTTATGATTGAAATGCATATATAATTTGTGTCCAGGAGGTTCCAGTGAGTTTCGGGTGCTAAAACTAAGTTTTTTCATTTGCTAATTTTTTTTTTGTGCAACAATTCCGAAAATACAAGTTATGTTCCTAATGTCTATAAATTTCCGACTTCCTCTAAAACTTCAACACATCATGTCTCTCTCATTTTAATGCCAAATTAGGTGATTCGAAAGGCTATATTAGGTGGAATTTCGCAAACCTTATGTTGGGATTATCAAATGTGAGTTTTTTATCATCTACCATCTTATTCGGGCTTGAACAACTAATACGTTTTTCACCTGTTTCACATTTTGGTCATTTTTTCTCATAAGTTTGGGAGGTCGGATTGAGGTGATTTCAAAGGCATTCTACTCATATTTTCTTGGGGATAAGAATATAAACCTTAGTTCATGGTACTCCATTGATTTATTAGATTATTTGAGTTGATTTCATGATTGAGTGTGTAACGATCTGTTAAGTCATTTTTTGATATTTTACTTATTTTTCTTTAAATGACTTTTTCCTAGCTTTGTTTTGATGTATTTGACTTGCGGGGATGGGTGACGCGGTATCTGAGTCAATCGGGTGAGACTAACGGAAGAAAATCTATGTTTTGAAATTTGGAAGTTATAAGTTTGGAAAGTTAGACTAGGAGTTGACTTTTGGAAAGACGCGATCGGAATCGAATTCTGATGGTTCCGTTGGATCCGGAACGTGATTTTTGACTTAGATGGGTGGTTTGGACAAGTCCCAAGTGGTTTGGGTGAAATTTGGATAAGAATGTGATTTTTAGAAAGTTCTTAAGTTAAAAGATGAGTTTTGGTTGATAAATGAGTATTTTTTGAAGTTTCGTCTATTCCATTAGGTTCGAATGTCATTTATAACTTACTCGAGTCATTGGTTCGGTTCCTAAGAGACTTAGGGGTATTTCGGGATGGTTGAAATTTTAGTCTTTAAAGTGAATTGGAGTTGAGCATAGTCAACATCGGGTAAAGACGACCTCGTATGAGTGTTTTCAGTGCGCGAGCAAGTTCGTTGCATATTTTAGGAGTGATTTGCATATTTGGTTTATATACGAGAGGTCTCGGGTGAGATTCAGCGGTTGAATTGAAGTTTGGATCAAGACTTGGGTTGATGTTTTCTGGTGTCTCGCACCTGCGCTTGATGAGCCACAGGTGCGAAGAGGGGCAAGCTTGGGCTAGGCCCGCATCAGCGAGAAGGAGCTCGCAGATGCGAGGCCGTATCAGCGAGAGATGGGTCACACTTGCGACGTTGGGGCAGATCAAGTGGGCCTCGCATCTGTGAGGCTTTGGGTCGCTGATGCGAGATTTTTAGCGCAGGTGCGCAAATAGCTTAACAGAAAGTATAAGTCCCTATTTCGAACCGTGGACATTTCATTCTTCATTTTTTGGACTTGAGAGCTCGATTTAAGGCGATGTTGAGGGATTTTGCAAGGATCTTCATTTAGGTAAGTTTCTAATCATTATTTTACGATTATGTCTTCGATTATTAAGAATTTCATGCTAGGATTCATGATTTGACACTTGAAATTGGGGCTTTTAAACCCTAGGTTGAAAATGGAGATTTTCTCAAATAAATCTTGGATTTGATGTTGGATTGAGCATACAACTTCCGATCTTGCAATATTCGTAATACTCTTCATAAGTGATCTGCATGTTCCTCTTCCGAACGGGAATAAACCAGAATGTCATCTATGAATACAATCACGAACACATAATGGCCTTAATATACTGTTCATTAAGTCCATAAAGGCTGTCGACACATTAGTTAGCCTGAACGACACTACTAGAAATTCAAAATGCCTATATCTCGTTCTAAAAGCAGTCTTTTGAATATCTTTCTCCTTAACCCGCAGTTGGTTATATCTCGACCGTAAGTCGATCTTCGAAAAGTATTTATCACCTTGCAATTGATCAAACAAATCATCAATTCTAGAAAGCATATACTTTTTCTTAATTGTAACTTTATTCAGTTGTCGGTAATCAATACACATTCTTAACAAATCATCCTTTTTAGGCACAAACAGTACCGGTGCTCCCCACGGAGAAGTATTAGGCTTGATGAAGCCCTTATCCAATAGATCTTTCAACTGCTCTTTCAATTCACGCAACTCAAATGGAGCCATTCTATAGGGAGGAATAGATATTGGCTGAGTGTCTGGAAACACATTCGGGTACTCATTTACCACGAAACAGACTAGAGAGTTTGGTGGTTCCACTTCTGCATCTCTAACCCTCACTATATGAGTATATGGTATATACAACCCATGGAAATCATCTATGTTGCCTTAAGGTAGTAAATACACCGACCTTTAAGTGTTGCAGCACTACCTTTCCATTCTAAAATTGGCTCACCCGAAAATTGAAACCTAACGAGCTTTGCTCGGCAATCAACACTAGCATATCAAGATGCCAACCAGTCCATACATATTATTACGTCAAAATCAACCATCGCTACTAGATCCGCCAAGGTATGATGGTTACATATTATCACCACACTACCCTGATATACCCTCCTAGCTACTACTGACTCCACCCACTGGTGTGGCTACCGCAAAAGGTTTTCTTAACAACTCAGGTTCTATACCAAACTCATTAGCAACAAAAGGGATAACATACGATAGAGTAGAACCCGAATCTATCACTGCATATACATCATGAGAGGAAATTGATAGTATACATGTGACAACGTCAGGTGACGACTCCTGATCTGGTCATCATGTCAAAGTATATATGCGGTTCTGACCACCGCCATAGCCAGGTGCCCCACCTCTACCTCGGCCTCTACCAGCGTATATTTGAGGCCCATGTTCTGAGGGACATACTGAAGACGCTGAGTAGGGATGGCAGATGGGTATAATTTTGCGGATTCCGCACCGCATCCGTCTCAATTGGGGCGGGTATGGGTATAACTTTGGCGAGTAGTATGAGGGTATGGGTAGGTGGTGGATTTACAGTTATACCCGCCTCATGACTACTTGCCCCGCCCCGCATCCAACCGCCGCCCCAAATCCACCTGCCCGCCTTATACCCGCAAACTATAATTTTATTTGTACAACTTTATATTTATCTAAAGCCCAAATAATTTGGCATACATAATTTTAGCAGCTCATAATCCCAATAATAATGAATTTTGAGGATATCCACTTGGGTGGTGGAGCGGGTGTGGATTTAGGAATATACCCACTTAGGCGGGTATGGATATTGAAAATGTACCTGCCATGGGTGGCGGGTTGGTAACTGGTATAAAATTTTCTGGCGGGTACGGGTGCGGGGAGGGGGTACCCGCACCTGCCCAGTTGCCATCCCTAACGATGAGGTTGCCACTAGATCGGCTGGCTAGGCCATACCACTCATTTCCTTCACCGGTCAATCTCACATAAAGTGGTTGGGGTCTCCACACGTATAACATACATTAGCACCGTGACGGCACAGTCCAGAATGGGTCCTTCCACACTGATCACATCGCGGGGAGGTGGCCTCATCTGCGCTGAGTCCCTCCGTTGCTGAAAACCCGAAGCCTTTGAACTCTAGCCAAGCCCGAAATAAGCAACCCTATCATACTGCAGCCTCTGAAACTGTGGAGGTGTACTACCTGCAAGATAAGTTGAGTGCCTAAAAGGTTGTGTCCTAGGGCCACCTCGAGAACCCTCAAACTGGCTAGTAGACCTAACCCTCTTAAGCTGGTCCTTATCACGGTCCTCACGCTGTTGCCACTTTTGATCCTCAAAATTCTGGGCATATGCCTGAATGAGAGAAATGTCCACACCCGCATTTAGGGAGGCTGTGTACACTCATTAATTAAATGTGGCCCCAAACCATTCACGAACTGGTGTACCCAATCACTCATCTCTTCTATGATTGTGGGAGCATACCTAGCCAAGGAGTCAAACTGGAGACTATACTCTAGAACGTTTATATTCCCCTGTTGGAGGTTCAAAAACTTATCAACTATGGCCCGTCGTAACTCTACTAGCAAGTAAAGATACAAGAAACCCTTAGAAATCTCTTTCCATTTCGCTGGTGGTGCACGCGATCCCCTGGACGGCTCCCAAGCCTCATACCATAAAACAATAACATCCCGCAACCTATAGGATGCCAACTCCATTGCATCGGTATTAGTCGAATGCATTACCTCCAATGTCATGTTCATCTGATCTAAGAAGTTTTGTGAGTCCTCATTCGGGTCAGATCCCGTAAATACTGAAGGATCCAGATTAATGAAATCTCAGACCCTCACACTAACTACCCTATCGAAAGATCCAATGGTCGTACCCTAGTGCTAGGCATGAGCGGCCATTAATAGAGTAAGCAATCGTACGACACTCTGCATATCCATAGCCTCATCATGAGTAACATGTGGAGGAACTGGAGGTGTTGGTTCCCTCCTCAGCTCCTCTGGTGCTAGAGGAGTCGGAGAATCATGTGAGAGTGTCACACTCACACTCTAGGCCTCACTAGCAGGTGGTGCTCTACTCGTACCCTTATCGGCCACTGCCTTGGCCTTTTGACTAGCTGAAGCTTTTATGGTCACAAGCATTGCTACATTTAAAACAAGGCAAAGGTTAAGAGTTCAATTCCTTATGACTCAACTCTATCGCATGATCTAGAACAAGAAGGAAAGGTAACCATCCTAAATGTCTTGTAGCCTCCTGATTATAAGTGTGGTGCTTAACACACCTATAAGCAAGATCTACTAGACACAGCTTGCTGACTCCCTAGAATATACTTGCTCTGATACCAAGTTTGTCATGACCCAAGCTTGAGGCCTTCACCCGGCACCCGCGGTGCCTTACTCAATCGAGCACCAACATACGTTACTTATTTACTTATTATTAGACTCGTTGTAGGCCGAGGAGGCCATATCAATACACATTCATAAAAGGGAATATAAAGCTTAATTCAGGAATGGCAATCCAAAATGGTATATACATATATATGGGCTGACAAGGCCACCATGATAGAATGACAACCAAAACTATACATAGGACACTGTCTACAAAGCCTCTATAAGCATCATAGTACATAAGTCGAGATAGGGCCCCGCCATACCCAAAATTAGAAAAGACATATAAATATGTGTCATTACTCACTAATGCTCCGAAAGGAGATGGAGCTCACCAACCAAAAGCTGATAACAAGGGACAGCCTACTGTGGAGGGTCCTCTATCCGTCTACCTGATTCTACATGAAATGAAACACAGCGTCCCCCAGCAAAGAAATGTCAGTACGAATAATATACCGAGTATGTAAGGTAGAACTGAAACATAACAATAAAACATTATCAATGAGAGGAATAAGAATAACCTGAAACCTCTGGATTTCCACTGAGGGCCATGATATGCATAATGACTATATTTATATGTAATGTCATTCTAAGGAGATATATCATTTTATACCGAGCCGTTGTTCAGGGTTAATATCAATATTATAAACTTTAACTGCCCAACTGATCAGTGATAACTGCTCGACCAGTAGTCGTAGCTCGGTGGTAAATAGAGATACATAACTGCCCAACCGACTGTAGCACAATGGTAAAGTAGGAATACCATAGCCATGCCCTTATAGATACTATATATGCATGTATAATGTCATTACTCATTTACATATATACCTACAATGCATGAAGAGTCTTTTAAGATCATTAGAACATCTTCCGGAGTGACCTATAATCGTTCACCCTCCGATTACATTATGAACATAAACATCTTTATCATATGACTCAATAGGGACTTAGGAACATATTTAGACATGCTTTGAGATATATTTAATAGGAATGAATAACATGGAAATCCTTAACTACAAACAGTAGAACTATTTATAGAATAACATTACGTTTATGTTTCGTTAACTTGAAACATGCCAAAAGAATGAAGGATTATCCTTAACATACCTTTGTCGTTTACTTAACGACTCAACGTATAACTTCCCGTAGCACTTCAATCTACATCAAGACAACATAACATATGGTTAATATCATGGAAAGACTTATGAACACATTCTAAGCTAGTAGCTCTCTTGTAGAAAATTGGGCAGCACCTCCCCTACATTTCCTTATTTCCCGAATTCAAAAAAACACCAAACAACAATATTAACAACCAATCCTAACCATCCAGCCCCTCAACACGCAAGAGTAATTCTAACAACTCAAAGTAATAGTACAATAAGCGGCAAGCTCAGTTTACGATTAAACAAACTACAGTTTAAAACCCATTTTTCCTTCAATTTTCTCATCCCATAATAGGCGTACAACATAACTATACAAACAACAACTCATCACAATACACGAGCGACAAACTCGGTTACAATTCTCAATCAACACTTCTACGAACTTTCCTTTCTTTCAGAACATGAAACACAGTCAGCAATCCACATATATGAGTCTCTTCTCATGATAATCAACCATGAATTAACTTAGAAATAGCTTCATAAACAACCCATAATGGCACAACATCAGAAACATGATTTTTTTCAAAACTCACAAGTTCTATCTTCTACAACTTGGTTACAACTCATAGAAGCTCAACCATAGGAAGGAGAAACTAAAACTCACCTTAAAACACTTAGAACGACCTTGTATTTAGCTTACTCCACGTTGAAATAATCTTCCATTCCACCACAGGAACCAGAAAGAGAAACTATCAATCACCTCAGAAGTTTCAACACTCAAATCACTTAACAAACTCTGATTTCACCTAGGGTTTGGGCTGATCGGATTAGGGAGAGTATTTCATGGTTTCTCTTAAGATTTACCCTCTGAAAATTTGAAGATAAATTAGCGAATCAGTCCCTTAAAAAAGGGCCTTCTGTCCGCCTCACTTTGCCTCATTTTTGGGATATTATTATGGCCTCTCTTTTGGCAAGTAAGTGACGCACCTACTTGTCATCTCCTTGATTTATTAGTAGGTGTCACTTTCTATCCCTATTCATTTAAAACACATGGCTCGCCGTCATTTAATAATCACAACGTGTTAAGTAGCTCAAGCTAGTAGGACGGGTAAGCAAGCAACACATTTTTACTTGCTCAAAATTTCATTTCTCACGTTTAAGTGCTTTTGTCAACCTCAACTTAGTCACGCATATATTGAATGAAAATACGGGATGTAACAATGTTGGCCCTCAAGGGCCTCCAAAGCTTCTCTTTGCAAAAACATGGCTTGTAAGACTTGGAGCTCATCGGCTTGGTCTCGGGTGAAGGATCTTGAATAACTTGGGTCTTTCTCCTTCCAAGATATCTCCCATATCTTGATCATCTCCACATATGGGTCTTCAACGGCTTTCAAAAGGCTCAACTTTTATCATCAAGGGGTGTGTATCCCTCATAATCACCCTTGAGCCATCTGGTATCGTATCATCATCCCCTTCTTGAAAAGGATTTCTCCTCGAATCTGAAACCTTGCAAGATCATAAGAATGAAATACAAAAACACGGGCCTCAAAGCATGAGGGTTAGTGTAAGAATAAACACAACTACCAACATGCCAATGATGCACAAACTTGTGATATAACCAAACATCAACTATTCTTACGAAGAACAATCTTACACACGAAGCATTAAGAACTTGGCTACTCCAAATATCATGTAATGGGGAGAAAACAAAGGAATCAGAGATCTCAACACATTCATGCACTCCCTTTAAGTCATTTATAATATAAGATATTCTCCCCACACAAGTACGAGCATCATCAAATAGAGAGATAGGGTTAAGACGTCGCATATGCAAACACATATTGATTGTAGAACCCATAGGGTAAAATTCACCCTCTTGTTTAAAACAAGTATTATATACCATATGGCTAAGTGCAAGGTAATCATGAAATTTTAAAATTTTAGTTAGCACACTGGACCAATTCCAAAATGGTACTTTCATCAAGTCACAACAACCCAAAGCATCACCGAGGTCAAAGGGATAGACATAGCCTTTAGGGACACTCAAAATCATGTATGTCAATGAATCTAGTAGTACCACTAAGAAGGCATAGCTACAAGATATTGTAGAAGCACCTTGGCTTTGGAAAACTCAACAAGATATGCACTCTCAAAATGAGAATCATCATAAACAAACAAGTAGAAGAGAAAAATGTCCCTTAATGCAAACTTAAGTATAAAATCCTTATTGGACGCACATGCCTCCTTACAAATATAAGAGGCCTCACAAGAAAGCAATTCGGCTAGGAAACTATCTACCAAAGTATTATCATCAGAATAGCCTAAGTCATCAAAATCACTCATGACATCAAAGTTAAACTCAATTATCGAGGTAGGGCTACTCAAAGATGACACTATACTCTTATCACCAAGATAACTCTCCTCAATAACATTTTCATCAAGGGATGGGTCATATTTTGAGAGGTCACTTGAATTAAGCCATGCATGAATGTCATTATTATAGATAGGTGGAGAATCATACAAATGCTCACAATTAAGATCATTAGAGGAAGAGTAATAAATAATTAAGAACGTTAATTTCCTCCTCAACTAGAGATGCCTTCTCTTTTGGCACGTCAATACCACTATCCTTAACACAAACATGTTTCTCACCATATGTAAACAAATAGTAAAGAAAGGTGTCACTTAAGATGACTTATTCTATGGTGTCCTCACATGTAGCATGACTATTAGGTTCAAGGGCACAACCAAGAATACTACAAATATTTGGAAAACACAAGGAAAAAGTAGCAATTTGAAAACAAGTATCACCTTCTTTTTCAAAGCATTATTTCCCCCAAGTGGGTTATCATTCCCCAATTGAAGATCTCCATCAAAGTGAAGAGGGTCATTGTTCCATAGTGTATTTCCATAGATCTTGTGGACCCCAAATGTGGCTACATCTTCCACACCACAAGATGTGTAACCATGCACATCATCTCCGATAGTCATGTCACCATCCAATAATATATTATCTTTAAAGACAGAGCAATCAATCAATGAAAATGAGTTTAAATATGTAAGGTCTTCATGACTATTTACATGACGCACGTCACCACCACAATCTTAGGCCTCATCCATCGACACTAAAGCATGATCAAGAGACTCATCTTTATACGCATCAAACAAGGGTGGGATGTCAGATTCATTTAAATGACCAACTTTAACAACATCATCACTAATTGGAGGTTCATTAAGCACGTCACAAAATTCTTCGAATAGTGGATTAACATTAGAATCAAGTTGATCAACACAAATTTTAACACTAGTTGGTAGCATCTCAAGCTCACAAGATTTACGAACATGATTACCATAATTAACAGAAACTAGTGTTTGATCATCACCTATCACATGACAATGTACTATCATTCAAATCACAAGTGTCAACACTAGGTGGACACAAATCGATCTTGCAGGAAGAATCAATCCGGTCATCAAAAAGATCAACTAGTGTATGGGCACTCTCGATAGTGAAATTATTAACACATGAAAAGGAATTATGATACCCAAAATAATGCAAGAAATCATCAAGTTCACAAAAGGGTAATCCTCCATTCACACTCAAGTTTTCTATATGATCATTTAAATCACTTAAAGTGTTAAGGTCAGCTAACTTACCCTGTAGCTCATTTGAAAGGTTATTCTCACCTTGATTGATCTCAACTTGTTCTTTCAATCATATGGGTTATTTACATGAAGACTTGTATAGCCATTCATTTCTTTGAGTACCTACAAAGGAGTCTTCACAACACGATAAATAAGTAGAAAAGTTAGAAGAGTTAGAATGAGGTTTTGGCAGAGTTCCCCCTCGACTTGCATTCTCAACATGGGCCACTCTAGATGCAAACCTTCTCATTTATCCCACTTACTTCTATACTCAACCTCGTCAACCACGTAACTATGAGAGACAACAAATCTTCTCCAACATGAGAATATTCTCCGGAGTTAGACATCGTACCTGCAAAACCTAGCAAACAACGTTAGTTGTAAAATTCCTCACGTCAATCGTGTTTGCACTCAACCTCACCACACTCTAGTGTTTTCCGAGGTTGGTAAAGAACATTCGCTCAATCAATTCACAAGGCCACTTAGCCTATGCGGAGGAATAGATTCTTGTCAAATCGAAATATGAGTGACTCAAAAGCTAACGGACAGAGCCAAAGAAGTTCAACGAAATAAACAAAAAAAACTTAAGAAGAATTAACATGAAACAGAAATGGAACTCAAGAACTAATAAACAACTAAGCAAAGTCAATTACTAGTGTTAATTAACTTAGAAAGGATTAACAAGTACCGAACAAAACTTAGAAACGAAAATGAAATGAAACCGGATTGAAGAACGAACTTACAATGCAATCTCGGGAAAATACAAATACATCTAGGGGTTGTGGCTACGCATATGAGTTGTTTATGTCATGAAATGTGATGCTGTAAAGGGAGGATGTGGGCCCACTAGCGAAAGTATAAAGTGCATTTATGGAGGGCGTTTTACCGTCCATATTATTTTTCATGGCCCGTCTGTTTGTACTGTGAAAATATTCAGAGAGCTCAACTTTTTGGGTACCAATTCACGCTAGGAACTACGGTTTGTAAAACATTTTCACGGTCCGTGAAATGCCACCATAAAACTCTTCAGTGATGACGTATTTTTACTCTCTTCCTTGAACTCTGGGCCAAATCCTAAATTTGATGACGTACTTGGGCCCACTCAGCCTAGATTTTACTTTTTTGGGTCCAAAAGCACTTTTCCCAACTTGCACTTGGAATTTTGGATCAAACACTCCTTTTTTAGACCTTCTTCCTTATGAACTTATGAAGATCCTCAAGAACACCAAGAACATTCAATTTTCAACTACTTCAATTCCAACTCAATTTGCTCCCAAATTTCAGATCTAGCTTCTCCTCAACTTAGAGAACAAAGCTCACTCCAAATTGAGATCAATTGACCACAAAATCAATAAACTCACTTGCTTGCTCTTCAAGTTCTTCAAAAACCTTCAAGTTCTTCAAAAACCTTCAAGTTCAACAATGATGATTTGCCCAAAACTCTTTCAAATGTTTTGAAACTTTAGATTTAGGTAGATTTGACCTCTAGGAACTCAAATCTACACTCAATTTCCCTCAAATCAAACAACACCACCAAATTTTTTTGGGATTTTCAAAATTTTCAGATTTTATATTTTTTAAAATAAGAAGAACTAAGGATTAAGAATTATAGAGACAATCATTTAGCCTAAGATCTGGTACCAAATAATACGATTCTAAAGCGAAACTCTAGGATTCGAATGCAGAAATTAAAAGATGGAAGATTGATACAATCAATAGCATCCAAAGTAACCTAAACTATATGAAAGCTTAGACCTCAATGAAATAAACTAAATCAAATATCAATCAAGATAGAAGCAAGACACAAGAATTGAAATCAATAGAAAACCAGGTATATTAAACTAAAGACCTCCTAAAGATTAATAAATAAAATCACCTATACTATAAAGATGATTCCACAAGTGAGTGATTTCATATGAGAATATGAACAAGTTCAATAGACAACCAAGTAATCCACCCTAATTGTACTATCACTATAATCTAACACTAATCACTAGCTAACACTACAAAGTAGCTAACAAGAGAATTAATCTCAATTCATCAATCATCCAAATCTACTCTATGAAATAACAAGTGTACTGTTTATACTACATAGGCTAAGAAGACTAATATATTTATTTTAAAAATTACCCTTAATGAAATAATGGCCTTCTTAGTCTTCTTAGGGATGATGGAAGCATATTTCAAAAATAGTCTCTTTGCATAAATAACCTCTTCCACCAAGCTAACTTCCATATCTTGAATGTGGTGATCTAGGAGTCTACCACCCAAGCGATCCTCCAAATGTTGTATGCCCTCTTATATGGGCCATCAAGGGCATCCAAAGCCTCTCTTTGTAAGAATATGGCTTGTAAGGCTTGGAGCTTCTCGGCTTGGTCTCGGGTGAAGGATCTTGAATGAGTTGGGTCCTGCTCCTTCCAACCTATCTCACATAGCTTAATCATCTCCAAATATGGGTCTTCAAAGGCTCAACATTTATCATCAAGGAATGTGTAGCGTGAAGATACACACTTGAGACCCTTTGAAGCACTTAAAATATTGTGAATGTGCTCCATGGACAATCATTGGCTTGAGGCCGAGCTCTACCACAAATCCTAACCCTCATAATAACCCTTGAGCCATCCGATATCGTATAATCTTACTTAAAATTTACTCAGTCCTAGGCACTGGAAGAGAAGTTATAAGGGAGGAAAACAAATGAAGAGATAATAGTGGAGCACATAATGTCTTAAGTTGAAGAACATTGCCCTTAAACACATCATAGGACATATAATCTCACCGCCTATAGGGTTGTAATGAGTCGAAGGTTAGTCCCTAGCAGATTAAGTAATCCATCATACTTGCTTAGTCATACAACTTAGCTATCAAGCAGGCAACAACAAATGGAAGGTGAAGTCCCAGCAATATTCGGTTTAGTGAGCTTACAAACCTTGCTGTCATCAAGGATAAACTACCGCAAGCTTACAAACCTCGTGTAGTGAGCCTTAGTTAAATCAACACGAAGTTGTAGTGTTGGAACAACATGGAGCTGGTTCTAATGCCAAAGAGGGAAGAACTGATCCAGAACTGAAGAATATTAAAGTAAGATACTCAGAAGGAACATGAAGATATATGAAGCTGATATATGTTTGTCATCATCAAAAAGGGGAAAATTGTTGAGTAGTTGTTGTCTTAATGATTGATTATGAGCTTACATTGGAGTTTTTTAATTATTTGACAAACAATGTACACAATGAAAATAAAAGGAGACATAAGGAAGGATTCATTGAAGAGCCAAACATCCAACCAGATCTCCAAAGGATTTAGTGAAGCAGTCATATCAACAAAGGAACTGCTCAAAGGAACCGATCCTTACTATCAAACAACTAGAGACTGAAAGTTGTTTCATGCCAACGTTGGAGAAAACAGAATATTGACTAATTCCTATTTGATGAAGAGTTGGACTTCAAGTTATGGTAATATTTCCATAAAGTACCATAAGTTGATCAACATGGAATAACATTAAAGTAGGAAATAACTTGTCGACGCATATACAAGGAAATACGGAAGAACCAAATCAAATAAGGTTTGGTTTTTTGGGTACAATTATGAAACCAAAGCTTAGATGGATTCTACATTCAAGAGACGGAAACTACTTCTATATAAATACAACACGAATAAGTTTTGGAGCTTGACCACAACCACAAATCACAATATTCCGATGAGAGGATTAATGAACGCAATCAACACTAGTCCTTAGAAGAGCTAACTGCATGACGACAAAGAACCAGAGCTTATCAAGAAATTAACATTCAGTTCTTTAGGTTGTCTAGGTTAGGTTCTGTTGTGGTTCCGTCGATTTACCTTTGCAAGTATTGTGTAATAGGTGTTCGTTGGTTAAACTGTTACTATGTGATTTAGGCGGACTCTTTAGGGAATAGGTCTGTAGGTTATTTATAACCTATATAAGGAATTTGGATTATAGTGAAAAGAAATTGGTAAATCTTATAGAAGATAGGTCATGGTTTTTTACTCCCTTGAGCAAGGAGTTTTCCACGTGAAAATTTTTGTGTTGATTTTATATTTTGTCGCATTACCTTCTTATGCAAATACTCTAAGAAATAGATTCTTAGAGTGCATTTGAGTTGCCCGATCCTAACAGTATGTACTTGCATCGTGAAATATAGCATCCCAAGCAAAAAAGACGTAAGTACCGTGTAATAGTACTCGTATGTAAGATATAAATAATGCAATAAGGGAATAATCCTAACAAGAAGTAAGCTCAAGGAAGAGATCATGTAACCTAACATAAAATGAATGAAACTCCAAGTCTAAACAGCTGAGCACATATGAACACTAAGAGACATCCTATGGGACCACATGTCAGGTGTTACTATTCTTGGTACGTTATGCACATCTTTTGGATCACTCATTATAGCACATGGGATCGTTATACTTTGTCACATTTGGATCATTATACAATAGATTAGTTCTTTTATTATTTGGGGACAAGTAAGCCACAAGGGGAATATAACATTGAGCAAGTGACCCACTAGGGCCTTGTGAATGGATCAGGTGTATCAAACGAGCCACAAGTATCTCATGCTATGCACGATATCAAATGAGCTACAAGGGCCTCGTGCTATGCACGATATCAGATGTATTAAGTGAGTCGCAAGGGCCTCATGCTATGCACATTATCATATGTATCAAACAACACGGGTAGATGATTAACATTCTTGGAATACCGCTCATTAGCTTATGGAAGACCTGACACATGATTCAATATGATCATTATACTTGTGAAGATGATTCATTTAACACACATGGTATAGACACTTCAAATAAAGGAACATAAACATCTCAAATAGAAGATGAAAGACCACATAAGGTAATACGAAAGCCCGACACAATAGGAGCAATATCAAATTAACGAAGTATGTGAGCCTAAAGTATACAACATGAAGATTCATGCCGTTTCATTTTCTAGGACCTCATGGACTTATACAATAGGGAACATTGAACATTTATAAAACTTGGCACATAGGACCCTTTCTGTAAATCTATAAAACATCATATAAGGCTCATTGGCCTCTTTTGTAAAATCGTAATAGTTGGCTTATTAGCCCCTTTTCAAATCATAGTATGTGGATCAATAACCTATAACATATGCAACATCATTCTATAAAACTTTAATAAAAGTAAGAAAACTTTTTAGAAATATCTTGTGGACCTTTTAAAGTGGAACTTGAACTTAGTCGATGTCTAGACTTAGACCTGTAGAATATTGTAAGGAACTTCACAAATATTTATCACACTTGAAACTTTAAAAACATATATAGAAGTAGGTGAAGTCATAGAAAGACTTTCTAAAACTGCTAGGCCTTGAAGGAAACTTGAGAACATATGTAAATGTAAGTGGAACCGTAGAAACTTCTCGGAACTGAAAGGGCCTCGAAGGCCACAAAAAACTTGTATGACTTAGAGAATACTTACCTACTTGTGAATCTTTCTCGTTTAAGGACTTGAAAACATGAAGTGTTTTTCTATATGTAAGAACACAACCTCGAAAGACATATAAGAAATCTTATTCAAGCTTAAGGCAAAACTAAAGCATCACTTGATCATTTAGGAACTGGAAATTTGATATAACACTCTTATCGTGATCCGTTTACGAATTTTATCATATACCGACAATCATAAAAACTTATGGGGTACTGATTAATTACATGCTATGAATAGCTGGGAACTTGCATATGAGATATATTTTGATTTATCAAGAGATCACCTCAAGTAGAAGAACATTTATCTAGGAAACCGATTCGAAATTCCAAAATTGAGTTGTTTAGCCTTACATAACTCGATTCCTGACTTAAGACAACTACAAAGTATCACCCTTCATTAAAGCGTTAATCTACAAGAATAAATAATAACAACCAACATCAACATCTAAACGACAAGCTTGGGTCACACAAGAAACTAACAAACATATGATGAGTGTCGAGCTCCCAAAACCATCAAATCAACGGTGTTTCTCCACACCCATCCTTCCTTCCATAACCACCACCCCCTACGACCTTCTTACAATAACAAATAATATTTCTAGAACATCATCTCATATAGAACAACCCATAATCAACTCTATACGACTGACAAAACTTGGACTCACGAGTTTCGGTCACCATCCCGTGTGTCCTTATCGAAAACGTATTCAAAATACTCACATAAGCTCATAGATGAAAATAAAGAAGAAGCCTAATCTTGGATATCAAATCCTATAACTTTATTCACCTAGCTTCCCTTGGAAGAAACATCTGATTTGTTATAATCCGGAGAAGAATCGATGTTAGAAGTACATAAACTACGGAGGAATAATCATGTTTAACTTTGGGATAAGCTTACCTTGATGATGGAGAGCAAAAGAGTGTTTTGGAGCTCCTATGGTCTGTTCTTGAAGTGGAAATGAGATCAAATGAACTAAAAACCACCCTGGGACTTATATATGGGCACCATGGGATGTTCTACGTGTCTCGCATGCATTTGGGCACTGCACAAGTCCATAGTAAATGCGCATAACTCTTTGTACCGAGGTCGGATTGATGAACGGTTTAATGCATTAGAAACTAGACTCAAAGACCTTTAATTGAGTAGGTAATTTACCCTATAACTCTTTATATCCTGGAAGATATTCTTGTTTGAAGTTGGGTCATATGCGAGCTTATTTGAAATTTTAGTCTGTGACGTAACCACCAACTCAACTTTATGCTATGGCTATCCTTAGCTCTCAAATCACTCATAATACACCTCATATACTTATTACCATGCCACTGCAATATATTGCTAGTTTGTAGCCTCTTTGGCACACAAAAATATTATTTCTAATCGTCATTTTCACACTTTAAAGTGTACGATCCGTATGTCACCTTATTCATGTCGAACTTTGCCTAAACTCATTCTTTTCAGCTAACTTAACCTCCAACCTTCGTTCAACACTTAAATATACTTATCCCTGGTCTCTAAGCTTGGATACAACCGTTGATCTCTCGAGTTCAAATATGTTTATCTATGTCGCACAAGTCGAATCATAGCCTGGGGGTACGAGATATTACAAGAAGAGATGAATGAAATCCACCGATATTGTGCATAATGCCAATAGACGCACGGTAGATCGATTTGTACTGGTATATTAGAACAACACCTACCCAACTATAATCCCCTAACTCGTGTAGACCATTCATATATGTTAGGAGGCGTAAGCTCACGAGGCTACCCAACATATTCGGGAACAAGATTCCCCCGAATATCATCATCAACATATATAGATAGGATTTTTGATCAACCACTGAACCATTATCATTATCGACAATATGTGGTAGTGCGGCCAAGTGTGTGCGAATGGACGATGATAGGGTCATTCAGCGGAATCTCTGAAATCACCATCCTCTAGCCAGAAGCCGGTGAGCCTGAGCATCTCTACCTACCAGCTGTCAACATACCATTTCCGCCTGCCACCATCTTTAATGTCCTAGGTCTCCCTGTACCGACAATTCAAACATCACCTCCATGTCCATATAGTGATATTGGTCTCACCGACATGGAGATAAAAGGTATGTGTCTCTGGCCTCCAGTGCTTGAGCATGGCCGTGATAAGCACTCAATCAAATGTAGTTGACTCGCCTAATAATGTGATAAAGGTCGGTCTATGACGCTCTATGATGCGAGGATGTGGGAGGCGTGCCATGATAATCTGCCAAACATCATCGAGGCGGAGTGGATGCCTCAGCTTATTCACCCCATCTGCTCTTTCATATTAACTCACATCTATGGCTGACTTGTAGATAAGTACATCAAAGGTCATGAGCCTAGGGTTAACAATAGAATCTATAGTATTACTATATCTGTACAAACAACGTAAAAATTAATATTTTATTCATTATTAGTTTATCATTTGTTATTCATTTTTTCAAGTATTTTCAAACTATATCTTGAAATTTCAAGACACTATCCTATTTTATTTCAAAAGATTTTTTCAAGTCTTTTTTGTAAGTACGATAGGTGATCCTTTTTTTTGTTGTAAGTTTAAAGTTTATTGTTCTTTATTCGTTTTTCAAACTATATCTTGAAATTCCAAGACATTCATCCTAATTTTTAAAAAGATTTTTTGAAGTCTTCTTTGTAAGTAAAGTAGATGATCCATACTATTTTTTGTAAATTTAATATTTGTTGTTCACTATTCGTTTTTCAAATTATATCTTGAAATTTCAAGACATTTATCCTAATATTTTTAAAAGACTTTTTGGTAGATTTTCCTTACATGGGTCCATTTGAAGTTTCCACTCTACTTTTCAGCGAAAACAGAGAGCGCTGGAGTGAATCTAGTCTAGAGAGAGAAATCAATGGCTTTGGCAGAGGGTAGTAAGAAATGGGTATCGTCAATCGCAGTGAAGCCGACATGGGTTCTCCCGTACAGAACTCAAAGTCTTGAACAGGATTACAGTATAGGAAAGAAGTTGGGGCAGGGGCAATTTGGAACGACCTATGAATGCACAGAAAAATCAACTGCTACTCTTTATGCTTGCAAGACTATACCAAAGAAGAAGTTGATGTGTAAGGAAGATTATGAGGATGTATGGAGAGAGATTCAAATAATGCATCATTTATCTGAGCACCCAAATGTGGTGAGGATAAAGGGTACTTATGAGGATGGGTTGTATGTGCATATAGTTATGGAGCTTTGTGCTGGTGGTGAGCTTTTTGATAGGATAGTTGAGAAGGGCCATTACAGTGAAAGGGAAGCTGCTAAGCTCACTAAAACAATTGTTGGAGTAGTTGAAGCTTGTCATTCGTTAGGGGTCATGCATAGAGACCTCAAACCTGAGAACTTCTTGTTCCTCAGTTCATACGAGGATGCTGCTCTTAAGGCTACTGATTTTGGCCTCTCCGTTTTCTACAAGCCAGGTTTACAATGAATTCAGCAAAGCTTAATTGCTGTAAAGATCATTTTTTGTTGCTAGGTTTATGTCCCCAACTAAGATACTCCCTCAGTTCACTTTTACTTGTCTACTTTTGATTTTGCACGCCCCTTAAGAATTCATAAATGAAGTATATATTTTACCTTAACAATGTAGAGGGTCTAAAGTTCTGCATATACTCTACCCTCCCCAGACCCCATTTTGTGGAATTTCACTGGGTATGTTGTTGTTGTTGTATTTTACCTTAATACCCATATTAATTGGTGTATAGTCTCAATAGACTTGAAATATGATTTGAAAATGAGTAATCAATGTCAAGGGTAAAACGAGAAAAGAAAGTTTGTCTTTCTCTTAGATATAATTGGTGTATAGTATCAACAGACTTGAAAAATGATTTGAAATGAGTAATCAATGTCATGGGTAAAACGAGAAAAGAAAGTTTGTCTTTCTCTTAAATATGCTAAAGTGGACAAGTAAAAGTGAATTTTCTTTTTAAGTATAGTGGACAAGTAACAGTGAACGGAGGGAGTACTTAGCATCCAAGTAGCTTCTGTCAACTGTTGATTTAGGTTTCTCTCTCAAAATTTTAACATCACTTTTTCTTGTCGTCGTGAATGTGAAGATGACTTGTCTTGTTGTTTCCCTTAAGATAGATTGCTGGCTCTGTACATTTCTTTAGTGATCTACTCATTTATATATTGTTTGTGTCACTCTTCATTAGTATTTGGTGGGTTCATATACAGCATGTATTCATGTAGTTATTTTGTTCAACTAGATCTGCTGAATAAAAAGGTTTTAGTTTAACATCTTGTTGTTTGCTTTTTGCTGCTAAATGTTTTGTTTGGAGTTTCTGTCATGTTAAGGCTTATATCCTTGATTGTCTTCCTGATTTGATGTTTATTTTGGTTTTGTGAAATAATCTAACAACCTTCCTCTTGTACTGGTTGCATGTCTCTTATCTTTGGAGACTTAGTGAAGCATGCCTTCCAGAAAGAGATGCTGACCATTCTACTTATTGTTCAATTATCATTTCTGATCTATCTAAAGCACCATGTTGGTCCCTTGACTATTTGTTATGATTAGGTGAAATGTTTTCCGATGTGGTTGGAAGTCCTTACTATGTTGCACCTGAGGTTTTACGCAAGCATTATGGACCTGAATCTGATGTATGGAGCGCAGGAGTTATTTTGTACATCTTACTTAGCGGCGTTCCACCTTTTTGGGCAGGTATCTTGGTCCCCACCCTTCCAAAAGTTCGTATGTTTCTCTTGCAGACTTTCTTGTTGGTGTTTTTAACATCTTAACATTCATTTATTCCTCTTCATGATAACAGAAACTGAGATGGGAATATTCCGCCAGATATTGCAAGCAAAATTAGATTTTGAATCTGAACCATGGCCTGGAATTTCAGATAGTGCCAAGGATTTGATACGTAAAATGCTTGACAGGAATCCAAAGAGGCGGTTAACTGCCCATGAAGTTTTGTGTATGTCTCTATTCATGCTAAGGTTTAACTGCAACACACATTTGGTATTGTTTGTGGAAAATGTCATTTAACTCCTTATTGCTTCCATTTTAGAAGTTGGGAAGAACTTGAAACGACATGAAAGAAAAATGCCTTCACAAGGAGCTTATTTTCTTCTTTTCTTGTGTGTCTCAGGCCATCCATGGATTGTGGATGACACAATGGCCCCTGATAAACCTCTTGACTCTGCAGTTCTTTCACGCCTCAAGCAGTTTTCTGCAATGAACAAACTTAAGAAGATGGCTCTGCGTGTAAGATTTTGACAATGTTGTCTACTTATCATTGTTTATTGCTTTATCTCAAGAAGTCCCTTTTACCTTGAAAGAACGTAATGATACCGGAAGAGGATGTAACATTGTGAATGCTAGAGGGTTTACTTGGAAGTGTTGCAGGAGGATTACAAGTAGCTATTAGACTTTCTATAAAGATGGCTTCAGTATTATTTAAAAGCTGTAATGAAAAGTGAATAAAACCTGTATAGTAGAGCAGAATATAGGACCCCCCCCCCCCCCCCCCTCAGGGTTAGACAATCTGCAAAAAAAGTTAAAAAAGGTACAGGTGGGACACTTAGAGAACTCAGTTGTTTCGAGGGTGATATCATGTCAAGCTGTTGCAGAAGCATAAAACTAATTATGCCATCCTTTAAGATATCCACATTTATCATGTATGACAACAAGGTAACAACTAATATGAACCTGGAAATCAGGAACTTCTGGGAGACAATTTACCAAGACTTAGACTAGATTTTGGAGGCTTATCTGAAAACAATGAGGAGGACCTGCTAACATCTTCCCAAAATCAAGTATAATATAAGGCTCAAGGACTATTATTGCAGCTTCTTGATCCAAAACAAAAAGGATTTTTTTGCTGCTTCTTACTAGAAATGTTAATTAAAAAAAGTACCATTGATAAGCTTAGTGCTAAGAATGTTGAAGAGACTAATGCAGTTTAATTATGTTACATATCATAATATGCCCGTTACCTAACAAATATTCCTTCTGCCTGTATTTAGGTGTACCATTTTGTTTGGACACAACTGGTAAGGAAAAAGTTGGAGCTTTAAATGTAAATTAAAGGGTGTCCAAAACTGAAGATAAAGTTGAGCTTTCTTGAGAATTTTGAGTAGTGAGTTAAATAAAAGTGGGTGACTAAGTACATTTTGGGTAATAGAATATTGAAAAGTATTTATCGGTGCAAAAATTGGTTTCCACTTCAGAAAGTGAATGCAATCTTGGGACCACCTAAAATTGCAAGTTCAGACAGTTAATTTTGGATAGACGAAGTGCCACTTTATCACAAAAGAAGACTATAATTTATGTTCTTTTACTTTGAAGTACATTCCATGGCAAGATACCCAAGCAGAAGTTCAGAAAGAATGCAACTCAACTTCAACTCTTGCCGACCTCATATTTTCATTCTTACACTAGGATATTAACTAACTTTTCAGATTTTCTAATCTATTTATGAAATAGGCCATTGTCTGTCTTTAGAATGTTATTTTCTATGAACAGATTTTTGCACCATACTTCCTTTTAAACAATTTCATGATGAAAACAATCCTCTGGAAATTGGAAGTGGCAGTTGGATATATGCCATTTATTGAAGGATTATTGCTCTTTTTATGGCTATCCCTGAATGATTAGCTTACGGTCCAGGAGAAGTGGCAAATATTCTGCAGTTTTTCTTGGTATTTGTATCTTTTCATATATGTGAATCTATTGCTATCCCTAGTTGTATTGGTCAAATAGTGCATCCTTTTGTGCTTCTGGTAGAGATGAAGGTCACATCAAGATGGAGCAATCTCAAGGTGTCTATGTCTTAACCATGACTGTATTTGCACGAGATTATCTTATTCATTTAGTCACCTTGCCTTTAGTTCTGAGGATTAACTCATCTTATAGATTGAAGTATTAATGAAAATTCAGCAAACATACTATTGATTAGTTATGTCACCGATCTGGCATATTAATGCAAATTTTGTTTGGAAAATGTTTCTCCTTTATATTACGTGAATCCTCGATTGATGATGAGCTTTCTGACACCTAATGAGTATGACATTGATAGATTGATCTTTAGTTTCATAGTGGTGTTGATAGCTTTAGTGGATTAGGAAAACACAATTAATTTTCCCGCTGATCATTTTGGGAGAATCGACCGTCTAAAATAGTTTTGGTCCATCCTTTTTATGAAGTTGATACAATTACCTGCAGCTTATAACATGCCATTACTTTGTGTAGGAAATATGTCTAGCACTTTATCTACCGAGTTAATGGTCATCAAGTATTTGAGATTTATGCCAGTTTTTTATTCTTCCATTGACAATTTACTTGCCTAAGATTTGGAAATTGTGATCCTAATCTTTTGAAATTTCATTAAAATCAGAGATATTTCCTTTGGTTCCTACAATACTTGAAAGATGTTTTTCATAGACTTGTACCCTGGTTTTGTAAAGTTGCTGGCCCTAATCTTCTGTCTTTCTAATGTATAGATGCCACAATTGCCAACAGAAAATTTCATTACCGGTATGATTTTTGTTTCCCCTTTTAGGTCTGTAGTGTTTGCTTGGTAATTCTTGTTTTCTTATTTTCTGAACCTCATTCTGCTCTTGCTGAGAGATTCTAATCTATTGTACTCTCATCAATCTGATCTTGAAAATTATGTCAATAAATTCTAATATATTGAAGCTGAGAAATCAAAATAGAGGATAGCTGAAAAAGGAGCAACCAAAAAAAAAGTTTCAAATTTACCCCTAAAGTATCTGACGTGTCTTATATTTGCCCTCCCTTTACTTTTGGTCCATGAAAGTCTTGCATTATTAATTTCGTCCCATATTTACCCCTTCCTCTAATGGTTGTCCAGCTTGGCTCTGACATTTGCCACAATGGAGCTACCTAGACAAACAAAAGATCCAAATTTACCCCAAAACTATCAAATTGGTTTATATATGTCATCTACATTAATTTGAAGCATGCCTCTAAACAATTAAAAAGGTTCAAATATACCCTTGAGCATTTGAAAATGTCCAATACCCCTATGAGGCGACCAAATTTTTCTACTGTTGAAACTCGTTAGTAGGAGTAATATATTTGAGAATTGAGACGAAAGATAACAGTGAGTGCTACGAAAGCTCGTCGGAGGATATTATAAAACAAATCGCATATGTTAGGGATATATTTAGGCCTTCCCTAAAAAAAATGATTTACATTTGGATTCTTTTTTTTTTAATCAAGCTGATTTATGTTAGGAATTGTAAGTGGATAACTGAAATTTTAGTTATTACCCATTCTGTTTTCGTCTCTAACTGAAAACTGTTACTCTCTCCGTTTCATTTTGTCTGGTGGTGTTTGGCTGAGCATGGTGTTTAAGAGACTTTTGGCACATACCAAAATTATCCCTAGAACTTGTAGTCTTAAATATGCCATGACATCTCTCTGACTATAAGAGCATGTCGTTAAGGGTATAATGGAAAGTTTAAAGCTAAAGAGCTTGGCAAATATAGAAAGGTGTCCTTCCTTTTGAAATAGGGTAAAAAGGAAAGATTGCCATATAAAATGGAACTGAGGGAGTGTTTATCTTTTGTTTTACTCATCTCTTGTTGCTTATAGGTGATTGCAGAGAGGCTATCAGAAGAGGAAATTGGTGGTCTCAAGGAGCTATTCAAAATGATAGACACAGACAATAGTGGAACTATCAGCTTTGATGAACTAAAAGAGGGTTTGAGACGAGTAGGTTCTGAACTAATGGAGTCTGAGATCAAGGATCTTATGGATGCAGTAAGAACTCTCCTTATCATGTTACTCATTCACTTTTGTGTCTCCGAAATATGTCCACCGGTCCTACTCACTCATATATGTGCACTTATGTATTTCTGTTTCCTGAAAATTTGAGTTGATGACATATCACATGGCATGGTGTATTTGTCAGGCAGACATTGACAACAGTGGAACAATAGACTACGGGGAGTTTCTTGCTGCTACTGTGCACTTAAACAAGTTGGAAAGAGAGGAGAATCTTTTATCAGCATTCTCTTTCTTTGACAAAGATGGCAGTGGATACATAACTATTGATGAGCTTCAGCATGCTTGCAAAGAATTTGGTCTAAGTGAGCTTAATCTCGATGAAATGATCAAAGATATTGATCAAGATAACGTACGTTCTATTATCTGCAATTTTTGTGTCCAAGTACATGTATAAGGCGTAATGGACATAGGTTATTTTGCATAGAAGCATTGAATTGAAAAAAAAAATACCATGTCGTGTTTTAGATTTGATGGAGTTGCCTCTTTTTTTTGTTATGTTCCTTCTTCTGGCTATTCGTCACTATAGTGGGTTAGACGGTAGAGAAAGATAAAGAGCAGAAGATTTAAGATGAAGGACTAACTCATACATTTGTACAAATTTTGTAGTAGTAGTAATGCAAACTCCTTAATACAGACAACCTAATCATTTACAGAAGACCTTCCTCATTCTATTTTTTTATGATTTGTGATGATACTTTTTTATAACAATAAGACATGTAATTTCATGATGCTGGTATACGCTATCAAGTGTTTCATGAAATTTGACAAGAAGTTTAAGCTGTATGCACTATTCGTCATATGGAAATATAGAGATGAAGTATGTTTGCATCTACAGGTTTCTTTTATAAGTAAAATTGACATCTATATTAATATGTTAATGTCATTATTGAAATGTATGAGCATGTGAAACAGTCCTGTGATAGTGGATGAGAAGGGGTGACTTCTTGACGGAACTAGAAACTTGTTATTAATGGTGATTCTTGGAGTGTTAGCTTACCAGTGATCCCCCTCTCGCTCACTGCTTCTAAAGTATGCATCGTAAAGTAATATTGCTGAACTATGATGATGTCTAGACTCTAATTTATGTTCTGATCTATTCTAAGATTTTGAAAGACAGCATTGTGCAACTTTGTGCTGGATAATCAAAACAAAAGCCTTAGTGTATTTACTTACTATAGTCTATATGTGCTTCTGATCGAGACTAGTTCATTTAGCATTACTTGATGTTGTGAAACCCTATAGACGTTCATTTTTTATCTTGAATTCCTTTTGGCTTGACACCTTCGTTAATTGAATTGGAAATTGAGACTTCCGAGACCACTATTGCATCAATTTGTTTCCTACTATTACTGCACCTAGTAAGACTTGCTCATAGTCTTTCTGTGCTGATAGTGCTTCAAATTGCAGGACGGACAAATAGATTATGGGGAATTCGCTGCAATGATGAGGAAGGGCAGTAGTGGAGGTGTTGGAAGGAGGACCATGAGAAACACTTTGAATTTGGGAGAAGCCCTAGGACTTGTAGACAGTAAAGAACATGTATGACCTATCAACTAATCTAAATGAACTCTGATTTATCTTTCTAACTGCTTTTTGACATGAAGGTCCAGCATATAATATCTACTACTTGGAAATCTAGATTACCTTGTGCTCAGCTTGATCTCTTCCCATGTTCTATTGATGGCTGTCTTTTTTCTATATGTAAGATTAGCTTTTCACATTTGATTTCTGTAACAAGAAACAGATTTCTTCTTAATCTGGAGGATTGACCCACGCGCATAGCGGGAGCTTAGTGCACCGGGCTGCCCTTTTGGCGGGTTGGGTGTGTGTTGTGTGTGCGTGGGGGGGGGGGGGGGTGTTCTTCTTAACCTTCTTTGTGTATATGTCTTTTTTAGTTATATCTTTTGAAGAGTTCCAAATGAAAGGAAACTTCTATTATTATTTTTTCATGGACTATGATACTACATTCCACTTCTGTTCGTCTTCACTACACCGCAACTTACTTGATTTAGTTGTTTTATCAGTTTAATAATGTAATGATCATAATAAATTTAGAGAATTAAGTCAAACATATGGTCGTAGTTGGTCTTTGTACTTCCTCTTACAAGTTAAAGCATACTGAGGGCGTAATGTAAGTTTGGGCTATTGGCACTCAAACTTCAATAGCATTCCTATTCCTCATCCCACTCTTTCCAACACCAGAGAATTTGTGGCTGAGAAAATGTATGGATTTTGGTTCTTTTCAAGTTCCCTTTTACACTACAGGTGAATTGCGGAAAAAGTTCAAAATGATACTTTTGATATGATTCCAGAATAACGCTGTCTTTAGTCAATTTGGTTTAAGAAAAATCTTGCTAACTAACCAAAACATAAAAAAATATTAGAAGCTGATTTTGGTTTACACAAATACAATAGAATAGGTTAAATGTAAAATTAGTACTTCCTTCCGACCTAATTTATCTTAAACTTTTTGCTTATTGAAACGTAAACTATTATATTTTAGAATGTATTATTTATTATATTGACATGAGACAAATTACAATAACAATAAAAAACTGAGTATAATTTCACTCATTGTTTTAAAAGGTAGGGGCATAAAGCAGGACGTTTTACATATGCCTCGGCGAGGCGTAAGACCCATGGATAATATAATTACAATAAATATTTTTAAATAATATAATTACAATAAATATTTTTAAATAGATAAAATTACGTAAATATTAAAAGAGAACTTTAAATAAACTAAATATATATATATATATATATATATATATATATATATACATACACACACATACATTCTATATGTAGATGTGCTTGATCCTCACAAAAAACTAATCAAAATAATTCATTATACGCCACTTACAACTTGTAATTATATAGAACATAATTTTACAAGTATAAACAACACAATAAAATAAAAGCTATTATGAAATGCAAATATGCTAACATATCAACTTTCAAATAATGAAAAAATCACAATTTCTTAAAACAGTATTACTATCATACTATTCATTTTATCTCCCTATAAGCAAATAATTAATAAACTTTATCAGTATTATAATTAAAACGTAACTCCTTCATGAATAAAATTAAAATTACTTTTAAATAGCAAAATAATAGAATATGATAATTTTGATATACAAGACAAAAGACCAATGACAAGTACAAATGTACAATTTGGCTATGTATTTTTAAGAGAAATATTAAGTGATATTCACCCTCACGATATTCTCAAATAGTAAATGTGCAATACAACGAATTGTTATTTGAGTTACACCTAATGTGCAATACAACGAAGTGCAATACACTAGGGAACACATAGCAGCAGAAATCAAACTACAAGAGACTATAAAGAAATACTGCGACAACTGTGATAGGCTAAATACAACACAACTGAATATCAAAAAATTTAAGTTGATATGCATGCTTGAGGACTTCAGATTGCCAGGTGTACAGATTTCTTTAACAATATTCATGCTAGAAGTTCAAAAATGATATTATATTCAATCTTAACAAACCACATGCTTTAAGCTAGCTTCCACAATGGCAACAAAAGCTTCAGTTATTCATACTAAACAGAGAAGAGATATTTTGATGAGACAAGATAGGTTTGGTAGTCTTTATCATCCCATGAAAGGAGGTCTAAACTAGCCATGTATATCCTCCTAAGACACTGTGCTCGGGGAACAGATATGAGTAAATGCTAATTCAACTTTGGGAGCTTTTGAATTTGTAAATCAATCAAAAACTAAGCCAATGAATATGAATTTAGATTCATATCCAAAATTACCTGGTGATTCCATTTTTACCTGGAAAGCTTTCATAAACTTACTGTTAGTTGAATATTTCTCCACCCTAAAAGTATTCAGCTTCTCATATAATGTTGACTTATGTGTGTCCACAGACAATAATTTATTTTGAAAGCACATGAGAACAACTTATAAAACTACTTCAAAGATACCCCTATTAGATGCCATTTTTTCATGACTAACACATCGCGACATACAAAAAAAAAAAAAAAAAAAAAAAAAAAAAAAAGACGACCACGAATGAAATTAAAATGAATTCTTATCCTTCCATAAGATTGGTGATATTAAAATGAATTCTTATCCTTCCATAAGAATGGTGATTCTTCATATCAAGACTTTAAGTTCAATTTAACATGCTAAAAAATCAATTTAGGGAGTGAAAGGCCATTTAGTTATCAGTAGTTTTCTGTTAAGATTCTTTTGCAAGAACAAAGACCAGGAATGCTAAATAATCCACATATAGGCAATAAGATACTAATGCAAATGTTCAGGAAAATCTTGTTTCTTCTTCAAAAACATCAGAAATGCAAATTGTTTTCTATAAAACAAGAGAAAAGAGAAATGTTTAGACCTGCACTGATGGCATGACTTGCCATTATCAGGAAGATATGTGCTGTCCATCTTCATCATAACCGTCAGCATAGAGAACCCAAGCATTCTGGCAATCACCTAAAAGCTTTTCATGTTCCTCTGTGTAGAATTCGGGGCTTTCACCTTCTCCTATATTTATCTCCACATCCTCTGTTGATATCTTCTCCGTCTTGGGAATCTTACGTTCTTTGTAACTAACTGGAGGCATATCCTTCAGCCTAAAACATCATTTGATAAAGAACATATCTTTATGGATTAGAAAAAGAGGTTTTCCTAGAACCTATACACAGAGTGAACATAAGCAAGCATTTGTTTGTTACAGACCTTTGCAATTTTCTTTTCTTTTTTCTCGATGAGTCAAATATTCATTGGCAAAACCTTTTCGTTTACTGGTTCGTTGAAAATGTTTTACCACGAAAAGTAGCCATTTTCTTCACACTCAAAACTGTGACCAACATCCCCTTCTCATATATACCATATCTACAATTAAGAGTTGTTATCAAATACCAAAATATCTATGACTAAACATTTTATGTCCCTGCAATAGGAACCAAACCAACACATTTACTTTAGGAAAATCAAAAGATATATACAGTATATGTGTGTGTGTGTGAAAAGCAAAAGGGCAGATGGACATAGAGTCTAGAGAGAGGAAAATGAGAAGCAAGTTACCTAAAAAAGCGGCGAGGTGGGTCAGTTGAGAAGGTGAGTGTTGAGTTTCTTGGAAAGGGCTTTTGCATTGCATTCAAAAAAAAAAAAAGTGAAACTCCCACCCCAAGAGCTCCACACCTCGGTTCGACAGGTGTGTGAAGGAGGTAAATCATGATAACTCAATTGATTTAAAAAATTAGAGGCTTTTGCATTGCAGTGTTGACATTCTTGGAGAGTTCGAGAATGCCAACAACCGCTATTTTCACAAAGAGGAATATTACATTACACTAATTTTCTTGTTTAAGTTAGATATATCATATATGTAATAGTATACATTCACTGAGTCTGAATTTATTGCACCGGCTCACATAAAATCACTCTCGCTATTTAGTCCTTAGTACCGCCAACAAAGAACTCATTCTTAACTATTTTCTATTCCTTTTGCTAGTTTCTAAAAATTAGACGGTATAATTCATATTTCATATTTTTTAGCAAAAATATGTTTCAATAATTAATATTATTTGTAAAAATTATGATCAAACACAACTCTATTTTAAACTTTATCTGTTTTTTGTTTCTATGAAAATTAAATATTTTTTACTTTATTTGAAATTTGAAAGTTGGAGTGGTAGATGGAGTTGTGTTTGGTTATAGTTGATTGTTTGAATGTACTGAAAGTAAAAAAAAATATTTTTGATGTTTTTCAAATTTGAAATTTTCATGGTTAAATGCTGATTTTAAAATAAAGTGCAAAAAAAATCCAAAAAAAAATAAGTAAAAGTCATGGCTAAACGGGTCCTTAATTAGTATGTTGTTGTGTCATGTGTGAGGCACAAAACAAAATTTTTGTACCTAGGATATGTCATGTATCTATATTATTATAAAAGTTGAAGACTCATATAAATTTTATTATATTATGTCTTCTCTAAATAGTTGTGTTTTTCATATGAGAAACTAATTTTTAAAAGAAAATTATTTGGCTGTCAGGAAAACACTTTTTAAAGGGATAGTTATTTTTTCGAAAGGACACAATTCTTTTTGTTTATTTTATTAAAAACTATTACTTCCTTTGTTAGGCACGAAGTTTAAAAAATAAAAAAGAAATTTTGTTATCTTTAAGTAAAGACGTGTATAATGTATCAAAATGTTATTTAAATCTTGTGATCTTAAATATATCGTGTAGAATGTTGAATTTAAATAATTATACTAAATATAAAAAGTGACATTCTTTTCAACAAATAAAAGAGAAGTAAAAACGTAAATAAAAACGAAAGGAGTATTATATATAACTATTCAGTATAGTTTTATAATGATCTTATGAACTAATAAATTTGTAATAATTTATGAAGGGATAATTTATTTTTTATCCACCAATTATACATAATATTAAAGAAATAAACATAAGGGAGAAGCAAACTAAAAACGTCTAATTTTTTCATGTTGAATTAAGTAGAACGAGTGGGTGAAAAGAAAATAATAAAATAGTCAAAAATCACTATTGAATCATGTGAATTTGTAAAAGATGTATATATTTAAACTAAAATTGCTAACAGCAAAAAAAATTACATATCTGCAATCCTGAAAATTTTGTCTTTTGAAATTAGTTTTAGTTACCCTTAATTATTTATAAAAATATCAAAAGGGTCTTGATTATTCATAATCAAACATTCTAATATTTGATCGATTACCACACTTTCAATAAAACAAATGTTTGAGCAAATGAAGAAATATTATACTGAATAAACCTTAATTAAAAAGACTCGTCGTAAATATATAAATAAGAGAAAATATTATGTATTCGAATCATTTTTTTGTGCAATATAAATATCCATTAGGTGGGATACTTTGACCCAAGAAATTCCTGTATAGATTATGCATGATGATTGATGAGAACAATATCAAAATTTTACATTTCAAAAATAAAAGTGAGAATATAAAAAAGGAATTAAGAGATAATACATAATTATTCCCTTCAATTATAATATATATTTTTTTTAAAAAAAAAACACTTTAACTTTGTGAAAGTTCTAGTACCCCTAAATTGAATCTATTACCCTTATGAATCCACATAGTGTATAGAGTACACTTCACTCTCCAATAGAGCGTGAAATAAGCAAAAATTAAACTTATTTGTTTCACGGGGAATACTTTCTTTTTTTTTTACTTTATTTATTTTAATTTACTTTTCAATTCTTTTTCTCCCTTTATCTTCTTCGATCAATCTCCTCACACATTCTCTTTTATTTTTTCCTTTTTATCTTCTTGCTTCTCTTTTTCCTCTTTATCTGTTTTCTGTTATTTTATTGTATGTGACATGTATATTACTATATATATATATATGGCATATACTAGATATACAGTAATATATATGTGACACTATCATTTGTATGTCACTGTATGTTGTATAAGAAAAAGGCATAAGTAAACCCCCCCCCCCCCCCTCCAAAACAAATCTATAACTGAAATTTCATAGATACACCTTTCCTTTTCGGGGTCCTATTACCCCTAAATCTTTTTAAGACACAATAAATACAACTTTAGGGGTTGATGTGGCATTGGAACCAAATTCTTTGTAGGCAATGAAATAAACGCAATGTCACATGTAATTTAACAATTTCTTTTAATTTTTCAAAATCTATTTTATTTTCTTCTTAAATTCCAAAATATAATACATTTAACCTAATCCAAATGTTAAACGAGAACAAAATCACAAATTCTTCAATCATCCTCTTCGTCGATGCATATCCAGACGACATCAACGACACGACGATGAATAACTCCGGCGATATTGACGACCTCTTCGACGATGAAGAAACTTTCTCTGTCGTCTCGTATGTCCCCGGTCACACTCGTGCCCCATTCCTTGACGAATTTCATAATTGATTTTTTTAAAACATGTATTTTCGTATCTAGTTATTGGTCGGAGTTCATTTTATTCGGATCTGAATTCAGAATTGATTTGTTTTGCTTTATATATGTATAAGTTTTTCTAGTGTGATTTATGTGTGGGTGATAGTCAGAAAATTAGTGGAAAAAATGAAACTAGAACGTCGTAAAAGGTAATAGAAAATGGTTATCGGTCAGAGCTCATTTTCGCCGGTGTCCTTTTTTTTGCCTGATTTGGAAGCTGAAACATAATAGAAGTAAAAAAAGGGCAGCCCAGTGCACTAAGTTTCCGCTATGTGCAGGATCCAAGGAAAGGCCGGACCACAAGAGTCTATTGTACACAGTCTGACCTCATATTTTTGCAACAGGTTGTTTTCACGACTTGAACCCATAAACTGTTGGTTACATGACACCAATTTTATCAGTTACTCTAAGACTCCCTTCAACAGAAGAAAAGAAAAGAATAAAGAGAAAGAGAAAAAAGTAAAATAATAATAAATATATTTAAATAAAATAAAATAGAATATTTTATGCTTCTCACTCTCTTTTGACAGAGAGAAATACACTCTCCTTAGGAGGCCATGCTTAGGGTGATATGATTCCATTTTTAAAAAGTTTAAGGAGGTATGTTAGGTTTGGCGGTACTTATGCCTTTTCCATGTATCATGTGTATGTCATGAATGTAATACTAATATTTGTGACATATATAGGACATACATGTGAGATATACACAATATAAAGTAGGAAACGAGAAGTAAATAAATATTACAAATGCTAGAAAGGATAAACTACTCAAGATTACAACAAACTAGAAATAAGAACGATTACAAACTCCTTGTGATTTGTTGAGTCGAGTGATGTCACTCTGTCTTTAAGACAAGATTGTCCCGTATATATCATTTTTACATTGTCGGGCAAAAGTCTCTCAAGATACTACAACAACAACTTAACAAATGAGCAAAGGAAACTCAAGTGTTATTCTTGAAGAACTTTGAATATATAAAACATGCTAGAGAGGAAGAAGAAGATTTCAGAAAAATTCTAAGTGTTGAACAATTGAGCCAAAGGCCTCAATTTATAGTGTAAGGAAATGACCCCTCAACTAGCCAACTAATGGCCTTCAATAGCCATGTAATGACACTTATTGAGGGTTTACATTCATGTGCCAAATAATAGAGATTCAATGCTCCAAAACCAGCCCAAAAGTCAGAACTTTCCATCTTCTCATCGCAGCATTCTGCCTTCGAAGTGCAATGGCTCTGCGATTTAACGTCGCGGTGCCTCAGCTCCAGTAGCCCAAGCCATCATTTAGCGCTGCGACGCTGCCATGGGGGCGCCACGGCTCCGATGGTGTTGCGCCGCGGCCCTTCACGGCTCTGTGGCGATTACCGACTTGTTTCATTTTACACTTCTTCCTTCGTTTACCAATGTGGAATACTTGTCATTTGGCCAATAACTGTCCATCATTCTATGTCTCAAACGTATTACTTACGTACCAATATCTCTTTCACTAATGAAATTTGCGATACTTGGCACTACGTGTGCACGTGTGTGAAAATGACATTTCCGACTTGCGGGGCCCCATTTGTTCGAGTCATAAATAATGGGATAAACTTAATTCCACATTAGTAAATTTCCAACAATCCCCTCTTGAGTAAGACGTGAACCATGCAATAAATGTCATGAGACTTGAGAAAAAAATAATTTTAGATGTATGTAAGTGAATCCATGAAAATTTCGTTATTAGAAAAGGTTGACGTCAAAAATTGAAGTGAAAGATGCTCGTAGTTAAGTTTTTCAGAAGACACTTGAACAAGGTCTAACTTCTAGTGAGTGTTGCGAACTGTGTATTTGGGGTTACGGGGGTGATCCACCTATCAAATTAGAGGTCCTTGAGTCTAAGTTTTAACGCTACAAACTGTTCATCGATACAACATCGGAGTAAAAAGTTATGCATATTTTACTACGAACTCGCGCAGCGCCGAATTGCATGAGGACATGTAGCACCTCTAAAGTAAGTCAGCCAAACTTATCTTTTTAAGCTATAAACCTTGTGAATACATTCCATAACTCATTAGAACTACCCTTGGACAGTTTCCTCTTAAAATTTCTCTCAAGTTCTCCTCCCCATCTTCAAAGAAACTTCAAGGTAAGTTTAAGCTCGGGTTCTTCTTCCCAGTTAATTACGTGGTACTTGTATTAATTTTTCTGTGATTGTAGTTTTTCAAAGGTTACTTCAAGGTGAATTAAAGTAAATAAGTTAGAGGGTTTTGGGCAGCCAAGGCACAATCCTTCATCTATGATCTTCTACGAGCTCGTGTGAGCATCCAAGGTATGTTTTCGATAGGAACTCATGAGACGGTGATCGGAAGTCGTGAGTTCAAGTTATTATAGTTTGTGAAAATGATTAAGTTTATTTTCTTGTGCTATGGAGTTTGATAATGGTTTGGGTATATTTATTAAAAGGTGTCGGGTGTGGAGTACACCGTCGAATTATTGCCTTGGGAGCTTGTCGCTCTTCGATTGCTTGACGATATTGTTGGTATAGCTGTAGTATATTATGGGGCTGTTGGTATAGTTGTTGTGTGTCATTGGACTCATCATAGTCATTCAAATATGGATTCGAGGTATGTAAGGCTATCATTTATTTTGCCGCTAGGCCACGACTTCCATTTATTGTTTCTCTATATGAGCTACGAAGTTTAAAGTTACGAAAAGCATATCGGTTCCATGTTATATGTTTATAAGTTGAATAAGAGTTACGTCATTTGTTTTAATATCGATACTCCATTCAATTGTTCCACTCCCAGAGTCAAGTTTCTAAAGCATCGTTAAAAGGGTTATAGACCACTCTTAAGATAAGTAATGTCAAGAGTTTCTAAACAACTGTTAGAGGGTCATAGACCATACATAAGATGAATTGTATGTCTAGCTTTCATGTAATTATTGGTAGGTTATAGATCATAAAGTAAGGTGATTCATATGAATAGCTTCAGGTATTCGTCAATGGGTTATAGGTCCTAGTAAGGATAGGTTATATGGATGAGTTTCAAAATATCGTTAATGGATTCTAGATCATCACTTAAGATAAATCATATTGACTTAAGGTAATCGTTATTGACTTACAATCTCGACTTAAAGGTGAGTTATGTTGACTATATTCGGATTACCACAATTGGATTATAGAGTGACGTTTAAGATGAATCATGTTGAATTAGACAATCATATTCTTTCATGAGAGTAGGATGATTAAGAGGACTAGAGTACAAGTTAGAAAGTAACAAATGATAAACATATAATAGTAAGTGTGAATGTCCATATCGTATTCTTCAGCATGAAGTCTAGTCATGTGTCCCTCCTTTATGAGTTTCAAAGAATGAATATTGCAAGCTTTTTATTCGTATACAATTGCTTCTTTCATGTGATCTTATTCGTAGCGAATCAAGCTCTCATATGGTTGTGTAGAACTCCATGCCTAGCAAGAATGCCAAGTTCTTCATACGAGAAAACCTTGTGTCATTTGTATGTCTAATGAACTACCTCAACAAGTTAACGATTCCATCAGATCATGTGTAATACCTCTATAAGTTAATAAATAAAGGTTCCAATAATGCTATTTATGTGTTTTTTTAAATGTTAGACGAGAATGATTATCTGCAGTCCTTTATAAGAAAAATCCATAGTTTATATGTGAAAGGAGATGTGTCCATAAGTTAACGACATTAACAGATCATGTGCAATGAATTCAAAAGATTATTGAATAGCTTGGTATTGTGAAGTAGTTATTGCTCATGTAGATACGTGTAGTTGCACCCTCGGTGGTTACTTTTATGTGCTATGCACGACGGGCCATACTTGGCATAATATATAATAGCGTATGATGTTACGCAACTGTCCATACTCGGCACATGCCATACTTGGCATACTATATGATTGCATACGGTGATATGCCACAAGACGAATATGGCACAGACCATACTTGGCATATTATGTTATAGTGTACGATGTTACACACATGCAATACTTGGAAAATTAGTAGATTGCGGTTAAAAGATGAAATGATGTTAGTATGTGATAGTATATGCAGGTCTCATGTGTTTACTAAATCATTTGTCTACAGAAATGCCTATCATACGGAATTAGGTAATGAAGTGATAGTCCAATAGTATGAATCATATGTTTAAGAGTAGCCCAGTATAGTGGATAGCCCGTATAGCTTACCAGTTTGGCGGGTATTATGTATATGATACCCTTGTGGCTCGGTAGATTGGTTACTATGTGCCCTTTATGTTATATATGTTCTAGAAAAGGTAAAGAATGAATCTAATGTACAGTAATCAAAGTATGTGATCCCGAGTGCTATAATTAACGATCCCAGAGCATTTCTACATATATCAATCCAAAAGTATCATCAATGATTTGATACAAAGAATTCTCAAATTGACATCAATAATTTGATACAAAGAATTCTCAAAGTGACTTTGTCACGCCCTATATCATGGCCTGGGTGGAACACGACACTCGATGCCTTGCTGCATGTGATCGAGCGAACCACATGATTTGCTTGTCAATATAGGAATCAAAACATGCTAAAGAAATTATTTAAACATTTAAAACATGATATTGAAATGACAGTCTGAAAATATAATAGCGGAATCATCTAAGTAAAACATGATAAGTCTAAAAATACTGTTGATATGACTTACATGACATGATAATGGACCAGTCTATGAAATATCTATAATATGAGTTTGCAAAATTGTTTACCAGAACAAGGCCCTGGCATAGCTCTGCTAATAAAATATAATCATAAAATCACTAGACTGACACCCCGAATAAGATGGGGCTCACCGAAATAGTTGATACTGAAGTAGTCATACTGAGCAGATTTGTCTCCCTGAAACTCAGCACCTGCACCGTGAAGTGCAGGCCCTATGAAAAGGGACGTTAGTATATTTGAATTATACCGTATGTAAAAAAACTGAAAGGATAAACGGGCACATGAAATAATAGGAACATGAACTGAAATTGAAACTGAAAACATGAACATGAGTATAATAACATGAGTAAAAATATGAAAACTGTATATCTGTATATATTTGTATATCTGTGAGAGAGCATTAGCAAAACTGACATGAATCACCACGCGTGAATGTAGAATCTAATCTATGCTCGATCAGCTAAGCCATCTAGTACTTTACCGGAGTACGAGACATGAACATGAACATGATGGATCCAATAAATAATCTGAAGGTATCATCCTCTAGCAGAGCGACCCTTATCCTACGTTGGCATACATAGTTTCAGGCTATCTGAGTCTTCTCGGTTATCTGTGCAACTCCCAAAACATATACTTGAAAATAGTTGGCTTGAAACCCCATGAATTATATGAAATAACTTGCAATCATAACTTATAAATTTATAATTTAGCATGTGAAGAAATACATAGTATAACTTTTCTAAATCATGAGAAACTTATATGACATCCTGGAATTGAGTGATAATAATCATAACTTATGTTTAAGAACTCATGAAAATTAAGACATGAGTTCATGGATTACAGACGGGTTCATGAAAGTTACAATATCATATCATGAATGTATGTCACGAAGTCAAGACATAACATGAAATATAATTATACATGTATAGAAGGATTATCATGAACTTGAATAAACCCTAGGTTATGGAAATTCATGGTTTCATGGATAACTGCGGCATGGGGAAGAACAATGACATTCCCATACGTAGATATAAGCTCTACATACCTTAATCGCTCCAAAACGTGTCTTAAAAATCTGAACTTGGAAGAAGGAACCCAAAGCTTAAACTTTAATTCCTTGAGTTGGCTTTTCTTGAAAAGTCTAGGTTAGAAATAGTGAATTCCGCTTAGGAATTGATAGTAATCGATTAGAATTGCATGGAAATACATGAAAAAGACTTACCTTGGTGTATGAGATGGTTGGGAAGAGAGAACCTTCGTTCTATGGCTTGAGAATTGTGAAAACTGATTTTTAGAATGAAGTTTTGAATTTATACTGTTTGCTATCGGGGGAGTTTGACGGGGAGTTTGATGGTCCATCGATTGTTCAACGGTCAGAGTCTGGGCCGTCAATATTTTGACAGTCTAGATTGACGGTCCGTCGATAGTTTGACGATTCGTATAATTAGATCATACTGTTATTTTCTAAAAATTTCCAGAGAGTTATGAAATTTGGAGTTTGGAGACAGTGAAGATTGATGGGGCGTCAATTATTTGACGGTTAGTACAATTGACTAACATGCCGTTAATTTTAACAGTGATATTGACGGTTCGCTTTGACGGGACATAAAATATTTTTACAATGTAGTGTCAAATTTTTGGACTGCTGAATTGAATCTGGTTTTCTGACGTAACTCCCCATTTTGGTTTCCTACACTCGTGAATCATGAATAAGGGTTAGTTTGAAGGTACGAGGTGTTGCAATATCTCCCTCTTGTGATCATTCGTCCTCAAATGATAGGTCATGGTTAGGAATGAGACCGGATATAGCATGAGTATATAAACGTGAAGAAATATGATATGGAACATGAGACTGAGTGACATGAAAACATAATCATGGGACATGAGTACTGAATACATGAACGTGAAACATAAGAGATGGATACGCAAGGGACATGACATGAATACTGAGGGTATTTACCTTATTCATTTTCTTCTTACTCCTTGAATAAATGCGGATACCTGGACTTCATGTCTTCTTTGGATAACCATGTAGCCTCCTCAACATTCTGACTTCACCACAACACTTTTACTGAGGCAACTTTCTTAGTTCTCAACTTTCGAATCTGACGATCCAAAATAGCCACAGGAGTTTCCTCATAGGTCAAACCATCATTAACTGAAATAGAATCGGTAGGAACAACCAACGACAGGTCTCCTACACACTTCCTCAGGATACATGAAATACTATATAGACAATAACTAAGTGTTGTGGCAATTCAAGTTCAAAAGCCACTTGGCCAACTCTCTTCAAAATCCTGTAAGGTCCGATATATTTGGGACTGAGCTTCCCTTTCTTCCCAAACCTCATGACACCTTTCATAGGTGATACTTTCAGGAATACCCGATTATCAACTCGAAGCTCCAAATCTCTACGCCTCACATCTGAATAAGATTTTTGATTACTTTGAGCTATTTTGAAATTCTCCTGGATCAAGTTGACTTTTTCTAAAGCCTGATAGACCAAGTCTGGTCCTAGCAATTCTGTTTCACCAACTTCAAACCAATCGATTGGTGATCTACATCTTCTCCCATATAGAACTTCGAATGGTCCCATCTGAATACTAGCATGGTAACTGTTATTATAAGCAAATTCAATGAGAGGAAAATGATCATCCTAATTACCTTTAAAATTGAGCACACATGCCCTCAACACATCCTCAAGGATCTAAATAGTACGTTATGCCTGGCCATCTGTCTGAGGGTGAAAAGTTGTGCTGAGATTTACCTTGGTACCCAATCCTTTTTTAAATGACCTCCAGAAATGGACTGCGAACTGAGCACCATGATATGAAATAATGGACACTGGGGTGCCATGAAGCATGACAATTTCTCGGATATATAATTTAGCATACCTCTGCTGAATCTGTGGTCTTGACTAGCAAGAAGTGGGTTGATTTAGTTAGTCAGCCCACAATCACCCAAATTGAATCATGCCTTCGGGATGAGCGATGCAGACATATTATGAAGTCTATATTTATCATCTCCCATTTCCAAACAAGAATATCAATTGTTTGAGCCAACCCACCAGGCCTCTGGTGCTTGACTTTCACCTACTAACAATTCGGACACTTGGGTATAAATTCTGCCACATTTCTCTTCATACCATTCCACCAATAAATCTCTTTAATATTAAGATACATCTTTGTCGAATTTGGCTGAATAGAATACCTGGAATTATGCGCTTCTACCATGATTTGCTCTCTTATTCCGTCCACATTTGGAACACATTATCTGTCTCAGTACCTCAAAGTACCATCATCTCCCCCTTGTTTAAAAGTCATAGTCGTATGCTTGTGAATCCCATCTTTCAGCTGCAACAAGTAGGGATCACTAAACTTCTTCTCCTTCACCTCGGCTGCTAAGGAGGATTTGGACTTGTTCTGAACAACACCACCACCATCTTTCGAGTCCATGAGTCAAACTCCTAGACTGGCTAGTAGATGAATCTCCTTCGTCATGATTTTCTTACCTTTCTCAAGATGAGATAAACTTCCCATGAATCACTGACTAAGAGCATCAACTACCACATTTGCCTTCCCTATGTGGTAGAGAACATCTACATCATAATCATTTATCAATTCGAGCCATCTTCTCTGTCTAAGATTCAACTCAAGCTACTAAAAGATATATCGAAGGCTCTTGTGATCTGTGAATATACATACAAATAATGACGCCATATCTTGAGTGCAAAAATCACGACTACCAATTTTAAGTCATGGGTCAGATAATTCTTTTCGTGAGGTTTAAACTGTCTGGATGCATAAGCTATAACCTTACCATGTTGCGTTAAAACACACACAAGACCAATACCTAAAGCATCACAATAAATAATGAACCCCTCGGTCCTCTCTGGCAAAGTTAAAACTGGAGTGGAAGTCAGTCTCATCTTCAATTCTTCGAAACTACGCTCACAGGCATCTGACCACTGAAATTTGGCTTTCTTCTAAGTTAATCTAGTCAATGAAGTTGCAATGGAGGAAAACCCCTCTACGAATTATCTGTAATATCTTGCCAGACCCAAGAAACTTCGAATATCTGAAGATAAAGTGGGAGTGGGCCAATTCTTAACAATAATTTTTTGAAAGTCAACATGGACGCCCTCGTCTGAAATCACATGGCCTAAGAATGCCATTGACTTTATCCAAAAAATATATCCTAAATTCACACTTGGAAAATTTTGCATAAAGCTCACGGTCCCGAAGTGTCCCCAATACAATTTTGAGATGTTCTTCATGATCAGCCTTACTACGGGAATAGACTAAAATATCATCATTGAATACAATGATGAAAAAATCAAGATAAGGTTTGAAGACCCTGTTTATAAGATCCATAAAAGTAGTTGAGGCATTCATCAATCTAAACGACATGACACAAAATTCGAAATGACCATAACGAGTTCTGAAGGCAGTTTTTAGAATATCAACTTCCTTAACCTTAAGCTGATGATACCCTGATATGAGGTCAATCTTGGAATAATACTGAGCACCATGGAGTTTATCAAATAAATCATCGATTATGGGAAGAGGATATTTGTTCTTAATGGTAACCTTGTTCAACTGCCGGTAGTCAATGCACATACGTAGAGACCCATTTTTTTTTTTGAACAACTGGTGCACCCCATAGTGATACACTTAGTCTAATAAATCCCTTATCAGGGAGATCTTTCAACTTTACCTTTAGCTCCGCTGGAGCCATTCTGTATGGGAAAATAGATAACGGTTTAGTACCAGGAAGTAGATCGATTTCAAATTCAAACTCCCTATTGGGAGGAACTCCGAAAAGATCTTCAGGAAAGACTTTTAGAATTTCATTGACAACATGCACCGAGTTGAGAGTTGTAGTTTGGGTATATGCATCCCTAAGCCTAACTAGATGGTAAATATACCCCTTGGACATCATCTTTCTAGCCTTAAGATAGGAAATAATTCTACCCATGAGTGCTACTGAGCCACCCTTCCATTCTATGACTGGCTCACCTGGAAATTTGAACTATACAATTTTGGTTCTACTACCCACTATGGCATAAACACGATGACAACTAATCCATACCTATGATTACATTAAAGTCTACCATGTCTAACTATACTAAATCGGCTATGGTAATGCGGTGATAGATTTTAACTGGACAACCCCTATATACCCGCCTGGCTATAACTAACTCTCCAATTGGGTGGATACTTCGAAGGGTTCATGCAACTTTTCTGGTTCTATCCTAAATTTCTTAGCAACAAGGGGGTTACATATGACAGAGTGGATCCAGGATCCATAAGGGCATAAATAACGAAAGTGAAAATGGTTAATATACATGTGACCACATCTGCACGGGCCTCTGTATCTTGATGACATAATAATGCATACAAATGGTTTGGACCTCCGCTTGTATTACCGAACTTAGCTGGACCATACCCTGATTGGGCTTGAGAATTACGAGGGACTGTAGAATTTGTAGACTAAGCCACATTACCTCTTGTACCCTGCCTCATTGATGGGCAGTCTCATTGAAAATGACCTCGCTGGATACACCTAAAACAGATATCCATACCCAAATGACACTCCCCTAGATTCCTGTTACCACACTTAGTAAAAATTGAGTTACTGAAAGAACTTTGACCCACGCTGACCTGTGACTGGGAGCTTGATGCTCTGAAGTGGCTTCCTGTTATCATTCCTGAACTTTGGGGTTGGGACACTGGCTGAAGATGGAGCAGGTCCATATGACATGTTCTTAAACTACTGTCTGCCTCCACCTCCCCTATACCTGAAGTGGCCTGAAGACTTGGCTCTCTTATTAAACTCTCCGTCCTTGTCATTCAGCAAGGCTTTCTCTTTCTTCAACCTGCCCTTATTACCCTGTACAAAAGCAACCACCTTTGTAATAGTTATCTCCATGTTCTGAGTTGTGATATTAGCTGCATCGTACAAATGAGGATCAAGAACATACATGAAATGTCTAACTATGGCCGACATGTCTAGAACCATATGCGGAGCATACTTTTCCAAAGAGACAAACTAAAGGTAGTACTCCTGCACACTCCTACCATTCTGCTTAAGATTTTTAAATTCCACAGCCTTTGCCTCTCTGACCTCTATTGGCCGAAAGTGCTCAATGAAGGCATCTGCAAACTCATCTGAAGTAGCTGGAGGTGCATCTTCCCTACAGGACTGCTCTCATTACTCATACTAGAGATTGACAACATCTTGTAACTAATAAGCTCCAAACTCTGCCTCTACCTCCACCTCATTAACATGCATAACACATAAGATTTTCTGAAGCCCATCAATGAAATTCTGAGGATCCTTGGTCTTACTTGACCATGTGAACACCGGAGGGTCCATACGAAGAAAACTCACGAGTCCTGAAACTGGATGACTCCATATTAGTTCCCATGCTTATTGCTGGGCTTAAGTAGTCATAAGCTGGGTGAGCATCTGAATGGCTACCCAAATATCTAAATCAGAAGAACTAGGTGGCGGAACTAGGATCTCTATAGGCCCTATGGTATTCGGTGGGGGTGCTGTACTTAAATTGGATCATTGAACCTGAGCATCATTCTCACGAGCAGCATTAGTAGCAACTCTCTTGCTGGTAGCTGATTTCCTCTTCGCAAATATTTTTTCTGAAATACGTAATATGCACGAGTTAGAAGGATATCATGAAGGTATAGTTCTAACAACACGATCTAGAGTATGAAAGAAGTGAGATAATCCTAGATGTCTTGGTGGTTAAGCTTGTTTATAAATGTGGGGCCCTCACACAAAAAAGTGACCCCTTTGGACATGGTTTTATAGACTCCCTAAGACACTTGAACCTAGTGTTTTAATACCAAGCTTTGTCATGCCCCGAACCATGGCACCGGGCGGAACACGACGCTCGATGCCTTGATACATGTCACCGAGTGAGCCACATGGCTTGCTTGTCAATATGGGCATCAAAAATGCTAAAGAAATTATTTAAAACATGGTATTGAAATAACAATCTAAAAATATAATAGCGGAATCATTTAAGTAAAACATGATAAGTCTAAAAATACTGACGATATGAGTGACATGATATGATACTGGACTAGTCTATGAAACCTCTATAACATGAGTTTGTAAAACTATTTATGATAACAAGGGCCGGCATACATTTGCTAATAAAATATAATTATAAAATCACTAGATTGGCACCCCGAATAAGATGGGGCTCATCGAAATAGCGATATCGAGTAGTCCTACTGAGCAGATCCGTCTCCCTGAAACTCAGCACCTGTACCGTGAAGTGTAGGCCCTATGTAAAGGGATCTTAGTACATTTGAATTGTACTGTATGTAATGAAACTAAAAGAATAAACATGCACATGAAATAATAGAAACATGAACTGAAACTGAAACTGAAAACATGAACATGAGTATAATAACATGAGTATAAATCTGAAAATTGTATATCTATATATATGTGGGAGAGCATTAGAAAAACAGACATGAGCTGAATGATATTAGCTGCATCGTACAAATGAGGATCAAGAACATACATGAAATGTCTAACTATGGTCGTCATGTCTAGAACCATATGCGGAGCATACTTTGCCAAAGAGACAAACTAAAGGTAGTACTCCTGCACACTCCTACCATTATGCTTAAGCTTTTTAAATTCCACAACCTTTGCCTCTCTGACCTCTATTGGCAGAAAGTGCTCAATGAAGGCATCTGCAAACTCATCTGAAGTAGCTGGAGGTGCATCTTCCCTGCAGGACTGCTCTCATTACTCATACTAGAGATTGACAACATCTTGTAACTAATAAGCTCCAAACTCTGCCTCTACCTCCACCTCATTAACATGCATAACACATAAGATTTTCTGAAGCCCATTAATGAAATTCTGAGGATCCTTGGTCTTACTTGACCATGTGAACACCGGAGGGTCCATACGAAGAAAACTCACGAGTCCTGAAACTGGATGACTCCATATTAGTTCCCATGCTTGTTGCTGGGCTTAAGTAGTCATAAGCTGGGTGAGCAGCTGAATGGCTACCCAAATATCTAAATCAGAAGAACTAGGTGGCGGAACTAGGATCTCTATAGGCCCTATGGTATTCGGTGGGGGTGCCGTACTTAAATTGGATCATTGAACCTGAGCATCATTCTCACGAGCAGCATTAGTAGCAACCCTCTTGCTGGTAGCTGATTTCCTCTTCGCAAATATTTTTTCTGAAATACGTAATATGCACGAGTTAGAAGGATATCATGAAGGTATAGTTCTAACAACACGATCTAGAGTATGAAAGAAGTGAGATAATCCTAGATGTCTTGGTGGTTAACTGTTTATAAATGTGGGGCCCTCACACAAAAAAGTGACCCCACTGGACATGGTTTTATACTCCCTAAGACACTTGAACCTAGTGTTTTAATACCAAGCTTTGTCATGCCCCGAACCATGGCCTGGGCGGAACACGACGCTCGATGCCTTGATACATGTCACCGAGTGAGCCACATGGCTTGCTTGTCAATATGGGCATCAAAATATGCTAAAGAAATTATTTAAAACATGGTATTGAAATAACAATCTAAAAATATAATAGCGGAATCATTTAAGTAAAACATGATAAGTCCAAAAATACTGACGATATGACTGACATGATATGATACTGGACTAGTCTATGAAACCTCTATAACATGAGTTTGTAAAACTATTTATGATAACAAGGGCCTGGCTTACATTTGCTAATAAAATATAATTATAAAATCACTAGATTGGCACCCCGAATAAGATGGGGCTCATCGAAATAGCTGATACTGAGTAGTCCTACTGAGCAGATCCGTCTCCCTGAAACTCAGCACCTGTACCGTGAAGTGTAGGCCCTATGCAAAGGGATGTTAGTACATTTGAATTGTACTGTATGTAATGAAACTAAAAGAATAAACATGCACATGAATTAATAGAAACATGAACTGAAACTGAAACTGAAAACATGAACATGAGTATAATAACATGAGTATAAATCTGAAAATTGTATATCTATATATATGTGGGAGAGCATTAGAAAAACAGACATGAGCTGAATGATATTAGCTGCATCGTACAAATGAGGATCAAGAACATACATGAAATGTCTAACTATGGTCGTCATGTCTAGAACCATATGCGGAGCATACTTTGCCAAAGAGACAAACTAAAGGTAGTACTCCTGCACACTCCTACCATTCTGCTTAAGCTTTTTAAATTCCACAGCCTTTGCCTCTCTGACCTCTATTGGCAGAAAGTGCTCAATGAAGGCATCTGCAAACTCATCTGAAGTAGCTGGAGGTGCATCTTCCCTGCAGGACTGCTCTCATTACTCATACTAGAGATTGACAACATCTTGTAACTAATAAGCTCCAAACTCTGCCTCTACCTCCACCTCATTAACATGCATAACACATAAGATTTTCTGAAGCCCATCAATGAAATTCTGAGGATCCTTGGTCTTACTTGACCATGTGAACACCGGAGGGTCCATACGAAGAAAACTCACGAGTCCTGAAAGTGGATGACTCCATATTAGTTCCCATGCTTGTTGCTGGGCTTAAGTAGTCATAAGCTGGGTGAGCAGCTGAATGGCTACCCAAATATCTAAATCAGAAGAACTAGGTGGCGGAACTAGGATCTCTATAGGCCCTATGGTATTCGGTGGGGGTGCTGTACTTAAATTGGATCATTGAACCTGAGCATCATTCTCACGAGCAGCATTAGTAGCAACCCTCTTGCTGGTAGCTGATTTCCTCTTTGCAAATATTTTTTCTGAAATACATAATATGCACGAGTTAGAAGGATATCATGAAGGTATAGTTCTAACAACACGATCTAGAGTATGAAAGAAGTGAGATAATCCTAGATGTCTTGGTGGTTAACTGTTTATAAATGTGGGGCCCTCACACAAAAAAGTGACCCCACTGGACATGGTTTTATAGACTCCCTAAGACACTTGAACCTAGTGTTTTAATACCAAGCTTTGTCATGCCCCGAACCATGGCCTGGGCGGAACACGACGCTCGATGCCTTAATACATGTCACCGAGTGAGCCACATGGCTTGCTTGTCAATATGGGCATCAAAATATGCTAAAGAAATTATTTAAAACATGGTATTGAAATAACAATCTAAAAATATAATAGCGGAATCATTTAAGTAAAACATGATAAGTCCAAAAATACTGACGATATGACTGACATGATATGATACTGGACTAGTCTATGAAACCTCTATAACATGAGTTTGTGAAACTATTTATGATAACAAGGGCCTGGCATACATTTGCTAATAAAATATAATTATAAAATCACTAGATTGGCACCCCGAATAAGATGGGGCTCATCGAAATAGCTGATACTGAGTAGTCCTACTGAGTAGTCCTACTGAGCAGATCCGTCTCCCTGAAACTCAGCACCTGTACCGTGAAGTGTAGGCCCTATGCAAAGGGATGGTAGTACATTTGAATTGTACTGTATGTAATGAAACTAAAAGAATAAACATGCACATGAAATAATAGGAACATGAACTGAAACTAAAAACATGAACATGAGTATAATAACATGAGTATAAATCTGAAAATTGTATATCTATATATATGTGGGAGAGCATTAGAAAAACTGACATGAACCAGTTTACGTGAACGTGGAGTCTGATCTCTGTCTGATTAGCTAAGTCATCCCATACTTTGCCGGAGTAGGAGACATGAACATGAACATGATGGATCCAATAAATAATTTGAAGGTATCATCCTCTGGTGGAGTTACCCTTATCCTATGTTGGCATACATAGTTTTAGGCTATCTGAGCCTTTTCGATAATCTATGCAACTTCCAAAATATGTACTTAAAAATAGTTGGCTTGAAAGCCCATGAATTATACGAAATAACTTGAAACCATAACTTATAAATTTATTAATTTAGCATGTGAAGAAATATATAGTATAACTTGTCTAAATCATGAGAAACATATATGACATCATGAAATTGAGTGATAATAATCATAACTTATATTTAAGAACTTATGAAAGTCAAGACATGGGTTCATGGATTACGAGCGGGTTCATGACAGTCACAATATCATATCATGAATGTAAGTAACGAAGTCAAGACATAACATGAAATATAATTATACATGTATAGAAGGATTATCGTGAACTTGAATAAAACCCTAGGTTATGGATAGTTATAGTTTTATGGATAACTGTGGTGTGGAGAAGTACGATGATGTTCCCACACGTAGATAGAAGTTCTACATACCTTAATCGCTCCAAAACTTATCTTAAAAATCTGAACTTGGAAGAAGGAACCCAAAGCTTGAACTTTAATTCATTGAGTTGGGTTTTCTTGAAAACCCTAGGTTAGAAATAGTGAATTCCGCTTAGGAATTGATAGTAATTGATTAGAATTTCATGGAAATACATGGAAAGGACTTACTGTGATGTAGGAGATGGTTGGGAAAACAAAACCTCCGTTCTAGGGCTTGAGAATTGTGAAAACTGATTTTTAGAATGAAGTCCCGAATTTATATTGTTTGATGTCGGGGGAGTTTGACGGGATGTTTGATGGTTCATCGATTGTTTTACGGTCAGAGTCTGGGCCATTAATATTTTGACAGTCCAGATTGACGGTCCGTCGATAGTTTGACAATCCGTTTAATCGGACCAAACTATTATTTTTTGAATATTTCCAGAGAGTTGTGAAATCTAGAGTTTGGAGACGGTGAAGATTGACGGGCCGTCAATAATTTGACGGTCCGTAAAATTGATCAACAGGCCGTCAATTTCAACAGTGAAATTGATGGTTCACTTTGACGGGTCGTAAAACATTTTACGGTCTGTACAATATATTGTTAAATTTCTGAACTGAATCTTATTTTCCAACGTAACTCCCCGTTTTGGTTTCCTACTCTCGTAAATCATGAATAAGGCTTAGTTTGAAAGTACAAGGTGTTGCAAACTTAAGTACTGTAAGATGTAATACGTGATGCCACATATTGTTCTCAGTTCCCTACTATATACTATTGTTTTAATTTTATTTGCCTCTTATCTGAGCTTCTCTATTTGTATATGCTATCATGTATGCCTTACATATGAGTAAAATTCTTTTTGTACTAACGTCCGCCGTGGGTGCTATGTTCATATTGTAGGTTCATATGAACAGGTTGGCAGATCTCTTCGCTAGATATTTGTGGATATTCAGCTGATAAGCTCCTTTACTATCTGGAGCCAAGTTGAGTCTGGTATTCTTATGAATGTATAGAGACTATGGGTAGGTCGGGTCCCTATCCACAGTATGACAGCTGTATAGTTTGAGTCATCATAGATGTTTCATAAACATGAATTTGTGGTCATTTATATATACTTGTATATGACTCATATATTTCAGGCCCGGCGACCCACTTATATGTATACAAAAGCTGGTGGCATTGTTCATGTGTTCATAAGAGTTCGTTATATTATTTGACTCAGCTTCATGAATATTTTCATACGTTCTCATATAGATAGTTCGCTCTGTATGGTCAATGCACCGCGTGCCGGTCCGACTCACCCAGGTTTGGAGCGTGAAAGAAAATGAATCAGCAAAAACATGGGTAGAGAAATCTTTTGGAAAAATTAATATCCAAGAGAGAATATCTCCAAAGAAGATATAAAAGTGTTCTACATACCAACAAATAAGTATCAAGCAAAATGAGAAAGATCAACAGAATCTTCCATGTGCAATAGAAGAAGTAGAACTAATCTTGATTGCAGAAATCATGTCTTGGCAGGATTTAGGAGGGAAGAAAGGTAATTAAAATAGGATATAATGAGTGATACTGAACAAACCAATGATACTTCAAGGAAATAGTAGAGGACTCTATGATGGTTCCTAATAGACCTCTAAAAATCATAGATCCTCAATAGATTACTAGTATGGTCACAGATGTAGATGAATGGGATAAGATGATCAATGAAATCTCAGTGTAGATGGTTAAGCACATCAATTAATCAGGGAATAGCAATAATGATCAGCAATAAACAATGGTAGATTCAATTGAGGTAATGAGACGGTCAGAAACATAAGGGGTGATGATGGCTACAGATACGATGAACATAAATTATTCTTAGCTTCAACTAGTGGTATCAGTGGTAGAGAATATAGATGAACAAGTCACAAAAGCTCAACTAGATAAATTTACAGATGGTCAAGAGGATGAATCTATGGAGCAGAACACATATAATGTGGTAAGAGCAGGAGACTTGTCTCCAAGGCAGGAGAAAATCATGAGAAGTGACATCAAGAAGACAAAATCAAATATAGTGTTACCACTCCATGCAACAATAAGGAGTAACAAGTTGAAACCCCCTTCTCATAATCAATTATTGAAAAAATCTAGTTTTAGAATATAAGGTCAGTCAATACTCCAAAACTCTTTTCGATGGAAAGTTTGACTAGGAGTTGACTTTTGAGTAAATGCATCCGGAATTGAATTTCGATGGTTCTATCAACTCCAGAATATGATTTTTGACTTAGGTGGACTATTGGAAACAAGTCTTGGGTCTTTTGAGAGAGTTTTGAGTTAGTTTGTGAAAATTAGAAAGTCTTAAGTTAAGAAATAATCTTTAGTTGACTAAAGTCAACACTGAGGGCGTATGTGTCTTTTTTGAAGTTTTGGCGATTCCATAAAGACTGGAATGTCGAATATGGTCTAGTAAAGTCCTTGGTTCAGTTCTCGAGGCACTCAGGAGCATTTCAGATATTTGGTTGAAATTCTAGCCTTAAGAGCTTTAAAGTGTGCGTTGGTAGAACATTTGGTCAATATGACCTCATATGACGATTTCGAGTGCTTGAGTAGATTTGTTGCGTGTTTTAGGAATGGTTTTTATATTTAGTTTTTGTTGAGGGGGCCCCGGATGAATCCCGAGCGTCGAATCGATGTTTGGAACACACCCGATTTTTTTGTTGTGCAGCTGCTGAAGTGTTCCTTATGATCGTGTGGCACAGGGTCGCGATCACGAGATGCTGGATTTTTGGCCATCGCAATCGCGCTGCCTGGGGCCGTGATCGCGAAGAGTTATTGCCTGGGGTTCTGCGATCGCGATAGTGGGGTCCGCGATCGCGATGAACGAAGCTGCTGGACAGAAACTTAAAACCTCACTTCGAGCTTTGACATTTCATTCTCATGTTTTGAGCTTGGGGTCTCGGTTTGGAGAGTTTTTTGAGGATATTTTCAAAATTCTTCGAGTGGGTAAGTTCCTAATCACTCTCTTACGATTATATATTCGATTATTAAAGGATTTCATGGTAGAAATAATGTTTTAAAGTTGATTTTTTTTTGTTTATGAACCCTAAGTTGAAAATAGAATTTTCTCTAATTAATCATGGATTAATGGGTGGATCGAGTTGATATTTGGTACTTAGACTCCATAGATTATGGGTAAACCAATTTTAGAATAAATTTTCTATTTTTCCCTTTTAGGCTCGGAATCACTTTTTGGATGACTTTTTGGGTTTAGATTTAAAGCATGTTAATATGGGTACTGTTGGGTTCGTATGACTTCGTAGAGTAATAATTTGACTATGTTGACCCTGATTCTCAATAAAGTTATGAATTTAACCTTTGGGATTTAGAATAGGGTTTTGAGTTGACTTTCTAGACCTAAATCTTTTATAGGCTAATATGGGCATCGTTTGTCTCAATTTTTTGCGTTTAATCTATGTTTGAGCAGATTGGGATCGTTCGGAGGCTATACGAAAGGGCAAGATGACTTTGTGATTTTGGACTCCTATTCCAGGCAAGTTGAGATATTGTACCTTACTTAAGCGTCATGGTTGGTCTAAATGAACTAATTAAGAATGGGTAATAGGGAAAATAATGGATCCCGATACTTGTGAGGTGACGAGCACTCGTATTGGGTACCGGTGACATGTATGGTATTTGTGTTTATAATTACTTAGAAGAATTATTTTGGGCACTAGCTGATAGTATAGTACGATCCTTTGGATCCGTTATTGGGGTATGAAGCCCGTACTTTCTGCATTATCATTATATGTCTGTGTGATATGTGACTGTGTGTCCCCATCATCCTCTTTAAACTTGTTTTAAGTGAAAAGGAAGCTAAAGATCGAGTCTTTACTGTACGAATGACTGAGTTGTAACCTGAATTGCTTACATTTGCTTCTTGTTGTTATGCATATCATATTTATGCCCCATAATGTATGGACTTGTGTAACCATATACGAGTATAAGAGTTTTGTGATTAGAAATGGGTATTGTGTAAGCTTGCTGTGTGATTATACTTAGGTACTGTGTGTGAGCCTGAGTGGTATATGGACCTCGCGAGTCCCCCCATAGGTCATGATTTGTTCATGTTCAAACGTGTGTATGCTGGTGAGGAGAAATAAAGGCCTTGTATTATATATCATTCATTCATTACTTGTTGCTTTATTACCTAAACTTTGTAATTACCCGTTTTGTCATGGTACTTGACTATTTGTGAAGTTCCTGAACAGTTAGAGGTTCTTATGCTTAGGCTTAAATCTTGGATTTATTAGACTCTCTTGATATGTCTTGTGAATGCCTTATTAGGCTTGGGGAACTAGATGTTATAACCTAGGCTTGGACTCATGGTTTGAGTGAATTCGAAGATTGTGTTATTGTAGTGAACTGATGGAGGTCAGTGTGGAAGTAGTAATAGGTAGGCCAGCCCTTATCTCCGTTTAAGATAGGATCGATCGACGATGATGCTGAGTACCCGTTATTTTTGTACTCACGCTACACATGCTGCACCTTTTTGTGTGTAGGGTATATTCTTAGTTCTAGTGGAGTTCGCGACTATCCAGCCATTGTGGAGTTATTTTGAAGGATTCAGGGTGAGCTACATGGAAGATATGTGGCACCGGATACTTCTTCCTTATTTCCTAATTATGCCTTCTCATTTCTAGACAATCATGTATTTAGGGATGTATTCCCAACATGTATTCATTAGATAGTTCTTGTACAAGTGACACCAATCTTGAAAGTTTGAAGTATTTTAGTATTATTTATATTATGAGAATTTTTAAGACTTAAATTAATTCACTTGACAAATTCCGCACTTTATTTCTCTCTTTAATTTGAGTCAAATGATTGTGGTTGGCTTACAGACCCTTGGGGTTAGTGCCATCACGATTATGTGATTTGGGTCGTGATATATGATTATTGATTTTATTCAACATGTAACTCTCAAGCTCACTCATATAGTGTTACAAAAGTAACTGATGGTAACTTTAGTATATTCTAAATGTACTGCTCTAGAGAGACAAGATTTGTGGGATTCAGTTGGCAAACTGCAATGACAATACAATCTCCTTGGATAGTAGGTGGAGATTTTAATATCATTCTTTCAGATGAGGAGAAATTGGGTGGCCTTCCATTGTACCATCAAGAAATTATTGATTCTTCTCACTTTATTAATAATTGTGGGTCGGTGGAGGTGAAGTTTATAGTAAGCAAATATACCTGGTGAAATGGTAAAATTGAAGACGACTATATTTTCAAGAGACTTGACAGAGTATTTGGAAACCAGGAGTTTATGAATCAATTTCCATCTAGTGAAGTCTCTCATTTACTAAGGCATGGTTATGATCATGCTCTCATACATGTAGTATGTGATAGTAATGAAGAAACAATCATGAAACCTTTTAAATTCCAGAATTTCTGGACTAAACACCACAAGTTCATGGAGATAGTGAAAGAAACTGGTGTCTAGAGTTTGCTGCTAATCCCTTTGTTGAGCTGTCAGACAAGACGAAGAAGGTCAAACATGCTTTGGCTAGATGGAACAAGGATACATATGGTAATATCTTTCAGCAAATATGCACTCTAGAGGATGTGATTAAAGTTAAGGAGATGCAACTGGAGATAAACCATTCCATAATGAATAGAGAGGCTCTTCACAGGGCTCAGACAGATATAAACAAGTACTTGCACTTTGAGGATGAATATTAGAAATAAACATCAGGCATGGGGTGGTTCAAGGATGGAGAAATAAATACAAAAAAAAAATCATTCTTATGTCAAAGGAAGAAGAAAGAAGCTAACCCTTCATGATATTTAGAACAATAAAGGAAATTGGGTCACATCCAATGTTCAGATTGGAGAAGAAACTGTTAATTTTTTCCAAAACCAATTTAGAGAACAAACAAGGCCTATAAACTTTGATATGTTAGAGGAGATCCCTTCACTAATCACAGCTGAGCAGAATGATTCCTTAATATCAATGCCTAGTAATGAAGAGATTAAAGAAGCAGTCTTTTGTTTAAATGGAGATAGCACAAGTGGTCCAGATGACTTCTCTTGACATTTCTTTCAATCTTGTTAGCATATCATTAGTGAAGATGTATCAAGAATGGTCAGAGCATTTGTCTGTGGAAATCACCAAGATTTATAACTCATACAAACCTTGTGCTTATTCCTAAAAAGGAGGTAACTTATAAATTCTAAGACCTGAGGCCCATTAGCCTAAGTACCTTTGCAAATAAAATTATCTCTAGAGTCTTATATGAGAGAGTTACTGCTCTATCTGGGATTATCTCAAATACTCAATAGGAAAGGAGTATTATAGAAAATATATTACTAGCTTATGAGATAATTAGAGATATTAATAAGAGGAACAAACTTTACAATGTGGTGGTAAAGTTAGATATGGAAAAATATATGACAAGGTTTCATGAATCGTCTTAAGCAATGTGCTAAGGAAGTTTGGATTTTCAGAGGTTATTTTAGATATGGCATGGAGACTGGTTCCCAATAACTGGTATTCAATACTTGTTATTGTGTAATCTCATGAATTTTATCACTCTTCAAGATGTCTTAAAGAAGGAGATCCCTTGTCTCCTCTTCTTTTCATAATTGCAGCAGAGGTTTTGGCTAGAGGTTTGAACAAAGTGCATGAAGATAAAGACTTCAAGGGTTATGGCTTGCCAAATGGAATCCACAAATCAACCATCTATCATATGTAGATGACACCATCCTATTATGTTCAGTTGAACCAAATTCAATGAAGAAAATGATGAAGATTCTAGGAAAATATAAAATAACCTCTTGTCAAATGATCCAACAACAACAAAATCTCCTTCTATGCTCATAAAAAGACTCCAGTTGTAGTAACAGAAAGGATAAAGAGAAAAACATGTATGAGAAAACGTTCTATTCCTTTTACATACTTGGGATGCCCTGTCTTTTATGGTAGAAGGAAAACTGTATATTTTGAAGATCTTATCAAGAAAGTAATGAAAAGAATCATGTCATGGAAAATCAAATTTCTCTCTTTTGGCGGAAGATATATCCTCAAAGCTCCTATCTTACAAACAATGCCAGTTTATATACTGTCAGCAATGAATCATTTGGTTGGAGTAGTTGAGCAACTTCGTAAGATCTTTGCAAAATTCTTCAAGAGTAACACTGTTGGAGTAAAAGGAATGCACTGGGTAACTTGAGACAAAATGTGTCTTCCAAAGAGTGAAGGAGGTCTGGGATTTAGATCTCTACATGATATTTCAAAGGGACTTTTTTCAAAGCTTTGGTGAAATTTGAGGACATCTGCTTCCTCATGGGGTTCTTATATGGTAAATAAGTACTGCAAAAAGCTACATCCTACTATAACACAGGCCAAAGGAGCATCAAATGGTTGGAAGAAAATAGTGGAGGTCAGAGAGGAAGTTGAACATAACATATGGTGGCAGATTAAAGATGGAAATTTCAGTTTCTGGTTTGACAACTGGATAAAGAAAAGAGCACTATGTTTATACTACCTGAAGGACAGTGGAATATACAGAAGCCGAGGAACCATGTACTAGAAGAAATTACTCAGCACATCATTGGTTCTATAAACTCTGAGCTTGAAAATGTTGATAATGATACATCTTGCTAGATGGACAATTCTAATGGCTTGTTTACTGTCAATAGTGCTTGGGATGAGATGAGGAAAGATCAATCTATTTAATTGTAGTATAATGCTATCTGGGAAAAGGGGTTACCAATAAAAATTAACTTCTTTTTTGTGGAGGCTATGAAAAAGGAGGATATCAACAAATGGCAACTTGAAGAGAATGAAAATACCAATTGTATTAAGATGTTGGTGTTGTGTGGATCATAAAAGGAGACAATGTCTCATCTTTTTCTAACATATCCAATAGCTTTTAAGCTTTAGGAATAGCCTGCTTCTTGTGAAAGTATAGTAGTTCTAGCAATTATATTGTGCGAGATATGGAAGAGGAGTAACTCAATTAAGCATGTAGGAAACACATCATACAATAGGATGTTTTATTAAGTTCAGCTCACAATAAACCAACTGATTAGAGTGAAATACCTTTTGATTACCAGAATACCTCCAGATTGACTTTCAGGCATTCAGTTTCTCAATACCTACAAACCAACTTTGCATTACTGTATTGTGAAGTGGAATTTTCCAGATGTAGACTCAATCAAATGCAACACAGATGGGGAAAGTCAAGGCAATCCAGATAGAAGCTCTTATGATTTTTGTGTGAGGGATGACACAGGGAATCTCATTTTTTCTCAAGCTCAACATATAGGATTCACAACTAGCATGGTTGCAGAAACAACAATAATACAGAAAGTAGCCAGTGGTGTTTGTCACATACTATGTAGAATGTAACCTTAGAAATGGATTCACTTGTGCTAAAAACATTCTACAGGATGTGTGGAAAGTGGTATGTGAGATAGTTCAAATGATTGAAGATATAAAGAAGGTGTTCCAGTAGATGCAAGTATAGGTTGTGCATATATATAGAAAAATGAATAAACTTGTTGATCACCTAGCTAATCTTGGACTTGAAGATGATCAGTTGCTGCAATTTCAGAGCTTCTAGGAAGTGCCATCTACAGGTAGAAGGATTTTGAATATATAGGAGGCTCAAATCCCTTCTCTCAGAATCAAAACCAGGAAATTTCAGCAATGATAGAGCTGCAGTGTCATAACCCAGCTTCGAGGGGTGTGGCCGGCACTCCGCGCCTAAACGGTAGGAGTGTACCACCTGTGTATCATAACCTGAACATACAACCGTCTAGGTTAACAAGACCTCATAATGACAAACACAATAGAAACTTGACTAGGACGACCTATAGCAATAGACAATATATATATATATATATATATATATATATATAGTCATAACATGAGTACCAACAGCTGACAAGGAAGCAGGCAAGACCGTACAAAATAAATATATAATGACCACTAGTCTGAAAGCATCTAAGAGTTCTACAACATATCATCAGGTCTAGACAAGACCCTTCCATACCCAAAATACTATAAACATGAGCAACAGTTCCTACCAACTTTGTACAACAACTCTGGGAAAATGGAGTGTGATGACCCACAACTGAATCAGATAGCCTATTGAGGAGGTGGATCAATCTGTCTACCTGCACCTGCGGCATGAAACACATCGCCCCATCAAAGGAGACGTCAGTACGAAAGAATGTACTGAATATGTAAGGCACGGATAAACGTAAAATAAGAGGTATCAATATGTAAAGGAGACCAAATGAAACAACTTGTAACTCAGAAGTGTCACTGTGGACCATACTGTACATAAATGAGATATAATTGCGTATATAATGTCGTAGGCCTCTGTGGGCAATATCCTATGTATAGTATGTCATGTATATAACGATGTAGGCCTCTATGGGTAAAATCGTCAATACCATAACCAACTGATCAATGCTACCATACTTGTACAATTTGCGTATGTAATGCCACAGGCCTCCGTGGGCAACATAAATATATATACCTATACATAATAACCATCTGAAGAACATGGAATACTCTGTGAGCCTTTCGGAGTGACGTAAGATCGTTGCACCTCCGACTATACTTATGCGAATAACATATCATTTTACCTTTTTAAATGAATCAATGAAAAGAGATACAACAAACCATTTCTAGCTTTCGAGAAATCAACAAGGAACCATACTATGTCAATATAGGAGAAATGATATAAGTGTGAAAAATACTCCCGACAAAGGACAGATAAGAGTCAACGATATTTCATACAAAGAGTAAACATGCTTCTATATTCAAGGATAAACTTAGGATAAGGAACATTCGTTCTATGACACTTTCTCTATGATCATGCCGATAAAAGAAGGGTAAGCCTTACATACCTTGTCACCTTAGCTTATACGGATTCCACAAGCCCTCGTATATTCTACGAATGATTATCTACAATATACGAATAATTTATATCAACGACAAATCTATAACTTATAAGAAAACTCATTTAGGCATTTCGTCGAATACATATTGTGCATAGAATTTGTACTATCTTCTATAGCTTAACATATACATATATCAATAAAATAACATTCTTCACTAACTCTTATACATCTCCATAAGTTAATCAATAACCCAACAACTTCATACTATATTCTTAGTTTACACAAAACATCCCAACAACATCCACAACAAGGTTCAAGACTTCCAATAGCTTGTTCTACATGATTGCCAATAATTCACTTTTCTAACACTTGTATAACCTTAAGAATAAGAAGATGAAGATAAAACTTACCTCAAACTACATGAATTAATTCAAAACCAAGATTGCTTCACTTCCAAAAATTCTCCAAAATCAACACAACAAGGAGAAAAATGATAAGACGATGAACGCGGGATTCCTTACGATTAATTTACTTAGTTTAACCTTTGATTGGATCTAGGATCATGAGGGACTTTTTATAGAGTAATTAGGGTTGTTTAGGGTCAGGAAAATATTAGAAATAAGTTCCTAAGTCGAGCCAAACGTAATATAAAAGATGAAATTTTTTCCCACCGCCTTAATGTATGGCCAAGGTACGGTCTGTACATTGGACCGTATCTTATGGGCAGAAACTGGAAAAAAATCTTGAACTTCATACGGTCCCTCAGGCTTGATTGTATGGTCTGTCCCTCAAAAGTTCGTCTGTACTTAGCATGAAATAGGCAAAAACTTGTGGAATTTTGACGAAACATATCTCTTTGATTCATTTAACTCTCATACTTCTCGACACTTTGTAAATTAGTTTTAAACCATCATTATCCTCTCATAAGGTCTTATGCCTTCTCGAAATACTAATGTTAATCAATGACACGAGTTGATGTAAAATGCAGTTTCAGAATAAATTCAAGTTTGTTATATATCACACGATACAGAAGAATTTCGTTCATAGAATATGTTAGTTCACTTCTGCAAAAATGTACAGTTGCACTTGAGATTTATATTTCAAAGGCGTCTAGGGCAAAGTTTAGATTAGTTTACTTTCTGCTTGTTTTTTACTTCTTTATTGACATTTGTTATTCTTTTTTAATTTATTAATAAAACCCCCAAAATTTTGTTTTTTTAAAAAGAAAATAGTTTGTGTCTGATGTCAAAAAGAAAACAAACACTCACAAAGTTTCTAATGTAAACAAAAAAGGTAAATGAAATGTTCCAACAATTCCTCATGTAAATAAAAAAGGTACGACTTTTCAAGAAGGAATAAAATTATCTTTAATTCATAAATTTATAATGTAATAAGAGAAGTATATTTTCAACAAGGAATCAAATCATTCTTAATTACAAAAAACATACCTAAACAAAGAAAAAGGAAAAATACCTTTTCAAGAAGGAATGGAATTGTCTTCAAAGTATAAAGACATTCCTAACAATTCTCAATGCAAATAAAACGATATTGATTGTAATTATAAATTTGTCCAGCATGATATGCATTTTCAAAGGATTAACAACATTCTACTTTGAAGTTTCATAGTTTTATAGTAATAGTAGTTTATTTGAAAATTTCCATGCATGGTGATTATTTGGGTTTTTGAGTACCTCAAGTGCTATTTTCTTTATGAGCATGTCTAATTGGGAATTGAGAATTGTGGGCTTGTTTGGTATGAAGGAAAATATTTTCTTAAAAATTAAGTGATTTTCTTACTTATTTTCTGGTATTTTAGTAAGCATACAAAATTATCCAAGTGAATTTATATATAATCTAGACAAACTTTATGGGGTTGGGGTAGGGTATTGGTGGTGTGAAGTTGAGGGGGAGGGGGTATAAAATCGGAGGTGTTCGGGGTGGAGAGGAGACAATCAACGTGAAATGCTACTTATGAAACTTGTTTTCTCTACTCCCATTGAATAAGTCATTTTTCTAGTTTTTAAGACACGTTAGTTCCTATAACAAAATATTTTTAAAATATTTTGACCAACCAGATATGAAAAAATTAGAAAAATATTTTTGTCCTCCCACCAAATACACCTTGTGGTTGCTACTATTTGCCATTTCCATATGGTTGTACCATTTTTATATGTTTGAACCTTCTTACAAATTTGAAGGATAACTCTAATAATAAAGAGGTTAGATCACATTTTTCAGCTAAGTTTAAGGGGTTTTCCCTTTGTTTTGACATCGGCGGGTGTGGATAAGCATTCGACTAAGAGAGAATTGCAATGTAACGCCTAGTAAATTTCATGGCTAATTCACGCTAATGACGAGTATAATTAACTTTGAGCATAATGAGTACATGGGAATATTCAACAAAAGTGAACACCAGTTAGGAGTACCCAAGCTAACATCTAAGGACATAACTAAGGGGATGTTTGGCTTAGTATGAGGCTGAGAGGAATTTTAAGACTGCATCCTCTTACCTCGTCCATGGCTCAACCGTGGCATATTAAGAAATGGAGAGGAACGTGAGGCCTTGATGTTGTTGTAGTTGACCAACCAGGACCATGCTTTCTTAAAAAGTAAGGGGAGACTCGTTCCAAAATTGTCTTCCAACAGTGCCCATGATTCAACCGTGACACATTCCAGAGAGAATGGATAGGTGGAGCCTCAACCAACAGTTATGTTAGGATCGGGCTACGACCTATGGAAAAAAACACGACCTACCTCTTGTAGATTTTTTCCAAACGCCACTAATACTCGAGAAGTTTAAGGTTTACAATCTCATTTACAATACCTAAGGAATTGTTTCTTTCAGCCCCCCCCCCTCCTCTACCCTCTTAATACTTCAATGACTCTACCCAGTCAAAAAAGTCCCTCACAACTCGACACAACACCTATTACATAATACGAACAAAGGTAAATAGATGGAACAACAATTCAAACCTAATTATTATAAACAAAGAACAAAATTGATAAATCTTGATATGCTCAAGTTCTTTGTAGTTGGTTCTTCGAGAGACTAGGTGTTGACTCCACTCACTCTTACCTCACGTTGTAATTGTCTCATTAATTGTGGTTAAGCTTCAAAGTTTATTCGTACTATGTATATATAGAAGTAGTTGTGCCCCTTGACTTGTTGAATCCAACCAAGTATTGGTTTCATATTTATACCAAAAAACTAATCCTTGTTTGACTTAGATCTTCCTTGTTTCTTTGTATGCACGTTGACTTCTCCTTTTCCTACTTCAATGCTAATTTCATTTTGTGTTTATGATACTATTTCATAACTTGAAATCCAACTTATCATCGAATAGGAATGAGTCAATATTCCAGTTTTTCCAAATTGGCATGAAATTTCTTTTCGATAGTCTCTGGTACTGCATGATAAGGATCAGTTCCTTTGAGTAGGTCCTTTATTGATATGACTGCTTCACTGAATCCTTTGGAGATTTGTTTAAATTTCTTGATTCTTCAGTGCCTTCCTTATATCTCTCTTGTATATGATTGTCTTTTAGATTCATTGTTTGTCAAAACATCAAAACATTATTTTAAGCTCATCACTATTATTGAGTCAGTAGCTACTCAATAATTTCTTCCTTTTTGATGATGACAAACACATAACAACTTCACATGTCTTTGTGTGCCCTTATCAACTTCTGGATTAAATCTTCCCCCTTGGGTTCAACTTCTATGTCGACACGCTTCCCCTTTAGATCCAGATCCATTGTTGTTCTAACACTATATGTTCATGTAAATACAACTAAGACTCACTACACAAGGTTTGTAAGCTCAATAAATTAGATGCTAGGAACCTTCCATTCATTTCAAGCTACTAGATGGCTAGGTTGCACGACTAAACAAGTTTTCATGGCCTTCTTAATCCTACTTAGATACTAACCTTCCATAGGTTGTGCGGAACTTGATTATGTCCAATGATATGTGTATTTAGTCTTCTCTGCAGGACAACTTTTATCTTCTTTATAACTCATATCTTCAGTGCCTTCTAATAGGACTGAGTTATTTTATAAATAAGAATCAATTCCTTTACAATATATCCTAAATGAAAACTGGATATGTACAATTTACAATCTTCACAATCTTGGACTACTTACAAACTTCATGTGGTCATGTAATGTCTGTGCCTGATATATCTGATGTTGGCACATGAACTAAATCTTTCCCTTTTTGACATCATTAAAAAGTAAGAGTGTCAATAAGATCAAGTGCATTCGACATGTCAAACTTATGGCAATTCAGGCTACATTATCATGAACATGATACAAGAGCTCTAACAACTTTATCTAGTTAAAACCTTATGAGGTATATTCTCATGCAACATATTACGTCATACGATCCAAACTAAAATATTGTTATATCTCAATCTAAAACTGCCAGGAAATATTTGGATTTGGTAGGATTTAGGTTTGGTATTGACTCTGTGGGGATATGGACCAGGCTCTCTATTTAATCTCATTTTGTTTAAGTAAGTCCTATATCTTGTTTTAAGGTGAGTACATATATCCCTTTTTTTGTGTACTCTCAACCTTCAAGATCATGTGTTCCCCCTCTTAACTATCCTTGTCTACTTCTTTCTTCATACCTACTGACTTCATTTGGATTCAGCCTTGCTTATCACATTCTAGATTGATAACTTTTCTCTTGTTAATCTTTTTAACTTCCTTGTCACTAACTTTTCCTAAGTTTCTCCATTTTCAACATCTTCCTCTTTATTTTTTGAATTCTCACTATATTATTCCCTGTAGGTCATTACTTATATTCTATAGTAACATATATTTTAATTTCTTAGCATGTGTATCTATGGACTTCCAAACAAGGGAGGGTATTTGCAATGTTGGGTATTTGGCATAGGGATAACTCAAATTGTCTCGGGTGGATTGGCAGTATAGACATATTTGTACAACTTTTAATTGGAAAAAGGTGCATACCTGATAGTCATAAGAATCAGGTTCTTTGACTAGTATTCTCATTGTATATGTTGTTTGTGCTCAATTGATCACACCATGAGTGCATGCTAATTTAGGTATAAGACTGAATAGGATATTGTTTCACTTAGATGTGTCTCAAACATTCCCCTTTCATAGTCAATTTGAGGAGAGGTTTGTTGTGCTCAATTCATCTTATAATATTTTCTCCTTCAGCTGCTTCTTTTGTCAATTGCAAGTCTGATTTTCCCCTGCTTCTTCAATACCCATTTTTGTATTGAACTGCACCTTAATGATTCTTTGTTTAGCTGAGGTGATAGTTTTTCTGCTGCTACTTTCATTGATGTGTTGTCCTGACTTCTGCACTTTTACAACATATTTTTAGGTTTCTCTAGGTGTTCTTCCATACCATATGTTTATGTGGATCTACTTCTTATATGTTCTGTTGCAGATTCTCCCTTTTCCCAATACATTATGAAGACTATATGGCAGATTCTTCTCAGCTTCTCCTGCCGCTTCTTCTTTTTCTTTATAAACCAAGTTCTAGTGATAATATTTAGAAATAAAAATCATGGCTTTTTCTTATTGTGCCTTTTGTAGTGTATCCATGTCAAGATTCATAATTTATGAGAAGTGGATTTAGCACAAGTTCCAAATTCCCTTTATGATAGGCCTTTGGTAAGAGAATTTTTTCCTTTTATTGCCATGTGTTCAGATCATCCATACATGCTTTTGTATCATATCACTTAGGCCCTTTCATTTGAATTAGAGATCACTTTTAGGAACTCAGTCTTTTTGGGGTACCTTTTTCTGGATGAAAGTTGATTTTGGCATTCTTTACTCAACTTTGTGCCTTTGGGTCTAGAACTGGGTTAAATATGTCTTCTTCTCTGAGAGTGATGGTTGTTCTTTTGAGTTATCCTGACCTTTGTTATACAAATTTTTGAGGGCTTTTGCAGTTGTGTGAGATTGAAACAACACAAGTTTTTGTATTCTGAGCATATATTCCTTTTGGAGTTTTTTTTTTTTTGCTATAGCTCTGCTAGTTTGATTTTATTTTTCTCATGTCCAACCTGCAGTTCCTTCTTCATATCTTTGAGTTAACTCTTTTGATTCCTTCGAGATTTCCCAGCCGGTATTACATATTTGAGATCGTGGAACTAAGCTCTTCCTTCTCAATTACCATTGACGGCTTCTCCTGGCTTAATGTGAGAACATGTTCTCTTATGTTGTCAATCATCTCTGTCAGGTTCTCTTGTTGTTCTTCTTGGCTTATAAGATCCATTTGAAGGGAGGCCAATGTTTCCATTATACTCTCTTTGCCTTTTGAAGATTTTTATAAGCATCGATGACAATATAGACCATTTGTTCTAGTTTTTCTCTAGATAGATTTTGAACATCATCCTTGAATTTTGAGAAATTTACCTCATGGTCCTCATCTTCAGGTTCGGAGTCAGAATTTGCCATAAGTGCCAACGTATATTCTATTTATGACACTTCCATTGCCACCAAGGATCTATTTGGATTTTCTCTATCATCTTCATCATCACTTGAGGAGTTTCTAATAGCAACTAATGCTTTTCTCATGACTTGGTCAGCTTTCTCAGTGCTCATCATGTTTCTAGGGACCTATTCCTTTCTTCTTTTATCTACTTCACTTCTTCTTCCATCATCCTCTTTGTTTGAACAATCTCATATAAAGCGGTATGTAATCCCACATTGAAGCATCATTCTTAATTACTTCTATCAGGTCCTCTTGATCTTGATGTACTTCCTCTATTTATGAATCCTCCTCTTCTGATGATCTTTTGGAACCTTATGGTGAGTAAGTCCATATCTTCTTCGTAAAAATCCTTGTTGTGTGTAGCTGAACCAAGTTCACTACTTTGGTTGATGAAGTATTTTTTTTGTTCCTAGAGCTTCCTCATCTCATAAGTTCTTAAGTTTTCCATGAGTTCTTCCATAATCATATAATCTAGGTCTTTGGCTCCATGATGGCATTAACTTTACTCTCTCATTAGTCACGTAGAATGTCAAGCAGTTTTCAATACTTTTTGCTTGAGGAATATCCACATCAAGAGAGTTTAGTTCATTGGTTATATTGGTAAACCTATTGAATATCTCTTGGATGAATTCCCCTTCGTTCATCTTGACCATCCCGTATTGCCGATTTAATATGGAGATTTTTTATTTGTTTATCTGATTGATTCCTTCATGTGTGGTCTGTAAGGTGTCCCACACTTCTTTGGCTATTTTGCAGGAGGAAATTTTACTACATTCTTTAGGTCTTCTTGGCCTTGGCATTCTTTTGGATAACCTAGAAGTCTTTCTATGTATAATCTTTTTCTCTTTTGGGGATGACGTTATTCTTTTATAGTTTGTGATCGTGGGAACAATTGGGACTGTCTGAATGATTTTCTATAATTTAGGGTCTTCACCAATTATGAAGCCTTTTATTCTTGCTTTTCACTAGTCATAGTATTTTGTTGAAGCATGTTGGTCTTGTTGTTGAGTGACCTTTTTGTACTACTGGAGGTGCAACCAACTTGAAAGGTGTTAGCCTTTGTATAAATATCAAGCTCTGATACCACTTGTTAGGATCTAGGCTACAACCTATGCCCTCAAAGAACCAAGTTTTTAAGCAACTTTTTTAAGAAGGTAAAGTTGTGGTATAAATAAATTAACACAAGAATTTTTATGTTGAAATACCTAAAGAACTGTTTCTCTCAGTCCCTCCTCTACCCCGTTAATACTTCAATGACTCTACCTAGTGAAAAAAGTCCCTTACAACTTGACACAAACACCTATTACACAATACTAACAAATGTAAATTGATGGAACCATAATTCAAACATAACTAATATAAATAAATAATAAAATTGATAAATATTGATACGCCTAGGTTCTTTGTAGTTGGTTCTTCAAGAGACTAGGTGTTGACTCCGCTCACTTTTGCCTCATGTTGGAATTGTATCGTAGATTATGGTTAAGCTCCAAATCTTGTTCTTCATTGTTTGCATAGAAGTGGTTGCTACCTTTGTCTTATTGAATCCAACCACGTATTGGTTTCATTAGTGTACCCGAAAATCAATCCTTGTTTGACTAGAATCTTTCTTCATTCCTTGTACGCGCGCTAACTTCTCCTACTTCAATGCTATTTTCATGTTGTGTTTATGGTAATATTTTCATTACTTAAAATTAAACCTTTCATCCAATAGGAATGAGTCAATATTTCAGTGTCTCCCAGTTGACATGAAATTGCTTTTCGATAGTCTCCAGTGTTGCATGATAAAAATCAGTTCCTTTGAGTAGTTCCTTTGTTGATATGATTGTTGAATCCTTTGGAGATCTGTTTGGATTTCTTGGTTCTTCAATGCTTTTCTTATATATCCCTTTTTTCTGGATTCATTATTTGTCAAATCATCAAAATATTATTTTAATCTCATCACTTTTATTGAGCCATCAGCTACTCAATAGGTTACCATGTTTTCCCAACTCTGTCCACCAACCATCGTACATGTCATGCCCCAAACTCGACCCTGACACAACAGAAATCTGATGCTATGAACAACATCGAAAGCACCTTATAAAATCAATAAATGTCTATAATTCGTTATCAAATAATTTGCATTAATTAGAATTAATCTAAGGGCTAACCATAACACGTCCATACTTAGACAAATTAGCGGAAGTCTTATAAATAATATGAATAATCATAACGTGGCCAAAAGGCCCCAATAAGTCATACGATACTTCAACATCTACTCACAATACAACGTCTAAATATGGAGCTTCGAAGAAACACAAATAGAGTCTAACACATTGGGACACAGCTCGAAAACTAAAATAGTAAAGCTATTATTTTTTAAATTTAATTTCTCCCAAGCTAGGCATTTTATATATTAATCAACAACAAAAAACAAAATGGTCTAAAAATGGTCCCAAATTTGTCCAAGACAAAAAAAGAAATAAATATAAAAAACAAAACAAATATATCTGTTTAGACAACTATCATCTGTTGCCCTATATTTCCGCTTGTCTTTCTCTCTCTGCATTAGAGCCTCTCTCTCTTTTTTCCACTCGCCGCCAATAAAGATGTGATAATTGGTGATGCCTTTTTTGCCACAATCATTAACTGACATTTGTATTTGATTTGCACCCTAGCTGGTTGACTTCTCTATCCTTTGGTTGTATGCATCTCTCCAGATCTTGAGGTAAGTCTTCCACCTTGAGCCTTTTCATTTCTATGTTAGATATGTGTGTGGTGAACTAATTTCTACCTTTTTATTGCCTTGCATGCCATGAATTTGCTCATCCACCACATCGATTGGTTGTTGAGGTAGATGTCTCCGGACCTGTTTCTAGTGAACAATTGTTGAAAAGATTGTATTTTGGTGCGAAGAACCATTTCCAGATACCGTTGAGATGATTTGCACCGATGATCTTCCTTTTTTTGGATTTCTGGGTAAGCTGACCCTGTTAGCATGCTTTTATTTTCTTTCTTCACCTGTGAAATTTCTTTGGTATCTGCTCATATGTTGACCTCTATGTGTTGCTTCAACTTCTTGTATGTTTGTGTATGATGAGTGCAAAACCTAGTTTGAAACTAGAGCTATTCCTCACCTCTCTAGTCGAATCTTGTTTTGTAACTGTAAAAATTAGTTGAAACAACAAATGGTACACTTCCTTTCATTTTTCCCGTGTGTAATTGGATTTACCATGTCTAAATGTCTTTTTGTGCCATTGAATTAATGTCCCCATGAATCCCCAATATATATTATTATGCTTGTGTGAAAGATTGTGTTTTTTGTCCCTCGTAACCTTTTACATCTAAAAATCATGTTGGTCTCTGTGATATCTTCCCTCCATATGTCAAAATTTAGTTCTAACCCTTAGGTAAGGAATTTGAGACTTGTCACTATTTAATATTCTCCATTTGTCCACCTCCAACTCCTGAAATCTTTGGCATTGAAAGGATCCATCATCAAGGGCCTAATTTGCCAGAGCATCTGCTAGTTGATTACCCTCCTTAATATGTGTGTAAACCTGACCTCTATATTGCTACTAATGTCATGTATCTCCTCAACCCATGTTGCAATACTCCATGGTGGTTTCCACCCTTCCGAGTGTATTCTCTAAACCATATGTGAGTCAGTCTGTAATATGATGTGGTCCAAATGTTTGATTCTGCAAAACTTCAACTCTTCCATGATAGCAATTATTTCTACTTCAGTATTTGTATTGATCTTTATATCTTCTGCATGTGCATACATAAAAAAATTCTCTGAATTTCTTAAGCAGAAACCATAAGAACTTCTACCTCAATTCCCACTTAAGGCTCCATCAGTATTGTATAATATCCAGCATATGTAACCTTCAACTTATTACACCATTGTAACTTTTAACTGATTGCTTCCTCATTCTAGAATCTGTATCAAAGCATCCCATCTATTAGTCACTTGTCTGATAGATGGATTTCTGATCATAACCAATCTCTCAATTATTGCATAGACCTGGTATATTACTCTTCCTACTGATATTTGCTCCCCATGCTTGATGGCATTCCTTATTTTCCATAATTCCCAAATGAAAATAGCAAGGACTTCCTGGAAAATTTGTTTCAGCCTCCCAGTTACAGAAGTTTGCCACTACTTAACTATCATCTACTGTAACTGTAAGCCTTCGATGTCCAGACCTGCAAAAGAAGAAAAGTAGGACCAAGTCCTGTTAGCTAAAATAGAGGTGGCAAACAGATGCTAGGTTGTCTACTCTATAGGATTTGAGCAACACCAGCACCTGGATGCCATATTGTACTTCATACTCTTCAATGCATCATCCATTTGAACTTTATACTTCCAAGAAAGATATCTTAAAGGGAAATCCTTTCATCGACATATGCTTATGAGCCTCCATTTGTTATCCTCTCAGTCTAATATACCCCCAAGCTGATTTGACTGAGAATTCTCACTTTGTGTCCAATATCCACCATGGCATGTCCCTTTCTTTTCCTTCTCTAGGTGGATTAATAGTAGTGAAAACATGATGCAAAATATCATCTAGTAGCAAGGTATTCAATCTATCCACCCTCTAGTTTCCTTTAACCACTAGATCAGATATGTTTTGGACATTATCATCATATCCTCCGTCTGGCACTGCATCATATAAAGCACTCATCCCTGTCCCATTATCAAACCAGAACTGAGAATCACCCATTCCTATTTGCCACCATGTTTGATGTTTAATCAAGTCTCTAGTCTGTAGTAGTTTCTTCCAAGTTTGAGATCCATACTTCCATTGTACCACCACAACATTTTATTTTTTTGCAATACTTATTTCTGATAAATGTACTCTATATGGAAAGCTTTGTCCTAAAATTCCACCACAATTTGAAAATAGAATCGTAGACACATCATGTAGTGATATAAATCCTAGTCCCCCTCCTCTATTGGAATTCATAAATGAGACCATGAAGCCTATTGTCTACTCTTTCCTCCAATTGTGTTACTCAAAAATTGAGCAAACATCTTAGCATTTGTCTAATGACACAAATTGTTGGATTTACTGCAGACAATAAATGAAATGGTAAACTCTGTAGAACATGTTTAATAAGAACAATTCTACCTCCAAATAATAAAACTTTCCCTTCCAGTTTTTTAATTTGTTCATTATCTTCCGCAAGATATTGTTGAAAAAATCTTTCCTTCTTCTACTATGATAAATTGGGTAGTCCATATTAGTGAAAGGAAACTCCTTTCTACCAATTGCGATAGTAGTTTCAACTGTAATACTCACATCTCCTGGGACATTCTTATACATATACACTGAACTCTTCTCCCTGTGGATCTTCTAGCCAGATGTCTTCTCATACTTTCTCAAAATCTCCATAATTAATTGCAAGGATAACACATTTGCTGAAGAGAAAATAATCATATCAGCAGCATAAGCTAGATGATTTATCCTAGGACTCCATTTAGGCATCCCAAACTCTCTAAATTGTGGAATCTGATGTAGGGCATTGAGGTTCCTTGTTAATACTTCAACAGTCAAAATAAACAAAGTAGGGGACAGTGGGTCACCCTGTTTAACACCCCTGGATAATTGGAAAAAACACATGTTGTTGTCCATTCACTAGTACTGAATACCAGTTGTTGCGGATAATTCTGAAAACCATGTCAATCAACATTTCTAAAAATCCAAACTTCCTCAATACCTTGGTCAAGAATAACCAAGTTACCCTATCAAATGCTTTGATCATATCTAGTTTCATAACTACATTTGTTGTCTTAGTTCTCATTCTGATTTTTGATATGATCTCCTGGGTGAGTAGAATATTTTCAACTATATTCCTCATTTTCAAAAATCCAGCTTGGTTTAATGAAATGATATCAGTTAGACCTTCCATCATTCTTTCATGAATCATTCTTGAGAAGATTTTATTAACAAAATTACTTAAACTAATTGGTCTCATGTTAGAGAATGTATTGACTACATCCCTCTTAGGTAATAAAAACAAATTAGTATGAGTAATAAACCTTGGTAATTCAGCACTATAGAAAAAGGTTTTGACCATATTTGTAATATCACCTCCTATGTTCTCCCAATATGTTTGATAGAAAACAGTAAATCTAGATAGATAGGGTCCCACGAACAAGCATGCGGGCTCACTAATAAGCCTGGAAAGCAGCAAGTCACCTACTATATATGATCGTCATGAACATACTCTTCTTTGTTACCTAACATACCATATAAAACAACAACGGTATGCTTGAGTACTTGTCACACCCCAACCTTGGGGGTGTGGTCGGCACCCGGTGCCCTAGCGACCCGAGCGTACCGCATCTAAACCGTATCCTACACATATATATACTTGGGCCAACAAGGTGTCACGAACCCTTTTAGGAATTGTGGTGGCACCTACACTTCTCCCACCGGTAGGCGAACCACTCCCAACTCAAACAATACGAATATAAATAAGCAATGCGGAATTAACAAAATACTTAATAAATTTGTCTATCATAATATAAAAGTGAAATTAAGTCTGATAGTCACAATACAACCCCCATCGATCTTGTCAATAATACAAGAGCATCTAACTGTCAAATATACAAGCCAAAGAAAGGGAACATAGTCTAAAAATTTGAACATGTCTTTCGAAACCAAATAAAAGATAAGAGTCTCCAAGGGTATGTTGGAATGAACCATCCTCACCCTGAAGTCTCAAAATCCACCGGCTCAAACTCACACCCGAGGTCCTGAACTGGAGGAAAGAGATGTATTTGCATCTAAAAAAAATGCAACAAGTGTAGCATGAGTACACAATGTACCCCCGTAGACATCATAGGTCGACAATGGAAGATACACAAAGAGAGATAAATATCAAGTTGACACCAATTAATCCTATACTAACTATTCAATAACCAAAAGAAGTCACATTGTCCACATAATAATTCATTGAATCAACAAGTCACTTTGTTCATATAAGGTTTCATAATCATGCAAGTTACCCCAGTTTTGGAAGAGTTCAATGACAATATCTCAAGTATCAAATGATCAATTAATAACCCTTCTTTATCCAAGAATTGAACCAAGTCATCAATAAATAGTCCAACACTTAATCCATCAACAAATAATCAATAAAGTGATGTATGTATGATATGAATGCAATGCATATGCCATGTACATTTCATCTCTAGTATATAGGCATTCAAATTTTATGAACTGCACACTCATGGGGGACCCGCGAAGTCCATGTACTCATCAAGAATTTGTCAATAGATCCCAACTTCTGGCTGAATAATAATTGTTGCATGTGTGCAACCCGTACCCCCTGCGTATCATTATCATCATCTCAATGTTGCCCAAAATCTCATAAGTATTCTTACCTTTCCGGTCTCTTAGATCTACATCATTTCATACCACTCTCATATCAATATCATCAGAATTATGAGTGAATGAATGCAAATGACAATACAAGGCAAGTAACCAGGATGTATGAGTTGTAACAAAGTATAAGAGATAAATATCACATGCTTTCAGGAAGTCAATAACACGTAATCCACGTACAATCATGATATCATATCGAAAGCATGTGTAATGAATAAACACAACAATAGAAAATATGGCAACGAGCCCACATAATGGCGACAAGCCCAATCAATAGCAGTCGGAACCATGTTAAGGATGATTCTCAAATCACTCATCATTACAGTTCAACATCGGTACCTACCCAAGCATTCATCACAACCGCTAAGGAGGGACTCCCAAATACGCCCAAATACCCCTCAACATTTTAATTACATACTTTTATTGAAGTCTACTAAGAAGATATTGTAGCCTACCTCAAAGCGGAGAAGGAGCCACAGACAATCAGCCCTCTACGCACGCCTTTCCCTTTTGGAGTGCCATGTAGTAGTCGTAGTCTAACACGCATAGACTATACGTTAATATTAAGCTAATACACAATACAAGGACTTAGTCCTTCAAACATACCAAAGACATCCAAAACCAACCCCGGGCCCACGGTGCCAAAATCAAAACTTTAATACTCAAATAGCATAATCACATACTACGTAGTCATATTCCTAAGTTAATTAGAAATCTAAGCTCAATTGGATCCTTAATTGCAAGATTTACGAAAAAACCCAATTTACAAACCCTAGAATTTCCCCCAAATTTAAAAGAGTTCCATTAACAAATTAAACTCTACAACATGATCACCTACCATTAATCAATACTTATTTATAATATCAAGATCATCTAAGTAATATTACACCCTCAAATCAAAGCTTTAACTCTCTTATTCTATCATGAAAACGTAAGAACTTATTTCCCCCCAAATAAAGTCTAGGTTAGGATTTAAAAGACAACAATGATCAAGAGGGGATGAAATTATGCCTTAGATGATGAACCCAATAGAACTCCTCGAGAAATCTCCCCCAAGTAAGATCTACAACTTAAATAAGATATTTTGAGAAAGTGAATTGATTTAGGGAATTTAAGAATCTGCCTGAAACAACGATCTCGCGCCGGAGGAATCGATCCTACATGGGTGGCCTCGTCATAGCGGAAGGAGTCCGCTGAGGCAGAACCACTAAGTTCCTGCATAGCCCCTGGTGTGAGAGAAACACCGTAGAGGCGCCATCGCCTCTGCGAGGAAATATCTGCAAGGGCGGAAACTAACATCTTTATAGGGCCCGCATCTGTGAGCCAACCTTCGCAAAGGAGAGCACGCAGAAGCGACCACCCAGTCGCCGGTGCGGCACACCAAAACAAGCAACTTGGAAATTTCCACCAAACACCCAAAACACTCCCGAGACCCCCTCCCCCAGACACAAACCAGATATGCTTCCCCAAGGTAAATGGTGCTATGAACTCGCTCGCGCCCTCAAATTTCTCATTTAACCGAGCTAAGACATACTTTTCTAAAAAATTGTCCAAAATAAGAAAATATCACAATTTCACAAATTAGACCATAAAGTACATTCAATTGCCTCGGGAAGTAAACCAATGACTCGAATAAGTCATAAATGACCATCTGGAACTACTGGAAGCGACGGAGCTCATAAATGAACCCATATACTTGAAAGCCAACTTTGAGTCAAAGTATCTAACTCTAAGATTCCTATTTTAGGTTTTTCTTCTGAAAATCACACAAATGAATCTCGGGATCTGTGCCACCTATCCCTGCACATCACAAACCCCATATGGAATCTATGGGAAGGGTAATATAGCCAAATAAGGGTCTTAGGCTAAAAATGACCGGATGGATCGTTACATCAGATACCAATTAAACAAATGTTCATCCCCGAACGGAGAGAAATAAAAAGGGAAAACGTACTGAAAGTAGCAAACAAGTCAGGGTATCTGCTCCGCATGTCAGGCTCTGTCTCCCAAGTCGCCTCCTCAACAAGATGATGCTTCCATTGCACCTTCACATAAGCTATCTCCTTAGACCTCAACTTCCTCACATGTTTGTCCAAAATAACCACAAGCTCCTCCTCGAACTCTAAATTCTGATAAAGAAATATGGAGTCCCATTGGATAATGTAAGAACCATTGACATGGTACTTCTTCAGCATAGACACATGGAAAATCGGATGGACACCTGAAAGACCTGGTGCTAGAGCCAACTCATATGCCACCTTTCCAACCCTCTGAAGAATCTCAAAGTGCTCGATATACCTCAGAATCAACTTCCCTCTCTTGCCTAATCTCATCTCGCCCTTCATAGGTGAGACCTTCAATAGAACCATGTCACCAACCATAAACTCCATATCTCGGACCTTCCAATTCGCATACTCCTTCTGTCTGCTCTAAGCTACCAGGAGCTTGGCCTGAATCGCCTTCACTTTCTCTAAGGAGTCTCTCAATAAGTCGATACCCTGAGGCCGAACCTCAAATACATCAAACTACCCAATCGGAGAGTGACACCTCCTACTATACAAAGCCTCAAATGGCGCCATATCGATGCTGGAGTGATAACTATAGTTGTACGCAAACTCTTCAAAAAGTAAGAACTGGTCCCAATGACCACCAAGATCAATCACAAAAGCTCGTAACATGTCATCCAAAACTTGAATGGTCAAATCAGGCTGACCATCTGTCTGAGGGTGAAATGATGTACTAAGATCCAAGCGAGTACCCAACTCCTTTTGCAAAGTCCGCCAAAAATGAGAAGTAAACTGAGTACCCCTGTCTGAAATGATAGAAATAGGGACACCATGAAGATGAACAATCTAACGAATATAAATCTTAGCCAACTTCTCCGAATTATATGTCATCTGGACTAGTATAAAATGCGCTGACTTAGTCAATCTATAAATAATTACCCAAATAGCATCAAACTTGCCCAAAGTCTTGGGCAACCCAACAACAAAATCCATGGCAATCCTCTATCACTTCCACTCAAGAATGGGCATCCTCTGAGACAAACCACCGGTAGTTGGTGCTCATTCTTGACTTGTTAATAGTTCTAACACCGAGACACAAACTCAACAATGTCTCTCTTCATTCTACCCCACAAAAAGTATTGCTTTAAGTCACGGTACATCTTAGTAACACCTGGATGAATCGAATATCTAGAGCTGTGGGCCTCATCCATAATCAATCTCATCAAATTACCAACTCTAGGAACATACACTCTACCTTTGATCCTCAACACCCTCTCACTTTCGATCATAGCCTCATTGGCATCACCACTCATCACCTTAACCCTGATGTTGCACAACTTCTCTTCATCATACTGGTGGGTCCTAATCTGCTCCAAAAAAGATAACATCGCCTCAACACAAGCCAGAATCCTATCCGAATTTGAAATATCAAGTCTCGCAAAATGATTGTCTAAGGACTGAACCTCCAATGCCAAAGGACGCTCAGAAGTAATCAAGCGAGCTAAACTCCCAATGCTGACAACCTTTCGGCTCAAGGCATCTGCCACCACATTGGCCTTTCCTGGATAGTACAAAATAGTCATGCCATAATCCTTTAGCAACTCCACTCATCGATGTTTTCTAGAATTCAAATATCTCTGATTGAACACATGCCGAAGACTGCAGTGATCGGTATACACCTAACAATAAACTCCATACATATAATGCCTCCAAATCTTCAAAGCAAACACAACAACCACCAACTCCAACTCATGAACAATGTAATTCTTCTTGTGCACTTGTAGCTACCTCTATGCATAACTTATAACCTTACCCTTTTGCATCAACACACAGCCCAACCCAATCCTCGAAGCATCACAATACACAGTAAAATCCTTCCCCTCTACTAGAAGGGATAAAATCGGGGTTATGGTCAAAAGAGACTTGAGCTTTTCAAAGCTCTCCTCACACTTACCAGACCATTGGAAATGCACCTCATTCTGAGTCAAATGCATCAAATGAGAAGCAATAAAAGTGAATCCCTCAACGATAGTACCTAGCAAGACCTACGAAGCTCTGAATCTCTGTCACTGAAGTAGGTATAGGCCAGTCCCTAACTGCCTCAATCTTCTTTGGATCAACCATAATACCCTCCTTGGACACCATATGTCCCAAGAATGCTACAGAACTGAGCCAGAACTAACACTTCGAAAATTTGACATACAACTTATTCTCCTTCAATAACCCAAGAACCACTCTCAAATGCTTCTCGTGGTCCTCATGACTCTTCGAATAGATCAAGAAGTCATCAATAAACATGATCACAAAAGAATCCAAATAAGGCTTCAGTATCCCATTCATCAAATCCATGAACGATGCAGGGGCAATGTAAGCCCAAATGACATCGCCAAGAACTTATAATGACCTTATGAGTTCGAAAAGCTATGTTGGGAACATCCTTAGCCCGAATCTTCAAATAATAATACTCGGACCTCAAATCAATCTTTGAAAATACAAAAGTACCCTAAAACTGGTCGAACAAATCATCAATACGAGGGATCGGATACTTTTTTGTGATGGTGACCTTGTTCAACTTTCTATAATCAATACAAGTAAGCATGGTGCCATCTTTTTTCTTCACGAACAACACAGAGTACCTCATGGAGACATATTCGGTCAAATTAAACCATTACTTAACTAATCCTGAAATTGCTTCTTCAACTCTCTCAAATCTGTTGGAGCCATACGGTACGGAAGAATAGAAATGGGTCGAGTACTCGAATCTAGATTAATACAGAAGTCAATATCTCTATATGGCAGTATACCCGGTAAATCTAATGTAAAGACCTCGACAAACTCACAAACTACCGGAATGGACTCAAGGGAATGAGTCTCCACACTCATATCCCGAATATGAGCTAGGTACGCCAAACAACCCTTATCTACCAACTTCCTAGCCTGGATAAAAGAAATAATCTTCTTGGGAGCAGGGCTGGAAGTGCCCCTCCACTCTAACCTCGGAAGACCAAGCATCGCTAAAGTGACTGTCTTGGCATGACAGTCCAAAATTGCATGGTACGGTGATAGTCAATCCATTCCCAGAATAAAATCAAAATCAACCATGTCTATGACCAAGTCTACTCAAGTATTATAACCCATAAGAGTAACCACACAAAGCTGATAGACTCAGTCTACAACTACAGAATCACCACCCGGTGTAGACACATGAATAGAGATATCAAACATATCACACCACATTTCCAAATCTGCATAAATGTAGGCAGACACATATGAGAACATAAACCCAGATCAAATAGTACTGAAGCAGACCGATGATAGACTTAGATGATACTTGTGATAACCGCATCTGATGCCTTATCATCTGGCCTACCAGGGAAAGCATAGTAATGAGTGCATCCTCTATCGGTTTGAGTACCCTGATGGCCGCGTTGGCATGAATGAGACCCATCTCTACTCGCCTGAGATCCACCACGACTAGGTATTCATATTCCTAAGTTAATTAGAAATCTAAGCTCAATTGGATCCTTAATTGTAAGATTTAAAAAAACCTCCAATTTACAAACCTAGAATTTCCCCCAAATTAAAAAGAGTTTCATTAAAATATTAAACTCTACAATATGATCACCTAACATTAATCAATACTTATTTACAATAGCAAGATCATCTAAGCAATATTACACCATCAAATCAAAGCTTTAACTCTCTTATTCTACCATGAAAACTTAAGAACTTATTTCCCCCCCAAATAAATTTTAGATTAGGATTTAAAATATAACAATAATCAAGAGGGGATACCTTAGATGATGAACCAAATAGAACTCCTCAAGAAATCTCCACCAAGTAAGCATTAAAAATGAGATAAGTTATTTTGGGAAAGTGAATTAATTTAGGGTATTTAAGAATCTGCCTAAAACAGTGATCCCACACTGACGGAATCGATCCCACAAGGGTGGCCTTGCCACAATAGAAGGAGGTGGAACCACTAAGTTCCCGCACAACCGCTGGTGCAAGAGAATCACCATAGAGGTGCCATTGCCTCTGCGAGGAAATATCTATAAGGGCAGAATCTAATATCATCATAGGCCCGCATCTGTGAGCCAATCTCCTACGAACTCGCTCGTGCCCTCGGATTTCTCATCTTACAGAGCTAAGACATAATTTTCTAAAGAATCGCCCATAATAACTAAATATCATAATTTCACAAACAAGGCCACAAAGTACATCTGATTGTCTCAGGAAATGAACCAATGACTCGACTAAGTCATAAATGACCATCCGGAAGTAATGAAATCCAAAAATAAACCCATACACTTGAAAGTCAAATTTGAGTCAAACTATCCACCACTAAGATTCCTATTTCAGGTTTTTCCTTCAAAACTCACACAAATGAACCTCGGGGTTTGTGTCACCTATCACCGTTCATCACAAACCCCACACAAAGTCTACATGAAGGGTAATATAATCAAATAATAGTCTAGGCTAAAAATGACCGGATGTATCGTTACACAAGGCCTCTGAATGATCCTTATAAGACAATCATGACATAATAACCTGTAAAAGTAGAAAAGCACAAATGTACATATATGGAAAAGACCGACTAGGACACAATACACATCAACTGGCGAATAGCAAGGCCGGCAAGGCCATACATGACATCTATACACATGATTACTGTTTACAAGCCTCTAAGAAGTACCTAAAAATCATAAGGTCAGGACAGGGCCCTGCCATAAAAAATATATACATAAGACCATACCGACTCAAACTGGCACCTCCGAAACAAGTGGAGAGCTCTGACACCGTGACTGAGCGGATAACCTATTGCAAATGGTGACCACTTAATATATTTGAACATGTAGGCATGAAATGCAGCACCCCCAACAAAGAGACGTCAGTACGAACAATGTACTGAATATGTAAGAAAAATAAGTATAAAAGGTGAAGTAATATAAATAGAGATAAAGAGACAACATGTAACTCTGAATGCCACAAAGGGCGTATGTTATGCATGATTTTGTTTTAAAAACATAGTCATTTATATAGGCCTCACAATGGGGCAATACATCATTATCAAGACACTCTCTGGGGCTAATATCATCAAAATGTACCCAACTGCAGTTGTGTACATATATAAGTGTCGTACTTAGCTGACTATAGCACGGCTCGGTGCCATATAATAGATACATATATATAATGCATGAATGACCTCAAAACCATTATGAACAAGGTCGGAGTGACATAAGGTCGTTACCCCCCGACTATCGTTATGTAACTACGTATATCAGTTGTCGTAAAACCAACAAGGAGCATAGAACACCACGTAATAAGAGATAATACAAAGTGTGAAAAAGTACTCCCGGCAATGGACAAACAAGAGCCATGAAATCCATTCAGGAGTAAAGAACAAGCATGTGTTCAATAGTCAAGAGTAGAGTTCTCTTTTGCAGATGTTTTGTTATGTCATTAATTCAAGGATCATGCCAAAAGAAAGGAAAAGTAAGCCTTACATACCTCTCGTCATCAAGTCGACACAATTCGAAAGGTATTCACAAGGTGTATCGCCTCACACTAAAGTAAAATAATGATGAAACTATGGTCATCTAAGGGGAAGACTAAGTTACGCTATACTGAGCGACAAGTTCGCCTTATAATGACAACTAGCACTTCATTATCCCTTCTCCTTCTTCTTCAATATGATTAACACATCATTAACAACATACCCAAACCAATTCTCCATGACTTACAACCATAAGTTAGTCCAAGAATAACCAAAACATCGCCCAACAAGTTACAACTATGAATTCTCAACTTAATTTCACAAGTTTGGCTTCTAATCCACTAGACATGATGTAAACAACTTCCAATTCATGGAGAAACAAGTGAAACCTTACCTTAAATTCCAAGATCAAGTAGAACTTAAGCTTATCTCACTCCAAAAATTCTCCAAACCCAGCACAACGTTAGATTTACGTAACTTGAGTTGGATTTGAGTCTTGGATCAAGGAATAATCTCTTAAGAGTGTTTATAGGTGTCTAAGGTTTGAGAAAGATGGAAAATGATACCCAAAGTTGAGCTAAAGACTTAAATAGGATGTTAGGTTGGTGGCACCGCCTCACTTCTGCGGCATGCTCTGCCGCTTACAGATCATTTCTGCGATCCGCAGAACCTCCTCTACGGTCGCAGAGTGGGTCGCATAACGGCCTAGAAATCTCATAATCTTTGATCTTTTTGTCGATCAACAGTGCGGCCCACAAACCTATTCTGCAGTCCGCATAATGCTCCATAGAGATCCTTTTTTGTTGATTTTCGTTGATTTTTTTTTTGATTCGATTAGTCTCAAACTTCCTCGAAACCTTATTAACACTTCAGTTAACCTTTATTAACCTTGTGGAGGTCTCTCACCTTCTTCGAGCCTATGTCGGTTAACTTATGACATTAACGACTTACAAAAATATGAGGTGTAATAGTGCTGGGTACTCAGTGAGTGTCTTCAAGATAATAATTATAGCAAAATATACAAGTCATAAGTATAATTGAAAACAATATTAAAAAATAGTTCAAAATGAATGATAGCTTATCATGAAATCTAGTATAAATCAATGATGAAGGAATACTCACTTTGAATCATTAAGTCATTTCTCATTAATTTAAGTTCTTTCAATTGAATCCAGGTTCATCACGTGCCAACTCACGGGCAACCACAATCATACCAATACATGCCCAAATCAATATAACAAAGAGATATCCGCTTAAGGTTCCCTAAACAACATAGAAGCACCATATCGGGGTTATCAACCCACAATGACTACTCTTCTTCCCGAATAGCTAGGCAAAAACCACACTAGAGCTACCAATCCTCGATGGCCACTCTTCCTCCCAAATCTCTAGGCTAATCCCACTAGAATCCATGGTGACTACCCTTCCTCTCGAGTAGTTAGGCTAAACACAAATAACATAAATCATAGCCTAATAGCTGAATCACAATCATAGTATAGAAGTCGAATCATTCATTATGGATTATGTTCCTAATCCCGTCAATAGGTGTATGTCAAGTCATTAATCGATTTAGAATCCATGTTCAAATTATTAAATAAATTTCAATTCGATGAAACCGGTTCATAGGGCAAAACACATTAAACATCCAAGCTTTTGAAACAAAGTTAAACCATACCTTAAAGGGCAATGCAAATTCCACGATTAAAGTTTAATAATATATTTTTAATCATCCATTGATAGGGGAAAATCTCGAATACATATAGATAATATAATACACATAAAGTCCAATGGGCCTTATCCCTCACACACATGAAACCTTGTCAAATAAATCACTTTTAAAAGTTAAAAAATATGTTTAAAAAGAGACATACCTCAATTTCTGCTAAAACTCTATCAAACGGAATTCTCTGAGGTTCAACAATCACTCTACAATTGATTTAGATGATAAAGATTAGAACTTTACACTTTTCTCTTGGATTCCCACCCTTTTTGAAAACTAGTGTCTTAAAGCCAAATTCATGTTCTTGATTTCATAAGATTCACCCATGGACTATAACAATATATAAACTTAAAACGATCCCTATAACTATACTAGAATTACATAAACTTACCTCACGACGAATTTCCAACTATTCTTTTCTTCAACTGTTCTTGAATTAAATTCTCACAATCTATGGAATAGATGAGAATTCTAGTGTTATATTTAATAGATTGAGGTAATAATCACGAGGTTTGAGTAAAAACTTACCTTAGAGATTTTGGAGAGGTCTTAGGTTTGTTTTCTATCCAAAAATTCATTCAAAATGAAGTGGAAAAAGTTTTAACAAAGTTAGAAGTTTACTAAATTCGAAATTAGAAAATCGGACGCATGTGACACCCTTGCGTCGCTAAGACATCACAATCCACCTCCCTTGTGCCACATTTGCATCACAAGGTGGCTGCAATAGGCCAAAAAAGTTTGGAAACATGAAATTCTCGCCCCACCCTTGCGACACAAAGGTGTCGCGAATGCCGTCAGTTTTTAGTAAAATGGGCTTAACTCCTAGGTGTATGTGTGTGTGTGTGTGTATATATATACACACACGATTCAATATATGTGTTTAATTCTAAAAGACAGTGTGCAAAATGATCCTTTTATTAATAAACCTATTTAAAGGGAAACATAAATACAAACAATGATATTTTAGAGTATTAAAACTATTCTTGGATAATGTTAATTATAAAAATTAAAATAAAAATAAAAAATAAATTTAATTTTAAAGAAACAATGTCTTAAATTAATATGGGAATTTACAAAAAATATTTAAAAATTATTTTGGGGATTTTTCAAGCTTGAGAAGCATAGTGAAATTAAACGAAAAGAAAAAGAGGGTCAAAATTAGGTGTCAACAACTACATTGGGGTATATTGGAGCATAATAACATATGTTGGATGTGTTAAGAATGTTGGAGAATCGTAGTATTATTTGGAGCTTAAAGTTGAGGTAAGGCTTACTCTTTTTGAGGTGTTTTCTCTTCATGTTTCAAGTAAATTATGTGTAAATATGAGTCCGTACTTGTGGGGGCGAGCGAGTGCGAGTCTCTCCATATTTTATAATTAGATTGTATATGATGTACCATTGATTTATGAATAATATTTTGACATAAGTTTCACCTTAAAGCTAATTATATAAATGGTACTTGAAATGAAATTTTATAAGTTTATGAAGACTTGCATTGATGCTAAAAGTATGAAAAGAGAGCTCAATGATAATGTTCTCATCGCCGATGAGCGTGTTGCGTCAGTGTACTGTTGATAGTGCTATGTCCCAACCTCGTTATATTGGACTTGGTGAAGATGCATGTAGGTTGCTTGTAAGACTTTCGATTTGATTAAAGAGTTCTAATTATTTTGAAAAAATATTGCATTGGAGTTTGGTTTAAATAATTTATATTCATTAGTGATCGGTGTCAAGAAGTATGTTGAGTAGCTACTGGCTTAAAATTATGATATTTGATGATTTGATAAATAATGTACCCAAGACAATCAACTGGAGAAATAAGGAAGAAATTATTTGAAGAATCATACATCCAATCATATCTCCAAAGGACTTAGTTCCTTACGCAACTGGAGACTTAAGCTATTTCACGCCGACTTAGAGAAAATGAAATATTGACTGTTTCCTATTTTATGAAGAGTTGGATTACAATTATGGTCATATTCTGCAATATACCATAAATTGAATAACATGAAAATTAGCATTGAAGTAGGACAAGGAAGCCAACATGCATACAAGGAATGATAGGAATATCTAAGTTTTACAAAGTTTGGTTTTCGGGTACAGTTAATGAAACCAAAACTGTCAAAGATTCAAGAACTAAAGGCGACAACCAACTACTATATATATACAACACGAAGGAGCATTGGAACTCAGCCACAAAACCAACATTACTACAAATTCCAACGAGAGACAAGCGTGAGCACAATCAACACCTTGATCTCAAGAGAGCCAACTATCCAATCAACAAAGAACCCGAGCGTATCAAGATTAGTCTATTTGGTTCTTCTGTTGTAATAGTTTAGGTTCTATTGTGGTTTCACTTATTTGCCTTTGCAAATATTGGTGATAAGTGTTGTTGGTAAACATTGTTACTATTATCTAGGATTATAGACGGACTGTTTAGGGAACAAGTAATTTAGTTTTGACAAGACGATTGTAAGCCTATTATCGCTCCGAATTATAGTGAAAATTTTGTTAAATTCTATAGGAGATAGGTCGAGGTTTTACTTTTTCAAGTCCATAATTTAAGTAAAAATTGTCCGAAGTTAGCCTTGACAAGTTATATCAAATATCAAACAAAAATATCCGAAGTTAGATGGGAATTTTCAACTGTAATCGTGTATGTTTGAAGTTGTTCCCAAAATGGATGCACTTGCAATTAGATTTCAACTTCATATGGTGTAACTTAAGGGGTCGTTTGATAGCCGGTTAGGAGTAAGTTATTCATGTATTAAAATTCTGAATAAGTAATACAGTGTTTGGTAGCTAGTTATGAGACGAGTTATTCATGTATAAAATTAGTACAATGTTTGACTTGCAATTTAGAAACCGCATAACTAATACATGTATGAGAGATTTTATGTATTACTTTATGTAGGAAAAAAGTTAAAATAATTAATACATAAATAACTAAACCCTTCATAAAATAATATATAAATTTCCTCATAACTAATTCATATTTTACTAATTGGCTACCAAACAAGCCCTAAATGGCGTCCCCAAACGTGGCTATTTGTGCACTTCACCCGGGAAATTGGCCCTTTTCCGCGAAAACAAAAAGAGCTCCTGAATCATGGCTCTGAGCCGCAACCGAAAACTTCGGTCCCAACCCAACGGCGCGGGATGACGTGGATACAACTGTGCGCCGTATTCCAGGTTAAGGAAATGGTGGTTAAAAAATGCTATATTACGCACCGTGAAGACTGTCCCTTATAAGTAACCTAGACACGACAGAATTTTGACTCAGTATTGATGTGTTTGAAGTGCGCCCTCCATTGCAGAATTCAAGTTTCAGGTTTATTTCTCGATAGAACAGAAGCTCAATGTAGTTACATTTCAAGATTTCTTCCGGAATTTTCAATTTAGGGTTTGTAGTTGTTTGGGTGGTTAATTATTTCAATAAGTTATTGTGGTTATGTTGCTCTCTGTTGAATGGTGATGGATATACCTGAATGGCTTAAAAGGTTGCCTTTGGCACCTGAATTTCGACCTACTGATACTGAATTTGCTGACCCGATTGCCTATATATCCAAAATTGAGAAGGAAGCTAGTGCCTTTGGTATATGTAAGGTCATTCCACCATTGCCTAAACCTTCAAAGAAGTATGTGTTTCATAACTTGAACAAGTCTCTATCCAAGTGCCCCGAGGACGTCAATTGTGAGGATAAGGGAAATGCTGGGGCAGTTTTCACGACGCGGCATCAGGAATTGGGACATACTGAAAAGAAGAAGTTGAAAGGTGGTCTGTCATTGGGAGCTCAGAAGCAAGTCTGGCAAAGTGGACAAGTTTACACATTAGAGCAGTTCGAAACCAAGTCTAAGAATTTTTCCAGGAGTCAATTTGGTATGGTTAAGGAGATTTATCCCTTAGTTGTGGAGGCAATGTTTTGGAAAAAGGCTTCTGAAGAGCCTATCTACCTGGAGTATGCAAATGATGTGCCTGGTTCGGCCTTTGGGGAGCCTGAGGGACTCTCTAATTATTTTCGCAGGAGGAGAAGGGCGTGTAAGAGGAAAATTCTTGATAGAAATAGTCAAGCAAGTTCGAGTAGTAGAGTGGACAAAGGTCCGTGTCATAGTGCAGAGACACCATCGGCTTCTTTATCAAACAAATCATCCCTTTTTAGACCAAAAGGTTGTACTGAAATGGAAGGTAGTTCTGGTTGGAAGCTTGCAAACAGTCCTTGGAATTTGCAAGTAATTGCACGGTCGCCTGGGTCACTGACTCGCTTCATGCCAGATGATATCCCTGGTGTTACTTCTCCTATGGTCTATATTGGGATGTTGTTTAGCTGGTTTGCTTGGCATGTTGAGGATCACGAGCTTCATAGTTTGAATTTTCTTCATACTGGATCCCCTAAGACTTGGTATGCTGTGCCAGGAGATTATGCATTTAGTTTTGAAGAAGTCATTCGTTGTCATGCTTATGGAGAAAATACTGATCGATTAGGTATGAATACATTTTTGTTAACGACAATGTGATGAAATTTACAAAAGAAAAAAAAGAATGAAAGGCATATTTTTATTTTCTTCCACAACATCTTCTTAGCTTCTTGAAATGTTCTAACTCTCATTTCTTATCATCTTACAAAAGATGGAAAGAATTAGTGCTCTTTGGCAGTTATTCATAGTTGGTAAGCGTCAGGTTATACTGATTCTTTCAGTTCTCTAATAATTGTCCTTGGTCATTACTCTATTGCTATTGCCAGTGGAAAGAAATCTTGAAATGTATGGTTGATAGTCACTGTATAACAGTCCATTGCTTTCAGAATTGGATTTTTAAGCAATGAAAGCTAATACTCTGCCGCATCGCACTTCTTTCTGGGATAAGTTTTCGAGATGTTTCTTTTTAAATAAATGGTTGATAACATCATTTACAAATAACTTTACGTTTAGCTTCCAAACCTTGTTCAATTATCTAGAGGAGTGGTTATATCCTTTTTTTTATGAAGAAATAACAAATAATAGGAAGATATTTAGAATTAGGATCTGCATCTTTCTTCCCTTCAGGTTTCTCTTTTTGTTTTTTGGATAAGTAATGTAGAACTATCCTTTCATCATAGCAAAAGATATCCAACCTCTTTGTCACTTTCTTTTCATTCTCTTCCAACCATTTCCCCCCTTTATCCCCCTTCCCAACTTGGTTTTAAATGATGTTTGGTCTCTCCCATCTTCAAGAATTCCCCCCTTCAAGGTGCATTGACCGAGAAAATTGCAGCCAGCAGCTCCTTAGCCCCATCCCTAACTGTTGAGTATCTTGTCAATTTTAGGTGTACGAGTTGGTTTTCACCACCATATCGTTCATTATTTAGTGCAATTGGAGAAAACCTTGTTTAGTTGTTTCCCTTCTTTTCTTTTGTAGCTTGACATGTCTATTATGTTTTTCTCCCTTCTTCGGAAACTGTGATACTAGAAACCCTAGTTTAGGATATGATCCTACAGATCAACTTACACTACTATTTAACTCAAATATTCTGATTGCTACTTGAAATACTTGTTAATTTACTAAATTAAAGTAAATTTGGGACATAAAGCTTTTGAAAGCCAAAGCCACTTATACTGAACAACTTGCCTTTATACCTGACTTGTGGGTATTCCTTCTTTTAAGGATTTTCAAAGATTCCTTTTTAAAGTTGTGCTGTCCCTAAAGTGAAAACTTAAACTAATATACAGAAGAATAATTTTGATTTCCAAGAAAAACCTAACAAGTTAACTTATCCAAAGAAATAGCTAGCCAACTAATTATCAAGGAACCAATTAGCACTTAATGAGACTTTTCCCAAAGCAATATTAGTAATATAGGTGGCAAGGGTGACGTTCACATGTAGGCTGTGGTGTATAGTGTAGAATATTTGAGTCAAATGGTTGATACTTGATTCTGCCAATGACATGCTATTGGATGGTAAGGAAAAGCTGAAAAGAGGAACATAGATAGAGCTTTTGGTGCTCATTTGGTCAATTTGAAAAAAGAAGAGTGTTTAAAGAGTTGAAATACTCTTGTAAAAATTAGTGGGACTTCCTATTATTTTATACTTTGGGAGCAAGTAGGATAATTCAGTCATAGACGACAAAATGATCTTTGTAAAGAATGATGTTTTTATTTGATATTTTGTACTTATGTATAGAGTACATTTTGTATGTGAAATTTTCCTTACTGCATCAATATAATGTTTGTTTCTCATTGAAAATAAGGCGAAGGAGATTGAGGTGGTTTAATGTTCAGTGTAAAAAATGGTGAAGTTATGATAAATCTTCAAAATACTGAATATTTGGTGGAATGGATACAGAGGATTTATAGCAGATGTCTCCTACTAGTTTGGGATTGAGGCTAGTTGATGACAATGAAAAACATATAGGTGCGGAATTGTAATCTGTTGTAAGAGCCTATGTAATATGTGATGAGGTATTCTATTTTAGGACAATGAATAATGACCCAGTCTGGCCCTAATTAGGAAGTTGAAAGCATGACATTTTGTTTGAGCCGAGGCAAGAAGTTAACGGGCACCTGAAGAATCCAATTGTGGGTTTCCCTTTTAGCTGCCTCAATAGATTCTTGCCATAAGCTTTTTGTTTTGGCTGCCGTCGCAGTGCTCGATATTCCACTCTTTTGTACATACATAAAAAATGGAATTTTGCTTCTTGGTCTTCTTTTTTTTGATATTTCCTTTTACTGGTTCTCCAGTCTGGGAGGCCAAATGCCACCAATTGTTTTCCTCTAGCTCGTTGTATCTGTATATTTTCATCTTAGTGTTAAGGCTGGAATACTCTGTGGTAAGATACTGTACCTCCAACCATGAGATTGGATGTCTGGGTGAACAAGGGAGCTAAGTTTGAAGAAGTTACTATGAGCTCCTGGGTAGGAGGTGGAGTTTACCATATCAATTAAGAAGATTACCCCTCATGTTTTGGGAATTGGAGTCACCATTCCAACAGGGAGAAGGAAAAGTCGAATTGCCTCGAATAGTATACAATTACATCATGCACTTATTGTTTAAGCATTTTATATAGCTTTTTGGCAGTCATGTTCAGTTTGTATTTGTTTAGGGGTGGTATGCTGGCAGTTATGAGATATGAGCCATGGTAGGAAGTTTAACATGCATTTGCGGTCTAACTATGATCTTCATGAGTTAGAAAGTAAATATTCTAATTAAGGGTATGAATTTCTTGTGTGGTTTGTGGAAAGAAGCCTGATCTGCTTCTTGATGTGGTTTTGGAAGCTGTCTTCTCTAAGTGAGCGGTTGAACCTTAATGCGCCTCTACCAAAACATCTTTAGGGTGCCAATTGAAAAATCAGAAGTGTATAATGACCTCCTTGTATGTTCTGTATTTATCCCTCTTGTTAAGATGTTAGCAGTTCTTTGTTAGGGTTGGATGTATTCTCCCCTTATCTTTTTCTTTTTCCTTTATCAATGGTGTGATGAAAGTTTCAGATATGTCCCAAAAAACAAAAAAAAAGAAGGTTTCGGACTTGTCATTTTAATTGGATCTATTTCTGAAGTGCCTTCAGAATTAATCATGTTTCCTGTACTACTGATTCTGGAATTGCTACAGATGTTCAGTCTTGTGTGTGTTTATACTTGAAATTCTTGTTCAAGTTTTTCTGTTGAGGTAAATAGTTTTCATAGGCCTGCTCAATTCGCTTATTGACTTTTAAATGGAGATATTTTGGAGTTTTTGCTCTGAAAAATTTCTAGTTCTCAGATTCAATAAATTTTCTCCAGCTGCTCTTGCGCTATTGGGCGAGAAGACCACTCTTTTATCACCTGAAGTTCTGGTAGCATCAGGCATCCCATGCTGCAGGTGGTTTCCTTTTGTCTGATCCCACTAAAATGGTGGTTTCCTGTGCCATTCCTAACTCATAATTTTTTTTTCTGACATTCTAATGTATGTGCTCTTTTTTATTTACTTAGGTTGGTACAGAATCCTGGTGAATTTGTTGTCACTTTTCCAAGGGCCTACCATGTAGGTTTCAGCCATGGTAATTGCTTCTGATCTTCTAAATTAAAGATGATGTTATTGTGATAAACTTCAACAAATTATGCAGAAATATCTGCTGTTTATTTTTATTTTATTGTCATCTTTCTTCGTAATAAGTTAATGAAGTTTTTTCTTTTTTCCCCTTTTGACTCGGATATATTGAAAAATATATGTTTCTTTGTCTGTTTTGACATATGAGTTTATGCTTGTATGCCACATCAGAGATCTCCAATTCACCATTAGCAGCTTTCTCTATCTATAATTGAAAATGATCTGAAAACAGAAATCTTCTTAGGCTGAAGAACATGCAGTTCTCTATGAAGGTCTTCAGGTGATGTGAGGGCCCAATGAGATAAGCTAATCGTGGGAAGGTAATCCAAGTTTTAGACCGGTGAAGATGCTAAGACTGTTGAAAGACGATCTAATGATTCTGAAGTGAGAGGTAGTTGGTAATAAAGACAAATAAAATCGGCTCTCCTCTAGGAAGTAGACACATTTCATAAGAAAGAAAAGGATTATCTTGATGAAGAAGAGCTGCATCCCTATTGGATTAATTTAGGTGTGCACAAGTTCACCTGAAAACCAGAACTCTAGACAAAAAAAGTTGGGGAATAAAAGACAATTTTGAATCGGTATTGGTTGCACAAGAGTAGAGCAAAAGTCTCAAATTAGTTGGCTATGGAAGGGGACAAACACTAATCTTTTCATTAATGGCCAGAAGTTATGGTTTCATATAGAGGCTTAGCATCAAATGACAGTGACTTCTGCAAGCAAATTAAAATCCGTGAAGAGATCTTACTGTTTTACGGAAAGTCTTATGAGGAGGAAGAAGGACAATGTCAAAAGGGGTCGATTTCAAGAAAATCAAAGATTGCATTCTTCTAGCCTCTCTTCTCAAAATATTAGCATTCCATCAAAAGTTGTTCAAACCACTGTCGAGGGTGGAGCTATCACAAATAGCATTTGAGTAAAACTGAAGAAAGCTATTTGGTGAAGACGGGAGGAGGAACAAGTCCCCTTCTTTCTCCTGCATGAATAAAGAAGTCATGATGTTGAAGGAGAGTCACAAGATATTTTAAAGACATTCAAAGTGGGAATGGGAAGAAAATTTCCTTTGGGAAGATAAGTGGTTGGGGCAAGAGCCTTTGAAGACAAGGTATCCTGACATTTTCATTTTAAATCAACAATAGAATGCTCTACCATCAATGAGGTCTGGTCTGATCAGGGGTGGATTCTCACATCTAGGAGATTTTTGAATTATTGGGAAATCACTAGAATTGCAGAATTCTACAACACAATCAACCAATTCATAGGGGTCAGTCAGAATAAAGATAGAGTTTGGTGGTTGGGGCACATTTCAGGCAGATTTTCTGTCAAAACTTCCTATCAGGTGCTTAATCAAATCAATTATATGACTGAGTTGTGGCCCTGGAAGCGTATTTGGAAAGTAAAGATCCCCTATAAGCTGGCATGTTTTGTTTGGCTAGTTGCTAGAAAGGCCGGTTTAACAGGATAATTTGATGAAAGGGGGTGTACAACTCTGCTCTAGATGTCACTTATGTGGAAGAGAGGCAGAAACTAATAGTCACCTGTTCTTACACTGTTCAGTGAAACTTTGGAATATACTTCTAGCATTAGCAGGGATACAATGGGTCATGCCAAATAACACCAAAGAAATGTTTTTTTTTATCAAGTAAATGTATTTTCATTCATAAACATGGCCACAACGGCCGTATGCAAGAGTTATACCAAAAAGTAGAGTATTTACAAAACGATATGATTCTCTACAAACTCTACCCATTCATCTATACAACAAGGACCTTTCTGTGTACACGAAAAGAAAATAAGGAACCAGAGTCTACTTCTCAACTGGGAGAAACTCGACTCTACACCTTCAAAAGCTCTCCTGTTTCTCTCACCAAACAACCCACATTAGCGCAAGTGGAACCATCTTCCACGCCCTTCGTCTTCTCCTTCTCACGCTCTTCGAACTAAACATCAACTCTCTCACAGCGCTTGTCATTGTCCATGAAGTGTCAAACCACCTAAGCATATCCCACCATAACCTCATAGTCAGCCCGCAATGTAGAAGAAGATGATCCACGTCCTCACCAGTCTCCTCACACATGTAGCACCAACTGACGCAGACAACCTTCCGCTTTCTAAGATTTTCCGCTGTCAAAATCACCCCTCTAGTAACACCAAAGAAATGTTATCATGCTGGAATAAAGGTAGAAGGCCCTCTGCTGAGAAGAATACATGGGATTTGTTCCTGCATGCATATAGTGGACTATATGGAAAGAAAGGAACTCTAGGTCTTTTGAAAATAAGGTTAGCTCAATCGAGAAGATGAAAATGAATTTGTCTTTTTTATTTTTGGTGTGAATGAGAAGACACGGAAGATTTAGAAGCTTTCTAGATGCTCTTAGATCTTTGTAAGAAGATAAAAATTTCAAATGTATATTTTGCTACATTTTCCTGTAACTACGGGCAACACAACCTTTGTACTTTTTAATATATGAAATTTGTTACCATCTCAAAAGAAATATTAGCGTGGAGTTCACTCCTTGGCAGACATATTACCATTCATCCACTCTTATGTCAATCTTATGATCCTTGTATCTATTCTCACTGAACAATGACAACATAGCAAATCTATGTAAAAACGGCACGCAAAGGTTACTCTTATAAAGTTCTCCCTATCAAACATACAACATAGGAATATAATTATGTCTCTCACATCCCATCCTCAATACTAAGAAGCTAGGAAAACCTAATGAATAACTTTATGAGATGGAGCCAAATGGGAACTAGAAGTATGATTGATAGGATGGAGAGGGTGGCACTACCAATGGGAGAATGAGGTTTTGGCGTATGCGCATTCTACATTCATAGCCTTCTTGAGAAAGTGATGATACATATTTACAAAGAAAGAATGTGCACCATGTTAGAGGGGATTCTGTACAAAATATAGATACTATGAGCACTATTGGTCCTAGGAAGATGCTGCAACTTCATATGGTGTATGCGTGTAGAAGAAAGTCATGAGGGGAAAGGAAAGAGATTTTTAAGATACATTAGATTCACAATTGAGAATCACAGTGGGAAAAGGGATGCAAGATCCTTTTTCAATAACCATAGTGTCTGGCCAGCTATCGCTCACCTTGACTAGTTCCACGGGGTACCTGCTACCTCCAACCAACACAGACCGGACAACTATGTCCACCAAGGTTTGGACAGCTAGGAAGAAATCACCTAGTGTTTTGGGCATTGAGATTTAAACCTGAGATTTCATGGTTTTCAACCCACTTCATTGACTACTAGGCCACACCCTTGGGTGCGATGAAAGATCCATTGTGATTAGATGCATTGTATGGAGGCCTAATGTTCAAGAGGTCCCTAGTACATTCACTGTACCTATGGATAAGGACGCCAAGTTAGCAGAAATGCTTAGGGGAGATGAGAATGAGTTCCTTAAAAAATGTCTTTGACAAGCCCCATTCAAGATTGCCAAAAGAATGATATATACAACATATTCAGTTAAGGGAAGATGACATAATAACATAAAAGGGATAGGGACAAAATGTTTTCCTGGTGGAATATACTTCAATTGCTTGATCAACGGAGGGATTTGAAGCACATATGGAAGCTAATATTGAAACTAAAGCACTAAGAAATCTCTTTGTTATTGTGCATTGTGTGGTGCATTGCGGATCTGTTATCCACAGGGTTTTCAACGGTGCACCACTATTCTCGAGGATTTCTCGGTAGAAAAAAAATGAAGAAACGAAAGCTCTATGTTAGTGTGCATTGTGCTACACTACCTACCTTGAGGAAGAGAAAATGCTGGCGGTAAGTTGTTGCATATTTGCATGGAAATGATGCAGTAAATTTTTATCATATTGTGAAGTATGTAATGGAACTTCGGAATTTATATTTGATTTTGGTACCTTCCAAGAAAAAAAACTGTAACAAACTTGAAGGAAGATGGAAAAAATGGAAGCCAAGAAAAAGGTACTATGAACGATAACTCCTATTTGCCTGTTTTGGACAATTTGGCCAGAAAAGAATGGTAGAATTTTTAAAGGAATACATAGGAGTTAAAAGTGATTTTTCACTTAAGTTTTATTTTGGTGGAATGAGAAAATTCATTCTTTTATAGATGGTTGGATTTTTGGGAGCTTAACACTGGAAAGATGACACTGACTTGATGAGATATTCAATGAAAATATTTTTCTTGTATAAAAATATTGTGTTTCAGTTGCGTGTGAGTCTGGATCCTTTACGGTAGTTGAGTGCTCAATTATTGTTTTATGGTGCCCCCTTCCAAATTCTTGTGTTCATGGTGCGGTATGAAGTGAAACATGTGTTGGCAACACAATGAGTTTGTTTTAATTTTATCCTGGTTTTTAAAGATTCACTTGTAAATGCAGGCTTCAATTGTGGCGAGGCTGCTAACTTCGGTACTCCACAGTGGCTTACAGTAGCCAAAGAAGCTGCTGTTCGTCGAGCTGCCATGAACTATCTGCCTATGCTCTCTCATCAGCAGTTGCTTTATCTGTTGACAATGTCTTTTGTTTCAAGGTCCGCTCATTAGCTCTTGTTGCATATGTGGATCAGCCCAACATGTCCCCTCTAGGATATGAGAATTAGGTGTTTCTTTTGCATTCTCGGATTAAAACTTTATAGGAAATTTGCCTTTTATTGATCCGTATTTTTAAGTACTTTTTGTCCAGCTGTACAAATCCGTTTTTCCATGTTTATGACACATTATTTAGGTCAGAATTGAAGTTGTAGAAATCTGTTTTAAGTGGGTAATGAGGTTAAGGTATACTTTTTTTTTTTGAAACTGGTAACGGTAATTAAGGTATACTTTTTTGTTACTTTAAAAGGTGAAAGTTTCTGTAATTTGCTACTGTTCTGCAATAATGGAAAAGTTGGGCTGTGGAATGGGTGACTGTTGAAAACTGAATGAGGAAACATGTGTGATACGGGGATATCCAAGCTCTATTTTACTCCATTTTGTTGTTTCCCCCCCATGATTCAGGCTTAATGAATTAAGAGAAACCAAAGCCTAGGGGGGCAGAGGCTTATGGGATTGTATGGTTACACTTGCTTTGACTTATAATAAGCTTAGAAATATCTTTTGGTTTCTTTAACTATATGTTTCTGGATGACAGTGTGCCAAGATCCCTGCTGCCTGGGGTTCGAAGCTCTCGTCTGAGAGATCGTCAGAAGGAAGAAAGGGAGCTTCTGGTAAAGAAAGCCTTCATTGAGGATATAGAAAAAGAGAACAACCTGGTAAAAGTTTTACTTCAGAAAAGCTTTTCTGACAATGCAGTGTTGTGGGATGTGGATATGCTGCCATCTTCAGGTAAAGAATCTGAACTGCATAAGCATGTTAGTGCGGATGCTTCTAGAGGGAGCAATCAGTCTGACTACAACGGTAGTCAGGATCTATTAGACCAGATGAGCTTATACATGGAAAATTACAGTGACTTCTATGTGGATGATGCCGTGTCATGTGAATTTGAAATCGATTCTGGGACATTACCCTGTATAGCTTGCGGGATTCTTGGTTTTCCATTTATGGCTCTGGTGCAACCATCGGAAAAATCTGCAAAACACCTTTTTCCTGGGGATTTTCAAAATAAACAAGAATCTGGAGTGCTGAAACATGTGGAGTCGGATTCCCATTCAGATCATAGGGGCATGATTGAGGACTATAATAGAGGTAGGAGGCCCTTTATAACTATTCTCCCATGTCGAGTTTGTCTGTGCTGTTATCTTGATGACTAGATCAATCTTTCTTGTTGATGATATCTTCCTCTGTTGTTATTATTAAATGAGTTGATTTTATTACCTGTAAAAGGTTCAGCAAATTGATTTAACTTCTTGTGTCTGATCAACATGTGAGAAATAATCCAAACTCTGAGAACACGGCAGTACTGAGTTCTTCTTCCTCTTTTTTGGTACAAAGGATATATCCATACTCTTTTTATCATTATTCTTTTTTTGACACCGTTTTTTCTTCAATGAAATTTGCTTGTGTTTCAGCTGAATGCTTATAAAAGAAGAGAACAAAAGGAAAAATTTCTTCAGTTTGTTGCTGCAGTTAGTGGCTGCTAGCTCACTACTATTTCACTTCTAAGCTGAACAAATTATGTTAATTATGCAGCATTCACATGTTCAAAAATCTAAAATCCTTTAAATGATTTAAATCTGAAGATGTACTGATGTAGTAATGAGTCCCATTTGTGTATGTTTATGAACTACAGCTGTTGATTCATAATTTTTATTTCCGCCTGGAGTAACAAGATACACATGGTTAGAATATAAAGTGAATATGCGTGTAGATTCATATGCGTCTTGTCTCATTGTACAGAATAAAGAAAACCACAGAGTATTTCATAGAATATTCTCTACTTAATTATTTAATATATATCACCTTATCAGTATGTAAACTATTTACCTACCATATTATTCCATAGCTTAATAGATTCCGACACGACTTGGTGTGGGTGTGGGATCCGTACCCAATCCGGTCACCAGATTTTGGGTACTTTGACCAAAATTGACGGAGAAATTCTTAACAGATTCAATGATTTGTTTAATCAAAACAAAAGCTAAGGTGAAATTGAGGAAAATGGAATACCTTGTATCTAGAAATTTTTGTCACTCTTTTTCCTTTTATCTCCTTCCGGGATTCTCCTCTTGATCAATATTTTCTCCTCAACTTATTCATATAATATCTCATAATTTAGGTTTCTTAACTCTATTTTTAGATATTTGAATTATTTTTAGCCGAATCCCTATACCTGTATCCGTATCCCCGAATCTTAAAATTTAGATTATGAAGGATCCGACCTCTAGATCCGCACCCATATCGGACACCCGCACCCAAATCCGAGCAACTTAGGCCTAAAGCTCCTATATAAGGAGCACTGTACCTCTTGTACGTTGTCAATCAAGTAAATGGGAAGTTTCTTAATATTTGCACATGGTATTAGAGCCTCCACAATCTTGGTAGAGACTCAAATAGCTTCCACTATGGGCGGCGGTACAGGCTAATATGCGTCGCCCGCAGGGTCAATATTCTCTTCTGTTATTCTTCATTTTGGTGCCCAACAACACTCCTCTTTGGCTTTGGTGCCCCCATATACAAACAAACATTCAGGTGCCACTCTCTTTAAGATCATTCAAGCACCATCCATCTCTCTTGTTACGTTTTACGCGACCGGGCATCCTCTAATCTTTGAATTTCCTTTCATTGTTCTACCAATTTAAATTATGTTGATAATATTCTGGAGATCTGCAACACCATGTTCTTTTTGGTGATTAAGAATAGATTTTTTTCGCGTGTAATGCAAAAAGCACTTTTCTTTGTTGTACAGTTACCCAGGACTTTCCGGAGGAAAGAATTCTAGCACCATGTTTTTATGGTAATTGTGCACTATCCTAGAGAGATTTCAGCGCCGACTTTCTATGTTTTCAGAATAACCAAACTCAAGATGGTTTCTCACTTTGAGTTTGAGGAAGTATTTTAGAATATCAAGTGAATATGCATCTAGATTCATAGTACTTGAATACAATTATCTATCTGTTTAATTATATAAAATATTATTTTTTCAGCTTATATTATGGAAATTAATTACCACCATATTGTACATAGTGTAAAACTCTTATGTAAGGAGCACCTCTTGTACATTGCCAATTAAGTAAATGAGAAGTTTCTTCTATATTTTCACACACATCTTCATACACTGGCCCACCAATTGGGTTAGAGTACACTCTGTAGGAATATTAGTTAACCTCCAATGGCATGGCCAATCAGCAGATGTTTTATCATTTTCACTCTTCTCCGTTTAAGTCAGTTAAATAGGTAATCTTAGTTGAGCTGGTTTCTATGCAAAGAGAGTTGTATCACTGGATGGAAGAAGTAGTTTTCACGTTTATTTAGATGAGTGTACCGTTTGTAACTAACTGATTGACCATGCTCTGTGGCCTATGCCTATAGGTATATATCTGGACACCTGTTATAATGTAACAGAAAGCTTAACATCATTTGATTTGACCAGATTGTTACCCGCGATAATTTATCAAGTAAATTGACAACTCAACCAACTGATTGACGATGATGCGATGTGCCTATAGGTTAATATCAATGTTGTGATGTGTGACTTTCATTTAAAAGCTTTATTTGCTTAAATATGTATTCGCCACACCCCACACATACATGCCGGGTTCTTTTTCTTGAGCCCAAGTATGTGGAAATTCTTTTCGATAATGGGTTGCGGTGAGACTCGAGCGTAGAACCTGCCCAAGGTCCACCTTTTTTTTAACATGTAATCATAGCTAGACCTATCTATATTCTTGGTTTACTCAATTTTAGGCCCCACGTTATGTTGTCCACGCTCTATATGTCATATCCTGGGCATCTAATGGGCTATGTTTCTCGAACTCGGGTGCGGATCTAGAGGTCGGATTCTTAATCACATAAGTTTTAGGATTCGGGGATATTGATCTGAGTACAAATACGGATACTGGGATACGACCAATAAGTGTATATTACAATATAAATAAGTATATATTTTGATTAATTGAAGTTCTACCTCCCAAGGTAGGGGTAAGGTCTGCGTAAACTCTACCCTCCCTAGACACCACTTTGTGGGATTTCACTGGGTATGTTGTTGTATTTTGATTAATTAAAGTTATGGAACTAAAACTAATAAAATTTACTTTTTATAAGCACCTAGTATTTTATTCATGAGATATCTCTGTTTCTCATACTTTACAACATACACAGTGAAATTCCACAACGTGGGGTCTGGGGAGGGTAGAGTGTACGCAGACCTTACCTTGGTAAGTAGAGAAGCTGATTCCGAAAGACCACCGGCTCAAGAAAAAGCAAGAGAAACGGTCAGACCCGGATAAGAAATTTAAAGCAGTATGAAAATGAGAGTAACAAAAGCGAATAAGCCATGATAAAGCTTTCTGAAAAAAGTAGTAACTAACGCAGGTAAATAAGATAAACAAAGTACACGAAAGAACATACAACAGCAGAAATCAAAGGACAGAGAACTATAAAGCAATACTGCGCCTACTAGTATGCTAGGCTAAGAAGAGCTACAATAATAACACTACAACTACCAGTATGTAAGCGTAAGTAGGACTACGCTCAACTACCTACTGCCCTTCTACCCTAATCTGTATCCTCCACAACCCCTTATTTAAGGTCATGTCCTCAGTAAGTTGCACCTGTGTCATATCCCGTCTAATCACCTCTCCCTAATACTTCTTCGGCCTACCTCTACCCCCTCCTAAAATCGTCCATAGCCAACCTCTCACCTCTGCACTGGGGCATTTGTGCCTCTCCTCTGCACATGCTCGAATCATCTCAATTTCGCTTCCCGCATCTTATCCTCCACCGAGGCCACTCCCACTTTGTTTCGGATATCATCATTTCTAATCTTATCCCTCCTTGTATGCCCACACATCCATCTCAACATCCTCATCTCCGCAACTTTCATCTTTGGATGTGCAAAGTTTTGACTGGCCAACACTTCCCCCATACAACAGTCGGTCTAACCACCACCCTATGAAACTTGCCTTTAAGTTTTGGTGGCATTTTTTTATCACAAAAGAGCCTCCATTTCATCCATCCTGCACTAATACGATGTGTGACATCATCATCAATCTCTCAATTCCTTTGGATAATAGACCTGAGATATTTGAAACTTCCTTTCTTTGGAATGGCATGAGTATCAAGCCTCACCTCCACGCTTGTCTCATGGTCGCACCCGTTACTGAACTTGCACTAAGTATTCTGTCTTGGTCCTACTCAGCCTGAACCTTTTAGACTCTAGAGTCTGTCTCCAAACCTCCAGCTTAGCGTCAACTCCGCTGCGAGTCTCATCAATCAGGACTAAGTCATCTGTGAATAACATACACCATGGCACCTCCCCTTGAATTTGTCGCGTCAGTCCATCCATCACCAAGACAAATAAGAATGGGCTAAGAGTTGATCCTTGGTGCAACCCCATCATCACTGGAAAGTGCTCCGAGTCTCTTCCTACTGTCCGTACCCTGGTCTTGGCTCCATCATACATATCTTTGATCGCCCTAGTGTACGCCACATGTACACCTTTAACCTCCAAACCTCTCCATAGAACCTCCCTAGGGACTTTGTCGTGTATGCCTTCTCGAGGTCGATGAAAACCATATGTAAGTCTCTCTCCCTCTCTCTATAATGCTCCACCAACCTCTTAATAAGATGAATGACTTCTGTAGTCGAATGCCCCGACATGAATCAAAACTGGTTCTTGGAAATAGATACGCCTCTTCTCACCCTCATCTCCATGACCTTTTCCCAAACTTTCATAGTGTGGCTTAGCAGCTTGATACCCTATAGTTGCAACTCTAGTTGTCACCTTTGTTCTTGTACAAATGAATCATTGTACTCCACCTCCATTCTTTGGGCATTCTTGCCATCTTAAAAATGACATTAAACAACTCCGTCAGCCACTCCAAACCTGTCCTGCCTGCGCTCTTCCAAAATTCAACTGAGATCTCATCAGGCCCGTTCGCTCGTCCCCTACGCATCCGGCGAACAACAACCTTAACCCCCTCAACCTTAATACTTATACAATATCCAAAATCCCGGTACCTTTCGGATTGCTCCAGATCTCCCAGTACAATGTGTTTATCTCCTACGTTCAAGAGTTTATGAAAGTAAGACTGCCACTTCCGTCTAATAAGCGCGTCCCCCCCTCCCCCCCCTTTGCCGTCCTCGTCCTTGATGCATCTCACGTGATCCAAGTCACTGGTCCTCCTATACCTCGCCTTGACTAGTCTGTACAACTTCTTATCTCCGCCTTTTTCCTCTAATTCCACATATACAGGCGTTCAAAAGCTGTTGTTTTCGCCGCCGTAACCGCTAGCTTTGCCTCCTTCCTCGCCATCTTATATAATTCCCTATTCGTCCACTTCTTCACCTCATCCTTGCTTTCTATCAATTTCGCATACGCCACTTTCTTTGCTTCCACCTTTTGAACTTTACCATTCCACCACCAGTCCCCTCGATGCCCACCACGGTTACCCCGCGAGACCCTTAGCACTTCTCTAGCTACCTTTCGAATGCAACTGAGCGTTCTATCCTACATACCGGTCGCATCCCCACTACTCCCCCAAGCCCCCCGGCCATCAACCTCTCCCCCATCTCCTGTGCACTAGCCATTGTCAAACTCCCCCATTTGATTCTTAGCCTGTCATCCTCAACCCTCCTCTTCTTCTCCATCTTGATCTCCAAATCCATCACCAAAAGCTTATGTCGGATTGTAAGATACTCACTCGGAATAACCTTGCAGTATTTACAAAGATCGTTATCAACCTTCATAAGAAGCAAAAAGTCTATTTAAGTCTTAGCCACCGAACGACGGAAAGTCACCAAGTGCTCCTCCTTTTTTAGGAACCTCGAATTGGCTATCACTATCCCAAAAGCTTTAGTGAACTCCAAAAGTGAGACACCTCCCACGTTCCTGTCCCCAAGGCCAAAACCTCCATGCACGTCGTCATAACCCTCGGAAGTGACCCGATATGTCCATTGAAATTCCCTTATACAAATAACTTCTCAGTGGGTAGTATACCTCCCACCACTTCGTCCAAATCCTCCCAAAAACGCCTTTTCTCCTCCTCGCCCAAGCCCGCCTGCTGCGCGTAAACACTAATAATGTTCATAGTGAACCCTCCAGCTACCAATTTAATCGCCATCATTCTGTCATTGACCCTCCTAACCTCTACCACCTGATCCCTTAGCTCGCTGTCTACTAAAATGGCTACCCCATTCCTATACTTCGACCTACTAGGTCGAGAACCATAATTTATATCCGTTCACATCCTTAGCTTTAGGTCCTACCCATTTGGTCTCCTTGACACAGGCTATATTAATTCTCGTCTTCTTACGAATCTTAACTAGCTCTATGGACTAACTCGTTAAAGTCCCAATGTTCCAAGACCCTATTCCAGCCTAGCATCTCCCTTATCCCACTTACCCCCCTAACCCTCACCCCCGTTCCCGACCGAGAACATGACCCTAGTCTACCATCATTCACCAAAGCCACTATACTAGTCAAAGGTTAACACTAACACACACGGGAACCAATACTAAAACACAAGTCGGCCTACTACGACAAGAATGCTATAACTAAAGGCAAGAAGAATAAGGCAAGAATATGGAGTCAAAGATTCAATAAAGTGGAGGAGCCAAAGTTTAAATACAAAAATAATAGACAAAGAATGAATATGGGCCACCGGAGGTACCAACTCCAGGTGGATAGCACCTGTTCGCCTCCATAAATCCCACCGGAAATCCTTGCTCACTGCCAGAATTCACTGTTCACCACCGGAAGTTACTAGTCACCGCTGAAAGTTACTGCCCACTGCCGGAGCCCGCCGGAAAACTTGAGTACCTGCGCAGCCTGACCGGAAACCCACTGGAGATGAGGTTTCCGGTTGGAGAGAAGGGGAGGAAGGGAGCGACAATCAAAGAAAAGAGAGGAGAGGAGAGGAGCAGAGAGAGGTCTTGCCGGAAAATGGGCTAACCAGAGAGATCTAGCCGGAACGTAGTCGCCGACGAAAAGGAAAGAGGAGTTGAGAAGCGTACCTGGTCGAAGCAGCGGCCGCTATTGCTTACCGTCAGCGAGAGAGAAGAGGGCGGAGAGAGAAAACACTAATACCTGGTCGCCGGTCGGAGGTCGGAGTGACGCCCGGTGTTGGGTCACCGTCGGGGAAGGGGGTGGGTTTTGCTAACCTTATCGTTGGGAAGAAGAGAGGAAGAGAGAGGAGAGAGAAGGTAGAGAGAGGAGCTTGTATAACATTCTCATACTTTATATAACTATATGTATATGACATGAACCCAAAGATCAAATCAAATACCTAATTATACTTCTCGGTCATAGATGTAGTCAAAGCACCCAAGGTAAGTTGACCACATCTGGTGTGTTTCCCACACGCACATCCAAATCATGTTGGATCGACATGGGTGCGGCTGGGATTTTGAAGGGTCCGAGCAACATAGATGAGGTGTTAAGTGCTCCGCATTGGATGAGAAGATGGATTTTTGTCTTCTTATATGGTCTTGGCAGTACACCCAACCTCCATTTTCTTTAACAATCTGGACACCTGGTATAACGCAACACTAAAGTTTAACATCATTTGCCAGGTTGTTACCTGCTACAATTTATCTAGTTAATTGTCACTTAAGTAACTATTTTTGGAGCATTTTGTCTAGCCGAATAATAGTTATTCTTATGTCTGGGAGATGATGCAAATTTATCAGAATGATTGGACTTCCCTGTGGAATACTGAATTTGCTCTTCATGCAGTTGACAGAATTGAAGGAAATGGAGTGCATTCCCTTAACCATGATGAGGTGTCTTTGTCTGCCCAGCTAAGAGAGTCTGCAGTTTCTCCGCATGAGGGTCAAACATCACAGTCTCATCATCTGTCACATACAGATAATGCAGCTCTAATTTCAAAAGTTGACCTCGAGAAGGAATGTGATGTTTCTAGAGGTTTTGTAAAACCACGGATATTTTGCCTTGAGCATGCAATTCAGACCGAAGAGCTGCTGCATACTAAAGGTGGAGCAAATGTTCTTGTGATCTGCCATTCAGGTAATGTTCGTCATGTACAACCTCGTTTGAATTGTCTTAACGATGATAATACCAAAGAAACGACTAAGTTATTCAGTTTTGCTAGTTCTTGGTGTATTGAACATTTGTTGCAACTTTTGATTTCATGTAGACTTCCAAAAAATAAGAGGACATGCTGCTATTGTTGCAGAGGAAGTTGACACGAGATTCAAAAATAATGGGATTCCGCTGGCTAATGCATCTCAAGGACATCTTTCATTGATTGATCTTGCAATCGGGGATGAAGAACAAGACAAATGTTCAGAAGATTGGACATTGAAATTAAATATTAATTTAAGGCACAGTGTGAAGGTGCAAAGGAATTGTCCACTTGAGAAATTAAAACATGCATTGATTTTGGGTGGATTATTCTCTGATACAACTCGCAATTCAGCTTCCTCGAGTCTCAAGTGGCAGTCCAGAAAAGTGCGCTCAAAGAGAAAGTCGAATAATTCAACAGAAAGTACACCATTTCCAAATGTTCAAATAGAAAAGGTAGTTGATTCAGGATCTACGGTGGACATGCAGAATGGCAGAAAGGGGAATATAACAATCCAGTATTCCAGGAAAAAATACAAGCCTAAGGCTTGTAGTTCTGCAGAGGTCACTAGGGTATTTGTGGATCCTTTTAATGTTTCAAAAGAGGAAGTTTCACTTGCAGATGCAAAAACATTGGGAAGTACTCTCCTCAGGGATGAAAATGCAGGCACCGCTTCTTCAGCGGAAAGGTTTGTTGCTTCTTCTGATGGGAAATCCCGATTGCGACATGAACATGAGATGCTTTTTGTAAACAGAGATCAAAGCGGGAATCTCCTTGCACCACAAGAAGCAGATTTACTTGTGACCACATCTTTAATGGTGGAATTAGATGAAGCCAATGCTGAAGTTTGTATTACTGAAAAGTTTTCCTTGAAGGATAAAACTTGTTATACTAATTCAAATAGTTGCCATACAGAAAATAAGACCACGGCTGCAGAGACTAGTGGAGAAACTGAGATAACACATGTGCATACTCCTGCATGTACATCCATATATGTGGTTCAAAGCACTGTATATACTGAAAATGTGGAGGAGAATCGAGATATGACAGAATCTGCAATCAGACACAAGTCTGCTCATCCGACGGCAGCAGATTGTGAAAGAGATCATCATAATGGGGATGATAAAGCTATTATGACCAGATCTCCTGTGCCTGTCAATTCCTCAGGATCTTGCACCGATGGTCCTTCAAGAAGTTGTGATGAGCAGATTGAGGATCAAGCTTCAGAACATTTCGGCTCAGGTAGCGAGGCATCTGATAGTGAAACTTTGCACAAATCTTTGGAGCAAGAAATCCAAATTGATAATTCAGATAAAGATATAGCTGTCTCTGACCATGTCACACCCATAGAAGAAGCTTCCACCTCAGCAGGAAGTCTCAAAATGACTAAGACAGAGACATCTAGTACTAAGCACTCACAGAGTGGTGATGACATCTCTGAGCAGCATAAGAAAGAGTCAAATGATGATACTACTTCTGCAGTAGTATCAAGGCCGACTGGAAAAAGTAGTGGCAAAAGGAGGCGTGAGCTAGACCTCCTAACCGATGATGGATGTAGTGTTGGTGGCTTTGTTAAAAGTCCATGTGAAGGTTTAAGGCCACGGGCTAGGAAAAATGTACCTGGGAGCGGAGTTGATACTAAGGAACCTCTTGAGAAGAAACCCATGGGAAATAAAGTGAAGAGGTCTCTACGTAGTTCCATCACACCCAAGGATAAGAAACAACAGAGGAAGGGAACTCATAGGTGTGACTTGGAAGGCTGCTGGATGAGTTTCCAGACAAAGGTAGAGCTGCAACTGCACAAACATAACCGCTGCCCCATTGAAGGGTGTGAGAAGAAATTTACCTCCCACAAATATGCTCTGGTTCATCAACGCGTTCATGAAAATGATAGGCCCCTCAAATGTCCATGGAAGGGCTGCACCATGACATTCAAGTGGGCCTGGGCAAGAACTGAACATTTGCGCGTACATACTGGTGAGCGGCCATATAAGTGCAAGGTTGAGGGTTGTGAACTCACTTTTAGGTTTGTATCAGATTATAGTCGGCATAGACGGAAAACTGGTCATTATGTAGACGCGGCCAATTGACATTAGTTACTTTCATCAGGTTGGTTGTGTAATGTACCAAATACTAGACTGCTAGAGTGCGATTCTGGGGTTGAAAAGGCAATCTTAAGAATCATGTAAACTAATGGGCTCTCATCATTTTTAGCATGGGGTAGTAATAGTGTTGTCATTTTGTAGAGTGCCTGTGTTCAGGATCATCTTTCAATTAAAACTAAGATTGCATGTCATTCTTTCAAATTTCTTCATCTGTGGAAGAGAGGTCTAAGCGGACAAGGCCTGTCTCATGGTACTCTGGTAATGCTGGACAGTCAATAATGACCATATAGAATATCCAACAAACTGAAAACTGCAGCTTGTGCAATGTTGTGAAACCATGGAGAGTCTGCTTATAACTTTTTCAATAAATTTTGTTGCTTCTTAAGGAGATCACAAGTCTGACACGTTTTCTAACTAGTTATTTTCTGGCTTTCAAAAAACGTAGAACTTTTAACCACGTTTCATATTTCTGGGAATATGGCACACAATATATTTATATGAAGAACTGCCAATATGCCTTACATTTTCTAACTAGTTTCTTCTCTTCTTTCTTCTTTGTTTCTTTTTGTTCGTTCTTTTATTTTGTACTAGTCTCTTGCCTTACCGAAACTTAGCAAGTGCAAAATTCTGTAAAAAAAAAATACATAGATATTACTTATTAAAAATTGTGTCTGAGACAAACAACAAAAGTGTCGGTTAAAGAAAATTGTGTATGTTTTTATTAAATATGTATAAATAATTGAAAAGCAAAAGCAAAATAAAGGATAAATAAAATAAAGTGACACCCCTTGTCACAAACAACGGCGCAGCTCTGGTGGTTAAGCGCCTCATTTTCAGCTAGATAGATTGATGTCGTGAGGTTCAAAACCCAGCGCTTCATTTTTTCTTTCAATTTTGATAAATATACTCCGTCCCATTTTATATGAAGTCTTTGATTTGGCACGGAATTTAAGAAATAAAGGAAATTTTTTGAATCTTGTAGTCTAAAACAAGTCAAAGATATTTGTGTGATTATAGATCATCTCGTTAAGCGTAAAAAGTAAAGTTTAAAGTTAAATTGTTATCAAATAATTCTTTTTGGGACGGACTAAAAATGAAATTTTGTCATATAAATCGGGACGGAGGGAGTACACAAATACAAAAGGAGATCTTGTCCAGGTTCGAACGGTGGACCTCTTTAGAGGTTAGCAAAACACTTTATCAATCAGTCTAAAATATAAACATTTCAACAATGAAAATTCACCGAGAAGAGTTATATATATATAGTTGTGCTTTATTTATATTATGTTCTTTTTTAGTATGACGTTATTGTGTTTTATTTATTCGTTCTCATTTTAAATTATGACACCGTTTACGAAAAATTCTGCGTCCGAAGGTAAAATAAGAAAACCATTTAATTAAAAAAAAAACCACATCAAGGAAAATGAAAGAAATTAATAGTTTTAATTATCTATACTCGCCATAAGAATTGGCGGTTGAGTATAACAGAAATCTGCCAATGCAAATTTATGCAAAAAGATTTTGTGACAGCACGAGCACGATTAATTACTTTTGTTTATCACGTCAGTTGCTGGAATCAAAGTACATTTGAATATATGTGACTTTCTCCTTAAAGCCAACGTTAATGAATCAAGAAGTATGTTATAGAATATCAAACTCTTTAAAAAAAAAGATAGCTTTTGATTTAAAAGCCACCAATGCTTAAGGCATAATTCAGAAAGGTTAGCTACAGAAAAGGAGATACAACAGATTAATTACTCTCTGAAAGAACACAACTTTTAGAGGACACTTGAAATTAGATTTTTTTTCTTTTATTTTAACTAGTTTCTCGACACGCGCGTTGCACGTGTTTATCTAATCATGTAATACGCATTTCTTATAAAATAATAATACTATTGTATTTAAATAAAATTTTTCGTAAATAATCAAACATGAAAAGTAAAGTACAATTTGTAAATAATAAACATATTATATACATTTAAAGATCAATACATAAAACTTTTAGCAATTTATATACTTCCAATTCGTTGTGATCTCAAAAAGTATGCTTTAGCTTACAAAAACCATTATATTCAATATCATAAATTTTTCTGATTCATTATTTTCGTAACACAAAAGATCTTCCAGCCGTTTGTGTATTGTTATAGCGTATTGCAAGCTATATTGATTTGCACATATCAACCCTACAAAAGACGGTAAGTATAATTACATTTTGATGAAAGGTTATGCTACAAAAGACGAAGTATGGACTAACAAAGAATAGGAGTAAATTAAGCACATGTTTACATGAATATTGACAAAAAAAGAAGAGGCCGCTAGGTAACATCCAACAAAAAGATAAAAATTTCAAGGAAAAAACGAGGCAGATAGTTAAACATGTTGGAAATTTGCCTTTGGCGGGAGTTGCGACCGACCAACTTTAACGGCTTAAACACTAGTGTAACGTATGTTGGAGAATCCGGTTCTTCACACATGCATGATCTACTAAGTACGTAGATAACCGTAGGGCCAAGAATCGTCAAATTTCATTGAGAAATGAAAGAGATATTGGTTCACGAAGTAAGGTGTTTGAAGCATGGAAAGTGTGGTATTGTGTGTAATTCTCCCTCATCGGTAGAGGAAGAAAGAATTGTTGTGTATATAAGATTCGAAATTGGTTTGGGGTTTGGGACCCCAAGGGGTATCCCATGTAAAGGAGGGAGGACCTAGATGTGCTTCGGTTCGAGGAAAGACCACACGCGCGCCGCCGCCGCCCGCCCGTCCCGGATTAAAGGAGGGAGGACCTAGATGTGCTTCGGTTCGAGGAAAGACCACACGCGCGCCGCCGCCGCCCGCCCGTCCCGTCCGTTTCCGGGTTCCGGGTCCACGGGTCCACGGCATAGTTTCCAGAACATCAGAACTTCGACGGTCAAAAACAGAAATGCCAAGCACTCAATTCAGCCATTTATTTTGGCTGAATTACTTCTCCTATAATGGCCAAATCCGTTGGTCTTTCTCCCATTTATGTTGGTGACTTTACTACCTCCATAATGGCCATTATTTGGCTATTATGGAGGCAGTTTTCAGGCAGTAAAACAATCCATCCCTCTCCTATATAAACACCCCTTACACCATTGTTGAGTAGAAGAGTTAACAGAAAAGAGAGGCAGCAAAACAGTGCACGAAAATACACAACCAAAATAGTTTTCTTCCTATAACTTCCAAGCATCATTTCGTTACTCAATATTCTTCACGGTAGCTCTTGAGTTTCCTTTACTCAAGGGTTCCATTGCTGTTTTATCTTGGGAGACAAATTGTCCAGGACGTATAAAGGATACATACGGGGCAATATTGTCTTAAGGACAGAGTGCTACACTCGACTCAGCAAAAACAATTTACATTTTTTTCCGTCTTCTACAAAACTGGAATTTCCAGTTTTTACTTGTGTAACGATTGTAATTTCAGATTCCATGTTGAATTATTGAAATCTTTGTTTATCCTTTCGAATACTTGTAATAGTTAAATACTTCCCGTACTGCTTTATAAAGTACCATAGAGCAAAACTCCCAACAACTTAAGACAATATTGTATTGTATTACTATTAGTGTTCGAAAGATGTCGGTCAAAAGTTGTGTGACCAAATCTGGATATGAAAATGGTTTTCTGGTAGAAGAGAGTGATGATGATGAACGTGTTCATGGTGTCACCGCTACCAAGACTGGTGGGAACAAGCGCTCACGAGAGCCTGAGGATGTCAACTGGGACAAGAGGAGAAGAGTGAAGATGTTATTCTATCTTGTAGCAGAAGGCCTATATCTGTCCCAGACAAAGGATCCGAATAATGGTGAGAAGGAAATGGACACTCAGTCTGATGAAATGACTGAAGTGAGCCAGAATCCGAAATTGGGATAAGTATTTTTCTTACTTGTCAAGAATAAGGATTAAATGATAAGTATTTTTCTTACTTGTCAAGAATAAAGATTAAATGATGTCTGATTAAAAAAAAATAGATTAAAGTAAGGAGGAATATGAAAATAATTTATATTCCTTACGCTTTAACAAATCAGAAGTTTAATCTCATCTTCTTTCCCGTTTAAAGATTGGATTTGGTAAACGACTTAAAAAGATCCATTCTTTTAAGTGTAATAATTAAAAGTGTGTAAAGTATGTCGCACATACAATGGAGAAAGATCCACTAACTGTGCGAAAACTCTTACCACTCTTAAGTAAGCGCCAAGAATTATCTGGGCACCAATCATAACGGAAGAAGACTAAAAGCTAAAGACGTTGAGCCGTCATACTATTTGGCGTAAGATCCTTCATAGGATGATATTGGACACTCGGTCATAAAAAGCCTCCGGCGACCGGAGTGGGCCAAAATTCCTTTGATATGATGATATTGGACACTCGGTCATATAAAGCCTCCGGCGACCGGAGTGGTGCCGTAATTCATTTCATAGGAAAAGTAATGGACACCTAGTAAGGTGGGCCGCAGTTTCCGTGTCCTAAATGATCCGAAGGCCTAAATAAAGGCAAGTAAAGAAATTGGACACTCGATCACCGCCAAAGCAACTAGAGTGGACCCGAGTATCGAGATCACATATGATCCGGTTACGCCCTAACCACGGGAAAAGGTTGTTCATGTGAAGCAATGCCACCTCTAAAATCAAAGGGGCTGGAGAGGTTGTCCTCAATAGGACTTCAGGGAATGGGATCACTCTAAGATGAGGTGATACATGTCCCAAACTTGGTTAAGGGACGCTGTTGGTCAAGCTGGTTTGAGACTAGTCCAACAGGTCTGTAATAACTAAGAATGGTACTGCATGTCTGTAGCCAAATGAATGATATATTTGTAATCCGTGCATCTATGCCATCATATATTAAGACACGTTAAATAGCAAGTCATTCAAAAGCTAACGATGTTGAGATTGTTGCCTTCTGTCGACATAAACCCTCAAAATAAATGTGAGGTAGATGAAGAGGCAAAATCACCTTTCCAAATTCCGTCAAGGGAATAGCGAAAGAAGCACCGCTCCTCTAGAACTTAGTCACACCTACTTGGGTGATTTGAAGTTTATACAAAATAGAGGGGGGAGATAAGTACGTTGTGATCTTCATTGATGATGGTACAACGTATGGAATCCTTTGTTTATTGAAAAGCAAAGATGAAGTTGTTGAAGCCTACAAAACAGAAGTTGAAAGTCAACTAAGCCACGGATTGAGAAATTCGTAGTGATAGAAGGGGAGAATGTGAAGCATTGTTTATTAAACGACTGCTCATTACTCACCTCAGTCTAACGGTGTTAGCCAAGCGCAAACACGTACGCCCAAATTATGTGGGGCAAGGCGATCCTTACCGCTAATGTGATTCTCAACAGAACTCCGCATAAGGATAAGGATAACCCTCCGTGTGAGACATGGAAAGGATCTCACATACAAATGTTGTGATGTGAGGTGGTTTCGTACCTAAAGCTGTAGATTGCATATCCACTAGATCTGCAAATAACAGTAGTGCTGATCGCCTCTTGGCGTAAAAGAATGCTGAATTCCTTAAAGATAACTTTCCTTGAAATAGGAAAAATGAGTAATTGCTCAAGGTTAACAAGAACCCGCGAGGGCCTGACTGGTCCGGAACTAGACGTTCCGTATCTTCAGGACTCGAAAGTTGCTGGCTATCCGGAACTTAATATTCCAGATCTGCAGAACTCAGGGATTCTAGATGTTGAACCGAGACGGAGCAAAGAAGGGGACAAAGACTTGTTCCAATCCTTCTAGCTTGTATGGTTAATAATGAACCATGGACAATTAACAAATAATTGTCATCTCCAAAAGCGTTTTCTTTTTGGAAAGAAGCTAAAGAGACAAATATATTCCATCATATAGAACCATACTTGTGTAATGGTTGATCTTCCTCCGGAAAAAGAACCTTTGGGTTGTAAAATGTGCTCCCTTGTGAGTAGCTTAACATCTAGGGCCATTGCAGTCCTGCGTGGCATGGATGTTGAAACAGCCTTCCCAACCGGAGAGTTGGAAGAAGAGGATCAGAATTGGTTTGTTGAACTGTTGGGCTTCTTCCCCGAACTTTCATTTTGGTCCCCGAAATGTTAACATTTTGGTCCCGAAAGTCTCAGATAAAACAGAAATAATGAATCTGATCACAGAAATATTGGCTCTGAAGTTAGAAAGCCAACAGTTGGAAAATCAACGGTCTGAGAGTGAAAATCATATTGAAACAAAGTCTCGATATGAAAGATATGGGTATCACAGATGACATCTTAGGAATTGGATTTCTAAGACATCTAACAGACTGGTCGATAGTTGACAGTCTCGTTGAAGCCACCAATGGATATGAATCATAAACCGATTGGAATCATGGTGCACCTATAGACAAGGAGCGATATGCACAGGTCACTTGTAGTTCAATGTATTGTACACACTACAACCGACCTGGTATCGTCCTACAAACAGATCAGTTGAACTAAGGTTCACTGATGATTTCAATACATGATTAATAGGAAGGCGTTAAGTCGGATATGACGATATCTGAATTATTCGCTTATCTACGGATTATAGTATTCTGGATGTCCAGCGGTTCTGAGAGAACACAGTGATGCAAACTGGACATCAGATCTGAAGAACACCAAAGCCACAAGTAAATGTGTATGGTGGTTCTTGGAAAATCCTCTAAGCAAACTCGCATCGGCCGATTCATGATGGAATCGGAGTTTATCGCTTTATACAAAGCATGAAAGAAGTTGAGTAACTTCACGACTCCTTAGAGGACGTCCCTTATTGGGAGAAACCCGTGCCTTCAGCAGTTATACACTGTGGCTAGCCGGTCGGCTTCAGGAAGGACACGGATGACGGCGTCCGGCATATCTCGTCAGGATATGTCAGGAGACATAAGACCGTATGGCAGTTGATCATCACGGGTGTCACTTCCTTATTTACTAACTAAGGGACTACCCGGAAATCAAGTGTTCTGCTTGTCTAGGGGAATGGGCTTAAAACCCAAAATATACGGACCAATACAGTGGAAACCCAACCTTACGAACTGGAGATCCCAGTAATTTGGTTCAATGGGAAAACTAAGTTGTAAAGGTTCAGTTGATCGCTTTAGTGGAAGCATGAGCACTTCGGATAGTGATTTCGAAAAGAAACACCAAATCCAAAGCCGTTCCCGCGATAGACGTTAAGTGCTATCTCGCAGTATGGGTAAAGGTTAAGTTTTCGTAACTCGTAATGATCCTCAACGCCGTTGAGGTTAGGTCTTTGGGAAACTTTTAATGGTTCCTAACACTTGTGAAGTGGGGTATAGCAGGATACCTTGTAGGAGACCACCTATTTAAGTGCGAGGACCGCCGCCTCAAATTGAACGCACTTAAGAATCCAAGACGTTGTCCATGGCCAAAACGGACAAAACATTACGAAGAAGAGAGTAAGGGAATTTGTTGTGTTGGTACCGTTGTCTTGGCTTACACTAAACACCGACGGTTCAAGATATCACGTTCACGCGCGTAAGTAAGTCCGATGGTATTCAACTATGGAAGGTTCAAAGCCGAGGCTACCTCTCCTTATGCAACATCGGTCCCGAAATATTGCTTTGGAAATGAAAAGACACCATGTGAGTGCGCCAAAATCTCTTTCAAGAGGGGATTATTGGAAATTTGCCTTTGGCGGGAGTTGCGACCGACCAACTTTAACGGCTTAAACACTAGTGTAACGTATGTTGGAGAATCCGGTTCTTCACACATGCATGATCTACTAAGCACGTAGATAACCGTAGGGCCAAGAATCGTCAAATTTCATTGAGAAATGAAAGAGATATTGGTTCACGAAGTAAGGTGTTTGAAGCATGGAAAGTGTGGTATTGTGTGTAATTCTCCCTCATCGGTAGAGGAAGAAAGAATTGTTGTGTATATAAGATTCGAAATTGGTTTGGGGTTTGGGACCCCAAGGGGTATCCCATGTGTTTAAAGAAGGGAGGACCTAGATGTGCTTCGGTTCGAGGAAAGACCACACGCGCGCCGCCGCCGCCCGCCCGTCCCGTCCGGTCCGGTTCCGGTTCCGAGTTTCGGGTTCACGGGTCACGGGTCGTGGGCTGTGGGTCTTCTGATATTATCTTTTTGGGCCAAAAAACTTTGCCAGAGGTATAGTTTGATCCCAGAAGTTTCAGATGTACTGTTTGGACCAGAATTCTTTCAGATGTACAGTTTGGTCCCTGAAGTTTCAAGATGTACAGTTTGGTCCCTGAAGTTTCCAGAACATCAAAATTTCGACGATCAAAAACAGAAATGCCAAGCACTCAATTCAGCCATTTATTTTGGCTGAATTACTCCTCCTATAATGGCCAAATACGTTGGTCTTTCTCCCATTTATGTTGGTGACTTTACTACCTCCATAATGGCCATTATTTGGCTATTATGGAGGCAGTTTTCAGGCAGTAAAACAGTCCATCCCTCTCCTATATAAACACCCCCTTACACCATTGTTGAGTAGAAAAGTTAACAGAAAAGAGAGGCAGCAAAACAGTGCACGAAAATACACAACCAAAATAGTTTTCTTCCTACAACTTCCAAGCATCATTTCGTTACTCAATATTCTTCACGGTAGCTCTTGAGTTTCCTTTACTTAAGGGTTCCATTGCTGTTTTATCTTGGGAGACAAATTGTCCAGGACGTATAAAGGATACATACGGGGCAATATTGTCTTAAGGACTGAGTGCTACACTCGACTCAGCAAAAACAATTTACATTTTTTTCCGTCTTCTACAAAACTGGAATTTCCAGTTTTTACTTGTGTAACGATTGTAATTTCAGATTCCATGTTGAATTATTGAAATCTTTGTTTATCCTTTCGAATACTTGTAATAGTTAAATACTTCCCGTACTTCTTTATAAAGTACCATAGAGCAAAACTTCCAACAAAACATTAAAGTGATCTATCGAGTAGGATATAACTTTTCTAACATAAAATTCAATTGAACTCATTTGACTTCATAATATATTGAAATTAGCTACACAAGGTGAACAAAAGAGCTACAAAGTCTAATTCAGGAAAATACTTTGCTTAGGAGCTATTACATTTCCAAGGTTACATGATTAATCTCATTTTACTTACCCGGGTAAATTCTTCTCTACTATCTGTTGACCAATGACCATAGTCATCTATGGATGTGGATTTATAACATTTATAATAGACTACTTAGTATGTTATCATAGAATCTTATATCTTCATGCTCTCTATGTTGAAAAAAAGAGAGGCTCAAAATCAGTAAAAAGTAGCCTTTTCAAAATCAATAAAAAATAGCCTTTAAAACCTGGACTAAATAGCTTTTGTAACAACTATATTTTTTATTGGTGTAACTGATTTTGGCTAGTTTTTATAGTTTTAATGGTCTTTATTTCATGTTTTAAAGTCTGAAAATTCATAGTATTTGAACCTTTAAATAGAGCTCCTTTGTGCTCATTTGGAGATGCAACTTTTCAGAAATTCTTCCATCCTTTTGAAGGCTTTCTCTTCAATCCTAAGTCTCTTTTGATACTCCATTTCCGGGCAGATTTTGTCAAGTTTCAACTCTACTTTCCGGGTGCAAAGTTAGTAGAGTGTTGTGTTAACCTTGGGGGCGACACCGGTCAATTGATAGCACTCATCACGTGAAATCGCTTCTAAGGCAATGACCTCCATACCACGGCGCAACAAAGTTCCGAGCTTTCGATTGCTTTGTTCTTTGTTTAAGTTTTCTATTTCAATCTTATTTCGATTAGTTTACATAACAGACTATTATTATTTTATAACAATTTAGAAGCGATTTCCATTTCTGCTATTGTAATAGTTTACGGGAAAAAAAATATATTGTAGGGAAATGACTTGAAATTCAGATGGTGGACAATAAGCCAATTATTGATCAAGTCCATCATTATGAAAATCTTGTTGCGGACATGCTTCTTGAAGGCAGGAAGATGTGTGAAGTTCTTCAAGCCAATGTCTTGATTGAGAAGCTTCCTAAGTCATGGTCCGACTACAGGAACCAATTAAAACATAAGAAAAAGGACATGACTATAGAGGAGTTGATCGGACACCTCAAAGTAGAAGAAGCAAATCATCTCAAACACAAGGTTTTTCCTCATCCAGTTGAAAATTCTGTAAAAGCTAACCTTGTTGAATCTTCCAATGGAAAAATTGACAGGTCAAGAGGAGCAGGTGGTTCAAAGAAGAAAGAGAAGAAGTCTCATGGCATAAACAAGCGTGGAAAACCATTCAAGAAGGTTGGAAAAATGAAAAACAATTCCCGGTTTGCTACACTTGTGGGACGGTTGGACACAAATCCTTTCAATGCCAACAATGTCTAGGAAATCAAAGGAATAACAATGGCCGCCAACCCCAACAAGCTAATGTTGTTGAACAAGGGGACGTTATCGCAGCCATGATTTCCTAAGCCAACATAGTTAGCAGCAATTCAGAGTGGATTCTTGACTCGGCAGCTACAAGATATTTTTGCGCAAATAGGAGTTTGCTCACATAATTCGAAGAGGCCAAGAACGAAGAAGTGGTCTATATGGGCAACTCAAGCAAGTCGGAAGTACTCGAAAAAGGGAAGATTTTCCTTAAACTCACTTCTGGCAAAACTTTACTTTTGCAAAATGTCTTGTATGTCCCCTCCTTTGTAAGAATTTAATTTTTGTAGTACTACTTAGTAAAGTCGAAATAAAAATAGTAATGGAGGCTAACAAAGTAGTGCTTACGAGGAATGGGGAATTTGTGGGAAAGGGGTATCTGGACTCCAACCTTTTTGTGCTTTATGCTGCAATAAATAATGAATCTTCTTCTGCTTACATCACTGAGTCTATTAATTTATGGCATGGAAGATTAGGACATGTGAATGCTAATTCAATTAAGAGACTAAAAGAAATGTCCTTAATTGCTAATATGATTGATGATGAGTCGAACAAATGTGAAATTTGTGTTGAGGCTAAACACCATAAAAAGCTTTTAAATTAGTGACTAAAAGAGAAACTGAATTACTTGAATTAATTCATTCCGACTGCTGATTTCAAGAATACGGAAAGTAAAGGAGGTAAAAGATACTATATAACCTTCGTAGATGATTACTCTAGATACACTCGAGTTATTCTATTGAAATCAAAGGATGAAGCGGAAAAAATGTTTCTCATTTATAAACCGAAGTGGAAAATCAGTTGGACCGAAAAATCAAACGATTTAGGTCCGACAGGGGTGGTGTGTATGGTACAACTTTGCTAAAAGAAATTTGCGAGAAAGAATGTATCATACATGAATTCACAGTTTCCTATACTCCACAACAAAATGGAATTGCGGAAAGAAAAAATTGAATGTTAAAAGAAATGATGAATGCTATGTTTTTCAGTTCCAGACTTCCGAATAATATGTGGGATGAAGCTGTATTATCGGCAAATTATATTCTCAATAGAGTACCCCATAAACATTTGGAGAAAACTCCTTTTGAATTTTGGAAGGGATATGCCCCAAACTTGAAATATTTGAAAATGTGGGGGTGTCTCGCAAAGGTTGGTTTACCTTCCTTCAAACGTTAGAATATTGGGGCTAAAACTTTTGATGCTACTTTTGTGGGATACGCTGGAAATAGTGCAACGTATAGATTTATGTGTTTGAATGATAAATCTATGTGTGAATCTAGAGATGCTGAATTCTTTGAAAATATTTTTCCATTAAAGAATGTTGTTTTGCTTGATATTCCCTCTTCAACTGTTGTATCTTCATCTTCATCGTCTTTACTTAATGATATACATGTAGAAAATGAATTGCGAAGAAGCAAAAGACAAAGAACATAAACTAGTTTTGGTCCTGATTTTTTAACTTTGTTTTTAACTGAAGTTGATGATTTGAATAAAGTTAGTGAAGAAATCACTAATATTTTTATGAGTGAAGAGGACCCTAAAACTTATGAAGAAGTGGTAAAATTCGTAGATCCTAGTTTCTAGAAAGATGTTATTAACAGTGAATTGGAATCGATAACCACTAATAAAACTTGGGAATTAGTAGACTTGCCAAATGGTCGTAAACCCATAGGTTGCAAATGGATTTTTAAAAGGAAACTCCGAACCGATGGTACCATTGAAAAGTTTAAAGTGAGATTTGTGGTAAAAGAATTTATGCAAAAAATTGGTATTGACTTCTTTTATATATATTCTCATGTAACAAAAATTGCAACCATTCGTGCTTTATTTGCCTTGGCTTCTATAAGGAACTTAATTGTACATCAAATGGATGTAAAAACGGCAATTTTGAATGGTGATTTAGAAGAGGAGATATTTATGGAGCAACCTCCAGGATTTGTTGCTCCCGGACAAGAACACAAGGTGTGTAGAGTTAAAAAGTCCCTTTATGGACTCAAGCAAGCTCCTAAACAATGGTATGAGAAGTTTCACAAAACTATCCTTGAAATTTATTTTGTTGCAAATGGTTCTGATGCATGTGTTTATTCAAAGATGTTTGATTTAGATTATGTAATCATATGCCTTTATGTAGATGATATGTTGTTGATTGGTACTCATATGAATGTTATTAATGAGACCAAAAAAGTTTTTATCATCTCGTTTTGAAATGAATGATATGGGTGAAGTGGACGTCATCTTGGGTGTGAAAGTCATCCGGAAAGATAACAAATTTACTTTGTCACAATCACACTATGTGGAGAAGGTACTTAAAAAGTTCAACAACTTTGATGTAAGTCCAGTAAGAACTCCATATGATGCATCCATCTCACTTAGCAAAAATACCGAAGTAAGTGTTTTGCAAACTGAGTATGCCAAAATAATTAGGAGTTTAATGTTTTAATGAATTGTACTCGACCTGACATAGCTTATGTAGTTAGTAGACTAAGTCAGTATACCCATAACCCCAATGGTCAACATTGGAATGCCCTTAAGCATTTATTGAGGTACTTGAAAGGTACCATGGACTGGAATTTGAGCTATGTTGGATATCGCGCAGTGTTGGAGGGATATTGTGATGCCAACTGGGTAACCGATAATGATAAGGTAATATCCACTAGTGGATATATATTCACAATGGGTGGTGGTGAGATTTCTTAGAAATCTGCTAAATAAACATGCATAGCTAGATCGACTATGAAGTCAGAATTTATAGCACTTGATCTTGCAGGTCAAGAAGCCAAGTGGTTGAGAAACTTACTGGCAGATGTACCATTGTGGGGGAATCCAACCCCTCCCGTCTCTCTACTATGTGATTCGCAGGCCGCTATATATATTGCTAAGAATAAAGCATACAACAGCAAGAAAAGGCATATTTGCATCAGATATGAAAATGTGAGATAGTTGATTGAAAATGACGTGCTTTCAATGGAGTACGTGACATCCGAGACCAATTTGGCAGATCCATTGACAAAAGGACTCAACAGAAGAATGATCCTTGAAACGTCGAGGGGGATGGGTCTTAAACCCACTGATTGAGAATTGTGTACAATTTGATCATCCCTATAGTGCAACTAAATGTACACAAGTTATGATGAGCTTTGCTCTTAATGAGTCCATAGCCCTATGTGTAGGGTGGTTATTGCTGCGGTAAGGACTTGAAGGATTCACCGAAGCAATTCTTGCTGCGGTAAGAATTTGAAGAAATCACCGATTGGTGTAAAGGTTGAGTTATAAACTCTTAATGATTCATATCCTTATGCATAGGGTGATTCATGTTGAGATGGACATAATGGATCACCTACATGAGTGAGAAGGTTTGGCCTCCTTCTATGAAAGATAGTGGGTAATCTTTGTGATACACTCATAAGGTCCCAAGGATTGGCCAAAATTTTTGGGAAAAAAACTATCGCGAAACTTGCACAAGATGAAGTATAATGCGTGTTATCGGGTTGACAGCTCTTAATCTAGCAAGTTCAAGACTCGTTCTCTTAGCTATATCGAGAGTTTTCTCGACTCCAGCAAGTTCAAGATTCGTTCACTTAGTTGGATAGGGAATTGCCTCATTTCACTATGTACTAGTTCAAATCTTCAGATACTATGTGCTTAAGTGTCATACTTTAAAGAGTCTGCCCGAAAATATCTATTTTTCTTTTAGTCTTTTAAACCTTTGCTTTGTGAGGGATTGTTGGGAAAAAACCAAATGCTCAAAACTAGTAAAAAGTAGCCTTTTCAAAATCAGTAAAAATAGCCTTTAAAACTTGGAGTAAATAACTTTTGTAACAACTATATTTTTTATTTGTGTAACTGATTTTGGTTAGTTTTTATCCAGTTTTAATGGTCTTTATTTCATGTTTTAAAGTCTAAAAATTCATAGCATTTGAACCTTTAAATAGAGCTCATTTGTGCTTGTTTGGAGATACAACGTTTCAGAAATTCTTCCATCATTTTGAAGGCTTTCTCTTCAATCATAAGTCTCTTTTGATACTCCATTTCCGGGCAGATCTTGTCAAGTTTCAACTCTACTTTCTGGGTGCAAAGTTAGTGGAGTTTTTGTTAACCTTGGGGGGCGACACTGGTCAATTGATAGCACTCATGACAGTGAAATCGCTTCTAAGGTAGTGGCCTCCATTCCACAACGCAACGAAGTTCCGAGCTTTCGATTGCTTTGTTCTTTGGTTAAGTTTTCTGTTTCAATCTTATTTCATTTAGTTTACATAGCAGTCTATTATTATTCTGTAACACTCTAAATCAATTACTATTAATGTAGTACAATCCCTACACAATCCCAACACCATAATTAGAATATATCTAAAATATTGTGTAAATTTTTGGTGATGTATAACTATGGTAAACCTAGGACTTATTGTATTAAGGTTCCCCTTTGTACTACTACTATATATATATATATATATATATATATATATATATATATATATATTAATGAGAAAGCCTCCCCAAGAGAGATTAATACAATCTTACATGGTATAAAAAACAAAAATCTAAACCCTACTTTATTTCCTTAGCCATCTCAGCCCCTCGGGTTTTGCGAATTTTCTTTCTTTTCCTCCATTTTCCCTCTATTCTCGAGACCTGTGCAGAAGCCTTTCTGCATGTCCCTGCTCTGCTACAATTGCAGAGCCTCACTATTTCTGCACGCTGTCAACAGTGATAGCTCCCTGCAATTTTTTTGCAATCTATCAACGTGTCCCGAGTAGCCATTTTTTCTACAATTTGTTCTTTCTTCTAGAAAATAATCCACTACAATGACTCATCCCACAACTCCCACAACAACCTCAACCTCATCCGTCGTCACCCCTGATATACCCAAACCACCATTCTCACCCTCCGTTCATCCCGCACTCACCGTCACAAACATCAAGAACTTTATTGCCATAATTCTTGATCAAGAAAACGATCAATATTCTCCATGGGTTGAACTATTCCGTATCAATGCATGTGTTTATAACATACTGGACCACATTGACGACTCCTTCCCTCGCCCCATTGAGGTTGACGATATCACATGGCGTCGTCTAGATGCCGTTGTCAAACAGTGGATTTACGACACTATATCTCAGGACTTGCTACTCACTATTATGAAAACCGGCGCCTCTGCTCGTGAGTTATGGATTCGGTTAGAAGAATTTTTTCAAGACAACAAGCACACTCATGCTGTATATTTGGAAGAATAGTTCAACAACACACGTCTTGAAATTTTTTCTAACATGTCTGAACATTGCAAGCAATTGAAACTATTGGCAGACCAATTATCGAACGTGGAAATGCCTGTTTCCGAAACAAAGATGGCTCTCCAACTAGTCGCATGTCTTCCCAAAGGTGAGTATGATACCCTAGCCACGATAATACAACAGGCTGATCTGTTACCCAGTTTCAACAAAGCTCGTTCGCAATTATTGTTGGAGGAAACCCGGCGTGTAAAACAAGACGAGCACAATTAAAAGGCGTTAGCAATTGATACGCCTCCCCAAAATAACATTGCCGCCGGCCAACCACCACTGCCGGAAAATACTCAGCCCCAGAACAACAAGCGGTGGCAAGGGCGACAGAGGCTGCGATGGTGGACGCGATAGGAAAGGACGCGGGAAAGGGGGCTGCAGCCAACAAAATCATCAGCCTCAGCAACCCGTTCCCGTCGCCCAGTGGACTCCCCGCCAACTCTATTTCATTTGCCGCAATGGGAAAACTTTCCTTCGGCATAATACTTTTTTACACAACAGGGTATTTTGGGCCCCTTCCCAGGTACACGGTCAACCAGCATTCAGCCGCAGCAGGCCCACTTTATGCAGGCCCAATTACTACAACCTTCCACTGATTTAGGCCAGACCTTCAGTAGTTTGACCTTGCAGTAGCCCGATAAAAATTGGTACATGGATTCGGGAGCCACATCTCATCTCACCCGGTCTGCAGGTAATCTTTCCCAATTATTTCATTTAAAATCTCCTCAATTTACTACTATTGGCAATGGTCACCGCATTTCAATTCAGGGCTACGATAACGCTTACACCCAACTGCCTCACCCACTCGTCTCCCTAAATAACATCCTCTATGCCCCTAACATCATCAAAAACTTAATCTCTATTAGGAAATTTACTCGTAACAATTCTGTGTCTATTGATTTTGATCAGTTTGGTTTTATTGTGAAGGATCTCCATACGGGGACACCTCTTACGAGATGCAATAGAACAGGGGACCTATATCCTTTCACACCTTCTTCCGCTGCCAGTTCGCGCTAACACACCTCCCTTGCTGCTCTGTCTCCGTCAACTTGACATAATAGGCTTGGACACTCAGGAGCTCATGTTTTTAATTTCCTTAGAAGCAATAATCTTATTCGTTATAATGGGAAACTTTCCCAAAACTATATTTCTTGTCAATTAGGCAAACACGTTCGTCTTTCGTTTAATTCATCTGTTAGTGTTACGTTTGCTCCTTTTGATATTGTTCATGCTGATTTGTGGACATCCCCCATTACTAGCTTTCTAGGTCATAAATATTATTTAGTCATGTTAGATGATTACTCTCACTATATCTGGATTTACCCACTGAAATTCAAGTCGGAAGTCTTTGTTAAATTTCTTGAATTTAGCACTTTTATCAAAATGCAATTTGAAAGAGCCATAAAATCTATTTAATGCGACAATGGCCGTGAATTCAATAATTTCGTATTTCAAAAGTTTTGCAAAAATAATGGCATGGTTTTTTGATTTTCATGTCCTCACACATCTCCTCAAAATGGCAAAGCAGAACGTATCATCCGCACCATAAATAACCTGGTTCGTACTTTCCTGTTTCATGCCTCTCCCTCCTTCCTTTTGGGTCTATGCAGTCAAAATGGTAGAATACGTCCTTAATATTTGACCCATTAGCACCCTTCATAACATGACCCCAAGCGAAATATTACACCGTCAGATCCCCGCCTACGATCACCTTTAGATATTCGGTTGTCTTTGTTATACAAATCTCGCTTCCACCGCCCCTCACAAATTAGCACCCGCACCACTCTGTGTGTCTTCGTAGGATTCCCGTCTAATCATAGGGGCTATCTGTGATATGCCTTGTCCACCCGTCAAATTCATGTCTTCCATCACGTAACCTTTGATGAGACCACATTCCCGTTTTCGAACATCCAAAAGTTCCAAAATCCGGACTATAATTTCCTTGATGAGTCCGACATCTCTCCCGTCACCATCCGGCTATTGTGTGTTTTTGGGGGATAATCTCATCTATTGGTCTGCCATAAGGCAAGCCACATTATCCCGTTCGAGTGCAGAAACAGAGTATAGAGGCGTTGCTAATGTTGTTGCTGAGATCTGTTGGCTCCGAAACCTTCTTTTGGAGCTTCAGTGTCCCTTACGTAAAACTTCTCTAGTGTACTGTGATAACATATCCACTATCTACTTGTCTCACAATCTGGTTCAGCATCAGCGAACCAAGCATATTAAGATGGACATCCACTTTGTTCGTGAGAATGTTGCTCTCGGTCATGTTAAGATACTGCATGTACCTTCTTCCTACCATTACGCGGATATATTCATGAAGGACCTCCCGAGACAGTTGTTCATTGACTTCAGATCAAGTCTCAGCGTCCGGTCTCCTCCCGCTCAGACTGAGAGGGTGTATTAACGTAGTACAATCCCAACACCATAATTAGAATATATCTCATATATTGTGTAAATATTTAGTGATGTATAATTATGGTAAACCTAGGATTCTTATTGTATTAGGATTCCCCTTTGTACTACTATATATTTATATATATCTGTATTAATGAGAAAGTCTCTTCAATAGAGATTAATACAATCTTACCCATCTCATCACAATCTTCATTTTTAATTTCTATAAATTTGTGAAGTGTGAACTTCAAGATAAGAATGGCAGTTGCAATTGCTAGCAAATGAAATTTAATGAAATATAATGACTGGATGTTTAGTGACAAGATTGACCCAAATAATTCTTTGCGCACTATTCTTGCTCAATTAGCAGTTGAGGGGAGATATATTGGAAAACACTCTGTATAAGGAAGGCACCATATTTACTGGTGTACTGGACCAAATATTTTGAATTTCATATGTACTAATTTGAAATATAACCTACCGGGTATTTTGTAGTCTGCTAATATTGTGTGGAGAATCTGTACTTGTGCCCCAATTTCATAATGTGAGAAGGTATCAATACTAATTAGGAGGAATTTATGCCTCTTAGTATGTCTGTTTTTATACTTTAAGTCTAATAGGTCCCCGAAATCTTTTTCTCTCTTTTTTATTCAGTTCATAATACCATAAATATTCAACTATAGACATTATAAATCATAACAAAGTTTAAGAAATCAAATGAAACTTAAGTACTCATTTAATCAGTGTAACCCGGTCTATGCATGTTCAAGAGGGAAAAAGTACTAAAACATCTTGCTAGGTGAACACTGAAACTCAGAAATTGTAAAAAGAATTACTTTCTCTGTCCTAATTTATATAATATTTTTTTGCTTTTCGAGTTTCAAGATTTTTAATTTTCATTCTACATGTGAACATAGAATCTTTTAGTTTTTCAAAATAACATTCACATTTGGAAACTATATAAAAGTACAACCTACAATATTTAATAATTTAAAATATTTAAAAGCATATAAAAATGTTGCAGTAAAAAATAATTATTTTATCCTGGAAATTCGAACATTGTTACATAAATTGGGACGGGACACTTGATTGTTTAGGTGAAATTCCAAGAATGAAAAACATAAGCAGAAAACAAGAACAACAAAACAATGATATTGACATTATAAAAACATGAACTTTACAACAAAGGACACAAATTCAAAGAGAGTAAAGTTCAAACAAACATACAATTATTTAACTATTGTTATAGTGAAAGGCCACTAAATTGTTTATCACTCGATTTGAGATCGTCTCCAAGTTTGTAAATGTATCATTTGCTCTTTACAACCAAAAACAAAATCTACGAAAAAGAGACTTTCAATGTAGAGTTTGATGAATGAAGTCATACTACAAAAACAAGCATTATATATATCAATCGTAACTCATGTACGTAGATAAAAATAATCTTTTTTTTTATTTTCAAAAAAGATAATATTATCTAGTTAATAAATACATCAACTGAAATATATATATCTTATATGCCAAAAAAAAAGAAAAGAATGACGAATAAGATTTAAGCACGTGACGGCAATGGCTCGCCGAATTCCTCATTTCTCTCTTGCGAAACCTTTTTCAAAAGTACACCCCTCGAACTCTACTTTTGCCATGTAATAATAACGAAAACAAAATCAACAAAATTCTCAAACTTGCATTCCAAATCACGCATAAAAGCTATTAATTTGGCAAAATTTTGGAATAAAATTTCAGAGCATCAGTTGTTTTCCCCCTTTTTTGACTAAGTTTCACTTATCATAATAATAATAATATATGTCCATGACAAGAATGATGGTAATAATAATCAGTCAACTATCTATCTTATTGCAAATTTCATGTTCCTTTATCTAAACAACAATATAAGATAATTAGTTATTACCAAAATATAATTATCCTCCCTGAATGTGCCCGGCAAGGCTCAAATACAGCCATAGCAAAAAGAAAAATAGTGACAAATGAAGAGAGGTATTTAGAAAAAGTCAAGAGTGTAGAACGTGGATTTGTGTAATTGCCTAATCTGGAGTTCTTTGTACACAATAGGTTTTTGCTATTAAAAAAGATATGAAGCGTTAGAGATAGGGTTTTCATTAGGAGTCTAAACCGGTGGGTTTTTAAGTTAATTGTAGGCTTTTTAAAAATATTTATTAAAAGAAAGATTTAAAAAGTAATTTAACATTTGCTTAAAGGGCTTCCCACTGCCAAAGCGAAAACAATCACCTCTATCAAGTATAAAAAAATTAGTTGGTTCAACTTGAAACATATAAATTTTGAAGTTGAAGATAGAAATATTACCAAGAGAAACGGAAAATTGCCAATTATTTGGGATCCTTTGGCAGTAGCTTCTAGCTAGGAGTTCCGTTGAAGCGTTGACAAATTTGAACAACGCACAGTTTGTATTTGGTGTTAATTTCTTAGGCAATCCCAATTCATGTTTCTTGGACCCATTAACATATTACAAGAAACATATTTACATATAAATGAATATATGCATATTAATAGGGCCATCTCAAACATTTTAGGAGCCCAGTTCTAATTCGTAAAAGTGGATCCTTAATATAAGTAAATATACGATTTCAATAATTAGAAATTATTTTAAATTGTAAATAACAACTCAAAATCTAAGCTTTTCAATTATTTTAGAAAGTGTCTACGCCTAATAGGTTTGATTTGAAATTTGAATTTGGGCCTCCACATGCGCGCGCCACTGGAACTGAATCACTTTACTTAGATTGGGCTAAGACCTGCGAATTATGAGCCTTTACAATAAATTTTGACTACTACTACTTGATTAAATTTTTTAAAAGGGGACCCCTAAAATTTTTCGTTTTTCGAAGGCCCTGTACGATAGCACAGCTTGCACGGGCTCAAAGACAACCCTGCATATTAATAGACTTGTGCCAATTAAATTCAGGGAAGCTAGCTAATATGTCAAACAGAGAAGCAAAAAACAGTTTTCAAATATTTTCTTCATCACAAAGTAATCACTTTTTTTTCTTATGTTATACATATATATACACTAGAAAGTTATATCCGTTTCTTTTTTTTTTACTCTCTTACTGACTTCTCTCTCTACGCTCTCTCTCCCCCACCCCCGACTTACGTGCTAACGGTAACAACCCCACCCCCTCCCCTCCCCCCACAGACGCACTACCACCGACCACCGACCACTTAAACGGCTTCGTCCTCTGTTCTCCGGCGACTAGCAGCTTTGGAAGATATATATTTTGATCTACTGTGTCGCTTTATCCATAAGTTAGCCTATCTAGGGAGAATTGACTCCCTCCGATCGGCAGAAACCCATAATTCGGTGGCCGTATTCCATGTGTTTGAAGTACACACGCCGGCGATAAGCTTTCCGGCATGATTTCTCTGGTTGCGCGTGTAAGAGAGTGGAAGGACATATCGAGGTTAGTCTTTCATCTCCGATATTGACAAGCAATTCTCGGTCAAAATCCGTGGTGCTTCTCTCGGAAACAGTGATTTTAGGTAGTGAACAATGTTTTTCGGAGTGAACAATGATTTTCGGCGTGTGAACATGTTCTATCAACCTGGAGTTGGTACCTCCAGTTGCCCATACTCAATATTTGTTCTTACCCTTGTAGTTAAATTTCGCGTGTTGCGCTTTATTGAATCTTGACTTTACATTCTTGCCTTTATTCTTCTTGTCCTTTGTTTTATCATTCTGGTCTGTAGTAGCCTGACTTACCTCTAGATTCTTGCTAACTTGTGCTTTAGTATTGGTTCATGTGTGTGTTAACATTAACCTTTGACTAGTATTTTTTGCTCTGTTGGCTTTGGGGAATGGTGGTAGACTAGGGTCATGTTCTCAGTCGGGGACGGAAGTGAGGGTTAGTGGGGGTAAGTGGGGTAAGGGAGATGCTAGGCTGAGAATAGGGTCTTGGAACATTGGGACTTTAATGGAGAAGTCCATAGAGCTAGTTAAGATTCTTAAGAAGAGGAGGGTTAATATAGCCTGTGTCTAGGAGACCAAATAGGTAGGACCTAAGGCTAAGGATGTGGATGTGTATAAGTTATGGTTCTTGGGTAGGTCGAGGTATAGGAATGGGGTAGGAATTTTAGTAGACAACGAGCTAATGGATCATGTGGTAGAGGTTAGGAGGGTCAATGACAGTATGATGACAATTAAGTTGGTAGTTGGAGGGTTCACTGTAAACATTATTAGTACTTACGCGCCGCAGGTAGGCTTGGACGATGAGGAGAAGAGGCGCTTTTGGAAGGATTTGGAAGAGGTGATGGGAGGTATACCACCCACTGGGAAGTTATTTGTAGGACGGGATTTCAATGGACATATCGGGTCACTTCTGGGGTGTTATGAAGACGTGCATGGAGGCTTTGGCCTCGGGGACAGGAATGGTGGAGGAATCACACTTTTGGAGTTCACTAGAGCTTTTGGGATGGTGATAGACAATTCGAGGTTCCTGAAGAAGGATGAGCACTTGGTGACTTTCCGTAGTTCGGTGGCTAAGACTCAAATAGACTTTTTGCTCCTTAGGAAGGTTGACAACAGTCTTTGAAAAGACTGCAAGGTTATTCCGAAGGAATATCTTACAACCCGACATAGGCGTTTGGTGATGGATTTGGATCAAGATAGAGAAGAAGAGGAGGGTTGTGGATGACAGGTTAAGAATCAAATGGGGGAGTTTGACCATGGCTAGTGCAAAAGATATAGGAGATAGGTTGATGGCCAAGGGGCTTGGGGGAGTAGTGGGGATACGACAGGTATGTGGGACAGGACAACCAGTTGCATTCGAGAGGTAAGTGCTAGGGGTCTCGCAGGGTATCCGTGGTGGGCATCGAGGGAACTTGTGTAGAATGATAAAGTTCAAGAGAAAGTCAAAGCGAAGAAAGCGGCGTATGCGAAATTGGTAGAAATCAATGATAAAGTGGAGAAGATGACGGATAGAGAACTGTATAAGATGGCGATGAAGGAGGCAAAACTAGCAGTTACGGCGGGGATAACAGTGGCTTTTGAACGCTGATATGTGGAATTAGAGAAAAAAGACGGGGATAAGAAGTTGTATAGATTATCCAAGGCGAGGGAGAGGAGGGCCCGTGACTTGGATCACGTGAGGTGCATCAAAGACGAGGATGGAAAAGTACTGGTGGAGGACGCGCATAGTAGGCGAAGGTGGAAGCCTTACTTCCATAAACTATTAAACAAAAAAGGAGATAAAGACATTGTGTTGGGAGAGCTGGAGCAATCTGGTAGGTACCGGGATTTTGGGTATTGTAGAAGCATTAAGGTTAAGGAGGTTAATTGTGTTTTTCGCAGGATGCGCAGGGGACGAGCCACCGTGCCTGATGAAATCCCAGTTGAATTTTGGAAGAGCGCGGGTAGGGCAAGTTTAGAGTGGTCGCCTGAGTTATTTAACGTCATTTTTAAGATGGCGAGAATGCCCGAAGAGTGGAGGTGGAGTACAATGATTCCTTTGTACAAGAACTAAGGTGATATCCAGAGTTGAAATAACTATATGGGTATCAGGCTGCTGAGCTACACTATGAAAGTTTGGGAAATGGTCGTGGAGATGAGGGTGAGAAGAGACGTGTCTATTTCTTAGAACTAGTTTAGATTCATGCCGGGGCGTTCGACTACAGAAGCCATTCATCTTATTAGGAGGTTGGTGGAGCAGTATAGGGAGAGGGAGAGAGACTTACACATGATTTTCATCCACCTCGAGAAGGCATATGACAAAGTCCCTACGGAGGTTCTATGACGATGTTTGGAGGTTAGAGGTGTACATGTGGCGTACACTAAGACAATCAAGGATATGTATGATGGAGTTATGACCAGGGTACGGACAGTAGGAGGAGACTCGGAGCACTTCCCAGTAAGGACGGAGCTGCACCAGGGATCAACTCTTAGCCCATTCTTATTTGCCTTGGTGGTGGATGGGCTGACGCAACAAATCCAGAGGGAGGTGCCATGGTGTATGTTATTCGTAGACGACATAGTCCTGATTGATGAGACTCGCAGCAGAGTGAATGCTAAGCTGTAGGTTTGGAGATAGACTTTGGAGTCTAAAGGGTTCAGACTTAGTATGACCAAGACAAAATACTTGGAGTGCAAGTTCAGTAACGGCAGCGACCTTGAGACAAGCATGGAGGTGATGCTTGGTACTCAGGTCATTCCAAAGAAAGGAAGCTTCAAGTACCTCGGGTCTATTATCCAAGGGAATAGAGAGATTGATAACGATGTCACACATCGTATTCGGGTAGAGTGGATAAAATGGAGGCTCGCATCTGGAGTCTTATGCGACAAAAATGTGCCACTAAAGCTTAAAGGCAAGTTCTATAAGGCGGTGGTTAGACTGACTATGTTGTATATGACAGAGTGTTGGCCAGTCAAGACTTCGCACATCCAAAAGATGAAAGTTGCGGAGATGAGGATGCTGAGATGGATGTGTGGGCATACAAGGAGGGATATGATTAGAAATGATGATATTCGGGACAGAGTGAGAGTGGCCTCGGTGGATGATAAGATGCGGGAAGCGAGGTTGAGATGGTTTGGGCATGTGCAGAGGAGAGACACAAATGCCCCAATGCGGATGTGTGATAGGTTGACTATGGATGGGTTTAGGAGGGGTAGAGGTAGGCCGAAGAAGTATTGTGAGAGGTGATTAGACGGGATATGACGCAGGTGCAACTTACTGAGGACATGACCTTAGATAGGGGGTTGTGGAGGACATGAATTAGGGTAGAAGGGTAGCAGGTAGTCAATCGTAATCCTACTTATGCTTGCAGCAAACTGGTAGTTGTAGTGTTAGGCCCACTTGGCTTATCATACTAATAGGCGCAATATTGCTTTATAGTCTTGTAGTTTGATTTCTACTGATATGTGTTCTTTAGTGTACTTTATTTATCTTATTTACCTACGTTAGTTACTCTTCTTTTTTCAGAATGTGCTATCATGGCTTATTCGCTTTTGATACCAGCAGTTTTATATTGCTTTAAATTTTTTGACCGGGTCTGACCGTTTCTCTTGTTTTATCTTGTTTTGTTTGTGCTTGTGCTTATGCTTTGTCTTGAGCCGAAGGTCTCTCGGAAACAGCCGCTCTACCTACCAAGGTAGAGGTAAGGCCTGCGTACACTCTACCCTCCCAGACCCACGTTGTGAAATTTCACTAGGTATGTTGTTGTTGCCAATTAAAATCAGAAAATTCTAACCTCTTTTTGCCTTTGAGTTAGGTAGTAAGGTAGAAGAAATCAGCTGGACGGAGCGATAACATTTGTAGCATGAATCATTACGGCATAAATCAACCAATATATGAAAAAAAATCAAATCATTAATCACATATCTATCAACCATATGCAATTTTAATCTATGTAAATTATAAAAAAAATATTATAATTGTAGAAGAACACAATCTCAAAAAAAACTGTTGAATGGTGGTCGATTTTTTGTCCCCAACCATTGCTAAAGTTCTTTTATAGATATACATATGCAATTTTGTAACCCTAATAGGATTTTATTTGCCACCAAAATATGAAAATAATTATTTAATAACAATTTTAATTCTTAAAAAATGATTATATAAGGAAATAATAAATTCTTTAAGACCCTTCACGTTGTTGTATTTAATAACAACCTAAGCTTCGCCTTTTTTTACTTTCTTCTAAAGAAAGTTGCCAACAAAATCATAAAAATAGGATTGACGTTGATGGAAATTAATTGAAAGCCAATTTGTTTTTCTTTTTGTTGATTTAAATTATTGAAATTCTATAAATGAAATGTGAAAGTGGCATATTTGCGATTACGGCAATTTTTGAAAAGCAATTGTTTTTCTTTTTGTTGATTTAAATTATTGAAATTTATAAATGGAATGTCGAAGTGGCATATTTATAGTCCTAAATTTTAGGGAGCGATTAAGGCAATTTTGCAGTTTTTATTTTGAAAGGACTCCTTTAATAGTGTTAGGTAAAATACAATATAAATAATTAAATAGTAATTTGAGGAAAATAGTAAATGATAATTTTGTCTATTGTAGACTCTTTTAATGAAGGGCAAAAATTTCAATCAATATTTTTAAGGCCTTTCGTGATTTTAATATAATATAGACTAGTTATTGAACACATGTATTGCACGTGTATCCTATGCTAATTAATACAAAACGTTTTAAAATAAAATAAATAATTATAGAATGAGCGACGCATCATGCAAAATTTAAAGGGAAATACAAACACAAACTGATGAATGGTAAACCCACTCGATTGATATTTATCGTCATGCAAAGCATAATTTTCGCGAATTTCTCTCTAATGAAGTTGGATGAATATCCTTCATTTTCTAAGGGAGAAAAAAGTGTATCTGTAGTAGTATTGAAAGTTTGATATACAAAAAGACATGATGACAAATAGTATATTACAACATGTTTGTGTTGTGTAACACCAAATTTGAAGGCTAAAATCACAAGCTCAAACTAAAGAAAGGATAACGAAGGCATGGCATGCGAAATACATGCCAAGAAAAATACTGTCTTAATAATTGGATGACATTTTCTTAAAATAGTCGACATAATATGGATAAAACTTTTCATATGTATAAAAAATAAATAAATAAGAAGAGACTACTTGCTCCGTTGATGGGCACACCTTCTTAAAGTTTTTGATATACACCTTTTACTTCTTAAAATAAAATACATTATATATTGTTAGAATAATTATAACTAATGTTGTATTTATTTAGTAATTAGTGTAATTGATAGTAGAATCATATGTATATGGTAGGTAGACCAGATAGCATGATATTAGCTAATAATATCTTCATCTTAGCATAAGTCTAGCCTAATATGATGTTGTATTTGTGGTATATTAACCACACTTTTGGAAGATGATAATTGAGGAAAATATTCTTACATGGTATCAGAAGATTAGGAAAAAAGATCCTACCCTAAACCAAAAAATTTCCACATCGTCGGCCACCCCTCCCACCAACCGGTCAACCACCCACCAAGCTATTATTATTTTTTCCCATTCTTCTTTTCTCTTTTCAGTCAACAATGTCTGACTCTAAATCCACATTTCATCCCGCTCTTGCCGTCTCTAACATCAAAACTAATATTTCCATCACTCTTGAGATGGAAAATGTACATTACGCAACTTGAGCAGAGCTCTTTAACATTTGTTGCCGTTCCCATCGGGTTATTCATCACATAATTCCACCGAAAAAAGGCAAGGAAAAGGTGTTAAAAATCGATGATGAAAAAGAACTATGGCTCACACTTGATGCGATAGTTCTTTCATGGATTTATGCAACCATCACTAGCGATTTGTTGCACACAATAATGGAACTCGATTCCACGGCGATGGAGGCCTGGAATCACTTGCGGGATATTTTTTAATATAACAAAAATTACTGAGCCGTCACTTTGGAGTAAGAATTCTCCATCATTGACATGACAGATTTTTCAAGTGCGTCGGCCTATTGTCAACGCCTCAAAGTTTTATCGCATCAACTCAAGAATGTTGGTTCGCTGGTTACAAACAATCGATTGGTTTTACAATTGGTTGTCGGCCTTACCGACGCGTATAATGGCATGGGAACTCTCAACCGACAAAGCAATCCTCTACCACTATTTTACCAAGCCCGTTCTATGCTTATTCTTGAAGAGGTGGCTTTTGCCAAAAAAGCCACAACCGTCTCAAATTCCGCCATGGTTGCCACCTCAACCAATGAATCTACCACACATTTTGAACCTATACCACAAAATCGGAGAAAAAAAGGATAAAATGGTGGTAAAAATTGGGGTGGAAATGGCAAAGGTGGAGGCCACCGAAATTTCGACGGCGGGGGACACGGCGGGGGACAGTAGGAAACTGCCAACAGTGGCAGCCCTGACCCCAGTGGGGTGGCGGACCACCACAGTGGGCATGGTAGTGGTCTTGGGCTGTGCCACCCTTCCCATTCTCGTCGGGTAATTGTGCCAGGCCCAGTCCAAGGCAAACTGGCCAGCCCACTACCAGCCAGCAGCCTGGATTTGGGTCGGCTATTTTTGGGCCACGAAATAGTGGCAGTTTGATGAGTTTCGGGCCACTGCCGAACCAGTGACAGGAGGCCCATTCGGCAGTGGCTAGTCCAATCGATATTGAGTCCACCATACACACCCTTGGACTTAATCCGCCCGATGCAAATTGGTTTATGGACACTGGAGCGACGTCTCATATGACATCCTTCTAAGGTAATCTCTCATCCTATTTTAATTTGAGCAAAACTAATGGTATAATTGTCGGAAATGGTCATTATATTCCAATTCGTGGTTATGGTTCTACTACATTATCTCCACTAAATCCACCACCAACTTTAAAGAATGCCCTTCATGCTTCACAATTAATTAAAAACTTGGTGTCAGTTAGAAAGTTTACTACTGATAATTGGGTGTCTGTTGATTTTGACTCTTTTGGATTTTCCGTGAAGGATTTTTGGACGGGGACGCTTCTAATGAGATGTGATATTCAAGGGGAACTCTATCCAATTACCACACCCAATCAACGAGCCAAGTTACCATCCAATTTTGCAACCTTCACACCTTTATTATGGCATGAACATTTGGGTCATCCGGGGGATTCCATTTTAGCCTCCCTCAAACAAAATAATTTTATTTCATGTACTCAAACATGTAATTCAAGTATGTGTCGTTCATGTCCACGCGGAAAACTTGTTCAATTTCCATTTGTTTCTTCTAATTCATGCACACTTATGCCTTTTTATATTATCCATTGTGATATTTAGACTTCACCCGTTTTGAGCTCTTCGGGCCGTAGATATTATTTGTTATTGCTAGATGATTACTCTAATTTTTTGTGGACATTTCCCTTGTCTAAAAAATCACAAGTTTTCTCCATATTTCTCACTTTTAGAGCATTCATCCGAAATCAATTTGAACGGGATATTAAAAATATTCAATGTGATAATGATAGGGAGTTTAATAATAGGCATTTTTGGTAGTTTTGCAATGCTAATGGTTTAACTTTTGGCCTTTCATGTCCTCATACCTCCTCTCAAAATGGGAAGACTGAAAGAAAAATATGAACCATCAATAACATCATTAGAACATCCCTTGCTCATGCCGCACTACCACCATCTTTTTGGCATTATACACTACAAATGGCTACATATATTTTGAACATACTTCCCCACAAAAACCTGTCCTATAAAGCTCCTCTAAAAATTCTATATCTAAGGGACCCATCTTACTCTCATCTACGGGTATTCGGGTGCTTATGCTATCCTTTTTTTCCATCCACCACAATCAACAAACTTCAACCCCGGTCTACTCCTTGCATTTTTTGGGATATCATTCTAATCATCGCGGTTACAAATGGTACGACCTATCTTTCAATAAAATCATTGTGAGTCATCACGTAATTTTTGATGAAACAAAATCCCTTTTACCAAAATGCATGAGTCCGGATCTTCTACCTTTGATTTTCTGGATGATGGCATACCCCCGTATTTGTCTTAATATTTTTTCCGACCCAAAACCACTGTTTCGCCCAGCCCAGATATTTTGGAAGAATTGGGCCCAGAAATAGTGGCCCAGTCGCAGAACACTAATGCCCAACAGAATGGGTCTCCTTCCCTGAGCCCAAATTCGGTCGAGGATACTGGACAACCGCAAAGGCCACTGCATGGCAGTAGCGTGGGTCACAACCCAACTCCTGGCAGTGTGGGTCACTGCCAACTGCCAGGCAGTTTCATCCCTCATGATAGCCCATTTCCAATCCCGGCCCAAGGGCCAGTCACCCATAGTCAACAAGGCATTTTCAAACCCAACACCTAATATAACCTATACACCCGGATTTCAAAATCACCATTGCCTCATAATCATGTGTCTGCTCTTAATGACCCAAATTGGAAAATGGCTATGAATGATGAATTTAATGCTCTTATTAAAAATATGACGTGGGAGTTGGTCCCCCGTCCCCCTGATGCTAATATAATTCGGTATCTGTGGATTTTCAGTCACAAAGAAAAATTTAATGGTACTTTTGAGCGGCATAAAGCCCGTCTTGTAGGTGATGGAAAGACACAACAGGTTGATATGGACTGCGGTGAGACGTTTAGTACGGCGGTTAAACCGACAACTATAAGAACGGTTCTTAGTTTGGCTCTTTCAAAGGTATGGCCACTTCATCAGTTAGATGTCATAAATGCCTTGCTCCATGGAGAATTAAATGAAACTATATACATGTATCAGCCTTTAGGATACAAGGACTCCACTTATCCGAACTATGTATGCTTGCTAAAGAAATCATTATATGGGTTGAAACAGGCCCCCTCGGGCCTGGTACAAGAGGTTTGCGGATTCTGTTTCACATATTGGGTTTTCTAACAGTTGTTCGGATCATTCTCTATTTATCTACCGTCAGGGTAATAATATTGCTTACCTTCTTTTATATGTGGATGATATTATATTGATTGCCTCTTTCGATGCTCTTCGCAAGTCCATCATGTCACTGCTTGGCTCTGAATTTGCTATGAAAGAGTTAGGGCCATTGAACTATTTTTTAGAGATAGCAGTGACACGTCATGCATGTGGTTTATTCTTATCCCAAAAGAAGTACGCAACAGAAATTGTTGAACGGGCTGGCATGTTATCTTCTAAGCCGTCAGCAACTCCAGTTGATTCTAAACCCAAATTGAGCGCCTTCTCCGATAAGCCATTTGACGACACGACACTTTAGCGCAGCCTGGCAGGGGCCCTGCAACATCTTACATTCACAAGACTAGATATTTCTTATGCGGTGCAACAGGTGTGCCAATTCATGCAAAATCCGATGGATGATCATATGCATGATCTCAAACGCATTGTGCGTTATATTCAGGGTACTCTAGAGTATGTCTTGCATTTATATCTATCATCGACATCTACCATTATTTCCTACACAGATGCTTATTGGGGGGGGGGGGGGATGTCCGGATACCAGACGCTCCACGTCTATTTATGGTATATTTCTTGGTCATAACTTGGTATCTTGGTCGTCCAAACGGCAAGCAACGTTGTCCAGATCTAGTGTCGAAAAAGAATACCGAGGTGTTGCCAATGTAGTATCTGAATCTTGTTGGCTTCTGAACCTTCTTCTAGAACTCCACTGTCCGGTTCCGAAGGCAACATTGGTGTACTGTGATAATGTTAGTGCTATTATCTCTCAGGAAATCCGATCAACCATCAACGCACGAAACATATTGTGCTAGATATTCACTTTGTTCGTGAAAAGGTCGCTCGCGGACAAGTGCGTGTCTTAGATATCCCGTCACGCTATTAGATAGCAAATATTTTTACTAAGGTCTTCCGCTGGTATTATTTGAAATTTTTCGGGACAGTCTCAGCATACGCCTACCTCCGCTTCGACTGCGGGGGAGTGTTAGAATAATTATAATTAATTTTGTATTTATTATAATTATTTAGTAATTAGTGTAATTGATAGTAGAATCATATGTATATGGTAGGTAGACTAGATAGCATGATATTAGCTAATCATATCTTCATCTTAGCATAAGACTAGCCTAATATGATATTGTATTTGTGATGTATTAACCACACTTTTGGAAGCTGATAATTGAGGAAAATATTCTTACCTATATCTTAAATTCTATTAAAGAATCTATATACAAAGGAATTCAATACCAACTTTTAATACTACGAAATGTAAAACAACTTTTAATCTTCTATATATTTTTCTATTTTTTTTGTACTTTTGCACTAATTTCTATACCTCTCAATAATAGTTGAGTAATGTATGAGATTGTTAGGCTTTCTAAAATAAGGAAATCAAAATAATAAGGGGATACTTTACGCTGCTATTTTGATTGAAAATCACGGCATGTGGCTGGGCGAGCCATGTATGGGTGAGCTTATTGGATGGTTCCGAGAGCACTCTTAAATGTGATGCAAGTGAACGTTCAAGAAAAAACTGTCGTAAAGTTTCATTCTTCGTTTTGTCATCGATCCTATATATATTTTTGTAATAGCCCAAGAATACGCTTGACAAAAATGAAAAAAAAAAGAGGCACATGATTTTTCAACAAAGAAGAAGAGATAGCTGCAAATAATTACCTAATCAAGACTTACCTTTTATATTTCTAATTGCTGAAATACAATGTGCGATCCATTTTACCTTGAAATAATTAACAATACACATTTGGAGTAGTTTTCTAAAATATGTATCTCCAAAGATGAAAGAAAAATAAAAAGAAATTACGAAAGCACAAAACAAAAAGGTGAAAAAACAATAACGTACCAAAGGTTTTACTCAGATTTCCAGTTGCAATTCTGAAATTGCTCATAAGAAGGCAGAAGCTTGGTTATTTTCTACTAGTTTACGAATGACAAATCATCATGTGCTTCCACTTTATACATCCAAAGAAGCTTTTGAATTGTTTCAAATTGCATTTATAAATATTAATGTCTTGATCATTCTTCAAGTTAGTAAATGAAGGACAAATCAATCGTTGCTGATTAATCTTCTTCCGTTGTACTTCTTTTTGTTAACCAAAAGTTGCTAATTAAACTTCTTCATATTTTACTATTTCTTTTACTATTTGTATTAAACAATTAATGATGGAAGATAAAAATAAATTCAAAAACGTAATATAGTGAATAGAGATGGTAAGAGCTGGGCATAAATTGTATATCCCCAATAATAATTATTAAGAGGAGAAAGTAACTCGACCGCAAGGTCACGAGTTTGATTCCCTGCATAAACCTTCTTGGTTGAGCCTGTCATACATGGCTTGCCAAGTGTGGTTAATCAGCTGACGTGATTTGCAGGCTATTGCGTCAGTCCGGTGTTTACCCTGTGCACACTCGAGAGAGTAGCGACTGCGGGTCCTTCGTAAAAAAAAAAAGAAGAAGAAGAGAAAGTAACTCTAGGACATTGAACAGACAACAATAAGTATGCACGAGGTTTTGTCACCATGTCTTCTCATATAATTAATTCATTGTAAAGTATTTAATGGTCTAATACTATTTATTTGAATGTAAAATTACTTTTTAGTACAAAAACTATTATTAGGGATAATGATTGATTGAAGGGCAAAAAAGTCTATCAACATTTAAAGAGTATTATCGTAATCCAACTTACAATAAGGGGCTTCCCACTTTTAGAATATATATAGATATATTTGATAAATACCTAAATAAGGTATTTGGATTATTTAGAAAAGAAAAAGAGTGACTTCACGGTGGTGATTATTGTTTTCAGATTTTTAATTTCTATCAAATGGTTAAACAAGCACCACATTAACGGTCAATAAAAGTCCAAAGCGAGAAAGTTAAAAGAACAAATTACGGGTGAAGGAATTCTAATCTTCAATGTATATGTGTTACCCTTCGATGGAACTGACAGATTTCATTCATGGAGTGTTGTATTAAAGATAACCTTTAATTTGGCCAGTGCAGATGTTATCCCTATATTCAAATTATATATATGCTGAAAAACAGAAAATGTTTTAGTTTTGAGCCCATATAAAATTGTGTTTTCTTAAGGAATTTAATCTCCTCACAATTGCCTAAGATTTGGATTAATTTCTCTCAAGATAGAACGGAACTCTATTATGCAATACTGACAATCAAAATCGCAGAATTTCAGCGAAAGAAAATAAATCACACGACACTTACTTTTCTCTTTGAAAAACAACACACAGAAGAACGGATGAAGATGATGAATTTTTCGAGAGTAATTTCTTGAATTCAATGTGTGTAATGAGGCGAAGCCTCCAACATTTTTATAGCCAACTAACAAGTGCAAAGGTACCCGTTTGGAAAGAAGGTGTTTGTTTGGTCGCGAATGTTTAAATTCATAAATGACCGTTGGAAAAAAAATTCACAAATTAAATTCCGCGCGAATTAATATCATAAAAAGGAAATTAAAAATAAATTTGGTCCAAAAATTTTAGCAATCAATAAGATCATTTGACCAAATTTAAATCCAAATTCAAATCCGAAATTGAGCCGAGCTATGACGTTGGTGCGAGAGGAGATTCTCTTTTTCGCTCTTTATGAGCTAGAAGATGTGCTTCTTCATATAAGCACACAAATGTTGTTTTCCCTCACCAATGTGAGAGAATGTTCACTTGAATTTATTTTTTTTCAAATTTCGTTTCCCTCCAATTTTATAAACTATTCTGTAATAGCGGCACTTCAAATTACAGAACTTTGATGAGCTCAACAAACAAAGAAAATCACACGACTTTATGATATTTTTGTTCTGAAAAAAGCATAGAATAATTTAAAGGGGAGAAAGAAATTCAGATTTGTGTGTATAAATTATGAGGCAAGACCTATAAATTTATAGACAAAGAAAGGGTGAGATGAAGAGTTGCAATCCAAAAGGTGTCTTGTGGGTGCACTCCAAAAAGTACCTTTTCCCATTTACGATTCGCACCTTAAAATCCCAACAATCCCCCACATGAACGGAGAGTGACTATATGATTGACACATTCATCAAAAAACTTGTGTGATTCGCAAGTAAATATTAATCGCATCTGGATAAGTAGATTTTCTTTTGAACTTTCAGTAGTGAACATATGTCGAATTTACTCGGTCAATCGGTAGATTTAATATCTTCGAACCATCTAGCTTTGGTGTATACCTAGAAAATTATATGTCACATAATTAACCCTTAAACACATTTGATTCTCATTGTTTGATTCATTTCATCCATTAACACCGCTTAGTTCTTAAGTGGGTAGAGAATTGACCTTACAAAATTCTCCTTGAAATGACTTACATTTCACACTTACATAAGTTATTCTTAAATGTGTAATCCCGTAGATACACTATTTGATAATCCCATTATCAAACTTAGAAATCATAAAAAGTCTTAACGATTTATCCTTGATACTCAACATTGTCTCATCACGAGAATGGACCAAAAGTTAATTTGACAATATTGAACTGTGATCAATGACTTTGTTTGATCTCTTTGAACCTAGTATTAGGATATCCATTCTTCTAGGTAGAGTTACCAATATGATGACTTGTCCTCGACCATAGTCCCATTCCCTCCGATGATCTCTCAACCGCCACTCTAGTTAGGTCTTTTATAAGTGGATCCGACATATTATCTCTTGAATTTACATAGTAAATTATGATGATTCCACTAGAATGTAGTTGTTTAACAGCATTACACCTTTGTTGTATGTGACGAAATTTTCTGTTATACATAACACTCCCGGCCCATGGCTATCGTAATATATGCATATTGATGCCAACAGTTTGGCCAGAATGGAATATCTTCCAAGATATTCTAGAGTTATTCAACTTCTTCATCAATCTTGTCTAAAGTTGTGAACTTAGACTTTAATGTGGAGCGAGCGATACATGTCTATTTAGATGATTTCCAAGAAACTACTCCTCCAATAATGGTAAAACATATTCACTTGTGAATTTAATTTTAATTGATCCGATGGTTCAATTTCAATCACCATACCCATCAAACCATGATATATTTATTTTAATGCAAAGCACAACTAGAAAGATTGATGAATACACTTAAAGTGACATCATTACCAATACACGTGGATGTATGACATCAGTTGTGGCCACAACCTTTTAAATATATATATATTTTCAACCATTCCTCTTTTGTAAGTCTACTTCTTTATCACCCAACTAATAGCATATTTACCAATGTAAAAATCCAACCTATTGAGGATTTTTATCATGATCTTGGTTCTTCATTTCATAGACCAATGAACTTATTGTTACACCCCGTACTTTTACGTTGATTGCATCATAAGTTATATAACGTAAGTTCGAAGAGTTTAAGATATCTTTACAAGGTTAAGGAAGGTTTTAAACAAATATTAAGTAATTCTCGTAAGAGTTCGGCGCTAAATGAATTGAAGAAAATGAGTTCGTCGAAACTCGGAGAAAGGTAGGAAAAAAGTTGGACAGGATTTTGGACCAATGTTATGGGGTATATCTTATAGTATATAAGGATTTATTTGGTGAAATATATAAATCCAAGTTTAGTGAGTTTACTTTCTAAAGCAACAAACAGTTTGTTCATCAGAGCTCTGTGCAAGAAGTTATGTACGTTTTAAGAAAGCGTTGTAGAGCATACCGTAAAATAAATTACGGACAGTAAAATTTGAGTTTTCCACCGTAAACTAAACAGAACATGGAAACTTTTTCACAAAAAAGGATGGAGAAAAATGGAGCGTAAAACCTAGCGTAAAAGTGAGGCGCTCGACGATCTTCTTGGCTATTTGAAGCGGTGGAGCTTATTTCTTTCTCATTTTTTTTACCAACACAACTCCAAATCACTGCCAAACATTTCCTAAAAGTTCCCCCAAGGTCCTAGCTCAACTCCCAAGGTGGATTATGAAAATCAAGTGTCGAGAAAGCCGTAATACTAGTAAGAAGTTATTTTCTCCCATTGTGTTGTTTTGGAAGTTCCTTCAAGGTGAAGTAAACTTGATACAAGTGTTGTAGCTACTATTTAAGGTAAGATCATCTTCCTTCTCCATGTATTTGAATAAATCTAAGTCGTAGCTAAGTTCTACAGGCTAGAACGTACGAATAAGATGCTGGGAAAAGTGTATATGGTTTAGGATGTATTATGGACTGTTTTAAGAAGTATTCTTGATATTCTCTGTTGACACCTAATTTTTATCCTCCAATAAGTTTATTTAATTATTCAAAATTTACAAGTCATAGACGGAGTGAAATTTACTTTTTGTAAGGCAAAAATGATTTTACAAAATTATTCCAAATATATTTTGTCATTTCATTTGACAAAGTATCATCCAGTATATTTATTGTATATCATACATCATTTTTATATTTTTTGATTATCAATTGCAATTTTTAAATTAAAATGAAGACAATTATGTAGTTAATTGATTAAATTCACAATTTGAAATGATCAATATTTTATTCCATCAAAATTTAGAAAATTATTTAATTAAATGAGATAATTAAGTTATATCTCAATTCATGTCCTTTAATTTTTAACTAAAAGATTTTCGCATGATTTAAATGGTCTTTATTTCCAATTATTATCAAATTTGGTATTAAATTGAATCTTTTGACTTGATTTGGTTATAATTGAAATTATTTTGGTCAATTATTAAATTAAAAAATGGCCACATTTACAAAATGTGACCGCTCTTTCATTTTATTGATAAAAGCCGATGTGGCCCCCTTTATTTTCTTTCATGTTTGTGTGATAATGAATATGTTTAGCTTATTTTATGCATATCATGTGTTTACTTTAGCTGATTTAGGTTTAATATAGGTTTGATTACATAGTTGGTCTAACCACTACTCGGTAGAACTTGCCTTTAAGTTTCGATGACACCTTCTTATACTCTAGATGCGAGTCTCAATTTCATCCACCCTGTATCAATATGATATGTGACATCCTCGTCAATCTCCCCATTTTCTTATATAATAGATCCAAGATACTTGAAACTCCCCCTCTTCTGGACGACATGAGTGTCAAGCCTCACTTCTACACCAGCTTCATGCATTACGTCACTGAACTTGCATTCCACGTATTCCGTCTTGATCCGGCTTAACCTGAACCCTTTAGACACTAGGTTTTGCCTCCAAACCTCCAGCAACATTCAATAGAGTAAAGGGAAAACATGGACATTCTAGCTTATTAATATTTGAGTCATTCTTGGAGGGACGTTCAGTTACGTTTTGGTTACATTATGGGCATGCCAAAAGAAATAAGGGATAGCCTTAAGATACCTTATCACCAATTTGCTTTTTGACACACCGTATCTAATCCTCAATTCGCCTTAGTCTACAATAAATGACAATAGCACTATCATCAAGCTAACATAAAGCTATAATACACTACAACGAGCAACATGCTTAACATTTTATTAACATCTCATCTTTCTATTACTCTTGTCCTTCTTCTCTCTTCTTAATACATTAATATCTTATAGATAATCATCTTTCCATAACTTTCTAGCTATGAGAATATCAAGAATACTTCTTAAAACAGTCCACAATATATCCTAGACCATATACACTTTTCTCGACTTCTTACTAGTACGCTCTAGCCCATAGAACTTAGCTACAACTTAGATTTACTCAAATCCATGGAAAGGAGGAAGATCTTATCTTAAAAAGTAGATACAACACTTGTATCAAGTTTACTTCACCTTTAAGCAACTTTCAAAACAACCACGATGGGAGAAAACAACTTCTTACTAGTATCACGGCTTTCTCGACACTTGATTTCCATAACCCACCTTGGAACTTGAGGTAGGACCTTGGGGAACTTTTAGGGAATGTTTGGAAGTGATTTGAAGCTGTGTTGGTAAAAAATGAGAAAGAAATAAGATCTACCGCTTTAAATAGCCAAGAAGGTTGGCTACCGCCTCAATTTTATGCTAGGTTTTACGCTCTATTTTCTATTTTACGCTCCATTTTTTTGCACCGTTTTTTTTGTGAAATTTTTCCAGGTTTTTGTTTAGTTTTACTGTGGAAAACTCAGATTTTTATGGTCCGTAATTTATTTTACGGTCTGCTTTGCAGCGCTTTCGTAAACATACATAACTTCTTACATAGAGCTCCGATGAACCAATGGGTTATTGCATTGAAAAGTAGACTTGCTGAACTTGGATTTGGATAGGTTATTCACTCCATAACGCCTTATATACTAGAAGATATACCCCCATAGAGGTGGTCCAAAATTCTATCCAGAATTTCGCCTACCTTTCTCCGAGTTTCGATGAACTCATTTTCTTTGATTAGTTTAGCCCTGAACTCTTAAGACTTACTTAACACTTGTTTAAAACCTTACTTAATCTTGTAGAGGTATCTTAACTTCTCCACTCATGTTAGATAACATACAACGAAACCGACAAAACAGTACGGGGTGTAACATCCTTTTCCCCCTTAGAAACATTCATCCTCGAATGTATAGGCATACTCATGGATACAAACAACCTTAAGATCTTCCAGAATTTCGATAGAGTTTCCCCTATAAATGGGACTATCCGAATTCCTATAAACAAGCAAAATATATCCTAACTCGCTTCACAAGGCCATAAATTACAACATATATAACAACGAACCTCACACAACTATCAAGTATAATAGTTCGGAATAGGAACTCACTTCATAAATCAATACATTTTTCCTCAGTCATGCTATGCTTCTCTCGGAGTGTTAGCATCGAATTGAAATAAATGAGGGTACATATACTTCATCTCCTCTTCTACCTCCTACATCATTTCTTCCACATCCTTATTCCACCATAGGATCCTTACGGAGGCCACCTTTTTAGTCTTTAGCTGGCGGATCTGTCGATCTAGAATAGCAATAGGAACCTCTTCATACAATAAGTCCTATGTAATGTGCTCATTTTCAATTGGTACAATTCGAGAAGGATCCCCAACACACTTCCTCTACATAGAAACATGAAAGACCATATGGATGAACTCTAACTCTAGAGGCATGTATAAATCATAAGCCCCTTGGCCTATTCGTCGAATTATGCCATACAATCTAATGTACCTTGGGCTGAACTTCCCCAATCATCAACTCGTAATTGTAAGTCTCGTCGTCACACATTTGAATACAACTTCTGATGACTCTGAGCAGTCAATAGTCACTCCTAAATAAGCTTCACTTTTTCCACGACTTGGTGTACTAAGTCAGATCTAATTAACTCTGGTTCGCCTACCTCGAACCATTGGATATGAGATTTACATCTCAGCCCATACAGAGCCACATATGGAACTATTCTACTGCTTAGTATAATAGTCATATTGTACGTAGACTGAATAAATGGTGGATAGTCATACCAATTTACCTTGAAATCCAACACATAAGCTCGTAACATGTCTTCGAGCATTTGAACAGTACGCTCGGCCTACCCATTTAATTGTGGATGGAAGGTTGTGCTAAGATTAACCTGAATGCCTAAACCCTTCTGAATAATCTCTATAATATACATATTTTGCATAGTCCTCAGTTGTATAGGTAGTTCCGTAGTGAAATTCATATTAACCATCTTCCATTTCCACATCGAGATCTCAATGTTCTGAGTTAATCAACCGGCTACTGGTGCTCTACCTTTATCTGCTAATGATGAGGATATTGGGCTACAATCCTAAAATATTTTCTTCATAGCGTTCCATCGATACTTTCCTTTAACATTATGATACATCTTAGTAGATCCAGGATGAATAGAGTATTGCGAACAATGGACCTCTGTCATAATCTTGTCCCATAATTCGGTTATATTAACACGCAATCATCCATAGTACCTGAGGAACCCATTTCCATCCAGCTTGAAGGCTATGGCTTTCTCCTGCTGAGTACCCTCTCCAATTTTCCATAAAAACATGATCTTCACCCTGACGTTCCTTAACTTTCAATATAAGGGATGTCTCTGTTGTACTCAAAATGACAAGACTACTACTATCTGAATCAACCAGACATACTCCCAAACTAGCTAATTGATGGGGCTCTCTAGTCAAATATTTCCTCTCAGCTAGCACACGTGCCAAACTGCCCATAGATTTGTGACTTAAATGGTATACGATATTTGCATCGTTGTCCCTTAACAATTTAAGCTACCATCCCCATCTCATATTCAAATCTTTCTGCCTAAATATATATTGGATATTCTTATTATCCGTGAAGGTGTCTAAATGAACGCCGTACATGTAGTACCTCCAAATTGTCAATGCATAACCCACTACGGCTAAGTCTAAGTCGTGCATCAGATAATTCTTGTCATGTTTTTTCAATTGCCATGAAGCATAGGCTATCACATTACCATGTTGCATCAAGACACATCCCAAACATGTTTCTAAAGTATCATAATACACGACATAACCTTTTGTACCCTTTGGAAGAGTAAGGACTAGTGTTGGCGTCAATCTATCTTTCAACTCTTGGAAGCTCTGCTCATTAACATTAGATCACTAAAACTTAATGGTCTTCTGAGTAAACTTTTTCATAGGTACGGATATAGTAGGAAACCCCTCCATTATCTTTTATTAACAAATTTCCTTCCCTAGTCCTTCCGACACTCGCACCATACTTATATTATCTTATCAGTTTTTGCTCATTCTGAAAGTTCTGGTATTGTATCTCAAACCTTGTTCTCTATTCTAATTTTTCATGTTAATACCCCATAGTTGACGATTCATTAACCCATTCCCTTATTGGGCACGTATAAGATTCTAATGAATATGACGCCATAAGACATTATGCCACTATATGTGAATCTGAGTGATGTACTTAGACCAAAACCTCTTTCCTTGTCTCTTGGCTATCATCTTCTGCCAATGTAATTTGGAAAAAGATTTCATTGTTCTCATTAAGCCGTGAACTTATATATATTATTTAACTCGTAGAACCTTCAGTCAATTGAAACACATATCATTTTCCTTATTTTCCTTTCACTTCGTCTTCATTCTAATAATATTATCTCTAGACACAACTCCTTAATTCCTACCTTGTAACCTACGCTCATTGGATCCCTTTTTAATCATTCATATGCTTATATTGAGCTTTACCCACCATTGTTTAAGTCTAAATCTCTTCTGAGAATCGTGATTGTATGGGTTGTAGGATCGATGTTTTCCATGTTCAGATCCAATTCATAAGTTTACATGACCTAACGATTCATCTGAGTCTCCTTGCCTTAATCATAATTAAGTCTCTCATTGATTGATGGCTCATTTTACTACCATTTACCTTCTCGGTTCGAGTTACCTTGGGGGTTTCTCTTGTCTTAATTACCTTGGGGTGTCTCTTGTCTTAATGTGCTTCTCATACTAACTTCCTGAATACCGAAGGTCTGGCACCTTTAGCCAATGAGTTCTTATTACTCGGTCTCTATTATTGGTCAAGTTGTCCTAGAGTAATCACACCTCTATGAAATTGACATAACTACAATCTCATTTACTTCTATCCTTCTTAGTCGTAATCCTTCTGCATGTCTGTCATTTGGCGAAACACAATTTTGCCCGATACTTCATTATACCCTTGCATTTGCACTCACTAACTATTTTCACATTTCTTATAACTATTTTCCAATTGTCCAAAGTCCTCATCGTTACTTGTCCCCCACAAGCTATTCTTATCCAGAAGTTATTTAAAATTATATCATGTCACACAATGAATCTAAAGGTCCTGTCAGTCAGATGCCTATTCATGTTTTATCTTAATAGTACCAATACCTATAACTTTCCATGATAAGTCGTATGGCCCCTTTACGAATGGACGAAGAGCCTATGCCACTTCCTACTACTGTTTTGACGATCCAATCCTCATAAATGACTTGGGATCACTATTTTGGGTACTTCACCTTATGTGATCTTCTTAAACATATCAGGAATCGATCTTTACATGACTTGATTATGGTAACCTATCCTTATTAAACATCCCCAATCTATTCTAGGCAAGATATTATAATTTAGGTCGCGCAGACGTAGCGTATTCCCCCATTATAATCGACGAAGGCCACCATGAAATAGGTAGATTTTTATTAACTGCTAAATATTCCAATGAGGCTTTCCGCATTCCATCATAACAACTTATCTTCATCTTATGATTCTCCAGCAAAACCTTGGCTTTCTTACAACCGTTGGGGTAACATGATATCGTGGGACCAGGAAATATCTAGCATAATTGCTCAAGAAGAGAAAACAGATTTCATATCTATCACTATATCGTGTGAAGGCTCCAAATCTTATCAATCCATAAGCGTATAAGCTTGGTCCTGACTATTTGTTTGGGCCAGAAGTTCCATTTTGGTTTCTACCTTTATAACCACAACCTATATCTATTGGAATGTCTTATCCCGCAAGTAATACTGTATAATCAATACCTAAAATGAGGTGTCAACATTCTAGAATAGAAAATAGGTCAATACTAGGTTTACAAGAGGAAGATATATCAAAAAGAAATCAATAACATATATGTACCCATCAAATTACCTCAAACAACACCGGAACTCGAGGCTCCATCTCCACTCCTATCCATATTTCTACGGGCCAGCCTGGGACACTCACGAATCTTATAACATTGGATTCCAAACCAAAAACAAACCCTGATACTCTTATGACACGGTCTAGCATGCGCTCGACCACACTGGCTGCAAGATGGCCGAGAAAACCTCACTCGACCTATATTCTCCTAACCTTGAAACACCGATGCCTGTGAACCCTGTCTCAGCCTTACCCGAGAGCTCTGATCCGGCATACTCTATCGTGAAGATGTAGTATGTTGTCTATATATCTGCAGCCCACTACTGTCCTAAAATCCTCTATGGTTATTAATTACTCTGGCCTTCTTGGCTTGCCTATCACCCTTATCTATGTCAGGTCCTATAAATGCTAGAAGCCCCTGACTAATAAGCTCCTGAGGTTGGGAACTTCCTGACCCTTCAAGGGGACTAACATTATCAAATACCCCAGAATGGTGCCGCTCTTGAAATATAACTAATTGTGTCAATGTATGTATTGCTCTCTTTACGTCCTTAATAGATGGAGACGATGGTGGAACTGATGGTATGTGAGCTTCCCTCAGCTCCTCTAGTACTACTGGAGTCGTAGATACATGGGAAGGTAACTAACTCGGATCCTCTTCACGACTCTGCTAGAATGAGGCATTGTTGTAATCATAAACGCGATAAGGCTTACGGAGAGAACTTTGACAATTCAGCTCTACCACATGATCTAGATCAAGAAGGAAAGTGACAATAATAAATGACATGTAGCCTCTTGTTTATGAGTGTGGTACATAACACACCCATAAACAAGACTCTATTAGACACGACTTTAGACTCCCTAGGACAGACCTACTCTTAAACCAAGTTTGTCACACTCTAAACCAGAGGGGTATGACTAATACTCGAGCCTTAATTACCGAGCACTAACATAGAAGACTCAACCATACTCCTTACATATAAACGAGACATTCAGGCTGCCATACTAGACTAAATGAAACTGAAGGGCTATAAATAGCTGACAGGGCCACCATGAAAGACTGTATATCAAAACTTATGCTGATAATGCCATACATAACATCTCTACACAAGACACATGTATACAAGCCTCTATGAGTCATAAACAATATAAGGTCGGGATAGAGCCTCGCTATACCCATAACATATACATAAAATCTTACCGACTCACGCTAGCACCTCTGCAATGAATGGAGTACTCCAACACCACATTTGAGTTGAGAACCTACTGAGGAGGGGTATCAATCTGTCTATCTGCACTTGTAGGCATGAAACGCATTGCCCCTAACAAATGGGCATCAGTACGATAGATTGTACTGGTATGTAAGGCAGATAAAACATACTCCATCTATCCCAATTTATGTGGTACTATTTACTTTTTGGTCTGTCCCAAAAAGAATGTCACTTTTATAAATTTAGAAATAATCTAACTTTATGAAATGATTTACAACCACACATTTGTTTAAGACTTGTTTTAGACCACACATTTCAAAAGTTTTCCTTTCTTTCTTAAACTACATGCCAAGTCAAATGGTGCCACATAAATTGGGACTAAGGGAGCATATGGTAAGATGAATGTAAGAGAAAGACAGTAAGGATCTACTTGGAACTCTGAACTGCCGCTGAGGGCATAAATCATGCATGCTTATGCTTATGCTTATGTGTGTGTGTGTGTATATATATATATATATATACACCAATCCGCTTTGTGGGGATATATCATCATCATATCAAGCCGCTCTTTGGGGCTTACATCATCATATCATACCCGACTATAATGGTGTGTACAATAAGTATCATACCCGAACGACTATAATGTGATTTAGTGTTCATAAAATAGATACATATATATAATTCATGAGGAACATCAGAAGAACAATCTGAACTCTATTGGAGAGACATAAGGTCGTTGCACCTTTGACTATTGTTATGTAGCTAACATGTTATTAGATGCCATGAAATCAACAAGGAATATAGAATACTATATGATGAGAGATAAATCTATGATGCGGGAAGTGCTCCCGACAAGGGACAAACATGTTCATACAACATTCAATAGAGTAAAGGGAAAATATGGACATTATAGCTTATTAAGATTTGAGTCATTCTTGGAGGGATGTTCTTTTACATTTCGGTTACATTTGGGTAATTCCAAAACAAAGAAGGGATAGTCTTAACATATCTTATCTTCACTTCGCTTGTTGACACAGCGTATCTAATCCTCAACGCACCATAGTCTACAATCAATGACAATAACACTATTGTCAAGCTAATGGAAAATTAGAATACACTACAACGAGCAACAAACTCAACTTTTTATTAACATATCATCTTTATATTACTCTTGTCCTTTTTATCTCTTCTTAATACATTAATATCTTATAGATAATCATCTTTCCATAACTTTATAGCCATGAGAATGTTATGGTTCACTTTTACGTGAGGCATAAAATCTACTAGGAGGTTGTGGAAACTTTATTGGATATTTATTTATAGAGTCGCCACCTAATTTATAGGAACATTAGGAAAACCAAGTTAAAGGGTTTATTCAAAAATTAGTGAAAATTCTTTAAAGACCAAAGTTCGAGGTAAGTGTTCTATGGGGCGAAGTGTTTGGTAGTTAAGAACACTCACATTCATAAGATAAAAGTTGCAGAAATGAGGATGTTACGGAGGACGTATGGGCATATGAGGAGAGATAGGATTAGGAATGAAGAAATATGAGAAAAGATGGGAGTGGCCTCGATGAGGACAAGATGTGGGAAATAAGGCTAAGATGGTTATGACATGTGAAAAGGAGATGTGCAGATGCCCTAGTACAGAGATGTGAGAGGTTGTATATGAATTTCTTCAGAAGAGGTAGAGGTAGGTCAAAGAAGTATTGGGGGTAAGGTAATTAGACACGACATGATGTAGTTACAACTCACTGAGGACATGACCTTAGATAGGAGGGTGTGGAGGGAATGGATTAGGGTAGAAGGTTAGTAGGTAGTAGGCCATTGTCTTGCGTATCCTTCCTTACTAGTATTAGTAGTATTTCTATTATAGTTCTTGTCCTTTGATTTTTATTATTAATTGATATTCCTCGTCCTTTTTTAAAATGATTTGTCTTGCTTTCTATAGTATGCTCTTGTCATTTCCTTTTTGACCAACTTTGATATGCTTTCTCTTGAGATGAGGGTCTATAAAAAATAACCTCTCTACCTCCCAAGGTAGAGGTAAGGTCTGCGTACACTCTACCCTTCCCATACCCCATTTATGGGATTACATTAGGTATGTTGTTGTTGTTGTAATGTTGTATAAACATATTTGTCCCTTGTCGGGAGTACTTCCACATCATTGATTTATCTCTCATTATATGGTATTCCATGTTCCTTGTTGGTTTCATGGGATCTGATAACATGTTAGCTATATAATCATCAAAGGTGCAACGACCTTATGTCACTCCGACAAAGTTCGGACTATATATATATATATATATATATATATATATATATATATATATATATATATATATATATATCTTATGAACCGAACCACACTATAGTTGGTCGGGTATAACACCTATTGTGCGAGACCACTATAGTTAGGTATGATATGATGATATTAGCCCCAAAGTGTGGCTTGATATAATGATGATATAGCCCCACAGAGTGGCTTTATATATATATATATATATATATATATATATACATAAGCAAAAACATGCACGATTTACGCCCTCATTGACAATTCAGAGTTCCAGGTTGATCCTCACTGTGTTTTTCTTACATTCATCTTACCATATATGTTTTATTTGCCTTACATACCAGTACATTCTTCGTACTGATGCCCCTTTGCTGGAGGCACTGTGTTTCATGCCCGTAGGTCCAGATAGACAAATTGATACCCCTCCTCAATAGGTTCTCAACTTAGTTGTGTTAGAGCACTCCACTAGTTTCAGAGGTGTTAACATGAGTTGATATGATTTTATGTATATGTTATGGGTATGGAGGGGCCTTGTCCTGATCTTGTGTTGTTTATATCACTCTTAGAGGCTTGTAGATGTTTGTCCTTTTTAGAGATGTTATGTATGGCCTTGTTGGCGTATGTTTCGATGTAAAGTCTTTCATTTTGGCCCTTCGATTTTATTCAGTCTAGAATGGCGGCCTGAATGGCCCGTTTATATGTAAGGAGTGTCGTTAATTCTTGTATATTGATGTTCGGTAAGTAAGGCTTGGGTAATAGTCGTACGCTTCTGGTTTGGGGTGTGACACTTCTATGATTAAAAATAGTCTTGTCTTTACAAAAGAGCTATCTTCCAACAAACACATCTTATAATGAAAAGTGACAACCTTTCAAGTGACATCCGGTCATGAAAGAATATTATATTTTAAGTGACATTTCTTCAGGAAATTAAAGATCATGACCTTTATTGAAAGGACATATGATCAACCATCAAATGACTAGTTCGATCAACTAGTCTTCACCGTGACGAAACGAGTTATGTGAAAATTTCACAAACTACCATATCAATATCCACCAAAAACAAGTATTGAGGGGTTGTGATAATACTACAATGTAAATAAATCAGCATTGACTAATTCTATCATTTTATTAATATGAATGTTGGAATTTTCTGATTTATGAACTAGAAAATGAAATCCTTTACTATTGGTGGTATATCGGATGAGAATATCCGCTAGCTGTAAGGATATTTGTAATGACTCGAAAAGGATATTTGTAATGGATGTGTTACTATAGGTCACTCGATTGAATATCGGCTAGCCGTAAGGATATTTGTAATGACTTGAAAAGTTGTTTTGCTTGTTTTACCTTGAAATCCCCAAATTACTCACCTTGATCCTTTATTTTATTGTTTGTGACTTACGAGGATGGGTGGCACGTTTTTCGAGGTGGTTGGGTAGGTTTCGGACCCACTTTGGTAGGTTTGAGAAATTATAAGTTAAGAGAGTGGAGAAGTTTGACATATAGTTGACTTTTGGGTAAATGTGCTCTGTTCATAGTTTCATTGGTTCCATTAGCTCCGAAATGATATTTATGACTTAGTCGAGCCTTCGGTTTGGTTCTCGAGGCAACCTGGTGAGTTTTGGGAGTTTAGTTGTAAAATTATAGTTGACTTTAGTCAAATTCATACCTTAGAGACCTTTTTTGGGAATTTTGAGTGCGCTAGGGTATACGGAATGTGTTTTCTGATAAGAATGCATGTTTGGTTTGTGTTATTTGGTTTCTGAATGATTTTCGAGTGCTAATTCAGAGTTGGGGTGAAACAAAAAAATCTAGTGCTTGTTATCTGGTTTCATTCTTCGCTATCGCGATCGTAGGGGTAGTGGTCATGGTCGCGTGGACATGCGCCTGGGAGAGGGCTGAGTCGCAGTGTTTTGCGATCGCGTGGTCCTATTCGCGATCGCGATGAGTCCATCGGGGTCGAGTCAAGTTAGCCTATGCGATCACGTAAGGGGTCTTGCGATCGCGATAAAGGCACTGTAGCAGTAGTGATTTATGCCCTAGACTGAACCATTTGTTCTCATTTTCCATTTTCCAAGTCCTTAAGCACATTTTTGGCAGATTCAAGGAGGATATTTGAGGCTCTTCATCTAGGTAACTTCTAAATCCTAATCTTTGTCAATCATATTGATATATTCCATTATTATAGGCTTGAATCCATGTTGGGGAAGGGAAATTTGACTATGTTAAGAATAAGAGAGTCTCAATTGAGAATTTGGAGTTAATTAGTGGACTATTGTTATGGGTTTTGTATATTAATGATTTAATTGACTTGTAGATGTTAATTAATTGACCAATTGCATGCTTAATCCCTTTTAAAGAATTGGGGGAAATTCTAGGGTTTTAAATAGGAGATTTTGCCTTATCTTGAAATTGAGGACCCAATTGGGGTCCGTTGTTAAATTAACTTGCTATTATGACTAGCTAGCATGTATGGATCCTATTTGGGTAGAAAAGTTCATAATTTGGTAATGTGGACCCAGGGTTCCTTTGTAAACTAGCTTATGGGTATCAACTAGATCGTAAACTCATATTATCGATATGAATGATTAGAGTGGGTTCGTGGGGAGGCACTACGAAAGGGGAAAGCTACCGCATGACTTCTTCGGCTCTATCCATGCAAGTTAAGACTTTCTAGACTCTAGTGTAGCATTACGTGTTGGTATGTGTTGTAATGAAATAAGGTGAGTAATGAGAATTCGAGGTCTCATAAAAGTTAAGTGACGAGAACTAATACAGTATCGAGTGAACTTAATGGGGTGATTAATGAACTAAAAATTATGCATGTGAAGGAGTTTACGTGTTTCTCCTTCGGGCCACGATGTGCGGTGAAAGAGTCTGTTAGGTTGGTATGATTGTTGTTTACTTAGGCTTGTATCCATTTGATATGATATTATGATTTGACTTGTCATGAATTCATCACTCCACATCTCATCTGAACTCTTTAATGGAAACTAATAAATATTGATTAAACTGATTATGTTGATTTGATGGTGTACGCATATCCATATCATACATACATTATATCATTGGCATTGGTTTACTGATATGTTATTGTGGAATGGCTTGAAAAGTCAGGTAAAGGACACTGTACATGTTTATGAGAGTGATGACTGTTGATCACACTTTAGCCACAGAGTTGGTATCCGATGGGACATTCTGGATGAGTATATGGACCTCATGTGTCCCCCATGGGTCATGTGAAGTAGGTACTATAGCAGTGTATGTATACCGGGTACATATGGCCATTGCATACATACATATTATCTTTATTTTTATATGTATTTGATGTTGTGTGTACTCGATGTTGATTTCTGATAGACTACTTGATCTTGTGACTTAATAGAAGAACTATTGATACTTGAGATTGTAACTGTTGTGAGGTTGAGTTGTGTGGTTTGATGGGACTAGACACACAATTATGGGGTTTAGGCTAAATCTTGTGCGAACTTGAGATTAAGAGAGAACTTGTACATTATTGAATCGTAGATTTACTGTTAGGTTGGTTAATGGATTATATTATGCCTAAGTGACTACCTAGTAGAGAGGTATCGAAAAGTATCAACCCTCTCCACCATTATATCTAGGATCGGTTGACAATGCTGTTGAGTATACGTGTTTCCCGTACTCACTCTACCCTTGCTACACTTATGTGCAGGTACCGAGCCAGGAGGTGACGGAGTAGCTGATCGTGATTAGTCCGAGGTAACCATTTAGAGAATTTAGGGTGAGCTGATGATGCATTCCCAGCACTGAATCTCTTTATCTATCTTTATATTTCTGTCATTTACTTTAGGACAGTGTTGCTATTTCAGTTCAGACTTGTATTTCTGTTTAAAGACTTGTTAATTACTTCTCTTCTACTTATTTAATTTCCTCATGTTCTTAGATTGTATGAGTAGGTTTCGCCTACGGGTTAGGGTATGTGCCCTCACAGCACAATGGAATTTTGGGTAGTGACAATATCTTTCTCCCACAAGTTCTTAGGTAAACTAGAACTTATCAATAAGGCATTTTAATTTTTTGATATCTTGTTCTTATCACACTAACATATGTATATCTTTATTGACCAAAATGATATATGCATATTATTTTCATGATCTCAAGAATAATTTTCAAGTATTAATGTAAGCCTAATTCACAGCTTACTACCTTGAATATTATCTTCCACATATTTCATGCATGCTACCACATTATATATCAACTAATTAAATTCTATTTAGTTAATAATTTATGTACTCATCTACTTTATGTTTTTGAGAGATTAAAACTTTGTGATTTTCTACTTTTGTTTTGGAGACTAAAATCCTTTAATTTTTCTACTCTGATTCTTACTCGGTTTGAAGATATAAAAACTTCACCGAGTAAATCCTTTTATTTTGTATTTAGTTTAAAGATATAAAAACTTCACCGTTTATTATTCTAGTAAAGGAAACATAAAGATAACAATCTTAAGGAATTAAATAAAATAAAATAATGAAAATGTAAATAAATTTGATCCAAAAAATTTATCAACCAATCAGATCATTTGACCAAATTCAAATTCGAAGCCGAGCCGAGCGATGAAGATGACACGACGGAAGAATCTCTTCTCAACTCTTTATGAGCTACAAGATGTGCTTCTATATATAAGCACACAAATGTTTCTTTCCTTTACCAATGTGGGAGAAAGTTCACGTGAAAAATAACTTTTTCAAATTTCATTTTCATCCAATTTTATTTCCCACCATTTTCCAATTCACACTTCATCTTTAAAGCCCTATACTTGAAAGTCTTTAGAGCCCAACAACCCCCACATGAATGGGGAATTATGAAAATATGCATGGAAAAACTGTGTGATTTACAAGAAAGGATTAATCACATCTGAGTAAGTAGGTTTTTCTTTGAAGTTTTCATAGTGAACATATATCGGGTATACTTGATCAATCGGTAGATTTGATATTCTTGAACCGTCAATCTTTAATATATACCTAGACAACATATGCCACAAAATTAACCCTTAACTGTTATTGGTTCTCATTGTTATGTTCGTTTCAGAAATGAACAACGCTTGATTTCATGAGTGCGTAGAGAACTAACCTTACACTAATTCTCCTTGAATTAGCTTACACTTCACACTCACATAAGTGATTTTTAAATGTGTAACCCGTAGACACATTGTTTTCTCATACAATTCAAACTTAGAAATCATTAAAAAGCCTTAGCGCTTTATCATTTTCTTGAATATTGTCTTATCATAAGAATGGATTGATTTTGATGACAATGTTGAACCATCGTTCATAACTTTGTTCTATCTCCTTGAACCTAGATTTTGAGATCTCCAATCATCTAGATGGAGTTATCATTATGATGACTTATAGTTTCCATAATCCCTTTCTCTTTGATGATTTATCAATCGTCTCTTTAGTTAGGCCTTTTGTAAGTGGATCCGACACATTATCATTTGACTTTACATAGCCAATTGTGATTATTCCACTAGATAATAATTTTCAAATGGTATTATATCTTCGTCATATGTGACGTGATTTCTCGTTATACATAACACTTCTAGCCTTCCATATTGCAACTTGACTATCACAATGTATGCATATAGGTGCCACAGGTTTAAGCCAAAAAGAAATATCTTCCAAGAAATTCTGTAGTCATTTTGCTACTTCACCAGCTTTATCCAAAGTTATAGATTCAGACTCCATTGTAGAGCGAGCGATGCATGTCTATTTAGATGATCTCTAAGACACTGCTCCTCCTCCAATGGTAAAAACATATATGCCTGTGGATTTAACTTCAGATGATCCGGTGATTCAATTTACATGACTATATCCTTCAATAACCTCTGGATATTTATTATAGTGTAAATCATAGTCTTGGGTGTATTTTAAATACACTGAAACTCGTTTTATTGTCATCCAATTAGTTTGGTCGGGAGTACTTATGTAACGACTCAACCTACTTATGCATAAGCTATATCTGGTTGTGTACAATTCATAATGTACATCAAATTTCCCCACACTCGAACATAGTCCAATTGAGACTTGTTTTGATATTGGTTCTTTGTAAGAGCAAAATTTACGTCAATTGGAGTCTTTGTAACTTTGAAATCCAAATACTTGAATTTTTCAAGTACCATTTTAATGTAATGAGATTGAGACAATGCTAGCCTTTGAGAAGTCCTATGGATTTTAATTCCTCAAATGAAATCAACAACTCCTAAGCCTTTCACATCAAACTTGCTAGAAAGCATACACTTAGTAGCATTTATGTCGGTAATTGCTCATTATCAATATATCATCAATATTTAAGCAAAAAATGACTATGTGATTTGGAGCGTTCTTAATGTGAACACATTTATCACTCATTAATCTTAAATTCCTTTGTCAATATTGTTTGGTCAAATTTTGCATGCCATTGTTTGGGTGATTGTTTAAGTCCATAAAGTGACTTAACAAGTTGATGCACATTCTTTTCTTTTTCGGGAACTACAAACCCTTGGGTTGATCCATGTAGATATATTCCTCCAAATATACACTTTAAAAGTTGTTTTCACATTCATTTGATAGATTTTAAGGTCATACACTGCGATCAATGATATTAACAATCAAATTGATGTAATCCTCATCACCGGTGAGTATTTGTCAAAATAATCAAGGCCTTCTCATTGTCTGAATTCCTTGACAATAAGTCTTTCCTTATATTTGTTAATAGCGTCATCATCTTTCATTTTCCGCTTGAAAATCCATTCGAAACCTAAAGGTTTGTTTCCTGGAGAAAGATCAAGCAATTTCCAAGTATGGTTATTTAATATAGCCTCTATGTCACTATTGTTTCCCTCTTTCTAAAATTGTGCTTCTGAGGAAGACATTGCTTCATGTAATGATCTGCTAGGTCTTTTTTATCTTTTAGACTTTTCCCTCAAATTACCCTTCTTGTAGCTTCGTCTTGGTATTTTGTGACTTGAGAGGATGGATGACACGATTCCCGAGGCAATCAAGTGGATTTCAAATCATTTTTAGTAAAATTTAAAGTTCTTCAGTTAAGAAAATAAGGAAGTTTGACCAAAGTAAACATCGAGGGTACATAGGTCTGTGTCGGAGCTTCGCCGATTTCATGAGATCCGAAACATGATTATGGCATAGTCGAGTAGTTGGCTTGGGTCCTGAAGGTTTCGGGTATTATTTGGGTCATTAGTTAAGAAACTAGTTAAGTTAAGATTGAGACTTGACCACGATTAACATCGGATCAAGACGACCTATTTTCAGTTTTTTTAGTGCACGAGCAGGTTCGTAGTGTATTTTATGATTGAAAAACATATATGGTTTGTGTTCGGAAGGTTTTGGATGATTTTCGGGTGCTAAAACTAAGATTTTGCAATTGCTGAATTTTTCGGTGCAATAATTTTGAAAATACCGGTATGTCTCTAATTTTGTCCATAAATTTAAGACTTTCTTTAAAATTTCAAAATATCATATCTCTCATTTTAAGGCCAAATTCGGTGATTCAGAAGGCTATCTTAGGTGGAATTTCACAACCATTATGTTGGAATTGTCAAAGGTGAATTTCAGGATCATCTAGAATGTGATTCAGGCTGGAGCAGCTACATTTCTTTCACTTGTTTTGGGATTTAGTCATTTTTCTCACAAGTTTGGGAGCTCGGAGCGATTTCAAAGACATTCTTCTCGTATTGGCTTAGGTGTAAGAATCTAAACCTTATTTCATGGTACTCCATTTATTTCTTACATTATTTGAGTTGATTTCATGATTGGGTGTTGGACAATTGGGATTTTACCCTAGGTTGGATTTTTCCGAAAAATAAGATATTGAAGGTAAAGTTGGAGCCTTGTTGACTGGGTTTTCTTGATATAAGTCCCTTGAGTTGAGGGCAAACTATTTTTAAAGAAAAATTATTATTTGATCGTCAGAGTTCGGGGTCACCTTTTGAAATTTTAAAGCCCTAAGTTAAGATTATAAAAAAAGGGCAGCCCGGTGCACTAAGCTCCGCCTATGCGCGGGGTCCGGGGAAGGACCGGACCATAAAGGTCTTATAGGCAGCCTTACCTCATATCTATAAAATGTTGTTTCCACGACTTGAACCCAGTCGAATCAAAGTCTTTTGGATCAGTTTCTTGATATAGGCTCTATACATGGGTAAACTGATTTTGGGGGAAATTTATAGTTTTTTTCCTTCAAGGCTCGGATCGCCTTTTTTAGTCCAAAATTACAATATAGCAATATGGGTGTTCACGGACTTGATACTCATGTAAATTATGTATTTGATGGTCTTGGAGCATTCTAAGGCTTTACAGAAGGGAAAGGCATAATTTTGATATTTGTGGCGTGTTTGCTCGGCATTCAAGGTATGTTAAGACTTTCCAGAATTCATTTGAGGAGCTTTTTTGTTGAGTAAAGATTAAAATAAAAATAATAAGGGGTAAGGAAGTAACAGGGGTCTCGTATCCATGATGTGATGGGCATTGATACGAGTACCGGTGCCATAATTTGGGAGTATCATTTTTGAGTCATTTATGTATGTGGTCAGAATGCCAAACTATGTGGGTATTAGCTGTTATGTGTTATATGTAGACATAATTGTTATTGTGATTTTCATCTTAAAGAACCTCATACACTCTTGATATATATGTTGGTAAGATATATTGATTGTTGGCTCTTAAGTTTGATTCATTGATCAACTTATCTGAACATAGCGGCTACTCTGTCTGAACTGTTGTTGAACTTACCTAAATTTGTTGGCTATTAAGTCCAGATTTGTGATGAACTTACCTAGATTGTTGGCTATTAAGTCTAGATTTGTGATGAACTTACCTAAACTTGTTGGCTATTAAGTCTAGATTTGTGATGAACTTACCTAAATTTATTGGCTATTAAGTCCAGATTTGTGATGAACTTACCTAAACTTTATGGCTATTAAGTCCAGATTTGTGATGAACTTACTTGAACTTCTTGGCTATTAAGTCCAGTTGTGACGAACTTACTTGAACTTGTTGGCTACTAAGTCTTGAATTATTGATGAACTTACTTGAACGTGTGGACCCTAGAGTTTGGATTACTAAGATATTCACTCTATTTTGTGTTGTATCATGCATAGGTATATGGTTGACACGGGTTGCATGCTTGTAACAGATTAAATTATGGTTGGCTCGAGTTACATGACAACAACGGATTTAATTATGGTTAGCTCGGGTGCATGACAACAATGGATTGTAACATGGTTGGCTTAGTTTGTACGCCTGCAACTGATTATTTATGGTTGGCTCGGGTTGTATGCCTACGACGTGTATATATACTTCGCAAGTCCCCCATGGGTCACGAACTCCCAAAGATTACCAAGGAGTTGCGTGCATATACAATTGGAGAGAGGATTTGGTACTTGAGGCATATTACTGCATTGCATTATCATACTTCTCCTTATCTGATTATCTATATTGTTGCTCCTACTTGGATGATTGAGTTTAGATTTTCTACCCGATTGCCTGATTATTTGATTAACTACCTATTTGACTTACTTGGAAATTGATTATTCTCCATCATGTTATTGATCATTTCGGGTTGAGGTAAAATAATAAGATAATAAGGCTTTTGTTAAATACTTCATCACTATTTTCATTGTCGGTGTATGAGATATATTGAGTACACGTGCTTCCTATACTCATACTACACTTGCTGTACTATTTTTGGTGCAGACTTAGATTTGAGTTCGTGTAGAGCTTATGGGCCACCACTGAGTTGGGAATGTTGATTTCGGAGATTCGGGGTGATCTACCGGGCTGATTTGTAGCGCCTATCTGCTTCTGTCTTTCTTTACTATTTCTATCTTCCTTACACTTCATACAATGTATTAGTCAATTTAGACTTGTAATCATTCTTAGTGGTTCTTGTACACATGACACCAGTCTTGTGTGGTAATATCTATCTCCCTTTCACCTCTACTATCAAAGATGATTCTGCAACATCCTAGATAACAACATCTTCGTCACCTGAGTCAAGCAATCAAACTCTCAAACTAACCAACTGATATAGATCCCCAGTCATCAGCATCTTCTCAGCTGCTACATATCTCGGACTGCCCATAGACTTACAACTTAAGGCATCTGCTACTACATTAGCTTTGTCGGGATAGTATAGGATATCAACATCATAATCTTTCAGCAACTCAAGCCATCTTCTCTACCTTAGATTCAACTCCTTTTACCGGAAAATATACTAAAGACTTTTGTGGTTAGTAAAGATATCAACATGAACTCCATATAAATAATTATTCCATATCTTCAGGGCAAAAACCATTGCTGCTAACTCAAGATCATGACTTGGATAGTTCTGCTCGTGCTTCCTCAATTATGTCGAAGCATACACAATAACTTTGTCGTGTGGCATTAGAACTTAACCTAAACCATAGTTATGTTCGCGCTTCTTTAGATTCTTTTATTTTATTCTTCTTTTTCTTCTTATTCTGGTACACAGCTTCTTTCCTCTGATTTTTTGCACAGATTTTCTCTGTTGGTCTATCATCTATTTTCTTTCCTCTATTTTTACTCTTTAATTTTCTGCCCAGATTTTTTTGTTCAACTTGGAAATCTTGAATAAAAATTAGAATAGACTTTTAATATTGTTTGACTTTTAGTATTGCTTGTCTTATGAATTATTCAGTCATTCAAGTTCTAGACTTTTAGTATCTACTATCTACTTTTAATTTTTGAATTGAAATATTTGCTAATATGTTATTGCTATTGAGAATTTGATTATTTCTATATGCAATTAAATATTTTAATTTTTTGGTATTTATTGGCGCCGCACTTAAAAAGGGTGAGCGTCTCGCCGCTCACCTCTAAAAAGGCGAGGCAGGCCCTTGTCGCCGCGTGCCATCCAAAACATTAGCTTATAGTTTTCTTCCTACTTCCTTTTTCTGTCAATTAATTTTTATTATGGTTATGTATATTTAACAATTAGTTGGAATGAAGATCATGCTCCTTGATACGTGCGTATGTTTCTTCCTACGAATCAATTATTTTAACAATTAGTTGAAATGAAGACCAGGGTACAGACAGTAAGAGGAGACTCGGAGCACTTCCCAGTGATGATGGGAAGCCACTCGACTTTAAGGAAGGAGATGAGCTGAATCTGCACCCGGGATCAACTCTTAGCCCATTCCTATTTGCCTTGGTGATGGAGACCGACGCGACAAATACAAGGGAAGGTTTCATGGTGTATGTTATTCGCAGATGACATAGTCCTGATTGATGAGACTCGCAGGGGTGTGAACGCTAAGCTGGAGGTTTGGAGACAAACTCTAGAGTCTAAAAGGTTCAGGCTGAGTAGGACCAAGACAGAATACTTGGAGTGCAAGTTTAGTAACGGGAGCGACCTTGAGACAGGCGTGAAGGTGAGGCTTGGTACTCAAGATATTCCAAATAAAGGGAACTTCAAGTACCTCGGGTCGATTATCTAAGGGAATGGAGAGATTGATGACAATGTCACACATCATATTTGGGCAGGGTTGATGAAATGGAGGCTCGCATCTGGAGTTTTGTGCGATAAAAAGGTGCCACCAAAACTTAAAGGCAAGTTCTATAGGGTGGTGGCTAGACCGACTATATTGTATGGGGCGGAGTGTCGTCCGGTCAAGACTTTGCACACCCAAAAGATAAAAGATGTGTGGGCATACAAGGAGGGATAAAATTAGAAATGATGATGTCTGCGCCAGGGTTGGAGTGGCCTCAGTGGAGGATAAGATACGAGAAGTGAGGTTGAGATGGTTTGGGCACATGTAGAGGAGAGATACAAATGCCCCAGTGCGGAGGTGTGAGAAGTTGGCTATGGACGGGTTTAGGAGGGGTAGAGGTAGGCCGAGAAAGTATTGGGGAGAGGTGATTAGACGGGATATGGAACATGTAAAACTCACTGAGGACATGATCTTAGATAGGGATTATGGAGGAAACGTATTAGGGTAGAAGGGTTGTAGGTAGTCTAGTGTAGTCCTACCTAAGCTTACAAACTGGCAATTGTAGTAATATTATTATAGGCTCTCTTAGCCTAGCATACTGGTAGGCACATTATTGCCTTATAGTCCCTTGATTTTGATTTATGCTACTATGTGTATTTTGTTTGTCTTATTTACCTGTATTAGATATTGCTTCTCTTTTGCTTCTTTCCTTTCAGAATTCGCTATCATGACTTACTCACTTTGTTTGTCATACTTTACTTTTATTGAGATTGTGCCTTGTCTTGAGCCGAGGGTCTCTCGGAAACAGCCGCTCTACCTACCAAGGTAGAGGTAAGGTCTATGTACACTCTACCTACCAAGGTAGAGGTAAGGTCTATGTACACTCTACCTTCCCCAGAGCTCACATTGTGGGATTTCACTGGGTATGTTGTTATTTTGTTGCATCTTTTATCCAGTGAAAGAAGAAAAATGACAATTGTCATTACCCTCGTTGATATATAAAACATGTGATGTGTCTATGGAAAGATGAGAAAGGATAACATTTGTCATTGCCCTTGCTGATGAACGTGATGAGCCAAAGATTAGGATGAACAAGGTTGTATGCCAAAATTTGTGGATTCGATAGAGAGATGTCAAAGAATTTGGCATGCGGAAGACCATATTGATCAAGAGTTAGCGAATTTTCATTGTCTAGTATATATCATGGCTATTTGATAAGATGCAAATGACACTAGCAATTGGATTCAAATAAGTTACACGTTTTGTTATGTGGTTGACACTATTGTAACTATGGATTAGTAATTTTAGTTGTCTTGGATTTAATGAAATATATTATGCTTCTTAGAATTATTATTAGTATTATTGAATGTAGATAGATACGACGAGCATTAGAAATTGTAGGAAGCTCAGCAATATTAAAATTGTTGAAGATCCCTTTTATCGGCCATTATAATTACCACTAAAAGTTATTCCTTTACTGGCAATAAGAAGGGTCTTCATTGGCAATAACAAAGGCCACTAGATGTCGTGCCTACGGTATTTTTGAAAGGCTTTTAGCAGCTATTTTAATTTCCAGCAAATAATGGCTGCTAAAATCATGGATTTTTAGCGGCAATAATTGGGTCTTTACTAGCATTCGCTTTAATAGCCGGTAAAGCCTTTGCCGATGCTAGATACGCCGGCCAATATCTAATTACCGGTAAAACTGTTAGCGGCAGTAGATATTTCCACTGAAGATCATATTTATCGCCGCTAAAGACCTTTTTTGTGGTAGTGCGACAACGCCTCAGAACAATAACTGTGCGACAAGACGACACATCAACCTGCAAGCAGAAGAGATCCAACATACATATATATAGATGCATACGGAGGCCGACAAGTCCATCAAAAGCGTAATAGACCATATGAAGGGCCGACAAGGCCACACACGACTACTATACATAGGACAACTACCTACAAGTCTCTAAAGAGTACATGAACATCATCAGATTGGGACAGAGCCCTGTCATACCCATAACTATTTGTATAGAAACACACCGACACCGACTAGCATCTCCAGAACAAGTGGAAAACTCTGACACCACCGCTGAACTGCGATCCTATTGGATATGGGCATCACTCCAGCTACCTAAACCTGCGAGCATGAAATGCAGCTCCCTAGGAGGGGACGTTAGTATGAAAGAATGTACTGAATATTTAAGGCAGATAAAGACAATAACAAGAGTACTAAGAAGTAAAGAGACAACCTAGATCTCTGGAATCCACTGTGGGCATATGCAATGCATAATATCATAGAAAAATCAGTTATATATATAGCCACACTTTAGGGCAATGCAAACATTATATCATACCCGGCCCTAAATTGGACTCGGTTTTCTCGTACCCGGCCTTAATAGGATTCCGTGTTATCATACTCGGACTTAATAGGACTCAGTGTTATCGTACCCAACTGTAGTGGTGTGCACATATAAGTGCCATACCTGGCCGACTATAGTGCGGCTCGATGTCATAAAATAGATACATATATATAAGTGCAATGCAAGACCTCAGAAACCAATAGGAACAAGACGGGGTGACATAAGGTCGTTAACCCTCCGTCAATCATTAAAGAACTCATAACCAATAGTATAACAAAGACTATCAAGAAGAGTGCTAAACTATCCTGACAATGGAACAATTCCAGTTATCTCAATAGAGTACAAAGAGCATTTTTAACAAAAGATGTATGATGATCATGGGACCAATTTCAAAAGTAACAAATACATAATGTCAATGATCAAGGACAACCATACTTGTGATTATCAAGAATATGAGCTCTTACGGGACATTAGTTTTGATAATGTCCAATCAATAGTTTCAAGATTTCTCCGCTATAACAATCCATCAAACACCTAGCGTGCATGCTTTATCCTACCTTGTTTTCATGAAAATTCAAGTTAATATCTTCCCCTTCTTCATTAACCACAACGTAACTAAGATTACAATAACATACTCCATCAAATCCATCCATATCCATTTGAAGAACTTAATCCAAACAGCCCAACTATAACCAACTACATCTCCTCCTAGCTCAAGTTCTAGGTTGTAGTTTCTTTATTCAAACACCTTTATTAACAAGCTAAAAATCTCAACACAAGCAAGAATGTGATGTACTTACCTTACATAGCAGCCAAAAGTCTCAATCCAACCATCCCATAGCTCACAACAACTCCCAATCAACCCTTCAACATCATAGAGGATGATGTTCTTTAAGTTGGCTAGCTTGGTGTTGATTCTTGAAGAGAGTACCTTGGATTTCACTTAGAACCCTTAGATATCTATTTGGGGGATCTTAGGGGAGTGGAGAAGTGAAGTATGGTCGAGAATGTTGAAGAAATAAGGCTTCACACGTATTTAAAGAAGCAAAAGTCATCCACTATCTTGCATCCGCGATGGGATTTGCGACGCATATGACCATATGCGACGCAGATCCTAAGGAATCTCTGGCAGAAGTTTCTCTTCCTAGGCTATGCCCATATGCATCCCAATCTGTAGGGCATAATCCATATGCAACGTAGAATGCCCCCACACTTGCCAGACTTCGTCGAAACATGCATTCTTTGGTTCGTTTAATTTCTATACTTCCTGACACTTCCTTAAACTAATTTTTAAACTTCGTTACCATTAAACAAGACCTTATACTCCCTCGAAGACTTGCATCACCCGATGATGTACCATGATGTAAAGTTATTAAGTGTCATAACTCCATCTGGCTCACATTAGTTTGCTCACAACGTAGCCAATGTGAAGAATACAAGTTCAAATAACTAAATGATCCTTGAACTCTTATGCCCCCTTTTAAAGATTTTTTACTCAATTACTTCCTTTATATCCTCGAAGGTGATCTCTTCTTTGGCTTATGTCGCTTATCGTACGATGAACTCCAAATGTGAAAGTACGGGGTGTAACAATCAACATTGGAATAGAACGAGTCTAACCAATCCATACCCATAATGACATCAAAATCAACCATTTCTAACTCCACTAGATCTGCTAAGGTGTGACAACCAACAATCATCACTACACAAACCCGACAGACCAGTCTAGCAATCAAGGGATCAAAACTGGCGTAGATACCATAAATGACTCACCCAATAACTCAAGCTCTCTACTAAACTTACCAGTAATGAATGGAGTAACATGCGATTAAGTGGAGCCATAATCTATCAATGCATATATGTCATGAGAGAAAATGGATAATATACATGTGACGACGTCCGGAGATGACTCTAGATCCTCTTGCCCCACCAGTGCATAAATTCAGTTCTGATTACCTCTTGAGCTAGATGCTCTACCTCTACCTCAACCGGCTGCTGACTGAGAACTTTACCCAAGATGGCGTAATGAAGATGAAGAAGCAGTTACAGATCTAGTCAGTTGAGCCATGCCACCCCTACCTCTCCATGGACAATTTGCATAATATGACTGGGTTGTCCACAAAAATAGCATAAATATCCCTAGCAGCATTGCCCAAAGTGGGCTCTACCACCTCGATTAAAGTGAGGCAAAGGCGGCCTCATCTGAGTGGAATTCCCTCCATACTGTAAATTTGATTCTCGCAAACTCTTACCTGACCCAGAGTAAGAAAATCAATCATGATGGGAACCCTAAAACTGTGGTGGTGCACTGGTCGCAAGATAAGCTGGGTACCTAGGAAACTGTGGCCTAAACCAACCTTGGAACTCACTCAAATCATCTGCAGATCTTGCCTTCTTATACTGACCTCTGTTACGTTCTCGGTCAGCCCGTTGTTTCCACTTATGATCCTCTAAATTCTGAGCATATGCTTGGATGCGAGAAATATCTATACTCGGATTCAAGAAGGTGGTAGTACACTCATTAATCAAATATGGCCCCAAACCATTCATTAATTGATGTACCCGATCACTCGTATCTACTACAATCATAAGAGCATACATGTCTAATGAGTCAATCTGAAGACTGTACTCTCGCACACTCATATTCCCCTACTAGAGATTCAGAAACTTTTTAAGTCTGGACTGCCGTAACTCTGCTGGCAGGTTATTCTGCAAGAAGGCCTCAGAAAACTCCTTCCACACTGCTGGTGGTGCATACGATCCTCAGGACCGCTCCCAAGCCTCATACAATAGAATATCAACATCACGTAACCTATAAAAGGCTAAAATCCACTACCTTAATACCAATGGAATGCATCACCTGCAATGTCCTGTACATCTGATCTAAAAAGTTCTAGGGGTCCTTATTCCGGTCTGATCCCGTGAATACTGGAGGATCTAGGTTAATGAAATCTCATATTCTTGCACTAGCTGCCTTATCGGAAGAACCAACACCCTGCCATTGGGCCTGGGCGGCTACCAACTAAGTCAATAGTTGTACCTCACTCTGCATTTCAAGGCCCTGCTTAGAAACATCATGTGGAGGAACTGCAGCTCCTCTAAGCTCCTGTAGAAGTGGCAGTGTCCGAGAGGTCTTAGATAATGCCTCATTCTGAGGCTCATGTTATCCCACATTAGCGGGTGGCATATGAGTGGTACCCTTTCCTGCCTCCACATTTAACCTTCTATTAGCCATTTGCTTCCTAGTCGTAGGAACTACTAGAATCATAAACAAGATAGAGATTAGGAATCGACCTCTTACGACTCAGCTCTAACACACGATCTAAGATAAAAAGAGAAGTAACTATTCTAAATGCCTTGTAGCCTCATTCCTATAAATGTGGTGCACAACACATCCATAAATAAGAATCTACTAGATACGGCTCGTAGACTGTATAGGACAGACCTACTCGGATACCAATTTTATCACACCTCAACCTTGGAGTGATGGCTGGCACTCAGTGCCTTAACAACCTAAACTTACCATATCTGGAACATACATTGGATATGTAAGATCTGGACCGACAAGGCCTTAGAATGAAAGTCACATGATAATCTAAAAATAATAATATGTAAGAGAGAATAGCCCAACCATACATGCATATACAAGGCCGACAAGGCCACAGTAGATATCAACATACCAAAAAAGGCCAGCAAGGCCATCCAAAATAAATGTACGTATGATTCAAGTCTATAAGCCTCTAGGAGTAACATAACATGGCCAAAGGTTGGGACAAGGCCCCGCCATACCTAAATATATATGCATAAGTAACATGACCTACCAATACTCTACAGCAACTCTAGGAGAAATAGACTGCGTCAATCAACCACTGAACTGGACAACCTATTATGGAGGTTCGTCAACCTATCTACATGAACCTGCAGGCATAAAACATAGTACCCCTAGCAAAAGGGCTTTAGTATGAAAGAATGTACTGGTAAATCTTTAAAGAAACAACACTCATCGCCTAGTTAATTCGCTATCGTACCATTTAGAATTGTCAAATCTCTTCTCATCACTTGCTATACCATAAATGCACTTCCAAGCCACTTACAGCTGAAACTTGGCTATCATGTAGTCGTTTGCACCATCACTCCAATTAAATAAGAATATCACCAAACTAGAGGGTCTAAATCATGACTCCACCTAACTGAAATTCAAATCATAGTTGTAATCTGAATCTGGTCACGCATCCTCATTTCTGTGACACATCTCTTACCATACCATGTGAAATCACATCCAGCTGCTTATGTGCGAACCTAAGAATATTTCCTCACCATCAGTGAGAGATTGAAACAAGAATTTTAGACCTTAAATCGAATCACATACTCTTGATAAGGATTGAAAGAATGTAGTTTTCCTAAGTGTCTCATAGCCTCTCAAAGATAAGTACAGATGTCTTTGTACTAATCCGCGAGACTCTACAGACATTGTTCTTGTATTGAGACTGGTGAACCTAGAGCTCTCATACCAATTTGTCACAACCCAATTAATAAGTGATGGCACTAACTCCCATAAGTCAGTAAGCCAACTGCAACCCAATTGACCAAACTTTAAAGGAATTAATTGTGTAATAATAAAGTAAAACAACTTTCAAGTCTTCATGGAAACCTTAATATAGAAAAATATTTGAAAAGTACAATAAATCCACCAAAACCTAGTACCACTAGTACTAGAACTAACTAAGAAATACAAGTATGGTAATACGTCCCTTAATACATAGTTGTTTGGAGATGAAAAGATAGAAATAAAGAACAAGGAAGAAGAATATGGTGCCACGGATCTGCCATGTAGCTCACCCTGAATCATTCGAAGTAGCTCCTCAATGGGCTGGATAGTCGTGAAGTCTAGTAGAACTAGGAATAGATCTTGCATAGAAAATGGTGCAGCAAGTTTAGCGTGAGTACGGAAAACAACATGTACTCAGCAGCATAGTCGACCGACCCTATCTTAAATGGAGATAAGGGCTGGCCATTAGAATACTAGTTCCACACTAACTGTAATTAGTTCACCATAAAAACACTAGGTACAAATTCACTTAAATCATGACTTCAAGCCTAGGTTATAGCACTTAGTTCCTTAAGTCTGATACGGTATTCACAAGCCATGTCAATAGAGTTTAATCAACAATTTAGATACCAAACAAACAAGTTGTAATAGAATGATGTGAGATGCAAATGAAATTTAATTCAAGGCCTTTGTTTCTCATCTCTGGTACACACACTTTCAAATTCTATGAATCGTGACCCATGGGGGACTCGCGAGGTCCATATACCAGCATAGATCAATTTTCACGTGCTCGTACGGATGATCTCCACGCACTATCAATAATCAATATCACATCACTCCATTCAGAACCATTTCCCCTCTGACCAAAATATGTACCCACAAATTTACATGCATGGAAAATATATGAAGCATGAATATGACATGCGCAACCATAAGAAGTCAAAATATGCAATAAAGATTCAATATTTAGTCTCACAATGCCAACCTCTAGCCAATATTCAGCTCACAATACCTGTCTATAGCCATTATTAGGCTCACAATACCTTGTATCTAGCTAATCTAGCTCATATACAACTCATCACTTCATTCAATAATATTTCCCCTCAGACCCACATATGTATCCGCAAATATGCATGCATGAGATACCATATGAAGCATCAATATGACATGCATAACAATAGGAAGCCAATATATGCAATAAAAATCCAATCTTTAATCAATACATGCCATCAAGATCCGCCCTTTAACCATTTACGTGATAAAGACTCAATCTTTAGCTTCTTTTCCATTTTTAAATGAGCATTAGGAGTGATGAAGACACACAATCATATATAAGACATGCAACTAAACATCAGACACAAAGTACAAGCTTCATACACCAATCACAGATACATAGGATCTTACTATGCTGTCATCTAGTGCCCAAATCATGGCATTCACTATTCAATTTAAAATTCGCAAGTACCCATAACATGTCAATAGTAATTGATACAAGTGCTCGTCACCTCACAAGTATTAATACCCCCTTTATTATCCCCATTACACCCTCTTATTTAGTTAATTAGACCAATTATAATATTTTAGATAAGGTATAAGATCTCAACTTGCCTGGGATAGAAGTCCTAACGTCACAACAAAGATTTGCCTTTTCGCAATACCTTCATAAGGTGCCAATATTTCCAAATATGTATCATATGTTAACACACGAGTCTATTGATACCCATATTGCTATATAAAACTTTCGGACCCAAAAAGTCATCCAAAAATAGGATCCCGGGCCTTGAAGGGCAAACGAAAAATTTATTTTAAAATCTATTTACCCAACATCTATGGAGTCTACATATCAAAAATCATCCAAATCTAATATCAATTTCATGATCTATTGAAGAAATTCCTTTTTGTTCAAGCCTAGGGTTTATTTTCCCCAACATCCCCAACCTAATTTATGATATCTAGCATGGAATTCCTTAAATCGATGAAATAACCATTGTAGAGCGAGCATGACATAAGAAATTATTGTAATTCAATGAGATGTGGCATATACTAATATCCGGAAGGCAAGGGAAAACAAGGATGAATCTTTGATCAAACAAGAGGAATAAATTATGAGGTATGAAGGAAATTTTGGGATGACATATTAGCATGAAGATGACCTTTTGTGATGAGGTATGAGGGATTACGACTTCGTATTGGGGAGCTTGTGGAGATTATTCATCTACTTGATAGAACAGAGATGTAAAACAAAAAAATTCAAATGGATCAATCTCAGCTATACGACGATCACAAGTGGTAGATGTGCTAGTCTGGCAAAAGTTACTATGGATGACTGAATCTTGTGGGAATAATTGGGTGTAATATTTTAGTAAATTTTGTGGTTTCAGGTTCGCTTGATATTTTGGTGTATTGTTATGAGAAATCACTATCGAACTATGAGGTTGTTTACTTTATGTGAGGCTACTATGTTAATGAAGGGAACACTAAAGGAACATGATTTGATCGGTAAGATGGGATGCATCGTAGGCTTTTGGTGGAGTGCAGTAACTAACTAATGGGATGACTCTAGCGATAGATGAGTATGGAGATTTAACTACATATAGAATTATCGGTTGTTACACCTAAATAGGGAAAAGAAATGTGAGTATTATATGTGTTGCTTAGGATCGACAAGCTTCTACGAGTAATAGTATATGGTAACTAATTAAAGTTGTGAGGTATACTTCAGGTGATTAGTTGAGGGTCATTTAGACAAAAGCAGCAAATTCACCAAGGGACTTTCAGGTATCCATGCTGCATTGGTAAACTCATGAACCAAGATAGAAGGACGATTCATCTGTTAAGAAATTTTTAAGGGAACATGTATGAGCTATGTGAGGACATCATTATGATTTTATGTATAGGAATCAAGAATCACCCTACCGTCTATGGACTGGTTTGATGGTGGTGTAAGGTATTACAACGGTAATAATAAACTTTGTTAGTATGATCAGGGTTGGTCGGTACTTCGGGTAGAAAGGCTTCATGAAAAATGGTATGTATGATTGCATTTGGGTTATAGAAGTGCTCAGCTGAAGATTTGAGTAAGGCAAGGGAAACTTTATACGCTCCAGATTGTGGTTTACCACTATCTCTCTATGATTGGCTCAGCTACTTTAAAAGATGTGCGATATTTCATTTCACCCTACGAGTGGGTTTAAATGATTTTTGGTTGATAAGGATAGAAGTGATTTTGAATAAAATATGGTAGGTGAATAATTAAGTAAAGGCATCGTACTATCAGTTTTTGAGGATTAAGGTTCGAAAGACTTAAATTTGAAGTAGCGTGATAAAAAGGTGCCACTAAAACTTAAAGGCAGGTTCTATAGGGTGGTGGTTAGACTAACTATATTGTATAGGGCGGATTTTTTTCCAGTCAAGACTTCACACATCCAAAAGATTAAAGTTGCGGAGATGAGGATGCTGAGATGGATGTGCATGCATACAAGGAGGGATAAGATTAGAAATGATGATATCCAGGACAGAGTGGGAGTTGCCTCGGTTAAGGATAAGATGCGGGAAGCGAGGTTGAGATGGTTTAGGCATGTGCATAGGAGAGATACAAATACCCCAGTGCGGGGGTGTGAGAGGTTGGCTATGGACGGGTTCATGAAGGGAAGAGGTAGGACGAAGAAGTATTGGGGAGAGGTGATTAGACGAGATATGGCACAGGTGTAACTTACTGAGGACATGACCTTAGATAGGAGGTTGTGGAGGACATGAATTAGGGTAGTAGGTAGTCGAGTGTGGTCCTACTTACGCTTGCAAATTGGTAAGGGTAATGTTATTATTGTAGGCCTGTTTAGCCTATCATACAAATAGGCACATTATTGCTTTATAGTTACATGTAGCTGGTTTTCTACTAATATATGTCCTTTGGTGTACTTTTTTAGCTTATTTACATGCGCTAGTTAATTCTTACTTTTTCGAAATGCGCTATCATGGCTTATTCACTTTTGATACTAGTATTTTCATACTGCTTTAATTTTTTCTGGTTCGTTTCTCTTGCTTGCTTTACTCTTGCTTTTGCTTTTACTTTTGCTTTGCTTGTGATTATGCTCTGTCTTAAGACGAGGGCTCTACTTACCAAGGTAAAGGTAAGGTATGCATACACTCTACCCTCCTCAAACCCCATGTTGTGGGATTTCAATGGGTATGTTGTTGTTGTTGTTGTTGGCTACTTGAAACATGTACGGCTTATGGTGATATTATAATATATCTTTCAGATAGAGTCAAAAGTGATAAGTATGATTGGGAAAGAAATATACGGCTAATTTTACTTGGTATATGGCAAGAGTCATAAAAACTTTATGATTGAGGATTGGTGAGGAGGTAACTTACATAGTACTAAGAGGGGTAATTTCATGGCATCCTTGAATGGACAAGCTAGAGTTGGTTGATAAGAAGTATCTATAGCTAGAGAGTTGGAGTCAACTTTTCAAGGCAAGACTATGTTCGTGGAGTATATTGTGTCGAAGTGTGGGTGATTATATAGTGTGGTTGAGTATTTCAAATACAAAGGACTTGGGATTAATTGTGTGAGTTAAGTCACATGGATTGTGTGATATGATACCTCAAATTTGTTAAAGGCGAATAAGATATTTCACTCAGACATTTTTAGGGTTGTGAAGGATGACGTATGGGACCATAGGCCTTATGTTGGAGTGTCGAGGTGATGAACTGATATTTTTCACACTTAGTTGTTTAACCTATGCGACACCTAAATTTTTCCTATAGGTTAAAATTTGTTCCTTTACTCGTTCTATGTGTAGCGCTTGCAGAATGATAAAGAATATAAAAGTAAAGACACAGTATTTATACATGAAAATCACCCGTCTCACATGGGCAGTAAAAACCATGACCTACACCTCTGTAGGATTTATTTCGAATTCCACTACAATGGTGAGCCTCTACAAATTCAAGTTACAAACTTTGTAACCTATGAACTATACTCTAATTCCTATCTCACTAATCTACCCAGACTATTAAGCAACCTTCAAGTTAAACTCTAACTTGAAGTTGAATTTGACAATGTTTATACCTATGACAATGCTTCTATGAAAGCTGATAATGGTACAACTCAATAAATAACCTAATACAAGAATCTAGACTTAAGAACTGGAAAACATTATTCACTAGAATATCTCCTTTAATCTTTTTTGTTTTATCAGGGTCGCAACTCTGGAATCGAAACTCTCTCAATGATTCTTGGTTGATTTGCTCAAGTTTATGATTTTATCTCTTTGTAAGTGCGTAATATTCTTCATGGTGAGACTTGATATTCATAGCTATTGGACATCATCACCGCGGCTGACCTAAATCCTGCTTTATATGGCCCATCAAGGTAGAATAGTATTTGAGTTGATTTAGGATTCTTACACTTTTTCACATATTTAATTTCCTTATAGGACTCTGAAATATCTTGATAATTATGGTGCAAAATCTTGAAAAGTATAGCACAAAATCATGTCATCTTGTATGCCAAGTCTTTACCATAAAATAATACAAATCCTAGTCACTGCGGGATTTTCTTGGAACATGTTCTTAGACCTTATTCAAGCACATGGTACTCCAGCCTCTGAATCTTCTGACTGTTTTGAGCTGGAACATGTTCAAATACTTGTTCCATCAATATTTTCTCGAACATACAACATCTAGCTCTGACCTACTTCTGAGATGTTGGGTGGAACATGTTTCTCATCTATTTCGTTCATCATGTTTTGCTCTGCATCTATTTTATTCAACTATATTCTGGCTCTGTGAAAGAACTACTCCATGGACATGGTTCATTCACCTTGTACAATCTCTTTGTTAATCATCAAAATTAACATTATTCATCCTTGCTAATTGCCAACAACTTCCCCTTTTTTTATTATGACAAACATGTTCCTGTGATGCAACTGTGTAACCCTATTCCAAACATCATAAAGGCTAAAAAATTGAACAGAACATCATTGAATGAACCGGGTTAGTATACATGGATTAAAACCATCATAAACATCACACATTAGTATTTATTTCCCCTTTTGGCATCATTAAAAAGTCATATCATAATATGCTTCTAGAGAATATAAGCAATATTAAGCTCATGGCCACTGGGGCTATCACATACACATAAGATAATTGTTTGCTTAATAAATCTTTGCTGAAAATTGTAAGCACAAAATGAACACACAGATGTAAGAAAGCAACAAGTTACCATTATGTTTAAGCAGTACTACCAATGCCCAAAAAACCAAACATATAGACCAGTGTAGAGGGGATCAGCGAGAGGCACCTAAGGGATTCTAAAAGGCAGGTTTCGAAGAGGAGGATGCATCTTTGCTGAGCGTCTCAACCAGACTTTGGATAGTCTTGGTATTGTCTTCCTTTTCCTTCTTAAGTGTTGTCTGCAAGCTCATAACCTTTGATTTGAAAACAACCTACTCTTCATTGTACTTCATATGCAGTAAGTCTATTTTATCCTCATGTTTCTCTTGCATCCTTGCAATTTAAGCTTTCTTTACTGCAAGTTGTTCTTTTAAAACTTGCACCTCTTTATCAACACTCTCAGCTGAAATGAATCGTCTGACCTGTCGTAATTTCCCAATGACCTCTTTGGTCGTCTGATATTCCAGACGATTGAAAAATTTTAACCGGCACCTTGAAATGCTCAAAGACCTCAGCTAGTAGAATCCATATGCTAAATTGTGACCTTTGTTTTCGTATAGCGAAATCTTGTACATATGCTGAATCATAAGACTAAGTAAATTTATTTGGACATTAATGTTAAGAAGCTCTATGAGCATCTTGTCAAAGAAGGTAAATGTGGATCTTCCATCCTTCCTTGGCACAATAATATGACGAACCACCTTAAAGTATTGTTGATAGAGTTTAGGCATCTCCTTCTGGAGTGCCCTTTTGTGTTGCTGGTTGATGGATTATTTGTGACTTTCTGTGTGATGACCAGGGACCTAGCCATTCTTTAGAGTGAAGGCCAATCATTCTTAACATATTCTACTCAACCATCAGATGGTACTTGCAGAATTTCTCCCAACTTCTAAGCATTCAGAGTAATTTCAACTCCAAAAATCGAGATGGTAATCTGGCTTTTCTTGAAAGTTGCATTAACATAAAATTCGGTTACCTGCTCTTTGCATAGTTTTCTATTTTCTTCTCTTGATAGGAACAAGTAACTCCATCCTTGGTGCTCTATAATTTCCAGAAAAGTAGCCATCTCAGGTCCCCCAATACCTTTTACTACCCTTCCTCTCAACAAAGATTATATCTTGATTGTTAAGACCTTCTACTTGTCCAGATCGATTACTTCATCTGGGTCAAAGTAGTACTCAATGTTCCTGAGGTATTGATCCTCTAACTCGGGTGAAGATTTATCCTTCTCACTCTCAGTTGGTTGATCTACCAGTTTAAACTGAGATTTTCTTTTAGAAAAACCAGGTTTTCCAACTCATTTCTTTATACTTCTTTTACTTGACTGTGAATTTTCCACAACCTTCCCTTTTTTTTCCTTCTCCCTTGATGTCCTTTTCTCTACTGATTCTCCTAATGATTCTGAATTAGGCTCAACACTGTTGGTTCTGGATATTACGCATTTTTTACTAACTTGCATTGCCTTTTTCAATTCTTGTTCAGCTCTCCTCTTTTTAGCTTTGGTGTGAGGAGTTCTGGGCTTTGTTGCGGGTTCACTTTCCTCAGTTGCTTCTCCTTCATGTCATATTGAAGGCTCACCTAAAGTCTTTCTAAGCTTTGACCTTGCATTTCTCACGGTGAATTTTCTGATGAACACTTCGTCTTCCATAGCAATTAGCTCACTTGGACTAGGTTGAGAGGCCTGTTCCATTTGAATATATGTTTCCATTGTCGAAGCTGGTGTCTCAACTAGTTCCACCATAAAATGGGTGTTTACAGCAGATGATTCTCTTTGAGTATTAATAATTACTACTTTAGACACTTCGACTTGAGTTACATGTTAAAGTGGTCCTGTATAGTATACTCTAAGCAATTCTAACATTCTATATGCCAAATTGTTTACTACTTCACCTTCTACTTCAATCGAATCCCCTGGGTGTCCATAACATTGTAGTGGTAAGAAAATTCTACTAGGGCTGAGTCGAAATCGCAGTCATCGGAGCATATAGGATCATCTTTTCTACTGGCTCTGGCTTTGGTTCTCTTAGCAGTTTGGTTTTGGGTATGTTGTGTAGGGGCAATGGGTGTGATATTTGTGGGTTTTTTGGTACTAGGATCTTGAGTAATTGGAGAGACAGTGCGATCCATTGTCTTTTCTTGTGTAGGCGAGGGTGGTTTTGAGAGCTTTTAAATTTCAAGAAAGGTTTTAGATTCACTTGGTGGTTTTTCAAATAGGGATAAAAGTTTATATTGGAGAGAGACAGAGAGTTTTGATATGGAAGGATTGCTTGTTTTGAGGGATTTCAATTCATTTTAAGTGTGATAGTGGACCTGATTGATGGTTCTCTTTCTTTTGAACAAAGGTTTCTATTGGAAGGATACTTTCCGATAAAACAATGGTTTAACCTGGTCCTTGTATTACATACTATAGGCAGGATGAACAAGGGTAATTTGAAAGCCTGTGCATTTAATTAATTTCTGCAATAGAGATGGTGTACATACCTCACCCTGGTGACTTTATTTCAAGTCCTATCATCCAAGCCATTGATTTTGACATCCAATATCAATTATAATCTTTCACCAGATAAAGTTCTAAGATGGTATATGACATATAACACTATGTATAAGACTGAGCAAAATATTTTTTAATTTAAGCATTCATTGCATGATATGAACACATTCTAACCAATTGTAGAGAAGAACTAATATGATTTCATATGTTCCCAATATTTGTTCTAATTTTGTCACAGTACAATTAATTGTCATTCTTAGGGGTGATAAGAGTTTTAGCATATGTTCTCCTTGACATTGTAAGTTCCTTCATCTCCAAATCTAAGAGTAGACAGAGTTTCATGTAGCTTTAGTTGTAATGAGCAGGTGTTGTTTATCAAATTGTGTTGTCTGCTTCTGTCTCTCTTTCCTGCAAAACAATCAGATATTATTTTTAGGAACCCAAGTAAGCTTGGGTCCCTTTCCTTTCATGATTTGATGGATCACACCTTTCTTTGTCCATTCAAGTAGTGTGCTAGTGAACCTATTTCCAATGCATATTCCTCTCCTATTTGCAAGTTTGGTGTTTCGATTACTCCTTCCTAGACTCCTTTCCTTTTTCTTTAGATCATTTGGGCACACAGTCTTGAGATGACTAATTCTTCCACACAATGTGCATAACGTTTCTTCATCAAGTTATTCCACAACAATCATGTAATATCCTAGACCAGTTATAATATTATGTGTCTGACTGGTGAGACTTGAAAGCAGTTTAGAGGGTTGAGTCTAGTAGTTTGCTCTCTCTAGTTCAGACTCGACTTGGGCAAGTTTTAAGCTCATGTCTCTGGATTTCCCCTTTTCAAGGTTCAAGTCTTTCCTCACTTTTCTCAAATCATCTTCAGCTCTAAGATGTATGTAGTTGGCTTCACCATTCCCCTTTCTCATGGTTAGTGGCAAGACTTAGAACTAAAGTGCTAAAACACATGAACCAAGTTGAGCAACGTGTTCCTTCATAAAGTAGTTCTCTTGTTCAAACATAGCCTTTCTTGTTTCAACTTATATCAGTTCTTCCTTTAGACTAGTCACGGCGCTGGGGGACTCCACTCTTTTAGTTCTCATATTTTAATACTCATCTATTAAGGTGAACATCAGAGACATGAGTCTTTTCCTTGAGACAAGATCTAATTTGTCTTTTAATTCAATAGTTCTTACCTAAAAGTCCTCCTTATATTCTTTAACACCTCTCTCACTATCAGAACCATAGTCTTCAATGACTACTAGAGCATAATGATCACTATCATCCTCTGATTCATCATCTGACCCCCAAGAAGCAACCATTGCTTTAGCAGTCTCCTTCTCCTTCTTTGCATGAGTTTGCTCCTTATTCTCCTTTCTGATCTATTTTCTTCCACTCAATTTCCCATAATGGACAATCTTTAATTATGTGATCCAGTTTATCACATTTAAAACATCAACTGAACTGGGACTTGTCACAGCTCCTTCCCTTTTCAGATGAACTACTACCGCCATATTATTTATCCCTTTTTAGGAACTTTCTGAAGTTTCTGGTGATAAAGGTCATCTTCGACTTTAGAAGCCTTGAGTAATAAGGACCTCCATGTATTTGCTTCCTGATTCATAGAGTTCTCCATATCCATTTCATATGTCTTTAGGTTCCCCACTAATTCATCAAGGGACATATTTCTTATGTCCTTAGCCCCTGTATTGTAGTGATTTTCATCTTAAAGGTATTTGGAAGGGTCCTTGAAATCTTATCCACAAAGTCCTCAGTGGTAATAATCTTACTAAGAGATGACAACTCGTTCATGATAAAAGTATACTTGGTTAAAATTTCAACAATTGTTTCTCCATATTTCATCCTGAAGTTTTTTGTAGTCAGTAGCAAGCATGGCCTTTTTGAAGTTCCTGACTTCTCTAGTGCCTTCATGTGCGTTCTTCAGTGCATCCCATATCTGTTTAGTCGTGGTACACCCAGAGATTCCAGTGTACTCATTAGGTCCAAGTCTGCATATCAACGTGTTCTTGGCCTTGGAATTCTTTTCAAGCATCTTGTAATCAGCCTAAGTCTACTCACCTTTTTCTTTCTTTACATCTTCTCCATTAGTGCCCTTTTTGGTAGGGTACTTAGGTCCCTCAATGACTTTGTCCCATAGCTCGTAGTCTTCTGCCTGCAGATGATCTTCCATGCGAGCTTTCAACCGTGCATAATAATGTCCATCGAACAGTCATGGTCTCCTAGGTGATTGTCATTCACTGTGTCCAACAGGTTGTGCAGCATTCATCATGATCTTTGTCTTAAGGTGTTAACCTTTTTTTAAGAGAACCTACGCTGATACCAATTGATATTATGCATACTTGGATGTTTAACCTATGCGACACCTAATTTTCGCTTATAGTTTGAAACATGTTACTATACATGTTCTATCTATAGTGCTTGTGGAATAATAAAGAACAGAAAAGTAAATACACATTATTTTACGTGGAAACCACCTGGGTTACTAGGGTAGTAAAAACCATGACCTACACCTCTATAGGATTTATCCCTCACTCCACTACAATGGTGAACCCTTACAAATTCAAGTTACAAACTTTGTAACCTATGAACTACACTTTAATTCATATCTTACTAATTTACTCAGACCAGCAAGCAACCTTCAAGTTAAACTCTAACTTGAAGTTCAATTTGACAATGTTTATACATATGACAATGCTTTTATGAAAGTTGATAAAGGTACAACTCGATAAATAGCCTAATACAAGAATCTAGATTTAAGAACTGGAAATCATTATTTAGTAGAACAGCTCCTCAATCTTCTTAGTTGTATCAGGGTCATAACATCGGAATCAGAACTCTCTCAATGATGCTTGGCTGATTTGCTCAAGTTTATGATTTTCTCTCTTTGTGAGTGTGTAACATTTTTCATGGTAAAACTTGATATTTATATATCTTAGACATCATCATTGAGCTTGATCTGACCCCTGCTTGATACAGACCATCAAGATAGAATAGGGTTTGAGTTGGTTTAGGATTCTTACACTTTTTTGCATATTTAGTTTCCTTGTAGGATTTTGAAATATCTTGATAACTATGGTGCGAAATCCTGATAAGTATAGCACAAAATCTTGTCGCTTACACCAATTCTTTATCATAAAACAACGCAAATACTACTCATTGCAGGATTTATTTGGAACATGTTCTTGGAATTTGTTCAAGCACCTAGTACTCCAGCCTTTGAATCTCCTAATTGTTCTGAGCTGGAACATGTTCAAACACTTGTTCCACCAATGTCTTCTCGTATTACAGCATCTAGCTCTGACCTACTTCTGAGATGTTGGGTGGAATATATTGATAGACCTATTTTGTTCACCATGTGTTACTCTGTGTCTGTTTTATTTAGCTTTGTTCTGGCTCTGTGATAGAACCAGTCCATGGACCTAGTTCATTCGTCTTGTGCAATCTCTTTGTCAATAATCAAAACTAACATTAGCCTTTATCAATCCTTGTTAATGCCAACATAAACGAGTTTAGCAGAGATACGGGGAAGAGAGTTTGATGTAATTAGATTCCATGAAGATTTAAAGTCATAAGGTATAGTTCACTGGCACTTAGTTGACAACTTGGGTGAATTTTAGCTTAGAGTTTGGGAGCGACAACACAAGGTCGTGTATTCAGTAGCAACAAATCAGAAGGGTTCACCGCAGATTTATGGAAGGCTTACTTTTTATTTTATAAAGATTCAGGAATAGTTTAGGTGACCATTGATGACATTCAAGGAATGGTGCATTTTACTGGGTCAGGTCCGTTCATTTAGAGCCGATTGACTTATGGTTATGTTATCCAGAAGATGTACGGTTATTCTAGTAACCCATTTCTTAAGGATCGATGAATTTTGATTCACAATAGGCATAACATATTTATCAAGTGTTTTGGAGTTTTTAAGGAGATTTCATAATATTTTCGTCGATGGTAGCTATATGGAAGATTCTTATGGTCTACGTGGATACATGGTGATGTTGTGAAGGAGGTACAAATGGATAAAGAAAATCTTTAGAGTGATCATTTGATTCTTACAAGTATGGAATGATAAGATATCACTAGCATGATGTGCATATTATGTTATTTAGAGGATTAAGAGAAATTGAATGATGAATGTCGACTCAATAGTTTTAACTCATCGAAATGAAACTAAGAGATTCCAAATTTGTGCTATCGGCCCTGGATAAGGTAAGGTTTTGACGAAAATGCTTTGGAATGGTTCAATACAAGCACAAAATCATTTTCTGGTCAGAGGAAGTCACGATTGAAGCTCTCGATGGGTGACATCTTGTATTCTAAAGATTATTAGTAGTAAGGGAAACCTTGGGAGGTGTGGATGAAAGATAATTAGAATGAGGGTAATTTGCTAGTGCTTGTTTGTTAGTGGGTTGTGGTTTTGTCTAAAGGATCGGGACGACTATAATGATAATTGTAGAGCCAATGAATTACGTTCAGAGCTATGGTTATATTCAAAATCAGGTAGTTTAAGTGGAGCCGGATAACATGTGTAAGAATCGAATTATTGGGCAAAATGAAGGAAGATTTGATGAGACTTGACGAATTAAGTGAAGAAAAAAATTTCTATAGACATCATGGTAGGATTTCATCAGATTTTGGGGAAGTGTACTGCTACTTGAGTGAGTGCAAATCGTTTGACAAATTTGGCTCACTATGTATCGATTTTGACTAATTATAACTCAGATAAGTTGGTCATAATCTACATCCGAGAGATCGTTTGATTGCATACAGTGCCAATTTTTATCATTTCATAACGAGGCACGTAGTTTACATTCCATTTCTAGGGGTCTATGCAAAAGGAGTTGGGTACTCAGGTGGAGCTTAGATAGCATTTCACCCTCAAACGAATGGTCAGTCCGAGCAAACTATTCAGGTCCTTGAGGGTATGTTGCGGACCTGTGTGATTGATTTTTATGGTCATTAGGATCACTTTGTTCTTTTGGCAGAGTTTTCTTACAATAATAGTTATCATTCAAGAATTGAGATGGCACCGTTTGAGGTATTATATGGTATGAGATATCTTTCTCGTGGTTGTTGGTTCGACGCATTTGAGGTTAGGCCTTGGGGTACAGACTTGGTGAGTGATTCTTTGGACAAGGTCAAGTTGATTCAAGAAAGGCTTCTCACGGCTCAGAGTAAGCAAAACATTTATGCAGATCAGAAGGTTCATGATTTAGAGTTCATAGTTAGTGAGCAAGTTCTGTTAAAGGTTTCACCCATGAAGGATGTGATGAAGTTTGGAAAGAGGGGTAATTTGAGCCCTAGAAACATTAGTACTTTTGGAGATTGTTCAGCATTGGTGAAATAGCCTATGAGTGTCGGGTATTCACCTCGTGTTTCATATTTCCATGCTCAAAAAGTACCATTCTGATGGTTCTCATGTGATTCGATAGGATACGGTATTACTTGATCAGAACTTGACTTTTAAAGAAGAGCTGGTTACTATTCTTAATAGACAGATTCTAGAGTTGAGATCTAAAGATATTATTTTAGTAAATGTTCAGTAAAGGCATCGTCCAGTCGAGGTGGCTGCTTGGAAGACTGAGACCGATATGTGGACTAGATATCCTTAGCTTTTCAGTGATTTAGGTACTTCTTTTCTCTTTTATATTCGAGAACGAACATGTGTTTAAGTGGTTGATGATGTAACGATCGGTTAGGTTATTTAGGTTATTTTGCATGTTTCCCCATAAATGACCCTTCCCTTGCTTTATTTTGATGTACTTGACTTGCATGGATGAGTGGTGCGATTCCCGAGGTAATCGGATGAGAAAAACGAAAGAAAATATAAGTTTTGGAAGTTTTAAGTTTGAGAATTTTGACTAAGAGTTAACTTTTGGGAAGATGCACTCAGAATCAATTTTTTATGGTTCCTTTAGCTCCGAAATGTGATTTTTTACTAAGGTGAATGATTAGAATGAGTCCAAGTGATTTGGGTGATATTTGGGTGACTTTGTGAATTTTGAAGAGTTCTTAAGTTAAGAGATGAATTTTAGTTGACTAAAGTCAACATTGAGGGCATGTGAGCCTTTTCTGAAATTTTATCGATTTCATCATGTCTTGAATGTCGTTTATGACTTAATCAGATGTTGATTTGTTTACCGAGGCACTCCGGAGTATTTTGGACGCTTTGTTGAAATTCTAGTTTTCATAGAGTTAGAGTTGACTTTGGTCAACATCGGTCAAGATGACCTAGTATGACGACTTCGAGTGTGCAAGCAGATTCGTTGCGTGTTTAGTAGTGGTTTGCATATTTGGTTGGTATCCGGGTGGTCCTGGATGAATTTTGAGGGTCGATTCCAAGAACGGAGTATCCAGTTACTCATTTTCTTCACCGCGACTGCGAGGCCTGTGTCGCAATCACGACATGACTGACAGCGAAGATACGCGATCGCGTAGGCTTAGTTCGTGAACGCGAAGGAAAATTCCTTGGGTTGGGTCGGGTCGGGCAGGCTCCGCGATCGCGAAGAGCAGTTATTCCAGCGATTTTTATACCCCAAAAACAATCTAAAACATTTCATTCTTATTTTTGGAGCTTGGAGTCTCGGTTTGGAGGGCATTTAGAGGGGGATCTTCAAGGTTCTTCAAGTGGGTAAGCTCCTAATCACTCTCTAATGGTTATTTCATCGATTTTTAAGGGATTTCATGCTAGATATCATGAATTAGATTGGGGATTTTGGGGAAAATAAACCCTAGGCTTGAACGAAAGGGAATTTCTTTAATTGATCATGAAATTGATGTTAGATTTGGATGATTTTGATATCTAGACTCCATAGGTGTTGGTAAATAGATTTTGAAATAAATGTCATAATTTGTCCTTTGAGGATCGAGATACTTTTAGGTTACTTTTTGAGTTCGAAAGTTTATTTTATAGCAATATGGATATCAGTAGACTCGTGTGTTAACGTATGATCCATTTTGAATAGATTGGATCCTTTCGGAGGAATTGCGAAAAGGTAAAGCTTTGTTGTGACCTTCGGACTCATATCCCAGACGAGTTGAGATCTTGTACCTTAACTAAAGTATTATGGTTTGTCTAATGAACTAAAGAAGATGGCGTAATAGGGATAATAAATGGGGTCACGATACTTGTGAGGTGACGAGCACTTGTATTGGGTACTGGTGACATGTTATGGGTGCTTGCACATTTTAAATTAAATAGTGAATGCCATGCTTTGGATACTAGCTGATAGTATAGTAAGATTCTATGAATTTGTGATTGGGGTATGAAGCCCGTAGTTTCTGTCTTGTGTTTAATTTCCTACCTTGTTTTTGATTTCTCATGCATGCACATTCCATTACATCTTGTTTGTTTGGTGCCTTAATTGTTGATTAAACTCTATTGACATGGCTTGTGAATACCTTATCAGACTTGAGGAACTAGATGATATAACCTAGGCTTGGACTCATGATTTAAGTGAATTTGTACCTAGTGTTGTTGTGGTGAACTAATGACAGTTAGTGTAAAGTAGTATTTTGAAGGCCAGCCCTCGTCTCCGTTAAAGATAGGGTCGGTCGACGATGCTGCTGATTACACGTTTCTCGTACTCCCACTACACCTGTTGTGCTCTTTTGTGTGTGGGATCTATCCTAGTTCTAGTGGACTTCGCGACTATCCAACCTGCTGAGGAGCTACTTCAAAGAATTTGGGGTGAGCTATATGGCAGATCCGTGGCACCAGATTCTTCTTCCTTATTACTTGTTACTGTCTTTTCATTTCCAGACAACTATGTATTTGGAGATGTATTCCAGACTTGTTTTTCTTAGTTAGTTCTTGTACTAGTGGCACCAAATTTTAGGGGATTTATTGTACTCTTCATATTTTTCTATATTAAGGTTTCATTAAAGACCTGAAAATTATTTTACTTTATTATTTTCGCAATTGATTCCTTTAAAAGTTTTATTAATTACGTTGTACTTGGTTTACTGACTCATGGGAGTTAGTGTCATCATGACTTATTAAATTGGGTCGTGACATTAGAGCTCTTGTATGATGTTCATGATAATGCAGCCCGAGCAGCCATGAATTTGACATTGATCAAATACATTGGATCTTGTTGACACACTTACTTTTTGATGATATTCAAAGAGGGAATATTCAATTCATATTCATATAGTTCATGCGTCAACATCAGATATATCAGGCACAAACATTACATGACCACATGAAGATTGTAAGCTGTACATATATCCAGTTTCCACTTAGGATACATTATAAAGGAACTGGTTCTTATTTATAAAAAAACTCAGTCCTATTAGAAAGCACTGAAGATAGGAGTTATAAGGAGGAGAAAAGTTGTCATGCATGGTAGGTTAAATGAACATGTTCCTTACACATATCATTGGACAAATCAGGTTCCATATAACCTAGCCGCCTATAGAATTGCAAAGAGTGGAAGGTTAGTCCCTATCAGATTAAGCAAGCAATCAAAACTTGCTTAGTCTTTAAACCTAGATATCTAGCAGGTTGCAATGAATGGAAGGTAAAAGTCCTAGCATCTGACTCAATGAACTTACAAACCTTGCTACGATCGAGGGTGAATTCCTGCAAGCTTAAAAATCTTGTGTAGTAAACCTTAGTTGTATCAACACGAAGTTGTAGAAATAGAACAACAATGGATCTTGTTTAAAAGGGAAAGATTGTCAACATAGGAGTTGAGCCCAAAGGGGAAGATTTGATCAAGAAGCTGAAGAAGTTTATCAAGGGAACATGAACACATTTAAAGTTGTTACGTGTTTATCATCATCAAAAAGGGGGGAAATTGTTAAGTAGTTGTTAACTCAATAATAGTTATGAGCTTAAAATGATGTTTTGATGATTTGACAATATATTAGACGACAATCAAAATGAAGGGAAATATAAGGAAGACATTGAAGAACCAAGAAACAAAAGAGGTCTCCAAAGGATTTAGTGAAGCAGTCGTATCAACAAAGAAACTGATCCTTATCATGAAACATTGGAGACTGTCGAAAAGTAATTTCATGCCAACTGGGAAAAACTACAATATTGACTCATTCCTATTCGATGAAATGTTAGATTTCAAGTGATGAAAATAGTATCATAAACGCAACATAAAATTAGCATTGAAGTAGGAAAGAGAGAAACTAGCGCGCATTGTCACGACCCAATCTACTAAGCCGTGACGGCACTAATTCCCACCAAGTCAATAAGCCAACCACAACCCATTTTAGCCAATGAATTAAAGAAATTATTAAATAAGTCAATTTAAAGTCTTAAATAAGTCTCATATCATAATAAATACAGAATAAGCATTATAAATCCCCAAAACCTAGTGTCACGAGTACAAAAATGGGCTAGTAGATATACAAGTTTGGGATATAACCCGAATACATAAGTTCTCTAGGAACAGAAAAGACAAAAATGAAAATAAATGAAAAATACGGTGCCACGGATCATGCTAGTAGCTCACCCTAAATCCTATGGATAGTCTCCTCAACGAGCGGCGAAGTCTCGAGATCTGCTCATGCTTGGAACAGAATTTGCACACAAATTATGCAACAAGTGTAGCGTGAGTATAGGAAACACCGTGCACTCAACATCATTATTGACTGACCTTAATTAAAATAGAGACGACGGTAGGTCTTCCAAATATCACTTCCATACTTAACCATCATTAGTCCGAGTTAATGATAAATCCAATAATCACAAGTTTCAAGCTTAAATATAAGAAGTCTATAAGTCCATAAGTTCATTCAAGTAGACAAGTAAGCATGATAGTGTGATTCAATAAGCAACTAGACAAGTCAACCAAACAAGGAAGTAACAAGATGATATGATATGCAAATGCTAAGTAAATGCAAGGCCTTTTTCTCATCACCAGTACACACACGTTCAAATACTATGAACTGTGACCCATGGGGGACTCGCGACGTCCATATATCACCCGGAATCATTTCCCTTCAGGATTTCTTAGCAAATATTAGGCTTTCAATCGCATCACTTAGCCAATTTGAGGCTGACATTACCTGTCTCTAGCCAATCAGGCTCATATCCAACGCATCACTCTGTTCGGAACCATTTCCCCCTCAGACGCTGCATAAGTATCCGCAAATATAATATGCATGACATACCATATGAAGCATGAATATAACATGCGCAACATTAATCAATGAAGCTATGCAATAAAGATTCAACCTTTAACCAAACTAACAATAAAGACTCAATCTTTAGCTTCTTTTCTACTTTTAAACGAGTATTTAGAAGTGATGACAATATTTAACCATAAAGAAGACATGTAATATGTCAAACTCCAATCGGAGGGGCGCAACCGACGCTCAGGCCTTACTTATCGAGCCCCACATATATGACTTAACATGCATCTCAACAAGCAAACGGATCGTCAAGGCCGCCGTGATAGACTAAATAAAATCAAAACTGATAAACAGTTTATGACACCAACCTAATGAGCATATATACATAGATAAGGGCCAATAAGGACACTATTCAAGTATATACATCAAAACATACGCCGACAAAGCCATATGTTGCATCTATACAAGACATATGTCTACAAGCCTCTAAGAGTAGCATCATCATCATAAGGTTAGGACAGGGCCTCGCCATACCCATAATATGTACATAATAGCATACCAACTCAAAATAGCAAGTCTGGAATAAAAGGAGTGCACCAACCACAACTAAGATGAGAACCTACTGACGAGGGTCGTCAATCCGTCTATCTGAACCTGCAGGCATAAATTGCAAAGTCCCCAACAAAAGAACGTCAGTACGAATAATGTATAAATATGTAAGACAAGTAAGAGAATAATTAAAGGCATCAAGGTAAGAGGAAAAACAAGAAGGATCAATCTGTAACTCTGGATTGCCATTGTGGGCCATGATATTTAATGATACAATAAATACGCGTATATAATGGCGTTATGATACATTATGGCCTTTGTGGTTATTATCATCATAAAAATAATATTAATAATAACCAACTGATCAGTGGTCGCATATATAACGTGCTTGTCATTATACATTATATACATGCATGAGGGTCATCGTGAATATTTTGAGCTCATCAGAGTGATATAAGGTCATTACACCCCCGACTATCATTATGTACTATCAAGTCATCCTATTTTACATCATCAACAATAGAGAGGATACAACATCATGAAGGATTAATCTTATGACATGAAGAATACTCCCATCAAGGGACAAACAAGATTCAATAAACATTCCATAAGATGAAAGACAATAGAACTTCTAACTTAAGAATAGAGTCATTTTGGAAGGACTTTTGTTATGTTATGTTTACATTTGGGTCATGACAAAATAAGGAAAAGATAGCCTTAACATATCTTTAATGTTTGCCTAACCAAGACAACGGATTCAGTCGTACGTCACCTCAATCTACATAATGACAATTATACTATAGTTAAGCTACAGAAACTAGAATTCGACACAAAAGAGCGACAAGCTCGTCTATAGAAATTTGGACAGCATCTCCCCTATATATTTCACCTTCCTCAAATCTCAACAATCAAAACCAACAGATCCAACACACTAACACATATGTATACATCAATATCCAACCTTATATCCATCACAAAATAGTCCACACCATCACACACAACGTCCAAGTACTATCTTGAACTTTTCCAACCATACAACATAACTAGGACTTAGATATGATCGAATCCATGGAGATAGGAAAAAATTACCCTTAAACATCAAGAAAAAACTCCTAGAACAACTCTTTTTCAACTAGAAAGAACTCACAACTCATCAACAACATCGTATAAGTGATCTTCACGACTTATACAATACTTTTAATGAAGAACATAGGTGGTTTGGACTTAGATTTTCTTAGGGACCTTAGGTATATGTTTAGAGAGAGCTCTAGGTTGTTTGAGATGTGGTTTGGTCAAAATATGAGTGAAGAAGATGAAGCCACCGCTTTATAGACCAAGCTAAGGATGAACCGCCTATGATTCATGCCCACTTTCATTCCCCGTATATCCATTTCACGGACCGTGAATTAGCTAAAAAATAGTTTTCTGCTGTAACTGGGGTCTGCTCTATATCACTTCCTTAAAACGTTCATAACTTATTGTACAGAGCTTAATGAACAGTTTATTGCGTTGGAAAATAGACTCGCTCAAATTGAATTTAGATAGATTATGAACCCCATAACTCCTTATACAATAGAAGATATATCCCAAGAAAGTTGGGCCAAAATCCTGTCTAGAATTCTGGCTACCTTTCTCCGAGTTTTGACGAACTTAATTTATTTAATTCATTTAGCCCCGAACTATTATGAGACTTACTTAACACAAGTTTAAAACCTTTCTTAACCTTAGAGTTATATTAACCTCTTCGATCTTACATTAGGTACTTTCGACATAATTGACGTAAAAGTACGAGGTGTAACATCCTTCCCCCCTTAGAAACATTTGTTCTCGAATGTAGAGGCATACTCATGGATACAAACAACCCTTATGGTTTTCCAGAATTTCAGCAGTCTCCCATATAAGTGGGACTATCTGAAACCCTATAAATAAGCAAAAGAGATCCAAACTTGTCTCATAAGGCCATACACTACAATATATATAATATTGGACCTCACACGACCATCAAACATCAAGTATAAGGAATATGAACTCACCTCATAAACCAATACATATGTCCTCGATTATGCTACACTTCTCTTGGAGTTTTAGCTTTGGATTAAAATAAATGAGGCTACTTATACTTCATATCCTTTTACACCTCCCACATTATTTCTTCTACATCCTTATTCTGCTATAGGACCTTTACGGAGGCCACCTCTTTAGTCCTTAGCTTGCAGACTTGTCGATCTAGAATAGTAATAGGAACCTCTTCATATGTTAGGTCCTCTATAATTTTCACATCGTCAACCGGTACAATCTAAGAAGGATCCCTAACACACTTTCTCAATATAGAAACACGAAAGACCGGATGGACGAATTCTAACTCTGGATGCATATCTAATTCATAAGCTCCTTGGCTTATTCGTTGAATTAAACAATATGGTCCAATGTACCTCGGACTGAGTTTCCTTTTTTTTTCAAATATCATCATGCCCTTCATAGACAAAATATTTAAGAATATCCAATCATTAACTTGGAACTCTAAGTCTCATCGTCATATATCTGAATATGAATTCATACGACTTTGAGTGGTCAACAGTTGCTCCTGAATAAGCTTCACTTTCCATGCAGCTTAGTGTACCAAGTCAGATCTAATTAACTCTAGTTCGCCTACCTCGAACTATCCAATAGGAGATTTGCATCTTCGTCCATACAGAGCCTTATATAGAACCATTTTCCAGCTTAGTATAATAGTTGTTATTGCATGCAAACCCAATAAGAGGTAAGTGGTCATCCCAACTTCCCTAAAAATCCAACACGCAAGCTCGTGACATGTTTTCGAGCGTTTAAGGAAAGGATATATATATATATATATATATATATATATATAGTATTAATAAGAAGATAGTTTGATTTTCTTGTTTGCACATGTATATTGTCTAATCTATGAGAGTCAAGCTTTTCCCCTTCTCTAAGCGCATATATGGGAGTAGGCCCTATGCTTATCTATTTGTGGGTGGAAGTTGTGCTAAGATTAACCTGAATGCCTAAACCCTTTTAAATGATGTCCTCCTTAATACACAATTTTATGTAGTCTGTAGTTGTATAGGTAGTTCCCTAATGAAATTCATATTAACCATCTCTCATTTTGACATCGTGATCTCAATGTTCTGAGTTAATCCCCTGGCTTTCGGTGCTCTATCTTTACCTGCTGGCAATGAGGACACTGGAATATAAATCTGTAATATTTCGCTTCTTATCGTTCCACTGATATATTCCCTTAACATCATGATACATCTTGGTAAATCTAGGATGAATAGAGTATCATGAATAATGGTCCTTTGTCATAATATTATCTTGTAATCCTGCTATATTTGGAACACTCAATCAGCCCTGGTACCTGAAGACCCCATTTCCATCAAGAGCGAAGGTCGTGGCCTTCTTCTACTGTGTACCCTCTTTGATTTTCCAAAAATGGGATCTTTACCCAAACATTCCTTGACTTCCTATATAAGGGATGACTCAGTTGTGCTCTGAATCACAGGGCTACCGTTATCTAAATCCATCAACACTGCTAGAGCTCTCTAGTAATGTCTTTCCTCTCAGTTTGCACATGTTCCAAACTGCACATAGCCTCATGACTAAGTGTGTCCTCTACAATGTTAGCTTTATCGGGATGGTACAAGATATCCATATTGTAGTCCTTCAACCATTCAATCCATTTCCCCTACTTCAAGTTCAAATTTATCTATTTAAATATATATACTGAAGGCTATTATAACCCATGAAGATGTCTACATAAACACCATACAAGTAGTTCTACCAAACTTCAATGCATAAACCACTGCGGCTAATTCTGAGTCAGGTGCCGGATAATTTTTCACATGTTTCTTCATTTACCTTGAAACATAGGAAATCACCTTACCATATTATATAAATACAAAACCCAAACATGTCCCCGAAGCATCATAATATCCAACATGTCATTCTACACCTTTTGGGAGAGTAAGAACTAGCTGACGTAAGCCTATCTTTCAACTCTTGGAAGCTCTACTCACAAGCACTAGACCAGTGAAACTTGATGGCATTTTGCATCAACTTTTTCATTTGTGATGATGTAGTATGAAACCCTTCTACTATTGGTCATAAATAAATTCCCTCACTTTCTCCTTTTGACACTCGCACCACACCTATACTAATTTATTGTATTTTCGCTCCTTCAAAAACTTCTAGTATATACAGTCTCAAACATTGCTCCTAATTCAAATCCTTCATGTTAATGTCTTATAGACGACGAGTTGTTAACTTATTCCCTTATTGGGTACGTATAAAATTCTGAAGAATCTGGTGTAATAAGACGTCGTTCCACTATATCTGAATCTAATTATTGTTCTTATACCAAAACCCATTTCCTTTCCTCCTAGCTAATATCTTCTGTCCAATGGCACTTGGGAAAAGATTTTCATATTCTCACTAGGATGTGAACTCATTACATCATTTAACCAGTAGAACTTTCAGTCAATTTGAAATAACCTCCTTTGCCTTTCGCTTTGTTTTCGTTGTAATAATATCATATCTGGACACAAATCTTTAGTGCCTACCTTGTATCTTAGGCTTATTGGCCCTTTTTTATCCTTCATGTGCTTATATTGAGCTTTAGCCACTATTGCTTCTATCTAATTACAATCTAAGAGTCACGACTATATGTGTTGCAAGACCGATGCTTTGCACGGTTAATCCAATTCATATTTTATATGATATGTGGACTCATTCGAGTTTCCTTGTCTAGCTGTTATTAGATCTCCCATCAATTGATTGCTTAAACATCTTACATTTACATTTTCATTTCGAGTTAACTAAGTGGTATTTATTGTATCGATGTACTTTTGGCACTAGCTTCCTGAATTATGAATTTTTGGCACCTTCAACCAAAGGGTTCTTACTATCTTTTCTCTATCATTGGTGCTTACACCCTGTTCCAAAGTAATCACACATGGTGAAACTTGAATAACTACAATCTTATTCACTTCTATTCCTTTTTGTTGTAGTCCTTATGCCTGTCTGTCATTAAGCAAAACACATTTTGGCCTTGATACTTCATCAGACCATTCAATATATGCTTATTAACTATTTCCATGTTTTTTCACAGCTATCCTTCAAATGTCCCGAAAGATCTCGTTGTCACTTGTCCCCAATAAATTATTCTTATCCAGAAGGTATTTGGAACTATAACATGTCGCACAATGAGACTGAAAGTCATATCATTCCTATTCCTATAGCATGCTTTATATTACTAGCACCAATACATGTAACTTTCCACGATAAGTGGTACGACTCATTTACGAATAGACGAAAAGTCTATGTCACCTCCTACTACTGTTTAGATGATCCAATCCTTATAAATGACTAGGATCAGCACTCTTGGTATGTCACCTTACGTGATTTTCTTAAACATATTAATAATCAATCATTACACGACTCGCTTGTGGTAATCTATCATTATTAATGATATCATGGGGTAATCCCCAATTCCTTCTAGGAAAGGTGTTACAATTTGGGTCGCGCGTATGTAACATTTTTCCCCTACTCTAATCGATAAGGGCCACCGTGAAACGGGTACATTCATATGAATTGATGAATATTCCAATGATGAGTTCCACATCCTATCTTTTCAACTTTTCTTCAACTTATAAGTCCCCCGCAAAACTTAGACTTTCTTATAATTATCGGGGTAACATGATATCATACGTTAGGGAACCATCTAACATAGTTATTCGGAAGGAGCAAACATATTGCATATGTATCACCATATCGGGGGTGGCTCCAAATCTTATCAATGCAATAGCTTATAAACATGGTTCTAACTATCGTTGGGCTGGAAGTCCTATTTTGGCCTCCATCCTTACATCCATAACTTATCTCTGTTGGAATATCCTACCGTGCAAGTAATACTAGGAAGCCGATCTTAAAATAAAAAACTAAGGTGCCAACATTCTAGAATATGAAATAGGTCGATACTTAGTTTGCAAGAAGTAGATATATCGACAAAGAAACCATTAACATATCTGCACTCATCAGACCTCAACCATCACCGGAGTTTTAGGCTCTATCTCTGCTCCTGCCCTTACTTTTGTGATCAAACATGGGATACTTTTGAATCCTATGACCTTGACTCCCATACCAATAGAAACCGCGTGTACTCCTATGACATAGTTCGGGATACGATCGACCACACTGACAAATAAATGGTCGAAGCGGCATCACTCAATTTATACCACCCTGACTCTAAGATACTGATACATGCGAACCTTATCTCGGCCTTACTCGATAACCTTGATCGTACATACCCTGCCATGAAGATCTAGCCTGCTGACCATATAACTACAAGTCACCATTAATCTGTAGTCACCAACTATCTTGGCCCACTCATCACCCTCATCTGGGTCAAAACCTATAAACAATGACGGTCACTGACCAATGAACTCCCTAGGATGTGAGCTCCCTGACCCTTCAAAGGGTATATCACTATCATATTCTATAAGTTGGCACCGTGCATGAGAGTCAACCAACTGTGTCAATATCTACACCTCTCTCCTTACATCATCATTAGATGTAGTCGGTGGTACAACTGATGGTACGGGAGCTTTCTTCAGCTCATCTGGTACTATTGAAGTCAGATATACCTGGTAAGGTGACTCACTCAGATCCTCTTACGGGTCTATCCCAATAGAGGGCGTACTACTCGCGTCCCCTATCGGCCTAACCTCAATCTACCGGCTAGTCATAGCCTTGCTAGAAGAAGACATCACTGTAATCATAAACACGATAAGGGTTACAGGAAGAACTCTTATAACTCAACTCTATGGCACAATTCTAGACCAAAAAAGAAAGATAACCATCCTAAATGTCCCGTAGCCTTCTATCTATAAGTGTGGTGCACAAAACACCCATAAATAATATTTTACAAGACATGACTTGTAGACTCCCTAGGACAGACCTGCTCTAATATCAAGTTTTTCACACCCCAACTGGAGGGGCATGACCAAGCGTACTGGCTTTACTTACCGAGCCCCACATACAAGACTTAACATATATCTCAATAAGAAAATGGGTTGTATGGATGTCATGATATATTGAATGAAATCAAAAGCGATAAATAGTTTATGAAACCAACCTAATGAGCATATATACATAGATAAGGGCTGACAAGGCCACTATGCAAGCATATACATCAAAACATACACAGACAAGGTCGTACGTGACATTTATACAAAGGACATATGTCTACAAGCCTATAAGAGTAGCATAATTGTTATAAGGTCGGGACAGGGCCCCTCCATACCCATAATATGTATATAATAGCATACCAACTCAAAACAGCAACTCTGGAACAAAAAGAGTGCAGCAACCACAGCTGAGCTAAGAACCTACTGACGAGGGTCATCAATTCGTCTATCTGAACCCGCGGACATGAAATGCAGTGTCCCCGACAAAGAAACATCAATATGAATAATGTATTGAATATGTAAGACAAATAAGAGAATAAATAAACGCATTAAGGTAAGAGGAGAGACAAGAAGGATCAATATGTAACTTGCCCTGTAGGCCATGATATGCAATATGCAACGATACAATATATATGTGTATATAACACCGTTGTGATACATTATGGCCTCTATGGGCATCATAATAATAATAATAATAATAATAATAATAATAATAATAATAATAATAATAATAATAATAATAATAATAATAATAATAATAATAACCAACAGATTAGTGGTCGCGTATATAAAGTGTTTGTCATTACATATATATACATACATGAGGGTCATCGTGAATATTTTTGAGCTCGTCAGAGTGATGTAAGGTCGTTACACCCTCGACTATCATTATGTACTATTAAGTCATCATGTTTTACATCATCAACAATAAAGAGGAATACAACACCATGAAGGATAAATCTTATGACATGGAAAATACTCTCAGCAAGGGATAAACAAGATTCAACAAAATATTCCATAGGATGAAAGACATTAGCACTTCTAACTTAAGAATATAGTCATTTTGGAGGAACGTTTTATTATGTTTCATTTACATTCGGGTCATACCAAAATAAGGAAAGAATAAACTTAACATACCTTTAATGTTCTCCTTAACAAGCCAACGGATTCATCCATATGTCACCTCAATCTACATAATGATAATTATACTATAGTTAAGCTACGGAAACCAGAATTCGGCACAAAAGAGCGACAAGCTCGTCCATAGCAATTTGGACAGCACCTCCCCTATATATTTCACCTTCCTCAAATATCAATAATCAAAACCAACATATCCAGCACACAAACAAACATGTATACATCAATATCCAACCTTACATCCATCACAAAACACTCCAAAATAGTCCACACCATCACACAAAACTTCCAAGTACTATCTTGCATTTTTTCAACCATAAAACATAACTAGGACTTGGATATGATTGAATCCATGGAAGAGAAGAACTTACCTTTAAATAGTGAGAAAAAACTCCTAAAACAACTCTTCTTCAACTAGAAAGAATCACAACTCATCAACAACATCATATAAGTGATCTCCACCACTTCTACAACACTTTTAATGAAGAACTTAGGTGGTTTGGCCTTATATTTTCTTAGGGACCTTAGGGTATGTTTAGAGAGAGCTCTATGGTGTTTGCGATCTAGTCTGGTCGAAATATGAGTGAAGAAGATGAAGGCACCGCTTTATAGATCAAGCTAAGGATGCACCGCTCATGATTCATGCCTATTTTAACACCCTATAGATCCATTTCAGGGACCGTGAAATGGCACCATGAATTAGATAAAAAATTAGTTTTCTACCGTAACTGGGGGTTGCTCTGTAGCACTTCCTTAAAACGTTCATAAATTCTTGTACAGAGCTCCGATTAATAAATGGTTTGTTGCGTCTGAAACTAGGCTCACTGAAGTTGAATTTAGATAGGTTATGCACCCAATAACTCCTTATACATTAGAAGATATAGCCCCATAAATTTGGAGCAAAATCCTATCCAGAATTCTCCCTTCATTTTTTGGAGTTTTGATGAACATAATTTCTTCGATTCGTTTAGCCCCAAACTCTTACGAGACTTACTAACACTTGTTTAAAATCTTTCTTAACCTTGTAGAGCTATCTTAACCTCTCTGAGCTTACATTAGGTGTTTATGACACAATCAACATAAAAGTACGGGGTGTAATATAATAAGCATAGAATCAACAAATAAAGGGTCGCATGTCCAATCACGAATCACAAATATCAGTCTATGCTATAGCTAGTGCCTAAAATATGACATTCAGACCAGACTATATAATTAAAATTGCACAAATATCCATAACATGGCACCAATACCTGATACAAGTTCTCGTCACCTGACAAGTATTGGGACTCCCTTAGTTTTCCCATTACACCCTCTTAATTATTTCATTAAACCAACCACGACACTTTAATTAAGGTCAAGAAAGTCTCAATTTGCCTGATTTGATGTCTGAAGCTCAAGTGATCACTACATGGACCTTGCCCTTTTTCAAAGTATATGAATAATCTCAAACAATTCAAATACATAAGTATACGAGTCCATAGACACTCATATTACTATGATAATAATTGGTGTCCAAAAAGTCACCCAAAAAAGCCAATCCCGAGCCTCAAAGGTTAAAACTGTAATTTTATTGAAAAATCAGATTCAATATAGTCAAAATAGTAATGTATGAGATTAGACGAGTCCAATGATACCCATATTACTATACTTTGATTCAAAATCCAAAAAGAAACCTCGAGCCACCAAGGGCAAAATTGGAATTTTATTGAAGAATCGGTTTACCCATAACCCGTAGGTTCTAAATCTATAAAATCAACCAAAACCAACCATGAATCGACCTCCAATTCAAGGAATTATCATTTCTTAACTTTGGGGCTCAAAACCTCAATTTCTACAATCTAAATACGGATAAAAATGATAACCAACGAAAATAATCACGGGAAAACATGAAAATAAAAGTTAGATACTTACCCCCTCATTGAGACGAGAAAAACGCTGCAAAAGGCATCTCAAACAGAGTTCTATAACTCAAAATATTAAATATTTTGGATCTGTCCATTTTAAACATTGTCCAGGCATTATTCCTTCATTGCAATCGCGACAACCCAAGTTTCTTTTACACCAGAAACCAACAACATTAATTCTTAGTAAAATGGACATGTCTCCCTCATACGATGTCGAAACGTGATGATTCTTATTTCTATAATTCTGAAATTATGATACGGATCTAGCAGTTCAATCGAAAAGCAAATCAAATCTCGTTTGCCCAATATGGTATCATTTATGCTAAAAAAGATGGTGAAATAAAAAACAAACGACATACAACTCACACCCATTCAAAATTTATTGGAATCTGACCAACGTTTGCGGATAAATCCAAAATCATCGCTCGAACTTTCAAACATCCAAACGGGACCATCTTGAACCAATGTTGACTGTGGTCAACTTGAAATCATATCAAAAGCTAGTTTGTCAATCAACCACCTAAATCACACCCGAACATCTCGGGAACTAAACCAATGACTCTACGAAGTCATAAATCACATTCTGGGCCTAATGGAACCATTGGAATTCGATTCAGAATGCATTTACCCAAAAGTCAACTCCTGGTCAAACTTTAAACTTAAAATTTTTGAAACATAGATTTCCTTCCACGATTTTCATCTGATTGCCTCAGAAATCGCATCACTCATCTCCACAAGTCATAAACATCAATACGAAGCTAACAGAATCAATAAATTTCCAATATGAGTCTTAGTTCTTCTTGCGAATATATTTTCACCATAAATAGGCATATTAAATACTAAAACCAAAATTGTCAAAAAAACAACCAAACGAACTCTAAAATTAGTTCTGTCAATCCCTACATGTTATAAATAATATTAAAAATCCAACAAAATCTTCATATGGCCAATCAGAGCATGTTTCAAAAAACAAGTAATTAATCCAAATAATTAAATATCAGAATTTCCAAAATGAAACCTTCTCCCAAAGTGAACCAAATGATATCCGTTTGACTTTAAATTTTTCAAGCAAACCAAAATAATTATTACGGAGCTTCTGGAATAAATGAAACATAAAATAGAGCATCGGTTCTCAAAATGACCGACCGGGTCATTACATGCATATAAGGAAAGAAGAAAGATACAAGTCAAACAAAGATTGGTTTTCAAGTACAATTATGAAACCAATTATTGGTTGGATTCAACAAGACAAAGGAAGTAACTACTTCTATATAAACACAGTTGGAACAAATTTGGAGCTTAACCACAATCAATGATATAATTCCAACGTGAGGCGAGAGCGAGTGGAGTCAACACCTAGTCTCTCGAAGAACCAACTACAAAGAACCCGAGTGTATCAATATTTATCAATTATGTTCTTTGTTCATATTAGTTACGTTCAAATTGTGGTTCCATCTATTTACATCCGTTAGTATTGTGTAGTAGGATCGAGTTATAAGGGATTTCCTTGAGTGGGTAGAGTTATTGAATTATTAAGAGGGTAGAGGCGGGACTGAGAGAAACAACTCCTTAGGTCGTTGTAACTTTAAATTGCTCAAATTTTAGTGAAGTTTAAGAAAATCCTACAAGAGGTAGGTTGTGATTGTTTCCACCCGGACAAGGAGTTTTCCACATAAAAATTCTTTTGTTTATTTATTTATTTTTCAAATTTACCTTCTTGCATAGTTGTTCAAAGAATCAGGTTCTTTGAGTTTATAGGTTGTAACCCGATCCTAACACCTTCGAATTTATATATTAGTTTGCAAATATCTCTACATACTTAAAGAACATCACCACATGAGTCACCCGGAGTCATAAACCTGCTCAAAAGCAAGAAAATTGAAGATTTGTTGATAAAGGCTTTATTCAAAGTCATAAATAATATAAGCAATGATTCATGGGGAAGACACAGTGAATATTTGGAAAAGAAGAGGAAGACGTCAATTAGGAAGACACAAAAGAGGAGTTTGTGATAAAGGAACTTGTTTCCTTAATTGTTGATGTTTAAAAGAATTGATAAGAGAGAAGTTTTCAATCAAGAGAGTGACATCAAGAACCTAATGTTAAACTAATAACATCCACATGCTCCAGGTGATTTTTAAAAAATCAGGATCAATGAACAACAAGACTGATTTTTACAAAATCAATGGTTTGAAGAAAGAAGCAAATGAATAAAAAGGATGGCTGAGAAGAAGATCACATGTTCTTGAAGGTTGAGAATATGTAGTTGAAGAGTTTGGAATGATACATGTACTCACCTTGACAAGACCATAGTGATTCATACAAACCATTTGAGCAAGCAAAGAGAACCTGGTTCCCATCCCTACCTAAACAAAAAAAAACTTAATCCTTCTAGATTCTAGTTTGATTAGATTATATTATCCAATTGGAAGTACTAGAATATTATGTAGCTATATATTTGATTTGGGTCTTATGACTTAATATAATACCTATCAAATCCTCATAAGCTTTTGATTCGATCAGTTCATTTAAACACTTATGCTATGTTCATGATAGTATAGTTCCAATTGTCATGAGTTTGATATTAATAAATTATTATACTTAATATGACTGATACACTTGCTTTTTTATGATGCCAAAAGGGGACAAACTTATAACAGTTCATATGTCATTAACAGAAGTTGAAATTGAAAGGAATAAGATGGTCAGCTGATCATGCAATATATTGATAAGGAAGAAGAAGATCAGATAACATATGAAGAAGAGTGTCAAATGTCCTGAAGAAATATAAAATTGCATAGATTTGTAGAAAAAAGCTACAAAAATTTGAAGAAGAAAGTTACACAAATTAAAATTAAAGATTTTCTTGAAGAATAAAGAAAGAACTTGGTCCTTATGCTTTCACTGAAGAGATGTTTTGAAAAAGACATGGATATGATCATGTTTTTATACCTACCCATCCAGAGGGTTGCAATGAATGGAAGGTAAGGCTCTACATACTCTTAAGAGAGATCATCATATCTTACTAGGCCAGCTAGATCAATATGTAGTTAGTTCTTAGAGGGAAGATTGTCAACATAGAAGTTGATCCTAAGGTGGAAGATGCACATGAATAGCACATAAAGTATTATGAAGTTGGTAGAGTGCAGATGAAGAAGTATGAAGTTGTTATAGGTTTGTCATCATTAAAAAGAGAGAATTTAATTAGTTGCTTGAATTTGAATCTTAATTTAAGATCTTATGAATTTTTTTATGATTGACTATTACTGTTCAAGAAGAACGTACAAATATGTACAAGAATCAGGTCCTTAGCATATCTCCAAAAGGAAAACTGTAAATCTTGCAACATTAATGACGAACTGCTAAAAGAACCAGGTCCTTCAAACAAGAACTAGAAATTGTTTGGTCTACCCATAAGAAGTTGTTCCACGCGCATAAAAAACCTTGGAGAATTTGGATTAAGGTTTAATCTAATTCTAAGGAACACAAGTTCAAGACATGAAAATATTATCATAATTGAACACATGGATTTAGCTTAGAATTAAGAGAAAATTAGTCGATATGTGATTCCAAACCAAATCAAATAAGGATTGGTTTATTGAATTCTTGAATCAACTTTTGGTTGGATTTGGAGAACTACAACGCCTATTTTACTCATATATAAAGCATTTGATGATTTGGAAGATCATCAGAAATAAAAGAGAGACTACACTGATAGAGAGAGATCTATACTAGAGTCTTGAAGAAGAAGAAGAAGAAAAAGAATCAACTACAACAACGAAGAAGAACATGTTCCTATCAAGAATTATTCATACTGTTCTTGAGTTGTAATAGCTAACTTCTTGTGGTCCTTAACTATACATGATGAAATAAAGGTCGTGAACTTAAGCTTCCAAAATGAGCCGCGAGGTGATTTGCTCGGAGTGCCAAAGATTGTCGATCGCCCTAGGGTGACATGCCTATTATGGAATGGAATATGGAGTGGAGTTGAAGATTGGACGTGAAGATCCAAGAAGGAACATGATTATTTTCGGCTTTTATGTAGGTCTTGGTCGAGATCACTATCTTTTAGCTTATTTTTAATTCCTAGCTTAACTACTAGCTCTCCTTAAGATATAATTAATATGTCGTGTAATATAATAAGGTTACAAGGCCAAGAATCATCTAGAAGAAGAATTTCAAGGAGTTAATTCATGAACTAACTAGTTCATGCACTTAGCTACATAGATGACACAAAAAGGTGGCCTAGAAAACATGAAGAGTTGGTCGTTCCCTTTCCCATTCTCGGTCGAACCTAGCCTCCAATGAGATAATTTATGAACTAGCTAGTTCATGCGCTTATCTACATGGATAAAACAAAAGGGTGGCCTAGAGAACATGAAGAGTTGGGTACTCCCCCCCCCCCCCCATAGGCAGAACCAATTCCCATTTCCTATTCGGTCGAATGATACATTGTTTGTGTCTTTCTTATTGCCTCTTCTAGAAGGTCTAGCATTAGTATAAATAGGGCATATAGTTGATGTAAATAGATATTGAAGATTTATGAAATATATTTGAGTTTACTCAAACTTTGCTAAGTTATTCAACTTTTGTGTTGCTTATCTTAGTTGGTCCTTTTGTGGGTCATCGGTCCTTTTGTGGTCCGAACCTTGATCCTTTTGTGGGTGATCCCTTGGTCCTTTTGTGGTCCAAACCCTCGGTGAAAGTCTAGTTAGAACTTTTGTGATCTAACTATACCCAAGCTAAGATTTTATCCGGTTACATGATTATGAATATATTGAAGGTCTTCTCGGCTTTCATTGTCTTATCCACCCACGATTTTGTCCATCAATTTCGTGTTCAATCCTTGTTCAAACTTTCTCATTATTTTCACCACAACACATAACAACACTTCACCAACCTCGACCCCAAAGGCCATTAACCGAAACCTCCCAAAGCCACCCGAACACCCCAACCAACTACTACACCGTCCTTACTGAGTTCCACCGTCATACCTATCACGGACAGATTTTGCAACCCTACCACCATCCAACCACCAAGAACCGACCACCAACATATCCCACAACATGTCTAGAATACCCCATCTAAACGCTTCAACCCGAATCCACCCGATGACACCCACACACCTCCCACCAAAACACTCACTGCGTATAACCCACCAACCTCCACTTGACCCCCATTTTTGTGTTCATCCGGTCCCAATCCAACTTCGACCAACCTACCCACATGTTTTCCTCCTTATATACATCAGTTTGGTATTAGAGCAAAATTTTCCCGTCCCACGCCTTGACGTTATGGCTAACATAAAGAAAGAACTACAGAGGATCATAAGTGACCTATTTGCGAAACAAGCGAAAATCTTGAGAAAATAATATATGGGGCGTGCCGTGAGCAAAAATGCCAAGTCTGTGGTTGTACAAAACAACCCAAGGCATGAAAGTAAAGAATATCAAGAGTGTAGGGATTCATTTGTTAGTAAGGAACCCGAAGTCAAAGAGGACCTAGAGGAATATATTGATCTTTCAGAGGTGGGTGAAAGTTTAGTGCTCCGACGTGTGTTGAATGTTCAACTTGAAGAACAAGAGGAGACACAAATAGAGCAACTATTTTACACTCGATGCAAGGTGAATGATAAAGTATGTAATATGATCATTGATGGAGAGAGTTGTACCAATGCGGCCTCCGTGGAAATGGTTGGCAAATTGAAATTACCTACCCGCAATCATCCTAAACCATATGTTATCTAATGGTTGAACAAAGACAAGGGGCTAAAGGTAATGCAACAAGCTCTTGTTAGTTTTCGAGTTGGTAGATATGAAGATGAAATATGGTGTGACATCCTACCTATGGATGATTGTCATATTTTATTGGGTCGGCCCTGGTAGTTTGATAGAAAAGTGCAATATGATGGAGAAAAGAATGTCTATTCTTTTCAAAAGGATGATAGAAATATCCGATTGATACCATTGTCACCTAGTAAGGTGAAGAAAATGAAGATCCAAATTGCCAAGAACCGCAAATCCGAGACCCCCTTGCTTGATGCACGGGAGATCGAATAAGAATTAAATAAGGGGAGTTCTATAGATATATTGGTGCGCGAAGAGAAGTCTTGTGGGTGATACGATTGAAGATACCTGCTCGAAGGAACTCTTGAAGAAATCCGAAGATGTGTTGCCGAATGATCTTGCATCCGGATTACCACCAATAAGAACCTATAGACACAATCCAGAAGAGGCTAAGGAGTTGCAAGGCCAAGTGCAAGAATCACTAGACAAAGGCTTTGTCCGGGAGAGCTTTAGTCCATGTGCGGTACCCGCCTTGTTGGTTCCAAAGGAAGATAGAACTTGGCATACATGTATTGATAGCCGAGCGGTCAATAACATCACCAAGGAGTGCAAGTTTCCTATGCTGAGATTGAAAGATCTTTTGGATGAATTGAGTGGGGCTAAGTTGTTCTCCAAGATAGATTTGAGGGGTGGATACCATCAAATGAGGATACGAGAGGGAGGTAAATGAAAAATGGCTTTCAACATCTCATATGGTTTGTACAAATGGCTTGTGATGCCGTTTGGATTGTGTAATGCTCCAAGTTCTTTCATGAGGTTCATGTACGGGTACTACGACCATTCATGGGTTACATAGTATCATCCGAGGGCATTCATATGAATCCATCCAGGGTGGAAATAATCCGGAGTTGGCCCGAGACTACAAATGTAAGAGAAGTAAAAAGTTTCCATGGTTTGGCTTCTTTTTGTCATCGTTTCATTCGGGATTTTTGTGCCCTTGTTTCCCCTATTCCGAACCTTGAGAAACTAAGGCATGTTATTCCGAACCTTGAATGTGATGCTAGTAGAATTGATATTGGTACCGTCTTGATTCAAAACAAATGACCCGTTGCTTTCATTAGTGAAAATTGGATGGTGCACAGCTCAATTATTCTACTTGTGACAAGGAAATTTATATTGTGAGATCCTTGGTCCGATGGGAACATCATTTGAGGCCAAAACCTTGTGTCTTATATTCGGATCATGAATCCTTGAAGTATTTACATGGGCCAAGAAAGTTGAATCTAAGGCATGCTAAGTGGGTAGCGTACTTTCAAATTTTCACATTCCCTACAAGGCACAAAGATGGCAAGTCCAACATAGTGGCGGATGCACTTTCCTGGAGGTACGTAATGTTGTTCGTACTTGAACAAAAACTTGTGGGATTGGAAGCGCCAAAGAAATTCTATGAACGAGATACCGAGTTGATAAAATGTAATAATGAAGTTCATATTTCTTATTCCATAGTAGAAGATTTCCTTTTAAAAGGTAACAAATTGTGTGTACCCAAATATTCCATGAGAGAATTACTTGTACATGAAGTGCACCCCAAACATTCGGGTGGGCACGCTGGACATTTTGGGATAGTGAAAACTTTGGTGATTCTACAAGAACACTTTTACTGGTCACGGGTGGATAAAGATGTAAATTGAGTGGTAAGTATGTGTTCCACTTGTCAAAAAGCTAAAAGTTTATTCCATAAAGGATTGTATACTCCTTTACCGGTTCCAGAGCGACCATTGAAAGGTGTGAGCTTGGATTTCATCCTCGGCTTACCAAGAACACAACGGGGAAAGGACTCTATCATGGTCGTTGTGGATAGATTCTCAACTATGGCTCACTTCATTGCTTGTCAAAAGACCAATGATGCAACACATATTGCGGACTTGAAAAGGAAGATGACCGAACTCTACGATTTGATCTCCCAACCTTTGAAGGAAGTGGTAAGATTGCATGGTGTTGACGAGAATTTGAGGACAAATTCTGTTAAAGAAGGGAGATTGATAAAAGAAGGTCGTTAACTTAAGCTTCCAAAATGAGCTGCGAGGTGATTTGCTCAGAGTGCCAAAGATTATCGACCGTCCTAGGGTGACATGCCTATTATGGAATGGAATATGGAGTGGAGTTCAAGATTGGACGTGAATATCCAAGAAGGAACATGTTTATTTTCGGCTTTTATGTAGGTCTTGGCTGAGACCACTATGTTTTAGCTTATTTTTAATTCCTAGCTTAACTGCTAGCTCTTCTTAAGACATAATTAATATGTCATGTAATAGAATAAGGTGACAAGGCCAAGAACCATCTAGAAGAAGAAGCTTCCAAGAAGGTAATTCATGAACTAACTAGTTCATGCACTTATCTACATGGATAACACAAAAAGGTGGCCTAGAAAATATGAAGAGTTGGTCATTCCCTTTCCCATTTTCGGCCGAACCTAGCCTCCGAAAAGATAATTCATGAACTATCTAGTTCATGCACTTATCTACATGGATAACACAAAAGGGTGGTCTAGATAACATGAAGAGTTTGGAACTCCCCCCCCCCCCAATAGGCCGAATCAATTCCCCTTTCTCATTCGACCGAATGATACATTGTTTGTGTCTTTCTTGTTGCCTCTTCTAGAAGGTCTAGAATTAGTATAAATATGGCATGTAGTTGATGTAAATAGATATTGAAGATTTATGAAATATATTTGAGTTTACTCAAACTTTGCTAAGTTATTCAACTTTTATGTTGCCTATCTTAGTTGGTCCTTTTGTGGGCTATCGATCCTTTTGTGAGTCATCCTTTGGTCCTCCAAACCCTCGGTGCAAGTCTATTTAGAACTTTTGTGATCTAACTATACCCAAGTCAAGGTTCTATCCGGTTACTTGGTTACGAATATATTGAAGGTCTTCTCGGCTTTCATTATCTTATCCACCTACGATTTTGTCCATCAATTTCGTGCTCAATCCTTGTTCAAAATTCCTCATTCTTCTCACCACAACACAACACATCACAACACTTCACCAACCTCCACCCAAAAGGCCATTAGCCGAAACCTCCCAAAGCCACCCGAACACCCCAACCAACTACTCCACTGTCCTTACTGAGTTCCACTGTCATACCTATCACGGACAGATTCCGCCACCCTACCACCATCCAACCACCAAGAACCGACCACTAACATACCCCACAACGTGTCTAGAACACCCCATCCAAACGCTTCAACCCGAATCCACCCGACAACACCCGCACACCTCCCACCAAAACACTCACTGCCTGGAACCCGCCAACCTTCACTTGACCCCCATTTTCGTGTCCATCTGGTCCCAACCCAACTTCGACCTACCTACCCATATATTCCCTCCTTATATACATCAATACACTTCTTACATTCTTAGTGATTTGTATTTGGTGTTGGTTTTGTGTTGTAAAGGACTTCTTAGACTGGGTAGAGTCCCTGAAGAAGTTAGGCTACAATAGAAGTGTATTGTAGAGAGGTTGATAGGTGTTGTAGGGGTCAATTCCTTAGGTGCAAAAAGAGATAACCTTAAAATTTTCTCGAGTTATAGTGGAGAGTTTGGGTAAATCATATTGAAGATAGGTCGTGATTTTTGTCTCCCTTGAGTAAGGATTTTTCCACATAAAAATTATTATATTGATTTATTGTTCCGCCCTCCCTTCTTGTTTCTTTAGTGAATAGATGGCAGCATAAAATATTGGTAGACTCCTCATTAGAGTCCATCATTTTGGTACTCCCTCCGTCATAATTTATGTGATATAGTTTAACTATGTATGAGTTTAAGAAAGAAAGACTTTTGAAACTTGTGGTCCAAAATAAGTCATAGATATATATGTAGCTGTAAATCATTTCATTAAGGGTAAAAGAGAAAGTTTCAAGTTAAATTATTTCTAAATATAAAAATATATTATTCTTTTTGGGACAAATTAAAAAGGAAAGTTTATCATAGGGACATAAGTAAAATATATCAATTCATTCGACGTTTTCCTCTTTATGTAAGTCTCATTTTGATTTGTCTCCTCATCTTATAATTGTTTATTGTCTTTATCCAAGCCCCATATAGTTAATTGGAGGGAGCTCCTTATTGTGATAAGGCTAATGTGAAGAAATGATCATAATTATCCGAAGAAGATATTAAGATCAAAAAAATTATTAAACATACAAGAAATTGAGCAATTTCAATCGAGTAGTGCCTCGGCCTATTTGGACCTCTTCCCTCAAGTTATCTTATATGATTACCGCATTTTCATTCATTATATAAAAAAGAACTCATAATGCAATTCAACCCTCGTAATGACATGTCCGATCGTTTTGAGTATTAGAATATGTTTCCCTTAAATGATATCTTTCATAGGTTTAATATGTATTTTATGACTTGTGAGGGTGAATGGCATGGGTCCCAAGAGACTAGGTGCATTTCTTAGAAGAAAATTAAAAAATTAAGAATTTGAGAACTTAAAGAATTGGCCAAAGTCAATATTTGGGGTTAAGGAATTTGAAACGAGGTTTGAAATGTCCTACAGGTTTGTATGGTGATTTGGAACATAGATGGATAATATGGATGGGTCCCAATGAGTTCGGAAGTGATTCAGCTAAAATTGAAAAATAAGAGTTGACCTTGATTAAATATGTGCCTAGACAATCTCGGATCAGTGAGTTGAGAATTCCAGCAAGTTCATAGGGTATTTTTGGAGTGCTTTGCATGTTTGATTGCATCCTGAGGGGTTCGGGTGAATTCCAGGCACTAAAAATGCAATTTAGAAACACCATATTTTTCTGTTAAAGGTTCCCAGGAAATTTGGTCATCGCAATCGCGTAAGGGAATCGGTAGGGCAAGGGCTCGCATGTTCGTGCAGGGATAGCAGCAAGCGACAGCCACAATCGTGAAGGAGTTGGCCGCATTCGCGAAGGCCTAGGCCACTTGGAGACACGATTGCTCAGCTTGGGCCGGCGTTCACGAAAGGTATGCCTAGGCAGAGTTAAGAACATTCCCAAGTCAGGATTAGGCATTTCAAACATATTTTGGGATTTAGAGCTCGGTCCAAGGAAATTTTCAAGGGATTTCGACTATTTGATTTTAGGGTAAGATTCTAACCTCGTTAATGTTAATTACATTCTATTACACCTATATAATTGTAGATTAACCATGTTTTGGTTGGAAAAATTAGGGGATTTTACCTTAAACATAAGATGGATTAATATAAGTAATTGGAGGTCAATTAAAGGTTGAATTCGGGGTGTGATACCCTTGGGCTACGGGTAACTCAAGTTTGAAATAAATTTTTGACTTTGACCTCGTGGGTCGAGTTTGATTTTTTGACCTAATTATTTTTATGTTAATATGGGTCTTGTTAGTTTTGTTTGATCAAGTAGAACTCGGCTATGAATAGATTGGGAGCATTCAGAAGTATTGAGGAAAGGCAAGACAATTTTATGTGGTGATGGCACTTTATATCGAGGTAAGTTAGACCTGATCTTCGATGAGGGATGTTTTTCTCAATTATATGTTAATGAGTGGGTTAAGGGTAATGGTGTGATATATAGGCGAGGTGACGAGCGCTTATGCACGCACCGGTGACATGACAGTTATGTGTTTATGTGACTTAGTGAATTAATTGCTTGAATAATCGATAAGTAAAGATGAGATCCATGCTAGTGGGAATGAAATGAAAATTGTTGCCATGTTAGGCTTCGCTTAGAGCTCTATTTCATGTAGAGCATACTGTAATGATACAGTAGTATGGTGAGTATGCCTTTCGACTTTATTCATAAAAGGTCGTACGGCTATACAATAGTGCTAGCTTGTGATATATTTAAATTTTGATTTATAACTATGTTTTTCAATTATGTATTAGAAAAAATAACTATTTTTGGCCATACATTCCGTACAATTCGTATGGAATACATGTACAAACCTAGTACAATAAAATATGAGAGTACTTGATAAATTATCTTCATCAAATAAAAATATACGTCGAAACATACTGATTGTGATTGAGATAAAAAGATTCTAACGGTGCAAAGTGAAGAATTACCTTCGACGAACTTTTGAAAATAAAAATTACCAAAAAAATTGTTGCGAGTTTTCCTGTTACCGCAATCAAAGGACGGGAGGACTTTTATCTATACGAGGACAATTATTTGTATGCCCAAACTTTCTCGCTCCACAAGTTTTGGCTATTAGGATAGTTTTGATTTCCGGAGCTCATAACTAGTAACATACTGTTTAATCTTTACCAATCTTCGGCATAATCGTGCCGTCTTTCATTCTTAGAGCATCTATTATTATAGTTATTTTATTTCTATTTTTTTTCTTATATAGTTGGGATATTGGGTGCACGATGAGTATTTCTCGACTCTAGCAATTTTCACGCACCTCTAATGTAACTTTGTATTACCAGAATGACCATCCAAGCCGTTCTTCCACTACATTTTTAGAATTTGGAAAAATGAATGTGCGAACTGTAAAAGACTATAACATAACTTTACTGATCCAAGGATACAATGACCCACAATTGGGTGCTAACTACTTGTAAGAACGGAATCAGAACAAAAGGAAAATCAAAAGACATGTACACATGCTACATCAAAGAAAACTTTGAATGAGGCAGGGTCTACTCCAATGTCTTCAGAAGCCTAAACAACCCTGCTGCCTCTCTAATCCTTGAGAACTCGATACAAAATGCTTGTACTTCAATGAAGAGATCATGGACTGCAAAGAACAAGAGACACATAAGTGCTCAGCCAACAAGTATGTTCTCTAAGAACTAGTAAAAACTAGCTATTTCCCCAAATAAAATGCAAATGTACACTAATGCATTGCAATAACATAGAAAATGATGAAAGAATGGAAATGAAGCAGGGTGCACTACGAAATGGATAAAAGCATGGTGAAACCATAGGGTATACACATTTTGCACTTAACAGCAGTTGCCGAGACTAGGCTCAGAAAGTTACTGCAAGCTGATGTACCAGATTTCAGTGAGAGAAGCAAACATCAACCCAAGCATTAAAGGAGTTAATCTTGGTTTGATGCAACTTCTTGTATTTATTATCCCACTCATCCTCTGTAGCAACCCCACAGATAGACTGGCACTCACGCCCCACTTGGTTGTTTGTTTCTTGTTGAGTTCTCAAACTACTCAATTATAAGAAGTACGCAATATATGTAGTTTTGATGAAGTCCCGTAACACTAAAGTGATGATAATAGACACTTACCATTAATGATCTTATTCCGGATCAAGCTCTGTAGGAAAACACAGACAAGTCTTACAAGTCGGTTTTGCATATATCTATCCTGAAATTTTGGAAAAGATGTTAATCACGCAACCAATGAGAATAACATCATAGATTCTAGGAATGCTAATTATGCTAGAAAAAGGAAATCAATGAGCGTGTTATGACACTCAATTCATATGTCACATATCCTCTCCTTCCTACATTAGAAGAACTATTTTGTAAGTCTACTGAAATCTGCAGAGAGGCAATGAGATCATGTCTATCTCTTCGGCTCTTCCCCCGTTACATCTCCCACATATACTCTAGAGCTACTACCACCAACTAACATGACAGAAGAACACAGTAAAACAGATTCACACCCCTTTTGCGATGATATTAAACATCAGTTCACTGACTTCAGCTCTTAACAAGCTATAACAAAAATAACTACATGATCGAAACAGAATGAGACACAAAGGTAATTGTAATCTTCAGAAGCACGATAGTTGCAGGCAACGATTACACTGCTTACCCACATTAGCAGTATTTCACCCCTTAAACATGTTTTATGATAAAGAAAGTCATCAAAGAACCTACAGAAATACCAAGTTTTGTCTACCAAAACACCAATCTAAAATTGAGATGCAATATGGGTGAGAAACTAAGAACTCAAGAATAGCATGGTGACCCAAGTAACTCATGGTCAGTGGAGAGTTTGCTCAAGTCACATTCTAAATGACCTAATAATTACCAGTCAAATAGATTAAGTGAAAGTTCAATTAATAAGAAAGAAGTATCCAGATAGAGGACCTTGATGTTCTCGCAGGAAGATATGCAATTAGTGATGTACATATGTATGAATTCGGTTGGCAATTCAACTGCTTGAGTGAGCCTGTTAACAACTTCCATAGAATGAAGACTCATCTCCATATTAACAAGAACTGTAAAATATCTGCAACCACAAATAACTGCAGAATCTCAGAATGTATGAAATACGGTGCAAGCATCCAAACAAATTACAGAATGCTAGTTCTGCACTTCCAACAAAGACAGTTCCAATAAACCATCGAACTGACACTTGTAATCTATGAACTAGTATATGGGGCTCTGAAATCGTGATCACAAGGGTATCAGGTATGCTAACCAATGAACAAGGAACAAGGAACAAAGACATACTCTGCAATCTCTGGTGAATTGACCAGCTTAACCAGAACTTCAACAGCAATAACAGGATTGTTCTCCACGAGTTCCTGAAAAATAAACATGGTTCTTCAGAATTAAGCAGAGCCACTAGTTATTAGGCACTCATAATACATTTAGGATTGTAGAATTCATACTGGCAGCTTCCTTGGTGTCAACCCACAATGGTAGACAAGCTTTGGGTCATTTGCCAACTCCAATAGTACTTGCTGGTCAAGAGTACAAGAAACACTTTCAAAAAACGCCTAATGGATGCAACAGAAGTCTCAACAAATGTGCGTGAAAAAGAATAATACGCCTAATGAGCTTTCTCGATCATTACTTATGATAGTCATAAGAAACAAAGAACTTGCGATGCTAAACTAAAAACTTCCCATAAAGAATTATTTTGACAACAATGAATGAACAACTTCCACGTAATAATATTCTGAAAGAATACTATCCGACCAGCCGGGTACAGCTTCTCCATTCTCTCCAAGAAATTGATTCAAGCAGCGAGCGATTACCAAACAACTACAGAAAATCTACGGAAAAATGCATCTAGTTTCTAACCAAACATGGTAACTTAAGGCTAGAATAAGGCGACATGAAAAGCGATCAAGTTGGAAAGATGATATTTTCATCACAATGAGATTCTCCCTCCTTACCTATGGGTCACCTAAATGGTCTTCCTCTTCTTTTTCCTTTTGGCTTCCCAGAGGGATTGTTAGACGAAGCAACCCACATCCCCTTTCTTGTTCATCTTGATTATGGAAGGTTCTAGAAAGATGAACAAAATGGTAGTACGTGAAGGTTGGATGATCTAAAGCTACTTGTAGTGGACTGGACACCTTAGCCATTTCAAATACACTGTACAGAAATAACATCTTAATTCTATGTGATATTATAGTAGAGCAGCTGAGATATCTAAGGCTGATATTAGTTGTTTTTTAGGTATAATCTATACTAAAATCATTGGATTACGAGAATAACGTAATCAGTGAATGATACTCCAAAAATTAGGGACCTGCCTAAAGTACTTGGTAGTAACTAGTAATATAGGAAGCCTACCTGCAACATCTTTAGGCCTCCTTCAGGATAAAACACCAAGTTGAAGGCATTTGACAAGATATAGAGGAGAAATGCGAAGGAAGTTGTCATACTGGAAGAGGCAATACTTTTCTTGGGTGGGTAGACTTATCCTTATCAACAGTGTACTAGACTCCCTACCAGCATATGTGATGTTCCTATTCCCTATGCCAGCAAAAGAATAGAGGATACCAGATAGTCTTAGGAGAGATATTTGTTATGGTAAGGAACAAGAGGGCATATCAGCTGGCGAGGTGGAGCTCTGTCACAGCAAACGAGAAGGATTGTGAGATGGGAATAAAGAACCTAAGGCTCCCAGAAAGTGGTTGTGGAGATATAGACTTAAAAGGCCCTATTGACGAAAGTAATTAAAGAAAAGTATGGGATGAAGAATGATATGGGTGAAAACTCATCAGTTAGGGGTACGGAAACATAATAACTGGAGCTCAAAGAACAGATCCTTTGACCGTTTTCCAGAATAGAGAAATAGAGTTGGCTCATGGTAGGAATATTGTCTTCAGAAGGAATGATTGGGATAGTATAGCTTCTCAATTCACTGGAGAGCTTTCACGGTCTCACCTCAGAAGCAGACAGGCCAAAATGGACAGCACGGAGCAATAGGGTCTAACACTATGAAATCTTTGCTACAACTCTCTGCTTGCCTGCAGGATATGGTCAGAACTCATCCTGTCACCCTAGCACTGAAAACCAATCCGGGAAACAAGCGCACCATATAAGATGGTTTATTCTCTTGGTAGTGGCTTATGAACCATAAAACCAAGGAGGTTCAATAAGTACGAATAAGCAAACTTGACCTTCTCCAGATAATCAGTTCCACCTAGTCACTTTTCTCATTGGTATGCAGCCCTACATTTTTCTCACGAATGTCAATCATGATAATATATCCACAAGGAATGTCAATCATGATAATATATCCACAAGAGAAAAGACCAAGCTTGACTTAATTATCAGGGGAAAAAGCATTTATTTTGTGAATCATCTCATTTATATAATAATAGAACTTGAACAAACACGTAGTTAACAATATCCAACAGGAAGCATATGCACCTCTTGTTGAGCAGGTACAAGTGGACCTTTTAGAGCTTTGGCAATCAAATCCCTGACTGCCGCTCCTCTGCTAGTATCGGCACACATTCCATGATCCCATAGAAGCTCATAAGTGTAATCAGGGTTTAGCCACACTAGCTGCACCAAATGAGAGTATATCTAACAGAACTCCAGAAATCGATCAACTTATTCCCTAGACATAAGCGCATGTGGTGCTTACCTCTCCATCCAATACAGGAAGCCTGGGAGGATGAGGCCTTATCCATTGAGGTCCTAATCCTTCCAATGACAAATTTGATAACAATCCAGTTATCGTCTCATCAACATCCCCAGATCCAATCTTAGGTTTAGATCCAGGGAGAAGATCAAACCTGAAATTGCCCAACGCTAAATATTACACAATGTCAGGGAATAAGAAATCAATGACTGACTTGAGTTCTCACTGCAAGATTAAAATATGATGATTGAAAATTCAGAGAACAAATTTCTGCAACTGTGGGCCTGTGAAGGGGAAACAAAAAAAGGGAGGAGGGGGGAGGGGAGGGGTGGACTCTTTGGTGATAAGGTGGTAACCTAAACAGAATGAATAGAAGAGTGGAACTATACTCTAATGAATTGCTGTCACAGCCACGAGGTACATCAGGGTCTGGAATGCTATTTTTCACAGAGTTGTTCCTGAACAAGCATTGAAACTGTTCTGGTAGAGCTTTGCTACCATATTGCTGTTGCAACTGCTCTCGTTGCGGGAAAGACTGTGAAGTTCAAAATTGAGACCAAAGAGGGTAAGTTTTGTGCATATGTAACCATCAGTAATAAAAAAGAAGATATGAGAATATCCAGGCAATTTGCTGTTGACGGTTTCTAATTAACTGCACTACATATACCCATATTTGGAATCAAATCTCTTATAAACACATGAATATTTCAGACAATTGGTCACTTACATGTTGGGAAGTATCGAACATTTTCATGTAATCCGCCGCCGATTGTTTAAGAACCTGCAATGAGTCATTACTTCTCATACAGTTCTAATATGGAATAACCTCAAAATAATCACTCATGGTACTCGAGTTACACACCAAGATATTTTAAAACATACCAGAATTATTAACCAAATACACTAACCAAACTTGTAATACTTTTTTCCCTTTCCTGGTGTTCGGGAGTTAGTGGGACGGGGCATAAATTAATTCCAGACTTCTGACAATCTTAAAATTCAAAAGGTATAAAGAAAGAAAATTTATGTGGACATAGCATATCTAAAGAGTCTTTTGCATCTTAGAATCGAAGTGCAGTTCAATACTGCAGTACAGTAAGGTTTAGTTATTCTGTCTTTGTCCCCCTTTTCGATGATGAAACATTTCAAGACAAATGAAACATCTAGGTAAAACTTGCTCAGCAACAGAAACTTCCTTCTGGAGATAAGAGCAGTGCAGCAGCTGCAGCACTACTTACAAGACCATGGCAAAAAGATCTATTTCCATACCACAATAAACCCTAAGTAGCAATCCATCATACAGGTAAAAACTACCATACCCAGGAAGCCATGTGGGTGGATGAACAGTTATTCTTTCTGCAGCAATGGACTGATTCTTTAAAAAAAGGTACGTGACCAAATTTATCATCATAATAAGTCGAAATAGTTATTATTAGATTCAGTTGTGATTGAGGAAATTCATCACCCAGACAACTATAGCCCTTTAAAAATTATCTCACACAAAAGACCTCTGGTTTAAGCTTTAAACATCAGAATCAATAGCATAAAACCAGGGCTTTTACCCTCTAAACAAGACCATTGTACACAACAGGGAAACAATAGTTAAACCTCTCTGCTACTGGTTGAGCTGGCTGAGCCCAACAACTGAAGAATAAAAGCCCTTTCATGTCGTTCAGCTCCTTCGTCACAGGCTGCCTGCAAATAAGCAAAACAAAGAACCACAGTGAAAAAAAAACCAAAGGTCATCTAATCACAACTATCAAGGAATTCAAGCAAGAATGTATCATGCAAATCACATTAAGAGCTTATCACTTACAGGTGAAGGAAGTGATTTACTAACTTCATAGCACTTGAAAGCTCATTAAAAAGTAAGTGTGGCTGGGGAGAGGTGAATCTGAAGGGAGAGAGTAAAATGAGATGGACAGTTCGTGAACACTAATAAAAGATCAGCTACCAAAGCAGTACAATTCTGAATTCTCTCAGTATTCCTCTACAGCTCACAGAAAAATGTATTGTCTTTGCCTCTTCTTTTTTTTTTTTTTCTTTTTTTTTTTTGAGTCAGGAGCCTTACAATTTCCAGTCTAACATTTAAAATTTACCCCCAGATATAGCTATTTATACTACCCCTTCCCTTGAAAATATTGATAAAATGGATGCACCTAAATATCCAAGTCATAATAAGAACTTTATCAAGTTCACAACTAGTTAGAAGGACAATCTGGAATCTGATCAGCTACATACCATGTACCTCCCCTTTTTACCATCTCATCAGCAACTAAGGTTGATTACCTCTAAGTTACAGATCCTGCCTTTTTTTCAAAATAGTCATGAACTGATCCTGCTTGTATTGTGATGGCTCATAACTGTCTTAATCTGCCTCAGACTTTTATAGTCTGCATTCATATGTTCAAAGAACATTGAAAGCTTCCATTCATGTGTTCAAAGAACATTGAAAGCTTCCCCATTGCATACCGCGGACAGTCTACATATGGATAACACATAAATCTTCTCTTTAAACTCCCTAAAATTCCTTGTTACCATCTCAAAAAAAAAACGACACATTTTACCCATATACATAATACATGTTATACACTGCTGCAATAACTCTTGGGTTTCTCTTTCTTTCTTTTTTTGGAAATGTGGTGCTTTCGTACACCTCGACTAATTCCATTAGGTACCTACTTACCTCCCACAAGTACCGGGTAACTCTATCCACCAACGCTTGGACAAATGAGAAGAAATCACCTAGTGTTTTTGCCTCCACTAAGATTCGAACCTGGGACCTCAGAGTTCTCAATCCGCTTTATTAACCACACGCTTAGGTGCATAATTCTAGAAGCATAAATGCCCCAATGAGGAGGTGTGAGAGGTTGGCATTGGTTGGGCATAAGGAGAGGTAGAGGCAGGTCAAAGAAGTATTGGAGGAGGTGATTAGACAGGACATGGCACATCTTGAACTTACCAAGGACATGACCTTAGATAGGAGCGCTTGGAGGTCGCTGATTAGGGTAGAAGGTTAGTTAGTAGTTGAGCATTCTCTCGCTTGCCTGTGGGATAGACTTGGTCGTACTTGTACCTACTTCCTTATCAGTAGTATTAGCTTCTTCATGTGTACCTACTTTCGAACCTGTACCTACTTTATTACCGTTGTTACGGTTCTTTGTTCAAAATGATATATACTGCATTCCATTTTGCATTATTTCGTAGTTGTTGTTGTTGTTGCTTTATGCATTCCCTTTTTCCAAACTGCTTTGAAATGTTTTTTACCTAAGCTGAGGGTCTATCGGAAACAATCTCTTTATCTCTACGAGGTAGGGATAAAGTCTGCGTACATTCTACCCTCCCTAGACCACAGTGTGGGATTACACTGGATTGGTGTTCTTCTTGTTGTTTATATATAAAAATACCTTACCTTCTCAAAATTTTGGGTTTTCTCCCTCCATCTTCTTGAGTTAAACCTTGAAAGTAGCAATTCAGACATATTGTCGACTATCTCCTTTTGCTGGAAAATCATGGTATAGTTGACTTTCATAGGATTAAGACATTTATAGGAGCTACAAAACACTAGAGTCAAAAGGAAGACTATTATATTTAGATCCACATCAAGCAAAATAGAGCCAGGAGCTGCAACAGCTTTCCCTTCCACTTACTCTCTTTGGATCCTCACCATATCAATTATTGCAGTTTATGCTGCTCGGACTCGGTGCAGGTACTCGATATGTGTGCGGATCTATAGGTCGGATTTTCATCACATAAATTTTAGGATTCGGGAGTTGCTAGGATGCGACCACTAAATGTATATTACAACCTATATAAGTATATATTTCGATTAATTAAAGTTATTAAACTAAACTAATTAAATTTAATTCTTTATGAACACGTAATATTTATCCATAAGATATCTTGTGCTAAGCATTCTCGTACTTTATATAACTCTCTTTCTCTCTCTATATATATATATGATATAAACTCAAAAATCAAACTAAACACCCAATGATCTATATTTCTTCGTTTATAGATGTAATCAAAGCACCCAAGATAATTTGACCAAATCCGGTGTGGATCTCACACCAACACGCAAATGCGACACGGGTACAACAGGGACTTTTGAAAGGGTCCAAGCAACATAGGGCCTTCAATTCATTCTCTTCATGAATACCTTTCTGCCATCTCTTAATCGTGTCTATAAATAACTTTGTAGCCCCATCACCTCCCTCAAGATATAACTAAGATTTGGGGAGATATGCAAACCACCCATTTTTCAGCTCCATACCTGTCACCATCGTGATGTACAGACCTGAGTTTATGGAAACTAAGGAAAATAGAAGAAAACGATTTCCACTGCTTAATTAGGAAAAAGAACCACAAGCAGGAACCAAAGATGCCGAAGGGTATATGCATGAGACATTATATTGTTGACCATCCTAACATTACAAAATCTAGCATGAGTACAGTTCTATATTTTATAAGATTCCACAAAAAAGGAGGAATTTCAGCAGGAATCTTTCAGATAATATATGCAGCTAATATTGGAATAAATACATTTTGCATATTACAAGGAATCAGCCGAATTTGCAGCACATAAGATGATAGCAAATGGAATCATAATGAACATTAAAAACCGGCACTTACATTTACCAGCAATGAAATGAACGGGTTTGAAGAAGGCTCTTGAGAGGAATAAACCTGCTGAAGAATAGCAAAAGCAACTAATCTTTGTGCTGATTTAAGAAGTTTTTCCTGCAGAGAAGATGGCATATTGAGTTGTTAATAGCTGTAAGTTGCAAAACTTGTCTTCTCTACAAGATATAAATGCCCAACATGAGAAAAGGTCACCTTATCATTAAACTAAACAAACATTTGAAAACATTCTAATTTATACTATATGAATCCATCAAGAACATGCACAACTTCTAGGTGTCATGAGAAAGATCACAGTACAAAGAAATACATAGTTTCTCAAGCAACTTTTGGTTACCGCTTAGAGACAAAAAAAGGTAGTATGTAGTGGCTTTTCCTGAATGTGGGAAACAAGGACCATAGGAAATTCTATATCCCAGCCAACCCCTGTGCTTGTAACAAGTTCAAAAGAACGGAACATAGTTCCCTCCAACATCCAAAACCCTGATTGCAATTTCTTTTCTTTTTTCGCTTTTTTACCAGCTACCTCTACCCACCAATGCTTAAACAGATGGGAGGAATTCATTACTGTCGCTTCTGCTGGGATTAGAAGGTTGCTAATTTAACTCTCAACCACTAGGCCACACCTGGGTTCCTAACGGCAATTTATTCAAATGTTGTCTCCGTGTGACTAGGTCACGTGTTCGAGCCGTTGAAGCAGTCACTAATGCTTGCATTGGGTTAGGCTATCAACATCACACTCCTTGGGGTGCGGCCCTTCCCCGGACCCTGCTAACGTGGGATGCTTTGTGCATCCGGCTGCTAGTTAAATATTATAATTCCTCACACAAATCTAATAAAATTAGTTGTTCTGATTCGCTCTTAGCAAATCTTGCAAGTCAAAACTTTCTGCATGCACTACAATTTACTATACCCTTATTTGTTTGCTTGAAAACTCGATTCCTCTCACAATAGCAGCTCTTTTTAAAGTCCAAAAACTGTTAAAAACATTCCGTTCCCTCTTTTTTCTTATTCCTTTCTGTTTCCAAGGAAAAGCAGCTTGATTCAAGCAAATTAGAACTTACAATTGGTAGTTGAAAACCTGTATTGCTTAAATCACTAAATTCAACTATGGAACAAAAACCAGACTTACATTACAAAAAGCGGGAAAATGTCAAAAAGCAGTCACCAACTATAAAACCCTAAATGGAGAGGAAAATCCTTCTTTTACATGACACACCGATTCAAAACCCTAAAAGTTTTTCACTTCAATATAGATTTATAGATATATATATATATATAGATAGATAGAGAGAGAGAGAGAGAGAGAGAGAGAGAGAGAGATTTACGTCAAGGATTAAGGCGAGAGAGATGCAGGCATAAAATTGTCGATGGGGAGGGAAGCTGGATATGAAGTCGGCGACGATCTCATCGAACGGCCGATCATCTCCGGCTTTGAGCAATGTCAACAGCGTGTTCGATTCTTCTTTTCCTAACATCTTCTTCTTCTTCTCTCTCACTCTTAACTCGGCGCTTTCTTCTATCTTTTTGCAACTCCTTTGATAAACAAAGCACCCAAAATAAACTTTACTTATGAAGATAACTTTTCCAAAAATTCAAATAAAATCTATTACTTCTTTTTCTAATTTATTTTTTCCTTTTTTAATTGCCTGAGAATTTTGTTTTTATATTTTGGACTAGTATGTAGGTGTAAATTTATTCATTCATAATTATAATTTTATATATATTTAATTGTCTCATTTTTTTCATTAAAATTAAGACGTTTGAATCTGAATACATAATTTCAACATCTGAATGTGCAAAATTAATTAATTTTTTATCATAACAAATATATAATTTAAATAAAATAATAAATAAAATTTTAAAAATATAACTATAATAAAATAAAATCATTATTTGATAAAAGAATCAAAATATTTACGTTTAGTGGTGATGATAATTGTGATGTTGGATATAATTTGAATTGTAGTGATTGGATGGCTGTGATGATGGAGTTGGTTGATGTTACTAGTTGGCGGCGGTGGTGATAATGATGGTGGCTGAAAAATATGCGGTAGTGGATGATGTGTTGGTGGTAATTGGCGATGATGTTAGTTGTGATGGTGGAGATAATTGGTAGTCGGGATTGATCGTAGTGGTGGCAAAGGTGGGCTGGTGGTGGTGACAATGGACATAATTATAATGATAGAGGTGATAGGGGTGGAAGCAACTAAAGTAGTGGTTGACATCAGTGGTGATTGTGATGGCAGAGGTGGTTGGTGGTTGGCAATGGTAATGGTTGTTGACAATGGTGGTGATTGTTGGGATGGCAGAGGCGATCAGTGGTGGCCGGTGATTGTAGATAGAATGCATTGAGAAAATTATCCACACAAAAATATATCTTAATAATATTAAGACTTTGTTCTAGATCTTAATAATTAAGACTTATTCATGCCAAATAAGATCTCATTTATTTGTACTTAATAAAATTATGAATCTGAATTATTCACATCTAGCTCATTAAATGCATTTGTTTTTGTTAAAATATTACCACTTATTCGGTGTTGATAGATCTGATTCGGTCAGATCTGAAGTAAAATTTTATCACTATATGGTTTCTTTTGGAAAACAATACAGCATTAAATTATATACCTTCATCGGACTTTGTGCTTTGATGTCTTCGGCATTTTCTAATGTATATTAACACAATCATTAAAAACTTTGGGTTTGGTAAAGAATATAAGGATGAAATTATGGCAAATTATAAGTGTTTGGTGCTATTATTCTTTACTATTCTGATAGGATATTAACCTTTTCGTGGGTATATAGGAACACAATATATAAGAGGAAGAGTTGAGAAAGAAAGGGGGAGGGGAACGAGAGATACAGAGGCCCCCAACGATACATTTATTGCTTTTTAATCAAATCTTGCTTGCATATACATATTGTTTGTAGTTTACATATATTGAATTGTTATTATGAATTTAAATTTTATGATTACATTTTATTAAATTTTTTATCGATATATCATTTCTTTTTTTCAGTTATATCTTTAAATACTTTAGTGTATCTCTCAATTAATAATTTTATTGTTTAAGTTAATATTTTATCTAATATAATCTTTAATTATTTTTTTATTTAAATTATATATTTATTATGTTTAAATATATATTGAAGACACATTCATATAATGAAAAACAAACAGTTTTAATTCTTCACTATTTAGATCTACAAGGTTCAGTCCGAAAGGAACCAGACCCGGCCCATCTCAGTAATTAAAGGGCCTTGATGCCCTTTCCGTTTATTATTTTGGCGAGTTGACTTGAGTGCTGCTCTCATATCCTCTCCCTTCCTTGACGCTATGTAATGTCGGAATCTGCAAAATCGCAGGTGAAGAACTTTAAGCCATGACGGAAGAACTTTATAAGTTTTCAAAAATTAAAGATACAGATCAAGAAATTGAATTTCAATTATTTGTGAAAACATATCAATTGGTCGAATTACCAGTACGCCACCGAGGTAATACCCTCCACTCTTTCTCTCCTCTGCATTCTGAGTTCATATTAATGGTTTTTGTCCCTTTGAGAACGAAAAACTTGATTTTTCATTGGTCGAAATCCTTTTTCTTTCAATTTTAAATCAAAAATCATAGAAAACCGTTCTCCCACATCGGTGTTGAACGAATTCTTTGGGATTTTGAAGTTCTATATGAAAACCCCACCCTTCGTTGCACACCAAGTCTGGACAGTGGAAATTTTTCCCGAAAGTTAAGCATAGTCTCATATTTTGAGCAAAAATATTAAGAAGTTAGAAAATTTCTGAGGTTTTTATAGTTTTAAACTTTTTTATTTTGTGTGGTCTGAGCATCGAGCATTGGAGAAAGGCTTTACACTCCGGATCTTGTTCACGGCTGCACTCGAAGAAGGTGAGTTTCAATTTCTTTCATTTGCTTTATATTTCCTTGTCTGCTATGTGTGTTTAAATTAGTCAAAAAGTGTTTAGATTAATTTAAGTTAGTATAGTTTAATCTATGTATTCAATATGCTAATAATACTCCCTGTAAATTGAGTGTTGCACTTAACATAACTTTGTAGAATGATTTAGTATTTAAGTTGTACCGTTAATAACTTGTTAAGACTGTTTGAGTATGTTTGGTTAAGAAGAAACTGTGTGATAAAGATTTGTTGCTTTGAGATGTTATTTAAAATCATTTAGTGTATGGTTATCCTCATTTGAATGTGGTTTGAGCTGTATAAGATCAATATATTTCCTTTTAGGGGTCCTGGATAATCAAAAAATGTGCTATGCGTAGTTGTTGTCAAAAGTGTTATATGATTATAAAGCATCTTCTTTTTTGATAATTGCTGAATGGTAGATATAGGTTGGGTTTCAATATTTTGAAAAGAAATCCTGAAGTTAATTGTTTGACCAACTGTATGGTGTTCATTCATTCTAACTGACTACTTGTGCCTAGCATATTGTGTTTGGAATCTTATGCAAATTTCATATGATATATAAATTAAGTCAGGGTTAGGTTCATTTGGAACTTGTGTGATATGCATGTTGTCTTGATACCTGTTCAGTAGAGATTATGGTATGGAATGTGTTAAGCTCCTAGTATGCCTCTTCTTAAGAGGACTGAAAGATTGATTGGCTAGATGCCTTAGGATAATTGTCTATGTGAGTAGATTGTTGGTATTCAATGCATGCTATAAGAAGTTTGTCCTTAGAGTCAAATAATATGCATACTTGGTCAGTATTTATTTGATGAACTTCTTGGTTGTGGGACTGTTTGGTTGCTACTCTTTCAGATATCTTGATCTGTGTTAGCTTTAAGGTTGAAAGCATGATCATGCTCACAATTACTATATGTTTGAGGTTATATCAATAATAATGGTAACCTTAGTTGTTAGGTGGGCCTAGATGTTGTTTGCTAACTTGTCCTCTGTGATTCATGAGTAACATAAGTTTGTTTGATTTAAATGTCAACTAGCTTTCAAGATAGAGTGTGATAAGTTTAGAATAGTCAACCTAGGAGTTTTGAGCTTGTCTGGATGTAGTGGGTGTTGGATTGATCAGCTATAGGTGAGAATATGTGAACTGGTTCTCTCCTGATTAAGCTTTGTCAATTGGTTCATAGCTGCAGTTGTTGTTGACTACTATATGTTGTTTGCTTGACCTTTGATGTGCTGAATGGCCATGTCATGCCCTGTTCTAGGATGTTATTATGTCCAATAAGCAACATGAACATAATTATGTGTATCTTTTGATTTAATTTGTCATATATGCTTCAAAAGGTTGTCTGTAATTGGTCATTTGCCCATCCCTATCTGTCTTACATATCTATTAGTCTAATTATATGCTTACTCTATCTGTTTGAGGGACATTGTGCTTGATGCATAGTATAAATGTGACTATACCTGCCTAACATTAGCTTAAATGATCCTGCATATCTAAAAAAATTATTTCCTCTGTAGTTACCTGCTCATTTACTAGGTATATGTTTTGCTAGGCCAACTATTTACTTGCCTAAGTGTAAAATGCTTCCTTGATAATATTTATCCCTTCTCCTTAAGCTATTCTGCATCATGCATGTTTGCTGTTTTGCCTAGATGGAATCTGTGCTCACATAGGTCATTTATTTGAACTAACTTGTGCCCCCTGCTGAACTACCACCCTGTTCCATGTAGCAACACATGCATACTATAGGATTAAAGTCTTGTGAGTGTCTAAGATTGAATAGAGAGATTTGAAATAGATACTAACCAAAAGGAAATGTCTCTTGCCTATTGCATAAATTGAATCTCCGTGTCTAAGTTGCCTATTGTAATGCATATGCTTGCTTGTCTGATTCTCTGAATAATATCTCTATGAGGCATATTATATGTCTGGTGTGTGCACATCTAATCACTTTTATATGTCAATACACTGCTTGTATGTGCTGCTGGTTTTGGAATCTTAGGCACAAAGATAGGACATGTTTAGCTATATGTTAATGTCTATGGATTTTCTTCTTGTGTCTGGGCCTACTCCTCCCTTCTGCAATAAGCTAATACACATACAAGGAATTAGTCCTTAACAATCCAAGATACACCCGAAATCGACCCCGGGCACACAGCATCAAAATTCGAACTTTATTATCTAAAAAACATAATAACATACTAAGTAATCATATCCTTAAGTTAATTTGAAAACTAAACCCAATTGGACCCTCAATTGCAAGATTTAGTAAAAGCCTCAATTTCCAAACCCTATATTTTCCCCTGATTTCAAAAGGGTTTTTATTAACAAATTAATCATCACAACATCATCATCTAATCAATAATCAACACTAGTTCACAATATCATACTCATCTAATCAATAATCAACCCTCAAATTAAGATTCTAGTCCTCTCATTCTAGCATGAAATCTTAAGACATTCTCCTCCCCAAATAAAATATATACTAGGATTAAAAGAATTAAAAGATGAATCATAACTGAAAAGAGTGAGATTATACCTTTAATGAAGAGTCAAAGTGAAATCCTTGAGATATTCCCCCTTAGCCGAGCTCTAATCCCAAGAGAAAGTATTTTGGGGAATGAAATCATTTTAGGGCATTTTAAGAATATGACTGAAACAACGATTCTGCTTCGGCGGAATCGACTTCGCAGGGCGATTACGCTTCAGCGAAAAAAGTCTGCTAAGGTGGAATCACTTAACATCCCGGATTAGTGTTGGAGTGATAAAGACTCCCCAGGGGCGCCATCGCCTTTGAAAGAAAGCAACCGCAGAAGCAGAAACCTCAACAAATCACAGGACCCGCATCTGCGAGCTAACTACAAGCCTTCATCTAAAAAAAGGTTAAGAAAAGAGGTTATTGACCTAGATCCGACGTAGGTGAAGTTGAAACCCCAAAGAAACGATCAAATGAGTTAATAAATGGATGAAATAAACAACATGAGTTAAATAATAGACGAATTGAAGAACTAGATGAGTTTATCAATAGATTAGATAAAGAACCAGATAAGTTCATTGATAGACGAGATAAAGAACATGAGTTAATTAATAGACAAGATGAAAAAACATATGAGTTAATTGATAGACGAAATGAAGAATCGGATGAGTTAATTAATAGATGAGATGAAGAAGAGGCAGACTCTTCGTCTTTTGATAAGATTTTCAAGGAGATTGATGAATTTAAATATGAAGAAGTAGCTAATTGTGATCTTGGAGAAGAGGAATGTGGCAAATGCGAGACTCTGAAAGATGAGAAGGACAATAGTGATCGTCTATCGTGCCAAAAAATTTCAAGTCCATCATCGTAGAAAAGCTGGAAAGGCTCGAATTGAACTCATGGCTTTTGAAATGCATTGATTTCCTAGACAGGGTCATAATAATGTCTACTATGAACTCGTGGTTTGACTTTAAAATTCCATTGCGAAAGCATAAACTTCTAAATTTGTTTCGTAGAACTTGTTTTGGCCACTTCTTGGACCTGCCCTCACATTGGGATAGATCTAGTGGAAAGTTTGTTCATTCGCTTCTTCTACGACAAATTACGAATCGAAAGAAGAAACATTAGATGTGGTTTTTGATTGATGATATGCCATGTTATTTTGGGCTAAATGAGTTTGCATTGGTCACTGGGTTGAATTGTGGGGCCTTCTATAGAGGAAATGAGTCGAATAAGGTCCATAGAAAAGGAGACATATAAAAGTTAAATCAGGTATTATTACACATGATTTTCTTGTGAAGAGCTTGGAGAATTAAACATTGTCCAAATTGGACAAGCTTAAGGTGTCCTTGCTGTGGTTTGTTCACTGCATTTTATTGGCACATGACAATTTTAAAACGGTTAAGGCGAGATGGATAAGTTTGGTTGAATCATTGTTGTGCTTTAACAAATATCCTTGGGGAAAGATATATTTTGATCCGACATTGGATTACTTGAAGAACAGGGTGGACATGTTCAAATTGTTTATTCAATTAAAAAATGATCCCATTATAAGACCAACTTACTATCTTTTTGGTTCGCACTGATCGTAAGTTATCCATACCAATATCATTTTATTATAGACCATTGGTATTCAGTTGCCCCTATCATATGTTGCATTCCATTACAGGCATGAACATATGAAACAATCCCCTTTGTTGGACGTAATTGTGCCAAATCTGGGGTTGTTCCTCTTCTAATTCCAATTATGCTGATATGGCGCACTTCACACCAATATGAACCTGATCCATTCAAAAAGGAAATACATGTTGAAGAGGAGGTAATAATTTGAACTTAAGTCTAGTAGAATTTCAATATTGGTGCATTATAAACTACTTATTCAAAAAGGAAATGCATAACGAAGAGGTAAGTTTGAACTCAAGTCTATTAGAATGTCAATATTGGTACATTATAAACTACTTATTTTATGAACTAATCTTGTTGTTTGTTTGTTGAACTTAAGAGGGTGCGTCATTTTCTTTACCCAACTGTTGGTGAGATGGAGAAAGACCACATAAGAAATATTATAAATTATGGCGATGAAGAGGTGGATGAGGAAATAGATGCATTGAGGTAGGAGATTGCTGATGAGATATGGATCAATATGCTAGGAGAGTAGGAGCTTGTGACTTCTGGAGATAGTGGATTTTGCAACGAGTGTGGTCATGAGACGAATGTCGTTCAAGATACACCAGCATCAATTGAGAAATCAATTAATGAATTAAAAATGCATCAGGCGACAATATAATTTGTAATATTATCTTTGTTTGTACATGTTCATATGGATTACTTTAATAGTTGCGCCAATTAAAAATTGTGTTTTGATGTTACGTATTAACTTTGTTGCTTTCATTACTGTCAATTAAATTTTAGAATCAGTTGTTCATGTCCAAATAAATAAGTTTTAAGTTGCGCCAATAATAAATTGAGTGTAGATAAATACAAAAAGCATACACAATATAATCTCATAAGTGAATATAGATTGAGTGTAGATGTCATAAATTATAAACTTGGAAAATGCATCGACAAACGCGTACAACAGGTCTAGATTTTGGCTATATATTTTCTGCAATATTACTCATGATTACACCTATGTGATACTTTTCCAATATGATCGTGTGGTTTACAACTTATGAGTCTGTGTGGTTTACAACTTATGAGTCTAAGTATTTGATGTCAAACTGTTATTATGGTCAGGAATGCCTACTTGTCAGAATGATCATCTAGATAAAGGGGATTATATGTGTCATGCCCATGAACGCATAAAGTTCGTAACTAAGTCTAAATGTTAAAGTTAACAAAAGAGCGAATATGGTTATGGTTAGTCTAGTTATAATATCCTTGTAAAGTATTCTTACGATGATATTGTGTAAGTGTCAACTTGCTTATTGAGTGTGTCATGTCAAGTAAGTAGGTGAAATATGAACATGACTTGGATAAAGGGTTAGATCGGTGGGTATCGATAATAAAGTCCATGTGTGCTACGTGCATTGAAGTGTACTTGGTTGTGATTGGGTCTTATGTGTATTGAGTGAGTTATTTGATTTATGTGACTATTCGAATTGCCTAGAATAAGACCTATTTGAGAGTCAACTTGATGTTTATATCTATTATGTAGCTTCCGTCGTTGTCGGCCTATGGGTTACATTGTATACTCATGCTATGCTTGCTGCATCTTTCACTTGGATGCAGGTATTCAGTCTATTCATGTTGTAGCTTGGAGCACATGAAGGTTATAAGGCATACCATCTATTTTCGGTAGCCTTGGTCTTCATCCAGTCAGGTCGCCCCTATTCATTCAGGGCGTAGTTATTAATTCTTTCCTCAGATTGTATCTTACCGTCCTTGTACAAGTGATGCCAAGTTCTGGGTAATAAACAATTGTATTTAGTGAATGATGTAATTATCAACGGAGTTTGTTATATATTTATAAATATCTTTCTTCTACTTTCACATTTAAATTCATGTATTTTCTATGGCTAATGATAGTGGTTCTCCAACGGTAGGTGCCCGCACGACACAAATGCGATTTTGGGTCGTGACATTGTAGTTCATACTTTCTCTTTTGTTGTTGTTTTTGCATGACATGTGAAAAGGGTGTTGTTTTGCTGTTTTTGTTTGCGTGCCATGTAAATCACCCTATATAAATATTAAGATAGCTTCTTGCTTTCATTGGTATTCAATTCTTTCCAATCTATTTCTTTTTACTAGTTAGTCAGTGAAAAATATGCACTGATAACTTAAAGAGTTCTACGCATAGACAATAGACATTATTTTATATTCTATTAAGCGCTGTTGAAAAATGGAAAAATATGCACTGATAACTTAAAGAGTTCCATGCATAAACACTAGACCTTTTATCTTCTACTAAGCGTTGTTGAAAAATGGAAAAACATGCATTGATAACTTAGAGTTTCACGCATAGACACTAGACCTTATTTTATCTTCTATTTAGTGTAGGTTCCTTCACAGCACTAATGAGATTTTAGGTCATGACAAATTGGTATCAGAGCTCTAGGTTCACCGGTCTCACGAGTACAAAGACAATGTTTAGTAGAGTCTCGCGGATAGGTATGTAGACGTTTGTATCCATCCTCGAGAGGTTATAAGACATTTAGGAAATCTTTCCTTCTTTATACTTTTGTGCTACTTCATTCAAATTGGTATCTGAATCTTCTTCATCCTATTCTATCACCGATAGTGGGAGCACACTCTTAATTTCGTACATGAGTGATTTGTTATGATGTCGCGTAGTAGGGTATAAACGTGTCACTGTGATACAGACCCGAGGCCCAGTTTAGACCAAATGTGTCATTACATCAGATGCTTCCGTACTTTTCTTTTCCATTCGAGGATGAATGTTAGTTTAATTGGCATCTGATGTAATGACACATTTGGTCGTTTAGCCGTTTTGTCCTTTTATCCCTGTTGACCTTTCACCTTGCATCATTAGAGTGCACTCGGCTTGTAGGGATAGGCGACATGATTCTCGAGGTCATCGGGCGAGTCTTAAAAAGACTTGAGGAAATTAGAGCTTTTAATTTGAAATCGTTGGACCAATAGTTGAATTTTGGGTAAACGGACCTTTTTCCGAATTTCATCAATTCCATGAGGTCCGTAAGGTCGATTATGACTTAGTGGCATAATTAGTTCGATTCCCGAGGCATTCAAGAGCATTTTGTACCCTTGGTAGGAAATTAAATTTTGTCGTTTGGAGGTTGACCCGACCATGGTGACCTCCGTTGAGAATTTCGAAGGCACGGTTAAGTTCATAGCACGTTTTTACATATGTCTGTACATTTTATTTGTATTCGGGGGCTCTTGGATTAATGTCAGGGTGAAACTTGGAGAAACCAGATTTTTCTGATATCTTTTGTATCTGCTTCATCTAATGGTTGGTCACTTCTGCAGGCCCGCCTAAGTGAGGCCTAGTCCGCAGATGCGGGACTCAGTGTTATTTCCTTCCTCCGCATCTGCGAGGATTATTTCCACAGACGCGCACTCGGTTAAGCGAGCATCTTCCGCCGATGCAAAAATGTAGATATTTCATGAATTCCGCTTTAGCGGATGGTTTGGACACTGAAGCGTGTCCGCGGAAACGGATGAGGTTTCGCATAAGCGGACATTGCTGAATTAGAAAACCCTTTTTATTTTCCCACTTTTCCATTTCGAACCACACATTCCCAAAATGTTTTCTTAAGCAAAGAGGCTCGGTAAATGAGGGTATATGAAGATATTTAGCAAGGATTTCTTGGGGACTTTGTGTGTTCGGAGACCCTGTGAAGGGGAAAGAGCACTTGCTGGATAGTTCGTGGCACCTGCTCGACATTGAGTTAGGCTACGGTTTAACTCTTTTAGACTCTGATAAAAGTACGTAGTAGTTATAAATATTGAGAGGTATTGAGCGTGTTTGGGGGTCCTACCTTAGTGGTTGTGATGAATGCTTGGGTGGGTGGGTACTGGTGTTGAACTGTGTTGATGAGTGATTTGGGGAATCAGCCTTAAGCTTATTCCAACTGCTGTTATTTGGGCATGTCGCCATTATGTAGGCTTGTCGCCATTGTTGATATTGTATGTTTAGTTATCACATTGTTTTGATATGATAAATTGATATATATATATATATATATATATATATATATATACGTGTTGTTGAGCTTTTGTAAGACTGTGATATTTATTCCTTATGTTGATAGCTTATTGTGATTCGTTTTGTCATGCATTCATCACTATACATCTCATCTGAATACCTGAAAAGGATTTGATGATACTGATTGTATTTATTATGCTTTTGCATGGTGTACGCAAAGCCATATCATTCATACATATTATTATTGTCATTTGAACTGTTGAGATACTGATGAAAGGAGGCTTGAAAGTCGGTTGGTAGATACGGTACATGGTAAAAGAGTGATGATGGAGGATGATACTACAACCACAGAGTTGGGATCCGATGGGAAATTTTTGATAATTATGATACTACAACCACAGAGCTGGGATCCGATGGGATCGGATGAGTATATGGACCTTATGAGTCCCCATGGGTCGCGTGACAGCTACTGCAGTAGTGTGTGTATACCGAGACATATGGCCATTGCATACATATCATATGCATTGCATTTCATGCATACTTCTCGACATGTAATTATTGTTATGTGTACTCGGTGATGTAAAGTCGTAGACATTATGATCACGTAACTTTTAAGGAAAGAAATACTGACACCTTGTAACCTATTCTTGATGTAAGACTGAAATAGGAGATGGTATGGTAATGATATAAAGATGGGATCTTTATGACCTTGATTGCGAGAAATGCTAATAAAGATGAGATCTTTATGGCTTGGATTGTTAGGAACGATATAGAGATGAGATCTTTACGTGTTCCTTTGCATAAAATCAAAAGATTGAACCTTTAATGGTAAACTTGTTTATTTGAATAAAAGATTGAATCTTGATTGCGATTGGAACATGACGGGACAACTACTACAGTAGTATGTGTATACCGGGACATATGACCATTGCATACATATCATCAACATTGTATTTCATTCATACTTCTCGACGTGTAATTATTGCTATGTGTACTCGATGATGTAAAGTCGTAGACTTTATGATCCACCTTGTAATTTATTCTTGATGTAAGGCTAAAATATGAGACAGTATGGTAATGATATAAAGATGGGATCTTTATGACCTTGATTGCTAGAAATGCTAATAAAGATGCAATCTTTATGACTTGGATTGTTTGGACGATATAGAGATGGGATCTTTACGTGTTCCTTATCATAAAATGAAAAGATTGAACCTTTAATGGTAAACTTGTTTATTTGGATAAAAGATTAAATCTTGATAGCGATTGATTCTTCTGATTAACTATACTTGAATGGTGGGATTGATCCTATTGGATTGATTGCCATGATTAGGCTTGTTTTCTATGGATGTGGTCGTGTAGTTTACAACTTACGAGTTTAAGTATTCGATGTCAAACTATTATTATGGTCGGAAATGCCTACTTGTCAGAATGATCATGTAGATAAAGGGGACTATATGTGCCATGTCTGTGAACGCATAGAGTTGTAACTAAGTCTAAAGGTTAAAGTTAACAAAAGAGCGAATGTGATTATGGTTAGTCTAGTTATAATATCCTTGTAAAGTATTCTTATGATGATGGTGTACTAAGTGTCAACTTGCTTATTGAATGTGTCAAATCGGGTAAGTAGGTGAAATATGAACATGACTTGGATAAAGGGTTAGATCGGTAGTAAAGTCCCTGTGTGCTACATGTGTTGAAGTATACTTGACCGTGATTGACCATTATGTGTACTAAGTGAGTTATTTGATTTATGAATTCGTATGTGATTAAGGTGATTTATGTGACTATTCGAATTGCCTAGAATAGGACCTATTTGAGAGTCAATTTGATGTTTATATCTGTTACGTAGCTTTCGTCTTTGTCGGCCTATGATGCCTATGGGAGTACGTTATGTACTCATGCTACGCTTGCTGCATCTTTTACGTGGATGTATGTATTCGGTCTATTCAGGTTGCAGCTTGGAGCACGTGAAGGTTAAGGCAGACCATCTATTTTCGGTAGTCTTGGTCTTCATCCAGTCAGGTCACCCCTATACATTCAGGGTGTAGTTGTTAATTCTTTTCGCAGTTTGTATCTTAGAGTCCTTGTACGAGTGACACCAGGTTCTGGTTAATAAACAATTATATTTAGTGAACATGTAATTATCAACATAGTTTGTTATATATTTATAAACATCTTTCTTCTACATTCGCATTTAAATTCATGTAATTTCTATGGCTAATGATAGTGGTTCTCCTACGAGTTAGTGTAGGTGCCCTCACGGAACAAATGAGATTTTGGGTCATGACATTGTAGTTCCTACTTTCTCTTTTGTTGTTGTTTTTGCATGCCATGTGAAAAGAGTGTTGTTTTGCTATTTTTGTTGTTTTGTTTGCATGCCATGTAAATCACTTTATATAAATATTAAGATATCTTCTTGCTTTTATCGGTATTCAATTCTTTCTAGTCTATTTCTTTTTACTAGTTAACCAGGGGGAAATATGCACTAATAACTTAAAGAGTTCCACGCATAGACAGTAGACCTTATTTTATATTCTACAAAGCATTGTTAAAAAATAAAAAAATATGCACTGATAACTTAAAGAGTTACACGCATAGACACAATACCTATTTTTATCTTCTACTAAGTGTTGTTGAAAAATAGGAAAATATGCACTGATAACTTAAAGAGTTCCACGCATAGACACTAGACCTCATTTTATCTTTTATGAAGCGTTGTTGAAAAATTGAAAAAATAAGAAATAACTGATTACAACAATATTAATGGAAAAATAAGAAAAATTGCACTACTAACTGCCACATATAGACACTAGGCCTAATTATCTATTCTACTAAACGTTGTTGAACAATGAGAAAAAATATGCACTGAGAACTTAAAAGAGTTTTGCGCATAGACAATAGACAGAATTTTATCTTCTACTAGACGTTATTGAACGATGGAAAAAAAAATATGCACTAAGAACTTAAAAGAGGCACATAGACACTAGACATAATTGTAACTTCTACTAGACGTTGCTGAACAGTGGGGAAGATATGTACAGTAAATGAGAAAATTATGCACGTTAAAATTGATGAATTAATTCTTGAAAATTATATTGGTTTGCATTTAAATGGGCAATTAACGAATATATAATGTGATGTTAATATAAACACCAATATTAATGAAAAAATATGCATTGTTAACTGTCACACATAGACACTAGACAGAATTGTATCTTCTTCTAAATGTATTTAAAGTTGTTACATTAAATGAAAAAATTATAGTTATGTCACCAATTTAAAGTTATTACATATGATCATCACAACCAATATCAATGAATAATAATATAAACACCAATATCAATGGAAAAAAATATGATGTTCACATATAGTTATGTCACCAATTTCAAGTTGTTACATATGATCACCACAAAATAGGAGAAATATGCACATTAAATGAGAAAATTATAGTTATATCACCAATTTAAAGTTGTTACATATGATCATCACAATCAATATCAATGAAAATATCACTATCAAACGTTATATTAATATAAAACCGATATCAATGAAAATATATATGATGTTCACATATAATTATGTCACCAATTTCAAATTATTACATATGATCATCACAAATAAAGACTTTCACTAGCATATTATACATTACTCAATTAGTGTCATTGTTTAGATCATTACAATGTTGTTTCACTAATTGCATGATGACACCATATTGTTTAGTCAAAAATATAAGTTTGAAAATTTAAAATTAGTTCAATTCTTATTTAATACATATTTGTTGTTGAAAAATATGTGTTACATGGTATATTCTACTAACATGTTGTAGGTAAATTATAAACTAAACGTTTAGAACTCGCACATAACTCCAATGGTAGCTTTTTTCAAACTCAAGGTCCAAATAATAGTAATATTTTCATTATAAATACCCTCATCCCCAGGCTTTTTACCAAAGAGTAAATAACCGACATTTTATTATAACACTAGGGAAGATTATTAGAAGTGTCGTTCATTAATTACTAAAATGTCACAGAATTCGTCGTCTAATAAGTATGCCACACAAAAGAGAATATGGAGGTGTGGTGATTTAGCTTCCATTAGAATTTCAAAGACACCACAAAATCTTGGAAGGGAGTTTTATGGTTGTGCGAAGGGAAAAGTTAGTAATTAATTTGCTTACGTCTGTTTTAACTTGATACACTACTATTTTTTTTATTTGTGCAGAAAAAAGACACTGGCTGCGGTTATTTTACATGGGTCGACCGATGATAATCCATTTATTGGGGAGGAGAAATTTAATTTACCATACAGGCTCCACAAAGCTGAAGAGTCATTGGGAGAAGTCATAAGCCTCTTCTTGAAAGCGGAAGCATCGAGGGAGTGATTTAAAGATCAAATGAAAGAAGTTGAGATTGAGAGGGATCAGGTAAAAAAAGAATTGAAGGTAGCTAAAACTGAGAGAGATTTGGCAAAAAAGAAACTGAAGGCAGCTGAAGTTGGGAAAGAAAAGACGAAGAGGATGTTGTTGTGTTCAATGCAATTTTTAATTACCAAATGGTTCATTTGTGGTTCCTTTTGACTACGTTTCCTTTTTTAATTAATTGTCAGCTTATTTTATGGAAGGGGAGCCTTGGAGCAACAGTAAAGTTGTCACCGTGTGACGTATAGGTCACAGGTTCGAGGCGTGGAAGCAACCACTAATATTTGTATTAGGTTAGGCTATCTACATCACACCTAGTTGCGGCTCTTCCCCGAACTTTGCTAACGCAGAATACTTTGTGCACCGGGTTGTCCTTGTCAACTTATTTTATGTTATGTATAGACCGAATGCATTTGTTCAAAAGAGAAGACAAAATGGCAACGTTTAACATAGACCAACAACAGTTATAAATAGACCAATAGTGGTTATAAATAGACCAACAATGGTTATACATTTATTGCAAGCATATAAAATACAAAAGGACATCCACTGCTAACATAGGAGACAAAAGTGCAATAGACCAATAGACCAACAACAGATATGCATTTTACTACAATCATAGAAACAAAAGGGCAATAGACCAACAACAAATTCACTACTCAACTTGTGACAAATTCTACTATACTTATGACGAATTATGCTCATTTTGTGACGAATTCAGATTACAAGTGGTTCTCTTGTGTCCAGGTTGTTTGCATAAGGAGTATTTATTTCTTCCCTTGGCTGGTTGCTTAGTATGACTACGTTTTCTCTCCAAGACACTCTTCTTACGCTTATTACTCGTTCAACCCAATTTAGGAACGTATTTTGGTGGGGCAACTTGTGCGCACTGCATATATGAAGGAATCATCCACTTACTTTTATGAGGAATTTGAACGATATCACCTTCATATGCTTAGTAGTATGCATCTGCTGAGTAATATGCAGAAAAATAATTATAAACGGAGTCTCCAAATTTATATGGATACCTATTACTAAGGCAATCAACTACATCCGGTGCAACACACTGAATTTCACTAAAGTGATAATTGAATGCCTCCGCGGTATACACTTTTGATGCTCTGTAAAATATTTCTCGAAGGATCCATTATGGAACCTCCCATGCATTCTTTCACAAAGATATCTTGTGCAAAAACTGTGCTGGGCATTAGTGTAAACCCTCGTATTGCCTTCTTGATGTTGTGGTGTCGATAAGATATTATGCACAAATCTAAGTTGTTAGGCACAATTTCAAGCAATTGTTAGAAAAAGTAATTCCAAGAGGCATCACACCCCGAGTCAACCACACAACAGGCAACTGCGAAAACATAGTTCTCCACATCTTGTGCCACAACAGTCAACAAAAACCTCCATACTTGCCCTTTAAGTGTGTGCCATCAACTGCTATGACCTTTCTCATGTGCTTAAAAATCCCCTCATCCACGCTTCAAAAGCCAAGAAGTAATATAAGAATATCATCTCCTTATCAAGCTGTAAGTCTGCCTTGTTTCCGAGGTTTGTACTATGTACCATCCAACTATAAGGAAACAATTTCGAATACCCATCAGCCGATGAACCCCTTACCAATTTCTTAGCAATTACGCCTGCCTGATAGGCCTTCTAATAGCAAATTACACAGCCAAAGCTTTCAACTACACTTCCTTCTGGATTTGTTTGGGAATGATCCCTGCACCTTCTTCAAATAATTTACCCATAATGTGCCTCACTATTACTACAGATAAATGCCTTTGAGTGTTTAATAGAAACGTATTATATGCCACATGTGTGCACGTTACAGTACACAGGTATAATAAACCTAGAACCTGCTATGTATTTATTGGCGCGCAGTCTCCACTTGCAAGAATCATCAATACATCTAGCCATATATTTGTCTAATTTGTTCTTCCATGCATAAAAATTGAAGCGTGCCTTCAAGACAGCTATCCCAAGTGCTTCCACTAGCGTACGCTTGTCCTTGAAAGTATCACTACTTATCAATATAGCTATGATTGTTGGAAGCTGAATTCTCCAAATCATCTCCATGAACATTATCAGGACAATCATTGTTCATTAGAGGCTCGCAATGATCTTCATAGATGTTATTGTCCATTGGAGGGTTGCAAGGATCTTCATCGATGAATGGTGATGTTGACCCTGATGTATTCGCTGCCCCTGATGAATTTGTTGTAACTGATGAATTCGCTACAGCTGATGAATTTAAACTTTCAACAATCATCACCTCCAAACTTATATATAACCTAGGCCTGGAACCATCCTTATCAACATTCATAAGGTATAGACGGACTTGATGGTCATTTGTGATGTAGGTAGGAGGCATTCCCTTTTTAGGAGCATTAATTACGTAGCTAATAGACACTTTTATCGACACATGCTCTATATTACCAAATAGAATCACACTCTTCAACAAATCATAATAGGTGTAACAAGTATCCAATTGAATAGGTTGGATGTTTTGTGGAGAATTCCATTTTCATGCGATTTTAATACGAACCCAGTTATCACCGAAATCACCAGCTGCTATCTTTTTACCCTCCATAATAAACTTAAATTGGTCTATACTTGACACAGGTTATCAGAGATTATAAATTTTAAAGAACACGAATTAAAGCTTACACATCACGAGTTAAAACTTATCAGACCAAACTATAACCAAAAAGAGTAATTCCCAAGCCGTAAAACCTAGAAATAATAACCCAAATAGGAATTTATTTTCAAAGTTTCAATGAGTTTAACAATGGCAACATAAAAAATGACCGCCCAGAAAAAAGGAACATGAGGAGAAAAAAAGAAGGAGAGCTATGCTATACTAGGGTTAGGATTGAAAGAGAGGTGAAAAACTGATTTGAGATATTCAATTGAAGAAAAAAGCGGGATATGGAAAGAGAGAACAAAACATGGAAAAATTGGGGGGAAATGATTTATAATAGTTTTATTTTATTATTTTTATTTTTTAAATCGTCGAACGAAACTGTATATTTTTTTAACTTAGAAGCTTATTTTGACACCCTAATAACTTATCTCTATTTAATTAGTCTTAATTCTAAATGTAGACGTGGCACCTAATAATTAAAATTTGAGGTCCAAATTTTTAAAAAAGACTAGCAATAGCCCCTGCCATCAAACTTGTCCTAATAAAATAACTCATAGTTTAAGGGTATTAACTCCGAGGGCTTTACGCTTTTAGGTCTCCTCTGATTCTCGCAGAACAAAGTTAACATCAACCTCAATCTGCTTCTGGTACTCTTCTTTTTGCTTTTGGATCTTTATTTATTTCTCTAAATCCTTCGTTGCTTTAATAATTTCATGTATGGGTCTTCAACTTGTTCTACAATAAATTCATTTAGATTTGGTCTTCTGCAGTACATGTCAACATTAGTTAAATTTAAAAATTTCAGCCTCTATATATGGACAGATACACAAATAAATTGAGTTCTTATGAAATAAAAACTTTGTTGCTATGATTATTGGTTTAGGTAGAGATGTCTATGGAGACTCTTGCTGATTCTTGTGATGTAACTAGATGAGCAAAAAGGTAAACTTTGGTTGTTTGGGATACTTTTTTGAAATTAAGGGAAATAATGCAAAATTTGTGGTAAAACTTAATTTTTTTTAAAAAAAACAGGTAACATTTGTATTATAGACCAATGCTTGGGAAGTACTGAAAACCCCTTTACATGAGAAAAAGGAAGAAAAAAAAGAAATTTAAACAAGAGCCACTGAAGCATAACTACAATCCTAAAATGAATCTAAAACATCTAGGATTGTCTCTGTATCTTCAGGGTATGCATTTGTACACCAAAAACACAAATGAGCATCAGTAATTTGGCAGACTGTAATGCTGGAACTTCAAATTTTCGGAAACTCATATTCCTTAGCCGAATAACACAAATGAGCATCAGTCTGATCAAGCTATATACTTTCAGAAATTGTCCATAGCCATACTTAGCTAAGTTGCACGGACTCTTCGTTTTTTTATGCCGAACCCGTCTCGACACTAGACTGGGATGGGTGCGGGTGTGGAATACGTCTCGGATTCGGTCAACCAACTTCGGATACTTTGACTGGAGTCCATGGACAAATTTTGGGAAAATTGAGATTTTGATTTCTCAAAATGAAAGATAAAACAAATTTAAGACATGAGAAATGCATATCTTCAATATTATAGTCCTTTTGTCTCATATTTGATTCTTCATGTTTCTGGCCAAACAGAGAGAAACCAAGCATTTAAGGGGTCGTGTTCTGTGTTCGGACTTCTGGTCCTTTTATTGCTGTATTTTTATAATTTGAATTTTCTTAGCCGAATATCCGCACCCGTATCCATAACTGGATCTGCATCCCCGAATCATAAAATTTAGATTTTGCCGAATCCAACACTTGGATCTGCACCCGAGTCTGAGCAATTTAGATACTTAGCATAAATATCCTTATAGTTTTGTATAACATAAAGGAAATAGGGACACCCATTTGTATTTAAATCATACTGTGAAGACCATATCAAGAGATACAGCTAAGTCAGATATTTTAAAGATGTACGCAAGATAAAAGAATGTCTAAAAAATGAGCATAAGTATGAATATTCGAGACAATCTTGATGTATATGGCCTTGATGTTTAAGTTGTTATTTTGGGATTTAGACCCTTGCTGAAATAATAGTTGCACCGATATGAAATATGTTACTCTCTCTGTCCCAATTTATATGACATACTTACCTTTTTAGTCAGTCTAAAAAAGAATGACATATTTTCTTATTTGTCATCAATTTAACTTTAAACTTTACCTTTCACGCTTAACGAGATGATTTATAACCACACAAATATCTTTGGCTTGTTTTAAACCACAAAAGTCAAAAGTCTTCCTTTATTTCTTAAACTTCGTGCCCAGTCAAACTACATCATATAAATTGGGACGAAGGGAGTACTTAGTAAGCATGAAAAACAATTGGACCTTTTTTTTTATAAGTAATTAATTTTTTTTATAAATCTATGCACTAAGCTAGTGCAGCAGGCATAACTACTGGTTGTGCAAAACCTCTATTGTATCTAACAGTCCGTCTACATCTTGTACAATAACCAGATTACACCAAAGAGCTAACAAAAACTTACATCTCTGACGGTTGTGTATGTTTCTCTTTTTGCCTTCAAAGATTCTGTTGTTTCCTTCGAGCCAGAAAAACAATTGGACTTGTATTGGGGCAAAGAGACATGTTTTGAAGTTTGCCAGTATGAATTAGTTGGTTGTGTTTGAATTAGCAATTGGTAAATGTAGAAAATTAAAAAAATGAAAAGATCAAGCACAAAATTTATGATGAGATACTGAAGCTAAAATATCTTTAGAAATATGGGTTTACCCAAGTAACCCATTTTCAACCCGTTTTAAATATAGGCGGGTTAGGTTTGAACCCATTTTTACTCAGCCGATTCAAACCCAACCCAGCCATTTGCTAGCACTAGTCATGAGGGTGCGAGGAAGGTACGGGTGTAATGGAGTTTGAGTGGAGTTATTTCGAATTGAAGAACTTGGATACGAAATCTTCGGAACTGAATTCTAGGACCTGATGGAGTTGTAGAATATGGCGCCGGTGCTGTGGAACCCATATCAGAAAGAGAAAAATTGGAAGTGGGCTTTGGATGTGGCAATTAATTTGTAGGGGGTTAGAATTTGCCTACAAACTACAAAGAAATATAAGACATTTGAAACTTGTAGTCTTAAACATCTCAAGTGTGGTTGTAAAACTTTTGAAATCTTGTGATTTTAAATGTCATGATATTTGTGCGGCAAACGATTCTCATCAAGAGTAAAATGGGAAGTTTAAACTAAATTATATCCAAGTTTAGAAAGGCTTCATTCTTTTTGAAACGGGCTAAAAAGGAAACAGGTTCACGTAGATTGAAACGGAGGGTGCAGTAACAATGTCAATATGCAAGTTTGAGATCTGGACTTCTCTAGGATGCCCAAGGACAATCGTTTAAATTGTGAAGCAAAAAGCTTGGAAGTGTCGTTGCACACATGCATTTTTTTGTATTTGATGTTTGTACTAATGTATGTCACTCTCCAATTGTTTCTTTTCTTAGTTGTAGGTGTAATTTCAGGGTCTCTAGTTTGTTTTCAATCAAAATACCAGTCAAATAATGGGATTGTTTACAACTTTCTGTAGGAAATAGAAATCCTTTGTGCCTGGTAATGCAAAGAAATTTCGCCATGTCTACTGATCCTGTTTTGGTGGATGAGGATGCTTCTTCAGGCTCAGGAGAGGACGATGGACACAGTAAGCATCAAACTGTAACACCAAATTCGGGTCGTCGCAAGAGAAATCGCAAGGCTACTGGTGATGCTATAGTTGATGCAATGCTGGAAATTGCAGCTGCTTCGAAGATGAGGGCAGCTACCATTATGAGGAATGAGGAGCGCTTTGCTATAAGCAAATGCATAAAAGTATTAGATGAAATGCAAGGTGTTGATCAAAGTATCTACTTTTTTGCATTGGATTTATTTGATAATCCAAATGCCAGAGAAACTTTTATCTCTCTTAAGAGTGAGAGACGCTTGACATGGTTGCAGTGCAAGTTTAACACTTCGCCAAATGCAGCTAACAGATGAATCCTGTTTAGTTGGGGTTTTTGCTAGAACTTTGACTGTATATTACTATTATATGGGGAAATGAGAGTGGCTGGATGGTTAATTTAATTCGTAATTGTTGCCAGCTGTAAGACAAATTATGTTCTTAACTTGCATGGTTGTGCAAGGTAAACTTGATCCGATTATTTCAGTTGGTGAAATGTGACATCTCCCATTAAAACTTTATTAGATGAACAGTGGAATATGGATGATTCTTAAGTAGAATTAGATGAAGTGGAGTTGGTTGCAGCTGTCTGTTGTAACTACTAATATAACTCTGCCGCTAGCAGCCTTGTTGATGTAGAATGATTCAGTTTGAGAATTCTACAAACATAAGGGACTATTAATGTTCTGTGGAATATATGAAGGACTATACTAAGTTTAAAACCAAACATAAGGGACTATGTCGGTCCTTTTTTTCTCAGTCACAGTAATGTATGATCAGTTGGCAATTGATGCACTTTTGATCCTTATTGTTTGACATGGAGCACTAATCTAATAGTCCTTATTGTTTCCCAAATTGACACACTTTTGATCCTTCTCCAAATAAATTGTTAGTTTTCATAGAGAGAACCGTCATCTCCAAAGACGATAAGAGATATTCATTACATCTCCTCCACCGAAATAAATAGAGTTTTCTGAAAAGATCTATTAGTGGGATAAGAGACATAGGGCTAAATAGAGCCAAAAAAGATCTCGTGTATAATCTTTCATAATCTCGAATATTATCAGTTTCGTTACATAGACCAAATAATACAATGCAAGCAAAAGTTTCTAGATTAATGAAATACACAACATACAAGTTATGATACTTGCATATTTGTTATTTGGGTTTCCAACAATTATATATTCAAATTGGCCCACGGACGAATATGCAAGCATATGTTTCATGCTTGTTTAAGTAATAGCAATGGAATTTCCCATTATCATGCTAAGAATAACAAAGATTTCTCAAAGAAGATGTCATTCGTTTGATGAGAAATAAAAAGGAATAAGGAATATCGAAAAATCGAGTGGTTGAAGCTGAAGCAACTACTTTTGAAGCTCTACTTGTTTCTTCCTCCCAAAACAAAAAGAGTCTTCAACTGAAATAAGTGTTATGCAATTGGTACCAACAAAGTTCAATATTTAATTTTTGATAAAATAAATAAATTAATAAAGCAGGAGTAACTGACAGTAAATCTTTATGCTACATGATAACTTAACCATTTGTGGGTTTGATTTAGTGTCTGAAGATGGTATGAGGCAATGAATGATAGATGGAAAGAAAGTGAGAAACAGATTTGAATTGTTACTTTCCAAGTGAATTAAGATACACAGTTTGTCTTGCTCAGAGATGGAAGAACTTCATGCCCTCTAAAATAATTGAGAATAATTTTGCAGTGAATTTCCTTGCCCAGGTCAATACACATTAGAATATGGTTATTAATTAGAGTGTGTTGGTGTTACAAATTATCCATGCCCTCTGAAAATCAATTTGGGAGTACTAAACACATTATCAAACTGGTGAATCATTAGAAATGGATTCTTAAGAAGAGAAATAAGTGTTGTTTCTCATTCTTTTCCAACTGATTCTACATTACTTCCTGATTGATGGACACTTAACATTTAAAAATACACCACAAACAAGAAAAAGGGGAAGCTGTATGATCATGTTATAAAACAGATTTGCCTATAATCAGCAGTAACTGAAGTTCAGTATCAAGTTACACAAACTAAAGAAAATGCACCCTAGCAAGAGCATATTCTTACCCAGCAATTCAGACACCAGTTTGCGACCATTGAATGTCTTCCCATTCCAGATTCTCCTCCAGAACCTGCCAATTACGTAAGATCGAAAATAATAATCAGAAAAAGTTGGGAGAAGGCAGGCGGCCTTTTACGACAAAGTCAATGCAGCTTTTTTCTTCATTGTCCATTTCAAAGCACTCTAATGCTCGTGGGCTTATTGCTTTTGAAGACATTCATTTCTTACCATCCGGAGAGCTCAAGAAGCACTCCTAGCCGATACATTAATGCATAGAAATCGGGAAGACAACAAGGATGAATACCTCGGCATGTTCAACGAGCAAAGGAATCCCAACTGATCGCATTAGCTTCTGGGGTAAAGGCTTTTTACAGCAGGACCACTTAAACACGTCAACCATGATATTTTCACCATCCACCACATTTTTTTCACCATCTGTTTCAGGCAATGCAGAAGTAGCCTTTACCATTTTTTTTCATACCTTGAATTAATTACCCTGTCAGTTAGTAAAGGAAAATGGACCTTACGAACAAAATGCAATGAATCATCAAACGCATCAGTATGTCATAATTTAGTGAAAGACAAAGAATGAGCACCCAGACAGCTCTTCACAGGCAATTTATAACTTAACTTGAGATGTCACCAAACAAAAAAGGCTGAGTCTTTACCTCTGCGAATGGGTCTCCAGATAAAGATGTAAAAAGCGGTTTTTTTAGACCTTTGTCAGCGACAACACTGATGCTGTATTTCATCCTGGTAATGCATGTTCAACAGTTAGTAAATGTGAACGTTTAAAACCACAAAAAGTATTAAGAAAACCTTGTCAAGATAAACTGGCTTCGTCTGTAGGCATAGGAAAAGCTTATTCTCTTACTTCTCCTATTGATCAATCAATGACTTCGTAACTGAATTTAGAACTACCAACACAAGGAAACTTTAAAATTCTAGCATTTATACTAAGGCCTTAATATTAGAAAAGTCCTTAGGTCCCAACAACAGATCAAAACCATGTGGAGATCCAGCTTAAGAAGACCGAATGATACTTCAACATGTCATTGTTACTGCTTCAAAATAACACTTGTAGTCAACAATTTTAGGAAAAGCAGTGGTAATTCAGAAAAGGATGAGGAGTGCAGGGAACCCCATCCTGAATCTGCTTAAATATCATGGAACAAATTGAAGAGAGATTTTGGAGTGCTTAGGTTAAGAAACATCATAATGAAAACTAAAATCTTCCCAGACGGCAGCAGTAAGTTGAAAGTACCATTGTCCAACCATTTTGTGCCAAATTCAATAAAAACAGTAAGAAAAAAAGATTTTAGTCAAGAACTAAACTCTCCAAGAAAGATAATAACATACCAAGGTTCGTTGCAAAGGTTGAACTGAATTGTTACTTCACGTACAAATTTCTGTTGTCTTAATGCATTCTGCGAGAAAGAACCAACAAGTTAAGATTCAGTAGATTGGAAAATAAAAGCACCATAACATCAATTAAAAAAATAGAAGCCAATTCCAAGTGTTGCAGTGATTAAAGTAAGGTAACTTAACAAAAAGATACAAGCACAAGATTGACAATTATAAAGATACACCATCAGATCCACTGCGAGTAGGTATTCTAATCAGGGCAAGCACCAAATAAGAGAGGGGGAAGAGTTACTTTCTCTAAAATTGTTTTTATGCATGCAGCAAGCGTAATGAGTTCTCTATTACCATTCCCATAGAATCTTCTAAATAAGAATCACATGTCACTGACTTAAAGAAGATGATATAGGACATTTGAATATGACTTATTTTTCAACTTCAGTTCAGAGATTCTATGCCATCCACACAAAATGACGGAGAAGGACTCTAAACAGATTTCCAAGGGATAAATAGTGGAAATTTTCAGGTTTCATTAATTGTATTTTTCTAATACTTTCTCCCTATAAGTTGAGGTAGAAGTGTGTTCACCTAATTGTAGCCTTGTAGCATTTTCTTTAGTGAATAATTCCTCCTTTTTATTTGTATGGATTGCCTTCACTAGATTCTAGTAACGCACCACATGTTCCGTTGGGAAAGGTCTATGAATAGCTTGTGGAAAAGGCATAACTCAGCAATAATCACCACTAGATATGCTATAGATAGAAAATTTTAGTTTTCAACAAAAATGGTCAAATAAGGAGGACTACTTCCTAGTAGATCAAACTCAAAGCAGCATTAATTTGAAGAGTTTTGAGGCACCGGAGGGGGAGAGGGAGAGGGAGAGGGAAGAAAGAATTTGGATCATTTTAAAAAAATTGCGAATACACAATGCAGAATAGAATTCAACTAAGTTGCGCAATACCGAAGCTGCAGCTCTGGTGGTCATCGTGCGCTCCACAGACACAGGAGCTAGAGTGGGCTCCAAAGTTAAGGAATGTGTGAGACAAGTTTCAAGATCAATGGTTCCACCTCCTTTCTGAAGGGAAAGAAACACCAAAAAAGTTCTCAATGGTGAAAATACCCAAAAAGAGATAATTGGCCATATAAAATCAGAGACCAATAGCAAAGAAAAAGTTGCAATGGAGGCAATGCATATGCAAGTCCATCACTGACAGCTGATACAATCATCTCCACATGCAACCTAAAGGACAGGCATTCGATAATAGAGAAGGTAAATTGTTTAGACAAGAAAAAAGAGAAAGACTAAAGAACGCGGACCTTCACAACATGGCACCGCTCAACTTGGTAGCTGCAACCAATTACAGCCCCCCAGGCACGTGACCGAACATTATTTCTCAGTGTTGATATGTAGCCTTCAAGAAATTCCAAAGAAAATGACATCATAAAAGCAATGATCTAGATGCAACAACATACTTGAACAGATTTAAGCTTTTATTCATCGAAGAAATGATATATATTCTAAACAAGTCTTAGGTTTTCTTTTTCTCCTTGAATACAAAAAATAAGTTCTAACAGAGAAAAAGTTAGGAGGTGAAGGACAAGATGGCAGAATACATCGATAGAACTACTGGCCAGCTGCATCCTTAATCTACCAAAGGTATTTCACTGAATAAGACCATTGCCTTACGCAACATATATGAAAGAAAACTACCTTCTCCCCAAACATAATCAACAGAAAGGAAGCTGTCTAGGAACACTTGCACTCCTGATTATCTTTTTATTCTTATCATAATCAGGTAAAGTTGTCATTCAAGGGCATATTTCAGGACATTTAGCATCTTTTCAATGTTAAGGGCAAACTATTAATAGAGGGACTGGAAAATTAGTGCCAATATGGTCCAAAGATTTCCTTACAGAAAAGAAAATCCCAAAGTAGAAAGACAGATCTGTTTTGTGACTTGTTTAGAAAATGGATATCAATAAAAAATTTGGACCATTAAAAGAGATTCTAACTTATAAAGGAACTACATATTGTGACTATGAAGAACTTACGTATGCAACAGCATAAACAAAATTGGGATATTTACATTTCTTGACCGCTCAAAAGAATAATAGCCAGCAAAGTATAGGTTCTGTATATCAAATATGTACATACAATATACATATTGTATATACATAAATATACTTATAATATACATAATCAGTGTATAAGTTTTGTATATTTTGGATAGCGCCCGTAATTAAATTTTGGCCGACGAACCAAAAATGAAAAAGCCCAATAATATTATGCTCCATTTATCCAGCAACTAGGACTTTAGCATCACTGAAGCAAGATTCAGTTCTAATAGACTTACAATCTTGTGGAGGCAGCACTCTGATTGTAGCACTTAGCTCCTGAATGGTTGGCAGAAGAGGAGAAGCAGTAGTACGACAGTACCCTGTGTGCATAAGAACTAGAGAAGAGTGAAAGATGTTAGCACATAGATGTCACAGCGACCCATGTTGCGTCTGTTCAAGTACGGAGAATAATCAGATCTAGTGAAGCAAAACCAAAAGGTTTCCTAAGATTGCCTGAATGTAGAAAAGATATAGTGATGATCATTCATAGAAAATAACCAGATGCAATTTTTCCCTCTTTCGCTAGACAAAAACAGAACACGGTAGAACAACCATCAACATGGAGAATCCAGGATATTTGGAGCGATTGCATTAGAAGATTTTCTGGACTCTTGCCTCTTCTTTCACATCACATAATTATAACTTTGATTGACCTAGATCAACGTTCTAGAACTATTTGAAACATGGAGGCTTGACCAGCAAACTTTACAAGATTTCCATCAACTTGGAGAACGGTAAAACCACTATGAGGCGGCAAAACAGTTAATCAAGCAGCAATATGTTTTCCGGTGCAGATTATTTTAAGAGCAAGTCAAAATGAACTCTGCTTGTTCGAATCCTCTCCAGCCCGTCATACTCTAAGAAATATTCCTAGTAACTACACATTCTTTTTCATCCTCCGGACATCCCTTTATCCATAAACTTCTATCCTCCCATCTTCGGAAGATGGCTTCACATCTCTGTTTATTTCCTCTGAGGCACACACCCAAGAAGCAATTGTATGCATTTCAGAAATCCTCTTACCTGCATGCCACAAATGACCTATGAAGAAAAGAAGATCCCACAACAAAAAGTGGTAGCTAATCAACTTCCAGGAGACATCATTGAATGTATTGATCTCAGTAACTTCACCATTTAAGAAACCGGAACAACTTATGGCAGGTTGAGAAGTATTTCCACATAGTAATGTAAGTCATTGTTAAGTTCCAGGTTCTGTTCGATCCACACAGCACGCTGCTCGACAGTAGTTCTCCCTTCCCACTGCAGTAGTCAGTATCTAACTACACACTATACGCATCGTACTATATGATTCAATAAAGTACCGCAATAGGTATCTTATTATTGTATCCATGCGTTGTGTGAATCCCATGAATATCTTAAGATTGTGATATGTATCTAGGACTCGCATACAATATGTGAAATTCGTGCGATTCAGATGTTCTCATGTCAGATCACATCACGTCCTCAGATCCAGCTGGTGGTGAGGTTAAGATTGATGTTCGAGATGGATACATAGTTTATCCCATGGGTTTTAAGTTTAGTTTACATATTCTCCCAAGAAGTGTTGATATTTTATCACAGTTTATATATATATTGTTCTTTTTGAGAAAGGTAAGAGTTTTATTGATCCAGCACTAAGCATGTGCTGTAAAAGCATATTCACAGAGCAATAACCAAAAGTGTGGCCCTTTCTAGCCTTGCAGGGTATCTATGAGATCTAACAATAATTCTGCGTCATTTACAAATTCCTATCACTCTAAAACGAAAACAGAATTATAAAGTTTAGCTTGATCTTCTGAATGGAGCTGGCTAGGTCCTCAAAGCATCTCAAATTCCTTTCTATCCACACAGTCCACCATATGCCAGTTCAAATGTGTATTGTGTATATATATTACCTTGTTAAAATGGGACTTCTATTATATTCTTGATATTTATCTACAGGAAATGGTCATTGGTCAATTATTCACAAGAATGTTAGTTATTTATACGTTTTCTTGACTATGTTTTGGGTCATAACATTCTTTAACTATGATTGTAACTTACGACACGACTCATGATTCAGAAAATGCCCATTTGTTACGCGATATGTATCTTGATTTCATAACTATGCTTCACACCACTATCAGAACACACCCAAAGGTTTGACCACCATCTGATAGCATCCATGGTGGCATACTTCCATTAAAGGACTTGGATGGAACTTTGGAAGCTATAGAGATCAAGAAGATGCTTCTTGTGGAAGAAGAGACCACGTATTAACGGCGAAGAGTGGACTAAGTGCTACACGTATTTCACGGTCCAAGTCAAAGTCCAAGAGAAGGAAGTTTGGGCCCACATGGAACCCAAAGGGGCTGATAATCAAGCCCACATGGAGCCAAAGGGGGCTAAAAACCAAGCCTAAAATAGGCTGAAATTCATGCCCAAACATGCTGAATAGGGGCGTGTGTTTTGGTGCAAATTTGGCACTTTTTTTCCTTACTTTTTGTTAGGTAGTTTTGGGAAGAAAGGTGATATTAACTTTACATGCTTTCCTATTTAAGAGTTTCCTAGTTAGGTTTACTACTTATTATTCCATAAAAGTAGGATTCCATGCTATTTGGCAGAGGGCTGCACGAATTTTCCCCTATATATAGGTGTTTTTAAAAATTATTAAAACAATTTGAGAGTTTTCTCTTCTGTCCTTTGAGTGTTTGTTACTTGGGATTTATCTTACAAGAACGATTCTTCTAAGAGGTAAAATAATTCTTTGCTTGATATCTCTACGGTTCTTATCGATTAATTGAAGAAGGTAATTAGTCTTGTACTAATTATTCAATTAGGGGTCTAGATCACTTCATCTAAGTTCTTGAATTGAATCTGCTAGTAATCATGATTAGCCCTAATCCGCCAATTAGGTTTACTACAGTCAATTAGGGTTCTTAGTCGATACTTTTGAGATTTGGGAATTTATTTCTCAAATTTCGCCTATCTTATTTTTCTAGTCTTTAATCCCTCGCTTCTGCATTATTTCTTGTTTTTTCTTTCAAGTAACCCGACTCTTATCACCATTGGTACTACATAAAGCACCAGACATCACACGCTACACTCTTACCACTAGACCAAAGCCTCGGGGGCTCCTCTGAACTACTTCTTTCCCAACCCAAACATGAAATAAACCAGCAATGCCACAATGAAGTAGCTTCTGGTGCCAATCCTTAAAGTTATCTGCTTTCTTCACCCCTACCTGGTGCATCTTATATCACTCAAATGATCAGAAAGTCGAGGTGTACACAGTGCGTGGGCAGCTGGTCCTACAGGAGTTGAGACTTAACAAGCTACAATTCATGAGAAGATAATATGAAATGATAAGAAAAACAATGTAAATCTTCGACAGAAAGAAAATGTACAACCTATTGAACCCATACTGTATTAGGCTATTAGCCCCACTTCCCTGCATCCATCCTTAGAAAGTGGATTGATCCTCTCCAGATCAAGGATTCATTATGTTCAGCCATGATAGCTCCTTTGAGGAGCCATACAAACCAAGTGGTGGCGCTACTGACAGTTCTATAGAATCAGCATAGACATGTGATGGGAGTATAATTAGTTACCCATACTTGCAATATTTGGTCCATTTTATGCTGCTCAATGAGGTGAATAGATAATATTATGTGTGATTCCTCACTTTCATTTGTTTTATGGTTAGGTGAGGTCGCAAGACATGTTAGGAGGTAAATGGAGAAGATTTGGACTCAAAATTATTCAAAGATCAAGTATTCAAGCATCCCCCAAGAATTCGAATAGCACAAAAACAGATTTAAGTCCAGAATTGTGCACCCCAGGTTGTACAACCTGGGAACTGAAAGTAGGCAAAAAAACAGCAAGTAGCGCGCAATTGCGCGCCCTCAACGAGCTGAAATTTAACAGAGGCAGAACCTAGTGCACAATTATGCACCCTTGACACGCAATTGCCCGCTCTCTGCCACTGATATCATAAAAGGGGTATTTTCGGAAAGATGGGATTTTAGCCCTAACCTATAAAAGCTTAAAACTTATCCCATTGACGGCATAGAGCAAGAAAAATATATAACAGAAGAATCAGATGTCCAACGAAGAACTTGAAGATTTAGGGATTTCTTTCTTCTCATATTTTACTTTCTCTATGTAGCCATGAATTTTTGTGATTTCAATAAGGTTCATTATTTGGATTGATCTCCATTATGGAGTAACTTTCTTGTGGTTGGATTTATTTGGATCTTATTAGTTAAATCTATGAATTAATTCCCTCCTTACATCTATTGTTGATTTGATTAACTCATTTTTATGTGATCCGAACTTCTAATTGAAAGAAGTCATTTGATTCCCTTATTTTTCAACTGTGTTTTGAATGATCATAATTCGTTTATTCCTGTCTTAACTGAGAGGAAAGACTAATACTGATCATATACAGATAACCGAGAGGGTCTATATCTATAAGTCGGGATCTACAGTTAATTGATCAATCATCTTGCACACTTAACTTAAGGCACTATGGTACTTTGACTAATTGTACAATTGAGAGAGGTACAATTACAACAACAACAACAACAACTTACCCAGTGAAATGACACAACGTGGGATTTGGGGAGGGTAGAGTGTACGCAGACCTTACCTCTACTTTGATAGGTAGCGTGGCTGTTTCCGAGAGACCCTCGGCTCAAGAAAAAGCATAAACACAAGCAAAGCAAGAAATAAGTCATGCTAGCGCATTCTGAAAAAGAAGCAGTAACTAATGCAAGTACATAAGATAAATAAAGTACATTAAAGAACACATAGCAGTAGAAATCAAACGCTACTATAAAGTACTATTGCGCCTACTAGTATGATAGTCTAAGTGGGCCTACAATAATAACACTACAACTATCAGTTTGTAAGCGTAAGTAGGGCTACGCTCGACTACCTACTACCCTTCTACCCTAATTCGTGTCCTCCACAACCCCCTATCTAAGATCATATCCTCGGTAAGTTGCACCTGTGTCATATCCCGTCTAATCACCTCTCCCCAATACTTCTTCGGCCTACCTCTATCCCTCCTGAACCCGTTTATAGCCAACCTCTCACACCTCCGCACTGGGTCATTTGTGTCTCTTCTCTGCACATGCCCGAACCATCTCAACCTCGCTTCCCGCATCTTATCCTCCACCGAGGCCACTCCCACTCTGTCCCGGATATCATCATTTCTAATCTTATCCCTCCTTGTATGCCCACACATCCATCTCAGCATCCTCATCTCCGCAACTTTTATCTTTTGGATGTACGAAGTCTTGATTGGCCAACACTCCGCCCCATATAACATAGTCGGTCTAACCACCACCCTATAGAACTTACACCTTTTTATCGCACAAGACTCCAGATGCGAGTCTCCATTTGTAATCGAGAGAGGCACCCATAACTTAGAAGGTGATTAGATGAAGAATCTTCGGAACTTAAGCCATTATTATTCCTTAGTTATTAGTAATAAACCGAGAGGAGTACTTCTACTAAGAAGGTTGTAATAGTTGAGAGTAATCGAGAGAGGCACTTATTACTTATAGAGGATTGAATTAGAGGAGAATGAACACCATAGGTTAATCATAGGTTAAGTGTAGATTCAGATATTAATCAATTTAGAACCCTTTGCCATCAATTGTATCATTAAAACTGTTTTATCATTTAGATTCACTTTAATTATAGAACTTTTCATCAGTCTGTCTGATTTCTCAAACAATAATTTCTTTTTTGATGGGTGGTTTCTCAAATAGTAATTAAACAATAGCACTAATTAGTATTAGAAACTCAATCCTCACGGAATCAATATTTTCTATGCTATCTTTGACCAGCGCGAGCTCTAATTTTATGCACCAGAAAAATGCTTGTCACCATGTGAATTTGCTTTCATCACCCACAACAAAGTAGAAGACCTTCGCTCGGCCCGAGAAAAATCACCATAGAAATAACAATCCACGGTCATCAACTAACACTTATGACAACGGCATAGAAATCCTAGCAATCACCTTCTAAAGCATCTTTTCAACTATCGCGTAGGATATCGGAACTGATCAGTACCTCACAGAAGAACTTCTTGCCTGCTGAGTACCATCCACGCTACAAAATACAAGAACATTCACTCAACTTGAGGGCAGTTTCGTCTAGCAACAACAACAACAACATACCCAGTGAAATCCCACAACGTGGGGTCTGGGGAGGGTAGAGTGTACGCAGACCTTACCTCTACCTTGGTAGGTAGAGCAGCTGTTTCCGAGAGACCCTCGGCTTAAGACAGAGCATAAGCACAACTGTGAGGGCAGTTTCATCCAGCGATGATTAGAAATGTCGTTATATTGTGAGATTTGAATTTGAATTGGAATTTTAACTTAAGGCACTTAACTTTCACAAATTAAATCAAAATGTAAGAAGCAATGCTAAAGACCTCTTCATTTGACTACTTCTCCAAAATACCTTCTGAAAATGAACCCAAAAGTATGTTCTTCCTTCTTATCAAAACAAGAGCCAGCTCCTTCCACCTCCGCACACCAATAAAACGAAAACACAGAGCAAGAAAGTAATAACATAGAAGTCAGTACATGTGAGATCTCAATAGGAGTTTTTCTTCTATTTTTTGATAAGTTTCAGTTGGCGTTTTAACCTGATGTTCTAACTTTAAGACATTTAACCTTCCACAAATTAAATCGAAATGTAAGAAGCAATGCTGAGAGACCTCTTAACTTCTATATGATCCTTGACTTTTCCAATACCTTTTGAAAATTAACCCAAATATATGCTCTTTCTTCTGATCAAAACAAGAGCCAGCTACTTCCACCTCCACACACCAACAGAACACACACAGAGGAAGAAAGTAAAAGTTTAGAAAATTGTAGAGATCTAACCAAATTCAAGTTCCCCTCTTAACAAACTCTACAAAGGAGCCTTACAGCATGCACTAATGATAACTTCAAACCGCAAAAGTATTGAACATAAATCACAAACCTGCAATAAGAGAGTCAACAGTGTAAACATCTGTTCCCCATAGCTGGCCACCTCTCACCTGTGAATTTATACAGAAATCAGAATAGCAGTGAAGATGCCATAATGAGCATATACAGTTGATGAAGAAAGGGAAATTCCAGAAGCATATAATATAAGGGAAGTATAAAAGTCAAGGTTAAAGAATGCTCCATCATGACATCTCATCAAAATAACTTACTTATAATGCTTCAAATGAAAAGTGAAGCAAGCTTCGAAAACTCGAATACACTAAAACTTGCTCCCATCTATTCTAGTACATTGTAATGATTCTCTCTCTTTTCTTTTTCTATTTCTTTTATTTATTTATTTTTGGTTGAAAGGTTACATTGTACTGAGATCTCTACCCTCACACAAAAATAAAAATGCCATAACAGAGAGAACAACTGGGAAGCAATGATAATAAGGCATCAGATGGCACCAAAGTTATCAGTTTCTTCCGTACATCCCCATTGAACCCCTACATATTCGGCGTGGAGAAGATATAAAATCTGAACAAGTTTTCAGGACTGAAAGAAGCAGAGTCATGCTGCAAGCATATGTTGGACATAAAGTACATACTTCACGTTACAACAAGTACAACTACTATGCCAATTCCAAGCATGAATACTTTACATCGCTAAAGAAAAATAAAAATATATATAACAAAACAAATAACAATATACCTTTCCGAAAAATAACGACTATAAATTTTCAATCCCATTGAGGGGGATTCAGTCAAATAGTGCAAGCCGCATCGAGATAGTTCTCCTTAGAGACAACAACTTTGATACAAGATATTACCAAATTTGAGGAGAAAATCAAGGGCTTCAACTGTTTTTTTTTTAAAAAAATATGGCCTTTTGATTTTTAGTTCTTAACATGTCTTGAAGTTCTTCGTGGATCTTGTACACCTTCATTTATACATAAATTTAATCCTATATTCAGTTAAAAACTATACTTTGAATGATCGACTTGAACAACAATAATGAGCACAGACGGTTATTATGGTTAATCCCCTCGCAATTGGAGTGGGTGAGGAAGGCCATGAATCAAATTCAGCTATTTATCACATTAATTTCATATTACAGGAAAACAGGCAGTATTTATAGATTAACCTATGAATTTTGCAGCATCTTGAATTAAAGTTTGGTTAAGCGTCATTTTTAATCAAAGTAAAGGAAACAAAATTTCCAACTTACTTGGCGATTTGTAGCTGATACATGTTCAGCCGGAATCCGGATTTCTAAAGTAGGACCAATTTGAGCACTCTCACATGCCCTATCGGCTTGAGTGGTCTCATACTCCTTCCACAATTTAACCAGTTCTTGCATGCACTCACCAACTCGATAAACGACAGTCGATACATCAGAGTTACCTGTGAGACGAAAGAAGCATCCTTTAGGTGTGATGCACAAACTACCAAATTAACACACTCTCCCTAGCTTTTTTTCTCTTTTTGATGCAAATAAATCTTTCCATAGATTTAAGTTTAATCTACTATACGGTTTCATCACTCATCCATGTCTGGAAGGAAAGCAGCAGCAAGCAAGATCAGAACAACAACAACAACAACAACATACCCAGTGAAATCCCACAACGTGGGGTCTGGGGAGGGTAGAGTACCTTGGTAGGTAGAGCGGCTGTTTCCGAGAGACCCTCGGCTCAAGACAAAGCACAAGCACAAGCACAAGAAAAGCAAGCAAGATCAGAACAGTTGAAAATTTTCCTAATATATAGGATGAGCAGCATTTCATTGGCAGGTGAGAAGCACTAAGTATCTTTCATTCGTTTGAAAAAAAAAAAAAAAAGAATAGTGCCCCGCTTCTAGAGAAACAAAGAAAAATTACAGAACCTATCTCTGAAGAACTCATCTCACAGATCTGATCTGCACGAAGTAGGCACTTCGTGCGCACAGAGAACAGTTAAATTCACGAGATTTTCTTCAGTATTCAGAACAGAAACTTCATAAAACTTGATTATTTGGACAAACAATAAATATGATATCAAATAAATGCAGGTCTAAGTTGTCTATGAACATTAAAACTATCATGTGAAACTCTAGCATACATTAGACTACAGGTCACAACAAAGACAAGCAGATGTTACATGTATTAGAAGCGCCTACATCCATTATACCTAACACGTAGCAAGCGTGATTATCTGACAACTAAGAAAAGGCTCATGTTACAAGCTGTACAACAAACAGGCACATACAGCTGTAACGTATTCAGAATCTGCAACTTTTAATAATTCGCCTAACACAAAGTGGCAGATTATCAAGACTTGCACCCTTGATTTTAACATATTCAATTCCACAATCTTGATGTGATGAAAATTAAGTTTTTTCAGGAAGCTTCCGGACCTTTTCTCTTCCTTTTTCCATTTTAAAATAGAAGTTATCATGGTTGAAATGATTAACGTTTTTAAAGTTAAAGGCATAAATCACGCTTGCAGTTTAACCATTCAGACCTCTGTTTATTTTCAGATGTTATAATGATATTCCCCATTAGAATTCTTGTTGCGTGCAACACAATAAAAATAAAATAGAATATCGTCCCTGGATTCTTCTTTCTAGCAGAAGAAAACTTGTCATTTTTATTAGTCCTCAAGATCTTTGTATGGAGTATGTTGGCAACTGTCATTTCAACATTAATGACATCAATAATCTTCTTTTCAATAGCCTCAAAACTTATTAAGATTTAGGACAGAACTGTTCTGAGGTGCATAAAAGTTTTAGAATGTAGAAGACAAGGGTCTATTTGAAAGATCAATGTGACTTGCCCATTTATTTAGATGAAACAGGTATACAAGAAGGGTAAGCCATGTTCACAAAATTAACAGAAAATCATAGAAGACATTGCAAATCGCTCATTATTATTCCCATCATGCAAGATGTTCGGTTAAAGTTGGATGGTGTTGGTGTAAGTAGCTATCTCCATAATGAGAAAATGGAGGGCAGAGAAAATGGTTGATTCAAGGTTTGCATCCAAAAACATAAGAATGCTAAAGAAAGAGAATAATAGACACTATAAAAGTAATGAATCTCATAGACATGTGGTTCTTTGATAATGAAGGAAATCCTATTTTATTGCCTCCAAATGTTATTCCCTTCCTACCTTCAACCTTTCTGCAACAGTAAAACATCTCACTAAATCCATGTTTGGGCTGTGTTAGGTTTTGCTTATTCTTATGCTTAATATCATCAATGGTAGCATTTTTCAGCTTTTCTCAACTATAATCCCATTTTTTATCGCACATGTGGATGATTTTTTAGAAGTGTAGCAAACTGATTAATAAGAAAAAAGGATATAATGTCACAGTAGTTTTCCAGTAAAATTATTAGTCTTTGATAAAACAAATTCATTACTTTATTGATTTATCAAAAATAAAATACAAGCATTATTTTATCAAAACAAAAAAAATTGTCACCAAAAGTTCAATATTACATTCCCACACTAACCCGGACTAAGTATCATAACCTAGTAGGTAAAGGACAGACATGATCCAGCATACAAAACTCTCAGTAACAAATCCCCTTGCTATGAACAGGAGGAGTCCATGAACCAAACAACCTTTAAGGTAAGTTTTTATTTGACAAGGAACCTTTAAGATGGTTTTTAAAGATTTAACAATAAAAAACGGTAGCTTTTAAAGAGTTTCCGTTACATTGAGCCACGAGTTCTTTAATACAAGAAAGCTTCAACATATAATTATCATCTTGAATTGAATGACACAAAAAATTACAAGACAGGCCTGTTTTGAATCCAGAGCACCTGGGTAAAAGTTGCTTTTTCTTAATCTGCTAACAAAAAGTTAATGATTGCAGCAACTGATCTAAAAGGGAAAATTGGCCAAACTTCTATTCCTAAAATACTTCCAAAAATTTAAAATCTCCTCAACCATTACACAGGTCAGGGTAATTCAAAATTGGCGCATGTGGTTTTGTTGTTCATGATCAGAACTAGTGCAGAATTACAGTAGTCAAGTCCAAAAGAGCAGTTGGAAAACTATAGGGAAAAGAAGCACCCCAGAGTGTGGCCGAGTGGTCAATGATGTGTGATCAAAACCATGGGAGATGAGGTTCAAATCCAGCAGAGGTAAAAATGCTAGGTGATATTTTTCATCTGCCTTAAACCTTGATGGACAAAATTACCCAGTAGTTATGCTGGTGGGAGGTAGCAAGAAACTGGTGGAGTAGTCAAAGTACGCACAAGTTGGCTCAGACATCACAATTATTAAGAATAAACATAAAGAGAAAAGAACTAAATGCACCAACAGAAAAGAGATCATATCAAGAAAGCAATAAAGCTCTAAAGTACTGACAAACAAGCAAGAACACGTGAACATATGATTTCATTTTACTATGAAAGGTCTCGTGGGATGCAGCTGCAAAGTTAAACGATAGTTTCTCAATGCAGCATCAGTTCCCATATCAACCATCAATCAATGAAAATGGATAGGAGTTGTTTTATTGAAGCTAAACAACGTTTTCAAGAGTCAAGTAAAATCATCAAATATGAATGCCAAGGATAACACCCTCTTCAATAATAACCAACTCCGTACGACTTCCAGGATAGATTGTTTTAACAGCTTACCTTGAGATATGCACAAAAACAAAACAGAATAAGTATTATACTTAAAGCAACAGAAGAGTACAAATCTATATCTTGATGTCATCCAAGCAACAAAAATTGCTCGGAAATGTACCAGGCTAAAATAGATTATGATATTAGTAAGTTAACAACTTGCTTTCCTGACTTTTAGAGTTTTAGTTGCTAGTCAAGAGTATGAACTAAAATATCATCTATTACTGCATCAACATGTCAACAACATCTATATGTTCAAGCAATGTATGACATTAGAGTTTGATATCTGATCAAACGGGTGCTATAATCTACCAAATAAAGTCCTCAAATTGAAATTACCCCCATCAGATAACAGAAGTTATCTGATAATGATTGACATTTGAGTCAAACTTCCCAGGATTAAATAGAAAAAAAATCAAAACATAGCTATGAAAAGATGCCTCTAAAACTTTCCCTCTCTCTACATGATACTTTACAAAGCTTGGAAAAAATGGAGGAAGATTAACATGATAAAGGATCTGAAAATCTGAGTAAACAATTCTCTATCAACCAGTTAGACACTTCCACGTCATTCTAGAAATCATGAAGAAAAATCCCTGCACCTTGTGCCTAAGAGTTTTGCCTTGTTTGCTTTCTTTTTCTTTACTTCAAATATTATCAGTTCATATATTATTGTGTAAAAAGTTATATACAATGTCACGGTGTGGTTCAACAACATTTATCCAAGTTGAATATAACAAAGAATTGAATGAAGAATCATTTTAAGAGCACGGTTTTTAAAATCTCCACATTTAATTAATGCCTGCTTCCAGAATAATTTTCTTGATATAAGTAAAATCACAAGTCAAAGATGGTTTAAATCACCTGAATAAACCAATTATTTACAAATTCATCATTATCGAAAGAAGATAAAGATCTTAGCATTTTGATGCTGCATGCTTCTGGACCTCTTGAGTTCTCTCTTTGTTAAACTTTCTTGCTAAAGATATTGCACATGAGGATGCAGATATGCTTTCCTCAACACATCAAATCAGTGTGCAAACACACGAAAACCAGATATTCAGATAATATATTGCACATGTTGGTGTTGTATAGATCAATAAAGTTAGCAATGGCTCAAGCATGACCTCTTATTAAGCTACTTCTTGTTAGACGAAGGTTTAAGCACACAACACATAGCAAGTACAATGGAAAACGTTTCTTCTGTCTGTTTTGTTGACAGGATCTAGTTGACAATATTATTAGACAGACAGTCATGGCAGATCATTTATGAGTAAAGCATTAGACTATCAAATAAGCCGTGAAAGAAACAGACATACTCCTCATTTTCTTGAGATCGTGGCCTAAAACGAGGATCACGGTTTGCCATGGGACTGCCTCTGGGGCGCAGCAGTCTCTTGCGCTGATGAACTCATAATTAAGAGCTTTTCTTTCCCTTTCATCCACACCTCCCTCCTCTGTTTCTTTGTCATGATGCCTACTACGTTTCTCAGGCCTCAAGCCTGCAAGAATTTCAAACTCAAAAAAATAAGTTGATTATAAAATAAAAGTAGCTCAGAATTTATAATTCTTACCTGACTAGATGCTAGTTGTCAATATAGAGAAAATAACAAGGAAAACAACCTCAAACTACAACTTTTTCAGTTAATGAGTGAAATGCAGTAGTCATTTAAGAAAAACATTAACATATGCAGGTTTGCAACTGCCTACCAACATTACTGTCCCAAATGTAACCTACTACCCAATGCATCAAGCACTTACAGGATGATCATCAACTATAGAGATTGTCTTGTCTGTTTGGTTCAATGAATTTAAACCTCTCTTTAGTATGCAGCACCAGAAAAGCAAAAATGAGAGTAGTTGAGCAAACAAAAGAAGATCCGGAAAAGTCTTAACCATTTCAAAATTAAAAACGAAAAGCAACTCATCCACACCAATCATTCAAAATATATAAAATTTTCTTTATTTCTTAAACTCCGTGTAAATTGGGACGGAGGGAGTAGTAATGCACAAAATTATGAACTTCGTTTGCTATCAAGAACCATTTCTGACCTTCAAAATTGCTGAATTGCTTGATTCTAAGCTCAAAATTTAATATCTACTTTGTTCTCTACGTGTTTGCAAAAATTACTGACCGAATCAGGCTTTCCATTAGATTTTTATTTTCCTACTATTTGCTTTTGCAATTTTTCGTAATTCTTTGTGCTCGACTGTATTGGGTTTTGTCGTTCAACGGGTGTGTGTTTCTCTGTTACACCATAGATTTCATGCTCTACGTATTTTTGTTTTCGCTTGAGAATAATTGTAGATGTTTGACAAAATTACTCAACGAGTTAGATTTTTGATTATCATTTGAAGGTTTAATCTCTTTGAATTCCTCGCTGAATTAAGCTTTCTATTATATTTCTTATGCACCTTCCGACAGATTTCTAAGAAAACTTACTGCAACGATCGTTCAATTATATTGTGCGGCTACAACTGCTGCACTTCTCTGCCCAACTTATTTACGAGCAAGTTTTAAAGTTACAATACCTTGTACATCTAAGGAACTGACTCCAAACCTCAAGAATTCTCTCTAATTGTTGGTATTTTCTCCAACTTTTTTAAAGAATCTATCCCGTCTATGAAGTCCCTTACAACTCAATAACAACCTAATACAAATCACTAGGAATGTAAAGGTTACAAATAAACTTAGATAATTAAATTGTGCAACAAGAAAGTCTTAAGTTGAAGAACACTTAGTTATAAGATTATTTCTTTGTAGTTGAACCCATCTCCTTCAACAAGCACCAATGTGATGCTCTATATAGGAGTAGCATAACCGCTTGTAGTTCTCCCAATTCAACCAAGACTTGGCTCAATTAAACCAATCCTTATTTGTTTGACTCAAGCGTACGATCTTTTCTTCTCCAAGCTAATTTCATGTGCTCAAATATGGTAAAGATTCCATGTATTGAAACCCTATTCATTGTATAATTGAATTACGCCATAATTCCAATTCTCCAAAGTTTTATTTTATGCGCGTGGAACAACTTCTTCATAGATCAAACAGTTTTCAGTTCTTTTTTAAAGGACCAGGTTCTCTTAGCAATCCTGCATCTGTGTTGCATGTTTCACCAATTCCTTTTGGAGATCTATTAAGGACCTAGATCTTATACATCTTTGTTCATCTTTCTTGTACATCGATTGTTACTTGTAAAATGTTTGTCAATCATCAAAACTCCATAGGATCATGAATTAAGACTGAGATCGAAGCAGCTCAACATATCTACATTGACATAAGCCAGTGTAGGTCCTATAGAAAATCAATCGGACATTTGTACACACAATGGTACTCAATGAGTTAAAATCCTCTCATTAAAGCTAGAACGAGACATAGAAAGAAACATGATAGGCATGACTTACTTTAAAATCATACTTTTTTTATAAACAGTTAATGTAACATCTTGTGCTTCTTTTTGAAAAATCATTCTTTGTAACTTCTGCAAATACTTTTTCTGAAACGCCCCGAACTTTCGTGTTAGAATCATTCGTAAGTTAAGGTGAACTTGAAAGGTTGATGACATTTGAAAGGATAACGATGGTTTAAAACCAATGTTAAGTAAGTATCATAAGAGTTAAAGGTCAAACGAACCGAAGCGAGTGAATTTCCGCAAAATTTCCAATTATGGAGTGACTTACAAACCGTACATTACAAGTACGACCCGATGTTATAACTTGTACTTTTGGGGTAATACTAGGGGTTCTTAACATACTAAGAAGATCGTGTTATGAAGTATTTGAATCGTATAATGGTCATATGTTAAGTGTTGAAGTCAAGCAAGTTGTAAAACAAAAGTCGGCAAAAGTTATACGCAAGTTTTGTTCATAAATGTACTAAAATTTGGGTCAGATGTCACTAAGCTTTTCTCCCAATTTACTTGGAGTTACGGGGTGATCCACCCATAATATCGAAGGTCTACGAGTCTAGTTTTCAATGCAATAAAACGTTCGTCGATACGACGTCGGAGTAGAGAGATATTTGCATTTTTGAGACTGCACAGGCAGCCCCTTGGGACCCACCTGAGGCGGTGGCCAACTTATTGATGATATTGAAGTGCTCCAAACCTTCTATCTCTTAATTTTCACTTTCACACGGTTCCTAAAAGTCCCTAAATGTTCTTTAAATATCCTCCCATCATCCAAGCTAAGACCTACAAGGTAGTAACATAATTCCACCCTCGGAAAGTTTGTGATACTAGTTCTCTACTTGTTCTTTTTTTGTTGTTGAATTGAAGATTACTTCAAGTCGAAGTAAGGTGTATTAAGACTAAATCTTGTTGTTTTAAGGTAAGATCCTTCTTTCTCTTCTTGTATTTGAGATTATCTAGGTCATGAATATGTTGTTCGGGTGAAAAGTTGTGGGATAATGATTGTAGAGCTATGTGTGGGTAGTTTTGACATTGTTATGATACACGGGGCTATTCTTGATATGTTGAGGGGCTGGAAACGTGAATATAAGTATGGATATGTATGATTGTTGTTCTTATGAGTTTAAAAAGGAGAAAGCGTGGTGAAACATCGTTTAGATAATCATATAGTGAGCTTGCTGCTCGTTGTGTTGTTGTAGAGTATTGTTGGGTTGTTCTTATTGTATGAAGGTGCTGGAAATGTTGGTATGTTAATAAGCATATGTTGTTAAAGGTGTTACAAGGTAAGATCTTCCTTCTTCTCCATGTATGTGAGTTAGTTAATGTTGTAGATATACGTAGTAGCTATAAGTTGGGAGTTGTTAGTTGAATGATATAGTTGAGTTGCTAATGATATTGTATAATATGTTGGGATTGATTTTGTGGTACGGGTGGTTGTTATTGTCATGTTAAGTCTCTGGAGATATTGATATAATTATAGTTATGTATCGTTGATGGTGTTACAAAGATTAGAAATGAGATAGTCTTGAATAATGTAACACCCCATACCTTCGAGCTAAGATTTGACATGTACGATGAAAATGGTATGAATACATAGAAAGATTTTTCTCTCGAATAAAAGTTCCAAAACAGAATTATAGAAGTGTTTTAATCTTGTATGTGATAGTGTAATGAGATTTTTATTTGGTACTGCCTTACTGATTTGAGTTTCATACATTTATTGGTAGCCCCATTTCCCTTTCAGAGAGTCCATATGAGACTTAGCATTTCCCTCGTTTGAGCTCCTATAACATAACAATTCTCCAATCAGTTACTAGTCCATATGAGACTTAGCGTTTCACGGATTACAGACAGATTCATAGTCATAATGAAATATCAAGAATACAATTAACGAATTTGTAATATAATCATGATATATGATGGTACATGTCATTACAGTCATGATGAATTAGAATAAAAACCCTAAGCCTATGGAAATTCGTATTTCATGGATGAACGTAGCGTGGGAAAGAAAAATGATGTTCCCACACGTGGATAAAAGCTCTACATACCTTATTCGTAACTAATCTTGTAATAAAAATTTGATCTTGATGAAGAATTCCCAAAAGCATGAACTTAGTCCCTTGTGATGGGTTTTCTTGAAACCCTAGGTTAAGAATCAATGATTTCTCTTCGAACTTGAGTATACTTGATTATAATCAGGTAGAAGAACATGGAAATGACTTACCTTGAGCTATGAAGATGATGGTTGGAGAAGGACTTTGTGCTAGGGCTTGAGAGAATGAAAAGTGAAATAAAAACACTAAAAATGCGGATTATATAGGTCCAGCTGTCGGACCACTTTTATGATGGATGGTACGGTCCGTATAAATATTTACGGTGAGAAGTACGGTCCGTATAACTTGTACGGTCCATATAAAAGTGGTCGTAACAGTGTTGTCAATTTCCAGTAGGCATCAAAATCTGGGGGTCGTTCAACGGGTCAAAATAACGGTTCATATAAATTTTATGGCCCGTCAAGCCACCGTATTTTGTTGGATTTCATTGGACTTTGTACGGTGTAACTTATATGGCCCGTACTGCTTTGTACGGTCCGTATAAGCCCTGGCGTAAAACACGAATCACTGAACTGAAATAGATTTTAACTTCACACTCCCCGTCTTGGAATTCTAAATTATAAATCCTAAACGAAGCTTAGTTTGAAGGTACGATGTGTTACAATATCTCCCATTGGGATAATTCGCCCTTGAATTATAGGTCATGGTTATGAATGAGACTGGACATAGCATGAGTACACGAATGTGAACAAACATGACGTGGAACATGGGGACTGAATGACATGATTACATGAACATAGGGACATGAGACATGAGTGATGAATACATGATCGTGAAACATAAGACATGGATACGCATAGGACGTGACATGAATACTGAAGGTATTTACCCCTTACGATTTCTGCTTGCTCCTCAAATAAGTGCGGATATATGGACTTCATGTCCTCTTCGGCTTCCCACATATCCTCCTCCACTTTCTGACTTCTCCACAATACTTTCATTGAGGCAACTTCTGTAGTCCTTAACTTGTGAACCTGACGGTCCAGGATAGCCACAATGACTTCTTCATAGGTTAGGTCATCCTTAACTATGATGGATTCGGCAGGAGCAACCAGCGACAGGTCTCTCCCACACTTTCTCAACATAGATACATGAAACACTAGGTGTACAACAATTAAATCTTGTGGCAATTCAAGCTCATAAGCCACTTAGACAATCCTTCGCATGATCATGTACGGTCCGATATATTTGGGACTGAGTTTCCCTTTCTTTTCAATCCTCATGACACCTTTTGTAGGTAAGACTTTCAAAAACACATAATCATCAACCTGAAACTCTAAGTCTCTTCGCCCATACAAAGCTTCGAACAGTGCCATCTTGATACTAGCATGTTAACTGTTATTATAAGCAAATTCATTGAGAGGCAAGTGATCATCCTAATTGCCTTTAAAATCTGGGACACATGCCCTCAACATATCTTCGAGGGTCTGAATAGTATGCTTTGTCTAGCCATCTATCTGAGAATGAAAAGTTATGCTGAGATTTACCTTGCTACCCAACCCATTTTGGAAAGACTTCCAAAAGTGTCTAGGAACTAAGCACCATGATCCGAAATAATGGACTTTGGAGTCCCATAAAGCCTGTTAATTTCTCGAATATACAACTTGGCATAATCTTCTACCGAATCTATGGTCTTGACTGGCAAAAAATGTGCTGATTTAGTAAGTCAATCCACAATCACCCAAATCGAATCATGCCTTCGGGATGAGCGAGGTATATATGTTATGAAGTCCATATTTATCATTTTCCATTTCCAAACAGGAATATCAATGTTCTGAGCTAACCCATCGAGCCTTTGATGCTCAGCTTTCACTTGCTGACAATTTGGACACTTGGCTACAAAGTCTGCCACATTCTTCTTCATATCGTTCCACCAATAGATCTATTTAAGATCATGGTACATCTTTGTAGAACCTGGGTGAATGAAATACCTAGAGTTGCATGCTTCTACCATAATTCGCTCTCTAAGTCCATCCACATCTGGAATACACAACTTGCCTCGGTACTTCAAAGTACCATCATCTCTCCCTTGTTCAAAAGTCGTAGTCTTAAGCTTATGAATACCCTATTTCAGCTGCAACACATAGGGATCATTAAACTGTTTCTCCTTTACTTTGGCTACTGAGTAGGACTTAGACCTGTTCTGGACAACCACACCACCATCTTCTGAGTCTAAAAGTCAAACTCTTAAACTGGCTAGTTGATGAACTTCCTTCACCATGGTTCTCTTTTCTTATTCAACATGAGTTAAGCTTCCCATGGATCGCCGACTAAGAGCATCAACTACCACATTTACTTTTTCCGGATGATAGAGAACATCCATATCATAATCCTTCAACAATACAAGCCATCTCATTTGTCTAAGATTCAACTTCCGCTGCTTGAAAATATACTGAAGCCTCTTGTGATCTGTGAAAATGTCAATGTGGACTCTATATAAATAATGGCGCCATATCTTGAGCGCGAAAACTACGACTGCCAATTCTAAATCGTGAGTCAGATAGTTCTTTTCATGAGACTTAAACAGTTTGGATGCATAAGCTATAACCTTACCATGATGCATTAAAACACATCCGAGACCAATTCATGATGCATCACAATACATTATGAACCTTTTGTTCCTTCTGGTAATGTTAACACTGGGGCAGAAGTCAACCTCATTTATAATTCCTCGAAACTACACTCACAGGCAGTTGACCACTGAAATTTAACTTTCATCTGAGTTAACTAGTCAACTAAGCTGAGATGAAAGAAAAACCTTCTACGAAGCGCTTGTAATAGCCTGCCAGACCCAAGAAACTTCTAATCTTGAAGACTGAGATAGGTCTTGGCTAATTCCTTACTGCCTCAATTTTTTGAAAATCTACCTTCACATATGGTTTCGGCTTAGTGTTGGGAAGTAGATCAATTTCAAAGTCAATCTCCCTATCGGGAGGAACTCCAGAAAAACTTTTGGAAACTCATTGACTGCTGGTAGGAACTGAAGAGTTGGGGTCTGGGTATCTATATCCCTGACCCTAACTAGATGGTAAATGTACCCCTTAGATATTATCTTTGGCTTTAAGATAGGAAATAAACCTACTTATGGGTACTACTGCGTCACCCTTCTATTATATGACTAATTAGGAAATTCATAACTCACAATATTGGTTCCACATCCTACTGTGGCATAAGATAAAGATAATTAATCAATGCCCATGATTACATCAAAGTCTATCATTTCTAACTCTACCAAGTCGGCTACTATACTGCGATGATAAACTTTAACTGGCAATCCCTATACACACGTCTAGCTATAACTGACTCTCCGATTGGAGTAGATACTTCGAAGGGTGCATGCAACCTTTTTTGCTCTACCCTAAATTTCTTAGCAATAAATGAGGTTGCATAAGATAAGGTAGATCCTAGATCCATAAGGGCATAAACATAAAAAGTGAAAATGGTTAGTATACTTGTAACATCTCACAAGCCTCTATATCCTGATGACCAGCTAATGCATACAAGCGATTCGAACCTCCGCCTGTGTTACCAGTCTTAGTCGCACCACACCCCGATTGGACTTGAGAATTACGAGGAGTTGCTGAATTTGTGAACTAAGCCACATTACCTTTGGTACCCTATCTTGCCGATGGATAATCTATCTAAAAGTGACATTGCTGGCCACACCCATAGCATATATCCATAACTATGCGACACTTTCCCGAGTGTCTCTTATCACAATTACCACAAATTGGATTATTAAAGGTCCTCTGACCCATACTAGCTTGTGATTGAGAGCCTGATGCTCTGGAGTTCTATCTTCTCTAATCATTCCTGAACTTTGGGACTTGGGAATTGGCTGAAGATGGAGCGGGTCCGATAACCTATTTTTAAAGAAATGTCTACCTCCACCTCCCTCATGACTGAAGTGTCCTGAAGACTTAGCTCTCTTATTGAATTCCCTGTCTTTCTTGTTTTGTAGTGCTTCTTCTTCCTTCATTCTGCTCTCATTACCTTGTACAAATGCAACCATTTTGGTAATGGTTGTTGCTCTATTCTGAGCAGCAATGTTAACATCACCGAACAAATGGGGGTCAATATCCCACACAAAGTGCCTAACTCTGGCCCTCATATTCGAAACCATATGTGGAGCATATTTAGCCAAAGAAACAAAGTGGAGGTAGTACTCATACACACTCCTACAATTTTTCTTGAGCTTCTCGAACTCGAAGGCCTTTGCCTCATTGACCTCTAGTGGCTGGAAGTGTTCAATAAAAGCATCTTCAAATTTATCCCAAGTCGCTGGAGATGCACCTTCTCCTCGAGACTGTTCCAATGACTCATACCAAATATTAGCAACATCCTACAACTGATAAGCTCCCAACTCTACTACCTCTATCTCAGTAGTATAAATAACATAAAATATCTTCTAAAGCCCCTCAATGAAACTCTGCCGATCTTCTGTCTTACTAGACCCTATGAACAATGGAGGATCCATATCCAGAAATTCCTGGGTCCTAGAACTGGACAACTCTCCACTAGCGCCTGCACTTGGAGTCATTTCCTAACGTTAAACTTGAGCGATGACAATCTGGGTGAGGAGCTGAATAGCTCCCCTAATATTCGGATCAGTGGAACTGGGTGGCGGAACTAGAGTATGAACCTTTACAAGCCCTCTAGTAGTAGGTGGGGGTACTGTACCTAATGTGGCTCTCTGAGCATGAGTATCCTCCTCATGAGCAGCATTGGTAGCAACCCTCTTGCTTGTAGCTGACTTTTTTAGCAGATATTTTCTGATATATATAATACACACGAGTTAGAAAAATATCCTGAACGTATAATTCTAATTGCATGATCTAGAGTATGAAAGAAGTGAGACAATCCTAGATGTATTGGTGGTCAACTGTTTACATCTGTGGTGTGCACACACACATAAAAGTGATCCCACTAGACACAGTTTCATAGACTCCCTAAGACAATTGAACTAGGATCTGATACCAAACTTTGTAACACCTTAAACCATGGTCTGGGTGAAACACGGCACTCGGTGCCTGACTGCATGTGATCGAGTGAACCACATGGCTTGCTGAGTTAACATGGGCATAAAAACATGATATAATAATAATAATAATAATAATAATAATAATAATAATAATAATAAAACTTTGTAAATTCTGAATACTGAAGATAGATTCTGAAAATATAATTGTGGAAATAGTCTGAAAGACATAATAAGTTTGAATATCAATATCTGACATGACATGCTAAACTAGTCTATGAAACCTCTGAACATGAGTTTGACTGCTAAAACTGTTACCAGGACAAGGCCCTGACATACCTTTACTGCATAACCTAACATGTAAAATAAGTAGACTAACACCCCAAATGAGATGGGTCTCACCAATAGCTGAGATGGTAGAAATCCTAATGAACCGATCCGTCGTCCTGAAACTACATACATGCACCGTGAAGTGCAGGCCCCAAGCAAAAGAGACCTACGTATATTTGACTTGTACTGTATGTAAAATAACTGAATGAATAAGCAGGCACATGAATTAATAGGAACATGAAACTAAAACTGAAATTGTAACTTGAACATGAGCATGTATAATACCTGACATGAATATAATAAAACATGGTAAATTATTTGTAATGGGAGAGCTTAGTATATCTGACATGAAATCACCACGTGAGAACGTGGCGACTGATCTCTGCCCCATAAGCTAAGTCATTAATGTCATCATGAATTAGAATTAAAACTCTAAGCTTATGGAAATTCATATTTCATGGATGAACGTGGCGTGGAAAAGAATAATGGTGTTCCCACACGTGGATAGGAGCTCTACATACCTTATTTGTACCTAATCTTGTAATAAAAATCTGAACTTGATGAAGAATTTCCAAAAGCCTGAACTTAGTCCCTTGAGATGGGCTTTCTTGAAACCCTAGGTTAGGAATCAATGATTTTACTTAGAACTTGAGCATACTTGATTAGAATCCCGTGGAAATACATGGAAAGGACTTACCTTGATCTATGAGGATATGGGAGGAGAAGAACTTTGTGCTAGGGAATGAAGAATATTGATTATATAGGTCCTGATGTCGGACCACTTTTACGGTGGATGGTACGGTCCGTATAAATATTTACGGTGAGAAGTACGGTCTGTATAGCTTGTACGGTCTATATAAAAGTGTTCATAACAGTGTTGTCAATTTCCAGTGGGCATCAAAATCTGGGGGTCGTTCAACGGGTCAAAATGATGGTTCGTATAAATTTTATGGCCCGTCAAGCCACCGTATTTTGTTGGATTTCATTGGACTTTGTACGGTGCAACTTCTACGGCCCGTACAGCTTTGTATGGTTCGTATAAGCCCTGGCGTAAAACACGAATCACTGAACTAAAACAAATTTTTACTTCACATTTCCCGTCTTGGTTTTCTAAACTTTGAATCCTGAACAGAGCTTAGTTTAAAGGTACGAGGTGTTACATTATGTATCCCAGTTGGTAAGAGTATGGTATATGGCCTTACAGATTGCCTTGACACTTGTTGTACATAGCCATTGCTTTAGTTATACTTCGTTTTGATTTTCTGCCGTAGTTGTGATATAAGTCAGAGACAGGCAAGTATATTTCTTGATTATCATTGACTCCTCATAATACAACTCGTATATTATGTATATCTATTTTGTTTAAGTCATTCAGTTGCCGTAAATACTCAGTACATTATTTTGTATTGACATCCATTTTATCGAGGACACTGCATTTCATGTTGCAGGTTCATATAGAAGGTTTGACGAGTTCGACTTATAGAATAAGGATCGAAGCTTTGTAATGAAACACCAATCAAAGCACCTTATTTCATTTGACGAATAATGAGCTGCTCGCTCCAATCAAAACTCATATTAATGTAATAAATACTTTAACCAAAACATATGATATGATCTTTGTGAGAAGACAACTTTAGTAAAACATTGTCTATACTCAACCTCTGATTCTTCCTCTCTATCGCAACCCTTTCCTCCAACCTGAATGGTTCAACTCACTAAATCAACTTCTACAATCAATTCAAGCAATTGTAAAGTTTCATACTTTTTCAAATTTAGAAACCTAGGCTTGATTCTCTAATTTCTAGTATTCGTAGTCATTCAATTTTTTCATGCTGATTTATAAGAATAAATTTCATCAATAATCTTTCTTAAAATCGTAGTAGAAAGTGGGTTGCAAAGTTTACCTTGATAGCTAAACCATAACTTTGAAGAGACAATCTTCTTCTTGTTGACGATCTACAAATTTCAAGATGAAATCTTGTTATAATCTATATTGTGGACTAATTATCCACCTTGAAAAATGTAAAAATTCACCTTTCAAAGCATCTCACAAAACCCTAGGTCCAGGTCTTGAAGAACTTCCTGAATCTTTCGTGAAAAACCTAAGATTGTGGAAACTCAAAACCATGATAAAAATCATGCCTTGGGGGGATTTCTAAAACCCTATGTCATTCTACTAAACATTCATACCACCTCTTAAGCGTATGATTTAGGTGTTGTACACCTGTTATGACTTTTCAAATATCATTGGGCCCATTTGAGAGCCTAAATGAAAACGTAATACTTAGCAAAAAAAAATCGAGACTTTATACTTTCATCTGCCATCTATGAAAAATCTAAAAGAAAAACAAACAAAAATTGAGAATAGAGTCAATCTACAAAACATGGCAGAACTGTTTTAAATGAGCTAAGCCAAGTGATTTGAAACAACATATATGATTGTCGGATTCAAACATGGAACCTTATAGAAATTATATATTTCCTCTGCCCCTAATTTAGGTTACACCATTTGAATTTTGAGAGTCAAGCTCTTTAGTTTTGATTGTGAATTCGGACATAAAATCTTTAAGTTTTAAAAATAAATACATATTTAGAAACTACGTAAAAAGTATTATAAGTCACAATAGTTGAAATTTATTATAATATATGGTGTGAATATAATAAAATATGATAAATTATTTTAATGGGAGAGCTTTAGTATAACCGACATGAAAGCACCACGTGAGAACGTGGCGTCTAATCTCTGCCCGATCAACTAAGCCATCTCGCACCTTGCCGGAGTACAAGACATGAACATGACATGAATGGATCCAATAACCCGCTACGGGTAACATGAAGGAATTGTCCTAACTGGGCGGAGCGATCCTTATCCTACGTTGGCATACGTAGTTTCAAGTATTAAACCTTCTTGGTAATTTGTGCAACTCCCAAAACATGAAAATGAATGCAAGTGGCTTAACAACCCATTGATTTCATAATTATAACTTGTAAATGAAATTTATAAATATAGTATAACATGCGTAGTTGTAATATAACTTGCAAGAGGTCTGAAAACATGTAAAGCTCATATAATGGAATGATATTGGTTCATGGCATGGATTTAGGAACCCATGGAATTCAATGTATGGGTGTTCATGAATTACAAACAAATTCATGATTGTCATAATGAAAATATCAAGAATAAAATTAACGAAATTGTAATATAATCATGATATACGATAGTGCATATCATTAGGGTCATCATGAATGAGAATAAAAACCCTAAGCCTGAGGAAATTCGTATTTCATGGATGAACATGGCATGGGGAAGAACTATGATGTTCCCACACGTGGATAGAAGCTCTACATAACTTATTCGCTCATAATATTGAAATAAAAATCTGAACTTGATGAAGGTTTCCCAAAAGCCTGAACTTAGTCCCTTGAGATGGGTTTTCTTGAAACCATAGGTTAAGAATCAATGATTTCGCTTAGAACTTGAGTATACTTGATTAGAATGACATAGAAATACATGGAAAGGATTTACCTTGAGCTATGAAGATGATGGGTGGAGAAGAACTTTGTGCTAGGGCTTGGGAGAATGAAGAGTGAAATAAAAACACTAAAAATGCAAATTATATAGGTCCAACTGTCGGACCACTTTTACGATGGATGGTACGGTCCATATAAATATTTATGGCGAGAAGTACGAGCCATATAACTTGTACGGTCTGTATAAAAGTGGTCGTAATAGTGTCATCAATTTCCGATGGGCATCAAAATCTATGGGCCGTTTAATAGTATAAAATGATGGTCTGTATAAATTTCTATAGCCCGTCAAGCCACCGTATTTCATTGGCTTTTAACAGACTTTGTACGGTGTAACTTCTACAGTCCATACAACTTTGTATGGTCCGTATAATCCCTGGAGTAAAACATGAAACACTGAACTGAAATGGATTTTAACTTCACACTCCCCGTCTTGGTTTTCTAAACTCTAAATTCTGAACAAGGTTTAGCTTAAATGTACGAGGTGTTACATTATGTATCCCAGTTGGTAAGAGTATGGTATTTGGCCTTACAAATTGCCATGACACTTGTTGTACATAGCCGTTGCTTTAGCAATACTTCATTTTCGATTTCCCCACTTGTTATGATATGAGTCAGAGACACTTCTAGATTATCATTAACTCCTCATAATACATCCTGTATATTATGTATATCTGTTCAGTTTTAGTCATTCAGTTGTCTTACATACTCGATACATTATTTCGTACTAACGTCCCTTTTGCGGAGGATGCTGCATTTCATGCTGCAAGTTCAGATAGAGGGTTTGACGAGTTTTCAGATGTCACGACCCAAATCACGGGTGTCATGGTGACACCTACACTATCTTCCCGGTAGGCGAACCAATCCCCAAACAGTTACAACAAGAAGGTTTAAAATACAGAAGAGAATGAAAAGTATAAAACATAACAATTCCGTTTTCATTGAAACATTACTCATAAATGATTTTTTTACAATACAACATTATTTCCCAAAACCTGGTCTGACTTATACAAGGACTCTAAGATACAACAGGATGAAAAAAGTAGAACAAGGCACCCTGAATGAATAAAGGCGGTATATCTAAGATGGAAACCAATGCCGCCAGGAATTAGTTGCTTGCCTTAATCTTTCCGTGCTCTGAACTGCAACCTGAATAGGCCGAATACCTACATCCACGTAAAGGATGTAACAACCATAACATGAGTATACAACATACCCCCGTAGGCATCATCGACCGACAATGACGGAAGTTACGTAACAGATATAGACATCAAGTTGACTCTCACATAATGTCCTATTCTAGGCAGTTCAAGTAGTCACGTAGGTTACATTTTCTTATTGACTCCATGAAATCATATAAATCACCTAAATCACATCAAGGTTTATCAATCATGTAAATCACCCAAGTAACATAAAGGTTTATCAATTATGTAAAATCAACCAAATCACATAAAAGTTTACCAATCATAATCTATGCCCTAGTACTAGGTTGGACATTACAACATCGACCCTTTCATTGTCTATAGCCTTTAGGTTTGAGTATGACTCCACACAATCATAGTTTGACATGTATTAGTTCATTAATATACTACATTATACTTCAAGTAATTACCCTCACCACACACCCGTTTATTAAGAAGAAATCCTACGCACATAAGGCATACAAGTCAACAATTGCCACGAGAACACCTCAGCTATCTCTTGCTAGACACTTTATAAAATAAAGCTATTAACCACCACCAACACATAGATACACTTAGTTCCTTTTACCTACAAATAATCATGACAATAGGCATCACCGACCACAAGCAACAAACGACATCGGTCTCTTAAACTCTTTAAGTTATAATCACATAACCAAATACATAAGAACCAAGCCAAGCATGGAAATCAATCCAATCAAATAGAATCGATCCCATAATAAAGTCCATTTAATCAAGCTATTCAGCCAATTACCAACAATCATTCCAAATCTCATTAACCATTCCAAACATTTACCAATCAACATGTAACCAATGAAATAATATATGTATGATATGAATGCAATGCATATGCCATATACCTTTCATCTCCAGTATACAAGCATTTAAATTCTATGAACTGCATACCCATGGAGGACCCGTAAAGTCCATTTACTCATCCAGAATTTCTCAGCGGACCCTAGCTCTTGGCTGTAATAACATCAGTTGCAGGCATGCAACCCGGCCCTCCACATATAATTATCATCTCGGCATTTCCAACCATCTCGTAGAATAACTTAACTTTTGGTCTCATTGGACCCACAATATTTCCATACCACTCGCATTTCAATATCATCAGAACTATGAGTGTATGAATGCAAATGACAATCCAAGGCAAGTAATTAGAATGTAGGAGATGCAATCAAGTATAAAGATGAATATCATATGCTTTCAGAAAGTCATAATTTATATAATTCACAATATCATCTCGAAAGTTATGTGATGAATAAATAGACAATATCAAGTACGGCGATGAGCCCACATAATGTCAACAAGCCCAAACAACAACAGTCGGAATCAACTTAAGGCTGATTCCCCAAATCACTCATCATCATAGTTCAACACCGGTACTCATCTAAGCGTTCATCACAATCGCTAAGGCGGAACCCCCAAACACGCTCAATACACCTCAACATTTATACTACTACGTACTTCTATCGAAGTGTACAAAAGAGAAATCGTAGTCTACCTCCAAACCAAGCAAGAGCCATGAACGGTCAACCTTCTACACAAGCCTTGCCCTTTTAAGAGAGCTTTGTAGTAATTGTAATCTAACATATATATCCTCTACATGAATAATTAAGATAATACATATACAAGGACTTAATCCTTAATCAAATCGAAAGACACCAAAATTGACCTCGGGCCCAAGGTATCAAAATACGAACTTTATTACTCGAATAATATAATTACATACTAAGTAGTCACATCCTTAAATTAATTAGAAGACTAACCCCGATTGAACCCTCAATTGCAAGATTTACTCAAAGCCCTAATTCTAAACCCTATAATTATTCTTCGGAGCTGATGCGGGCCAAAGATACATGTTCATATGATTGGTTGATTTCTCAGGTGCGCCCTCAAGCACGAAGGTTCCTTGGGCGAACAAAAAGAAAGTGGTGCAATCGACAAACTTTACAGTTGAGGCCAAGATGTGGCAGTACATTAATTCCCGAGTGTCCTCTTCTAGCAACATGACTGATTGTACTCACCACCGTGTGTTGATAATTACTTGTCTGATGGGCGGTGTTTCGGTGAATGTGGGTTATCATGTCTTGTGGGAGTTATGGGAGTATATAGCCTAGGATAGACAGGGCCTGATCTTTCCTTCCATGATTACTGAGTTCTGTAGGCGGGCCGAAGTGGTGAGGGACCCTACTGATCACATGGTCGACCCAATGATACTGGTTCATCCTCTAAGAGTTACAGGAGTTGGTAGTGCTATGAAGTCTAAGAAAATGAAAATGGATACTAGTGTAGGGGAGTCTTCTTCACAGTAAGAGAGGCCTTGAAGTACTATGAATTCGCAGTTGTAGTCAATCCGGTAGTCGGTGTCCCAGCTCCCTACAGGCCTTGAGAGTATTTGGTGATTCGGTTAGGCGTTACAAATATGAGGTGGCCAAGCACATGGAGGCCCATACAGAGTTAGCCGAGACTAACAGGAAATTTGCCAAGTCCGTGGGTGATTTGGATGAGTCTTACCGTGATATGGCTAAGGCACATCCGAAGTTTTAAGAGAAGTTCGAGAAAGAACAGAAAAAATTCAACTGGCTCGCAAGCTTTTGGTGAAGGTCTGGAGAGGGGTCAAAGCTATTTTCATATGGGGAAATCCAAAAAAAGAAGATTCTTGTCAAGGCTTCGGATGAAAATGAGAAGTACTCCTTCATGTCTGATGGTGATGATGTTGATTTCGACGACTCTAGCGGCGATGATGAGGCACAAAGTTCGTCCTATGTTGCTTGATCTTCTTTTAGCTCCATTTGTGTTTTAGACAATTTAGTTTTTATTGCTTTTCTGAGTGTAACCGTTGGATGCTGCTACTCTTTACTTTCATTTGCTTGTCTTAGATGCTTGATTTTGATGCCTTTGTCGGGACTTGTTATGCTAGGATTATTCCTCCATTGGGCTTTATGTTTATGCATGAGTGATGTTTGAACAAGTTATTGAAAATTGATGGGGTGCTTAAAACAGAGGAACTGGTTAGTGGTTATGTCCAATAGCTACGCAGTGGCGACCCATCTTTCGTAAATGCGACCCTGCTCCTGCGTGATTTAACTCACATCTGTGAACTTTACACCAAGAACACATATCTGCTACTGTGGAAAATAACCGCAGAGGCGGTTTCGCATTGGCGGACTATAACCGCAGAGGCGGTCTCAGAATTTCAATAAAGAATACGTATTTATAGCCCACCTACCGCAGATGCGGGGAAACTCTCGTAGAGGCAACTTGCCCGGACTCAAAATAGAAAATCTAACTTATGCAATACGCGGATTTCACTCGATACCCTTTAGGCAAATTTTTTTATACACATCCACACTAATAGAGTGCTAGGATTATATATTAATTGGAATCGACTAGATACCAATTTGAATGAAGTAGCACGAAGGAGTAAAAGAAGGGAAGATTTCCTAAATATTTTATAGTCTCTCGATTATAGGTACGGACGTCTACTTACCTATCGGTGAGACTCTACCAAGCATTGTCCTTGTACTCGTGAGACCGGTGAACCTAGAGCTTTCATACCAACTTTGTCATGATCCAAATCACAAGCGTCATGGTGGTACCTACACTCTCCCCTGGGTAGGCGAACTAATCCTTAAACAGTTATAACAAGAAGGTTTAAAATGCGAAAGAGAATAAAAAGTACAAAACATAACAATACCATTTTAGTTGAAACATTACTCATAAACAATTTTTTTACAATACAACATTCTTTCCCAAAACATGGTCTAACTTATACAAGGACTCTAAAATACAACATGATGAAAAAAGTAGAACAAGCCACCCTGAATGAATAAAGGCGGTATATCTAAGATGGAAACCAAGCCCGCCAAGAATGAGTGGCCTGCCTTAATCTTCACGTGCTCCGAACTGCAACATGAATATGTCGAATACCTATATCCACGTAAAATATGCAGCAAACGTAACATGAGTACACAACGTACGCCCGTAGGCATCATAGCCCGACAACGACAGAAGTTACGTAACATATATAAATATCAAGTTGACTCTCACATAATGTCCTATTCTAGGCAGTTCAAGTAGTCACGTAGGTTACATATTCTCATTTACTCTATGAAATCATATAAATCACATCAAGGTTTATCAATCATGTAAATCACCCAAGTCACATAAAGGTTTATCAATCATGTAAATCACCCAAATCACATAAAGGTTTACCAATCATAAGTTATGCCCTAGTTCAGGTAGCATACACTGTTCATATTGTACATACCCATTAATCACCAGACTCTATCTAAGCATATTCACATTGGACCCCACATAATCAATTTAATAAACCCATTAGATACGTCGACGCTTAATACACAACAACATTTGATAACACCCCTAAGAGTAATACTACTAGGTTAGACATTACAACATTGTCCCTTTCATTGTCTCTAGCCTTTAGGTTTGAGTATAACTCTACACAATTACAGCTTGACACATATTAGTTCATTAATCTTCCTCATTAAAATTCAAGTAATTTACCCTCAACACACACCCATTTATTAATAAGAAAACCTACGCACATAAGGCATACAAGTCAAAAATTACCACGACAACACCTTAACTCTCTCTTGTTAGAGACTTTGTCAAATAAAGCTATAAACCACCAACAACACATGTACGAAGTTAGTTCCTTTTACCTACAAATAATCATGACAATATGCATCACCGACCACAAGCAACAAATGACATCAGTCTCTTAGACTCTTAAGTTATAATCACATAACCAAATACATAAGAACCAAGCCAAGCATCGCAATCAATCCAATCAAATAGAATCAATCCAATAATCAAGTCCATTTAATCAAGCTATTCAGCCAATTACCAACAATCATTCCAAATCTCATTAACCATTCCAACTATTTACCAATCAACATGTAACCAATGAAATATTATATGTATGATATGAATGCAATGCATATGCCAGATACCTTTCATCTCCAGTATACAAGCATTTAAATTCTATGAACTGCACACCCATGGGGGACCCGTAAAGTCCATTTACTCATCCAGAATTTCTCAGCGGACCCTAGCTCTTGGCTGTAATAACATATGTTGCAGGCATGCAATTCGACCCTCCACATATAATTATCATCTCGACATTTCGAACTATCTCATTGAATAACTTAACTTTCCGGTCTCATTGGACCCATAATATTTCCACACCACTCGCATTTAAATATCATCAGAACTATGAGTGTATGAATGCAAATGACAATCCAAGGCAAGTAATTAGAATGTAGGAGATGCAATCAAGTATAAAGATGAATATCATATGTTTTCAGAAAGTCATAATTTATATAATTCACAATATCATATCGAAAGATATGTGATGAATAAATAGACAATATCAAGTATGGCGATGAGCCCACATAATGTCAACAAGCCCAAACAACAACAGTCGGAATCAACTTAAGGCTGATTCCCCAAATCACCCATCATCATAGTTCAACACCGGTACTCATCTAAGCGTTCATCACAATCGCTAAGGCGGAACCCCTCAAACACGCTCAATACACTTCAACATTTATAACTACTACGTACTTCTATCGAAGTGTACAAAAGAGAAATCGTAGTCTACCTCCAAACCAAGGTATCAATCCTTTACACAAGCCTTGCCCTTTTAAGAGAGCTTTGTAGTAAATGTAGTCTAACATATATATCCTCTACATGAGTAATTAAGATAATACATATACAAGGATTTAATCCTTAATCAAACCGAAAGACACCAAAATCGACCCCGGGCCCAAGGTATCAAAATATAAACTTTATTACTCGAATAACATAATTACATACTAAGTAGTCATATCCTTAAGTTAATTAGATTACTAACCCCGATTGAACCCTCAATTGCAAGATTTATCCAAAGCCCCAATTCCAAACCTGAGAATTTCCCCAAAATTGAAAGGATTTCCATGATCAAATTAAACCTTAAAACATGATTAAATAACATTAACCAATACTAAATCACAATATCAAGATCATCTAATTCATATTACACCCTCAAATCAAGGTTTTGTTCCCTCTTATTTTATCATGAACTTAAGAACTCATTTCCCCCAAATAAAGTCCAAAATAGGATTTAAAAGGTAACAATAATAAAAAAAAAGGGTGAAAATATACCTCCAAAAAGAACCCAAATGCACTCCTCAAGAAAATCTCCCTCAATCGAGCTCTAACCCAGAGATAAAGATTTTTGGGAAAGTGAGATCGTTTTAGGGCTTTTAAGAAACCGACTGCCCAACAATCACACTCTAGCAGAATCGATATCACAGGGGTGGTGCCGCTTCGATGGGAAATAGTCCGTTGAGGCGGAGTCACTAAAAATCCCGCATAAGCGCTATAACGGAAGAGATGTCGTAGAGGCGGCGTCACCTCTGCTAGAAAGTTACCACGGGGGTGGAAACCTCACAATTACTCAAGGCCCGCATCTGCAAGCTAACCTTCGCAGAGGCAGGTACACAAGTACGCACAATACTTTGCCCAGGTAGACTCTCCAGTCCTGAAACCTAGACTCCCAACAACTCGACATAAATTATAACAATCATATGACTCACTGAGCCATCATATTACCAATTCGCATAATGAAATGAGACTTAGGGTGCGTACCAGGACTTTTCGTCCATCCAAAAACATTCCTGATGGTGATTTAGATTTGGTGGTAGACTAAAATAGCGTGATATGAAACAGAAAGGCAAAACAACGGAGCAGGTCGTTACACCAGAGTACATAGTTGCAATCTCCAACGGTTGATCGGTAAGAGTTCATGTCATCCGTAGTGCAACCGAGTCTGGCGGTCTTATATTTTGATTATGTATATAGACCTCATGGGTAGGCCGGGGCCCTGTCTCGACCAAGTATATGTCAGATACTCTTAGAGGCTTTTGTAGACGTATGTACACCTATGGTCAGTTATGTCAGGTCAGTAGAGTGTTTGTATATATATATATATATATATATATATATATATACATGTGTGTGTGCGTGTGTTTGGAAATTTTTGTTTGCAGGTGTTTCGAATTGCAGTAAGTTATCAGTTTTACAGAATGGGTCGCTCGTGTAAGAAGGCACTAGGTGCATGTCCGCCGCACCTAGGTTGGGGTGTGAGACTTTCTAGGAGGACCATGGATTCTGACATTCAGGAAATCTTGACTTCATGTTCTTAAATAGTTAACGACGATACTCGTCTGATCACCGATACCCTATTACTATAATGCCACATAGATCAAGATTCTTAATAGACATGTATACTTAAACCTTACTAATGTTTTCATCTTGGGCCCGCTCCAATAGTACATTGAGTACACCTACTCAAGCACAAATAGTTTTAAGGTGTCGTAAACTACTAAGGGCTACTGGCCCCTCGTAGAGATCTCAGGACTATCGAAAATAGTTATAAATAGTTCTTAGGTCATAAACTCAAATAACAACCTTTTTTTTAGAATACTCATTAAAACAGTTAAATAATAAGTTATTCTTCGCTCAAACAGTTTGAAATAAAATCAAATATTTCATAAAAGAGAATCCAGGATTTATATGTAAAAAAATTCAATGATTCAAAAACATTATGGCACTTTGATAAAAATATGTAAATGCATGGAGTTCGACTTATATAATAAGGATCGGAGTTTACCTCGATTGCTAAATCTGAACTTTGAAGAGACAATCTTCTTCTTGTTGATGATTTACAAATTTCAAGATGAAATCTTTTTATAATCTATATTGTGGACTAGTTATCCAACTTGAATAATGTAAAACCTCACGTTTCAAAGCATCTCACAAAAACCCTAGGTCTAGATCTTGAAGGACTTCCTGAATCTTTTATAAAAAACCTAAGATTGTGATATTGATTGATGTTAATCCAATATATAACTCAAAACCATGATAATTATCATGCCTTGAGGATTGCTAAAACCCTATGTCATTCTCCCATCTATAGCATCCCAAAAACTTAGCTAAATATTGAAATAGACACAAAATCGCATTTAAGGATATATATAGGCTTGGGAAAAACATGAGAAATCGTTCCCACAGTTAGACCCTTATAATATACTCACAACTGGAATTGGCCACGGTTGGCTCGGGGTCCCGTGATTTGTCTGGTATTCTTTAATAAAACGGTCATAACTTATTGTAGGAATGGCAAATTTTTGAGGTAGTGGGAGCTTATATTTGAAAAATAGATTTTATATTATTTGGCCATTCCTAGGTAGAGATGGCAATGGATCTTGGACCTGGTCCGGATCCGGTGGATCCAGATCCATTTTATAGGATATGGATCTTCAAAATTTAGACCCGACGGATCCGGATCGGACCCGAATCCATTTCTGACGGATCAGATCTGGATTTGGATCTTGTATTTGAGATTCGTATTCGGTCCATATCCGATCCGTGGATCCATTTTTTATTAAATATATCCATAACCTAGAATGTAATTTTATAAGTATTTTCTTAATTTTTTTTCATAATTTATGTATTGGGTAAAGGGTTGAACCAGGATAAGACACAAGTCACACAACCATGTAATTTGTCTTTGAAGTTTCATTTCTTTTACCTATATGCTCTCTGCAGTTTCCCATATTTTCATTTCTATAAAAAGAAAAAATTATCACTCTTCTTTAAATTTTCCTTTCTTGAATCTGCTAGCCCTAAGCTTTAAGTATCTTTCTCTCATTTATTTGATCAGCAAAAAAAAAACTAGGACTTTTGATATATAACTGACATTATTTTATGTTGTTTAATGAAGTCAATCAATAAAACTACAAGTGGAGCATCACTAAAGCCTCCAAAAATTAGCTCAAAGTTGCAACCTGTTCAGCATCACTAATGAAGTCAATCGTCTTTATTTTCTTGTTATGCTAAAACTTCGTTCAGTATTTTGAAAGAATGATGTCATGTTTGTGTAGGTTGATTGAATGAACTCAATCATTTTTTTCAATCAGATTGCGTTTCATTTTGTCATAAAAGTTTCAACATGTGGGAATATTATTCAAGCCAAAAAAATTTAAATTTAGATCCAGATCCGATCCGATCCGTGGATCCGGTGGATCCGTATTTGGATATGATTTTTATGGACCCGATGAATCTAGATTCGGATCTGGATCTAGGTATAAAAAATGAATCTAAATCTGAATCTGAATCTCCGATCCAGATTCGATGCGTCCGCATTCTATCCTTGGTCTCGAAGGACCACTAAGAACTTCCAATGAAAGAATTGAGGCTTTAGTGGAATTTTCTGAAGTTTATGTGCCTTGATCTTCGATCTGTCCTTTTCTAAATCTTTCAAAAAATCCCTCGTCTGCTCAAAACCGCAAGTCCCGGAGCCGCTGGGGTAGCAATGAGGTAAGCCACCGCCGAGATATTCTTTGTTTCCTTTCTCGTCTGTATCTATCTATGTTTGAATGTAATACTATATGTTTTGCAGTAGGAAAATGAGAGCATTCAAGAAATGGATGAAGTGGCAAGGTGTAGAGTGTAGCGACGCGCTGGAGCTGGTAGCGACGACGAACTCCTTCTGGGTAAGAGCATTGTGCGATCTGGATGATGGAGATGTGGTGGCGAGTATTCCGAAGAAGAGTTGCTTGACGGTAAAGACTTCAGGTGCGCGGAAAATGATCGAGGAAGCGGAGCTTGAAGGCATCTTAGGTCTAGCAGTTGCTGTCATGTATGAGCGAAGCCTCGGTCCGCTATCTCCTTGGTTTGGTTATCTCCAGTTGCTTCCTTCTTCTGAACCTATCCCTTTGGTGTGGTCTCTCTCTGAAATAGATTCTCTTCTCGCCGGAACTGAGCTTCACAAGGTCTCTCTTCCTTCTTAATATATATATATATATATATATATATATATATATATATATATACTCGGTAACACGTTTTTGAGTTCTGATTTTTGATGCAAATATCTATACACAAGTATACGTAACTTAGGTCCAAAGATTTTTGCTTTTCTTTAAGGGGTCGTTTAGTTGGGAACAAGTTATCGGCGATTAATTATCCCGGGATTAGTTATTAACACTACAATCCCGGGATTAGTTATACCGCGATTTTATCCCAACCAAACATGGGATAAACTCATCTCAAATTTATTCCCGGGATTAAATATCCTTTATCCTTCGTACCAAACGAGCCCTAAGAGTGTAGCCTGGCTATGATGCTACTACAGAGATTTTTCTTGTGATGGCGATGCTACTATGGAGAATTTCCAAATCTTGTTCTTTTTTCAAAAGCTTGATTCTACAGTCATTTGTTTCAGGTTTAATGTAGATGGATTTGCACATAAACTCTTAGGAAAATACCGGTATGTTCTTAAGATTGTCTACTCAAATTTGGCAAATCGTTTCATGGCAACTTCTTGGATAGTTGAGCAAGTTGACTTGAAACTTGAATAAATTGGAGTGAGTTGGCATGTAACTCAATTACAACTAGGAGTGAGTTGACTTTTGATGTGATTAAAACTTGGACTGAGTTGTCGTACAACTTTATTGCAGCTTAGAGAAGCTGCCTTGTAATCTTATTATGACTTGGACTGAGTTGGCCTATTGGTGTTGGTGAAACACAATCAACTCTATAACAGCTGTCTCCTGTTCAATATTTAGCCATGGAGCGGAATGAAAATGATAGGACAGAAATGTGAGTGGAAGTTAGATAGAGTTCTTTCCAAGTATGAGGAGTTGAAAGAATTGTTAGGAAATATTAGAGAAGCAATGGCTCAGTTACATTCCTGTGAAATTCTTCTTAGAATGAATTTGTGAGGTATTCTCTTTGGTTATTTTATGGGTAATGAGAAGTCGATTTCTAATTTTACCTTTTGTATAAGTTATATTGTAGTGGAATTTTTTCTTGTCCATGGACGTATGCATAGTTTGCCTGCATAAATCTCACTATCTCAATATATATCTATTATCTCCAGTAGTGTTATCTTATTTTCTGTCCAGTTCGAATCAAACCTACGGGCCGATTTTTTCTGCAACCTAAAAATTGGTAGTAGAGCTTGACAAGCTGTATCCATACTATTGAATTATTCATGGTTATAGCCTTGGAGCAACGGTAAAGTTGTCTCCGTGTGACCTATAGGTCATGGGTTCGAGCCGTGGAAGCAACCACTATTGCTTGCGTTAGGGTAGGTTGTCTACTTTCGACCCCGTGGGGTGGGGCCCTTCCCCGTACTCTGCTAACACGGGATGATTTGTGCACCGGGCTGCCTTTTATGGTTATTGGTGTCTTTTGATTGTGTTTCGAATCCTCTGAGATGGCGACAAGGAATTATGATGTAACTTGTGAAAACATGAAGGCCCTTGCATACTGTAACCCTTTGTGGAGTTGTAATGGATGGAAAGTGAGTTTCTTTTATCTTTACCCATCTGTGGGGTTGCAATGGATGGACGATGACTTCCTTTGTATTGCTAATCATATGTGGGGTTTTCATGGATGGAGTGACGATTTCTTTTGCAACTCTAGTCATTTATAAGGGTATATTATATGGAAGACAATCTCCGTAGCCATCTATTGGTCAAAAGGATGGAAGGTGAGTTCTCCTACCATAAATGGGTTGTGATGGAGAAGGAGAATTCCCCTATAATATGTGGGGCTGAAATAGACTGAAGGTGAGTTCCCTTTTAGACCTAATTATCTACAGTGTTGTGAAACATCGAAGGTGTATTCTCATGTCTAAAGCCATTTGTGGGGTTGCGATGGATGGGAAGTGCAGACCCTTTTACGCCTACCCCAAATGAAGACCTTATTAAAATCGATATGTTTTCTTGGAGTGCTACGCAAACACCAAGCTACTATTGGGCATGCATGAATATGCCAAATCGTCCAAAGTAGCACTAAAAACAAGCTTCTGTGCTGGAACTTAGCTTAAGTTTGAGAAAGTGGAGTCAGCCTCCATATTACTGAATGCCTAGTAAGCAATGCACAACAAGTCTGAGAATAAAGTATTGCGTGATGCTTAGAAAAATGTAATTTGGAGTATAGAACCACTGGAGCATGTCTATGCACAACTTGGAGGAACTAAAAAAAAGGGTAGTGCATATTAAGGCATAACTGCTAAGAGCTTGGCAAATCCTTTGATGGGAAAGTAGCTGTGAAGTAAAAGAACTTCAAGTAAGAGCTGATTGAGGTGGAACAAGTCTATTGTGTTAGAAATTTCCAGCCAAGATGGAGATTTGTTAGAAAAATGTCTTGATGTTTTCTAGTTCAATTTGTAAGCTGTTTTTTAACTTCTTGTTCAATTAAAGCAGGCTAGTCTGCAACTTAATTACAATCTGGAGTGAATTGGTATGCAACTTGATTACAGATTGGAGTGAACTATCTTGTCACTTGATTTTTTTTTGAGTAAGTCGGTTAGCAAACTTGATTTCAACTTGGAATAAGTTGGTTTGCAACTTCTTTACATTTTTAGTGAGAGATTACAATTTCGAGTTGGTGTGCAACTTGATTGCAACTTGTATTGAGATGTCTTGCAGCTTGATACAGCTTGTATTGAGTTGACTTGTGATTTTTTGACTACAGTTCAGAGTGAGTTGGCCACTTAGGATTGGTGAGAGAATCAATTCCATAAATAGCCATCTCTTATTAATTGTTTAGTCATGGAAGGAAATGAAAATGTAACAAAATGTAAGTGAGAGGTAGAGAGTTTTTTCAATGTAAGAGCGTTGACAGAATGGTAAAGTATATGTGGCAGAATTGTGAGAAAGTAGTATAGAATTAAGTTATGAATACACTTGTGTGAAATTTTCTCATGGGATGAGTTTATGAGATATTCTCTTGGATTTATTTTCTTAGAGTGGGATCTCTAATTTGTGTTCTTTCTCTATATGCTTCTGGACAGCAAAATTCTTCCTTTATGCCTATCGATGTAGGTTGAGCCATGTAATCTTGGTGTCAATGTATTCTTTACATCAGTGTTATCATATTTTGTTATCATGTCCCAATCAAGCTTTGAAGTAATACTGGCTAAAAAAACTCAGGCACGTTTTTTGAGGTTTGTCTGTTTTAGCTTTTCTTTGATTCTAATCGCTCTTTTTTATTTTGGCGGGGGGGGGGGGGGAGTTCCGGCAACTAGGTCGGAATCACATTTGGAATGGCTATTACTAGAAAGAATTCCGGATCACAAGTTTGGTTCGAATGGATCGAACGCAGTAGAAATCTAATGTGACAAGTTACTGTTAGCATTAAAGTCATGAGATGGTTTGGTGTTCGTATTCAATGCAGCAAAGAAAGAACAGAGGAAGACCGTTAAAAGGTGGAATGAAGGACCACTTCTCAGATTTCTGTTGCACTTTTAAATACAACGAAACTGGTAGGTACATCAGTTTCATAGCCATTCAAGAGGGAGATAAATCTATCATTATTACACCAGAGGGTCCCTTTAAAGTGGGATGGGGGAATATTTCCCAGAAGATTGCAAACTTCATCAATATATCAAACAGAGTGAAGGGAGCCTTGCCTACCAGGACTAAACAACCTGAAACCTCTTACAAAGAGGCCTGATGAACGACAGAGGTGTCTAAAACTTCACAGAGGTGTTTTGAGGATAAGCAGTGCAATATACAGAAGCTGAAGATGAATTGCTTAGTACTTTATTAGGAGTATTTTGGTGTAAACATGAGTGTTTAGTACACACTGAAGATATCTTTGATGTTTAAGGTAATATGTAAGAAGAGACATAGTTAGGAAGTTTCCTCTTTTGTAATTGTTTGGTTCTGGGGACTATACAGTTTGGTATAGTAAACCTGTTAATATATAGAATGTTACCGTATCAAAAAAATGTATGACATGAGAGGCAGCCCGGTGCACAAAGTATCCCGCATTCACGCAGGGTCTGGGGAAAGGCCACACCCCAAAGGGTGTGATGTAGATAGCCTACCCTAATGCAAGCATTAGTGTCTGCTTCCACGGCTCGAACCTGTGACCTATAGGTCACGCGGAGACAACTTTACCGTCCAACATACCGGTTGATCCTTTTTGCGGTGTAACTGGACTTATCTAGAAGGATATTATAAGTTGTTCAATAGTTCAACTTCTTTTGTTTTTAATGTGGATGAATCTGCAGCTCAATAATCTGTGCACGGAATCATGACACTTCTGTTGAAAATATTATGTTGGAACTTTCTAGAGCAATTGTTGAGTACTTCAGTAAAGCTTATTGAAATTCAACGAATAATGCCGGAAGAGTCAAGAACTTGTTGCTCTGTTTGGCTTTCCGAAGAAAGAAAAGGAGAAGTTGAGCATGTGAAGTTGTCGCTTTGGCACTTGTCAAACGGTTGCATATAAACAAATAGGATAGCTTCTGAAACTGTTGAACTCTTTTACAAATATTAGATGCACTTTTTTGTTTTTGGTTAACGTTTTGAGCACCCATGGAAGTCCGGTGATTATTGATGAGTGGGTGCCTGTTTTAGAGTATCACATTTTTGCGTAGATCTCTTTACTTTATGTGATCTGCTTGTTATGTGGCTTTCTCTGACAAAGCAACAAAATTATTACGTTAACATTTGAAGAAAAAGATTGATTATGTCCCTGCCTGCCCATGTTGCTACTTCTGGTTGGTGAACTTCAAACTAAAAGAGAATGAGAGGCTTTTCTACAAGAGAATGTATTTGCTGCTTTGCCTACTTTTGATTTTCTGCTATTTGAAGCTTGGTCATTGTGTACATTAGGCTTTAGTCTGTTCTTATTTCCTTTGTATGACCATTATGATGTATTTGTAGGCAGATAGTTAAAGACGACAAGGCACTTATCTACGAGGACTGGAGAGAGTGTATTGAGCCTCTCTTAACTTCAGTTTCCTTACAGCTTAAAGCAGAACATTTTGGTGTTAAGGAGTATCTTGCTGCAAAAAGTCTAATTGCCTCAAGGTCATTTGAAGTAGATGATTACTATGGGTGTGGAATGGTTCCCTTGGCGGATCTGTAAGTATACCTTTTAGGGAAATCTTCTGCATTTCTTACTGCTTACTCTCCTTCTTACTTACTGAACTTCCCATATTGGTTTGAGGTGTCGCACTATTTCCTATTCAATGGTAGTTACTGGCTCATTTTACCTCTGCTGTGAGGGGTTCATATGCTCCTTGTTACTTCATGATGTTACACGTCATAAATTTCATTGGTATTGTTCCATGAAAACTGTAAAATTTATGCCTCGTGTATGCATGTGAGCAGTGGCTTGTTTTTAACTTTTTAGTAGCCTAACCACCTTGCTCAAAACGTCTGAATGTATTCTTCCCTTCCCATCACTCAAGTCCTGATGTAAAATAAGATACACGGAAGACAATAAATTAAAGGTAGCAAGATAAAGTAGGATAGATTGAAGAAAGAAAGGTTAAAACACACAATTGAAGAAATTTAAAGACCCACAATTAACAAATTGAGAACCTTTAAATTAATCATACAACTACATGTAATAATCCAAGAAAGAAGAGAATTGAACTCATACATGAATGTACTCACAATGAGACATCCAAGAGAGAATCAATGAAGAGACAAAGGGATAAAACCCACAAAACTCACTAATAGTGTTCATCTATCAACATTGTCTAAGGGAAATCATCTAAATCTTATTCTATTTATACTACTAGGGTTAACTAAGCAAGAAAAGACATAAATGCCCTTAAAAGAAAAGACATAAATGCCCTTAAATATATGTCAATTGGACCCTAAAACATAATGTGAAGCTTTTCTTGTATTGATTCTTGATTTCCATACTCTCTTGAAACACTCTAAGCTCTTAATGTCAAGTAGAAATCCTTCATTGTCATGATTACTTCCCAGACCTATGTCATTCTCCTCTTCTTGAAAAGAATTTGACCTCGAATTCGAACCTTGCAAAACATAGAAGGGAATTAGTACCCAAACCAAAAAAGCTCCCAACAAGTTACAAACCACTCCCAAAAGTGCACACTTTTATGATAGAGTCAAGGATCATGAAATCCCATAAAAATAGAACTTGGCTCAAAAGTATACCACAATCATAAAATGGGTAAAAGAAACCAATAATTCTAAATATTAGAACTTTCAAATCAAAACTAGTTTCTTCAACAACTTGGACCAAGTAGTTTCTCATTTCACAAGTTGATTGTACTCTAACCACAAGATTAAGAGAAATAACAATATCATTCACAACCCGTAGAGACGAGTATGCATTCCCGGGATCAAACACAAATATCAATCCCAAAACCTCCTTGAATTTCTTACATAGCAACTCACACCATGAATCAAATAGCCACATTAACGAATTGTCACTAATCATAACAAAGTTGCTACTATGAAGGTCAAAGGCATATAAATTAACCTTCATGGCTTTAGAAAGTCCAAAAATAAGCACTAGCCATTCAAACAAATCATTCTTGGCTTTATAACACAATGACACCTCAACCTTTTTATAGCCCAAGAAGATGCTGCCAAGTATCTTACCTCTTTGTAGATCCTTTCTTGATAGTGTTCCACAAATAAATCAAGAAGGTTAGTAAACTCATCAAAAGAAGTATTTTCACATTTACGCCCATAGATATTTTGCAACGCTTCAAATGGATCATGTTTACATTTATTTCTAGAAGCATTCACAAAATCTACCCAAAATTTATTCTCAAAAGTAGGAATGGAGTAAGTAAAGAAGTTGACACTAAAACTAGCATCTTTCAATTTACTACTAATATCACTAGTGCTTTCCTCATTCTTTAAAGGATGTTCTTCATCTTTAGAGGACCTTTCAACACAAGATGTGCTTTCAACAAACATATTGTGAGTTATCTTTCTAATGTCCAAACAATTAGCACCTTCAAGCAAGCCACAAGAATCATTTCACAAGTGATGTACTCTTTAAATTTTGAAGCACCATTTTCATTAAGTACACACAAGTCAACAAAGAAGGAATCATTCAATTGGATTTCATCCATATTGTCCATACTTTTAAGCTCAATTTCTAAATTATAATCAATCTCAATCACATAATCAAAATTAGGACAACTCAAAGAATGACTCACATTATCAACACAAAGATCACCTTTCAAACATTCTTGAATATTTTCACCAAATAAAGGATTGTCAAATATTTTGAAAATTTGACATTCTTTAGGCTCAAAAAAGATATCATCACACTTCCCATGCTCCATTCCAAGAGTACTACCACAACACATATTCATGTCCTTACAACACAAGGAATTGTAGCAATCAAATTCACTTGCAAAGAGACATTCATCATCAATCACATTTTTAGTGTTCCTAGTAGCTAAAGAAGAAATAAATTCATCTTTATCACAAGAATCAAGGATACACTTTGTATCTCATGTTTTTCTATAATTGACATAACACTAGCTTGAAAACTTTTAAGCTCAAAATCAATAACAATTTTAGCTCCATAATCATATTCAACTAGTGTATGGCCTCCATCCATTTTCATGTTAACACACAGTAAAGAATCATCAATCTCACCAAAAGATGGCCTAATATTTACACTCAAGTCACTAGCAAGTTCATTTGAAGTAATTAGAGGGTTAGAGTTAGCCTTTTTACCTTGATAAGCACTTAAAGAACTTTCTTTACCTTGGTTTTTGAAAATTAAGCTCACTTGAAGTAGTCTCAACTTTACTTGCTTCTTTCAATTCTTGAATTTCTTTCCATGTTGAGTCGCCATTTTTGTGCTCTTCTTCAAGAATACTTTCATTTTTCAACTCTCTTTTCTTTTGTGCTTGTAACCACTCCATCACTTCATTCAAAATATCATCTCCTTTTTTCTTTCTTGAGTTGTTCACTATTCACTTCCTTAGTTCTCTCTTTCATTTCATTAGGAGTGCAATAGGCTCCAAGGATTCCCTTTGAGTCATTGGGATGACTCTTCACTTCAACTTTCAACTTGGCATCACTAGAAGTTCCAAAGACTACTTGAATTGTTGGAATGACTTTGCACATCAAATTTCAAGTTAGTAGTCTCCACTTGCACTTTCTTGACTTCCTCATTTGTTATTGAAGATTCCTTAATGGCCATACGAGATAAGACATGCTTTCGTTCCATCGAATCTACAACAACAAACTTTCCCAACTTTCTATCAAACCAAAATTTGTTATGTTTGAACCAAGGATCTCCGAAGCACACCGAACAAGTAGACAAAGGGTACACATCACACCAAACTCCTCACACCATAGCTTCCATGGTAAACAACTATTTTCACCTCTTTGTCAACCAACCTTCCACCAAATTTATATGGTGAACTTTTTTTATGACAATGTATCTCCAACCACTCAACCAAAGACGGATCAACGAAATTGGTATAACACAATTTATCTACACCTAAAATGCAATCAAATGTGCAACCACTCTCATACCCCTCAACAATGACTTCAAATTTCGTCAAACTCCCTTTAGGCTCATGCTCTCTTTTTCTTGTAGAAGCACTACTATAATAATCATGGAATACTTCACAATAATTTCTACTAGAAGTATAATTATAAGAACTTCCTCTTTCTCCATAATCATCCAAACCTCCCTTGTAACTCTTTGAACCCGTGTAAGACATAATTAAAACAAGTGGTTAGTAAAAATAATGGACCTCACAAGTCACTCCCTCACGTGTATCACTCAAATGATTGCACTCAATTTTCTTTCCACTCATGTATACATTCAAAGGTCGTAGGCCTTTAGGATCACACCCAAATGATCTCACCACTCAAGGGTATCCCTTAGTCTCTTCACCACTCAAGGATCACACCCAACTTGAACTCATGCTTGAATTACCAACTTGGATACATTCAAGAGAATTGTAGCTCTCATAATCACCGTCGAGCCATCCCGTATCGTATCAAATACTGTATGCTCGTACACTGCTGAACTGGTGGAAATATTAAGTGGACTACCAGAAAGTTTATGCTTCCCAAATAGTGCCATTACTTGTTTGACAATAAAAAGTTTTTAGAAAGATATAATACCAGAGAGCAATTTCATTAGAAAGGACTATTTGACTGAGATTCCAAGTGCAGCAGTAAGAGATTGTTCATGCTCAGTTGTAATATCCTAACTTTGTATAAGTACTAACTGAATTTAAAAAAAAACTTTGTATATGTACCGACTGAGCATCCGGCTTAACAGCTATTAAAATTGTTTCTGGTCTAACTGGTAAGGCTTCTCAATATGGATCTATTTCAGACACTTATTAGCTTGAGTGCATATAGGTCCTCTCGTAACCTAGAATTATGTGTTAGGAGTTTAGTAACTCATCAAAAGTTGGTTATGTTTTACTTGATGGATCGATGTCTTGACCAATGAACTCATATAGACTACAGGGGAAAAGCACTTGAGTGCAGAATGATTGTTTTCCCTATGACCACTGATACACATTACATTTTAGGGCATGTAGCCACCTTATTTAGCAATTAAATGCTCGACTACCTTGAAATTGATGAATCCAGCTGATTTTGTATTATTGCACCAGTGCTATAAAATTATGGTAGTCTTGATTTGATTGTTGAAGGGCTCCTCTGAATTATGTTTCTCTCAATCCTAAATCATTTGATGTGCAGGTTTAATCACAAGACTGGTGCTGAGGATGTACACTTTACATCTTCCTATTCTGAATTGAATAATGATGCTGACAATGAAAAACATGGAAATGATAACATTCAGGATGATGATAACCCTGGACCAACCAAGAGAAGCTCTCATTCAGGAGGTGAATGCTTCAGTGCGAGTGACTTGGAGTCTTCTCATTCTGAATTGGATGATGATGCTCACAATGACGAGCATGAAAATGACAACAATGAACCAAGGGGTGACTCTATTAGTGGGAGTGACTCGGAGTTTTCTTCAGTTTCTGGGGATGATCTTACAGTTTTAGAAATGATCATGGTGAAAAAGGTCAAAGCTGGGGATGAGGTGAGGAGATTTTTAATCTGAAATTGTTATTCAAATTGCAGTTACTCTGTCGCACAGCGATGTGCAAAGTTTTCATCATTTCTTTAGTTGAAGTTGCACAGACCTACTTCCATTTTATTGATTAGATACAAATGAATAGCTGCACTATACAAATGTACCTATCAACCGTTTAAAGCAGTAAATTTACTGCCGGGAGAAATAACTGAATCTCTTTCCTTCTCTTGAGCAAGGGAATAGCTGCAAAATAGATGCAGTGGAAACATCTGCTTTATGATATCTTCTTTAAACTGATCCAAAATCTGAGTGATATTCTCTTATGGGCTGTTTGGCTCGAGGGACTAGGGTAAATTATCCCAACATAAAATCTCGCATAAAATAATACAATGTTTAGTTGGCCTGTTAAGAATTCATGAATCGCTGCATAACTAATTTAAAGTTTTGATAAAGGAAATAATCTCCATATAACAAATGCGACTTTTGGCTGGAGGTATTAAATAACGCTCCTTGACTTTTTTGAGAATCTCTGTATTTTTTTATGCGGGATAGAATGTGGAGTAAGAATATATGTATTGGCAATGCGGGAATTAAAGTAAAAAATGCCCTTGCAGTAGCCTAGTAGGTGCTATACATACAATTCCTTGTATTGTTATGTACCGCATAGCAATCCCTACATCATTTTTCATTCCTTAACAACTCCATTATTATTCACCATATAAATAATCTCTGCAATATAATCTCATATAACTAGTAACCAAATAATCCCTTATTGTCTAATTGATATTCCTTACTGGTTTGTAAACAACTTATTTTATGATGTTCCTCTTGTATATTTACTTGTATCAAATTGGAAGAGAAAGCTTTAAGTGTAATATACACACTGCTGTTTCACTGGTTGATCATTCTCTTAGCGTGGCTTCTATGTAACCCCTTGTAGGTATTCAATACGTATGGGTCTTTAGGTAATGCTGCTCTGCTACACAGGTATGGATTTGCAGAGCCTGATAACCAGTATGACATTGTGAACCTTGATCTGGAGCTTGTAGTTCAGTGGAGTTCATCTCGGTTTTCACATCGCTATAGTAGGAGGAGGTTATCACTATGGAGAAAATTAGATTATTCTGGATGTGTTAGCCAAAATTCGGAATATTTTGAAATTTCATTTGATGGGGAGCCACAAGTTGAGCTGTTGGTTTTGCTTTACTTAATATTATTGCCAGAGGAAGTATATGCTGAACTCGATCTTGTAGTATCTATCACCAGTGGTTTTGAAAAGTCTAAGGGCTTCAAATTATCGAATAAAGATGTTATCTTATTTGAAAAAGGTTTTGAGTCCAGCAATAGTGTGTTGCTGACAGATGGAGTTTGTGCGGCTCTGTTGGCACTAGCAGATATTCGGGAAAGTTTATATGGTTCAAGCCGTCTAGAAGATGATATCAAAACTTTGAACTGTTGCTGTCCGGTGACAGAACCTAAGACATATTATTCATTGGTGTTGCGCATCAGCGAAAGAAGGATCCTTGAAAAGCTAAGGTGTTATGCTTCTGGTAGTGCTACAATGCAGACAAATGAGGGAGGTAAAACTAGAAAAAGAGCAAAGATTGAATGATATGTGTCAACTATCCAAGGCAATCGCGATTACTGCCAGAGCTGTTCCTGGATGAAAGGTGCAGACTAGACTGAGTTCCATATCATATTCCTGCAACCAAAGTTCCTTAATCATTTCTTGGGCTTGTTTATTATCCTTGGCATTAATTCTGATACTATACTTACTGTTCAGCAGGACTCCACTGCTTCAGAGGAGCGCAAAGTTTGATGTTTCCCCGTTCTATCACCAGTTAAGCATGCAGAGTAGTTCTATTTGCTTTTGGAATTGGCATGAGCTGGCAATTCAATTCCAATGACGATAGCTGTTAATTTATTAGATTTTTCGAGTATTCTGTTCACATTCTCCCTTGTTTTGAGAAATCTGTTATTACAGATGTTCCAGAATTTATCTCAGTTTAAGTTTGGAAAGGTTTGCTTGCTAAATAGGTAGGTATCTAGTGCTTTCTTATTTATGCAGTGTTCATCTTATCTTTGAAAGTTTTTTTTTAAAATTGTATCCAACTGTAATCCAATTGAAATTTTCGTTGCTGAGACCAGAATTGTTAGCTATTTCGTTGTCTTTTGTCATCCTTAAGATGTTTTGTACGTCGATTAGGATGATAAACGTCTCTTGAAATATTAGGAATGTAGTCTGTCTTTGTTTTTTTTAATTTTCCACCCGGTATTCGGTATTCGTATTGGAGTCTGACTACATCTGGGTTTGCGCTCCATAGGGCCCATTCAAGGGAAGTACTTCCTATCAAGGATTTTCTCATTTCAAGGGCTCGAATCCGAGATCTCTGGCTAAGTGAGAAGCAGCTTCATACATTGCACTACATCCTTTGGTGGTAGAATATAGTCTGTCATTCACTTCATTTGTAGACTTAGTGCTCATTAGTTAATTGTATATTGTTGATAAGCTTTAAGCTTTGAAAAATATTTTTAAGTGCTTTTATAAATAAACTGTTACTCATGTGTTTGGATAGTAGTACTAAAACTGTTAATAAGTAGTTGACGTGTTTGATGAAAAATGTTTATAAGATATTCTTTTAATAGAATGATTAAGGTACCTTTAATTTTTTTGCAAAAATTATACATCTAAAAATTTGTGTGTAAAGAAAGGAGGAATTATAATACAGAATGAAGAGGAAGTTAGGAGTTTTGGTTCCTCATAAAAAGGAAGAGTTTTCCTTTGTGCCGAGTCTAGAATATCCTCTGGAAGATGCAAATGTTTTCTTTGTAAATCTTGACCGTCATATTATATTGGAAAAAACATCTATTTTTCAATACCCATAATGGCATATTTATACGTTAAGCATATAGGAAATTAGCTAACGAGTTCATTAGTACCCCTTGCAGATGACTCTTCAAGATTGTCTTTCAATACTACTGCAAATTTAATCACAAAAAAAGCTGTCACCTTTGAATTACATTTCCAGGGAGTGTTCAGTTCCATGGATGGAGGAAAATATTGAAAGAGAGGGAGAATTATAGGTTAACCTATGTATTAAACATTCTTGGTTAACTTAAATTTTCTTTGGAAGGACATACGTACGTTTTTTCTATATATGTCTGACTTTTATAACTGGGTGGCGAGGCCAAATGTTACAATTCATAGTAGTGTTTTGGTCTTAGCATACAAGAGAGACAATCTGAGCCATTTGTTTGACATTAATGGGATAACAATCATCTATGGAACCTGAATATGCCTTGTTAGCAAGAATTTGATTCACAGCTTGTGTTGGATGGAAGGCATCCCAAAAGAGGTATTGATCTCTATTCACGCAAGGCACTGACAGTGGAAGACATGTTATTCGCCTCCCAACACCACAGCAACCAATGTCCTTTACTTCAAACCCTACAAAGACAAACACCACCATTCTCTAATATAAGTTTTGCAAAATCTAATTTTAATTACCACTTAATTAATTGATAATACATGTTACTCTTTCTTACTTTTCTATCTCAAATCACATATCTAGTTGGATTTAAGTTATACATATATTGATAGTTTTTTAACGAAGGATTGTTGAATAATTATCTATATTCGTTAGGATGATATATAAAAATATTTAATAGTTAAAAGTGGATAAAAAAAACTTATTATGGGCATTGGATGAAAGAAAAATGAACCAATGTTATATCGTCTTATTTGGTATTCCCATCGGGTATATGGCATAGATTTCCCATTTTATAATCCTTGCACTACACTTTTTCTAAATTATAACCTTTGTATTATTAATCACTACATTAATACTTATGTATTACTCCATAAATATTACTCCTAACATTATAATCTATACCATGACTAATCTGTATAACTTGTTTTCCGACCAAACAACCCTTAGTGCACTTTATTTCTTTCTCCCTTTTAACCATAATAAAGCTTATTTTCGGCAATTCTGGACACACATGAAAAAGACTTGATGCTGCGTTTGGATCAATACTTTAGCTCTGTCGGTGTATATCAAATTTGAGATACGAATGAAATTGAAATTTAGAAAGGATAAATTAAAGATTACAACAAAATTGAAAATCAAGAATGAAACAAACTCCTTGTGTGATTTGCTGAGTCGAGTGATGCCACTCTGTCTTTAAGATAAGATTGCTCCGTATATCTCTTTTTACGTTGTCGGGAAATAGTCTCCCAAGATACAACAACAACTTAACAATTGAGCAAAGAAAACTCAAGTGTTATTCTTCAAGAACTTTGAGTGTAGTAAACTTGCTAGAGAGGAAGAAGAAGAATTCAGAAATTCTGTAGTATTTTTCTAAGTGTGTATAACAATTGAGTCAAAGGCCTCAATTTATAGTGTAAGGAAATGACCCTTCAACTAGTCAACTAATGGCCTTCAATAGCCATGTAATGACACTTGATTGAGGGGTTACATTCAGCCAAATAATGGAGATTCAATGCTCCAAAACCAGCCCAAAAGTCAAAACTTTCCATCTTCCTGTTGCAGCATTCTGCCTCCGAAGCGCCGCGACTCCAGTGGCTGAAGACCCAATTAGTGTCGCGGCGCTCTAGCACCTCGGCTCCGACGGGGCTGCGCCACGGCGACTTCCGACTCGTTTCATCTTACACTTCGTACACTTCTTCCTTCGTTCACCAACATGGAATACTTTGTCATTTGGCCAATAACCGTCCACCATTCTATGTCTCAAACGTATTACATACGTACCAATATCTCTTTCACTAATGAAATTTGCGATACTTGGCACTACGTGTGCACGTGTGTGGAAATAACGTTTCCGACGTGCGAGGCCCCAATTGTTTGAGTCATAAATAATGGGATATGCTTAATTCCACATTAGTAAATTTCCAACAATCCCCTCTTGAAAGAGATTTTGGCGCACTCACATGGTGCCTTTCCAGCAATCTTTCAGTGGACCGATGTTGCATCTGGATAGGTAGCTTCCGCTTTGAACCTTCCATAGTTGAATACCATCGGACTTACTTACTGCGCGGTGAACGTGATGTCTTGAACCGTCAGTGTTTAGTGTAAGCCAAGTCAACGGTACCAACACAATAACTTCCTTTACTCTGTTATTCGTAATGTTTTGTCCGTTGTGGCCGTGGACACTTCTTGGATTCTTAAGTGTGTTCCTTTGAGGCGACCTATCCTCGCACTTAAATAGGTGATCTCCTACAAGGTATCCTGTTATACCCCACTTTACAAGTGTTAGGAACCATTAAAAATTTCTCCAAACCTAACCTCAACCGATGAGGATCATTAAAGGTTTTGGAAACTTAACCTTTACCTACACTGCATATAGCACTTAATGTCTATCGCGGGAATGACTTTGAATTGATGTTTCTTTATAGAAATCACTATCCGAAGTGCTCATGCTTCCACCTAAGCGCTCAACTGAACCTTTACAGCTTAGTTTTCCCATTGAACCTAATTCCTGGGATCTCCAGTCAGTAAGGTTGGGTTACCACCGTATTGGTCCTTATGACTTGGGTTTTAAGCCCATTCCCCTAGACAAGCAGAATATCTGATCTTTGGGTAAGCCCTTTGTCAGCGGGTCCGCTATGTTATCCTTTGATTTTATGTAATCAATGGATATTAAGCTGCCTAACGGTCTTATGTCTCCGTCAAATATAATGAGACTTGCCGTTGTACATAGAACTCTGTGCCCTTCATAGAGCCGACTGACTGTCGCAGTGGATCATTATAGAATGTACGGGTTTGTCCCAACAAGGGACATCCTTTAAGAAGTCGTGAAGCCACTCAGCTTCTTCTCCTGCTTTGTCTAAAACGATAAACTCCGATTCCATCATGGATCGGGCGATGCAAGTTTGCTTAGAGGATTTCCAAGACACAGCCCCACTACCAATTGTAAATATATACCCACTGGTGGACTTGGTGTTCTCTATATCAGATATCCAGTTTGCATCACTGTGCCCCTCTAGTACAGCTGGATATCTCGAATAATGCAACCCGTAAGTTAACATGTATTTCAGGTATCGTAGTACCCGATTCAACGCCTTCCAATGATCATTATTCGGATTACGGGTAAACCTAGACAACTTGTTGACTACATAAGCAATATCAAGTCGGGTGCAGTTTGTTATGTACATCAAACTCCCAATCACTTGTGCATATTGCTCCTGGAATACGGGTGCACCATGATTTTTATCAAACTTTTGATTTCTATCCATTGGTGACTTCACAGGCGAACTGTCAAACATCTCAAACTTTCTCAAAACATCCTTGATGTAGTGAGACTGAGATAAGACCAGTCCATCAGATGTCTTAGAGATTTTATCCCTAAGATGACATCTGCGATACCCATATCCTTCATGTCGAAGCATTGTTTCAACATATTCTTAATCTCTAGGATCAAGCTAGGACTGCTCCATGTGATCAACATGTCATCTACGTACAAACATAACATGACGAACGAGTCAGAGTTACCTTTCACATAGACACATTTGTCACACTCATTAATGGCAAAACCATTCGATAGTAGAGTACTATCAATTTTTTCGTGCCATTGCTTCGGGGCTTGTTTCAGCCCGTATAGAGATTTGACAAGTCGATAGACTTTCTTCTCTTGCCCTGGAACCACATACCCCTCGTGTTGTTCCATATAAATTTCTTCTTCCAAATCACCATTTAGGAAGACTGTCTTGACCTCCATTTAATGTATCTCAAGGTCACGCAATGCTGCGATTGCAATGAATACTCGTATGGACGTCATCCTAGACATCAGGGAGTACATGTCAAAATAGTCAAGGCCTTCTTTCTGCCGATAGGCCTTGACTACCAACCTGACCTTGTACTTATCTATAGACCCATCTGATTTATACTTCCGTTTGAGTATCCACTTACAACCCAACGGTTTATTTCCTGGAGGAATATCAACCAACTCTCAAGTATGGTTATGCAGAATGAAGTCTATTTCACTCTCAATAGCTTCTTTCCAGAGTGGTGCCTTTGGAGTTGACAATGCTTCAGCAATTGTCCTTGGTTCGTGATCAACCATATAAGCTACAAAGTCAGGACCGAAGGATTTATCCTTCATGGCCCTTTAACTTCGCCTTGGTTCTATTTCTGGAGTCTCCAAGTTCTGAGAATCTGGAACACTAGTTTTCGGATATTTAACCACTTTGAAGTCCACTAGATCTGAACCATCTAGATCCGGGCAGTCAATGACTCCTGATTCCTGAGAGCTTTGTTCATAACTTCGTTTGCGAGAGGTTATGTCTTTTTCCTTTCTAGGAAAAGTATCCTCAAAGAATTGAGCATTCCTTGATTTCATGATTGTACCCTCGTGGATAACTGGAATATCTGACTTATGCACTAAGAAGCGATAAGCACTACTGTTATTTGCATATCCGATGAAAATGCAATCTAGAGTCTTAGGCCCAATTTTGACCTGCTTTGGCTTGAGCACTTTGACCTTTGCCAAACAACCCCACACCTTTAAATATTTATAGGTGGGTTTCTTTCCCTTCCATGATTCATATGGAGTTTTGTCCTTACCTTTATGTGAGACTCTGTTAAGAATCGTATTAGCGGTAAGGACAACATCTCCCCATATGTTTTGGGGAAGACCGAAATTGATGAGCAAGACATTTATCATTTTCTTCAATGTGCGGTTCTTACGTTCCGCCACACCGTTTGACTGAGGTGAGTATGGAGCCGTCGTTTGATGAACAATATCTGATTGGGCACAATATTCCTCAAATGGCGCTATGTATTCTTCCCGTCTATCGCTCCGAATGGATTTAATCTGCATGCTTAGTTGGTTCTCAACTTCTGCTTTGTAATGTCGGAATGCTTCAAAGGCTTCATCTTTACTTTTCAACAAGTAAAGGTAACAATACCTTGTGCTATCATCAATGAATGTCACAAAATACTTGTTCTCTCCCCTAGTTTGTGCAAATTTCAAATCACATATATCTATGTGAATAAGTTCTAGAGGAGCGGTATTCCTTTCGACGGATCGAAAAGGAAGCTTTGTGAGTTTTGCCTCTACGCACACCTCACACTTATGTTGAGGGTTTATGTCGATAGATGGCAACAACTCCAACTTAACCAACCTTTGGATGGACTTATAGTTAACATGTCCTAATTTATGATGCCATAAATTAGATGACTCAAGCAAGTAAGAAGAAGCTTCAATATTATTGCTTGCACGTATTACAGACATGGCGTTAACCTTGAAGAGGCCTTCATAAATGAAGCCTCTTCCCACAAAGGTTCCATTCTTTGTGATTACAAACTTATTGGACTCAAATACTAGCCTAAAACCAACATTAACTAATAAATTACCTAAAATTAAATTTCTCCTAATCTCAGGAACATGCATCACCTCCTTCAGAGTGAGCTCCTTTCCAGAAGTCATCTTTAGGACTACCTTTCCTACCCCCAGCACGTTAGAGGAAGCGTTGTTACCCATGAACAACTTCTTGTTAGTAACTGGTGTATAAATGGAGAAGGTATCTCTATTGGAACAGATGTGTCTTGTAGCACCTGTGTCCATCCATCACTGCATGGGATTCTCAACAAGGTTTGCTTCAAGAACCACCGCTGAGAACTCCTCAATCATGTCATCCAGAAGTCTGTCATTGACGACGTTAGCCTGAGCCTTGCCCTTCTCTTGTTGCTCGGTCTTGAGCTTGCGTCAGTCCTTGATCATGTGACCAGGTTTCCCACAGTGGTGACAGTTTCCTTTGAACTTCTCCGCCGCTTATGTCTTGCCATCTTTTTGGAACTTGCGCTTCTTGCTTGGGTTCCCTTTGGCCTCAACCAGATTTGCCTTTGCCTCAGCAGGTTGTTTACCCCTAGGCAAGGCCTTCTTATTATCTTCATGAATCTGGAGACTGATAATAAGTTCTTCAAAGGTCATCTCCTTTGTTTTGAGTTTCAAGTAACTCATAAACTCATTCCACGAGGGAGGTAACTTTTCAATCAGTGATGCAACTAAAAACTGCTCATTTGGTTTCATACCTTCCAAATCCAGGTGATGTAGAATCATTTGGAATTCCTGGACTTGGGACATCACTGTTTTGCCATCCATTATTTGAAACTTCAGGAATTTCCCAACGATGAATTTCTTAGTACCTGCATCTTGTGCGTTGTACTTCTTCTGCAGGTTTTCCCATAACTCTTTGGCAGTGCCTACGGTGCAATACACCGTGTAGAGAGGGTCTGACAGGCAGTTTAAAATATAGTTCTTACACATGAAATCACTATGACTCCATGCATCAAGAACCATCTTCATGTCATTAATGGCATGGATACCTTGGCCCCCTTCAGCTGTTTCAGTAGGCGAAAGGTCCATTTCATCTCCAGATTATGGAGGATCTTCTGTTAGGAAACAATCCATTCTCATAACAGTCAGATAAAAGAGCATCTTCTGCTGCCATCTCTTGAAGTTGGAGCCCATGAACTTTTCAGGGCGTTCATGGTGGAATCCAGTGGGTGGAGGAACGGGAGCATTCCCTTGAGCAGCAGAAAAGGCATTGGATGAGCCTTGAGCAACCGGAAAGGAATTTGGTGTGCCTTGAGCAGTGGGGAAGGCAGAGGGATTGCCTTAGGTAGCAGCAACAGTAGAATCAGAAGCGAGTTGTTCTCTTCTAGTCATCTTTCTAAGCACTTACAACAAATCTTGTCTTAAAATTGTGGGTTACAACAATTGCAGGGAACGAAAAGTTAAACTAAAGATTACAACAAAACTGGAAATCAAGAATGAAACAAACTCCTTGTGTGATTTGCTGAGTCGAGTGATGACACTCTATCTCTAAGACAAGATTGTCCCGTATATCTCCTTTTATGTTGTCGGGCAATAGTCTCCCAAGATACAACAACAACTTAACAATTGAGCAAAGGAAACTCAAGTATTACTCTTGAAGAACTTTGAGTGTAATAAACTTGTTAGAGAGGAAGAAGAAGAATTCAGAAATTCTGTAGTATTTTTCTAAGTGTGTAGAACAATTGAGCCAAAAACCTCAATTTATAGTGTAAGAAGATGGACCTTCAACTAGCCAACTAATGGCCTTCAATAGCCATGTAATGACACTTGATTGAGGGGTTACATTCAGCCAAATAATGGCTGAATTCATGTGCCAAATAATGAAGATTCAATGCTCCAAAACCAACCCAAAAGTCAGAACTTTCCATCTTTCCGTCGTAGCATTCTGCCTCCAAAGCGCCGCGGCGCTGCGAATTAGCGTCGCGACACTGTGAATTAGCATCGCGGCTCCAGTGGCTGAAGACCCAATTAGCGACGCGGCGCTCCGGTGCCTCGGCTCCGACGGGGCTGCGCCGCGACCCTTCGCGGCTCCGCGGCAACTTCCGACTCGTTTCATCTTACACTTCTTCCTTCGTTCACCAACGTGGAATACTTTGTCATTTAGCCAATAACCGTCCACCATTCTATGTCTCAAACGTATTACATACGAACCAATATCTCTTTCACTAATGAAATTTGCGATACTTGGCACTACGTGTATGGAAACGACGTTTCCGACGTGCGGGACCCCAATTGTTTGAGTCATAAATAATGGGATATACTTAATTCCACATTAGTAAATTTCCAACAAAAACTACCGAAAATTCACTTCTACAAGAATAAGAAATAGCCATAGATAATGAATTTTGTAGCTATAAAGAGAAATACATCACTAATTCTATATAGCGATGGATTATCAAAAATATTTGGTAGCTATGAGACAAATTAGCAACAAAGTTTGTAGCTAATTTCATTTTTTTCTGGGAATACAAATTTCAGTTCTTTTTAATCTCAAAAGGATTAAAAACACATGAAATATCTTTAGGTTGCATCACGTCTGATTATTGGGAATTAAAGAAGAAAAACCATTTTGGAACAAAGACTAGTACTTTGTACCGTAAACTACCAACTGTACTAATGATACAGAATTTCAACAGCAAAATTTTGAAAGAATACAAAAGGTTCTTGTTTTTTCGTATGAGCACTAAATTTGGTTAAGTAAATATAATTTAAATTGCATGAGAAAAAATATAATTCCTCAAGTAAAACACTGAAAGACTTTCGTCAATAAATATATTTCTAAAAAATTTAATAAGGTTCTTGTATGTATTTCACAAATTAGAATTAGAGGGTAATAATAATTAGTATAATGCTGAATGAGTCGGATGTAATTTTCTTACCATAAGCAGAGGCATTGTTGAATATGTGGGTAAATCCTCCAAAAGTATTGCCGTAAACGAAGATGGAGTCAGTGTTATTTTTATTTAACTGTTCAACAACATCCTTAAGTTGTGAATTAAACATTCCAATCATTTCATTCACATGGGAGTCGCACTTTCCTGCTTTACCAGTTCCCAATTGGTTAGGTATACAACCCAGTGGTCCTATACCTCCCAATAAGAACTTCCTTAGTCCTATACCATGAAGTGCCTGGAAAATAATAGACAATCTCACACAATATAGTAAAATTTTAAAAAAGAAAAGAGGTGTCAATATGTATTACCAAGATTTGCTTAGAGTAGTGCTTTATGAGGAGATTAGCATAATCTCTAGGTGTGTAGTTGGAACTTGTTGTGTACAATGAAGGTAGCAAATAGTTGTTGATGTAGTCATTGTTGCCAATATTCATTACAACCAACGACTTCGCAAGATAATACATCAACTCTTGCTCTTCCATCTGCTGTTTTAACTGATTCAACGTATCTTCAAAATTTTGAACTTGTTCATTCAAGCTAAACCTTTCTCCCTGGTAAAAAATTGAGAGTTTTCTCACTTCTGCGAAGTATCATCACCTTTTATATGTACATATATTAATCTATCATATTATTTACCTTTTACGCTACCAAACAAATGTCTTTGACTTATTTTAGACTACAAGATTCAAAAGACTTTATTTCTTCTTAAACTCTATGTCGAATTAAACTACATCATATAAATTTGGACGGAAGGAGTATTAATTAACCTACTGCAATTAATTATACTACAATTGTAGTATTTCAATTTAAATTCATAAAAATATACAAGAGTTTGGCCTGTCTCGTCAAGAATTCCCGCTGCAGCTGAAGCATAATTTACTCCTTTTGAAATATCAGTGGCGATAGTGATAGTAGTTGTGTAAGCTGGAATAAGAGGAAGTCCTAGCAGATACCCTACAAAAAAAAAAAAAAAGAATGTGAAGAAGCAAACATAGAATTAAAGATATGAGAAGATCCAAATTAATTACCCAAATAATCTATGAGGGTTCTTCCATTGCAAAATCTCCCTGTGGGTCCTTGAAAATCAACTCCATAAGGTATATAGTTAGCCTTTGCTAAAGAATTTACCAGATAGTTATTGTTTCCAGGATCCATAAGTGAATCCCCAAAGGCAAACAAAGCTGTGAACTGTGGTGACTCAGGCACATCTATGGCTTCAAGAAGAACAAGGTGAGCTAAGAAAAGAACTTTCCATGCTATATATTGCCTTTCCATGCTGTGTAGTGTGTACAATGACTTGTGACTTGCGAGACATTACTTTAAAACAAAAAAAACCATAATTTCTTGCTTTTGGTTTGACAAATTTTCCTTCTTTCCTCCCTATATTCTTGCAAGTTCTACGATTCACTTTTATTTCAGTTAAATTTTCTTAGAAAAAATATCACATAATATGAGGAACGAGAACAATTCAACTTCACTGTTTTACTACATGAGTTTTGTGTCAGAGTACCTTCACGATTTTGCAAAGCCAATAAAACTTAAATTTCAACAATAATCCAATTTGCGGAAGAACACAATTTATAATTTGTAGAGAACAGTAAGAAATAAGTGGATATAGAACTTAATTATTCAATCTTTTTAGGGAGAAACAAGTATTTAAAATATCTTTTAGTGTCCAAGTGCATATTAACACACCTATTTGAACTTGAAAACCATTTTTTTTTTAAAAAAAACATAATAAATAAATATTTATATTATTCAAAAGATGACAATTCTCTTCTCAAATACTAACCCGTAAAATACTAACTAATCTAGCAGTACCCTGCTTAGTTAGTCATTAATGTTGTTCATATAAGATTTATATGTAAATAGTAGGTCTCTTTCCAGTTCAACCTTCTACTTGTATAAGCTTTTCAAGATCTTGTTAAAATTGATGGTTATATTATGTTTTATTGAACCACAAAATCCTTAATGAATGTGACAATCCGTTTTTACACTTGTGTTAAGAACGTCCCATAACTTGGCTATTTGAATTTGAAAACAGAGTCATTGATTAATTATTTTGGAAATTAGGAAATCATTTTCAAAAGGTATTTACAAAACTTTATCTTTTAAAACCATCGAAAGTGTAAGTGTTCTGATAATATTTCGAGGAAGGTGTTAGGTACCTAAAGAAATTCGTAAATGCGGTTACCGGTGAATTTAAACATTTAATTTATGGCTAAAAATAGTGTAACGTAATTACAAAAATAAATGAATGACTTAACTTGAATGTTATGTAGTAAAAACATGGATATTGGCATATGTATACAAGAGTATGTATAAATAAATAAAGTATGTGAACAAAATATCGTTGGGAACAAAGAATCACTACTACTTAAAAGCAATGTAAAAGGTAAAAGTGAAGGGGTATTATTGTTGGAAATTTACCTTTGGTGGGAAGATGCGTCCACCCGTATTTAATGACTTAAACACTAGGGTTCCGTATGTTGGAGGCTTTGTCTCTTCACACGTGCATAATCTACTAAGTGAGCAGATGACCGTAGGGCCAAGAATCGTCAAATTTCATTGAGAAATGAAAGAGATATTGGTCCACGAAGTAAGGTGTTTGAGACATGGAAATATGGTATGGGACAAATCTACCACATCGGTGGGAAAATGAAGAATTGTTCTCTTTATAAGTCTCAAAATTGGCTAAGGGTTTGGGACCCCAAGGGGTAACCCATGTGTTTGAAGGAGGGAGGACCTAGATGTGCTTGGGTTCAAGGCTAAGTCCACACGCGCGCCGCCGCCGCCCGCCCGTCCGGTCCGGGCTCGGGTCACGGGCCTTGGGCTTCTTCTGATATTATCTCTTTGGATCCCAAATTGCTTAATATTTACAGTTTGGTCCCTGGAAAGTTGGAGTTGATTTTTGGAGCGTTAAACCTCCATTAATATGCACCTTAACTCCTCCCTCCCCTTATGCTATATATTGGAGCCTTTTGGCTCAATTGTAGAGACAAAACAGAAGAGAAACAGATCACACCAAAATGTGAGCACAAACAGTGAACATGAAACTCTTCCTTCTTTTTCCGTTCTTCAGCAAGTCGTTTCGTGTTTTGTTTTCTTCGTCAGAATCAACCTATTTGCTTTGTAGTGTTGATTAGTTGCTGTTTTATCTTGGGAAACTATTGCCCGTTAACGTAAAAACATTTATACGGGACAATCTTGTCTTAAAGACAGAGAGTCATCTCTCGACTCAGCCACAGTTGTAACAATTCAGATTTAGTATTTCTTGATTTCAGGTTATCAAGATTCAAGACTCAACAAGCTTGCGGCAGTTCTGAATTGCCTATTTGTTTATCCTTTCGAACACTTGTAATATTTATTTACTTCCCGTACTGATTTACATATCCAACAATTATAACGCATCGTACCTTCAAGCTAAGTCTTGACCCATTGCATACGAGTAAACGAACCAAAACCAAGAGAATATGATAGTACTTGAGAGTTAAGGTTCAGTTTTGATGTTTTATGGTATTGCATTTGTTGGAGTTGATAAGGAATTGAAAGAAATAAGTTTGAAGGTTTTGGGTTGAAGTACGGTACATGATACAGTCGTACATTGGACATACAGACCGTACATGAGATACTAGATGAATTATAAGGCCGTACTTTTGACTTACGGACCGTACCTGAGCGTGCCTGGAAGGCCCCAAAACATTGCTTACTTTCTAAGCCATTGTGGTCAGGTACGGCCCTACCTACGGAGCATAGGTGGTCCATAAGTGGTCGTAGGTGCCACCTGACAACAACATTAAAAGTCCATTTTCTTGACCTTTTCACTTCATTCTTTACTTTTTCAAGCTCTAACACGACTATTCTCTCCACTCCTCACCCTCCTACATTAATGATGTCCCTCCTAAGTAATTATAAGTATTTCTAATAATCATATATCGATTCTAAGGGAAATTCTATGCTACAAACCTAGGGTTTTCAAGAAAATCATTCTCAAAGGTTCAAGTGAAGATTTTTGGGATTCTTCTTCGAAGTTTGGTTTCTCTTTAGGGATTTTGGAGCAATTAAACTTTGTAGGATAACTCTATATATATGGGAGCGTTTAATTGATCTTTCCATGCCACGTTCTTCCTATACGATGAATTCCCTCCAATATGCAACATATGTTTTCAATTATGAAACGTAAAGTGTTGTTCATGTGTTTCACTTCGAATACCCTAAACTTCTTATGAACTCCTTGGGTTCTCATTATCTTACATACATTGAATCCAAGGTTTCCATGTCAATAATATTATTATCACTCAAGTTATGAAATCTCTTAAAAAAGGGTTTAAATATGATGAACTACGTTTTATGTAATTATGTTGTGAACCTCATGATGATGAAATATGATATTGTTATGTGTAATCGAACCATTCTTACAATGTTAGTATTTTGGGAGTATGATTTGTTAACTGAGACGACGTGCAAATATCTGAAATCACGTTCGTCAAGATAGGATAAGGGTCGTACCACTGGTTCGGCCGACCTTGATGTTACTTATTTGTGAAATCAACTGCTAGCAATAATGTTATGCATGTCTCATCATCCCGGAAAGGTGATGAGACGACTTAGTCGATCGGGCCGAGATCAGCCTCCATGTGCTGAAATGGTGGATATGCTGATTATTAATGAAACTCCCATTAAAAGATACCTTGGGGTTGTTAATTTTTTGGAATAATCGTTGTTTTCGTATCAAGCTCATGTTCCTAGCTAGAGATAGGTTCGATGCTATATGTTTTTATTCCTTTTTTTTATTTTCTCTATTTTTTTTCTTTCAACTTCAGTAAAACTGCAACTTCATGCTTATTAGCATGTTAGTTTTATTTTTGATCATTTATGTTGTAAAATTTAACTTCCTTTGATAAATATAAACATAAACTAAATGTAGAAATTATACATTAATTCTAGTTATCTGTGATACTTTTTGTATTTTTTTATTCTTTAATTAAATTTATTTTATATATATATTTGTAAAAGAATTATATTTCATAATCGCGCAAAGTATGAACATATTCACTAGTGATTCTAATAAAATGTGCTCTCCCTTGTCTCCTTTAGATGAAAATGGAATTGGTATTGGGCATGAATAACCATGAATGATGATGAACTCATAAAATGGATTGAGGCGTTGATGTGACATCTCATGTGGCGCTTATCTCATCAAAATGTTTGTGCAACATGGAATTATGTGCTCATCTTAAACAACTTTAATGATATGGAGGTTAGGGATGACAGGTGAGTACAATTTTGCGGATTTCGCACCTCATCCGTTCAAGTTGGGGTGGGTGTGAGTATAACTTTGGCGGGTATGGATAGGTGGTGGATTTGCAGTTATACCCGCCTCATACCCGCCCCAAATCCACCCACCCGTCTTATACCCGTCAAAGTTATACCCATACCCGCCAAAGTATACCCATACCCTCTCCAATTGGGTAGTAAGCAGATATTGGCGGGTGACATATATCCACTTAGGTGATGGAGCGAGTGTGAATTTAGAATATACCCGCCTAGGCGGATATGAATGTTGAAAATGTACCCACCACATGTATAAAATTTTTTGACAGATACGGATGACGGGGGAGGGGTACCCGCACCCACCCGCCCAATTGCCATCCCTAATGGAGGTATATCTGAACTATTGAAGTAATGATAGGGTATTATAGTATCGACATTAAAAGAGGAGGTAAAATTGATCCTTTTTATATAGTAGAAGGGTAAACTTAATCCTTTTCCTATTATTATTGAGGTTGGTTTAACCAAATGTAACAAACAACGTCAAACAAAATTAACCCAAAGACTAGCTCGAGGGACGACAACTTATAATGACCCTTTTACCCTCACTTTGTCTACAAAAACCAAAACGAACTTATATTTTGTCCCCTCCAAATTTTACGCACATCCGTTCAGAATTCAAAAATCCAAGGGCACACCTGTCATTAAATCTCTAACCTCCCTGTCTTCTTCAACAAGAAACATCTTATTAATCACCATCAAAAAAGGATTTAATTATGGTTACCCCAAGCCCCCAAAAAATTGATTTCGAAACCTGACCCATCAAGGGTATTTCAGCCAATTCATAATACTTTATTTCTTTACTTGAAATAGTTAGCTTATTTATTAAGATATTTATTTCACTCTTATCCGTATCCATTTACTTGTTACACCGACTTTAGAATCTTTCTTTAATTTTCTCTAAACATTTTGGTGAAACCAAAAAGGAATTAGAGAAAACAAAATAATATAAAAGTACAGAAAAGCCCCCAAAATTTACCAAACCCTAATTACTCACTCCGAAACAAACGTTCCTCGAGACTTTCCCTCCTCTCCTCTTCTTTTCCTCCCTCCAATACAAACAACTCTTTCCCTCATCGTCTCTCTCTCTCTCTCTCTGTGAAACTTTGTTTTTCCTTGTTTTTTTGTAGCCGTCCGATCTGGGGGTGTTAGTTCAGATCTGCGACGAGGATCTAGATATTCCGACGTCACGCGCCGAGATCTGGTTTCCACGCGCCGAGATCAGTATGGTTGTGAATGGGAGGCCGATGAAGCGGATGAAGAGGAGAGTAACGGCGGACCTCAACGACTTCCTCACGTTCCCCGGCGGCAATATCACCGGTAGTGAGCCCTTCAGGACGACGGTGAAGGCGTTTTTGTCGAAACACGCGCTCTTGCCGCCGCCTTCTTCGTTGTTTCCTCACCTTCTGACGTGGCAGATCCTCTTCCGCGTTGGCAATCTCACCGACGGCGACGACTCTTCTCCGTCCGTCATCTGCCTCGATGTCATCGAAGAAGACGTCGCTAGATGTAGATCCGTTTATTGCGACCAGTGCCGAGTCGTTGGTGAGTTTTCCCACCGAGTCAGGGAAACAATATTTACATATTTTTATTTTATTTTATTATTTTTATATACCAGCTCATCTCTTTGACGGTGTCGTTTTTGGTGTTTTTTTAGCCTGCTACTACGGTGTGGTTTAGTTGTGCATCAGATGGTTGGCTTATTTTGGTTCGATAAATTGAGAGGAAAAATAAATCTAGTGCCGGCCTTCCGTTAAGTTTGATGGACTCGCTAGAACTGAGCCGTCGATTTCATGAAATCCAAACCGTCCAGTGTTCCTCAAACTTTCTATTAAAATATTAGTCTTGCCCCACTGTACTAAAAACTGAGCTAATACATTGCCAGCTCACATCGAACCTTTTCTTAATTATTTAAATTTAATTTAATAAAATTACTTAATAATATTTTTTAAAACGTGGGTCCTACTAAGTTGGTGGTAATTGATACCTGGCAGCCACGGAGGTCTCAATGTCTCTTCTGTCCTTTCCACCATGTGTTTTTAATTTACAGATATAACCTTCCCGGATAAAGTGAGTGTCACATGTACGGTTGAAATTACGTAAAATTTGATATGTGAGCCTCCTCCAACTTGTTAGGCACGTTCTGTTTTATTTACCTTTTTGTCCTAGTCCTTGACCAGATTGCTTTGACTTGAGTGGCATGGGGATGACAATTAAATAAGTACTTTAATCTGGTTATAATTTTTTTTTATAGGTCATCACGAAATAACTAGTCAAACCACCTGTATGGGCCACCAAATATCCTCCACAATTTCTATCCGTGACACCTAATCTTTTGTCTTTAAAATGTCAAATCAACTAAAATTATTTTATTTGATTTTTATTTCAGAAACCAACTACTAACAATAATTCCGAAAGAAAGAAAATATCTTGAATTGAATGAATTTGACAACTAAATAATAGAATTTTAAGAGATGTGGATGATGTTAAAGTTGTGTGGTCAATGATTCTTCTAGTTTGAAATTGTATTCAAGATAGAGGGATGTTGGATTTTCAGTAATCTTTTTGTTGTTTGAAAGGGAAATAGTGGGATTGAATTGTGTTTTTCTCTTTAGAATATTTTGGGATGTGAATAAATTGATTGTGTTCTCGTTGGTTCATAGGTTGGAGCAGTCATCCAGTTTGTGCAAAGCGTTTCCACTTTGTTATTAAGGCAGATGGAAACTCAATTGGGGGTTATAACAAGTCCTGTGCTGGGTGCGGTGAGGCCCTTCACTTATCCGAGTCTAGGTAAGAATATTTTGTTTTTTCTTTGTTAAGCTGAAATTGTTCTTTTTCCCTATTGGTGTGGTTTCATATATCATGACATTCTATTCCATATGTTCCCTTTTTAATTTTGCGTCATATGTGCCATTGAATTTTTTAGTGTTCCAGTATCTACTATGGTTTAGTCATTTTGGAAACATGTCAAGTTATTGTGTTGTCTGTGTGGTTCTGGTCTACAGCTTCATATCCTCTCCTAGTCAGTGTCCAAAGAAATCTGGCGAACTGTTTTTGTTTATCTTGACCTTTGTGTTATAGATAAAAATGTGGGGTGTAAAATACATTAATTTGTCTTGTCAGGTGCAAGTCATGTAACCATGTCATGACCACAGAAGACGTTGAAGATTGGATGTACCGTCAGTTAGAGGATACCAATCATCTTCTACATGGTGTGATCCATGCCAATGGCTATGGACATCTTCTCAGGGTAAACGGTAGAGAGGGTGGATCCAGGGTGCTTTCTGGAAGTCATATAATGAATTTCTGGGATAGGCTCTGTAAAGTTCTTGGAGCAAGGTAAGCATCATTTGTATTAGACATTATGTTGTAGGAATAATAAAATTTGACATGTTACCCCAAGCACTGAAGGTCTTATTGAATCATCGCAATCTTCTGAAGTTTGGTTCTCCAATGACCTATATTTGATGATTTAGTCTTGTCCTTTTATATGGTCAGAAAAATCAGCGTGATGGATGTTTCAAAGAAGTATGGTTTGGAGTTACGTCTACTGCATGCCATCACAAAAGGTCATCCATGGTATGGTGAATGGGGTTATCAGTTTGGCGCTGGTAGTTTTGGTCTGACTCAAGATTCTTACAGACAGGCTGTAGAGAACCTTTCTTCTCTGCCCTTGACCATCTTTCTATCTCAAGGACGGAAGCCTCGCACACGTCTGCAGGACTTGATTTCATTTTATCAGTCCTTGTCAGAGCATGAGCTTGTAAATATTAGAGACCTTTTTCTTTTCTTAACTAGTTCAATCCGTGATACCCGCAAATTTGGCTTGGAGCCCGATGATGCCACTTGTAAGAAGCGTAAAACTTGTGACTCCAAGGTCTTATGTGCATGGACCAGTAGTGATATTTTACGTGTTGAAGAAGCAATGTTTAGAGTACTACGGGCCGTCTCTGGGTCCAATTGGGTGAGTTGGCGGGCACTTAGAGGTGCTGTGTGTAAAGCTGGTTCTCCTGAACTCCTCGATTATTGCCTAAAGGAACTCCATGGGATGCGGGCAGCTGATGGAATGGTTGTCAATGCCCGCTGCGTATCTGGTTCTGGCGCTATGGAGTACAAGTCAGTAAATCAATTCTTCTCTTCCATATTTCTTCTTGGGAGCTCAATATTTAAAATTTCGTACAGATCACAATTTGTGTGCGTTGTATTGTTTTTTTTTTTTGCTTTTTGACTGATGTTTTATCTTTACCTGATGCAGACTTGAGCGTGGTAACCCAATGGTTAATGTGAATACAAATGAGAATAGATTGCCTTGCACACTGAACTTCCCATCTGAGGAACATCTGCGTCGAGATCTGAAGTACTTATACGAGTGCATGCTAAACCCACCGACAATGTCTAATCATGTTCCGTTAACCAGAAGGGAAGCTGCAGTTCGTGCTGCTACAACTGTTCTTGATTGCAAGCAATTTATGAAGGAATACCAACCTGAAAGATTCTTGCCTATCCCAAAATCAGATGCAATCCAGGTGCTATGTGAGGTGGACATCATGGAACAATCTGATGTACATTCCAGAAACCCTCCTCCAGAATTATTGATTCTCCCCTCGGATGCTACCATTTCTGACTTGAAGGCGGAGGCATCGAGGACATTTCAAGATGTATACTTGATGTTCAGAAGATTCCAAGCTGATGAGCTAGTTGGATATGGCGGGGTGAAAGAATCAACTCAGGTCAAACTCCTCCTAGGACCTGCTGAATTTGTGACAGTCCGAGGAAAATTCCTGGGGAAAAACGGGCTGATTAGGTATAGAATGGAAAGGGGAATGGAGAGATGGACTGTAGATTGCTACTGTGGAGCAAAGGATGATGATGGGGAGAGGATGTTGGCTTGTGATGTGTGCGGTGTTTGGCAGCACACCAGATGTGCTGGGATCCCTGACTTGGATGATGTCCCTGCCAGGTTCATTTGTCTTAGGTGCAGATGTGTTAGTCAGACTACGAATACAAGCGGTAATTGCAAGGATGAATCAGTTGCTGGTGTGGGATTAGGGAAGAGTTTGGCTCATGCTGTCTGAAGTGCGCTGGGGTTTTCTAGTAATGGTGTGTGTTTTTTCCTTTTTTATTTCAGGTCTGATAGAATATGTACATACAGGCCAGACCTTGAGAAGAAATATCATCAGCGCACTCTGGCCAGTTTTCCCTCGCTCTTACGAGTTCTATGACTTATCCTTGTTTTTCGTTTTTGTACATATTCTTGAGACGGCTGATATTTGATCTCTAACAATTACTTGTAAAAAGAAAAAAAGCGGCATGTTTAAGAGGAAAAAGATGTAGATGACAAAAGTACTGTTAATTAAATCTAATTCAGAATGTTTTTGTTTACTTTTTTAAAGATTTTGCGTTGAACGAAAAAATAAAAATGCTAAAGTCTCTTGAATTTGATATTGGACAAAATGTCCCTTAAGGTCAAGTGTTCATTTCAAACGACTGCTGGATGTTTGCTGTTCTTCTTACTTTGGACTTCTCAAGATTGAAAACTGTCGTCGTAACTACGTTACCGACTTAATGGAGATTTTTGCTTAGGGGAGTTGCTCTGAAGGGGAAATTTAAAACATTGTGATAGGGCAAGTAGGCGTTTGGTCATAAAAGTTACCTATTTTTCATTTTATTTGAGTTTTTTGAAGGAGGAATTGTGTTTAGTTATACTCTTTTCAAAGAATATTTGAAATAATACTAATGTTTGAATATATTTTTTCTAAAAACATTTAATGTGATAATTTTTTTTTAGCAAAACCATCCAATTTGACTATATATCTGAAACATATAACTAAATCTGTTTTAGAAGAATATATGTCATAATTGATAGTGGCATAATGTCTTACATTTAGATCCCATATACGAGCTACTAAATATTATTACACTAGTTAATTCCCAAATGAATATGTTTTGAGGTGTTTCACAATTTGAAATACAATTTCATGTTGTATTTGAAATTTTCATCATTTAGTTAACATTTAGGTGTCCTAATTCACCGTAGAATAATTAGGTGACGACTCCTCAACAACATTTAATCAATCCAGAGGGATTCGACCCATTACGTCATGAACCGCGGTAAAAAATGGGTGCGACAGCATGACGACTCTACTGCTTTAAATTGTTTCATTTTTGAAACTTTGTATGTTTAACTGTTTTAATTGCTACTTTCCTTACTGCTTTTATTAAATTGACATTCCGCTCATATTTCTTCCACTTCGGAAAATTGACACTATCACACATACACGCGAGGTGTGTTCGTGCACCCGCAAAATTTTCTTTCAAACTTTCAAATTTTAGGAGAGTTGGTGTATGCACGGAGTGTCCGGACCATCCGGTGTCCGCGTAGCCTTCTCACTCGAGTAGTCCTCTCGGGAACCTTGAGTCTAGTCAGCCAAATCTTAGAAAATTTAGGATAGAGCTATACCACCCTTTATCTTAAGTCATGCATACATACACCTTAGGTGGGTCGATCATTGGCATCAACTCCACAATTAAGAAATCCATCAAATTGTCGACGGGTCTCACGACCCAACGACCAATCATCATATTATGTGTAGCGTGATAATGATAGACAAATCCGAGCATAATCATGACATGCCGAAATTGGAAAATGTACATTCATTTTCCGACAAAAGCATTGCAGTTTAACGGCTTGGATCAATCTGTCATAATCTCGCATATTTGTAGTTTAGGCTCACATATGGCATAGGAGAAGCCCCATGCATGTTAGGACGCGCATTTAATTTCCGCACAATCTGTCTGCTATTTTTCTGCTTTTCATTCTGTACATATTATTTAATGGAAAAGTTCTATGCTTCAACTCTGTACATATCATGACATGTCGCTTGCAACTCTGGGCATGAACATTTGCCCTTTGCACTTTTGGGCTATGGCACTACAATCAAGACATCTACTGGGGCAACGCCATATCTTTTGGTCCACGGGACAGAAACTGTCACCACCAGAGGATAAATCATTCTTGAACATCACGACTCGGACCTTGTGAAGCGTTAACTTCTAGTCTGAACAAACCTATCAAGGGAGCCTTTGACTATACTGTCACATTCCCACATTTTATTTTTATTATTTCCGTGACTTTCCTCCTGTCACCAATTTCTCTTATTTTTGCAGGAAGACCGTCCTCGCAAACAGTCGGAGGCGGTCGTTCTAAAACATAATCCCTGGAGATACTCTAGGAAAAAACAAAACAAAAGTGTTCACAAAGATGACTGGGAGATATTTTCGACTGAAAGAAGTCAGCCAACCTTCAGTCCGAACAAACCAATCAGGGGAGTCTTTGACTATACTGTCACACTCTTATATTTATTATTCGTGACTTTTCTACTTTTACCCAGTGCTCTTATTTTTTGCAGGAAGACCGTCCTCGCAAACAGTCGGGGACAGTCGTTATAAAATATTATCCCTAGAGATACTCCAGGAAAGAACAAAGTAAAAAGTTTTCACAAAGATAACCGGGAGATATTTTGAGTGAAAGAAGTCATCCAACACCAGATTGTAAATCTAATCCTTGCGGAACGCTACCCAACGAAAGTGGAACGAACCTGCCAAAGGGACACACTTCCTTGTCCACCTGAAAAAGAGACGCACTTCTCTGTCCACCTTAGAAAGGGACATACTTCCGCATCCATCTTAACAATGGATGTACTCGCCTTGTCCACCTTAGAGAGGGACATATCTGGCTTACCCATCTTTTCATTCATCCTGTCATGGACATTCATTTTTTTCATTACATTCATCCTATTGTGGACAATCATTTTTTCATTGTATTCATCCTATCGTGGACAGTCATTTTACTTTGCATTCGTTCCATAGTGGACAATCATCTATTTTATACAGTTTTTACTCTTACTATCATATCGTGGATGAATTCTTTTTTAGGCATACATTTTTATAACCTATCTGAACGAACTACGCGCACCGTATTCTCGTCAAAGATGACATACGTAGGCAGTCCTACTTGGGTTCGGTACCCTTTATTTAAAAAATACAAAAAAAACATTTTAAGTATCATTGGTTGACTTTGTTGATACCAACATAGTTAGGAGTGTGCATAGGAAAGAATAAGTAACAATATGTATGGTGGAGAAGACTGACTCCGTGGTAAACTATAGATTCTTTTGGTACCTCTAATTCACACCTGTAGTGACACTTGAAAAATTATCTTGCTTGCTTCCACGATAAGAACAAAACCAACCTCATCGTTTCATGTGCATTGTGTGGTGAGTTTTAGAATAAGGTCAATTGCATTGTGATCTAGAACTTGGCTCGAATGTTTGTTGAGGCGAAATCCTGAGTAACATTTTGGTATAGGAAATGATCGTAGGCTTTGTTTGATCCGTTTAAGCCTTTCCAGCGTACCCAAATATCGTACCAAATAGCATTATCTGTAGCACTCCCTATTCGAGCCTAAAGCATATTCTTTTGACAACCACATATTATGCCTATACCTTTTCTGAGTGCATACACGTACTCTCTCTCTTGGCCCAACCTCTTTGAGCGTATTAAAAATGTGCAAATTGCTGACAAAGATCCAAGTTGAAGTTTCCAAAGATAAAAGTTGCAAAGTTCCAAAAGAGAAAAAGAAAACAAAATAAAAGGACGCATTCACACAAAGAAGAAGTCAAAAGCCTCGACAATATCAAGAAAATAAAAAATGAGGAAATATCTCCAAAAAGAGGAAAAATCTCCAAACGAAAGATTCAAAAGAAGTCAGTACAAAAGAAATGGACAAAAAAAGAAGTAGATCAGCGTCAAAACACACAAATACCAAGCGCAGACATAATCCAACGCTCAAGGAAGGATTAGTCACTCCTTACACAAATGATACCCTCTCTTTTCCCCAAGCCTACATTACAAACCCATAACACGCCCTACATGATCCTATACCGAGGGTCCTCACATTAGTGGATACTTACATGACGGCCAAGCCTATGGTGTCATAATTAAATGCATTGAATATCTTTCTGAGTGTGAGTGTACTTCTCTAGACGTCTCAAAGCTCAAAATACTGAAATATTTACATGCGAGGAAGGGACTTCCTGTTAGTGAGGGCATTTGAAACATGAGGATACATATATGTCGAAACCTTTGCTTGAAGCAAGTGTCAATACTTAGGTATGTCTGAGGTAGCATCTGAAGCTATAAGAATTACCCTGGAGTCAGTCTCGTTTAGACAGAAAGCAAATAACGGGACCCTAAGCACAATACTAATTATTTGGTACCAACTGAAGTCAAGACGTGATTCTGTCTTTTTCATATTTTCAAAAAAAAAACAAAAACAAAAAGATAACAACAACAAAAACCTTACAATCCCCTTTTGCTTGTAACGAACTATGTTATGACATGATTCCCTTATTGGAATACGTAGGCAGCCTATATCGATTTCGGTCACACCATTAAAAAAATTTCCCCTTTATCTTGCATGTAACAAAGTACACCCGTCCGATCGCCTTGATAGAACAAGCAAGCTACCCACACAAACTCGGTTTTGTCCAGTTGAAAGTTCAACATCCTCATATACCAGAAACTGGGTAAATTTTAAGGGTTCACTGCAAGAATACGCCAATAGACATAGAAAGGTGCCGACCAACTAAGTCTTCAATCCAAACCAGTCTGAGCTTGCAAGTGTCAAGAGTCAAAGGTATAAAGTCAACGCGAATCAACCGCCCCTCCCCCAAACTCATGAATTTCTTTGAGTGCAGGTCTTCAGGTTGACAGAGGCAGGGAATCCGCAACATGTGTGTTTAATTTGGCAAAGAACTTTCGCATCACAGTTCAGCCCACAAGGCTCTTCCCATTCTCACTAAGGGACCGAGCCAAAAGCTGGTTGAACTCTCTGCAAGCTAACTCCATCACTACATGGCAAGACCTGGCTCAGAAGTTTCTTGCAAAATTCTTCCCTCCATCAAAGGCTGCGAAGTTAAGGGGAGAAATGAACAATTTTTATCAGATCGATGAAGAGTCTTTGTATGATGCTTGGAAGAGGTTTAAGGAGTTGCAAAGGAGATGTCCTCATCATGAGCTTGAGCAGTGGATGTTAATCCATAATTTTTATAGTGGCTTATGCGGTACTACCCGTACCATAATTGATGCTGCTGCTGGAGGGACATTCATGAGCAAGAGTGCTAATGAGGCATATGAGCTGTTGGAAGATATGGCAACAAATAACCATCAGTGGTCCGATGAAAGACCGACCAACAGAAGAAAGGTGGCTGGAGTTCACGAGTTAGATGTCATCACCGCGTTAACTACTCAAGTTGCTTATTTGACAAAGCAATTACAATAGAATAATATGACAACAAATGTTGTTCAGACACTAGTGGTTTGTGAAATTTACGGGGGTCCACATACTTTTTATCGGTGCACAATAATGGATCCAATTAATGTTCCTATGAACCACGCTGAGGTTCAAGCAATTAGGAATTTTCAGAGGCCCTACAACAATCCATTCTCCAACACATATAATCCTGGGTGGAGGAATCACCCTAACTTTTCATGGAGAAACGACCAAGGCCAACAATCGCAGTTTCAAGGGCAATACCAGAACCAACAACCACAATTCCAAGGGTAGTATTAACAAAACAATCAACAACAACCAAAAGTCAAGCTTCGTCGTTTCAGCAGCCCAAACCACAAGTTCAACAAGCTGAACCCAATGAATTGCAAGCAGCCTTGTTGACTCTCACCAATTCCCAGACTCAGTTCATGACTGAAACGAGATCTTCTATCTGAAACCTGGAAACACAAGTGGGTCAGCTAGCAAATATGTTAAACAACAGATCGCAGGGGAATCTCCCTAGCAATACTATTGTAAATCCGAAGGAGCAATGTCAGGCTATAAATTTGAGAAGTGGTAAACAAGTTGAACCAGTTGCACCTCTACCATCTACAGAGAATACAGACAAACTGAGTAAGACAGCTAATTCAGAGAAGGAGAAGGTTATTGAAGACCACCCTACGGTGGAAAAGGCACCACCAGCAGTGAATAATGAGCCTCAAATCAGAATTTCGTACCCACAAAGGCATAAAAAAATTCTTTGGATAAACAATTTTCCAAGTTTTTAGAAATATTCAAGAAACTGCACATAAATATTCCCTTTGTTGAAGTCTTAGAGCAAATGCCCAGTTATGTCAAATTCATGAAAGAAATTCTCTCTAAAAAGAGAAAAGTTAGAGATTATGAGACTGTGGCGTTAACTGAAGAGTGCATCGCCATTTTGCAAAAGAAGCTTCCCCAGAAGTTGAGAGATCCAGGGAGCTTCGCTATTCCCTGCACTATCGGGAATTTTGAGTGCCAATATGCTATGTGTGATTTAAGGGCAAGTATCAACCTGATGCCCTTATCTGTGTTTCGTAGACTTGATTTGGGTGAAGCTAGGCCTACAACAGTTACCTTGCAGTTAGCAGATTGCTCAATCAAGCATCGACGGGGAATTATTGAGGATGTGTTAGTTAAAGTGGACAAATTCATTTTTCCTGCTGATTTTATTATCCTTGACATTGAGGAGAATGCTGATGTGCCCATAATTCTTGGGAGACCATTTTTATCCACAGGGAAAACACTTATAGATGTTCAGAAGGGCGAGTTGAGAATTTGAGTGCAGGGCGAAGAGGTGGTCTTCAATGTATTCAAGTCGATATCGTATCCCAGAGAAAGTGATGACTGTTTTTCCATAGATGTAATTGACAAAGCAGTTGCTGAGGAAAGCTTCAAGAGTACTGATGCTCTTGAAGTAGCATTATCACAATACGAGGACGATGAGAGCAGGCCTTCAATTGAGGCGCAAATGAGATTGAACCCAACTATGAAGGAGGTGATGAGAAAAGAGATCTTGAAATGAAGAGGAAATCTGCATCCGGCTAAATGACGTTAAACGACAGTGCTATTGGGAGGTAACCCAATATTTTAATTCTGTTATTTTATTCTATTTTGTTTATCTTGTTTTGAACAATCTCATTGTCTTGATGTTTCTTGCCATGTGTATTTATGTTAAGGGAATTGTGAGCCAGCGTTGGAATGAAAATGTGATGCGAGATGTTGAAATCAGTACCAAAAGTCAGAACCCCGCATGTTGAATTAGCGCCGCGGCGCTCTGAAGGTAGTGAGCAAAGGTTTTTTTTGTTGATTGAGCACTGAGGCGCCCAACATTAGGGTTGCGGTGCTCTAATAGAAGAGACGCGATGCTCTAATAGAAGAGACGCGGTGCCTACAACATACATGATCGCGCCACGACGCTGAATGGTGAGAGTCGTGGCGCCCATGCGGATTCCAGGATAAAAACTGAGAAAAAGAACCCTTTTCTCATTATCCCCAAACACAATTCACATAACCCTTCTCCATTCTTCTCTTCTCCAACACCAAAAATCCAAAAAAAAAAACCATTGTATCTCAAACTACAATATTTTCGCACCACTAAAACTCTTTTCTTTCCTCAATTCTTCCATTAAATCTAAATCCACACTTCCCCCAAATCCCCTTTCCAAACCCTAAAATCCCAATCCTTCAAGAAATTATTCTATAAGTTCTTCAAATCTTCAATACTTGTGGCAGTGAAGCATCACCTGAAGTCTCTCTCTCGCCATAAGGTAAGTATTACATTCAAGTTTGAAGAATTTTTATGTGTTCTTTTATGACTTTGGAGGAATTCTAAGTGGGAGGGTTGATTGTGTTCTTGTGAGAAATAATATTATTGTGGAGTGGTTGAATTGTAGTGATTGATATTGTGGGTTGATTGAATATATTGTTGAGGAGTTGAATTGTTGTTGGGAAGAATTAAGGGGAAATGCTGTCGAATTTTTAGAAAACTTCAAAGTCGCCAAACAAGGAATAATGGGTCCATGACGAGCTACTTCCAAGGCATCCTCCTCTCGGGGCCCTGTGAATCTACCACCAAGAGCCGACTATGATAAGAACAGATTTGCCAATAAGGATGCCCAAGACATGTATAACAAGCTATGTACTCGTTCTCTGGTACCAGAAAGGGGGATGGAATTCCAGATTGCGCCATACGAAGATGAGGTATGTGAACCCAATAGGGCTATGATTGATGATAGAGGTTGGGGTGCATTTGTCAATCCTTATTTGGCAAAGCCAAATACTTAACTAGTCTATGAATTCTATGCCAACTACCCAGAGAAACAAGACAACATTTGTTTCGTACGAGGGAGAAGAGTACCAGTTGGGGCTGAAGCGATTAATGCCATCTGTGGAGTCACAAATTTTCTTGGGGAAGAGGAGGATGACTTCACTGTTGGGAAGAATTCAGAAATTGACTGGGTGGAGGTGGCTGAGACAGTAGGATATCCAAGGGCCCATTTCACATATACATATGACGCCCCAAAGGCATGCCCCGCTGCCAATTCAACAAAGTTGTCAAAGCTTGGCTCTACTTTGTGAGTGCCCGCCTGATTCCCTCCACACACTTCTCGGATATACCAGTGGATCGTGTCAAGTTGTTGTATGCTATCATGAAGGGATTTTCAGTAGATGTGGGTCGAGCTGTCAAAAATAGCCTTAATTGGTTATACAGACTGAACACAACAGCAGGGTTGGGGCATGGATCGTTGATCACTACACTATGTGTCGCACATGGAGTGCCTGAGAGTAGCAATGATGTAAAAGGCAGAGTGCAGAATCCCCTAACCCGGACAATGGTCAATGCATACTCAAAACCTACACCCGGAGAGGGAAATCACAACCGACCAAAGCTCCAGCAGAGGGAGCAAGACGAAGAAGTCGGAGAGCCTGGACAGAGCAGTCAGCCACCTCCTTTGGCGGTTGAGGATGGCCATACCCAGAGGTTGGATCAGCTTTTCCAACATAACCAGTACATTATCCAGCAGAACCAGTATCTTATCTAACACCAACAATATATGGACACTTACATGCAATAAAGGCATGCGTATGAGGTCACGAGTGTCGACCAAATAAACTCATTCATGCATAACTGGTCCATGGATGACGACAACACTGAGTTCTCTCTTGGATATTCTCCAATGTACCAGCCGCCTTATCATCCACCGTCGCCGCCACTACCATTCTGAATAGCTTAGCTGCAGTTTCGGTGAGTCTTCTTACTCTTTATTTACTTATCACATTGGGGACAATGTGTTGAATAGGTTTGGGGGGAAGTCTTGCTGTTGTGTGTTAATTGTTTGTGTTCAGTTGTTTGTTTATTGTAAGTGTCTTAGTTTTAGTGTCAGTGTTTAAGTGTCTTGTGTCAATGAATCAAGTTGATAATAATAGCCTATGAGATTGAGTGTACACATGTGATAGAGTTGAATGAAATTGATAGCCATGAAATGCATAAATCTGTGTGCTTAAGTTGGATAGGTCTTGAGTTTCTTTTAATTATTAATAAGTATGAAAACTTGATCATGATTGGTAATTTTATTGTACTTGAATATTGGTTTATGCATGATTGAATTTTGGTTTGAGGAAAGATGGTGGAAAGTCCTAGAACTTGCTTGCTTGCTATTTCAGACGAAATCATAGATGATTCATGCTTAGGAAGATGATTTAGGCCATTTTTGGAATGATTGAGCCTTTCAAGCCACCCTTGATTACATTAACCCCTAGTTACCCTCTTTGAGCCTTAAGTAACTCTTCTTTGATTGACACCTATTCTGAGCCTACTTGAAACCCTTTACAAATATTTTCCTTCCCTTGAATTCCATGAGCATATAAGTATATGAGTGGGGGATTGACACTTTATAATTGGTAGTTTAGATTAGGTGCTATCAATAGAAGAATAAAGGATTGAAAAAAAAATATTACACTCCCTTGTACATACATTGAAAAACAAGTTTGGGGGTGTAAAGAAAAGAAAATTGGGTAAAGAAGAGAAACTGGGGATTGTTGTGGGTTTGTAATATGGATATCAAGTTTGGTCGGTTGGTTTATATACTTATGGTAAGTCATCCGTATGGACTTCCCAAAAACTAATTCGTTGCCTATCCGTGCTGATGAGATCAGACATTGTAAGCATAGTTACGCCCCCACACTATATGATGGCAATCAAAATGGGGAAAGAAAGGGCGAGCGGAGAGATTTTATTGTAGTTGATCTAGAAACATTAATAACCGGTGAAGAGAACATGCATAAGATGTATGTAGTGGGTCTCATGCTTGTTCTCCCTAAGGAGCCTGTCAAGTACAATAGGGTGGAAACCTATTTCTGTGAGGACTATATAATAATAAACTCCTTTGATGAAATGAGTAGTAAAGTGTTTGAGGAAATTTTTGTCCAGAATTGAGCATTTAGCTAAAGGTTTTAGGCCCGCCCTAACAATTTACTTACATAATATAGAAAGATTTGCTGGGGTTTTCTTGCTAAAACACTTGACGTCTAATTGAAAGGGTAAGGTAAGACCTATAATTCAGAACAACCGCATCTACCAACTCAGTGTCAAATTAGGAAAGATATTTCTATTCCGTTTCCATGACTCGTTAAATATGTTAAAGGGTACGCTTGATTCACTTTCAAATTATTTATGCCCTGAACTCGGCCATAAAGGCTTTGTTGATCATAAGAAAGTGACTCTTTAGAATCTGGAAAGTATCAGAGGGGAGTTGCTAGACTATTTGAGGAAGGACGTATTTCTCATTGGCGGGGTGATCCAAAAAGCGCAATACACCTTGGTAGATGTATTGGCACTATACATTTTTCGTCAGAAGTTCTACGAACCAGATAAATGGCCCATCTACATCCCAAACCCTAATGAGGACATGTTTATAAGAGAAGGTTACTATAGTGTTCATGTGGATACCAATATACCTGTAGGTGAGAAGCTACACTACCATGATGTAAACTCTCTTTATCCTTTTGTAATGAAGGAAAACATCATGCCCATTGGGCGGCCTGTCTGGAATAGTGATTTGCGTGAGCGAGACATAGATAGCATCTTTGACTTTATACGGGCATATGTGGTCTGCCCAGGACGGAGAAATTCAAAAAGTCCCTTTCTCCCCTATCGAATGAAAGATAGGACTCTGGTCTTTCCAATAGGAAAGTTTGTAGGGGTATACTTTAGCGAGGAACTCAAGTATGCCAAAAAATAGGATACACTATAGTACCAATAAGTGGATACCTCTTTGAGAAGGGCAAGGGAAGTCCATTTAAAGGCTTTGTTAGCTCTCTCTCGGAGAAGAGAAAAGAGGCAAAGAAAGAAGGGAATGTAGCAATGGACTAAGTCTACAAGATACTAATGAAATCTCTCTACAGAGGATTTGGTATAAACGCTAAAAGCACTACTACCGAGATCTGTGACGATGCTCGCCTTAGAGTTTTGATTCAATGGTGTGAGAAGTTCATATACAGTGAGCCCCTTAGAGAAAATAGAAACCTCGTTTCCTACATTACGAATACAAACCCGACCTCAGGTGAATGGCGCTACGCGAGGAACGCGGTGGTCTAGTTATCGGCTGCAATAACTACTTACGCTAGGATATACCTTTACCCCTATATCTTGAGAGATAATTGTAATTATACGGACACAGACTCCGTTGTGCTTGGTCATCCACTCCCATGTGATATTCTTTCTCCTTTTGAGATAGGACAATGGAAGCTAGAAGACGAAATAGAGAGGGGTCTCTTTTTAGCGCCCAAAGTCTGTTGATACCAACCAAAAAAAGGGGGGAGGCGATCTTGTAGCCAAGTACAAGGTTCATGCTAAAGCTTGGGCTGATACAGCCTGATATGTGGAGAACCCATTCTGGGTATATTAGCGTAAAAATGAAGTCCACATGGAACGGGGAATATACAAGATGAGGGTGAAGCATGGGGTCAGGAGGGAATTAATATATAGTGAATCGGGCCTATGGGTTGATACAAATCCTATTAATATTTCAATAAGTGATAGTCTTTCGCGCCAAGTTCGCGAAACAAGTAAAGAAATATACGCAATACAAGAAGATCTCCATGCGAAAGAGATCAGTCTATTAAGAAAGAAAATATAGCAAATTCTTCATGCAAAAAGGAAAAGGACCAGTCTATTAACAAAGAAAAGAAAGATAGATCCCAAAGTCAAATAAGGGACTTACTTCATCTTTACTGCATACACCTCTTAGGTTGTGATATATTTTATGTTTTAGCAGGTCGTCAGTACTTATAGGCATCCCCTGATGTTGTCACATGTATATTGGTAGTCTTCACTTATGATGTTTATACTCTTATAGATCCCGAATCCACTTTAGAGTATGTTACCCCATTCATTTCCAAGAAATTTAGGGTAGAGCTGAAAAATTTGCATGAACCATTTTATGTATCCACTCCAGTTAGGAGTCAGTAGTGGCTAGATATATATATAAGGGTTGTCGAGTTAAGGTGTATCATCAAAACATTGTAGCCAGCTTACTTGAGTTGAAAAATGGTAGACTTTGACGTAATCATGGGTATAAATTTGTTTTCATCATGTTATGCTACGGTAGATAGTAAAACCAAAGTTGTTAAGTTTCAATTTCTCAATGAGCTAGTGTTAGAATGGAAGGGTGGTGCAATAGTGCCATGGGGTAGGTTTATCTCATATCTTAAGGCAAGAAAGATGATTACTAAGGGTGTATTTATCACCTAATTCAATTCAGGGATGCAGATGCCAAGGCACCAACGCTTTAGTCCGTGTCAGTTGTTAATGAAGTTTTTGAGATATTCCCCGAAGATCTTTTCGGAGTTCCTTCCAATAGGGAGATTGACTTTGAAATTGTTGTACATCCTAGCACTAAGCTAGTATTTATTCCGCCATACAGAATAACTCTAACAGAGTTGAATGAATTAAAAGATCAGTTGAAAGATCATCTTGATAAATGATTTAGTAGACCAAGCATCACGATGCAGGTACAGAGACCCAAGACGACAAGACTTCCCATTAGGACTTGCTCGTATCAGCTTTTTTAGCCTCATTATCATTTGAGGTGTTATATTTTATTTAGTTGTTTAGATGCTTAAGGTATGTTGGGACCTTGTCCAGATGAATAGTTAGATTCAGGTTCATGTCAGAGGCTTCGTAGACTTTCATGTCATGTTAGATGTTTCAGATGTTGTCTTTAGCCATAGTGGTTATATACTTTATGTTTTGGAAACTTATTTTAGTTTTTAAATTTTTAGACTTACAAATATTTTCTGTATTTAAATTATTTATGATTTATATTTCTGCATAGTCATATTTCACGAATTATTCCATGCATATGGTTCACTTGATCAAGTTCAGACACTAGGTATCGGTCCGTCCATGCATAGATTCAGGGCGTGACAATTTGTTTTCAACTTAAGCGTACAAATCAGTCCCCAACACTTGAGATTAGTCCAAACTATCTAAGTCCCCAAATCATCATCGGACTTGTAGGAACTTTCAAACATCAATTCCGAGCCCAATAACTTCAAATGTTGACTTTGGGGAACTCTAAACTTTTCAAATTCCTACCTTTTTATTTTCTTCTCCGAAACACACCCGAACCCCTCAAGACCCATTCCTCATGTACCTGTAAGTAATAAAACGCATATTAAACCTGCGAAAAATGTCATTTAAGAAAAAGATTATAATATTCAAAATAAGGGTATAGGTCGTCACAACATCCCTTGTGCGAGATCGCGCTGAACAAAATGTGTTGTGCTTTCACGATAGCGACATCCCCATCATGACCGCTATGAAGGCATGCACAAGCAAATATTACAAATATAAATCTGGTGTGATGGTGCCAAAACTCACCCGGACCCCTTGAATCCCAGTCTAACCCATACCAACAAGTTCCAAATGATATTGTTAACTTGTTGAAAGTCTTGAAACTTGTTTTGGACAATAAATGAGCAAAAACGATGGGTTGAGTTGTTATATTAGCATACTTGCAAAATAAAGTGTATACGGTTGGTCGTGAAAATCATTGATTCTACCAAGCACATGTATGTCCCACACATGGACCTGACTGATAAAAACACATTTTTCTATATAGGCTTTGTAAAGCAAACATTAAAGCTAAAACTCTCACTTATCTCGATTCCCAATTAACTGACTTTTTTCAATCGTCTGGACTATCAACAGATTCTCCTCAAACAGAGGATTCCAAAATACTAATCAAAATCAAATTTTTATGACATTTGCCCTTTTAAATCGAAGGTTTCTGGTTGCAAGACCCTAAGGTTAGATTCTCAAATTTAGCACTTTAATCCATGTTCTAGCCTTTGATTCATGAACTCAATCCGTTAAAAGTTTTACTACAACTTTCTACGTTTCAGATAACACTTTAGGAGTAGAAAATTTATCAAAACTCAACTCGTTGTAGTTCTAGAGAAATTCTTTAGGTTAATGTATAGGTATATGATTTGGTTATATAATCCATACTAAACTGATAGTTATTGCTCGAATTTAACAAAGAATACTCACTTGGCATTCTTTGGGCTTGGGTCGTTCTTTGCTCTAAAAGAAGATTTTTTTTGCGTGGATTTGCTCCTCAAATCACTGGTCTTTAATTTTTGCTCCTCAAATCACTGGTCTTTAATTTTTGCCTCTAATTCTCATTTAATGAAAAATTATGGGCAAATACCCTTAATTCGTTGGTCTACAAAATCAGAGAGTTTGGTTCGAGCTGCAACTGAGTAAAAAAAATCATTTCGCAATGCAAGATTTTCATAGAAACTATGCCTATTTGACCAAGTTGTATAGAAATTATGTCCCTTAGGGCATAGTTTCTTTGTAACTAGCCAGACAATGTACAATTTTAATTTTCTATGTAGGGCCATAGTTTTTATGTAACTACATATAAACTGTGAAATCAGAGAGTCTGGATTTGAACCCCAACAGAGTAAAAAAAATCGCAAAACAAGTTTTCATAGAAAATATGTTAGACAAGGCATAGTTTCTATCAAGGTACATAGAAACTATGCCTAGTCCGACATAGTTATGTAGTACTAATTCACAAGGAAAGTTTTCATATAAATTGTGCTGGACAAGGCATAGTTTCTATGTACTTTTTCGTGAATAGGCATAATTTCTACCAAAATCTTGCCTTGCAATTTTTTTAAACTCTGTTGGGTTCGAACCCAGAACCTCAAAAATATATTCGGTAATTGTTTTAAGCGAAGGACAAAAATTAAAGACCACCCCAAAATAGGGGCAATCGTGCGAATTTCTTTAGCTTTATTCTACTCTTTGTCCTTGTATAATTCGGCATAGCAAATTTAACTTTCAATTAATTTAAATGCATTTTCAAACTAATGGAAGTTAAAAATTTAACCAAATCAATTTTATGAAAATTAACCCTCTGTTTGGATGGTTGTTTCTTGTGGTTCATTAATGTACAATATGTTATGGTATAATATGGTGTTGTATTGTATTATACTGGATTACTGAACACTATGTTTGAATAGACTGTATCGTTTGTTGTAGTTTAATGATATTTTTATTATTTGGTTTGACTATATGTTAGTCTATAATAACATGTAAGTTTACTAGAGTACTCTTAACCCTTAATTACAAACTAGTTTTTATATATTAAGTAATAAAACTAAGGTAAAAGATAAAATTGAAACTTTAAAAAATAAGTAGGTGGCATGTGGGGGTGGTGGATGGGTGGGTGGTATGTGGGTGGTGGCGAGGGGTGGTAGGTGGTGGTGGTGAGTGATAATGTGGGTATGGGTGGTAAAGGCTGGGTTTGGGTGTGATGGAGGGGGTTGGTGGTAGGGGTGGGTGGCGGGAGGGTGGGGGTAGGGTGTAATGGAAAAATGAAATACATAACCACCAAATCTGTGGTTATAAAAACTAATCTTTTTCACGATTATTTACAAACAACAACAACAACATACCCAGTGAAATTCCACAATGTGGAGTCTAGGGAGGGTAGAGTGTACACAGACCTTACCTCTATATTGGTAGGTAGAGCGGCTGTTTCCGAGAGACCCTCGGCTCAAGACAAAGCCCAAGCCCAAGCAAAGTAAGACACACAAAGTGCGTAAGTCATGACAGTGCATTCTGAAAAAGAAAGAAGCAAAAAGAAGCAATAACTAATGCAAGTAAATAAGACAAACAAAATACACATAGCAGCATAAATCAAACGACAAGGGACTATAAGAAAATATGATAGGCTAAGCGAGTCTACAATAATAATACTACAACTACCAGTTTGTAAGCGTAGGTAGGACTACGCTGGACTACCTACTATCCTTCTACCCTAATACGTGTCCTCCATAACCCCTATCTAAGGTCATGTCCTCAGTGAGTTGCACATGCACCATATCCCATCTAATCACCTCTCCCCAATACTTCTTTGACCTACCTCTACTCCTCATGTACCTGCCATAGCCAACCTTTCACACATCCGCACTAAGGCATTTATGTCTCTCCTCTGCACGTGTCCAAACCATGTCAACCTAGCTTATCGCATCTTATCCTCCACGGAGGCCACTCCCACTCTGTCCCTGATATCATCATTTCTAATTCTATCACTCCTTGTATGCCCACACATCCATCTTAGCATCCTCATCTCCACAACTTTCATCTTTTGGGTGTGCAAAGTCTTGACCGGCCAACACTTCGCCTCATACAACATGGTTGGTCTAACCACAACCCTATAGAACTTGCCTTTACATTTTTGTGGCACCTTTTCATCACACAAGACTCCAGATGCGAGCCTACATTCCATCCACCATGCCCCAATACGATGCGTGACATCGTCATCAATATCTCCATTTCTTTGAATAATAGACCTGAGGTACTTGATGCTTTCTTTCTTTCTTCAGAATGACCTTAGTACCAAGCCTCACCTCCCTGCCTGTCTCAAGGTCTCTCCCATTACTAAACTTGCACTCTAAGTATTCTGCCTTGGTCCTACTCAGTCTGAACCCTTTAGATTCCAGAGTCCGTCTCCAAACCTCCAACTTAATGTTCACTCTGATGCGGGTCTCATTAATCAGGACTATGCCATCTACAAATAACATACACTATGACACCTCCCCTTGGATTTTTCGCGTTAGTCCATCCATCACCAAGGCAAATAGGAATGGGCTAAGAGCCGATCCTTGGTACAGCCCCATCATCACTGGGAAGTTCTTCAAGTCTCCTCCTACTGTATGTACCCTGGTCTTGGCTCCATCATACATATCCTTTATTGCCCTAGTGTTATGCCACAGGTACACCTCTAACCTCCAAATATCTCCATAGAACCTCCCTAGGGACTTTGTCATATGTATTCTCGAGGTCGATGAAAATCATATGTAAGTCTCTCTTCCTATCACTATATTGCTCCACCAACCTCCTAATAAGATGGATGGCTTCTGTATTCGACCGCCCTGACATGAATCCAAACTGGTTCTCGGAGATAGACACTCATCTTCTCACCCTCATCTCCACGGCTCTTTTCCAAACTTTATAGTGTGACTTAGCAGCTTGATACCCCTATAGTTGTTACAACTCTGGATATCACATTTATTCTTGTACAAAGGAATCATTGTACTCCACCTCCATTATTCGGGCATCCTCGCCGTCTTAAAAATGACGTTAAACAACTCTGTCAGCCACTTCAAACCTGCCCCGCCTGCGCTTTTCCAAAATTCAACTGAGATATCATTAGGCCCGGTCGCTCTTCCCCTGCGCATCCTACGCACATCACCATGAACCTCCTCAACCTTAATGTTTTCACAATACCCAAAATCCCGGTACCTACCAGAGTGCTCCAGATCTCCCATCACAATATCTCTATCTTCATTTTCGTTCAAGAGTTTATCGAAGTAGGATTGCCACCTCCGCCTAATATGTGTGTCCTCTACCAGTACTTTGCCGTCCTCATCCTTAATGCACCTCACGTGATCCAAGTCACGGGCCCTCCTCTACCTCGCATTGGCTAGTCTGTACAACTTCTTATCCCCGTCGTTTTCCTCTAATTCCAGATATAGACGTTCAAAAGCCGCCATTTTCACCGCCGTAACTGCTAGTTTTGCCTCTTTCCGCGCCATCTTATATAATTCCCTATTCATCCACTCCTCCACCTCATCCTTGCTTTCTACCAATTTTGCATACACCGCTTTTTTCGCTTCCACCTTATCTTGAACTTTACCATTCCACCACCAGTCCCCTCGATGCCCACTACGGCTACCCCGCGAGACCCCTAACACTTTTCTAGCAACCTCCCGAATGCAACTGGCCGTCTTGTCCCACATTCCGGTCGCATCTCCACTACTCCCCCAAGCCCCCTTGGCCATCAACCTCTCCCCCATCTCCTTTGCACTAGCCATGGTCAAACTTCTCCATTTGATTCTTAACCTGTCATCCACAACCTATTCTTCTTCTCCATCTTGATCTCTAAATCCATCACCAAAAGCTTATGTTGGGTTGTAAGATCCTCATTCGGAATAACATTGCAGTCTTTACAAAGACCTTTGTCAACCTTCCTAAGGAGCAAAAAGTCTATCTGAGTCTTAGCCACCGAACTACGGAAAGTCACCAAATGTTCCTCCTTCTTCAGGAACCTTGAATTGGCTATCACCATCACAAAAGCTCTAGCAAACTCCAAAAGTGAGACGCCTCCCCCGTTCCTGTCCCCGAGGCCAAAACCTCCATGCACGTCGTTATAACCCCCCGAAAGTGTCCCGATATGTCCATTGAAATTTCCTTCTACAAATAACTTCTCAGTGGGTAGTATACCTCCCACCACTTCGTTCAAATCTCCCCAAAAACGCCTTTTATCCTCCTCGCCCAAGCCCATCTGCGGCGCGTAAACACTAATAATGTTCATAGTGAACCCTCCAACTACCAACTTAATCGCCATCATCGTGTCATTGACCCTCCTAACCTCTACCACATGATCCCTTAGCTCGTTGTCTACTAAAATGCCTACCCCATTCCTATACCTCGACCTACTAGGTCGAGAACCATAATTTATACCCGTCCACATCCTTAGCTTTAGGTCCTACCCATTTGGTCTACTGGACACAAGCTATATTAATCATCCTCTTCTTAAGAATCTTAACTAGCTCTATGGCCTTTCCGTTAGAGTTCCAATATTCCAAGACCCTATTCTCAGCCTAGCATTACCCTCACCCCACATACCCCATAACTCTCGCATCCATCCCCGATCGAGAACATGACCCTAGTTTACCATCATTCACCAAAACCACTAAAGCAAAAAATACTAGTCAAAGGCTAACGTTAACACACACGAAAACTAATACTAAAGCACAAATTAGCAAGAACTACCAAAAGGGAAAAGAAACAATACCAATAAAACTAAATAAAACTAAAGAAGGATCTGAATAGTATAATACATTAAACAAACAGAATATCAAATTAAGAATACTCAAATGTTTATCCTAAAATAGGGAGGGATCAAAGTGCAAGCACAAATTAACAGGAATATAGAGGCAAGTAAAACCACTACGCCAAGAATGCTATAAGTAAAGACAAGAAGTGGAAAAATTTAACAAGGTTAAGGACAAGGAATGGATACGGGCAACCGGAGGTATCAACTCCAGTTGAATCAAACCTGTTTGCCGGCGAAAATTGTTGTTCACGGTCATTGTTCACCATCGACGGAAGTACTGCTCACTGGGATTTTCACCCAAAAAAATTGCGTACCTGCGTAGATCTAGGAGAAAAGAACACAAGAACAAGAACAATAACAAGAAAAAGAATAAAAAGAACAAAAAAATAAATGGAATTTTTCCGTCGACGCCGGTGGGTGGTCGGAGCGGTGCTGTTGGGGTCTTACCGTCGCCGCCGGTGAGTGGTCGAAGCGACGTTGATGGGGTCTTACCGTCGGGATTGGGGTGGATGGGGTGGGGTGGGGGTTGGTGATGTTACCGTTAGAGAGAGAAGAAAGGAAGAGCTAGATGCTGCAACAAGCAGTGGGCAATCGCCAACGGGGTCTCATTTCTTTGTAGATAACTTCACAAAATTATTCTATAAAAAGAGAAGTCATGATTTACTCCTGCTTGATATTTTAGTTACAACAAATATTCATCCCGTTAACAATGAAAGAACATGGTCCCCGGGGCATAGTTGTATGGCAAAGGAAGGGAATTAAAATTCAGTTGGAGGCTTGCAGCGTGAGTTCGAACCCTGGTAGGAGTAATTTGCTCTCTTCTGGGATAGGACCTTATAGGTGATATCAGTTGCTCATACCCTGGTCATTTAGGCACATCCTGCGATTTACCGATAGTAGTGCTGAGGGACCGAGACTACAATCTCCAGGAATAGTCTGGCGTAAGCCGGGAAGCTGGATATAAAAAAAAAAGAACATATAACTTTCACAAACTTCTGTCTAACTTTAATTTTAAAAAATTCCGGCTCAACTCAAATACTCATCCAAATGCTAATCTCCTCCCCATTTTATATAAAAGGAGAAGTCATGATTTGGATGAACTCAAATACTCATCCAAATCAGTAATCACACTTTACCGATTTCAACTTACATACCGTGGAGAACTATGACTTCGACAATAGTGCAAACTCTTTCATGCTTGATCAAATGAATGAAATTGTCTAGTATTGATTGAAAATGACACACATGTTTAAGAAGTTTATTGTATATGACTATACGTAATTAATTAAATATTTAGCTGATACACATTAGTAAAGGCAAGAAACTTTTAGTCCGAAGGAATAACTAACTTATTATCTATTAAATGATATGATATATATAAATTATATGTTTAATTATGTATTTTGGCACGGTATACAATTTTTCGTTATTTGTTTCTATAAATATCGAATGTTGAATATCACAATTTTTTAAAACGTATATCAAATACCGTACCACACGCCATAATACTTGAAACGAAATTTCAAAAATTTCAATTTCAGCATATAAATATAAAACAATTGTTTTCTCGGTAAACTACTATTTTGTTTGTCTAGAACGAATATGTCCGTAAAAGTTAATGAACAATTCATGAGTGACAAGTTTAATCTGTAAACTTAAAATGATAAAGTTCAAAACTTCTTTCTTTCCGATACTAAATTCTACCATGAATTAATCTTCATAATATACTAGCTACTCCCTCTGTTTCTTTTGATGTAATACTATTTCCGTGTTAGTTTGTTAGAAAAGGTATATTTTTAAATTAAAAAATAATTTATTTTTTCAACTTTTCATTTTGTAAAAGTGGATACTCAAATTGAGTACAAAGTAGATGGATCTACTGACGAGTATAAGGCCTCGGCTACTTGGACATGTGCTCCCCTGTGAATAGCTTAACATCCAGGGCCATTGCAGTCTTGCGTGACATAGATGTTAAGACATCCTTCCTAACCGGAGAATTGGAAGGGGAGGATCAGAGTTGGTTTGTTGGACTGTTGGGCTTCTTCCAGAACTTTCCTTTTGGTCCCTGAAATATTTACATTTTGGTCCTGGAAGTTTAAGATGAAACAGAAATAATGAATCTGACAACATAAACATTGACTCTGAAGTTAGAAAGCCAACGGTCTGAAAGTAAAAGTCATATTGAAATAAAGTTTCGATATGAAAGATATGAGCATCACAAATGACATATTAGGAATTGAGATTTCTAAGACATCTAACGGACTGGTCTAATTCCAAACTTATTTGTGAGGTATGTGACAGTCTCGTTGAAGTCACCAATGGATACGAATCATAGAATTGATTGGAATCGGGTGCACCCATATACCAGGAGTGATATGCGCAGGTCACATGTAGTTCAATGTATTTTACACACTACTACCGACCTGGTATCGGCTTACAAAGTAGATCAGTTGAACTAAGAATCACTCGTGATTCTGGAAATGATTGAAGAAGGCGTTAAATCGGATATGACGATATCTGAAATATTCACTTATCTACGAATTATGGTACTCTGGATGTCCAGCAGTTCTGGGAGAACATAGTAATGCAAACTGGACATCGGACTTAAAGAACACCAAAGCCACAAGTGGATGTGTATGGTGTGCCTTTGAAAATCCTCTAAGCAAACTTGCATCGGCCGATTCATGATGGAATCAGAGTTTATCTCTTTGGACAAAGCATGAAAAGAAGTTGAGTAATTTCACGACATCTTAGAGGATGTACCTTATTGGGAGAAACCCATGCTTTCGTCAGTTATACACTGTGACTAGCCAGTTGGCTTCAAGGAGGGCACGAATGACGGCGTCTGGACATATTAGTCAGAGACATAAGACCGTTGGGCAGTTGATCATCATGGGTGTCACTTCCTTAATTACTAATCAAAGGATATAACGAACATTTTAACTAAGGGACTACCCGGAAATCAAGAGTTATGCCTGTCTAGGGGATAGGCTTAAAACCCAAACAGTACGAACCTTTACAGTGGTAACCCAACCATATTGACTGGAGATCCAAGAATTTGGTTCAATGGGAAAAATAAGTTGTAAAAGGTTCAGTTGAGCGCTTCGATGGAAGAAAGAGCACTTCGTATTATGATTTCTGTAAAGAAACGTAAATCCAAAGTCGTTCCCGCGATAGACGTTAAGTGCTACCTGCATGGTGGGTAAAGGTTAAGTTTCAAAACTTTTGATGATCCTCAACAGTTGAGGTTAAGGTTTGGAAAACTTTTAATAATTCCTAATGCTTGTGAAGCGGGGTATAGCAAGATATCTTGTAGGAGATCACCTATTTAAGTGCGAGGACAAGCCGCCTCAAATGAACGCACTTAAGAATCCAAGTGTGTCCACTGCCACAACGGACAGAACAATAAGAAGAAACGAATAAATGGGAGGTATTGTGTTGGTACCGTTGTCTTGGCTTACATTAAACACTGACGGTTCAAGACATCACGTTCACCACACAGTAAGTAAGTCTGATGGTATTCAACGAGGGAAGGTAGCGGAAGCTACCACTCCTCATGCACTATCTTTCCGCTGAAAGATTGCTGAAAGTAGGCACCTTATGCGTGCGCCAAAATCTCTTTCAAGAGGGGACTGTTGAAAATTTACTAATATGGAATTAAGTTTATCCCATTATTTATGACTCAAACAATTGGAGCCCCGCACGTCGGAAATGTCATTTCCACACACGTGCACTTGTAGTGCCAAGTATTGTAAATTTCGTTAGTGAAAGAGATATTGGTACGTAAGTAAATGTTTGAGACATAGAATAATAGACGATTATTGGCTAAATAACAAGTGTTCCACGTCGGTAAACGAAGGAAGGATTGTGCAAAGTGTAAGATGGTGCGGCACCGGAAAGGGCCGCGGCACCACCCAGACGGAATTCCAAAAGTTTGGCTAATTATGGAGAGGTTTTGAAGCATTAAAATGGTAGTTTTTCCTCCATAAATCAGCCATTATTTGGCTGCATTAATTGGTGAATTAAAAGGCCATTACATGGCATTTAAATGGCCATTACTCGTGTCATTACTTGGCTGGTCATCATGGGGATTCAATGGACATTACTTGCCATTGAAGGGCCATTACATGGGCATATGAAGAGCCATCTTGCACACCTATAAATTGAGGTATTTGGCTCAATTCTATAGACTTACACACAAGTTAACAACACCACAAAGAGATCAGATTTTCCTGATATCAATCCTTCTCTTAGCAATCTTCTTTATTCGTGTTCTTCGCTGGGGTCATTTGTGTAGGCTTTGCACATTTGATAGTTTGTTATTTTATCTTGGGAGACTATTGCCCACACTTCCGTAAAGTCTATATACGGGGGCAGTCTTGTCTTAAAGACAGAGAGCCATCTCTCGACTCAGCCGGTAGTGTTGTGATTATCTAATTGGTTGCTAAGTGTTTCAAGTGTGAACTTGAAAGTCAAAGGACTCTAACCGTTAGAATTCTCAGCGGTTCTACAAGCCACAAGTGTAGCAGTTCATGTTTTTGTAGTTCTGAATACAAGATCCATATTTGAAGTTCTAGTTCAAGATTAAAAGATTGACAACTTGTTGTTGTAATCTTTGTTGTTTATCCTTTCGAAGCACTTGTAATGGTTATTCACTATTCCCGTACGGATTTATCTCCAACAATAAGTGCATGAGATTACTTTCGAGTAAACAGGTTACTATACTTAATTGGTTGTCCGTGCGCCCTCGTCAAACTATTGAGGTGCAAAAACCATGCAAGTTGATGACTTAAAAATGCAACTTAATCCTCAGGTGATTAGTCGATCAATTTGCACTCACGTATCTGACTTTGAATAAGTGATAAGTCACTACTTAAACAAAATATGTGATAAGTCACTACTTAAACAAAATATGTGATAAGTCACTACGTAAACAAATACTAACTAATAAACAATCTAATCTGCAATATTAGAAATGTTGGACGAAAATGTAAGAATTGTGGCCACCGTGATTACATTAAAGTATCATGCTCATGATCTCTACATTAGTTACCCCATTTTATACGATGATCTCCACATAAATTATTTACTATTTTTCTTCTATTTGTATATTCATGTGAAAAATTACACCATAACTTGTAATCTATGCAACTTCCGAGGCATAAAGGTGCATTAATCAAGGTTAATGCATACGTTAGTGAATTATGAATTCTTGAAGGTGGGAGACAGAGTCAAATGTCTTGTTGATGGGATATAAATAGGAGGGCTCGTGGTCCTTCTCCCCATTCTCACACACACACACAAAAAAAAAAGTTCCTGCTTGTAATTGATATGCCCTAGATTAAATCTCACGCATGATACATTTTTTTAAAATGTTATTAAACATATCTATATATATATTATCTGGCATTCTTTTATCATAATTATTATCAATCCTGATTAATATGATAAGGTCCTTAATTAAGTTTTGAGACTTGTCATAATGATAGAGACCATGATAATGAGAGTCAAGTCGCTTATAACTTAATCTGAAATTATTTTTGATATAGAACCATTAATTAGGATATTAGTTATCCAGTTAGATCAATATGTCTGTGGTGATTTTTATGGGATAAAGATTAGTTGATCCCGTTAACTAAATCACATGATGGATATAGAGATATGATCATTGAATTGACTCATTGGATAATTGATCATGGTTAGAATTACTATAAACTATATTCTCTAGAAGAATGTGATGTAAGAGTTTTCTTTGGCCTCAGATTATCATAGTAAATGATAAGTTATTATTTTACTTTGATACCGGAGTACCCATTCCCTACGATAATGGTTGAAAGGATATTGGGTATGATTAAATACTTGTGAAAATCAATGATTGATCAAGATAGATTCTGCTAACTCTTGTTAATGAGTTTAAGCTCTATGTTTTCATGAAAATAGACGAGTAAATTAAGACCTTGGTCAGGGCAATTGAATGAAAGAAGAAAAGAATTTCCTATGTCATTTAATAGTTGATTGTATCTGACATGCACACATAGTTGGTCACCTATTGAATTTGATATTTGAATCATATCCTAAGGCAGTGACTCTGAGCTATAAAAACAGAAAGAAATACTACATTATTCTTCTATAGGTTCTTGAGAGTATACTTCATTTTATTCGGTTCTGAAGGAGTGTTGCTAAACGTCAACCCTTATTAGTATACTTTCAATTTACTACTGATTTAACATTGAACCTATAGAGTTGCACACTAACGAGTGTTCTGATTTTTGCTAAAGGACTAATTATTTTATTGTTTGATAATTAAATAAAAAAACTAATTAGTATAAATAAATTATTAGTCCAAATAAAATATTGCTATATTTGTTGCTAGCACAAAAATATAATTACCATTGTGAATAAATTAGAGTTGTTTATAAGGCATAAAATATTTTTGAAAAATACCGACCTCGAAAGGACGATTTGAAATTACATTATATAATTAGAAAATGTGTCATTCGGGAATTGAACCCCCATCTTGACCCTGGTACAATATATTTCTTCCATGGATGCTATTTGTTGCCTCCTCTTCGTCCTCCTCCCCCTTACTGTCGGTGCCTTCTTTTTCTCCTGTTCCTCCTCCTCCGCCTTCAAATATCTAATAGATCTTTAAACATATACTGGTTATTTGAACTAAACAAGCTAAGATTATTTAAAATAATTTCAAGATGTTTTAATAATTTCCTGATTTTTGAATTGAACTAAATATATATTAAACAATCTCATGTCATTGTAGACGGGTTGCAGAATCTCATTCATTATTATGATTATGAATATCGTCTTTTACAAATCTGAGCAACAAATCTAAAACAAGAAGATGAAAAAGATAAAAACTAATGAGAAGAGAAGGAAGGAGGAGAGAGGGAAGAAAAAGATGAAGAGGACGGAGAAGGAAGAAGGAGAGAATGAGAAAGAAATAAAAAATTTAAAATTTGAATATATGAAAGTAGGTTATATGAAAGTTTCAGATATTTTTTTATTTTTCTCTTTTTGGTTTAATTTTTTCTAGTTTGGTTATTCGGTTCCATCATATAAGATAATTAACATAATCGAATAGATATATTTGAATAACGAAAAAGAATAAATATTAAAGAGAATGAGAAATAATCATGTCAAATCGCTTAAATATATTTCTAATATAAGTCACGGGTACAACTTTAAAAATACAATATTTAAAAGTATATAAATACATGTCCATAACCTAACTATTGAGAATGAGTCATTTTATACTCTAATACAAATAGATCACTAAGAAAGAAATGTTGAAAGTGGTAAAACGCTCGAACTCAAACTCAATTAAATGGTACATCACTGTCTGAAAATAACAAAAACATAACATAAGGATAGAAGAAGTTCCAGTGCCGGGGAAGAAGTTGCGGCTCACCCTGGACTCCAAGGATCTCTCTCCGAACCGTAGATCAAGCTACTCCGGTATCGCCTCCTGGCTCGGTACCTGCACATAGAGTACAACAAGCGTAGAGTGAGTACAGGAAATAGTGTACTTAGCAAGCATCGTCGACCGACCCTAGATATAACAGTGGCGAGGGCTGGTACTTTCTAATACCTCTCTCTACTAGTTAGTTAAGTATTAGAATAATTCAGTTAACTAACCTACAGTAAAACTACAGTTCAATTAAGCATAAGTACTCTCAAGTCACACATCGCGCAAGTCTAGCCTAAATCCCGTTCAGGACGTCTTGATCCATCAATCTTCTCTACTCAAGTCTCACAACAAGGTCAAGAATAAGCTAACAGTATCCCTTCTAGCAGTCTAAAGATCACAAGTATCATAGAGTTCATCAAAGCACATACAACATCAATCACATATTATAATATGAATGAATGCAATACAGGATAATATATATGAATGAAAATGGCCATATGTACCTAGTATACACACGATGTTGCAGTAGCTGTCACGTGACCCATGAAGGACTCATGAGATCCATATACCCATCCGATACCAGCACGAGGGCTGAAGTTTCATATCAGTCATCACTCTCATAACCATGTAAAATATCCCTTAATCTGACTTCCCAAGTCATTCTCAGCGATTTATCAGCAAACCAATGCCAAGTATGTATAATGTATGAATGAGATGGATATGAATACACCATGCAATCAACATGATCAGTTTATCAGTATTTATCAGTCTATCAAGTGTTCAGAAGAGGAGTGCAGTAATGAATGCAAGACAGTCAATCAAAATATCACATCAAATGGCTACAAGTCCAAGTAAACAGTAATCATACCAAGCTAAGCGGACTCTAGCACCGCACTCCGTGGCCCGAAGGCTAAACATGTAAACTCCTTCCCTTACACTATATTAGTTCATTAGTTACCCATTTAAGTTCATCCGGTACCCGTATTAGTGCTCGCCACCTCACTAATACGGGACTAAATCCCCATTACTCATCTTACTTCATTACAAGCATACCAACACAAATACATTAAACTAGAGTCTAGAAAGTCTCAACTTGCCTGATTATAGCAAAGACTCACACAACCGCTTTTCCTTTCCATAGAGCCTCCTCATGAGCCCACTCTGATCAATTACATTGAGTACATGAGATTACGGTCTATCATTATCCATAATCCCCCAAGTAAAAGGGATCCCGGCCCATATTGTCAAAATACTAACTTTCTACTCTATTAGCACCAATGCATGCTACATAGTCATAATGTCAAGTTAATTGAACAACAAAGCCCAAAAGGATTCTCAATTTCATGAATTAGTGAAAAGCCTCATTTCTAACCTTAGAATTTCTCCCAATTCCCTAAAGGGTTTATAACATGAAATTGGTCAAGTAATCGTCAATTACTAGTTAAATGCAACACTAGTTTACAATATGAGCATCAAAGAATCAATAATCAATCCCCAATCCCCCATTACAACGATCTTATTCTCAACAAGACATTTCTATCATTTCCCCCACTTAAGAAACTTAATTAGGATGTAATATTACTAGTACACATTAATGGAGGGAAAATGGTCACCTTAAGGATGGAATCATCTTGATTTCTTCAATACTCTTCTGTCCAAGCTCTAGTCCCAAGGAGGAATAATTTTGGGAACTAAAATGATTCTAGGTTTAAACTCATAATAAATATGCACAGTATTTCTACTCCAGCAGAGTTGATTCCGCTGGGCTGCACCTGCTATGGCAGAAAGCCCATCCATTGTGGCGGAACTTACTTAAATCTCTCATCTTCGTTGGGGCGGAGAATACTTCGATGTGACGCATGTGCCCCAGCGAGAAACACATCCACTTAAGCAGACCTATACCCCCTCAATCCAACCCCGTTTTGGCAAACTTGACCCCCGTTGAGGCGGACGCTTGGTCGTTGGAGCGGACACCAACAACCAGCAGCAGTCCAAAGTTTCCCAAACCTTCATCAACCACCCAAAACACTATTGGGACCTTCCAGACATAAACCAAACATGCAACCCTATCAGAAAACATATTCCAGAATTGCTCGCGTACTCGGATTTCCCGGAATAGGTCTCTAACTCTCAGGTTTGACTAAAGTCAACTCTTAAGTTCTAGTTCCACAATTTCACAATCTAAACCCCAAAACATATCGGGCTGCCTCGGGACTAGAACCAAAGGCTCGACTAAGTCATATATGTCATTCCGAAGCTAATGAAACTACAAATGGAGCATGTTTACTCAAAAGTCAACTATGGGTAAAACTCTTCTATTCTCTTAATTTGGAATTTCTCAAACTTAACTAAATGGGTCTGAAACCTATCCGATCACCTCGGGAACTATGCCACCCTTCCCCGCAAGTCACAAGCAAGCAAAGAAGTGTGCAGAAAAGGTAATTTAGGAGTTTCTAGGCAAAACAAGTAAAATGACTTTTCGAGTCATTACATCAAGTATTAAATAAACGGTCATCCTCAAATGGTAAAGAAAAGGAAATACATGGGCTCTCAAATAGCTCAGGGTAGTTAGCCCACATATCAGACTCGGTCTCCCATATACCATCCTCCACTGGGTGATTCCTCCATTGCACTTTCACGGAAGTTATCTATTTGGACCTCAACTTTCTGACATGTCTGTCTAGAATAGCTACAAGCTCCTCCACATAAGATAGATCCTTATCCAACATCACTAAGTCTCAACTAATCACATGAGAATCATCAGGAACATACTTCCTCAGCATCGAGACATGGAATACCGGATGCACACTAAATAAACCAGGAGATAAAGCCAACTCACAGGCCACCTCACCTACTCTATCCAAGATATTAAAAGGGCCAATAAACCTCGAGATGAGCTTTCCCTTCTTCCCAAACCTTATCACACCCTTCATGGGTGAAACATTCAATAATACCCGCAAACCAACCATAAACTCAGAAGGACGAACTCTCCAATCTGCATAACTCTTCTGTCTGCTCTGGGTTGTAAGAAGCCAGTCCTGAATCAACTTAACCTTATCCAGCGAATCTCTTAGAAAGTCAGTACCCCAAGGTCGAACCGTAAAAGCATCAAACCACCCGATGGGAGAACGACGCCTCCTATCATACAAGGCCTTGAATGGTGCCATATTAATACTCGAATAGTAATTGTTGTTGTAAGCAAACTCCAATAAGGGGTAGAAACTGGTCTCAATGACCCCCAAAGTCAATCACACAGGCTCACAATATGTCCTCGAGAACCTGAATAGTCCGCTCAGAATGGCTATTGATCTAAGGGTGAAAGGTTGTACTATGATCCACTCTAGTACCCAACTCCTTCTGCATGGACAGCAAAAAGTGAGAAGTGAATTGCGTACCCCATTCAGAAATGATATAAATAGGCACCCCGTGCAATCGAACTATCTCTTTCAGATGTAAATCTTAGCCAACTTCTCGAAATTATAGGTAGTCTAAACTAGAATGAAATGGGCAAATTTTGTCAACCTGTCCATAATGACCCATATCGCATCAAACTTGCCCAAAGTACGGGGTAATCCTACCATGAATTACATGACAATCCGCTCCCACTTCCACTCGAGAATGGGCATCCTCTGAAGCACACCACCAGGCCTCTGGTGGTCATATTTCACTTACTGACAATTCAAACACAAACTTCATTATGTCCCTCTCTATCCTACACCATCGATAATGATGTCCCAAGTCAGGGTACATCTTCATAGCCTCTGGATAGATGGTGTACTTCAAACTATGGGCCTCCTCCATGATCAATCTGGTCAAGTCACCCCTTAAGACACCATTACCATCAATCATTGCCTATTTGGCCTCTCCCTGCAACACCTTATCACGAATTTTACACAATTGAGCATCATCAAATTGTTGGGACCGAATTTGTTGTTACAATGAAGACTGTGCCTACACACAATCTAATACCATACCAGCCTTTGAGATATCAAGCCTAATAAATCGATTTGCCAATTACTAAATATCCATAGCTATAGGACGCTCCTCTACATGTAAAATAGCCAAACTATCCATGCTCATCGTCTTGAGACTCAAGGCATCCACTACAACATTTGCGTTGCCCGGGTGATACAAGATAATGATATCATAATCCTTTAGAATCTCCAACCACCGACGCTACCACAAATTAAGATCATTCTGATTAAACAAGTACTGAAGACTATGATGGTCGGTGTAAACCTCACAATGCACACCATAGAGATAATGCCTCCAAATATTCAAGGCAAACATGATTGTTGCCAACTCTAAGTCATTGGTGGGATAATTCTCATCGTGAACTTTCAATTGCCTCGAACCATAGGCTATGACTTTCCCTTTCTGCATTAACACACACCCAAGACCTATTCCAAAAGCGTCATAATATATAGTAAAACTCTCTCCCTCGACCAGCAAAGTCAAAATAAGAGCGGTAGTCAATAAGGCCTTGAGATTTTAAAAGCTCACCTCACAAGCATTGGACCACTCGAAAGGTACTTCTTTTTTGAGTCAATGTAGTCACCAGAGCTATACCGATAATATCCTGTGAGTCCAACAAAACTCCGAACCTCAGTAACTGAAACAGGCCGAATCTAATCCTGAACTGCCTCAATCTTCTTAGGATCCACCACAATACCATCCTTAGTCACTACATGACCCAAGAAAGCTACCAAACTAAGCCAAAACTCGCACTTCAAAATTTTTGCATAGAGTTACTTCTCCTTCAGAATACCAAGCACGATCCTCAAATGCTACTCGTGCTCCTCCTTGCGCCGCGAGTATATGAAAATATCATCAATGAACACAATCATGAATGAATCCAAGTAGGGTTTCAACACCCCATCCATCAACTCCATAAAGGATGCATGTGCTTAGTCAACCCAAATGACATCACCAAAAACTCATAATGTCCATATCTAGTCCAGAAGGTTGTCTTAGGAACATCCTCAGTTCTGATCTTCAGCTGATGATAGCCAGACCTCAAATCAATCATCGAAAATACTGAAGCACCCTATAGCTGATCCAATAAGTCATCAATGCGTTGTATCAAATACTTGTTCTTGATAGTCACCTTGTCCAGCTGTCTGTAATCAATACACATGCACATAGACCCATCTTTTTCTTAACGAACAACACCGAAGCACCCTACGGAAAAACACTAGGCCGAATAAATCCTTTACTCAAAAAATCTTGCAATTGTTCCTTTAATTCTCTCAACTCGGTCGGAACCATCCGATATGGAGACAAAGAAATGGGATGAGTGTCTAGCTCTAGATCAATGCAGAAATCGATATCACAGTCCGGTGGAACACTAAGAAGGTCTGTGGGGAACACCACTGGGTACTCTCGAACTACTAGAACTGAATCTAAGGAATGAGTCTCTACACTAGTGTCACGAACATAGGCTAAGTAAGACAAACACCCATTCTATACCATCTTCTGAGCTTTCAGAAATGAGATCACCCTTTTCAGATACTGACTAAGAGTGCCCTTCCAAACTAACTGAGGAATACCAAGCATGGTTAACGTAACGGTCTTGGCATAATAATCCAAGATAGCATGATACGGAGCTAACCTATCCATATCCAATATAGCATAAAAGTATACCATATGCAAAACTTTTAAATCTACATGAGTATGATACCCCACAACAAAACTACACAACATCTACCACTACAGAATCCCCAACAGGTGTAGAAACATAAATAGGCATGGCTAGAGACTCACACATCAAATCCAAATTCAATGCAAAGTAGGCAGACATATAAGAATAAGTAGACCCTAGATCCAATAAAACTGTAGCAGGTCGATGGTATACTAAAAGAGTATATGTGATTACAACATTGGAGGCCTCTGCCTCAGGTCTTCTTAGAAAATCATAGAAATAGCCACGATCACCCCCACGTTCACTACCTTGGCTAGACTAAGCACCGACACGACCTGTCTAAGGGCCACTTCTACTGCCCCGAGCACCACTCCTAACACTCCGGGACCCGCCTCTATCCGGCAGCCTCGTTGCTCTAACTCCAAAACTCTAAGGCTACTTACCCCGCCTGAGTCTGGGGTAACTTGAAGTGCCCAATATCTCCACGCTTAAAATAATCTCTGGGAACTTTCGATGGTTGAGAAGAAGAAGAACTGGCGCCAAAATGACCACCACGACCAGAGGGATGATAAGAACTCGGGTCAACTGCCTTGATCCATGAGAAATGCGCACAGACTGGCCTCCCTCTAATGCAGGCATAGCAGAAGCAACTGGTTTAACTCTCAGATGGTGATGACCTCTACTATAATGTCCTCGGCCTCCAGATGAGGCAACTACAAGAGTGCTAAAACGAGGCCTGTTGACCACCTTTTCCTCATAATCCTCTCTCCGAATAAACTCGACATCTCTCACGGTATCAACAATCTGCTGGAAAGTGGAACCTATGACAGTCCTATGTATTATGATCAAATGAAGAGGACATATCAATCCATTGGTGAACCTTATCACTCTCTCAGCCTCATCAAGTAGAATAATCAAATCATGGAGAGACAAGGCATAGAAATGCATCTCATACTCGGTCATAAACATACGCCCCTGGTGTAAACCTTCAAACTAAGCATTTCTCCTCCCTTTGACACTGCGACACACGAACTTCTCTAAGAAGATCTGTGTAAATAAAACTCAGGTCATATGAGGGTTGCTGACCACACTGGACTTAAGATAGGACCGCCACTACCGCTTGGCCGATCCAACCATCTAAAAAGTAGTATAATAAACACCACGGGTCTCCACTAGTTCGAGGTTGTGCAACCTCTCATGACAACTATGAAGAACTCATATGCATCATTCTGGGGATCCCTATCATATTTGGGAGGATCCAACTTCCTAAACCTCTCGAACATATTCTGCTCCTCAATAGACATAGTAGGCTATATAGTTGGAAGTGTAGCAAGACCAGGTATAGACACACCAAGAAATTGGGGAACAACAGTAAGTGCATCCAGTGTTCCATGTGTCGATGTTGAGGAAGTATATTCCTGATGATTCTCATATGATTAGATGGGACTCGGTGATGTTGGATCAGGATCTACTTTATGTGGAGGGGCCTGTAGCTATTTTAGATAGGCAAATCATAAAGTTGAGGTATAAAGAGATAGCTTCTGTGAAAGTGCAATGGAGGAATCACCTAGTGGGGAGGCTACATAGGAGACCGAGTCTGATAAGTGGGCTAACTACCCCGAGCTATTGAGAGTTCAGGTATTCCCTTTTCTTTATCATTCGTGGATGAACATTTATTTTAGTTGTACCTAATGTAACGAGTTGAAAAATTATTTTGCTTGTTTTACCTTAAAATACCCAAATTACCTTCCCCAAGCCTTTATTTTTTTGTTTGTGATTTGTAGGGATAGGTGACATGGTTTCTGAGATAGTCTGGTAGGTTTCGGACCAACTTTGGTAGGTTTGAGAAACTCCAAGTTAAGAGAGTGGAAAAGTTTGACCTATAGTTAACTTTTGGATAAACGTGCTTCATTCATAGTTTCATTGGTTTCATTAGCTACAAAATGACATTTATGATTTAGTCAAGCCTTTGGTTTGGTTCTCGAGGAAGCCCGGTGAGTTTAGTTGTAAAATTGTGAAAATTGAGTTAAAGAGTTGACTTTAGTCAAACCCAAGCCTTAGAGACCTTTTCTAGGAATTTCGAGTGTGCGAGTGTGTCCGTAATGTGTTTTCTGATAATAATGCATGTTGGATTTGTGTTATTTCTCTTCTAAATGATTTTTTAGGGTTGATTCGGAGTTGGGGTGAAACCAGAAAAAACGGGTGCAGCAATCTAGGTTTCTTCTTCACTATCGCGAGGGAGGGAGCGCGATCACGAGCCTTAATAAAATCAGAATCTCATGATCGTGGGGGTAGCGGTCGCGTAGACATGCGCTTGGAGGAGGGCTGAGTCGCGGTGCTTCGCGATTACATGGTCCTATCTGCGATAGCAATGAGTCCAGCGGGGTCGGGTCGGGTTAGCCTATGCGATCGTTTGTAGGTCTTGTGATCGTGATGAATACACTCTAGCAGCACTGATTTATGCCCTAGACCGAACCATTTGTTCCCATTTTCCATTTTCCAAGTCCTTAAGAACATTTTTGGGAGATTTAAGGTGGATATTTGAGGTTCTTCATCTAGGTAACTTCTAAATCCTAATCTTAGTCAATTATGTTGATGTTTTCCATTATTATAGGCCTATATCTGTGTTTGGGAAAGGGAAATTGACTATGCTGAGAATAAGAGAGTTTTAATTGAGAATTTACATGTTAATTAGTGGACTATTGTTATGGGTATTGTATATTAATGATGTAAATGACTAGTAGGTTTTAATTAATTGACCAATTACATACTTAAACTCTTTTTAAGAATTGGAGATTTTGCCTTATATTGAAATTAAGGACCCAATTGGGGTCCTTTGTTAAATTAACTTGGTATTATAATTATCTAGCATGTATGGATTCTATTTGGGTGGAAAAAGTTCATATTTGGGTAATATGGGTCCGGGTTCCTTTGTAAACTAGCTTGGGGATTATGGGTATCGACTAGATCGTAATCTCATATTATTGTTATGTTTGATCAGAGTGGGCTCGTGAGGAGGCACTACGAAAGGGGAAGTTTACCGCGTGACTTTTTTGGCTCTATCCAGATAAGTTGAGACTTTCTAGACTCTAGTGTAGTGTTACTTGTTGGTATGTGTCGTAATGAACTAAGGGGAGTATTTGAGATTTTAGAGTCCCGTATTAGTGAGGTGAATAGCACTAATACAGGTAACGGGTGAACTTAATTGGGTAATTAATGAATCATAAATATGCATGTGAAGGAGTTTGTATGTTTAACTTTTGGGCAACGATGTGCAGTGAAAGAGTGCGCTTAGGTTGGTATGATTTCTGTTTACTTGGACTTGTTGCCATTTAATATGATATTATGATTTGACTTTTCATACATTCATCATTCATAACTCATATGATAGCTTTAGGATCAGTCGATGATGCTACTGGGTACACGTGTTTCCCGTACTCACTTTACACTTGTTGCACCCTATGTGCAGGTACCGAGCCAGGAGGTGACAGATAAGCTGATTGTGCTTAGTCCGAGGTGACCATTTGGAGACTTCAAGGTGTGTCGTTGATGCATTCATGACACTGGAGATCTTTATCTATCTTTACATTTCTGCTATTTACTTCCAGAAAGTATTGTTATTTCAGTTCAGACCTGTATTTGTATTAGAGCTTTGTACTCAAGACTACCGGATCTATATTTAGGGTTTTCTTTCGGACTTCGTATTTCTATTTAAAGACTTGTTAATTACTTATATTCTACTTCTTTAATTTCCGTATTTATTTTCGCATATTCTTAGGTTGTATAAGTAGGGTTTGTCTACATGTTAGGGTAGGTACCCTCAAGACACAATGGGATTTTTGGTAGTGAAAATTTGGTATCAGAGCACTAGGTTAATGGTCTTATGAGTACATAAGTGATGTCTAGTAGAGTCTTGCGGATTGGTACGAAGAGCTACGTACCTATCTTCGAGAGGCTATAAGACATGTAGGCTATAAGATACGTACCTATCTTCATTCATTCATGCGACTCGATTATGGTTGACTTATAAATATATTTTTTCACTCTTTCTCACAGATGGTGAGGACTAGATCAGTCGTAGGAGGATATGATGATCCCGCACCTGTACCCACACCAGTTGTCAGAGGTGGTGCACGGGGCAACGGGCACGGTAAAGGTAAATACAAGGGTAGACCTCAAGTTATAGCCCGAGGCTAAGCACCTATAATTGCTCGGTCTCGTGATCGGGTAGAGTCTCTAGGGCCTGAGGCTATTCTAGAGGATAATGAGCTTCATGTTGGGGAGGATGAGGAGGGTCAGGCTGATGGGTCCGAACAGGATTAGATGCCCCCAAGTTTTATTACTACGTCAGTACTTCAGGATACCTTGATTTTGATGATGAGCTTCTTGGAATCTATAACTTAGGGTGTCCATCCGGTTAATTCTGACAGATCACATACTAGGATCGAAGGACAAACTCTTGACCATGCTGTTATGTCCAGATTTCAAACACCAGGGGTTCGTCTAGCACCTATTAGGATCCCTCAGTTTCTTGGTGTGTCTACACCTAGTCTTGCTACACCTCTAGCTGCACAGCCTGATATGTCTATTGAGGAGCAGAAAATGTTTGAAAGGTTCAGGAAATTGGATCCTCCCAAATATAATGGGGATCCCGAGGATGATTCTTATGCGTTCCTGATTAGCTGTTGTGAGATGTTGCACAACCACGGACTAGCGGAGTCCCGTGGTGTTGATTATACTGCTTTCCTGATGGTTGACCTACCAAGTAGTGGCGGAGGTCTTATCTTAAGTCCAGACCAGTAGTGTCCCCTCCTATGACCTGAGTTTTATTTACCAAGATCTTCTTGGAGAAGTTCCTGCCTCGCAATGTCAGAAAGATGAGACATGCTCAGTTTGAGGGTTTATGTCAGGAGAGTATAACTATGACCGAGTATGAGACACATTTCCATACATTGTGTCACCATGCCTTGATGATTTTGCCTAATGAGGCTGCGAGGGTGAGGAGGTTCACTAATGGGTTGGTATGTCCTCTTCGGTTGATTGCAGAACAGATGGCTTCCATAGGATCCACCTTCCAGTATATCGTTGATACTGTGAGAGAGGCTGAGTTTATTCGGAGAAAGGATTGGGAAGAGAGAGTAGTCATGAGGCCTTGTCATAGCACTCAAGAATTTACCTCGTTAGGAGGTAGGGGTCATTATGGTGGAGGACACCACCATTCGAGTGCTAGTACAGTTGTTACTACTATGCCTACATTGGATGTGGGTCAATCTTCTCATACTTCTTATGGTTCAGGGCAGTTGACCTCGAGTTCTTATCGTCCCTCAGGCCGTAGTGGTTATGCCATTGCTAGTTCTTCTTCTTCTCAACCAACAACAGCTTCGAGAGGGTGTTATGAGTGTGGTGACTTTGGGCATTTCAAGATAAATTGCCCTGAACTCAGGCATAGTGGTCAGCAATAGGGTTCTCAGGGTTCAGGATCTAGAGTAATGGGGCAGCCAGCTAAGGGCGAGTTTTAGGATGCTAGAGGTGGATGCGGTAGATGTGGCCCTCAGACAGGTTGGGGTGGTGCTCAGTCCGATCGAGGTGGAAGACGTGAGGGTGTTAAGTCTGCGAGTGATCGTGGCCATTTCTATATTTTCCAAGAAGACCCGAGGCAGAGGCCTCCGATGTTGTGATCAGAAGAACTCTTTCAGTTTGCCATCGATCTACTACATTTTTATTCAATCCAGAGTCTACCTATTCTTATGTGTCTGCCTACTTTGCATTGAGTTTGGATTTGATGTGTGAGTCTCTAGCCATGTCTATTCATGTTTTTACACCTGTTGGGGATTCTATAGTAGTAGATCAGGCTTATTTGGGTTGCGTAGTTACGTTGATGGGGTATGATACTCAGGTAGATTTGAAAGTTTAAGTATGGTAGATTTTGACGCTATTTTGGGTATGGAGTGGTTAGCTCCATATCACGCTATCTTAGATTGTTATGCGAAGATCGTTACCTTAGCCATAATGGGTATTCCGAAGTTAGTTTGGAAGGGTACTCTTAGCCAGTGTTCAAAGAAAGTGATCTCATTCCTTAAAGCTTATAAGATGGTAGAGAAAGGGTGTCTTTCTTATTTAGCGTATGTTCGTGATACGAGTGCGCTGACTCCTCCCTTAGAGTTAGTTCTAGTAGTTCAAGAGTATCTATAGGTATTTCCCAATGACCTTCCCGGTGTTCTGCCAGAGCGTGATATTGATTTTTGTATTAACCTAGAGTCGGGCGCTCAGCCTATTTCTGTTATGTCATATTGGATGACGTCGATCGAGTTGAGAGAGTTGAAGGAGAAATTGCAAGATTTGTTAAGTAAGGGGTTTATTCGATACGGTATTTTTCCTTGGGGTGCTCCGGTGTTATTCGTGAAGAAAAGAGATGGGTCCATGCGTATGTGTATTGATTATAGGAAACTGAACAGTATGACTATCAAGAACAAGTATCCGACACCGCGTATTGATGACTTATTTGATCAGCTACAAGGTGCTTCAGTCTTTTCCAAGATTAACTTGAGGTCCGATTACCATCAGTTGAGGATTAGGGACGAGGATATTCCTAAGACGTTCTTTCAGACTCGATATGGGCATTATAAGTTTTGGTGATGTCTTTTTAGTTGACGAATATGCCTGCAGCCTTTATAGTGTTGATGAATGGGGTGTTCCGACCTTACTTGGATTCATTTTTATCTATACTCGAAGTAAGGGGAGCACGAGTAGTATTTGCGGATCTTGCTTGGTATTTTGAAAGAGAAGCGGCTCTACGCAAAATTTTCAAAGTGTGAGTTTTGGCTTAGTTCGTTAGCTTTCTTGGGGCATGTGGTGACCATAAATGGTATTATGGTAGATCCCAAAAAGATTAAAGCAGTCATGGATTGGGTTAGGCCCACTTTAGTCACCGAGGTTCGGAGTTTTATTGGCCTTACAGGGTATTATCAGCAATTCATGAAGGGATTTTCATCCATTGCAACTCCATTGACTATATTGACTCAGAAAGAAGTGGTCTTTTAGTGGTCCGAGGAGTGTTATGCGAGCTTTCAAAAGCTCAAGAATTTATTGACTACCGCTTCTATTTTGACCTTGCCAGTCGAGGGAGAAAGTTTTACTATATATTGTGACGCTTCTAGAATAGGTCTTGGGTGTGTATTAATGCAGAAAGGGAAAGTCATAGCCTATGGTTCGAGGAAATTGAAAGTTCACGATGAGAATTATCCCACCCATGACTTAGAGTTGGCAACGATCATATTTGCCTTGAATATTTGGAGGCATTATCTCTATGGTGTGCATTGTGAGGTTTACACCAACCATCGTAGTCTTCAGTACTTGTTCAATTAGAAGGATATTAATTTGAGACAGTGTAGGTGGTTGGAGATTCTTAAGGATTATGACTTGACTATCTTGTATCACCCGGACAAAGAAAATATTGTAGTGGATGTCTTGAGTCGCAAAGCAGTGAGCATGGGTAGTTTGGCTATATTACATGTGGAGGAGCGTCTTATGGCTATAGATGTTTAGTCTTTGGCAAATTGGTTTGTTAGGCTTGATATTTCGGAGCCCTGTATGGTATTAGCTTGTGTGGAGGTGCGGTCTTCCTTGTTGGAGCAGATTAGACCCCAGCAATTTGATGATGCTCAGTTGTGCAAAATCCATGACAAAGTGTTGTAGAGAGAAAAAAGAGGTGTGAATAATAGTGAAGGTGTTTTGAGGATCAAGGGTCGCATTTGTGTTCCTAGGATGGGTGACTTGACTAGATTGATCATGGAGGAGGCCCATATTTCAAAGTACTCCATCTATCTAGAGTCTATAGAGATGTATCATGACTTGAGACAGAATTACCGATGGTGTAGGATGAAGACAAACATAGTGAGGTTTGTGTCCCGGTGCTTAAATTGTCAACTAGTGAAATATGAGCACCAGAGGCCTGGTGGTGTGCTTCAAATGATGCCCATTCCCGAGTGGAAGTGGGAGAGGATTTCCATGGATTTCATGGTAGGGTTGTTGCGTACCTTGGGCAAGTTCAATGCTATATAGGTCATTGTGGATAGATTGACCAAATCAGCCCATTTTATTCCAGTTCAGACTACCTATAATTCCAAGAAGTTGGCTAAGATTTACATCCGAGAGAGATAGTTCGATTGCACGGGGTGCCCATTTCTATCATTTCTGAATGGGGTGGGCAATTCACTTTTCACTTTTGGTGGTCCATACAGAAGGAGTTGGGTACTAGAGTGGATCTTAGTACAGCCTTTCACCCTCAGATTGATGGCCAATCTGAGTGGACTATTCAAGTTCTCAAGGACATGTTGCGAGCCTGTGTGATTGACTTTGGGGGTCATCGGGACCAGTTTCTACCCCTTATTGAAGTTTTCTTACAACAACAGTTACCATTCGAGTATTAATATGGCACTATTTGAGGCCTTGTATGGTAGGAGGTGTCGTTCTCCCATTGGGTGGTTTGATGCTCTTGAGGTTTGACCTTGGGGTACTGACCTTCTCAGAGATTCGTTGGATAAGGTTAAGTTTATTCAGGACTGGCTTCTTACAGCCCAGAGCAGATATAACAGTTATGCTAATCAGAGAGTTCGTCCTTTAGAGTTTATGGTTGTGAGTGGGTATTGCTGAAGGTTTCACCCATGAAAGGTGTGACGAGGTTTAGAAAGAAAGGCAAGCTTAGCCCAAGGTTTATTGGCCCTTTTGAGATTTTGGACAAAGTTGGCGAAGTGGCCTTACCTCCTGTTTATCAAGTGTGCATCCGGTGTTCCATGTGTCTATGTTGAGGAAGTATGTTCCTGATGATTCTCATGTGATTAGATGGGACTCGGTGATGTTGGATCCGAATCTAGCTTATATGAAGGGGCATGTAGCTATTCTAGACATGTAGGTCATAAAGTTGAGGTATAAACAGATAGATTTCATAAAAGTGCAATGGAGGAATCGCCCAGTGGTGGAGGCTACATGGGAGACCGAGTCTGATAGGCGGGCTAATACCCCGAGCTATTTGAGAGTCCAGGTATTCCCTTTTTTTATCGTTCGAGGACGAACGTTTGTTTTAGTTGTACATGATGTAACGACTTTAAAAGTCATGTTGCTTGTTTTACCTTGAAATCCCCAAATTACCCTCCCCAAGCCTTTATTTGCTTGTTTGTGACTTGCAGGGATGAGTGGCACGGTTCCCGAGGTGGTCTGGTAGGTTTCGAACCCACTTTGGTAGGTTTGAAAAATTCTAAGTTAAGAGAGTGGAGAAGTTTGACCTATAGTTAACTTTGGGTAAACGTGCTTCGTTCATAGTTTCATTGGTTTTATTAGCTCCGGAATGACGTTTATGATTTAGTCGAGCCTTTGGTTTGGTTCCCAAGGAAACCCGGTGAGTTTGGGGAGTTTAGTTGTAAAATTATAAAAATTGAGTTAAAGAGTTGACTTTAGTCAAATTCGAGCCTTAGAGAACTTTTCTGGGAATTTTGAGTGTGTGAGTGTGTCCGGAATGTGTTTTCTGATAAGAATGCATGTTTCATTTGTGTGATTTTGCTTCGAAATGATTTTCGAGGTTTGATTCGGAGTTGGAGTGAAACCAGAAAAATCTGGTGCCTACTATCTGGTTTTCTTCTTTGCTATCGCGACGGAGGGAGCGCGATCGCGAGCCTTGATGAAATCAGGCTCTCGCAATCGTAGGGATAGTGGTCACGTGGACACGCGTCTAGGGAGGGCTGAGTCGTAGTGCTTCGCAATCGTGTGGTCTTGTCCGTGATCGCGATGAGTCCAGCGGGGTCAGGTCGGGTTAGCCTACGCGATCACGATGAAGACATTGTAGCAGTAGTGATTTATTCCCTAAACCAAACCATTTGTTCCCATTTTCCATTTTCCAAGTCCTTAAACACATTTTGGGGAGATTCAAGGTGGATATTTGAGGTTCTTCATCTAGGTAACTTCTAAACCCTAATCTTAGTCAATTATATTGATGTATTCCATTATTATAGGCTTGAATCTACGTTTGGGAAAGGGAAATTGACTATGTTGAGAATAAGAGAGTCTTAGTTGAGAATTTGCGAATTAATTAGTGGACTATTGTTATGGATATTGTATATTAATGATGTAAATGACTAGTAGGTGTTAACTAATTGACCAATTGCATGCTTAAACCCTTTTTAAGAATTGTGGGAAATTCTAGGGTTTTGAAATGGGGATTTTACCTTATCTTGAAATTGAGGACCTAATTGGGGTCCGTTGTTAAATTAACTTGGTATTATGATTATCTAGCATGTATGGATCCTATTTAGGTGGAAAAGTCATATTTTGGTAATGTGGGCCCAAGGCTCCTTTGTAAACTAGCTTGGGAATTATGAGTATCAACTAGACCGTAATCTCATATTATCGATGTGATTGATCAGAGTGGGCTCGTGAGGAGGCGCTACGGAAAGGGAAAGCTACCACTTGACTTCTTCGTCTCTATCCAGGCAAGTTGAGACTTTCTAGACTCTAGTATAGCGTTACGTGTTGGTATGTGTTGTAATGAACTAAGGGAGTAATGGGAATTTGGGGGTCTAGTATTAGTGAGGTGACGAACACTACTACTAGTATGACGTGAACTTAATTGGGTAATTAATGAATCAGAAATGTGCATGTGAAGGAGTTTATGCATTTAGCTTTCGGGCCACGATGTGCGGTGAAAAGTCCTCTTAGGTTGGTATGATTTTTGTTTACTTGGGCTTGTAGCCATTTGATATGATATTATGATTTGACTCGTCATGCATTCATCACTCCACATCTCGTCTGAACTCTTGAATGAAACTGATTATGCTAATTGCATGGTGTACGCATATCCATATCATTCATACATTCTATCATTGGAATTGGTTTACTGATATGTTATTGAGAAACGACTTGGAAAGTCGGGTAAAAAATATGGTACATGACACGAGAGTGATGACTATTGATGCCACTTCAGCCACACATCTGGTATCCTATGAGACATTTCAGATGGGTATATGGACCTCATGAGTCTCTCATAGGTCACGTGAAGCAGTTACTGTAGCAGCGTGTGTATACCGGATATATATGACAATTACATACATACATTTCATTCATCTTCATTTTGATATGTATTTGATGTTGTGTGTACTCGGTGTTAATGTCTGATAGACTACTTGATCTTGTGACTTGTTGGAACACTATTGAAACTTGAGACTTGTAACTGTTGTGAGGTTGAGTTGTGAGATTTGATGGGACTAGACACCTGATTATGGGGTTTAGGTTGAATCTTGTGCGAACTTGAGATTAAGAGAGAACTTCTACAATATTGAACCATAGATTTACTGTTAGGTTAACTGATTATATATTTCTTAAGTGACTAACTAGTTGAGAGGTATCGGAAAGTACCAACCCTCGCCACCGTTATAGATATGGTTGGTCGATGATGCTGCTGAGTACACGTGTTTCCCGTACTCACTCTACACTTGTTGCACCCTATGTGCAGGTACCAACCCATTTGGTGACAGAGCAACTGATCGTGCTTAGTCCGAGCTGATCATTTAGAGACTTCAGGGTGAGCCACTGATGCATTCCCGGCACTGGAGCTCTTTATCTATCTTTACATATCTGTCATTTACTTCCAAATAGTGTTTCTATTTCAGTTCAAACTTGTATTCGTATAAGAGCTTTGTACTTATGATTATCGGATCTGTATTTGAGGTTTTCTCCAGATTTCATATTTCTAGTTAAAGACTTATTAATTACTTCTCTTCTACTTTTTAAATTTTCGTATTTATTTTCGTACGTTCTTAGGTTGTATGAGTACGCACAATGGGATTTTGAGTTGTGATAAACATAAATAGCAAAAATTGTATTGGTTACGTATTTTGATTTTTATTTTTTTTTAGTTGTATATTTTTGGAAATTCTCACTGGTATATATTTAAGTTTCCCATGAAAATGGGACGATGTCATTGTCGTTCATGCCCTCAACCTTTTAGTCCCACGAAGGCTTAATACATAGTTTACATTTGAGCTTGTAGTTATACTCTTATTATATATCTCTCATGATTCACTGTAAGGTTTTACACATCAAACATTTCTCGGAGTGTGTTTAAGAGGGTGTTTGGATTGGTTTATTTTAAGTACTTTTTGGTTTTTAATTATTGGTCCAAAAGGTCGTTATAATTAAAAAAAATAAAAGAGATAATTACATAAACATTCCCTCAAGTTTGGTTATGTAATACTTACGTCTTTTATAGTTTATAATATTATGCTTAACTCTCTTGTTTTAATTTTCTCTGTAGTATTTTCCTTAACCTAATTATTATTAATAGAAAAGGTTATGATTTAACTAATTTATCCTTTATCAATTATTTTGCTTAATTAATTTTGTCAATATTCTTTTTTAGGTCACCAAAAAGATTTGACTTGACAAAGCAGACTAATTTTTATGCCAAATGAACATGAATTCTATACTAAATAATAATATTATGTTAAAAAACTCATATTAATATCTAAATAAATTTATTCAAATAATGAAGATGATGGCTACAAATGGGTCTATAAAGTCAACAAAAAGTTGATGCGTCAGTTGAGGGGCTGAAGACTAGATTGGTGGTCAAATGATACAAAACAAGAGTATTGAGTCGAACCCATTTCCTTATAGTCAAGTGGATGAACGTCCCTTTAGAGAAAGAGGAAAGATTTGCTTCAGCTTGGCGTATCGAATCCCCGCGCAACAAATTACAGCAAAGGCCTCTAATCTTTTTATTTTCACAGTTTCAACATCATCTTATTATTTATCTCATTGTGTTTATTTAAGATATGAAAGCAAAAAATAAAAACTTTATATAATAGTATGTTGAAAGAAATTTCTGAAGAGCAATTTTCTATCACATTTCTAAAGATGAAAATATGCTTTAGGTATTTATAAATTTGTGTAACATTAACTGTGATGTGTTTTAAAATTTTAATTCGACCTTTTAGTTCCTAAAGTTCAAAATGTGAGAAAGATGAGTTTACTTCCACCTATTTTATCAATTGAACAGTGCATGTAGTTTTATTTGTAGCATAAAAAATCAACAGATAATGACACAGGGTAATTCTGGAACATTATGTAAATTTTACCACTTTAATTAGTTATATTAAGAAAAAATCAAAATAAGGGAGGAAAATGTAATATCGCAAACCACAAGGGACGGATGTGTGATAGAGCAAAACCTAAGGGGAGGTCAATGAAATTACAACAAAGATTTATTACAAAAAAAATAAATAAGAGAGGTAAGCATAATATTATAGACCACAAAGGAAACAAGTATTACATAACAAAACTTGAAGGGAAGTTTATGTAATTATCTCTTTTAGTTTTTTGTTATAATTACTTTGTGGGAAAATCAATTTAACTTGAGTGACTTTATATGAAAATATTTATAAGTTGAGTGACTTTATTGATACAAAATTAAGCTAAGTGACTTCGCAACATAATTTCACATACCTGAGTGACCTTTTGAGATATTTAGTCGGTCTTTATGGATAAATATTAGTTGATCTCACTAACTAAATCACATGATACATATAGAGATATGATCATTGATTTGACTCATTTGATAATTGCTAATGGTTAGAATTATCATAAACTGTCAATAGAATATTCTCTAGAAGAATGTGATGTAAGAGTTTTCTTTGACATGAGATTATCATAGTAATTGACAAGTTATTATTGTACTTTGATACTGGAGTACTCATTTCCCTACGATTGGGTATGATTAAATGCTTGTGAAATTAATGATTGATCAAGATAGAATCTACCAACTCTCGGTAATGAGTTTAAGCTCATATTTTCATGAAAATAGATGACTAAATTAAGATCTTGGCCAAGGCAATTAAATTGAAACACAATATTTCAAGGTATTCTAAATGTGTGAACATTACTAACAAAATAGCAATTATCGACCTACTTAGGTCTATTTTTGTAAAATGACCTGAAAACCGACCTCAAACGTAGGTCGCAAAAATGTTTGGTCGGTTTTGAAAATGACCTCATGAGGTCGCAAAAAATTTAAAAAAATAATAGAAAACACACCTCCCAAAGTCGCTTTTTAAAAAATAAAATTTTGAAAAATACCGTCATCTGGAGGACAGTTTTAAAATTACATTATATAATTATAAAATGCATCATTTGGGAATCGAACACCCGTATTGTGCGTGGTACAAGACATTTTCATCACTAGTCCACTGATGTTTGTTCGTGTAATTAAGACTAGTTTTTCAAATTTTATACTTTTCAATTTATTTCAAGGTATTCTAAATGTGTGAACACTACTAAAAAAAGTAAAAAGTGGCCTACTGAGGTCGATTTTCGTTAAAAAGCGACCTGAAAACCGACCTCAAACGTAGGTCGCAAAAATGCTTGGTCGATTTTGAAAGTGACCTCATGAGGTCGCAAAAAATAGAAAAGATTTAGAAAAAAACCCTCCCAAGGTCGCTTTGTAAAAAAGGTAATTTTGAAAAATATCCGACATCAGGAGGACAGTTTTAAATTTATATTACATAACTATAAAACACACCATCCGGGAATCAAACACTCGTATTGGTTGTGGTATGATACATTTCTACCACTAGACCACTGATGCTTGTTCGTGTAATTAAGACTTTAGTTTTTCAAATTTATACTCTTCAATTTATTTTTTCACGAAAAAAACCGACCTCCAGGGGTCAGTGTTTATACAAAAAAAAAACATTTTCCAAAAATTGACCTCGACAGGTCGGTATTTTTACAAAAATAAAAATTAAAAAAAAACTGACATCGGGAGGTCGGGTCGTGGGTCGTGGGTCGTGGGTCGTGGGTCGTGGGCTTCTTCTGATATTATCTCTTTGGACCCCAAATTATTTAATATTTACAGTTTGGTCCCTGGAGTTCTCAGAAATATGAATTAGGCAACAACGGAAGGCAGAAAGTTTCTGCCTACCGTTTGGGCTGATTTTTAGAGCATTAACCAGCCATTACTTGGTTGTTAACTCCTCCATAAACAGCCCTCATTTATTGGCCATAAGCATGTCATTAACAGCACTCACAAATGGCCATAAACCTGCCATTAACTGCCCCCACTAATGTCCATTAACAGCCATGTCTTGGGTAGTTGGACAGCCTCCATTATGCTATATATTGATGCATTTTGGCTCAATTGTGTTACACACCAACACACAATATACATATAGAAAAATGAGACAGAAATATATACACAGAGACAAACAGAAGAGTAATACACAGTCCAAAACGTGAGCAGTAACGTTGGGACAAAAACAGAAAACTCTTCCTTCCTTTTCCATTTCTTCAGCAAGTCGATTCGTATTTGTTTTCTTCGTCAGAATCAACCTATTTGCTTTGTAGTGTTGATTAAAGTGTTGTTTTATCTTGGGAGACTATTGCCCGTTAACGTAAAAGTATATATACGGGGAAATCTTATCTTAAAGAGAGAGTGTCATCACTCGACTCAGCACACAGTTGTAACAATCCAGATTTAGTATTTCTTGATTTCAGATTATCAAGATTCAAGACTCAACAAGCTTGCGGCAGTTCTGAACATTGGCTTGTTTGTTTATCCTTTCGAACACTTGTAATATTTATTTACTTCATGTACTGCTTTACATTATCCAACAAGTTTAAGACAAGATTTGTATTAGTATTCGAAAGATGTCGGTCAAAAGTTGTGTGACCAAATCTGGATATGGCTGTGGTTTTCTAGTAGAAGAGAGTTGTGATTATGATGTTGAAGGTCAATGTGTTCATGGTGTCGCCGCTCCTGAGAGTGGTAGGAACAAGCGCCCACGAGAGGCTGAGGATGTCAACTGGGACAAGAGGAGAAGACTGAAGATGTGGTTCTATCTTGTAGCAGAAGGCCTATATCTGTCACAGACAAAGGATCCGAATTATGGTAAGGAGGAAGTGGACACTCAGTCCGATGAAGTGACTGAAGTCGGCCAGAATCCGAAATTGGGATAAGTAATTTTCCTTCCTTGTAAAAAAAATAAGGTTAAATGATTTCTGATTTAAAATGGCTTAAAGTAAGGAGGAATATGAAAATGTTCTCCGAAATAATTTATATTCCTTACGCTTTAAAATCAGAAGTTTAATCTCTTCTTCCTTCCCGTTTAAAGATTGGATATTGTAAACAACTTAAAAAGATCTGTTCTTTTAAGTGTAATTATTAAAAGTATGTAAAGTATGTTCGCACATACGAGGGAGAAAGATCCACTGGCTGTGTAAAAACTGTTACCACTCTTAAGTAAGCGCCAAGAATTGTTTGGGCACCAATCATAAGGGAAGAAGACTAAAAGCTAAAGACGTTGAGCCTGCCACACTATTTGGCAGAAGATCCTTCATAGGATGATATTGGACACTCAGTCATACAAAGCCTACGGGCGACTGGAGTGGGGCCAAAATTCCTTTGATAGGATGACATTGGACACTCAGTCATACAAAGCCTACGGGCAACTGGAGTGGGGCCAGAACTCATTTCATATGAAAAGTAATGGACACCTAGTGTAGTGGGCCAGAGTATCCATGTCTTAAATGATATAAAGGCCTAAAGAAAGGCAGAAAATAAATTGGACACTCAGTCTGCCAAAGCAACTGGAGTGGGCCAGAGTATCCAGATCACATATGATCTGGTTACGCCCTAACCACGGGCAAGAGGTTGTTCATGTGAAGCAATGCCACCTCTAAAGTAGAAGGGGTTGGAGAGGTTGTCCTCAATAGGACTTTGGGGAATAGGATCACTCTCAGATGAGGTGATACATGTTCCAAACTTGGTTTAAGGGACGATGTTGGTCAATCTGGTTTGAGACTAGTCCAACAGGTCTGTAATAACTAAGAATGGTACAATATGTTTGTATCCAAATGAATGATATATTTGGAATATGTGCATCTATGTCATCATAGATTAAGACACGTTAAATAGAAAGTCATTCAAAAGCTAACGAAGTTGAGATTGTTGCCTTCTGTCGACATAAACCCTCAAAATGAATGTGAGGTAGGTGAAGAGGCAAAACCACATTTCCATTCCGTCAAAGGAATAGCGAAAGAAGCACCGCTCCTCTAGAACTTAGTCACGCCTACATGGGTGATTTGAAGTTTATACAAAATAGAGGAGGGATACAAGTACTTTGTGACCTTCATTGATGATGGTACAATGTATTGTATCCTTTTGTTTATTGAAAAGCAAAGATGAAGTTGTTGAAGCGGATAAGCGCTACAAAGCAGAAGTTGAAAATCAACTAAGCCTACGGATTGAGGAATTCGTAGTGATAGAGGGGAAGAATGTGAAGCATCGTTCATTAAACGGTTGCTCACTACTCACCTTACTCTAATGGTGTTAGCCAAGCGCAAATCTGTACACCCAAATTATGTGGGGCAAGGCTATCCTTACCGCTAATGCGATTCTCAACAGAAATGCGCATAAGGATAAGGATAACCCTCTGTGTGAAACATGGAAAGGATCTCACATACAAATGTTGTGATGTGGGGTGGCTTGGTAGAGGTTGGAATACCGAAATAGGTCAAGTTAGACCTAAGACTGTAAATTGCATATCCACTGGATCTGCAAATAACAGTAGTGCTTATCGCCTCTTGGCGTCAAAGAATGCTAAATTCTTTGAAGATAACTTTCCTTAAAAAGGAAAAAGGAGTAATTTCTCAAGGTTAACAAGAACCCGCGAGGGCCTGACTGTCCGAAACTAGATGTTCCGTATCTACAGGACTCGAAAGTTGTTGTCTATCCGGAACTTAATATTTCAGATCTACAGAACTCAGGGATTCTAGTTGTTGAACCGAGACGGAGCAAAGAGGGGACAAAGACTTGTTCCACGCCTTCTAGCTTGTATGGTTGAGAACCAACCATGGACAATTAACAAATAATTGTCATCTCCAAAAGTGCTGCTTTGGAAAGAAGCTACAAAGAGAGAAATAGATTATATCATATAGAACCATACTTGTGTAATGGTTAATCTTCCTCCGGGAAAAGAACATTTGGGTTGTAAAAGTGGATACTCAAAAGTGAGTACAAAGTAGATGGATTTACTGACGAGTATAAGGCCTCTGCTACTTGTACTTGTGCTTCCCTGTGAATAGCTTAACATCCAGGGCCATTGCAGTGTTGCATGGCATGGATGTTGAAACAACCTTCCTAACCGGAGCGTTGGAAGGGGAGAATCAGAGTTGGTTTGTTGGACTGTTGGGCTTCTTCCTGAACTTTCATTTTAGTCCCTGAAATGTTTACATTTTGGTCCTGGAAGTCTCAGATAAAACAGAAACAATGAATCTGACCACATAAACATTGACTTTGAAGTTAGAAAGCCAACAGTTGGAAAACCAACAGTCTGAGAGTGAAAGTTTTATTGAAACAAAAGATATGGGTATCACATATGACATCTTAGGAATTGGATTTCTAAGACATCTAACGGACTGGTCTAACTCCAAACTCAGTTGTGAAATAGTTGACAGTCTCGTTGAAACCACCAATGGATATGAATCATATAACTGATTGAAATCATGGTGCACCCATATACAAGGAGCGAATGCGTAGGTCACATATAGTTGAATGTATGTTACACACTAAAACCGACCTGGTATCGGCCTACAAAGCAGATCAATTGAACTAAGGTTCACTGATGATTTTAATAAATGATCGGTAGAAGGCGTTAAGTCAGATATGACGATATTTGAAATATTCGCTTATCTACGGATTATAGTATTCTGGATGTCCAGCGGTTCTGGGAGAACACAGTGATGCAAACTAGACATCAGATATGAAGAACACCAAAGCCACAAGTAAATGTGTATGGTGGGTCTTAGAAAATCCTCTAAGCAAACTTGCATCAGTCGATTCATGATGGAATCAGAGTTTATCGCTTTATACAAAGCATGAAAGAAGTTGAGTAACTTCACGACTCCTTAGAGGACGCCCCTTATTAGGAGAAACACGTGCCTTCAGTGTTATACACGGATGACGGCGTCTGGACATATCTGTCAGGATCTGTCGGAGACATAAGACCGTATGGCAGTTGATCATCATGGGTGTCACCTCCTTGATTACTAATCAAAGGATATAGCGGACCCTTTTAACTAATGGACTACTCAGAGATCAAGTGTTCTGCCTGTATAGGGGAATGGGCTTAAACCCCAAACAATATGAACCTTTGCGGTGGTAACCCAACCATACTGATTGGAGATGCCAAGAATTTGGTTCAATGGAAAAACTAAGCTGTAAAAGGTTCAGTTGAGCGCTTCGGCGGAAGCAATAGCACTTTGGATGATGATTTATGTAGGGAAACATGAATCCAAAGATATTCCCGTGATAGACATTAAAGTTCTACCTGCATGGTGGGTAAAGGTTAAGCTTCAAACCTTTAACGATCCTCAAACGGTTGAGGTTAAGGTTGGGGAAACTTTTAATGATTCCTAACACTTGTGAAGTGGGGTATAGCAGGATACCTTGTAGGAGATCACATATTTAAGTGCGAGGACAGGCCACCTCAAATGAACGCACTTAAGAATCCAAGTGTGTCCACGGCCACAACGGACAAAACCATAAGAAGAAAACAAATAAGGAGAGTTATTGTGTTGGTATCATTGTCTTGGCTTACACTAAACACTGACGGTTCAAGACATCACATTCATCGCGTAGTAAGTAAGTCCGGTGGTATTCAACTAGGGAAGGTTCAAAGCGGAAGCTACCTCTCCTAATGCAATATCTTTTCGCTGAAAGATTGCTAAAAGTAGGCACTATGTGTGTGCGCCAAAATCTCTCTTTTAAGAGGGGATTGTTGGAAATTTGTCTTTGATGGGGAAGTGAGTCCACCCATATTTAATGAATTAAACACTAGGATTCCGTATGTTGGAGGCTTTGTCTCTTCACACGTGCATAATCTACTAAGTGAGTAGATGACCGTAGGGCCAAGAATCGTCAAATTTTGTTGAGAAATGAAATAGATATTGGTCCACGAAGTAAGGTGTTTGAGGCATGAAAATATGGTGTGGGACAAATCTACCACATCGGTGGGAAAATGAAGAATTGCTTTCTTTATAAGTCTCTAAATTGGCTAAGGGTTTGGGACCCCAAGGGGTATCACATGTGTTTAAAGGAGGGAGGACCTAGATGTGCTTGGGTTCAAGGCTAAGCCCACACGCGCGCCGCCGCCGCCCGCCTATCCCGTCCCATCCCGTCCGGGCTCGAGCTCGGGTCTCGGGTCATGGGCTTCTTCTGATATTATCTTTTTGGACCCCAAATTATTTAATATTTATAGTTTGGTCCCTGGAGTTCTCGGAAAGATGAATTTGGCAACAACGGAAGACAGAAAGTTTCTGCCTACCGTTTGGGCTGATTTTTGGAGCATTAACTAGCCATTACTTGGCTGTTAACTCCTCCCTAAATAGCCCTCCTTTATTGGCCATAAACCTGCCATTAACAGCACTCACTAATGGCCATAAATCTGCCATTAACAGCCCTCGCTAATGTCCATTAACTGCCATGTCTTGGGCAGTTGGGCAGCCTCTCTTATGCTATATATTGATGTCTTTTGGCTCAATTGTGTTACACACCAACACACAATATACATACAGAAAACGAGACAGAAATATATACACAGAGACAAACAGAAGAGTAAAACACAGTCCAAAACGTGAGCAGTAACGTTGGGACGAAAATAAAAAACTCTTCCTTCCTTTTCCATTTCTTCAGCAAGTCGATTCGTATTTGTTTTCTTCGTCAGAATCAACCTATTTGCTTTGTAGTGTTGATTAAAGTGTTATTTTATCTTGGGAGACTATTGCCCGTTAACGTAAAAGCATATATACGGGACAATCTTGTCTTAAAGACAGAGTGTCATCACTCGACTATGCACACAGTTGTAAGTTGTAACAATCCAGATTTAGTGTTTCTTGATTTCAGGTTATCAAGATTCAAGACTCAACAAGCTTGCGGTAGTTCTGAAGATTGGCTTGTTTGTTTATCCTTTCGAACACCTGTAATATTTATTTACTTCCCATACTGCTTTACATTATCCAACAAAATCTGGCTATATTCGGTGTTTTAGCCTTACCGCCACCGCCACTGTAGTCAAAGGTCACCGAAAAATATTAATTTTTAGCCAGATCTGCAGAGAAATAAGCAAATATACATACAAAAAAACGCAACCAAACTTGCCAGAGATAGCGAGAACCAAGAGAACGGGAAAGAGGATGACACAGTGGTGTTATTGGTTGCTCCGATTTATCGCAGTGAATGGGAAAAACGGGGACGGAGCGATGGCAAGATCTTTGTGGTGAGGGGTGTTTTGGATTTTGCCGGAGAAGGGAGAGGGTGAGAAGCAGCAACTGTGTGGTGATGGTTCTAGGTGGTTACAATGGAGGAAGATAGTGGTGGTGGTTTTGAGGTTGGAGTTCAGGGTGGAAGAGAAAGGGAAAGAGCTGGCTGGTTTTACAGTGGTTGTCCGGTTCACCGGAGCCGGAGCTCCTCATCGGAGCAGTGGAGAAGAAGAACGGAGGGTGAACATGGAGCAATAGGGTTGCAGTGATGAAGCAATGGTGTTAGGGTGTGTGGGTGGCGGTGATGAGGAAGAAGGCTTGATCGGAGCTCCGACAGCGTGAGGGAGATGGGAAGGAGAGGGAGCGAGGAAGAGAGAGGGGGTCGTGATGGCTTCTGGTTGTGGTGGTAATCAGAACTCGCCTCACCGGAGAAGAAAGGCTCAGGGGTTGCTTTAAAAGTGAGAGAGAGAGTTAGAAGAAAGAGAGAGAAACAGAGAAGAAGAAATAGAAGTTAGGAGAGAGAAGAAGATGAAGGAAACCAATGAAAGAAAAGTTAAAAATTAGATATTTTCGGGTTATTTAAGAAACATAGGCTAACTTAAGTAAATACTTTTTTCAAATTATCATACAGTGTTACTTTTCTTATATTAAACTCCTAAAAGTTTTAATATTAAAAAAATGTTAACTCCCATATAAGTGCTTCAAATGTAGTAAAATTCCTTTCTATTTTTCCTATTTATTTCTCTTGCTAAAAGAACTGTGGGTCATTGTGACGTAAGTCCATAGTGGTACTCAAATATTTGTAAACAAAATAATTTTTATTCATAATTATTTTGTGATTGCAGTTATTATTTTTTATAATTAAAATCTGTCACACGAATAAATTTCCGGCACGTCCGATGTGAACTATGTCTTTTAGCTCTTTCTCTCCCAAATTAAATCTCTCTAAAGTCAACTATTTATGCAAAAAGAATGCTATCCCATCAGGCTTCTGCTATTGCTATTTGTGTTTTTTCCTTTCTTTTATACTCTTTTTTAGTCCTTCGAAAAAATGTAAAAGAAAAAATCAAAACAAGTAAATTCATTGTGCAAAAATGTTTAGTACTTACTTCTTATGTTCTCGAATATCTTTTTTTACAAATCTGAGCAACAAATCTAAAACAAGATAAAAACGCATGAGAAGGAAGGAGAAGAGGGGAAGAAAAAGATGAAGGAGAGGACAGAGAAGAGAGGAAAGCAAAAATTTTAAATTTGAATATATGAAATGTTCAAACACTTTAATATACTTGGCCTAATTTTTTTAGAAACTATTGTCAGCCCCCCTAGTTAATAATTATGTTTTAATTAGTCAAAATCTTTGATCCTTTATTCAAGATTCAAGAGGTATTTTTTCCCATTCTCCTTATGAAACTTAGTGGAGGGCGGCTGGTACTATTAATTTAACGTACTTTTAAAGAAACATGGGCAAAAAGACGCTTGAGTATGATAATCCCAGATTAGTGCATGTTGTAGTCACATATCATGGTGAAACCATGAGTTTTATCTTTTATTTTGTTGCACGAAATAAAATAGCAACCAACATAAATAGCAAAAAATGTACTAATGGTTATGTATTTTAATTTTTATTCTTGGTTGGTTGTATCTTGTAGAAATTCTCATTGGTATTTATATTTGAGTTTCCCATGAAAATGGGATGATATCATTATCTTTCATGCGCTCAGCCTTTTGTCTTATGAAGGCTTAAGGTAAAGAAATGATATTAGCCTAACTCAACCCCAAAAGCTAGCTTGTAGGGTGAGAATTGTCCAAGTCCATATAAGGAATTCATATTCCCATTCTATTTTCAATGTGAGACTCTTTAACACTCCCCCGCACGTCCAAACCTCGTTAACTGGAGCGTGGACAGTATAATTTGGGGGCCCAACATCGGTGAACAAAGAATTGGAATGAGCATGGCTCTGATACCATGTAAAGAATAGATCTTGAGCCTAACTCAACCCCAAAATTTATCTTGTAGGGTGAGGGTTGCCAAGTCCATATAAGCAGTCCATGTTCCCATTTCATATCCGATGTGGGACTCTTAACACTCCCCCCGCACGCTCAGACCTTGTTAACTGGAGCGTGGATAATATAATTTGGGGCCCACCATCGGTGAACAAAGAATTTGAATGGGTCTAGCTCTGATACCATGTAAAGAATGGATTTTGGGCCTAACTCAACCCCAAAAGCTAGTAAGGCCGAATTATTTCGAGGCCCAGCCTGGCCTTGCTGCTGGCGCTGATATCCACAGGGCCTGGCCTAGTTTGGTGATGGGTACGGGCAGAGGGCCATGGGCCACTGCCCACTGGCCCAAAGTGCCCATGACCACTGCCCCAAGGCCCAGGCCTGTTGCCATGGGTGCTATGGCCTAGCCCCCTGCTGACTGTCAATGTCGCCTCTACGTCCGCCACTGTCGCCATCGTTGCCGCCGCGGCCACTACCCTTTCCACCGCCACGTCTGCCACTGCAATTTTTTCTATGATTTTGACCTTTTTGCCACCCCTGTTGTTACGGTTTTGACCATATTTTTGGAGAATGATTTAGAGTCATCGATTTCGCAGGACGTGGCCACCATCATGGCAGAATTCGCTCCGATTGTCACCTTTTTAGCCAACCCTGCTTCTTTCAAAGTGTGCATGGAACATGCTTGGTAGAACGGCGGGAGAGGTTTGCTTTGATGAAGAAGCGTTCCAACCCCATTATACGCCTCGGAGAGGCCTGCAACCATTTGAATAACAAGACGATCATTTGTGACGCGCGCGCCAACGTTCTTGAGTTGATCTGATAACTCCTTGATCCTTTGACAATAGGCTGAGGCACTCGGAAAATCCTCCATATTTATGTGAGAGAATTCTCGCTCAAGGATTACGGCACGGGAATTTTTGTTATCTTGGAATATATCACGCAACCTATTCCAAACTTCCATTGTCGTGGCGTCGGGTTCGATAATTGTCTGTAAGAGGTCCGTAGAGATGGTGGAATAAATCCATTGAATAACCGTAGCATCAAGAGTTGCCCACAACTCTATTTCATCATCGGTGGAAGGCACCTTCTCCTTGCCTTTTTCCGATTTGACGATGTGATGGAGGACTCTATGAGACCTGGCGTGAATTTTAAAAAGTTTTGCCCACGTTGCGTATTGGACGTTCTCCATTTCAAGGACAATAGGGATGTTGTTCTTGATGTTGGAGACTACAAAAGCAGGATGAAAGGTGTTCTTTGTGTTAGACATGATTGAGGAACACGAGGAGAATTAGGGTTTTGGAAGAAAAAAAAGGGATGAAGGGACGGCCGAGAGAGACCAAGGGCGGCGGAATTGTGGTGGAGAAGGAAAGAATTTTTGCCCTAGACTGCTGATACCATGAAAGAGAATAATCTTTTGATTATTTTTATTAATGTAATTGATTTATATACATGATATATAATAGTCAATCTGGCCTATAATTACGGAAATCAAATATACATTTTCCTAATACAAAAGATTACTACCATAATTACAGATGTACAAAATCACTAATAATATCAAAGGAATATACGGTGTATATTCTATCACTTAATGCATAGTTTACATTTGAGCTTGTAGTTAAATTCTTATTACATATCTTTCATGATTCACAGTAATTTTTTACACACCAAACGTTTCTCCGAGGGTGTTTAAGTCATACCATTTTTTGTTTGACCAGTTTTTCATAAGATGTATATGTCACAGACCAATAGGGTCGTGACATGTGTCATTAGTTATTTTTTCAAACAAAAGTAAACACTTAAAAATACATATATACCTCCATACAAAATAAGTGATTTTCTTAATTTTTTATGTCTGATAAATAAGAAAACAAAAAATTTCCCCAGGAGCAACACAATAGGGTGGGGGTGGGCGCAAGAGACGGGGTGAAGAGGAGACAATCAGCATGTAATATGTCATTTATGAGACTGGTTTATCCCAACATGTAAGTTATTTTTGTAGTTTTAATTTGTTTTCCTAAAAAATATTTTGACCAACCAACCATTGTAAAATTAGAAAAAAATTTGCACACAAAAAAAAAATCCTCCATTCCGGACACACCCTAAAGTATGAAATATTTTGAGAGACCGCCTATCACAAACTTGTCTCATACCCGTCCAAACTTAACAATAATATGATAATCTTACTGACTGGAAGATTTTGTGTATCAATTCCAAACACACCCTAAGAAGATACAACTTGTTTTCTTTTTCTTTCCTTTGTAGGAAGCCTTTTGACGTCTGAGGGAAGAAGAAGAAAACAAAAATAAAAAGTATCCTAAACCAACTAAGTTTGATCAATGATTTTATTTTTAATGAAACATACACCTAAGAATTAGTGCATGCAACATTATTTACTTTGTAAGCATACTTTTGTCCCACTAATTTTAAAACTGATAACGTGTCAATGAACATGCAATCGATGTGCACTGGTCACCACTTAAAATTATGATAATCACATATATTGACTTGGGTTGGCTAAGGTGGGGAGAGATGAATTATGGATCACTATTTCCAACTTTTTGTTTTCATTATTTTATCTAAATGAATGTGTTGGTACTAGTATATAAATAGCAAGCATGCATGCATTTTTTGTGTAGTCCAAATTAAATAAGTTGGAGAAATGGGAAAGTATGAGTTGTTTATGGTGATATTGTTGATGGATATAATAGTGAGTGGATGGAGGTTTGATGGAGGAGGAGGATATGGAATGGTTGATGGTAGGCATTTGCCAGCTGATCCTACTCTTGTTGCTGCCTTGTTAGGATGCACTTCCACGATTGCTTTGTTGAGGTTACTTTTCTCCCTCCCTCTTTCTATATATATATATATATATATATATATACTGCTTTTGGTCCCAAATCTTTGGGGTTGCTTTTTTCAATAAAAGTTGGTTACATTTCTTTATGTTATTTGTATCAGTAACTGGTTTATGGATGAGTGCTCTTGTATGGCAGCTCAAGATCATCCTCATGAAAACATTATATATATATATATAGGGGGGGTGTATTTCAATAATATTTCAATAGAGGGGGTGTGAGTATGGTTGTGTAGTCCTACTCGGTACTCCCTTCCTGTTGTACTCCGTCTATATAAGTCTGATAATTCAAAGTCTATCTCCTGTATATGATTTTTTTTTTATAATCTGGACTAGGTCCAGTCACTAGTCTTTATATACTGTTCATCATCATTTCTATTTTTAGTTACTGTTATGTTCCTGAGTTTACTATGCCTATTCACTTCTTCTTTTGAACTGTTCATCTCGTCCTTTAGACTTTACCCAATTAATGACTGTCGTCTTTAGCCACACCCAATTTTTAGGCCAACACCGTCCTTCAGCGGACATCAACAGGCCATATTACCAACCACTGTTGATATAGGAATTTACAGGCTAATCCATGGATGTCATTACAGAGAATAAAGGATAACCATATACTAAGTTCATCAGATAGCCATGTTTAAGCATAATAAAGTTAAGATTACAACAGTAATTAAAAACTTTATGATTATAACAATATAAAAAGATTCATGATGAAAATAATATCAACATAATTCCTGCAATTCTGCAAGATTTCATAAATATTCAAAACATAATATACATGGTAGGAGATAAACTGCTGAAAAGTAGACTTACATATCTAGAGGTACAGGGAGGTTTCCCTTTCGGGAGTCCCGGAAACTGCTAATGCTATGGTGAAAGCAAAGTAAGAAAATAATATCTTACATATGGGGAGTTTATACAGATGGAGATGGGAAAACTATGGAAAACATTTTAGAGAGGATGGTTTGGGAGTGATTTCGCTCTTCGGGTTTTTTCGATCTGTCTTCTGCATCCTCAAGTCTTCGTATTTATAGAGAGTCTGCGGACTTCAACTGCGGACTTCAAATTATAAAGGAATCTTCAAAAGTTTCGGCCGGGTGAGCTGTGGGCCCCATCGTCGCTTTATCTTTTAGAAAACTCTTCTTTTCATTTGTCGTCTTCTGTTGCCGGCATCTGCTTTTTGAAAAGTTATTTATTTTTCAAAGATGCTGTCCTTGTTGTCTGCTACTTTTTCTAAAGTGGCCGTCTACATCTTGCTTTTTATCTTTGTTGCCGTCCACTTACTTTTACTTTTGTCTTCGGGCAACACCTGTCCTGCTTTAATCTACTTTTTCTTTTGTCTGCTGCTTTAGCATCTTCATTTTCGTCCGTTGCTTTAGCATTATTGTAATTTGTCTGGTAGCAATTCCTGTTTATTCTTCGTCTCAGGTGTCTAAGTTATGCAGAGCCACTGAGTCGAAGCTCATCCCTGAATCATCATCGGCATTAGGATCTTGAGCATCCTGAGCGTAGTTTGATTCTAGGAATTCGTTGTCTGAACTGATTTCTGAGACATGATCTATATTGTCTAAATTCTGATTATCATCTGCCGGCTGAGGCACTACTGCTGGTGTAGCGATTGGGATTTCATGTTTATCCTCTTGTTTAGCCTCAGTCTGTTCCTTAAAAATGTTTTCTAATGTCTCTTTTATAATCTGTTCTATATTTTTGGTCTGTTGCTTTTTAGTTTGTCTGCTCCTTGCTTTGGATGAAGATCCAGTTAATGTCTGCGGGAGCTTTCGTCTAGTTTTTGAGGAACTTGGTTCCTCTTCACTTTTTGGCAAAGTGACAGCCATGAACGGATTTGGTAAGTCTTTACCGGCAACCGTTTGCACCGGATTAGTTGTACCTATACCTGGTACAATAGGTTTCTTAGCATTCTGAAGGGAATGCATACCTGTCTCATCCATTTTTTAAGGAGATGGAGAACTCTGTGTCTGTTGTCTGATAGAGCTTTGTTTGAGTTTTAGCTCTAGTTCTGTGACTTTTTCTAGGAGATGAATGTTCTGTTTCTGAAGTTCTTCTTTGGTCTGGTTTAATCTTTTGAAGGCTTCGGTCATTGTACTACAATGATCGCAAAAGATAATTTTGTCTGTGTCTTTCTGTATATTGTACTGGGGAGTCTGGTTCTGGCTATGTTTCAAAGCTGGTGATAAAAAGAAGTTAGGCCCAAGGGTTCCCCGGGCATAATCTAAAGCTTCTGTAAAGACATTAAATCCTTTGAATAAAGGAGTTTTAAAATCTTTTATGGAGTCTACTACTTCTAGCCAAGTCTGAAAGATACCATTTGTTTTTCCATGGACAACGACATAAAACTTGAATTTTTTGTTCAAATTCTTTTCGTTGAAGTAAAAACAAGTGCTATTTAAAGTAGCCACAAAATGACTGTTGTCTTTTCTGTTGTGCGCCATCCACAGGTTGTCGATTAGGCACCTTTGCTCTCTGTCTATTACATAATCTGGCAAAACTTTAAATGTAAGGTTAGACGGTGGAAAACAAACTAAGTTATTCTTACCAAAGTACAATCTTTCTAATGCTGGAGTGTCTATGGTAGCTGTGGGTCTGAAATTCAGACTTCCCAACATAGCTTGTCTATAGTCGTCTACGGGTTTGGCTGGGCCTTTCCCTTTGTCTTTTGGCGTCTGTCTTGAAGAACTCATGCTGCTAAAAACAACAACAAACTTGGTTAATTTGAAGTAATTTTTAATCTGCTGAGTTGGTCTGCTAAGCTATTATCTTTCCCCTTGATATGTTCAAATACTAAGTTGTATATTGATATCGTAACTAGGAAATTTAACCATCTACGTCTACTGCTGTTTTTATCGTTAATTTTCTGGTGAAACTTAACTATCGCTTCACAGTCTGTTCTGATTAATGTTTCTGGTTTGTTTAAGATATATAATCTAAATGCGTTTAATCCGTAGATTACCGCTAATATTTCTGCGTCTATACTACTCATATTACCTTTTTCTTTATACTTTCCGCTTTGATAAGCGCATATTTTTTCTGAAGTCTTACTACTGTACTTATTTGTTCTAGCTTTTAGGACCGCTCCCCAACCTTCAAAACTACCGTCTGTTTCTATAATCAAGTAGTCTGATTCTAAAGGCATATTAAGATCATGGATATTTTGTATTTGTTGTTTAAGCAGTTTTACTATTTTCATGTCTTCTGCATTAAACTTCTTCTGTCCAGTAGATCCAGTCTTTGAATAAAGAGGTCCTGCTACTTTTCCTAAGTCTTTTATGAAAGCTCTAGCGTAATTTAGGATTCCTAAAAATTTTTGCAAATCTTTTGTATTATCTAGTCTATCGGGCATTTCTAGAACCTTCTTGGCTATGTGACGCTGTAGTTTGATCTTTCCTTCTCCGATAGTAACTCCTAAAAAGTTTATGTATGCCTTACATAACTCCATTTTCTTCTTGCTGATTATTATGCCATTACTAACAAAACGTCTAAAAATTGTTTGTAGATGTCCTAGGTGTTCTGCCATATTACTACTGAACACTAAAATGTCATCTACATAAACTATTGTAAATCTTTTATAGTCTTCGAATATTTCATCCATTTTCTTTTGGAAAATGGGTGGAGCTGTCTTCAGGCCGAATGGCATTACTAACCATTCAAAATTCCCTTCAGGACAAGTGAATGTTGTCCATTCTATACTGGCTGGATGCATCTTAACCTGCCAATAACCTGATTTGCAATCGAACTTACTAAAGATAGTCTTACCTTGTATTCGATTGATTAATTCTGACTTGTCTGGCAACTTATAACCGTTGCTTCTTGTATTATCATTTAATCTTTTATAGTTTATTACCATTCTTGCTTTACCCCTGACTATCTCTGAATGGTTTTGAACTATAAATGTTGCTGACCTGTGTTTAGAAGTCGAGCGTCTTATAATTTCTAGATTCATTAATTCTTTAATTTGTAATTTAAAATCTTCTAAATCCTGGTTTGTCGCTTCTATTGAAGCTGTTCTTATAATATATTCTGGGTTTATAATGTCTAACTCGCACAGGATTTTATTATTATTCCAATGTCTGAGAGGTTTCTCCCCTATAATTTCTAATTCGTCTAGAATCTTTACTACATTATCTAAATCTTTTTTATCTTTTATGATTCCTATTTTTTCTATCCCAGTTTTAAAATTATAAAATTCTATTTCTAAGTCTATTAAAGTATAGTTCTTTTCTAATAAATCTTCTTCTTCTAGAAAATCTTCGAGTAATAAATTTATATTTGAGTTCAGACTGCAATACTTTTCTCCATTACTGCAGTCGGTACAACAACTAGTGTTTTTATTGTTTAGATTTATAGAAGATATTTGTATAATCTTAGTGTCTATCTTCTGAGTTTGTACTGGAGTATAAGTACTATTTCTCTGTAATATCACTCCATCTCTGGTGATAGTGCAACTTCCATTGTTATTTAACAAGAAGTCTAATCCTATCACAAAATCTGTATTTATATTTAGATCTCTTACTAATATTTTATCTAGCTTATAGCTCGGGTTATTCGAGCAAGTGTTTATAAAACTAATAGTAGCTTCTTGCAGGTAATGTCTGTAGAAGTTGTGAGTCTCATCCATCTGCACAGCTGAAGATGGCTTGTCCAGTGTTTTCACCAGATGACTCGGAACTATTTTCTTATTTAATATACTTCTAGTGCACCCTGTGTCTACTAGAGCAAGGGTTGTAATCTCGGTATCTTTAATTCTAATTTTTGTCATTAGTCTTAGGGCGCTAAACTTTTTGTCTTCATTACATATTAAAACCTTGTCTTCCGAATTCATTAATTCGGAGGCTACTTCTGTATCTATCTGATTATCTTCTTCAGGAATGTAACTGTCTTCATCTACTGGCTGTTTACCTTTTTCTAGCTGAGCTAATCTGATTTCTAGATTATTTACTCTTGTTTCTAGAGTAATTATTCTTACTAGTATTGTTCTATCTATAGATACCTCTTCTTGGATCTTATTTAGTTCTTGTTTTTGACTTATTATAATGTTTAGTTCTTTTTGGAGGCAAGTTATACATCCTTCCATGTAACATTTTCTGCATTTGGCCCTTTTACTTCTACTCGGGAACCATCTGCAAATGCAACATGCTGTACTGTCTAGACCTTTATTTCTTTCAAATATGTGGTCACAGTCTGTAGAGGTGTTTACTAAATTATTAAAATCTTCGTTTATATCTAATTGTTCTATTCCCATTTCGTTAATGAATTCGTCTGCTTCTGAATCTGAAGAGTTTATTCTGTTATTTTCTCCTGTATCTATACTTACTATAGAATATATGCTTTCTGTGTCAGACATATATTCGTCTACATTTATTAGCGTTTCTTGGAAAAGTACTTCATTGATGATGGTACAACGTATTGCATCCTTTGTTTGTTGAAAAGCAAAGATGAAGTTGTTGAAGCGGATAAGCGCTACAAAGCAGTAGTTGAAAATCAACTAAGCCTACGGATTGAGGAATTCGTAGTGATAGAGGGGGAGAATGTGAAGCATCAAACGACAGTTCATTTCTCATCTCAGTCTAACGGTTTTAGCCAAGCGCAAAGTCGAAGGCCCAAAATATGTGGGGTAAGGCGATCTTTACCGCTAATGCGATTCTCAACAGAACTACGCATAAGGATAAGGATAACCCTCCATGTAAAACATGGAAAGGATCTCACATACAAATGTTGTGATGTGGGGTGGCTTAGTAGAAGTTGGAATACCGAAATAGGTCAAGTTGTTCCAAAGACTATAGATTGCATATTCACTGGATCTACAAATAACAGTAGTGCTTATCGCCTCATGGTGTCAAAGAATGCTGAATTCTTTGAGGATAACTTTCCTTGAGAAGGAAAAATAAGTAATTGCTCGAGGTTAACAAGAACCTGTGAGGGCCTGACTGTCCAGAACTAGACGTTTCGTATCTACAGGACTCGGAAGTTGCTGACTATCCGGAACTTAATATTCCAGATCTACAGAACTCAGGGATTCTAGATGTTGAACCGAGACGGAGCAAAGAGGGGAAAAAGACTTGTTCCAGGCCTTCTAGCTAGTATGGTTGAGAATGAACCATGGACAATTAACAGAGAATTGTCATCTCCAGAAGAGCTGCTTTGGAAAGAAACTACAGAGAGAGAAATAGATTCCATCATATAGAACTATACTTGTGTAATAGAACTATACTTGTGTAATGGTTGACCGTCGGGCTGTGCATATGTAAGAATATTTGTTGCACGGCATAGGATATCTCTGGTCTCGTGAAAGTGAGATACTATAATGCTATTGTTAAACTGTGATAGTGAGTCAGGTCGGCATACTGAGAACCCGAAAAGGCACTGAGTTTGGAATTATTGTTCATTGGTGTGTGGACCGGTTTGCAAAACGTCATGCTTGCTCGGTCAAGGATCTCTTCGGTGTACTTCCTTTGACAAATAAATAATCCACGTGCATGTCTCGTAACAACAATGCCTAAAAAATATCTTATGGGACCCAAATCTTTCATAGCAAACTCAGAGGCAATGAGTGACATAATGGGTCGGCGAAGTGTATCAGAAGATGTGGTGATGATGATATCATCAACATATAGTAGGATGTATGCCATGTCATTACCCTTGCTATAGATGAACAGTGAATCATCAGCTTTGCTATGTGAAAACCCGATAGAGGATACAAAATCAGTAAATCGTTGGTACCATGCACAATGAGCCTATTTCAGTCCATAGAGTGATTTCTTCAACAGACACATATATCTGGATGAATCGGATCCCTGAATCCCATAGGCTGATGCATATATAAGGTTTCATGAAGAACTTTATGCAAGAAAGCATTTTTGACGTCAAGCTGATGAATAGGCCAAGATTTGGATAAAGCAATACTGAGAGCGGTTCGAATAGTAGATGGTTTCACCACCATGCTGAAAGTTTCATCACAATTCACTCCCACATGTTGAGACCTGCCATCACCTATAAGACGGGCCTTGTGCCTCTCAAAAGAACTATCGAATTTCTTTTTATGTCGAAAAATCCACATAAAATGAATAATATTAGCATCAGGAGGACGAGGTACTAGATCACACGTCTTATATTCAATAAGAGCATTATATTTGTCAATTATTGCATTTTTACAATTAGGATCGGACAAGGCATCTTTCGGATTACGAGGAACATAGGAAGGGGAAACCGAAGTGGACAAGTTAAATAGTCGTTTGGGTTTGGAAATGTTGTGCATAGCATGGGTTTCCATTATCCGTGGGTGTGTCGCATGAGGTTGGATAGGATTGGGATGAGGTGGCAAAGAAATAGAGGCGGGACAGGGTGGACTACCGGGAGTAGGGGTGGGGCTGAGAAGGGGCAGTGGCATCGGGGAGTGGGGGCTGGACAAGAGATAGCCGATATAGAAGGACATGACGGGTTGTTCCGAGGCTACCATTGCACGGCTGGTGGATTGCCTGCCTCGGGACCGCAATGGTGGGGACGGCTGCCGGTGTCAGTGACGACTGATTTTGCAAGTGATGAATTAGAAGGGAAATTCATATGAATTCGGGGATGGAATTGAGTTTGGCAAAGGGGAATTGGGACTCATCAAATATGACATACCGAGAAATTATTATTTTTCGATTTGACAAGTCATAACAATTGTAACCTCGATGATTTGGGGGTAGCCAAGAAAGACGCGGGGGGATGACCGAGGTTGCAGTTTGTTGATTTGTGTGGAGAGGTGGAGAGGGTAACACAGACATCCGAAAGTTTGTAAATGCTTATATAAAGGATCCCGAAGATAGAGAACTTGAGTGGGAGACTTGTGTTTGAGAGACTTATTTGGGAGAATGTTTAAGAGATAGGTTGTCATTGATAAAGCTTAATGCAAAAAATGGGGAGGGGGTAGAGGCGTGAGCAATGAGGGCACAAACTAAGTTGTTTATGGTTCTAATTTTTCGTTCGGCTTTGCCATTTTGTGGAGAGGTATGGGGATAGGAAAAATAAAAAAACAAGGTTGTGTTTGGTGTAGAGAAGTTTGAATTGATTATTATCGAATTCCCTCTCATTGGAAACATTTAATATTCTTTTCAAATTATGTCTTAATGAAAGTGTTGAATGACGAAAAATTAGAATAGACTTGGGACTTATTACCAATGGGAAACGTCCATAGGAAGTTTGAGTAATCATCTAAAAATAACATATAGTATCGATGTCTGGCCGTGTTAAAGATAAGAGAAGTCCATAAATTAATGTGTATTATATCAAACGACATTAAAGTACAAGTGGATGAAGAATAAAATGACAACTTGACATGTTTTCCAAAAACACAAGATTCACAAACAAGAGGAGAAGAGACATGTTTGTAAGCAATAAATTTATTTTTGCTAAGGGAGTGTAAAACAGAGTCTCCCGGATATCCTAATCTATTATGCCATAAAGGAGACTAAATTGATGCAAAGGTTGATAGAGAGGAGGCTGGATGGCTGACAGAGGTGGTGATAGGATAAAGGTCCACGGTGCTATCACATCTCAATATTCACATCCCTGTCATAAGGTCTTTCACATAAAAACCAAAAGGATCAAATTCAAGAGAAACATTATTGTCGGTTGTGAAACGACACACATAGATTAGATTTTTATAAGTTTCGGGGCATGGAGGATATTTTTTAAGGCTAAAGGGGGGAAAGAGATGATTGTCTATAACCTCGAATGGGAATGCCTTGTCTACTACCAATAATAATATTACGATTTAAATTGCTCATAATGAAATAAGACGAGAAAGTACATTGGGATGCCGTCATATGAGATATGGTTCCAATGTACCAACTATTGACAGGAACGTTGAGTGACATCGTGTTCATAGCTGCCTCAACATCCGTCGGTGCGTAGGTTGAAGGAGGAGAAACTTCTGCATTGTATGTATGTTGTGGAAGTGCGCCGAGGATGCTAGACTGGACCTGTCGGGCTGGAGGTTGGTCCCAGGAGGACGTCGGGTAGGGGAAAGGTGGAGCAACCCATGTCGGTGAGGCCCATCCAGCCTATGGCGGGTAGGCAGCCCACGGCGAAAGCTGTTGCCACTATTGTTGCCATTGTTGGTGGCTGCCAGCCGGCGGGGGCTGCCTCCTGCCGTCACTGCCACTGTTTCCGGCGATGCCGCTGTTACCGTCGTTGTTTCCGCCGTTGTTGCCGCGACTGTTCCCAAAATTTCTTCCTCTGTTGTTATTCCGGAAACATGAGCCACGTGTCGGATCGTTGGCTTGCCTGTGGGATGGGGTGGGACCCGAGCCTCTCGGGTCAGCATGGTTATCGCCGGTGGCTACGAGGGCAGCGTCGATTGTGCTGGCATTAGTCGTTGCCTGCTTTGTTTATCGGGTTTCTTCAAGAATGAGTCTCGAACGAGCCTCATAGAACAGAGGCAATGGCATGCTTTGTTGGAGGATGGTAGCGACGCCGTCATAATTTTTATTCAAACCCGCAATAAGTTGCATCACCAATCGTTGATTAGTGACCGGTGCACCGACGTTAGAGAGTTGATCGGCAATCATCTTAAGTTCATGACAATAGACCGACGCATTAGGAAAATCGTCCTGCTGAATGGCCTGAAATTAATTTTCCAGATACAAGGCACGTTGTGTCTTGTTGTCATGAAAAATACTTTCCAAGCTGTCTTCTTTGTAATATCTCCAAACCCTTCAATTAATAATTATAATATTCTTTTCCTTCTATCACATAAAATAAAATACTACTAGCTTCTTTGTAAATAATCTTAATTAGAGAATTAATTCATGAATAAATGTTATGTTAGGCTGGAGGTCCAGTGTATGACATAATTATTAATTTTCTCACTAAATGTTAGTGGCAAAAATCTAAATAGTAGTGTTTTCACACGAAAAATTATGAAGTTTCTCAGCGTTTCAATGAGAACATGTTTCTCACCATGTGTTTTCTAAGTGAGCTGGTTCGGAAGGAATTAGATAGAAAATTATGTTTAGCACAAATTTTCCACTGAATATCAGTGGGAAAAACTTTCGATCGGTGATTGAGCTAGTTTTGTTGATTATTTTTGTCCTTATACTATCAATAGGTGCACACACACTAGGAGTGGCAAGATGCTCATCATCAAACACAGGTTGAGTAACTTAGACTCAACACATGATGTGGATCCAACTTTGGATGCCCAATTTGCAAAGTCACCATCCAAAAAATGGCAGTGGTGGAGACAAGTCTGAGCAAGCCTTTGACAGCACAAAGGACACTTTTGACAATGACTACTATAATGCATTGCAAAGGAAGACTGGTGTACTATTCTCTGATCAAAACTCTTTACAATAACCCTAGAACTAGAGGCCTTGTCAATGCTTATGCCTTTAATCAAGCCATGTTCTTCCTTGATTTCCAACAAGCAATGGTTAAAATGGGTTTACTTGATGTCAAAGAAGGCTCCAATGGGGAAGTGCGCACCAACTGCCGTATCATCAATTGAGATTATATATGCATATATCATTATCATTATTGGGATTCTCATAGATCTAAAGTTGGTTGCTACCCCTTTTTATATACTCTATATAATAGACAAAGCAATATATTGTCTCTTTTGTTTGGTGGTCCATATATTATATGTATGTTCTGTTGTTAATTAATTAATGCAGGCAAGTGATAATTTCTGTCTCTCTTATCTGTTTAACAAAAGTTAAAAAGTTTCTAAAGGAAACTTAATTGAGTTTGTATCTTATACAATAAAATATAATGTGAATAGTCTAAAGGTTCAAGTTCCACTATGGTCACAATTACAAAACTATCTTTTTCTTTCGCAAAACAAGAAAAGAAACCACAACATAACATGAATTCATCTACCGTCAACCCCTAGTCTAAGCCCTGCCAGTAGACTTTTAAAAGATCCCAAAATTTAGTAAGAGCTAATTTATGATCAAAAAGCTTTCCTCCCTCTGTTTCAATTTATATGACAGTGTTTGAATTTTTCGAGAGTCAAATTGAATTTTACTAAAAAAAAAACATAAAGCCTTAAAGGCATTTGAGTTTAATGTATTTTTCCTTGAAAAAAATACTTGACTTTTAGGCTTTATGTTACTTTCATACTTAACACTATTAGGCTTTATTGTTAGCTAAACTATTAGGCGTTATCAGGCGCCCAAGTTTCTTTTCTGCATTTCAAAGGCTCATACAGCTAAGAATTCTTCACTTACTGGCATAGCTACAACATTCTGTCAAACAAGACTTAGTAGCTGCTAACAAACCATAAACGCAAACTTAGATAATACACATTCCACTAATTAATGCTTCTCTAATTCATCCATTTTGATCCCATGTGTCCTGAAGCTGTAACACCATATTACATATAATATGCATTATAACAACAAAGTTGATAAATATCCATCATCAAATGGCGCCAGAATGAAACTCCTTAATGCCCAAAGTTGCTTCTCCTCATCATTCTCATGAAATCTTCAACATTAACTTCTCCATCACCTGCAACATTTACAGCCAATAGTTCCTCAATATATTACCATAACATGCAGCAATGATCCAGAGGAAATGAAGAGAGAGATCACACTTCCTAAAGCATATTCTAGAAACTAGACCTCAATGTAATGAACGTACGAAATTAGAAAAGATTATAAAGAATAACAAACAATAAAAGATAATAACAGATGAAAGGCTGGGGAGCTATATTAAAAACATAAGCTAAGTCATGGCATGTCAATGGACAGTACAGGAGTCGTGTACACTAAGAAGCCTAATAAGATTGTACCTCGTGGAACAGCCTGGAGATTAGTAGTCTTACAACATATTTTTAAAAAGTTGACCATTGTTTACAGTTTTCATATAGCTATGCTATTATTGAAATGTGTGCAGACCCTCAATCGCATGGAATATTTTGTCATCAGAGGATGCTCATTAAACATTAACAATTCAGCAGTTAATTGAATATTTAACCTGGCATAAGTATAGGCTAAAATGTTCTAAAATTGGGCCCCAAGGGCTTTGGTGTAGTGGTAAGAGCACGTTTTGAGAGGATATTCAGACCGTGGAGAGGCACACAACACAAGGAAGGCTAAGCACATCATTGTGGAGCAATGATTCGCACAACTATCATATCTTTCTAGTGTGTGATGTATGGGTTAGGCGGACATCACGGACTTGGACCTTGCCACTGACAAAAACCTGGCTAAGTAGTGAAGGATAGAGGCGTGGGTCCATTATCTAAAGTTTCGAGCTGTATGTCGCAAGTACTCTGGGATTTCTTGGTTATCAAAAAATTTATACTATGAATGGAATGTTAATGCAAAAGGGACTCTGAAAAACTACATGATATTAGTCTACAGCATCTAGACAGGATTTTATTTTTTAAATTCACAGAATCATTGGCCCTCTAAGAGAGGGAATTGAAATTTCAATTCGGCAGAGTGCACATTTGTTCTAAACGCTATTTAGGTTTTAGTATCAGTAGCATGTCCCAATAATCTAAGATTTTGATGTATTAGCTAAGAGAAACTAGGGGAAGAAAAACACTACAGAAGGTCCAAAATTAAAGTTTGGAACATATAGAGAATTTCCTACTACATGCTTGTTATACCATCCTAAACAACTGGTAGGGGTGGCAAAATTGACCCAAACCCATGCAACCCGCTAGAATTTTAATGGGTTTGGGCAAGAGTGATTTTGATGATGGGCTGATTTGATTTTGGTTATGTCCAAGTTAACCCATCAAAAATCGGCAACCCAAGTAGACCCATGGTGATGCCCAAACTTGACCATGAAAATGTTCAATCTTAACCATAGAAACATATCTTCTTTGTGAAAAAAGAATTGCCCCCTCTGCCGTTACCAATGGTTTCATGTGGAGAATAATCTAATGTTAGTTAATTTGCTCTTCATTTCTTAAAGATGATAAAAAAGATATTACATGATCTTTTTTTTTCTTTTCCAAGACTAGTTGATCATGTTGAACTTAGAAAATAAGTTCAAATTTAGACAACTTTGTTTGTTTTCTATATAGGCATGCCAAGAGCCACTTTGATCAGATAGAAACAATAGATCGAACGAATCGTGGTTCCTATATGTTTCTGTAATGCGAGTTTGACCAATGACAATTTCAGGAGTTAAATTGGGATCTATTAATATAATTTCTAATTTTTAAAGATTAGATACTTCATAAATCATACGAGAAAGCTATAACTTGCAACTTGATCATATCAATATAAACTAATTCATTTTAAAATTCTAGTCATGTTTCACTTAATTTAACTCTTGGGAAGCAAAAAGGTAAGAAAACATTTTTCAACAATCAGTGTAGTTCCCTATTTCATACTTTACTATTTTTTGTGCTCACATAATTAAGTTAGACTTTGTTAAGAGTCTCACATCGGAAATGGAATGGGAACATGGACTCCTTATATGGACTTGGACAATCCTCACCCTACGAGCTAGCTTTTGGGGTTGAGTTAGGCCCAAGATCCATTTCTTTACATGGTATCAGAGCCAGGCCCATTCCAATTCTTTGTTCACCGATGTTGGGCCCCCAAATTATATTGTTCACGCTCCAGTTAACGAGGTATGGGCGTGCGGGGGAGTGTTAAGAGTCTCACGTCAAAAATGGAATGAGAACATGGACTCCTTATATGGACTTAGACAATCTTCACCCTACGAGCTAGCTTTTGGGGTTGAGTTAGGCCCAAGATCCATTTCTTTACAAACTTCGTTAAATTAAAAAATAACAATGGAAAGAACAAAATGTATTTTTGGTATTGTATTGCCCATTTAGTCTTGATGTCTAACCAATAATGCATTCAAATCATCAATTTCATCATGGTGTAGGTCTCTTTTATTAGATGGAAATCATGGAATTTAAGTTTGGAATTGCAAAAATTGATGGATCAAGTTGGGTGGGTAGGGTTGTGACCCATTGATTAGCCCATATTGAACATCTCAGCCAACTAACTTTAGGCAGGGTTGGGCAATGATTTATTTATTGTTTCATCCCATTTTAACCCACCCAAATTCAGCCAAAACCTCCCATTTGCCACCCTTAACAACTGGTAATATATAAAGAGGTTAGCATTTAGGTATTTGGGTATAGCAATTTTTGGAATAGCTAGGTCTCTTCACGAGCTTGAGCGCTTTGCAGTAAAATATCTTAATACCAACTATATTATAGCCCCACGGGCTTTGGTCTAGAAGTAAGGACATAGTTTGTGAGGTGTGGGTTAGGGGCATGTCACGGTTTCGAACCCTGCCATGGACAGAAGCCTAGAATTTGTGGAGAAGGATAGAGGGGCGAATCCATTATCCACCGAGTTTTGCACCGTGCACCACCGAACCTCCGGGATTTCTCGGTTATCAAACAGAGAGAGAAAAAAAGAAACCAGTATATAGTGAAACAAGAAGAAGCACTAAAGTCAAAATAGGAATACTAGAAAATAAAGCCTAACTTACGATCACGATCTGCCTCTTCTATCATCTCCTGGATTTCTCTGTCAGTAAATCGCTCCCCCAACTCATCAGCAACTCTTTGAATGTCTGCAAAAGAGATCTTCCCCTGCATTTGAATGCTTTATATATTAGTAACAAGCCAAGAAAACAACCTAACTGTCAGGAATACAACCAAATAAGCAGAAAGCAAGCACATTTTTATCTTGATCAATAATGTGAAATGCCTTCATGAGCTCTTCTTTAGTGTCCCTTTCTCCAAACTTGGCAGTCATCATGTGCACAAATTCATCAAAATCAATTGAACCACTGCCATCCTTATCAACTTCTGCAATCATTCGATTGATCTCCTGGAATAACAAACACAATCATGAGTGCACTAACACATACTAAGAACTCGTTTGGATTAGCTGATTGTAAATAGCTGATAAGTTTAAGTATTGAAAAGCATTTTCAAGTCCTGAAACTCATTTTATAAATAAGTGGTTACGTATTTGGATAGAAGTGCTGAAATTGCTAATAAGTTGATGTTTTTGGTAAAAAAGTGTTGATAAGTTGTTCTTTTGTTGGGACTAAAATACCCTTATTTATTTTGCAAAAAATCATAAATTTAAAGGTATCCTTGTAAAGAAAAGGAGGAACAACGGATACGGAGTGAAGAAGAAGTTACGAAATTTTAGAAAAAATTAAGGCTAAAATAGTAAAATACTCCGTCAAACCAGAAGTGCTTATAAGCTGAAAAGTCATAAGTTGGGAATGACCAGCTTATTTTGGCTTAAGCACTTTGGTGTTCACCAAACGCGTAGATGAGCTAAAAAGAGCTTATAAGCCAGTTTAACGAGCTTATAAGCTTAGTCAAACACCCTCTAAAACCAAGTATTCAAGCCAGGAATAAACAGTATTTGACACAATGGAAAGGCTCCAAATTTGCATAAGATAGAGAGAGTAAAAAATGAACTATACTTGATAAAAAAAATAAAAAAAAGAGTAAAAAATGAACTTATTCCCAGAATGACATGCCAAATAACAAGTGAAAAAGTAATCAGATATTAGAAAGGTTAAAATCCTGATACAGGCGCCCAAGGCCAAATCTTCTTAACATTTCGCCAATGGGATCACTGACCAGCCAGCATGTTAAAGGCTAGGAATACAGATCAGAAAGAAAAACATAAAAAAATAAAATCAAAGACACTTAGATAATCCATAGATTTCCTTTATTTCCCTGGATCAAAACAATAAGCTGCACGACTAACTACAGACCACATCACATACATCTTGGACATCACTTCACCACAAAACACACAAAATAATTCAACTCAATTTATGTTAAGGTCAACATAATTCTCAAATCTGTAACCAGGCTATCTACTTTGAAAATCATCATGTACAAAGTGGAACTGCTGCCAAACAGTCACTAGTAATGCATTACTTGGTAGCCACCCAAGACATTTCCCAAGAATCTGGATTAGTGTATCAATAAGCTCAACTACTGTTTGTCCAAAAAAGAAAAGAAAACCGAATATGAAAGAACTTTATGTTAATCATTGCAGGGGGGGGGGGGGGACACGGTACATAAATCTGCAACTTGTATATGAAAAAGCAAAAGCACCAAACACAAATTCCAAGACTACAAGGAAAATCAGAGAATCTTCAGTTGGTAGTCATAATGCAAGAAAACCGCCATCAGTTATAGGAGGAAAAGTAAATTCTTGCATCTCATAAATTCAAATTATATGCTTCAGAAATAAGTACAGCTATTGTCATCATTCAGTATCTTCACTGTATGAAATATGCTGTTAAAAAGAAAGATACAAAAGAACATATGAACTAGCATATAAATACCTCGTCAGTTGCTTCAAAACCCAGAGCCCTGTAACAAAACCATATAAGTTTTACTCATCAATAAAATGGAGCAGTAAGGTACCACAGACTGCGAGAGGTGTGAGAAAGTAGATGATCACAAAGTCAATTTAGGTTGTTAATTAGACATCCAGGACATTATAAGGAATAATCGCAAACCTCATAGCAACATTGAGCTCTTTGGCGTCAATGGTTCCTAAATAAGTTGCAAAATTAACACGGTCAGAAAGAAGTTTAAGCATCAAAAAACTGCATCTAGTATGGATTCCTTGAGGTTTATTTTATTACCAGAGTTGTCTGTATCAAAAAGCTCAAAAGCCTCTCTTATTTCTTGCCTTTTCTGTTGAGTTAACCCCTGATTACGTCCTCTGGGCTTCTCTATCCGTGATGCACCTCTGTAAAGGCTTCCCTGCAGGAAGACAAGATTCAGGTAAGTGATATGGACAGATAGCGGGATAGAGGGATAGAAGGAAGGAGACAGAAGAAAATCGGAACAAAGAAAAAGGAATGCAACAAAGGGGGACTAGATAAATATCAGAAATGCAGTAGGATCAAGCACATATCTAGTATCACAAGTATCCAGCCAGCCATCTTGCTATAAACTATTACTTTCTCTATATCAGCTATCCTATTTAATTCTATATGTTACATCTTTATCTATCATGCCCCTAGAGAACTAAGGTAGATATCTGAATTGTCTGCATAAAGACCAGATCCCGCCTAACCACACTTCCTTCATTCTTTTTTTTCTGAAGTTGTTCTGTTATTCAATTGCATTCCGTCTCAAAAGATAAGGTAAAGAAAATTACAGCTTTCATTAACATCCTCAAGTTTTTAAACACAATCCACTAGGAAACACAAGAGAAAAGGATATATAAGTCGTGGCATTTAGAAATTGTTGGTTCAAATGTGTTCTGGCACCATGTACAGACATCATAGCCACATTCACTATTATAGAGGCCAAAATGAAGGAACATTTGGAGAAGCAAGATGAGGATAAAGGAAGAGAATCAAACAGTTCGAAGCAAGTTCCTATGTGTCCTAATTTGATGTTTGAAGTCGCTTATTCTATCTCTCCCCCCCCCCCCCCCCCCCCTCCCTCCCTCCCTCTCTCTCTCTCCCCCCCCCCCCCCCTCCCACCCTCCCTCTCGCTCCCTCCCTCTCTCCCTCTCCCTCTCCCTCTCCCTCTCCCTCTCTCCCTCTCCCTCTCTCACTCTCTCCCTCTCTCACTCTCTCTCTCTCGTTTTTGGGTGGGAGTACAAGAGCACTTGAAGTTCGTCTTCCAAATAAGGTTGCACCCAACAGAAATAGGTGTCCTCAAAGGATGATCAACAGTTATATTTGCAGCAAAAAGTGGAGTCCAATTCGAAGAATGCAATGAGTTCAAATCTAATTTACTTCAGTCAACTACTCAACAGACTTGGTCAGTTGGCCCATGTCTTAGTATGTCGTCAACGAGACACATTATCAATTAATGGACATACCAGGGAAGTGTTATAAATACGTCAAATTGTGGATGTCCGTTTAGTACTCCTATGCATCCTTTTTCCAATAAGGGTAGTGTCTGAGTCATCTGTTTGCGTGCATCTCGACTATTCTCCAAGTACCTGCTACCTCCCACCAACGTATCGGATTAACTCTGACCACTAGATTTAGGCAAATGGGTAGAAAATACCTAGTTTTTTATTTTGTCTCTACTAAGATGTAAACCCTAGTCTCCATAGTTTGCACCCACTTCACTGACCAATAGGCCACACCTTTGGGTGCTACTCCGATGCATCCTATTATATAAAGGGGCTTACTAAAGAAAGCCTTAAGCGAGCTTACTAAGGAAGCTTTGAGGGAGTTTACCAAAGAAGTTTTCAGGAAGCTTACTAAAAAAGTTTTTCCCCTCAAAATTGGGGGTTAACTCACCCATTTTGTAGAACAATCTTAAAAGCAATAAAGTCTCAATTTCACTCTAAAACCCTTTTCTCTACAATCCTTGCTTTGTATTTTTTTCCTCTTATAACACATGAAAAATTTCACATAGCACAAGTCTCAAGAACAACAAAGAGTTTGAAGCTCGACTGAAAAACTATCTCATTGAAACCTTAAGGAAATATATAGTCTAGTTTTTGTTTAAGTACCCATACCACTTAGAGACTAACAGCAAGTTGATAAACATAAGGGGAACAAACAAGAAAACAAAGCACCCTAGTGAATCTGACAAAGACCACCATCAACTCCAAGATAATTTCCCCGTTCTCTATCTGGTATTGTCATTCCCTTTTAGTTGTCAAATCAAGAACTCAAACACGTTTTCTTTTCCAAATCACATAACTTGATTTCCAGTCAGATCAACAGCCCAACAGTGTTCTACATATCAAAAATGAAAACTTTTCAGAGAAGGTTTCAGACGGAATTCGTTACATATAGATTGGGTATAAAGGAACAAATAACTCTGATATTTGCTGTCATGGAAGAAAGTAAACAAGGCCATGCATCAGTTGAATTATTACCTAGCCTATTTATAAAAAAATCACAAAAATAATAGTAGTGCTTCACCCCTTATGAAAGCTTAGAGGTGGTTATATATGTAAAAAAGGAAAAAGGCCTTGGCTTAACTGTTAAAGTTGTTGTCATGTGACCAGGAGGGCACGGGTACAAGCCGTGGAAACAACCTCTTGTAGAAATGTAGGGAAAGGTTGCGTACAATAGACCCTTGTGGTCCGGCACTTCCCAAACCCGCACATAGCGGGAGTTTAGTGAACAAGGCTGCCCTTACCAAATTATAAGCTGAAACTAATGTACTATGTTTCTTCTCTTTTTTTTTTGCCTTTCAAGATCAAGATCTACTTCTATGTTAAATAACAAAAGATCAACACCTTCATATAAAGATATGGAGAAAAGCTAGAATCTTTACCGTTGATTTTTCTTCTAAGTAAGTCTGCACAAAAGAAAATTAAAAGAATCATTAATATACATCCAAGCATCCCGAACTGGGTATCTGTATAGACATGTATATAAACAAGAAACTCAAGTTTCTCCATGGTTATAGAGATTTCGAGCTTGTTAAAAGGTAAAGAAGCAAAAATAAAAAGAATATTACGAAATTGAAGGAACAAAGCATAAAATTTTACCATTTTGATAAATTTAGTTAGAGATCTGATATGGTTCTAGGTAGAGTTATACTCTGACTGGCTCTTGGGAAGAAACGCGTTGGACTGATTCTGGAAATGGTCACTACAGAGAAAATTTCCCTTTTTCAACTCAATATCTTTGGTTTGTTTTGAAAAAAGGATAATTCACTTAGACCCATGAAGTTCAATTTTAACCTCAATGGTCTGGAAAAACATAAAGCATAAAAAAGGATAGTTTCACTTTGAAACATGAAGCTTAACGTTTGGATCATATTTTAAAAATTTATCGTTAAAATTTTGTTTAGCCATAAAATTTGATCATATTTTAAAATTTTATTTTCAAAATACTTTTGAATTCCCAAAACTGAATAAATCAGTCTTTGAAAATTTTCACTTTCATTCACAAAACTTCAGAGAAGTAAAATGTTTGTCCAAACAAAGGAGTATTAGTCTAAATTAAAAAATATAACTAAGAAGGAATAAAATAAAAAGACACTATACATAGTCAACTAGAAAAACTAAATAGTCTATAAACAAAGAAGGAAAATAAATATAAGATCCTAAAATATAAAAAAAATCAATTACCAAGAAATCAATTATTTTCATATATACATAGTTGACACACCCCCTCAAGTTAGCGCAGAGATATTTGCACATGCCCAATTTGTCAATTATACCATGGAACACCTTTCTAGATAATACCAATATATCGTCTACATATATGGATTTTTCTAGGTGGTTTGCGAACATTTTATTTACGTCATTAGTGTGTGGCTCTAGCGTTCTTGAGTTCTAAAGGCATCACTTTATAACAAAAGATGCCTCACTTAGTGATAAATTCTTGGAGATTTCTAAGCAATGTCTCACATTGGTGATGAAACACTATATTATTGTGTTTATACGGAAAAGTTTTTCCTTATGAGTTAAGATATATTTGGATAGAATTAATTAATTAATTAATTCATAAAATTATGGAAAAGCACCATTCTTAACCATTGGTTTAATCTCAAGAGTCACCATGAAAAGGCACCATTCATAACCATTGGTTTAATCTCAAGAGGCACCATGAAAAGGCACCATTTATCTATAATTAGAATGTCATATTCCCATCAGAAAAATCTATCAAAAAATAAGAAATATTCTCAATACAGTAGGAATCAAACATTGTTTCAGTGCAAACGATATTTGATTAGACTTCTTAGTATCCCTAAGACATTTAATCCTTCTTGGTGCACTCTATGTGGGTGAAATAGTCTTAAGAGGAGAGTCCGTACTAACTTGTGAAGTCTGTTTTCTACATTTTCTGCAATCCGTTTCTAACAATCTTAAGACTATTTCTTTTCATGGCTAGTATTAGGGAGATGACATCAAACTTTGTTAAACTGGACAAGTTTGATGGTGGTAATTTTCGAAGATGGCAAAAAAAGATGCACTTTCTTCTCACCACATTGAACGTTGCTTATGTTTTGACTACTCCACAACCAGAAGAAAAGGAGAACGAGACCATTGCAGAGACGCGCGCCAAGGCAAAATGGGAAAATGATGAATACATATGTTGAGGCCATATTCTGAACGGGATGACTGATGCCTTGTTCGATTTTTACCAGACCGTGTCTTATGCAAAGGAATTATGGGATCAATTGGAGGCAAGGTACATGCGCGAAGATGCAACAAGTAAGAAATTTCTTGTTACCCAATTTAACAGTTATTCTATGAATGAAAAAAGGTCAGTAATGAACCAATTCTATGAGATTGAACGCATCCTTGGAAATTTCAAACAACATAACATGAATATGGATGAATCTATTGTTGTATCTAATAATATAGACAAATTGCCCCTAACTTGGAAGGAATTCAAACACGTCCTTAAACATAAAAAAGAGGATCTTACTCTTAAGGAATTGGCTAACCATCTTTGTGTAGAAGAAGAATTCCGGAAACAAAAAAACAAAGATCAGGATATCCACATTGTGGAGGAAGGACAATCCAGTAAGGGAAAAGGCAAGAAAAGGCAGTTTAATTCAAACAAGTATAACAACAACAAGAACAAAACTGACAACAACAAGAAAAAGAAGTTCACTTGTTAGAATTGTGGTGGTCCTCACATGAAACGTGACTGCCCAAATAAGAAGGATCCTGGCAGTTTGAGTTCAGGACAAAATAACTGAAAGGCTGCAGATGGCAACGAAAATTTTACTACCATGATTTCTGAAATCAACATGGTCCAAGATGACAATGATTGGTGGGTTGATTCGGGTGCTACAAGACATGTTTGCAAGGACAAGTCTCACTTCAAGACCTATGAACCAGTGGAAGATTCAACTTTTCTCTATATGGGAAACAAATCTCTTGTTAGTGTTTTAGGCAAAAGAAGTGTTGTATTAGATTTTACTTCTGGAAAAAGTTTAACTTTGAATGATGTTTATCATGCTCCATAAGTTAGTAAGAATTTGATGTCGGATAGTATTTTGAACCAATATGAGTTCAAACAAGTGTATGGGGCTGGAAACTTTGTACTTTCTAAGGGTGGGTGTTTGTAGAAAATGGTTATTTATATTGTGGTATGTTTAAATTGAACCTTGTTAACATTAATAAAGTGATGAATGCTTCTGTTTATGTCTTGGACTCTCTTGATACTTCTTCTTTATGACATTATCGTTTAGGACATGTAAATTTTAGAAAATTGAAAGATATGGCTCTACAATCTCTAATTCCTTCAATTGACAAGAATGTTGTAAAATGTAAAACATGCATGCTCACTAAAATCACTAGATTACCATTTCCTTCTGTGCAAAGAGATTCGAAATTGCTTGATTTAGTTCATAGTGATTTGTGTGACATGAGTAACAATGTGACAACAGACGGAAAACGTTATTTTGTTACCTTTATTGATGACTATTCCAGATTTTGTTATGTATATTTGTTACATTAAAAAAGTGAAGCACTTGAAAAATTTAAAGTGTTTAAAAGTAATGTAGAACTTCATTGTGAAACCTTTATTAAGTGTCTTAGATCAGATAGAGGTGGGGAATATTATAATCCATCATTCTTTGAATCAACTGGAATTGTGCATCAAGTTACAGCACCTTATACACCACAACAGAATGGTGTGGCCGAAAGGAAAACTAGAGTCCTAAAGGAAATGGTAAATGCCATGTTATCTAAGTAGGGTTTTGGACATAGATATTGGAATGAAGCCTTGCATACAACTTGTTATATTCTTAACAAAGTACCTAACAAGAGAAGTAAGACTACCCCAGATGAATTATGGAATAAGAGAAAATCAAACCTAAGTCATCGTAGAGTCTGGGGATGTAGAGCAATTGTTAAAGTTCCAAAGCCCAAAAGAAAGAAACTTGAGGAGAAAGGAATTGAGTGTGTTTTTATAGGTTATGTTATGAACAGTAAAGCCTATAGATTTAAGGTTATTGAACCTAATGATTCATATTCTGTTAATACTATGATTGAGTCTAGGGATGTTATTTTCGATGAAAATAGATTTTGTACCATTCCTAGATCTCATAACATAACGTTACCATCTAGTTCTCATTTATGGGAAGAGCATGGTTTAGTTGATAATAACTCAACTAATGAGGAAGTTTTGGAACCAAGAAGAAGTAAAAGGGTGAGAAAAGCTAAAGATTTTGGAGATGATTTCTTTATGTTTCTCGTTGAAGGAAGTAGGGATCAGACTTCTGTTAACACTTACATACCTTTCTGTTATAATTTAAAAGCTGGTCCTGTCACTTTTGAGGAGGCAATGAAGTCTCCAGATGCTTCCTTTTGGAAAGAAGCAATTAATGATGAAATGGATTCGATTATGGGTAATAGAACTTGGAAGTTGGCTGATCTACCACTAGGTTGTAAACCCATTGGTTGTAAGTGGATTTTCAAAATGAAAATGAAAGTAGATGGAACTATAGACAAGTTCAAGGCTCGTTTAGTAGCCAAAGGTTACACTCAAAAGTTAGGTATTGATTACTTCGATACATATGCTCATGTTGCAAGGACAACACCAATAAGGGTGTTGATTGCATTAGCCTCAATTTTTTGTCTCGTTATTCATCAAATAGATGTGAAGACCGCATTTTTAAATGGTGAATTAGATGAGGAGCTGTATATGGAACAACCCGAGGGGTTTGTTGTTCCTGGTCAAGAACACAAAATGTGTAAGTTGATCAAATCATTGTATGGGCTTAAGCAAGCTCCCAAACAATGGCATCAAAAATTTGATCAAGTTGTACTTTCTAATGGATTTCTTATCAATGATGCCGATAAATGTGTTTATAGTAAGTTAGTTGGAAACAATGGAGTTGTCATTTGTTTATATGTGGATGACATGTTAATATTTAGCACTGATCTCCAACAAGTAGTGGACACAAAAGAGTTTTTATCTGCTAATTTCTCCATGAAAGACATGGATGAAGTGGATGTGATTTTAGACATTAAAATTACTAGACATACTAGTGGTTTGGCCTTGACTCAGTCACATTACATTGAAAATGTGTTAAAGAAGTTTAACAACTTTGATTGTACATTTGCATCTACACCTCTTGATCACAATGTAGTGTTATCTAAGAATACAGGAGAACCTGTGAAATAATTAGAGTATGCTAAGGTAATTGGGTGTCTTATGTATGTCATGACATGTACAAGACCTGATATTGGTTTTGCTATAGGAAAACTGAGTCGTTTTACTCATAATCCAAGTCGTGCTCATCGGCATGCGGTTCGAAGGCTACTTAAGTATCTTAGGAGAACTATTCACTATGGAATACATTATTATGGATTTCCTTGTGTATTAGAAGGATTTTCTGATGCAAGTTGGATATCTAACGGTGATCATTCCTCTACGAGTGGGTGGATATACATACTTGGTGGGGGTTCAGTTTCATGAGGATCCAAGAAACAGACTTGTATTGCAGATTCAACTATGGCATTTGAATTTATAGCATTAGCGTCTGCAAGCAAGGAAGCCGAGTGGCTAAGAATTTTTTTTGCATGATTTGCCTTTGTGGGAAAACCCATGTTACCTATCTCAATTCATTGTGATAATGAGGCTACATTGGCTAAAGCATACAATGAAGTTTATAATGGTAAATCAAGGCACATTGGTTTACGACATAGTTATGTGAAACAACTCATTCGTGATGGTGTTATATCCCTTGACAAAAGGCCTTACGAGGGATTTAGTCACCAAAACTACAAAAGGGATGGGTTTGAAGCGTATACTCTTAACTACCAATGGTGGAACCTCAACTTAACACTCGATAAAACCCTCGAGTCTTAAGTTCAATGAGTCCAAGTAATCATTCTGTAGTTGCAAGCACTTGTCTTACCATCCCAAGCTGTGCTTGATTCCATAATGTGTATGTATGATGAGCAAATTTTTGCTCTTAATGAACCTTTAGTGGTATATTTATGCAATAAAGATGTGTGTGATATATTTTATATTTCTCCGGGTATGCCTGGGTTAATATGTACATTTGATCGTAAATGAATAAAGTTGCTCATATATAGTATTCAATTGATTTCCACAAGTGTACTATATTATGGAGTATGTGAAAGGTTCATCTATATGAGCTTAAGGTGAGGCCGCTTTAGGAAATCAAATAGGCTTGATTTCTTAATGCTCATGAAAATGATACATGACACATGGCCATAAAAGTGTCGGTAACTTCTATATGTATTGGGAATAAAATATCTTATGTGTGACTTGAAATCAAGTAATAAGATACGATCGCTAGTTCAAAGCATAGTCTACCATGCCATCCTAATTACTTAAAAGAGATTTCACTAATATAGGGGTTCAATCGCGAGATACCTCTATTTAAGTATAAGATCATGTTATTAAGTATTGCTTGGAAATGATGGGGGATTGTTGGAAATTTCGAAGCAATGTTTCACATTGGTGAGGAAACACTATATTATTGTGTTTATAAATGAATTTTTTCCTTATGGGTTAAGATATATTTGGACATAATTAATTAATTAATTAATTCAGAGGCACCATTCATAACCATTGGTTTAATCTCAAGAGGAACCATGAAAAGGCACCATTCATAATCATTGATTTAATCTCAAGAGACACCATGAAAATGCACTATCTATCTATAAATAGATTGCCATATTCCCATAAGAAAAATCAATCAAAAAATCAGAAATATTCTCAATATAGTAGGATCAAACGTTGTTTTAGTGCAAACGATATTTGATTAGACTTCTTAGTATCCCTAAGACATTCAATCCTTCCCGGTGCACTCTATGGGGTGAAATAGTCTTAAGGGGAGAGTCCGTACTCGCTTGTGAAGTCTGTTTTCTACATTTTCTGCAATCTGTTTCTAACATAAATACAGTTTTATCATAATTTTCACGTGCATCAATATTTAGTTGTACTCGGAGAAGGCTTTCATAAAATTACATAATTCGTGGTATGTCGTAACGTCAACCACTTAATCAATGTGCGGCAGGGAAAAAGGGATTTCAGATAGGCTTTTCTCAAATTAGTAAAGTTTATACATACCCATTGTAGAGGCAAAACTCTTCTAGGTGGTCAATTACGGAATGCGGCTTATAGCGGTGTGCGGAAACTAAAAATGAACATAAAGTAAATGACGGATAATAATAAAGTTGAGAGAAAGAATAGATGATTCTTATTTATATCTTTCAAATTTTCAAGATATGATATAGTGTCCGAGATAAAAAGCTAAAATCGAACAATATCTATTGTGTAAGGGAGAACATTGGGGGTTCAATCTATCTAATTCAATGGGAGCTACTAAAGAATGAGGTACAATGCTTTTACAAATAAGAAAATTTGAAGAAGAAAATAAACCTTAGAAGACTAAGTGTATAGTAGAATTGGTCGGGATTAAAAGCCTTGATGCTTGTTCTTCTTCTCCTGTTTATAGTCATCTATGATGTCCAAAGATTGGCTTATTGGTCTTTTCTTAGTCTTTCGAACTGGCTTGTTAAGATCTTAATCAGTTCATCAGTTTCTAAGGTTGAACCAGATTTGCCTTGAAAAGTGGAAGCTACCAAAACAAAAATGATATACTCCACTCTGAGCGCGTGTCTACAGGTTAAATGTGGTGCACTTTCATGATGATAAGGTTTTTACTAGATGATAAGTTTTGAGTAGATGATGCCTTCGAAAGTTGTGTGTCGTTCATTCTTTGGGTAAATTGATCTCGACTGTTCTTGTGAATGAAGTTTTTGTACATCTCGGACGCTTTTCTCGGGATCGATTAGATGTATTATTTCAAACTCTCAACTTCATAGGAAGTGATAATTACTCTATTTTGTTTTGTCTATTCATTTCCTTCTAACTATAAATAGGGCTCTTGATCAATCTTTTGTCGTCACAATGATCCATTTGATATGTCAAAGTGTCTAGTCTCTTTCCTTCCTATTTCTCTCTTATCCTAGTGGAACGAGTATGATTTTGATTATTGTCCAAAAGGATACTTGTAGTTATAGTTTAATGTCTGAAGAAAGTGGACGTACATGTCCTATTGGTTATAGCAGTGAGCCTTTGATGATGCCGTCTAGGTAGAGAATGCCTTTAAGCTCTGTATATACTGGTTCAACCGACACTATTGAATCTTCACATGCTTCTTAATAGTTGCTTTCAAATTTTCAATTTTAGTTAATTATTGCTTCCACTTAATTGATTTAGTTGTTGTATGCTTGGTTCTCCTAACTTAGGGTTAATCAGGTGCCATCACCACTAGGAGGTGATTTGAATCGTGATACATACCTTCCTCCATCCTCTTCTTGTTTCTCTTCCCCCTTCCTCCATCCTCTTCTTGTTTCTCTTCCCCCTTCCATCCTTCCCACTATCCTCCTCCTAACAATTAATGAATATTTTTAAAATCTATCCAAATCTTTTATGATTTCCCCCCCCCCCCCCAAATATTTGAAATATTCATAGAGATGTTTAAACATCTTTTTGTTTTATTTGTGCATAACTCTCACTTCACCAAAATTCACCATTGTTCTCTTCCTCACATATCTTAAAACACTAAAAAAAAAAAAGATGAGGAAGAAGCAGAAGACAATGACAATGATGAATGAAAAAGAAATTGATATTGAATAAAGAAAAATATATTTGAAACATCTCGTTTCAGGCATCATTATAGATGTTTAAACTTCTCACTCGATGATTTAAATATCCTGATGGATGTATAAACATCTCCCATGATGTTTGAGAATTTCCACTTATGATTTTGATCCAAAATTAATCTAAATCTAGTCAAAATCAGCTCTAAATTATCTCAATTTTGTGTTCAATCTTTAAATAATATGCCTACCAATTTTAATAACACACACTTTAAACACTATAAAAGCTCGATTTGATTTTTCAATCCCACTTCAAATTTCAATTCAAAAGTGACCTAAATTACCTCTAAATTTCAAAAGATGAAGAGGAGGGGAATAAGAGGATGAGGAGGAGGACACACACCTACACTTCTCATCACCGTTCTTCGGTTATTTCCTCACCCAAGTTCAAGAAAACACCATAGGACGCATACCTATACTTCCACAATTTTTTTCCTTCATGATGTCGGTTATTACAGATTCACGCAGTCTCTCCAATATAACAGAGTTTCACTAAAACTCAAAAGGGTTTAAAAACACAAATACAACAACTATAATAATATAGCCAATGTAATTTTATAAACATGGTCTGAAAATGATAGGATGTACACGTAACCTAGGTTTAACCCAGACAAATGGGTCGAACTGAACCCTACACAACAGATTGTGCCTTACTGATCCGGATAAATAATGTCAGTTTTGCTCAATTTCCAACAGATATGGTCAAAAACTAACTATATCAAGTTGCCGAAAAATGCACAATTGAAAGTTCAATGTGCTGTCACAGAACTAAAATAAGAATATTGCAAACCCCATAAAAGAAATTGAAAAAGAAAAGGGTCAGTATTTACAAGCGATTACAAAAAAAAAAACAAAAATGGAGAAAATGAACCAAGCGTTGGAGAAGATGAAAATGTTGGTAGGAATGGATGTAGAAGATGAAGAATCAGTTCCTCAATCAGAATCTTTCATGGATGATTTCAATCGCAACTGCACTTTGTCTACCAAACAGGTAAATTAATTTTCAATCGCCTACGGTTCTCATAGTCTTATAATTCAATACCTAGTACAGTAAATTTTTGGACTTACTTATTGTATGATCTAATGGTAGAGATAGTATTTATGTGTTTTATTTGGTTACATTTTTGAGCTAAAATGCATGTAATCTCATTCTGAATGTGGAATAGACACTTCAAATGGATCCTTTAAAATACGCTAAAAATCCTAAACCTTATGCATTCCTGTATTTGATATGCTAGAAGTCGAGTCCATAAATGCATATTCAAGTAGTGAATCTGAGAAATGAAAACGTTTTCATCCCATGAAGTTTGTGACTAAGTGATTGTCTAATAGCGAGCCATATAGATCTGTCCTGGGGAAAGATATTTGGGGGTCCTGGGTGGAAGTGTGGGTGGGGGTAGCTTAGATGTCTATTTCATAGCAAAGTTTTACAACGACAACAACATACCCAGTGTAATCCCACAAAGTGGGGTCTGGGGAGGGTAGGATGTAGGCAAACCTTACCTCTATCTTTGTGGGGTAGAGAGGATGTTTTCGGTAGACCCTCAGCACAACAACAAACAATTCAAAACAATATAGCAAACACAAAAAAGAGCCGTAACTACCACAAAATAATACGGTAATCGAAGTACAAGGAACCAAAGATAATGACGTAAATCACATGACAAGAAATTATAATATTAATAATATGACGATAAATCATAGTAAAATGTTAACAACTATTAAAAGACATATTAAACTTCCACAAACTTCTTTTCCGATTAATTTTTTCTCGAGAACTTTGATCAAACTGTTCCTTAAATGAGATAGAAAATTTGTTGGATTCATAACTTGACATATTGTTGAATAAGTTAACCAACTCTTTGTTGACCAGTTTCTGTTCCGAAGTAGATGTACTGTAAAGGGGTTTGTACAAGAAACTCAATGCTATTAAGTTTTGAAATAATTATTGCAAGTACTTTGTGTATGATGACTTGAAGTTAGAGCTAGAACTAGCGAAATTCAGAAGAATGGAAGAAATTCTAGAAACTCTAGATGGTAAAATCCTGGAATTGTGCTTTTAACTACTTGACCTATCGTGCTTGGTGAAACACTACATACTAAAAAAATATCCTTCTGGCTGCTGGAATGGTACTAAAATAACATAACGGGAAGGTCTTTGAAAATGAGTTAGTAGAGTTTTTCTAATAGACATGCCTGATTAGCATATTGGAAAACGGAATATACTTGTTAACACTTTTTAATGGACATGATGCCAAGCAGTCTGAAAAATAAAATGCTGTAGTTAGTGGACGAATATTACTGAAAATATCTCTTATCTAGGGATATGAGGAGCAGGTGTCTCTTGTGTCTTTTTTAAGACGACTTGATAAGTAAAGCACTTGTATTGGGAAAGCAATAAATTTTTAAATTGGTAAAAACACAGGAGATTGGAACCCAAATTGGACTCATTTGTTCCCTATTTACTAGTCAAGTTTGTATGAATACTTGAGAGAACTAAAGAGAATAATTTGACCGATGTAGATAGTTATACAGATGAAACTTCACAATCTTATCCCATCACCTTGAAACATTGTATATGCTTCTCTCTCAACCTCCTTACAAGGTTAAAAAAATGCGAACTTTCTTGTAGGCAAATGGTTTGCTCAATTAGGATGGACAATAAGTTGAAGAAAAAATGAAGTAATTGGATGTCTTCGGAAGAAACTATACAACAACATACCCAGTGAAATCCCACAAAGTGGGTTTTGGGGAGGGTAGAGTGTATGCAGACCTTACCCCTACCTTGGGAGGTAAAGAGGATGTTTCCAGTAGACCCTCGGCACAAGAACAAGTAATTCAAAACAATATAGAAAACACAAAAAGGAGCCGGAACTACCACCAAATAATATGGTAATCGAAGTACAAGAAACCACAGATAATAACATAAATCACAGGACCAGAAACTAATATTAATAATATGACTATAATATGTAGTATGGACTAAAGAGTTGCTGCTAGATCCCGACCTTTCTCCGTACTATCTTGGTACTTTGTTAAAATCCTTGTCAAAAAAACAAAAATTAATAATATGACTACTAGTATGAAAAGCTAAGTAATACAACACTCAATTATCTACTAACCTTCTATCCTAATCAGAGTCCTCCATAACCTCCTATCTAAGGTCATGTCCTCGGTAAGCTGGACTTGCGCCATGTCCTGTCTAAGCACCTCTCCCCAATACTTTTTCGGCCTGCCTCTGCCTCTTCGGAAGAAACTACGACGTAGTCAATTTGTTTGAATAACACTGTTTAGTGTTGAGCTCAAGAGGTGTGAGGTATCAAGAAGTGATATGGTACTGAATCCTGGTTTAGTACTTTGATATTTATGGATACCGATATACTCCCACCGGGCCAATTTATGTGTCATACTTTCTGAATTAGTCTGTTCTAAAAAGTATTTAGTCTGTCCCAAAAAGAATGTCATACTTCCTAATTCGGAAACAATTTAATTTTAAACTTCTTTTATTATGAGATGATTTATAGCCATACAAATGTCTATAGCTTGTTTTAGACCACAAGTCTCAAAAGTCTTTCTTTCTTTCTCAAACTCCGTGCCTAGTCCTACACTGCCATGTAAATTGGGACGGAGGGAGGACTTAAAATATAAATATTTAGAGGATATGAAGAAAATATGCAGTTTATATAGTTAGCATATGAAGAAAACATGCAGTTTTTATAGTTAGCACATGAAGAAACATGCAGTGGATATAGCTAGTAATTTCCAATATGAGGAGGCAGGGGGTGGGGGAGAGGGAGAGCGCTTTGAGTGTTATTCCATCTTACCTACTATATTTGATCCAATATGGCTTTTGGTTATTTAACCAATTTTTGCATTAAACATATGACGTGAGGTAATCAGAATTTTAGATGAAAACAAAAAAAAACAGGCCAAAAATACATGAAAATGCTACTCCCTCTGTCCCAAAAAGATTGTCCTACTTTCCTTATTAGATTTTCCCCAAAAAGATTGACACCTTTCTATATTTAGTAACAATTTAACTTTATGAGATGATTTAAAGCCACACAAATATCTAAGGCTTATTTTGGACCACACATTTCATAAGTCTTCCTTTATTTCTTAAACTCCATGCCAAGTCAAACTAGACCAATCTTTTTGGGACGGAGGGAGTATAACTTTGTAATTAGAAGTAGGACAATTAGAATATCAATCAGAAATGATCATGTGAAAACTGTTATATCTTTTTATCAAATTGTCTAAACATGATGAGCTCCATTATAAAGTTGATAGGATAGGGCTAAGGCAAAACTCTTTACGGAGATTAGGATGAGCCTTGCTGAGTGTACATGAATATCTGTTATGTGTCACATGTGTTGACTCCCCAAAGAAAACATATTTGCTTTACACAGTTGGCCATCTTTGGGCAATTTGGGAAACATGTACCAGTGGTTGTAAAGAAAGAGATTAAGGTATAAGGCATCTTCATATCTTCCTCACATGTCATGTTGGACACTGCATTGAAGCACATTGCAGCATCTGAAATCACAGCATTGTTTTATAATGATGTTTTCCGGTTCTTAAAGTACTTTGAAGGACCTAACCAATTAATATCCATTAGACATAGCTATATATAGAAAAATGAGAATCCTTGTAAGATAGGCACCAAAGACAAGAAAAGATTCGCAGAGGCTAGATAGAGAGTATGGAAGCTCTCAATCCCTAGCTAAGGAGCGGACTTGTTAATTTTATGCAGACATGTGGCTTTAGTGTATTGACTTGTGAACTGGAATTCAAATTATGCAATTTTTTTATTGGGTTTCCAGATTTCCTCTCTCCTTTTTAATATGACTCGTATCTGATCAGTGACGGGCTAAAAAAGAATCTACTTTGTAATGACCACAACAACGAAAATGTACAAGAAAATATAAGGCGTGCTTTTAGTGAGATGTAACCAAGGAGAACTAACTATGATTAGTGGAAATAGATCTGTTGAGTTCAATATATTCATCTTCAGAATGTGAGGCTTCAGTACACCTATAATTTGCTTGCATAAAGTGAACGGGTAAACTAACTGCAGTACTGCACTATGATATATGTAATCTGTGACCAACTATGCTCAACCTTTTTTTTTTCAACAGAGGCTTTATGGTTTTGCTATATGCTTAACAACTGGTATCGCCTGTACTCTCTTGGTGAGTTTCACTTCTCTAATCCCTTTTCTGCTTTCATGGAATGCATTACATGGAGTCGCAAATGTGTAACCATTTGGTTCAATTTTTTCCAGTCAAGAGAATTTAATTGCTTGGTTTATAGGTGACTGTTGAAGTGGGCTTTTATCGTATTGCAACTTATCTTTTATAGGTGCTTGGCTTTTCAAACATTACATGCTTGTTGCTTTCAGCTCATTAGAGCTAAAACAGTAATTTTTTGAGTAATTCTGCTTCGTTTTGAATTGTGATGCAACTCTAACCTGGTGTTATTATACCTAATGGGCCTAGGGGAGGATGCTTCACTTTCTTTATTCTTCTTCCCTTAAATTCGTCATAGATTTTAGCAAGAGTGATGATTAGGCGGGAAGAGATGGGTGGATTAAAGACTAGAATCTATCTGCATATGCCATTTTTTATGTTGTCTGTGGGAGCAGAATCGGTTTATTTCTTGGTAGTATTAAGCTAAGGGAGATATCTGGATTCGGTGCTTTACAAATATATTACAGGAGTAAAGGGAATCAGCGTTTTCTTTTCTAACATCTTCATAGAAATGCTGAGGAATTAAGTCCATGGCCAATGTATTTCTTGCTTCGTTGACAAATTATATTTCCTTTGAAAAGTAACATTTTGAAGTGTGGTCTTTTTTATCATAAATTATAGGATGTATTACGTGCACTAGGAATGATTTCTTGTTGACAAATTTGTTCAGAAGTAATGGTAAAATATAATTGGACATCTAATCTTAAGGATTTTGTATTGAATAACATCAGCAGTCAATGTTCTTTTATAGTTAGCTCATTAGTTCTTTTGTTCTTCAGTGAAGTGTTCACTTGCTAACTTTTTTTCTTGGCAGTATAAATTTTCTTTCTATAGTATAATCTTTCTCACTTTTATAGTATCAGTTTTTATAGTATAATCTCTTTCACGGTTGACATAACATCTCATGCATATGTAATTATTCTCTTTATGACAGTCAATGCTGGTTTTCTTCAATCCAATCAAGTTTGGAATAACATTTTCCTTTGGAAATTTGCTTGCTCTTGGAAGGTATGTTATAACATTCTCTATTTCCCTTTGCTTTCTACGATGCATGTTTTTTTTGTTGATAAAATGATAAAATTTTATTAAATGAAGGGTAAGTTGTTCATCCTGAGCCAAGATTGAACTCCATGAGATTCGTAGTCGCATTACTTATAGCTTCCTTGTCCGTAGACAAAGCGAATTCAACACTCATATACAAGAAGTATATCAAAAAGTAGAAAAAGCTTACAAAAAAAATATGAGTTTCTACAAACAACACCCAATCTTCTATACAAATAATAACCTCGTGGGTGCACCAAAAAGAAATCGGAGATAAGAGACTATTCCTCAAGTATACATAGTCCTTCTCTATCCCATCAAAAAGCTTTCCTATTTCTCTCCTTCCGTACGATCCACATAAGCACTAGTGGAGCAACATCCCAAGCCATACGACTTCTCCTCTACTTCTTCTCTTTCGTCTTTTACGGGTCCAACAAAGCAATGCTTCTTTAATCGTGCCTGACATCACCCATACAAGTCCAGACCATCTCAATATTTCCCCTATGATGCAGTTTTGATAAATTAAGCTTTGCCAATGGTTCCAATTTGTACTAGATGTTGTTTAGATTTGGGACAGGGTGGATGAAATGGAGGCTCGCATCTGGTGTTCTGTGTGATAAGAATTTGCCACCAAGACTTAAAAGGTAAGTTCTACATAGTGGTGGTTAGATCGACTATGTTATATGAGGTGAGGTGTTAGCCAGTCAAGAATGCCCATGTTCAAAAGATGAGAGTGGTGGAGATGAGGATGTTGAGATAGATGTATGGGCAAACCAGACGGGATAAGATTAGGAATGAAGATATTCGGGATAAGGTGGGAGTGTCTCCCGTAGAGGACAAAATGCGGGAAGGGATACTGAGATGGTTCGGGCATGTGAAGAGATGTGTATATGCCCTGATAAGGAGATGTGAGAGGTTGACCGTAGTGGGCATGAGAAGGGGCAGAGGTAGGCCGAAAAAGTATTGGGGTGAGGTGATTAGGCAAGACATGACTCACCTTCAGCTTACCGAGGACATAACCCTTGATAGGAAAGTGTGGAGGTCGAGAATTAGGCCTGAAGGTTAGTAGGTAGTCGAGAGTAGTTCTGTCCCTTTCTCAGATTATTAGTTTTATTCTTGTATTTCCTTAGTTTTAGATTACAAGCAATTACCTGTTATTTATCTAGCCTCGGTACAACATATCCTTGTGGTCCGACCCTTCCCCAGACCCCGCGCATAGAAGGAGCTTAGTGCACCGGGCTGCCCTTTTTATCTTATTATCTTGTTATTGTTTCTGCTTATTGCTACTGCCTCCTTTTCACCGTTCTTTGAGCCGAGGGTCTATCGGAAACAACTTCTCTACCTTCTCAAGGTAGGGGTAAGGTCTGCGTACACACTACCCTCCTCAGACCCCACTTGTGGGATTACACTAGGTTTGTTGTTGTTGTTGTTGGTTGTATTGTTTAAATTTGGAACTCATAGATCATTTGATAATTACTGCTGTCAGATAACTACCATCACAGCGGTCATGTTGTTTGATAGTGTAATGAAATATCTTGTTCTCTTTGTTAACCCTAATGCTATTCCTGTGTTACCTTTTTGTTAGGATCCTTTTAGTGAGATATCTGGATTTTGTGCACTGATCTAAAGTGTTGTTTAGGTTTGCCTTGGTGTATGGTAGTATTGAGCTTTTTTCTTATTTCTTGGAGAAGGAAATGCTCGCTCTCTTTTTTATTTGAAGACACAGAGAATTAGATATTGTCGTGTTGCTTGATTGGTGTTAATTCTACTGGTTTTGGATTGCTGCAGCTTTACAGAAATTTCATTTTACGTACTGCTGTTTATTTTTCTGGCATTCAGGACCTATATACTTTCCAAATGATAAGTGGGAAAAGGATTGACTTAATAATGGTTGTGGTTATAAATCAAGCATGAAACAACCCAAAAGTCTTTCTAGTGAAAATTTGATGCACTCCTTCCCAAGGAAGATGCAAATATGTACTTGTAATGCAAAAATATCATCAAACCTAGAAAAATACCACAAATTTGTCGTGTGCAGATGCTCTGGAGAATCCCGTTTCTAATCTTTTAAAAAATAGCTGGAACACTTCAATTGTCCACCTATTTCATTGCGTCTTTTGATGAACATGGGGAGTTTGGTTTGAAGTTCTGTCATTTAAATTATAGTCTTCCAGAGATCACAACTAGGCCCACATACCATTCACTTACATTAACAAAACTGACATCATTAGCTCATACCTCAATAGTCATGCCAAGTAACAGAAGGACACTAAAGTTAGGGACAAAAAGAATAATGTTTTCATTCATTTTTCTTCCTCTGGTGGTCCTAGGGGGTGGGGGTGGGTGGTTTGAGTGTGGCTTACTGGCTGGCCACTATAGTGAGTGTTGAAAAATTTCCCCTCATCAGCTTCCTTTCTCTTCCTTTCATGGTCTTAACATTCTGTTCTTACTCAACTATACATTCTGTCGAGGAGCTTGTACATATCATTCCTAGTCCTCGGTAGTTGTTTTGAAGAGTTTACGGTCACAAAAGTCCATCTCAATTAGGTTGAGATCAGCTATATGAATCCTAACTGACCATGTCGCCCAATGAAACTCGTCAAAGACTAATATTATAAAATCACTAGAAGTTCTCTAGATTTTTTATTGGCATATAAATCTCTGACAAGACTAGAAGTTCCATAGAAAACATAGGACCTAAAGTATATGTTTAACATGACTAAAACATATTTTCAACTCATTGATATCGCCTATATAGATTTTTTTCCTTCATATTTCCCCCCTTTAGCGATCTTCACTCACCATAGTTTCACATGTATCGACCGGTGCACCTGGAGGTCGGCGTGGGACATGACCGAATCATCTCAAGAAACTTTCTCTTGTTTTATCTTCGATATTGCTATTTGCTCCTTTTGCCGAATATGATATTTTTTGATCTTGTTTAATCTTTTGACCACACGTCCATCTTAACGTTTGCGTCTCTGCAACACTTGTCTTCTGGATGTGTTGGACTTTGTCGCTCCAACATTTACTATCATATAATTTTTTTGAAGACTATATCCCATGATATTTCGCCTGTAACCTTCTAAATAAATTTGGTACTGGCACTTCTTTGTTTCTTTCTATGTGGTATAGCCAAGAAGCATCTCTGTATGTTAGTTCCTCCCACCAAATGTCAAGCCAAAATCGAATTTAGTTTCCATTCCTAACTTGGAGTTGGATATACGTTGAGAAGTCAGATATCCTTTCAGTTTTCTTTTCCACACACAAAACCATATTATTTTCTTATCTTTTCAGTGAACCAACCATTTTCCTTTATTCCGTACTTTAGTGCAATCACCTCTCCTGAGAAAGCCCGTCCCTCATCATCCTCAAAAATAAAGCCCTCCCTCATTCTTAAACATCCACAATTACTTCCCAAGGAGAGGTCTGTTTGACATAGAAATGTTTCGCATCCAGACCTCCCTCAAAAGGAGTCACCACCTTCTTCCATTCATAATTCCTTTCCCGCTACTCCATCCCATAGGAAATCTCTAATCTAACTTCTCTGATCTCCTGGTGACCAGATAGAATAGGGAACACTTATATGTAGTATGTAAGGATGCTGGAGAGAGTAGACTTGATAACGGTAATTTGCCCCCTTTTAAGATATACTGTATAATATATTGCCTCCAAAACTGGAGTTTCTGTCTTTCTTCATTTTGTGTTTCATCTTTTCAGTTGAATTTTTTTTTTGTGGCAGCACAGCGTTCCTCATAGGGCCTAAACGACAAGTGACAATGATGCTTGACCCAGTTCGTATATATGCAACTGCTATTTATATAGCAAGCATTATCGTTGCTCTGTTTTGTGCTCTATATGTGAGTTACTGTATGTCACATTTTTAGTTTCTTCATTTTGGCTTTCTATGAACTTTGTCATTCTGTGTCTCATCTACATTTTGCTTGCATCAGGTGCGGAACAAGCTACTGACACTCTTATCAATTATATTGGAGTTTGGTGCACTTATCTGGTATGTCGGACTGTAGTCACACTGTTTCAGTCTTATAAACACCGATTGGGGGATGGAGACATAAGAAGATTAAAAACTCTATGGTTGGGATAGGTGAAATTAAGTAGGACCAGGTTTACCAGCAAACGTTTTCTCCTTTTGGCTTCTGGTGTCGACTATGAATTCTTGAAGCAAAGGAGAACTTGTCTAGTAAAGCACTTGAGGCAAATATCTCCTCACAAGCTTTGTTCCCATTAAACAAGTAAAAATTGGATAAACTTTTCGCTAATAATTTAGAGAATTCGGATAAACTAGTATGTCGAGAAAGATGTATATGTAATTTTGTTGATGAACATGTAACCTTGTGTGTAGCACACTGGTCATTATCTCTTATTTATCAGCTTTTGCATTTGGCTCAAACTTAGGGCAGATAGAACAATTAGCTTATAAATAAATAGGAAGGTTCTCCCTTTTTGCTGTCTTATTCTGAATCTGCGTCTACTTGACTTTGTTATCCTTTTAAGCTAGTTGTCAAATCCTAAATATATTTTCTTTAGACTTGGAAGCTGATGCTCTTTTGTTGCATTACAGGTATAGTTTGAGTTACGTTCCTTTCGCAAGGTCCATGGTCTCCAAAGTGATGATGGCTTGCTTTGATACAGAATTCTAGGGTTCTATACCCTGAGGGAATGATTATACTTGCAAATATGTACAGTATGCATTTGGCAAGTTTGCACCTACAGGTGTTCTAATCCATAGATTGGGTTAGGTGAGTGCACCTTGGTCAAATGGAAGTACTTTGATTGAAATGAGTTGTTTATTAAACGAACTAACTTTTGATCCTTTGTAACACCTACATTTTTCTTCCTGAAGTAAATGGAGATTATCGAGTTCCCACTAGGGGTGTTAAATGGTGGGCGGGTTGGGTCAAAGTTAGGCAAATGGTTGGTACATTAAATGGGTCGTAGCTCAATTTCCCAAAGTTTACTTGGGTTAGGATGGGTTGGACAATGGGTTATAATTCAACTTGCTAAACTTTATTCAATGTTTGAATGATTTTAATTCCGCCTTATTTTTTATTTTATTTTTGCATTAAAACTTCAAAACTTCAAATCTGTGGATGATGTAAACCAGTTACAATATTGAAAATTCACCAAGAATTGGGTCTTATATAACTGGGTAAAGTCCACAAATAACCATTTTTTGACATGTAATTGAAAAATAACCATATATCCAAATGTAGTTGAAAAATAGTCATTTTTAACATGGAAATAAATTTAGACAAAAATACCAAAACTTAAAAAAGCAGTGGAGGCTCAAAACTCCAAAACTGTCCTTTAAGTTTAGTTTTACGACTTACAACTTTGGGACCTTATCTTGGTGTCCTGAAATGAATTGATATTCTTTTGGTTTGTTGTACACTCTGGTTGGCCGAACATTAGAACACGACTTTAAAAGCTAAAGTAAAATGATCAGGCTTTTCAGATGAAAGAAAGACAGAGCTTCCTATATATGATTTTGATATTTCAACAGGAACATTCTTGGTTCCCGTGTAATCCTAAGTGTAGAAAGAGTGGAACCTATTTACTTCAGTACTTAATTTTCTTCAATAAGATGTCCTTGAGTTTGTTTTGTTTCAGTATGAACTCCAGCATAAGGTTTTGGAGTTCGAAACTTCTATATGTGAATTTCAGTACAGTGTGCTTGAGTTCGAACTAAAACTTCTGTATTGTACAAAAATTCCAAAATATAGGAGTTTCAAACTCTAGCACAACGAACTCGAGTTTTTCTTTGTTTTAAGTTGCAATAATTTTGTCCAAATTTAGGGCTATCCTGTGCTATTTTTACCACATAACCCCTGGCCTCAGGCCCAATAAACACACATTTACCTGTGGGGAATTACCACCCCCTACACACAAAAATCAAGCCGCACTACTCCCCGTGTAATGCCCTGAACCATGGCCTGGGAGAAACACGACACTCGGAGCCTAACTGCATGTGACCGAGAGAACCACATGGCTTGCTGATCAACATGGGCTTGAAAACATGCTATAGTAATGATTTAAAACATGTAAAACATATTACTGTATTTATAATATGAAATAATCATAGCGGAAATAATATGAAAATATTATAAGTCTGAATAACTGAAAGCTGACATATCATGATCACTAATCTAGTCTATGAAACATCTGAACCATGAGTCTGACTGCAAAACTGTTTTACCAGGACAAGACCCTGACATACCTTTACCATAATGCATAATCATAAGAACAACTAGACTGACATCCCGAATGAGACGGGGCTCACCAAATAGCTGATACTGGAGCAATCCTACTGAGCGATCTGTCTCCCTGAAACTCAGCACCTGCATCGTGAAGTGCATGCCCATGCAAAAAGGGACGTTAGTACATTTGAATTGTAACGTATGTAAAGCAATTGAAGAAATAGGCAGTCACATGAAATAATAGGACATGAAACTGAAACTGTAACATGAGCATGATCTGACATGAGTATAAAATATGTAAAGCTGTGTATCTGTATATCTGTGGGGAGAGCAGTAGCATAACCGACAACATGAAACACCATGTGGGTATGTGGAGTCTGGTACCTGGTCCGACCAGCAGAGCAATTCCATACCTTGCCGAGGTATGAGACATAAACATGGCATGAAAGGATCCAATCCGCAATCTGAAGATATCGTCCTCTGGCGGAGCGACCCTTATCCTGTGGTGGCATACATAGTTTTAGGCTATCTGAGCCTTCTCGGTAAATTATGCAAGTTCCAACACATGTACTTGAAAATAGTGGCTTGTAAGCCCATTAATTTCATGAAAGCAACTTGTAAAGCATGGTTTGAAATCACAATTTAGCATGTGAAATAGAGATATCATACAACTTGTATAAATCATAAAAGCATGTTTTATCTCATGGACTGAGTAACATTGCTCATAACTTGTAATTTAGGAACTCATGAAATTCAAACATGCGTTCATGGATTTCGGACATGTTCATGACAGTCACAATATCATATCATGAATATAATTAACGAAGTCAAGATATAACATGAGCTATAATTATACATGTATATAGGGTTATCATGAACTTGAGTAAACCCTAAGTTATGAAAATTCATAGTTTCATGGATAATCGTGGCGTGGGGAAGAACAATGATACTCTCACACGTGGATAGAAGCTCTACATACCTTGTTCGCTCCTATCTTGTCTTAAAACTCTGAATTTTAGAGTAGAAACCCAAAGCTTAAACCTTATCTTAAAAATCCTAGGTTATGAACAATGAATTTCTATTTAGAATTCATGTATATATGTTAGAATCAACTTGGAATACTTGAAATAGGCTTACTTTGATGTATAAGAGTGATGGGAGGAGGGAACCTTCGTGCTAGGGCTTGAGAAGAGTGAAATCTGTTTTTAGAACTAAGTCTTGTATTTATATTGTTTGCTATCAGAAGGATTTGACGGTCGAAGTTGAAGGTCAGTCAATATTTTTATGGTCTGAGTTTAGACCGTCAATAATTATACGGTCAGTATAATTAGACCATCTTGTTTTTTGCAAATTTCCAGTGATTTATAAAAGTTGAGGTTTTTGAGACGGTTGGAATCGACAGGCCGTAACTTTTTATACGATCCGTATAACTCACCGTATTTCGTCAATTCCAAAAATAGAATTGACGGTTCACTTTGATGGACCGTTGATAATTCTACAGTGCATATAATACAAGCGTCAAATTGGTTCTGCAGAACTGAATCTGGTTTTTCAACTTAAACTCCCCGCTTTGATTTCCTACATCCCTGAATCATGAAAGAGACTTAGTTTAAAGGTACGAGGTGTAACACCCCGACCCCAAAGGAAAGAATCATGCCTCATTTGCTTTTATTAAGATTAGAACGTCTGCATCTGAATGCACATTTGAATATTAGATGTGCATTAAGATTTAGATATTTGAATCTGAATACACATTTGAATACTAAATAACTAAGAGTGTTTTCTCAACACTTGAATACATAAAATATATCTTTATTTAAAAATAAATAAATAAAATAAAATACTAAATTGATCAATACTATATCAATAAAATACTCTTAAGAAATTATATGACGGTTGGTGGTGGTGATGGATAGCAGTGGTGGTTGTGGGTGTCAATTAGGGATTGTGGGAAGTATCTAGTGGTGATTGACAATAGTGATTAACAACATGCGATGATAGTGATAGTTGGTAGTGGTAACTAATAATTGCGGCATATGATAATATAGCTAATGACAGTGGTGAATGATGATGATTGGTGATATTTAAAGTCTTCCCTTTTCGGAGTGCCTCCGAACGCTCCCAATCTATTAAACACGTGATCTACATGAGTATATGAGTCCATAGACACCCATATTGACATATAAAATCTCTGGTCAAAAAGTCAATCCAAAAGTTAACCCCGAGCCCCCGAGGTCAAAACTAAAATTTTATTGAAAACCCGTTTACCCATAACTTGTAAAGCCTAAATCCAAAAAATCACTTACTTACATCTATTAACCGAATCCCAAATTAAAGATTTACCATTTCTTAGCTTTAGGACTCAAATCCCCAATTATGTCAAACCAAATCATGAAATAAAAGTTAACAAATGACGGAAATCATGGGAAAATAGCATTAAGAAGGTTAGAATCTTACCCTCCCCCTTGAAATTGAGTTGATAGCCACCAAAATTGCTCCAAACCGAGCTCTAGATCTCAACAAAATATGAAATATCCCATCGATCTTTATGAAATTTAATGTCTAGCTACAGCGCATTCTTCGCGATCGGGAAGAATAACCCGACCCGACACATGAATTCCCATACGTAATTGCAACCTAGCGCACTGAAATTGTGATGCGTCGCCCCAGTGACCTTCGCGATCGCGACCTCACCCGCGAACGTGATGAATGAATTCAGTTGCAGCATCAACTGAAATATATAATGTTGTTCGAAATTCATTTTAGCACCCGAAACGTATCCAGAACCTTCTAGACACAAACCAAATTTGCAAATTGATCATAAAATATGTTACAAACCTGTTGAAATGCTCAAAATACCTATCTAAGATCGTCTTGACTGGATGATGACTATGGTCAATAACTTTACTAGAATTTTAACCAAGAGTACGAATCACAAACACCTCGGGATCCATCCAAACCACCCAACTCAGTTATAAATCATGTTCCAAATCTAAGGGAACTGTCCAAACTCGTTAAACCCAAATGTTGACTTTGGTCAAACCTTTTTCTTAATTCAACTTAAAAACTCATAATTTTAGATTTTCTTCTCTAATAATCACTCGATTACATCGGGAATCGTGTCACCATCTACGAGAAGGGTCATTCAGAGAAAATGAGTTCTAATGCTTAGAAAACCTAATAGGCCGTTACATCATCCATCACTAAAACAAATGTTCATCCTCGAACGGTAAAGGAAAAAAGTACCTGAACTGTCGAAAAGCTGAGGGTATTAACTCTGCATGTCGGGCTCGATCTCCCAAGTAGATGCCTCCATTGAACTTTCACTAAAGTTATCTCCTATGATCTCAAGTTCTGAACCTGACAATCTGATTAGCTACCGGTTCTTCCTTAAATGCCAGATTTTGATCAAGTAGCACCGAATCCCACTGAATTACACGAGAACCATATGAATCATATTTCCTCCACATCGAGATATGAAATACATGGTGAACACACATGATAAACTAGGTGAAAAGGCCAAATCATAAGCCACCTTATCAATACGCTGAATAATCTCAAATGGGCCAATATGCTCGGGGTCGACTTACCCTTCTTTCCGAACCTTATCACACCATTCATGGATAAAATATTCAACAAAAATCCATTGCTAACCATAAACTCCAAATCATGAACCTTTTGAGATACACAATATTTTTGGATTCTATGAGTCAAATCATGAATTACAAATCTCGAACTGTGGTCCTCTTAATAATCAACCATGTCAAATCACCTGCTTAAGGAACCCAAGTACAGTCTTTGATCTTTAAAACACCCTCATCATAAGGAATCGCCTTCATGGCCTCTCTTTGCAACACATTGTCTCGAATTTTGCACAACTTATCATCTTCAAACTGCTGAGCCTTAATCTGCTCCAACAAAGATGACTAGCCTCCACAAAAGCTAGACCTAGCCAGGTTCTGAAATATCAAATATCAGAAAGTTGTCATCCAATGACTGAACATCTATAGCCAAACAACATTCCCCACCTATAACAATGCTAGACTACACATACTCATCGCCTTCTGACTCAAGGCATCTGCCACTATATTGGCCTTGCTAAATGATAAAATGATAGTCATGTCATAATCCTTGAGCAACTCCAACTATCTTCGATGTCTCAAACTAAGATCCCTTAGGTTGACTATGTACTAGATACTATTATGATCCATGAGCATCTCACAATGCACACCATAAAGGTAGTGTCTCCAAATCTTCAATGCAAACATCATTGCTACTAACTTCAAATCATGAGTGGGGTAGTTCTTCTCGTGTACCTTCAACTAACTCAAAACGTAAGCTATCACTTTGTCATTTTATCAACTCACAACCAAGGCCAATCTGTGAAATATCAAAATACACAGTAAAGCTCTCTCCTTCTACGAGTAAAGTCAAAATCAGAGTTATAGTCAATAAAGTCTTGAGCCTTTGAAGCCTCACCGAGCATTCATCTGACCATTGGAAAGCCATCATTTGAGTCAATTTGGTCAATGGGATGCAATGGATGAAAACCCCTCCACAAAACGTCGATAGTAACCTGCCATTGTCAACTGTGGATTTAAATTTTTGAAGAACTATTTGGATATTTATCAAAGCTTGTTTGAGCTTCAATTTCAAAAGTTGAGTTGCTATATGTTTTATTGACCAAATTGCAGGATCCCTTTTAGAGATAGTAGTGGTACCTACACTTTATCACCGATAGGTGAATCACTCCCAACTAATAACATGATAAAGATAAGAAATGCAGAATAACACAAAATTTAATAAGATTGTCTAACTATAACATAAATGCGGAATAAATCTGATAATAATTTCTACAATCCCTAAATCTGGTCAATAATACAAGAGCACTAAATCCGAATACAAAAGTCTGATGATGTCTCCCTGAAAAAGTAAAAGTCATGAATATAGATAAGAGTATCTAGGATAATGCTGACGTAAAATAGGATATAAGACTACAAACTAAAGATAGCAAGATAAAGTAAGGATAAATTGAAGAAAGAAAGAACAATCCCACAACTACAGTAAATTAGAGACCAACAAAATAGATTTGCAATTTTAACAAACAACTACAAGATTAAATTCAAGGGAGACGAGAAAATTAAACTCATACATGAATAATCTCACCAAGAGATATTCAAGAGAGATCCAATGTAGAGATAAAGGGATAAAACCCCCAAAACTCACTAAGAGTGTTCATCCATTAACATTGTCTAAGGAAAATCATCTAAATCTTATTCTATTTATACTACTAGGGTTAATTAAGTAAGAAAATATATAAATGCCCTTAAATACATGTCAATTGGATCCTAAAACATAATGTGAAGCTTTTCTTGTATTGGTTCATGATTTTCATACTCTCTTGAAATACTCTAAGCTCTTGATGTCAAGTAGAAATCCTTTCTTGTCATGAGTACTTCCCGGACCTACATCATTTTCCCCTTCTTGAAAAGAATTCAACCTCGAATTCGAACCTTGAAAAATATAGAATGGAATTAGTACCCAAACTAAAAAAGCTTCCAAACAAGTTACAAATCACTCCCAAAAGTGCATACTTTTATGATAGAGTCAAGGAACATGAAATCCCATTATATTAATTTTACAAGCATAGTACCAAGAACTTGGCTCAAAAGTATACCACAATCATAAAATGGGCCAAAGAAACCAATAATTCTAAATATTAGAACTTTCAAATCAAACTAGTTTGTTCAACAATTTAGACCAAGTAGTTTCTTATTTCACAATTTGATTGTACACCTTTAACCACAAGATTAAGAGAAATAACAATATCATTCACAACCCGTAAAGACAAGTATGCATTTTCGGGATCAAACACAAATATCAATCCTAAAACTTTCTTGAATTTCTCATATAGCAACTCACAACATGAATCAAATAGCAACATTAACAAATTATCACTAATCATAACAAAGTTGCTACTATAAAGGTCAAAGACATAGAAATTTACCTCATGGTTTTAGAAAGTCCAAAAATAAGCACTAGCCATTCAAACAAATCATTCTTGGATTTATAACACAATGATACCTCAAACCTTTTTATAGACCAAGAATATGCTCTCAAGTATCTTACCTCTTTGTAGATCCTCTCTAGATAGTGTTCCGCAAATAAATCAAGAAGGTTAGTAAACTCATCAAAAGAAGTATTTTTACATTTACGCCAATAGATATTTTTCAATGCTTCAAATGGATCATGTTTACATTTATTTCTAGAAGCATTCATAAAATCTACCCAAAATTTATCCTCAAAAGTAGGAGTGGAGTAAGTAAAGAAGTTGACACTAAAACTAGCATCTATCAATTTACTACTAATATCACTAGTGCCTCCCTCATTCTTTAAAGAATGGTCTTCATCTTTAGAGAACCTTTCACCACAAGATGTGCTTTCAACAAACATATTATGAGTTATCTTGTTAACATACAAACAATTAGCACCATCAAGCAAGCCACAAGAATCATTTTCACACTTTAAATTTTGAATCACCATTTTCATTAAGTACACACAAGTCAACAAAGAATGAATCATTCAATTGGATTTAATCCATAGTATTCATACTTTTAAGCTCAATTTCTAAATTATAATCAATCTCAATCACACAATCAAAATTAGAACAACTCAAAGAATGACTCACATTATCAACATAAAGATCACCTTTCAAACATTTTTGAATATTTTCACCAAATAAAGGATTGTCAAATATTTTGAAAATTCGACATTTTTTAGGCTCAAAAAATATATCATCATACTTCCTGTGCTCCATCTCAAGAGGCATATTCATGTCTTACGAGATAAGGAATTGTAACAATCAAATTCACTTGCAAAGAGATATTTATCATTAATCACATTTTTAGAGTTCCTAATAGCTAAAGAAGAAATAAATTCACCTTTATCACAAGAATTCAAGTATCTCATATTTTTCTATAATTGACATAACACTAGCTCACCATCAATAACAATTTTCGCTCCATAATCATATTCAACTAGTGTATGGCCTCCATCCATTTTCATGTTAACACAAAGTAAAGAATCATCAACCTCACCAAAAGATGGCCTAATATTTACACTCAAGTCACTAACAAGTTCATTTGAAGTAACTATAGAGTTAGGATTAGCCTTTTTACCTTGATGAACCTTCTTTACCTTAAAATTTTAAAATTAAGCTCACTTGAAGAAGTAGTCTCAACTTTCCTTGCTTCTTTCAATTATTGAATTTATTTACATGTTGAGTCTGAAAGTATGTATGTCCTAGAGACAATCATTATTAGGGACAAATGTACTTGAACACATTCGTATTATTAATAAGATTAATATTTATGGCATTTGCGATTATTGAACTATTATTTGATTATTTGTAATTATAAATTAATGTGCATCCTTTGAGCTTACATTGTCATTAATAGAGTGAGATATTGATGATAGAGCGTAACTCTAAAATAGCCTCGACTAATGATCATCGAGAATGGGATATCGATGATATGTTATAAGTCGACATGTGCTCTGCATCACATTCTTAGAGAATGTAGTATGTCTCACCTGCTACTAGTAATGATTACTAGTAATGGACACATGAATACTTTTGGAAAGTATTGGTATACCCTGTTAATAAACTATTTGTCATACATGTCTAAAGTGTTATCAGCATGTGGGAGATGAAGGTCCTTTGACTTGAGGTCAATACGCACCTTGTTTACAGAGTAATGTATTTTGACCCTGTCTAAAGCCTAAACTCCTTATAGGATAAGATACGACTTGTGTTGGGTGCATTATAATGTAAATTAAGATGGTAGTTGAGCCAAGAATAGGATTAATACCTCGATTGGATATTTGAGAGAACACTCAACTTCTCAGTGATATTAGGTCGACCAATCATTGGCCAATGCAAGAGACATATTTAGAATATGGTCTAGTTGTCGACTAATATGGATGAGATAAAGTGATCAAGCCATTTGGATAGACACATGGCAAATCATAAGCTTGATCGAGTGTGTCACGAATGAAAGAAATTTATCATCTCACATAAAGGTTATGTTTGCTGGATTCATGTAAACGTACTTCATATATTGAGTTCGTCATACGGTGCAGTCTAGGAGTTCCGTATGGACTTTAATTGGATTAGTGTCGATATGTGAAGGCCTATAGGGTCACACTATGTCGATTATTTTTTCGATCTAAGGGTGTAGTGAGAGAATATTAAATATTCGATTTGAAACCGAGATATTTAAATTGATAATAACTATGGGATAATTTCTATTAGATGTAAATTATTTAATTAAATCAAAATTGGATTTTAGATTTAATGTGCTGAATATATATATTAAATGAAACGGAAACGGATTTTTACGTAGGGGGCCGCGGCGCCGACCCGGCAGTGAGCCCAGTCGGACTGGCCCACTACACCTCAGGTTTTGGGACAAGTTTAAGCCTAACCCTAAAAACATTTTCTGACCTAATTGTAACTATAAATACAACACTAAACCATTGTTATAATACACCAACTCTATAAACTAATTCTAGACTTAGAGTCTAGGACAAAACTCTCTCAAACTTCTGTCGAGATTTCCTGGCGTTCTTGACAGAAGAATACACCATAACATAATGCTTGCAGTCGAAGGGACAGTCGCGTGTAATTCCTAAGTTTAGACTCCAGATTCATTAACCTATAAGTGTTCATGTTTTATATTACTGGTTTTTTCAATTGTCATATAACCATACCAGAAGCAATTGTTGGGGTAAGTATGAACAAAATTTTAAACTTCCGATGTGCCTTACTTAAGTGTTTTGAACCCAACAAAACCCAACAGTGGTATTAGAGCCCAGGCTGATTCAATGGTTATATAACAATTGAATAAAATAATAATATGAGTTATACATAAAGTTAGATTAAAACAAGGCTTTTTGAAATCCTAAATATCTTGACCGAACGGTTAACCTTTTGATATCATCCTAAAATATCTCCTACGCTAACTCGAGGAAGTCATTCCGTTCAAACTCGAACTAAGCCAAAAATGCAGATATTCGGCTCATTGCACGGTGCATGGCGAAGAACGAGTATGAATGGATGATGGTCGATATGTGCGTTATTGATAATGGTGGGTGAGGATAAATGATCTGTAATTTGATCCCTAAATTCGATTTAGGGCTCGAACAATTTTAGAAAATCAACACAGAAATGTTTTGTCAGGACGACGGCGTCGTGGCCCTATAGTAGGGCGCCGCGACACTTGCTAGGGTTTTCAAGGCGGCGCCGCGACCCTAATGCTTTGTTTCAAAATTTTGGACTTATTGGACAGTAGGCGTCGCGGCTCCATCTGTCCAGAAACAAAAAAAAATTCAGAGTTCAGAATGTTTAACCAAAGATTATTATTATATAGTATATTATTTGATAAGTATATTGTTTATGTGCTAAATGTCAAATTATTTGTCATTTAAATTACTAGAATAACGTCCGCAAATACATGTCTGGATAGGCGGCGCCCAATATTTGTTAAAACCTCTTAATATCATGTTTGGATAGGCAGTACCCAATATGTGCTTAGTCATTTGCATGATAATTAAGATGTTTTGTTGGACATAGCATGCTAGAGTTGATCTTGGTTAAAACCCTGAATTAAAATGTTCCCTAAAAAAAATTAATACAAGTCTCATTTGTAATGAACGCGTCGTCCGTTATAATTGATTGTAGTGCAAAATCCTTTTCGGCTTCGGCGAGATGAATATTTATGCCACAGTATTTGCTCTAAGTCTACGAGGACTCAGACTCTTTCATAGATGCATGTTAAATGTAGAAGTGAATGATAAACCTTCATGAGTATTTACACCACAGTGTTTGCTCTATAAGGCAAAACTCACTTAGATACATAATTACAATCGCATAACGGGGTTGACTTGCTAGGCTGTCTTGGCGCCACAGTGTCAGACAAACTGAGGGACGCAGATCGATTGTTTAGAACATTCGGTCAAACAAGAGTTACAAATTGTTTGTAATTGGTTTGGAGACCTACCGGGTTATGCTATTGAAGTTATCAGTCACAACAAACGCGGAGATAACATGAACCTGGATCTTGGCCCATTATGACCATATTTGATATGAGTCTGTATTCTTCCATGGGGTCAAAGAGTATGTTAAAATAGTGGGAGATAATTAAACTAAAGGTCATGTTAATTAGTTAACGAATGTGTTCAATAGAAATTATATTTGAGTTTAATTTCAAGTCTATCTATTTCTTCAGACTATATATAGAATGTCGAATCTATCGCTGAAAATGTTGGTCGAAACAAACAAGTTGACTGGATCAAATTACCCTGACTAGTTAAGAAATCTGCGATTGGTGTTAAGACTAGAAAGAATTGAGTATGTGTTAGACACATTGTTTCCCATAGTCCTGTTGAAGATTCTACTGAGTATGCCCTGTTTGACAAGGTGGCTTATCAGAAACATCTAGACGATGCTACCTCGGCACAATGTGTAATGTTGTCCTCCATGACCTTGGAGTTACAGAGGCAACATGAAAACATGGACCCAACGAAATGCTAGAACACTTGAAGAGTCTCTATGACTCACAGTCTCAGACAATGGAGTATGAACTATTGAGGGACCTTTTCAAGTGTAAGTTGAACGATAGGGGTCAAGTGTCAGCACATGTTCTGAAGATGATTGGAGTGATAGAAAGGTTGGCTTCGATTGGAACGAAGTCGCTGTAAATGTCTCTGTCAACCTGATCCTGAATTCACTCTCTGGTTCATTTGAGAATTTCATTGTGAACTTCAATATGAATGGGACCAAGGCAAGTATTCCAGAGCTTCACAACATGTTGAAGACTTTTGAATCATCTACCTCTAAAGGTAAAGTCGTGCTCATGGTGGGCTCTTCTAGCAAGTTCAAACCCAAGGGTAAGAACGTGCAGAAGAAAAAGGGTAAGACAATTATTGCACCTACAGTTATGAAACCTAGAGGAGGTGTTCAGAAGAAGGCAAAGGTAGCTTCGGATGTGTGCCTCAACTGCAAAAAGAAAGGGCACTAGAAGAAGGACTGCACAGCTCCAGGAGGAGGCAAAATGCTAGGTGCTCCTGGCTCTACTGAACAAGGTATGTTTGTCATTGAAATAAACATGTCTATAAGTAACTCTCACTGCTGGGTATTAGATACCGCTTGCGGCTCAGACATTTGTAATAATGTGCATGGTCTGATTGACAACAAAAATATTGTACCTTGGGAGGTAGACCTGCGCGTTGGAAATGGAGCACGAGTGGATGCTGAACACGTGGGAACTTATAGACTAGATTTACCTTCAGGCTTTTGTTTAGAACTAAATAATTGTTATGTTGTTTCCTCATTGATGAGGAATATTATTTCTATCCTAGTGTTAGACATTGAGGGTTTTCCTCATTTATTGCCAATATCAGTTATGTACTGTCTTTTAATGGTTTTGTTTGTGGAAATGCTCTGTTTGTGGATGGTTTGTATGTTCGAAACTGTAGTCGTGAAATTTTCAATGTGCAAAACAAACGAGCTAAGATAAGTAATCCAAAAAATCCCACCTACTTATGGCACTGAAGACTTGGTCACATCAATGAATCAAGGATAACAAAGTTAGACTACCTGGAACCATTTGACTTGGAGTCCTATGGTAACTGTGAATCTTGCTTGAGAGGAAAGATGACCAACAAGACACTTCCTGGGAAAGGGGTGCGAGCCAAAAAGGTACTTGAGTTGGTCCATACTGATGTATGTGGGCCATTTTCAACTCAAGCTAAGGGAGGCTTCACTTACTTCATCACTTTTACAGACGATTTCACAAGGTTTGGGCATGTGTATCTTATGAAACACAAGTCCGACGCCTTTGAGAAATTCAAGGAGTACAAGTCAGAAGTAGAGAAGCAACTTGAAACAAGTATCAAGACCCTTCGATCAGATCGAGGAGGTGAATACTTAAGTAAAGCATTTCTGGATTACTTGAAGCTTCATGGAGTCCAATCACAATGGACACCTCCTGGAATGCCACAGATGAATGGTGTTTCTGAAAGGAGAAATCGAACCCTATTAGATATGGTTAGATCCATGATGAGTTTCTCAACTCTACCAACATACCTTTGGGGATATGCATTGCAAAGCTCAATTTATATTCTGAACAGGGTTCCTTTAAAGTTAGTAGAAGAAACTCCATATGAGATATGGAATGGCAAGAAGCCAGCACTTAAACACATGCGACCCTGGGGGTGCCCTGCATATGTAAAGAAAACGCTTACTGACAAGTTGGAATCTAAAAGTGAGAAATATTCTTTTGTGGGGTATCCAAAGGAAACTAAGGGATACTATTTCTATCTTCCTGGAGAACATAAGGTCATTGTTTCCAGAAATGCAACTTTCATTGAAGAAGACTATGTCTACAAGCAACGGAGCTGCAATGAGATAGAACTTGAAGAAATTCAAGAACCACAAGATAACACAAAAGTTGAACCCTTGTCAAAAGACCTAGACAAGAATTCAGTGGGAGTATTTGGTGAAGATTGGGTACTTAGAGTACGCCCTTCAGCCAGTGGGAGTGTTGTGAGAGATAGTGCAGAAATGCAAGGCTCGCATACACAACCAATGGAAGATGATACAACGGTTGTACATCATTACATTCAGGAAATACATGAAAATGAAATTCCTGAAAGCTCTCAAGGTGATGGATTGTCCAGCACACAAAGACCTCACAATCAGAATGCAATAAACACTGAAACGCAGAATAATCAACTCCGTAGGACCACTAGGACTCATCGTCCGCTTGAAAGACTTAATATCCTTGTTGAAACACACAATGAGATAGATATTCCTGATGACGATGAACCTACAACCTACAGCGAAGCTATGTTAGACATTGATTCGCAGAGATGGCAAGAAGCCATGAAATCTGAGATGGAATCGATGTACATCAATCAAGTTTGGAACTTGGTTGATTTGCCAACAGGGGTTAGACCCATAGGATGCAAATGGGTCTTCAAGAAGAAGATTGATGCATATGGCAAGGTACAAACTTATAAGGCAATATTGGTGGCTAAAGGTTATAATCAACGGCCTGGGGTCGACTATGATGAAACCTTTTCACATGTTGTAAAAATTAAGTCCATTCAGATTTTGCTTGCAATAGCCGCATACTATGATTATGACATTTGGCAAATGGACGTTACAACTGCTTTCCTCAATGGTAACCTAATTGAGGAGGTGTATATGATACAACCTGAGGGTTTTACATCCAAAACTAAGCCCAAAGCAGTATGCAAGCTACAGAAGTCCATTTATGGACTTAAGCAAGCCTCAAGGAGTTGGAATATTTGCTTTGACAAAGCAGTCAAATCGTTTGACTTTGTTAGAACCAAAGAAGATCCCTGCATTTATAGTAAGCGCAAGGAAGGGAGTATTGTCTTCATTGTTATATCTGTAGATGACATATTAATAATGGGAGATAATAAGACTCTCATGCAATCAGTCAAGGAATGGTTATCCAATACTTTCATGATGAAGAACTTGGGTGAAGCCTGCTACATTCTTGGAATTAAGATCTATAGAGATAGACCTAGTAGATTGTTGGGCCTGTCACAGTCCATATACATAGACAAAGTGCTAAGACAATTCTCTATGAAAAACTCCAAGAAGGGAAGTCTTCCTATGGGTCAAGGCATCAAGTTATCAAAGAAGGATAGTCCTTCTACTGTTGCAGAACTTGAACGCATGAAAAGAATCCCTTATGCTTCAGCTATAGGATCTATCATGTATGCCATGACCTGTACGAGGCCAGATGTGGCCTATGCACTTAGTATGACTTTCAAATTCCAGCAGAATCCTGGGGAAGAACACTGGAAAGCAGTCAAGAGTATTCTTAAGTATCTTAGACGAACTAAAGAATATTTCTTAGTCTATGGTGGACAAGAGAAGTTAGTGTGTACTGGGTACACTGATACAAGCTTCCAGACAGATCTTGATGACTTCAAATCTCAATCTGGATATGCCTTCATTTTCAATGGCGGAATAGTGAGTTGGAAAAGTTCCAAGCAAGCTACAACTGTCGATTCGACAACTGAAGCCGAGTACATTGCTGGATCGGAAGCTGGTAAAGAAGTTGTCGCGATATCTGAGTTCCTAAAGGAACTAGGGGTTGTTCCAAGTGCCACTTGTCCAATAACAATTTATTGTGACAACATTGGTGCGATTGCGTAAGCTAAGAAAGCAAGATCTACAAACAGAAACAAACATGTACCGAGGAAATACCGCATACTCAGGGAGATGGTGGAGACTGAAGAAATAAGATTAGACTATGTTCCCACAGATGATAATCTATTTGACCCATTTACTAAACCATTAAGTTTGGTTAAGCATAATGGTCATTTTGAAAACGTGGGTATTAGATACATCGGAGATTGGCTCTAGGCCAAGTGGGAGATTAAAAGTATGTATGTCCTAGAGACAATCATTATTAGGGACAAATGTACTTGAACACATTCGTATTATTAATAAGATTAATATTTATGGCATTTGTGATTATTGAACTATTATTTGATTATTTGTAATTATTTATTAATGTGCATCCCTTGAGCTTACGTTGTCATTAATTGAGTGAGATATCGATGATAGAGTGTAACTCTAAAATATCCTCGACTAATGATCATCGAGAATGGGATATCGATAATATGTTATAAGTCGACATGTGGTCTACATCACATTCTTAGAGAATGTAGTATGTCTCACCTGCTACTAGTAATGATTACTAGTGATGGACACATGAATACTTTTGAAAAGTATTGGTATACCCTATTGATAAACTATTTGTCATACATGTCTAAAGTGTTATCAGCGTGTGGGAGATGAAGGTCCTTTGACTTGAGGTCAATACGCACCTTGTTTAGAGAGTTATGTATTTTGACCCTGTCTTAAGCCTAAACTCCTTATAGGATAAGATACGACTTGTGTTGGGTGCATTATAATGTAAATTAAGATGGTAGTTGAGCCAAGAATAGGATTAATACCTCGATTGGATATTCGAGAGAACACTCAACTTCTCAGTGATATTAGGTCGATCAAGTCATTGGCCAATGCAAGAGACATATTTAGAATATGGTCTAGTTGTCGACTAATATGGATGATATAAAGTGATCAAACCATTTGGATAGACACATGACAAATCATAAGCTTGATCGAGTGTGTCACGAATGAAAGAAATTTATCATCTCACATAAAGGTTATGTTTGCTGGATTCATGTAAACGTACTTCATATATTGAGTTCGTCATACGGTGCAGTCTAGGAGTTCCGTATGGACTTTAATTGGATTAGTGTCGATATGTGAAGGCCTATAGGGTCACACTATGTCGATTGTTTTTTCGATCTAAGGGTGTAGTGAGAGAATATTAAATATTCTATTTGAAACCAAGATATTTAAATTGATAATAACTATGGGATAATTTCTATTAGATGGAAATTATTTAATTAAATCAAAATTGGATTTTTGATTTAATGTGCTGAATATATATATATATCTTAAATGAAACGTAAACAGATTTTTACGTAGGGCGCCGCGGCGCCGACCCGGCAGTGAGCCCAGTCGGACTGGCCCACTGCACCTCGGGTTTTGGGACAGGTTTAAGCCTAACCCTAAAAACATTTTCTGACCTAATTGTAACTATAAATACAACACTAAACCATTGTTATAATACACCAACTCTATAAACTAATTCTAGACTTAGAGTCTAGGACGAAACGCTCTCAAACTTCTGTCGAGATTTCCTGGCGTTCTTGACAGAAGAATACACCATAACATAATGCTTGCAGTCGAAGGGACAGTCGCGTGTAATTCCTAAGTATAGACTCCAGATTCATTAACCTATAAGTGTTCATGTTTTATATTACAAGTTTTTTCAATTGTCATATAACCATACCAGAAGCAATTGTTGGGGTAAGTAAGAATAAAATTTTAAACTTCCATTGTGCCTTACTTATGTGTTTTGAACCCAACAAAACCTAACAGAGTCGTCATTTTTGTGTTCTTCTTTCAAAATATGCTCTCTTTTTTCCTTTCTTCAGTTGTCACTATTCACTCCCTTACTTCTCTCTTTCTTTTCTCAATCATTCATTTCATTAGGAGTGCAATAGGCTCCAAGGATTCCCTTTGAGTCATTGAGATGACTCTTCACTTTAACTTTCAACTTGGCATCACTAGAAGTTCCAAAGACTTCACTTAAATTGTTGGAATGATTTTGTACATTAAATTTCAAGTTAGTAGTCTCCACTTTCACTTTATTGACTTCCTCATTTGTTATTGAAGATTTCTTAATGGCCATAGAAGTTAAGACATGCTTTCGTTCCATCGAATCTACAACAACAAACTTTCCCAATTTTCTATTAAACCAAAATTTATTATGTTTGAACCAAGGATCTCCGAAGCACACCGAACAAGTAGACAAAGGGTAGACATCACACCAAACTCCTCCTTGATAGCCTCCATAGTAAACAACTATTTTCACCTCTTTGTCAACTAACCTTCCACCAAAATTTATATGGTGAACTTTTTGAATGACAAGGTATCTACAATCACTCAACCAAAGAAGGATAAGTGAAGTTGGTATAACACAATATATCTCCATCTAAGGTGCAATCAAATGTGCAACCACTTTCATACCCCTCAACAATGACTTTAAATTTAGTCAAACCTCCTTTAGGCTCATGTTTTATTTTTCTTGTGGCACTATTACAATAATCATGAAATACTTCACAATAACTTATACTAAAAGTAGAATTATAAGATGAAGTTTCTCTTTCTCCATAATCATCCAAACCTCCCTTGTAAATTCTTGAACCTGTGTAAGATATAATTAAAATAAAAAAATTAGCTAGTAAAAATAATGGACCTCACAAAGTCACTCCCTCACGTGTATCACTCAAACAATTGCACTCAATTTTCTTTCCACTCGTGTATACATTCAAAGTTGTAGGCTTTTAGGACCACACTCAAATGATCTCACCACTCAAAGTTATCCCTTAATCTCTTCACGGTTCTACAATTTCAAATAAGTTCAAAACAAGCTTTCAAGTATCGATTCGAAATGGAGTTTATGTCACTAACAAAGAAGGACAAAACACACTAATGGACTAGGAATAAAATAAACACACAATAAAACTAAAAAATAAATTGACACGAAATAAAATAGAAGCACACAAAAGAAACTAGTTTAACACTAAGTATGAACTAATACTTAAGTAAACTAGCTAGAATAAACAAGAAAAGAAAGGAAAACAAATTGAAATAAAATAAACGACATTTAAAGTAGTATCAACCAATCACTTTCAGATCTTTTTTTTAAAAGCTTCTTCAAAACGGGTAACAATGATGGTCCGAAATTCCTTCCTCAATCACCTTTTAACTGTTTTCAAGTTCAAAAAGATTGAGCTTCTAATTAATTCCTATCAGCAAACAAACAAGAAAGAGAACCAAATCTCAGTTCGTAAAAGAAATTTTAATCGCACCTTCGAACCACAAAAGCCTCGACTTTATTCTTCAAGTCTCCAATCAACCCAATAGTGGTTATCACGTTTTCAACAATCACAAACAGCCCAATACAATAGATTTGAAATTACCCAAATCCAACTCTGAAAATGAACTCAAAACGATGGATTCGTGATCTCGAACAAACAGGATGCAATTTTTTTTAGGAGTTTCTGAATTTCAATTTTTTTTATTTTGATATGGAGATCAAAAGTTAAGCACAGTGATTATTAGAATAACTACTACACCGCGTTCTGATACCAATTGATGTAAAATAGGATATGCGGAAGACTATAAATTAAAGAAATCAAGATAAAATAAGGATAGATTGAAGAAAGAAAGAACAATCCCACAATTGAAGTAAATTAGAAACCAACAAGATATATTTGCAATCGTTTAATTTGAACAAACAATTACTAGATTAAATTAAAAGGAGAAGAGAATCGAACTCATACACGAATAATCTCACTAAGAGATATTCAAGAGAGATCCAATGTAGAGATAAAGGAATAAAACCCACAAAACTCACCAAGAGTGTTCATTCATCAACATTGTCCCCAAGCACGAATCAAACTTAAAATTCGAACAAGAGATTTCAACAAATTGAATCGTAACCCAACAGACATACGGGAATTGAGAAATCCTTTTTGTGGTATTTTTCGTGATTTTGATGGCTCAAAATCAGTGAAACAATTGAGTATAAAAATACTCTATTAGCTCAATACTTTGATACCAATTGATGTAAAATAGGATACGCGGAACCAAGAGATATTCAAGAGCGATCCAATGTAGACATAAATGGATAAAACCCACAAACTCACTAAGAGTGTTCATCCATCAACATTGTCAAAGGAAAATCATCTAAATCTTATTCTATTTATACTACTAGGGTTAACTAAGAAAAGACACAAATGCCCTTAAATACATGTCAATTGGACCCTAAAACATAATGTGAAGCTTTTCTTGTATTGGTTCTTGATTTCCATATTCTCCTGAAATACTCTAAGCTCTTGATGTCAAGTAGAAATTCTTCCTTGTCCTGAGTACTTCCCGGACCCACATCAAATGCTGAATGGAAGCATCATCACCCCGAACATTGGAGATCCACTTGCTTAGACTTAGCCACGAAGTCCTGAACTAGTAGGAGGAGTTGTATCTGTATCAAAAAAGAATGCAACAAGTGTAGTATGAGTACACAACATACCCCCATAGGCATCATATGCCGACAATAATGGAAGATACGCAAAAAAAGATAAATATCGAGTTGACACAAATAAATCCTATACTAGACAGTTCAGTAATCCAATTTAGTCACGAAGTTCATGTAAAGTTCACTGCAACAACAAGCCACTTATTTCACATACGATCTCATATTCATAAGAGTTATTCTATTTCCAGAAAGGTTCAATAGCCATGTTCAAGTACTTAATGATTAGTTCTAACACCTCATTTACTCTAAATCAGTCAAGTCATCTATTACCAATCCAACACTTAATTCATCAATATATAATCAATGTAATGAAGTATGTATGATATGAATGCAATGCATATGTCAGGTATCTTTCATCTTCCAGTATACATGCGTTTAAATTCTATGAACAATACACTTATGGGGGACCCGCGAATTCCATAATCTCCTCTAAAATTTTCCATCGAAGCCCAGCTCTTTGCTGAATAATAATAATCATTACAGGCGTACAACCCGTTCCCTTACGTATCATCATCATCTCAATGTTGCCATAATCTCATAAAACTCTTACCTTTTCAGTCTATTGGATCCACAACATTTCCATACCACTCTCATATCAATATCATCAGAACCATGAGTGTATGAATGCAAATGACAACACAAGGTAAGAAATCATGATGTAATGAGATGCAACCAAGTATAGAGATGAATATCACATGCTTTCACAAATTCAATAACATATAATCCAAGCACAATCATGATATCATATCAAGTATGTGTGATGAATAAGCACAACAATAGCAAATATGGCGACAAGCCCACATAATGGTGATAAGCACAATCAATCAGCAGTCGGAATAAGCTCGAGGTTAATTCCCCAAACCCATCATCACATTTCAACACCGGTATCTATTCAAACATTCATCACAACCGTTTGAATGGGACCCCCAAATATGCCCAATACCCTTCAATATTTATAACTAATTACGTACTTCTATCGGAGTCTAGTGAAAGTAAACTGTAGCCTACCTCTGGGCCGAGCAGGAGCTTCGAACGGCCAACCCTCCATGCAAGCCTTACTCTTTCGGAGCACCTCATGGTAATCGATATCTAACACGCATATATTATACATTAAAATCAAGCTATCACAAAATACAAGGATATAATCTTTAAACATACTAAGACTTCCAAACCCAACCCCGGGCGGCCCGCGGTGTCAAGATCCAAACTTTATTATGCAAAACGCATCAACACATACTAACTAATTATATCCTTATGTTAATTGAAGAACTAAACCCAATTGAAACCTCAATTGCACAATTCAAGAAAAGCCCTAATTCATAAACTATAGAATTTCCCCCAATTCAAAAAGGGTTTCTATCACATTAAATGCTATAACATGATCTTCTATCATAAATCAATACTTATTCACAATATTAGAGTAAACTAATCCACATTACACCCTTAAATCAAGATTCAACCCTCTTATTCTCATATGAACACTAGACTTATTTTCCCCAAATTTACATATATTCTACACCACCATTAGAAACTTAAACATGAAATATAATCACAAAGGGTGAAGAACCTTACCTCAAATGAAGAATTTAACCCCAACTTTCAAGAATCCCCTCTTAACAGCTCTAGAACCGAGAAAATATTATTTTGGGAAAGTGATTCGACCTAGGGATTTTATGAGGTTACTAGATACAGTGATTCCGCCTTAGCGGACCTGACTCCGTTGGCGCGGTCTCGCTCTGGCGTAACAAGACCTCGTTGGGGCATAGTCACTTGACAGCTTGCCCCAATGCATAAGTGAACAGAATCCCACAGAGGCGCACTCGCCTCCACGAAAGAACCTCCGCCGAGGCGGAACCTTACCAAACTCTCAAGCCCCACTTCTGTGAGCCAACCTCCATAGAGGCGGACACGTAGGAGCGGACAACCCACCCGCTAAGGAGGACACCAGACACCATAAAATGGATTTCATTCAAACTTCTACCAAACACCCGAAACACTCCCGAGACTCCCCCCCCCCCCGACACAAACTAGACATGCTCTCCCAAAGTAAATAGTGCTACAAACTCGATCGCGCCCTCAGATTTCCTATTTGACTGAGCTAAGACATACTTTTCTAAAGAATCTCCCAAAAAAACTAAATATCCAAATTTCATAAATAAGTCCACAAACTACATCTGATTATCTCGGAAAGTGAAATAATGACTCGAATAAGTCATAAATGACCCTCTGGAGCTACCGGAAGCGATAGAACCTAGAAACGAACCCATATGCTCAGAAGTCAATCTTGAGTCAAACTATTCAACCTTGAGGTTCTAATTTTAGGTTTTCATCCGAAACTCACATAAATGGACCTCGGAATCCATGCCACCCATCCCCGCACATCATAAACCCCACATAGAGTTGACGGGAAAGATAAAATAGTCAAATAGCGGTCTTTAGCTAAAAATGACTGGATGGGTCGATATGCCAAATCAGTTGGTTTTCATTGTACAAAGCCGGTGAACGTGATTAACATACTCCATGGTGCTTGAAATTTGTGGAACCATCTGCAAACAACTCTATGGAAATGTGTTCTTAGAAGCTTGAAAATTCAAAATAAGTTTGTTTGGTTTCTTGACTGAAAGCTTAAATTGAGGATTGGGTTTGGTGCTAGAGTTATTGAGAAGCCGTATTGGAAGTCTAGACCCATTTGATGAGGATTTTATTGAATTGATAAAAAAATGATGCAAATTTGAAGAACTTGATGAAGGTGGATGAACAACTTGCAAATTTGCAAAAATAACCAAATTTGCAAAATGATAAAAATATGTCGATCTTGCAATTAGCCTTTTTTTATAACCAGTTTTCCGTCCCATTTAAAATGTTGTCTTTCCCGCTTTATTTTCTCATCTTTTCTTGTTTATTGTAGCTAGTTTACTTTAAGTATTAGTTCATACTTAGTGTTAAACTAGTTTTTGAGTGCTTTTATCTATTGTTTTTTCGTTAATTCTTTATTTCCTAGTCCGTTAGTTTTATTGGTCCTTATTTGTTACTGACATAAATTCCATTCTGAACCGATACTTAGATACTCGCTTGAAGTAATTTGAGATTGATTTGTTCTTGAAGAGATTGTAGACATCCCTTGAGAGCTAAAAGGCGAAGAGTGGTGAGCTCATTTGAGAGTGGCCATAAAAGCCTTCGGCCTTGAGTGTAAACACGAGTGTTGTAAAGACCCGCGTGGTCATTTTTAGCTTAAGACCTTTATTTTCTTGCTTGATCCTTCCCATATACTCTATATGGCGTTTGTGATGCGCAGGGATGGGTGACACGGATCTCGAGCTCTATTTATATGAGTTTTGGATGAAAAACTCAAAAGCTAGAAACTTAGAGTTGGTTAGTTGACTTTTAACTAGATGAGTTCATTTCCGGGTTCTGTCACTTCCGATAGCTCTGGAGGGTCATTTATGACTAAGTCGAGTCATATATTCGTTTCCCAAGACAATCAGATGTATTTGTGGTTTTATTTGTGAAATTAGGAGATTTGATTTTTACGAATGCTTATTTAGAAAAGTATGTCTTAGGTAAGTTAAATGGGAAATTCGAGGGTACGAGCGAGTTTGTAGCACTGTTTAACTTAGATGAGCATGTCGGGTGTGTGTTTGGGGGTATCGAGTGTTTGGTAGAGGTTTTGGTTGTTTTCCTATGATCTAGTGTCTTGTTCCGCCCCAGTACCCCATGTTCTTACTCCAACATGTCCACCTCGGCGGGAGGTTAGCTCGCCGAAGCGGGGTTGGGAAACTGTGTAGTTTTTGCCTTGGCGGGGGGTTGGTCCGCAGGGGCAAGTCTGCCTCTACGGAGTCGAGTACGCTGTGGCGTAGAGACGAGGTGTCATGTGACACCACCTCAATAAAGCCTTTGTTCGTCATAGATGGTCAGTTCCAGCGAAGTTGATTCGGCTGGGAAAAATCACTGTATCATGTGTCCTATAAGATTTCCTAGGTCAGATTTCTTTTCCCAAATAGTATATCTCAAACCTAGAGCCGCCAAGGGAGAGATTTCAGAGGTTCAGAAGGGAAATTCATCTTTGAGGTAACAATTCCACTCTTTATGATTTGATTCCATATTTCTAAGTCCTTTAATGGTAATCTAGTATATTTATGAGTTGGGTAAAAATGAAGTATGATCCCGTTTGAAAATAAGAGAGTTGAATCTTCATTTAAATGATGTATATGAACTATTTTGATTGTACTATTATGAATTAGTGATGGATTATACTAGCTTATCATGTTATAAAGCTTAATTTGAGTATAGAAACCTATTTCAATTTATGGGGAAATTCTAGGGTTTCACATTGGGGCTTTTTGTATATTGTTCAATTGAAGGCTCAAATGTGTATAGTTTACTAATTAACTTGAGGATATGATTCCCTAGTATATGTTCTTGGTATTTGAGTAATAAAGTTTGAGTCTTGGTAACGTGGGTCCGGGGTTGGTATTTAAAGTCTTACTTTGTTAAGAATTATATCCTTGTGTGGTATGTAAACTCTTCATTAATGAATAGTATATGCTTGATTAGACTTAATTTATCCTGAGGCACAGCAGAAGGGCAAGGCGATCACCGAGGCTTGATTGGTTAGCGCTCATATCCGGCCCTGAGGTAGGCTACGATTTACTTTCACAAAACTTCGATAGAAATGCGTAATTAGTTATAAATATTGAGGAGTATTGGGCATGTTTGGGGGTCCCACTTAGCCGGTTATAATGAACGTTTGAGTGAGTACCTGTGTTAAATTGTGATGATGGGTGAATTAAGGAATCAGCCTTATCCTGGTTCCGACTGCTGATTGATTGGGCTTATCGCCATATGTGGGCTTATCGCCATTTTTGCTATTGTTTGTTTATTCATCACACCTGCTTCTGATATGATATCCTGATTTGTAATTGGATTGTTATATTGTTGAATTCTTGGAAGCATGTGGTATTCATCTCTATACTTAGTTGCATCTCATTACATCATGATTTCTTGCCTTATATTGTTAATTACATTCATACACTCATAGTTATGAGATTTTGATATGAGAGTGGTATGGAATATTGTGGGTCTAAGAGACCGGAAATGTGAGATTACATATGAGATTATGGCAACACTGAGATGATGATGCTAATGATATTCGAGGGGACGGGTTGCACGCCTACAACATGATATTATTCAGCCAAGAGATGGTCTCCGATGAAAAATTCCGGAGGAGTATATGAACTTTGCAGATCCCACATGGGTGTGCGTCTCATAATAAAAACTTGAGCGTCTGTATACTGAAAGATCAAGGTACCTGCATTTGCATTGCATTCATAACATATCATTCATGGATTACCTATTGATGAAACAAGTGTTGAATTGATTAGTGACGACTTGATTGACTTTTGGAAAGAAAGAAAGCATGTTAATTACTCAATGATAGTTGGAATATTGTTATTGAACTCTATGGAATATGCCGTGAATAATGTGATCTTACTTGAACACTCAATTGTTAGAATAGGAATACTTGGTGTCAACTTGGTATTTATCTCTTTTTACATATCTTCCGTCGTTTTATACCTATGATGCTTACATGGGTACGTTGTGTGCCCATACTACACTTGCTGCATCTTTACCAGTGTAGATATTGATCCTACTACCAGTTCGCGAGCTCGAGTGTGAGTCTGAGCGGGCCGACATTCAGTATTCGGGGTGAGATGATATCTCCGGCATGCCTTGGATATTCTATCCTTATCTTGTCTTTTATTTGTGATCGAGAGACATGTTCAGATTTTTATACTATCAGATTTTATTTTGGCCTGCGTTCCGTATTCAGACTTATACGAGATTTATTAGAGCTCTTGTATGATTGACCAGATTTTGGGAGTGTTGTTATTTCTCAAACTTATTACCGCATTTATATTATGAGACATTTATTGTATATTTTGTTATCTTTCCGCTTTTCAGTATATTATGTGAATGATTGGGAGTGGTTCGCCTACTGCTGGGTTACGTAGGTACCACCACGGTCCCTAAAAGGGGTCGTGATAAGTGCCGAGTGATATAAATTTGAGTGATACACTAAAGGAGTGATTTGTGAGGTTCATTTTGTTTAACTAACTAATCTTCTTTATCTTTCAAGTATGTCTTTTGTAGGTACAAGGAGTTAGAAGGTAGACATGAATGGTAATGAGAATCCAAGTGGTCGTTCCTTGGAATGAAATGAAAGATGGAGTTCATCTAATGAACCAGCTTATATTAGAGATGGTTTTGATACATGGGATGAGTGGTGGTATGAAAATAATGTGATTAAGGAGAAGGAGCTCCGTGAAATGAAGATTCATTGCTTCAATGGAAATGATAGTCCGGAAGCATACTTTGATTGGGTCCAAGAACTTGAAGAGATATTTCATATCTTCAAAGTTCCTAACCTACAATGAGTAATTTATGCCACTAACATGTTCATAGATCATGCTTATTGGTGGTGGAATAAAGTGATGAGCAAAAGGTATAGAGATAACCTAGGTGCCATCACAAAGTGGAAAGAGTTTAAGAGACTCATGGAAGAGAAATTTGCTCCTGCATATTTCCGAGAAAGATATTGTGGTGAATATAATAGAGGATCTACTTGGAGTAGAAAGGAAGAGTATGATAGAATTTTGAAGAAATGCAATAGGGAATAATGCCAAAATAGAGGACTTGGGGAATATTCAAGATGTGCATCCTTTGTCATATTGTCACGACCCTTTTTAAGGAATTGTGGTGGCACCTACATAATTTTGTACCGCACTGGTAGAAGGCACTGGATCTACATCCAAATAGAATGCAGCAAGTGTAGTATGAGTACACCCCGTAGGCATCGTAGGTCGACAACGACAGAAGATACACAAAAAGAGATAAATACAAAGTTGACACCAAGTAATCTTATACTAACAGTTTAAATATCCAAGTAAGGTCACATTATTCACAACATATTCCATAAAGTTCACAATTCCCTTTTCAAATAAGATTTCATAATCACTTAGGTCATCCAAGTTCAGAAGAGTTCAATAGCATCAATCCGAGTACCAAATAGCAAGAACAATACTTTCAAGTCCAGAAATCTAGTCAAGTCATCAACAATCAATCCAGAACCAAGTCCATCCACAGAAAATCACTAATATGATGTATGTATGATAATGAATGCAATGCATATGCCAAGTACCTTATCCTTCCAGTATACATGATGTCAAGTTTTATTATGATCAGCTCACCCATGAGGGACCCGCGAAGTCCATATACTCCTCTGAATGTCCCATCGGAGCCCAGCTCTTGGTTGAATAATATCATATTGCAGGCGTTCAACCCGTACCCCGCGTATCATCATCATCATCTCAATATTGTCATAATCTCATATTGTTCTTACTTTTCCGTCTCTTGGACCACATCACATATCATACCACTCCAATATCAATATCACTGGAACCATGAGTGTATCAATGCAAATGACATTTCAAGGAGAGCATCATAATATAATGAGATGCAACCAAGTATAGAGATACAATATCACATGCTTTCAAGGATTCAATAACACATAATGCAATCCAAGTACAAATCAGAACATCATATCGAAAGCATGTCTAATGAGTAAACATATCAAGCAACTATAGCGACAAGTCCACATAATGGCGACAAGTCCAATAAATCAGCAGTCGGAACCAGTATAAGGCTAATTCCCCAAATCACTCATCATCACAGTTCAACACCAATACCCCCTCAAACGTTCATCACAACCGTTTGAGAATGAACCCCAAACATGCTCAATACCCCTCAATATTTATAACTAATTACGCACTTCTATCGAAGTCTTGTGAAAGTAAATTGTAGCCTACCTCTAGGCCGAATAAGAGCGCTAACCAATCAAGCCTCGGTGATCGCCTTGCCCTTCCGTTGTTCTTCGTGATAATCGAAGTCTAATCACACATATATTATTCGTTAATAAAGAGCTTACACAAAATACAAGTACATAATCCTTAACAAGTAAGACTTTAAATACCAACCCCGAGCCCACGTCACCAAGACTCAAATTGTAATACCCAAATACCAAGAACACGTATTAGGTAATCATATCCTTAAGTTAATTAGGAACTATACACATTTGAGCCTTTAATTGAACAATATACAAAATGCCCCAATTTGGAAACCCAATTGGAATAGGTCTCTATATTCAAATTAAGCTCTACAACATGATTATCTAACAATTCTCATCAATAATTCATAATAATCAAGTAATTTAATCCATCAACACCTTTTAAATCCATGATTTAACTATCTTAATCTCATAAGAACTTGCAACTCATCTTCCCTAACTTATAAACATATTATACCACCATTAAAGGGCTTAGAAACATAAAATGAAATCACAAGGGAAGGAAATCTTTACTTTAGGATGAATTTCACTCTTGAACTTCATAATACTCTCCATTGCGGCTCTAGGTTCGAGATATGCTATTTTTGGAAAAGAGATTTGACATAGAAAATTAAATAGGACACCTGAACCAGTGATTCCACCACATCGGAATCGACACCGCTGGAACGGACCCGTTACCGTGAACATATACCTCCGTGGGGCACAGTCACTTGACAGCTCGCCTCAGCGCCATGGCAAACCTGATACCTTAGAGACAGACTCGCCCATGCGGAAAAATCCTCCACCAGAGCAGAAGCTCCACAACTTCCCAACCCCCGCTTCTACGAGCCAACCTCTCATTGAGGCGGACACACATGAGCAAACATAGGTGCCGCCAAGGCGGACACCAAACACCAGATTAGGAAAAACAATCCCAAACTCCCATCAAACGCCCAAAACACTCCCGAGACACGCCGAACATAAACCAGACATGCTCATCTAAGATAAACAGTGTTGCAACCTCACTCGCACCCTCAGATTTTTCATTTAACCAAGCTAAGGCATACTTTTCTAAAGAATCGTCCGAAATAACCAAATCTCCAAATTTTACAAATAAGGCCACAAAATACATCTTGTTGCCTCGGGAAGTGAACCAATGACTCGACTAAGTCATAAATGACCCTTCGGAACTACCGAAAGCGACGAAACCCGAAAATGAACCTATCTAGTCGAAAGAAAACTTTGACTCAAACTATCCAACTCTAAGTTTTTAGTTTTGGATTTTTCATCCGAAACTCAAATAAATAGACCTCGGGATCTGTGTCACCCATCTCCGTGCATCACAAATCCCACATAGAGTCTACGGGAAGGATCAAACAAGAAAATAAGGGTCTTTAGCTAAAAATGACCAGACAGATCATTACATCAGATACCAATTAAAATAATATTTGTCCTCGAATGAAGAGAAATAAATAGAGGAAACATACCAGAAGTAGTAAACAAGCTCGGATATCTGTTCCGCATGTCGGACTCTGTCTCCCAAGTCGCCTCATCAACAAGATGATTCCTCCACTGAACCTTCACAGAAGTTATCTCCTTCTATCTCAACTTCCTCACCTACCTGTCCAAAATAGCCACAAGATCCTCTTCGAACTCTAAATTATGGTTAAGCAACACGGAGTCCCATTGAATGATATAAGACCTGTCAACATGATACTTCTTCAGCATAGACATATGGAAAATTGGATGAATGCTTGAAAGGCTTGGTGGTAGAACCAACTCATATGCCACATCCTCAACTCTCTAAAGAATCTCAAAAGGTCCAATATACCTCGGACTCAACTTCCCTCTCTTGCCGAACCTCATCACACCCTTCATGGGTGAAACCTTCAGAAAAACTTTGTCACTAACCATAAACTCTAAGTCTCAGACCTTCCGGTCTGCATACTCATTCTGCCTGCTCTGTGCTGCCAGGTGCTTATCCTGAATCATCTTCACCTTCTCTAAGGAATCTCTCTATAAATCAGTACCCCAAGGCCGGACCTCGAATGCATCAAACCAACTAATCGGAGATCGACATCTTCTACCATGCAAGGCCTCGAACTGTGCCATATCAATACTGGAGTGATAGCTGTTGTTGTACGTGAACTCGACCAAAGGTAAGAATTGGTCCCAATGACCACCAGAATTAATCAGGCAGGCTCGTAACATGTCCTCCAATACCTGAATAGTCTGATCGAATAGGTCGTTGGTTCGAGGGTGAAAAGTTGTACCGAGATCCAAGCGAGTACCCAACTCCTTGGCAAGGTCCGCCAGAAATGCAAAGTAAACTGAGTACCCCGATCTGAGATGATAGAAATAGGAACCCCATGAAGATGAAAAATCTCACAGATGTAGATCTTATCCAACTTCTCTGCATTATAAGTCGCCTTGACCGGAATGAATGCACGAATTTGGTCAATCTATCAACAATGACCCAAATAGCATCAAACTTGCCCAAAGTCTTGGGCAACCCAACCACGAAATCCATAGCAATCCTCTCCCACTTTCACTCAGGAATGAGCATTCTTTGACACTTGACTTGCTGACAATTCTGACACCGAGACACAAACTCCACAATATCTCTCTTCATCCTACCCCACCAACAGTGTTCCTTCAAGTCATGGTACATCATAGTAGCACCTGAATAAATCGAATACCTAGAGTTGTGGGCCTCCTCGAGAATCAATCTCGTCAAATCACTAACACAAGGAACACACACTCTACCATTAATCCTCAATACCCCCTCACCATCAATCACAGTCTCCTTGGCCTCACCACTCATCATATTATCTCTTATTTTGCACAATTTCACATCATCATAATGGTGGGTCCGTATCTGATTCAAAAGAGATGACCTCGCCTCCACACAAGCCATAATCCTACCTGGATTCGAAATATCGAGTCTCACAAAACTGTTGGCTAGAGACTGGACCTCTAATGCAAAAAGATGCTCAAAAGCAATCAATCGAGCTAAACTTCCCATGTTGATTGACTTTCGGCTCAAGGCATCTGCCACCACATTGGCCTTGCTAGGATGGTGCAAAATGGTCATGTCATAATCTTTCAAAAACTTCATCCACCGATGCCGCCTGGAATTCAAATCCCTCTGATTAAACATGTACTGAAAATTATGATGGTCGGTATACACCTCACAATAAACGCCATATAGGTAATGTCTTAAAATCATCAGAGTAAACACAACGGCAGCCAACTCCAAATCATGGACTGGGTAATTCTTCGCATGTACCTTTAACTGCCTCGATGCATAAGAAATAACCTTACCATCCTGCATCAATATACATCCCAACCCAATCCTAGAAGCATCATAATACACAGTAAAGTCATTACCCTCTACTGGAAGAGATAAAATCGGGGTTGTGGTCAAAAGAGTCTTGAGCTTTTGAAAGCTCTCCTCACACTAGTTGGACCACAGAAAAGACACCTCCTTTTGAGTCAAATACGGCTTAAATATTCCATTCATCAAGTCCATGAACGCTGCGGGGGCATTGGTAAGCCCAAATGATATCACCAAGAACTCATAATGACCATAACGAGTACGAAAAGCCGTCTTAGGCACATCCTCGACCCGAATTCAGCTGATGATACCTAGACCTCAAGTCAATCTTTGAAAACATAGAAGCACTCTAAAGCTGATCGAACGGGTCATCAATACAAGGGATCAGATACTTGTTTCAGATGGTGACCTTGTTCAACTGTCTATAATCAATGCACATACACGTGGTGCCATCCTTTTTCTTCACGAACAAGACATGAGCACCCCATGGAGATACACTCGATCAAATGAAGCCTTTACTTAACAAATACCGAAGCTGCTCCTTCAACTCTACTGGAGTCATACGGTACGGAGGAATAGAAATGGGTGGAGTACCCGGCTCAAGATCAATGCAGAAGTCAATGACTCTGTCTGGCGAAATACCCTGTAAATTTGAAGGAAATACCTTGGAAAACTCCCTAACCATCGAAACGGACTAAAGGGAAGAAGTCTTTACACTCATATCCCGAATATGAGCAAGATACGCCAGACAACCTCGGTCTATCAACTTTCTAGCTCGAATGAAATAAATGACCTTCCTAGGAGCAGGGCTGGAGCGCCTCTACGCTCTAACCTCAGAATACCAAGCATAGCTAACATGACTATCTTTGAATAACAGTCCAGAATCGCATGATACGGTGATAGCCAATCCATACCCAAAATAACATTTAAATCCACCATGTCTAAGATGACCAGATCTACCCAAGTGTCGTAACCCATGAAAGTAACTACACACATGCGATAAACTCTATCTACAATCACAGAATCACCGATCGGTGTAGACACATGAATAGGAACATCAACCATATCACATCACATCTCCAAATTAGCAGAAAGTAAGCACACATAAGAGAATGTAGACCCTGAATCAAATAACACAATAGTAGAACGATGATCAACTGAGATGATACCTGTGATAACTGCATCAGATGCCTCATCCTCGACTCTACTAGGGAATGCATAGTAATGAGTGCATCCTACCTCGAACTGAGTACCCTGTTAGCCCCGAATGAGATCTATCTCTCCTTGATTGGGATCCACCACGTTAGACTAATGGCCACTGTGGCCCAACTGAGATCCTCATTAGCTACCCTAACTACCACCCTAGATGGTTGTGTTGGGATCCTGAGTGCACGGGATGCACTCGATACTTGTCTGGGCAATCTCTCTTGAAATGCCCAACCTCTCCATATTTGTAACAAGTCATGGCCGATGAGTGCTAATGAATAGAGATAGAAGAACCCAAACCATCATGATTAGAATACCTAGACTGAGAACCCCTCGAAGACTGGACCCCACCATAACCGCTTTGCCCCGCAGAAGCACCATCTATAATCTGGAGGGCTTCCTGAACCAGTCGACCATACTGCGACTGCTGATATCTACCCTGATACTCATAACCAGGGGAAGTAGAACCGTTGAACTGTCCCTATCGCATCGCCCTCTTATCGGGCTCATATCTAAACATCTTGCCTCTCACGGACTCCACCATCCTCACATGCTCAACTACTGTCTCAAAAGAAGCTCTAGAGGCCACTAACTACAACGTAGCCAACTGGAGTGGAATACTCAATCCTCTAACAAAACATCTCACTCGCTCAACCTCTATAGGTACAGTGATGCTGCATAGCACGATAAGGCATGGAAGCGAGTCTCATATTGTGCAATTATAAAACCTCTCTACTCAATCTTCTGGAACTCATCACACTTGCCCAGATATAAGGTCAAAGGCACATACTTCTCTAAAAACACCCGATAGAATCTAACCTAAGTCAATGGAGGCAACCCCGCGGGTAAGCAATTAACATACGCCCTCCACCATTATTTTGAGTATCTCAAAAGATGAAGGGCCACAAAATTAACTCTGTGCGACTCAATAATACCTAGAGTATGCAACCTCACATGGCTACTCACGATGAACTCATACGCATTCTCTTCGGGCTGATAATAAAACACTGGTGGCTTCATGTCCGAAAAGTGATTCTATATCTTCCGCTCATCGCGGGTCATAGGTGTCCCTCAAATAGGCCGGGGACCAAACTCTGGAGTATGAACCTCATTAATACGGGGTGCTGACATCGCTGCTGGCTGAAACTCAGGAGTATGAAACTTATAGGTCTGAGTCTGCCCCTCTCCCACACGGGTATGAGAACCACCTGGAGTAGTAGGATGTACGCCCGCCTGGGCAAAAAAATCAAGAACACTCAACAACCTGATCAGTGTGTCATGAGGCTCAATATACAGCTCAGGGGAAACTGATCTAGCACGAGCCTGACCGGCTCTCTGTGCCCCGTCCCAAGCTGGTTCCACTCCTCTGGCTCTACCTCTGCCTTGAGCACATCCTTTACCGTGAATGCTCACTACCAGTGCCGATGTCGGTGCATCCTCTCTCACTGCATCGGCACGAGTCCTCACAATATGTAATAAAATAGAAACAAAGGTCAGATACCAATTTAATTCGACTTAGCACGAAAGGAATGAAGGAAGTGAAATTTTCTAAATGTCTCATAGCCTTTCGAAAATAAGTACGAACATATCCACATCGATCTGCAAGACTCTACTAGACATCGCTTTTGTATTCAAGACCGTTTAACCTACCAACTTTGTCACGACCCCTTTTAAGGAATCGTATTCCCACTGGTAGGCGAACCACTCCTAAATCATTCACATGATATAACATTAAAAAAAAGCAGAAAGGTAACAAAATACTACATAATCTGTCTCATGATATAAATGCGGAAATAAATAACGCTGAACATCAAACAACATCCCCTAGAGATATAGTTTGTAAATACAAGAGCAATACAATCTAATACAAGTCTGAAAGTCAAGGGAAACATAGTGCCAACACTGAATACATAAATTGAAATTGTCTCGCATGTCTCTCAAATGCAATAAAATACAGAATAAAGATAGAACATCCAAGGGCATGTTGAAGGTAGCATGCTCACCCTGAATGCTAGACATCGCCCACTTGCACTCAGCCACGTTGTACCGCACTGGTAGAAGGCACTAAATCTACATCCAAATAGAATGCAACAAGTATAGTATGAGTACACCTTGTAGGCATCATAGGTCGACAACGACAGAAGATACACAAAAATAGATAAATACAAAGTTGACACCAAGTAATCTTATAACTAATTACGCCCAATATCCCTCAATATTTATAACTAATTACGCACTTCTATCGAAGTCTTGTGAAAGTAAATTGTAGCCTACCTCTAGGCCGAACAGGAGTGCTAACCAATCAAGCCTCAGTGATTACCTTGCCCTTTCGTTGCGCCTCGTGATAATCGAAGTCTAATCATGCATATATTATTCGTTAATGAAGAGTTTAGACAACATACAAGGACATAATCCTTAATAAGCAAGACTTTAAATACCAACCCCGGGCCCACGCCACCAAGACTCGAACTTTATTATCCAAATACCAAGAACACATACTAGGTAATCATATCCTTAAGTTAATTACGAAACTATACACATTTGAGCCTTCAATTGAACAATATACAAAAGCCCTAATTTGGAAACCCTACAATTTCCCCCCAATTGGAATAGATCTATATTCAAATTAAGCTCTACAACATGATTATCTAACAATTCACATCACTAATTTATAATAATCAAGTAATTTAATCCATCAACACCTTTTAAATCCATGATTTAACTCTCTTAATCAAATAAGAACTTGCAACTCATCTTCCCCAACTTATAAACATACTATACCACCATTAAAGGGCTTAGAAACATAAAATAAAATCACAAGGGAAGGAAATCTTTACCTCCAGGATGAATTTCACTCTTGAACTTCAGAATACTCTCCCTTGCGGCTCTAGGTTTGAGATGTGCTATTTTGGGAAAAGAAATTTGACTTAGGAAATTAAATAGGACACGTGAACCAGTGATTCTACCCCAGCGGAATTGACACCGCTGGAGCGAACCTGCTACCATGAACATATGCCTCACTGGGGCGTAGTCACTTGACAGGTTGCCCTAGCGCCATGGCAAACCCGATACCACAGGCACCGCCAAGACCAAAACTCCACAACTTTCCAACCCCCGCTTTTGCGAGCCAACCTCCCCCCGAGGCAAACACACATGAGTGAACAGAGGTTCCATTGAGGCAGAAACCAGACACCATATCAGGGAAAACAATCTCAAACTCCCAGCAAACACCTGAAACACTCTCGAGACCCCCCAGACATGCTCGTCTAAGGTAAATAGTGCTACTAACTCACTCTTACCCTCATATTTCACATTTAACCGAGCTAAGGTATACTTTTCTAAAAAATTGTCCAAAATAACTAAATCACCAAATTTTACAAATAAGGCCACAAAATACATCTGATTGCCTCGGGAAGGGAATCAATGACTCGACTAAGTCATAAATTACCCTCCAGAACAACCGAAAGTGACGGAACCCGGAAACAAACCCATCTAGTCAAAAGTCAACTTTGAGTCAAACTATCCAACTCTAAATTTCTAGTTTTGGGTTTTTCATCCGAAACTCAAATAGATAGACCTCGGGATCTGTGCCACTCATCTCCGTGCATCACAAACCTCACATAGAGTCTACGAGAATGGTCAAATAAGCAAATAAGAGTTTTTAGCTAAAAACAACCAGATGTGTCATTACACATATGCTCAATCTAAAGGAGGGTCAAGTAATTCATTTTATGGTCTCAATCATAAATTTGAAGTTAGAAGTCCTTTCTACAAGTCAAATGAAGTCCTTGGATCATATTCTGTGCCTAATAAAGAAAATCTATTTATTACTTATGACAGTGAGTATTCAAGTAGAGTGCAAGGTAACATGGCTACACTTAATTATACTTCTTGTACTAGTAGTGATAAAAGTGTGCCTTGGGATAAATCTTTGGGATCTAAAAATTATTTAAAGAATGTGAATAAAAATCATGTTAGTTCTAGTAGTCATTCTTTAAAAGAGCTTACTCTTAAATCTACTTGTGAAATTATGTCACCTCTTGAGAAAAGTGTTGAATTGTCTATGTGTAATAAAAGTGATACTTCTTGTGTTGAAAATATCATGGGATCTAAGATTGGTGTCTTTGATGAAGTTGTTAAAAGAAGTACTCCTTTTGTGGAAAATGCAAATGATGAGGTTGTGCTTGTGAATGAAGATTTGCTAGTAAGGAGATCCTTATCTACTTGTTTGAATGAAGAAGAAGAATGTACACAAAGGCATGGTATTTTCTACACTAGATGCCTTATTTTGGGAAAGATGTGCACTTTGGTGGTGAATGGTGCTAGTTGTGTTAATTTGGTTAGTGCTACCTTGGTGAATGAATTAAAGTTCAAGACTTTTAATCATCCTATGTCATGTAGGTTGCAATGGTTAAATGAATGTGGTAAACTTAAAGTGAGTAGAATGGTGAAAATTCCTTTAATGATTGGAGATCATAAAGATGAAGTAACTTGTGGTATGTTACAGTTACATGCTTGCCATATTATTCTTAGGAGACCTTGAATGTATGATAGAGATGTTATGCATAGTGGGAGGAAGAATCACTACACATTAGAAATGAAAAGAAAAGTGATCAAGCTTAAACCGTTGGAGCCAAATGAAGTGTTGAAAGAGCAAGTGAATTTGAGGGCATCCTTGAAAAATACAAAAAAAAAAGTGAGGATGAAAGAGAAAAGATAAAGAGAATTAAGGGAGAGAAAAATGATGACTTTATAGTGAAAAAAGGAGATGAAAAGTTTGAGTGAAGAGAGTGAGTTGTCACAAGAGAAGAGAGAAGAGATTGAAAAGAAAAAGAGAGAAAATAAAGAGGGAAAGCAAAAGATTGAGAATGAGGATCTTCCTTATTCTAATGTTACTAACCTTTCTACTTTCTCTATTTATATCGTGTCCTGTGAAGGAATTCCCGAAGAGGAGCACTTAAAGGACCAATTAAAAGGAGAAAATTCATTTTTGGAGAAGTTAAAAGAAGAAGGTGCATTTTCAAGAGAATCTACGGGCTTAATTGAGCAACCGCAAGGTAAAGAAAGTTTATTTGAAGAGTTTCAAGATAAAATGGCTAAAATTTCTACTCTAAGTACTTTAATGACTTTGATAAAAGTTTGAGTTTAGAAGTTAGTCATAGCATTTTTTTAGGATAACGATTCTATAGTTTGTGATGATGATTCTATAATTTATTGTGAGCATTTACTAGTTGAATCAAAATGTGGAGATCATGTTGATTATTCTTGTGAACTTGATAGTAAGTTGCAAACTAGTGATGTTAACATTGATGAATTTGGATAGCCGTGTGTTGCTAATGTGTTTGACCATAAAGATTGCATTTTTATTAAAGATCATTGTGTAAATCAATTTGATTGTGAATCTTTGACTAGTGAGGATGAGTTTAATGTTGACCCATATGATGGTCCTCCTTTATGGGACGAAGAAAATCATGATTCTTTTATAACTACTTTTACTTCATTTGATGAGATACTTGATGTTAATAGTGGTTTGAGTTTTGATTATAATATTTTATATCATAATGACATGACTTCTTGTCATGGCTTCAAAGTGTATGATAATTCTTTATACGGAGTTGAAATTGAGGATGTTGAGGAATTTACTAGTGATTGGGGAGCTTCTTAAAGTTAGCAAATTCTTGTGCAAAAAGAAAGGTGAAGTGATTGATACTAGCACTAGTGTTAATTTCTTTACTTACTCAATTCTTAACTTTGAAAGAATATTCTTGATTGATTATGCTAATGATTGTAGGGTGAAATTTCATTCTTTGAAAGAACCTACTAACTTTCTTGATTCAATTATGACAGTTCAACCAAAAAATTGTGTAAGGATAATGGGAGCCTTTGACGTATGTTGTTGTAGATTAAAGTTGTAAGGTGACCGAACATTGTAGTATGCTTAAATGACGGAATTAAGGTATGCAAGACTAACTCTCTACGTGTGAAAATGTTATTGATCTTTCCCACGCCACGTTTTTCACAATTACTACAAATTGCATCAGAAATAGAGTTATGCCCTAGTTTCATGAAAATCTTCAGAGCTTATATTCTTTAAACGATATAGTTTCATAGTTCATTCATGATTGTCATTATGAACATCATGAACTTAGTACCTAATAAGGCAGGCTCATATATGATATCTCATGAGATCCATTCATGAAAACACGTGATGCTTATGAACAGTTAATACTCTAAATTCTATAAACAGTCCATGATTCCATGTCTCAAAATAGTAATGCTCAACATTTCATGTTATGAATTATAGTATGATTCTCAGTTCCATGAAATGAATTGCTAAAATGATGAACACGCGTATTTGGGCCCGAGGCCATAGTTTATGTATATATATACTTAGGTCTGAGGCTACAGAATTGTACATCTATGATTTGGCCATAGGCCATATGTACTTAGTTAAACAAGTGATTTCCGATGTTCAGTAAAAGGGTATTTATGATTATGATCCTTATGTTCATTTCAATTATTCTTATGTTTCGATTTAAGTTTAGTTTTAGTTTTCAGATATACCTTATATTGTTGATTGGCCGGCTATTCCCCGAAACTCCCCACAACGATTTATTCTTTTAATTAGCTTTACATACGAGTACTATTCCGAAATACTTACATCCCTTTTGCTAGGGCGCTGCATTTCACGATGCAGGTGCAGAGACTTGGGGAAATAAGACTTCACGTTAGGACATTGCTCGTATCAACTTAATGGTCAGCCCACCTCATTCGGAGAATTATCTTTACTTTCAACTATTGATTAGACTGTTGAGGTATGATATGGCCTTGTCCCAGTAAACAATTAATTTTCTTATTCACGTTAGAGACTTTGTAGACTAGATTAATAGTGCAGTTTGTGTTATTCAGATATTGTGTTAGTCATGGTCGCTACATTTTACATTCTCAGACTATTTCAGTATTTCTATTAAAGATAATATTTAGATATTTCAGTATTCCTATTTATAAGATTCAGTCAGACTTTCATTAGCTCAACATATTTATAACATTATATTTCGCTCGGTCATGTTTCAAAGTTAAGTTCAGTTATATTGGTTCGCTCGGTGCAACAGCTTAGGCACCGGGTGCCGATTGTCATAATCCAAATCGTAGGTCGTGGTGGCACCTACACTATCCCCGAGTAGGCGAACCACATCCCAATATTTAAAAATATCAAGTTAAATAAGCAGAAATTAAGAATAAGTAAATAAGTCTTAAATACTATCATAACCGAATATCCAAACATCCCCAAAGATCTGGTCAAAAGCGTACAAGATCTCTAATACAAGAAGAAACATAAGTCTGAACTGCCTGAAGGCTACATACTGTCTGATGAAAAGAAAATACAGAAGTAAATAAGAAGGGTCATTTCAGGGGCCACAAATGACCAAGTAGTTCACCCTGAATGACCAAAGATGTCGCCCTCGTTTATCAGTCACGGGACGTAGAGCTGAAATTAGGCCTGGCCAGTGGGCCGGGCTCGGGTCTGGCGGGCCGGGTCTGGCGGGGTCGGGGCGGGACGGGAGAAGGGGGCGAGGTCGGGTTTGGCGAGACTTGCTCCAGTCCCGTCCCGATCCCGATCCCGTCGGAATCGGGGCGGGGTCGGGGCGGGTTCCGACGGATTTTTTTTTAATAACATATGTATAAAAAAAAACTCAATAAACAAGATAAGATATTGTAATAAAAACATCTCAAGTCTGTTTTTGTGCCTCTTATATTATTTAATAGACATATGATTTTTTTGTAATACAAATACAATTGTCTAAAATCTAAATTGCAACTTTGTGGTGTTGTCCAAAAGTTGCAAATTACATAATAAAATTGCAATTAAAAAAATTACATTCTCAAAAAAATCTGTTCTAATTGCTTGATAATTTCCTATGGTTCTTCGGTTGGAATTGGTATTTGTTGATCAAATTGATCTATGTCGCTTCCACTACCTTCTGATAAGATTTCGTTGTAGTTTTCGTCTTCTTCTCCGTTGATCTCCGATTGACCGCACCTTCTCCGCGCCGCTCGTATCCAATCTCTGAATAATACTGCAATTTCCAAGCTGTCTCCGGCTAATGAGTGGCGGTGATCTCCTATTTGATATCTACCAGCAGAAAAAGCGCTTTCAGACGCAGTTGATGACGCTTGAATGTTCAAATCATCTCGGGTCATCATTGAAAGTGTCGGAAAGGTCTTCTCATTCCCCCCCTCCAGTATTTCAGCAAGTCTTCATGTCCATCTTTATTGATAACTTCTTGGTACGGTACAGAACCCTACAAAACAAAAATATTCAACTCGCTAATTTGATTAGTAGCGGTACGACCGCACATTCTATTTCTGAGGCTTTCAATACTAGCCGCAGAAACAGCATGTCTTTTGTGACGTTGTGTTGAAGATGAAGAAAATGGTATGGAAGCCGATAGGTTACTAGCACTTTCTTATTGATAAAACCTATATATTTTTTTGCATTGATCTTCTACGCTAGACAACACTTCTTCTTTAATTTGTTCAATAGGTGATGGGTGATTTGAAATTTTTGGACTTGGAGGTGGTAGTACTTCTATACAATCGTAAATAGTTTCAATAAGTGATTTAGTACCGTCTATTTTAATAGTCAGATTTAATACAGCACCAATAATATAAATAGTGGGAATAGAAATAAAATATTTTTTTAATAACTGCAATATAAACTGATTTTTCCATATATTCACTAAGTAATAAAAATATTAGAGCTATATAAAACAACATAGTTGAAATAGTAGGATAATATATACCGAAAAACTCTTTTGTTGCTTGAAAAAAATTCTCTAAAAATACAATAAGTTCGAAAAATTTTACCCAATCACTATCTACAACCATATCAGCTGAATTTTGATTATGAGAGTTAAAAAATAAAGTTATAAGTTTTTTATAGTCATAAGCAACAAGTAATTGCTCGTATAAAGAATTCCACCTAGTGGATACTTCTTCTGGATTTTTCTATAAGGTAGACCACAATCGTGACAAATATTTTTATATTCTTTTCTTCGTTGTACTCTATTACTTTTAAAAATAAAGTTTATAGCAAATTGTATTTTACTAAGAATGTCTTAAAAAAGTGATAGATCATCATTTACAATTAAGTTATATATATGGCACGCGCATTTTATATGAAAATGATCTGAAAAAGATGGAGTTAAACTATTTTTTAAAATTGTAATAGCGTAATTGCTAGAAGAAGCGTTATCTAATGTAATAGTCATAATTTTATCGATTATTCCATAATAATGGCACACTTGATAAATATTATCTGCAATAAAAGTACCAGTGTGCCTATCATCTATATATCTATACGCTAAGATACGTTTTTGCATAGACCATTTATAATCTATCCAATGACAAGTTACCGTTAAATAATCATGGCCGTTAGTACTACGACCTATATCAGACGTGATAAATACTTTGCCATTAAAATGATATAATGAATAACGTAAATATTGTTGATATTCATGTGCGAATTTAAATACATCTCTCTTAACAGTTGATCTAGGAAACCCGTTAAAAGCAGGATTATATATATCTCTAATGTAATGAATAAAATCGAGAGATGAAGGAAATGAAAAAGGCAAACCCTCCACAGCAACTAATTTTGATATTGCTTCCCTATCTCTATGTTTATTGTATTTAGGGCCTACAATTCCCCCCGTCATTGGGTTAATTTGACCCTGTACTTAGTCCGGGACAGGATCAGTATGTGAACCTTGTCCCGATGGAGCGGACGTTTGCGCACCCGATTTTGAAGCCTGGTATTGGGCATACCTAGCTGGATGAGCACTTACTACGTGTCTAATTAAACCCCCCGTCCCACCGTGACCTTTTCCAGTTTTAAATTTTAAAACATTTTTATAAATTTTACATATAGCTACTTGATTCTCTACGTCCCTATCAAAAAATGTCCATACATCTGATTTTAATGTTCGTTTTGTTGGACCTCGTCTCATATTAGGGGGAATATGAGGCATTTCAGTTGAAGGTGCACTAGTGGATGTGTTGTCATCAACATTAGTGGGTGTATCATCTAGATCATCGTCTAAACTAAAGTCTTCTTGAGTTCCAAAAAATAACTCCTCGTCTAAATCTAATGATATTGTAGGAAAATGTTGAGTATCAACAAAATCATCCTGTGTAGGAATAAGATGACTAGAAGAAGTACACTTGCCCTGGTTGCCCCTACTAGAAGAAGCACCCTTACCCTTAAACATACCTCTTAATCCTTTCATTTTAATTATGATAATAAATAATTAAAGATAATAAAATTAAGTGTGCTAAATAAAATAAACAGACAATAATATTTTAATGAAGGAACGAATGTACCAAACACCGACGTAACGTCGACGTGTAATCGAGAGGTTGAAAATTGAAACTTTGCTCAATGGAAGATCCTCAAGCTAGTTGCCAACTTCACTCTCAATTCCCAAATGAATAAATAAAATTGAATATTTAGTAAACAATGTAGACTTGTAGAGAGAGATATTGAGAGATTAGAGAGATTGTAGGAAGATTTGTGAGAAAGATGAAGAGAAAATGAGTTATTTATAGTTGAAAAATTGGGTTAAAGTGTAAATATAATAACTTATGGGTTAAAAATAAATATTAAGGGGTGGGAGGTTGGGGGAGGGGGAGGCCAAAAATGATCGTTGCTCAATGGCAAAAATCTAAAATGGTCGTTGGTGCAACGGTTATATTTGCAAAAGGGGGACTAGGGGCGAGATCGGGGCGGGATCGGGGCGGGATTGGGTCTGGCGGGCTCGGGACGGGTCAGGACGAGACATTGTCCCGTCCCGCTGCCGAATATTTTTTTTTTTACTAAGTGGGGTCGGGGCAGGCTCGGGCCGTCCCGGCCCACTGGCCAGCCTTAGCTGAAATCAGGATCATACTCTACACTCAATAAAAAGTACAACAAGAGTAGTATCAGTACAACACTAGTACTGGTAAGTATCATTGACCGACTAAGATTAGATAACGCAATAAGAAGTAGAAACTAACACGTAGCACATAGAGCAAACAGGTAAGATCACGTATCATAAACAAGTTCATATCAAGAGAATCAGGTAATCAACCAAAGACAAATAAAAGTCACCAACAGAACAATTGAGAATATAAGAATGAATAGGTGCAATGTAAAGCAATAGTCACCTTTCTCACTCCACTCTCGTACACACATGCTAAGGACAAAGTCTTAAAGTCATGACCCATGAGGGATCCGTAAAATCCATGTACCACTTGAGCTTTCCGGCAAAACTTCAGAAGCATCAATCATTCTCGACTCCGGCAGAAACCTCAAGAGTATCTCAATCACTCACCTCACCATCATGACCATATCAGAGTAACAAGTAAAGCATGTCATGTATGATATTAATCTCAATAGTATCATCAGTAATTAATCAATAATTACAAGTCATGTTACCGTTCACATTTCAATTAATTAATATTACTCTTTCTTTTCATGAGATGAGTGAGCTAGTATGTGACAAAAATCAGACAAGTAATAATCACAGAATATAACACATATGGCGACAAGCCCACGTAAACAACATTCATACCAAACCAATGGTATTTATCATCACCTCCATGCCCGAAGGCCTATCATGCTATCCCCATCAATTTCTACGACCCTATATACGATTCTCTAATCAAAGTCTAACTCAAGTAAGTCATAACCTACCCGAAGCCGAACGAGAGCCACGAATAATTAAACTTGAGTTTTTCCCTTCTGGGATGCTTCTGAACGAACAAGGTCTATCAAATTTATAATCTACATTAAATTACAAATCTAAGAACACCTATATTGCTACACTTTAATTCGGAACAAAAAAAATGAACTCAAAAAGTGACCCCGAACTCACAAGGACAAAATTAGAATTTTATTGAAAAATCAATTTACTCATAACCTAAGGATCCTATATCCAGAAAACTAGACAATTTCATCTATAAGTGGAGTTTCAAATCATAAATTCTCATTTCTTAAGGCTAGGGCTCGTAACTTTCGATTACCCCGAAATTTTAACTTAGGATTAAAATTCCACTCTTCACATCTCAAATACCATAAATATGAAGGTTTACATATAATTCAATACCCATAATATTCAATCATATAGACTCAATATGACAAAAATTGAAGGTTCAACATGATAAACTTGAGAAATTTCAAAACCGAAAGGAAAATACGAAACCAGTGTATCCAAACTAACAAGAAAACGTACAGACAATCAACCCAAATACATCCATCCTATCATTATAACCCCATGATTAGCCCACCATTACACTAGCATTTGTCATAAATCATTTGGCCATCATCAACATCCACTAACTTTGTCCCCTAACATGCAAGTTCATAAAATTTAGACAATGACCAAGTGCTGAATTCGAATTACCCAAATGTTTCTACCGACAAAAAGAAAAGTATCCGTGTACTGCTATATGAATTACAAATACTAGAATTTCATAGATCCCATAGGATTGTTCCACACGGCCACACTAACAGAAAGTGGGGAAAAAAAAGATAAAAGACCTTTAGCTATGCTCTTACCCGAATCAATTTGGCCGGTCTCCTTTCGAAAACGCACAGCTCGAGAATTTCCTTAGGAATTGCTAAAGTTATGATCCCAAAGTGTCAAACCCTATTAACTTTAATTCATTTTTGTATATGGGCCATGTAACCTAGGGTATTAAGTGAATTGTGTACTTGACCCAGTAACCACTAACTAAACTTATTATCCAAAATAATCTTTTAATTCAACCACTATGTATAAAGTATAATCTTGACCCACTTAGTTAATTATATTGTGAATTTTTCACCAACTTATATTTTATATGTGTGCAAATCAATTTCCTACGAATAAAATATTCACACTTAATAATTAAGTATATCCCCAAATTTTCGGGCAATTAAATAAGTGTAGTCAAACGAGTAGCTCAAAATTTCTATTTCGTTAATTTAAGAACTTTCAATTTCATTCATTATTCTTCGATACTCACCCAATTGCTTCGGGAAGGATATTTTAGGAATGTTATGCCTAAAAGTGTTAAACGAACAAAGGGGTCGTCTGTCCGCTCAGGTACATGTTCTAGGTGTGACAATTATTCTTAATGGTCACCTTGTTCAGCACCCAATAGTCAATACACATACGGATAGATCCGTCCTTCTTTCTCACAAAGAGCACAGGAGCACCCCCAAGAAAAAACACTAGGTCTAATGTATCCCTTGCTCAACAAATCTTGTAATTGTTCCTCCAATTTCTCCAACTTTGTCGGTGGCATCTGATATGACGGAATATTAATGGATTGAATGCCCAACTCCAAATCGATACAGAAATCAATATCTCGATCGGGTGGAATACCTGGTAGGTATGTCGGAAAGACCTCAAAAAACTCACTCAGTACATGTACTGATTCGATCGTAGGAGTCTCTGCACTAGTATTCCGAATATGTTTGGAGCTAAAAAATTTACTAAGGAAAGTCAAAATATACAGAAGTAAACACATGAAAAAAAAAATCAATATATATATATGTGCATAGGATAGTTTTTCCGGGAATGGGTGTCAAGTGATACCCTTATGACAAGGGTCACTCCACCATCGCACAGTTGCTACATAATATTCAATTCAATTTAACAAGCGGAATAGTTCGAATTTCGCTAACTTTATGTGAATATGCAATGATAAAGAGAAGATTGAAGGTTAGATTCGGAGTGATTTACAACTTTATAAGAATAAATTTTCTCGTAATGATACCAACAATACTGGTTAAAATTACAGGGTTAGGCTGTAGGACCAACAGACTATTGGTCAAAAGCGCTGCATAGAATTTTTTATGACCAAATTTTAAAATCTTCATATTTTATTTTAATTTTCCTTAAATGGGAAAATAATAATCGAAACTTTTAAATTTGCTCTATATGTAATTGATCTAATGCTTGAAATTAATTAATCTATTGGTCTTAAATTATTTGTCGTTGTTTTTAAAACTAATTGTCTCAAATTATTTGTTATTTTAAAAGTTCAAGACGAAATTAATTATTTTTCCTACTTTACCAATAATAACAACAACATACCAAGTGAAATCCCACAAATGGATTTGGGGGAGGGTCGAGTGTACGCATATATTAACCCTAGCCCGATGAGGTAGAGAGAATGTTTCCGAAAGACCTTCGACTCAAGTGCAACAGTCAAAATTGTTATGAACAAAGGCAATATGACATTGAAAAAGACATGACAACTTATAGTGAAAGCAGTACAGATCATACAGAAAAAGAACAACAACGACAACGAAGTACTGAGATATCCGAAACATAAATAAACAACATATGATAACAGATATTTAAAGCAAGAAACTACATGCCTAGGCTAATACTACGACAGAACACAGTACTCCAGACTACCTACTAACTCTCCACTCTAGTGTGCGGCCTCCATACTGTCCTATCTAAGACCATTTCCTTGGTAAGCTGAAGTTGCATCATGTCCTGTTTAATCACCTCTCGCTAATACTTTTTCGGTCTACTTTTTCTTATCTTTATGCCCACTATATCCAATCGCTCAACCTCACTTTCATCATTTTATTCACCACAAATGTCACCCCTACCTTATCCCGGATATCTTCATCCTAATTTTATCTCTCCTAGTATGCCCACATATCCATCTAAGCCTTCTCATTTTTTCACTTTACCCTTAGTAATAATTGTTCTTAAAGACTAAATATCTTAATTAATGAACATGACATATAAATAGAGTAAATACTGAGTGAAGAAAGATTATATCTCAAGACATAAATAAGGTAAAATAGTCAAAAGCCCCTCCTAATGAATGTTTTTTAAGGGCGCGTAAAAGAGAATCACAACATATAAATTGAGATGGTTGAAGTATTTTGGGTCTGTGCACTAGCAAATGTAGGTGTCAAATGGGCAAGTTGGGCTGAAATTGGGCATGTCAAAATGAGTTGAATTAGTAAATAAGCGGGTCCTTGACATGCCCAAAACTTACTTGGACTGCGGGTTGAACTGAAATGAGATAAGAACCGGATCATAACTCAACCCGCTCATTCTTACTAAGTTTTAAATTTTTTTGTTTTCTTATAATTTATTTGAGTACTTAATAAAAAAAATCTTACTATGTATAACATATCAAATAAAAAAATGTTTTTTAAATATTTAAATAAAAAATTTCAGAGGCCAATTTTTAAATGTGCTGAATTAAGTTGGTCAAAATTATATGAGTTAATAAAATAAGACGGATCATTAACCCGCCTAAACCTGAACAGATTGGGTGGGTCTCGATTATATGGGTTGTTTTGTCACCCCTAAGTACACATATAAATATAGATAACTCATGCGAAGTTTTTGCATGGATTATCCCTATTTCGGGGTGGTCTTTAATTTTGGCCCTTAAATATGTTTGTCTTTAATTTTGCTCCTACTTCTCATTTAATGCAAATTTGTGGGCCAAAATACCCTTACCTATGATCTAATTTCTCAAGTCGCAAGTTCAGTAGGAATCAAATTAAGGCATAACTTGTAAATTTTGAACTAAATTTATGCCTCTATCGGCGTAAGTTTTGTAGTAATTAAGAAGTTATGCCTTGTAAGACATAACACGTGTGTTATATTATGACACAAAAATATAAATTTCTGTTAGCAGACTTTTTTTTATTTTTCAATATCAGAAATATTTTTGATAATTTTTTTTGTTACTTAAAGTATCGAAGGGTAAAATTTAAACACCATAAATTTGAGGGGAAATAATTAAACAATGCCAAAAATAAGGGCATTCGTGTGAATGACCCAACTAATGCCATCATCTTTCCATATATTATTAAAAGCAGAAGAAAAAGGCACTATATTAAGCCAAGTGACATAAGCAAATCCTGACATGTGTATAATTAGTTAATATTAGTTGATAGGATTAGTTAATATTAGTTATTAGTTATTATTTCTTAATTAAAAATAATATATATATATATATATATATATATATGGGGTTGGAAAACTGCTCCATGGGATATCGATGATATGTCATAAGTCGACATGTGGTCTGCATTACATCCTTAGAAGATGTAATATGCCTCACCTGCTACGAGTAATGGCTACGAGTGATGGACACATGGATACTTTGGAAGTATTGGTATACCCTACTGATATATTATTTGTTATACTTGTCTAAAGTATGATCAGCGTGTGGGAGATAGAAGTCCTTAGACTTGAGGTCAATACGCGCCTTGTCTACAAAGTAATGTAATTTGATCCCGTCCTAAGCTCAAATGCCTTATAGGTTGAGATACGGCTTGTATTGGGTATATTACGATGTGTATTAAAGGGGGTAGTTGAGCCAAGATTAGGATTCATTCCTCGAATGTATATTCGAGAGAACACTCAGATTCTTAGTGATATTAGGTTGACTAAGTCGTTGGCCAACGCAATAGACATATTTAGAATATGGTCTAGTCATCAACTAATATAGATGAGATACAATGATTAAGCCATTGAGATAGACACTTGACAAATCCTAAGCTTGATCGGGTGTGTCATGAATGAAAGGATTTTATCTTACCACATAAAGGTTAAGTTTACTGGATTCACGTAAAAGTACTTCACATATTGAGTTCGTCTTCCGGCGCCGTCTAGGAGTTCCGTGTAGACCTTAATTTGATTAATGTCGATATGAAAAGGTCTGTAGGGTCACACTATGTCGATTGTCTTTTCGATCTAAGGATGTATTGAGAGAGTAATTAAATGTTCGATTTGGAATCGAGATATTTAAATGAATAATGATTATTTTAATTAAGTCAAAATTGGATTTTGGATTTAATAAGTAATGCACGGAAAAATAAATTGAGACAGTGCAGGAGCACGTCGAGCGCCGCGACGCCCATACCCTAGTGTCGCAGTGCCTCTGCCTCGAATTTTGGATCATGCCCAAGGTCAAACCCTAATCCGATTTTGACCTATTTTTCAACTATAAATAAAGGCATTTTCTTCATTATTCATATACCAATTTTCCAGAATATCATTCTAAGCCTTAGAGACTTAGAATCAAATACTCTATCGAACCTCTGCTGGATTTCCTAGCTTTCCGAAAGAGAAGTACATTGAAGCTTGGAGCTTGCAATTGAAAGGGCAACCGCGTGTGCACCTTATAGTAGATAAAGATTCCAGATACTATAACTTCTAATTTTATGCTTTATGTTACAAGTTTAATTGTTGTATAACCATACAAGAAATGTTGTTGGGGTAAGTAAGAAACAAAAACTTTTAACTTCCGTTGTGCCTTACTTATGTGTTTTGAACCCAACAAATACCTACAGTGGTATCAGAGCACAGGCTGGTTCAATGGTTATATAACAATTGAATTGAATAATAATATGGGTTAAACATAAAATTAGATTAAAACGAGGTTTCTTGAAATCCTACATGTCTTGAACGAATGTTGACCTTTTGATATCACCCTAAATTATCTCCTACGCTAACTCGAGGAAGTCATTCCACTCTAACTCGAACTAAGCCAAAAGTGCGTTGTCCGTCTCATTGCACGGTGCACGGCTAAGAACGAGTAAGAACGGATGATGATCGATATGGGCGTTATTGATAATGGTGGGTGATGATAAAGGGCATGTGAATTGATCTCTAAATTGGATTTAAGGGTTGAACGATTTTGAAAATCAACACAGAAACGTTTGTCAGGACATCGGTGCTGCGGCCCTATGGTAGGGCGCCGCGGCGCTTGCTAGGGTTTTAGGGAGGCACCGCGGCTCCATGGTGGAGCGCCACGGCTCCATGGTGGAGCGCCGCGGCGCTATTGCATTTTTCAGAAATCGAAAGGTTTCTACCTCAGTGGCGTCGCGGCTCTAATGATTAACGTCGCGGCCCCACCTATCCAGAAACAAAAAAAATGAGTTCAGAATGTTTAACCCAATATTATTATTATACGGTATATTATTTGATAAGTATATTGTTTATGTGCTAAATGTCAAAATATTTGTCATTTACATTTCTAGAATAATGTCTGTTATAACTGTCTAGGCAGGCGGCGCCCAGTGTTTGATTAAACCATCTTATATCATGCATATTGGGTTGATGGTTCCCAAACTATATGTGTCATTAGTTTTGCATGATGTTAAGATGTCATATTGGATATGGCGTAAAAGAGTTGATCTTGGTTAAAACCCTGAATTAAAATGTTCCCTAAAATTTTAATACAAGTCTCATTTAAAATGAACGCGTCGTCCGTTATAATTGATTATAGTGCAAAATCCTTTTTGGCGAGATGAGTATTTATGCCACAACATTTGCTCTAAGTTTACGAGGACTCAGACTCTTTTATAGATGCATGTTAAATGTAGAAGTGAGTGATAAACCTTCATGAGTATTTACACCACAGTGTTTGCTCTATAAGGCAAAACTCACTTAGATACATAATTGCAGTCGCATAACGGGGTTAACTTGCTAGGCTGTCTTGGCGCCACAGTGTCTGACAGGCCGAGAGACGCAGATTGATTGTTTAGAACATTCTGTCAAACATGAGTTACGAATTGTTTGTAATTGGTTTAGAGACCTACCAGGTTGTGCTGTTGAAGTTATTAGCCACAGCAAACGCGGAGATAGCATGAACCTGGATCATGGCCTATTATGACCATATTTGATATGAGTATGTATTCTTCCATAGGGTCAAAGAGTATGTTAAATTAGTGGGAGCTAATTAAACTAAAGGCCATGTTAATTAGTTAACGAATGTGTTCAATAGAAATTATATTAGAGTTTAATTTCAAGTCTATTTGTTTCTTCAGTCGTATAAAATGTCGAATCTATCACTGAAAATGTTGGTCGAGACAAACAAGTTGACTGGATCAAATTACCCTGACTGGTTAAGAAATCTGCGATTGGTGTTAAGACTAGAAAGAATTGAGTATGTGTTAGACACAACATTCCCCACAGTCCCTGCTGAAAACTCTGATGAGTATGCCATGTTTGACAATGTGGCTTATCCGTAAAGTTTGAACGATGCTACCTTGGCAAAATGTATAATGTTGTCTTCCATGACTATGGAGTTACAGAGGCAACATGAAAATATGGGCCCAAATGAAATGCTAGAACACTTGAAGAGTCTCTATGAAAAACAGTTTCAAACAATGGAGTATGAACTGTTGAGAGACTCTTTCAAATGTAAGCTGAACGAAAGGGGACAAGTGCTAGCGCATGTTCTAAAGAAGGACTACACAGCTCCAAGAGGAGGCAAAACACTAGGTGCTTCTACCTCTACTGGACAAGGTATGTTTGTAATTGAAATAAATATGTCTATAAGTAACTCCCACTATTGGGTATTGGATACCGTTTGTGCCTCGCACATTTGTATTAATGTGCATGGCCTAATTAACAGCAGAAAGGTTGGACTTTGGGAGGTAGACCTGCGGGTTGGAAATGGAGCACGAGTAGATGCTGAACGCGTGGGAACTTATTGACTAGATTTACCTTCTGGCTTTTGTTTAGAACTAAATAATTGTTATTTTATTCCCTCATTAACGAGGAATATCATTTCTATCCCAATGTTAGACATTGGGGGGTTTTCCTCATTCATTGCCAATGGTAGTTATGTAATGTCTTTTAATGGTTTTACTTGTGGAAATGCTCCGCTTGTGGATGGATTGTATATTTTAAACTATAGTCGTGAAATTTTCAATGTGCAAAATAAACTAGCTAAGATAAGTAATCCAAGAAACCCCACCTACTTATGGCACTGTAGACTTGGTCATATCAATTAATCAAGGATAACAAGATTAAGAAAGTTAGACTACCTGGAACCATTTGACTTGGAGTTCAATGGTAACTGTGAATCTTGCTTGAGAGGAAAGATGACCAACAAAACACTTTCTGGGAAAGGGGTACGAACCAAAGAGGTACTTGAGTTGGTCTATACTGATGTATGTGGGCCATTTTCAACTCAAGCTAAGAGAGGTTTCCCTTACTTCATCACTTTTACATATGATTTTACAAGGTTTGAGCATGTGTATCTTATGAAACATAAGTCCGAAGCCTTTGAGAAATTCAAGGAGTACAAGTCAGAAGTAGAGAAGCAACTTGAAACAAGTATCAAGACACTTCGATCGGATCGAGGAGGTGAATACTTAAGTAAAGAATTTCTGGATTATTTGAAGCTTCATGGAGTAAAATCACAATGGACACCTCCTGGAACGCCACAGATGAATGGTGTTGCTGAAAGGAGAAATCGAACCCTATTAGATATGGGTAGATCCATGATGAGTTTCTCAGCTCTACCAACATACCTTTGGGGTTATGCATTGCAAAGCTCAATTTATATTCTGAACATGGTTCCTTCAAAGTCAGTAGAGAAAACTCCATATGAGATATGGAACGGCAAGAAGCCAGCACTTAAACACCTTGGGGTGCCCTTCATATGTAAAGAAAATGCTTACTGACAAGTTGGAATCTAAAAGTGAGAAATATTATTTTGTGGGATATCCAAAGGAAACTAAGGGATACTACTTTTATCTTCCTGGAGAACATAAGGTCATTGTTTCCAGGAACACAACTTTCCTTGAAGAAGAATATGTCTACAAGGAATATAGTTGCGCAGAGATAGAACTTGAAGATATTCAAGAACTACAAGATAACACAAAAGTTGAACCCTTGTCGAATGACCTAAACAAGGATTCAGTGGGAGTATCTGGTGAAGATTAGGTACTTAGACTACACCCTTCAGCCAGTGGGAGTGTTGTGAGAGATAGTGCAAAAATGCAAGACTCTCATACACAACAAATGGAAGATGATACAATGGTTGTACATCATTCCATTCAGGAAATACATGAAAATGACATTCCTGAAAGCTCTCAAGGTGATGGATTATCCAACACACAAACACCTTCTCACAATCAGAATGCAATAAATACTGAAACGCAGAATAATCAACTCTGTAGGATCACTAGGACTCATCATCCGCCTGAAAGACTTAATCTCCTTGTTGAAACACACAATCAGATAGATATTCCTGATGACGATTAACCTACAACCTACAGCGAAGCTATGTTAGACATTGATTCGTAGAGATGGAAAGAAGCCATGAAATCTAAGATGGACTCGATGTACATAAATCAAGTTTGGAACTTGGTTGATTTGCCAACAGGGGTTAGACCCACAGGATGCAAATGGGTCTTCAAGAAGAATATTGATACATATGGCAAGGTACAGACTTATAAAGCAAGATTGGTGGCTAAAGGTTATAATCAACGGCCCGGGGTCGATTATGATGAAACATTTTCACCTGTTGCTAAGATTAAGTCCATTCGGATTTTGCTGCAATACCTGCATATTATGACTATGACATTTGGCAGATAGACGTCAAAACTCCTTTCCTCAATGGTAATCTAGTTGAGAAGGTGTATATGAAACAACCTGAGGGTTTTTCACTTGAGTCCAAACCAAATGTTGTATGCAAGCTACAAAAGTCCATTTATGGACTTAAGCAAGCTTTAAGGAGTTGGAATATTTTCTTTGACAAAGCAGTCAAATCGTTTGACTTTGTTTGAAGCAAAGAGGATCTATGTGTTTATAGTAAACGCAAGGATGGGAGTATTGTCTTCATTGTTATATATGTAGATGATATATTGATAATGGGAGATAATAAGACTCTTATGCAATCAGTCAAGGAATGGTTATCCAACACTTTCATGATGAAGGACTTGGGTGAAGCCTGCTACATTCTTGGAATTAGGATATATAGAGATAGACCTAATAGATTGTTAGGGCTGTCACAGTCTACATACATAGACAAAGTGCTAAGACGATTCTCTATGGAAAACTCCAAGAAGGGAAATCTTCCTATGGGTCAAGGGATCAAGTTATCAAAGAAGGATAGTCCTTCTACTATTGCAGAACTTGAACGCATGAAAAGAATCCCATATGCTTCATCTATAGGATCTATCATGTATGCCATGACCTGTACGAGGCCAGATGTGGCCCATGCACTTAGTATGACTTGCAAATTCCAGCAGAATCCTGGAGAAGAACATTGGAAAGTAGTCAAGAGTATTCTTAAGTATCTTAGACGAACTAAAGAATATTTCTTAGTCTATAGTGGACAAGAGAAGCTGGTGTGTACTGGGTACACTGACGCTAGCTTCCAGACAGATCTTGATGACTTCAAATCTCAGTCTGGATATGCCTTCATTTTCAATGGCTGAATAGTGAGTTGGAAAAGTTTCAAGCAAGCTACAACTGCTGATTAAACAACAGAAGCTGAGTACATTGCTGGATCGAAGTTGGGAAGGCAGCTGTATTTGAGTTCCTAAAGGAATTAGGGGTTGTTCCAAGTGTCACTTGTCAAATAACGGTTTATTGTGACAACACTGGTGCGATTGCGCAAGCTAAGGAACCAAGATCAACCAACAGAAACAAGCATGTACCAAGGAAGTACCACATACTGAGGGAGATGGTGGAGACTGAAGAGATTAGACTATGTTCCCACTGCCGATAATCTAGCTGACCCATTCACTAAACCATTAAGCGTAGTCAATCATAATGGTCATTTTGAGAATATGGACATTAGATATGTTGGAGATTGACTCTAGGCCAAGTGGGAGATTGAAAGTATATGTATGTCCTAGAGACAATTTGTATTAGGACAAATGTGTTTTATACACATTCATATTATTATTAATGGAGATTAATATTTTGGCATTTGCAATTATTGAATTATTAATTGATTGTTTATGATATTCTATAATATGCATCCCTGGAGGTTACGTTGTTATTAATAGTGTGAGATATTAATATTATAACGTAACTCTTAAATAGCCTCGACTAATGATCATCGAGAATGGGATATCGATGATATGTGATAAGTCGACATGTGGTCTGCATCACTTCCTTAGAGGATGTAGTATGTCTCACATGTTACGAGTAATGGCTACTCGTGATGGACACATGGATACTTTGGAAGTATTGGTATACCCTGTTGATATACTGTTTGTTATACTTGTCTAAAGTATGATCAACGTGTGGGAGATAGAAGTCCTTAGACTTGAGGTCAATACACGCCTTGTCTACAAAGTAATATACTTTGATCCCGTCCGAAGCTCAAATGCCTTATAGGTTGAGATACGGCTTGTATTGGGTACATTAAGATGTGGATTAAAGGTGGTAGTTGAGCCAAAATTAGGAGTCATTCCTCGAATGTATATTCGAGAGAACACTCAGATTCTCAGTGATATTAGGTTGACTAAGTCGTTGGCCAACGCAATAGACATATTTAGAATATGGTCTAGTCGTCAACTAATATAGATGAGATGCAATGATTAAGCGATTTGGATAGACACTTGACACATACTAAGCTTGATCGGGTGTGTCGTGAATGAAAGGATTTTATCTTACCACATAAATGTTAAGTTTACTGGATTCACGTAAACGTACTTCACATATTGAGTTCGTCTTCCGGCGCTGTCTTGGAGTTCCGCGCAGACCTTAATTTGATTAATGTCGATATGAGAAGGTCTGTAAGGTCACACTATGTCGATTGTCTTTTCGATCTAAGGATGTATTGAGAGAGTAATTAAATGTTCGATTTGGAATCGAGATATTTAAATGAATAATGATTATTTTAATTAAGTCAAAATTGGATTTTAGATTTAATAAAGAATGCACGGAAAATAAATCGAGACAGCGCAGGAGCACGTCGAGCGCCGCGACGCCCATACCCTAGGGTCGCGGCGCCTCTGCCTCGAATTTTGGGTCAGGCCCAAGGTCAAACTTTAATCCGGTTTTGACCTATTTTTCAACTATAAATAGAGGCATTCTCTTCATTATACATATACCAATTTTTCAGAATATCATTCTAAGCCTAGAGACTTAGAATCAAATACTCTCTCTAACCTCTGCTGGATTCCCTAACTTTTCGAAAGAGAAGTACATTGAAGCTTGGAGCTTGCAATTGAAAGGGCAACTGCGTGTGTACCTTATAGTAGATAAAGATTCCAGATACTATAACTTGTAAGTTTATGCTTTATGTTACAAGTTTAATTGTTGTATAACCATACCAGAAATGTTGTTGGGGTAAGCAAGAAACAAAAACTTTTAACTTCCGTTGTGCCTTACTTATGTGTTTTGAACCCAACAAATACCTACAGAAATAACTTGCCTATTGTGTGCAATAGATATTGACAGTTTTAAGCTTTTTCAGTCAGTTAATGGTGACATGAACGGTTTTATTTTTTATTTTATTTAATAATTAAATGAGATTGGTATAGTCACAATTATTATATAAATGTAATTCATTTCGATTTGTTTGATTTTCAGTTTTAAAATTCTTCTGAGATAATTTTTATCTCTTTTGGATCCTATTTTTGGCTTGAATGTGAAAGTTGCAAATGGTGTTAACTACGAACTAGGAAGGTAATGTTTGTTCTTAATAAAAGATGTCTTTTGTTATTTATGTAATTTGGTTCTCACTAGCACTAAATCAAAAACGAATTGGTGGTTGGTTATTTAATCATTATTTAATGATAGTGATGGTTATTTATATAGTCCAGCTTTTATATAGATTATAAATTGTTTATTTAGATGAGCCAGATGAAATAGCCAAATTGATAAGTCAGTAGCTTTTATTTCAATAGAGATGGAGAATATATTTTCTTTCTTGGTGGTTAGTTATTTTAATCTTTTTTATATTTCTGCACAAGTCATACTGGTAATCCTATTTGTACTTGCAGAAAAGGAGAGTGGTTTTATCACAAAAGAATGATTTGTTATAGTATTTTCTTGCATTTTAATTGTTGGGTTGTTATACACAGTGAATATTGAAAACTTGTTTCAAATCCAACAAACGTAGAACTGTTTGACTATAGGATAATTTTAAACTGTAAACATAAGACTTGAATGGTACTTTGCAAGCTCCAAACTTCAATGTATTCCTCCTTCGGAAAGCAAGGAAATCCGACAGAGGTTCGAGAGAGTGTTTTGATTCTGAGTCTCTAAGACTTAGAATAATTATATGAAAATCAGGTGTCATGAATAATGAAGTGTATGTCTGTATTTATAGGTGAAAAATTAGGTCAACCTTGGGCCTGACCCAAAATTCGAGACAGATAGGTCATCGCTGACGTGGCCCTACAATGTCTCATTTTATTTTTCGCACATTCTTAATTACATCCAAAATTCAATTTTGACTTAATTAAAACAATCATTATTCATTTAAATATCTCGATTCTAAATCGAATATTTAATACTCTCTCAATACATCCTTAGATCGAAAAGACAATCGACATAGTGTGACTCTACAGGCCTTCACATATCGACATTAATCAAATTAAGGTCTACGCGGAACTCCTAGATGGCGCCGCAAGACGAACTCAATATGTGAAGTACGTTTACACGAATCCAGTAAACTTAACCTCTATGTGGTAAGATAAAATCATTTCATTCACGACACACCCGATCAAGCTTAGGATTTGTCAAGTGTCTATCAAAATGGCTTAATCATTGTATCTCATCTATATTAGTTGACAACTAGACCATATTCTAAATATGTCTATTGCGTTGGCCAACGACTTAGTCAACCTAATATCACTGAGAAGCTGAGTGTTCTCTCGAATATACATTCGAGGAATGAATCCTAATCTTGGCTCAACTACCACCTTTAATCCACATCGTAATGTACCCAATACAAGCCGTATCTCAACCTATAAGGCATTTGAGCTTAGGATAGGATCAAAGTATATTACTTTGTAGACAATGTGCGCATTGACCTCAAGTCTAGGGACCTCTATCTCCTACACACTGATCATACTTTAGACAAGTATAACAAATAATATATCAGCAGGGTATACCGATACTTTCAAAGTATCCATGTGTCCATCACGAGTAGCCATTACTCGTAGCAGGTGAGACATACTACATCCTCTAAGGATGTGATGCAGACCACATGTCGACTTATCACATATCATCGATATCCCATTCTCAATGATTATTAGTCGAGACTATTTTAAGAGTTACATTATAATATTAGTATTTCACATTATTAATAACAACGTAACCTCTAGGGATGCAGATTATAGAATATTATAAACAATCAACTAATAATTTAATAATTGCAAATGCCAAAATATTAATCTCCGTTAATAATAATATGAATGTGTATAAAGTACATTTGTCCTAATACTTATTTTCTCTAGGACATACATATACTTTCAATCTCCCACTTGGCCTAGAGTCAATCTCCAACATATCTAATGCCCATATTCTCAAAATGACCATTATGCTTGACTAAACTTAATGGTTTAGTGAATAGGTCTGCTAGATTATCGTCTGTGGAAATATAGTCTAATCTAATCTCTTCAGTCTCCACCATCTCCCTGAGTATGTGGTACTTCCTTGGTACATGCTTATTTCTGTTTGATGATCTTGGTTCCTTAGCCTGTGCAATCGCACCAGTGTTGTCACAATAAGTAGTTATTAGACAACTGGCACTCGGAACTACCCTTAGTTCCTTCAGGAACTCAGAAATTGTGACAGCTTCTTTACCAGCTTCCGATCCAACAATGTACTCAACTTCTGTTATCGAATCACCAGTTGTAGCTTGTTTAGAACTTTTCCAGCTCACTGCTCCACTATTGAAAATGAACGTGTACCCAGACTGAGATTTGAAGTCATCAAGATCCATCTGAAAGCTAGCATCAGTGTACCCAGTAGCCTAGCTTTTCTTCCCCACCATAGACTAAAAAGTAATCTTTAGTTCGTCTAAGATACTTAAGAATACTCTTGACTGCTTTCCAGTGTTCTTCCCCAAGATTCTACTGGAATTTACAATTCATACTAAGTGCAAAGTCCACATCTGACCTAGTATTGGTCATGGCATACATGATCGATCCTATAGCCGAAGCATATGAGATCCTCTTCATGCGTTCAAGTTCTATAGCATTAGAAGGATTGTCCTTCTTAGATAACTTGATGCCTTGTCCCATAGGTAGACAACCTTTCTTGGAATTTCCATAGAAAAATGTCTAAGCACTTTGTCTATGTAGACTGACTGTGACAACCCCAACAATCTATTAGGTCTATCTCTATAGATCCTAATTCCCATAACGTAGCAGGCTTCACCTAAATCCTTCATCATGAAGGTACTGGACAACCACTCCTTGACTGAATGCAGAAGAGTCTTATTGTCTCCCATTATCTATATGTCATCTACATATATAATAATGAAGGAAATACTCACATCCTTGCATTTACTATAAACATAGGGATCCTCTTTGCTTCTGACGAAATAAAATGACTTGATAGCTTTGTCAAAGCAAATGTTCCAACTCCTCGAGGCTTGCTTAAGCCCATAAATGGACTTTTATAGCTTGCATACAACATTTGGTTTGGACTCAAGCGAAAAACCCTCAGGTTGTTTCATATACACCTCCTCAACTAGATTACCATTAAGGAAAGCGGTTTTGACGTCCATCTGCCAAATGTCATAGTCATAATATGCAGCTATTGCAAGCAAAATTCGAATGGACTTAATCTTAGCAACAGGTGAAAAGGTTTCATCATAATCGACCCCAGGCCGTTGATTATAACCTTTATCCACCAACCTTGCTTTATAAGTCTGTACATTTCCAAATGCATCGATCTTCTTCTTGAAGACCCATTTGCATCATATAGGTTTAACCCCAGCTAGCATATCAACCAAGTTCAACACTTGATTGATGTACATAGATTCCATCTCGAATTTAATGGCTTCTTGCCATCTCTTCGAATCAATGTCCAACATTGCTTCACTATAGGTTGTAGGCTCATCGTTATCGGAAATATCTATTTCACTCTGTGTTTCCACAAGTAGATTTAGTTTTTCAGGAGGACGATGAGTCCTAGTGGACCTACATAGTTGATTGTTTTGCAGTTCAGTGCTTGGTATGTTCTGACTGTGAGAGGGTTCTTGTGTGTTGGATAATCCACTAACTTGAGAGCTTTCAAAAATATCATTTTTCTTGTATTTCCTGAATGGGAGGAGGTGCAACCATTGCATCTACTCCCAAAGGCTGTGTAGGAAGATCTTGCATTTCTGCATTGTTCCTCGTAACACTCCCACTGGCCGAAAGGCGTACTTGAAGTATCCAATCTTTGCCAAATACTCCCACTGAATTCTTGCCTTGGTCATTCGGCAAGGATTCAACATCTATGTTATCTTGCGGTTCTTGAATTTCTTCAAGTTCTATCTCTGTGCAGCTATGTTCCTTGTAGACATATTCTTCTTCAAGGAAAGTTGTGTTCCTGGAAACAATGACCTTACGTTCTCCAGGAAGATAGAAGTAGTATCCCTTAGTTTTTTTTGGATACCCTACGAAGTAACATTTCTCACTTTTGGATTCCAACATGTCAGTGAGCATCTTCTTAACATATGCAGGGCACCCCCAGGGTCTCATATGTTTAAGAGCTGGCTTCTTGCCATACCATATCTGATAGGGTGTCTTTTCTACTAACTTGGAAGGAACCCTGTTTAGAACATATATTGAGGTTTGTATAACGTGTCCCCAAAGTTATGTCGGTAGAGCTGAGAAGCTTATCATGGATCGAATCATATTCAATAAGGTTTGGTTTCTCCATTCGGCAACACCATTCATCTGTGGTGTTCCAGGAGGTGTCCACTCTGATTGGACTCCATGTAGCTTTAAGTAATCTAGAAAATCCTTGCTTAAGTATTCACCTCCTCGATCCGATCGAAGGGTCTTGATACTTGTTGCAAGTTGCTTCTCTACTTCCGACTTGTACTATTTGAACTTCTCAAAAGCCTCAGATTTATGTCTCATAAGATACACATATTCATACCTTGTGAAGTCGTCAGTAAAAGTGATGAAGTATGGAAAACCTCATTTAGCTTGAGTCGAAAATGGCCCACGTACATCAGTATGGACCAACTCAAGCACCTCCTTGGCTCGCACACCTTTCCCAGAAAGTGGCTTATTGGTCATCTTTCCTCTCAAGCAAGATTCACAGTTATCAAAAGACTCCAAGTCAAATAGTTCAAGGTAGTCTAACTTCTTCAACCTTGATATGACCAAGTCTGCAATGCCATAGGTAGGTAGAGTTTCTATTATTTATCTTTGCTCGTTTATTTTGTACATTGAATATTTCTCGACTACAGTTTAGTATATATAATTCATCCACTAGAGGAGCAGTTCCATATATAACATTATCAAAAGACAGTACTTGACTGTCATTATAAATATATGAGGAAAAAACCCTTCATGTCCAAAACAGGAATAGAAATGATATTCCTCGTTAACGATGGTACATAGTAACAATCATTTAACACTAGACAATAGCCAGAAGGCAAATTTAATCTATAAGTTCTTACATGCTCAGCATCTACTCGTGCTCCATTTCCAATGCGTAGGTCCACCTCTCTTGGTCCAACCTTCCTGCTATCAGTTAGCCCCTGCACATTGGTACAAATGTGTGAGCCACAAGCGGTATCCAATACCCAGAAATAAGAGTTATTTATAGACATATTTATTTCAATGACGTACATACCTTGTCAACCAGAGGTAGAAGCACCTGGTGCTTTTCCTCCTCCTGGTGCAGTGCAGTCCTTCTTCCAATGTCCCTTCTTGTTGCAGTTGATGTATACATCCTTAGCCGGATTCACCTTCTTCTTCTTCTTCACACCTCTCTCAGGCTTCATAGCTGAGGGCGCAGCAACCGCTTTGCCCTTCTTCTTCTGCCATTCCTTACCTTTTGGCTTGGGTCGGCCAGTAGAGCTCACCATGAGCACAACTTTGCCTTTGGAAGTGGAAGACTAAAAGGTCTTGAGCATGTTGTGCAGCTCCGGCAGACTCACATTCGTTCCATTCATATTGTAAGTCACTATGAAGTTTTCAAATGAATGAGTGAGAGAGTTCAAGATGAGGGTGGTAGCAACATTCTTTTGCAGCTTCGTTCCAATTGAAGCAAATCTCTCTATCAGCCCTATCATCTTCAACACATGCTGCGAGACCTGGCCCCCTTCATTGAGCTTACACTTAAAAAGTTCTATCAGTAACTCATATTCCATAGTCTGAGATTGTGAGTCATAGAGACTCTTCAAGTGTTCGAGCATCTCATTGGGACTCATGTTCTCACGTTGTCTCTGAAGTTCCATAGACATGGAAGACAACATCATGCACTGTGCTGAAGTGGCATCATCTAGTTTTTTTGGTAAGCATCCTTATCAAAAGAGGCATATTCAGTAGAGTCTGTCGCAGGGACTGTTGGGAATACCGTGTCCAACACATATTCTAATTTCTCTTATCTCAGCACTATTCGCAAAATTCTTAGCCAGTCAAGGTAGTTAGGTCCAGTAAGTTTGTTCATTTCAATCAATATTTTCAATGATAAGCTCGACATCTTTGATAATCTGAAGAATTAGATAGACTGGAAATCAAACTCAAAATTTATTTCCTATTATGCACATTCGTTTAGGCTAATCAACATAGTCTTTTGTTTAATTAGCTCTCACTATTTTAACACACTTCTACGACCCCATAGTAGAATACAAACCTATATTAATTAAGGTCATAATGAGTCAAGATCCAAGCCTATGCTATCTCCGCGTTTGCTTTGGCTGATAACTTTAATAACACATCTTGGTAGGTTCTAAACCAATTGCAAAACTTATTTGCAACTCTTGGTTAATTAAATATTATATTTAATCTTGTGTCCTTAGATTAGTCCGACACTTTGGCGCCGAGATTTGTCTAAGCAAGTCAACTCCATTACACGACTGCGTTTATTTATCTAAGTAAATTTGGCCTTTGTGAGCAAACACTTTGGTGTAAATACCCATAAAAGTTTATCGTTTACCTTTACATTTAAAACACATCTATGAAGGAGTCTGAGTCCTCGTAGACTTAGAGCAAATGCTTTGGCATAAAAACTCGTATCGCCGAAAATGATTTTGCACTCTAACAATTATAATGGACGACGCATTTTAATTTAGACTTGTATTTAAAAATTTTGGGAACATTTTAATTCAGGGTTTTAACCAAGATCAACTCTTTTACGCCATATCCAATATGACATCTTAATATCATGCAAAACTAATGACACATATAGTTGGAAACCGTCAACCTAATAGGCAAGATATAAGATGGTTTAATCAAATACTGGATGCCGCCTGCCCAGACAGTTATAGCGGACACTATGCTAATTATTAAATGAAAGCATTTAAACACTTAGCATATACTTCGTATATTATTTAATAATATATAATTAATAATAATCATGGATTAACTTGTCTAAACTCTAAAATTTAAGTCTAATCCAAACAACCCTTAAACATTTTTTATTTTAAAAAATTGATTTTCAGGATATTTCTGTAATTTCCAGATTTTCATAATTTATAATTTAGTCCCTCAAGAATTTAAAATTTTAATTTTGAACCCCTTTAAATACAGAAAAAATCTAATTTTAATTTTCAAATTTTAGGGACCTGTTTGTAATTTTCAGAATTTTAAGTTAATTACAGATTGCTTTTCTGAAATTTACAGATTTGCCCAAGGACCAAATCTGATCATTTTTAAAAAAATTTGTAGGGGCCAAATTATAATTCCAGAAACTTCTAAAATTTTCAGATTTGCCCCAATGGCTAAATTGCAATTTCAAAAACCGTCACTGCTCGCCGGAACAGTGACTGCCGCCACTGTTCACGTCGGAACAGTGTACGGTACTGTTCACTGTTCCGAAATGTTTTTTTTTTTAAAAAAATTTGGCGCCTGTCGGAACAGTGACTGCCGCCACTGTTCACGCCGGAACAGTGTCCGGTTACTGTTCACTGTTCGATTTTTTTTAAAAATTGGAGCCTCAGTGCCGCGACAAACCCTAGGTGGCGCCGCGGAGCTCTATCGTGGAGTTGCGGCGACTCCGTCTCAGATGCACAAAATCCGCATTTCTGAAACTCTAAAACTGGTTCAGGGTCAGATTTGCAGATTCATCTTCGTTACCCTTCACTATCAAACAACACGTTCTTCGCTTCAGTGCATCATGTTCACAATGAACCAGTTACACACATTGACTTAGAAGAGTTAGATCGGAATGACTTCATCGATTACATCATTGTTTAATAGTTTGGGAGACAAGGATGATGTGCTTTTAAGATATTAGGTTTTCAAGCTTTAAACGACATAAATTTCAGATTTAAGTAATTTTAACCCATATTATTATTAACTAATTACGTTATAATCATACAAAACAGCTCTGACTCTGATACCACTGAAGGTTTTTGTTGGGTTGTTATACACAGTGAATATTGAAAACTTGTTTCAAACCCAACAAACGTAGAACTGTTTGACTATAGGATAATTTTAAACTATAAACATAAGACTTGAATGGTACTTTGCAAGCTCCAAGCTTCAATGTATTCCTCCTTTGGAAAGCTAGGAAATCCGACAGAGGTTCGAGAGAGTGTTTTGATTCTAAGTCTCTAAGACTTAGAATAATGATATGAAAATCAGGTGTCATGAATAATGAAGTGTAGGTCTGTATTTATAGGTGAAAAATTAGGTCAACCTTGGGCCTGACCCAAAATTCGAGACAGATAGGTCATCGCTGACGTGGCCCTACAATGTCTCATTTTATTTTTCGCACATTCTTAATTACATCCAAAATTCAATTTTGACTTAATTAAAACAATCATTATTCATTTAAATATCTCAATTCTAAATCGAATATTTAATACTCTCTCAATATATCCTTAGATCGAAAAGACAATCGACATAGTGTGACTCTACAGGCCTTCACATATCGACATTAATCAAATTAAGGTCTACGCGGAACTCCTAGATGGCGCCGCAAGACGAACTCAATATGTGAAGTACGTTTACACGAATCCAGTAAACTTAACCTCTATGTGGTAAGATAAAATCATTTCATTCACGACACACCCGATCAAGCTTAGGATTTGTCAAGTGTCTATCAAAATGGCTTAATCATTGTATCTCATCTATATTAGTTGACAACTAGACCATATTCTAAATATGTCTATTGCGTTGGCCAACGACTTAGTCAACCTAATATCACTGAGAAGCTGAGTGTTCTCTCGAATATACATTCGAGGAATGAATCCTAATCTTGGCTCAACTACCACCTTTAATCCACATCGTAATGTACCCAATACAAGCCGTATCTCAACCTATAAGGCATTTGAGCTTAGGATAGGATCAAAGTATATTACTTTGTAGACAATGTGCGCATTGACCTCAAGTCTAAGGACCTCTATCTCCTACACACTGATCATACTTTAGACAAGTATAACAAACAATATATCAGCAGAGTATACCGATACTTTCAAAGTATCCATGTGTCCATCACGAGTAGCCATTACTCGTAGAAGGTGAGACATACTACATCCTCTAAGGATGTGATGTAGACCACATGTCGACTTATCACATATCATCGATATCCCATTCTCAATGATTATTAGTCGAGACTATTTTAAGAGTTACGTTATAATATTAATATTTCATATTATTAATAACAACGTAACCTCTAGGGATGCATATTATAGAATATTATAAACAATCAACTAATGATTTAATAATTGCAAATGCCAAAATATTAATCTCCGTTAATAATAATACGAATGTGTATAAAGTACATTTGTCCTAATACTTATTGTCTCTAGGACATAAATATACTTTCAGTTATAAAAACTAGATTCTAATGCTTTTTTTCTTCTGATTTTAAAGACAGTTAATGTATCACTTTAACAAAATTATTTTATTTTTTCTGTATAAGTAAAATAATTTATGATAGAATATTACAAAAATATTCTCGTATCATTGTATATCTTTTATATTAGATAAAATTATATTCCCATTGTAATTAAGAAGATTAGTTACCTAGTTTGTAGCCATGTAAATAATTATGTAACACTATATATATTGTACATAATAATCAATGAAAGGCAAGGAACATATTCCTTTATGGTATCAGAAGACAAACCCTAAACTTGATACCCATCACCATCCCCCCGACATCCTCCCCCTCTTTCTTTTCTACTTCTCGACAAACTCATCCCCTTTTCTTCTCCAAATTTCAATGGCTGAACAACTCAAATTCCATCATGCTCTTACAGTTAACAATATCAAGAATTTTATCCTACAACTCTTGAGATGGAAAAAGTTCAGTATTCATTTTGGCGGAGTTATTCAAGATTCATTGTCGTGTGTACAAAGTCATTGACCATATTATCCTTCCAAATTCAAAGCCCTTGGACAAACCTGATAATTCTGATGATGAACTTTGGTCCCGCTTAGATGCGGTTGTCCTACAATGGATCTATGACATGATCTCGAACGATATATTACATACAATCATTGGAACCGACGCTACTGCACGACAAACGTGGGAGCACTTGGAAAATATTTTTCATGATAACAAGACACAACGTGCCTTGTATATGGAAAATCAATTCAAGGACATTCAGCATGACAATTTTCCTAATGCGTTGGCCTATTATCAAGAACTTAAGATGATTGTCGATCAACTCTCCAATGTCGGTGCACCCATCACCAATCAATGATTAATGATGCAACTCACTGCGGGTTTGAATGAAACTTATGACGGCTTCTCTACCATCCTCCAACAAAGCACGCCATTACCTTCATTTTATGAGGCCCGTTCGAGACACATCCTTGAAGAAACCTAGAAAACCAAGTGGGTTGTGGACAATGCAAGCACCGCTGACGTTGCCCTTGTGACCACCGACGGTACACTTGCCAACCATAGGGGCTCGATATCTTCCACGCACCACCATCAAGACAACGATCCAAAATGTGGCTCACAATCCCGGAATAACAACAAAGGGTGGAATTCCATCTGAAGTCGCAGTGGCCGAGCCAGAAATAGTAGCAGTGGCGACAGAAGGCAGACCCCACTGACTGGCAGCCACCCGCAGCGGCGGCAGCAGTGGTAGTAGCCTCCGCCGTGGGCTGCCTACCCTCTATGGGCTGCGTGGGCCCAACCGGCTTAGGCTACTCCACCGTGCCCCTACCCGACATCCTCCTAGGCCCAACCTCCAGCCCGACAGCCCCAACCCGGTATCCTCGGCGCACGTGCACAATAAGTTTATAGTGCATAAGTCTCTCCTCCTTCAACCTACGCACCGACGGATATTGAGGCGGCTATGAACTCGATGTCTCTCAATGTTCCATATGACAGTTGGTACATGGATAATGGTGCCACATCTCATATGATGACATCCCAAGGTACTCTCTCGTCTTATTTCAATATGAGCAATTTAAATCGTAATATTATTATTGGTAGTGGACAAGGCATTCCCATTCGAGGTTATGGACAATCATCCCTCTCCCCACCACATCCACCGTTAGTTTTAAACAATATACTCCATGCCCCGAAACTTATCAAAAATCTAATCTATGTGCGTCGTTTCACAACCGACAATAATGTTTTCCTTGAATTTGATCATTTTGGTTTTTCTGTGAAGGACCTTATGCCAGAGATGTGAATAATGAGATGTGAAAAAACCCGGACCTTTATCCTATCACCACCACCGTCGGCCATCCAACCTCCTCTCGTCAACCTTTGCAGTTCTTTCGTCTCTTTTATGGCACAATAGATACATCCGGGGAGATTCTATTTTATGCTCTATTTTCAAAAATAAATTTATTGATGCAAAATGTCTCTAATACTCCTGTTTGTGAATCTTGCATTTTTGGGAAACATGTCAAATTACCATTTTATTCTTCATCCACATGTACTTTAATGCCATTTGATATCATACATGGTGATTTATGGACTTATCCTATTTTAAGCACAGTCGGACATAAATATTATGTGTTATTTTTGGATGATTATTCCAATTTTCTGTGAAATTTTTCCATTGGTAATAAGTCCCAAGTCTATTCTGTTGTTTCTTCCTTTAGTGCTTTAATAAAGACACAATTTGAAAATAATAGCAAATGTTTTCAACGTGACAATGGGAGGGAATTCGATAATCAACAATTCAAACTGTTTTGGGCCAAAAACGGCCTTGTTTTTCATTTTTACTTTCCACATACCTCTCCACAAAACGGAAAAGCTGAATGAAAAATTAGAACCATAAACAACTTAATTTGTGTCATCCTTGCCCACGCCTCTATCCCCCATATTTTTGACATTACGTCATCTCAGTGGCAACATATCTCTTGAACATTCTCCCAAATAAGTCTCTCAAACATAAGTCTCCCACTCAAGTTCTCTATCTTCGGGATCCTTCTTATAAGCATTTATGAACTTTCGGATGTCTATGCTATCTCCTCCATCCCTCCACTCAAATCAATAAACTGCAACTTCTGTCATCCCCGTGTGTCTTTCTTGGTTACCCCCCAATCATCGAGGTTACCACTGTTACGACTTGTCAAGCAAAAAAATAATCATTTCTAGGCATGCCATATTCGATGAGTCCTAATTCCCCTTTGCCAAACTCAATTCTCCACCTCCAAATTCCTATGATTTCTTAAATGACGGCCTAAATCCCCTTTTAATTCATCACTTGCAAAATCAGTCGTTACCATCACCGGCAACCGACCCAATCACCGCCTTCCCGAGTCGGGCCAAAATGGGAGCTTCAGAATAGCCCTCATCGGCCTTCCGATTTGGCTGCTACCCCTCGGCCAGCGACCCCTCTTCCCGACACCACTGTCTCGTCTCGGCCTTACCTCCTCACTCCCGGTACTATTCCCGATCCCACTGCCATGTCTCAGCCCCCCTTCCTGATCCCGTCCAACCTCCCGCGGCACCTCAACAGACAATGGAAACCCGTGCTATGCACAACATTTTCAAACCCAAACGGCTATTTAACTTGTCCAATTTGGTTGCCCCTTCACCTCTTCCTCGCAACCCAAAAAATGCCTTGTCCGATCCTAATTGGAAAAACGCAATGATTGATGAATATAATGCTCTTTTTGAAAATAAGACGTGGGATCTAGTACCCCGTCCTCTTGATGCTAATATTATTCATTCTATGTGGATTTTTTGACAAAAAAATCTAATGGTTCTTTTGAGAGGCACAAGACCCGTCTTGTAGGTGATGATAGGTCTCAATAGGTGGGAGTGGATTGTGATGAAACTTTCAGCCCATTGGTGAAATCAGTGACTATTCGGACCGTTCTCAATATTGCTTTCTCCAAATCTTGGCATGAATATCAGCTTGATGTCAAAAATGCTTTCTTGCATGAGACCTTCATGAAACCGCGTATATGCATCAGCCTATAGGATTTAGGGATTCGGTTCATCCAGTGTGTCATTTGAAGAAATCACTATATGGACTGAAACATGCTACTCGTGCATGGTACCAACAATTTGCTGATTTTGTATCCTTTATCGGGTTTTCGCTTAGCAAATATGATCATTCACTATTCATTTATAGCAAGGGTGATGACATGACATACATCCTGTTATATGTTGATGATATCATCCTCACTACATCTTCTGATGCACTTCGCCGATCCATTATGTCACTTTTTGCCTCTGAGTTTGCTATGAAGGATTTGGGCCCCTAAGCTATTTTTTGGGCATTGCTGTTACGAGACATGCAAATGGTTTATTTCTTTGTCAATGGAAGTACGCCGAAAAGATCCTTGACCGAGCAGGCATGTCGTCTTTCAAACCGATCCACACATCGGTGGACACTAATTCCAAACTCAGTGCCTCTTCGGGTTCTCTCTATGCCGACCCGACTCACTATCGCAGTTTAGTAGGAGTATTACAATATCTCACTTTTACGAGACCAGATATATCCTATGCCGTGCAACAAATATGCTTACATATGCATAGCCCGACAGATGAACATATGAATGCACTCAAACGTATTTTGCGTTATATACAAGGTACACTTCACTTCGGCCTACACTTGTACAAGTCCACACTCTCTGGTCTCACCTCTTATTCTGACGTTGACTAGGGTGGATGTTCGGACACTCGTCGATCCACGTTAGGTTATTGTGTATTCCTCAGAGATAACTTGCTTTCTTAGTCTTCTAAAAGACAACATACTCTGTCTCGATCCAGGATCGAAGTCGAGTACAAAGGAGTGACGAATGTTGGTTCTGAGTCTTATTGGATACGCAACCTTCTGATGGAACTTCACTGCCAATCCGCAAGGCTACATTGGTCTACTGTGATAATGTTAGTGCGATATATCTCTCCAACAATCCCGTTCAACGTCAACGCACTAAACACGTTGAAATGGATATTAACTTTGTATGTGAAAAATGGCTCGTGGATAAGTTCGTGTCCTTCGCGTTCCTTTCAGGTATCAGATTGCTGATATATTTACTAAAGGACTTCCGCGCATACTCTTTGATGATTTCCGAGTTAGTCTCAGCGTACGAGAACCTCCCGCTTCGACTGCGGGTGTGTGATAGAATATTACAAGAATATTCCTGTATTATTGTATATATTTTATATTAGGTAAAATTATATTATAATTGTAATTAAAAAGATTAGTTATCTAGATTATAGCAATGTGAATAATAATTATGTAACAGTATAATAAATGAAAGTAACATATTCCCTTATTTTACCACCGAGAGAACATAAATGAATCTCAACAATGATATTTTTACCTACTTAATAGTTAATACTTTGATATATGAAATTTGCTACTATTAGATCTCTCTTAACATCGTCCGCGCATCGCGAAGTACAAATAGTAGTAGTTTGTCAGTAGTAGCCCACGAATAAGAGGATCCTAATAAAAGTAGGAAACCAAATGACAGTGTACTACTGAAGGCTGTCTTTACATCGGCTAGTCCGCACTCCGAAAAACCAACCTGTGTTTGCTTCTCCTTGAAGAATGAGAACCAAATGTGTAGTTGGAGCGGGTTTCTTTCTGCTGTTGATCCTTACGACGTCGTATGGCTTCCAGTCCGACGAGCTTCTCGCCGACGATGAAGAGTTTGGTCTGGAAGGTGGAATCCGATCCCGTTCCGATGCCAAACCTTCTTCCGTTCGGAAGATGACTTCCAGATCGGTCTCTGATCCAGATTCAAAGATCCAGTTCACTCTCGAACACGCCTTCGGTGATTCCGATTTCTCCCCTGCCGGCACCTTCACTGCTCGCCTCAAATCTTCTTCTCATGCTTCCCAGGTTAATTATTCATTACTTTATACTCCCTCTGTCCCAGTTTATATGACTGGGCACGGAGTTTCAGAATTAAAGTGGGATTTTTGAATTTTGTGGTCTAAAACGAGTCAAATATATTTGTGTGTTATAGATTATCTCGTTAAGCTCAAAAGTTAAAGTTTAAAGTTCAATTATTGTCAAATAGGGAAACATGTCATTCTTTTTGGAACGGACTAAAAAGTAAAGTGTGTCGTATAAATTGGGACAGAGAGAGTATTAATCTTTCATATAATATGCAACTATTAGTATCATTTTTGGTAACTGTCTCCTTAATTGTAATTATTAGAGTTGTCCGTTAGTATAAAGATTGAAGAAAACAGATTGATCAGTTTATGTCATGTCCTTAGTTGTTTTTTTGGCAATGAAGTAATTGATGAGCTGGTTGCACATAGTTATATTAGATTCTGGGGGATAATTAGCATCAATGCACATTAGCTTGTTATTAGTATTGCAGCAACTTTATAGCAGCTTATAAATAGGTTGTCTCTTAAATCATGCTATGTTCTGTCATTAATATATTGTAAACGTGTTTTATTTCGGTTACTCAAATATAGTTCTCATTGGTAAAACGTTTTAGGAGCCTAGGTAAATTCTGAACTGTCGTTTAGGTGTATTGCTTCACAAGCGAGCAACATGAATTGCCATTAGTTGTTTTCTGCCTTTCTGTAGGATACAAAAAGCTTTTAATTTTTAAGGCAGTAGCAGTTACTGAAGAGAAGAGTATGTGGTAGCTTAGGTTTACAGAAAGCTTGTGTAGCGAGTTACCAAGGTATTTTTAGCTACTTGTAATAGAGTTATCCAGAATCTTGTAAGTTCTCAAATTTCATGATGCCATATAAATATGTCTCTAGCATTCAATTGAGGTGGAGAAGAGGAAATCTCTATGGTAGGTTGAAGAGCTTCAAAGATATCTCAAAACTATAATTGTGGTCCTTATGCATGTGGGCTCTCTTGCAGTTGGACCTATATAGTGTTTTGTATCATGGTGTAGCTAGAAGTAGGATATTAGATTTCTTATTCATTTAACCTTGCCTTATCAATGTTTTAGTATGAGAAGAGAAATGACAGATGAAGGATCTAAAGGCTAGGGAGCATTTTCTTTTCTCCTTTGTTTTCCAAAATTGGGGCTGAATTCAGGACTTGTTATAGAAGAAGTAGTACTTTATGACGGAGTTTATCCCGGCATTGTTCTGGCTTTTGATCTGGTTGGAGATAGAACATGTGATTTATTATCTTGTCTTGGTAGATACAAAAGGTATATAGAATATCTGTCTCTTGTAGTTAACGCTGAGTCCACAATAAAAACATCAAACATGATTTCTCTTTTAAGATAGCAAGAAATTGTACTTTGGGCACTGAGGAGAAAAACCGAGAATGAAATAACACAACAACTTTAAACTTGATTTCCTTGAGAACAATTAGTTGAATTGTTAGGTAATTTTGGTTTTTGGAGTTAGTAAATGGCCTGGGAACTGACTTTTAGTTGGAAAATCTAGATCCTGAAATTAGTAAACACATTTCTGAAGTAAAAGCTGCATAACTAGCATAAAGGTGTACTTGCTTGGCTTTCATGGTGAGAAACAAGTCCTGACCAAATTCTGATAAATCATTTTCTGCAATAGTGGCCCGAACAAAGTCTGATAAATAACTTACTGCATTAGTCAATGTATGTGCAAAGTAATGATGCTTCCCAGGAATTGCAGAGGATTTTGGGGTAAATCACTGTTCACATGACTTTCCATGAATTTATTCTATTTAGCAATTGCACAATGCAAGGACAAGAAATACGAAAGATACAGTCTCATGTTTAAGAACATAAATTTCAAGGAATATTGTGATTGAACAGTTGAACTAACTTGATTGATGACTGGTTGAGTGACACAACCAATATTTTGCATACTTTGACACTGCCTCATTGTGCTGTCAATGCAAGTAGTTTGACTTACAAAAGAGGGGGAAAATTTACACTTCATCTATAAAATTCTTCCAGAAAATTGTTTTTCAAAGTAAACACTGCATGTTGTTTTGCACTTTGTGACTGGAGAATTGTTCCAATCGCAGGTCCGTGCTAACTTTTTCAATATTTGTTAACAAGATGGTGCTTTGAGCCCCACTTTTATTCAAATTCTTTAAGGCGTTAAATTATCGGTAGTTTTATCACACTGTCATTTTTACCATAATAGAACTTCAACTCTTATCTTAATAGTCATTCCATATTAAATAGACTCATAATTTTGTTGGAGAGAGAATCCAATAGCTAAGGTGACTCTGTGTCTACAAGAGAGAGTATGTCTTCGGTGTTGGTTGTCTGTTTTATTAATATTCATTGCTTCTTCGCTTAAATCGGTGAAGCAGGGATTATTGCTTCAGGTGAACCCATGTTCTTTAGAGAAGTTTGCGCTTTAAATGGTAATTGATTTCAATGAGAATTGGTTGCTTCTTTGAACATCAGCTTTGAGGAGTTGGATTAATATCGGCAATACTGTATACTGGATGTTGAGATTAATTGTTTTATTTGCAATTTAATGTTTTTGTACTAAATTCATAGATTCTTGACATTTTCTTATTACCCGTAATGTGTGTGCTTCACTTCAAAGAAGTGCGAACTTTTCTTCTCACTTTTCACTGTCTTGTCACTTTTTTTGCACTCTTCGCTTTTAAGAACACTTGGTTACTGTATACCAATAGATTTTTGACATTTTATTGAGTATGTCTTGGATGAAATTTGACTTCTCATCGTCTAGTAATAGTTCTTTGATACATTCTTTCACAGACGCAAACGCTGACAAAGCTTCGCTTCTCGAGAAATGCTTTTACTGGAACAGAGAAGGAGGATTTCAAAGTAATTCAATTTTCCGTTCTTACGATCATAATACCCTTCTGTTGTATTTGTGACTTGACATTCTGAATTTTATGTGATGCAGAAACTCTTGAAAGGTGATGACTTTTACAGAATAAGAGTACTATCCAATGTATTGAACCTTCCTGGCAGAGAATACGTTGTTTCCTCTGTGAAAGCAGTAAGTATGTAACGATTGTGACTAGAAGTATCAGCATCTTGTGACGTATAGTGTCTATACATTTGAAATTTTTAAGTAGACGAATTTGCCTTTGTGTGATCTGATGTATGCCCTATGACATTGAATCTTCTTGATTGGTGCTTAAATTTCCCTATGACATTGGAGTCTCAGGTGTTAAAAAGTTAAATATTGTGGTAAATGACAGAGCAATTGTCTAGCAAGGGCATTTCATCTGTATAACTTCTTGCAGGGAAGAAACTTTCATGTGATTTAATACATACATATTTCTAGAGATGTTTTTTTAATCTGGCAAGGGCATTTCAGCCAGTAAAATTTATTTGTCAGAGAACAAGAAGTTTCATATACGTGCGACTTTAATGCTGTAATTTCTCATAGAGTTTTAATAGAAATTTTGAAACTTATAATCTTCTTCCTGGTGCTACTATGTGCATTTTAGCCTTTCTTGTTTGAGTTATTCTTCTGAAAGTTTATATTGCCATAGGAAGATTTATATCATTGTGCATAATTACTTGAAACAAATTGACTAATCCAGGGTACAAAATAAAGATCAATATAAAGAGACTGGGGACTAGAGGTAGAGCAGCAGAACAGCCATAAGACTTTCATAGAATAAAATTATTCATTGAGCAGGCAAGGGACCTCTTGAGAACTTCTTTTTCTCAAAGCTGTTTAAATCTAGTAGATCAGAGGAATAAATTGAAAAGGGTGATAAACAAGAACATTCATATTATGGCTTGTTATGCAGCAGTTTTTTTTTTTTTTTTTTTGAGGGAAAATATCTAACTTGGGCAAGAAATTATTAATTAACGCTCTGGACCGCTTAGAATTTCTTTTAACTTACGTGCTCTCCCTTCTCACACACATCCTTTATACTCATATTTTTATTCTCCGTTTCAGACAATTGAATTTCCTTTCTGATTTGACTAATCATTCTGGTATTTTCTTGGAAAACTGCAATCTTCGAACATGCTCATCATCTAATTGCTATTACTATTTTTGTCTCAGAGGTGTCTTCCTCGGGATGGTTTGGAGGAGCACTTTGTCATACATATGGTAATATTCAACCCAATACTTATTACCTAAGTTGACTATATGGTTCTGATATAATATGCTTTTTCCATTACCCTTTCTTTTTTTGTTGTTGTTGGATGGAGCTGGTTAAGAATTTAATTTTGTCCTAGCTAACAGCATTTGTTAAGTACTGCTATGGAAAGTAAAGAAAACAAGTTAAATTCAGATTTTCAACATGACGTATTTCCTTTATCTTTCAACTTAGTATGCTTTGATTTTGTATTGTCTTCTAAGGGAGAGAGGTGGTTTACATTGGCTAGTTTAAGTATTGTCTCCCTTATCAAAAAAAGTATTAAGTATTGTCTCTTGAATTCAGTAAAGATGCGAGGTCAGAGTTTTTGTTACTATGCAAATTAAATAAGTTGATACAATGTATTCTTTATTTGTGCAAATCTTTCATTTTTATCCTTGTCAGGTACTTGACTTTAATGTGTCCATTGCAGGATGGTGTGAATATTTTGGCTGTTAATTATGGTTCACCTGGTGCATGCCAGTACCCTCGTCAATTGAAGTTTGTAAGTATTGATCCATGAGTGTTAGACCCCTATCCACCTTCCAACCTGCCCATCCTTTCAACCCAACTTATATGAAGCATATCATGTATGTGTTATCAGTAATACCCAGATTTGAGCTTGAGATTTTTGATAGGGCAATAGATTGATACTACTCTATTTGAAAGCTTACAGCTGTCTGAATGGGAAGTAACTTAAATTTTAATTACCCAATATCTCGGCATTCATTCCAAATTTAGGTGGTCTCGTCCGAAAGAATTTAGTATCTAAAGAACTTTTACCAAAACCGAACTATATTAATTTTGGATGATTACATGATATATTTAGAGCTTATTTTTCAAAACTTCTATTTGTGGGACTTTGATTTTTTGGTTTAGACCCAATGACTAAGGCAAAATGATTTTGACACAATTTTTTAAATACTTTTTACAAGTGAAATGCTCTTTTGGGGAAAAAGATACCATCCAACACTCAGGTATACAGTACAGAAACCGGCCAGTTATTTTGGCATAGCAACCTAGAATACTTTTCGCAATAGCCGAGAAATCCCTGACGATTACTGGCGCGTGGTTCAAAACTCGGTGGATAATGGGCCCTGCAATATCTTGTATGCAGCTGTGCACTAAAATATACAAAAAAACAGTAAAATCTATGGATTTTGGAAGTTTCTTTTCCCATCAGAAACTCTTCTATTTCTCCTCTCCAATCAGTCACATGATAGCTTGAGAGATGATATTTCAAGCTTTGTTCTTCCAATTGAGCTGGCTTTGGACCTTCAGCTCCAAAGAATATTTTAAAACTATTTGCCATAACCTGGTATGTACGAAAAAAGATTGAATATTATTCCAGTCTTGTCACCTCCTTGGAACTGATAAATGGGTGGTCGACATCTGTTGTGTCTTTACCATGAATTGTGCCTTGCATTTTAAATAGGATTCAACATTGATTTTCCTGTCAGGTGTCTCTTTTATAGACAAGAGTCATCGTTCTCTTCCCCATTTTTAGTAAATTCAAATTAGTCTGTAATCCCTTCAGTTCTTCCATTCTGTCTTGAAATATTTCTGAATTGCAAGTCCGGAAACATTATCCCCTTCCCTCATCACGGCCTTCTGGTTTCTGGAGATGCCAAAAGCGGCTGAAATCAGATCTTCAGAGGCCTATCTCCACATTAATTCAGTCCCCAGAGTGAAAATTTTATTCCATCCTCTCACTTTAACTTATACTCAGTTGGAAAAGAAACAAATTGTTCTTTTTTCAACTGTTTGTTTTCATGTCTAAACATGTTTTTTATTTGATTTGTTTTGTAATGAAACTAAAACCAAAAAGAAAAAAATCTCAGTATAACTCGCTCGCTAAACCAAATTTGAGCACTCAAAATCAAAACAAAAACCAACTGTCATGGTTGAGGCTTAACTGCCAGGGCATCGTCCGCTCTGTCCCAACCTTTGGGGTTTCACGGTTTTGTTCCCTTGGGTTAACCTAAAAGGCTCCTCAATAGTTGAATCCTGAACTAGTCTTTTTTTGGCCCCAAACTTTCCCCTCCCATTCCCAGTGTGGAATTTGCCTAAGGTAAGTATCACAGTGAGCTCTATTTCGATTTCAACCGCCAACAGACCGTAGGCTGTTACGGCTACATAGGCCAATACTCTCTTTGTGTCCTGGATGCTAAGTCTGACCAATCTATCCACTAGTGCTTGAACTTGAACAACTAAAGGCCTCTGCATAGGAACAAGATGTGCTAAACCGCCAGACTTTCTACGCAATGTATCACTCACAATGTTAGCTTTTCCCTGCTACAGGATATTGTAGTCCTTTAAGTAACTCTATCCATCTCTGTTACTTGGGGTTTAGATATTTTTGGTTGAAAGTATATTGCAAACTCTTGCAATTTATGCAAATCTCACAAAGTTCCCATATATATAATGATGCCATCTTGAAAGAGCAGGCACTATTGCCAGTTTCAAGACATGCATAGAGTAATTTTGCTCATGTTTCTTCAACTACCTAGAGGTGTAGCCGATCACCTTGTCATGTTGCATGAGAACACACCCTAATCCAACCATGAAGGCATGGGAATCCAGTGTATCCACCCGAACCAAAAGGCAATTTTAACACACATGTTGTGATTAAACACCCATGAAGCTCTCCTCATAAGGAGACAATTGAAACTGAGCGCTCCATACCTTTGTTGCAGTTGTGGGTCTAGGCCACTCCTCTATAACTTGTTGGTCAATGCTGATCCCATCTTAATGACTATGTGGCCATTGTTGAATCTAGCTAGAATTCGCATTTGGAGAAATTAGCATACAACTAATGTTCTTGAAATGTGTATATTACTATCTCTTAGTGTCGTACATGTACAATCTCATTGCGAGCGTATACCAAGATATTATTTATAAAGACCATTACAAAGCTATCCATATCTACTTGATTCATTAAATCCTTAAAGGTTGTTGGATCATTATCCACGTCAAATGGCATACCCAAAAAGCCGTAATGCCAGTGTCGAGTTCTGAATGTAGTCTCCGGATATTACTTTTTCGGCTACACCCCGACTATGTTGTACAGGGGCAAAGTGTTGGCCAGTTAAGAACTCTCATGTTCAAAAGAAAAGAGTTGTGGAAATGAGAATGTTGTGGTGGATGTGTGGACATACTAGGAGAGATAATATTAGGAACGTAGAAATTCAGGACAAGGTTGGAGTGGCCTCCGTGGTGGACATAATGAGGGAAGCGATCCTGAGATGGTTAGGGCATGTAAAGAGGAGATGCGCAGATGCTCTAATGAGGTGCGAGAGGTTGGATGTGTTACTGTTCAATTTTTTTTTGTTGCGCAGATCCTGAGATGGTTACTGTTCAATTTTTTTTGTGAATCCTATGTAATGAAAGTTGTGGAGATGAGGATGCTGAGATGGATGTGTTGGCTTATTAGGAGAGATAGAATTAGAAATGAAGATATCCGGGATAAGTTGGGAGTGGCCTCGGTGGAGTCAAGATACGGGAAGCGAGGATGAGATGGTTTGGACATGTGAAGAGGAGATGCACAGATGCCCCAGTGTGGAGGGGTGAGATGTTGGCTAAGGATGGTTTCAGGAGCGGTAAGGGTCTGGCCGAAGAAGTATTGGGGAAAGGTGATTAGACAGGACATGACACAACTTCAGCTTACCGAGCACATGACCTTAGATAGGAGGCTATGGAGGACACTGATTCGAGTAGAAGGCTAGTAGGTAGTTAGGCGTTGTCCAGCTTATCCTTCCATACTAGTAGTCATTGTATTACTTTTGTAGTTTTTTATTCTGAGATTTCTGTTACTATCTATTGTTTTTAGCACTTCGATTAGCATAGTAGTTTTGCTATAGTTGCTGTCCCTATTTTCAGAATGCTTTGTCATGCTATCTTTAGTATTCTACTGTGACTTCTCTTCCATTATCTGCTTTGAAAATGTTTTATTTTGAGTCGAGGGTCTATCGAAAACAATCTCTCCTCCCAAGGTAGGGGTAAAGTCTGCGTACACATTATCCTTCCCAGACCATACTGGGTATGTTGTTGTTGTTAATATAATGATTTCCTTATTTGTTGTGTTTTCTTTAGTTCTGCATTTTATCTTTTTATAACTGCCTTGGGACGAGTTACTTGAGCCGAGAGTCTTTCGAAAACAACCTCTCTACCTCCACAAGGTAGGGTGGGATTACACTGGGTATGTTGTTGGGTTATCTCAACTGAAGGTAGCCCGATATTAAGTCAATGTTGCTCCCAAACCCACACGCAAGTAAATGTGATCGCTCAAAGTAATAAAGTATGAGTAGAGTATTGTTTTCACTGTGACTTAAATTTGATTAACTAATTTAGAGACCGAAGATTTCCTAATTATTAAGCGAAAATAAAAAACCATTATACTTTTGGGTGATTTAAATCTAAACTAATAATTAAAATCAAGAACTACATTAACAAATTGCAAGAAAACCAAACTTGTACACATTTAAAGAATTCACGAGATGCACCAAAGCGTGTGACCCAGTCAATGAAGTGAGTTGAGAATCATGAGGTCCAAGATTCAATTCCCAGCAGAGGTAAAATCACTAGATGATTCTTTGCATCTTTTCAAGCCTTGGTGGACAAAATTATCCGTTACCTGTGTTGTGGGAGGTAGCAGGTACCTTGTGGAATAAGTTGAGGTGCGCGCAAGCTGGCCTGGGAACCATAGTTGAGCTAGAAAAAACAGAATATATAATTTTTTATTTACTTTTAAAACTTTCCATAAAAATTAAGTAAATATATCATGTGTTACGAGTTTCTACCATGAGGATATTTCAACAGATCATATATTCATCACTTTAATCAATTCTTACTCAACATATATTGACTTATCAAAACTTTATCGATAACTCTAACAAAGTAACATTGAACTTATATTTTGTGACAAAAATCAGAAAAAACTGACAACCGGTAACACCAAAAAAATCAAAACCGAACAAAGCAGAGTCAGTTGTTTTTTGTTTGGTTTTGGTCTAAGTTGCGCAAACTCTTCACTTTTGTTGCCACACCCGTGTCGGATTCTCCCAAAATGCACTTTTGGAGTGTCCGACATGCACCCGTCAATATATTTGAAGGGTCCGAGTAACATATGTTTTGGTAATACCAAAACCAAACCAACCATGAACACCCTTATCTACATGTATTTGTGTGTGCCCTACCACAAGCACTACATGGGAGTTGCTTGTGTGTCCTATCTGGAAGGAGCCTCTGTTACCTTGTCGATCCGCTGGTTAGACAGATGTTGATCAACTGTTGCAGGTACAGTCTGAATATTCTACCTTTATCCATGTGCGCCACCTCCCTCGCTAGAACTGATGCCTCTCCAAAGGAGCTTGTAGTCCTAGCTTTTCTTACCTTGCTCCCCGATGCTCTTCTTCCCTTGCCTCTATCTTCCAACTTTTCCCTGCCTGTATCTTCTAACTCTCGAGCAAGATCAGCGGCTGCCCCTTGTGGTAAGTCATTCATCTTGAATGCCATCTGTCATATAATGAGTCCACTAATCCGGGAATAAATCTCAAACATTTTGGCACTCTCATCTTGTACAAGGTGGATGCATAGCATATCTCCGGTCTGTCGAAATTTCTCGAACTCAACAGCTAAGGCCTCATGTAGGCATGGTGGTAAGAGCCTCTCCATGAAAGCCTTTGAGAACTTGTTCCACGTCATCGCCAGAGCATCAGTAGATCTACTAGAATTGAATGTGTTAAACCAGTGATGTGCTACATCACCCAATTCAACTGAACTCTCCTATGTGATACCCATGATCTTTGTCGCCTTTCGAATACCCTCGAGGAACTACTGAGCATCCCCCATTACTTATTCTTTCAAAAAAGGAACTACTGAGGGTCCTCATCTGCCTTAGACCTGGTGAGAGGAGTTTTTAGCTTCAAAAATTCAATCACAAGCGTCCAAATCCTTCAGTACTTTGTCTGTCTGCTATACGCACCTCTCGTCTCTCCGTTTGAGCAACGCGCAGCACTAATCTCACCTGTTGCATTCCCTATTGAGTCCGATGCATCCCAACTGGGGCTCTCTCTGGTACCAGAGGAATTGGTGGCTGCTGCTCCATTACAACAATCTTCTCTACACAACGAGCAACTCCAGTTCCCTGGCCGCTCGAATTAGGCTCGTCCTTGTCCCTACGCGTCGTGGGACATGAACCCTGTCTCAGCCTCGGTATTGACCTCTAGTGGGGTTGCCCTACTGTCTGATGCCACCTCTGGGCCAATGGTTGCGTCTCCTCTTTCACGTGTAGCTGATGCTCTAGTTCTTGCCATATCCGTGAAATCAATTTAAACGTCTTAGAGTAGCTCTACATGCATCTATTGAAAGAAATTACTAATTTGACTCTAAAATGTCCTAAAGCCTCCCGCTTATAAGTCTGGCACAGAGTATGCCCATAATGAGACTATACCGGGCACTGCTCCATGACTCGTAAAATCCGATGAAATCTTATGCTCTAATACCGCGATTATCACGACCCAATTAGAAGCCATGACCAGCACCTAGGGACTAATAACGAAACAAGCCTTTTAACCCGTACAACCCGTACATTACAATGTTTCCCCTATTTCTAGGGCGCACATATATCAGCTAATGACAATTTCCAAATATAACAATCACAAATATAACTTCAAAACAAGTAACATTATTAACATTATGCTTAATGCATACATACCTCCCCCAACTTGCACATCTATCTCTCCTTTCTTTTGCTGGTAATCTTGTAGACAAATATATCAATGTTCTTCTGAATTGTCATATATCAATATTTGTAGCTAGTACCTCACAATTTCACCACTTGGATGGCGTATTTTCCCCAACAATTCAAGCACATGAATCGTTAAAAACTTGTGTTTCAGAGCTATTTTCTTTTCCGTTTTTTTCTTTGTTTCCCTTCTCAGATTTTTCATGGTGATGGAGAGGAAAGGGATTTCATGAAATAACTAATAGAATGTTAATCCTATGACTGATATTAAGTTTGGTGCTTCTATTTCAGCCTGCAAAATGGTCCTTTAACTCGCATACAGTCCTAAAACCTACTGAGCAGGCACCCAGGCAAGTCACTGTAATTTTTTATTTTCCTTATTTCTTTTGATATTGTATTCTCCTTTTGCATAAAGCAAGTTACAGGTAGTAACAAATCAACATAGGTAAATAGAGTATATCATGATGCTATGCATTGTTATCAGGGAGTTCATATAAGCTAATACTCTCCTTGGGAGAAGCCTTAACTGCCTGTCTGTCACACTGAACTTGTCCTGTCATATGAGACTGCATTTTTTCAGAAATGATCTACTGGATAGTGTTAGTTTTACATCATTTGTCCTGAAAAGGTTGTTGTTTCTCTTCCCGAAAGGCAACCTTATTAAACTTCGAAGGAGATTTCACAGGAACATTAGAATTTAAACATTTTCATCTGAAAATATTTCCAACGTGTAGTATCTTTCTTGTAGTTTCTGTTAGAATAGGTCATAGGAAAAGAATTTCATATATAGTATCCTACTGGGAAAAAGATTGTAATGTAGTGTTTATAAATAAGGCTCAGTGTAATCACGTAGATACACCAATTCAATCATATATTTTTCTCCCATAATTTCTCACATGTCATCAGAGCCATTGTAGAATATTATCACCGTGCATTTTTCCGGTGACTGAATATTATTTCCGGCACTGTCAGACGACCAGAAGGTTTCTATAAGTGTTGTGCAAAATCTGATAACAATATCAGATTCAGCATCATCCCGCGACCAAACCCTAGCAAATTGCTCCGACAGAATCTTTCTCACGCGCTCCCACGCGCCTCCTAGAGCTTCGACGCCGACGGTGCGTGAGGAAGATTCCGACCAATATTTTGATAATTTTCTTTTGGGTTGTGGTCGCCGAGGGATTCGGAGCCTATCCGTCCACTTTTTAGAAATTTTTGGCCTACGGAACCCTAATCCGGTGCCGTCAGATTTATTCTCCGGCAGATCTGCGTTTTTCCGGCCATTTTTTTGAGAAATTTCTTTTCCAAATCAGATTGCCCAGCATTTCCGACCACAATCGTATAATTTTCTTCACGATCCGATCACTTTTTTTATTTTTCCGGCAGTCTAGATCTCTGTTTTCTTAGCGTCATCAGCTAAATTTTATCCTTTTTTGGTCAGTCTTTCTTGAAGTTTTGAGCAATGTCTCTCGGATATGATGTTTTTGGCTAAAAAAATATGGGAATTAGAAATTCAAGTCCTATGATTATATTATTGAATTGTTGTATCTACATGATTACACTAAACCTTATTTATAGACACTACATTACAATCCTTTTCCCAGGAGGATACTATATCTGAAATCCTATTCCTATTCTAACACTCCCCCTCAAGTTGGTGCATCCAAGTCATATGTACCGAGCTTGTTACAGATGTAATTAATACGAGGACCAGTGAGAGACTTGGTGAAAATATCTACAAGCTGATCGCTCGACTTCACAAATTTTGTAACAATATCTCCGGAGATAATCTTTTCTCTGACAAAGTGACAGACAATCTCAATGTGCTTAGTCCTCTCATGAAATACCGGATTTGATGCGATATGAAGGGCTTCTTTGTTATCGCACACAAGTTTCATTTGAGTGATTTCTCCAAATTTTAGTTCTATGAGAAACTGCTTAATCCAAACTATCTCAGAAGTTGCTATAACCATTGCTCGATATTCTAATTTAGCACTAGATCGAGCAATGACACTCTGTTTTTTACTCTTCCCGGACACTAAATTACCTCCTATTAACACACAATATCCGAATGTAAAACGTTTATCAGAGGGTGATTCTGCATAATCAACGTCTGTATATCCAACGATCTGCTTATGGCCTCGATCTTTGAAAAGTAGTCCTTTAACTGGAGCCGACTTAATATATCGCAGAATGCGGACAACTGCATCCCAATGACTATCACATGGAGAATTCATAAATTGACTTACAACACTCACAGGAAACGAAATGTCAGGTCTAGTCACGGTGAGATAATTCAACTTACCAACCAACCGCCTATATCTTCTAGGATCAGTGATTGGTTCCCCCGACCTGGTAGGAGTTTAGCATTCGGATCCATAGGAGTGTCAATGGGCTATATCCCATCATTCATGTCTCAAGAATGTCTAAGACATACTTGCCTTGCGAAATAACAATACCTGACGTGGATTGAGCAACCTCAATACCTAGAAAATACTTCAGTCTGCCGAGATCTTTAGTCTGAAAATGCTGGACGAGATGTTGCTTTAAATTAGTGATACCCTCTTGATCATTGCCAGTTATAACGATATCGTTAACATAAACCACCAAATAAATACCATCTTGATCATTTCCAAATACGTTGGATTTTATATTGAAAAGACAAATACATCTGGTTCACTTTAAAATTGATTGATTTGACTATTGAAAGCAAAATATGTCAATTTAGCGAGGAGGGGTGGGGGATTAGAGGAATCTTCTCTTGCTCCTTCTGGGAAACTTAAAGAAATGGCTAAGCAATAGTCTGGAAACCGACTCTCGTTCTTTAGACCAACCTATGACCGAAAAAAGGAGTTCGTCACTCTTTTTCACATACACCGGGAGAAAGGTTTATGATAGCAAGCCCCTCCCCGGCCGGAGAGCCTCCAGGACAAGGAGGCGGCGATAAACCATCCACTCTCGAGATTCATATTGATCATTAGATCTCCGCGTCCTGCCAGTTCGCTAAGTAGACTCACTCTACCGAGGGGCAACAAAGGCCGGAAGATGACTATGTGATATGTCCCTACTTTTAGTACAAACGTTTCATATATATTTGTTTTGAGTTTCTCCGGAGCAGAAAAGAAAGACAAAGCAAAGCTGAAGACAACAACAACAACAACATACCCGGTGGAGTCCCACAATGTGGGGTCTGGGGAGGGAAAAATGTAAGCAGACCTTACCCCTACCTTGATAGGTAGAGCGGCTGTTTCCGAGAGACCCTCGGCTCAAGACAAAGCATAAGCACAAGCAAAGTAAGAAAATAAGTCATGCTAATGCATTATGAAAAAGAAGCAGTAACTAATGCAGATACATAAGATAAATAAAGTACATTAAAGAACAGATAGCAGTATAAATCAAACACTATTATAAAGTATGACTGCGCCTACTCGTATGATAGTCTAAGTGGGCCTACAATAATAACACTACAACTACCAGTTTGTAAGCGTAAGTAGGGCTACGCTCGACTACCTACTACTCTAATTCGTGTCCTCTACAACCCCCTATCTAAGGTCATGTCCTCGGTAAGTTGCACCTGTGCCATATCTCGTCTAATCACCTCTCCCCAATAATTCTTCGGCCTACCTCTACCTCTCCTGAACCGGTCCATAGCCAATCTTTCACACCTCCGCACTGGGGCATTTGTGTCTCTCCTCTGCACATGCCCGAACCATCTCAACCTCGCTTCCCGCATCTTATCCTCTACCGAGGCCACTCCCATTCTGTCACAGATATCATCATTTCTAATCATATCCCTCCTTGTATGTCCACACATCCACTTCAGCATCCTCATTTTCGCTACTTTTATCTTTTGGATATGCGAAGTCTTGATTGGCCAACACTCCGCCCCATACAACATAGTCGGTCTAACCACCACCCTATAGAACTTACCTTTAAGTTTTGGTGACACCTTTTTATCGTACAAGACTCCAGATGCGAGCCTCTATTTCATCCACTCTGCCCCAATACAATGTGTGACATCGTCATCAATTTCTCCATTCCCTTGGATAATAGATCCGAGGTACTTGAAGCTTCCTTTCTTCGGAATGACCTGAGTACCAGGCCTCACCTCCACGCCTGTCTCAAGGTCGCTCCCATTACTGAACTTACACTCCAAGTATTCTGTCTTGGTCCTACTCAACCAGAAGCCGAAGACATTAGTGCAATTTTTCCATGAGCTATGTTGCTTTAGTTGCTTATTTCCATGAATTCATCTCAGTTCTTTTATTGAAGTAGCTAGAATTTAGTTTGAATGTTAAAGCTAGTTAGCACTAAAAAGGTTTTTGGAACAGAACACCTATATTTTCAGAAGCTGTTATTGGAGAGAATGCAGAGGGTGAAGAAGTGCAGCCTCCAGAGAGATCTTTCTGGGCTAAATATGTGAGTCTGATTGAAAAAGTTTCTTGTAAATATTACATACCCCGTTCTCATCTGTTACCCTTTTCTTGTGATTTTATTTCAGTGGATGTATTTGATCCCTCTCGGACTCATTGTTATGAACGCTATGACCCAAGCTATGAATATGGCTGAAGAACAGACTAGTGGACAAGCAGGGGCTCAAGGACAACAGGCAATTGGTGCTCAACGTGCACAAAGTACTGTAGTACGAAGAAGATGATAGGTAAGTTGAAGTTTGTTCAAGTACATTTGTGATTTATCTTCATTATGTATTTATACTTCCGTAGAATCTGAATAAATCCCCAGGTCCCCACGGCTTCCTGGTTGCCTTCTGCCAAAGGATGTGGCCTCACACATCAATTATAAATTGTTAGCCCTTCTTGGGTGTCTACAAATTATGTATAGGTAGTTTTGAGTATATTAAATTACAGCAAAATATTAATCATGAAGTATTTTTTCAATTTTGCTCATTGTCAGATTTCTTGTAGTTACTTTTTTTTATGTAATGACTAGTTGTCTCAACAAGTTTCGAGTTCCCAAAATTGAATTTTACTTTGAAATGGACACGTATTCGAAAAGTAAAACACAGTGATTGCTCATCCGAAAAATTCACCAACTTTTATGGTTGCAATGCGCACTTCCAAGTTCTACTTGAACGAGACAGCACAATGTGTCTTAAAAAAATGTCTTAATTGTGTTTGACGTCTCAATTTCTGTTTCTTTGATCTCTATGGAAAGATGGGATATACTTTTATGGGTCACTTCTACTATTATAGTATCTGTTTTTAGAGTTGTATTTTATGGAATTTATGCTACTGGGGTTATCTCTTTTTTGGTTGTTTTGGGATCTTTTGATTTCCTTTCCGAGGAAGGGATTGATGTTGGCAGTCTGCAGTTGGTGTTCTCTGAGAAACATAGGGAGGGCGTGGAGTGTGTTGATCGGCTCGCTATTCTCTACCATAAACCATGTCTGACTTCAAACATGATTTTTTTCTCTCCAGATAGATATGATCTGCCACCAGTGACTCAACCCATTCAGGAACCCTCGTCTCTTCTTTGATATCACTCACCTATGATAAGAGGAGAAATCTTCTCAAACTTTTGTTTTATCTTCCTGTATGCTGTAAGGGCTGATCTTATGCATTCTACAAGTGGTCCTTTGGTAGAAATGGGTCGCTGTGTGTGGTTGATTCTCCCAACTTTAGCTTAAAATTATTTCTCTCCAGGTGTCTGCCATCGAGCCTGGGAGAAACGGTAAAGTTGTCTCTGTGTGACCTATAGGTCATGAGTTCGAGCCGTGGAAGCAGTCACTAATGTTGCATTATGTTAGGCCATCTATATCACACCCCTTGAGGTGCGGCCCTTCCCCCGACTCTGCTAATGCGGGATGCTTTGTGCACCGGGCTGCACTTTTTTGTCTGCCATCGAGGACATTCTACCTATTCAGGAGCTCTTTTATCTATTCTTAAACATCATTCACTATTAGAGTACAAATCTTTTCGAACCTTCCCTGTTCATGACCTCTTGGAAGAGAGACTGGATTTAAGATTGGTCCCCACTTTTTTGTTCAAAAAGAAAAGGGATATGCTCTACATAATAAGGAGGCTGAAGAAGTTGATGCCTACTATGTTTGCATTCCCTCTTCTAGGTTCTGCCGAAATGTTGCATTATAAATGCAACGAAGTAGCTAATCTTTAATGCCTTTGCTCTTTTTTTTTTAAACTGTCTTTATCTTGTAGGCAGACCTTACATCACATGTAGGGAAGTCTGAGAAGACCGATGCTCTCGTGGAATCATTTTGGATTTTGCCAAGGACGGAACATAATGGAAACCAAGGATCCATATAGACAATACCAACTAATTAGGATTACGACTTGGTTATTGTTATACTTAAAATTAATCCAATGTTTGTTAGGATTCCATATATTTTGTTTTATTACTGCATGTCATTGTAGGGTAAGTGTGAGATTTAGAGTCTCTAATTCCAAAGAACCTTTGATTTGCCTTAAAATTGAATTATTTAGTTTTTGAATGAACGGGACATTAAAAGAGCGCAATACTACAACAACAACATACCCAGTAATTAAAAGAGCACAATGGATATATAAAATTCATATAGCTATCCTTTACTAATTGATTTCGATTAACAACAATTAAGAAAGACTCTATAGTCGTGCATTGCATTTCAGGTATCTAGTAAAACTTTTCTTTTGAGTAAATCCAGGCAAATAATAATTTTCTGCATTGAGAGTAATTGCTGGGACTGGCTCTTTTCTAGGATTAGGAGAATAAAGGCATTGCTTTTTATGAAGCGGAGATGACACAATCCTTTTTTGGTTCAATGAAATATAAAATGTATCACGTAATATATGGCTGGTGGATATTATATTTTTTGTGGAACAATTTTTTTTTGCAATGAACTCCTGTTAGCAGAAACTGTCATATTATTAAATTCTCCAGTTTTTTTTGAGGCTTTGATAGTTTAAAGCACTTTAGGGCTCTCCCTTTGATTTCTTTTTCCTTCCTCCTTTTGAGTGCACGTGATTACTAGTGGTGGTTATGTTATATATATGCACTTGTACTGATATTTCTATGTGATAGGCAATTTCAAACTTCTATTAGACGTTCTACTTGGGAAACAAATACTCCGTTGTTTGATTCTTTGTGCCATGCCAGCATCTTGCAGATCACCTGGATTTTCAATCTTCAAGATGGTAATATTGCGGAACCAGCACTGTTGATTCTGATTGAATATTGCTGTGTACAATCCTTGGAGATGCTTTTTGTAGTGGGAACAATTAACCTCTGCAATGATTTGAAGGGAGTAAGGGCATTTTGAGTCCTTTTTGATTGGCATAATCTAAGTGAGTGGTCTGTGTGCATTTTCTTCCACCCTACTTTTATGGAATACATTTTAGGTTTTACTCGTTACATTTGTACCCATCTTTGAGCGACTCCCAGCAACTACTATGAGGTATACTTTACTAGGATGATGGCACATGTAAAAGATAGGTCTATAACTTTGATTTTTAATAGTATCATACTAATTTATTTAAAGTTATGATGTTTCCACTTGAACAATCTCTCTTTTCTTGCTGTTAACTTCTTTGTGAATATTGAATAAAATTGTAGTCGTCGGTCAAAACCTCTAGAATTTTGGCACATAGTAAATTTGATTGGCACTGAAGCATTTTTCTTGAAACGGAAAAGGGTCAAAAATACGCTTTAACGTATTAGAAATGGTTCTAAAGTGTCCTTTCACTTATTGGATTAAATTTTTCCTCCTTTCACCTATTGGATCAAATTTACCTTTAACGTTATTTTCGGGATAAAAATTGCCCCTCCATTAACGATACAATTGTACGACATTTAATTACATTTTAATTAAACAAGTGACCTCTTCTAATTATACATGTAGCACAATTAGTTTGTTTAAAAAATATTTCCTCACTACAATCACATTAATTTTGTTAGTTTTCTTCTATCTTGCCTGTTTAAATTTTGTCGAGTTGCTTTATGAATTCTGCAGGATATTCATGATTGATTTGAAGTGTGGAGAATAATTTTATCTTGTTCGCGTATATAGAAATTATTTAAGATTTCAGTTATGTAACGATTAGTACGATTATGGACTGTAAAACGTTGTGAAAATTCACTTGATTAAGAATAGAGAACAGTACAGCTCAGCTTGTAAATACGTTTATTGTGAAAATTCACTTGATTTTCTCTTAACTTACCGATGCATCCGAAAAATTTCAAGAACATAGAAAAATAAAACGAGTATAATAACTTTATACTAATTGATATTTTCTCAATTATCTTCACTAAGAATTTGCTTGATCAACATGAATGTTGTACATAATAATTAAGTAGTGAGCCGGTAAAGTCCAGATTCTAAATTTAGATTTAGTGAAGGGATATATGTGGTCATAAATCCTCTTCCAAAGAAGGGTTGTGAAAATTTATTTAGAGGGAAAAGTGAATTTTGGGAAATATAACATTAGAAAAAGGAGCAGAAATAGGTGTTCGCCATCGCCCGGAGGTCATAAGGGGTGTCAACATGGTGGCAGTGGCAGTAGCAGTCAAACGGATGAGGGAAGATGATAAAGATTCAAGGAGGAAAATTTAATTTTGTTTGATTGTTTCCTTTATTCTTCTTGTCTGAACTTTTGTACACACCAACCATTTGCTATTCAGGATATTTTCTGATCTCTTCACTCTTCACGTTTCTTGGGAGATCTAGTGATTGTGTTTACCCGTAAATCGGTACAATTGAATTTGTAAACGTGGTCGAGGACATGAGAATTAATGTAGTTAAAATTATTATATAAATTAGCAATAACAAGCAAGATTTTTGAAATAAAGTAAATAATAAATGAAGCAAATAGCCTGACCTTGATGAAATTATAAGCTAGAGTATCTGAGCAAGCTATACGTCAAAGCCTTCTCAAGAACAATCAAGATCAAGAATAAAGAAATTGTTTTAAGAGTATTTGTTTTCTTTTAGATTTCCGATGCCCTTTGCAATGACATGAGAAGCTCTATTTATACTTGAGCTATGGGGTACAAGTTCCATGAATGCCCTCTTTATTATCAATATTAATGCTATGACAATGAATGGTAATAAAGGGTAATACTGCACATTTAAAACCCTAGGAAGACTTGGGATTTCTTGTAACGGTTGTACATTGAATGACGTTTGACCAGTGAGTTGGCATGCTTCTCCGGAGCTTCGTATGATTTACCGGAGCCCCTCACTTGCTGACTCGAATCTGACCTGTCACCATCGCCACGTGTCATCTTTTGATATATCCACTTGGTTTCTACGGATTTTGCCCTATACAGATAGTCCCACCACTTTCTGGTTGCTCGTTGAGATGTGACCGGAAAGTGGAAGATTTTCCCCTTATTGCCGGAAAGTCATGTAATTACCCTCGCGACCGCCTCATTAAAAGCCTTGCCGAAAAAATCCAATTGGGACAAATATCGGGCGAAGGAATAAAAAGGTGCAGGACTTAGGGATTCAGATGACAACTCAACCAATGATTTTTCTACAGTCAACGTCCGGTTGGTGCTGAAAAAGTGCAATTACTACAGAAAGTTTGATCGTGGGTTCTTAGTGTTTACCTGGAACTCTTAGTCTCCAAGTGTTAACTCTTGGGTTTTTAGTTGTACCCGAAGCTCTTCTTTGAGTTTTTGCCTCTTGGGGCGACACAATTTTCATAACCTCACAGTTTTAGATTGCTGGGACATTAATGACTAGGAATTTTTTACTTCTGGTTTTGGTAAAGTTCGGGAATTTAACACATCCAATTAACTTTATAATCGGGAAACAAGACATCCGACCTTTAGCCATTTGACTGGATGACTTTGTAAGAGAGGGTCCTTATATTTACGATGCTTATGAAGAGGATGTCTCCTGTTTATTTGGGCACAATTGTTCGGATTCGTAATCCTTATTTGCTTTTAAGTGTGAGAAAATTTAATAATAATTTTGTTCATTCAGACATATATAAGAATGTTTAGAAGGTGCAAGTTTTGATTCATTCCATTCATTGAACGTACAAGTATTTACAACTTTGCATATACGACAACTTACAAGAAGTGAACAAAAATACATTGCAAGAGAATTGTGGTTGTGCTGACATCTATTTGGTCTAGCCGGTTCTTGATTATGGAAACCCCTAGTCCTTTTCTTTATTCCACAGCCAATTTGGGCTATCTCCGGTATCTTCTATGGACATGATGCATTTGGGCACTGCTTTCTTTTTTTTACTATCCCGGAACCATCTTCAGATGCTTTCGGTACTTATTATTATGGTTTTCATTGCTTTGATGCTACAGTCTCCAGTGTTACCGGTCCTTCCTTTATATAATTAGAGTAGTTTTCCTGGTGCTTAAGTGCGAGGACTCGGGCACTGAAACTTAACCTTCAAACTTTTTTCCTCTGGTACTAAGCGGTTGCACGTGATCGTGCTCCGCTCTTCCAGAGTGTTCATAAACATTATTGTTCTTCATGTAAGTTATTTTCTGGCGATTCGCTCTGGAAATGCTCATGCCTCCTATCAGTCCATGGTCCTGACGGGTATGATTCAAACTAGTGTATGGAATGCCTCTGGTCAAAGTTCAGTTGACTTTGATTTCGGACCGTAGAAGATGCCGATATATTTACTTGATCATCTTCTCCACGAATCTTGGACATATAGCGGTTGTAAAGATCTTCCCACGCTGTTGCTTGGAACTCTATAAGGTTTTCCATGAGCTTGCACGAGACATCCGAACTTAGAGGGTTTAGACCCTTGGTGAAAGCTTTGGCGGCCCATTCGTCCGAAACCGCTGGCAACAACATCCGCTTCGTCTGAAATCGGGTAACAAAGTCCTAGAGCCATTCAGACTCCCCTTGTGAAATGCGGAAGATATCTGTCTTTTGCGTTCGCACCTTCCGGGCTCCAGCATCTGCTTTAATAAACATATCTGCGAGCATATCAAATGAATCAATAGAGTACTCGGGTAAGAGAGATTACCAATTTAAGGCCCCTTTAGCCAATGTCTCTCCTAACTTCTTGATCAAGTCCGATTTGATCTCATTCAGTTTCAGGTCATTTCCCTTGATAACCATGGTGTAGGCCATTACGTGTTCCTGCGGCTCTGTCATCCCATCATACTTGGGGATGTCCGACATCTCAAATCTCTTTGGGATTAACTCGGGGGCAGCTTCTGGTTTGTAAGCTAACTAAATATACTTTTTTGCATCCAGACCCTCAAGGCCCCGAGATTTGATCCATACGGGCATGAAGCTCATTCGTATTCTTTTTCGCTTTTTTAGCGCTTTTGTTCATCTTAGCAGTGATGTCCTTCATAAACTGTAAGACTTGTGCCCGGAAAGGATTATCTGGGAAGGACTTACTCCCGGACGCGTCTTTATTCCCAACAGTTCTACCCTCCATTCGTTCTAGGTGTATTGTATTCGACTCTTGGTGTCGGAGTTGTCCCTCTAGGCCTTTTGACTCCGGCGTTTGGGCTGCCAGAAAGTGCGAAAATAGTTTGCCTCATGAATTCCATCTCCTCCATCATTGATCGATGCTACTCCTTCACGATCTGCATTGCTTCTTCGGGGGTTTCATTAGTAGGTGTTGTTTCCTCTGTAACCCGTTGCTTTAGATTGTTTCCTGGGGCAGTTGCTCCATCTTTGTTTCCTGTAGTGAAATGAGTTTGGTCATCAGTAGTGTTTTTCATATCTACCGCGATTGAATCTAACAACATGATCTAAACATAATTAGTGTAATTGGTGTTGACACCCAATTTTGTCCCGTCTTTTCCAATTTATTTGCAATTTTAAATATTTTTAACACCTCAATTTTTTTTATCTATATACATACATGCGTATATATATATATATTATTATTCTCATTATTATTATTATTATTCGCATTTTTTACTGTAACTTATCCGAAAATTCTATGTTATTCTATTTTCCGCAAAAATGGCATCGCATTTCTATTTTTTATCAAGCATTAAGCATATCGCAAATATTATATTATTATTATCACATCGTCATATTTTTTATTAAAATAATTTACGTTTTTTTTTCTTCAAAGCATTTTTTAATATTAAACCCCTTTTATATTTTTAAACCCATAACCCATTCATTTCCCAACCCAAAACAATTTCTACTAAAACTGAAACCCATTTCGTCCAAGCCCAACCCATCACCCATTTATTTCCCCAACCCAAAAACAATTTCTATCCAAACAAATATCAACCCACCCGAAATTCCCTTACCAAAGCCCAACACCCCTTATTCCCTAAACCCATCACCCGAAACCCCACCAACCGAAGCCCAACGCTCGCCCCAGGCCCAACCGGCCGACCCACAAGCCCAAACCCATTCCCCTTTATTTCTCCCCCCAAAACCAAACACCCCCCTAAAAAAACTCAAAACCCTAACACCCCTAACCCTCTGTTACGCCGCACACCCCTACACCCCTACCCCTACCCCTACGTCGCCGCACCCTACGCCTGACACCACCAATCGCCGACACCACCAATCGCCGACACCGCCGCCTGACACCACCAACCTACCCCATCACCTCTCACCGCAACACATGCCCCAAGAAATCGCCCTAAAAATCAGTTTTTGTTCCCCCTTTATTTTGAAATTCGAATTCAATTTTGTAAAGGGTATGGGTGGGGGTGAACGTCGGGGTGAGTACCTATAAAACCCCCCCTTTTGTTCACTGTTAAAGGGGGACCGACACCGAAAAATAAAAAAAAGATATGTTGTGTTCTTAATTTTTAGCATTCGCTTTCATTGTTATTCAAGAAATAAACAAGTCCAAAATCCGAAAGAAAGGGGTGAGTTTCGATTTTAAATACTTCTATTTGGCTTTGTAAAGCCGAATCTGGAAAATATGTTTGACATATTGTTGTTGTTCTTCACTGTTTTGATTTTGCTTTTTTTTAATTTTTCGGGTCTAGTCGACCCGGGTCGGGTAAGAACCATATTTTTGTTGTTGTTGTTATTTGTTATCTGAAATTGGTGAAAATATTTGATTTCGGGTTGAATCACTGATTCAGATCGGGTTACCGATTCGGGTCGGATCGACCCGATTTGGATATTTTCCAAAATTCTTGCATTTCGTATCTTGTATGTTGGTTATCTGAAATTGGTGAAATATTTGATTTCGGGTTGAATCACTAATTCGGGTCGGGTCACTGACCCGGGTCGAGTCGACCCGATTTGGATATTTTCCAGAATTCTTGCATTTCGTATCTTGTATGTTGGTTATCTGAAATTGGTGAAAATATTTGATTTCGGGTTGAATCTCTGATTCGGATCGGTCACTGACCCGGGTCGGGTCGACCCGGTTTGGATATTTTCCAGAATTCTTGCATTTCGCATCTTGTTATTGGTTAGCTGAAAATCTGAGAAGAAATCTGATTCGGGTTTGACACCTGATTCGGGTCGGGTCGACCCAGTTTGGGCATATTTTTAGATTTTTGCATTTCTACATCTTGTTTGTTGGTTATCTGAAATTGGTGAAAATATTTGATTCAGGGTCGAGACCTCTGATTCGGGTCGGGTCGACCCGGTTTGGATATATTTTCAAATTCTTGCATTTTATATCTTGTATGTTGGTTGTCTGAAAAATCTGAATTTTGATTCCGATTCCGGTCACTACTTCGGGTTGCATTTCTCGGAACGTTTATCCGGGTCTATTTTCAGAATTGGGTCACCCATCCAGGTTACTGTCCAGAACTTGGGTCTGTTTTTCATAAATATTTCTTAATCCTGTTTCGATTCCAAAATTTCAGAATCCGGGTCATATTTTAATTGTTTACTGTTTGTAACTTTGGTACTTGAGCATCCGTCGTTCAATTGTTTACTGTTTGTAACTTTGGCACTTGATCATCCGTCATTCGGCTATGTTGTTATTTCGTTGATTGAACTAATGATGTATTCTCTTTGTTATTTTGTTGATTGAACCGATACTGCATTCTCTTCGGAAATTACTGCTCGATTTCAGTTTGCTGTTTTGGTTTGTTTTACTGTTTTAAATAAAATACCACGCCTTTCGGGCATTACTTTTCTGTTTCAGTTTACTGTTTTGGCATTTAAACATCCGTGCAACGGATATCTTACTATTTACTGTTTTACTGTTTTTACTGTTTTGAACAAATACCGCGTCTGTTCGGGCACTGTTTTTCTGTTTCGGTTTGCTGCTCGGTTTCTGATTACTGTTTTACTATTTTTACTGTTTTAAACTAAACACCGCATCTTTTCGGAATTTGCCTCTCTGTTTTTTTCTGCTTACCGCTTACCGCTTACTGCTTTGATTTAATTTTGCTGATTTGAACATGATACTACACTGGCCGATGAAAAATATCCGTCGATTTTAAGGCCTCCACAGTTGTAAAGACGGAGAATATAACTTCTGGGCAAGGATGAAACTTAAACCTTACTTCATCCGAGAGATCAACATGTTTAGTAGGCGAGGCGACTAAAATAACCAACAAGTTATATGTTCGCAGCCACGACGTGATTATAATGATCTTTTCTTTTCCATCCGAGAGACCAACACGTTTAGTAGGCGAGGCAATCAAAATAACTACCGAGTCATACGTTTGCAGCCACGACGTGATTGGAATGGTCTTTTCAAAATCTAAGTCTGAGCCCTCCGTGACCAAAACACTCATTATTTTGGATACGGATCCGAAGTTATTTGTATTTAACTGTTTCTAACCGTTTGTTCTTGACAACTTGCAGGAAATAAAGTAAATAAAGGCAGATATTCCTCGGAGTTTATTTATTTTATTTACTTTCTTTAATTCAGCTTTTATCCCGTTCTGTATTGTAATATTATTTATCGCACTTATGTAACTATTGAAATGCTCAGAATAGGCAAACTTAGAATTAATTCATAGGGTAGTTTAAAACTTAGAAACCCTTCGCTAGTTATTTATTTTAGGCTCGTCATGCATGTTCAAAATTTTCTAAACAACTTTGGTCATCTTTTATTCGCTTTATCAATCATATAAATAAGTTTATCTTTTTTAATTTGCAACTCAATAATTTCCAAAAGATCTACTTCTTTGGCATTATAAATAATTTGTTTTTACTTTCAATTGTTAAAAATGCATACTTTCAACTTTACATGTATTTCTCTTTAAATACCATACAAATGCATACTTGTACAAAAATGCATTCTTTTACTAAATATTTGCAATATTAGTTTAACTTTCTATTTTAAAATTGCATTTTCCTTAGTACAATAATTAACATGAGTTTGACCGGATAACCGCAAGTTAGCGGATCTTAAAGGATGCCTAATCCCTTCCCATTAGGATAATAAAGAACCCTTATCTAGAATCTCATTCGTTTCGCAGACCATAAAATTGGAGTTATATTGCAGTATTTAGTTAATATTTAGGTGTCCTAATTCACCGTAAAATAATTAGGTGCCGACTCCTTAACCATTTACCCAGGAATCACCGAATACGTTTGTGCTCCGCTCTGACCTCTCGCGGGTCGGTTAAAAACGGGCGCGACAATTGGCAGGGTCACAATAGTACCACAATTATCATATCCCCATAGTGGGCGCCAACTTTTTACCCGTACATCGATACAATTGAGTTTGTATACGTGATCAAGGACACTTGGATCAATATAATCAAAGTAGATAAATTAGCAATATCAAGCAAGATTATTAAAATAAAATAAATAATAATTGAAGCAAATAGACTAAGCCTTGACGAAATGATGAGCTAGAGTATCTGGGCAAGCTATATGTCAACGCCTTCTCAAGAACAATCAAGATAAAAAATAAAAAAATTATTTTAAGAGGATTTGTTTTCTATTATATTTCATATGCCCTTTGCAATGAAATGAGAAGTTTTATTTATACTTGAGCTATGGTTACAAGTTCCATGACCAATATAATGATGTGACAATGAATGATAAATAGAGGGTAATAATGCACATTTAAGACCCTAGGAAGACTTGAGATTTCTTGTAACGATTGTAACATTGAATGACGTTTGACCGATGAGTTGACATGCTTCTCCGGAGCTTCATATGATTTTCCAGAGCACCTCGCTTGCTGACTCGAATCTGACCAGTCACCATCACCACGTGTCTTCTTTTGATACATCCACTTAGTGTCTACGGATTTTGTCCTATACAAATTGGTCTAACAAAAACTCGTCGACGACAATCATCAAAGAAAGCCAAATGCTAGTCTACTTATCAAGACAGTCAAATCAATATGTAGTTCTTAAAAGATAGTTAAGAATCTTGCAGTAGTGTTTTGAGGTCCACTGCGGTCAGAGAAAGTTTCCCTCTTCAGAGTTGTGAGAGTATATGCATGTGCATGTGTGTATCTATGAATATACTGTTGATTACAATGGTGCAGGAAACGGAAATAAGTAACTGCTAAGTATTACAACAAAATGAAATTACAAGAATCTGAAATTTCGATGGCGGAACAAGAAAAGCGATTCTTTGGGTCGAGTGATGACACTCTGTCTTTAAGACAAGATTGCCCCGTATATATCCTTTCTACCTTCTGGACAATAGTCTCCAAAGATAAAATAGCAACTCAACAAATGAGCAAAGGAAACTCAAGTGTTACTTTGAGTAAGAAATGATGCTGAAAAGTAGTAGGAAGAATCTGATTTCGTTTGTGTGTCTCAACAATTGTGCAAATGCTTCATTATATAGTTGAAGGAGGGGACTTACCAACTGCCCACATAATTGCTGTTACTGGCCAAGTAATGACAATTATGGAGGTAGTAATTCAGCCAAAATAAATGACGAATTGATGTGCAATGGATTAGAGACTTTAGGGAGAGTAATTCAGCCAAAATAAATGACTGAATTGATGTGCATAATAATGTTGGCTAACGTTCCAAAACCCAACAGCAAAAGCACAAGTTCTCTGCCCAATTTAACTTACCTGAAACTCCAGGGACCAAACTGTAAATATGAAATAATTTGGGTTCAAAAAGATAAAATCAGAAAAAGCCCGTGACCCGAGCCCGGAAGGGACGGCGGCGGCGCGCGTGGGCTTAGCCTCGAACCAAAGCACATCTAGGTCCTCCCTCCTTCAAACACATGGGTTACCCTTTGGGGTACCAAACCCCAAACCAATTTTGAGACATATAAACTAAACAAATCTTTCTTCCCCCATCGATGAGGGAGGATTGGTCTTTACCACATTTCCATGCTTAAAACACCTCACTTCGTGGACCAATATCTCTTTCATTTCTCAACGAAATTTGACGATCCTTGGCCCTACGGTCATCTACTTACTTAGTAGATTATGCACGTGTGAAGAATCAAAGTCTCCAACATGCGGAAGCCGAGTGTTTAAGTCATTAAAGATGGTTGGACGCAACTCCCGCCAAAGGCAAATTTTCAACATATAAGATGTGGAGGGCAAGCAAAAATAATACTTTTAGGGATCGTTTGGTATGAGGAATAAGAGATTTGTAATTCCGGGTTTAAATTTGAGATGAGTTTATTCCATGTTTGGTTGGGATAAAATCGCGATATAACTAATCTCGAGATTGTGGTGTTATTTTTATCCCTTTGGAAGGGTAGAATAACTAATTCTGGTATAACTATTCTCTGGATTAATCCCGGGATAAGTTGTTCCCAACCAAACGACCCCTTAAAGTATTTTCTCTTTGGTTGTGGAATCTATGGATTTTGTTCTTCCTCTTTGAACGGTCTTTGTACTTAGATATACTCTCCATTTCTCCCCTCTTTCTCGTTACTACATGAATTCTAAGATATACAGATTGAAACCTGCCTGGATTTGCCTCGTGAATATGTGAATGTCTTTGGGTGAACGCATGAGTATCTTATCCTATTATATTCGTATGTGTTTATTTTTTGTAATGATTTAGATATCATTGTTGTAGAATAGCATGCACAAATATAGTCTGGTAGATTGTTTAGGAATATTCTCGAATTGATCCTTTACAGCGGAAGGGCTTTAACATAACTATTAAAAAAAGAGACTGCAGAAAAAAGTAACTGCCAAGTTTCTCGTAGTTTAACCCGCAGTTCGCGTGGTATCCCGCATCAAGAGGGAGGAGAAAGGAATGGATTATGAAAATAAGATTTGAAATCAACGATAGAACCTAATTGTTAATCTCAATATGTGTCATGGGTGTTATGATGATTTAGAGTACTAGTCTGAATGATAGTGTGAGTTTAGAGTGTAGTAAACTGCTTGACAATGAGCAAAAGACCAAGTGTGGGATTTCCATCGACGGCTAGGGGTATATGTTTTTAGCTATATTTCGTCTCATGTTTTATCTTTTTTTATTTAAGTTTATTTCGTTCACTTTATCCTTATTATTATTTTTTTACTGTGTAGGAGGTGATTTGATTAAAAAATAATGATTTAAAAAGTGATGAAAAAAGTCTTTAAAATCTGAGTAGAAGTCACTAAAGATCGGAATCAAGTTGAGAACTCGATGACCAAGTACACATGAAAAAAGTCAAAATATAAGATGTCATAAAAAAAAAAAAAAGGCCTGGTGCGCCACCCAGTATGGAAAGTGGTATCCTGCACCAGGGTAAAAAATAAAAAAACCTACATAATCTGACTTTCTTAAGTTCTGACTTGGTGAGCCGCACAACTTGCCAAGTGGAACTAAACATCAAGCCATATATTTTGGCTAATTTGGATATATTTTGGACTAGAAGTGATATTTTGGCCCAATGTCAATTCTCCAATAATGTTTGGAGTCTAGAGGTGTGCATGTGACCTACATCAGGGCGATTAAGAGCATGTACGAGGGTGCCACAACCTGGGTTAAGACAGTGGGAGGTGATTCTGACCACTTTCTGATCGTGATGGGATTACATCAGGGATCATCCCTTAGCCCGTTTCTATTTGCCTTAGTGATGGACGAATTGACACGACATATTCAAGAGGAAGTGTCGTGGTGTATATTATATGCAGACGATATATTTCTGATTAACGAGACGCGTAGTAGGGTTAACGATAGGTTGGAAGTTTGAAGATCGACCTCAGAGTCTAAAAGTTTTAGGTTAAGTAGGACTAAGACGGAGTATATGAAGTGTAAGTTCAGTGACGTGTCACAAGAGGAGACAAATGTAGAAGTGAAGATTAAGGCACATCTTGGGTCCATAATACAAGGAGACAGAGAGATTGATGATGATGTCGCACACCTTATTGGAGCAGTATGGATGAAATGTCGGCTCGCCTCCAGTATGCTTTGTGATAAGAAGTTGTCGCCTAGGCTGAAAGGTAAGTTCTACAGAGTGGTGGTTAGACCATCATTATTGTATGGGGCATAATGCTGGACAAATAACAACGTCCACGTGCAGAATATGCATGTAGCGGAGATGAGGATGCTCAGATAGATGTGTGATCATACTAGGAGAGACATGATTAGAAATGAAATTATATGGGACAAGGTCGAAGTCGTGGCGGACAAAATAAGAGAAGCGAGACTGAGGTGGTTCAGGTATGTAAAGAGGAAGTGTGAGGATGCGCCAGTTAGGAGGAGTGAGCGACTGGCGATAGCAGGAGTTAGGAGAGGTAGAGGTAGGCCGAAAAAGAACTGGGGAGAGGTGATTAGACAATAAATGGCAAGCTCCAACTGACTGAGGACATGACCCTAGATAGGAAGATTTAGAGGTCAAGGATTAAGATAAAAAGTTAGTAGGTAGTTGAGTTTTGTTGCACTGTGTGTGAAAGATGTAGGGGGCTAGCCGGGAATTTTTGATACGTCAGTCCCAAAATCCATAGTATTATTTAGGTTTCGCGTAGATCCATACTCTTTTGTGTGTATTCCTATTTGTTGCTTTATTTATTTGTTATTGTGCTATCTTGTTGTCTTATTTTCCTTAAATGTTTGCATTGACTATGTTCTTTTGAGCCGAGGATCAATCGGGAACAACCTTTCTACCCCACAAAGGTAGAAATAAGGTATACGTACATCTTACCCTCCCAAACCCCACTGTGTGGGATTACATTGGGTATATTGTTGTTGTTGTCAATTCTCCAATAAACACGTTTTTAGAGACTTTTGACAAAGGAAGATCACAAAGAGGGTTAGAGCATCATATAGCGGAGATTCACATAGTTTATTTCTTCTTTCTTCTATTTTTATAGTTGAATAATTGTAATATCAATTGTGTTTTTGCCACAAGCATGAGTGGCTAATTTCTTTATTCTAGGGTTGCGGGATTATCCATGAAAGTTGTAGTATGGATTTTTGTGTTAACGTTTTGACCATCACTATATTGGTTTACTTATTTTATCCTTTGCTTAGTTATTTGACTAGTTTCTCGACACGTGTATGAATAGTTAGGTAATACACGATTGATAAAATAGTAGCAATATTATTAGAAAAAACTTTAGAATATTAATTATACTTGAAAGAATAAAATATAAATTTATGTAAATGATTAGTGTGAATCTTTGTATGATGACTCATTTGTCGAGGTCAAAATCATTGAATGCCGGCTAAATCTACGAAGATGAACAATAAAAGTTTAATTAGATATATGTGATATTTATATTAAAACTAAATATAATGTCATGAAGTAATAAAAAATTGATCTTCTCTATACAATAATCAAAACAACTTCACACTTAATTCATTCTTTGGAATTTTTACATTCATTTTCAGCAAAATCTCACCATAAAATAACAATTATATGATCATACTTATATTTCGAAATACACATTACATAAATTATATTAACTTATCTATATAGTATGTCAAATGATCATTTTCTCATGAAAATTTATATAATTTATCTTGCCACTTATTTGTAGAAAAAAACATTGAATGCAATATTAATCGTAAGGAAAAGAATAAAAAATTTCACATGAAAGATTTTCCGAACAAATACGGTACATACTTTGCAAATAAACGAATTCTTTTTCAATGCTAGATGCTGATAGAACAAAATATCCATAAAAAGGTGATGACTATAATATTCCTTAAATAGGTGAAAAATAAATAAATAGTACTATATATATGTCATTGCAAAATGAATGTTCTAAATTTACACACATCTTCATTACAATGGATGATAATATGAGTACAATTTAAGGAAAAAAAAAGAAGTAAATTTTCTGTATATAGGGGCGGCTCAAGAATATTGAGTGCCTAAAACCAATTTTATTAAGAGGCCACAGACTTGGAAAAAATTATATTAAGTAGTCGAATTCATGCGTTATAGTTGACTTATTTGAATTCTAATAAATGATAAAAAGTAATATACTATTATGAGGTAAAATATATTAAACTTCAAATATAAAGAAAAATATAGTAGAAAGTTAGAATAATAGAACTTGATTCTAGAAATTGATAACTAATTGATATCAGAATAAAATTTATTTTAGTTTATTTGCTTGAGAATATGAGAAACAATATTAATTTTAATTTATTTAATGTCTTTCATCCCTTATTTTTTTAGAGAATAGATAGTTGGAAGGAGAACTAAAACAAAATTTAGAATACAACTTTTATTATGAGAAGAAAAAAAGAAGAATGTAGTTATCTAAATATAAATTAACTTATCAGACACCATTAAGGGAAATCAAATGTTGAAATAAGCAATTAAATGTATTCTCCCAAACACGAAGAGAGTTTTCGACCTCCCAATTATATCATATGTCTGTCTTAAATACATAGCAAGTGACCGATCCTTAGCTTGATGAGTGGAGCCAATACCTTTGGCTTAAAAAAAAGAAGATGTTCGTCTTAAGATAAGGACTCCGAACCTATCTAAATACTTGATAACCTTTCTTAATTACCCATATCATAATAACCTTGTCCAAAAATTTGTTGGCCCTACACTATACAGCAGTAAATTACAGGAATTATTGAAAAAACAATAAAAGAATTCATGCATTCTATCGAACATGCACTTGTCTATCTTTTTATCTTGATATCATGAGATAAAAGTTAACTTACATGCTAGCGACAATGTAAAGTCGCGACCTGAGCCCCAAACGGTGGGTTTGAAGCTCTCAACCGTAGCGTCCTTTTGGTTTAAGGGATTTCCACTTTTAATATAGTATAGATTTTTTAATCACCAATTGAATAATATCTATAAATCTAGGATTGAACTCGGGACAGAGATTTATAGATTGCATTTCGGGTAAAGTAGAGTTTGTTCTTGAACCTGGATATCAGGGAACATAATCACGTTTAGGATAGGGATATACATACTCGCCTTACTTAGTAAAACATAGAAGATGTCACTGCGTTCTTATTCCTGATGATGACCTTAAGAATATAGACATTGCAGTAGTTTGAATGGGAAAGCAGGGATTCAGGATTAGCCCACAAGCAATATCAACATTGCGATTAGTAAATCGGATTCTGGAAATAGCTAACTGAATTGGATACTCAACAAGATTGGAGAACCTTACTCGTGACTGTAACGATCCATCCGATCATTTTTAACATGAGACCTCTATTTGACTACTTTACCCTTTCCGTAGACTCTATGTGGCGTTTATGATGTGCGGGGATGGATATCACAGATTCCGAGGTCCATTTAAATGAATTTCGGATGAAAAAACCCAAAACTAGAACCTTAGAGTTGGATAGTTTGACTCAAGATTGACTTTTGAGGAGATGGGTTTGTTTCCGAGTTCCTCACTTTCGGTAGCTCCGGAGGGTCATTTATGACTTAGTCGAGCTATTGGTTTGCTTCCTGAGATATTTGGATGTATTTTGTGGTGCTATTTGTGAAATTTGGATATTTGGTTTTCTCGGACGATTCTTTAGAAAAGTCTGCCTTAGCTCGGTTAAATGAGAAATTCATGGGTACGAGTGAGTTCGTAGCATTGTTTACCTGGGAGGAGCATGTCTGGTTTGTGTCCGGGGGGTCTCGGGAGTGTTTCAGGTGTTTGGTGGAAGATGGAGTTGCTTCTTGTAATCTGGTGCCTGATGTTCGCCTCAGCGACACTGTTGTTCGTTGTTGTGTGTCCGCCTCGACGGGAGGTTGAATGGCAGAAGTGGGTCTTAGAGTAATAGTTGAGTTTCCGCTTTGGCGGATGGGATTTCTGCACGGGCGGCTGCGCCTCTGCTGAGTCGAGATCACTGTTACGCAGAGGCGAGGTGTCAAGTGACACCGCCTCAGCGAGGTTGATTTACACGGGAGGGTGTTCGTGCCAGCGGGGTCAGTTCCGCTAGGGCAAAATCGCTGGATTAAGTGTCATATTAAATTACTAGGTCAGTCTCACTACCCAAAATAGAAATTCTCGAACCTAGAGCCGTAAGGAGAGGGTTTCTGAAGTTCAAAAGTGAATTCATCTTTGAGGTAAAAAAATTCATCCTTTATATTTTAGTTCAATAATTTAAGGTCCTTTAATGGTGTTATATTGTTCATGTAAATTGAAGAAGATGAGTAATAGTTTCTTGTCAGAATAAGAAGTTGTATCCTTGATTAAAGGGGTATTTATGGATTAGTTTACTTCAATTGTTATAAATTAGTGATGGAATATGCTAGATTATCATGTTGTGAGGTTTAATTTGATTATGGAAGTCTCTTTAAATTTGGGGAAAATTATAGGGTTCCAAATTGGAGCTTTTTGTATATTGTTCAATTGAAGGTCCAAATGGGTATAGGTTTCCAATTAACTTAAGGATATGATTATCTAGTATGTAATGATGTTTTTTTAATATTAAAGTTTTAGTCTTGACGACGTGGGCACGGGGTTGGTTTTGAAAGGCTTACTTTGTTAAGGATTATGTTCTTGTATGTGTGTAAGCCTTGTATTAAAGAATAGTATATGCGTGATTAGACTTTGATTATCACGAGGCGCAGCGGAATGTCAAGGTTGTCGCAGAGATTTGACTGTTCGAGGCTCCAACTCGGCCCAGAGGTAGGCTACAGTTTACTTTCACTAGACTTCGATAGAAGTACGTAATTAGTTATAAATATTGAGGGGTATTGGGCGTGTTTGAGGGTCCCACTCAGCCGGTTATTATGAACGTTTGAGTGAGTATCGGTGTTGAACTGTGATGATGGGTGATTTGGGGAATCAGCCTTATGTTGGTTCCAACGGCTGATTGATTGGGCTTGTTGCCATATGTGGACTTGTCGCAATATTTGCTATTGTATGTTTATTCATCACACCTGCTTCCGATACGATATCCTAAATTGTACTTGGATTGTTATGTGTTGAATTCTGGGAAGCATGTGATATTCATCTCTATACTTGTAGCATCTCATTACATCATGATTTCTTACCTTATATTGTCATGCGCATTCATACACTCATGGTTCTGTGATATTGATATGCGAGTGGTATGGAAATGTTGTGGGTACAAGAGACCGGAAATATGAGAATACTTATGAGATTATGACAATATTGAGATGGTGATGACGATACACGAGGGGACGGGTTTCACGCTAGCAACAATTATTATTCAGCCAAGAGTTGGGCTCCGATGGGAAATTTCAAATCAGTATATGGACTTCGCATCCCCATGAGTGTGCATTTGATAATAAAAACTTGAACGCCTGTATACTGGAGAATAAATATACCTAGCATATGGATTTCATTCATATCATACACAAGTTCACTGATTATCTGTTGATGAATTAAGTGTTGGATTGGTTATTGATGACTTAATTGGATTCTTGGATAAAGAAGAGTTGTTAATTTCTCATTGATACTTGAACTTCTATTATTAAACTCATCTAGAAATGGAACTTAAGTGATTACGAAATCTTACATGAACAAGATCTTATATTGATTTTGTGAACCATTATTTGAATAATGTGATAGTAATTAGATTGTTGAACTGCTAGTTTATGGCTATTTGGTATCAACTTGGTATTTATCTCTTTTTACGTATCTTTCGTCGTTGTCGGCCTATGATGCCTACGGGGGTACATTGTGTACTCATACTACACTTGCTGCATTTTTTCTGGTGCAGATACTAACCCTACTACCAGTTCGTGAGCTCGAGTGGGCAGATTTTTTTATTCAGGGTAAGATGCTACCTTTGGCATGCCTTGGATACTCTATCCTTATCTTATCTTTTATTTATGATCGAGAGACATGTTCATATTCTTATGTTATCAGATTTCATTTTAGCATGCGTTCCGTATTCAAACTTGTATAAGATGATTAGTGCTCTTGTATTATTGATCAGATTTTGGGAGTTTTTATTATTTCTTAGACTTATTTTCGCATTTATATCATGAGATAATTATTGTATATTTTGTTATCTTTTCACTTTTTCTTATATATATCATGTGAATGATTGAGAGTGATTCGCCTACTGGTGGGAGTGTGTAAGTACCACCACGATTCCTAAAAGGGGTCGTGACAATGACCCTGAAATATCTCTAATAATATCAAAAGCATATTAGTTTACTTTGCGTTCTCTGTATTGATCTGAATATGAATTCAAGATTTGATGATGTTTTGATGATTGACAAACAATGTTCAAACATAATGGATAAACATATACAAGAAACAAGTCCTTAACACATCTCCTAAAGAAACTGGTTATGTTGGTAACATGATTACACAATTACTAGAAGAATCAAACTGTTTGCAGAAGAATGGAGACTGTTTGACCAACTTACAAAGTTGTTCCACGAGCAAGAAGAATTCTTTGAGGAATTGAGATTAAGATTTAATTCAATGATGCAAGGAATACAGGATTAAGATATGAAAATATTAACATAATTGAAAACATAGAAATAGCTTTGAAAAAAAGAGTAAAGTCATGTGGAGGCCGATGCGCGAACCAAACCCAATAAGGATTGGATTCTTGAATAAAATTTGGTTTATATTCGGAAAATGCTTCTACTAGGACACAACTATTCTTACTCCTACATATAGCACAACATTGATGTTATGGAAGACAAAAAATACTATTGTAGAAATAGAAAATATATCTATATAGTGTGAATGAGAGAGAGTCAACTGCAATGAAGAAGAACTTATTCCTAAAAAGATATATTCTTACAGTTCTTTGAGTTGTAATAGTTTGATTCTTTTTTCTGAATTGTAAACCTATTTACTTTACTAGAGTTTTGTAATAGTTGTTGCATTGAGTTGTAAGGTCTTCTTAGACTGAATAGAGACTTTGAAAAAGTTAGCTACAATTAGTGGAAATTGTAGAGGGGGAAGGTAATAAGAGGTTAATTCCTTATGTTATTGTAGTTGTAACCTTGAAACTGCTTGTGAGTGTTTGTGGAGATTTGAAAAATCATATTAGATATATGTCCTAGTTTTTGCCTCCCCTGAGCAAAGCGTTTTCTACATAAAATATCCCTATACTATTTCACACTTTATTTAGGTGAGTGCATAAAATAGTAATTGATATCAGAGCAGGTTCTTTCAAAGGATAATACCTTAAAGGAATAAGATATGACTGAACCAGTTAGATTTCAAGAAAGACAATCAATCACATGGCCACAATTCTTCAACGAGATAAATTATGGATAGTGGAAGACTAGAATGCAAAATTCCATTATTGGTGAAGATCTTATGGGACATCATCATAGATGGTTCAAAAGTCCATATGACCATAGATGACAAAGGAAATAAAGTTGTTCTCAAGGAAAGAGAAATATGATGATGAAGACATCCAGGCAGTCCAAAAGAATGCCAAGGACAAAAAGATTCTTATTTGTGGAATTGAACTTGATCACCGGAGTCACTCCAATCGACCACCGTTTTCCTTGCTCCGGCTGACATCGACTCATCCTATGTCCCTGTTCCGGCGTCGGCTGCAACCCAATCTATTAGGCCGGCTTGGTCACCCCCCACTCGTGCCCCTGTTTACCCACTCACGTCACAGAACTCCCCACCACCATTACCCCAATCGGACCCAGTTCCCCACACCCGTCTGTCTCCGACATCTCTCTCACACTCAACCAACCAGTCACCGCCACCCTTACCACACCATACACTGGAACCCCAACTACCAAACCCCACCTACCAATATCAGTCACCTTATTACCCACAACCCATCGACCCATCCCGATAAACAACCGAATCCACTGCCTCAACCAACCCGACCTAGCGAATAAACCAAAACCCGGACCTAATACCACATTGTGACCCAAACCCGACACCCAGGAGACATACCTAGACTACCCCTGCCCTCTCGTACCATATGGATACCCGTGCCAAACACTGGATTTTTAAATCTTAAGTCCAATTTAACCTATCCACACAAACCATATCCCCAATTTCCATAAATCCAAAATTAGCCAAACTAGACTCAAATTGGAATAAGTTAGTATAACTGTTTAATCTAACTCAAAAAGTTAATCGAGAAAGTCCTCGTGAGAGCCATACTTTTCGTATCACTTATTACTTGCCGACCACATACACTTGTGTGAGCGGTGAACCCGATCAATGATGACTTATCTTGTGTCACATATTATAAATATTAGCGGCTCTGAAATTTGCCATCATGGCTAATCGGGGAATTAGGCCTAATGTTCTAAGTGCCTAGCAGGGGTACTTTTGTGTAGTTCTACTTGAGTTCTTTCATTTGATGGTGTTAAAGTTGTATGTATAAATGGTGTCAGAAAGGTTAAACAGAATAAAAGCTGAGTAGAGATATTGCTCTCTGTCTTTAAGAAAAATTTGTCCCATATATATATGTTTTTACGGTAATGGACAATAGGCTCCCAAGATAAAACAACAACAATCAACAATACAAAACAAGTAGGGTTGATTCTAGCGAAGAAAATGAATATAGAATAGACTGCTGAAGATGAGAGGATTTGTATTCTTTTTTTCTGTCTCCTTTAGAACTGAACTGAAGGGTTTAATTTATAGGAAAGAGGAGGGCATTTCTGACTGTTGAAGTCAGATTAGTTGCAATGTTTCATAATCGTTGCACCGTTTGGTTATCTCCGAAACTTTCAGGACCAAAATATAAATAAGAAATATTTCAGGGACCAAAAAGAAAATTTTGAAAGACAACCCATGACGCACCTGTGACCCGAGCCCGAGCCTGAGCCTGAGCCGGATCGGACGGGCGGGCGGCGGCGGTGGCGCGCGTGTGGAGCTTAGCCCCGAACCCAAGCTCACTTAGGTCCTCCCTCTTATTAACACATGGGTTACCCCTTGGGATCCCAAACCCTTACTAAAAACTAGAGTTATATAGTGCTTAATCCTTTCATCTTCTACCTATGTGGGAGATTTTTTATTTGGCCAAAACAATCCATCTATTCATGTCTCAAAACACCTTACTTTGTGTACCAATATCTCTTTCATTTCTTAATGAAAGTTGATGATACTTGGCACTAATATCATCTACTCATTTAGTATATTAGGCATGTGCAAAGAAATGATATTTCTGACATGCGGGCCCCACGTGTTTAAGTCACTAAAGACGGGAAAAAATCAATCCCACATAGTTAAATTTCCAACAATCCCCTCTTGAAAGAGAATTGGTGCACACAGGGTGCCAAAGTTCATCAATCTTTCAGCGGAAAGATATTGTATCAAGAAAGGTAGCTTTCGGCTTTGAACCTTCCTTAGTCGATTACCATCGGATTTACTTACTGCGCGGTGAACGTGATGTCTTGAACCGTCAGTGTTTAGTGTAAACCAAGACAATGATATCAACACAATAACTCCCATTATTCATTTCTTCTTATAGTTTTGTCCGTTTTGGCCATGGACAACTCTTGGATTCTTCAGTGCGTACAATTGAAGCGGCCTGTCTTCGCACTTAAATAGGTGATCTCCTATAAGGTATCCTGCTATAACCCACTCGCATGTGTTTAGGAATCATTAAAAGTTTTAGAAACTTATCATTTACCATTTTTGCAGGTAGCACTTAATGTTTATCGCGGGAACAACTTTGGAATTATATTTCTTTAAAGAATAATAATCCAAAGTTCTCTTACTTCAAGTGAAGCGCTAAAATTGAACCTCTACAGTTTAGTTGACCCATTGAACCAAATTCTTGGGATATCCAGTCAGTAAGGTTGAGTTACCACCATAAAGATTCTTATTGTGTGGGTTTTAAGCTCATTCCCCTAGACAAGCAGAATATTTGATCTTTGGGTAGGCCTTTAGTTAATGGATCCGCTATATTATCATTTGATTTGACGTAGTCAATGGAAATGATACCCATTGTGATCAACTGCCTAACGGTCTTATGTCTCCTACGAATATGTCCAGACTTGCCATTGTACATATTGTTTCGTGCCCTTCCTAAATTCGATTGGCTATCACAATGAATCATCACTGAAGGTACGGGTTTATCCCAATAAGGGATATCCTCTAAGAAGTCGTGAAGCCATTCTGCTTCTTTTCCTGCTTTATCCAAAACTATAAACTCTGATTTCATCGTGGATCGGGCGATGCATGTTTGCTTATAGGACTTCCAAGACACAGCCCCACCATCAATTGTGAAAATATACCCACTGGTGGATTTGGTGTTCTTTATGTCATATATCCAATTTGCATCATTGTATCCTTCCAATACGGCTGTATATCTTGAATAATGTAATCTGTAAGTCAGTGAATATTTTAGATATCGTAGTATCCGATTTAACGTCTTCTAGTGATCATTTCCAGGATTACGAGTAAACCTAACCAACTTATTGACTGGATAAACGATATCGAGTCGGGTGCAGTTTGTAATGTACATCAAACTACCAATGACCTGCGCATATTGCTCTTGGGATACGGGTGCACCACTATTCTTATCAATTCTATGATTCATATCCATTGGTGACTTCATAGGGGAACTGTCAAATATATCAAATTTCCTCAAAACATCTTCAATGTATTGAGATTGAGATAAGACCAATCCGTCATATGTCTTAGAAATCTTAATTCCTAAGATTACATCTGCAGTACCCATATCCTTCATGTCAAAACACTGTTACAACATCTTCTTGGTTTCCAGGACCAAGGTTAGACTATTTTCGGTGATGAGCATGTCATCTACGTAAATACATATCATGAAAAATGAGTCAGAATTTCCTTTGATTAGATACATTTATCACATTCATTGATGGAGAAACCTTTTGATAATAAAATATTATTAAAATTTTCATGCCATTGTTTCGGAGCTTGTTTTGAGTCCATACAAAGACTTAACAAGTCGACATACATTATTTTCTTATCCTGGAATCACATACCTCTCGGGTTATTCCATGTATACTTCATCTTCTAACTCTCTGTTTAGGAAGACTGTCTTAACATCCATTAGATGTATCTCAAGGTCACGCAAAGCTGCTATGGCTATGAATACCCTTATGGACGTTAATCTAGACACAAGGGACTACTAATCTGGCCTTATACTTGTCAATAGTTCCATCTGCATTGTACTTTCTTTTGAGTATCCACTTGCAATCCAAAGGTTTTCTTCCTGAGGAAGGTCAACCATTTCTCAAGTATGGTTCTGCATGATGGAATCTATTTCTCTTTCTATAGCTTCTTTTCAAAGCGGTGCTTCTGGAGTTGACAATGCTTCCTTAATTATCCTTGGTTCATTTTCAACCATATAGGGTAGAAAATCTGGACCAAAGGTTTTGTCCTTTTTGGCCCTTTTGCTCCGTCTTGGTTCAACCTCTGGAACTCTTAAGTTCTGTAGATCAGGAACATTAAGTTCCGGATAATCAGTAACTTATGAGTCCTGTAGATATAGAACGTCTAGTTCCGGATAATCATAAGTTCCCGGGTCTTGTTGATTTTGCGAATTTTGTTCATAACTTCGTTTTTTGCAAAATTATTTCTTTTTCCTTTCGAGGAAAGATCTGTTCAAAGAATTCAGTATTCTTTGATTCCATGATTGTACCCTCGTGGATATCAGGTATCTGCGACTTATACACTAATAAGCGATAAGCACTACTGTTATTTTCATATCCAATGAATATGAAGTCTACAGTCTTAGGTCCAATTTTGACCTATTTTGGTTTAGGTACTTTGACCTTTGCCAAACAGGCCTGCACTTTTAAATATTTGTAAGTGGGTTTCTTTCATTTCCATGATTCATATGGAGTTTTATCCTTATGCTTATGCAGAACTCTATTGAGAATTGTATTAGAGGTAAGAATCGCTTCGCCCCACATGTTTTGGGCTAAACTGGAATTGATAAGTAAAGGATTCATCATTTCCTTTAACGTACGGTTTTTGCGCTCGAAAATACCGTTAGACTGAGGCGAGTAAGGAGTGGTAGTTTGATGAACAATGCCGAATTGAGCATAATATTCTTCAAATGGAGCTACGTATTCTCCCCCTCTATCACTATGAATTGCCTTAATCCATAGGTTTAGTTGATTTTCAACTTCTGCTTTGTAACGTTTAAATGTTTCAAACTCTTCATCTTTACTTTTCAACAAGTAAACATAACAATACCTTGTACTATCATCAATGAAAGTCACAAAATACTTGTTCCCCCATCTAGTTTGCACAAACTTTAAATCACATATGTCTGTGTGAATAAGTTCTAGAGGAGCGGTGTTTCTTTCAACTGAATGGAAAGACGATTTGGTTAATGTTGCCTCTACGCACACCTCACATTTATGTTGAAGGAAGGCAACAATTCCAACTTTACTAACTTTTAAATAGATTTGTAGTTAACGTGTCCTAATCTATGATGCCATAAATTAGAGAATTCAAGCAAGTAAGTAGAAGGCTTTATTTCATTAGATGAACGTACTACATACACAGTATTCATTTTGAAGAGGTCGTCACACGCAAAGCCCCGTCCTACAAATATACCATTCTTAGTTATTACAAATTTGTTGGACTCAAAAACTAGTCTAAAATCAGCCTTGACCAACAGTGGTCCTGAAACCAAGTTCTTGCGGATGTGAGGGACGTGCATCACTTCCTTCAGAGTAAGCTCTTTGCCTGAAGTCATTTTGAGGACAACATTTCCAACCCCTTGCACTTCAGAGGTAGCGTCGTTTTCCATGAATAACTTTTTGCCCGTGATTGGGGCGTAAGAAGAGAATGCACTCTTGTCAGAGCAGATGTGACGGGTTGCACCCGTGTCTATCCACCATTTCCTTGGATTCTCCACCAAATTTGTCTCCAGCACTACAGTCGAGAAATCCGCAATCATGTCGTCAAGGTTCAAAGGACCACCCTCGTCTTGTACAACATTAGCCTTGACCTTGCCTTTATTCTTGGAATTTTCCTTATGCTCTCGCTTCAGTTTGCGGCACTCTTTGATCATTTTTCCAGGTTCGACAATGATGACAGTTTCCTTTGAACTTCTCCATCGTTTGACTTTTGCCGTCTCCCTGGTACTTGCGCTTTTTGTTAGTGTTTCCCTTCGAATCAACCAGATTCGCCTTTGCCTCCATTGACTGCTTTCCCTTACATATAGCCATTTTATTGTCCTCTCGTATTTGTAATTTGACAATAAGATCTTCAAACCCCATTTCCTTTGTTTTTAGTTTGAGATAACTCATGAACTCGTTCCACGAGGGAGACAATTTCTCAATTAAAGACGCAACCAGAAATTGCTTGTTTGGCTTCATTCATTTCAAATCCAGATATGAAGAATCATTTAAAACTCCTGGATTTGGGACATCACTGATCTACCATCCACCATTTAAAATTTCAAAAACTTTCCAATGATGAACTTTTTAGTACCCGCATCCTGTGCGCTGTACTTTTTCTCGAGTTTCTTCCACAACTCATTTGCCGTCTTCACGGTGCACTACACAGTATAGAGTGTATCCGACAGACCATTCAGAATATAGTTTTTGCACATGAAATCACTATGATTCCAGACATCCAGTATTAGCTTCAGGGCATTTGTGACCTGGACATCTTGGCCCACTTCAGTCGTTGTGTTAGACTGATTGTCCACTACATCCCCACCAGGAGGATCTTCTGTCAGAAAGCGTGACAGGATCAACGTAGTGAGATAGAATAACATCTTTTGTTGCCATCTCTTGAAATTGGAACCCAGAAACTTTTCTGGGCGTTCTCCTTGGAAACTGGCAGGAGCAGGGACAACAACATTCCCTTGAGTGGCAGTAGCAGAACCAGAACCAAAAGCAAGGTTTGAAACAGACATCTTTCGAACACTTAGAAATTTTTTGTCTTAAAACTGTAGGTATAAATGGTGTCAGAAAGGTTAAACATAACAAAAATTGATTCGAGAGATAACTCTCTGTCTTTAATACAAAATTGCCCCGTATATATATGCTTTTACGGTAATGGACAATAGTCTCCGAAGATAAAACAGCAACAATCAACAATACAAAGCAAGTAAGGTTGATTCTAGCGAAGAAAATGAATATAGAATAGACTGCTGAAGAGGAGAGAATCTGTGTGTTTCTGTATTCTTTTTTTTTTGGTCTCCTTTAGAACTGAACATAAGGGTTTAATTTATAGGAAAGAAGAGGGTGTTTCTGACTGTTGAAGTCAGATTAGTTGCAACGTTTCAGAGTCGTTGCAACATTTGGTTATCTCCGAAACTTTCAGGACCAAAATGTAAATAAGAAACATTTTAGGGACCAAAAAGAAAATTCCGAAAGACAGCCTGTGGCTCGTGACCCGAGCTGGACGGGCGGCGCGCGCGTGGGCTTAGCCCCGAACCTAAACTCACTTAGGTCCTCCCTCTTCTTAACACATGGGTTACCCCTTGGGGTCCCAAACCCTTACTCAAAACTAGATTTTATACAATGATCAATCCTTGCATCTTCTACCAATGTGAGATATTTGTTATTTGGCCAAAACAATCCATCTATTCATGTCTCAAAACACCTTACTTTGTGTACCAATATCTCTTTCATTTCTTAACGAAATTTGACGATACTTGGCACTAATATCATCTACTCATTTAGTAGATTAGGTATGTGCGAAGAAACGTTATTTCCGACATGCGGGACCCGCGTGTTTAAGTTACTAAAGACGGGAAAAACTCAATCACACATAGTTAAATTTCCAACAAAAGCCCGTCAGTGGAATTATTTCTTCTTACTCAAGCTCTATAGATTTTCAGTGTTGTTTTATGTTATGATTGTCGAGTGTCTTGGAGAAGTTTGCATCAGTTGAGGGACTTTTGATAGGCTCATTGGATTTGTGCACTTTATACCAGAACAGTGTATTCATGTATCGCATTAGTTGCACAGATACAGGAGAGGTTGTGAAGTTTCACTTTGGATTCGTTGAGCGACAACTCATACTTTAGTCACAATATTTATATTGAATGTTCTGGATATTCAGATTGAGTGAAGTGTAGATTTACGTCACCAGCTAATGATCACTTTGAGCGGGGTTATATTGATATGCGAAACGATAAGTTGGTTCAGCAGAATTTTCACGTAATGGTAAGGTACATAAAGCATGTCGTTTGAGGATTTATAAGGGTACCAATGTAGTCAACAAATGGGAATAGCTTGGACTCTAACGGATAAAAAATTAGTTAAAACGGCCTTGGGTATCGTATGGGTGTTCACAACTGAGGGAGCAGGCAGCAGACCTGATTTCTTACAGCAAATTCCAGAAACTATTTAAGGCCGGATTTTGTGATTTTTGTTTCATTTTTTCAGCTTTTGGAGCTCAATTTTATGAGGTTTGAAGCTAAGGTTTTCATCAACAAGCTTGGGGTAAGTCATTCTAACTTAAATTTACTATTTTTTTCATGAATCTAACCTTGTATTTGTTTATTTGAACATCAAGTCAAATTAAAAATTAGAGATTTTCGAATATAGACCTATGAGTTTTGAGTATCCAAATGAAAATCCAAGTATAGATCTGAACTCTTATAGTTATGAGTAATGCGCTCATGTATTCAATTTCAGATTCCGGATCATTGACCGGAGGGCCGGGTTTGAGTTGACCAAGAGTTAATTTTGACCTCGAGATATCTTAAAATTATGACAATGGTTCCCCTAGACTAATTTAAACCCGTTATTAATGAATTTGAATAGATTGAAACCGCCAGAGCCCATAGCTCGTTTGCATTGACATTGGTAATTTAAATAAGGTTTGGCTATCAGATTTCAAACGAGTGAGATTTTAAATCTTAATTTGCTTGTTTTTCTCTAAGACTGTGTGTTAAGTGTTGCTTATGTGCTTGTATGAGTGGGCAAGCATGAGCTAGATTGGGTAAATTAAAGTATATAGTTAGACCACGAGGGTTGCATTATGTGTTTTTACATTGTTTGATACGAGCATGATGTGATAGTTGATTAGCTGTTTCGCATTCATTATTACTTGATAGAGTACACACTGGCACAATGATGTCACGGGTCTAGTTAGCGGGTGTTGGTGAGACCCGGTAAGATCGGAGGTTGACGCACTGCAAGAGTCAGATGGACATAAGGTTGATGCACCGCATCATAGTATGTTTATTACTGTTATCACGCTGTGATTGCACTAATTATTTATATTCATGATTTCAGTTCAGTTACTTTATTTGTATATTATTATTATACTTGTATTGTATGTGTTGTATGTATTACCAGCGATTTTAAAGACTTGCCCCGGGGAGAGGGAGAGTCGACGATCTTGTTGGGTTTTTACACTCACATATATTGCAGGTGCAACAGGTGGTGACCCAGTAGCTGACAAGTGACTCAAGCTTATATCAGTCCATTCCAGTTGAGGTGAGTCACCATTGGATTATTGAGGCTACCTTATCTTTTGAGATAGTTATGAGCATTTTTTCTTCCACATTTTTCAACTTGTTGCATGATATAACTTAAGAGTGTTTCGCCTTATGATTAGTAGCTAGTCAGGTGCTATGAGATTTAGATCGTGACAATACTATATTGGTTAAATTGTTTTAAATATTTATTAAACATCAATTTAACTGGCTTGGCAAAAATCTAGTTAAACGACCATTTGAACTATTATTTGGGCATCTGAATTTAACAATTCGAAAATTGGCACATGAAGGGAGACAGAATCATATGCTACATGAAGGGACTGCCCTTGACAATTCAGACCACAGCAGACGCACTCGTACAAGGACTACAGACCAAAACATACAACCACTGAAAATATACATAGATTTCAAAGAAGTAATAAACCTACTCATCAATCCAAGGACACTTACAAAATTTATTAAACGAATGCAGGTTGTTATTTGGGGGACGCATCCGTTAGCCATAAATATAGAGAGCATAATCGGGTGGTGGACATGCTGGTAGATGAAGAAGCTAGAAGGCAGTTGTATGCAGAGCTCTTTTTGGATGCAGTTTCTCCTGTATTTGTCCTAGCATCGGTCTGAGCAGACAAATTAGGAACTACTGTTGCTAGAAATATTTATATTCCATACTATTAGCGAATATTATATATTTGTATTAATGAGAAATACTCCCAAGAGAGACTGAGTCCTTGGGGGAGAGAGAAAGGAGGCATTACTCCCAGAAAACGTGCAACCCCTAAAAACACCTAAACGCTTTTTTTTTTTTCTTGTCTCCCCCCCCCCCCCCCCCCCACACACACCTCCTTCGGTCAGCGGCTACCCTAATCTTCGAAACCCAAAATTTTCAGTTTGGCTCCCATGGATAATCTCATTTCGTGGTCTGCCAAGAGAAGTCACCCTATCCCGATCAAGTGCAGAGGCAGAATATAGAGGCGTAGCAAACGCTGTTGCTGAGATCTGCTGGCTCCGAAACCTTCTCTTGGAGCTTCATTGTCCCTTGCATAAGATGTCTATGGTGTACCGTGATAACATATCTGCGATCTACGTATCTCATAACCCGGTTCAACATCAGATAACACATTGAGATGGATATACATTTTGTTCGTGAGAAGGTTGCTATAGGTCATGTTAAGGTGTTGCATGTGCCTTCTTCGTATCAATATGCAGATATCTTCACTAAAGGACTTCCTAGACAGCTATTTCTAGACTTCAGATCCAGTCTCAGCGTCCGGCCTCCTCCCGCTCCGACTGAGGTGGTGTATTAACGACTATTACCATATATTCGTCATATATTTTGTAATTAATAGTAGTGTATAATTATTGTAAATAGATGATCATTATTTAATTATGATTCAACATTGTACACACTATATATATTTGTATTAATGAGAAATAAGGGAGATTCATACTCTTACACATACTTTAATAGTAATTAAGGTCTTACCTATGACTCTCCTACTTATCCGGCCCAGCAAAGCCCAAATATTACTAGTTTTGTTTTAATATTTATATATTATTTCAATTTTATTATAGATAATGTTTTAATAAATCGATATATGTCTAGTAATAATTAATAAATTGACAAACATGTGATTTATTAAACACGTAATAGTTATTGTTAGTCTAACAATAATTTTGCAATGATGATCGCTTGCAAACTTAACCAAATTTTAATAATTAAACACAAAAGTCAATAAAAAACCTAAAAAAATTATAGATTTTGTTTAATTCAGAAATTTCCAATAATAAACCGTCTTACATTCAATGAAAATGTAAGAATTTAATATATAACACATATTTTTGTTAGTTTGGTTTGACTTTTAAGTTTGATGCAGTTTTTCAGCTTGGCTTGAACACTCCTACCCCCTAAATACAAGTCTATTAGGAGGCCCAACGCAAAACCCGTTAACTGTGCATGTGAAATTATATTTTAAGCTCAACTTGTAAAATACTTGACGATCATATGTCCAATTTTTAAGCATAAAAGGGGGAACAAAGTATCACCAAAAAAGACATGTAAACACACGAGCTTTTTATGTAGCATTAATTTTCCAATGTAGTGTTTGTTCCGTTGTCAATGTGAATAGAAATTGACATGTATGTAAATTTGAAAGCTTAAGTTGAGGTGCAGTCTGAAGTATTCATCTCTTGTTCCGTGAAACTGATAAAGCCTTCTAAGTGGACCTCTTCTTGCTCTCAACAGCTTCCTTAAGTTTCCTTCCAAGTGCATATGCCAAAGGAGGTGGAACAGCATTTCCTATTTGCCTGTGCTTATGTAAAATGTTACCAGCAAATTGGTACCTGTCTGGGAAACCCTGCAATAGATGATCGTATTACTATTATAATCCCATTAAAGGCCTCCAACTTTAGTGAATACAATACAAATTCTGCAAGCACTCACCAACTTTGAGTTGTCTGCTCTATATGTTTGAAAATGATTACTCTTATTTCCTAATGTAGAAATGATAAATGAATTGCCATCTTATTTACAAATTTTCATGCATTGATGAAAAAACTGCACTCAGTTTCTCCTCAAACTATGCCTCAAACATCTTAATTTTGTAAGACTTACTTGAGAACGTGCACATTCACGAACTGTAACAATCCTGTCTTGATCTGGATGAAAGCACATCCCCACCTTACCCATCGGCTGGGGGTCGGTAATGGAAGTGGGAAAGTTGCCATCCCAATTCAACCTCCCAAAGAGCCCCTTCCACTGGTTGTGCCTCTTAGCAGTGTTAGGCAGGCACCATGGAATCAAATCAACCAGTTGACCATTAGATAGTTTAACCTGCAACCCAAAAGGCAAACATCTTATAGACCTTAAAATCACAAAGGAGATTTTATTTCATCAAAAGCACTGCATGACTACCACAACACCTTTTCATCCGGAAGGTCACGCCAATCGGCTCCTGGCCGTTTAGGAATTCTTTGGCACCTAATTTGGTTGAGCTCATTCATCTCTTTTGAAATGTGATCGGATAATGTTATTGAGCTGGCCCGAATTTTCCTTTGGAACCAGGATACTGGATCACCTTGATACTGCATTAAGAATGAATAGCATAAATAACAAATTAAGAACCAGGGCCTGACGATTGGGTAATCTATAGAAATAAAAGCAGCCTTCGCCTCTTTCTTCTTCCAAATTCAGAAAGTAAAAGTTACACTGTCTTTCCAGTTCTCTAGTCAATTCATGGAAAAGGGGAAGGGGATCAAAGAAATTCAAGTTTAGTACCTCTATACAAGTCTTGCATGCCCCATTGGCAACAGCAGGAAGATCTCCAATTGTGTCTCTGACAGTAAGAGAACGGAATGGAGCTCCACTAGCAGTACTCCTCACAGCTGCATAGTATGAATTTTCGGATAATGCGATTTTTAATTCTGGAACAGCAAAAACATGCATTGGTTCTGGCCACTCCGGAAGAACCTCCTCTGGAGAGGCAGCCCAGATAAATGCTCTCTTCCTAGACTGAGGTACTCCAAATGCTCCAGCTTCAAGGATACCAAACCTCACCTGATCACGAGAACATTTGATTTTCAGTTTTGATAATTAGCAATATACATACATATACATGTGTGTGTATGCATAGAGAGAGTGAACAATATGTACCTGATAACCCATCTCAAGAAGGGAAGCAACAGTTAAGCGAAATGTTTGTTTATGGTTGAAAGACACAAAATTCCTAACATTCTCCAAGAGAAAGAACTTAGGCCGATAATAATCAGCAAAGGATAAAAATGCCAGAATCATCTCACACTGAACTTTACTCCAGGTGCTCTGGTTAAATCTATTCATTCCAGAAAACCCCTGCAAATAGAACACACAATTTAAGCTACAAGGTTTAAGTAAACATCAGGGTAGATGTCAAAGAGCTTAACAAACCTGACAAGGAGGGCCTCCATTTATGAAATCAACTTGTCCAGGCAGTGGCAAACTATTCAATTCGTTCTCATCCATTTTTGCAGCTAATTCAGAAGCCTCTGGGGTTGAGATACAGTCATCCAAATCTCCGCACTTCTGCATGACAGCCCTGAATTGAAACCATTATCTGGTTATTACTGTTATGTACTTAGATATGCTCAGAAAGGAAAGTTTAAAGATTGTTACCCAAAGACCTACCTCAGAATCACGTTGCAATTCTGTATGAACACCTTTGCCTTTGGATGGTTAAGTTTAAATGCATCTCCAGCAGGCTCTTCATATTCAATTGCCCAATTTGTATCTGTGACACCTGAAAGAATGAAACTTTCAGACGAAAGTTCAACCTGCATCCACTAAAACTATACAAAAGCAGAGAGAAGGAAGTTACCGGAATGATGCAGCCCCTCAGACAAGCCACCACAACCAGCAAAGATATCTAGTGTGGCTAAACGATTCTGAGGAGAAGTTTCATTTAGTCCCCCAACTTCATCCACTCCTTCTTTGCCCTTCCCCTTCCTCTTCCTAGATGTCGCATCATCTAGCTTAATTTTTGAGTATCTCAGCTTTATCTGAGCTGGTAACTGCTCAAAAGTACAATCAAATCAGACTTTACAAGAAAAATAGAATGCAAAATGAACACGTAGAGAAATGAAAGGTAGGATCTTGTACTAAAAGGACTTTGACCAATTGCTGTTAAAATAAGAATGCATGACTATAAATTATGGGTACCTTTTTAAAGGATCCATTGGATGGATCATACAAATATTCACAAAAGAAAATATGGTCGGAGATGGCAGGGACATCTTCAGAGGAAACATCATACTTCTTCCTCACTTCACATTTACCTTTGATTGTTTCTACAGGAATTGTATGTATTTCCTCACTGTAATAGATCTGGAAGAGCAGCAATCAGAAAATCAGAAGTGCTAGAAGGTTTGCATAGGAAAAGAAGTAAAATCCCCTAATATTACCTAGCTGATTAAAACAAACTTCCTAACATGACACAGTAAAACAATTATATATTTACAACTCTAACCAACTATTAGTGTGAAGACAAGTTATGTAGCATATACCTCCCGAATATCAGAAGAGTATGCCTTATCTGAAGAGATGTCCTCTGGTCTGAAGAATCTCCTGACTTTGACGTTTGTAGAATCTACTTTAGCTTGTTTAGATCCCTTGGGACCAACAATTTCTAGTAATTGACATACTACATAGGCCATCAACCCCACATTTCTCCCAGCTTTGAAAGTTCCATTTCCCCCTCTTTCTTCAGCAAAATGATCGGGGCTGACATAAACAAAGTCATCAATTGAATACTCAGTCCCCAGATATGCAAAACTGGAGTTGGACATGTCCAACTTAAAGGATTCCTTTTCCTGATCAGTTTGCTGCAACTCACAGGAGTAGCATAAACCATTACCAGAACCCATCTTATCAAACGGGAGTCTGAAAAAAGCACCTCTTTCAGGGCGATAAAAGCTTTTGCAATAAAATTCAGTTGGCAATCCGTTCCTCTTCCTGTCTTCTGCTTTTGCTCTATCAAGTTTATCAGCATCAGTATTCGCTTTTCTATGCTGATGTCCCCAAGGCCTCATTCTGATATTGACAGCTACACTTTCTTTGACATCTCCTAGTTTCAGATTCATGCATTCATTGATCAAAAATACCTCTCTCTCATTAGCTGCATTTCCAAGTACAGTCTCAGATCCTCGTTGCATCATTCTTCCATGAAGCATTTTGGTACCATCCAATTTTTCAAACATGTATTCAACAAAGTAAATAGAAGGAAGTTCATCCGGTTCATCATGTTCCACTAGAACTGAATCCCCAACAGCAATCTCATTTCCATGAACTCTAGCCCTTTTAAACAAAAGTTCACCAGAAGCTGCTTTACCTATGGATTCCCCATCCCAGTTTATTTCTTTGCTGTCAGAATGTGACTTAATATGCCTTCTTGTAGAGCTAGGTGTATGGGTTTTCTCTGGAACATCCAAGTTCTCCTCTGGAGCATCATCGTCTTCATTTTCCTCCTGCTCGTCTGCTTCTTCATCATCCTTCACCTCATTATCAACCACATCGTTTGACACCTCGGGTGAGTAATTGGAATAGTACTCCCCCCAGATTCTGTTGATAAGCCTTGTTGTAGTAGCCTCCATAGCTTTCCTTTTAACAGATGGTGCCATAGCTGCTCTAGGATTTAAGTTCTGTTCAAGTCTCTGCATAACCTTCTTCTTCTTAATCAGCCATTTTGTATGGTGCCTCTCTTCCATTTTTCTTGAAAGACCAATCACAAATGCACACTTCCTAATGCTTTCATCAGGATATTCAGAAAATTGCTGCAGAACAATCTGCCCATGTACAACCACGTATCTTTCCACCACAACTACATTAGATGATATATAAGCAGGATGGTCTTTCGGGAACTCTGAGACCCTTTTAATAACATCTCCAAAAGAAAGTCTAGCCACGCGACTCTGTTCCTTTAACAAAGCAATGATGCTAACTGCCAACCTCGCAGTCTTTAAGACTGGTTCATACCAGGGAGCATACTGTTTCAGCGGCTGCCCAAGCCTATACCTGAAGACAAATAGTATAAATGAGTAAAACATCTATAATAAGTCCGCCGAGTAAAAAAACAGAAAGAGAAACAGTCAAGTTTATCGAAATATAGGAAATAGCAGTTTCAGCAATTGGCAGAGCAAAGGGAAGTACTTGCAAAATAATTCAATCACTTAAAGGAATTAATTGTAATACCAGGCCATATCAGTCCGAATGGATATAAAGATCATTGAGGACCCAAACTCAATCATCCATTCTTTTATTGCACTCAAGTAAATTGGCATTCCATCAACCTCAGCTGATCTAGAACCACCTGAAGAGGAATGATTAGCATCAGTGTCAAAATTGTATCCAGAGCCATCGTCAGCAGTCATCACTCCAGACCCAAAAATGGTTACATCAATATCAGCACATGGTTTCATTGGCAGGAGCTCTAAAGAAATTAGCCTTGAGTCCGAGTTGTACAAAGCCCAATTATGAAGCATACTGCGAGGCAAGTCATCAATATGGTATGTATCAACCCCACTGTCAAAGACGATATACTCATCAGTCTCTTCATTAGATGTCTTGTAATATGCAGGTAAAGGATAATCACTTGCAATCTCATCCTCATTGATCTTGATGTAAAATTTGCTGGATGAGGAAGATGCATTGCGGCCTTTCTTCTGCTTCAAGGAGCGCCAGTACTCCTCTTCATGCAACAATTTAGCCAATTTCAGATCTTCCTCTTCTTGCGATTGATCTATCTTATCTTCTCCATTTCCTGCTTTTGGGCCTATACGTAGAGCCTTACCAGATGATAAAGGCTCTGGTAGTGCAAGCCTTTCCTGCTGATTGCTACTTTCATCTCTAAGGGAAGCCAGAACAGGTAGCTCAACAAAAAGTTGATCAGTCTTCTTTGATGTATCATCCAGACCGATAAGTTGCTTATAGATGAACTTTCCCTGAGTGACGACAAAGTCCCTGATGGATACACCACCTGAAAAGCATTTTAAACCATTCATTGCTCGGACAACCCCTGCAAGCAACTCGTCAAGGCTTAAATCAGGATTTCCTCCAGATGACTTTGACAGCTTCTTATAAACCTCAACACAAGCTGTTGCCTTGGCCAAGAAGTGGTCATAAAACTTCTTATAACTACCTGAAGGTTTTAAACAATCATAATCAGCTGTCTCTGTTGAGATCCATATGACAGGAGTTCCATCTTCATAGCCAGATATAGCCCATTCTTCAATACGCCCAAAGCCTTCACATCTTATTCCTTTTGCTTTTTCTTTGTCAATACAGTCCTCAAGTGGTAAAACAAGACCACTAATAAACAGATCATCAACTTCAGACATTCCAAAAGGTTGTGGTATTCCTTCTGAGTTATGAAAGACAAAATCCGTTAGTCTTCTACAGGGTCGCTGAGATTCTTGTCGACCCGCAGTTAACCGAATAGCCACATCCTCTTCTTCTACACAGTGGTCCCTCTTTGTTTCAATGACTGAAGAATTTTTTGATAAATGCACAGATTTCTCTTTGAAATCTGAACAGGCAGCAGCTCGCTTGGGCCTTTTACGTGCAGCAATGGACTCCTCAATAGTTTCAGAAACAGGCTGTTTCTTTTCTTTCTTATCAGTTGCAGGTGCCTTCCTTTTTGGCACAGAAGCTTGTTTGCTTTTGTCCTTTTTGTTTCCTGATTAATCAGCGAAAAAACAGAAATGGATAAGCCATAGCAAGAAGACCAAAAATACTTCTGTTATCGTTCTCAGAACAAAGACAAAGCACTCTAAGGAAATTTTGTACAGAGTGGACCAGAAGCTAAGAAAGAAGCATTCTGAGCTTCCCTGTGAGAGAGACAGAATCTTTATTCAAAACCATGAAGTGAACGTGACACTAAAAGAAGCAGCAAAATTAAGAAAACGCAGCACTCAAAGTTAGGCCAATACACTGAATATCAAACAAAATTCCATGTGCTAGATTAAAAAAATGCATAAATGCTAAGGGGAATGATATACACATGGCAAAAACACTACAAGATTGTGAAACGGCCAACTTATACAAGGGGCATTAAATATTTGCCATTTCAAGAGAGTAGACCATTTTGGCATAATTGCTTCGCCAACTCTAAAAGTTGTCAATCGCATACAAGTCATTACACCATGCAAATTTGTTAAGTTTTTGAATCCACCTTAAGCATTATATCTAAGAGGCTAATACAGAGATATTGTGCATACAAGTAACACAATAAGCAATCCTACCCTTAAACAAATTCTTAGTATGGACATCACAAAGTAATGAGCATATTTACTCCAAATCTTTAAAGGCATCAACTAAGAGACTGGATAGAGAGTGTGTCTATGTTTTAGCAATGAGGGTGTGAATATGGTGTATAATCACCGACCTAACTTTATTATACTTTTTTGGGGTGTTTAACTGGACACAAAGTTAAGGATGTGGAAGCTTTATGAATTATATCTTTGGTAGTTGGTGAACGTTTTAAGTTGTGGTTAAAAACTAGTTTGGCAAAACATCACATCAAGAGTTTAAAATTTGAATGGTTAAATGAATTTGGAACCTTGAAAGTTGTAAAAGTTTTACGAAATAACTGAATAACATATCAATGGAATCGTGTCAAGCATTTTGGTATTTTCTAAAATAGGAAGAATGCCATGTAAATAGAAATAGATGGATTTTATGCAATGATGGGTTTCTATTGTTCGAACTTGGATGCTGGTACCCAATACAGGATCTAGAGGTCAGATTCTTCATCACATTACTCTTAGGATTTGGAGGTATGGATCTGAGAGCGGATAGAGGTGCTAGGATACGGCCAATAAATGTATATTATGACATATAAAGTATATATTTCAACTAATTAAAGGTATTGAAGTAAAGCTAATAAAATTTAATTCTTTATAAACACCTAATATTATATTCATAAGATATCTCGTGAAATAGCATAGCACATTCTCATACTTTATGTAACTATACATATATATATGACGTAAACCTACAAAATCAAATCAAATACCCAATCAATCAATACTTCTCAGTCATAGATGTAGTCAAAGTACCCAAGATGAGTTGACCAAATCCGCTATGGATCTCGCACCCACACCCATGTCGTGTCTGACACGGATGCGGCTAGGGTTTTGAAGAGTCCGCGCAACATAGATGATGGAAATTTTTATATTAGAAACAAGCTCAAAACAGAACCTTTTGTTAGATCTTTAATTCATCCACATCAAAAGAAGTTACTTCCGAAGACAGAATAGCAAATAATCAATCTAGATGAAACACAACTCTATTTTTGGTAGTTCAATTAAGTAATTCCTGCAATGATCCAGCAACTAGCAAACACAAATAACATGTTAAGGCATGATGCTGCCAACATTGCATCTCGGAGATTTTGTAAAAACAGTTAATAATGTATTCCTAGGGTCAAATTTTAGTCCATGTGGCATTGCAATGCAAGATGCCACCTCCATCCTTTGATCTGTCCCACATCATCCAAGGACGACGGCCTTGTACAGTTTATAAGTTCCCTCCCCTCTTTACTCACAAGTCCCATACACCAATAGTTCCAATGCATCACAACTGAGAATTCCAGCTTCAGTTATATACGTCATGTAAACATCAAACTGTACACCATGACCTCTAACATCATTCAAAGGGCATAAAGAACTATGTTGAATTAAACTTCCCCTTTATTTCCAAAAGACATGCAACCAGAAGGTGTCCAAATAAACTGCCACAGTGAGATCAAGCTCATTAAATGCAATTACTCGGTACTAAAAAAATACGGTTACTAACTTTTGAAATTAAATATTTTTCAGTAACAAATTTGACAGATCTTGAATCTATGTTTCCTTTTCTTTCTTAGTTTTTTTTTTTTTTTTTTTGGGCGGGAGGGGTTATTTCTGCCTTGACATGTTCATTTGCCTATAATTATAGGAACAAATCAAATGAGCTCCCTTAAATAATCAACTTAAAGCTCTAAACAGTGGCGGATTATGGTTGGTAGGGGCTGGGGGGCTGTGGCCCCCCTCAAAAAACTCAATTTTTTTTATATATACCTCTCACACGTCACTCTATTTTCACATTCTAAACAAGACATCAGCTTCCATTTTGCTCTTACCCACTGCGGCCACCCCCCACCGCATCTCAGTCCCAAGCCCCAACAGTGGTAAATCCCCAACAGTGGTAATCTCTCTCTTTCTCTCCTCTTTGATGTTCTGTGAGTTCTTAATGGCTTTTAATTTTTATACTATTGATTGTATTGAGGACGAAAAGCAACGTATCCCATTGGTTGAGAATCAAATATTTTCAAAAAGTCACCATGGATGAATTTGATGTCAATTGTTTAGAACGTGACCCCGGAAAGCGTCCCCAAATTTAGGAATATCCAATGAATCGAAGAGATGAAGTTCGAAGAGCTTATCTCAATTGGGCTCCCTATCAATGTCAAGTTGAAAAGTATCCCCTTAAAAAAAGCGGTTTGTGATGTTCTTTCTCGGTATCGTCTTGATGTTTCAAATATCCGCGGGCAAAGGTATGATGGTGCTAGTAATATGAGAGGAGAGCGGAATGGATTGCAAGCATTATTTCTCAAAGATTGTCCTTATGCTTATTACATACATTGCTATGCACATAGATTACAACTTGCTTTGGTTGCTGCTTCCAGAGAAGTTTTCCTTATTCATGATTTCTTTTCAAACTTGACTTTTGTTGTCAATATTGTATGTTCCTCTAGTAAGCGTCATGATGAGCTGCAAGCTGTCAAATTAAAGGAGATATCACTTTTGCTAGAGATTGGTGAACTTGATAGTGGTAAAGGACAAAATCAAATAGGCACTTTGAAACGAGCTGGAGATACTCGTTGGAGCTCGCATTTTTCTTCTGTTTATAGTATGATAAATATGCATGATGCAACTTGTGATTCTTCAAAATATTAGGAAAAATGGATCAACTTACTCTCAACGAGGGGATGCTAATGCTACTTATAAGATTATGAATTCATTTGAGTTCATATTGATTTTGCACATGATGAAAGAGATTATGGGAATTACAGATTGTCTTTGTCAAGCTTTACAACAGAAATCTCAAGTTATACTTAATGCTATACATTTAGTCAGCACTACAAAAACATTAATTCAGAAGTTGAGAGATGAAGGATGGGATCAATTATATTATTTTGTGAACATGATATTGATTCTCCTGATTGTAATATGTTTATATAGAGCGTCAAGGGCGTGCTCGTCATCAGAAGGATCACATCACAGTGGGTCAACATTTTAGAGTGAATCTCTTTTGTGTTACTATTGATCAACAATTGCAGGAATTGAATCACAGGTTTAATGTTCAAACAGTGGAGCTTTTGAGCCTAAGCAATAGTTTGATTCCTAAAGATATTTAGGAAGCATTTAATATGGATGATATATGTGCTCTTGTAGAAAAATTATATCCAGTGGATTTTAGTGAGCAAGAGAAAACAAATTTGAGATTTCAACTTCAACACTTTATTCTTGAGGCTGTTAGTCATCCAGAATTGAATAACTTGTCAACTATGTCTGAATTGTGTGAAGCTTTGGAAAAAACAGGGAAGGCGAATACATATTACTTGATTGACCGGATAATCCGCCTTATCTTAACTCTTCCAGTTTCTACGGCTATTACAGAAAGATCATTTTCAACAATGAAGATAATCAAGATAAGGTTGTGTAATAAGATGGAGGATGAATTTCTTGCTGACAATATGATGGTTTATATTGAAAAAGAGATGGCTGAAAGCTTTAGCTTTGATTTAATTATTAATGATTTCAAGTCTTTAAAAGAACGAAGGGCAGCACTTTAATTCTAGGTACGTCTTTCCTTTTATATATTATATTTTTGTTGTGTTGATGTTATTTTGAATCTTGATAAAATTATATTTTGTTCTTATAAATTTCAATTATAATATTTTTGTTAGTAGTTGGAGAGGGGGGTCGAAATCCTTTCTATTGGTTCTTGCGTGGCAGCTGGTATAGATGATGAAAGGCGGGCCGCTTTTTCGGGACCTATTCTCAACATAGCAATTTGAATTAGTATCAAAAGTAAGTACTAAATAATTTCTTTTTTTCCTTTACTTGTTGATGTAAAATCATCTTCCATTCAATAGAAAATTCTTTAGAAAATTCTTGTTAAGGAGAGGCGTGAAAGCCACTTGCTTGACTATTAAGTTGGAAAGGGGAAAAAGTCAGTTCCATGCCTATTGTCATTCCTCTCTCTGCTAGCAATCCGGTCTCCAGTCGATGGTACTGCCGTGTCGTCCAGCGGGAATCATTAAATCGATTTCCGAAGCCCCATCCCCGAAATATAGCATTTGAGAACGCGTTAATACGACAAGATCATATAATGGAAAAAATGGCGAACATTATAAAGGATACAGGTACCCTCCTGCTCAAAGTCGTTCGAGCTTTTCCTGGGAGTATGGCATGGGTTACTTCAACGCCGTAGCGCCTGGTATTCGAACATTGGCTCGAGGCATTTTCTCTGCCCCTTCTTACCCTGAAAGCCCCCCTTAATATTTTGGGCAAGTTCCGCCACTGGCTCTAAAGATTTTCTTCTCAATGTTATGTTTTATGAGATTCGTGCCACCACCAACAGGAAAACACAATAACAACCCGATAGACAAATAGATCTATTTCCTGAACCAGTAACACAGACATCCCCATTTTTTTTATCAATCAGTTCATGCAACCAAAGTAGCATGCCCGAAATGCAAATTCAGTCCTAAAATCAAAGATTCCATCAAACATAACGACATAACCATTACAGTCACAACAGCAAATGTATATATGGTTGAAAAAACTGCAGAAAGAATGCAAAAAATCGTCATTTCCTCAGCTTTTGAGAACCCCATTTCCACAAAACCACATAGATATGTCCGAAAAAATCATCTATATATAAAACAAAAATATAATAAAAAAAGCATAAAGAGACAACAACATACACCGTTATTGGGGCCTGTGGAGGGTAGAGGGTACGCAAATAGACGGTCGGCTTAAGAAAAAGCATAAAGAGAAAGAAACAAAATTACCAGCATCAGTATCCAACATAGCGAGAGAACCCATTTTGAGATCAACTATTTATGTTAGTCTCAAAATGTCCGTCAAATTGGCTCTCTTCTCGCTCTTAAGCACATACTCTCTGATATTAAAATAATAATTTTTACAAATGTCAAGTGGCTATTTATTCAATGTATATTGAATACGGCGGGAACGCCTTCTCTTTTTTTATTTTTCGAAGAATGAATTCGCGCCACAAAACACAAGTAGGAATAAAATAAATAGCAACACTATTTATTTTTTTTGTCTTGGGCATGATATTAAATAGTTTGCTTTTTGAGTCTTATAACTAAACAAATAATAAATATTATTAATGACAAAAGGGACTTTAATGTTTTATCTTTTTTTAGGAGGGAAATCTTAAAGTAGATTATGCATCATTGATATACATTTAGTCAAAATGAATTCAATTGAATAAAAAAAAAGTGACCCCACAAAGATTTTTTGTGTGCTATTTTTATATCTTTTATATATAAAAATAAAATATCTTATAAAAAATATAAAACTAAAAATAAATTAGTAAAGGGCTACAAAGCATTCACCAGCCGTTCATCTTACTCATTTAATGGTGCATTCTTTGGAATTGTTAATTGATTAAGAATGTGTTATTTGTATGACGATTAACATTATCTTATATGATAAATTATAGATTTACAAGTATAAATATCATTTCAAGAAAGATTAGTAGATATATACCTTTAGAAAGAAGCTACAATGCCTCTGAACCTTTAAGACTTAATGTTGATAGGCTGCATTTCTCAAAATCAATTTTGCTTTCCCACAAATGCAAAGGAGAAAAGATGTAACTTTGACATGTTTTTCGTCGAAGCTTATCCATATTTGGATCAATAATCATGAAGTTTGAAAAACCTTTCAAGTAGATGGAGTAGAATAATTGAGAATAAATATGAAAAAGACAAGTGAAACATTATCGTCTACACTATTATTTTTTGTTAAGTACACGTCATTTATACATATACTTTTTGGGCGGGATATATTTTACGACTTTCAAATGTCCGCGCCAAATTATTTACTAAAATGGCATATAACGTATCTAAAGAATCTCAACAAGCCCTGTTTAATTTTTTGCCTATTAAGGACAAATTAAGGAGTCCGAAAAGAAAACATAAATATCGACACTTTTATTTTCTTCAATTTTTAAAATAGTCCTAACTACATTATGATCTATATTATTTGTTTAAAAAATATAAATAGAGGGAAAAATAACATCAAGATAATAGATATTGTCCAAATATTAATTATTTGCAAATAACTATGAGACATATTTGTCATGACACCTCAAATCACCATCATAAATATGATTGCAGGAAACCATAATTTGAAATAGATAAAGGCCAAGTTTTTTTTGTTACCCGTCACATATTCGGTACCTATATTAAAGCCCCGATTAATTCAGTTAGTCTCACCTAAGACCCATTTAAGGAAAAAATGCTCCTTAACATGATTATTTTTCATATCCAAAATTTGAGTCCAAGACCTCTTGTTAAAAATGAAAGGATCCTATTCATCCAACCATAATCATTGTCGGTAGATAAAAGAAAGTTATTTATGTTCTTATAGAACTTCTCTGGCAACGTGATTTATGTTATAAATACACCTAATTGTTGGTGGCCATTCACTACTCCGGCAGAATCACGAAGAAGTTTGCAATTAAGGAAGTAGCTTGCAAATAACTCATGTCGGCTCCTAGAAAGCCTTGCAGCAATGTAACAACCCATTCAATCGTTTTGAGCATTAGGACTCTTTTTCCTTAAATGACCTCTCGAAGCTTTAAAATTATATTTTTAAAATTTTCAAAAAATAGGTGGCACAATTCCTGAGACAATCGGGTGAGTATCGAGAAGAAAATTTAATTTTAAAGTTCTTAAGTTGAAATAAGGTAAAGGATTGACAAAAGTCATCTGGGGTTATAAGCTCGGATTCAAGTTTTAAAGGTTCCATTAGGTCTGGAACATAATTTATGACTTAGATGAATTATTTGGACAAATCTCGAGAGGCTCGGGAGTATTCGGACACGGTCTTTATCGTTCTTTAACCAGTACTAGCACTTGAACATTTATTACATATTAATTTTGAATAAATCAAAAGATATATTTATGATTAGTACATTTTAAGTTCAATCGGTGAAAAATGATAGTAGGTATGTGTAAATTAATATTAAGATAACTAACAATTTTCTAGGTCATATTTATAGTATTTTTTTATTCATAATCAAATCAAAAGATAAATTTATAATTGAATTAATGTTATTTATTTGTAATTGAAGAAAAGTATGAAACATTTGTTTTATCTATGATACTTTAAAATTTCATATTTTAACATGCAATTCACGTGCGACGCACGTGTCAAAGAAACTAGTTATATAAAAATGGTAAAAGTTATTGAGTTAACTATTTTTACCTTTGAAATTATCTGATGGTGTAAAAAATCTTGCACGCCAATACTGCACAAAACTTAAATTAGTTTCAACTCCAGAGATGATTCTTGTAATCTCAAATGGTAATAGGATTAGGTCCCCTACGACTACGAGTTAGGCACAGAAAGAAAAGAAAATACTCTTATAAAATCATACAAACAAAATATTTAAGTGCATGGCGAAATGATGAAATCTTACTAGAAAGGCTAGACTCCATTCGCAACTAGTTTAAAAGCCGCCAAAGATTATTAACCAAAACTCTAAATCACATTTGACAACAATGAAAATTTGTGACAACAAAGAGAGGGATCCCTAAAATTTATGCAAATTTTTACAAGACATACAGTTTTTATTCTTTTCATTTCCTACCTCACGTCTTTGTTTCCATCATAGAATTGCAATGATTTGCAGTACAGTTCTTCTACCATCATTTCTGAAATGGCATGTCAATGGGAAAAAGCCACCATGATTTATAAATGGTTCAAAATACAGTTTAAGTTATTTCCCTAATTATCTAACGATGAATTGCCATATACTCACCAAAGGGCAAGCTCCAGACTCGTGTATTAGGAACTCGAACCAAAAACTTGTCTCTTTCTATTCTTCACATTCTTATGTTTGAGATTACATGAGACTATTTAAATTACTCCAAGAAAATGTTTTCCCTCCACTTTTCTTCCTCTGAATTCCCTTCTTTAATAATGCACTTTTCTTCTCTTTTTACCATATTCGGATCCTTTCTTTTCTTCTAAGTTCTAATGAGTAATGGTTAGACCTACTGTGTTTTTTGGGGTGAACTGTTGGGCAGTCAAGAACTCTCACGTTTAGAAGATGAAAGTTACAAAAATGAGAATGTTGCGATGGATGTGTGGACATACTAGGAGAGATAGAATTAAAAAAGAAGATATCTAAGACAAGGTGGGAGTGACTTATGTGGAGGATACGATGAAAGAAGTGAGACTGAAATGGTTCAGACATGTGCAGGGAAGATGCACGGATGCCTCAGGACGGAGGTGTGAGAAGTTGGCTAAAGACAATTTTCAGAAGAGGTAAAAATAGGCCAAAGAATTATTGGGGAAAGGTGATTAGACAAGACATAGCGCAAGTCCAGCTTACTTAGATAGTAGGTTATGGAGGACTCTAATTAAGATAGAAGGTTAGTAGATAGTTGAATTTTGTATTACGTATGCTTTCATACTAGTAGTCATATTATTAATCTTGTAGTTTCTTATCCTGTGATTTCTGTTATTATATGTGATTCCTTGTACTTCGATTGCCGTATTATTGTGGTAGTTACAACTTTTTTGTGTTTTCTTTACTGCTTTGAATTGCCTTTCTTGTATCGAGGGTCTACCGGAAACAACCTCCCTACCTTGGGTCCACTTCCCAAAGTAGGGTAAGGTCTGCAAACACTCTATCATCCCCCAGACCCCACTTTGTCGGATTTCACTGGGTAATTGTGTTGGATCCTTTCTTTTCTTGTAAAAAAAGAAGAAATAAAATAAACGAAAAAGAATTGAGGTAGGTATGGGGCCAATGATAACCTGAACTTACAAAATGTAACAGAACTGGTAACCAAAAAAACAAAAGAAATGGAGTCTAAAAGCTCAACTACTCACAAAAGAATACAAGTGCACTAATAAATATGTTTTGGAAGGTTGACTGGTCTTTTCACTTGTTGAAGAACAAACCCCTCCTCCTTCCTTTTTTCTTCTCACCAGCCTGCAACAAGTTCAAAAATGAGATCCAAAGGAGAATGCCACACAAGTAATGGGAGTTTCAAAACAGATGTTGAAACATGCTAACAGCTATTGGACAAAAAAACCCTTTTACATCAAAATCTTAACACAAATTCACGCTATTGGACACCTTGAAAATTGACCAAGACTAATCACCTAGCAATTTAAGAGCTTTTTTTACTCAAGCTACAAGAAAAAGAAAAAAATGCTCTAGAAATTTCATCACAATTTCCCAAAACCATTACTCCGATATCCACATAGTATTAAATGACATCCATAAGCATATGGTCACCCTCAAAGACTCGCTTATCTCAACTCTCCAGCAACGTATGTATATGTATACAGATCGTAATGAAGTACAAGTAAGATAACTGGAAGGCAAGAAGCAGCAACAGGTTCCAATGTCCAAATGTCAAGAAAATAACACTAGATCATAAAAGAAGCATCTAACACAGGAATGATATAACACCAGATACTAGATTATTGATTAAGAAAGCTCCTACGAGAGCGATAGCCTTTTGCGCAGGAAAATACAGAGTACTTTTTGACAAGTAAAGGTATTATTACTAATATAAAGTTATAAACTCAGCACCAAGCTGGTACCAATAGAAAAATACACAGTTTTACCAACAAAAACATAGTAATTAATGTGTGGAAATGCATATATCAGATGCTAGCCGATTTTCATGCCAAGGCAAATAGATAAAATTACATGACCGGAACCATGAAAAAAATGGGAATAAAAGAAAAAGAGTACAGCACAAATCCACAAATGCTAGCAGAGTTTCTTGCTAAAGCAAAGAAATAAAAATTACATGATCTGAACCATGACTAAGAATAGGAGTAAAAGGAGTACACTACAGATCTAGACCACAAATGCACTATGTTGTAACATTCAGGGAGCCTGCAAACTTCAATTGAACCTCATAGAATAGAGAATACTATGTAGAAGTCATATCACAACAATAACTTTCAGACTGACAAAGTCATCCCCTTACCCTTATAATAAATAATCTCATGGTGAGGACAATTGTATCCCTTGAACTGCAAAATAGAGTCACATGTCACTTAACTAGAGAAATTGAACTGTATGATAACTTGTTGGAAAAAGAAAACTGTATGATCACTTGAACCATATCGTCATAAGGTCACATGCAGAAGAGGAGAGTGAAACATAGAAAAGGTAAAATGTGAAGATGAAATAATGATGTGACATGAATGTGTCCTAACCAATGTTGAAAATGCTTAAGTTTGCTCATAACAATGAAAAACAAAAATATCAGTTTTTTCTTAATTTATTTCATTCTTTTTTTTGGGTAGGTGGGGTGGGGGTGGGGGGTGGGGGGGATTTACCAGCTAATGTCTCCTTGATCATCAGCCTTCAAAAGATGTTCAACTCCCCGACTGTCGAAGATTGAAAATTCTGTAGGACTTCCATATGGAATAGAAACCTAAAGAAGCATAAAGTGGTGAGAAACGGGTACAGATTAAGGAAACAATAAAAGTTATAGCACCATGAGCTTAAAACTATTGTTTTTAAACTAGAAGTCATAGGAGAAACAGTACACAACAAAGTACCCATTAATTATAAAAACTTTATGTGTCGAGCTATCATCTTTTACCAATGCTTCTCAAGTTTTTGATAGAGTTAGTTGCCAGTTTAGCACCTCCATAGGATAGCAGTTTATCATCCTCTTAACTTTATGAAGACCCAAAAAACTTCAGTCTTTTTTCGTCTACAAATACTGTCACTAAGACTAATCAAAAGAAAAAATGTAGGGAAAAGGGTCAAATTTACCCTTCTACTTTCAGAAATAGTTTACATTTAACCTCCGTTATACTATTCGAACAAATTTACCCTCATCGTTAGCCTTTTATTCAAATATACCTCTTTCCCTAATAGAGCCAAGGGTACGGACAAAGTATAGGGGCAAATTGGCCATTTGCTCGAAGTATAGGGATAAATTTGCTCTGTTATGTAATCTTTAGCTGGTTCATAGGCACTTTGACAGGGAAGTCGATGGAATTAGGTAACACAAGTTATAAATTATGGTATTGTGGGATAGATAAAAATAGAAATGGAGTAGGAATTATTGTAGAAATCGGGGCTTAAAGATAAGGTTGTAAAGGTAATACAAGTTGGAGAAAGGATTATTGTAGCAAGGCTTGTATGGGAGAAGGAGATAATCAAAGTTATCAGTGCATCCTATTTCTATTCTACATTACAATCATTTTCCTAGTAGGATACTATATATGAAATCTTATTCCTATTCTAACACTCCCCCTCAAGCTGGTGCATACAAGTCATATGTACCGAGCTTGTTATAGATGATTAATACGAGGACCAGTGAGGGACTTGGTGAAAATATCTGCAAGCTGATCACTCGACTTCACAAATTTTGTAACAATATCACCGGAGAGTATCTTTTCTCTGACAAAGTGACAGTTAATCTCAATGTGTTTAGTCCTCTCATGAAATACCAGATTTGGAGCGGAATGTCAATAAAACACTGAGTGATCAGCTTCACTACGAGTCATGTCAAACTCCTGAATTACTGTGCTGAACTTTTCAAACCAAGCTCGAGGAAATTGTTTCAGACCATAAAGTGACCGACGCAATCGACACACCAGTTAGACCATAAAGTGACCGACGCAATCGACACACCAAGTTAGACTCTCACTGAGCAACAAAACCAGGTGGTTGCTCCATATAAACTTCCTCCTCAAGGTCACAATGGAGAGAATAGCATACTTCACGAATGTGTCCAAGCCTATTACAATAACTACATCTAAGTCGAGATCTTCCATGGAGACCTACTCCTCGTCACTTTTTCATGGACTGTGATGTGCAATTTTCTGATCTCCTCCTTATGGATTTTGAAGTAATCATAGGACTGGAACTTTCAATTCCCATGTTTTTTGAGTTAAACATATCAAAACCGAGAGACGTGGCGAAATCTGTCTTGAAAGATGGATGAAATCTGGTGAACACAACCCAAGAAGAAAATCACCAAGACCTGGCGGGAAAAGGTGCATGCGCGGCGCGTGGAACTGACGCGCTAGCCGGAGCTGGCACTTCGAGCGACACGTGAGTGGGTCTTTGTCGGAGCCGCTGACTGAGTATTGGTCGGAAGGGACTGAGCTACCTAGTGGTGGTGTTGGAATTTGCAGCCCTTCTCTCTCGTTGTATGAGCCCCTGGACAGCTTGTTATACAAGCCGCCTGCTGTCTTTCCCGGCGCTTCTGCTTTCTGCCATAGAGGTGTGAGGTTAAGAATGATCGAAATCAGACACGATAGAAGGTGGGTGACTGATTTGATTTTTCGGAAATTTGCACAATAATTAGTTTCTCACTAGCTTGAATCTGATCTATGTTGTGACGGTGTTGGATTCTGCACAACACCACTCAATAGAGATTTGACACTAGTAGCCACCGGAAAAATTATGCGCGATGGTGATTTATTTTTTTGAATCTTAGCTGAAATATTGCACAACGGATACTTTCTTACTAATACGCTAGAAGAGAAGGACGCAAAACAGTCGCCGAAATTGAGACACGGGACTGTGATGGTATTTTGTGGGTAGGATCCGAATGATGGCACGACTCTAGGAGACGCAAAACAGTCGCCGGAATTGAAGCACCGGACTGTGATGGTATTTTGTGGGAAGGATCAGAATGATGGCACAACCCTACGGGATGAGAAATTATGCCGGAAAAGTTGTCGAACCTCGAAGAAAGTGGTATGGGTTAGCTCTGAATCTCTGCGCGATGCTGACAGTAAAAACAATTCTTAAAAGAATGGCCAGAAATAGTCTAGAATCACCGGAACCCTAATTTCGATGATTGAAATCTGATATTGTTCACGCTGGGAAAACACGGTTCACGAGGCACTGTTCACGCCGATTTTTTTTAAATTTCGGTGATAATATTCTATTAATTGAAGGAGAATATTTTATTTATAAATATATGAAAGTTCTCTACAATATTCACTCTATTATTATCTTTGGCCAGATGGGCGACGCACATTTTCTAGTGACGCCGACGGGCAGCGGAAGTTCTTTTATTGTCTACTAAGATCGTAGAAGCTCTGATACCATGTGAGAAAATATGGGAGAAAATATTATTATTGAATTGTTGTGTATCGACAGATTGCATTGAGCTCGCTTTACAAACACTCCATTACAATTCTTTTCCTAGTAGAGGATACTATATATGAAATCATATTCCTATTCTACATTACAATCTTATCTACATGTACTAGGAATGTTGAAGGGGAGGCTATATTAGAATTCACTTTAGCTTATGATTTAGAGGATGTTTGGATTGGCTTTTAAGCTGGTCAAACTAGGTTTTAGCTCTTTTTAGCTGATTTGAGTATTTGGCAAAGTTAAAAACTGCTCAAAAGCACTTGGCTTTTAAGCTAAAACAAGCAAAAAGCCATAAGCTAGGCAAACCCAACTTATGACTTATTAGCTTAAAAACTATTTTTATTTGACCAATAATTTTACTTCTTTATCCCTCTGAATTTTTTATATTTCAAAAGTGCTAATTTATCAACTTCTTCGTTACTCCTTTGGTGTTCCTCCATGCTGCCTCCACTCTCCATTGTAGTGCCTAGCTAAGGACTTCAAGTTACCAAACAAGGAATGAAAAAAAGGAATTGTAGGAGAAGAACGAGAAATCTGCTCATAGGTTTTCCGGGAGTGATAAGAGAATCTTCTTTCTTTTTTTCTTTTTTTTTTGGTCATGATTGTAGAAAAAATGGGGATTCATCCTTCTTCTTTATCAAAATTGAGCCAATAACAGGAGTATATGGTACTCCATATAATGTAAAACATAAAAAGGGAAAATCTCATGTGAAAATATTTTCCTCTTCTATTGTAAACTGAGTTTTTCTTTTTATGCATCACCTCTATCCAAACGCGTGACTGCTTATTTATAAAACTAGCTCCAGTACTTGCAAAGTCATTTTCAGCACTTGGTGCTTAAAGGGTACTTAAATTCATCCAATCCAAACGATCTCTTAATGGTAGCTAACACATATTTCAAGAGTTACTTATAAGAGTGGGAGCAACCATAGTCAAATAGACTTTATCCTTGCAAGAGGACGAGATAGAAATACATGCAAGGACTCTAAGGTTATTCTAGGAGAAGCTATGACTTCCCAACATAGGGTAGTAGTCTTAGATGTAAAGCTTAGGAATATAGTGAGAAAGGTGACGACTTACAAACAACCGCGAATTAGGTGGTGGGCATTAAAGGGTACTAACCAGTTAGTGTTTCAAGAAAAACTATGGGAGAAGGGAGCTTTAGGACTTTGAGAGAAACACAGACATCTTAAGGAAGGAGATGTCAGGTTGCATTAACAAAGTAGCAACTTAAGTATTAGATGTGTCTAAAAGTCTAGGACCACGACCACAGGAACCCTGGTGGTGGAATGAGGAGGTACAAAGAGTTATTAAAGCTTAAAGAGTGTTACAGGAAGTTGCCAAAAGCATAGCTTTTGAAGAATACAAGAGAGCTAGAAGGGAAGCTAAGAAGGCTATTAGAAAAGCTTGGGAAGAAGCTCTAGATGACGTGTATCAAAAGTTGGAGACACGAGAAGGGGAGAAAGAATTGTTTAAGCTAGCACGACTAAGAGAGAGGAAGGGCATGGATTAAAACTGGGTAAAGTATATTAAGGGTGATCCTCAACAAGTGTTGACAGGAGATAACGAGGTCAAGAAGAGATGGAGAGACTAGGAGCATGTTTGGATGGGCTTATTTTAGGTACTTTTAAGACAAAATAGCTTCTAAGCACTTTTGTAGTGTTTGGGTAAAATAAAAAATTACTTTTAAGCAGTTGTTTTTAAGCCAAAATAACAAAAATAAGCCAAAAATCAAGCTAGAATTCCTAACTTATGCCTTTTGGCTTATAAGTCAAAAGCCATAAGATCATCCAAACGGGCTCTAGTTTGATCAATTGTTCAACTCGAACCAAGAGAATAACATTTTAGACCTCCATATGTCCATGAATGATAGAAACTTTAGCTACACTCATGGAATTAGGCCGACAAAGGTAAGGAATGCCGTGAAAAATATGCAAATTAGAAAAGCTTGTGATCCTGATAGTATCCCTATAGAGTTGTGGACGTGTCTTAGAGATGTCGAATTAGAATGGCCTAAAAAGCTAGTAAATGTTATACTAAAAATGGTAGGATGCCAAATGAGTTGAGAAGAGTGCCCTAATTTCGATTTATAAGAACAAAGGAGAAAGTCAAAGTTGTGCGAACTATCGTGGCATTAAACTCATGAGTCATACGATGAAACTCTGGAAAAGAGTTATAGAACGTAGACTTAGAAACCCAACAAGAGTGAAAGAGAACCAGTTTGGATTTCATGCTTGGTAGATCTACAATAGAGGTTATATTCTAGCTAAGAAGATTGATGGAAATCTATCGCGAAAAAAAGAGAGACCTACACATGATTTTATTGATCTAGAGAAAGCATATGATAGAGTACCACGCAAGGTCCTTTGGTGGGTGATGGAGAGGAAAGAAATTCATATTAAATATATAATGCCATAAAGGACATGTATGAAGGAGTCGTCATTAGCGTGAAAACAGTAGTAGGTGATACATAGGAGTTCCCAATAGCAGTGGATTTACATCAGGGATCGCCATTGAGTCCTTATTTGTTTACCCTAAGTTATAGACATGCTAACCAACACAATACAGGATGAGGTCCTATGCTGATGATAGTGTTAATTGATGAAACAAGCTAGGGTGCCAACCAAAAGCTTGAACTATGGAAAAGCACTTTAGAGAGTAAGATTGAATACATGCATTGCACATTTAGTCAACATGAGAAGAGAGAAGTTGAGGTCAGACTAGATGGGATTGTGGTGCCAAAATGCAAACAATTTAGATATCTAGGCTCGTAGTTTCAAGAGAATGACATGATAGATGAATAAACTACTCATAGGATTAAAGATGGTCGAAATGGAGAAATGTTACAAGGGTGTTATGTGATAGAAGGATGCATACCAAAGTGAAAGGTAAGTTCTATAGAATAGCTATAAGATAAGCAATGTTATATGGTAGTGAATGTTGGACTGCTAAAGTCCAACATATCCACAAGATGAGTGTTGCAGAGATATGAATGCTAGGATGGAGGTGCGGTCACATCAGATTGATATGATTAGAAATTACCATCGCCAAAAGGTGCAAGTAGCACACATTGAGGATAAAATGTGAGAAGGCTGCTTAAGATGGGTTGGGCATGTTCTGCGTCGACCTATAGATGCACGGTCCATATGTGTGAAACTATGGCAAGTGAATGTGTAAAAAAGGAATGGGTATCCCTAAAATCACATGGAAGGAAGTTGTCTCGAAACACCTAGAAATGCTTGGTATCAATGGACACTTAGCTAAAGATAGGACACAATGAAAGAAAAAGATCCATATAGGTAATAGCTACTAGTTGAGGATAGGTTCTAGACTTGTTAGAGAGCTTCTAATATTATTATAATTATTGCTTATATATTTTTAACTTATTTTTTACTGTTATTTTATTTGTATGATGATGATGTGATATGAGCTTAAATGAAGAAATGGGATTCACATAACTAACCCCAACTTGTTTGGGCCTGAAGCATAGTTGTTGTCGTTTTCTTTCGACATATTTCTTCACAAAAAATCCTTAAAATGACTTACTTTAATTGCCTTCTAAAGTAGTTAAGCTTCAATTCTAGATAAGAAAATTCAAAATAAATATTAATCTAATTTTCTTAAAAGTAAATAATAAAATTAATTAATAAACACACACACACACACATATATATGTGTGTTGTGTGTGTGTGTGTGTGTTACATAAGTTGACATGGATATGACATTTGCACTTACCTAATGCTTCGTATGCTTTATGAATTTCAATTTATCAAACAGTAATAAGTAGTGAAAGACATTATGTAACAATCATTGAGAACCTGGAAATGGTCATAACTGATAGAAATATAAATTTCACTTCGAAAAACTACCTCAAATTTAAATATTCTAATTTGTATGAAAATGTAACAAATCTTTTTGTAAGTATGAGTCCACAAATTAGAGACAGTTAAAATTAGTAGGACGAAAGAAGACGCAATTAGTGGGTCTTAATGGTTGTGATGTTATTGAAGTGGTTTCAATAGTGCTAAAGGAATATTTATATTGCCAATTTTTCTATGTGGTTCAACGATAGTATATTTTAATAAATTAAACATTTCTCGTATAATATTTTATTAATTAGTTTTAGTATATACTTCAAGAAAATTAGATCAATATTTAATTTGAATTTTCTTATCTAGAGTTGAAGCTTAAGGGTCGTTTGGTTCCTGGTTAGAGTTATAATGCAGGGATTAGTTATGTCGGGTTTACTTATGCAGGATTTAATTACTCCATCTTCTACCTTGCATAAAATAATACATAGCTTCCTCGTAACTAATACATGTATTAATTATGCCGGATTGTAAACTAGTAACCAAACACCGTACTTGGTGTGCTGAATTTTATACATAGTAAGTAAAATGCTACCAAACATGGTACTAATTATGTTGGTTTTAATACATGAATAATCCACTTCCTAACTAACAACCAACGACCCCTAACTACTTTAGAAGGAGGTTAAAAAGTAAGTGATCTCAATGATTTTACGTGAAGAAATATAAGAAAAGAACTATACCTAAGAAATTAAAAAAAAAGAAATATACTTGAGAGAGAAAAACTATCCTTGTACTTTGAGAAAAGGGCCAAATTTACCCCTATATTTTGCACATGCCCTTGAATCTGTTAGGGCAGGATATATTTGAACAAAAGCCTAACGGCAAGGGAAAATTTGTTCGAATAGTATAACGGATGTTAAATGTCAACTATTTTTGAAAAATAGAGGGGTATATTTGACCTTCTTCCCAGAAATGTATAGTCGCTTAGTTGAGGTTGTGAACAACATTGTTTGTCAAGGTGGTTTTCTGGCTTCTGTAAAATGCATTCAATGTCAAAAACCTTAAACATGCTTAAGTTACTAATTTTCAGCACATTCTAGCCAACTTCGCCGACACAGATGACAGAATACACACAAATAATATATACACATTACACAAAAATCATTTCTAACCTTTTGATCACCACCCTGGACTGAGATTTAGATCAAAACACAACTCGGGTAAGCCAGATATCCTAAAATTAACCACAAAGTCACAGACTTCTGTTGCAAATCATAGTACAGTACCTAGCACTGCTGTCCACCGGTAAAAGAGTACAAAGGTAAATGGAAACAGAAGTGTCAATTACAGAGTTCAACACACATATCTACCACATTGACCTTTATTTTTTGGGGGAAATTACTACATTGACCTTTGTGTCCCAATTGGTGCCAGAGGTACAACTCACTGGGGAAGATGTTCTTCCAATATGGTCTGTGGAGATGAGGCGCTTTCATCCTTACTGTCTAACTTGGACGAGATATTGTCTCTAAATTCTGCAGATCCCAAAAGATGGAAGTTGTTCAATGCAACTAAAAGACGAGCTTGAACTCTTTACGAGCTAATTCATTTTGGTTACTAGTGGGCCTCCTTTACAGCTATAAACATCCAAAGTTCAAGATTACTAATCTATGTTCAACCAAGAAAATGTTTGATCAAGCCCATTGTATACCTCTGTAAATTTTAATATAAGAGATCTCCTCCAGGACTAGGAGACAGACTCTGGTGACTCAAATTTATTTTACTATGACGGATAATACTCCTCGTTAAGCTGCGGAGAAAAAGTAAGTCCTGACTCCTGGGTCTAAAAATACAGAATATTCCATCTCATGAGAGATACAATCATCACATCATGAAAGGCTACCCTTTGCTTGAAAATGAAAATAGTGAACAAGAGCAGGCACAATTAGAATGGTTACTTCACGGATCCTCAGCATTCAAAAGACTCATGTGCATCTTGAACGGCTCTCACCAGAGGGCTCATACATATGGGCTTGAAGGGGTGTACAATAGTATATGCTAAAAAAACAATAATTTATTATAGTCTTGTCTAAATAATTTAAGGTTTATAAATACGTTGTGAACTGTTCATGAATACAAAAGGCAAAAGAAAGAAGACGTACAATAGGAGATTGAGAAAACTTCTCACTGACGAGAACACCACCAGACCCATTAGCCTTGATGCTATAATCATCCCTCTTGATGGTCAAGGTAGCAGGCTCCCATATATCAAGATATCGTGTCTGTACAAGAGCAAAGGAAAGCGATAGATAAACCAGTATTTTATTACATGATCATAAGAAATTGAATAAGGTCATTACGATATTCTCCACACCTAGAAACTCACAAATGTTCTTACCGACAATGAAACTTTATATGAAGCATGACCACTATAAAGGGTTTTCTCGATGCAACTATGCATTACAGGATCTGCAAACATAGAGTTCACATAAGATGGGTTGAAAGTACATGGATCTCTGGATTTTAGATTGCAAAGAGATCTTGATGCAAATAAGGGTAGCCCGGTGCACTAAGCTCCCACTATGCACGGGGTCCGGGGAAGGGCCGGACCACAAGGGTCTATTGTACGCAGCCTTACCTCACATTTCTGCAAGAGGTTGTTTCCACGGCTTGAACCCATGACCTCCTGGTCACATGGAGGCAACTTTACAAGTTACTCCAAGGCTCCCCTTCGAGATCTTGATGCAAATACAAGACAGGAAACCCATTTGGCTTCTGGGCTCATGACAATCCACGGGCATCACTTAATATGTAAGAAAAAGTGCAGAACACCCTGAAGAAGTGTGTAATATATTGCTAACTGACTTCTAGAATAGAGATGAGTGAGTGGCTGACAGGTCAGTGGATTTTCCCAACTGCACGGAGCTTAGTCCTTAGTAACCAAAACTATTCCCAAATAATAAAATAAAGGGAAAGAAAACACAAACAGATCAGACTAGAAAAATCTCCTGGTAGGGGGTTGTAGCATCACATGGGAAGAACATGATCAAGCAAACCCTAAATAGAATTCTTTCACGTTTATCTAATCAGTATGGAAAACCAGATAAGCAAATAGATTGACCACTTCAGAACCTGACAAAGTAGCTAAGAACCGATTGAACCTATGTTAACCATATACTTTCCCGTCCCAATTTATGTGATACACTTTAATTGGGCACGGAGTTTAAAAAATAAAGGACTTTTGGAACTTGTGGTCTAAAAGAAGTCATATATATATTTGTGTAGCTATAAATCATCTCATTAAGGGTAAAATAAGAAGTTTAAAGTTAAATTATTTCTAATTATGAGAAGATATCATTCTTTTTGGGATAGACTAAAAAGGAAAGTGTATCACATATATTGGGGAGGGAGTAACAATTTTCATAATTATACAATTCTCTACGGGTTCAAGCCGTGGAAACAGCCTCTTGCAGAAATGCAGGGTAAGGTTGCGTACAATAGATCCTTGGGGTCCAGCCCTTCCCCGGACCCCGCGCATAGCGGGAGCTTAGTGCATTGGGCTGCCTTTTTTAAAAATACAATTCTCCCACCATCTTGATAAACAGAAAAGCCTGTCTTTCTAGATCAAATTATTAATCTTAAAAATATTTCCAATGATAAAAAATACTAACGGATTAAGCACTTATTCAAGGTTGCCATTCATAAACATTTATGTAATAAAGTCAGCTTTCAAACTGAAATATCCATCTTGAAGTAACATGTTTGTTCCAACATGGAGAATAATAGCAATAACTATTAGGGATTTCGCATAGTCTCCTATTATTGGTGGAGAGATTATTGACTTCTATAATTTGCAATCATAACAATCAAAGTATTCAAAAATTGTATGAGAATCGACTTAATGTACCACAAGTTATCTTCCTATGCTCATTTGCAAAGACCTTCACGAGTTCACCCTGCAAATGAAAAACCAAAAAGTCATTGCAGTGTTTCCCTTCGAGATAAACCTAATTAAAAGAAAAGCTTTTATAAATAAACATTATTTTTGCAGTCTTCCTTTCTATACAAGAATAAACACCAAAGAATTTTTACAAACACCGAGATTGGAGTTGAATGATTGCAATTTCACCCTACACCACTTAGGTGTATGGCCTTCTTCTTCTCCCTATTCACGGGCCCTCCCCTCCCCCATAAAGAAATACAAAACAGTCATATATGAACTATTTCTGTTGACCAAAGCCTTGAAATTTTTAAAACAAAGAAAAGCAGAAGAAAGTATGCCCACTCAACAGAAGCACCAATTGAAAAGCACTAGAAACCATTCACCCCTTGCTGTTCCAGGTGACAGACAATTCCATTTTGGAATATCGAATAATGTAGAAGAACGTTAATGAATAATGATATTTTAAGCTTTGACAAATTTCGGTATATGCTAATATCCTTGAACAATTCAAATTAGTACAAGGAAGTCACTTGTCCTCTAGCAACAACTTAGTACACCAACATCCAACTTTAAGCTGACACTTTATTTCGTAAGTAAAAAAATATGATGTCAATGAACTAAGATGAGAATGAATACGACTTTTTTCTCAAAATTTATAGGTAAAGGAGCATTGCATTGCTACCCAGAAAACAGACTGAAGTAGAAAATCAAATAAATGGAAAATGAGAAGGGTAGACCAAGTATCTGGAAAATCATAAGAAATAAGATCAAGCCAACTTTAAATTTTCGACCTTTCTGCCTTTTCTATTCCTTCCGTTCCAAAAGAATAGCAGAGCGCAAAGTACAAGGGTCAACACATCTAATTTTCAGCATGAATTTCAGACATTGATTTCTTATTTTTTAAGAAATAAAAATACATGCTAAGAAACTGCCTAGAACTAACTAACAATCATAATTTATTAAAAAAATATTTTATAATGTTTGAAATTATGTAGCCAAGGAGAAAATTGTCAGATTTTGCAAATAATAATAGTGCCAAACAAATTAATATGGATGGAGTGTTTTCTATTTTCTGGGGGAAGAATGGAGGCTGATATAAAGAGGCAGCAGAGGATAGACACACTACCTTTCGTTTCCGGTTGTCCAATGGCTGCACTTCAATAGCAAGGTAAGTATCAACATCGTCAGCAGTGACAAGGTATGTTGGTTGCTTTGCCCCTGTCACAACAGTGTCATGTGACCTCAAAGGAGAAATAAATCAGAAAAAGATATGTGACTTGTTGAGCGGGATACCATCTATATAGTTAAAAGATCCATCTTCTATATGGCGAACCCACTGCAAGTTCAAGAATAACCAAAAAGAAAAAAAATGTAAGTTCCAAACAACGCATAGCATGAAAGATCAAGTGATCATGATGCAAAAGGAATCAGAGAATCAGAAGAGCAGGAAAGGAAACAATTAAGGAAGAAAGCTAGAAAGGTCAAAGCAAGGAACACCTCAAAATTGCAACTGGTTGTTCCATTAATAGAGTAGCCACAAGCTTGGAGAGCCTGTCCAGGATAAGCTTCACCAGAAATTTGGAGACCCTCTATTGCAGGTAGTGCCTCTTCATCTGCGGCTGAACAGTGCTCGAGTTTAAGGCATCATAAGGTTTGACCTAATTTAAACAAAAAAAAACTATCGGGGAACAACACAGTTCTCCAACTGTTTGCCTAATCCTGGTAAGATGTGGACAGTACCTCGCAGTGAAACTTATTTGATTTCACATTTCACTTAATATTCTCAATCGAGAACTACCCACTTTGGTTTAGTTCAATGGACTTCAGTTTAAATTACACCTTAACAACAATCAAGCAAAGGCACCAAATTTCACCTTCTGAATAGGACGATGAAGGTTCCTCGAGAACTGGTGGCAGGTACGGAGAGTACGATGAGCTTGGATCATCTAGCTGTGATGTGTATGGTGAGCTTTTATTAGCCCAATTGACTGAAGGCTCTCTATCGTTTTGATGTCTCTCCATGTCAGAATCATCCATCTCATTGCTGCTGATAAGATCACTAAAAGTAACTTGCTTACTGGATGTTTCTTCACTTTTAGGCTTGGAATGCGTATAACCCTGGCTTACTGCAAGTTGTGCTTCCGCTGTAGTGTTCCTGTAGAATCGGATAAAGTACAGACCAACGAACAAAGTTACCCAAAATTGGAATTTAATCAATAAACAAAGTGAAAACAAGCAAATCTTACAAACCATGAAAATAAGCAAAAGTCAGAAAAGCAACCAAATGGTGAAACATGATATAAGAGTACAAACTATAGAAGGTGTGACATAAATCCTCTTGCAAAAAGAACCAAGTTTATATGGGGAAACAAATGCTTAACCAGAGATATAGCAGATCAACACAAACCAGAATACCATGTATGGTGGAGAAAGAAGCAAGATGGGGTACTACTTAGTCTATGCATAGGTGATGCTCTTAACAGTTGTTATTTGACTGCAAATTTCCAGTTCACAATTATGTGGACAATCATTATAGTGGCCATGCAACTGCAGTAAAAGGGCTGAGGACCATCCCATATAGCTTGACAGGCAAAGACTGTTGTACAGTTAAATGATGTCAGCAAATTATTCCAGACATAGTCACACAGTGTTGCAAATGAAAGAGTTAAAACAGAATAAGTTAATGTCATACCCCAAGAGAGAAGAGAAACGATTGATACTCAAATGTAACTATACAAGGAAATTCCTTGAAAATCAACAACTAAATTAAATATCCATATTGACACTCCAAAAGGCAATTGCCTAAACGTTTTTGTTACCACTGATGTAAGTTAAAGATAATTATTTCCGTCACTTGATGTAGCAGAAAATGGTTAGATCTTGGCCATTATTGGAGGGGTCAATGCACGCAGGAGAAATGAAGGCAGGGTTTTCTCGGCTACGCTAAACACCACATTATTTGGTAACACAAAATTATTACTTTTCAAAATCCATATCTTCAGACCAACTCCAATACAACAAAGCAGTCAAACATTCTCTTTTTTAATCTTCAAGAAGGTCAAACAATTCGTCTAAGTTGGGATAAAAGGAGTCTACTAGAACCAGTAAACACAATTAACAACAAAAACAAATACAGACAGAATCAACCTATACTAGCATTACGACTCAACAAAAATATTTTTATTTCCCTTGATAAGGGAACATACAATGCTTGTTCATCCGTAACAAATTTCTGAGCATTTGAGCTTCTTAATCTTTACTGGGGATTAAATTTATTATGTAATCTATTCAATACCACATGCTATGAATCATTATTTTTCATCATTTTCTGAAGAGGCAGAAAGGGTAGTTGGAAAATACAATTTTGTGGAAAGATGGAAACATGATTTGGCCACCAATTTCATCCAAAAATGACCAAGCATTTGGAAAAGTCAATGATAACAGAACCCACCACCAAAAGCAGATGGTTGGAATTGTACATTCAGTCACAGTAGCAGTCTCCGTTTGATCAGGCTCACCTGCTTGTAAGAGGTGAATACCTCCCCAAGTCATCAATCTCCAGAATTCTTTCAGCATCACGGTTTAGACCACTCTGAGGATTCATCAAGGGATCCCAGTCTGTTGTAGTCCGAGGATCTGACGAAAGAGGAGCCTTTTCACTGGAATACACTTGTTGTGGTACTAGTTCAAGACCTTTAATCTGTAACAGAACATGGAAAATAAGAAATCCATCGTGAATTTGAAAAGAAATTCCTTCAACATATTATATCACTAAACATTAGACTTGCCCCAGCAGAACGAGGAGGTGAATGAGCAAAATTTGACAGGTTCATATCTGATCGCCAAGGTGCCATTTGGTACCGAGACTCCTTCAACTTTGCCTACAAAAAGAGTACCTATATATCTTTAAGATGTTCAATTAAGGAAGGGAAATTTATCTCCACAGGACTAGTGGTCGGAGTTAATAGAATCGGTAAACATACCTCAGTAACAAAAAGCTTCTCTTGTAAATGTCTAAACAGAACCTGCAACATATTGCTTATTGAGCTAGAAAAATTATATTGGCATTTCAGAATGTTTGAGTTAAAATAAACTCTGTTCACATTTCATCTACACTTCACAAGTTTGGGAATCAAGTTTTTGTTTATTTACGATTTAAACAATCCACAGAATCAATTTCGAACATTATCCTCCACTTGTTCTCTTGTGTTGTCCGTATGATACATCTTGAACTTCTTTCACTTTTCTTTACTTCAGCCCAGTTAATGGAATGGAGATAATACGATGACAAAATAATATGGGAGACTTACTGAAAAAGAAGACAGACGAATACAAAACTCGATACAGAAGAAATGATGATATGTTTGACCCATCAAATGAGACTATTTAATGGTTCCCTGTCTTATGTAAGGAGTAAGACAGCTGACAACTTATACTGGGTATGCTGCACTAAATCTGTGAGTCAGAAGGATGAGTCCTAGAGGATTAAAACTATAGAATGTGACAATATCTCTAGTTTTAGAGAACCCTTAACTTTCCAAAAAGACAACTAATTCGGTATTACAATGAACAGACCCAGCAAGAGCGGAATGGATATAGAAGATTCATATAGCCGATTCCGACTAACTTGATATTGAGGCATATTTGTTGTTGTAAAATGGCACAACAGTAATTCCAACTAATCAGACAATTTTTGCTGATCTCTGGAAGAATCAATCAGTTTACAGTGGTAATGTAGCATTTGCTTTCACATATAGCATCTATTAAGATGCAACCCGTTGGTGCCTTGCATAAATTATTTTCCTCTGTTTTCTGTTGCATCAGTACAGGAGTGGCATAGCATTTGTGCCTTTAGTAAGTAGGTAGGTAGATAGAGCCATGCTAACCTTGGCATTGCTGACAATTGATTGGGCATCAGCTACAGGTGGCTGAAGCGAGTACTCTGCAAGAAGTGGCAGCAAAGATGACACAAATGTTGATCTTTCTTGCTGTGCAGCCTGAAAGAATACATGAACCTCAAAAATACTCACAGAAGGGGGAAAATTTTGCAATAAAAAAATCAGATAGCAGCTCAACATCTTTTGCTGTAACTATCCAGTGACAAGTAACACGGTACAGCAGGCTATCTCTAATTGTCAGACACAATGTTACAAATCTTTCTATCATGACTCAACAAAGCTGCTGAATACTTAAAAAACTGTGCATGCACCATCCCAAGAAAACATCGGGCTAACCCTTAAAAATTAAATCTCTTCAGTATAAAGAATCAAAGCCACACAACATAAGTTGATCGCAAACAGACACATCGTATAACAAACAAAAACCAGATGGAGAGAGGTAAATTGTCGCATGGGTGGGAATCTGGGAGATCCAAATAGAATGAACAAGGCAGGAATATTCAACAAAACACAATATCATAAATAATTCTTAAAAGCAATTTACATTCTTCAACCCCCCCCCCCCCCCCACACACACACACACCCACACACACAAAAAAAACAGCAACAAACAAAATCCAAAAATTGGAATACACGGCAAGTTCTTCTCCATATGGATCTAAAATAATGCACTAATAGATGAAGGAGGGAATATAACAAAGCAAATTATGACTCCACATGAATGTGCAGGCATACCTGCAGTGCATATGTAAGGCGTATATTTTCCTCAATTATGTCTTGTCTATACGATATCGCTTTAGATGCAGCATCAACAAGATCCTGTTGCTGTTGATCAAATGCCTACACAGATGTTAAGAGCAAAGAACATCAATAAGTTCAAGGCCAAGTGGGATGGATGAATAAGCAGAAAATGAGTGAATTGACATGACAGTCACTCTGGCCTACCATGCGCATATAAGCAATTCGCTTTTCCAGAACATATTTCTCATTGCGAACTTGTGCTTCCTACCAAAAACTAAAACCATTCACTACGACAATAAAATAACAAAACAAAAATGGTGTCTTAAAAACACAGGCTCTTTCATTACCTTGATGGAATATTCAGAAAGATGTTTCCTCAATTGTACCATCTCCTGTTCATGCTCCTGGATCTTCAAAACAAGATCCTAAAATGATACATTACTAAAATTAGGGGAAAAGACCAGTATGATAAGTTAGAAGATGACATTTCCTAATAGAAACAGAGAGCGACCTTCTTCATACTGCTGTTAACTTCGGCCACTGGCATCAAACCTTGTCCAGATAAATTGAGCTGTCTGTCATATTCTCCTTCTATTTGATACCTACCTAAGCCAGTCTAATGTCACTGTTTCTGTTTGTATCTATGAAGAAAACTGCTGGCTAAAAACTCTTTTTTCAAACATTATTAATACTGCATTGGTAACATACCACCTGGTAAACTGATGTTTAGGTGATGAATTGTGTTTATGTCAATACCTGTTGGGTGAAAATGATGCCGAAGGCGATGAAAAATGAGAGACGCCAGAATTATCAGTTGTTGTCTGACCACCAGGAAGTGCTCTCAATGTACCATTCAGCTTGCTATATTCGGTGTGGCTCTCTCCCTGATTTTGCAGAGTTAAGTCTAAATCATTTCGCCTGGGATCTTTTGCAAGAACCATATTACTAGACAAATTACGTCCTATACTATCCATGTTTCTAAGTTCAGGAAGTTGACTTCCAAAACCCAAAGTTGATCGATGTGCTCCATCAGCCTCATTTAGATGATCCACATGACCAACTGAATGAGGAGTTTGACCTTTCAGCTCTCCTGATCTCTGCAAAATGTTGAGATCCTAAATATTGTCAGAACCTTGGATATGTGAGTGGAATTGAATTTCGTATCACAAAATCACAATACACTATTTCAAAGAGGGGCGGTCTGCACAAATGGTATAATTCAGTTAGAAGGGATGAGGAGTCTCTGAAGCAAAGTCTTTATTGAAATGTGTGACCATACAACAACAACAACAACAACATACCCAGTGAAATCCCACAACGTGGGGTCTGGGGAGGGTAGAATGTACACAGACCTTACCTCTACCTTGGTAGGTAGAGCGGTTGTTTCTGAGAGACCCTCCACTCAGGACAAGCAAAGCAAAAAACAGTCAGACCCGGTCAAAAAATTAAAGCAGTAAGCAGTAAGAAAATGCTGATAGCAAAAGCGAATACGCCATGATATCGGATTCTGAAAGAGAAGCAGTAACTAACGCAGATAAATGAGATAAACCAAGTACATTAAAGAACGCATAGCAGAAGAAATAAAACTAGAGAAGACTATAAAGCAATACTACGCATATTCGTATGATATGCTAAGCATGCCTACAGTAATAACACCACAGCTACCAGTTTGTAAATGTAAGTAGGACTACGCTCGACTACCTACTACCCTTCTACCCTACTCTGTGTCCTCCACAACCCCTTATCTAAGGTCATGTCCTCAGTAAGTTGCGCCTGCTCCATATCCCGTCTAATCACATCTCCCCAATATTTCTTAGGCCTACCTCTACCCCTTCTGAACCCGTCCATAGCCGACCTTTCACACCTCCGCACTGGGGCATTTGTGTCTCTCCTCCGCACATGTCCAAACCATCTCAACCTCGCTTCCCGCATCTTGTCTTCCACCGAGGCCACTCCCACTCTGGCCCGGATATCATCATTTCTAATCATGTCCCTCCTCGTATGCCCACACATCCATCTGAGCATCCTCATCTTCGTCACTCTCATCCTTTGGGTGTGTGACGTCTTAACTGGCGAACACTCCGCTCCATACAATATAGTCGGTCTAACCACCACCCTATAAAACTTGCCTAAATGTGTGACCATCTCATCGAAAAATAAAGCTTTTAGCTTTAATTTATTTAATAATGTCTTCAACAGGCCCCGTCACGTACAGTGCTTGATTCTTTATGATGAGTCAAGAACGTGGAAAGTCTTTGATAATGGGTGGCGGTGAGACTCAAACACAGGATCATTGCATGAGTGTGACCATTTTATTTAAAAACTTAAGTTGTTAGAAAGAGCACGCTTTTATTTATTTAATAATGTCTTCAACAGTCTTAAAATTAGAACATCAGCATGACATTGGCTTGGTTAAATATCTACCAAACAGAACCATGACGAACAATAGAAAACTTCGATGACAAACTAAAACTGGCACATAAAACTAATTCATTGAACTCATTGACGATCATGTAAGTCTCAAGGGATAATAATTGTACACATAATTACCTAAATGTTGGGCAGTACATAAGACGTAGCGAGTTAAAACATTGGTCTAAATAGTAACAACAGAATTTCAAAGCTAGTTAAATGTAGGGCTGGCCAGTGGGCCGGGTCGGCCCGACCCCGCCCCGGTCCGCCAAAAAAAAATGGAACGTTGTGCAACGACCATTTTTGGCCTCCCCCAACCCACTTAATATTTATTTTTAACCCCTAAGTTAATATATTTACACTTTAACCCAATTTCCCAACTATAAATAACTCATGTTCTCTTCATCTTTCTCACAAATCTTCCAACAATCTCTCAATTTATCTCTGTACAATTCTACATTGCCTACTAAATATTATATTTTTTTGCTCATTTATATCAAAGTTAAAAAATTGGGAGTGAAGTTGGCAACTAGCTTGAGGATCATCAATCGAGCAAAGTTTCAATTTTCAACCTCGATTACAAGTCGACGTTACATCGGCGTTTGGTACCTTCGTTCCTTCTTTAAATTATTATTGTTACTTTATCTTAATTATCGCACTTAATTTTATTATCTTTAACTATTTATTTGCATAATTAAAATGAAAGGATTAAGAAGTATGTTTAAGGGTAAGGGTAAGGGTGCTTCATCTAGTAGGGGTACCAAGGGCAGGGTTACTTCTTCTAGTCATCCTATTCCTCGGCAGGATGATTTGATTGATTACACTCATATAGATGAAACTGAATTTTTTAATGATATACCATTAGACGATGAGATATATTCTGCAACTCAACCAGACTTTAATTTAGAAGATAATCTAAATGACACACCTACTAGTGCACGGTGCACCTCAAACTGAAAATGGAACACCTCCTATTCCGCTAGTATGAGACGAGGCCCACACAACACAACGAAAATAAAAATCTATTTTTTTATAGAGACCAAGAGAATCAAATAGTTAGATGCCAAATTTGTAAAATGTTTATAAATTTAAAATGGAAAAAGGTCAGGGTGGGACGGGAGGTTTATTGAGACAAATACAAAATTTTCACAAAGCTAGGTGGGATTAATACGAGGCTACAAAGTCGGGTGCGCCAATGCGCTCTCAGTCGGGATAAGGTTCACATAGTGTCCCGGACCAAGTACAGGGTCCAATTAACCCGACGACGGGGGGAATTATAGGTCTTAAATACGATAAACATAGAGATAGGGAAGCAATAGCAAAATTAGTTGCGGTGGAGGGTTTGCCTTATTCATTTCCTTCGTCTCCTGGTTTTATTCATTACATTAGAGATATGTACAATCCTGCTTTTAGTGGTTTCCTAGATCAACTATTAGGAGACGTTTTTAAATTTGCACATGAATATCAATATTTACGGTATTCATATTATATCATTTTCCTAGCAATTACGTTAGATAATGTTTCTTCTAATAATTATGTAATTAGACTTTTAAAAGATCTTTTAACTCCAGCTTTTTCTAATCATTTTCATCTAAAATGTGTCATATTTATAACTTAGTTGTAAAGGATGATCAATCACTTTTTGAAGACATTCTTAATAAAATACAATTTGCTATAAACTTTATTTTTAGAAGTAATAAAATACAAAGAAAAAAAAATATAAAAAAACTTGTCACGATTGTGGACTACCTTATAGAAAAATTTCCGAAGAAGTAGCGACTAGGTGGAATTCTTTATATGAACAACTACTTGTTGCTTATGATTATCGAAGACCTATAACTCTATTTTTTAACGTCCATAATCGAAATCCAACTGATATGGTTGTAGATAACGATTGGGAAGAAATTTCAGAACTTATTGTATTTTTTGAGAATTTTTTTCAAGCTACTAAAGAATTTTCCGGTATTTATTATCCTACTATTTCAACTATGTTATTTTATATAGCTCTAATATTTTTGTTACTTAGTGAATATATGGAAAAACCATCTTATAAGGCACCTATTAAAAAAATATTTTTTCCTATTCCAACTATTTATATTATTGGTGTTGTATTTAATCCAACTATTAAAATAGACGGTTGTAAAGCACTTATTAAAACTATTTATGATTGCATAGCAGTACTTCCACCTCCAACTCCAAAAAATCCAAATGACCAACCACCTAAGGAACCAAAAGAAGAAGTTTTGTCTAGCTTACACGATGAATGTAAAAAAGTAAATACGCATTATCAATAAGAAAGTACTAGCAACCGACCGGCCTCCATACCATCTTCTTCTTCAATACAACCTCAAAAAAGACATGATGTTTTTGCGGCTAGTATTGAAAGCCTTAGAAATAGAATGTTTAGTGGTACCACTACCAATCAAGTTAGCGAGTTTGATGTTTTTGTTTTGCAGGGTATACCGTACCAAGCAGTTCTCAATGAAGAAGGACGTGAAGACTTGCTAAAATAGTAGAGGGAGAATGAGAAGACATTTCCGACACTATCAAAGATGGCCAGAGATGTGTTTGAACATTCAAGCGTCATCAACAGCGTCTGAAAGTACTTTTTTCTGCCGGAAGATTTCAAATAGGAGAGCACATACACTCATTAGCGGGAGACAACTTGAAGATTGCAGTTTTATTCAGAGATTGGATACGAGCAGAGCGTAGAAGGTGCGGTCAACCGGAGATCAACGAAGAAGACGACGAAAACTACAACGAAATCTTATCCGACTGAGGTGGAAGCGACGTCGAGCAATTTGACCAACGAATTCCAATTCCAACCGAAGAACCACAAGACATTGTGAAGAAACTAGAAAAAGGTATTTATAAATATATGATTTTTTTAATTGCAATTTTACTATGTTATTTGCAACTTTCAACACCACAAAGTTGCAATTTTGAAATTGTATCACAAAAAAATCATATTTCTATTAAATAATATAAGAGGCACAAAAACAGTCTTGGGATAGTTTTATTACAATATCTTGTTCAATTATTGAGATGTTTATATATGTTAATTTTTTAAATTAAGTGCAAAAAAAAAAAATGAAATCCCGATCACGCCCCGCCCCCGGTCCGATAAAACAGGTCCCCTTTTCCGACGGGATCGGGAACAGGACATCGGCGAATCCCGCCGAAGGATCGGTCCCGCCCTCCCCCATCCCCCCGGGACCCGCCCCGAACCCACCCCATTGGCCAGCCCTAGTTAAATGCAATCAATATGCTATTCCACTGTAGTCATTTTCTTCTAGGATTAGTATACACCTAAACCTACAAAATTCTTTGAAAGTGCAAAAATATCAACTTAAGCACTGTTGCAAGTACAAGAAACAGTAATTACATATTCTATTCATCCCAAATAAGGCTAAAAGCAATTCTGTCATCTCTTCTTTTACAGTTAAATTCTTTAACTGTTCGACAAATGTCTGGAATCTAGGTTACTAATCGGTTGAATAATGGGCACTCCTTTTTTTTTTGAATAATATGCTGCCAATTATTTCATTTCTTTTGGCGTGATGAAAAATCCATCAATGGAAGAAACACAACATACCCAGTGAAATCCCACAACGTGGGGTCTGGGGAGGGTAGAGTGTACGCAGACCATACCTCAACCTTGGTAGGTAGAGCGGCTGTTTCCGAGAGACCCTCGGCTCAACACAAAGCACAAGCAAAGCAAGTGAAACGGACAGATCCGGGCATGAAATTTAAAGCAGTATGAAAATGCTGGTATCAAAAGCGAGTAAGCCATGATAGCGCATTCTTAAAAAGAAGCAGTAACTAACGCAGATAAATAAGATAAGATAAAATAAGATAAAGAAAGTACACTAGAGAACACAAAGCAGCAGAAATCAAACGACATGCGACTATAAAACAATAGTGTGTCTGCTAGTATGGTTGGCTAAGCGGGCCTACAATAGTAACACTACAGCTACCAGTTTGTAAGCGTAAGTAAGACTACGACGGACTACCTACTACCCTTCTACCCTAATACGTGCCCTCCATACCCCCATATCTAAGGTCATGTCCTCAGTAAGTTGCACCTGCGCCATATCCCGTCTAATCACCTCTCCCCAATACTTATTCGGTCTACCTCTACCCCTCCTGAAACAAGACCATAGCCAACCTCTCACACCTCTGCACTGGGGCATTTGTGTCTCTCCTCTGCACGTGTCCGAACCATCTCAACCTAACTTTCCGCATCTTATCCTCCATCGAGGCCACTCCCACTCTGTCCCGGATATCATCACTTCTAATTCTATCTCTCCTTGTATGCCCACACATCCATCTCAGCATCCCCATCTCCGAAACTTTCATTTTTTGGGTGTGCAAAGTCTTGACCGGCCAACACTCTGCCCATACAGCATAGTCGGTCTAACCACCACCCTATAGAACTTGCCTTAGTTTTAGTGGCACCTTTTTATCGCACAAGACTCCAGATGCGAGCCTCCATTTCATCCACCCTGCCCCAATACGATGTGTGACATCGTCATCAATCTCTCCATTCCCTTGGATAATAGACCCGAGGTACTTGAAGCTTCCTTTCTTAGGAATGGCCTGAGCACCAAGTCTCACCTCCACGCCTATCTCAAGGTCGCTCCCGTTACTGAACTTGCACTCCAAGTATTATGTTTTGGTCCTACTCAGTCTGAACCCTTTAGGCATTTCAGTAATAACTGCTATCTCAACTCTCAAGCCTATGTTCAAACTTATTCAGTGAGAATGAGATGGAAATCTACTACCAGTAATTTCAGCAATACAAAATGACTTTTGTGCTCATCTGCTTAAAGAGATTATGGCGATTGTATAAAGAATCAATATTTAATCCTTATTAAAAAGAAAAAGAGATTTTGGTGCTTGTACTACTTGTAGTTAGTTCACTGGAAATTAGCGGTGCACTTCGCTAAGAGCATCAATTGCATACTTGTTCGTAATAACGGCAAAGCATTGTTCGGACATCAACTTTCCCCGCACTTCCCCAAGCTGGCAGCTTGAGACTGCTGGTGACTTCCTTCATCTCATGTACAGATGTAATCTTCACAAAAAGCGGCAGATAGAGTTCCCTTTGCAAGTAAACTTTAGTCTGGTCTCCTAGTTATAAATCTGTAACCACATGGGATAATCATCGTCTGTCTCTAGAAGCAATCTGCAGCAAACACTTGTCAAGAGCTGTAACTGAGATTTCTCTCCGGTCATACTTATCCTTTCTAACATTTTGGGCATTTATTGGTGTATGCCCAGAACAACCCTACAATTTTTGCAAGGATGGCAAAGGAAATGTATACATTAGGTCATCGAACAACATATGGAAGACTATTCCAGCCACAATGTGGTGGTGCATAGTGAAAGAAAGATATGGAAGGCTGTTCAAAGACAAGAAGCACTCTGTTACGTTGCATTTTTTTGCTTAATTTTTGGTGTAACATTGCTGTTGTAAATGTCACTGAACATAGTACCATGATTGACTTCATTTAGTCATTGCATAGCTTGTTTTTCATTTTTTTTTTATAAGGAGTCCTTGCATTGCATAGCTTGTAATGAGCTCTCTTGGTCTTTGTAATTCCCCCAGCATTGCCTTTATACTGGGTACTGAATTTATAAAAGCATCTTGTAACAACCGAAAAAGATACTGAAACACTACATCCATTTAGTCTTAACCATTATCTGCTTCAGTTCTAAGGAAATACATTATAATTCTTCTTCTTTTTTCGCTTCATGGATCCTTTCTGTCACCGTACCTTTTATGTGGTAATTATACAAGTCAACCAAAATACTTTAATGAATGCTACTTACAACCTTACACAAATGAATAATGGACTAGCAGTATGTACTTCTGTCTATGGTAGTTACATTTTAACAAGGGAAAAGGGTTAGAATTACCCTCAACTATTGAAGCTAGAACTATACCCTCCGTTTGGTTTTGGTAGCAAACATACCCTCACCGTTAGTTTATTGGCTCAGTTATGCCCCTAAAAACTAACAGACTTCCATGTGTGGTATTAATCCATTGGAAAAAAAAATCATGCGGATGTGAACGCCCAAAATGAATGGGGAGGAATATTTTTAGTTTAGCAAAATGCCACAGGGAACCAAATAAAAAGATTTCAGACTGGTCAGTTAATGTTATGGTGGGAACTGAGAAAGTAGAGTACAAGTCTCCTGATGAAATGGCTTTGGAGACTTCCTAAGGAAGAGCAAACTTTGTGGGGCACTGTGATTCAAGCCAAGTATGAAAAGGAAGGTTTTTGGAAGACAAAAGAAGTGAATAATCTATATGGTACTAGTTTGTGGAGATCAATCAGAAACTTGTGGCATGGCTACTTTGAAAGAACAAGTTTTAATGTGAAAGATGGCAAGAGGATTTTGTTCTGGGAAGATAATTGGTAGGGAATGGTAGTCTCAAACAAATGTTCCCTGACATTTATATCTTGAACCAGTAGCAGGAGTCCACTTTGCATGAAGTATGGTCCACTCAAGGATAGAATTTTACTTATAGAAGGTTGATGAAAGATTGAGAGATGGAAAGATTCGCCAATTTTTATGGCACTCTTGACCAGGGGCTGAAGGTAGGAGAAGACACCTTGAGATGGGAATGTCACAGTAAAGGTATTTTTACTGTAAAATCTGCATATAAGGACATGAATCAGATGGGATCTCAGATCCGTTTCTTACCATGTAAGCTTATCTGGAAAGTCAAAATTCCTTACAAAGTGATTGTTTTCACTTGGCTGGTTGTGAAAGAAGCTGTTCTTACTGAGGAGAATCTCAAGAAGAGGTGCACACATTTGTGCTCAAGATGTTATTTTTGTGAACAAAATGCAGACACAATTAACCATCTGTTTCTTCATTGTAAAATGGTTAGCCAGCTCTGGAATCTGTTTACCAGCTTCAGAGGTATAAAGTGGACTATGCCTGGAAGAACAGAAGAGGCTCTAACAAGCTGCAAAGACAGATGGAGAACTGTCCCAGCAGTAATATGGTGGACTATTTGGAAGGAGAGGAATTCCATGTGTTTTGAAGGCAATAGTAGCTCTTTGCAAATGATTAAAATGAATTGCATTCTAAGTTTTTGTTATTGGTGCAGTTTTAGAGTATATAGATGACCCTGTTTCTATTGTAGACATCCTAGGATCCTTATAAGATGAGATAGGATTTAGAGATATCTTTGTTTTTACTCTTTCGGGTGTAGATTCAATGCTGTAAATTTTTGGATGCCAGCACTCTGCTGATATTAATATACACAATCTGTTACCTTGTCAAAAAAAAAAAAAAATAAGTTGTTGATAAAATGCTGAAAGTTATGCCAAATGTGAAATTGTTTATGGTTCTGGATTTCCAGTACATCTTAAGTTAATTAATACTCCCTCTGTCCCAATTTATGTGATACAATTTCCTTTTTAGTCTGTCCCCAAAAAGAATGATCTATTTCTATATTTAGAAATAGTTTAACTTCAAACTTCCCCTTTTATCCTTGATGAAATGATTTCCATCCACACAAATATCTATGGCTTGTTTTGGACTACAAGTTTCAAAAGTCTTCCTTTCTTTCTTAAACTTTGTGCCTAATCAAACTATATCACATAAATTGGGACGGAGGGAGTATTATTTTTAGAAAATTCTGTCAAGCTTGTATATTAATTTGTTTTGTTTGTTGGCATACATCTAGGAAAGCAGTTAGGTGTTTATTCTCAAGGTATGTCAAAAAATTGACAGCAAAGTTTCAGCTGCACTGGCTAATACACCAGCAACGACGGAACCGGTGAAGGAAGAACCAGCTTCAACGACGATTTTTTATTTGATTTCAATGTGGAATTTTGCTAAGAAAAAATATTCCTCCCCATTCATTTTGGACGTCCACGTCATCATGGTTTATCTTTTTAATGGATTAAAATCACACTTGGAAGTTTGTTAGTTTTTAGGGCCATAACTGAGCCAATAAACTAATGGTGAGGGTATTTTTGAGACCAAAACCAAACGGAGGGTATAATTGTTCTATTTTCAATAATTGAGGGGTAATTTTGACCCTTTTCCCTTTTAATGATTCCGTAAGGGTAAAAGAAGCATATTTAAGTGGCAGTTGAAACCTAATCGGTACACACGATGTGTGATTGACGTCAAATTTAAAACAATTACCACTATGCCTCAATCTCAAGCAAGTTGAGGTCACAAGCTCAACTTTATAGTCTCCAAATTATTGGTACAGCCATGTATGCCTGACTGTATAATCATACTACCATCTGCATTTTCAAAGTTGAAGAATTATTCAACTTAAAGTGAATCTAGATGGCCCACTTTATGAACTGCTACCTTAAAGTAAAAGTATGGAGCAGCTAGCAATAGCTGGCAACTTTATATCAGCTGCTATCCCCCTACGATCAAATATAGGCATGGAAGATAGATACTGTCGTTAAACATGTGTAAGTCTAGAAAAGCGCATATATTTGCTAACCATCATACATAAATATATTATGTAGAAGTAATACACAAGAAATTTTTTATGTTAGCAAGTAACAAACAAAAAAATGAATTCTGGTGAAGGCTACAAGCAAAAGGGCAATAGAAGATAATAGATGGTCAAACAATGATATTCAGAATGTGTCATGTTCCTGAACCATAAGATGTAAAGCATAAGACAACTTTTGACCATGGAGTAACAACCGGTCTGAACTTTACTTACATATTTTTCAACTTCCAGAATCTTCTTTTGAAGTTCTGTTCTTAAACGATTATTCTCATCAACCTGTAAAAGAAAAAATACATATAGGATCAGCAAACAATCCTCTTCTTTTTTGCGTTATTTTTTATTTCCTTTATAAGGTAAATAATATTATAACTGACGGAAAATCACATATACAAGTCAAGCCAACAACAACATACGCAGTGAAGTCCCACAACGTGGGGTCTGGGGAGGGTAGAGTGTACGCAGAACTTACCTCTACCTTGGTAAGTAGAGAGACTGTTTCCGAAAGACCCTCGGCTCAAGACAAAGCATAGGCACAAGCAAAGCAAGAGAAACGGTCAGACCCGGACAACATGAAAATGATGGTACCAAAAGCGAATAAGTCATGATAAAGCATTCTGAAAAAAGAAGCAGTAACTAACGCATGTATTTAAGATAAACAAAGTACACGAAAGGATATACAACAGCAGAAATCAAATGACAGGGGACTATAAAACAATACTGCGTATGATAGGCTAAGCAGGGCTACAATAATAACACTACAACTACCAGTATATAAGCGTAAGTAGGACTGCGCTCAACTACCTACTACCCTAATTCGTGTCCTCCACAACTCCCTATCTACTGTCATGTCCTCAGTAAGTTGCATCTGCGCCATATCCCGTCTAATCACCTCTCCCCAATACTTCCTCGGCCTACCTCTACCCCTCCTGAACCCGTCCATAGCCAACCTCTCACACCTCCGCACTGGGGCATTTGTGCCTCCTCTGCACATGTCTGAACCATCTCAACCTCGCTTCACGCATCTTATCCTCCACAAAGGCCACTCCCATTCTGTCCCGGATATCATCATTTCTAATAATATCCCTCCTTGTATGCTCACACATCCATCTCAGCATCCTCATCTCCGCAACTTTCATCTTTTGAATGTGCAAAATCTTGACTGGCCAACACTCCGCCCCAAACAACATAGTCGGTCTACCCACCACCTTATAGAACTTGAATTTAAGTTTTGGTGCACCTTTTTATCGCACAAGACTCCAGATGCGAGCCTCCATTTCATCCAACCTGCACCAATATGATGTGTGACATCGTCATCAATCTCTCAATTCTCTAGGATAATAGACCCGAGATACTTGAAACTTCCTTCTTTTGGAATGACCTGAGTACCACGCCTGTCTCATGGTCGCTCACGTTACTGAACTTGCACTCCAAGTATTCTGTCTTGGTCCTATTCTGAACCCTTTAGACTCCAGAGTTTGTCTCCAAACCTTCAGCTTAGCATTCACTCCGTTGTGAGTCTCATCAATCAGGACTATGTCATATGCGAATAACATACACCATGGCACCTCCCCTTGAATTTGTCGTGTCAAGGCAAATAAGAATAGGCTAAGAGTTGATCCCTGGTGCAGCCCCATCATCACTGGAAAGTACACCGAGTCTCCTCCTATTGTCCGTACCCTGGTCTTGGCTCCATCATACATATCCTTGATCGCCCTAGTGTACGCCACATGTACACCTCTAACCTCCAAACATCTCAATAGAATCTCCCTAGAAACTTTGTCGTATGCCTTCTCGAGGTCGATGAAAACCACATGTATGTCTCGCTTCCTCTCCCTATACTGCTCCACCAACCTACTGATAAGATGAATGGCTTCTGTAGTCGAATGCTCAAGCATGAATCCAAACTGGTTCTCGAAAATAGACACGCCTCTTCTCACCCTCATCTCCACGACCCTTTCCCAAACTTTCATAGTTGGCTTAGCAGCTTGATACCCCTATAGTTGTTGCAACTTTGGATGTCATCTTTGTTCTTGTACAAAGGAATCATTGTACTCCACCTCCATTCTTCGGGCATTCTTGCCGTCTTAAAAATGACATTAAAGAATTCGGTCACTCGCTCCAAACCTGCCCTGCCTGCTCTTCCAAAATTCAACTGGGATCTCATCAGGCTCGGTCACTCGTCCCCTGCGCATCCTGCGAACAGCACTCTTAACCTCCTCAATCTCAATACTTCTACAATATCCAAAATCCCGGTACCTTCCGAATTACTCCAAATCTCTCAACACAAAGTCTTTATCTCCCTCTTCGTTCAAGAGTTTATGGAAGTAAAACTGTCACCTCCGTTTAATACGTGCGTCCTCCACCAGTACTTTGTCGTCTTCGTTCTTGATGCACCTCACGTGATCCAAGTCACGGGTCCTCCTCTCACTCCAAGGCTAGTCTGTACAACTTCTTATCCCCGCCTTTTTCCTCTAGTTCCACATAGATGCGTTCAAAAACCGTTGTTTTCACTGCCGTAACTACTAGCTTTGCCTCCTTCCTCGCCATTTTATATAATTCTCTATTCGTCCACTTCTCCACCTCATCCTTATTTTCTACCAATTTCGCATACACCATTTTCTTTGCTTCCACCTTCTCTTGAACTTTACCATTCCACCACCAGTCCCCTCAATGCCCACCACGGCTACCCCGCGAAACCCCTAGCACTTCTCTAGCTACCTCCCAAATGCAACTGGCCGTCATGTCCCACATACAAATCGCATCCCCACTACTCCCCCAAGCCATCTTGGCCATCAACCTCTCCCCCATCTCCTTTGCACTAGCCATGGTCAAACTACCCCATTTGATTCTTAGCTTGTCATCCCACAACCCTCATCTTCTTCTCCATCTTGATCTTCAAATCCATCACCAAAAGCTTATGTCGGGTTGTAAGATACTCACTCAGAATAATCTTGCAGTCTCTACAAAGACCGTTGTCAACCTTTCTAAGGAGAAAAAAGTATATCTGGGTCTTAGCCACCGAACTACGGAAAGTCACCAAGTGCACCTCCTTCTTCATGAACCTCAAATTGGCTATCACCATCCCAAAAGCTTTAGCGAACTTCCCCGTTCCTGTCCCCGAGGCCAAAGCCTCTATACACATCGTCATAACCCCGGGAAGTGACCCGATATGTCCATTGAAATCCCCTCATACAAATAACTTCTCAGTGGGTGGTATACCAACCACCACCTCGTCTAAATCCTCCCACAAGCGCCTCTTCTCCTCCTCGTCCAAGCCTCTTGTGGCGCGTAAGCACTAATAATGTTCATAGCGAACCCTCCAACTACCAACTTAATCGCTATCATCCTGTCATTGACCCTCCTAACCTCTACCACCTGATCTCTTAGCTCGATGTCTACCAAAATGCGTATTCCATTCCTATACCTCGACCTACCCGAGAACCATAACTTATAACCGTCCATATCCTTAGCCTTAGATCCTACCCATTTGGTCTCCTGAACACAAGCTATATAAATCCTCCTCTTCCTAAGAACATTAACTAGCTCTATAGACTTCCCCGTTATATGAAGGAGGGCTAAGGGCGTAGCAAACCAAACAAAAGAGGCTCGAGAGACCTTACCTTAGTAGACCTCTTTTTACTAGCATCAGCGGCTATATCACGGATTTCATACAATGAAAACTTTAAAGTCTCAATGTTTCAAGACCCTATTCTCAGCCTAGCATCTCCTTACCCCCCTAACCCTCGCCACCGTCCCTGACCGAGAATATGACATTAGTCTACCATCAGTCACCAAAGCCATTAAAGCGGATATAAACTAATAGACTAATAAAAAATTTACACCTAAAACAGGAACGCCAAGAATGATATAACTAAAGGCAAGAAGAGTAAATGCAAGAACGTAAAAGCAAGAAGCAATACAGTGAAGCGTCAAAATTTAATACAGGGATAAGGACAAAAAATAGATACGAGCAATCGGACGTACCAACTCCAGTTGAACCGAACCTGTTTGCCGTCAAAAGTCATTGTTCAATGCCGGGAGTTACTGTTCACTGCCGGAATTTACTGCTCGCCACCGAAAGTTGAACGAAAACTCAAGTATCTACAGAGAACTGAACGAAAAGAAGAGAAGAGAAAAGAGGGGAAAGAAAAGGAAAAGAGAAGAGAGGACTGGCCGGAAAATGATGCCGGTAAGAGTCGCCGGTGTCGGAGCAGCGGTGTTCTGCCCGCCGGTCGGAGCGCCAGAAGTAGAGAAAGAAAAGAGAAAAAGAGAAGAGAAAGAAGAAAAGAGAAGACAAGGAAATCTGGTTGGAAAAGTCACCGGCATTACCTAGTCTTGTAGTAGTCTGGCGGATGGGTTACCGTCGGGGTGGGGTACCGTCGGGGGAGGGGATGGGATCTGACCGTTGGGGATAGAGGAGAGAGGAGAGAGGATATGAAAGATAGAGAGAGAAAGTGCAATATGAAGAGAACCCTAATGATACCGTATACCAAAAATAGAGAACCTACAACAAAATATGGTCCTTTACACAAGAACACCAATCCCCTATACACGTAATAAAGGAAGCATTAAGGCTCCTTTTGAAGTCTCCCGTTTCTTGGAATGCCTCAATGGTCTCCATAAAATCTCAATTGATGGTCTCCAACACTGTTGAAAGAAAGCTAAAACAAATCCATCCGGTCTTGGGGCGTTATCTCCCGCACAACTGTCCACCGCCTCCCTCACCTCCTATTCTCCTATCTCTCTCTCCAACCACTCCCTCATTTCGGGTCCTGACTGGTTGAACCCCACCCCTACCTTAGGTCTCCAACTAACAGCTTCTCTAAACAAATGTTCATAAAACCCCCACAATAGCTCCCTTTACTTCCTCAATCCGATTTACTTCTATAGACTCCAAATAAATCCTCAGTTTCTTCATTTTTTTATAAGGTACTCCAAATAATTCCTCCTCTTTTTTCGCTACCGCCTACCCGGTGAAAAAGCTTAGTATTAGCATCCCCTTCTTTTTGAAGTAGTCACAAGAAGAATGGGAGGGGGGAAAGCAATCATAAGGCTTAAAGGATTCACATGTGACAAAGTTATGAACGTAAGAATGAACGATCCCCTTTTATCCACACTGCAAGTTTGCAAATATTCAACTAATTAATCAAAAGAAAGAACCAAGAGGATTAAAACATCCTCAGGCGAATTTCCAAAATTGTAAAGCACTGTTCTGCCTGATTCATGGTCACCTCCAGTTCCTTCCTAACATCCTGGAAGGATATATGTGTGTACTAATAACAGTAATTGGTAAATAGTTCAACAATCAGCCTTGAGCCCTTGACTACTACTTTCTTATGCACACAATTTCATATGAGATGACAGAATGCAGGTAAATGATAAACCAAAATGATACAGGAGAATCCTGAAACTACACTTAAAGCTTGATGAGGCATTTGTGTCGGAAAAAGGTGGGAAAATTTTCTGGAATTTTTGCGCGTTTTTTTAAATTGGAAAAACCTTTCAAAAATTGGATGTTTTTGATTGATACACATGCTGATGTTTTCTAAGAAGATCTATTACTATAAACTGTAAGCAAAATAAAAATATACTAAACCCGAAAAACTAGCATTACAGCCATAACGAGGCACTACTCGACACAACCATGGAAGTTTTCACACTAGTATATACCATTTTTTTATCAAGTAAATGAGTATATACCATATATAATGTCAATGTATGTCAATAGATTGTTGTAAATAAATGCAAGTAAGGAAGCTTGATTCCAAACTTCCGGTTCCAAAGAGAACCTTTGACTATTCCAACCATTAACCGTGTATCCTTGCTGCCAACAGAGGAAGGAGCCTTGAAAGACATTTGTAAAAAGCAAGAGTAACCCAAACAGGTAAAGAAGAGATTAGTTCTCATACCTTCTTTCTTCTTTCAATTTTTTCTTTTTTCAGTCAATATAAACTGCTACTTAAAACCCACCAGTATTACTTTTATGCAACTTGGGTTGGCATTGCTTGTTAAAGAAAAGGCTTATATGCAAATATCTTTGATTGTTGGACACAACAATGACTGATGCATCATTTATCTATCTCTAGACTACCTTTTCCTATGTGATATGAGTGTGCCACCAAAACTTAAAGGTACATTCTATAAAATGGTTATTAGAACAACTACGTTATATGGGGTAAAGTGTTGGCCAATCAAGAACTCACATTCAGAAGAATAAAGCAGAGGAAATGAGGATGCTTAGATAGATGTCTGGGCATACTAGGTGAGACAAGATTAGAAATGAAGATATATGGGGCAAGGTGGGAGTCGCCTCCGTGGTGGACAAGATGTGGAAAGCGAAGCTAAAATGGTTCGGACATGTGAAGATGAGGAGCACAAATGCCCTAGTGAGGAGGTGTGGGAGGTTGCAACGATAGGTCTAAGGAGAGGTAGAGGTAGACCGAGGAAGAATTAAGGAGAGGTGATTAGACAGGACATGGCACATCTTCAGCTCACCGAAAATATGACCCTAAATAAGAGAGTATGGAGGTCGAAGATTAGGGTATAAGGTTAGTAGGTAGTCGAGAGATTTTTCTTTTCTATGGGAGAGCATGGTCCTAGTTTAGAGCACCTTATCTGCTCCATCTTCTCCTTAACAGTTTTATTTTTATTATTCTATCATTATCTTATACTTTAATTTTATTGCTACTGCTGTTTCTTTTACTTTGGTTATTTTTGCTGTCAATTCTTTGTTTTCTTCAATATTTTCATCATAACTTTTTCTACTCTTGTATTTTTCAAATCTGTTTTGAAAAACGCTTTTCTTGAGCCGAGGGTCTATGGGAAATAGCCTTTATACCCCCACCAAAGGTAGGGGTAAGGTCCACGTACACCCCACCCTTCCTAGACCCCACCTGTGGGATCACACTGGACATATTGTTGTTGTTGTTGGCATAGCTTATTAAGAGGAAGGCCTAGGGAAATCCCTCTTGGACGGGACAAAGATATAGGTCTAGGGCAGCAGTTTTATCTAACATATGACCAAGAGACTCGGTGCCATATTCAACATTGTCTTTCAAGATCCTATTGGAATAATTGAAGTCCATTTGTAGTTTACATAGCTTCTATTTGACATATACAGGCTCAGGCTTGCACGAAGCTCTTTTAAACATTAAGCCAGCAAATTTACACTTTAGTAGAAGCATAATTAAGAGAACAACATATGCATAAGCAAGAACAAAAATTTCCAACTTGCTGGAATTTAACTCTTTGAAACCTCATGATGTCTCCCCGAATTGACCATCTAATATCTAATATCACACTCAAATGCACTCAGCCAAATGCAGGACAGCTTAAAAGATCATAAGCATCAAACAGCCATTCACGCAGGGAAGGAAGGATTATCAAACCTGTTGCTTAATGGTGGCTTCTGCAGCTTCAACTGCTTTCAAAACCTGATACAACCCATCATTGTTCTTGGGATTATTATTTGAATCATTCAAATTCCATCCCGCAAGTTTAGGCACCAAACTATTTCCTCCATTTTCCATATCTCCTTCAACACTTGTCTTTTTTACTACAAGCAAAATTCAAAAAGAGGCATAAAAACCCAATCTCTATCAGAAAATGGTTTAATAAACACAATAATAATACATGACCAGATACTAAAAATACAAATATACAATTTTCAACCCTATAATTTCAAGAAAAGAAAACCAAAATCAAAGAAAATGAAACAAAAACCCAATACCCATATAAATAAGATAAGAAAAGAATAAGTACCTCAGTTCCGTATTGAATACATCGATATAGACATGAGAAGTAGGGGAAAATAAATGGCGGAATAGAAGAAGAAGACGACGACTTGAAAATGGTGGTTTGGCTTGTGAGGAGGTGGGGTGGGGTGGGGTGGGGGTGGGGGGGTTTATCTGTCTTTCCCCCTTTTCTGTCGTCTTCTTTGTTTCTTTTGGCTTCTTGCCTGAAACGAAGTTAACTCAGAATTTCCGCACTTTTCTTTTTTGTATATATATTTTTAAAAATTATTTACTTTTTCTTTGTTTATTTTTCGTGAGAATACTACAGCATGCAGGGAGCTGTGATAATTATGACTAGATTTTATTATATACCAAAACACCTTTTTAGCCTTTTATTTTTGTCTGTGTGTTTTTTCTTTGGGTTGGTTCTTTGTTTAAATAAATAATGTCTGAATTGCAAATTCGGTCATTGAAGTTTATAGTGGAATTATACTTAGCTCATTCATATTTTCATTATCTCAATTGTGAGTTGTATATTTGTTTGAAAGTGGACATTGATCTACATTCGGTTTTTCAATTTGATTTTGCATCATTGGATTTTCGATTTTGAAAATATGGTATCCAATTCAAATTAAAATAAATTTGATTTAATTCAATTTTTCTCTTTCTGATTGTATTTTTTTGATAATTTCTCAACTTTTTAGTTGTGTCCTATAAGAATAATACATATCTAACATATATAATCCAATAGTAACATATTCGAATGACGCAAAAAGAATAAATATTATAAAGAATGAGAAGTAATAACATCAAATCTATTAAATAGTTTATCAAAAAAAGTCAAATCTATTAAATATTTGTTTTTAAATTCAATTCACATGATTGATATAATAGATACCACTGATAAGACAATAATATATATTTGATATGATAGTCTAACATTTATAGTCTAACATTTATAGTCTCTTGTAAAAGTATAATGTAATATATTAACAAGAGTAAGCACGCCTAATATGATTATTGAATGAAATGTAAGTACTATTTAATGCTAGTTAAGTTCTCGGGATAAGGTACTTTACTAGAAGTTTGAGAGACACATTTTATCTTTATGACTTCTTTTTGGTTGTATTTCTTTGCACCTTATGTGATGATGAACGTGAGAACACCTCCTTCAAGCGCGTAGAGCTTTAAAAATGGCTCTAACTATTTGAAATTGCGACATGTCAGTCCCAAAGTTGATATTCAAGAGTTACTCGGACAAAAACAAAGGCTTTATCATCCATTTTCAAGAGCTCCAAATCTGATTTTGGGTCTCGAAATTAAAAAGAAAACTCAGTCAAATTCGCACTAATCACCAAACCCGGTAATCGAGTTGGCCAATAACCAAGAATTTCGTTAAACCCATTTCTTTGTTCTTCAAAAATTTTCAAAGTTCAACAATGGAGGATTCGAAATTAATTCTTCATTTTCGAATCTCAACGACAACTAAGGATTTAGAATGAGATTAGCACTTGAATTACAACTTCAAAACTTCAACAACCTTTGAATCTGCTCGACACCTTCAATTCTTTTTCAAATTTATACAAGAACAATAACAATTGTCCTTTTCATTTTTCTAAATATAAAGTGATATTTTCATTATATTTTGGAATTAAAAAGAAAACAAAAAGGAAGAAAATAAAATATTCTTTTAAGAATTTTTTAAAAAAAAAAAATACATGTGGCATCGCGTGTATTTGACTGTTTACCAAGATTTTGGTTCTATATGTCACGTCATCACTTAGGGTGACATTTATTACACTTAAAAATAGTTCAGGGATAATAGGACCCCCCTCTGTGTCCCTGAAACGTCGAGTATAGTTCATGGATTACTTGAGTCTTATCCTTAATTTCTTTACAAATCATATACCATGAATCAAATGTGTCTTTTATAAAAATAAAATTTTTTGTATACGTATGTGTGTTGTGTGTATATATATTTAATTGTGTTTCATTTTATTTTTTAAAATTCGAACCAAACCATAAACCGAAAAATCAAATAGAAAAAAAATTCAGTTTGATTTTCGTAGTTTTCGGATTAACCCGAATAAGACACTCCCCTATTGTTTTGTGCAAATATTGAGGCCAAAAGTAACGTAAGGTTTCTTCTTTCATCTTCTTGAATCAAGTTTACCATTTATGAGTGAAGAAAGAACTACAATAAAGTGTATAAATTTAAAAAATTAGATATAGCACTTGACAATACAATTAGTGTCAAAAAAATTAATCAAGATAAAAAAATTGTAACAAGTACAACAACTGTTTTGGTTCACTTTTATGAGAGGGCATAAAAGCTAATTCATAACTTGTGGACTCTTGAATTTATTTTATTAGAGTCGACACCTAATTTATAAAGAAATTACGAAAACCAAGTAAGAAAGGGTTTTCCAATCAAAAGAAAAATCCTTAGAAAACCAGATTTCGAGGTAAGGAATCCCGAGGAAGCTGTTAGGCACCCCAGTATTAAGAATTCACAGAATGCGGTTGACATTCGAATTTTAAAATAATAATTTACTTTTTATTTGCCTAAAGTGTTAAAAATATTGTATATAAAATCATATCATTTTCCGCCAAATGAAATCTTTTACACACAAATTTTCTCTTTTTAAAAGTAAGAAAGAAAATCTTTTTGAAACTTTTCCTTTGGATATAAATCATTATTTCTTTTTTTATCAAAAAGGGAATAACAAAACTATTTGATTCGTCGTATCTAAAACTATTTCAACTAATTCCTAACCTAAGATTCCAATAATATTAAAATTACAAAAATACAATAATAAATAAAATTGGATTAGGTAGGGCTGGTGGACAGATCAGACCAGATGCATAATGAGCCCAATTAACACATATTCACATTACCAACTATATATGATATTCGCTTAGACACATACATAAAGGCAGATATACACATAACATTCAGAGTATACTTGAAGATATACAAAGATATACATTGTGTGTATATTGAAGCCCATGTATCCTGTATAACTTTGAAATATATCATCACAGGTTCAACAAGTCAGACGAAACACACCAACATGAGCAAGTTCATGCATCAATAAGGGAAAAATACGGGATACCCTACATGTTTTAGAGCAAACAAACAAGCTAGCATTGGGTAGAATGAGCAAACTCAATTCCAATTAGAGGAAAGAAACAATTGCACAAATATCAGGCCAGTACAGGTATGAAGAGTAGACCCATACATAGCAAGAAAAAAAATACCCAAATACCTTAACACCAAACTGAACAAATTATATTATCATGTCCATGTATAAGACTCGGTTATGAAATAAACAAGCAACTCATATTAACACATAAAGAACTTAGGGTAACTATTCTGGATCAAGTGGCATGCTTTATGATTTTTGAGGTCAAGTCTAATCAAGAATTAGAACGACAGAACCAGTTTATACACTTAGCAAGAAATCAAAGTCATCACAATTTCACACACAATAGCAACACAAACAAAACCAAAATTACTCATAATATATCCTACACTTAACAAATTGTTTGTTGTAGATAGGCATGCTCATGATTCAGATTCATACCAAGACAAAACAACACACACCCACAAGTAGACAATGTATAACTCAACACGAAGCAAAAACCTTCTTATCCCTAAGTTTAAATCATTCCTTAGACCTTTCTATTCACTTAAGCAGTTTCCAACATCAGACTATACCCTATACATGCTTACTACAAGAGAACATGACTATAAACCAAGATATCATGCAATCAGGGAAAGGTTAAGTAAGTGCAAGATACTGGTACAAACACTATTTAGACCACTTAACAGATAGACATGGCATAAAATATAGCTTAAAAGATATTACATGCTATCACAAATACATTTTAACACTTAGATAGGCAAGACAAATATATAGTCAGTTTGGTAAATATGTAGACATAGAAATGAAAAGGTAACCATGTGAGGGCAACATTTCAAAGGTACAGGATCACTCAAGCTAGGTGTAATGACATGTTTGATCATTTTGCCTTTTCGCCTTGTTCTAAGCAATTTTTAGCTGCTATCAACTCTAAATTCACCATTGAGAATGTTTTAGGATGGACGAAACATCCTGGTACTACATTGTAGGTTCATGTCTTTCGACGATTATCGAATAAGGCGCATTCCTAACTGTAATTATGTGCTAAATGGTAAGTTAGATGGTCTGACGAGTCATAATATGGCTATGATCTACATCTAAGAGGCGGGGAGAATACATTGCGGGTCCGGGAAAATCCGCTTGGGCATTTGACCATCCGCACCTATGGGGCCGCCTCCACAAGGTCAGTCCACAGATGCGGTGGTGCAGAAAGTCTAGTAGATTCGCTCCAACAGAGTTTCCATACTTGTGCAGTGGCGTACCTGCGGCATTTTCTTCACACCTATGCAGGGTCGTAGGGTTAATAAAACCGCACTAGCAAACATCTTCTTGCCAAAGTGAGGGCGCTTCGGAGGAAGATGGTCCGCAATGGTGGCCACGATAGTTTAGATCCTATTAAAATCCACCTCTCACATTTTGAAGCCCCTATTTCGCAAGTGAACTATGGGAGCTAGGAGTTGACTAGACACCTCATTTTGAAGGGTCTAATCCTTCTACACCCTTCGATAAATTTTAAACTGTCATACCTCAACCTTGGGGAGTGTGGCCGGCACTCGACGCCTAAATGGACCCAGCGAACCACCTGGATATCATCACACAAACACACAACCGTTTGGGCCGACAAGGCCTCAGAATAGCAACTATGACATGCACAACATGAAATCCTATATGCAGAAGATCCAAACCTAACAAATATATACATACCAAGGCCGACAAAGCCATGTCAACAACTGTACAATGCAGAACCAGTCTACAAAGCCTCTAGGAGAATGTCAACATACTATATAAGTCGGGACAGGGCCCCCGACATACCCAAAATGCAAAAGAGGTATAAACATAGACACAACCTTGACTCAGTAATACTCTAAGAGGAAGTGAAGCTCACCAATAAAAGCTAAACTCTAGAGGATATCTACAAAGGCAAGTCCTCTCCTCGCCTACCTAAACCTGCGCGATATGAATCACAACACCCCCGACAAAAGGAATGCCAGTACAAGTAATGTACTAAATATGTATGATGTAAATCAAACACAATAATAAGTACTCATAGAAGAGAAAGATATGAATCAACCTGAACCTCTGAAGTGTCGCTAAGTCAAAATATAAATAACAATCATACCTATCTTGTAACCTTATTTTATATTTCCACGTTAACATCGTAACTCTAACTTTTCATATGCCTAACTAATCAGTGGTAACTGCCCAACCGCTGGTAAATAATGATACGCAACTACCCAACCGACGGTTACTGCCCGACCGGTTGTAGCTCGGTGGTAAATACGTGTATCTGGCTAACCAGTGGTAAATAGTGATACATAACTGCCCAACTGGTGGTAACTACATAATTGCCCATTCGATCATGGCCCGGTGGTAAGCCATACTACTATGTACATTCCCCTATAGGATTTCATACGTACATACATATATAAAAAGCCATACTAGCCTTCTATGGACCTAGCGTAATACATAAGATCACTACTTTCTTAACTAGCATTTGGGGTCTATCATTGTAGCGATAATATACCCTTCCCCTTTTATTCTTTTGCGAGAATTGATAAGGCGACCTACATCATTTCTAGCCTTTATGGAACTAACCGAAGGAAATCAAAAACCATAAAATCCTCTCAAGAATGAAGAACAACCATATCCCTTCAGTCGTTGTTTCATCGTACGTTGACACTTCAGTAAACATGCCAAGAAAATAAGGAATGAGCCTTGACATACCTTTATTGTTTTCCTTTGCAAGTAATCAGATACCGTCGATTGCTCACGTCAATCTACAACAATAATTAAAGACAATTTCTTAGTTATGAAGCTAGATTCCGATTTGAAAAGAGCGGCAAACTTATTCTAGACTAATTTGGACAGCACCTCCCCCAACCCTCTCATTTTCTTCATAATTCCAACAATAAGATCTACACACCCAACACATAACCAAATACCTATACAACAATATCCATCCTTATATCTACTATAACAACCTTAACAAGCAGTTTAACAAGTTACAATAACAATCACAACCCCTTCAAGTGTTAATCTTGTACTATCTCCCCATATAACTTAGCTACAACTCATATGTGATCAATTTCATAGAAAATGAGGGAAAACATACCTTTATCCAACAACATAAACCTCTTAAACAACTCATTCTTTGCTTAAGAAGAAGGTGCACATCCACAATAATATCAACTAGGTGGTTCTACTCTTCTACTTCACTTTTGATGAAAGATGGGAATGATTTATCTTGGGATTGACTTAGGAACCTTTAGGGATGATCTAAAGTGGGTTTGGAAATGTTTTAGCTTTGCCTTGGTAAAAAAATGAGTGTAAGGGATGAATCACCGCTTAAATAGGCAAGGAAAGTCAGCCATCGCCTCCCATATGTGAGGCCATATACGATCGTAAGTGGGGCCACATATGCTGCCAGAAATTTCTAGAATTTTTTCTTCTCTTTCACTGCCTAATTTGCGAGGCGGATCCCATCCGCATTGCAAAATGCTTAGCGTATTGTCTGAGTTTTATCAAACTTTGTCAAGGAATGGTTTCTTCAATCCTAATGACCTCCAACCTTCCGTACATTCTCTTAACATCCCTCTAAGTCGCAAGTGACCCTCGGAAAGGATCTCGAGTCACCGGAACTCAAGCCAGCTAACTACGCTCTCATTTGCATGTGAAATTTTGGGGTGTAACATCCTCCCCCTTAAGAATATTCATCCTCTAATATTGGAATACCGTAGCCTAAAAACCTTAAATTACAATTCCTTTTGAAAATGTTTTGGCAGGACTCCTTCTGTACAGAAGATTACCTCAATCTATCGCGCCTCATCAAAACCACATCTATAGTCTCATAGACTACATAACACCACTCATAATATTACATTGGCCTTCTATGATCGCACTATCATCCCTAACATCATAAGGCATATTATAACTTTCCTCAAGACATCAAACTATGCTGGAACACTTCTATCTTAACCCTTGGATTTCTGACTATCACAACTCACCTACCGGTAAGGTTACATTGTAAGGCCTATTTTACAACTTAGGGTTCACACCCGTCTTATACACCGGATAACATACATAAAGGTAGAATCTAAATCAATAATACATATTCTATATAAAAAAAAAGGAATGGAACATCGTTAATATACCTTTAACCAAGTCAAGCGCCTCATAATCATGTCGCTCTATTAAAGCATAGTTATGGTGTTGGCCACTGCCGGGGCCAGATTCCCACCCCTGCCTCAGCCCCTACTATATATTGTCTGAGGCCCACACTCAATGAGATGCACTGAAGATGATAAAGCTATTGCTGATCTGGTTGGCTGGGACATACTACCTCTATTCCTCATCGGACAACTTCGCTTAAAGTGACCGGGATCCCTACAAGTGTAATAGACATTAGAATCTCGATGACATCACCTGAAATGGGCCTTACCACACTGATCACATGGCGGAGGAGGTGGTCTCATCTGCATTGATCTTCTCCACTTTTGAAAACTCGAAGCTCGGGAACTCTGACCCGATCCTGGATAAGCAGATCTATCATGTTGTGGCCCTTGGGTCCGAGAAGGAGTACTAACTATAGGAATGGCTGAAGGCCTATGGTTATTCCAATCATGCTCAACTTGGCTGACCATTCTAGCCCTCTTAGGTTGACTCCCATCGCATGCCTCATGTTGTTGCTGCTTTTGATCTTACATATTATGAGTGTATGCCTAGATGTGATAGATATCCATACCCTCATTCAATGAGGTTGTAGTACATTCATTAATAAGATGTGGCGCCAAGCCATTCACAAACCGGTGCACCTGATCACTCATTTCGACTACAACCGTGGGGGCATACCTAACTAACAAGTTAAATTGAAGGTTGTATTGCAATACACTCATATCACCTTGTTGTAAAAGTATAAACTTATTTTGCCTACCCTTCGAAGTTCTACCGGTAGGTAATGTTGCAGGAAGGCTTCAAAAATTTCCTTCCATATCGCTGATGGTGCATTTGATCCCCTATATTGTACCCACGTCTCATACCATACAACCGTGATATCTCGCATTTTATTCGAGGCCAATTCCACAGCCTCACTATTTTGTAACATGTATTACCTACAATGTCTGGTATATCTAGTCCAAGAAGTTTTGCGGATCTTCATTCAGGCCAGTCCCCGTAAACACCGAAAGATCCCAATTAATAAAATCCTGGAGCCTCGCACTAACTGCCCTATTGTAGGATCTTAATCCAACATCTGCACTCTAACGCTGGGCCTGAGCGACAACTAATCGAGTCAATAATCGTACTACACTCCGCATATCTATGTCATCATCATAAGTCTCAAACGGAGGGGCTGGAGGAACTAGTCCCATCATTTGCTCTTCTGGGGCTGGCGTGTTCACTGCATCCTGCGAGGGTATCACATCCAAGCTCCGGGCCTCACTCTGGCCCTCACTAATAGGTGGTACTCTACTCTCACCCTCATCAGCTACCATTTTGCTCTTTTGGCTAGCTAAAGCTCTTCGATTCACAAGTATCGGTTTACCCAAAACAAGGCAAATTGTTTAGAATCCAATTCCTTACACTTCAGCTCAATCACACGATCTGGAATAAGAAAGAAATGTAACCATCCTAAATGTCTTGTAGCCTTCTGCTTATAAGTATGGGGCACAACACACCCATAAAAAAGACTCTACTAGACACGGCTTTGTAGACTCCCTAGGACAAAACTACTCTGATACCAAGTTTATCACACCCCAATTTTGTGGGGTGTGGCTACCCAGTGCCTGAACGACCCGAGCGAACCATCTGGATATCATCACACAAACACACAACTGTTTGGGCTGACAAGGCCTCAGAATAGCAATTGTGACATGTACAACATGAAATTCTGCAAGCAGAAGATCCCAACCTAACAAATATATACATACCAAGGCCGATAAGGCCATGCCAACAACCGTACAACTGGCCTACAAAGCCTCTAGGAGAACATCGACATACAACATAAGTCAGGACAAGTCCCCCAACATACCTAAATTATAAAAGAGATATAAACATAGACACCACCCTGACTTAGTAATAATCTAGGAGGAACTGGAGCTCACCAACAAAAGCTGAACTCTGGAGGCGATCAATAAAGGAAAGTCCTCTCCTCGCCTACTTAAACCTACGCGTCATGAAACACAGTGCCCCTGGTAAAGGGACATCAGTACGAGCAATGTACTGAATATGTAAGGTGGAATTTAAACACAATAATAAGTAATCATAGAAGAGAAAGATACAAATCAACCTGAACCTCTGAAGTGTCGCTAAGTCATAATATATATAACAATCATACCTATCTTGTAACCTTATTTTATACTTCCACATTAACATCATAACTCTAACTGTTCATCTTCCTAACTGATCAGTAGTAACTGCCCAACCGGTGGTAAATAACAATACGTAACTGCCCAACTGGCGGTTACCGCCCGACCATTTATAGCTCAATGGTAAATATGTGTGACTGCCCAACCAGTGGTAAATAGCGATACATGTCCAACTAGTGGTAACTACATAACTGCACATTCGGCCATGACCGGTGATTAGTCATATTACTATGTCCATGCCCCTATAGGTATTTCATATATACATACATACATGAAAATCTATATTAGCGTTCTATGGACCTATCATAATACATAAGATCGCTACTTCTAGCATTTTGGGTCTATCATTGCAGCGATAATATACCCTTACCCTTTTATTCATTCGTGAGAATTGATAAGGCGACCTACATCATTTCTAGCCTTTATGGAACTAACCAAAGGAAATCAAGAACCATAGAATCCTCTCAAGAATGAAGAACAACCATATCCTTTTAGCCGTCGTTTCATCGTACGCTGACACTTCAGTAAACATGCCATGGAAAGAATGAATGAGCCTCAACATACCTTTAATGTACTCATTTGCAAGTTATCAGATACCATTGATTTCTCACGTCAATCTACAACAATAATTAGAGACCATTTCTTAGTTATGAAGCTAGATTCCGATATGAAAAGAGCGGCAAACTTATTCTAGACTAATTTGGACAACACCTCCCCCAACTCTCTCATTTTCTTCATATTTCCAACAATAAGATCTACACACCCAACACATAACCAAATACCTATACAACAATATCCATCCTTATATCTACTATAACAACCTTAACAAGCAGTTTAACAAGTTGCAATAACAATCACAACCCCTTCAAGTGTTAATCTTGTACTATCTCCCCATATAACTTAGCTACAACTCATATGTGATCAATTTCATAGAAAATGAGGGAAAACATACCTTTATCCAACAACATAAACCTCTTAAACAACTCCTCATTTGCTTAAGAAGAAGGTGCACATCCACAACAATACCAACTAGGTGGTGCTACTACTTCTACTTCACTTTTGATAAAAGATGGGAATGATTTAGCTTGGGATTGACTTAGGAACCTTTAGGGATGATCTAGAGAGGGTTTGGGAATTTTTAGCTCTGCCTTGGTTGAAAAATGAGTTTAAGGGACGAAGCACCGCTTAAATAGGCAAGGAAAGTCAGCCACCGCCTTCCATATGTGAGGCCATATGCTATCCCAGGTGGGGCCGCATATGCTGCTAAAAAATTCCAAAAATTTTGCTTCCCTTCAGCGGCCCAATCTGCTAGGCGAATTCCATCTGCGACGCAAAACACTTAACATATCGTCCGATTTTCATTGAGCTTTGTAGAGGAATGATTTCTTTAATCCTTATGACCTCCAACCTTTCGTACATTCTCTTAACATCCTTCTAGGTTTCAAGTGACCCTTGGAAAGAATCTCGAGTTGCCAAAGCTCAAGTAGGCTAACTACGCTCACATTTGCGCGGGAAATTTTGGGGTGTAACATAAACTCACTATTAGAGATTAGTAGTTGATTTATATTTCCTTTGTCAAGCTTTCCAATGTTGTTCATGGGGTAGGAGCATGTTTAGGGCTTGCAAATATTTCAATATGAATTCTTGCATGAAAACTCACCAAGATAGAGACTTTATTGTTATGTATGACTACTTAAGGATTACACCTAGTAAAATTATAACTTGAAGGATGAACCCTCTATTATTTCACTACCTACTAGTTGATGAAGTTAAGAGTGTAATGGTAAAAGAAGCCCTTTGCTTGAAAGTAGTCAACTAGAGACCATGGTTAATAAATTACCAATGATTTTAGACTTGGTGGAATGATTTCTCAACTAAAATTCCCTTTTCACCCTTATGGGTTCGGGGCCAGGTAGCAATTATGTCCATGGAAATATTCCTTATATGTTGATTGTGTGAATAGTAACTTAGAACATTTATGCGCTTGTTTGAGCTACAATCATCCGATACCGATCGGTAGGACTTTGTAGGTTATGAGTTCGTGGCACCAACTCAGCAATGCGGTAGGCTGCAGTTTATTCTTTTCAAATTCTAATAGAAGTACTAATTACTTATAAATGTTGAGGGGTATTGGGCGTGTTTGGGGTCCCACTCAAACAATTGTGATAAACGTTTGAGTAGGTACCGGTGTTGAACTATGATAATGGGTAATTTGTGAAATCAACATTAAATTGATTTCGACTGCTGATTGATCGGGCTTGTCGCTATTTTGTTGGCACATCTCCATATTTCCTATTATTGTGTTTATTCACACATGCTTTCAGTATGATACCCTGATTATACTTGGATTAAATGTTATTGAATTCTTGAAAGCTGGTGATATTGATCTCTACACTTGGTTGCATCTCATTACATCATAATTTATTACCTTGTATGTCATTTGCATTCATACTCTCATGATTTTGATGATATTGATATGAGAGTAGTATGGGAATGTTATGGGTCCAAGAGACCGGAAAGGTAAGAACACTTATGAGATTATTGCAACATTGAGATGACGATGATGATACGCTTGGGAATAGGTTGCACGTTTGCAACATTTATTATTATTCAGCCAAGAGTTGGGCTCCGTGAGAAATTCTGGAGGAGTATAAGGACTTTGCGGGTCCCTCATGGATATGCAGTTCATAAAATTTGAACGTCTGTATATTGGGAGATAAAAGGTACATGTCATATGTATTGAATTCATATCATTCATACATTACTTCATTGATTAACTATTGTGTATTAAGTGTTGGAATGATTATTGATGAATTTGGGATGATTATTGAGGTTTGGGTTGATTTTCGTGGTAGAATAGATTTGATAGTTTGGACTGGTTCTATTGTACTGGGGGATTTCCATGATTGGGATGATTCTCGATGTATTTGTTTATATGCTTTACCTTATATGAATCTTTGACTTAGTGCCAATTTGTTGCTCGTGGTCAGTAATGCCTATTGCTAGAACTGTTGTGTATGTCCAAGTAACTAAATATGCCTATGTGCCGTATGAAAACTGCTAGTTTATTGATAAGGGTCCAATATAGATTGTTGAGTGTTGTTGCGTAGTCCTTGTCTGGTATGCCTTATGTGTGTAGGGTTTCTTTCTTAATAAATGGGTGTATAATGAAGGTAGTTATATAGGGTATAATGAGGGAACTTAATAAATTATATGTGCCATGAACGTAATTGTGGGAGGTTTAAATCGAGGGCTAAAGATTAAGGATAGTAAACGAGTTAATGATGCATGTTCAAACTTTAATATTATATTCTCAGAAGACTTCTAAAAGGAATGAGGTTGGAAACTAAGTGTCAACGTGTCTAATGAGTTGCTACATCGGTATGTGGGGTCGACACGATTAAAACTGATAAACCTTTATGTGACTTTAGTGATCTCCGTGATTGATGAACCTTTATGTGAATTAGGTGATATTTTATGATTATTAAACCTTAGGGTGACTTGAGTGGTCTCTATGATTGATGAACCTTTACATGAAGTAGGTGATCTCTAGGACGGATAAACCTTGTGTGATTTAAAGGATTTCATGGATTTTACGTGAGTAAGTAACTTATGTGTCTATTTTTATTGCCTATAATACGACTTATGTGCGAGTCAACTTGATATTTATCTCTATTTACGTAACTTCCGTCGTTGTCGGCATATGATACCTATAGGGGTATGTTATGTACTTATGCTACGATGTTGCATCTTTTTTGTGGATGCAGGTCTCTAGTCTATTCAGGTTACAGTTTGGAGCACGGGAAGATTGAGGCAGACCACTCGTTCCTGGCGGCCTTCGCTTCCATCTTAAATAGATTGCCCTTATTCATCTAGGGCAACTTTTATACTTTCAGTTATCTTGTTGTATTCTAGAGTCCTTGTATAAGTCAGACTAAGTCTTGGGAAAAGAAGATTGTTTTTTAAGGATTATTTATTAAGTGATGTTTAAATGAAGATGATATCGTATGTTTATTAAGTGATGTTTAAATGAAAATGATATTGTATGTTTGTACTTTTTGTTTTCTTCCACATTTCCTTAACCTTCTTGTTGTAACTCTTTGGGATTGGTTCGGCTACCCCGTATAGTGTAGGTGCCACCACGACGCATGATTGGGTCGTGACAAAGTTTGTATCAAAGCTCTAGATTCACTGGTCTCACGAGTACAAAGACAATGTTTGATAGAGTCTCGCGGATAGGTACGTATACGTCTGTACCCATCCTCGAGAGGCTATAAGACATTTAGGAAATCTTCCCTTCTTTCACTCTTTCGTGCTACTTCGTTCAAATTGGTATCTAATCATGACACTCTATTAGACTAGATTGTTTATCAAAATCGCATTGAAGAGTATCGAGTAATTCAGAGTATTGCATAGGTTTGAAGTTCTATTCTATTTTCAAGCATTTAGCCTCTACGATGTTTTCCCCGCGCATGCAGAGTCGCACCGGCGTTAGGTGGGCCGTATATGTGGAATATAAAGTCTTGGTTTGGGATCGCCTCTGCGGCTAAGGTCTGTAGGAGCGAAAGTGTGTCTGCGGTCATTCTCTGCAGCAACAGATATATGTCCTTGGTATAAGGTTCGCCAGTGCGAGCTAAGTCATACAGAAGCGAAGCCGCACTTGCGGAAGGTGGGCCGCCTCTGTAGAGTAACTGGGTAGAACCAATGACTTATTTTCCCCTATTTTTAGCATTCTAAATAATTATCCACAACCTATTCAATCATGAATCGTGCATAACTTAAAGCCCGACGAGGGCAAAATCCTAGCATAATAAGGCATGATAAGAGCAATCACGAGTCAAGTATCCAAAACAAGCAAGACGGAAAATAGTAGCATCATTTAAAGGTCACAACCCATAAAATAGCATGAAATTAAATTGTCTTAAGAACCAACAAAACCAAAGAAGATCAAGCAACATGGGATGAGCTCTGCACCTCATCCTCATCGCTAGAGTTATCTGAATCAACCTCATCATCAACAGACAGGAATGATACATCTCGTTGTCATCTGCATCCTTAACATAAATCTTTTTCTTTGGGTTAACACAAGAGTAAATAGCCTTGACCCCTATCCATACCTTCATTAGAAGCTTGCGAGCTGACTTGTTCTTTTTGTACTCATTCTCACAACTCTCCCGGAGCTCAGCATGTGCCTTAGCCATATCACGGTAAGACTTCTCCAATTCACCCACTGACTAGACAAACTTCTTGCTAGTTTGGGCTAACTCTGTCTGGGCCCCCATATGCTTGGCCACCTCATCCTTGGGAAGCCTGACCGAACCACCAATATCTTTAGGGCCTATAGGGAGTTGAGACACCAACTCTCAGATAGACAGCAACTGCGAAGTCATAGCACCCCAAAGACCCTTCTGTTGTGAAGAAGACTCCCCTGCACTAGTAGCCACATTTCTCTTATTAAACTTAGACTTTATGACACTGCCAACCCTGGTGACTCTTAGAGAATAAACAGATATCTCAGGATCGACCATGTGATCAGTAGGGACCACTACCCCAGCCCACTCGCACAACTAGTTAATCATGGAAGGAAAGATCAAGCTCTAGCTGTCCTAGGCTATGTACTCTCGCAGCTCTCGTAAGACATGATAACCCACATTCACCGGAATGCTACCCATTAGACAAGCAACCATCAGTGCATGGTGGTGAGTACAGTTAGTCCTGTTGCTAGAAGAGGACACTCGTTAGTTGATAATGTATTGCCACATTTTGGCCTCAGCCGTAAAGTCCATCGATTGTACCCCTTTCTTTTTATTGCGTAAGGAACCTTTGTACTGTCGCGCCCGTTTTTCGACCACGCAGGTCGAAGCGGAGCACAACGTGTCGGTGATTCCTGGGTAAAATTAAGGAGTCGCCACCTAATTTATTTACGGTGAATTAGGACACCTGAATATTAACTAAATGCTGCAATGTAACTCCAATTTTAAGGTCTGCAAAACTAATGAGATTCTAGGTAAGGGTTCTTTATTATCCTAAAGGTAAGAGGTTAGGCATCCTTTAAGATCCGCTAACTTGCGGTTATCCGATCAAACTCAGGTTAATATTATACTAAGGAAAATGCATGTTTAAAGTATAAAGTTAAAAAGATGTTTGCAAATGATTAATGAAAAGGATGCATTTGTATAAGTATGCATTTGCATGGTATAAAATAAAAATACATGTAAAGTTTGAAAAAGTATGCGTTTGTGACAATAATGAGGAAAGCAAATTATTTATAATGCCAAAGAAGTATTTTCTTGGAAATCACTTTTGAGTTGCAAAAAATAAAAAAAGGGATGAACTTTTGTATAATTAATAATGCGAATAAAAGATGACCAAAGTTGTTTTGAAAATCTTGAATATGCACGACGAGCCTAAAATAAATGAACTAGCGAAGGATTTCTAAGTTTGAATTAACCGAGCCTACAAGTAAATAAGCTAGCGACGGATTTCCAATTTTAGACTATCCTATGAATTAATTCTAAGTCTACCTATTCTACGCATTTCAATAAATTACATAAGTGCAATAAATAATATTACAATACAGAGCGAGATAAAGATGAATTAAAGAAAGTAAAAACAACAACAAAATAAATAATCTCTGGAGAGTATTTTCCTTCGCTGACTTTGTTCCTTGCAAGCTGTCAAGAACAAACGGTTAGAAACAGTTAAATATAAATAACTTCGAATCCGTATCCAAAATAGTAAATGTTTTGATTACGAAGGGCTCAGACTTAAAATTTTGAAAAGAAGACCATTCCAATCACGTCGTGGCTGCAAACATATAACTCGGTGGTCATTTTAATTGCCTCGCCTACTAAACATGTTGAGGGATGAAATAAAAAAGATTTAAGTCTCATCCTTGCCCTGAAGTTATATTCCGTCTTTTCGACTGTGGAGGCTTCAAAATCGATGGATATTTTCATTGGCCAATGTAGTATCATGTTCAAATCAGTTAATTATATCAAAGCAGCAAGCCGAAACCGAGGCAATTTCCGAAGGGACGCGGCCTCAAATTCAATTTCATTGGCCTAAAGTGTAGTATTTGTTCAAATCAGTAAAATAATATCAAAACAGCAAACTGAAACCGAGAAGCAATTCCCGAAAAGATGCGGCCTCAAATTTAATTTCATTGGCCTAAATGCAGTATTTATTCGAATCAGTAAAACAGTAAGATATCCGTATACGGATGTTTAAATGCCAAAAAAAAAATAAACTGAAACAGAAGAGCAATTTTTGAAGGGACGCGGCCTCAAATACAATTTCATTGGCCTGAATGCAGTATTCTGTAAAATCAGTAAAAATAGTACCAAAGTAGCAAACTGCTGAAACTGAGAGGCACTTTCTGAAGGGACACGGCCTTGAATTCAATTTCATTGGCCTAAATGTAGTATTCTGTTCAAGTCAGTAGACTTTTCAGAAATATTGCGGCTGTCCGGAGCAGTCTTAAAGCGACTGTTTTCAGCCGAGAAAACATCAGCAATTGGGTTCAAAATACCGCAGTAGTGGGCTTGAAAACACAGAAGCAAACAAGCAGTGGGCTGTCTGAAACAGTCTTAAAACAGCTATTTTCAGCCAAGAAACAGCAGCAATTTGGGCTAAAATAAAGCAGTGATAAGACATCAAATGTGCTCAAAATGCGGCAGTAAATGTTTCCGAAAAGGGGTGTAAATGGCCAAGATTGCAGCAGTTGTGCGCGACAAACGCAGCAACAAAATAATGGCTCAAAAGTGCAGTAATTAGCCCAAGTATTGCAAAGCAACTGGCAGTCTCAGAATCAGTAGCCAAAAGGAACAAACCCATAACGAGAACTATTTAAAGATGGCATGTATCCAGAATCTCAAGGTGCAACAGGATACCACAACCACTGGTAGCACATCAAAGACATAAAGGGAAAGGTAAACTTAAAAACTAATCACACTAAACCTCAAATTTAAAAGATAAGAAGACAAAGAGGGCTACCACCATTCATTTCCGATGCCGCAACAAGATTCAAAAGGCTTCTTTAACCTTAGGCATGGCAGGCTATCGAAGAAGGCTAAACCCAACCCGAAGCTTGTTTTCGCTTTCAACCAGCATAACAAGATAAATATAAAACCTAACATATATATATTCTGAAAGTCTCAAACAAAGACAGGAACAAGATATGAGATGGAAGGACTGGAAACACAGACTATCATTCAAACTTGTAGAACAGTGAGTGATTTCAAACATAGAGGATTCATATAACATGGAATACAAACCCTTCCAGTCAGATACATACTCAGCCATGTAGAGGCGTTGATATTTATGGAATATTCAAAGTATACATGATATGCTTGGGAATATACAAGGATGTACAACCTAGATATTCATTTGGGGTACACATAGATGTATATGCTTTGTATACACTGAAACATGCCACTACATAATCATGATTGAGTTGAACATAAGAGGCGAATAAGCAATATCATAAATGAAACCAGCTAGTTCGTACGGGTACGAAATACTAGCATGGGCCTTATTTAACAATTTAACATACATGGCATGTGCAAGATAGCTTAGGAGAACTTTACATGCTAATGTGGAGGAATTTTGACACTTAAGCAAGTTAGGCAAGTATATAGTCAATTTGATAAACATGCAGACCTAGAAATAAAAAGGTAACTAAAGATACATGGCATTTGATATGTAGAATCACATAAGCTGGACTAAGCATTTATAGTCACATTCATGCTACGCATTAGGCATGATAACCCTTAAATAAGTAAGATAGACACATAAACACACACATAGGCATACAACCACAGAATTGGCTAATCCAAAGATGACATTTTTTGTAGGCACATCACTGTCTAAGCTAGGCCAAACATGCATATCTTTTCAGGTAAGCAACATACACTAACCACATGGTTCCAAAATGATTTTTATGCTAGCACAAAAACAAACTTACACTAAGATAAGCAAAGATATATGCACAACCAACTTAGGATAAACATGGGAGGCAAACAGAAGAGACTTTCATGGTCATTAAAAAAATTAACAACTTAAGTGTGCAAGGCCACATGCACAATGACATACACAATAATAGCTTAGGTTGTATGAGACATAATGATACTTCAAATTAGACATGGCATGACTCAACATGGTTATCAAATGAACCTTAAGTCAACAAGGTGTTATATCAAAGCAAAGAAATATCTAGGACATGTTAAATTAAGCACAAGAGCTCTAATAGGAACAAACATATTTCAATATTATTTAGATTATCCCTAGTTAATCATATCCAGAAATCCACAGACATGCATGAGGCTATATATTGGTTATCTCCAGATTCATTTTCATACAGACTTAGGCAGACTAAATGAATGTTCACGGAGAATACTAACATGCATCACATCACTCACAAACCACAAGGATATATGGACAGGACAAATACATAGAATATCCTAAGTGTTTCATCATGTATAGGCAGGTGCATTTAGGATTCAAGCCTAACTAGTCATATTAATCTCTTGAAAAGGGTAAGCCAGAACCAGAATAATGTAGACAAGTGTGGTAAGGTAAGCATTATGGCACAATCTTGGTTATCCTTGGATTACACAGACTAACCTAAACCAAGCATCAACCATTTAGATTATTATTTAACCAAACAGAGACTAGGTGACATATTATGAGCATTTTAAACATATTCAAGCCAAGTAAGATGTCCAGAGGACAACATACACATTATACAAGCATTGATTTCTCTTAACAACATGTTCTTAACTAAAAATTGGTGTTGAATGGCATAGGAAGGACACATGGACATGGATTGGCTAAACAGAGTCTTTAAGAGGTCAAACATGCTTCTCAAACCAACATCATATGAACCAAACAATCAAGAAATGGTTAAAACAAACTGTTGTTAACACACTAATAATTGGTTAATGAACACAAGCAGTAACCATTATAACCAGATATGCTTAATATGCTTAATAGATAACCTAATGATCCTAGCAGGCTCAAACAATAATTAAACATGCTTAATCAACACGCAAACACATAATGTAAATTACACTAAGCTAATCACATAGAAGATCAAAAAGGGTTTGTGTTTACTTACCTTCTCCGGATAGCGAACCGAGGCATTGTTTTGAATCGTCGAATCCGCCCGAAAATGTTTAGAATTATGATTTTTTTGGATTTTGAATTCTGATTTTCTCTGAAATAGAATTCTGTTTTTGTAAGTCTGTTTTTGATATTTTGACCCGACCCGGAACCTCAAAAAAACAGTGGGAAAATAGCAAAAATTCCAGATTCTTCAACACCAAAAACCAATAATTTCGACCTATAAGAAGATTTCAGATTCTTAAACTTAAATTTTCGGACCTAAAAATGACCCGAAAACCCTAAGATCCGACCCCTAAAACAGTGAGCAAAGGGGGTTTTTTTTATAGATACTCACCCCAACGTTCACCCCCCATACCCCTTACAAAATGAATTCGAATTTCAAAATAAAGGGGGAGACAAAATCTAATTTTTGGGGTGAATTCTTGAGGCATGTGTTGCGGAGAGGTGATGGGGTAGATTGGTGATGTCAGGCGGCGGTGTCGACGATTGGTGGTGTCAGGCATACGGTGCGGCGACGTAGGGGTAGGGGTGTAGGGTGTGCGGCGATTGGGTTTTAGGTTTTAGGGAATGGGGATTTGGGAGTTGGGTGTAGAATAAAAGGGATGTGGGGGGTTGGGACGGTTTAGGGGGTGGCCGGTTGGGCTTGGTAAAGGGGGGGTTACGGTTGGGCTTGGTAAAAGGGGGGTTTCGGTTGGGCTTGGTAAAGGGGGGTTTCGGGTGGGCCGAAAATAAAAAGGGGGAGTTGAATTGGGTTTGGCCGATTGGGCCTTTGTTTTGGGGAGGTTGCGAATTTGGTTAGAGGTTTGGGCTAGTTTGTGGGAGTGAAATTAGTTTGGGTAGAAATTGTTTTGGGTTAGGAAATAAAATGGGTTATGGATTTAAAAATATAAAAGGGGTTTAATATTAAAAAAAAGCTTTGAATAAAAATGTAAAATTATTTAGAAAATAGTATAAGATGTGGTAATAATAAAACATAATATTTGTGAAATGCTTAATGCTTAATAAAAAAAAAGAAATGCGATGTCGTTTTTGCTAAAATAAAATAAATATAGAATATTACAATATAAATTACGATCATGATTTAAAAAGGCAAATGGTTGTAGAAATACGAATAATAATAATAATAATAATAATAATAATAATAATAACAACAACATTGAGAATGATAATATATATGTACATATATGCCTATATGTATATATATATAAAATATTTTGAGGTGTTAAAAATATTTAAAATTGCAAATAAATCGCAAAAAGATGGGACAAAATTGGGTGTCAACAGATGCCCCTCTTTGACCGGAAACGATGAAAGAATTTTCGGACAAAGAAGTTGACTGAGTAGCCAATTTGTCTATGATCATCGGGACTCGAATAATGATTAGGGATGCATGGGTAGAAATAGAATCCCGAGGGTAAGAGAAGTTGTAAAAGATGGTGCAGATTCGAGAAATATTGCCCAGTGTCGGGTTAGGATGACACTGGTTGAAGGTGTGGCAACATATTAGGAAAGAGCGGGACGACGTTCGAAGTAGGCCGCTGACCAAAATTGCCTCAGTTCGCCGTAAGAGATAGTTCCACGTTGTGCTGAAAGCTCCCGCCGATTCGAACTCCTGTGGACTAGAGCTAAGATAAAAGTTAGTGCATAACTGTTGCATAAGATATGTATGTGAGAATATGACTTTGTAAGTTGAAATGATGTCGTTGCTTAAATATTGTGCAGACGACGCCGTTGGTGGGCGCCTGTTTAAACTTCAAAATAAAGTACCCGCATTAGAAGGTGGGTGCCTGATTTAAAATAAAATACCGCATTAGGAGGTGGGCGCCTGACTTAAATTAAAATACCCGCATTAGGAGGTGGGCGCCTGACTTAAATTAAAATACCCGCATTAGAAGGTGGGTGCCTGATTTAAAATAAAGTACCCACATTAGGAGGTGGGCGCCTGACTTAAAATAAAATACCCGCATTAGGAGGTGGGTGCCTAATTTAAAATAACATACCCGCATTAGGAGGTGGGCGCCTGACTTAAATTAAAATACCCGCATTAGGAGGTGGGCGCATGATTTAAAATAAAATACCCGCATTAGAAGGTGGGCGCCTGATTTAGAATAAAATACCCGCATTGGAAGGTGGGCGCCTGATTTAAAATAAAATACCCGCATTATAAGGTGGACGCCTGATTTAAAATAAAATACCCGCATTATGAGGTGGGCGCCTAACTTAAATTAAAATACCCGCATTAGGAGGTGGGCGGCTGATTTAAAATAAAATACCCGCATTTGAAGGTGGGCGACTAAATTAAAATAAAATACCTGCATTAGAAGGTGGGCATCTGATTTAAAATAAAATACCCGCATTAGGAGGTGGGCGCCTGATTTTAAATAAAATACCCGCATTAGAAGGTGGGCGCCTGATTTAAAATAAAAGACCCGCATTAGGAGGTGGGCGCCTGACTTAAAATAAAATACCCGCATTAGAAGGTGGGCGCCTGATTTAAAATAAAATACCCGCATTAGAAGATGGGCGCCTGATTTAACTTAAAATACCCGCATTAGTAGGTGGGCGCCTGATTTAAAATAAAATACCCGCATTAGAAGGTGGGCGCCTGATTTAACTTAAAATACCCGCATTAGAAGGTGGGCGCCTGATTTAACTTAAAATACCCGCATTAGAAGGTGGGCGCCTGATTTAACTTAAAATACCCGCATTAGGAGGTGGGCGCCTGATTTAAAATAAAATACCCGCATTAGAAGGTGGACGCCTAATTTAAAATAAAATACCCGCATTAGGAGGTGGGCGTCTGATTTAAAATAAAATACCCGCATTAGAAGGTGGGCGCCTGATTTATAATAAAATACCCGCATTAGAAGGTGGGCGCCTGATTTAGAATAAAATACCCGCATTAGAAGGTGGGCGCCTGATTTAAAATAAAATACCCGCATTAGTAGGTGGGCGCCTGATTTATGTCATCGTATTGACGTAATGCAGAGTGTGACCCTAAGGTCGAAACTGTTATGCCATGAAAAGTTAATGCGTGGACATAAGCGATGCAAAATTTGAGTAGATGAGAATGCGACCCTGTAAGTCGAAATACCGTTCTTCGCATGGACATAACATGGTTTGGAACATGTAGTTTAGCATGACGTCTTTGTACAGTCTCCAAATAGGAAAGTGATCCTTGTGGTGAGTTGCGATGCGGAGATCCCTTGCGAATTTGCTCATAAATGTTGCAGCTTCCCTGCTTCTTTCCACCTGAAGAACCTGTACTCAAATAAATTTATGAGTTTGGGGAGGGGGAGTTGATTCGCGTTGACTTTGTAGCTTTGTCCTTGATACTTGCATGTCCTGCTGATTCGGACCTGTAGCCCCTCTCTGGTTCCCCGTATTGGATAGCCATTAATGAAAACATTTGTTGAAAACAATTTGTTTATAACAAGTATGCATATCAGTAAAAATTCTGTTGAACTCTAATGAAAATGTTTGTTGAAAATAATTTGCTTATAAGAAAGTATGCATATATATAAATGTCTGTCGAGCAGTGACATGCGGTGAAACAAAGCAAACGTCTTATCCAAAATTATTCTTCTGGGTGAATACTTTGTTGGCCGACACTTTTTCCATGTCTATCGGCGTCTTCTTGCAGTGAAACCTTAAAATTTTGCCCAGTTTCTGATATATGAGGATGCTGAACTTTCAACTGGACCAAACCAAGTCTTGTGTGGGTTGCTTGCTTGTTCTATCAAGGCGATCAGATGGATGCGCTTTATTATACACAATATAAAGGGGGAGGGAAATTCTAATGGTGTGACCGAAGCCGGTATAGGCCGCCTATGTATCCCAACAAGGGAATCAGGTCATAACGTAGTTCGTTACAAGCAAAAGGGGATTGTAAGGATTTTCTAAAGATGGGACCGAAGCCGATGTGGGCGCCTACGTATCCCGCCGAGGGAATCATTTCATAACGTAGTTCATGTTACAAGTAAAAATGCGATTTTGGGGAAATTTGTGCTCTAAAGAAATGGAACCTGACATGGGTTCTTTGCGTATCCCGCCAAGGGAGCGCAACTTTTACAACGTAAGAAATGCATTACATAAAAAAAAAATCCTAAATGTAGTATATTTTCACCGCATCTGCGTTGATAGCTTTTGGCCATACTTCGCCGTCCATTTCAGCTAGGATTAATCCTCCTCCAGTTAGCACCCGGTGAACCATATAAGGCCCTTGCCAGTTAGGTGCGAACTTTCCTTTAGCTTCATTTTGGTGAGGGAATATACGTTTTAGCACAAATTGCCCCAGTTTGAAAGTCCTTGGTTTTACTTTCCTGTTGAAAGCTTTGGCCATTCTGTTTTGATAAAGTTGCCCATGACAGACAGCGTTCAATCGCTTTTCATCGATCATCATCAATTATTCGTACCGATTCTTTATCCATTTTGCTTCGCTCAGCTCGGCTTCTTGGATAATTCTCAAAGATGGTATTTCCACTTCTGCCGGTAACACAGCTTCTGTTCCATAGACCAAAAGATATGGCGTTGCCCTAGTAGAAGTCCTGATTGTAGTGCGATAGCCCAAAAGTGCAAAGGGCAAATGCTTATGCCAGTGCTTGTAATTATCAATCATCTTTCGCAGTATTCTTTTGATGTTTTTGTTGGCTGCTTCGACTGCTCCGTTTATCTGAGGTCGATATGGAGTGGAATTGCGGTGAGTGATCTTAAACTTTTCACATATCTCATTCATCAGATTACTGTTGAGATTGGCTCCATTGTCTGTTATAATCGACTCAGGAATTCCAAATCGGCAAATGATGTTATTGCGGACAAAATCAACTACCACTTTCTTCGTCACTGACTTGTGGGATGATGCTTCTACCCACTTTGTGAAGTAGTCAATTGCCACTAGAATGAATCGGTGTCCATTTGATGCAGCAGGTTCAATGGGACCAATGACATCCATGCCCCAAGCTGCGAATGGCCAAGGAGAACTCGTCACATTGAGCTTGTTATGAGGTATCCTGATTAAATCGCCGTGAATCTGACACTGATGGCATTTTTGCAGAAAGCGAATGCAATCTGTTTTCATGGTCATCCAAAAGTACCCTGCTCTCAGAATCTTCTTTGCTAAAGTGAAACCATTCATATGAGGCCTGCACGTGCCTCCGTGTATCTCTTCAATTAACCTAGATCCGGAGTCTTTCGATAAAGGATTTCTCCGGTTAGGAAAAAATGGTTTGCTACCCTCCTTAGTGTCTTCTTTTGTGTGCTGGATATGCTTTCTGGATATTTGCCTACCTTGAGATACCTCTTAATGTCGTGGTACCAGGGATTCCTATCCAACTCTTCATCTAATATGGAAATAATAGGCCGGCTGATCCGATAAGTTCACCTTGATGGGATCAATGTAATTCTTGTCCGGATGTTGAATCATGGAGGACAGAGTTGCAAGAGCATCAGCGAACTCATTGAGTTCGTGGGATATGCTTGAATTCTATCTCGCTGAACGTTTTGCACAATCCTTTCACGCAATGCAGGTAGGGAAGTATCTTCACGTTCTTTGTGGCCCATTCGCCTTGCACCTGGTGAATCAATAAGTCTGAATCACCTATAACCTACAATTCTTGAATGTTCATATCAACGGCCATTCTAAGTCCGAGTATACAAGCTTCATATTCCGCCGTATTGTTGGTGCATGGAAATCGGAGTTTCGCCGAAATTGGGTAGTGTTGACCTGATTCTGAAATCAAAACCGCTCCGATACCAACTCCTTTGAAGTTTGCAGCTCCGTCGAAGAACATTCTCCAACCTGGGTAATTTTCGGAGATATCTTCCCCAACAAACAATACCTTCTCATCCGGAAAATAAGTCTGGAGAGGCATATATTCTTCATCTACGGGGTTTTCAGCCAGATGGTCGGCTAGTGCTTGTCCTTTGATAGCCTTTTGGGTAACATATATGATGTCGAATTTACTTAACAAGATTTGCCACTTTGCTAGCTTCCCAGTGGGCATGGGCTTCTGAAAGATGTATTTGAGTGGGTCCATTCTGGAGATGAGATAAGTGGTATATGCAGATAAATAATGTCTAAACTTCTGTGCAATCCATGTCAAGGCACAACAAGTGCGCTCCAGCAAAGTATATCGAGTTTCGTAAGGTGTGAACTTCTTGCTCAAGTAGTATATATCTTGCTCCTTCTTTCTTGTTTCATCGTGTTGTCCCAGCACGCATTCAAACACGTTTTCTAACACAGACAAATATAATAACAAAGGCCTTCCGGGCTCTGGAGGCACGAAAACAGGTAGGTTAGACAGATATTCTTTGATTCTATCAAAAGCTTGCTGGCAATCTGTCGTCCATTTAGTAGCGGCATCCTTCTTCAGTAGCTTAAATATTGGTTCACATATTACTGTTGATTGCGCTATGAACCTGCTGATGTAATTGAGATGACCAAGGAAACTCATCACGTCCTTTCGATTCTTTGGAGGAGGCAAGTCTTGAATAACTTTTACATTCGAGGGGTCCAATTCAATACCTCTTCTACTTACGATGAAACATAACAGCTTCCCAGCAGGGACACCAAATGCACACTTTGCAGGGTTTAATTTCAGGTTATACCGCCTCAGCCGGTCGAAAAACTTCTTCAAATATGTCAAGTGATCTGGGGCCCTTCGCGACTTGATGATAACGTCATCTACGTAGACCTCGATTTCTTTGTGGATCATATCATGAATAATGGTAGTCATGGTCCTCATATTGGTGGCACCTACGTTCTTGAGTCCGAACGGCATTACCCGGTAATAGTATACTCCCCAAGGTGTAGTAAATGCTGTTTTTTCTGCGTCTTCTTCATCCATCAAGATTTGGTGGTAACCAGCAAAACAATCAACAAATGACTGTAATTCATGCTTCGCACAGTTATCAATGAGTATGTGAATATTTGGGAGAGGGAAATCATCCTTCGGGCTAGCCTTGTTGAGATCCCGATAATCCACGCACACCCGTATTTTCCCATCTTTCTTTGGCACGGGTACAATGTTGGCCAGCCAAGTGGGTATCTCGTGACTCGAATGACCTTCGCATCGAATTGCTTAGACACCTCTTCCTTGACCTTTAAGCTCAAGTTAGGCTTGATTTTCCTTGGTTTTTGTTTCACCGGAGGGCAGGATGGATCAATAGGTAATTTATGCGAAACAATATCTGTGCTCAGACCTGACATATCGTCATAAGACCAAGCAAATATATCGATATATTACCTCAAAAGATCCGTAAGTTTTTCCTTTTGTGCGGTGCTCAGATGGACACTGATTCTTGTTTCCTTCATATATTTTTCATCTCCCAAATTTACTGTCTCAGTTTCATCTAAATTTAGCTTTGGCTTATTCTCAAAATGTTCCAATTCCTCTGTCAATTCTTCTGGCTGTAAGTTTTCCTCATATTCTTCGAAGTCCTGTTCATTATTTGGGTTTTGTTTGTTTGTTTCATTACATGTCACATTCGCATTATCGACTGATTTATTAGTTTGCATGCTGAAAGAGAAAAGAAAATTAGTAAACAAAATAAATTTTGAAATAGCAAAAGCAATGTGGATTTGTCATTTAAGCTTTTAAAAGATGGAGGCAAAACACATTAAGATGCATAGATGCGATTCAGGCTTCAATCAGAATCGCATTATTTCATAAAGTACTAAGGCAATTTCTACCAAGCTTCCCGAAGAAACGGGGCCGGGGTACATGTCCAATTTTTTAAAACATCTCCATGTTCTGCATCCCAAATGATTGGGTCTTCAGCAAAATCATCTAGGATTACATTGCATTCCACTTCTTCTCCCGCAATGAAAAGACTTTTGAGTCCTTCCATGAGGTTGTCTGCATCATCTTCCTTTGACTCCTGAGCAGCATATGCTTTGACAAATGACTGATTCAGAGGCGGAACAGGCTTTGGCAGGGGAGTGTCTCTTTTCCTTCGGAGATTGATTGATAAGACTTCTTCGGGAGTGGGTTCGTATCCGAGACCGAAAGTATCATTTTTACTGAGCAAGTGAACCGGCTCTACTATACCTTCTAAGTTCAACCCGAGGCCTTGACCGGGCTTAAAGCCATTCTTCAACATTTCCTGGGCCACCATTGTGAGAACCCGGGGTAATTTCAATTTTTCAGCTTTGGAGGCACATGTAGTTTCTCTGATATGGAAAACAGACCCATCCAATATATCTACGCTTTCAACAGCAGGGATTTGTCCTTCGGGACATACTGAATTGCTCCCTTCTCCGTGTATTACGACCTCGTGATGATCCCAGACAAACTTCAAGCTCTGGTGTAGGGTAGAAGGAACTGCACCAGCCATATGGATCCAAGGTCTTCCTATTAGCAGGTTATAACCGGTGGATATGTCTAACACTTGGAATTCCACGACGAACTCTACGGGTCCTACTTGCAATGTCAAATCCATTTCTCCCATAACGCTCCTCTGGGCTCCATAAAAACCTTTAACCCTCACATGACTTTCGGGAATATTTCCAATGCTAATTTCCAAGGCTCGGAGAGTCTCCACAGGACAAATGTTGACGGCTGAGCCTCCATCAATCAACACCTTAGAAATGAACTTGTTCATGCACTTTACAGTTATGTTCAAAGCTTTGTTGTGGCCCAAGCCCTCAGGTGGCAATTCTTTGTCATGAAAAGAGACTTTATGGGCCTCTAAAATCTGTCCGACCAAGGCCGAGAGTTTCTCGCTAATGGTCTCTCTCGGAACATAAGCTTCTTTGAGTACTTCCAATAAAGCACGTCCGTGGGTCGCGGAATTCATCAACAATGACAGCAAAGAAATTTGAGCCGGTGTTTTCTTCAATTGTTCTACAACGGAATACTCCTTGGTTGGCATTTTCCTCCAGAACTCTTCCACTTCGGTCTCTGTTACAACCTTTTTTGGATTGTCTGCAGGGGCATAACATCGCCCGGATCTTGTCATACCAGCGACGACAACTTCTACAATTTGTTTCTCTTTTCCCCTGCTCCTTTCCCAGTCGAATACCTCTAAGGGACAGTTTTGGTATCAAAAGACGGTGTCACTATTCGCGATTTCGGAGGAAGTACTTCCACTTCAAATGGTGCCCTCACTTGAACTGTAATTATAGGGGTGATAAAGGCCGATGATTCAACATTTTCCTCTCTTCGGACCGGCACAATGGTCCCTTCCAAACTGTTTTCTTCATCAACGGTAATCATGTTTACATTGGCATTGTCATGATTTGGCAAAGGGTTATTGTTTACATTAGGGGGAGGTCCTTTCAGTTGGATAATTCCTTCTTTGATCAACGCCTCGATCTTGTCTTTGAGGGCAAAGCAAACCCAGTGTCATGTCCAGTGATTCCAGAGTGGTATGCACAATGCTTAGTCTCATCGTACGATCTGGGAATAGGATTGGGGATATGCCTTGGGATGGGCTGGAGTATTCCTGCGGTCCTCAATCTTTCGTACAACTGGGCTAGAGGTTCGGCTAAAGGTGTATATGTTTTGACTGGCCTTCTTTCGTGATTCGCACGGGGTCTGGGAGCATTTGGTGGATGGGCTCGTGGCTGAGGTGGATATGTGGGTTGATACTGCGGGGAATTCGGATAGGTAGGTGCTTGTGGTGGACTGTATATTGGCTGGGTATGGTAGACAGGGTAGGGAGTAGGTGAGTGTTGACAATAAGGCTGAGGGCTTTGTGTGTTTTGACTATAGTAGGAGGGCTGAGGATTTTGGGTGTTTTGATTGTAGTAGGGAGGCTGGGATGATGGGCTTTGGTAGGTTGGCATTTGGTTTGACCTATGTTCATGGACCATTATGACAGGAGACGCTCCGTCTTTCCTCTTCTTAATTGCTCCCCCAAATGAGTCTGACTGAATTGCCTTACTCGTGGCCTGCAATGCTGCTAAGTTCGTGATTCTTCCTGTTTTGATACCCTCTTCTATGAAATCTCCCATCCTTACCACTTTAGAGAAACTCCGTCCTATGACGCTTATCATTCTTTCATAGTATATTGCATCTTTCATAGATTGCACAAAGAGAGTGGTCATCTCACTTTCTGCCATCGGGGGTTAAACCTTTATTGCTTCCGCTCTCCACCTCATGGCATATTCTCTAAAGATCTCTGTAGATTTTTTCTCCAATTTCATCAAATAAAATCTGTTCAAGACTGTGTCGGTGTTAAACCTGAACCAATCCACAAAATCCTGTGCCATTGCGCCCCAGTTATGCCATTTTCGCGGGTCCTGACTTGTGTACCAGTCCAGCGCTTCTCCTGTCAAACTCCTTATGAACAACTTCATTATGATTGCCTGGTCCTTACCCACTCCAACCAGCTTGTCACAGTACGATCTTAAATGAGCGCGAGGATTTCCCTTTTCATCAAATAAGTCAAATTTTACCACCTTATATCCGATAGGCAACTGAACGTCGGGATACATGCAGAGATATTCGTACTCGAGTCCTTCATGCCCCTTGCTGGTTTGGATGTTTTTGAATGCTTCTTTGAGGCTATGAATTTCTCTCGCCATACTTTCATCGGTTCTGATCCTTGCTTACATTTCCATCTCTTCATATTGGTCTATTTCCTGAGGAGGTATATTTGGTATGGTAGAAGTAGAAGGTTGGGCTTCCGTTGCATATACTGGTGGCACATACTGCTTATTAGCAATGTGTGCCATCGGTATTTGTTGGGTTGCCTGGTAATTTTGTGTGGGAGGGATATTTTGAACGAGTGGGGTAGTTTGGATAAGTGGAGCTTGAGGCGCATATGGAATTGTGAAGGATACTGGGTCATTTTGTAGCGGACTTTGTTGTGGACTGGCCTGTGGGTTGATAGGATGCGGATTAGTGCGTTGCGGGCTGGCGAGTTGAGGATTGGTTTTGCTTAGTAAGGGATTTCGGTGAAGGTTCTGGGGAAATGGCGGTTCAGGAGATGGAAAGGTTTGTGGTGCAGTCGCGCTCGTCCTTTGTTCATGGAGTGGAGTATTGAGGCTGATGGAAAGATTGGTAAGATTTCGGAGACGCTCGATCTCAGTCTGCATGGTTGCCATTTGCTGCAACAGTTGGGCGAGGTATTCATCCTGGACGGTAGTATTTCTCCTTTCCGATGTCTTTGGTTCTCCTCCCGGAAGAGCGACAAGTCCTAGGCCAGTTTGTTCGGATGCTCCTTAATCAGTCATTTTGTTGGATGATTGTGCCTTTGATCTCGTGAAGTAAGGGTGTTCCGCCAGTTTCAGTCAACACGAATCAATTTTTGGTGGAATAAATCAGGCAAAAACAAACCTTCTTAAAAAATGAAGCAAACTAAGTTAGTACGAGACGAGTAATTATTGCTTTAAATAACATGTACCGAGTGTGAAGCAGTAAACAAATAGCAAGCAGATTGTAGGGAAATTAAATGCGCGTCCTAATATGCATGGGGCCTCTCTTATGCCAGAGGTGAGCCTAAACGCCAAATACGCAAAAATTATGATAGATTGACCCAAGCCGTCAAATTGAAATGCTTTTGTTGGGAACAAATATAAAGGGTGAAATTTACTGTAATAATAGCGCATACAATAACAGGGCTGATAACATATTATGACCAAGCTAAAATCTCGTTCGTGATTACATAGATGAAGATAGAGCCCTAACACTACTAGGTCCGGCTCCTGCGTCTTCTAAATATTGCACTATGTCCTGCATTTGAGACCACATCTCAGGAGTAATAACTGTGTTTTTAGCCAACAAGTCCTTATCCAGATCGTTGTGCCCACATCCTCGAAACCTTGTTCTCCTTTGGGGCTAAGATTCGAGTTGTCGTGATCTTCTCGAAGCCATGCGCAAATTCAGGAGTATTCCCTGCTTGTCCATCTCCAATGTCTATTTTATCCACACTGTTCCATTCATGGAGAATCTGGCTGGCTCTTGGGACAATGAAATTCGGTCCGAATTGAATTTCTGAAACTCTCATATTTGCTTGGAGAGGGATTATCTTCTTTTGACCGAACTGTCGGAGTATGCGTAGTGGCGCATAAGGCTGGAGTCCTTTCAACCCGATGAGCTCGATGTAGTAAAGCCTTCTGCATCTCATATAGGCTTTCTTGGTGTTTGGGAGCAAGGGTATTTCCATTGAATCTGATCACTAATGCGGGATGCTAGAAACTCATACCAATCCTTGGTGCCGACTGGTGACAAAAACTGTTTCGTCCTGTCGTAAAAGCTGGCGGTCTTGTTTGATTCACTGAAGCAAATGTCTGTCATGTTCGAACGCTGATAGAAATGTTCTATGGCCCATATCTGTAGGATAAGGTTGCAACCTTTGAAGAAATTTGTTTTGCCTCTTTTACATTTTCCGAGAGCCCGAAGTATTTCTGCTAGTATCATAGGGACCAAAGTGAGCTGCACACCGTCAACTCCCTCAAAAATTGCTCGAGCCACAGAACATATGTAAGTACTTATTTTCCCGTGCTCAAGTGGGAACACTAGAATACCTAGTAAAGCGACAACAAATGCAATAGGGCGCCTGGCTTGCCAATGGTCAGGAGTGCAAGAGAATTCTTTTCTTAATGACTTGTAACCATCTCGACGGCCGTATCTCTCATAAAGGTATTCTAGGGAAACCCAGTTATTTTCAAAGCATCGGAGTTTTTTGGTGTTCTTTAACCCCAAATAGCGCAGGAATTTCTTTCCGGACCGATCGTGAGGGATGATTTGACCTCTGTCTTGATAAATCAAGTTGGTGAAATAATTGATTTCTTCCAAAGTGGGAGTGAGCTCAAAATCTTTGAATTTGAAGACAACCCGGTCTGGATCCCAAAAATGGATTAATGCTCTGACCAAATGTTGATCGGGAGAGATGTCAAACAGTGAAATGAAGCATCCCAACTTCCTCCTAATCGCCATTTGGCTGCCAAGGTCAAAATTCTCCCACCATATTCTCAGCTTACTCGGAGTGCTACTCACCATCCTAACTTCAGAGATTTGCGGAACTTGATCCATCCTAAAAAATAGTAAAAGAAAGAAAGTATAAATTTCCCAATTTTGATATTTCAATGATTAGGCTTGGATCAGTCTATCATTATCATGCTACACATAATATGATGATATGATCGTTGGGTTGTGGGACCCGTTGACAATTTTGGTGGATTTCTTAAATGTGGAGTCGATGCCAAGGATCGACCCACCTAAGGTGTATGCATCCATGACTTAAGATAAATGGTGGTATAGCTCTATCCTAAATTTTCTAAGATTTGGCTGACTAGACTCAAGGTTCCCGAGCGGACTGCTCGAGTGAGAAGGCTACGCGGCCAACCGGATGGTCCGGACGCTCTGCGCATATACTAACTCTCCTAAAAATTTGGTAATTTGAAAGAAATTTCCGGGTGCACAAAACACACCTCGCGTGTAATGTGTGAGTGTCAATTTTCCGTAATGGAAGAAATATGAGCGGAATGCCAATTTAAAGAAAGCAGTAAGAGAATATAACAATTAAAGCAGTTATGCAAAATTTACAATAGAAACAAATCAAAGCATTAAATCAAATAAAGAGCAAAATAAAGCGCAGTAATACGTAACCTGGGTTTGCTATGGTTAAGAACCTGAAAGTGTCCCCAGCGGAGTCGCCGTACTATTGCGCCCATTTTTCGACCACGCGGGTCGAAGCGGAGCACAACGTGTCGGTGATTCCTGGGTAAAATTAAGGAGTCGCCACCTAATTTATTTACGGTGAATTAGGACACCTGAATATTAACTAAATGCTGCAATGTAACTCCAATTTTAAGGTCTGCAAAACTAATGAGATTCTAGGTAAGGGTTCTTTATTATCCTAAAGGGAAGGGGTTAGGCATCCTTTAAGATCCGCTAACTTGCGGTTATCCGATCAAACTCAGGTTAATATTATACTAAGAAAAATGCATGTTTAAAGTATAAAGTTAAAAAGATGTTTGCAAATGATTAATGAAAATGATGCATTTGTATAAGTATGCATTTGCATGGTATAAAATAAAAATACATGTAAAGTTTGAAAAAGTATGCGTTTGTGACAATAATGAGGAAAGCAAATTATTTATAATGCCAAAGAAGTATTTTCTTGGAAATCACTTTTGAGTTGCAAAAAATAAAAAAAGGGATGAACTTTTGTATAATTAATAATGCGAATAAAAGATAACCAAAGTTGTTTTGAAAATCTTGAATATGCACGACGAGCCTAAAATAAATGAACTAGCGAAGGATTTCTAAGTTTGAATTAACCGAGCCTACAAGTAAATAAGCTAGCGACGGATTTCCAATTTTAGACTATCCTATGAATTAATTCTAAGTCTACCTATTCTACGCATTTCAATAAATTACATAAGTGCAATAAATAATATTACAATACAGAGCGAGATAAAGATGAATTAAAGAAAGTAAAAACAACAACAAAATAAATAATCTCCGGAGAGTATTTGCCTTCGCTGACTTTGTTCCTTGCAAGCTGTCAAGAACAAACGGTTAGAAACAGTTAAATATAAATAACTTCGAATCCGTATCCAAAATAGTAAATGTTTTGATTACGAAGGGCTCAGACTTAAAATTTTGAAAAGAAGACCATTCCAATCACGTCGTGGCTGCAAACATATAACTCGGTGGTCATTTTAATTGCCTCGCCTACTAAACATGTTGGTCTCTGGGATGAAATAAAAAAGATTTAAGTCTCATCCTTGCCCTGAAGTTATATTCCGTGTTTCCGACTGTGGAGGCTTCAAAATCGATGGATATTTTCATTGGCCAATGTAGTATCATGTTCAAATCAGCCAATTATATCAAAGCAGCAAGCCGAAACCGAGGCAATTTTCGAAGGGACGTGGCCTCAAATTCAATTTCATTGGCCTAAAGTGTAGTATTTGTTCAAATCAGTAAAATAATACCAAAACAGCAAACTGAAACCGAGAAGCAATTCCCGAAAAGATGCGGCCTCAAATTCAATTTCATTGGCCTAAATGCAGTATTTATTCGAATCAAAAAATAGTAAGATATCCGTATACGGATGTTTAAATGCCAAAAAAAAAATAAACTGAAACAGAAGAGCATTTTTCGAAGGGACGCGGCCTCAAATTCAATTTCATTGGCCTGAATGCAGTATTCTGTAAAATCAGTAAAAATAGTACCAAAGTAGTAAACTGCTGAAACCGAGAGGCACTTTCCGAAGGGACACGGCCTCGAGTTCAATTTCATTGGCCTAAATGTAGTATTCTGTTCAAGTCAGTAGACTTTTCAGAAATATTACGGCTGTCCGGAGCAGTCTTAAAGCGGCTGTTTTCAGCCGAGAAAACATCAGCAATTGGGTTCAAAATACCGTAGCAGTGGGCTTGAAAACACAGAAGCAAACAAGTAGTGGGCTGTCCGAAACAGTCTTAAAGCAGCTATTTTCAGCCAAGAAACAGCAACAATTTGGGCTAAAATACAGCAGTGAAAAGACATCAAATGTGCTCAAAATGCGGCAGTAAATGTTTCCGAAAAGGGGTGTAAATGGCCAAGATTGCAGCAGTTGTGCGCGGCAAACGCAGCAACAGAATAATGGCTCAAAAGTGCAGTAATTAGCCCAAGTATTGCAGCAACTGGCAGTCTCAGAATCAGTAGCCAAAAGGAACAAACCCATAACGAGAACTATTTAAAGATGGCATGTATCCAGAATCTCAAGGTGCAACAGGATACCACAACCACTGGTAGCACAGCAAAGACATAAAGGGAAAGGTAAACTTAAAAACTAATCACACTAAACCTCAAATTTGAAAGATAAGAAGATAAAGAGGGCAACCACCATTCATTTCCGATGCCGCAACATGATTCAAAAGGCTTCTTGAACCTTAGGCATGGCAGGCTATCGAAGAAGGCTAAACCCAACCCGAAGCTTGTTTTCGCTTTCAACCAGCATAACAAGATAAATATAAAACCTAACATATATATATTCTGAAAGTCTCAAACAAAGACAGGAACAAGACATGAGATGGAAGGACTGGAAACACAGACTTATCATTCAAACTTGTAGAACAGTGAGTGATTTCAAACATAGAGGATTCATATAACATGGAATACAAACCCTTCCAGTCAGATACATACTCAGCCATCTAGAGGCGTTGATATTCATGGAATATTCAAAGTATACATGATATGCTTGGGAATACACAAGGATGTACAACCTAGATATTCATTTGGGGTACACATAGATGTATATGCTTTGTATACACTGAAACATGCCACTACATAATCATGATTGAGTTTAACATAAGAGGCGAATAAGCAATATCATAAATGAAACCAGCTAGTTCGTACGGGTACGAAATACTAGCATGGGCCTTATTTAACAATTTAACATACATGGCATGTGCAAGATAGCTTAGGAGAACTTTACATGCTAATGTGGAGGAATTTTGACACTTAAGCAAGTAAGGCAAGTATATAGTCAATTTGATAAACATGCAGACCTAGAAATAAAAAGGTTACTAAAGATACATGGCATTTGATATGTAGAATCACATAAGCTGGACTAAGCATTTATAGTCACATTCATGCTACGCATTAGGCATGATAACCCTTAAATAAGTAAGATAGACACATAAACATACACATAGGCATACAACCACAGAATTGGCTAATCCAAAGATGATATTTTTTGTAGGCACATCACTGTCTAAGCTAGGCCCAACATGCATATCTTTTCAGGTAAGCAACATACACTAACCACATGGTTCCAAAATGATTTTTATGCTAGCACAAAAACAAACTTACACTTAGATAAGCAAAGATATATGCACAACCAACTTAGGATAAACATGGGAGGCAAACAGAAGAGACTTTCATGGTCATTAAAAAAATTAACAACTTAAGTGTGCAAGGCCACAGGCACAAGGACATACACAATAATAGCTTAGGTTGTATGAGACATAATGATACTTCAAATTAGACATGGCATGACTCAACATGGTTATCAAATGAACCTTAAGTCAACAAGGTGTTATATCAAAGCAAAGAAATATCTAGGACATGTTAAATTAAGCACAAGAGCTCTAATAGGAACAAACATGTTTCAATATTATTTAGATTATCCCTAGTTAATCATATCCAGAAATCCACAGACATGCATGAGGCTATATATTGGTTATTTCCTGATTCATTTTCATACAGACTTAGGCAGACTAAATGAATGTTCACAGAGAATACTAAAATGCATCACATCACTCATAAACCACAAGGATATATGGACAGGACAAATAAATAGAATATCCTAAGTGTTTCATCATGAATAGGCAGGTTCATTTAGGATTCAGGCCTAACTAGTCATATTAATCTCTTGAAAAGGGTAAGCCAGAACCAGAATAATGTAGACAAGTGTGGTAAGGTAAGCATTATGGCACCGTCTTGGTTATCCTTGGATTGAACAGACTAACCTAAACCAAGCATCAACTATTTAGATTATTATTTAACCAAACAGAGACTAGGTGACATATTATGAGCATTTTAAACATATTCAAGCCAAGTAAGATGTCCAGAGGCCAACGTACACATTATACAAGCATTGATTTCTCTTAACAACATGTTCTGAACTAAAAATTGGTGTTGAATGGCATAGCAAGGACACAGGGACATGGATTGGCTAAACAGAGTCTTTAAGAGGTCAAACATGCTTCTCAAACCAACATCATATGAACCAAACAATCAAGAAATGGTTAAAACAAACTGTAGTTAACACACTAATAATTGGTTAATGAACACAAACAGTAACCATTATAACCAGACATGCTTAATATGCTTAATAGATAACCTAATGATCCTAGCAGGCTCAAACAATAATTAAACATGCTTAATCAACACGCAACACACATAATGTAAATTACAATAAGCTAATCACATAGAAGATCAAAAAGGGTTTGTGTTTACTTACCTTCTCCGGGTAGAGAACCGAGGCGTTGTTTTGAATCATCGAATCCGCCCGAAAATGTTTAGAATTCTGATTTTTTTGGATTTTGAATTCTGATTTTCTCTGAAACAGAATTCTATTTTTGTAAGTCTGTTTCTGATATTTTTACCCGACCCGAAAGTGACCCGACTCGGAACCCGAAGAAACAGTGGGAAAATAGCAAAAATTCCAGATTCTTCAACATCAAAAACCAATAATTTCGACCTATAAGAAGATTTCGGATTCTTAAACTTAAATTTTTGGACCTAAAAATGACCCGAAACCCCAAGATCCGACCCCTAAAACAGTGAGCAAAGGGGGTTTTTTATAGACACTCACCCCAACGTTCACCCCCATACCCCTTACAAAACTAATTCGAATTTCAAATTAAAGGGGGAGACAAAATCTGATTTTTGGGGCGAATTCTTGGGGCATGTGTTGCGGAGAGGTGATGGGGTAGATTGGTGGTGTCAGGCGGTGGTGTCGGCGATTGATGGTGTCAGGCGTAGGGTGCGGCGACGTAGGGGTAGGGGTGTAGGGTGTGCGGCGATTGGGTTTTAGGTTTTAGGGAATGGGAATTTGGGAGTTGGGTGTAGAATAAAAGGGATGTGGGGGTTGGGCTTGGTAAAAGGGGGGTTTCGGTTGGGCTTGGTAAAGGGGGGTTTCGGGTGGGCCGAAAATAAAAAGAGGGAGTTGAATTGGGTTTGGCCGATTGGTCCTTTGTTTTGGGGGGGTTGCGAATTTGGTTAGGGGTTTGGGCTAGTTTGTGGGTATGAAATTAGTTTGGGTAGAAATTGTTTTGGGTTAGGAAATAAAATGGGTTATGGATTTAAAAATATAAAAGGGGTTTAATATTAAAAAAAAGCTTTGAATAAAAATGTAAAATTATTTAGAAAATAGTATAAGATGTGGTAATAATAAAACATAATATTTGTGAAATGCTTAATGCTTAATAAAAAAAAGAAATACGATGTCGTTTTTGCTAAAATAAAATAAATATAGAATATTACAATAGAAACTACGATCATGATTTAAAAAGGCAAATGGTTGTAGAAATACGAATAATAATAATAATAATAATAACAACATTGAGAATGATAATATATATGTACATATATGCCTATATGTATATATATAAAAAATATTTTTGAGGTGTCAAAAATATTTAAAATTGCAAGTAAATCACAAAAAGATGGGACAAAATTGGATGTCAACATGTACCTAGAGGACACACCTGAGAAATCAACCAGTCATACGAATATGTATCTCTAGCCCGCATCAACTCCGGAGAATGATTCTCCAACCCATAAAGCTGGTTTATCTCCTTAACCCCAAACCTTACCAATCTGCCCCTAATCCCCAACTGTGGATTGTTGAAGTCAGCCCGTTTCAAGTTAGCATAAAATTCACGGACCACTTGTTCATTAGCCTGGCAGGGAGTGGGAGTGAAGCACATCGACTTGGTGGACTCTTGCCGCTCATTACAGCATGGAAGAAACTCAGGCACCTTATTCAAATTGGCACCCCTCTCGAGAAGAAGCTTTTTGTTTACCAAGTCCCGATAATACCGACGCTCACAATCCATCGACATGAACTTATGGTTGTCATAGTCCTCATCTAATGCATCATTCATGCTTTCTTGGTTTTGTTCCACAATTTTGTCTTCAAGATGAGCGATTGATCGTTGAATTACCTGAAGAATAATTGAAGGAGGAGTTAAACTCGACATTATAACCATCATGTAGATCATTACCCAGATATCAAAGAAGAAAAATTAAAAGAAGGAAAGCGTATGAGTTCATTTACGAAGCTACTGTCTATTGGGAAACTCTACAGGGTCCTCCCCTGCGGAAACGTAGCTGCGAGGTGAATTCGTCCATGCGAATGATTATTCCGCCTCTACGGAGGCCAGCAAAATTCGAAGATGTGCACATGCACTCCTTTTTGCGCAATTGCGGGGTCGTCCCTGCAGAAATTTTCTGCAGATATGGAATTCATACCATCGTCCTCAAGAACTCCAAAACCAGTTGGATCCGCCATTTTTGTTCAGTTTGAGGTTGAAATCATACCCAAATCACTTTATTTCATCGTAGAATCTATTCTACTAGTATTTCATGTCCGATTTTTGAGGATATTGCAACAACAAACACCAAAATTCCCAAACCCTAACCCAAACTAGTGTGAAGCATAAACCAAGTTTATAACCACAACAACTTCATTCTCTACTTGTTAACTAACAACAATCACACCCTTGTCACCCTAATGTTAGGGAAACTCTATGAGATAGTAGAGAACTTACCGATCAGTTTAAGTAAAGGAAGGTCTCATTGCCTTAGTGTTCTTGAGCGAGTATTGGGGTGAACTATTCACTTTTGACGTTTATGCCCTTATGGATCCTTGATCTACTCTGTCATATGTAACCCCTTTGTTGCTAAGAAATTTAGGATAGAACCAGAAAAGTTGCATGAACCTCTTGAAGTATCCACTCGAGTTGGTGAGTTAGTTATAACCAGATGGGTTATAGGGGTTGTCCAGTTAAAGTCTATCACTACATTACCATAGCCGATTTGGTAGTGTTAAAAATGGTAGAATTCGATGTAATCATGGGTATGGATTGGTTGTCTTCATGTTATGCCACAGTAGGTTGTAGAACCACAATTGTTAGTTTTGAGTTTCTCGGTGAGCCAGTCATAGAATGGAATACTGATGTAGTATAACCCTTAGGGAGGTTTATTTCCTATCTTAAAGCCAGAAAGATGATATCTAAGGGGTATATTTACCATCTAGTTCAGGTTAGGGATACATATACCCAGACCCCGACTCTTCAATCCGTACCAGTTGTCAATGAGTTTCTAGAAGTCTTTCTAGAATATCTTCCCGAAGTTCTTCCCGATAGGGAGATTGCCTTTGGAATTGATTTACTTTCCGACACTAAGCCGATATCTATTATGCCATAAAGAATGGCTCTAGCAGAGTTAAGAGAAATGAAATTCCAGTTTAAATATCTCATTGATAAGGGATTTATTAGACCAAGTGTCTCACCATGGGGCACACTAATATTGTTTGTTCGAAAGAAGGATGGGTCTTTACATATGTGCATTGACTACCGGCAGTTGAACAAGGTCACCATTAAGAACAAGTATCCTCTTCCAAGAATCGATGATTTATTTGATCAACTTCAGGGTGCCCAGTGTTATTCCAAGATTAACCTCAGATCAGGGTATCATCAGATTAAGGTTAAGGAAGTTGATATTCCGAAAACCACCTTCAGAACTCGTTATGGTCATTTCAAATTTTGTGTCATGTCGTTCGGATTGACAAATGCACCAGCTGCTTTCATGGATCTTATGAACATGGTCTTCAAACTTTATCTTGACCTTTTTATTTTTGTCTTCATTGATGATATTCTAGTTTATTCCCGCAGTGAGGCTGATCATGCAGAACATCTCAGAATAGTGTTGCGGACACTTCAGGACAGCGAGCTTTATGCGAAGTTTTCCAAGTGTGAATTTTTGCTAAATTCAGTAGCATTCTTAAGCCATGTGATTTCAGGCGAAGGTGTCCAGATTGATTTTCAAAAAATAGATGTTGTAATGAATTGGCCTAGACCTACGTCTGCTACAGAGATACGTAGTTTCTTGGGTCTAGCAGGCTATTATAGACGTTTCATAGAGGGTTTTTCCTCTATTGCATCTCCATTGACTAGATTAACTCATATGAAAGTCAAATTTCAGTGGTCAGATTCTTGAGCGTAGTTTCGAAGTATTGAAAATGAGACTGACTTTCGCTCCACTGTTAACATTGGCAGAAGGAATCGAGGGGTTCGTTGTATATTGCAATGCTTTAGGAGTTGGTCTTGGATGTGTTCTAATGCAACATGGTAAGGTTATAGCTTATGCATCCAGATAACTTAAGCCTCATGAAAAGAATTATCCAACTCAAGACTTAAAATTGGTTGTCGTGATTTTTGCACTCAAGATATGGCGTCATTATTTGTATGAAGTTCACATTGACATTTTCACAGATCACAAGAGCCTTCAGTACATTTTCAAGTAGTGGGAGTTGAATCTTAGATAGAGGAGATGGCTCGAATTGATAAATGAATATGATGTGGACGTTCTCTACTATCCAAGGAAGGCGAATGTGGTAGTTGATGCTCTTAGCTGATGATTGATGGAAACTTTAGCTCATTTTGAAGAAGATAAGAGAACCATGATGAAAGAGATTCACCGACTAGCCAGTCTAGAATTTTGACTCATGGACTCCAAAGATGGTGTTGTTGTTGTTCAGAACAAGTCTGAATCCTCCTTAATAGCTGAGGTGAAGGAGAAGCAGTTCAGTGATCCCTACTTATTACAGCTGAAAGAGGGGATCCACGTGCATAAGTCTATGGATTTTAAGCAAGGGGAGATGATGGTACTTTGAGGTACCGAGACAGATTATGTGTTCCAAGTGTGGACGGACTCAGAGAGCGCATCATGGCAGAAGCGCATAATTCTAGGTATTCTATTCACCCAGGTTCTACTAAGATGTATCATGATCTTAAGGAAATTTATTGGTGGAACGATATGAAGATGAATGTGGCAGATTTTGTACCCAAGTGTCTGAATTGTCAACAGGTGAATGTTGAGCACTAGAGGCCTGTTGGTGTCACGACCCAAACCGGAGAGCCGCGACGGGCACCCGAACCCCACCCGCCGGGTACCGCTAATCCTACATCCAACACCTAATCGTAATTAAATACGGGCCAAGCAAAAAAAAATATTATAGAAAATCTTAATCAGAAATTCAATTTTCATATATACATACACATACCAAGGCCGACAAGGCCACACATGACAACTAACCACAGGACACTTGTCTACAAGCCTTTAGGAGTAGCAACATTAAAGGTTGGGACAGGGCCCCGCCACCCATATATACAAGCAAAAGTACCGTACCAAAATTAGACCAACACTCCGAACAAGGGAAGTGCTCCAAAAATCCGATGAACCCGAAATCAACTAACGTGAACCGTCGCCTTCCTTGATTGAACCTGCGGGCATGAAACACAGCGTCCCCCGACAAAAGGGACGTCAGTACGACTGATGTACCGAGTATGTCAGGCATGAACAATAGTATAACAGGGATATTACAACAACTGAACAGGAACAACCGATCAATAGTAAATGCCTCTGAGGGCCCTAATACATATGCTTAAATGTTATGCACAATGCAGTTTCCATATACATCAGCCTCATCGGGCATCTTCTTACCATAACAACCTCTGTGGACATCATTTCATGTCGGCCTCTGTGGGCATAATATCATGTAATGAGTAATGAATATATGCATAATGCAAATGCAGTATACTAATGTCCAAACAGGAATCCTCCTATAACCGCCTCTGTGGGCATCCGGTTATATCGCCACACAAAGGGCATCACATCATATTGGCCTCTTCGGGCTCTTTCGTGATAGTATGTACCAGCTGCAGGTGGTGTGCATATATAACGCTTTTTCCTTTCCCCATATCCCCTACATATATAAAATATTTACCATATAGTAGTATGCGTAGCACAAGTGATCCAGGGTAATATATGAATGAAATGCAAATAAAAAATGCATGAATGATAATAAAACTTCTTTGAATTTATCGGATGACAATAATATCCTTGCCCCTATGGCTAACATTGGATATTTAACATGTACTTCAGCTGACACTGTAAATATTAACATCCTTTTTCACATGCCTTAATAGGGACTTAGACACATATTTAGACATGCTTTTAACATATGAATCAATAACATGAATATTCTTAACTACTAGGAGTAGAATAAATTATGGAGCAATATCACGATTATATTTCGTTACATGAAACATGCCAAAAGAAAGAAATAATTTATCTTAACATACCGCGATTCCACTTAATATTGTCCGAATGCAATACACGGGAATCTACCTTGGTTATGCTAGAACGTTAATTGCACAAAACTCTAAAATGGAAATCAAGCTCCAAACGCCTAAGTACTGCAGCAAGTAATCCCCTGACTCAATTACTCCAAGATGGCATAGGGTACTGTACCCAATTGTTCCAATTTGCTCGAGAAAGAGGGCTACTTTCCTTAGCCAAATTGTTCATTAAATAAGAAGGACAAAGCGTTTAATGAACATAATGATTAGGTCTCATTTATTTTCGTTTTGGTAGACCGTGGGGTCCGCACCACCCTTATGTTTCACGCTTCTAATGCATGTTGTCCCAAACATGTGTCCAACCAGATCTTCATATACAATTAGTCATAAAACACCCCTATTTGGGAAGCTCACACGTGGAAATGATAACTTCCACACTTGTCCACCTTAATAATTAATCAAGTGACCTGCCTCTGAATAATTTATAAATCACACACATAATTAATTCTAAATTCCACTTTATTTAATCATAAAAATTCATAAGACCTTCGTATACGCAATGTCATAATTTGTGATATGACACTAGTCCATAACCTCGTTATGCACATACCAAATTTATTTTCGCTTCCTGTCGTCACACTTCTTACGTCCAAAATTATTTCGGAGTTTAATACATAAATAACATAAAATTCCAAAGTTCGGGTCTTTTTGCACACGCCTAGAAATTTATATCGTAACATGAAAATACGGGATGTTACATCCTTCCCCCTTTAGAAATATCCATCCTCGAATGCTGGGATGACACATCTAATCCCCGTTACGTAGCCCAGAAATACAGCTGTTTCTAGTTCTACCAAATCCGCTAGGGTCCAACGGCTACAAACTAATATTGCACAATTTCACTAGATCCGTATTTACAACACATCCATATTATGTAAAAAGACTGATAACGTACATGTAACGACATCAAGTGAGGATTCCTGATCCTGTCGTCCCACCAATGCCTAAGTACGGTTCTGTCCCCTACCGAAATTAATTTCTCTACCCCTACTTCCACCTTGATCGGATAACGTGTGATGACTCTGCCCTGACGGGCGTACTGACCGTGATGAAGCTGTCGCAGATCCGACCGGCTGAACTCCAACACCTTTACCTCATGTCGGACAATCCCGCATTAAATGACCAGGTTCACCACAAGAGTAACACACCCTCATTCCATGCTGGCACGACCCTGTATGGGCCCTACCACACTGCCCGCATCAAGACAATGTCGGTCTCATCTGGATATCATCCTTCCTATAATAAGGCCCTAACGCTCGTGAATTCTGGCCAGGTCCCGATTGAATAAACCGATCAGTCCTCGACCCTGTAGATGGTAATGATGTGTTGGCCACCGGGTAGGATGGGTGTTCATAAGGCTGTGACATGGGCTCATCTCTGAAATCTCCTACGTCACCAATGGATCGGCCCCTCTTATGTTGGCCCTTATCACGTTCTCGATCTTCCCGCTGTTGCATCTTACGACCTTTCAAGTTCTGTGCATAAGCCTGGATGCGAGCGATATCCATACTCGGATTCAAATAAGTCGTAATACACTCATTAATCAAGTGCGGCCCTAAGCCGGTAACAAACCTATGTACCCGGTCACTCATATCTACTACAATCATAGAAGCATATCGGGCCAATGAACTAAATTGCAAACTATATTCTTGAACACTCAGGTCACCCTGCTCAAGACGTAGGAACCTGTCCTACCTGGCCCGTCGAAGTTCAACTGGCAGAAATTGTTGTAGGAATGCCTCTGAAAATTCTCTCCATCCTGCTGGTGGAGAACCAGGTCCCCTGGATTGCTCCCGTGTATCATACCAAGTTACTGCGACATCCCGCAGTCTATAAGAAGCAAACTTTATCGACTCAATATCGGTAGCATCCATCACCCGCAAAGTGCGATGTACCTAATCCAGAAAATTCTGCGGGTCCGCGTTCAAATCTGCTCCTATGAATACCGGAGGGTCTAAATTGATGAAATCCCGAGTTCTTGCACTAGCAGCTCTGTCAGAAGGACTAGAAACCTGATGTTGGGCCTGAGCGGCCACCAATCGTGTCAATAACTGAACTGCACTCCGCATATCAAGATCCCCGTATGGAGTATCATATGGAGGAACTAGGGGTGCCGCAACTCCATTAATCTTCTCTGATGGTGATGCACCGGGAGAACCATACAAAGGAGTCGTGTCAAGGGTCTTACTTTGGCCCTCGCTAAAGGGTGGCAATCGGCTAGTACCTTCGCCCGCCGCCGTATTCAATGCCCTCATACTCTTGAACTTCTTCTTTGTTGTAGGCATCGCTGGAATTATAAATACGAAATGGATCAGGAATGAAATATTTATGACTCATCTCTACTGCACGATTTATGAGATGAAAGAATAGAAACCATCCCTAAAATGCCAGATAGCCTCTTGTTTATAAGTATGGTGCACAACATACCCATAAACAAGACTCTACTAGACACAGCTTGTAGACTCCCTAGGACAGACATGCTCTGAAAATGTATCATAAGGTTTGGGAAGTAAGGGAATCTCAGTCCCCAATATATCAGACCATACATAATTTTGAGGAGAGTTGGCCAAGTGGCTTATGAACTTGAATTATCATAAGATTAGTTGTTGTGCATGAAGTGTTTCATATATCAATGTTGAGGAAGTGCGTATGAGACCTGTCACTGGTTGTCCCTAATGAATCCATTACAGTTAAGGATGGTTTGACCTATGAGGAGATCCATGTGGCTATTTTGGATCGTCAGATTCGAAAGTTGAGAACTAAGGAAGTTGCCTCAGTGGAAGTGTTGTGGAGAAATTAGAATGCTGATGAGGCTACATGGGAAGCCGAAGAAGATATGAAGTCCAGATATCCGCACTTATTCAAGGAGCAAGCAAAAAATGATCAAGGTAAATACCTTCAGTATTCGTGGCATGTCCCTTGCATATTCATGTCTCATGTTTCACGTTCATGTATTTAGTACTCATGTTCCATGTCCCCATGTTCATATTTTCATGTAATCATGTCATTTAGTCCCATGTTTCATGTCATGTTTCTTCACGTTCATGTACTCGTGCTATGTTCAGTTTCATCCTTAACCATGACCCATCATTTGAGGATTAATAATCCCAAGTGGGAGATATTGTAACACCTCATACCTTCAAACTAAGCCTTGTTTATGATCCAGGGGTTTAGGAAACCAAAACGGGGAGTTTGTGTTAAAAAACCAGCTTTAATTCTACAGGTCTGATTTTACGCCCAGAATGTACGGACCGTCAAAATGAACCGTCGATTTTGTTTTTGAAATTGATGGGACCCTGTAAATTATATAGACCGTATACGTTTATACATCTCATCAATTTTGACCATCTCAGTCCCTTAGCTTTTACAGATCACTGAAAATTGGCAATTTTCAATACGGTCTAATTATACGGACCGTACAATATTTAACGATCCAGACTCAGACCGTAAAAAGTTTGACAGACCATCAATTATGGCCGTAAAACCTCCGACGACTGGAACAATATAAATACACAGACTTACTTCTAAAATCAATTTTCTTATTTCCCCAAGTCCTAGAACGAAGTTCTCTTCTCCCGTCATCCTCGTAACTCAAGGTAAGTCATTTTTATGTATTTTCACGCGATTCTTATAAAACATAATTGACTTGTAAGCGAAATTCACTATTTCTAACCTAGAGTTTTCAAGATAAACCCATCTCAAGGTTCCAATGTTCAAGCTTTGGGTTTCTACTCTAAAGTTCAGATTTTTAAGACAAGAATAGGAGCAAACAAGGTATGTAGAGCTTCTATCCACATGTGGAAATATCCATGTTCTTCCCTACGCCATGCTTATCTATGAAATCATGAATTTCTATACTTAAGAGTTTTATTTCAAGTTTATGATAACCATAAACTACATGTATCATGTTTCCCCATGTTTGTATTATTAATCCATTGTTGTCTTCTCGATATTACATTATGGTTATTGGGAATACATTCATAATCCATGAATACCCTTAATCTTGAATTCCGTGGGTTTATAAATACAGGTCATGAAGTAATATTCTCAATTTCCATGAAATTACACATGTTTTCATATATTACACAAGTGATATTATATATTTAATTACATGCCAGATTACCATCATGAATCATGTTTTCAAGCTATGTTTATGAAACTCATGGGCTTAGCAGCCAACTATATTCAAGTACATATTTTGAGAGTTGCATAGATTACCGAGAAGGCTCAGATAGCCTGAAACTATGTTTGCCAGTGTAGGATAAGGATCACTTCGCCCAGAGGATGATACCTTCATGTTACCCCTCAGTAGGATTATTGGATCCATCATGTTCATGTTCATGTCTCGTACTCCGGCAAGGTCCAAGATGGCTTAGTTGATCGGGCAGAGATCAGACGTCATATTCATGCGTGATGGTTACATGTCAATTACACTAATGCTCTCCCCACAGATATACATATATAAAGTTATACAAATTTTATACATGTTATAATATTCATACCAAATCATGTTCATGTACATTATTCAGTTTCATATTCCTATTATATCATATGCATGTTTATTCTTTCAGTTGCTTTACATACGACACAATTCAAATGTACTTATGTCATTTTTTCCAGGGCCTGCACTTCACGGTACAGGTACTGAGTTTCAGGATGACAGATCTGCTCATTAAGATTGCTTCAATATCAGCTACTTAGTGAGCCCCATTTCATCCGGGGTGATAGTCTGTTTATTTCATGATTTTATATTATGATAGAAGTATGCTATGGCCTTGTCCTGGTAAACAGTTTTGCAGTCAAATTCAAGTTTAAGAGATTTCATAGACTAGTCTAGTTAGCATGGCATGCTATCAGTATTTTTAGACTTATCATGTTTTAAGATATTTCCGCTATGATACTTCAGAGTATTTTCAGTATATAATTTTACATGTTTTCATTACCATTATTATTGTATGTTTTTTATGCCCATATTGATTCAGCAGCCATGTGGTTCGCTCGATCACATGCAGTTAGGCATCGAGTGTCGTGTTTTGCCAGACCATGGTTTGGGCCATTACAAGAAGTATAAGCTCCCATCTTAGTCTATGAGTCATCTGGAGTTAGGCCCACCTAGGGCAAACTATCAGAGTACCCCAACACTCGAAACACAGCCTCTTAAAGATCGCGAGTAGTAGCAAAAACGGGTTGTGCCTGTGCGGGTCCAACCTCTTCAGCCAGCATTGTCCACTCCTCTGAAATATCCTCAAGATCCAGAGTCAACTCTCTGTCGGGCCCCAGATCAGATGCTTGTGTTTGGCCCTAGCTGGTACAGCTGCACGGCCTCAGCCCCTGCCACACCCTCGGCTATGTCCCCCACCTCATCCATAGGCAGCTGCTCTGGCAGCTAGTACGGGTGCTATTGCAGGTGCAGGCTCCTGGCCTCTAAGAGTATTCAATCACGTCCTCACCATCTGTAAGAGAACATAATAATGAGATTAAGATACCAATCTGAACAAACTCACATGAGAAGAATGAACTAGATATCAATCGGAATGAACTAGCATGAAGAGAGAGAAGAAATGAAGTGTTTCCTAAATGTCTCATAGCCTCTCGAAGATGGGTACGGACCACTCCACAAGACTACTAGACATTGCTCTTGTACTCATTAGACCAGTAAACATAGGGTTCTGATACCAGTTTGTCACAATCCAAATCATAGTCATGATGACACCTACACTTAATCAACAGGTAGGTGAACCATCCCCCAAATATAAAAGAAAACAAGTTAAAAGAAAGCGGAATTTAAATAAATAACAATTTATCCAAAGTCTTAATAGATCATAACTACCAACGAAATATCCAACATATCCTAAAATCTGGACAACTAGTATAAGAGCTCTAAATATGAATCTGAAATACAAGTCTGATCATTCATGTAGGAGAAATACTGCCTGTCAAATATAAAATAGAAATCAAGTAAAAGAGAGGTTTTTCAAGGGCCACAGACGACCAAGTAGCTCACATTGAAAACCCTTGATAATCACCCTTGCGGTCAGCCATGAGGTCTAGAACTGAATCCTAAGTCAGTATCTGTATGAAAAGTATAGAAAGAGTAGTATGAGTACAACACTAGTACTCATACGCATCATAGGCTAACAACGAGGAAACATATATAAACAATATAAGAATTTACAGAATAAACAAGTTGAGCCAAATCAATGTAGTACAGTTAAAATACATTCAAGATTATTAAGTTCCATGATGTCTAGTCTTTCTATAAGAAGTTACTTTAAGGTTCATTAGTCCATAAATCATCGAAAACCCAAGTATTATTCACAATTATTCTTAAGGATCCATCGTTTCCGTATTTACAAGTGCCAACATTAAGTCCTTTCATCAATTCATGCCAATCAAGTCACGTAATCACATAATTATTAAAATGGATGAAATGCAGATAATATGCAATGCAATGGCCAAGATCGAACCCGGTATACACATGATCGGGCCTTTAGCCACACATCGATGACTCATGGGGGACTCGCTAGGTCCATACCGCTCACGACCATCCGGAATGATCCGTCGAACATGGTTGAGCCTCATCTCATATCAGTTTTCTCATATCAATTTCCTCATATCAATTATATCATAACACCCGAAATCATTTCCCTCGGACTTGCACAATATCAACTTACCTCTTTATAGGTCTCATCGGATCATACCGTACCTCAATTCACAAGTATTTCCAAAAATATATAAATGTATGAATGAATAAACATGCATAATGTCATAAGCCAACCAATATCAATGATCACAAATAGGTAAGCATTGGTCATATCATTTCATTAAAGCATATTGATTTCAAGAATAATCGTTTTTCTCATAGTATTATCAAGATATGGAATAAATAAGAAATCCAAATCAAGGTTCAATAAAGCAACAAGCATGGCTAGCATAGCCTACATAACAATTGTTAACCAATCCTATGTGGATTTATCACCACCTTCAATGCCCGAAAGCTTACATGCATATCTTGACGACTATTATACTGTATATATACGCGCCTCCAATAAGAGTCTATGAATATACGCCATAATGTAACTCGAAGGTCGAGCACGTTCCACGAATCCTCAAGTAAACGCCTTACCTTTTTAGAGTGCTTCGGAACGATCGGAGTCTATCGAACATAAAATCTACATTAATATGTGATTCAATAGGTACCCATATTGCCATAAAAGAAGTTGGGTTCGATAAAGTCAACCGAAAATCCCACTTCGAACCCCGAACTTCAAAATAGTCAATTTATTGAGAATTCAAGATCAACATAGTCAAATTAGTGTTCTACGATGTCATACAAACCTAACAATACCCATATGCTATACTTGAGTCCGGAACCCTTAAATGGACCCACAATATACAAACCCGAGCCCCAAGGGCAAAACTGGAAATTGAATTTAAAATAATGATACTAATAGTCTAAATTGTTCATAGCTAAATTTCATAAAAATCTATCCACAATTTAGCCTTCGATTCAACTATTTAATCCAAACCCCAATCTATGGAAACCCCTTATTTTCCAATGTAGAATCAAGGATTGGAAAGGAAATTAAAGGATAAACTCATGGATTAACATTTAGATAGGAGTTAGAAACTTACCGGAATGAAAAATCTTAGTTTGGAACTTGAAATTACCAAAAATCGAGCTCTAGAACTCCAAATATTTGAGAATGAAGTCTCCCATTTGAAATTCAGAATTAAATCACCATTCAATTTCCTTCATCGCAATCGCACACGCAACCCGACCCAAGAATTTTGATCTTCATAAATGCGGTAAAGGTGTCATAAATGCGAGGCTTTGGGCCTTGGCTGGACCAATCCCCACTCCTCTTTGCGAATGTAGGACGGCCCACGAAAACGTGACCATTGCAATCGCGGTGCCTCCCTCGTGAACACGAAGAAGGAAACAAACACCAAAAACAACAATCTCCCAAAACCCAAAAACATCCGATCCAACTCCTGAAACTCATCCGAAACCCTATGAACACTAACCAAATATCCTACCTGAGTATAATCGATGCTATGAACTTGCTCGTGTACTTAAAATACTCATCTGACATCATTAAGACCCGTTTTTCCACAAAAAACACTCAAACTTTCTCAAAACAAAAAATTAGCCAACTAAGTACCCAAAACATACCCAAATTGGCAACTAAGTCATTAATAACACTTCAAACCTAACCAAATTGATGAAACTTGAAAACGGACATGTTTACCCAAAAGTCAACTTTTGGTCAACTTTTCCATTTCAAAACTCAAGGAAGCTCTAACTTACAAGTTCCATTCCAAAACACATTTAATTTACCTTGGGAAGTATGCCAACCCTCCCCGCAATCTATAAATACCAAAATTTAGGTCACGAAAAGAAATATTTAGGGACTATAATTCAAAAAGACCCAAACGACCAAACAAGTTATTACATAAGGAATTTGGGAAAGCTCAAAGGCTGAATGTTCTAACCCTTTGAAATACCTTTCCAACCATATAAATTTTAGCCCATTAGGAGTTGTGAGTAAAAACATATGCATCTTTCATTGAAGTGCGTCTGAAGTGCCTTAGCACCCTGCGTCGCACCCCGCGCCGCGGTAGGCCAAATTTCCATGATTTCGTTATTTTTCAAAAAAATCATCTATGCTAGTACCCCTCTCCACACATGATGGTACGCCAAAAAATTGCCAAATGATGATCGGCTACAGTTTTTCCCAATTTTTATATATAGCCAACTTTGAAAACAATTCCCACTTTGTTCTAAACCAACTTTTTAGAGATAAAACACCATAGTGCTTCCCCAAATCATTCAAGGTGGGTTCTTACTCAAACCCCATGATTATTACGTCAATTTAATAAGGATTAATACTAGAATGATCACCCATTCCATGGATTGTGAGAATTCAATTCAAGAATGATTGAAGAGAAGAATCTTTGAGAAATATTTATGAGGTATGTTTCCTTGATTCATGTATCATCATGGGGTTGATTTTGGATTTGTATATCAATTGAAAAGCGTTAGTATCTAAGGCTGATTCATGGTATATCTAAGAACATGACTTTTGGCTTTAAAACACTAGTTTTCTCCAAAAAGGGGAGATCGGTGGAATTATATTAAAGTTCTAATATTTATTATCCTAATCAATTACAGAGTCATTTTGTAACCTCGTAACTTCTGTTCAAAAGCGTTATTAGCAGGATTTGAAGTATGTGATAGTTTGCACGACCTACTGTCTATCCTAAATAGTACCTAATTTTCGCCTATAGGATAGAACACGTTACTCTACCATTTCCTATGCTAGCACTTTGCGAAGTAATAATAATGAACAATAGATTAAGGACATAATATTTTTACATAGAAACCACCCGGCTCACAAGGGCAGTAAAAACCATGACCTACACCTCTATAGGATTTATCCCCAAACTTCACTACAACGGTGAACCTCTGCAGATTCAAATTACAAACTCTATAACCTAGGAACTATACTTTAATTCCTATCTTACTAATCAACCTCTGACTAGCAACAAATATTCAAGTTAAACTCTAACTTGAAGTTGAATTTAGAATATTTTATATCTAATTGTATGTTTCTAATAAAATGGATAAAGATAAAACTCGATAATGAAACCTAATACATAAATCTAGACTCAAGAACTGTAAAAATAAACTATGTAAGATAGCTTCTTCAATCTGGTTCAATGTATTAGGGATGTACTTCTTGAATCAGAACTCTCAATATTGCATTGATAGTTTCTCACTCAACATTATTATTTCTCCCTTTTTGAGTTCTCAATGTTCTTCATGGTAAGACTTGATATTTATAGCATTTGAAATTCATCACTGCGGCTAACCTAAACCCTGCTTGATACGGCTCATCAAGATAGAATAGGATTTGAGGTTGATTGATATTCTTACACCTTCTCATATATTTAGTTTCCTTGTAGAACATTGAAATATCTTGATAACTATAGTGCGAAATCCTTATAAGTATCGTAAATAATCCTGCCACCTTGTACGGCAAGTCTTTTCATAAATAGCACAAATCCTAGTCACTACAGGATTTATATGGAACATGTTATTGGACCATGTTCAACCACTTGTTACTCTAGTCTCTGAATCATCTGAGGTGGAACATGTTCAAATACTTGTTCCATTAATCTCTTCTCATAAGTGCCACAACTAGCTTTTGACCTGCTTCTGAGATATCAGATGTAATATATTGACAGATCTGTTCCATTCATCATATGTTGCTCTATGCTTGAATCATTCAGTTATGTGTCTACCTTTGCTAACCTGATTTCTAAGCTCGATTCAGTCAGCTCTATACTGCATCTGTCCTCTTATAGATCAACTTCATTGACCTGTTCATTCAATCAATACATCTACTGACTCTTTAAGATAGAACTAATAGAACACGTTTGCATGCTTATTCTGTTCTATATTGAGATGCTCTCTCAGTTGAGCCATCTCACCTTCTTTTGTATACGTCAGCACCTGTCTCTATGACAGAACAAGTTTATGGACCTGGTTTATTCACTTTGTCACCAACACTAACGTGGTAAGTTTTTTACCAAACTAGGACATGATTCATACATTGACGTCCTGTAATCTCCTTGCAATAGAACATTTCTTTAGACCCGTTCTGTTCACCCTGTGCATTCTTGCTCTTTTAGACATTCCCTGTCTTTGGAACTTCTATTTATATCTCAATCATCTGTATAGCTTAAATCACTTAGCTCATGTATCTAGGACTTGGTTTATGCACCTCGCATATTTATTTTGTCAATTATCAAAACTACAAACTAATCAAGAAAACTTAGATGTGTTAATGCCAATAATACTTCTCTTTTTAACATGTTTTTTGAACTTAAAGATGGTTTTTAAACAAGGATTCATGCGTGTGTAGGGTCAAGCCCACATCGAACCTTTATGTGTATTACATATTATGCTATATGTATGTAATCGTGATGTTCCCTTATATTAGGGTGATTTAACTTGATTTTGAAAGTGATGATCTTAGAATTGCTTTGCCCCTACTATGGGGTGATTGAATTGATTTCTAAAATTATAGTCTTTAAACATGATTTACCCCTATTATGGGATGATTGAAACTAGTTTCTAAAGTATTGGTCTTTAATGTGTTTTTCCCTATGAACGAGTTTCATTGAATTTAAATTGATTAATAATTTGAAAATGGTTTCTAAATCGATTATTGACTTGATATATCCCTATTAATGGGATAATGAACATAATTCATAATGAACGATTCGACTTTCATGCAATGATTGTGATTCAGCTAATAGGTCATGTTTTTTGTTGTTTGTGTTTTACCTAGCTACTCGAGAGGAAGGGCGGTCACTATGGACCTGAGTGGAGTTTTGCTTAACATTTGGAAGGAAGAGAGACCATCGAGGGTTAGTAGCCTCAGTGTGGATTTTGCATATCTATTCGGGAGTAAGGGTAGCCAATATGAGTTGGTATCCCCAATGTGGTGCTTTTAAGCACTTTAGAGAGCCTAAAGTTGTTGTACCTTCTTTACTATTGATTTGGGCCTGTATTGGCAGGTTTTGGATCTTTATTGGCATGATCGAGGTTGTCCATGAGTAGACACGTTGATGAACTTGACTTTAAAGCAAAAGAACTTAAATATGAGATACTTAAAAAATCGAAATAGACTATTTCTTCATTACTGATTTAAACTGGACTTTCATGATTGACTGCGCTTACTGGTTTATTGCCTTGATTGGCACGATATGAAGTTTTTGAACAAAATGAACGGAAATTATCTTATTTCTCGATCTATGAATTTACTGAGTTTTTTATTTAATCTATCACTCATTTTGAACTGATTTGTTGTCACTATTTTGTTATAACTATTATTATGATCACTTTTATATTGTTAACTATTACCCCATAGACACTCACTGAGTTTCCAATACTCAGGTATACCATTATTATTTTTATGATATATTAGACAGTTGAGAAGAGCATGTACATGTGGATCGCACATACTAGGAGAACTTGCTATTTTCTAGAGTGTTGGTAGTCCACACACTTGTTCGTGGGGCTCCGTCTGTCCCTTTATTATTCTTTCATTTATTATTAATTTTGGACTTCGTCCCGATGTCTAGATTATTCTCCTTCTTCTTAGAAGCTCCATAGAAAGTATCATAGGGAAGAGCGCCATCATCCCACATTGGATTCCTATAGACTTTGTAACTCCTAAATGTGGTGACACCTACCACACCACAAAATAAGTGAGCATGCACATTGTCATCAACAATCATGTCATCATCAAATAAGACATTATTCTTAAGGAAAAAGTAATCATCTAAAGTTGGTGAGTGAAGGCGTGTAATGTCACTCCAAAAAGGATCAACGTCATGACTCTCTACATGGCACACAACACTATCATAACCTTGAGTCTCATCAAAAGTCAACAATCAAATGACTCATCTTCATATGTGTCAAATATAGGCGGTGTGTCATACTCATTCAAAGGATCAACTTTATCAATATCATCAGTAATCGGAGGTTCATTAATAACATCAAAACGTTCCTCGAATAATGTATTAACATTACAATCAAGTCGATCAACACTAGATTGCAGCATGTAAAGCTCACAAAATTTACTCTCATGATTACCACAAGTAAAGTCATCTAGTGTATAATCACAAGTGTGCACACTAGGTGGACACAAATCGATCTTGCAAGAAGAATCAATTCGGTCATCACAAGGATCAACTAGTGTGTGGACACTTCCAACAAGGACATCATCATTACTTAGCAAAGAGCCACTATGCTCCACATAAGAAAAAACTTCATCCTTACTCAATTGGCTATTAGTCTCAACATGTTCCTCTAAGTTCAATAGCGTATAAGGATTAGCTTTGTTACCTTGTAGCTCATGTACATAGCACTCGTTACCTTGATCAACTGCCTTGCATTGGATTTCCTCTTTTGAAGAGGTTTGGGTTGCTTCACTTCCCAAAGGAACTTGGGATTCTTTCGAGCGTTCATCCTTATGAGTACCTACAAAAGAACCAAGACAACTAGAAGAAGTAGAAATGTTAGAAGGGTTAGAATTAAGTTGTGATAACCCCCTCACGTCACTCCGCACAACCTCTTCTTTTTCCACTCTAGAGTAGTCACATGGCTCTCCCTTACTCTACTCAATTTTGTATCTTTCATCTTCATTAGAAGAGGGATGAGCTCCCAATATTCCTTTTGAAGGGTTAGGATGGCCCTTCACTTCAATCTTCCATTTGGCTTCATTTGGGATAACCTTTTCATCCTGTATTGGTTGCTCCTTGGCAAAGCGTTGAACAACTATTTGTTGGAGAGCATTTATTATCCTATCAAAATATTAAAGATCATAACCACTCACTCTAGGAAGTGGTTCACTTGCACTTGCTTCTTCTTTAGGGGTATGGGTGGAAAAAAAAAGCTCCCCTTCTTGTCCACTACATACTTGTACCATTCTTGCTCATATGGAATCCTATGTTCTTGGAACCAATGATATCCTAAACATATGTGACAAGTATCCATGGGAAACACATCACACCAAATCTCCTCTTGTACTCACCATGTCTAATGAATACCTTCACTTTCCTATCAACCCCAATACCCTCTCTCGTCATAAAAAGGATACCGTCTCATCACACAAGGTATCCTCAACCATTCAACCACATGAGGGGTGATGAAGTTTGTATAACAATCATTATCAAGCACAAGAGAGAATCCCGCACATCCACAAACATTCACCTTGGTTTTGATAGTTCGCCTCATTGGATCAATCCCCTCTTGATACATTGGGTTCTCTCTACTCCCAACACCTATCTATGTTTCTCTCCTACCTTCAACATCATATCCATATTGAGAACATGGCACATTTGTATTAGGATAAGGAACATAAGACATTGTACTTCTTGAAGTAGGAAATATACACTCTCTTTTCCTTTTAGGATGACTTTTACCTCCTCCAAGCCACACAATTATACCATATAGCTTAGTATAGGAAGTATCACGAGGGGATGCACGTGAATATCCTCAAGAAAAATCTTCACAAGGTTCACACTCAAGTCCACTACCCTCACGGTCATATTCACCACAAAGTGCATAACCACTCGATTCATGTTCATCATAACTCCCTATTTCATGCGACACTTCATAAATTGATTCATGAGGTATGTGTGAGAAAGAACTATACCTCCCGTCGCCTCCATATCCATGGTGTGTAGTATGATGATCTTCATAACCATCGTCTTCACCATAGGACTCTTCATTAGGCTCTTCTACTCCCTCATCTTATTCATAAGATCCACTTACCTGATATTCGCCTCCAAAGTAGTGCTCTTCACCATCATATGGTTCATGATCATAGTGACCATCATCGTCTCCATAAGCTCTATCATCATCATGGTCATAACCTCCGTCACTAGAGTCATAGCCTCCCATATCATCATCACAAGATCCCGAAGCGATAAACGACATATTTCCTTATAGCTCATCTCCTTATGACTCCTCTTCGTGTACCTACAAAACAAGAAAACAAAGTTAATAATAAGAGTTCCTCACCAATGCTTATATTGCACTCGTTTGTGCTTAGCTAGCACCACTATATTGTTCTCACCATTCCTTTTTTTTCCCCTCAATAGATTATCCTTAAGCTCGTCAAGAACCTTCAATTTCAAATTGTTTCCTAGTAGTATCCAAGCATCAGTTTGGAGTGAAAGTTATGTGACACCAAGAACGGACAATCAAAGCAAATGGTCAAGATCCAATGAAATTACAACGAAGTTTAAACGATAAAAACTTGAATGAATTGGCACGGAATGAAAATTCGGACTCAAGAACTAGTTAACAATCAAGTAAGAACAATTACTAATTGTTAATTAGCTTAGAAAATTAAAGAAATGAGAAGGACTGAAGAAAAATTGAATTTCAACACTTGGAAAATTGTTTGAGAATTTAGGATGAAAAGTGATGAAATTTATGAATTAATTAACAAACAAGTAGAATTAATTACTTATTTTTAATTAATTAGAAGTATCAAAGTATTAAGAATAGGATAAGAAATCAAATCGGGAGAAATTTGAGCGAAAATCGGGTCACAACGCCAGAAATAGGGGCTGAAACAACGCAAAATAAGGGGAAAATAAGGCTGCCAGCCCTCTGAAATTGGGCCCTACGCGCCTGTAAGTGTGACTGGGATTGGCAGCGTGCGTGGCGGCTGACTGGCGCTGACGTGGATGCCACACAAACTGATTCAATTGTCGCAGCGCTAAGCTGGCACTGCCACATCGGATAGCTGATGATGTGGCAGTGGTATTTCACTAATGACATGGCATTTTCGAAAAAAATAATTAATTTTTTTAATTCGAAAATTGGTTGATTTGTGGGCCCCAGCCTAGAACTTTTTTTTTTTGCCCTACAAACACTTTTCCACCACTTGACTTGAACTTTTTTGGATCAAAAGCTCCATTTTAGTGTTTTCTTGACCATGAATTTATGAATATAACTCAAGAATTTGAAGAACACCCAATTTTTCAATCCACCTCAAATTAACTTTAAATTGCACCAAAATTTAAATCTAAGCTCTCATTGATGTAGAGAACAAAACTCAATAGGTTTCAAGTTCCAATTTGACCTTCTTCAACAAGACCCACTTTCAAGTTCTTGAAGGTTTAAAGGTCCTTAAATGGTGGACTTCAATACTTGTCCAAATAACCTTCGATTTCCATCAAATTTAATATCCAAGCTCCCCTTGATGAGTAGAACAAAACCCACAAACTTTTGAAGGCAATCACCTTCCTTCGCCAAAACTCACTTTAAAGTTTCAAACCTTGAAGCTACAACAATGGTAAAATGCTCAAAACAACTCTCTGACTCCTTTTGTCTTATTAAACTAAGGCTGACCAGTGGGCCGGGTCGGCCCGGTCCCACCCCGACACCGCCCCAGTCCCACCCCTACAATGCCTCGGTCCCGACCTTTGTAAAAAAAAAATCGGTATCGGGACTCGAACCGGGATGGGACATGGTCTCGTCCCGACCCGATCCCGCCCCAAACCTCCCTTTTTACAAAAATAACCGTTGCACCAACGACCATTTTACATTTTGGCCGTTGTGCAACGACCATTTTTGGCCTCCCCTAACCCCCCTACCCCCTTAATATTTATTTTTAACCCATAAGTTATTATATTTACACTTTAACCCAATTTCCAACTATAAATAACTCATTTTCTCTTCATCTTTCTCACAAATCTTCCTTCAATCTCTCTAATCTCTCAATCTATCTCTCTACAAGTCTACGTTGATTACTAAATATTCAATTTTATTTACTCATTTGGGAATTGGGAGTCAAGTTGGCAACTAGCTTGAGGATCTTCCATCGAGCAATGTTTCAATTTTCAACCTCTCGATTACACGTCGACGTTACGTCGGCGTTTGGTACATTCGTTCCTTCATTAAATTATTATTGTCTGTTTATTTTATTTAGCGCACTTAATTTTTATTTACTTTAATTATTTATTAGTATAATTATAAATTTATAGTGGAAGGATTTAAACGTATGATTACGAGTAGGGGTCATGCTTCTTCTAGTATGGGCAACAAGGGCAAGGGTCCTATTTCTAGACAGAATCCTATTCCTACACAGGATGATTTTGTTGATACTGAACATTTTCCTACAATACCATTAGATTTAGACGAGGAGCTATTTTCTGGAACTCAAGAAGACTTTAATTTAGACGATGATCCAGATGATACACCCACTAATGTAGATGACAACACACCCACTAGTGCACCTTCAACTGAAATGCCTCATATTCCCCCTAGTATGAGACGAGGTCCAGCAAAACGACCATTAAAATCAGATGCATGGATATTTTTTGATAGGGACGTAGAGAATCAAGTAGCTAGATGTAAAATTTGTAAAGATGTTTTAAAATTTAAAACCGGAAAAGGTCATGGTGGGACGGAGGGTTTAATGAGACACGTAGTAAGAGCTCATCCAGCTAGGTATGCCTAATACGAGGCTTCAAAACTGGGTGCGCAAACGCCCGCTCCATCGAGACAAGGTTCACATACTGATACTGTCCCAGACCAAGTACAGGGTCAAATTAACCTTATGACTGGGGAAATTGTAGGCCCTAAATACAATAAACATAGAGGTAGGGAAGCAATAGCAAAATTAGTTGCTGTAGAGGGTTTGCCTTTTTCATTTTCTTCATCTCCCGGTTTTATTCATTACATTAGAGATTTGTATAATCCTGCTTTTAACGGTTTTCCTAGATCAACTGTTAAGAGAGATGTATTTAAATTTGCATATGAATATCAACAGTATTTACGTTATTCATTATATCATTTTAATGGCAAAGTGGCCATCACTTCTGATATAGGCCGTAGTACTAAGGGCCATGATTATTTAACGGTAACTTGTCATTGGATAGGTTATAAATGGTCTATGCAAAAACGTATTTTAGCGTATAGATATATAGATGATAGGCACACTGGTACTTTTATTGCAGAAAATATTTATCAAGTGTGCGATTATTACGGAATAACTGATAAAATTATGACTATTACATTAGATAACGCTTCTTCTAACAATTACGCTATTACAATTTAAAAAAATAGTTCAACTCCATCTTTTCCAGATCATTTTCATATAAAATGCGCGTGCCATATATATAACTTAATTGTAAAGGATGGTCTATCACTTTTTGAAGACATTCTTAGTAAAATACAATTTGCTATAAACTTTATTTTTAAAAATAATAGAATACAACGAACAAAAGAATATAAAAAAACTTGTCACGATTGCCAACTACCTTATAGAAAAATTCCAGAAGAAGTACTCACTAGATGAAATTATTTATACGAGCAACTACTTGTTGCTTATGACTATAGAAAACCTATAACTTTATTTTTTAACTATCATAATCAAAATCCAGTTGATATGGTTGTAGATAGCGATTGGGTAAAAATTTCCGAACTTATTGTATTTTTAGAGAAATTTTTTCAAGCAACAAAAGAATTTTCCGGTATATATTATCCTACTATTTCAACTATGTTGTTTTATATAGCTCTAATATTTTTATTACTTAGTGAATATATGGAAAAATCATCTTATGGCAGCTATTAAAAAAATGTTTATCAAAATAATTTTTTTTATTCCTATTCCAACTATTTATATTATTGGTGCTGTATTAAATTCGACTATTAAAATAGACGGTACTAAATCACTTATTGAAACTGTTTACGATTGTATAGAAGTACTACCACCTCCAAGTCCCAAAAATCCAAATCACCCACCACCTATTGATCAAACTAAAGAAGAAGTGTTGTCTAGCGTAGAAGACCAATGCAAAAAAGTATATAGGTTTTACCAACAAGAAAGTGCTAGTAACCTACCGGCTTCCGTACCATTTTCTACATCTTCAACACAACCTCACAAAAGACATGCTGTTTCTGCCGCTAGTATTGAAAGCCTCAGAAATATAATGTGCGGTCGTACCGCTACTAACCAAATTAGCGAGTTTGATATTTTTGTTTTGCATGGTTCTGTACCGTACCAAGCAGTTCTCAATGAAGAAGGACGTGAAGACTTGCTGAAATACTGGAGGGGGAATGAGAAGACCTTTCCGACACTTTCAATGATGGCCCGAGATGTTTTGAACATTCAAGCGTCATCAACTGCGTCTGAAAGCGCTTTTTCTGCCGGCAGATATCAAATAGGAGACCACATACACTCATTAGCCGGAGATAGCTTGGAGATTGTAGTATTATTCAGAGATTGGATATGAGCGGAGAGGAGAAGGTGCGGTCAACCGGAGATCAACGAAGAAGAAGACGAAAACTACAATAAAATCTTATCCGAAGGTGGTGGAAGCGACGTGGATCAATTTGACCAACAAATACCAAATCCAACCGAAGAACCACATGAAATTATCAAGAAACTAGAACAAGTTTTTTTCAGAATGTAATTTTTTTAATTGCAAGTTTACCATGTAATTTGCAACTTTTGAACAACACCACAAAGTTGCAATTTTGACAATTGTATTTGTATTATAAAAATATCATATGTCTATTAAATAATATAAGAGGCACAAAAACAACCTTGTGATGTTTTTATTACACTATCTTGTCTTGTTTAATTATTGAGTTTTTTATACATATGTTTAAAAAAAAGAAGGAAAAACCGCCCGGATCCCGATCCCACCCCGACCTGATTCCAACGGGATCGGGACGGGACTTCGGCAAATCCCGCCAAACCCGATCCCGCCTGACCCCCAGCCCCGATCCCGCCAAACCCGGCCCGTCAGTCCCGATCCCGGCCCACTGGCTAGCTCTATATGAAACAGGCTTATTCTATCAGAAAAGTAAGCTGCATAATTTTTTGGTGCAGGGACACTCATCTAGGTTGGCAGCACTTGATTACACAGTCTGTCTTTATAGTGAAGCTTTTGTCACAACTCAGGGTGGCAATTTTCCTCACTTCTTAGTGGGTCACAGAAGATATCTGAATGAAGGGCATGCAAAGACAATCAAACCTGATAAAAGGAAATTGGCTTTTTTGTTTGACACCCCAGATATCAGGTTAAAGTGAATGTAACATCCTTTTAGTTTTCCAGTGGTTACTTGCACCAGTTGACTGTCCTTGCAGGTTCTTGTTTTATTATGCTTCAGAATGCACAAACATACTCACATGGTCTTTCCTGCCTCTTTGCATTGCATTGTCACTAAAATATCTGGAATTTCTCAACTTATTTTCTCTTTTTTGTTTTTGTTTTGATAACCATGGTGTCTAGGCTCTCTTTTCACATACATTTGCATTGAATACATGTAAAACTGAGACAGGGAAGACAATAAAATCCAAAGGAATAAGATACATAGCATGAAAAGGTGTGTTTTTCCTTTTATATTGAACTTGTATAGTACCGGGCATCTGTCCTGGAACTAAAAAAGGATAGAAATATCTTTCATACCCTGATAAAGAGTGAAACCAGTGAGAGGGAATTTTAGAAGCCGTCAGAGTTCTCAGTCTGACAGTTGGACATCTGCAATATTTATCTTACGCTTGAAAGTATAGTTTATTGAAACGTTATTTGAGAGTCAATAGGGAAGAAAATGTAAACGAGAAGCTAGTTAAACATTGGAGACTAGTTTAAATTGCTGTTCAGCTTGGTCATTGTTTTTCAAAAGTGAATAGAATACCATATTGGTTATTGAAATGTAAGTTGTTGGGTTTAAATGTTAGATTGAATAGGAAATGGAAGGAGTTCCCTCTTGCTTTGTCCCACATCGGTAGTGGAAAGAAAAGTGAGAGTTCCCTCTTGCTTTATAAATAAGCATTTGTCCCACATCAGTAGTGGAAAGAAAAGTTCTTCTACTTATAAGTAGAAGTACTCCTTCTTGTTGCTAAAGGGTTAAGAAGAGGGTATCCCCTCGGGCCGTCGTCGTCGCTCGGCTCGGCTTTGGATTTGATTGATAATCTTTTTGGACCAAATTTTCTTTAATTTTTAATTATTATTTAATTAAATTAATTAACTAATCCAATCCTACCCGTTAGTGACCCAGATCCGTGTGTCTGACCCGCGACCCAGTTTCTTTCTTTTCCATATTTAAATTTCCCACCAGTTTTTAGTGGCTGTTCAGAAGGGTTGCAAACCTTCAGAAACAGTACTTCCATGGCTATAAATTCGTTTGTTTATTCAGAATTTTACTCACTAATTTTCTGGAAAAACACACAAACTTCTCCTTCTTCTGCACAAATAAATTCTGTGTGATATACTGCCGTTGAGTGGTTCGCCGCTACCTGAATTTGGAGTACTACTATTCTGGTAAGATAATCGTTCTATCCTGGGAGGGGATATTCCATCAACCTCGAGTACTGTGAGGGGAATAATTTCCTTAAGGACACACTTTGAACTAAGTGGGCTCAATTATATTCTGAAAAATTATTCTTATGTTTCAACATTGATTCTGTTTATTTTCAGTTATTAGTATTTACTGATTTTTGGAATACAGATTAATAACAATCTTAAGGAAATTATATTTTTAGATTAATCTGTATTCTGTTTTGGAGACTAAAACCTGTGTGGTTTTCTACTCCGTATGAAAGTTCATATTCTGACTTGAAGACATAAAAATTTCATTGGAATATTAAAGTTCATGCTTGTACAACGATTTGAAGAACATAAAAACTTCATCGTTGCTGTATTCTGGTTTGGAAATTAAAACTTGTGTAGTTTTCTACTACATATGAATATTAGTATTCTGACTCAAAGATATAAAAACTTCGTTGGAATACTAAAGTTTCATGATTATATTGCGATTTGAAGAAATAAAATCTTCATCGTTTAAGTCTGTGATTGAATTGCTATTCTGGTTTTATTAACTAAAACAGTTTGTCAATTTGACAGTGACAAACGAATAATGGCAATTGAGACCGGAACTACCTCTGCGAATACTACACCGGCGGTTACTCCTACAACCCGTACCGCCGTGCCACCGGGCTGAGAAACTGCGAAGTTCACCGGTGCCAACTTTAAAGGATGGCAAAGAAAGAATGTTCTTTTGGCTTACCATCCTTGGTATGCAAAAGTTCACCGGTGAGGACCCTCCCGTGCTACTGCCGCCGACATGCACGACAACCAACAGTTCATGGTTCTTGAGGCTTGGAAACAGGGCTGATTTTTGTGCAAAGGCTACATTTTGAGTGCCTTAGAAGATGACTTGTACAACGTCTACAGTGCAGTAGAGACTTCCAAAGAACTATGGAGTGCACTTGAAAAGAAGTACAAAACTGAAGATGCTTGCTTGAAGAAGTTTGTGATTGCCAAATTCCTAGACTACAAAATGGTGGATGGAAAAACCGTTGGAACCCAAGTTCAAGAGCTTCAACTTATCTTCCATGACCTTATTGCTGAAGGTATGGTAGTAAATGAAGCATTCCAAGTGGCTGCAATGATTGAGAAGTTGCCGCCCTCATGGAAAGATTTCAAGAATTATCTTAAGAACAAAAGAAAGGAAATGAAGTTGGAAGATCTTGTGATTCGTCTTAAGATCGAGGAAGTAACAAAACCGCTGAGAAGAGGTACCGTAAGACTTCACCAATTGAAGGGGCAAACATCGTTGAAGATGCTGCTCTGAAAAAGAACAAGAAAAGGAAGAGGCCTTACGGAAAGGAGAAGGATTCCAACAAGAAAAAATTCAAGGGCAACTGCTTTAATTGTGGGAAAGCTGGCCACAAAGTCCCAGATTGTCGTCTCCCGAAAAAGAACAAGGGAAAAGGACAAGCCAATATGGTGGAAAAGAATGATGATATGGATGATCTGTGTGCAATGCTATCGGAGTGCAATTTGGTTGGAAACCCAAAGGAGTGGTGGCTTGATTCGGTGCCACTCGACATGTTTGCGCTACAAAAGAAGCATTTGCAACCTATGCTCCCGCCATTTGGACCCGAAGAGGTAATCGTTTATGGGAAATACCGCAACAGCCAAGGTTGAAGGATATGGGAAGATACTTCGAAGATGACTTCCGGCAAGGTCCCGACTCTCAACAATGTTATGCACGTTCCAACAATTCGGAAGAATTTAGTTTCAATTAGGACTACTCGTCAAAAACGGGTTTAAGTGCGTGTTGGTTAGTGAGAAAATTGTAATAAGTAAGAATGATTTGTTCATAGGAAATGACTACCTCACCGAGGGCCTTTTCAAACTCAATGTAATGGTTGTTGATAGTATTAATGAAAATTCAGCTTCGTCTTACTTATTGGAGTCAAATGATTTATGGCATGTTCGTTTAGGACATGTCAACTACAAAACCTTGCAAAAATTGATTAATTTAGAAATATTGCCTAAATTCGAGTGTAATAAATCTAAATGTGAAATCTGTGTTGAATCTAAGTTTGTTAACCATCCATATAAGTCTATTGATAGGAATTAAAATCTTTAGACTTAATTCACACAGATATATGTGATATGAAGTCAATAACATCTCGCGGTGGGAAAAATATTTTATAACTTTTATTGACGATTGCACTCGATATTGTTATGTGTATTTGCTTAATAGTAAGGATGAAGCAATTGATGCATTTAAGCAATACAAGAACGAAGTGGAAAATCAATTGAATAAAAAGATAAAAATGATTAGAAGTGATAGGGGTGGAGAGTATGAATTTCCTTTTGCAGAGATATGTTTAGAATATGGAATTATTCATCAAACTACTGCCCCTTACACACCACAATCAAATGGAATTGTGAAAAGGAAAAATCGAACATTAAAGGAAATGATGAATGCCTTACTAATAAGTTCTGGTTTACCGCAAAGCTTGTGGGGGGAAGCTATCCTTACAGCTAACCGAGTACTTAACAGGGTGCCCCACAACAAAACACAATATATTCCATATGAACTATGGAAAGGAAGAAAACCCAACTTGAAATATTTCAAAGTGTGGGGGTGTTTAGCAAAGGTCCAAGTTCCTTTGCCCAAAAGGATAAAAATCAGACAAAAAACTGTGGATTGTGTTTTTATTGGCTATGCTACAAATAGCAAAGCTTGTCGGTTTTTGGTTCACAAATCGGACAATCCCGAAATTCATGTTAATACGGTAATTGAATCAGATAATGCTGAATTCTTTGAAAATATTTATCCGTATAAAACTGAATGTGAGTTGTCAAGTGAAAGATCTAAACGACCGCGGGAAGAACCAAAGGAAAATACACCGAGTAAAGAAGATGCAAGGCGTAGCAAACGTCAAAGGACATCTACTTTCTTTGGACCAGATTTTGTGACATTCTTGCTTGAAAATGAGCCTCAAACATTTAAAGCAGCGATGTCTTCTTCTGATTCAGCATTTTGGAAAGAGGCAGTCAATAGTGAGATTGAATCAATTTTGAACAACCATACATGACAATTGGTTGATCTTCCTCCTGAAAATAAACCTTTAGGATCAAAATGGATTTTTAAAAGGAAAATGAAAGCTGATGGCACTATTGACAAATATAAGGCAAGACTTGTGGTCAAAGGTTATAGACAAAAAGAAGGCCTTGATTACTTTGACACATACTCGCCGGTAACAAGAATAACATCTATTCGGGTGTTAGTGGCAGTGGCGTAAGTCGTATATGGTCTTGAAATCCATCAAATGGATGTCAAGACAGCTTTTTTAAATGGAGAATTGGAGGAAGAAATTTACATGGAACAACCTGAGGGCTTTGTGGTTCCTGGTAAAGAAAGGAAAGTGTGCAAACTTGTTAAGTCACTTTATGGACTTAAACAAGCACCCAAACAATGGCATGCGAAATTTGACCAAACAATGTTGGCAAATGGATTTAAGATTAATGAGTGTGACAAATGTGTATACATTAAAAATACTCCAAATCATGGTGTCATTATTTATTTATATGTTGATGACATGTTGATAATAAGTAGAGATATTACCGATATAAATGCTACGAAGCGTATGCTGGCTAGCAAATTTGATATGAAGGACTTAGGAGTTGCTGATTTGATCTTAGGCATTAGAATTCATAAAACTCCACAAGGTCTAGCATTATCGCAGTCTCATTATATTGAAAGAGTACTTGACAAGTTTAAGTATTTAAATTTCAATGTTGCAAAGACTCCAATTAATGTAAGTTTTGCACTTCAAAAGAATGAAGGTGAAAGTGACTCACAATTGGACTATGCACGAGTTTTGGGAAGTTTGATGTATATTATGAATTGTACACGACCAGATATAGCATGTGCTATAAGCAAGCTGAGTCGATTCACGAGTAATCCCAATCAAACTCATTGGATGGAAATGAAACGAGTCTTGGGGTATTTAAAACACACCCAAACCTATGCTTTGCATTATAATAAATATCCCGCAGTAATTGAGGGATATAGTGATGCAAACTGGATCACCGGATCATCTGAAGTTAAATCCACGAGTGGATATATTTTCACCGTTGGTGGAGGAGTAGTGTCTTGGAAATCATCAAAACAGACATGCATCGCCCGCTCTACAATGGAATCTGAATTTATAGCTTTAGACAAGGCCGGTGAAGAAGCTGAATGGCTCCGGAATTTCCTAGAAGATATTCCATTCTGGCCCAAACCTTTGGCTCCTATATGTATACGTTGTGACAGTCAAGCAGCAATAGGTAGGGCAGAGAGCATAATGTACAACGGAAAATCTCGTCACATACGACGAAGACACTATACCGTTAGACAACTCATCTCTAGTGGCGTTATCACGATTGACTATGTAAAGTCAAGAGATAATGTGGTGGATCCGCTTACAAAAGGCTTATCTAGAGAGGGAGTTAGTAGATCATCAATGGGAATGGGGTTAAGGCCGAGGACAAGTCATCATGGCGGTAACCTAGCAGACTGGAGATCCTAAGAGCTAGGTTAAATGAGATCAAACAAAGTTGTGACTGACGGTTCAACATTGTCAAATAACTCAACCCATTCTCGGATGAAGACAATGTTCAGAAATAAGGATAAAACCTTATGGCTTGTTAATGAGTTAATAAAGCATTAATGTTCTTTAATGATTATCTAAATGCGCGAGTGTATGACCGGATAATGTGGCTATAGGACCACATGTTTAGAAATCACCTATGTGAGTGTTAAGTGTAAGCCGCTTTAAAGGGGAATGACAGTGAAGGCCCATTCTCTACGCACTCATGAAACCAGGAAGTGTTCATGGCTGAAACGAACACAACCGTGAGAACCATAAACGGTTTAGAGTTGATTGTGTGACTTATGTTGTCTAGGTATACAACAAATTTCGATGGTTCAAAGATATCAAATCTACCGATTGATCGAGTATATCCGATATAAGTTCACTACGGAAAGTTCAAAGGGAAACCTACTTATCCAGATGCAGTCAATTCTCGCTTGTATATCACACTTGTCCGCGCATTCCTTTATCTTATAGCCATTCCCCATTCATGTGGGGGATTGTTGGGTTTAAATGATATATTGAATGGGAAATGGAAGGAGCTCCCTCTTGCTTTGTCCCACATCGGTAGTGGAAAGAAAAGTGGGAGTTCCCTCTTGCTTTATAAAATAAGCATTTGTCCACATCGGTAGTGGAAAGAAAAGTTCTTCTACTTATAAGTAGAAGTACTCCTTCTTGTTGCTAAAGGGTTAAGAAGAGGGTCTCCCCTCGCGCTGTCATCGTCGCTCGGCTCGGCTTCGGTTTGGATTTGGATCTGATTGATTGATAATATTTTTGGACCAAATTTTCTTTAATTTTTAATTATTATTTAATTAAATTAATTAACTAATCCAATCCTACCCGTTAGTGACCCAGATCCGTGTGTCTGACCCGCGACCCGGTTTCTTTCTTTCCCATATTTAAATTTCCCACCAGTTTTTAGTGGCTGTTCAGAAGGGTTGCAAACCTTCAGAAACAATACTTCCATGGCTATAAATTCGTTTGTTTCTTCAGAATTTTACTCACTAATTTTCTGGAAAAACACACAAACTTCTTTTTCTTCTGCACAAATAAATTCTGTGTGATATACTGCCGTTGAGTGGTTCGCCGCTACCTGAATTTGGAGTACTACTATTCGGTAAGATAATCGTTCTATCCTGGGAGGGGATATTCCATCAACCTCGAGTACTGTGAGGGGAATAATTTCCTTAAGGACACACTTTGAACTAAGTGGGTTCGATTATATTCTGAAAAATTATTCTTATGTTTCAACACTGATTCTGTTTATTTTCAGTTATTATTATTTACTGATTTTTTGGAATACAGATTAATAACATCAGTTTCTTGATCATGTCTGCTGCTGTAAGGCATTTACAAAAATCTGTCATAGCAAGTGCTGCCAATGATGCATTGCCTCATATTATAAAACATATGGTTTAGAGATAAACTTTTGCCACTTGGAATGCATGTTGTGAACTTATTTACAATATAATCTGTTTGCATTCAATTTCTACAGATGGAAAGACTTCAAAAGCCAATTGCAAGACATGCTTCGTCATAGTGGTACAAAGGGGATCGAGTTAAAGAAACCTAATAGCTCCCTCTACACATTCCCAATGCCAGATTGCATGTAAGCATACAGATGTTAAAAATGCAAGTGGTAACAGGAGAAGACTACTACGATACTTTAGGATACACAATAGCTATAGAAAAGATTATATACTTGCAAAGCGAACAATCAATAGCTATACAAAATGTTTTCTACTTGTTAACTTTCTTTTGTGCCTTTCAGTGATCCACTTTTTTTGGACCTGAGTGGAGTGTCCATAATTTATTTGATATTTCTGAAAGTCCTTTGACTGGGTTGTTATTTAAACTGAATTTATGAAGTTCATTCTAAACAGATGCTGTAATTATTGGCAGTAAATGTATGGGACTTTTTCACGGCTAACCCATTCGGTACACAGTATTTTCCTCCAGTTGCCTATTTGTATCAATTACCACCATATGGGACTCTTTATACCAGCATCGTCGGTTTCAAAAATTTTTGGTTGCTATAGCGAATGGTTGTTATATACCTCCTATAATGACATTTGACATACAACAACATACCCAGTGAAATTACACAACGTGGGGTATGGGGGAGGGTAGAGTGTATGCAGACCTTACCTCTACATTGGTAGGTAGGGCAGTTGTTTTCGAGAGACCATCGGCTCAAGACAAAGCACAAGCACAAGCAAAGTAAGACAAACAAAGCGAATTTGACATATAAATAATATTTGGCTATTATAAGCAAATAAGATATCAAATTCTACTTAATACTCCGTCCGTTCTAATTTATGTGGCACCATTTGACTTGGCACAGAGTTTAAGAAAGAAAGGAATACTTTTGAACTTAGATTTTTGTATGGCTACAAATCATCCAATAAAGTTAAATTATTTCTAAATATAGAAATGTGACATTGTTTTTGGAACCGACTAAAAAGAAAATTGTGCCACATAAATTGTGACAAAGGGTGTAACATTTTGTATAAGCAACAATAACATACCCAGTGAAATTTTACAACGTGGGGTCTAGAGAGGGTAGAGTGTATACAGACCTTACCTCTACCTACCAAGGTAGCGCGGCTGTTTCCGAGAGACCCTCGGCTCAGGACATGCAAAGCAGGAAAAAAAACAGTTAGACCCAGTAAAAAAATTAAAAATTTAAAGCAGTGGTGGAGAATTTGGAGACATCTGTTGGTAAGTTCATTGAACCTGCGACTGTAATTGATAGTGAATCCAAAGCATCTGTATGTTTTCGACATATCAAAAATTACTAATGCTGGATTTAAATTAGAGTATGTTGCCCCAGCTACTAAGGGTGATAAACTCATAGTGGAGATTGATGAAGAGGATATAAGTTCAGAGTTAGAATTCTGGAAGAACTCCATTGTTTGCTATGTGTTAGGAGCCCATCCACCTTTTTGCTGTTTTGAATGGGTCCAAACAGAGATTGTGGGGGAAATTGGATATTAATAAAATAGTCATGATGCAGAATGGTATAGTATTGGTAAGATTTGTGTCTAGAGCTGATATGGATGAGGTGTTGCAAGGTGGAATATACCACTTTGATAACAAACCTTTAATTGTAAAAGCATGAAATTCGGATATGAAATTTTCAAGGGATGAATTATTTTCGCTATATGGATTAAATTGCCAGGGTTGGAATTTAAGTACTGGAGTGCTAAAGGATTAAGTAAAGTTGGCAGTCTCATTGGGAAGCCTTTAATGGTGGATAGTGAGAAGAAGATGGGCTTGAGTTTTGCAAGGCTGTTAGTTGAGGTGAGAATTGGGGTTCCATTACCTGAGCAATGTACTTCATGAAAGGGCATTTAGTGGAGCAAAAAGTGACGTATGATTGGAAGCCTTCTATATGTAAGACTTGTAACAAGTATGGGCATACTGAAGATGTATGTAGGAAGAATAAGGCTAAAACCTCAGAGGAAGGGAAGTCAGCTCAGTCAGTCAATGAAGAAGGAAGGGTAACTACAGAGAAGGATAAGGAGGAAGGTGTGAGGGATCATCCAATTGCATCAGTTGCTGTTGTGAATGAGAAAGCCATCTGCTAAGGGGAGGCATCAAGGGTAGGGGAATGGGAAGAGGGGCACAACAGATATTAGTTGGTCTCAACCTCATAGGCCAGTAGTATACAACAAGCCTAGTACAAGTATAGCAGTTCTACAGACTGCAAATGTGTTTCAGCCACTGGATAAGAAACATGACGTTACTTGTCACAATGTTGGGAGTCCTGGGAAAAGGAATGGTAACCTTACACCCCCTTCAGGGGATGGTTAAACTTTTAAGCTGGAATGTGAGAGGCCTTAATGGTCTCAATAAGCAGAAGGGTGTCAAACTCCTCTGCAATGAGTTAGATGTAGGATTGATAGTTTGTTGGAAACTAAGGTGAAGGTGAATAGAATAAAGGAGGTAGCTAGTAGTATGTTTGGTGGTTGGGAGTATAGCACTAACCATAATTCTCATTATAATGGAAGGATATGGGTTTTTTGGAGAGCTGATTGGTATGATGTGGATGTCAAGAGTGAGTCTGCCCAGGCCATCACTTGCCATGTTAGGTTCATTCCTTCACAAGTGCAGTTTTATGTTACCTTTGTGTATGCTTTCAACACAAAGGAAGAAAGAAAAGAGCTATGGGATTATTTGAGTCAAATACATTTAAATTGTGATGAACCATGAATCATTATGGGAGATTTCAATTCTGTTCTTCATCCAGAGGACAGAATTGGGGGTAATCTTGTTTCCTTGGCTGAGGTAGCTGATTTTCAAAAAATGTTTGGATGACTGTGTACTTGAGGAGATGCCAAACAGTAGGTGTCAGTTTACCTTTAATGACAAGCAGGGGACTGATTGAGTATTCTCAAAAATAGATTGGGTATTGACTAATGGGGAGTGGTTTGATAACATGCCTCAATGTGTGGTTGATGTAATGCCTAAGGGAGTGAATGACCATTTTCCTCTTGTGGTTAAATTGGTGGAAGATAGAATTAAGAAGCAAGGTCCTTTTAAGTATGGTAACATGTGAAACACTCATCCTGCATTCTTGCCTATTGTAGCAGACATTTGGGCTAAGGAGATTGATAGTTGTAAGATGTATAGGATAGTGAAGAGGTTAAAGCAGCTTAAGGGTAAATTGAAAGAGCTACACAAGAGGGAGTTCAACAATGTCCTTAATCAGGCAAACATGGACAGAGCTGAGTTGCATAGACTTCAGCAATTACTGCAGCAGTCCCCAACAGATGCAATACTACAACATGAGGAAAGTGAGATGCATGCCAGGTTTAAGGAATCTTCATATTTGGCTGAATCTTTATTACTGCAGAAGAGCAAAGCTACTTGGATAAGGATGGGTGATGACAATACAAGGTATTTTTTCTCTATACTGAAACAGAAGTTTGTGCAATCAATTGCTCAGATTAAAGATGAGCATAACCAGTAGTCTTGAGAAGATAGCAGTTTGCATATTACCAAAAGCTGCTTGGGAAGGATAGGGGGCCTAGAATACAGGCTTATGAAGGTATATTTGATCAGGGCCCCCAGTTATCAGTGGAGCAGCAGTTGTCTTTAGCGCAACCCTTCACTGCAAGTGATGTCAAGAAGGCTATGTTTAGCATAAATGTTAACAAAAGCCCTGGTCCTGATGGTTATGGCAGTGGTTTCTATAAAGCTGCTTGAAATGTTATTGGGAATGATGTTTGTGATGTTGTTCTAGAGTTTATGCAGAATGGTTAGCTATTAAAACAGCTCAATGCCACTATGATTTCCTTTATTTCTAGGGTGGGAAAACCTGAGCAGGCAAGTCAGTTCAGGCCAATTTCTTGTTGTAATGTGTTATTCAAATATATTTCAAAGATGCTATATGTCAGATTAACTGCAGTTTTGCCAAGCATTGTCAATGCTACCCAGGCTGCATTTGTGAAAGGCAGGTCCCTAGTATACAGTGTGCTAATGTGTCATGATATCCTCAGGCTTGTGACATGATCAAATGGGAGTTTGTTCAATAAATGCTTGTAGGGTATGGTTTCCTTGATAAATTCATTAAACTGATTATGGTGTGTGATTACTACAAGCTTTTCAGTTAAGGTGAATGGGGAAGCTTATGGATATTTTGAAGGGAAGAGGGGTCTGACGCAGCGTGACCCTAATTGACTCCTGCTCTTAATATTGATTATGGAGTATTTGTCAAGGGTGCTAAAGAAGATGAGTGATTTACCTGATTTTAGATATCATCCTATGTGTAAGGAGCAGCAGTTAACTCATCTAACCTTTGCAGATGATCTAATGATTTTCTGCAAAGGAAATGAGAAGACTGTGAGAAGGGTAATGGAAGCACTGCAACATTTTTCTAAGGCAACTGGGCTGGAGGCTAATAATGACAAGTCTTGTTTGTATGTAGCTGGGGTTACTGAATTTATGAGGTTGAGACTGTTGGGGGTCACTGGTTTTTACATGGGACCTTTCCTATTTGGACTTTTATCTTCCCCAAAGAAATGGAACAAGCTTGATTGTCAACAACTTTGTTTGAAGGTTACTGCGAGGATAAGATCTATCTCAGCTAGACATTTGTCTTATGCTGGGTGATTACAAGTGATTAATTCCATTTTGTTTTCACTTCATAACTTTTGGGGTGCAGTGTTTATTTTGCCCCAAAATGTTGTGAAGGAAATTGATAAAAGATGCAGGGCCTTCTTATGGGGAAGTACTGAGGATAAGAGGAAGGTGGCCCTAGTAGCATGGGAAAAGGTCTGTCTACCCAAGAGCCAAGGGGGACTAAACATTAAGTGTTGCAAGATCTGGAACATGACAGCTGTAGGTAAACTTATATGGGTGCTGGTAACAAATAAAGAGCTTTTATGGGTGAAGTGGATCCATGGTATCTATGTGAAAGAGGATGTTAGTTTCTGGGACTACACTGCACCTAATGATTGCAGCTGGTACTGGAAAAGACTTAATAAGCTGAAACTGGGAATGAGGAATTGGTACAATTTTGATGCCTATATGCTAACCTCTACTGGCAAATACTCTATTACTCAGAGTTACTTAGCCATGGTAGATGTTGGACCTACTGTAACCACTAGTGGGCTAATATGGAACATAGTTTTACAACCTAAGCATAGATTCGTCATGTGGTTGGCCGTGCAAAGAAAATTGTTAACTAGAGGCAGACTAATTAGCATGGGCATTGAGTGCTCAGATGACATGTGCTGTGTGATCTACAGGTTACTGAAGATAGCAATTATCTGTTTGTGGACTGTGCATGGCTGTGGCATTGTGGCAAGCAGTGCAGGTATGGACTCTTGTGCAAATTCCTCAGCTGGAACCAAGTGAGGCTCTGCAGAAGATCAAGTCAAAGCACTGGAAGAGTTTTAAAAAATAGATTGTTGCAGCTGTGCTGGGAGCAATGGTATACTACACATGGACTGTTAGGAATTGGAAAATTCTCAAAGGATACCCTGTACATATAGATTTTATAGTTGAACAAATAAGAAATGTAATTAGAGAAAGAGTATACATGTTAAGAGGGAATAGGAAAGCAAGAAAGTGTGTAGCTTTAATAGAGACTTTGTAACTAGTTGGATTTCATTTGAGGCCTGGTAGTATCAACACCCTTCCTAGAAGGTGGTTGAGCTAGTAGGTGCTCCTTAGGTGGATGCAATTTTGTTTGTTATGGTAATATTTATATTTTATTGCCAAAAAAAAAAAAGATAGTTGTTACAGATGGTAATTTTACAAAGAACGTACCAAGTGAATGACAAAAATTAGCTTTTAATCCTTTTTTGGTTCCTCACTCTCCCCAGGAGAGTGACATACACTCACTTATGTCAGGTGGATGAGAAAGGGCATATTAATATCAGTTCAAAGTTTTTCAGGGGTAATAAAACCCTCGAAAAATTTAAATGTCTTCTTAAAAATAAGGTATAAGTTTGTGGGGGGGAGGGGGGGGGGGGTAATGATGTATTTTCTATATTGAAATAATTGAGCTTTAAGCATTTCATTTTTGTACAACAAATATGTAGCTTTCATATGGAAGTGCAAGTAATTGGATTAGTAGCGCAACAACTATTACAATTTCAAAGATTGATAGCAATTTAGTGCTTAGGACACAACATAACCTTTGAGATTGAAGTCCATTCCCTTCTTCACGGGCATATGATTACTTTCCTATTTTCAAGCTAATTTCATGTATTCAATTTGTGATAATATTTTCAAATCTGGAACTTCAATTCCTTGTATAATTGAAATGAGTCAAGCTTCCAATTCTCTATGTCGGCACAAAACAGCTTCTTCACACAATCTCCAATTTTTGGTTTGTATTATCAGTTCTTTTTGGAGATCTATTAAGGATCTGACTCTTGTACATCTTCATTCATTCTTCCAGAATTTGATTGTCATTTGTACATAATTTGTCAATCATCAAAACTTCATTTAAACTCTTGAACTACTATTGAGACAACAACTTCTCAGCACTTTATTTAAGGAAATTTAGAGTTAAATCCTACTAGGTAGGTCATGAATTTTATACCTTTTGAGCCGAGTGTTTTTTTTTTTATGTTAAATGCTATATTCTTACTATTTCACACTTTACTATGTTAGTTGTTTAAACTGAATGTTCCTAAGAACTACGATCTATGGTTGAATTAGACAAATTTTAAAAGGTGACAAAAAATTTAGTACGACTCCATTCAACCCTTTTGAATTGTGAAGGTGCACCTAAATCCTAAACTAACAAATTAGACGTGTGTCATTTTCTAATCTTATGCTGTATTCAAATATTTCTTTGTTTAGGCTGTGGTCTATTTAAACTTATTGGGTAGGCACTCTCTAGGTCTCAGCCGGTGCTAAAACCTTTTCTCAAGATATCTTCCAAACTGTTGGGGTCGTTGCTCCGGATCTTGTCAATAGATTCTATAGCAATAGTCCCTCGGACTCGGAAAGTTTCCCCTTAACCTTAACAAGGGGCTTTCATGAATAGGAATTTCCCGCCAGCAGTCTTCTCTTCCTATCACTTCACTTTGTTCTAGAAATCTGATCTCACCGGAGTTTAGCTGACTGAATCCATAAACCTAGAAAGTCGCCGTCACTGGTACTTTTTTATTGGAATTTGACTCTATAGGTAGGTATCGGCGGGCTTGCGTTTTGTATTTTACTAATCTTCCATAACATTCTTCCAAACCAAAGGTGGTATTTAACCGGTAAAAGCGTGTTTGTCAACTACTAATAAATTAGCATTTCTTCCGAACTTGCAACAAATAAATGTTGGAGAAATTCTTACCGGTTCAGTGACCCTCTTCTCCTCCTTTCTGGCCCTCCCTCATCGTATGTTTTCTTCACCGTATTCAGATGAAGTAAGTATTTAGTTACTGCTTGTCTAATTTTGCTACTCCCTCCATCACATATTACTCGGCTACTTTCTAAAAATAAGATAAAATATTTTATCCTTAACATTAATTATTTTTAAAATAACGTGGAGCAATATGGGACGAAGGGAGTAATAATTGTGGGGTTTTCGATGTGACATTAGTTAATGACGACGAGGAAGGGATTAAGAAATACTTTGCTGCATTCCATATGCATGATCCTGCTCCAGTTTCAGTTATTATTGATGATTTTGCTGATCAAGGGTACTTCATTTCTCCCAGAAAGCCAACTTTTGTCAGCATTTTTATGTATGCATAATTCTAAATCTTTTTTTCAGAAACTGCCAAGAGAGATACAATAATAGTGGAGGAAGGGATTTGGCGATGGTTCAGAGTTTTAACCCTATGTCTGTAGTGCCATTATGTATGCTAAGTGAGCAAACTGCCCTTGAATTTTAATTTGATATATGCACCTTTTTCTAGTGTGGTTATGAAATGAGCATATTCTTGTTTAGTGAAAAGGGGCCATGTCAGCTTCTACTCTCTGATACTCATAATGGTGACTCCCGAGGTTGCTATACATTTACAAGAGATGGGTCTCTTCTATCTACACAATTTTGCTTTTCAGCTAATGGTTGGAGTTGCTTTCTGTTCACCTTTAGTTCTAAAATGTTTGATTCTTCATATGGAAGGGGATGGCTTCGGATCATATCTTATTAGGAGTGGTAACAACTTGGGTGTTACCAAATCTGCAAAATACTCCATGGCTCTTCAATATTTGGTGTATGAAGGTATTACAGAAGATGAAGAGCAATCAAATGAATGAGTATTTTCATGTGGTGCAACATGCGGTGACTTGCGGCCGCAAGTGCCACCGCAAACTAGAAATTGTGGGGCGGTTTTATGGGTTTATAACCCAACTAAGGCTTCATTTTCACCCCAACACTTCCCAAACACTCGCAAACATTTTCCTAGGTTTCTTATACCATCTAAGATCAGTTCCATATTAATTTGAAGGTAAATATTCCATAGATAATCATCAAGAGCTTGGAAATTCTCATAGAAGCAAGATGGAGTGAAAGAGCTCCTTGATACATGGAAAGAAGTTCATGGTGCAAGCTTTCTTGGTTGAGTTATTGATGTTCTTAATGATCTATAAACATCTCATAGCTTTATTGAGATTATGGACAAATAAAACTTATGGTATTTGAGTTAGAACTCCATGAAAGAGTTTCTACGAACCTTGGTTATTTCTTGAGTTAACTTGGAGATAGTCATAGCTTGAATTCGAAAGATGTGGTGTTAGAATTATGGATTATATATGGTGATCTTGTGGTTGTTGATATTGTTGTGTTGGTGTTATTGTTTCTAAGGATATTGTGTTGAAAGGAAGTTGATATGGTTAGTTGACATGAACACCATAACTAGAAGAGTGCACTCTAGGTGTTCGTTGAATTGTTCTAGCAAATCGATTCTTAGTTGTCAATTGTATATTAATCCAAAACATCTATATCATGTAGATAATCACTCGTAAAACATTTGGGGGTTCGTGAGATGTTGTTAACTAAGCGATATAGGTATGTTAAGGATCACTTTTCATTCTTTTGGCATGATCTACGAATAAGCGTAACCATAACGATGTCCCTACCAAAAGAACTCTATTCCTAAAGTTTAAGCTTGCGATTACTTTCGTATCGTATTGTTATAATTCATGACTCCTATTGTTCTATATCAGGGGTATCTTTCCGACTTGATAGTAACTTGAACTTTATGCCTCCTTATGGCTCGTTTATTCATAGTCCATTGATATAGACACAATTACATAATGATAATCGGAGGGTAACGATCCTGAGTCACTCCGATCAAGATTCATAAGGCCCTTCAGAGCCATTGCATGCATATATATATATATATATAATTTTACGTTACCGCATCGCGTCGTAGTCGGTCAGGTAGGCACTTATATGTGCACACTACTACAGTTGGGAAGTTTATGATGATAGCCCTAAAGAGCGGCGTAATGAATACAAAGTAGCCCCGATGTGTCGCCTATATTTATATATATATATATATATATATATATATATATACATATGTTTTAAAACCAAGTATGCATATTCCTTGCTCATAGAGGCACTCTAAGTACATGTTGTTTCTCCATTGCTCTACTTACAGTCTTTCACCCAGTTACAGTTTCAGCTTTATGCTTCATTCACAGTATTGTACTTGTTTACAGTTTCAGCCTTACATATTCATTACATCTTTTGTACTAATGACCCCTTGCTAGGGCACTGCGTTTCATGCCCGCATATACAGATTGGACACGAACGATACCTCACAGTAGGTGACTCGACTCAACTGAAGGTTGTCACGCTCCTTTCTTCAGGAGTTGTTTAGTGAGCTGATATGTATGATAATTGTATATATGTACATAGTTGGGTATGGTGGGGCCCTGTCCCGACCAGATGTTGTTGATGTACTCCTTAGAGGCTTGTAGATAGTCGTTTTGTATATAGTAGTCTTGTATGACCTTGTCAACCTTGTTATATATATATATATATATATATATATATAGGTTGGGTCTTTTCTGCATGCAAGTGATTACGTCTTTAGATTAGAGATTCACTCATTAGAGGCCTTGTCGGCCCATGTATTACTGAGTATGTTACATGTATCATGGTTGGTACGCTCATGCCCTCGAACACCGAGTGCCGCCCCTCCCCTCCCCAAGATTGGGGTGTGATATTATCTCTCAAGAGAAACATACAAGCACTTCACTGACTCTCTCGACTACCGTCAATCACCCACATTTTCTTCATATCCAAAATAGAACCATACAAAAATTTTATCTTTTTTATTGACTAAATGAAATATTAATTTTCTTTTTGTCAAAATAGAGTTTAATAGTAGTACGGGTAAATTTGTCATATTGTAATTTTTTGTACTAATAATAAATAGATAAAAATATATTACAAGGAAATCAGGATAAGGAGGATAACCGTAATAACATAAATGTAAGGAAAGTTAGTGTTACGAAGTAAAACCTGAGGGGAGGTCTTAGAAATCATCTCCTAATTATTAACTTAACCTCTATTTTTCTAAATTTATTCCATTGTAAGGCTAATAAATTGGGATTGGCTTTGCCCTTTTATTTTAAATTTTAAAGTTAACCAATTGCCTTTCATCAGTTTTTAGTGATAAAAATCAATCTTGAAGCTACTTGAAGAAACAAAAGTTCTTGAAATTGAGCAAATAAAGTTACCCTTTATTCCCGAGCTGAGCTACATTGATCTTACTACAATTTTCAACATTAACCTACATATTGCCGGTGATTAATTATGATTTTACAAAATTCAGAGTTCAATTCATACTCTTAGGGATCCAAGCAATAAATCACACATTCTATAGAAATTTTATTTTGTGTTTCACATCACTAATACAAATTATTTGAAAATTATTGTTTGATTAGTGGAATTTGTGGCCCAATAATTCAATCATTTGGGTCTATATTGTTGATAGATAGACCGGAGACACAAAATAATGTTTTTTTAAGTACTAGGAGAATCGGTAAAGTTGATGTCATGTGATCAGTAAGTTATTGATTTAAGCCGTAAAAATAGCTTCTTACATAAATGATTCTTAGTGCACCGGGCGGAGAATTGAAAAAAGATACTCCCTGTAAATTAAATTTATTAATTTTGATCGTGAATTTTAATATATGATCTATAAGTTTTTAAAAAATATTATAAATAATAATAATTAAAAATTAAAAATATCTAAAAAGCATATGAAAAAATTATGATATAAATTAGGAATCTAATCCAAGGCGGTGGTGGATGTATAAAGTAACCTAAAACAGCGTATTTGGAGAGGGCAGGAGGCAGAATATGGATGAGAGCTTTAGAGCGCGAGTAGATAAAGTATTCGGGTCTCTGTCGTCGTCGTCGTCATCGGCGTGGTCTCTGAGCGACGAGGATGTGGAGAAGAAAGAGTGGAATCGAAGCGCACTGAAGCAAGGGAAATTCGATGATGACCATAACCTTTCTTCTTCTTCATACGACGCATTATTCAAACATAAACGCACTCAAGATGATTATGCAATTGCTTCTGAGGATCTTAATATCAGATCCTCTATTGGCTTAGATTCCACGCTTGATAATGAGGTATTTATATGCATTAAACACAAGTTGCTAATCTAATTGTCCTAATCATGTCAGAAGTTAATTTATTTTTTTACCGCATTCCTATTACAACCAAAATTTGAAATGTTCTCCCTTTTTGTGATGCATTGAACTGTGTTCCTTAATTTTGGTCGTTCGGTATGGAGGAGAAAATATTCTCTTTATTAAAATATGGTGTTTGTTTCATTTGGTGTAAAAGTAGGTGATATATATTTTAATTACAGGGAGTAGTATAGGTATAACTATAATGATTGTGCTCCTGTGATATGATTCAATTTAGAAGGTTGCTAAGAAAGTTTAAGGACCCGTTTGTCCATGGGAATTTTTCACTTTTTTCCTGATTTTTTTTCACTTTATTTGAAAATCAGCTTTTGACTGTGAAAATGTAATTTGGAAAACACCTAAAACCCTGTTTTCACTTTTTCATTTTCAGTACATTCAAACAACAAATATTCTTTGCAATAACTATAACCAACACAATTCCATCTTCAACTCTAACTTCAAAATACCAAATAAAGGGGAAAATATTTGATTTTCATGGCCAAACTCCTAAGTGTTGACTAAAGCAAGTGATATGGAGTAGAATTTGATAAATTTACAAATGAAAATAACTTCTACAAATAAGTAACAGAAGTCATTTTCTCCTTTCTGGGTAGAGAACATTTTCCTCAAAGAAAACATTTACTTATATGCCAAACACACTTAAGTATTGAATTTGGCTTCAAATGCAGACTTATTACTCTATAGGGGCTAATTCAGGCATGGACAATCCTTTACATAAATAATCATTTGAACTATCCATGTATAATCCTTTACATAATTAATACATCCATTTATCTTACTAGCTGTTGAATATGCTGTAATATAAAACATTTTGCCAGAGGATCAGAGATGTCATTGTTTTATTTTTGCTTTTAAAGCCTACTGCTTGATACTGAATTTCTAAGCTAGGATTAATTCTACTATGTTAATGATTGGAGAAAGGTTATGTATTTGTTGTTATATGATTTTTATCTTGCAATACTGCCAGTGTTTTTAAAAGGCGTTTTTGGGGAGAGTCCTGGGGCAGGGCATACTAAAAACTCACCGGGGCAATTTGGCATGGTGAAAGTATCGTGAGGCAGAAGCCCCATTGTTCTGGGAATACATTTAGGCATCGGGTGAGTTTTTGCTTTGGGGCGTAAGCCCATAAAATCTCTCCCATAGAATTAGAATTGCTAAACAAGTCCTTAGTTTAATGCCAAAAAACACAAAATTCAGTTTGTTATTAAATTCTAAAAAGTTAAAACTTAAAAGTCAAAAGATATTTTAGTCTTAGCTCTAATTTTTCTTTTTTTCTTTTTGTCTTCTACCGGGTAAACGGAAAAATGACCAATTTGCAAACTACAAAGCAATAACGCATCACTTCATCACTTGCTCTGGTTCGATGCTTCTGATTGTAGGTTCCTTCTTTATTTTTCTTTCTTTTCAAGTTAGTTTATAAATTTTTCAATTTTTTTCGAAGTGTAATTAGTTCTTTTAGATGGAACAATTCTGATAAAGTTTTAGTCAATTGCTGATTCTGATTAGCATTTTAAGATGTAGTAGTTCTATTTATATTCACTTTATTTTTGTATTTTCTTGAAATTTCTACAATTTCTGTGTAGTTCTTACCTTTTTAAAAAAGTTATTCCTATTATTTTATTTTATAAAATAATCAAAACTAAAGTTCCACGGGGCTTACACTATGCGCCTAGAGGCCTACTCCTCGCCCTGTGTCAGGTAAAATGCCTTGTCTCGCGTCTATTCTTGTATGCGACTGTGTTTTATCCGAGAAGACAGTGAAAGAGTTCTGAAAACTATCACTTTGGATTATGTGAACGTACACTTCTTTACTTGATTCAAAGTGTCCCTGAACTTCAAAAAACTAGAGATAATCAGCATATTTTTGTGTTCTAAGATCATCCATTTGTGTAATTAGTACGTAGATGTGGGTATTTCCTTGTCAAAAGCTTTGGTGTGCCATAAAAAGCTACAGTTAATAATCTGGTTAATTAGCAAGTTAATAATTCGGTTAATTAGCAATCATCGATAATTCAAGTTAAGAGGAAGTAGTTTGATAACTCAATAGGATTGGTGAACCAACCACGGCCCTAGAATATTCATCTCTTTGTGTTAAATCCTACGCTTAGCACTCTTGTTCTTGACCATTTGTTAGTATAAGTTAATTAGATTTGCATTTTTTGTCGTAGTTAATAATCACCATCACTTCTTGAATGAGTATATTAAATTAATTAGTAGTTGTTAAGTCTGATAACAGTTGATCATAAATCTTTGTGGATATGACACTCTATTTCATGACTATATTACTTGGCGACCACGTACTGTTGCTTCATAAGATTCGGTTACTCGGGTGCTCTAAGCTCATCTTGTTTCACTTAGCAAAATATATATATTTTTTTAATTTCTTTCTTGAGATCTAGAACTTAATAGATCTTCAGGAAAAAAAAATCTAGAACTTGATAGTTAATAAAAGGAAATTGCTCATACCCGATTTCTCACTATTTTGGGCAATTTCCCCATTTCACGCTTGTCCCCTTTTAACAGCTAGTGATGCGTCCTTTCACCGTTTGCTTATGATTCGGAGCCCAACTTGTCCCCATGCTTCACCAATTGGGTAGCTAGTATCGTGTTTCCTATATACCAACCTTTTTGGTCTGTGCATATGCGTTTTTCTAAATGGGAAGAGGGTTATATCTGCACCGGAACTCTGCAAAGCGATCCAAATCTGCCCTCCGTTAATAGTTGGGATTAGATATGTCGGGGGAGTTATCAAAATGGGCTAGGTTTGCCATTCTCTCCAAATGGTTGCACCTTTGAGATTAATTAGTTTCTAACTCTAATATTTAGCACCAAGAATTGCCACGTCACTCAAAATTACAACATACCTAGTGTAATCCCACAAATGGGGTCTGGGAAGGGTAGGATGTACGCAGACTTTACCCCTTCCTTTTGAGGGATAGAGGGCTGTTTCCAATAGACAAGTGGCTCAAAATAATAATATTTTTATTTTTCTTCCCTCCTCTTTGCCCGCACCTCCACCACCATTCACCCTTTCTATGCCTCCTCCTTTTCCCCTACCACTGCCACCACTTAAAACTACAGTCCTCTACAACCAAACAAAGGACAGTAGAATAAGGATACCCATGAATAGAATTGTACCATTAGGGGTAAGTTCACCAATAACTAAGGAATGAATCGCAGAAGAATCAGGCGAGGTGAATCTTCGTCACTGCACAACGATGTCGTACTTTGTCTTCCAATTCAACGAACAAAAAAAAAGGCTCATCCTTTTAGCTTCTTCAGCCATTACCCAATACACCCTTTTTAGCTCTCTCAAATATACGTACAGCTTATCACTTTCCCACAATCTAAAATTGCTAACTTTGAATACTTCTATTTTTCTGTGAAGTAATTTTTTTTTAAGATACTCCTATTGTTTGTGAGTGTAGAGGTTGGTGCACGGTGGTTTCCGATAGTGGAGGATGGAGGCTTTTGGGTGGGGTTTCAGAGGTCATTTTTCTTTGGGGGTGTGGGGTGGGGATGGGTAAGTGGGGTTTCTGCTGTGAAATTATTTCCATACAAGTCTACATAGTCCTATGTAGAGAGAAGTCGAGGTGTTTTAAATTCTATGTTTCTGTCAGGGTTACTGATTGGATGTGTTTGAATTCCAATTTTCTTTTAAAGTTGGAAAAAAATGTCAAATATTCTTACCGCCAAACTGTGACTTACTGCTTGCATAAGGTAGCAATGGTAGTGGGTAGAGATGAGGAAGGGTGTAGGTTGGTGGAGATGTTGGCGGGGGAGAAAGGAGCAAGGAGAAAAGAAAAAAAAATTATGGCGTAATTTTGAGCCACATGGAAATTTCTGTTGCTAAACATTAGGGTCAGAGACTAGCCCTTTGGAAATAAGGGCAAATCTAGCTCATTTTGGTAACGACGAAGATATATTTGACCCTAGCTATTAGCGGAGGATAAATTTGGACCATTTCGCATAGTTCAAGGGTAATTTAACCCATTCCCTTTCTAAATTGTAATTACAGGCATGATACTAAGTGTCTTTGCACGCCTGAAAAGAGCGCAACTGCTATGGATAATCCTTTTTTTTAGTAATTGATATGGATAATATTCTTTTTTTTGAGTAACTGCTATTGATGTATTCTTTTTGTTTGAGACTTATGATCCTTCTCGATTGCTTCTGCAGGAGGAGGAAGATGAATATGATAGAGTGGCCGAGGGCAGAGTGGATGCTGGTGATCGCTTGTACGTGAAAATTTTTATTGATCAGGAAACATCTTCTGATCCTTCTGGACGTAACATCCGTAGAGACTCGCGTGCAAATCATATGGCTGCACAAGTTAGGCTGAAGGAAGATACGGATGCAGCTGAGAAATGTGAAACTCACTTTGATGGTATCACTTTAAGTGGTGAGCAGCATTCAGCTAAACCACCGCTTCAGGATCACTCTAAAGTGAAGCCAATTTTGAAAAAAACAAGGAAATCAGAGAATGGTGGGCTCAAGCCTACGAAACGGGTCAGGTTTGATCCTGGTTGTAAAGATGAATCTGAAGGAGCATCAGAACTAGAAGTTTCTTGGGCAGCTCCTGCATCAGCAAACTCTAGTTTTGAAGACAATGAATCCATTAGCAGTAGGTCGAAGGTTCCTGATCATGTTCTCAATCCTTCAAAGTATATTTGCTATAGTTTGGATTCAACTAGTGAGCTTGTTGACGAGTCAAATAGTCAAGCTTGCAGAGACATTCTCGAGGAGGTTAGGAAGTCAAAGCATGATCAATTGACACAAGAAACTATGGACGTGTTAGGTACTAATCCTAAATCAGTAGTCTTTGTACCTAGGCAGAAGAACGTGGATGCTATACCAGCAACGGATGCTACTCTGTCAAAGGAAATGATTGAAGATGGTTGTCATGAATCCTTGCACCCAAAGGGCTTCCCTGTTTGCATTGCCGCTGGAGAGGCTGAGCAAACTGAAGATCCAATGGAAGAAGATATGGAAACACGTGCAGCTGAGAATAACATTATGTCCCAAAAACCAGAACGCCGATATCGAAGCAAGGCAGGGATGGAGGACTCTGTTACTTGATCTTATGTTTACTTGAGGCTAGTATCTGTGTTATATTGTACCTTGAGCATAAATGTTATTTGCAAGTTCTCGTCTTAGCTAGACCTCCAACCTTAACTCCAAATCAGCCCCCTCAGAAAGAAAAAGGAAGAGAAAAACAATATATGTTCATCCCTTACACAGGAGCATAAACACGGATTGCACTGTACTTTTGCATGACCTATCTGTTTTAAGGGCGTTGAACGATTCGTGATGGATTTTACTTATTATTGTTTTTATTAGTAGAGGGATTCATGATGATTGGTAATATTTCCCTTGTGTTATCATGTCGATGGTGTTTGTAACAATGTTCACATAAGTCATGTCTTAATATTAGTACGTTGAGCGTGAAGTTTTCTTCGACTTTGGGTTGCATCAACTCCTGAGAAATGTCTGAAAGAATTCTGTTCCAGATATAATGACTGATGAAACACCTTAGACATTTCTGAGCAAACTTTTTTCCCCTAGGCCATGAGAGTATAACTTGCGATCTTGCATAACCTTTTACTTTCGACTCTCACTGATGTAATTTCTTTTCTGAATCAAGATGGACATGGTGTATTATAATAGCCTTTCCCTAAACACTTCCTGGTTTTAGGCATAGCCAATACTAATATTCCCTAGAAGGACAGTGTATTCTAATAGTTCTCCACTTTTAATAGCAGTCTTGATATGTGTAATATTCTTGCAGTAGATTTGCGTCTCCATAAAAAATTTGAGCAGCTAAGAGAGGTGGATCAATGCATAACATAAACATTTATGTGTATGCGATAATACATGTATTATTTAAAGGCCAAACTCATCGCTAGCCACCTGTGATCAACCAGATTTATCATTTGAACACCTCAAGTAAGGCTTGTTCTATCTAGACACTTCAGGTGGGCCTTCGTTGTGTCATTTAAACTATTTTTGCACAATCAACCAAATATGTAAAATGTGTGAACGCACTCGCCGAGGACGGGGAAAATGACAAAATGAATTAGGATATGTGGTGGTTGATTAAATAATACTTTAAAAATAAATTTTGAGAAAAAAATAATATTTCACAAAAGAAAATAAAGCTTCTTGGTGTTCTTCACCATCTTCATATGTGTTGTTCTATCCACAATTTTAATCCAAAATTTCAAGAGAAACTCCTCCAAATTTGTTATAATTTCAGCTAAAGATTCCTACGAAGACTTGAAACGAATAGATCAGGAATTCGACGAAGACAACCCCAACATTAATTTCTCAAATTTTTCATCAAATCAAGTAACTCATTTTAAACCTTCAAGCTTTCTAAAGATCTCATTAATGGTGTTTAGACTCAATTAATTCAAAATAATCCAAAAAAATAAAATAGAGTTGCTAGATCTGAAATTCAGATCGAAAAAGGGAAAAAAAGAACGAAATCAAATAAAATAGAATGGAGTTTCGCCGGAAAATTATTTGAAAAAAAAAGAATGAAGAAAGAAGAAATAATATATATATATATATATATGGTTTTTCATGCGCCTTATTTCTTTGAAAATCATGCAAATTGCCAAGTCAGCGAAAAATGTCTAATGACACAGCGAATGCCCATCTGAAGCGTCTAAATGGAGCAAGCGTTGCTTGAGGTGTTAAGTGACAAATATGGACGACCACAGGTGGTTGGCAATGGGTTTGACCTTATTTAAAATTAACATTAAATAACGTAAAGCAAAAAGGCCAAGGATATTATAGAAAAAAGACTATTCAATTTAAAACCAAACCTAAAAACTTAGATGCCATAGACTGAAATTTAATACTATCATTAAAAGAAATCCTTATAAAACAATTACTACTATTGTTGACAATAGAATCGAGATATTATGATTTGTATACAATTTGTCTGCAAACCAACCAATCTCAAGTACTCAGATAAAATTTAAGCTCATAAACAAAGGAGCCTGAAAGTTGTGACAAAACAAGAGATGATAATTTTTACTTGTATAAACAAAATTAAGATAAAAAACAAAAAGACACCAGCCTCTCCAATTCCTGTATTTATTTCTGTACACCTGTGAAAAGACCAAGTCTTGAAAAGCACAAAAGCTGAGAAGAACATCTTATCTCCAACTACTAATTAAACCCAATCAAATTTCACTCGCCAAAATCCTTCAGCCTTGTGTATGATTCATGAAGATGTGACAGACAATATGTTATGTACACTCCCAGTAGGTAATTAACTGGCTCTATAACTTATCTGCAATTCTTCCCAAAGCATCTGCAAGCTTGTTAAGTACTGCTACTAAGCTATCAACATGGTCCTTTCTCTGCTCCCTATCCTGTTGAAAATGCATACGCTGAGCTTCAAGTTGGGAGCTCACCATTTTGCCATTCCTCTCCAATGCTCTGACTATGTGATGCTGCACGTTGCTTGCTTCTTCATCTGTATCTGAGTCATTTCTCTTTCTTTTCCTTCCTTCCTGACCACTTCCTATATCAGCTTCAGGGGTAGGTTGTTTCTGGTGGCTTGTACCTGCTGAAAAAGATTTAGGAAGGGCAACGTCACTGCATGCCAATTTGTTCTTTTGGTTGTTTCTTTTAGTCTTATCGCTCCTCCCTTCTTGGTTATCTTTTCTCAAGGATGGTGAGCGGGCTAGGAACATATTTACTAGAAATGCACAAGTTCAAGAAGAATGTGAATTGCCAGTCTAGGAAAAGTTAGAATGACATTTGACATACTACCTCATATCTACAGATACATTTAATGTTAGTTGATTCACTTCAAAAGCTGTATTTCCATTTTGTTGGCCTCTAAACAACAGTCTAATGCATAAACCACACTCACCTTGCTGTAGTAAACGCAATAGTTAATAGAGGATTGACTTTGGCATGGAGACACCAATACAAAGCGCTACGTAGACAATTTTAAATTTTACAAAAACTAATTTGCTCAAACCATATTTATTTCAAATGTGTAGCATGAAAACTACAATTTCAATGGAAATTTCAGCAGACATGAGAAAACCAAGGACAACCTAGAAAAAGGTCTAAACAGAAAAGAAGCTCGATGGAATCTGAGTTTTCAGAGATGTAAGTCGCAAGTTCTTGAAAATGACTATCACAATGCCAAATCACCCAGCAATGAGTTAAAAATAGAGAAGAAGCCCAAAATAATCCCTTATCTTTGAATTTAGACTCAAAGTCATCCCCTTTCTTTCACACGGAGCACTAAATAGTCCTCCATGGTTGAAATATTGGTGCACATTTAGTCTCTTCCCTATCCTCCATTTGCTATTTAACATTTTGATCCTGTGCACGACCGATTTACTAGTCTTCTTCTAGTGTGTATTCTGTTCTAGTAAGCTTTTGATCTGCAACTACAAGGGTAATAAGTTCAAAAAGAAATCTAGTTTGTGTAAAGAGTATTAATTGTGGAGTTCCATTAGTTTATCTTTTCAAATTATTTCTATGGAAAATCCATGTGCACAGACTCATTAAATAGTTAATGGAGGTTAGGGAGGGACCTAAAGTGCACCAAAATTGAAAAATGAATGAATTATTAACGCTCCATGCGAAAGAAGAGGGATAACTGCGAGTCTAAGGCCAAAGAAAGGGATTAATTTGGGCTTTTTCTCTATTAAAAGACATCCTGCTTTCAAATTATTGTGCTTACAAGGGTACCAACTGATTTATAGATCCTAAATTTATGAAATTATGAGTATTCTGTTACCAGAGTGTGAAGCACTCTACAACTAGTACGAAAACTGAATGAAAGGAACCTTTCAATGTGTGGAGATTTAACTTTAGATAAGAGTACCTTGTGTAGGAGACACTTGAGAGAGTGGTTGATGCTGTTGCTCTACAATCCAAAATCAAGATAATAAGTTCAAAATAACTTCAAGAAGATGATCGAATTCCAGACCTAAATACTAAAACTAAGTACTTACTTGAGGACAGGAAAAGGAACACGAAAAAGAGGTAAATGTGCAATACTTCAAAATTAAATATCTTTCCCACTCTTATGAAGTAATCTAATTGTTTGTTTGTGAAACTACTACTAGCACAAAATACAAAAATATTTAGACATGAGTTTCGGGTCATGTGGTTTCTCACATATGAAAAATAGTCCTGTCATAAAATCACAATACAAAATGTTGCATTATTAATTTAATCGCTCTATAACTACTAAATGCTTGCATTAGAGTAGGTTGTCTACATCACACCCAAGGAGTGCGACCCTTCCCCGGCCCTGCTAATGCGAGATGTTTTGTGCACTGGACTGCCCTTTTTTTTATTATAACGAAATAGAATATTTGATTTATAATATAAAACTCTGCCTAAGTTATGATATGTTGGTTGATAAAAATACTTTTGAAGTAGGTAATTCCTGCATAATAACCCGTGTTTTATTCACTGATATAACAATAAGTATTATACCATTACTAGTTTGCATAAATGTTCATGTCGTAATTTTACGAGTTTACTCGTTCATGAAACAACGACCCTTCACTCTGTTTGGATGGTCGTTACCCATGGTTTCAAAATGTACAGTATCATATTATATAGTATGATATTCTATTGTATTGTATGAATACAATGGTTGGATAGAATGTATCGTTTGTTGTGATTTAATAATGTTTTTATTGTTTGGTTTGACTGTATGATACTGTATAATAACATATAAGTTTACTAAAATGCCCTTAACCCTTTATTACAAGCTAGTTTATAAATATTAATGAAACTAAGGTAAATGATAAATTGAAACTTTAAAAAATAAGTAGGGGTGATGGGGGTGGGGTGGTGGCGAGGGGACGGTAATGGGTGGTGGGTGGGTTTGGGTGTGATGGAAGGGGTGGGTATGGTGGGGTATAATGGGTAAATGAAGTACTTAACCACACAAATACTATCAAATCCGTGAAATTACAACGCGCATAATTTTATGAATAATGAAAATAAACGAGATTTCATAAAAAATAATATAATAATGAACCACGGAAACCATCCAAACAGGGGGTTAAAAAAACACAGATAGTACCTGAAATTGGAGTTGGAGCAGGAGCAGGAATACTATCATTCACTGGTGGCAAATCTTTATTGGGAATGCCACCTACTTCCTCCTGAACCGGCTCAAAATCTGAAAATAAATCATCATCCCCCGCACCACTTTTCCCACTATCAAACAAAACTTGTGCTGACTCCGGTTCGACACCCGACCCTAACATCAATACCAGCCCTTCTTCTTCATCCCCATTTCCACGATCAAGAATATCATACACCTCTCTATCGAAAAACCCAGGCAACTTTTTCTCTCTCCTCAAATCATTCCTCATCACCCAAAACGACTCCGTTTCTTCCTTTATCCCACACTCCCATTCTTTTATCTTCTTAAAATCCCCTGCCAAATTACTCCATCTTTTCCTACATTGAACCGGTCCCCGGTTCACTCCATGTCTTTTACAGTATGATGAAACGGATGCCCACTTCGGTTCAGCCTGTACTGAACCCAATTCTAGACCGCCGGTTCTCCCTCTACGGATCCGATTTTCCGCCACTTTTTTTCCCTGTATGAGGACAAGTATTTCTTGTCTGGTCCAACGAGGGAGCCTCGGAACTTTGTTTCCGTCATCGGATTGTTGACCGGCGTTAACTCCGACTGTAGATGGAATTAGGGTCAATCGTTCAAGCTTCATACTTTTTGAAGCCCACGTGAGAGTTAACGGAGTAGAATTATGGTAACGGCGTTTTGAGTAGGAAGAAGAGGGAGAGTGTTTTAATTAATGGTAGTAATACTAATATTATTCATCAAATGGACCCTCTGCCTGCCCTAAGCCCTTTTGGGTATTTACTATTAATTCTTACAATCTTTGTGAAATGAATGATAGTAATTATCTAATTTCTAAAATAAAGGATAATTGCCAATGGAGACTTATTTCAAGGACACATTTTAAACAAAGACGAAACCATCTAAATTTGAAAGAGGTCAATTTCCTTTGAGTCGAATCCGCGTTTTAGTTGGCAATTTTTTTTTGGATTACTATGTATTTAATCCAATCAAATGCATTCGGTTCACCAGGTTCTACCACCCAATCATAGTCAAAAAAAGAGTTTAATTTTGTGGCATTAATATTTGAGAGTATCACCTAATCCTGAAGTATCTTGGAGAATGGAGATAGGAGCGGTAAAATAGATAAAATTTATAGTTATTCGTTCGACCCAATACATTTTATTTTAAAATTTTTATTTTTTAAATATTTGATTCTTTTAATTAATTTTTTATGAGAATTTATGTTTATTTTAATTTTTAGCGTGTGTTCTCATCTAAATATTCTTGAAGTCATGGATAATATGGTTATCCGTGGGTTAACTTTTTTTTTATTCATGTTAATTATGGGCGGACGAATATTTTATCTGTTTTTGCTTAACTCATTTTGACACGCTCATATATGACTCGACCCGCCCGTTTGCCACTCCTATTTGGAGAACATTCAAACCGGTGAAAGAGTACTCAAGTTTTTAGTGTTTAAATCAAACTAACAAATGCACACATAAACTTTTAATACCTAATCATTTATTAATTAGTATACATTTTCACTTAAAATTATAATATGCTAATACAATTTGGTATAACATTCAAGTTTTTAGGTGGTCAAGATACCCTCATTGGCCCCCTCTTTTAATTTCTCTTATCCTTTCTTACTTTTAAAATATGAAGAGTTTTGACTAGTATTTTCATATTGGACAGAAGAAAGTGAAAAGTGTGATAATTAGTGGTTAAGGGCTGAATTTAAATATAAGGAGTCAATTAGATGGATAAGGGCATCCACCTTATCTTAGCAATGAACTAAACTTTTTTCCACTTTTTCCTTTGTTCTCCCTCCACCTCTCAATTCACTAATCCATAATTAAGTAGTACAATAAGTATTAATTATTAAAGTTAAGGTGTTGGAGTGGGTTGTCCCTCCCTCCACAAAAGGGCTATCTTTCTCAATAGTGGATGTGGCTCGATCACTATGTGTAGAGTCACCTCTACCTCTTCCTTTCTTGGGGTTGCCCTCAGTCTTAATCATAATTATGTTAGTTAATAATTATAATAATAATAATACGCCTAAGCTAAGAAGGGATCTTTTCAAAGATGGATTTGGATTCACATGTCTTGGAAAGAAGATCTTTTTCTTTTTATTCAAAATAAAATATTTCAAAAGAAAAAGATTCATTTTTTACTCACAAAACGCACACAAATGTTCAAAAAGGAAATTTGTAATTACAACTTCCCAAACAACAATTTTGCCAAAAAAAATATAATTAGAAAAAACTTTTTCCAGAATTCTTCATTTGAGTTTTCTTTTTATTTCTCAAATTATTGCTATTGAAATCCTGTATTTGTTATTTTGCTTTCCGAGATTCAATTTAAGTGAACATTGATCTAATTTTTAGATGCACTTTTATATGTTGTGATGGTGAAGGAAAACCATGGAATTAAATATACCTTCGTCTAAAATCTGTTGTGTGTTACCACCACTAATTGCCTTAACAGATTACTTGTGGAGTCTTATAATTTATGTACAACAACTAAGTCATTCTCTTTTCTAACAGAATAATATGACCTTTAACTTTCACTTAATAAAGAGTTTTACATTTTAGCTCTCAGGTGAGTTGGTAAGTGGCAAGGTGAGTTGGTAAGTGGCAAGGTGATTGGGGTACAACCACTTCGGCGTCGCGGGTTCGAATCCGTGTGGTGACAGTCTTTGCTGAAATATTGCAAGGGCTGTTGCTGGGTTCGTGTTCCATTGGTCCTCTCCCTTGCAGGGCTACCACTCGCGCATATCCCTCGATTTACATCCCACCTGGCCAAGGGGCTTCTGGTACAGGTTGGGGGTTTCGCCTTCGGGACTTTCCCCTTCACAAAATAATCAAAGGGATTATAAATTTATAGCTTTTCACTCTACAATTCACATAATTGTAGCTACCCTTTCAAAACTCTATAAAGATGGCTCAAAGGCCCATAAACATGTTTCATATCTTCATCACATGCGAATCTTAACATAAGTTAATAATTCATAATATCATCAAGTTATCATCTATGAGGAAGAATTATGGGTTTATCGCTTATCATATTATTATGGTGAAACCAATGGGACTTCATGGAATAGGATTATAAGGAGAATATAAGGGTCACATAGGGATTTCATAGCATTCGAAATGAACATGAACAATACATAACGTTCTCATAATTCAAGCCATAACTTGTCTAATAGAGGAAAATTCATGAGGTATGAAGAATGTGGTATAGGGAAATCGATATTTCACGATCAAGGGTGTAATACTCTTTGTAGTAGCGGTCCTTAAATATCGTATTAACAATCGAAATATGGTCGAAAAAAATCTCTATTTGATAGGACTTCTTCTTATACCTATGAATTCCATTAGACCCAGAAATGATACATTGGAAGAATCCGTTGGGTAATAAACATTCCCACATACAAAGTTAGCCTTACATACCTTAATCGCTCCAAAATCCAAACTTTTGAAGAACTCCACAGCACGAACAAGTTTTGGAGCTTGACCACAACCGCAAATCACAATATTTCAATGAGAAGGTTAGTGAGTGCAGTCAACACTAGTTCATGGAAGAGCCAATTGCACGACGACAAAGAACCAGAGAGCTTATCAAGATATTATCATTTATTTATTTAGTTTGTCTAGGTTCGGTTATGTTGTGGTTCCATCTATCTACCTTTGCAAGTATTGTATACTAGGTGTTCATTGATTTAATTATTACTACTGTGATTTAGGCGGACTTTTCAGGGAACATGTCCTTAGGTTATTTGTAACCTCTACAAGGGCTCCGAATTTTAGTGAAAAGAATTTGGTAAATCCTATAGAATATAAGTCATATTTTTTTACTCTCTTGAGCAAGGAGTTTTCCACGTGAAAATTTTTGTGTTGATTTTTCATTCTATTGTATTACCTTCTTACGCAAAGACTCTAAAAATTAGATTTTTAGAGTCCATAGGAGTAGCCTGATCCTAACATGGTGTATTGATCGGTGTCTAGAAGTACATGTTTTAAGATACTTTATGCATCTCATTTGTTACTCTTTTCTTGTGTTTTAATCATATTCCAACCACTTTATACTTTATATGGGTTTTTATTGTGTTTAGGTGATGATTGATGGGAAGCTTACGTTTTAATGCAAAAAGAGGTGAAAGTCGACTTTAAAGTCAGAATAGAAGTCATTTTGAAGTATTCAGAACGAGCTAAGCACCCGAGGGCCAAGTAAATATAAAAATGAGTTGAAAAAGTGAAGTGTCGCAGAAAATATAAGGGCACCTCATCGCCCCTTGCATGCCTACACACCATGGCTTCACAAAAGCCAGAAAAATGGAACTCCCAAAATAATAAAGGCACGTTGTGCCACCTTGCGAGGAAGTGCGGTGTGTCCTTACAAAATACTATGAGTCTAAGTTGGTTTTGGGCTTGATTTAGAGATCCGGTCCAGGGTCAAATCCTAACACTATAAAAATCTATTCTACATGTTTTTCAAAAGGAAAAGAGACCTTGGAGAGGAATACAACACAAGGACGGCTAAGCACATCATCGTGGAGAAACGATTCACACAGTTTATCATATCTTCTTCTATTTACTTGGTTGAACAATTATTGATTGTGTAATCGCCGCATTATGAGTAGCTAGTTTTCTTATTATTCTAGGGTCATGGGATTATTCATGATTGTTTTTAGTTGAAACTTGATGTTAGCATACATTTGATTATTATCGATTCATATTGATTTAATGAGTTTGTTTACGTGATCATGCACTTAATTATTTGATTGCTTGATCACCAATTCAGTACAATCTATGAATTTATACTGTAAGTCCTCACGGAGAGGTCTATCTTGCATTATAGGATAAGGTAGAGCTTGTTCAGTTCGTCCGGCGTTCATCAGGCGCTGATTAGCGGTACTAACTAACTCATAATTATCAAGTGACATGCTAGTTGTAGACCTTTACTTTATTTCCTTGCTTAGTCAGTTACAGGAGTAATACATGTATCCTTATATTAGAATGTGAAGCGGATAAGTTGGAAATTTGCCTTTGGCGGGAGTTGCGACCGACCAACTTTAACGGCTTAAACACTAGTGTAACGTATGTTGGAGAATCTGGTTCTTCACACATGCATGATCTACTAAGTACGTAGATAACCGTAGGGCCAAGAATCGTCAAATTTCATTGAGAAATGAAAGAGATATTGGTTCACGAAGTAAGGTGTTTGAAGCATGGAAAGTGTGGTATTGTGTGTAATTCTCCCTCATCGGTAGAGGAAGAAAGAATTGTTGTGTATATAAGATTCGAAATTGGTTTGGGGTTTGGGACCCCAAGGGGTATCCCATGTGTTTAAAGGAGGGAGGACCTAGATGTGCTTCGGTTCGAGGAAAGACCACACGCGCGCCGCCGCCGCCCGCGCGTCCCGTCCCGTCCGGTTCCGGTTTCGAGTTCTGGGTTCCGGGTTCTCGGGTTCACGGGTCACGGGTCATGGGTCGTGGGCTGTGGGTCTTCTGATATTATCTTTTTGGGCTAGAAAACTTTGCCAGAAGTACAGTTTGATCCCGAAGTTTCGGATATACGATTTGGACCAGAATTCTTTCAGATGTGCAGTTTGGTCCCTGAAGTTTCAAGATGTACCGTTTGGTCCCTGAAGTTCAGAATTTCGACGGTCAAGACAGAAAATCCAAGCACTCAATTCAGCCATTTATTTTGGCTGAATTACTCCTCCTATAATGGCCAAATCCATTGGTCTTTCACCATTTATGTTGGTGACTTTACTACCTCCATAATGGCCATTATTTGGCTATTATGGAGGCAGTAAACAGCCCCTCCCTCTCCTATATAAACACCCCATTACACCATTGTTGAGGACGAACAAGAAGCTAACAGAAACAGTAGAGGCAACACACGAAAATACACAAGCGAAATTTCTTCTTCCTACAACTTCCAAGCATCATTTCGTTACTCAATATTCTTCACGGTAGCTCTTGAGTTTCCTTTGCTCAAGGGTTCCATTGCTGTTTTATCTTGGGAGACAAATTGTCCAGGACGTATAAAGGATACATACGGGGCAATATTGTCTTAAGGACAGAGTGCTACACTCGACTCAGCAAAAACCAATTTATATTTTTCCGTCTTCTATAAAACTGGAATTTCGGTTTTTACTTGTGTAACTATTGTAATTTTCAGATTCCATGTTGAATTATTGAATCTTTGTTTATCCTTTCGAATACTTGTAATAGTTAAATACTTCCCGTACTGCTTTATAAAGTACCATAAAGAGAAAAATCTCCCAACATCTTAAGATAATATTTGTATTGTATTACTATTAGTGTTCGAAAGATGTCGGTCAAAAGCTGTGTGACCAAATCTGGATATGGCAATGGTATTTTGGTAGAAGAGAGTGATGATGATGAACGTGTTCATGGTGTCACCGCTACCAAGACTGGTGGGAACAAGCGCTCACGAGAGCCTGAGGATGTCAACTGGGACAAGAGGAGAAGAGTGAAGATGTTATTCTATCTTGTAGCGGAAGGCCTATATCTGTCCCAGACAAAGGATCCGAATAATGGTGAGAAGGAAATGGACACTCAATCTGATGAAGTAACTGAAGTGAGCCAGAATCCGAAATTGGGATAAGTATTTTTCTCACTTGTCAAGAATAAGGATTAAATGATAAGTACTTTTTCTTACTTGTCAAGAATAAAGATTAAATTATGTCTGATTAAAAATGGATTAAAGTAAGGAGGAATATGAAAATAATTTATATTCCTTATGCTTTAACAAATCAGAAGTTTAATCTCATCTTCTTTTCCGTTTAAAGATTGGATTTTGTAAACGACTTAAGAAGATCCGTTCTTTTAAGTGTAATTACTAAAGTGTGTAAAGTATGGTCGCACATACTATGGAGAAAGATCCACTAAGCGTGCGAAAACTTTTACCACTCTTAAGTAAGCGCCAAGAATTATCGGGCACCAATCATAACGGAAGAAGACTAAAAGCTAAAGACGTTGAGCCTGTCATACTAGTTGACGAGAAGATCCTTCATAGGATGATATTGGACACTCATCATACAAAGCCTCGGGCGACTAGAGTGGGCCAAAATTCCTTTGATAGGATGATATTGGACACTCGGTCATACAAAGCCTCCGGGTGACCGGAGTGGGCCAAAATTCCTTTGATATGATGATATTGGACACTTAGTCATATAAAGCCTCCAGGGGCGACCGGAGTGGGGCCAAAATTCATTTCATAGGAAAAGTAATGGACACCTAGTAAGGTGGGCCGAGTTTCAGTGTCCCGAATGATGCGAAGGCCTAAAGAAAGGCAAGATAAAGAAATTGGACACTCGCCCGCCAAAGCAACCGGAGTAGGCGAGTATCTAGATCACAAATGATCCGGTTACGCCCTAACCACGGGCAAGAGGTTGTTCATGTGAAGCAACGCCACCTCTAAAGTAGAAGGGGGTGGAGAGGTTGTCCTCAATAGGACTTCAAGGAATGAGATCACTCTAAAAGAGGTGATACATGTTCCTAACTTGGTTAAAGGACGTTGTTGGTCAAATCGATTTGAGACTAGTCCAACAGTCCGTAATAACTAAGAGTGGTACAATATGTCTATAGCCAAATGAATGATATATTGTAATCCGTGCATCTATGACATCATAGATTAAGACACGTTAAATAGCAAGTCATTCAAAAGCTAACGATGTTGAGATTGTTGCCTATCGTCGACATAAACCCTCAAAATGAATGTGAGGTAGACGAAGAGGCAAAATCACCTTTCCAAATTCCGTCAAGGGAATAGCGAAAGAAGCACCGCTCCTCTAGAACTTAGTCACACCTACTTGGGTGATTTGAAGTTTATACAAAATAGAGGGGGAGACAAGTACGTTGTGATCTTCATTGATGATGGTACAACGTATGGAATCCTTTGTTTATTGAAAAGCAAAGATGAAGTTGTTGAAGCCTACAAAGCGAAGTTGAAAATCAACTAAGCCTACGGATTGAGAAATTCGTAGTGATAGAGGGGAGAATGTGAAGCATCGTTCATTAAACGAATGTTCATTTCTCACCTCGTCTAACGGTGTTAGCCAAGCACGAAGTCGTACGCCCAAATTATGAGGGGTAACTTGGTAAAAGATGGGCTACCGAAACAGTCAAGTTCGACCTAAGATCGTAGATTGCATATCCACTTTGGATCCGCAAATAACGATAGTGTTGATCGCCTCTTGGCGTCAAAGAATGCTTTGAATTCTTTGGAGATAACTTTCCTTGGAAAAGGAAAAAGGAGTAATTGCTCAAGGTTAACAAGAACCCGCGAGGGCTCGATTTGTCCGGAACTAGACGTTCGTATCTTCATGACTCGAAAGTTCTCGTCTATCCGGAACTTAATATTCCGGATCGAGAACTCGGGGATTCTAGATGTTGAACCAAGACGGAGCAAAGAGGGGACAAAGACTTGTTCCAGTCCTTCTAGCTTGTATGGTTGAGAACGAACCATGGACAATTAACAAATAATTGTTATCTCCAAAAGCGCCGCTTTGGAAAGAAGCTAAAGGGAGAAATAGATTCCATATATAGAACCATACGTGTGTAATAGTTAATCTTCCTCCGGAAAAGAACCTTTGGGTTGTAAAAAGTGCTCCCCCGTGAGTAGCTTCACATCCAGGGCCATTGTAATCTTACATGGCATGGGTGTTGAAACGACCTTCCAAATCGGAGAGTTGGAAGAAGAGGATCGAATTGGTTTCTTTGAACTGTTGGGCTTCTTCCCGAACTTTCATTTTGGTCCCCGAAATGTTAACATTTTGGTCCCGAAAGTCTCGGATAAAACAGAAACAATGAATCGATCACGAAACATTGACTCGAAGTTAGAAAGCCAACAGTTGGAAAACCAACGGTCTTAGAGTGAAAATCATATTGAAACAAAGTCTCGATATGAAAGATATGAGTATCACAGATGACATCTTAGGAATTGGATTTCTAAGACATCTAACGGATCGGTCGATAGTTGACAGTCTCGTTGAAGCCACCAATGGATATGAATCATAGAAGCGATTGGAATCATGGTGCACCCATAGACAAGGAGCGATATGCTCGGGTCACGTGTAGTTCAATGTATTGTACACACTACAACCGACACGGTATCGTCCAACAAACAGATCGGTTGAACTAAGGTTCACCGATGATCTTAATACATGATCAATAGAAGGCGTTAAGTCGGATATGACGATATCCGAATTATTCGCTTATCTACGGATTATAGTATTACGGATGTCCAGCGGTTCGAGAGAACACGGTGATGCAAAGCGGACATCGATCGAAGAACACCAAAGCCACAAGTAAATGTGTATGGTGGTTCTTGGAAAATCCTCTAAGCAAACTTGCATCGACCGATTCATGATGGTATCGGAGTTTATCGCTTTATACAAAGCATGAAAGAAGTTGAGTAACTTCACGACTCATTAGAGGACGTCCCTTATTGGGAGAAACCCGTGCCTTTCAGCAGTTCTACACCGTGGCTAGCCGGTCGGCTTTAGGAAGGACACGGATGACGCCGTCTGGACATATCTCGTCACGATCCGTCGGAGACATAAGACCGTATGGCAGTTGATCATCACGGGTGTCACTTCCTTATTTACTAACTAAGGGACTACCCGGAGATCAAGTGTTCGCCTGTCTAGGGGAATGGGCTTAAAACCCAAAATATACGAACCAATACGGTGGAAACCCAACCTTACGAACCGGAGATCCCGGTAATTTGGTTCAATGGGAAAACTAAGTTGTAAAGGTTCAAACCTGATCGCTTCGGTGGAAGCATGAGCACTTCGGATAGTGATTTCGAAAAGAAACACCAAATCCAAAGCCGTTCCCGCGATAGACGTTAAGTGCTATCTGCGGTATGGGTAAAGGTTAAGTTTTCAAAACTCGTAATGATCCTCAACAGTTGAGGTTAGGTCTTTGGGAAACTTTTAATGGTTCCTAACACTTGTGAAGTGGGATATAGCAGGATACCTTGTAGGAGACCACCTATTTAAGTGCGAGGACGGACCACCTCAAATTGAACGCACTCAAGAATCCAAGACGTTGTCCATGGCCAAAACGGACAAAACATTACGAAGAAGAGAGTAAGGGAATTTGTTGTGTTGGTACCGTTGTCTTGGCTTACACTAAACACGACGGTTCAAGACATCACGTTCACCGCGCGTAAGTAAGTCCGATGGTATTCAACTATGGAAGGTTCAAAGCCGAGGCTACCTCTCCTTATGCAACATCGGTCCGCTGAAATATTGCTGGAAATGAAAAGACACCATGTGAGTGCGCCAAAATCTCTTTCAAGAGGGGATTGTTCGAAATTTGCCTTTGGCGGGAGTTGCGTCCGACCAACTTTAACGGCTTAAACACTAGTGTAACGTATGTTGGAGAATCTGGTTCTTCACACATGCATGATCTACTAAGTACGTAGATAACCGTAGGGCCAAGAATCGTCAAATTTCATTGAGAAATGAAAGAGATATTGGTACACGAAGTAAGGTGTTTGAAGCATGGAAAGTGTGGTATTGTGTGTAATTCTCCCTCATCGGTAGAGGAAGAAAGAATTGTTGTGTATATAAGATTCGAAATTGGTTTGGGGTTTGGGACCCCAAGGGGTATCCCATGTGTTTAAAGGAGGGAGGACCTAGATGTGCTTCGGTTCGAGGAAAGACCACACGCGCGCCGCCGCCCGTCCCGTCCGGTCCGGTTCCGGTTCCGAGTTCTCGGGTTCTCGGGTTCTCGGGTTCTCGGGTGTGGGTCTTCTGATATTATCTTTTTGGGCCAGAAAACTTTGCCAGAAGTACAGTTTGATCCTAGAAGTTTCAGATATACAGTTTGGCCCAGAATTCTTTCGGATGTGCGGTTTGGTCCCCGAAGTTTCAAGATGTACGAGTTTGATCCCCGAAGTTTCCGGAAAATCAAAATTTCGACGGTCAAAAACAGAAATGCCAAGCACTCAATTCAGCCATTTATTTTGGCTGAATTACTCCTGCTATAATGGCCAAAACAGTTGGTCTTTCTCCCATTTATGTTGGTGACTTTACTACCTCCATAATGGCCATTATTTGGCTATTATGGTGGCGCTTTTCAGCGAAGAAACAGCCCCTCCCTCACCTATATAAACACCCCCTTACACCATTGTTGAGAACTAAGACATATGCACGAAAATACATAAACAGATGCAGAAAAACAGTGCTCGAAAATACACAACCGAAATAGTTTTCTTCCTACAACTTCCAAGCATCATTTCGTTACTCAATATTCTTCACGGTAGCTCTTGAGTTTCCTTTGCTCAAGGGTTCCATTGCTGTTTTATCTTGGGAGACAAATTGTCCAGGACGTATAAAGGATACATACGGGGCAATATTGTCTTAAGGACAGAGTGCTACACTCGACTCAGCAAAAACATTTTACATTTTTCCGTCTTCTACAAAACTGGAATTTCCAGTTTTTACTTGTGTAAGATTGTAATTTCAGATTCCATGTTGAATTATTGAAATCTTTATTTATCCTTTCGAATACTTGTAATAGTTAAATACTTCCCGTACTGCTTTATAAAGTACCATAGAGCAAAACTCCCAACAGAATGTTCATGGAGCCATAACGTTTCACTAGTTTGGATAGACGTCGTTCAAGGATCAATCATGTTTCCCTGTGGTTAGTAAACTAGATTTTCAACGGACTAACACAAATGAATATGCAACATGAATGAATAAATTTCCCCGTAACTATAGGATATTTTTATTCTCTCAATTATAAATTATACTACTTGATTTTGTTCACTTTCTGTCTACAAATCTTCAAATTCTTGATTTCTTTACTATTTGATCTAGTTTGAAAGTTACGATTAAATCCACGTCGGGAACGATACTCTAATTCAATCTAAATTACTTGTCGACCACATACGCTTGCATGTTAGTCAGAGTCATTCATGTATGAAAAAGAAGAGTATGCTTAATGATGGGGGGTTATAAGGGAAAGTAAAAAAGAATGGTTAAAGAATTGAAAAAAATTAAGAGAGCGAATAATTGAAAAAAAAAAGTGTGATGTATTAAAGTACTTAGGGAGATCCGTCACTATTCATCCAAATAATTCCTAACCTTTCTTTAGCCTACATTACGACCATTTAAGTCTTATTTGATCCTAGACTTGATGTGGTTATTTTAGTGGAGTATAACACTAAGGACAAGCTTATGGTACATCGTTTGAGCATGTAAAGTTCATTTGTTGAGAGTGAGCGTAATTCTGTCAAATCTTTTTGCCCATGATGTTACTTGACTTTAATTATAAATATTAGGCACCTCTCTTATTTTGGTGAAGGCACGTGATTGGCGAGAGATAGATGATATGTTTGATTACTTTGCCAAGCGGCATAGCCGTTGCCTGAATTGATATTTGTAATTCAGTTTTTTAGGCTATCTTGTTTTGAAGAGGTTGTTTTGTGCTTGAAAATGATGTTTAATGCAGGACTCAATTGAGCATTTGCTCACACATATCTAAATGGTCATAGTGGCTTAGCCCGAGTAGACCTGTTCAAATTAGAATAGTTTGCTGAGGTGTACTATAGAAAGTGGGTATATTTAATTGTTTGTTAGGTGTATTTATATGCCTTTCCGCATTACTTTACTCACATTTCTACCTCGTTACTAAATGTATTAGATACACCTAACTAATGTTGATTCTGAGATATAAAACTAATCTGAGCTTTAATATTGAATCTAGGTACCTTACATTGAAAATGGTATGTTTTGGAATAAGAGAGATATACTTTGTCAAAGCGCGCGATCAATGGATGAGCATGTTGAAGAAATGACTAAGTACTGAAAGACAATGTTCACTGTGCCTCGAAGTCCATAGCGTGAATGTTCACCGTGATGACCATCGCATCGTGACCTTTGATTATCAGTGAAAAAGTTGCTAAGTATGGAGTTCCACAAGTCATCAAGAGAGCAATCGTGCTCAATGTCACTGCGATCAATTTCGCGACGCGACCACTGTCTAGTGTAAAGAGGAAATTCCATCAAGTTCGAAGCTCCAATGTTCAACGCGACGCAAAGGCCTTGGCGTCCAAGTTTGGCGCGATGAGCCTTACAGCGCGACCATAATTCTTCTAGGATGATTATTTTTACCGCGTCCGAACGGAGCTTGGAAAGTCCGTTTAGGACATTTCCAAAGCCTACAAATATTTTTCAAGCTCGATTTTAAGGAGGTTAAGCCATTTTAGCCCACGAGAGCAAGAATTAAAGCTATTCTTTGTGGGGTTATCTCTTTTATCTTTATTTCTTCATGATTTCTTGAATTAAACATGAACATTTTTTGTTGTAATCCGAGCATGAGTAGCTAAACTCTATAGTTCTGGGGTTGTGGTATAACCATGATTATTGACAATTGAATAGTATTTCTATCGTAGTAGTTTATTCAATTGCAGTTGTTTCTTTACTTCTACTTTGAATTGTTTGACTGATACACAACATTCGAGTTCCATCTACTATTTAATACACAAACTTCGAAAAGTTGTTGTTACATTAGAGAAGAAGTAAAAAGGGCATGATCTAATTCCCTTAAGTAGGGCAAGGATTTGTGTCTAGGATAGGAGTATACTTAGTCGCCACGTTCAGTTACATACTTTATATGTATTGCTTTCTCAATATGTCAATTCCATAGGAATATAGGCGGCAAACTGTTTTGAATAGACAAGCAGTAATTCGGGAGAATACTACGAGCAATAATAATTCTGTTAATTAGCAATCGTGGATAAAACTGCTAGGGAAAAGTACTTGGATGACTCAATAGGATTGATGAACCAACCACAATCCTGAAATATCTATCTCTCTGTGTTAATTCTAAGCCTTGAACTAACATTCATAACAAACTTGTTAGCATAAGTACGTATTCTTTTAAATTTTGTAGTAGTTTATAAACAAAGCAATATTTTATAAAAAATATGTGTAATCAATAGTAATAGTGAAGTCTAATTCAATCATTGATCATAAGTCCATGTAGGTATATGATGTCCGGCTTTAAAATTCACAATATTACTTTGTGATGACGTACGCTTGCATGTGCGCTTGATATACGCAAAATATATATCTTGAAAATTAATATGAAAGAACAAACAAATTGACGTATTTCAACAACACAAGATAAGAAAGTGATGATACACATTACACGAGCATTATTTAAATATATGAAATGGATGACTATGTAGTTCTATTAAATATAACATTCCAGGAGAGAATCACAAAATCCTTGACATGTGTTCTTAAAGAAAATAATATATAAAGTTTTAAAAAGTATATAACTTATATATATCGGTTTGATTCTATTTTTTCTTACTCAATATCAAATTAAATCAAATCAAATCAAACCTAATCATTTTTTTGGATGGTTTGATTTGACTATTCCATTTGGTGTGATTAAAATATCATTCATCCGTCTATTTTGGCTCACTTATGGCCTTTAACTAACGATCAATACTGAATTAAAAACGTAGGGTTTTGTTGGGTTCAAAACACATAAATAAGGCACAGCGGAAGTTTAAATTTTTGTTTCTTACTTACCCCAACAACAATTCTGGTATGGTTATACAACAATGGAACTTGTATCATAAAACATATACTTACAAGTTATAGTATCTGGAATCTTTATCTACTATAAAGTGCACACGCGGTTGCCCTTCTGATTGCAAGCTCCAAGCTTCAATGTATTTCTCTTTCGGAAAGCTAGGAAATCCGGCAAGAGGTTCGAGAGAGTATTTGATTCTAAGTCTCTAAGGCTTAGAATGATTTTCAGAAATTGGTGTATGAATAATGAAGTGAATGCCTCTATTTATAGTTGAAAAATAGGTCAAAACCGGATTAGGATTTGACCTTGGGCCTGGCCCAAAATTCGAGGCAGAGGCGCCACGGCCCTAGGGTATGGGCGTCGCGGCTCTCGATGTGCTCCTGCACTGCGCCGCGGCGCTCGACGTGCTACTGCACTATCTCAATTTATTTTTCGTGCATTCTTAATTAAATCCAAAATCTAATTTTGACTTAATTAAAATAATCAGTATTCATTTAAATATCTCGATTTCAAATCGAATATTTAATTACTCTATAAATACATCCTTAGATCGAAACGGACAATCGATATAGTGTGACCCTACAGGCCGCCTTCTCATATCGACATTAATCAAACTAAGGTCTACACGGAACTCCTAGACGATGCCGAAAGATGAACTCAATATGTGAAGTACGTTTACGCGAATCCAGTAAACTTAACCTTTATGTGGTAAGATAAAATCATTTCATTCACGACACACCCGATCAAGCTTAAGATTTGTCAAATGTCTATCCAAATGGCTTAATCATTGTATCTCATCTATATTAGTTGACAACTAGACCATATTCTAAATATATCTATTGTGTTGGCCAACGACTTAGTCAACCTAATATCACTGAGAATCTGAGTGTTCTCTCGAATATACATCCGAGGAATGAATCCTAACCTTGGTACATGCTTGTTTTTGTTGGTTGATCTTGGTTCCTTAGCTTGCGCAGTCGCACCAGTGTTGTCACAATAAATCGTTATTGGACAAGTGGCACTTAGAACAACCCCTAGTTCCTTCAGGAACTCAGATATCGCGACAACTTCTTTACCAACTTCCGATCCAGCAATGTACTCAGCTTCTGTTGTCGAATCAGCTGTTGTAGCTTGCTTGGAACTTTTCCAACTCACTATTCCGCCATTGAAAATGAAGGCATATCCAGACTGAGATTTGAAGTCATCAAGATCTATCTGGAAGCTAGCATTAGTGTACCAGTACATACCAGCTTCTCTTGTCCACCATAGACTAAGAAATATTCTTTAGTTCATCTAAGATACTTAAGAATACTCTTGACTGCCTTCCAGTGTTCTTCCCCAGGATTCTTCTAGAACTTGCAAGTCATACTAAGTGCAAAGGCCACATCTGGCCTAGTACAGGTCATGGCATACATGATCGATCCTATAGCCGAAGCATATGTGATCATTTTCATGCGTTCAAGTTCTATAGTATTAGAAGAACTATCCTTCTTAGATAACTTGATGCCTTGTCCCATAGGTAGACCGCCTTTCTTGGAATTTTTCATAGAAAAACGTCTAAGCACTTTGTCTATGTAGACTGACTGTGACAGCCCCAATAATCTGTTAGGTCTATCTCTATAGATCCTAATCCCCAGAATGTAGCAGGCTTCACCTAAATCCTTCATCATGAAGGTACTGGACAACCACTCCTTGATTGACTGTATGAGAGTCTTATTGTCTCCCATTATTAATATGTCCTCTACATATATGATAATGAAGGCAATACTCCCATCCTTGCGTTTACTATAAACACATGGATCTTCTTTGCTTCTGACGAAATCAAATAATTTTATAACCTTGTCAAAGCAAATGTTCCAACTCCTCAAGGCTTGCTTAAGCCCATAAATGGACTTTTGTAGCTTGCATACAACATTTGGTTTGGACTCAATTGAAAAACCCTCAAGTTGTTTCATAAACACCTCCTCAACTAGATTACCATTGAGAAAAGTAGTTTTAACATCCATCTGTCAAATGTCATAGTCATAATATGCAGCTATTGCAAGCAAAATCCGAATGGACTTAATCTTAGCAACAGGTGAAAAAGTTTCATCATAATCGACCCCAGGCCGTTGATTATAACCTTTAGCCACCAAACTTGTTTTATAAGTCTGTACCTTGCCATATACATCAAACTTCTTCTTGAAGGCCCATTTGCATCCTTTAGGTCTAACCCCTGTTGGCAAATCAATCAAGTTGCAAACTTGATTTATGTACATCGAGTCCATCTCAGATTTCATGGCTTCTTGCCATCTTTGCGAATCAATGTCTAACATAGCTTCGCTGTAGGTTGTAGGTTCATCGTCATCAGGAATATCTATCTCATTGTGTGTTTCAACAAGGAGATTAAGTTTTTCAGGCGGACGATGAGTCCTAGTGGTCCTACGGAGTTGAGTATTCTGCATTTCAATGTTTATTGCATTCTGATTGTGAGAAGGTATTTGTGTGTTGGACAATCCATCACCTTGAGAGCTTTCAGGAATGTCATTTTCATGTATTTCCTGAATTGAATGATGTACAACCATTGTATCACCTTCCATTGGTTGTGTATGAGAGCCTTGCATTTCTGTACTATCTCTCACATCACTCCCACTGGCTGAAGGGTGTACTTTAAGTCCCCAATCTTGACCAGATACTCCCACTTAATCCTTGTTTAGGTCATTCGACAAAGGTTCAACTTCTGTGTTATCTTGTGGTTCTTGAATTTCTTCAAGTTCTATCTTATTGTAGCTCTGTTCCTTGTAGGGGTGGCCAGTAGGCCGGGCTCGGGACCGGCGGGCTGGGTTTGGCAGGATCGGATCGGGGCGGGATCGGAATAGGGGGGATTTGCTGAAGTCCCGCCCTGATCCCGATCCCGATCCCGTCGGAATCGGGATCCCGGGCGGTTCCTTTTTTTTGCACTTAATTTAAAAAATAACATATATATAAAAAAACTCAATAATTAAATAAGACAAGATAGTATAATAAAAACATCCCAATACTGTTTTTGTGCCTCTTATATTATTTAATAGACATATGATTTTTTTGTAATACAAATACAATTGTCAAAATTGCAACTTTGTGGTGTTGTTCAAAAGTTGTAAATTACATAGTAAAATTGCAATTAAAAAATTACATTCTGAAAAAAACATGTTCTAGTTTCTTGATAATTTCTTGTGGTTCTTCGGTTGGAATTGGTATTTGTTGGTCAAATTGATCCATGTCGCTTCCACCACATTCGGATAAGATTTCGTTGTAGTTTTCGTCTTCTTCTTCGTTGATCTCCGGTTGACCGCACCTTCTTCGCTCCGCTCCGCTCGTATCCAATCTCTGAATAATACTACAATCTCCAAGTTGTCTCCGTCTAATGAGTGTATGTGCTCTCCTATTTGATATATGCCGGTATAAAAAGCGCTTTCAGACGCCGTTGATGACGCTTGAATGTTCAAAATATCTCGGGCCATCATTGAAAGTGTCGGAAAGGTCTTCTCATTCCCCCTCAAGTATTTCAGCAAGTCTTCACATCCTTCTTCATTGAGAACTGCTTGGTACGATACACAACCCTGCAAAACAAAAATATCAAACTCGCTAATTTGGTTAGTAGCGGTACGACCGCACATTCTATTTCTGAGGCTTTCAATACTAGCCGCAAAAACAACATGTCTTTTGTGAGGTTGTGTTGAAGAAGAAGAAGAAGAAGATGGTATGGAAGCCGGTAGGTTACTAGCACCTTCTTGTTGGTAAAACCTATATACTTTTTTGCATTCGTCTTCTACGCTAGACAACACTTCTTCTTTAGTTTGTTCAATAGGTGGTGGGTGATTTGGATTTTTGAGACTTGGAGGTGGTAGTACTTCTATACAATCGTAAATAGTTTTGAATAAATAATTTAGTACCGTCTATTTTAATAGTCGAATTTAATACAGCACCAATAATATAAATAGTGGGAATAGGAATAAAATATTTTTTTATTTTGATAAATATTTTTTTAATAGCTGCCATATAAGCTGGTTTTTCCATATATTCACTAAGTAATAAAAATATTAGAGCTATATAAAATAACATAGTTGAAATAGTATAATAATATATACCGGAAAATTCTTTTGTTGCTTGAAAAAATTTATCTAAAAATACAATAAGTTCAAAAAAAATTCCCCAATCGCTATCTACAACCATATCAGCTAGATTTTGATTATGAGAGTTAAAAAATAAAGTTATAGATTTTCTATAGTCATAAGCAACAAGTAGTTGCTCGTATAAAGAATTTCACCTAGTGGATACTTCTTCTGTAATTTTTCTATAAGGTAGTTGGCAGTCATGACAAGTTTTTTTATATTCTTTTTCTTCGTTGTATTATATTATTTTTTAAAATAAAGTTTATAGCAAATTGTATTTTACTAAGAATGTCTTCAAAAAGTGATAGACCATCCTTTACAATTAAGTTATATATATGGCACGTATATTTTATATGAAAATGATTTGAAAAATATGGAGTTAAACTATTTTTTAAAATTATAATAACGTAATTGTTAGAAGAAGCGTTATCTAATGTAATAGTCATAATTTTATCAGTTATTCCGTAATAATCGCACACTTGATAAATATTTTCTGCAATAAAAGTACCAGTGTGCCTATCATCTATATATCTATACGCTAAGATACGTTTTTGCATAGACCATTTATAATCTATCCAATGACAAGTTACCGTTAAATAATCATGGTTGTTAGTACTACGGCATATATCAGAAGTCATAGACACTTTGCCATTAAAATGATATAATGAATAACGTAAATACTGTTGATATTCATGTGCGAATTTAAATATATCTCTCTTAACAGTTGATCTAGGAAACTCGTTAAAAGCAGGATTATACATAACCCTAATGTAATGAATAAAATCGGGAGATGGAGGAAATGAAAAAGGCAAACCCTCCACAACAACTAATTTTGCTATTGCTTCCCTATCTCTATGTTTATTGTATTTAGGGCCTACAATTCCCCCCGTAATAGGGTTAATTTGACCATGTACTTGGTCCGGGACAGTATCAGTATGTGAACCTTGTCCCGATGGAGCGGACGTTTGCGCACCCGATTTTGAAGCCTCGTATTGGGCATACCTAGCTGGATGAGCCATTGCTACGGGTCTCATTAACCCCCCCCCCCCCCCCCGTCCCACCGTGACCTTTTCCAGTTTTAAATTTTAAAACATCTTTACAAATTTTACATCTAGCTACTTGATTCTCTACGTCCCTATCAAAAAATGTCCATGCATCTGATTTTAATGGTCATTTTGCTGGACCTCGTCTCATACTAGGGGGAATATAAGGCATTTCAATTGAAGGTGCACTAGTGGGTGTGTTGTCATCTACATTAGTGGGTGTATCATCTAGATCATCGTCTAAATTAAAGTCTTCTTGAGTTCCAGAAAATAGCTCATCGTCTAAATCTAATGGTATTGTAGGAAAATGTTCAGTATCAACAAAATCATCCTGTGCAGGAATAGGATTCTGTCTAGAAATAGGACCCTTGCCCTTGTTACCCCTACTAGGAGAAGCATGACCTCTACCCGTAAGCATAAGTTTAAATCCTTCCATTATAAATTTATAATTATATTAATAAATAATTAAAGTAAATAAAATTAAGTGCACTAAATAAAATAAACATACAATAATAATTTAATGAAGGAACGAATATACCAAACACCGACGTAACGTCGACGTGTAATCGAGAGGTTGAAAATTAAAACTTTGCTCGATGGAAGATCCTCAAGCTAGTTGCCAACTTCACTGCCAAATGAATAAATAAAATTGAATATTTAGTAGACAATGTAGACTAGAATGATTTTCAGAAATTGGTGTATGAATAATGAAGTGAATGCCTATATTTATAGTTGAAAAATAGGTCAAAACCGGATTAGGGTTTGACCTTGGGCCTGACCTAAAATTCGAGGAAGAGGCATCGCGACGCTCGACGTGCTCCTGCACTGTCTCGATTTATTTTTCGTGCATTCTTAATTAAATCCAAAATCCAATTTTGACTTAATTAAAATTATCATTATTCATTTAAATATCTCGATTCCAAATCGAACATTTAATTACTCTCTCAATACATCCTTAGATCGAAACGGACAATCGACATAGTGTGACCCTACAAGCCTTCTCATATAGACAATAATCAAATTAAGGTCTACACGGAACTTCTAGACGGCGCTGGAGTTTAACTCAATATGTGAAGTAGGTTTACGCGAATCCAATAAACTTAACCTTTATGTGGTAAGATAAAATCCTTTCATTCACGACACACCCGATCAAGCTTAAGATTTGTCAAGTGTCTATCCAAATAGCTTAATCATTGTATCTCATCTATATTAGTTGACAACTAGACCATATTCTAAATATATCTATTGCGTTGGCCAATGACTTAGTCAACCTAATATCACTGAGAATCTGAGTGTTCTCTCAAATATACATCCGAGGAATGAATCCTAATCTTGGCTCAACTACCACCTTTAATCCACATCGTAATGTACCCAACACAAGCCGTATCTCAATCTATAAGGCATTTGAGCTTAGGACGGGATCAAAGTACATTACTTTGTAGACAAGGCGCGTATTGACCTCAAGTCTAAGGATTTTTATCTCTCACACGCTGATCATACTTTAGACAAATATAACAAATAGTATATCAGCAGGGTATACCAATACTTCCAAAGTATTCATGTGTCCATCATGAGTAGCCATTACTCGTAGCAGGTGAGACATACTACATCCTCTAAGGATGTGATGCAGACCACATGTCGACTTATCACATATCATCGATATCCCATTCTCGGTGATCATTAATCGAGGCTATTTTAAGAGTTACGCTCTATCATCAATATCTCACTCTATTAATGACAACGTAAGCTAAAAAGATGCACATTAATGAATAATTACAAACAATCAAATGATAATTCAATAATCGCAAATGTCATAAATATTAATCTTATTAATAATACGAATGTGCTCAAGTGCATTTGTTCTAATACAGATTGTCTCTAGGACATAAATATACTTTCAAAAAAACTTATTTTAATTTCACGTGCCATTTCATTACTAGTCTAATTTTAAACTCTGACCCAATTAAATAAATTTATCCACCTAATTTTCTCACTTACCCGACCCGCCTGAAACCCTCCAAAAAACATAAAATCTCACCAGAAAATCATCCTTTTTTTCTTTACTTCCTCATCTTGCTCAAGCTTTCTCAAAAACCTAACAATAGTGATTTTAAGATTATTCACTCCAATCCAAAGGTTGAACTACTGATTCAAATTCTTCATTACTCATAATACTTCTGCTTTATATAGTATTTAGCATTTTTGTGAGTGTGTATAGTAGTACTTGGTCCAAGTTATTGAGTAGTTGCTTCCTTTGATTCAATCGACCCCTATTGAACCCAAAACCCCATGTAAAAATTAAGGCAAATAAAGCCGAAAGAAGAAGGTAACATTTATCTTGTGAATTTGGAGTTTTGTCTAGTGTATAGGACAAAATTCATATAATACAGCTGGACGAATTCTGTCATGGCACGTGACAGGTGACGATGAGTCAGATCCATCTCAGCATCTGGTGTTACCAGTTGAGCAAAAGCGGCACCGAGGACATTGTTTGGCTATGAGGTATCGGGAAGGTCAAGTAAATAGTTCGAATCCCAACGGGCGGCTACCTGTCCGATTCCACACCTTCTAATGGAGCATTAATGATATTTATGGAGGCACTAATTATCAAATTATTACAGCATTCATTTATTTGTATTAATAATTGCGTATATCGTGGGGTGTGTACCCGTGAGCTCAAGTATAAATAGGATTCATTATTCCATTGTAAATCATTAGATACAAGTTATTACAATACACTTTTCAATATAATTCTCAATACTTGTGCTTTCATATTAGCCAGAAATACTTTACGGAAGCTTTGCCAAGAAGCTTACAACAGGTCTAGGATAATTATTTCTTAACTTTGTCTTACTCTTAATTATTTGCTTCATATACAATCTAACATTTTGTCAAATCATTCATTTGAGACCTACATGTCCTTGACCACGCGTACAAATTTAACTGTACCATTTTACTGGTAAATAGTTTGGCACCCACCATGGGGCCTTGGCATTAGTGGTGTCACAAGTGACCCCTTCTTCACTAATTTAATCTTTTCTTTAAGTCTTATTTTTTAAGCGAACAGATGACAAGAATGGCAGAACTCGGAGGTAGACGCAACACCGGGAATAACATTGACAATATCCCAATCGTACCAGGTGGCCTTCCAATAGCGGACCAGGTACCAGAGGATCCAACAGTCGCAGATTGAGCCACCTCTAGAGGCGGACAGACTTGGGAGGAGGATATTCCCAATGAAGAAATACCCGAAGAATCCATGCAGATCCTGAAGGCATAGAATGTCATGATAAGTGGACAATTGGACACCCTAAAGCGCTTCTTCTATGAGTTCATGTCCAACAATGTTGGCAGCACACCGGCGGCAGCAGCTACGCCACCGGAAAATGCCACAGGTGTTGCGGGGAACGGTCAGAACATGCCAAGACTAGATGACACTTCAGGAAGTGAAACTGTTCTTGAAAATCCTTTCTAGGAGCAGGTTTTGAAATTCATGAAAGATATGACAAGCATAGTGGATACCAATACGAAGGAGGCAGAGAAAAATGCCAAGGAGTTTTGGCACCGACTAAATCAAATACCAAGAGCCCCTTATGTGATCGATGGGCCAGATGCGAGGAGATATATTCAGTTGGCATATAAGATAGAGGTTGCGCCTAAGTTGATCCACAAAAGATTTAAAAGGTCGTTCATACCCAAATATGAACGGAACTACGAATCCGCAAGAGCACATAACGTCGTATACTACAGTCATTAAAGGGAACGATCTAAAAGAGCATGAGATAGAACAGTCCTAATCAAAAAAAATTGTTGAAACACTCACCAAGGGAGCCTTGACATGATATTCAATTCTCCCTGAGTCCTAATCAAAAAATTTGTTAAAACATTCACTAAGGGAGCCTTGACATGATATTCAATTCTCCGTGAGCACTTAATTGGATCGATCGTCATGCTTGCCGCCATGTTCATAAAAGTCCATGAGGGGGGCATGGAAGGTGAAGACAAGAAAGACAAATATCTTTCGCATTGTGCAGGGAGAGAATGAACTCCTTAGGGACTTTGTTAAACGGTTCCAGAAGGAGCGTATGTTGTTACCCATAGTCCCAAACGAATAGGTTGCAGAGGCTTTCACAAAGGGTTTGAACCACTTGAGTTTAAATGCCTTACGAAAACTCAAAGAGAATCTCTTAGAATTCCATGCTACTACCTGGGAAGACGTGCACAACTGGTATGAGTCCAAAATTCGAATAAAAGATGACTTGCTCAAGACTCAGACCGGGAGAATCTTTTGCAAATAAGATAAAGGAGCCGGATCAGACCGCAACTAAACAAAGAATTGTTTCCAGCCTTATCTCGTTCTCGGGAACCAAGGGGGAGGACATGGTTTTCGTTCCCTTGGAAAATGTAATAACAAGGGAGGCAGTGGAAGAAATAATCAAGGACTGGTGAAATACGACAAAGGGGGTTCGACCAACTTCTTGACAAAGGGACTCAGATACCTAAAATTGTCCGAGTACAATTTTAGTATCAACGAAGATCAGATAGTGGCAGGACTGAGAACTCATCCAACATCTCGGCCTTCAAAACTATTACAGTCTGATCCAAACAAAAGAGATCAATTTGTGTGGTGTAACTTTCATGGAACTCACGGACACAAAACTGCAGATTGCAGACACCTACGTGAAGAGGTGGCATGATGTTAAGTAAGTGTCACCTACGAGAATATTTGAGCGAGAGGACTCGCAAAAACTATGAGCGGAGACCTCCCGCTGAAAGCAAACCTAATATGAATGCTCCACCACATGTAATAAATATGATCTTAAGGATCTATGACCTCCACTACATCCTTCACTGTGGCTAAGAAAAACAAAGATTTCAGTTACCCGAGAGAAGAGATTCTGGGAAATATCGAATGAACACACTATTACTTTCACCGACAAAGACGATGCTGGTGTTGTTTTCCCTCATAATTATGTTCTGGTCATTACAGTACCTATTGATTGCTTCAAAATAAAGAGAATTTTGATCGATCCACAAAGTTCCGCTAACATCATCCGGTTAAAAGGTTGTAGAAGAAATGAAAATGACAGATAAAATTGTCCCGACATCCAGAACACTCTCGGGTTTCAACATGTCTAGTGAAACCAGTAAGGGTGAAATTGACCTACCGTTGGATGCTACGAGAGTCGTAAATGTATCCAAGTTTTACATCATCGATGGTGATATGAGATATAATGTTATATTTGGAGGCCTTGGATACACGATATGAAGGTGGTCCCGTTGCATTTGTTGGTGAAATTCCCGACACCGGAAGGAGTCCAACAAATTAAGGGGGAACAATCCGCTGTCAGGAGATGTACGATGTTGACACCCAATTTTTGCCCTTTAAAAATTTATTTAATTAGTCGGACTTCTTGAATTACAAAAGGAGTGAAATATGCACTTTTCAGTGATTCGAAGCCTCACCAATGGGTTTTTTCTCTATTTTTTAATCGGATTTCTGAATTAATGGGTTTTTTCTCTATTTTTTTAATTACATGGGGGTAGGAAAAAGGAAAACGGGAGGGGATTACAATGTAGTGATTCGAAGCCTCACCAACAAGATGAAAATTTAGATAGTCAACCAACTGAGCCACTAGATCCCTACAGTTTCTTTTCTCCCGTTTGACTTTCAGTTCGTCAGATCTTCTGTTTTTTGTGCTACTGTTTCTGGGTTTTTATTGTTGTAGGTGAATAATCTCAAAAACAACAATTATGTTTTTGAGTAAGCTTGAAAAAGATGAAGCAGTAGAGTAAAAATGGATGATTTAATTTCCGGTGAGACTTTATGTTTGCCAGACGGGTTTCGGGCGGGTCAGATAAGTGAAAAAATTGGGTGGGTGGGTGGATTTATTTAATTGAGTAAAGTTTAAAATTGGATCAGTAATGAAATGCCACGTGGAATTTGAATAAGTTTTTTTTAATTCAGTATTGACCGTTAGTCAAAGGGCGTAAGTAAGCTAAAATATGTAAATGAGGGATATTTTAAACAAAATAGGTGGATGAAAAAGCATTTTTAGACTTCTTTCTTAGTTCAGGGCCATTTTTTGCCCTTTTCGGTTTAATCTTGACGTATTTTATTGTCGTATTTTATTCAAAACCCCCTTAATTATGATTGGTCCTAATTACGCCTTTGTATTTGGCTTTTCAATAACCGTTACCCCCTCAAACAAATAACTGGTCCAAATTACCCCTGTACTTGGCTTTCCTATAATGATTACCCCCTAAATTGATAGTAAAAGAAAGAAAAATTGGTAGTTATATTTTAATGGAGGAATAGAGAAAATATATGGTGGAGATAAGGAAATAGCCGTTGGAATGACTAAATATAATATTAAAGGAAATGACATTTTGAATTTGTTTACACATCATATTAATATGATGTGGCTATTATTTTGCATTCTCACGTGCCAAACGCCATTTAAAATCACTTGGATTATAGAAAGGTTAAGCACAGGGGGAGAATTAAGACCAATTATTATATGAGAGGGTAACAATTATAAAAAAGAAGAAGTCAAGTACAAAGGAGTAACTCGGACCAAGTATAATTTAAGAGGGATTTGAATAAAACGGGTCTATTGATATTCTGCCTATAATAATTTGCGAAAATTTCAGTTATAGAAACTAGTCTCTTTTGCTTTTGTGTTCAGTTACCTCAAAGACATAACAGTTGCAGTTAAAGAAACCACCTTCAAGGAATTAAAATTGGGAGTTTGTGATAGTATCAATTGAAGTCGTCCAAAAACCATTATAAAGTAAGTCTGTCTAATCCATGAGACCATTGGAATATCATATTTGCACTTTCCATAAGAGATTCTCCCCCTGTAACCATGTATATTATATTGCTGGCAACTTGAACAATCATCTGTTGAGGCATCACTATCCAGTAACCCATATTTACACCAAATACATGTTGGCCCAATTGATGATATCGATCAAATCTCTTCCCCGGGACAAGCTCATGCAAATTAACCAATAGCCAAAACGAGTATAATGTCACACACCAAGAAATTATTATCATCAAAATTCCTGAAATCCTACATAATCAGAAAATAAACGCCCAACGAGGAGGGTCAGAACTATACACACACACATGACATTTATCCTAGAAATTAGAACATAGCATGTATATATATACCAGCCAAGTTGTGATACAGCACATGGTAAGCCTAGAACACCAGCTCCTACAACCACTGTCACGTTATGGAGTGCTGTGTACCACCATTTCGCTTTCCGGGAAGCTGTTATAGGCAACCACCTATTTAGATGATCATCCGTTTCTACATTTGTCCTTGCACTATTCCCACTCTCAGCCTGAATAAAAAAATGAACGAGTACATGATCAAAGACTAATAGCAATCCAGGGACGAATGCAGCTCTTAGTTACCAAGTTCATCTGAATATAGTATCTTTAACGTGTAGTATAAATTTATTAGAATTATAATGATATGAACTCATAACTTTAAAATATAATGAATTCAATTCGAAGAATTTTAAATGTTGAACCCATAAAGCATAAATCTTGAATTCACCTCTGATTACCGTGCAACTTGATGTTGAGATAGCACATACCATCGAAACTTCCTTGTTTTGCTTCATTGATGTTCAGGGGTCTATGTCACAGTAAATATCACTTTAAAACTTCTTGTAAACAAGCTCAATGGGTAAGTAAGTAAAGTATTGAGTGTGGAAAGGGTTTTTATGCTTGTTTAGGGTATCTTACGTTCCTAATTTAGGGAATAATGAATCAGTCTTGGAATTTTAGCCACAATATTTATGCACGTGAATATAGTTTACTATAGCAAACAGATCCAGTATCCACTTTCTTACTACACACACCATGTAATAATCGATTTATTATCTTGTTTTTATGCTTGCTAGTTTTATCAATTATCCTTTTTTAATGAAACTTGTCAGTTTTACCAATTATCTTATTTTTATGAAACTTGTTACTTGTTAGTTTTACCAATTAACTACAAAAAACAGAATAACACAAGTCAATTTAATATCTCCCATGAGTGGAGGCGTCAAGAATATTTTAGAAGTAGATTGAACCGATTGAATGGAGCCTAATCGAACTAATATAATCGTTTGATGTTTTTTCTTCTAGAAACATTAGATCGATTAGGTATAAGTCTAAAAATGTACCCAAAAAATTAGGATTGACTTTTTATTTTTGTAGAAAAGCCAAAAAGAAAAATCGAGCTAAATCTAATAAATATTACTATATGTATAAATATTATTTTCTAAAAATTGAAACATGCATGTATTAGTTTTTTCTTGCAGAAATGCAGGGTAAGATTGCGTACAATAGACTATTTGTGGCGATCCTTTCTTGAACCCCGCACATAGCAGAAGCTTAGCGCACTGCCCTTTTTTCACCTTTTCGCGGAAGATATCAAAATTTTATGAATGACCATAAATATACGGTATACCTATTCAAGTCAATCAGGGAGATTTTCCCTACATATTATGGGAACTAGGGAGGTAGAATATTATAATATGAAACTTACAATCATCAAGTAAATATTAAATTAACAATTTAATCTTGATGATGATTTATAACTTCACTTTACCATTTTGATTTTACTGATTTTTACTTATGCTATCATAATTCTCAATGTTGTTCTTTGTATACTTTTCAATATACAGAAAGAACTTATTTTAGTAAGACGACGAAAGAAAGAACTTACCTAATGCATATAAAATTCATCACAGTTATCTTTTTCAATTCTTCAAAAGGACCTTAGGGAGGAAAATGCAGTTGCTAAAAGTCCTAATATGGTTGTTATTAGTCAATGATGATCGGTCGCTAAAATCCCCAATGTTCAAAGCATGACTGGATTTCAATCAACCGTCGTTCAAAGATCTTCAGCAATGGCAATAAATACGGTCGTAATACCTTCTTTCAACGACAGAATTTCCCTTTGTTGATTGTCATTTTGGTTGTTAGAAAAATTCAGTAACAGAAACTACTCAGTCGTTATATGTGTGTTTAGCAACTGGAATTTTTTCGTTAATTGTATGTTACTTTTTAACAATACTCTTAACAACCAACCAAATAGTAATGATTATTTCATATGCTTTCACATATATATACACATACAAAATAGCCATAATCACATAAAACGTCAGTATTAAATACAAGGAACTAAAGCATCACACTTCAAAAAATATACCATCCAAGTTCTGTGACATAATTTGTTTTTAACTCCTGAAAAAGAGAGAATAGAATTGTAACCATGTACAAACGACAATATTAATTTGAAATACACACTACTGTCTCACATTTTTTGCTAGATTCTCACACCAAATAAAGATATATATGAGTTTTCCAAGTACTCTATTTATTTTAATGTATGTATATTACCTTTTTTTCTTCAAAAAATATAATCTTTTTATATTTAGTAAAATTTTAATTCACTATATATATATATATATATATATATATATGTTGATACTTTATATAGTGTACTTGCTATAAAAATTACGACATGATTATTAACTGCACTAAAATTATTACGTTGTGCATGTCCAAAATAATAATTCTTAGAAATAATATTAAAATAACAATAAATGGATAAAATTCATAAACTAAGGGTAATAATCAATAAATTGTTAAAAACTAAACAATGTGTTAAAAATGTATTTTGCACCTTTTTAATGACCAAGGAGCCCTGAAACGTTAATTTCAAACACAACGAGTCAAAATTGGGTGTCAACAATATGTAAGTTATATGTTTTGACCGGATTGTATTTATTTTGTAAAGAAACTCTCGCTACTTTTTGAAAAAACAAATTCTATTGCTAAAATGGATAAATATTTATATAATTTTGCACAAGTCAAACCCCTTTTTCAATATCACTCAGCCAACCCGTTTAAATATGAACATGTTGCGCAAATAATTAAAAATGGGCGCATTTTGTCAGCAGTAGATAAGGAGGATCGACAAACTTTATAGTTTACGTTGATATGGAGGATCCGCAAGCTTCCTGGAACTCTTTGTATCGATAATGTTTGTAGGAAGTAGTCATTCTTTCGTCTCATTTTTGTCTATACTAACAAGAATTTCTTTTTCAGTATCTTGCTTCGGTAATTTCGGTAATTTTTCGGAATTATCCGCCCCACAAAAGTAGAGATAAGGTCTACGTATATACTACCCTCCCCAAACCCTACTTTGAAATATTACACTGGGTATATTGTTGTTGTTGGTAATTTTTCAGTTTCTACCATGTTCTTGATTTTCAGTTCTGAGATTAGGTTTTTTAGCATCTTTGGTTTATTGAGTAATCAAGAAAGTAAATTTTAGCCTCCGATTTACTTCCCTTTTTTTTTTAAAGTTCTACTTGCTTAACTGCTGTCTGGCGTATGACATGATGTCCTCTTCATCACTAGTTTAATTGAATAAAGTAAAAAGAGAAATGTATACTTTCCATTACCTTCCGTGTGTTGCTTCTCTTCACAACGAACGCGTTTAGAGCACAATAAAACATTTGATGGGGTACTATAACCAATCCGATCATCTTCACAGCAAAAAAGAACTTCTTGTACCTGTTCATTTTTTTTTGTTCTTTGCGGGTAGGGGCCGGGGAATTTCGTTCTCAAATCAGTAACTGTACATTTGTACATCCTTTTGCTTCATGAGGCCACATCAAAATTCTCCTAAGTTTAACATCTCTCGAAAATTCTGTAGAGCTTCTCCAGTGAAGCAACCTAAAATAAGTGTGCGGATGATCAATATCATAAACATGTGCAACTCAAGTTAACATCTGCAAAAGGAACACTTGAAAGACGCGGGGGGGGGGGGGGGGGGGACCAAATAGCCATGAATTGACTACAGTATGCTCTTTCTCTCCTTTTCATTTTTCAGTTTCCTATTCGTGCCCTTTGGAAATATAGGAATGAGAAAGATTGTAACACCTGCTTTAGCCTGTGAAGTATTGCTCTTGTTCTTCTTAAATTCTTATAGCGAAAATGTAAAGTAAGGGATGGCAACAAAGAAGAGAATTTTTATTTATCTGATACCTGAACAAAAGTTCCATTTGTAGCCATGGAAGTAGGGGGCTTGAAGAAGAGTTTGAGGGCGGGAAACAGAACATGCTGAATTGACCATTCACGTTGAGCCCAGGCATTTTCGGCCTCCAAAAGTAATTCTTCCTCGAATTCAGCCTCCATGGTATCACTCTCTTAGTAACAGCAAATTCAGGAGTTAGTCCAAGCTAGAGTTGGTCCACAAGACTAGTATGAAAGAGATGCATAGTAACGTGTTGGATTGGGAGGGGAAAAAATTAACAGTAATCTCTGTGAATGTCATAAATCACCATATAGAAGAAAGCATTCTAGTCATCACTGTTAGACTAGCAAGTGTGCTATGATAGAGACAGGCTATCAAATGAAAGTACCCAAGTCCCAAGAAAATTTCTCTCCGATACCATCCCAACATAGCTAGAATGTTATAAGTTGGTCTATCTTCCTGTGGCTTCTATTTTGGATTGCTATTCAAGCAGTTCTTAGCATTAGCTGATTAAAGCTAATTCCTATCACTGCTTATGCCTAATTGTCATCCTTAATTCTCTCACTGCCGATGCTGAATATACCAATCTCCACAAGATGAGACAAAGAGCTGTTTATTCACTGAGGGGCCTAGCGATCCTAAAATATAATAATTTCTCTAAGTGCCAAATTGCAGCAGGATCTGGCTGTCAATGACGCAGATTAGGAGTGTAGCTCCTTCACTAGGACCAACATGAACCTTGCTATCCTGCAATAAGTACATGTTACTCATAATGGAATTTGTTTTCCAGAATAGTTGCTTACCTATGTTTTCTATAGAAGCTCCTTCTGAACCACTTGAAAGCACTCTCTTTCTGTAGAATTTCATGCCATCACCTGAGGGATTAGGCAATAACGGGGGATGCATGGCATAAAAGTTTCCTAGGGCAGCAGCAATTGTCTGAAAACAAACTTTCTCGACCTCCCAGTCAACCTACAAATTAAAGTAAAACCAGACAGTTGAGCAAGATGGGACAGAGGAGTAACAATTTAGTCTTGTCCTATCTACCAACATTTGTGGCTTTGGGATGTCAACAATGGCCCTCAAGTTTGATGATAATATCAATTTGTTCACCGAAAAAAACAAATTTAACAAAATTTTGTGCCAATTTCACATACAGCAGCTCTGATCCTCCACACAATCTACATAGAAACCATAAGAGCCACAAGAATAGCCAATATATATCACCCAATAAGGCAACTGTAATATCACATGCTTAGATTAAAATTCATTCATCAAATCCTAGTATCTCCATATACTTCCTATGGATTGGTAACAAAGAAAAAAAAACCTTTCATCTGGTTAAGTGGGACTTGGTAGTGAGAGAAAAAAGGAGGAAGAATTCAGCAGCCATCTCTTATTGCATTGCACAGTGGCAAGGCAACTATCAAATCTGTTTTTCAATCTTTTCAACTTGTCTTTTGTCATGCCTTTCACTGTGAAAGACCTGTTGACTGTTTGGGACAAAAGTGGGATCAGGAAACCAGCAAGAAGTATGAGGGTTACAGTGCCAGCTTGTATTTGTTGGGTTTTGTGGACTGAAAGAAATAATAGGTGTTTTGAAGGGAACGCTCTCTGTACAAATGTCTTTGGTTTTTGGCTTTTCTAGTGCAACTTACAGGATGTAGAGGATAAAAACAGTATGTTAGATTTCATCAATTCACTACAGGAATCAATTTCCATATAGATAGGTGCCCCTCCTTTTGTTTTTGCACAGGGGATTTTCTGATTTGTACCTATATAGCACTTTCTTAGTAGGTGTTTGGACATAGATTTGGTTGAAATTTGGGGAAAAAGAGTTTTTGAAGTTGAAGTTGAAAAATGGTATATGGAAGTTGAAGTTGGGTGAGTGGAAAACAATTTCTCTCTTGAAGAACTAGTCAAACCAGCTTTTTAAACTTGAAAAGCTCATTTTCAAATACCAAAAAGCCAGGCCAATGTACAACTAAACAATGTTTTGAAAGAAAAATAATTTGAAAAAAAAGGAAAAAAATTCTATGTCCAAACGGCTCCTTAGTGCTTTGTTTCTATATTATACTTCCTTACCAATTCAAAAAAAGATCAGAATAAAATTTAAAAACTTGAAATTTCCGCCTATAGCTATCAGGAAAATTCTGAGAGTTCCACAAGAAAGAAGAGAATTTTAAATGTCATATGCTAATGGACAGAAAACACAATAAAAGGGCTGCCCGGTGCACTATGCTCCCGTTATGCGCGGGGTCCGGGGAAGGGCCAGACCACCAATGAGACAAAAAATTGTAGTTTTTAGATATATTTCTCCAGCTAATGGAAATCTAAGTTGAATCATAACTGAAACACAGTAGATTCATTCAGAGGCAAACAATACACAACTAATGTAGCATAACTTCCCTTGAGAAAGGTAAGTAAAATTGTAAAAGAGAGAACAAAAAGCAGGGAAAACAGAGGCTGGAAATTGTAGCTACTATCTATTAAACCTTGGAAAGCACAAAAGTAAGAACGTAAATTTGAGACCACTTATCTAAAAAAAGGAGAAGAATGAGAATGTACACCGGAAATCTACTGCCAAAGTAATCGATGTTAAAGGGCTTAATACATTAATTTAGGATGATACTTGGCAATGAAGATGAGTTTTTAGGCTCATCAACTTCCAGCATACAGAATATAAGCAGATCTAGCTGTTCATACGTGGTCGATGAACGTCATTGTGTGACACCCAAAGGTCCACAGTCATGCACATGAACACTATAGAATTGACAAAATCTTTGTTACATGGAATAGGAAAGAAGACAAAGAAATAGCAAAGAACTCACATCATTTCCCAAACAAAGTACAAATTCTGGGATGCGGTCCATGTCAGGTGTGTACTGATCCAGTATAACAGGAAGTCTAGACATATTGCCATTTGGATCGATATAAATGCCAAAATACTCCTCTAGCATTTCAGCCTTTTGCTTGAGCAGTTCTGTATTCATCTGAAGTAATAGATAAATAAAGCCAATGCTGATTAGGAAGGGAATAATGATGATTAGGTGACAGAATTACCTGAATTGAATAGACAAAAAGGAACAAATTCTTTCAGTGTCCAGTAGCAGACAAGGACAAGACATACAATTAAATTACTTTCGTGCAGCTACAGTTGAGTTGAGATGAAATCTATAACGGAGTTTAGATGAAATTACCTCAGCAATCTTTCCTCTTATCTCAGTGCTTTCATTGCCTTCTCGATCTGTACCCTCTTCTTTCAGAGCAAGCATTATTAACTCAGGTAATGATGCTGGTTCACTCAGTTGAATTGCATTGAAATGGGCAAACCGACGTAAAACTTGCTGATACATAAGCTCTTTACTGTTGTAGCTCCAAAAGGAGGGAAGATCATCAAATAAATTGTTAAACGAGTTATGAAGGAAATTATCGCCAAAGGAAAAATTAAGGAATTAAAAGATTCATGACAAAATTACACAGCATCAGAGAAGGCAGAAAGTAAAGCTAGGAGATGCAAGCTGTAGACATATGGGTATATTCACTGCCACGTGCTCTAGCAGGTATTCTTTTTCTGTTATTTCTTTTTTCTTTTTTTAATAACCGAAAAAACTTCGAAATTCAGTAGATAATAGGCCAGGGCCTCTACCCTTCTCCACTTAAATACCAGGTTTTTGACTGCGGCAAGGTTCTAACCCGTAAAGTTCGCCTAGTTAAGCTTGCTTCCCTCCCTAGTACAGGCTTCTATCAGCCTCCTTCAATCTTTTAGAATACTAGGATTTTTTTTATTGTTAAAAGTTGTTAGAATAAGATTGTATATAATATCCTACATGAAAAAGGATTATAGTGCATAGTCTATAAATAGGGCTCAGTGTAATGATGTAGTTTACGCAATTCAATAATATTTTTCCCGTGTTTTTATTTCTCACGTAGTATCAGAGCTTTGGCGAGAAATATCCGGGAAAGAAAACTCAATCAGATAGTTGTCGTGCTTCACTCCTCGACGACGGCTAGGGCTGTTTTGTGTCACTCTCTCCCGTGCGTGTTCTGCGAAATCTGAAACCACCACAAGGTAGAGAAAACTCTGGCGACAAAACCTCAGAAAACCAACTCCGTCAGAATTGTTGTCATGCATCGGCAGAACCTGTGTCTACGACGATGCGTATGATACACGCACAGAGCGAGTGAGACCTTTTCCGGCCAACTTCTGAAGCAGATCCTTTTTCCGTGGGTTTTACGAGAATTCTGAGGCATCTGTAATTTTTCTGAAGATTCCGACTGCCGGAACCCTAATCTGACCAGTCTCCAGTCTGTTTTCCGACGACCTTTACTGACCTTCAAGACAACCAGCAGCTTGTTAAACCCTTTCTCGACAACGTTTTCAGGCAGATCTGATAGTATCTGTGGGTATTTGCTAAACTTTGGTTAGGAATCTCTTCAATCCAGCCATGTCTTTGTGATATATTTTTTGTTCCGAAAATACGGGAATTGGAAGTTCCTACGATTACTTCAGAATCGTTAATGAGTTCAAACTACTTAGCTTAGACTTCCTCGGTTGAGTTTGGTGGAAGGGTCAAGGTGTTCAAGATCACTTAATGGAAAAGACTAGTGAGGTAGACGAAAAGACCCGAACACAGTGGGAGAAAGTTGACGCTCAATTATGTAGTCTCTTGTGGCGATCTATTGATTCCAAGTTGATGCCCTTGTTTCATCCATTCTAGCCATGTTATTCAGTTTGGGAAAGGCTCGCGCTTTATACACTAGTGACATCTCTCATTTTTAAGATGTTATATTTCTGATGACAAACTTAAAAAAACAAGAATTGGATATATCTACTTACTTGAGACAGGTACATGCAGTCATGGAGGAATTTGAGAGGATGCCAGTCACTCTGAGTGTTGAAAAAGAATAGGAGCAACGGCAGACGATGTTTCTAGTTCTTACACTTGTTGCACTTCCTACTGACCTTTCGGTGCGTGATCAGATTTTGCCTAGTACTACAGTTCCTACCGTTGATGAACTATTCTTTCGATTACTTCGTCTTGTCGCACCTCCTAGACATATAGTGGTCTCGTCACCAACCATTGACTCCTCTGTTCTCGCATCTAAGATAACAGAACTTCAAACATCCAAGTCTATGGAGAATCGACAAGGAGGAAGTTGTTTTGGAAGATCTCAACCTAAGTGTAATTATTATAATCGGCTTGGACACACTCGTGAAGTATGTTATTCTCTGCAAGGTCGATTGCTAAGAATGCTCATGTTGCTTAAATTGACAATACAAGTAATCAGAGTTTTCTTTATTTGAAGGAAACTATAATTAGTTCCTTTAATATTGAGCAAGTATGCAGACATCTCCACAAGTAGCCTCAGTTGCTTAGCCTGACACTTCTGTTGCTGGTAATTCTTTTGTTTGTGTCTCACAGTCTAATACCCTTGGACCATTGGTCGTGGGCTCGGACGCTTCTAATCATATTTCTAGTAACAAATAAATTTTGTCAAATATTGTTTATTCACCATCTCTTTCCGTTGTTACTTTAGCCAATGGGTCCAAACAAAAGCAAAAGGAGTTGAACAACCTAATCCCTTGTCCTGTCACTCTAAACTATGTTTTTTTGTGTGCCTGATTGTCCTTTTAATCTTGCATCTGTCAATCGTTGCACTCGTGCCCTAATTGTGACATAATATTTTTTATGATTCTTTTATTATGCATAACCATTGTACGAACAGACGATTGGCGCAGGGCATGAATCTCAAGGCCCTACTAGCTTACCTCTCTTAATTCCTCCACATCATGTCCCGTTAGAGATCCTCCAGACTTAACTGACGTTTGAGATATCCGAGTTTATTCAAGCTACAGAAAATGGTGTCTAGTTTGTCTAGTCTATCCACATTAGATTGTGTAATGTTAACTTGGGAAACACATCCACACTACTTTTCCACATAATGCTAAGAGTTGTGTAGAGTTTATTTTTCATTAGTTCATTCCATTATTTAGGGTCCTAGTAGAGCCGGTTTAATCTTAGAATTTCATTATTTTGTTAGTTTCATTGAGACAGGCGTGAAAGTGAGGCTTGATACAAAGAATAAAGTATATACTTCGACTTTCTTGTGCTAGAACTTTAGCTCGGAAACCAAGTGAGAAAGTGTCAACACATCGTATTGGTGTGGGGTGGATGAAATGGAAGCTAACCCCCGGAGTCTTGTGCGATAAAAAGATACCACCAAAACTTAAAGGTAAATTCTATAGATTGGAGGTTAGACCGACTTTGAGTGTGGGGCGGAGTGTGGGCAGTCAAGAACTCTCATGTTCAAAATATGCAAATTGGGGAAATGAGGATGCTGAGATAGATGTGTGCGCATACTAGGAGAAATAAAATTAGAAATGAGGATATCCGGGACAAGGTTGGAGAGGGTATGACGAGAGGTAAGGTAGGTCAAAGAAGTATTAGGGAGAGATAATTAGACAGGACATTGCGCAGCGTCAGCTAACCGAGGACATGACCTTAGATAGAAGGATATGGAGGTCGCAGATTAGGGTAGAAGGCTAGTAGGTAACTGAGCGTTGTCTCACTTTTCAACGAGATTAGGCTTGATGGTAGAGCACTGTGTCTGTCGTAGTATTAGCTATATTCATGTAGTTCTTGATATTTACCACCATCTATTGTTTAGTGTGTTTCGGTTATCACACTATTTCGTTGTTGTTACTGTTCTCTTTTTTGAATGCTCTCTATTGCTTTCCTTAATAGTTGTCATATTTTCTTCAATATCGTATTTCATTTTTCATAACTACTTTGATTTGTTGCAGTTGAGCCAAGGGTCTTTCAGAAACAACCTTTCTACCTCCACGAGACAGGGGTAAGGTACACTCTACAATCTCCAAACCCCACTTGTGGGATTACATTGGATATGTTGTTGTTTCATTGATGATCATTCAAGATGTACTTGAATTTTCTGAATGGAAGATCGTTCAGTGTTTTTTTCTATATTCAAGAGTTTTTGTGCTAAAATACAAAATCAATTTGGTGTTTCTATTCGTAGTGATAATGTCTTTGAATACTTATCCGTCCAATTTTAGCAGTTCATGACTCACAATTAGATTATTCATCAGACATCGTGTTCCTACACCCCTCAGGAGAATGGGGTAGCCGGGAGGAAGAATAGACACCTCATTAAGAACGCTCTCGCTCTTCTCATTCAATCCCAATCCCAGGTTCCGCTGCGCTTTTAGAGCATTGTAATTCTCACAACTTGTTATTAATTAATCGAATACTCACATTTTTTATTTAAAATCACATTCCTTATTCAGTATTGTTTCCTTGGTCACTTCTATACTCTCTTCATCCTCGTGTCTTTGAAAGCACATTGTTTGTTCATAACTTAGCCCTTGGAAGAGAAAACTTAGCCCCTCCGGCTCTCTAATGTGTCTTTCTTGGTTATTTTCTGATCAAAAAAGGGTATCGTTGCTACTCATTGATCTTCGTCAGTACCTTATGTCAGCCGATGTCACATTTTTTAGTCTTGATCTTACTTTACATCTTATCATCTTGATATCTCAAAGGTCTTATCTATACCGACTTTTGAGAAATCTACAGTTACTTCTACATCTCTAGCCATAGTGTCGCCACTCTTGATATATAGTCATCATCCACGTCCGGCATCAAGCCCAGATGATTCACGTCCTGAGTCGGACCCTGACCTTACTTCAGACTTGTCTCCTCCTGGTCACTCCTGATCTATCATCATCATCCACATCCAACATCAGGACCAGATGATATGGACTTGTCTCCTCCTAGCCAACCGATATCGTCTATCATCACTCCATTATGCCTTTGTATCATCTTTGTCTTTTGTTTTCATCCCTAAGTCTACAGAAATCACTTTCTCATCCAGAATGGTGACATGCTATAATTGATGAGATGTTTGTTTTACATGCGAGTGATACTTGGAAGCTTGTTCCTGTTTCTTGAGATAAATCTATTGTTGGTTGTGGTTAGCTTTATCCAGTCAAAGTTGGTCCAAACGGCCAAATTGATCGACTTAAGGCTTGCCTTGTTCCCAAAGGGTACAATCAGATATTTGGACTTAATTACAGTGATATTTTCTCTCCTGTGGCCAAAATAACATCTCTCCGTCTTTTTCTATCCATGGTTATTGTCAGTCATTAGCCTTTATCAGCTGGACATTAACAATTTTTTCTCCGCGGTGACCTTGCGGATGCAGTTCATATGAGCAACCATCGAGTTTTGTTGCTCCGGGAGGAGGGGGTCTACTAGCCTTGTATGTCGATTGCACCGGTCACTCTATGGTCTAAAATTGCCTCTTTGAGCCTAGTTTGGGAAGTTTAGCATAGTAATTCAGGAGTTTGGCATGACTCGTAGTGAAGATGGTCACTGTGTTTTATCGACATTCTACCTCAAATCTTGTACTTATTTGGTGGTTTATATTGACAATATCGCTATCATCGGCAGTGATCAGGATGATATCCCTAATTTAAAGCAACATCTCTTTCAACATTACCGGAATAAAGACCTCGATAGACTAAAGTATTTTCTAGGTTTTGAGGTTGCTCAGTCCAGATCAAGCACTGTTATTTCACAACGGAAGTATGCCTTAGATATTCTTAAGGAGACAAGAATGACGGGTGACACTCCTATGGATCTAAATGCTAAACTCCTACTAGGACAAGAGGAGTCACTCGGTGATCCTGGAAGATATAGGTTGTTGGTTGGTAAGTAGTAATTATTTCATATTAATTAGACCTCACATTTTTTTTCTATCAGTGTTATAAGTCAGTTGATCCTTGTGATAGTCACTAGATGCAATTGTCTGCATTCTGCTATATATAAAACCAACTCCAGGCAAAGGACTACTCTTCAAGGATCGAGACCATGAACAGATCGTTGGATATACAAATGTTGATTGGGCAAGATCACCTGATGATAGACGTTTTATCTGGATATTGTGTTTTAGTAGGAGATTTGGTGTCCTAGAAGAGTAAGAAACAAAATGTGTTTGCTCGATCTAGTGTAGAAGCAGAATATTGAACGATGGTTGTAGCAACTTGTGAGTTAGTTTGGATCAAACAATTGCTCAGAGAATTAAAGTTTGGAGAAATCAATCAGATTGAACTTGTTTGTGATAATGAAACGGTCTTTCATATTCCATTAAATCCGGCAATTCATGAAAGGACAAAGCGCATTGAGATTGAGTAAAACTTTATAAGAGAAAAGATACTCTCAAGAGATATTGTTACAAAATTTGTAAAATCACATGATCAACTCGCAAATATTTTCACCAAGTCACTCACTAGTCCTCGTATTAGTTACATCTATAACAAGTTCGGTACATAAGACTTATATGCACCAACTTGAAGGGGAGTGTTACAAAAGGATTGTATATAGTGTCCTACATAAAAAAGGATTGTAGTGTATAGTCAATAAATAGGGCTCAACGTAATAATGTAGTTTACACAATTCAATATTTTTTTCGGTGCTCACTTAACAAGAATATTAGGATGTTTTCTCCTCTCCTTGGCAACAATTCCTATAAAATGTACACCCTATGTCTCAATTTATGAGATGCACTTTTCTTTTTAATCCGTCCCAAAAAAGAATGATACCTTTCAATACTTAGAAACAATTTAACTTTAACTTTCTCATTTCACCCTTAATAAGTTTCTCATTTCAACTTTAACTTTAACTTTCTCATTTCACCCTTAATAAGTTAATTTATAGTTGGAAAAATATCTATGGATTGTTTTAGACCACAAGTTTCAAAAATCTTTCTTTTTAAAACTTGTTGCCTAGTCAAAGTGCATCACACAAAATATTTCTTCCAAGCTAGCTTATACCCACAAGGATGTATAGAAAAAGAAAGAGCATTTGGTTAGCTAAGTCTACTGTGCAGCTACGTTTCTTCAGTATGTTACTTAATGGCACCAAGATTATGCAAATTGCTGAGCTTCTATTCTAGCTGCATAAAAAGGCCTCATCACATTCATTTTCACATAATCCAACCAATGAAGATAGAGTTGTAGAGATGCAACCAAAAACTTCTTTGATCTTTCTTAGGATACTGATATCCTACAGAAAGCTAAAGTGATAAATTACCTCAAGTTAATCACATTAACAAGATAAAGGTGTGTGTTGTGTTGAAGCAAAGCAAAAATCTCATCCGCCATCCCAGTATATGTGCAATGCCTAACAACATCCAATAGACCTATAAAGATTAATAACTCAAGATTAGTAGGAGTAAAAGGCTACTTTGTTTTCCTATCAACTAAAATTTTGGTAGTCCATCAACACATACCAGGGTGACAATCATTATCAATCTCATTAACAAGCTCCTGGATGCTAGTGAGGTCTGCAGTTTCACTAGGATTCCTCCTTTGTCTGATAGAAGACCTGCAACATTGTTCTTTGCATGAAAAAGTATGTTGGTAGCATGTATAACTAAACTATCAACTTCACGTTCGAGTAGTTATGGTATGTACAGCTTAATTGAAATCTCAAGTTTGTATGGTAATGTGATGCCTATTTACTTTACTCAATATAGCTTACTTCCAATGAACTATTAGTTGAAGGAAACCAAAGCAAGCCAACAAGATCTACAAACCACATAATCCTCCTTCAAGTTTTAGAACATGTATACCTCCAGCCAGGAACCTTCACGGTATAATAGTTTTGGCAAAGGCAGTAAACAAGAAGTATCCACTTGAGCTTCTTCCACAATGGTGCCACCATATAGTGCAAAACAATAAGGATGATACATGATTATATCACCAGACCTCCCTAAACAATTATCATTTACATGGTGTCCTTTCATATTGTCTACTATCAAGAGAGCGAGCACTTCGAGTGGTAGCATCCAAGGAAGCCAATCAACACTTGAAACCAAGGACCAATCCTGAAAGCTCCTAGAAGACTAATGACAAGGTCACAAACAAGAAAACTTTAAGAGAAGCTCCAACACCTCGAAGTGAAGATAAAAAAAAACATTGTACGATGAGTTGAAGGCTTTAGAGGACTCCACAACCTATTCAACATATTTGAAGTCCAACTTGTGGAGTTGGAAGGGAGGAAGACAAGAAACAACATTTAACAGCTTGGAAAAGCCCCTTCACAAGTTGCATGGCCAGCCCGACCAAGACAGCATATTTGGATGTTTCTATATTTAGTTTTATTTTATTAGACTTGGTTAATAAGTGGCACATGTTTGTCACATGCCACTTAAGTTATTTTAATTTTTGTTGGCTGATTTCACTAGTTTAGGCATGTGGGCCTAATTTATAAAGGCCTAGGGTCCTAAGTTATAAGTAGCGTCTAGAACGTGCGGGACAGTAGATTATGATGTTTCTGAATGATTAAAAACGTTCTCCATGGTGAGACTTAAGAAACCCCATTGGCTCTTTGAAGAACTCAAACGATTTTCCATTTAAGTGAGTTATCTTCCTTGAGGTAATCTGGATTCCATCTTGTTATTGATATCTTTGGTTCTCTTTTGGTATTTTATCAGAAGTTTTGTGATTATATGCGCATTATTTCCAATAGCTACTCAAATCAGGGTCTTGATCACTTATTTCCATGTTTTGTTTGTTTCTTGAAGTTCTTTCATTCCAAACTTGTTCGTTTGGATTCTAAATTCGTTTCTTTTGTGTTGTTTTGGTTATTTTCTTGTTTTTTTCTATTACAATTGAGGGTTGCACGTTTCTTTCATTTTAATCTGGTGATTTCTTGTTCAAGTTCTTGCTTTCTTGAATTCTTTTTGTGTCTTCTCCTTCTCGTTCATGCTGAAAGCATTGTTAGTGACAAGGACCTGTCTTTCTCAGCAAGTTCTGGCAAGAACTCCCTTCAGTACATGGAGTCACATTAAGCACTCCACAGCCTACCACCCATGATTTGATGGAGAAACTGAAGTTTGAATAGAACCTTGGAAACATATCTGAGGTGTTACTGTTAGGATAGTCAATCTGACTGGTCCTTATACCTTCCCCTAGCAGAATGGTGGTATAATACCACTTTCTATTCTACTATACAGACTACAACCTATGAAGCCTTGTATGGTCAACCTCCACCAGTCCATCTCCCTTATATGGCTGGAGAAGCTGCTGATGAAGAAGTGGACAGGAGCATGATTGCAATGGAATTCAAATCCCAACTTCTCAGGTTTCATCTACATAGGGCTCAACAAAGAATGCAAATGCAATCACTGGCCAACAAGAGCAGGAGTGACAGACAATTGCAACTAGGAGATAGGGTTTTATCCAATCAGACTTTCCTTAAGTTGTTGGCCAAGTTCTATGGCCCTTATCAGATAATTCAAAAGGTTGGACCAGTTGCATACAAACTACTATCCCCCCTCAAATTGCAATCCACACCACATTCCATGTCTCTCAATTGAAGCTACAACAACGACATACCCGGAGTAATCCGACGAATGGGGTCTAGGGAGGGTAGGATGTACGCAAACCTTACCCCGACCTTTACGGGGTAGAGAGGTTGTTTCCGAAAGAGACCTTTACGGGGTAGAGAGGTTGTTTCCGAAAGACCCTCAGCTCAAAAGAAAAGTAACCGACGCAGGATTATAAGAAAGGAGACATCAAAATAGCAAGATAAAAAATAAATGCAGCAAAAGATAGTAAACACACCGAAGCATAAGAGACTACGCGATAATTGAATACTACTACTAAAAGGGAAAGATAAGAGGAGGCTACCCACCCCCTCCCACATAGGTGCGACAACACTCAGCTACCTACTAACATTCTACCTAATCCTCGACCTCCATGTCTTCCTATCTAAGGTCATGTCCTCTGTCAGATGTTTGTGTCATGTCCTGCCTAATCACCTCCCCCAGTTCTTCTATGGCCTACCTCTACCTCTCCTAACCCCTGCTACAGTCAACCTCTCACACCTCCTTACTAGCGCATCCTCGCACCTCCTCTTCACATGCTCGAACCATCTCAACCTCGCTTCCCTTATCTTGTCCGCCACTAATGGCACTCCCACCTTGTCGCATATAACTTCGTCAATTGAAGCTATGTCATGAAATCACTCTCTCCGGTGGTTGACCTCACAAGTCCATATTGTGTGGAGCCCCAGGCTGTAGTAGAGAGGGGGATGATAAAAAAGGGGAATTAGGTAGTTTCTCAGCTTCTCATACAGTGGAAGGAAATGCCTAAAGAACAAGCTACTTGGGAAGGTAATCACGTGATTAAAATCATGTCTCCGATATTCTTCCTTAGGACAAGGAAGGTTTTTAAGGGAGGGGAAATGATGCAGATCAAGATTGAAGCTGCAACTAAAGAAAGAGCAGGTTCTTCGTCGAGTTGTACACTGGGCTTGCGTAGTGGTACCTAACCGTTAATAAGACCAATTGTTGAGAGTTATAGTTTAGTCCTTTATGTTTTAAATTATAATTTACCTTATTTAGACATTAGACCTAGTAATTAACCTAGAGGCCCCTATCTCGTCCTTGCAAGAATTCTGTTATAGTATTGTACTAACCTTATCCATTGAGGGTCATGGTGGTGAATCATCTAGGGATAACAAGGGATATATATTGTAATGTTCTAATCAGATGTTGCTTTTTACCAATGAAAATATACCCTAGCCGTAATTAGATTAGACGGGACATGGCGCACGTCCAGCTTATCGAGGACATGACCTTAGATAGGAAGTTATGGAGGACACGGATTAAGGTAGAAGGTTAGTATGTAGTTGAGTGTTGTCCTACTTATCCTTTTATACTAGTAGTCGTAGTATTACCCTTGTAGTTTTTTGTCCTTCGATTTCGGCTACTATTTGTTGTTTCTTGTACTTCGATTTCTGATACTCTCTGTTGTTTTTTTGTTTTTTTTACAGACAACTTTATCATGCTTTTAATAGTCTTTTGCCATGGCTTTTTATACTGCTTTGAATTGTTTGTCCTTGTGCCGAGGGTCTACGAAAACAACCTCTCTACCTCCCAAGGTAAGGATAAGGTTTGCATACACACTACCCTCCCCAAACTCCATTTTGTGGGATTTCACTAGATATATTGTTGTTGCAAATGCATGATGCATAATATTTACATACCAATATTCTAACATAAATTGAAGGACAGACGCCTGTCATATTATGGAAATTTAAAATCGTTTAACAATTGGAAATCATGTGCAGGGAAAGATGAGAACCACCTCACAGAGCTCAAGCAAGAACCTCTTTCTGAATTACTAGGAGGCTTCATTTGCATGTATGCGTGCAACCTTCCAGAAGGGTCCAAAGTATCTGTTCGTACCATTTTACGTGGCACTTTTTGCGACTTTATCCCTTAATAAAAAAGAAACATAATGGATATTAAAGAGACAGAATCTGCAAGTTATCATATTCCAAAAGAATTAGATAAGTTACATCTTATTTCAAGTAAGGGAAAGTCAGTAATTGTAAGCGACGTACCAGAAGGAGACGGATCTTTAGTGGAATTTTTTATTGTGGCTATTGGACTGGATGAAGAAAATTCCATGGCCTGTCTCACATATGAAATATGGTGGATAATTAAGAATAGTAAACAAGCTAGATAGCATATCAGTGGGCTGGCGAGGAAGCATGATAACTCTAGTGAACATTCCAGGACAAAAGTTCAGGTCAAACATACAGCTTCATTTTGGCTAAAATTCAAATTTCACCAATACAGTGGGATTGTCATATCCTAATCTTATGGATCTGCACTTAAGACTGCAGAAGGAAGAAGTACATTTGGCAAAGCACCTAAAGTACTGAAAATATGCACATTCGGATTTGGAAATGACAACATTAGGGAAGCAGAATCAAAACAACAAGTTCAATAACTTCCTGATTGTTACATAGATGTTTTGGCAAAGTATATCTCCAATCATCATCCTCTTCTTTTTTTGATTGGTACATGTAATTCATCAATATGCAGCAGCAAGTGCTGTAAAATATTTACAAGGGAGGTTCATTACAGATACTGTAATGAACTTAAAAAGTCAACCATGGTATCTATTTTTCAATAGCCATGTCGGGAAAAAAAAGATATATACATTTGTCCTTAATGCTAAGTATACATCAGATTTGCTTTCAAAAATTGTTGCATTCCTTTCTCTCCAAAAAACTCTACCATATTACTGATGGAAGGGTGTTCCAAGTCCTCCCCTTTGTCTTTCCTAAACCTTTTAGAGTGCCAGCATTATAGTAATTCATTTTTCGACATAGTCCAAGTAACTCCCAGCATTATAGTAATTCATCATAGTAATTCATTTTTCGACATAGTCCAAGTAACTCCCAGTATGTTAGGACAGAAACTCCAGATTTGTGGGGTGAAAGAACAATGATGAAATAGGCGATTGACTTCTTCGATTTGCTTCAGGCAGAGGCAGCATCTACTGCACATATTGATTCCCTTTTCTGAAGGTTCTCGTGCATAAGACGGGTTTCTTTTGTCACCAATAAAACACTCAACTTTCAGTGGTGCTTGTTTCTCCAAATGCATTTCCAGGGAAAACTTCAGCAACATTGGGACTCTGCTGCGTAGCATGATTTGACAGTAAACCTTCCTTTAGTGTCAAACTTCAACCATCGAGAATCATTCGGGGAAGAAGGGGAGGGGTCTTGTGAAGGAGAATTAATAGTGAACATAAGCTGTCCACTTCCCAGGTCATTGATGTTGCACCTGAATATGAAATTCCAGCCTTGATTAGTCTAATAATCTCAGCGCATCAGAATTTTGTGCCAGATTGAATAAGTTTGGGTACAGATCCATTAGTGTTGACTGTCCAGATTAGGTATCAAGCCAGAACCCTACTTTCCTGCCATCTCCAATTACTATTGGGATCTTGGGTTGAAAGAAACCAAATGGGCAATCATGTGTCTCCAGACCATAAGTGTGAGGAGGAAGTGATTGTTTAGTGATCCAAGGATTGACAAGTCCATATTTAGTAACATCGCATCCCTCCATAATGCCCCTCCTCCCTGTTAATCTTCAAAGCAATTTGTGTTGCAAACTTATACTCGTAAAACCCTTGATACCCATGCCCCAGTCTTTTTATCAGTAGAGACCATTTCGCACATTACCAGATTGAAGGCCTTGCTTTCTCTATTCCACACTACCTCTTGGAATGATACTACAAGTTATTCTCCATACCTTATCTATTACAGGCCCATCCAACGAAAATTTGAAATTTGAAATTTGAAATTTTGTATAAGGACCCATGTAGTCTCTGCATGCCCTGCCCTTTTAACTATAACCCTTTGCCAAGTCCATTGGATTGACCAGTTAAACCGAGCTTGCAAGGGAGCTTATCCCCTTTTTGCCAGACTATAGAATTTTCGATCAAATAGGAATCAAAAAATGGAGTCTCTAATCTCGAACTTGATCTCCCTGGGAATCAGAATGAGGCTCAGCTTTCAGACAAAATCTACCCAAATCAAGTTTCCTATCTTTTGTATTAGCACTGACTTAAGGGTGTGGTAGGGCCAGTAGATAATACCACCAAAAACTAGTTTCTTGGAAATCCCTGATAATGCATCTCACATGCTCCTGTACGCACAGATCTTGTGGAGCTGATGTTTCTCACACACAGAATGAAGTTTTCAGTGTTCTGCTTTACAATGTTATAACTTTTAGAGGCCCCAGGAAAGCAACCAATTCTATTGCAATTCAAACTGTGCAACTTGGCATGTTCACCTGAGATGCACTAGAGGGAAAATATTATATAGAGTATCGTGGTTGGTGTAATCTATGATCTGATGAAGATCAGTATTAACAACTGATTCTCCTACTCATTTAGTTCCTTGCAACTTGAAACAACCGACCAAGAGCACTATCCTAGCATGAACAGACGAAGTTTTATGCTTTCGGGGAACACGACAAACAGTATTGAAATCCAAAAGCAGGTTTAAAATGCTTAAAGGCAAAAACAGATCTGAATCAAACAATTCAAACAAGATGCATTATATGCTGAATTCTACCTATTTCTTTTAAGGTAGCGAATATCAGTCAACTAGAAGTATATTAGTCAAATCGACATGCTAAAATGCTAAATAAAGAAACCCTCCTGTATTCTAGTACTGCAAACTCTAAACTGTTAGGGTTACTAATTGCTCACGCTAGTGCAAGACAAGTAATCTTGATATGAAAGTTTAACCATCCATGACAAAAAGATAAATGTAAACGATTATTAGAAAAGAGTTGTCCATTATCACGTAAACATTTTTCTAAAAATAAGAACTCAAGCATAAAAACTTTAAAGCTAGAAACATGTGAGCATTCAAGGAGATAAATATATGTAGTCCAATAATAAGATGGAGAATGTTACACACGTAATCTTGAAATTATAAATTTGTGTCCTATTCTACGTGTATTTCAAAAGTTGCATATAGTAAATATAAGTCAAAATAACAAAAAAGATGGAGCCAAATTGTTGAGAAATGCTGCTTTTTATGTGTATAAATATGACATGTTTACATATCTTTAAGCAACTGTCAGGTAGGTGGTCCTTACCTGTTCCTGGAAAGTCCTCGACTCATTGGAGCTTCTCAATTTTGACTCTACTACAGACTGGATCTTCTCAATGACGAACTCTTGATTCAAAAGGCTTACCTGCATATCCATAAATGATTCTATATGAACCTCTAATACATTTTCAAGAATTGAACCATTAAACAATAATCGAATTCTCTCTTACGAAGCTAATTCTATTCTGCTACCTTTCTCAAAAAAATGCTAATCTATCTATTACTCTTATATTAAATAGAAAAGTGGGAAGCCCCTAAGTCCAAAGTTGAATTGCCAAAATGCACGTCAAAAAGGCAACCACTTTTCTACCCTTAAATCAAACACTAATATTATAATATTTTACAAAAATGTAAAGATATATTTAAGTAAATAATATCAGATTTGATATTGTACAATGAATCAACCACAATATGTATGTTAAATATATCAAATATAATATTCAATGTATTTGGTTCTTTGTATTTCTAACTAGAGTAAATTCATGGAATATTTATTTTTTCCATATTCCAAAAGGAAATACGAAGAGTTATGTTGATAGCTGAACCATATTATAACAACCAAATGCAATAAATTCTTGGACAGCAATATACCATGAATGTTTGGGATACACTAAATATTAGTAAAATTTAGTGAGGAATCACAAGGCATTGATGATGATTTTAACACAGAACAAAGATATACATGGTAGTAATTTTACAAATCCAAACAGAAGTTGATTTCGTCAAAGAAAGAAATTGAGACAAGCAAGTTCTCATAAAGGAAAGTTGAGCTCTTTGTCTCCACCTGACCGGACTTGAACTCATACCCTATCTGATATCATCATTCTTTGTCAGGAAATTTTCTGTGTTTTTAGTTTTCCATAGGTTCTGCTTTTCTCTTCTTTTTATTTTATTTAAAATTCTTTGGGCCCTTATAGTGTTTTTGTCTATTTTATTTTACAACTTAAACTTGCTGACCAAATCAATGTTGTTTCCTTATGATCATATCTTCTACAAGTGAGTTTTCATCTAAGGGTTATTTCTTGGACCTTCGCTGTGATTTTTCATGTTGGCGTGACCATTAGGCGTTTCTATGTTTTAAACTTTCTACAACAATAACAATTACGCCTCAATCTTGAACAAGTTGGGGTCGGCTATATGAATCCTCACTACTGACCATGTTACTTCATTTAAACTCATCTCAAGCCAAATAATACAAAATTAGTCTGACCATTTTATCCTTTCTAATTCTGAAGTATTCTGACACTTTTCAGACTTTGCCTTTTCTGCAAGAAACCAAGTAGAGAGTAATTAGAATTAAAAAAGTGAAAAGACACATAAAAAGTTTATCTCGACCCCAACCCACAGGTATATTATACCTTGGGCCTAGAAATGGAGGTTACAACATTTTACAACATTTTTCCCGGAAGAAGTTTGCTTTCTGACTTGTTCCTCTATCTTTACTTCCACCACCGCCTGATGCGATACGCCACTGAATTTGCACTCCAGGTACTATGTTTTAGTCCTACTTAACCTAAAACTTTTAGACTCTAGGGCCTTTCTCCAAACTTCCAGCCTATAATTAACTCCATAGTTTTGATCGACGAGACGCAGTGGAGTTAATGATAGGCTTGAAGTTTGGAGAAAGGCCGTAGAGTCTAAAGGTTTCAGGTTAAGAAGGACTAAAACGGAAAATCTGGAGTTCAAATTCAGTGATGTATAGTATGAGGCGGAGGTGGAAGTGAAGATAGAGAAACAAGTAATACCAAGAGAGGAAGCTTCAAGTATCTTGGGCCTGTAATACAAGGAGACAGGGAGATTGACGATGATGTCGGATATCGTATTGGAGCGGGGTGGATGAAATAAAGGTTTGGCCTCCGGGGTACTGTGCGGTTAGAATATGTCGCCAAGGCATAAAGTTAAGTTCCACAAAGTGGTGGTTAGACCAACATTGTTGTATGGGGCAGACTGTTGGCCAGTCAAGAATATCCACGTTCAGAGGATGAAGGTAGCAGAGATGAGGATGCTTAGATGGATGTGTGGGCATACTCGGAGATATATGATTAAGAATAAAGTTATACGGGACAAGGTGGGAGTGGCATGAGTGGCAGACAAGATGAAGGAAGCGAAGCTAAGATGGTTCGGGCATGTGAAGAGGAGGTGCGAGGATGCGCCAGTATGGAGGTGCGAGAGGTTGGTTGTAGCAGGAGTTAGGACAAGTAGAGGTAGGCCAGGTAGGCCGAAGAAGAACTGGGGGAGGTGATTAGATAGGACATATCACAGTTTCAGCTGACTGAGGAAATGACCTTAAATAGGAAGATATGGAGGTCGAGGATTATGATAGAAGGTTAGCAGGTAGCTAAGTGTTGTCGCACTATACGTGGGAGAGAAGGGGGCTAGTCTCCTCTCCTCCTTTCCTTTTAGTAGTAGTACCCAGTTATCGTGTGTATTACTATTTGTTGCCACATTTGTTTTGTATCTTGCTATTTTGTTGTCTCTTTTATTTCAATTTTGCATCAATTATTTTTCTTTTGAGTCGAGGGTTTACCGGGAATAGCTTCTCTACCTCACCAAGATAAGGGTAAGGTCAGCGTACATCCTACCCTCCAAAACCCCGCTTGTGGGATCACACTGGGTATGTTGTCGTTGTTTGAGTTTGCTTTGTGAATGTAGATGAACCAAGTAGAGATTACTTGAAATATGAGTTCTTCCATCAAGTTACAAATTTTGGTCAAGAAAACAATAAGGAACAACTGAAGATCTAAAGTGAGTGCAATAGAAAAAAGAGGCAGAATGAGGAAAATGGCCCTAATGAAAATGCCAAATATGGAAGCAATTCATTCTTCGTTTTGCAGCATGGGTATCATTCCCTTAAAATGGAAAAGACATGCAAAAATTGTATGTATTGAATCTCAGGTTCAAGGTAATGGCTTTTGTTGTAGTATATAGCTTCAGTTTGGAAGATTGTGTTGGTAATATTCATGCATTTTGAACACTTTGTCGATACATTGGATTTGGATTTCACATGTAGACTATTTAAGAATAGAATAGCAACACAAAGGATAATATTTATGGGATGCACTTCTCTTTTAACTTTGGAATAACCACAAGAATATACAAAATCTTACTTATACATACACATCATGAATCTACAGGTTGCATGTCGCGTATTACTGCGTTAAACTACAACCATCAAAACAAGAGAAAGTTCCATATTACTGTTATGTGAAAGATATTGCATTAATTTGGGGTAGACATGTATATGGAGGCAAAAACAAAACAAATGTTTTTAGAATATGCTACAAATCTTCCTTTAAATTTTGATTTATACCTTACACATAAGTTTTTAATAATATTTTTGTAATTACAAAGATTTTGATATGAAAAACCAAAGCAAATGTACATTGAAATCTTTATGTTAGCAAGAGGGCGGGGCTAAGCTAATTTATAGGTTCCACGAACACGAGTGTTGCTAGAAGAGAATGCCCACAGATAACCTATGAATTATTAGCACAAATTGGCTGCAATCCCTCACTAGCTATCCACAAGAAGAGAGAGAAGACTCATCGAGTTCGTGACCGATACAAGTCAAACTTTTGCCATTGTTTCCATAAATACAAATCAGCAATCTCATGGTGAAACCATCATAGGTTTACACACTCTATGCAGAAATGTCTTCCATATACAGCATTAAGTGTCCAACAAGTATCTGATAAAGTGATTGGAGGTGCCATACAAAGAGAGTTTTTGTAAGTGGAGGTTAAGTGTCCGAAGATCCACTCAGGTAACAATATTCAATTCTCCTTTTTAAAAGTACAGTTTTAATAATGCCAAAAATACCACGTGTTAGGATAGAGATTCATGAAAGTTTTTAAGTACAGAATCATCGATACCTCTCTCTTTGTTGGGTGTATATTCACATCAACATGCTCAGGTGGCAAAATGATTGTCATGTATATGAAAGGTTTTGATGCTTTAGGCAATGTTGCAGTATAGACTATTTCAATTGCCCTCTTCAAAGCACCACAATCAACGAGTCTATCTGGAAAAGAAAGAAAAGGAACAATTGCTAAATCAAGACAGTGAACTGATTGATGCTAACAAAGTTCTACTTTTAGGAAACTAGTTGAAACCATCAGAACGTCTAATTCATACATGTAGACGTTTTATATGTTTTATACATGTAATGTTTTTCTTATTATATGTTTTATTCAAGCTGTGTTTATTAAGGCTGCAACAGACATAACATCAATAGCCCTTCAGTCTCGGCTTGACTACATGTTACATTCTTAAACCAATACTACAACATACCATTTATAAAAAGCACCATTGTTATCTTCTTCGCAATATAATTAGAGTTGGAGATGAAACCATCCATCTTAAAAACTGAATTTGATGGACCAGTATCAGAAACTTTGATTTTCATCAGATTTCGAGTAACTGACACTCCATAAACAGATCGAATTGCATCAAGCCTTGAAGAAGTAGCAAGAGTGTGAACATCTGCTCTACCAGCTCCATGCTGTGTGCAAAGAAATTCTAAAGTGATGTATTTCTGAACATATGCTTGAACACGAGAGAGTAAGTGCTAAAAGCAATAAAGGAATATAATATTGCCAAACAACTAACCTTTCTACAAGAGAAGCTCACATGTGTGTGATGAATTGCAAACCTACTAATAAGGTCAACTATTTTTGGATAGTCATCCGCAGAATTCTGAAGGGTTTTCCTTCGTGCAGCCATGTTATAAAATAAATTTTCAATCTGAGGGGGAAAAACAACCAAGCGAAAGTTATTTTAGTAATTATTATAGCTTCACACAGGAACAGAGAAAATATTGGTGAATTCCCAATAAGGACACTTCAATTATTGGAACTCAGCATTTTCATAGAAAAATAAAACTATTACTCGAAGTTGAAACCGGAATGTTTCCGAGATAGATCTTATATACCATTTTAAAAAATAAAAAAAAGCCTTCAGTTGCCTTCAATGTTTCCACAGTCCCAGTGACCGTCAAATTATATATGAGGACTAAAAGATGAAGAGTAAAACACGAGCATAAATCCAGAGAAACAAGATGTCGCACTCATACCATTATCTGGGTACCCTTGACAGCCGCACAAGGTTTTGGCTCATCCACCATCAAACCATCTCTATATGTTGCCCTGGAAGATCCCAAGAGGAAGGAAATATATAAAAATCAAAATTGTAAAAGACCAATTTACTTTTCTCTAAATCATATAATGACTATTTAGATAAAAATGGACAAGAAGCAAACGCAAATGTAGAATATAGGCTTGTTTATTTCAATCTTTAAAGTTCTTAGCACTGAACTTATTGTACTTTTGATTTATGGGTCCAGAATAAATTATTTAGTGGCTTTTCACATATATATCCATGTTCCCTGCTGTCAATAGTGGGTTCGGTAACATGTAGCTAATAAGCAACATCCGCCACTGACATGAAGAAATCTAAAAAGCGAACAACCAAAGCCTGCTAAGGAATAACTCTCAGAATTCCGAGGCGAACGAAGTTGCTGCCAAAGAACGTTACGGGAAAAAATACTTTGACAGAGAAAAATGTAATTACTGAAAGCACAGCCTACCTACAAACATAAATCCAAGAGAAAGCGTAGGAAATGAAAATGTGTATCATGCATGATGTAATTCTCCAACACAATACAGCATATATTCCAGTGAGCTATTTCATTTTCTCCAATGGAAAAACAACTACTCTTATACACATTATATGACCTGTATCCATGCAACTGGCCATTGGTAATGGTGGTGACAGTGACATGACCCACATAGGTCATGCTAGCCAAGGCTTCTCCTCTAAATCCCATCGACCTAATAGACTGCAAATCTTCAAATTTACTCAGTTTCGACGTCGTATGCCTCTCGCATAGAATTGGCAAATCCTCATACTATATACAAATCAAAATAAAATCTTTCAGTGGAGAAGCATAGGAGTCAGTGTTTATCTTAGCATAAGTAGTATTACTTAAGATAGTAGTATTAGTACTTCCGTGTCCCAAAATACTTGCAATTTCAGTAACATTTTAAAATGTATTTTTTTACAACTTACGCTCTGTTTGGATGGTTGTTACCCGCGGTTTCATAATGTATTGTTGTATAGTATTGTATTAATGAATATAATGTTTGAATAGAATATATCATTTGTTGTCTATACAGTATAATAACAGGTAAGTTTATTAAAATTAACCTTAATGAACCACGGGAAACAACCATCCAAACAGGGAATTATTAATTGAAGAAAATATTATGAGTGGAAAAAGGTTAGTGAAAGAAGCGTACACGGATGCCGTGACCATCGTCGGAAACTTGGATAAGTTTAAGACCACCATCCTTAACAACAAGGGAAATAGAGGTGGAATGAGCATCCAAGCTGTTCTCAATGAGCTCTTTCACGGCAGATACTGGCCGTTGGATGACTTCGCCAGCCGCGATTCTGTTCACCACAGATTCCTCCAGCCGTTGAATCTTCGGTGGCTCCGAGGGTTCATCTTCCATTTCCACTTCACTACTAATAGCCTCTTCAATTTCCATGATGACTGCTCTGCTATATTGTACCGTGCGCTGGGAGAGGGGTATTTATGGAGAGGCTTGACCCGACCCAACTGTTTGCCGCCAAAAGGCTTTAAGTTGTGACTCCCTTAAAAAAAAATGAAAAAATAACTCATATATTAGACTCCCATCTAATTTGCAATAGATAATGTGTGTTCAACTTCTTTATAACTTTACATATACGTTATTATACATTTCATATACATTCATATATACTATATATAACGTATAAATAATATACAAGCTTTATATAATAATGTACAAACATTGTATAACTATATGTAAATGTTGTATAAATTATTAGCGAATATTCTCACAACATTCACCGTATATTATGTAATTATGATTGTTGTATATTTATGATAAATTAGGATCCTTACTGTATTACGGTTCCATCTTTGTACAACTATATATATTGTGAATTAATGAGTATACTCCCCAAGGGAGATTATTAAAATATTTTCAATGTGATAACGGTCGTGAGTTCAATAATTCGGCGTTTCACAATTTTTGCACCATTCATGGCATGGTTTTCCGTTTCTCATGTCCTCACACTTCACCTCAAAACGGTAAAGCTGAACGAATAATTCGTACCATAAATAACATGGTTCGTACTATTCTTTTCCATGTCTATCTCCCACATCCCTTCTGGGTCTTATGTTGTTAAAATGGTAGAATACATCATCAATATTTTACCCACTAGCACTCCTCACAACAAAACCCCACCAAAATTCTCTACCGTCGGATTCCGTCCTATGACCATCTTAGAATTTTCGGTTGCCTGTGCTACCCCAATCTTGCCTCCACTACCCCTCATAAATTAGCTCCACGAACCACGTTATGTGTAGGGATGGCAACGGATCGGATCTGGACCGGATCCTACTAGATCCAGATCCAGATCCGTTTTTTATACCTAAATCCAGATCCAGCGGGTCCATAAAAATCATATCCAAATCCGGATCCGCCGGGTCCACAGATCGGATCTGGATCCACATGTAAAAAAAATTGTCTTGCTAAAAATGTAACCTTGCTAAGAATTTTTTTTGAACTGACAAACGATTTTTACTTAGCTAACAGTGTACTGTGTTTCATTTTTGAAATGTTCATATGAAATATTTTGTTCGTTGTCTCGTTTTGATTGTGACCTATTAATTGAAAATATTGGACAATGACAATAGTTGTGGAAAATGCTGACTAGTACTTCCACAATGCAGAACTTGCATGTGCTTGAAATCTTCTCAAATGAAGTGAATATAATTTTAACTATTTGTCTATGGAGATGTTAGTCATTCACTACTATAACATTGATTTTATTATCGAAGTTACCTTTTTATTTTTTGGTTTTTGAGTTAACGCGGGGACAAATTAAACATGTTTTGAGAATTAAACTTGTAAGGATGTGCTTAACAATTTTAAGAAAATACTTATAAAATTACATTCTAGGTTATGAATATATTTAATAAAAAATGGATCCACGGGTCGGATCTGGACCGGATACAGATCTCAAATACAAGATCCAGATCCGATCCATCAGAAATGGATCCGTGTCCGATCCGGATCCGTCGGGTCCAAATTTTGAAGATCCATATCCTATAAAACGGATCTGGATCCACCGGATCCGGATCGGGTCCAGGATCCATTGCCATCTCTAGTTATGTGTCTTCGTTGGCTTTCCGTCTAATCATAGGGGTTATATGTGTTATGACTTGTCCACTCGTAAAATCCTTGTCTCTCGTCACGTCACCTTTGATGAGACGTGTTTTCCATTTTCGAACATCCGAAAAATCCAAAACACGAATTACACGTTTCTCGATGAGTCAGACCTCTCCCCCGTCGTCCGTTCTCTTCTTCACCGTGACTGTATTATTCTGTCACTGCCTGCCCAGGCCGCCCCATCTCCCCAGTCTCTGAAACCATCTGCACATCGTCACCCCAACCCCTGTCACCAGCTACTGCCTCACCCACTTCCATGTCAGTCATTCCAATTTCTGAGCCAACACAAACACCACCTTACCACTATCTCGGTCCCGACTATCAGTCCACTCACCTACCCTCCCAAATTGGTAACCCACCACCAACTCCTCCACCAGAATCTACTGCCAAATACTGACGTCGACCCACCTCCAGAACCTGACACCACCACCGCAACCCAACACACTCCCAACCTGGACCCAGTCTCCACTGTCACCGGAAAACGGAAACCCTAAACCGACGTCCAACCAACCGGAACCTGCGAACCAGGAAACCCAAGCCCGGTAAATTACTGACACTGCCCCTTTGCCCACTCCGGTAGATTCTAAATCGAAGCTTAGTGTTGTTGATGGTGCTCCAGTCTCCGAACTGACTCTTTATAGGAGCCTTGCAGGTGCACTTAAGTATTTTACCTTCACTAAGCCTGATATTGCTTATGATGTTCAGCATGTGTGTCTATTTATGCACTCCCCGAGGGAGTCTCACTTCACTGCCCTTAAGCGTATCATCTGATACATCAAGGGCACCCTTGATTATGGGTTGCATTTATACCCCTCTACACCGACCAGACTACTATCATACACTGATACAGATTGGGTAGGGTGTCCGGACATGCGACTCTCCACCTCCGACTATTGTGTGTTCTTAGGGGATAACCTCATTTCATGGTCTACCAAGCGGCAAGCCACGCTATCCCGCTCGAGTGCCGAGGTAGAGTACAGAGGCTCTGCCAATGTTGTCGTTGAGATCTGTTGGCTCCAAAATCTACTTTTGGAGCTCCAGTGTCCCTGACGTAAGGCGTCTATCGTCTACTGTGATAACATATCTGCCATATATCTATCTCACAATCTTGTTCAACATCAGCAAACCAAACACATCGAGATGAATATACATTTTGTTCGTGAGAAAGTTGCTCTCGGTCATGTCAAAGTGTTGCATGTGCCTTCGTCATATCAATATGCATATATATTCACAAAAAGGCTTCCTAGACAGTTGTTCCTAGACTTCAGATCCAGTCTCAGCGTATGGCCTTCTCCCGCTCCGACTGGTGGGGTGTATTAGCGAATATTCTCACAATATTCACCGTATATTATGTAATTATGATTGTTGTATATTTATAGTAAATTAGGATCCTTACTGTATTAGGGTTCCACCTTTGTACAACTATATATATTGTGAATTAATGAGAATACTCCCCAAGGGAGATTATTACATTCTTACATAAAATAATGTATTTACTTGGGGACTCAAAAATTCCTCTCAAACACCACCATATCTCCATTTGTACAGTACTAATGAGTTTAGCCGTAAAATTCCATTGGGATGCAATAAATCTTTGCATAGCACCAATTGATGGTATATCCCCACAATATACAATATGACCGTCATCTTTCACTTTACACTTTCCATTTTACCATCTTCCGGATCCAGTTGCACCACTTTAATCTCATTTTGAATTAGTGGAATCACAAAACTTAGATTCATTCTTCGAGCAGCCATTTCATTACCCAAAAATGGAGTTGCCTAAGTTTTACCTCAATTCTTGTTGTTCGGATTTAATTTTCTCTGTGCTCTTTCATTGGGCATAGTCATTGGCTTATCGAATTGAGACCCTGTTGTAATTGAGACGTCTTGCTCCAAATTAGTTACCGATATGTCTACCTCCTACTTATCCTTACTAATTTCAGTTGCATGTGAGAGAATTCCTCTATCTGTTTTTGGTAAAGTGATTCTCCCAACCTCAAAATTATCAGCACTATGTAATACCACTATAGCTTCATTTTTATCGGGCATTGTTCGAATAGAGGGGGAAAAGTATATAGGCGAATAAATAGAGAGAAACGGAGAAAGAGAAATTGGGGAGAAAGGAAATGAGTTAGTTGAGTGGGGGCTTAGGGAAAGTATGGAAGGAGATGGAGAAGTTATTGGAGAGATAGATCTAAAAAAAAGCGCGGGAGACTTCCAAACTAAATCGTCAAAGAGTTAATGGGGTAAGAAGTGGATAGTTGGGTAAAAAACTGGCAAACTGGATGCTCAAACGACACTCAACTTAATTTCTCTAAAAATTTGTGACTCCCTTAACAAAAATGTGACTCCTTAAAAAAATTGCAAGAACAAGCATGGTTTGGCAGTACAATTCTAACGAATCATCAACATTTCATATTCAAAAACAAAACTTGTCTCATAATAATGATCATCGACGTTTCTGGCTAAAACGTGATGAATTGTCATAAGTTTTTCCACATATCATAGAGATATTCAACTTAATGGCAAAACTTGCCTTGTTACTAATCTTGACGGATTATCGGGATTATGATTATCACAACTCAAAATCTCCTAGATTGTGATGGCACCTATATCCAACTCGGTAGGCGAATCATTTATATATTTAATCTATTTTTATTATATATATGCATAAAGTAAGCATAATCGCACCTGCGGACACATATGATGAAATTTTCGCAGGTGCGATCGCTACACCATATATCAAAATATCATTAGGCAACCACTTTTTTGGCACAACTCCGATACCTCAAATTGCTCAAATTCACTCCAAAAAAAATAAAACTTTGCAGATTAATAAAAAATATACTAAGTTATTCTAAAAAATGAAAAACGACTGCAAAATTTAAAATTGATGGGTTTCCTCCCACCAAGCACTTGATTTAACGTCGTGACATAACACAAGTCAACTTTACCACTTTTTCCTCCAAATGAAGGTTGTGAATTGGGCACCCAACTTGGATTCAAGTTAGTGACCATGAGTGGTGGTGGTGGTAGGTAAATGAACAAGACAAGTGTCAATTTCTTCATTTTGCACTTCTAGTCTTTCATGTGAGAAATGTCATTTTACCTTCTTGAGCTCTCAAATTTCAAGATGTATAGCTCTTTTCTTTCTTCTTCGTCATCCAACGTGGATTTGTGTTGTTCAATTCTCATATCATCACACAACTCCAATGTGAAAAAAGGTTTGGAATGAGGCATCAAGCTTCCAACTTACAATTTTATCCGTATTTTGACATCCTCGTTTTCTTCTTTAGCATCTCCAATAGGCATGAGGTCGGTTGGAGGATGTTCAATTCTCGCTTCCTGATTTTCAAGATTGACCTCCAACATGGACATTATTATCTCATGTTGAGCATTTAAGAATCTTCTTGATTTTGTTCAAATATTTATTGATGATTTGTGTTCAAGCGTCAAATCATTTTGGAGGCCAGTTTTCAAGTTCTTCTCCACAGATTTTTGTTTTTCATTTTCTCCTTTCAGTAGGCATCACATCATGAGCTTGAACTTTCCATGTTTACCGTGCTCAATTTCTTTCACTTACATTGTTCTAGTCATCAAAATCAAAAGTAGAATCGTCATAGTGGAGGTTTGGGAAAGGGAAGGATAAATAAGCATAATCATCCCAATGGTCATTTTGACCACCACACCTATTACATATACTCCACTCAAAGATTTGAGATTGTGCGCACAATACGCACTCGGAAGAATTCAAACAACTTTGCCAAGAGTATGGTCCTCCACAATAAGGACCTGGGTCATCAAAGTATCAACAACTACCATTCGACCCATTTTCATGGATGATGCCACTTATACAAACAAAAATAAAATAAAGCAAATCAAAATAAAGAAAATAACTACATAAATATTCACAAATTTGGACCAAAGCAAGTTAGCTTCTTCCCAAACAAACCCAAATACGTCAAATTATTCCTCAGCAATGGCGCCGAAATTGATAATATCCAAATCCACTTCTCAAAGAGTAAGTGTACACGATCATAGTCAATATAAATAACTCAACTATGTGTCGAGGTCTAATCTCACAAAGAATAATATGTAGGCGATCAAACAAGTAGAAATTATCACCAACTATGTTCAGCCAAACACTTAAAGGTTGTTTAGAGTGAAAATTACAACTAATGCGGAAATGTAAATTTACCTAAAAAGTAAGTAAAATGATCGATGGCCACAAGCATGGATATAAGGAAATTTACTTTCAAGTAAAGATCCAATGTATTTCACAATTTTATAAATAAGAGTGAGCTTATATTAATTAGCCTCGGATAACAATTCTAAATTAGCTTCTTCCTAAGCCTAACAAGAACACGTAATTGAATTACCATAAAGCAATTAGAAGCATACAAAATATCTGAATATGACTACAAGTGGTTCAACACTATCCCTAGGTTGAATCCATAAGATGAGGGTTAACACCTCAAATTCTTGCTAATTAATCATTGTCAACCCTAAGTTGCATTTTCCAAGTTTAAATCGGAGCAAATGGGAGAGTCATAGGGTTAGCTATTCCCTTATAAAGAAAAAGAATAATCAAAGAAACAATAACTCACTTTATTAACAATAAAAATCATTCAATACATAAGCAAAAATAAGATATTCAATCCAAATTATAACAATGAAATTCCCATAAATAAGTTTGAAGTTATATAAAGAAATACTACACACTTAAATATGCAATACAAAGCAAGTAATAAAAAATGAAGTAAAACTTCAAGAAAGTGCTCAACCACATCTTCAAATCTTTAACACCCAAGTCCAGTGCCCAAAATAGGACTATCGGGTAAATTTAATATATCTATTCCACTTAATCCCTCTTTCATGGCCACATATCTTTCTGCCTAAGGAATGAGAAATCTTTCTCCAGTTACAACAATCCAATTTTCATTTCATTCGAAAAAAGCATTTTCTCAACAATGTCTTTGTCATTTGATCCAATAGCGTTCTATTAGATAAGAACAGATTTGAAATACTGATAACTCTCGGATATAGTACTAGAACAGAAAGATCCATTAGATAATGAACTATTGGTTCTCAGGCATCTATGATGATTAATCAATAATTCAAAGTGTTTTTCTTGGTATTCTTGATAAACCATCGTTTATATATAGATGTAGGAGGATCTGTTTGGGAAGTAAGAAGCCCATTTAACATCTCTTCATCTATAAATAATTCTCGATGTGAAAACACAAAGACAGAGGACTGATCTTTCAATAAGAACACCAGCTCATAAAACTTGTGTTTTTTGTCAAAGACAAGGTTCCAAGGATATTGGTCGAGTTTTATGTGGGTTTGGGATCCAAAAACTGAAGCCCATTGGTTGTACCTGCAGAAGAATCATCGCAGGTGCGGAGCCGTAGTTGCGGACTCCACCTCACATGTACAAGTTCAGTTGAGTCATAGTAATTCCGCAAATACAGACTTTTCTCCTCATGCACACTTCCGCATTTGCGGAAGGTACCCCGCAGATACAGTCTCAGTGGAATAATGCTCTTTCCACAGATGCATACTTCACTTTGCATGAGCGTTTCCGCATATGCGGAACTTCTTGCGAATGTGCGAGGCCACTTTGTGCATCTTTACATTTTCTTAACTCTTTTTACTCAATTTCACTTCATTTTACTTCACTTGACTTTAAGATTCGTTGCACCTAAAATAATAGCAATACACACCATAAATATTCTCATATTATAAATAAAGGATACAAAACTAAACCAAAGAGACTATAATAAGTGGTAAAATCACCACTTGTTATGTGTCATGACTCAAATCACGGGTGTCGCGGTGTCACCTACACTATCTCCTGAAAGGCGAACCATTCCAAAATCTTTTTAAACATAATCTTAAATATTGTGGAAATAAATTAAGAAATACAAGGTATAACAAATCTCAAAATACAAATAAAACCTTTATAATACTTTCTCCCAAAACATGGTCTAACTCATACAAGGACTCTATAATAAATCGAATAGAAAGATCAAAGAACACCACCCTAAGTAAATAAGGCAGTCTGACTAGGATGGGAACCAAGGCCGCTGATAGGATGAATAGCCTACCTTAGCCTCCCTGTGCTCCAAGCTGCAACCCAAATCAATTGAATACCTAGATCTACATAAAAGATGCAACGAGTGTAGCATGAGTACACAACGTACCCCACATGCATCATAGGCCGACAATAATGGAAGATACGTAACTGACATAAACATCAAGTTGACTCTCACATAATCCTATCCTATATAATTCTGTAAATCATTTAAATCACTTTGTTCACATAAGGATAAACTCCACCGTTAAGCATGGTCCAATTCGAGGCAACACATAAGAATCATAAAAGCAATATTCACTAGTCATTAATCAGTGCCTAAGTCATATTCATTTTTTACTCCACGTATTTTAGTTGCCAACTAACCAAGACAGTTTCACACTTAGATCACAAGATGATCATTTTTACAAAATAATAAATTGACTTACCACATCGATATTGACTTAATAATATCTCAAACTCATAGACTTGTTTCCTAATTATACACTTAAAAGTATAGGCGCATGCAAGTTCATTATACTTCCTCATTATATCCAAGTAAGAAACTATATCGTGAATCTTCTATTTAGGGTAGGTTTTAACACATATATTGTAACGACTCACTTGGTCATTTAGGCATTTTACCTTTTTTATCCATATTGACCCTTTCCCTAGCACCATTAGAGTGTGTTCAACTTACGGGGATGGGTGGAGCAATTTTTGAGGTAGTCGGGTGAGTCTTGAGGAATTTAGATGCCTTTAAGTTAAATAAGTGAAAACTGTTGACCGATAGTTGACTTTGAGTGTATCAGTTTGTTTCTGATTTTTGTCATTTTTGGTAGGTCTAGAGCGTCATTTAAGACTTAATCGAGTCCTTGGTTTGCTTCCCGAGACGTTCAGATGTATTGTGTGCCACTATTTGTAAATTGGGAAGTTTAGATATTTCATGTGATTTCATATAAAAGTATGTCTTAGCTCAATCGTATGAGGAATCTAAGTGTGCGAGCGAGTTTGTAGCATCAATTATAGTCTAGTTGCATGTTTGGTATGTATATGAGATGTCTCATATGAGTTTCAGGTTTGAAGTTGAACTTGGTGAAAAACCAAAATTTTTACTGGTTTCTAGTGTTCCGCTTCTGTGGGTCCGCCTATGTGGGACTTGGCCCATAGACGCAAAAAAGTGAGGTGTCAAATGACTTCGCGGGCACGAGTCTTCCTTTGCAAATGAGAGTTTGCATCTGCGGACAAGGTGTCCGCGGATGCGAGAATCGCTGGACAAAAAAGTCTTATGTTTTCTGACTTCGAACCATTATTTCCATTCACAAATTCTAAACCTAGAGAGTGGTTGTGTGGGTAATTTTCAGAGCTTTGGGAGGATTTTTTCCTTGAGTAAATTTCTATTTCTCTCATTGTGATTTTATTATGATTTAGGATTGTAATCTATGATAATATTGTGGGTTAGTTGGGGGAAAGTGGGTTATGAACCCTAGTATTGATTTTATGAGTTTTGTTGAAAGATCTTGTTAAATCTAGTCATGGAACAATTGAGGTAACTGGTTGCTAAGTTGAATATCTCTTAAATTCAAGGAATTTGATTATGGAAATGTTAGGGTTTTCTCTAAATTGGCGGTTTTCTAGTAATGTCACAATTAATGATAAAATAAGGTTAATTAGTGGTTTGAGGGATAGTATTTGACCTCCTAAGTATTGGATAATTGATTTTTTGCTTGAATTTCCAAATTTATCCATGTGGGCTCGGGTTTCACTTTTAAAGGTTGCTTTTTAATTCAAATCATATTGTTGCAATGTGGGTATCGTTAGTACCCATTTCTAACATAAAATAAATTTGAATAGACTTCAATCATTCAGAAGCTCTTCGAAAAGGGAAGGCTCGTGTTGGATAGTTCCTAGCACCTGCTCAGTATTGAGGTAGGCTACGATTTAACTCTGGGCGTGTTTGGGTGTTCCACCTTAGTGGTTGTGATGAACGCTTGGTGGGTACTACTGTTGAATTATGTTGATGGGTGATTTGGAGAATCAACCTTAAGATGATTTCGACTGTTGTTATTTGGACTTATCACCATTATGTGGGCTTGTAGCCATTGTTCATATTGTGTGTTTAGTCATCACATTGCTTTCAATATGATAAACTGATGTACATGAAATTAAATATTGTGGAGCTTTTGTAAGCCTGTGATATTCATTCCATATTCTTCATAACTTATTATGATTTGTATTGTCATGCATTAATCACTTTACATCTCGTCTAAATACTTGAAAAGGATTTGATAATACTGATTGTATTGATTATGCTTTTGCATGGTGTACACATATCCATATAATTCATACACATTATTATTGGCATTTGAACTATTGAGATACTGATGAAAAGGGCTTGAAATTCAGTTAATGGATATGGTACATGGTAAAAGAGTGATGATTGATGATGATACTACAACCACAAAGCTGGGATCCGATGGGAAATTCCAAGTGATTATGATACTAGAGTCACAGAGCTGGGATCCGATGATATCAGATGGGTATATGAACCTCATGAGTCCCCTATGGGTCACGTGACACCTACTACAAGAGCATGTGTATACTGGGACATATGGCCATTTCATACATATCATCTGCATTGCATTTCATTCATACTTCTCAATGTGTCATTATTGCTATATATACTCGGTGATGTAAAGTTGTAGACTTTATGATCATGTAACTTTTAAGAAAAGAAATAATAGCACCTTGTAACTTATTCTTGATGTAAGACTGAAATATGAGATGGTATGGTAATGATATAAATATGGGATCTTTATGACATTGATTACTAGAAATGCTAATAAAGATGGGATCTTTATGACTTGGATTGTTAGGAACGATATAGAGATGTGATCCTTATGTGTTCCTTAGAATAAGAACTAAAATATTGAACCTTTAATGGTAAACTTGTGTATTTGGATAACAGTTGAATCTTGATAGAGATTGAAACTTGGGTGATTATTCTGATTAACTGTACTTGGATGACTGGATTGACCATATTGGATTGGTTGCCATGATTAGGCTTGTTCTCTGTAGATGTGGTCGTGTGGTTTACAACTTATGAGTCTAAGTATTTTATGCCAAACTGTTGTTATGGTTAGAAATGCCTACTCGTAGAATTATCATCTAGATTTACAGAACTATGTGTGTCTATGTGTTTGTTGGGGGATAGCGTTATTCAGTAAAGTGTCCAGCAAAGATCTTATTGTGTTGTTGTGGTAGTTGTTGACTTGTATGCTAAGTGTATGCAGACTTTCCTCCTTAATCAAAGGGTGTGAGGAATAAACTCCTACTTGGTATATTAATGTCACGACCCAAACCGGAGGGTCATGACGGGCACCCGGATCTTACTTGCCGAGTACCACTAATCATATAATTAACACCTAACCATAATCAATCCTGGCCACAAGGACCGTTACCAAATATCCTGTTGACACACACATCAAGGCCGACAGGGCCAACATGACTACTATACACAGGACAACTGTCTATAAGCCTCTAAAGAATACGTAACATCATAAGGTCGGGACAGGGCCCCGCCATACCCATATACATATACAAAAGTACCGTACCAAGATTAGCCTGCTACTCTGGAATAAATAGAGTGTTCTATTATCCGCTGAACCAGCAACCTACTAGTGTGAACCGTCACCATGTCTACCTGAGCCTGCGGGCATGCATCGTCCCCTGAAAAAAGGGATGTCAGTACGACTGATGTACCGAGTATGTCAGGCATGAAGAATAACATAATAATGACCTGAAAGTAACATGAGACAAGAAACAACCAACCAGTAGAGAAAGCCTTTAAGGGCCATAATATGTCTACATATCATGTCTGTGTAGAATGCCTCTGAGGGCCATAATATGCATAAGTATTATGTCTGTGTAGAATGCCTCTGAGGGCCATAATATGCATAAGTATCATGTATCTGTAGAGTGCCTCTGAGGGCCATAATATGCCTAAATGTCATGCACAATGCGGTCATGCACATATGCGTATATAACGCCATCAAGCCTCTGTGGGCATCCCATCATATCATATCGGCCTCTGTGGGCATAATCATCATCGTGTATATCTGTACCGGCTGTAGGTGGTGTGCGTATATAACGCATTCCCTTTCCCCATATCCCATACATATAATAGAGTATATAACTCATTTTGAGGTCAATGTATGTCCATGAATATAATGCATGAATGATATGATAATATGACACTATAAGTTTGTCGGAGTGATGTAATGTTGCTCCACCTCCGATTAATATTGTGAAACTTAACATCTTTCTCATATACCTAGATAAGGATTTATGAACATATTTAGACATGCTTTGACAATATGAATGAATAACATGAACATCCTTAACTACTAAGAGTAGAATCATTTATGGAACAATATTACATTTACGTTTCGTACTTGGAACATGCCAAAATAAAGAAATAATTTGCCTTAACATACCTTGGATAACACCCATTCGATAGCTATTATAAATCATCCCGTCCAACATACATTAATCGTGAATAATTTCCAGATTACCTATAGTACCACTAGTTTTTAGCAACTAAATGAACACGGATCTTACTACGACGAAGACAAATCAGCGAGAGTGAAGTAGTGAGTGAAATCCCCTTTACTATTTTGTGAGAAAAGATCATATTTGTACCCTTGAAATAAAAAACATGGCTGCTGCTACAAGAAAAATGAGTTCACGTTGCTGTTTTAGTTTTGGAAGAGATAATGTTATTGTCCACTTCTTCAAACTCTTTTTTAAATAGCTAAAATGCGATGATGCAACACATATATTTAATTCTTAAGGGATATATCCTTCCACCAAAGTAAGTCAAGGATTATACCATATGTAGTTAATAGCGGGGTCCACTCTAGCACTCCTACTCTTTAATGACTCATAATATGGACTTGCCAACTCATCCTTATAGATGCATAGTCATTAACTACATATTCCCATGGTTCCACGTGGCAATGTCAAGCATGACATTTGTACCTTGTCTCCCTATATAATTAAACTTATCCCATAATTAATTTCTTGATCCAATTCACTTAAATAATAATCATTTAGCACACTTCGTATATCCATTATCATAGTCATATGATATAACTTTAGTCTGTAGCCTCTTTCGGTACACATAAATTATTATTCTCAATTTCCGTCATCACATTTGTTAGTCCAAAATTATTTCAGGATTTTATCCTTTCATGTACTAAGCTCTTTGTTTGCATACGTGACTATGCCATAAATCCTCCAAGGCTCGGGTCTACTTGCATATGTCTAGTTGTTCAAATCATGGTCCGGAAATATAGGATGCTACAATTAACGAGGACGTTAATGAACTAAGATGTGTCATGTCATAAACGCATAGATTCATAATTAAGTCTAAAGGTTAAAGTTAAGAAAAGAGTTGAGATGGTTATTATGATCATTCTAAGTATAAAACTCTCGAAAAGTATTCTTAAGATGATGTTGTGTACTAAGTGTCAATTTGCTTATTGAATGTGTTAAGTCGGGTAAGTGGGACCAAGTATGAATATAACTTGGCCAGAGTGTCAGACCAGTGGGTTTAGATACTAAAATTCCTGTGTGCTACATGAATTGAAGTGTACTTGGCTGTGATTGACCCTTGTGTGACTAGGTGATTTATATGATTCATGAACCTTATTGTGAACAAGGTGACTTATGTAACTACTTGAACCTATCTGAGAGTTAACACTAAGACATATCTGAGAGTCAACTTGATGTTTATATCTGTTACGTAGCTTCCATCATTGTCGGCCTATGATGCCTACAGGGATACGTTGTGTACTCATGCTACGTTTGTTACATCTTTTACGTGGATGCATGTATTTAGTCTATTCATGTTGCAACTTGTAGCACATAAAGGTTAAGGCAGACCATCCATACTCGTAGCCTTGGCCTTCATCCAGTCAGGTCGCCCTAATTCATTCAGGGCGCAATTGTTAAGCGTTGTAATTGGTTAAATGATGCAGACGTTTAAAGGATCATTGTTATATTATGTACTTTCCTTTTTCTTCTTCCGCATTTATATTTACTTAATTCTGTTCTTGAATGTTAATGGTGTTGACACCCAATTTTGGCTAGCCGTTCTTGATGAAAATAATGTATCAGGGAGCCTTGATCGTTAAAAAACACAAAATAACACTTTCTACATATTTTTGCATTTTCCGGCAATTTATTGACAATTATCCTTATTTTAGGAACTTTATCAATTTATTGTCATTTTAAATAATTTTCACGAATCGTTATTCACTTGCAAATGTACAACATAATAATTCATATTTTTTATGCAGTTAATAATGGTTTGTTAATTTTATAAGTAAATACATTTTATTTATATTTTAAATTAAATATTAGTACCTACATTTTATATATGTATATTAGTTATATTTTTAGTGTAGTCAATTAACGCAAGAAAAATTGAAGCAGTTAATCTTAAAACACAGAGTAAGAACTTGATCAAGTCAGAGTCTATTAGATTGTTTAAAATGTGACATTGAAGTGATGAGTTGGGTCTTTCATCATTTGAATAGGGATGGCAATTGGGGCGAGACAAGACATGAAATATGCTTAATAGGGCCGGGCAGGAGAATTTTTAAATAAGGCGGGGCATGGCAGGATAGGGCAAAACTTCTTTAAAAAAAAAGTTTAATAGGGCAGGTCAAGACCCATGTTAGAAATTGGGTCGGATAAAAAAAGATGACCCTGTTACAAAGACAATTTTCATTATATGTTCTTGCTTTTCAAAGTAACGGTGTGGCTTCAATATAGCTGTGACTTTCTTCAATTTGCCGGTTTGTTTTACACAAACAAAAATATAAATTTAGGAGAACTGTACATTATATATAATAAAAAATGACGGTCAGTAAATTAATGACAGGCATTTATTAATTTGTGGCAAACAGAAATTTATTCTTTCACTATCAAGTATGCAGATTGAAAAAGTTTTCCAAATAGTGTGTTTTAAAAATGATAAAAAATCATTTAAAAGTCTTGTACTTGCATAAAGTGTAAATTAAAAACAATTCTTTCTACGTTATATTATATCTAACTCCCACAAACTAACATGTTAGTAGGAGTATTCTTTTTATCTTATTAATATATAAGTATATCATCAATTTGGAGACAGGAATATGAGTTCATGAACCAATTATAAGATGTTAATATTGAAAATTTGCAGCTACATGGTAATGTTAAAATGGAGCAAAAAAATTAGAAGTTCAAAAAAATTCACTTAGAATACTGCAAAATAAATGAATGAAAAAACACAAATGAGGCGGAGCGGGGCTTAGCGGGGCAGGCCAGGACAGAACATTTTTCTTGAACAAAAAGCTAAATGAGGCAGAATAGGACGAGTCAAAATCTTAATAGGTTAAAACTTAACCTACTACCATGCCGCATTGCGATCCCTACATTTGGATAATGAAGCTTTACATTTTGAATAATAGGACGAGAGACCCATTGGTTAAGATTAAGGGATGAAAATAGGTCCTAAAAAGACAAGAGGGGAAACTCTTTATTTTTTGGATAAAAAATGGGGTTAATTTATATTATAAAGAAAGGGGAGGGGTTTGTTTTTTTTCATTTCGTCACTTACTGCTCCGGCGAGGAGCTTTTGGCTCCGGTGAACCGGAGCAGCTCCGGAGCAACGCCGACGAGACCCACCGCTAAAATCTGGCTGGAAGAACGCCATTAACGGCGAGTTTCATGCGTTTTTATACATGTATTTTGTAGATCTAACATGTTTTATGCTTCATGTTTGTTCTTGATATTTTTTCGGCCAGATCTGCCTGTCTTATGAGTTTTCTCTGACGAGTCTCTTGTGTTTTGAGACGTCTCTCCGGCGTACCTCGCCGTGGAAGTGACGTCTATTTCTTTTCCGCCATTGAATCTGGCCGGAGGTTGAACTCCGATGACGCTACTGCCATTGCTAATTTTTGGCTATTATATTTTGTGTGCTTGTTGGACTGATTCAGATTTATTTTGACGTCCTCCGGCAATGTCCTAATGTTCTTCGATGTTGTGTTGCCTTTCCGGTGTTCTGATGGTCTTCCGTCGACCATTGTTCACTGGTTTTTGCCCGGAAAACTACTCCCGCGTGTGCATTTGTATTACTCTTTGCTACTGTTAACGTCTCTGTTGATGAACTGTTTTTTTTACGGACTGATATTTTACAATTCTTCCCCTTTATCACTTTATTATATTTGATTGGCCAATGAAAAAATATCCCCTGATTTTTAAAGATAGAAATAAAATATTTTAGGCCATGACAAGTCAAAGAAAAAGAAAAGACGAGAACGCACTAACTTCATTCTTCGGTTGACCACGAGTGTTCGTAGCTTTAGTTTCTACTGTTTTACTGCCATGGTATACATCTTTCGAGCCTACATTAACTCAAAAAATCATTTTATATATATATATTTTATTCTTTTTTTAGTTTGTATTTAAAATACTTGATATATTTATTATTTACTAACACTTTTACCAAGTGTTTACACAAGTAGTGGGAGATCCAATTCTGAATTGTTATTTATATTTAATTTCACATTATTAAATTGTACGAAGCATAGATATACACTCATTTTACGTACATATTTTTACACTCCTTTATACATTTTATATATATACTTGACACTTGATATACATGCATTTTCTATATACTATAGATATTATTTATACTAGCATTATTTATTTTATGCTAACACATACTTTCGTATCTATAACAATATTTATTTTAACATTTATTTTTTATTTTCATTTTTGTAAATACATTATATTATTTTTAAGCCATAATAATGTTTAAATCCATCGATAACCGCATTTGCGGATTTGTTGGGGTGCTTAAGACCTTCTCCGAGGAATCTTCAGAACCCTTACCCTATTTGGTTTTCAAAAATAAGGTTTCGTAATACCTTTGTCAAAATGGTTTACTAATTCTGTAAAAATAAGGTGGTGACTCTATTTTCAAACAAATAATCAAGTTATTGGTATGTTCTTACCCTAAGGTCAAAAACGGATTGTAACAAGTAGTTCGCCTATGAGTTAGGGTAGGTGCCTTCACGATACAAATGAAATTTGGGTCGTGACATGTATAGCATATAAGAGGGTACTTACAACAACACCGCCTCAACTCATTCATTTACTAGACGCTCTACCAAGTAACACTATCATTCACCAACCAACACATTTACTCACGTAACTTATCCTTAATTACATATTATCTCAGCATTAGACACCTTAGATCACAAATTCACATCAAACACGCCAAGTCATGATAATTAACCAAATTCAAATATAGTCAATCTAATTCACGATGATCAATCCAAGCCATGATAATCAGTCTAACCACGTACGATTCCTCAAGAAATCAATGATTATGAATGAAAGTGCAAGGGACCTTTCCAACAATCAGGTATACACACGTTCTATGAATCGTGACCCATGGGGATCCACGCTGTCCATATAGAACTCCTAGCCAGCCGTAATTCAACATACGAATTTGACTAAAGCCCAAGACTTATTTTTGAGCCATATCCATAATTTTTATCATCTCAATGTTTCCAACCATCTCATAAGAATATCCTTATCTTTCCGGTCTCATTGGACCCACAACATTTTCATACCACTCCACTTTCAATATCATCAGAACCTTGAGTGTATGAATGAAACAAAAATAAGGCAAATAGTCAGGATGTATGAAATGTAATTAAATATAGAAGATGAATATCACATGCTTCATAATTCAATAACAAGTAATTTCACGTACTCATGCTTTCATATCATAAGCAAATTTGATGAATACACAATATAATTTATCAATCAATGTCGACAAACCCAAATAATGGCGACAAGCCCAAATAACAGCAGTCTGAATCAACCCTAAGGCTGATTCTCCAAATCACCCATCAACACAGTTCAACATCGGTACTCACCCAAGCATTAATCACAACCGCTAAGGTGGAGCCCCAAACACGTCTAATACCCTTCAATATTTATAAAAACTATGTACTTCTATCGGAGTCTATAAAGATTAAACCGTAGCCTACCTCATGGCCGAGTGGGTGCCACGGACTCCTAAACCGCAGAGTCCTCCCGAACGAATATTGGACGGTCGTAGTTCAAACAAGCGTATAAAGTTCCTATGTTACCACACATTCAATCAATATATAAGGAGAAATCACTACTCAGCCCCCGATGACCCCGAACCCAAAAGGTAGAAAAAGAGAATCATTAATTAGGACTCGTTATCCAGGCATAATTGGTGATCAATTTAAAAGCTCTAGTAAATTCATCCACCATAGTCTTTAGTTAATAAATTGTTTGAAAAATGCTCTTTTTTCCATGAAAGACTCTTAACTTCTTCCATCAACAAACAACAATTTTATTAGTGATTTCATCCCCAAACTATAGTTTTTACGTAATAAAGATTCAGTATCATCCCATTCATTCATAAAGTTTTCATCTTGATAAACCACTTCATAAGAAACCATTTTTCAAAGATTTACCAACACCCTAGCCATGCTTCTACCCCATGAATAATTTAAGAGCTTGCATTAAGGAATGATAACCAATAATAATCATAACAAATGGGTTTAGAAATTACCCGAAGATATAGGAAGAATGACTCATATAGAAAGCTTCCTCAGCCAGCTCTTAGCTCCCATAGCTCACTTTCCAAACGGGGGATTTGAAATGGGATAGATTGGTCTAAAAAGAATTCGTTCTGTTGTCGACGCCGCCTTTGCGGATCATCCTTCGCCGAAGCGACCAGCCTCAGCAGAAAGAATGTCAGCCCGAGCGGTCTCACTAAACCCTACAACAAGTCACCGAAGCGAAGCTTTGGCCGCAGGTGCAGCCTTGCACCCGCGTAAAAGTAACTGCCAAAGCGAAACATATTCACTTCCCATACCATTGCAGTTGCGGACCAACCTTGCAGATGCGGCTCTGCATGTGCGGGTAATTACTCGCCTAGGCGGGATTGCCCAGTTCTAAGACGTAAATTCCCACTGACTTTGATACAAATTCTACATATTTCTCCACATAGATTCTATCTGACTGGATTTACACGTATCTCCAAATTTCTTGACATATCATTCTTACGATTCGCTGAACCAGAATATTTCCAATAGCACATAATTACAGTCAAGGACTCGCCCTATCTAATAGCTACAACAATGAAATGAGACTCACGGTATGGTATCAAGATGTTTCGTCTATCCACAACATTCTCGATGCTAGACTTAAAGTTGATAAAAGATGGTAATTGATTGAAACATGACAGGAAGGCAAAAAGACCGAGTGGGTCATTACATTAGATATCAATTAAACAAACGTTCGTCCTCGAATGGTTAGAAGGTGAAGGGAAAAGAAGAGTCTGGCCGAAAACATATAATACTGTACTTTATGAAATCGTAGGAATAGTCAGAAGGTATCATCTATCCCGACTGGGGAAAACGACGCTAAAGGGATATCATAAAAGATCGGCATTACGGCCCACTCAAGAAAATTTGTCTCAATATTATAAAGTAACCAATTAAATACTCCGGTGCAACTTTTATATAAGAGTATGTTGAGAAAGCTCGTTGGAATGCCAAGATGATTCATAACGTCTTATAAAACATTTTCCTGAAAAGCGGTTCTTATTTTGTTTCACATATATTGTAATTTTAAACTCCAACGGTCACATGTAAGAATTGCGCATATGCGGATTAATCTTCCCAGGTGCGCTGACGCTAGGGCGACTCAATAAACGCTAAAGCGATTTAAAAACAATAATTAATTTGACACAGTGGCGGCCTCGCGGAAGCGGAAGAATCATCTGCCAAAGCAGCTAACGGTCACAAGCCAAATTTCGCCGAAGATCATTCGTTGAGGCGATGTCGCAGAAGAGGACAATTTCTGCCGAGCCGATAACGACATAATAGATGGGAATAAGAAGGGTCAGATTTTCAAACGCCACAAAGTTTCTCCAAAACTCCCCCCCCCCCCCCATGAAATCCCAACTTACTCAACTCCTCCCAAGGCACGAGAACCCTATTTCGCTCCCCTACTCAAGGTCTACTCACCTTACACCCACTATTCATTTAAGAGGAAGAAAAAGGCACCAAAACCTCATTCTACGGATCAGCAAATCGATTAGTTTCCCCTACCATTCTTTAGATTTTTTCAATATTGGGGTGACAAGGGTGTTGGTTTGCTGTTAGACACGAATAGAGGAAGAAATTCTGAATTTTCAACTCGTATAAGTCTTAGCAACTAGTAGGATTGGGAAGTTAGGGTTTTTTTATTGAGGAATCTCTATAGATCGGACGTAAAACACAAATATGATAGATTCTAGGAAGGAATATGAGGGTTTGGACATGATTCTAGCCCCAAAATCAAACATTAATGGTAGATTTTTCAACTTGGTGGGGGTTTGGGATAAAGGTGAGAATTCCTCACCTACGGAAAGTATCGCAGGAGTGGTCCTGCATCTGCGCAAAATTGAGCACATGTGCGTAACCATTCAAGGCTTCAAGCCTTCACAGAGATGGAAAAAATTTCCGCAGAGGCAACCTCGCCTCTATGTTGATACTTCCACAGAAGCGGAACCTGCAGTATATTCAGCGAACCATAGCTTTGCAACTGGTCCTTTTCGCATACATTATTTTGATTTTATTTTCTGATAACTGAGTAATGAATTGTAGAAATGGGTACAATGTTAGAGTAACTTTTTCTTCAATCCCTTTCAGGTATTTGAATCGTCAAATTAATCATCATGAGGACGAGATTATGGAACGAGGACAAGGAGTTGGGAGAGATGCATCGAATGAGGATTATGACTCTCATAGGTTCATGTCTGTGGATTTCAAGCGTAGATACTACCGAAAGTTGGTGGACAATAAGCTTTTCCCCAGAAGGGGTATTGACCTTAGGAGGGTGCCAGAGCTATTGCTAGGATTTTATGGGCAACTTATGGCCACCAGTTGGATTTGTTTTGCTCCCACTTTATGCCAAGTAAATGAACAGTTGGTCTGTGAGTTTTATGCTAACCTGAAATGGGCTGATTTCAACAATCCAAAATTGATGATTAGGGGTAGACATGTAAGATTTGGAGCTGAGCAGATAAATGAGCTCTATGGTTTGGAGAATCATTCTCTTAAGCTGACGCATGCCAAAGATATATGTTCTAACGACTAGTTGGTGGCCCAGGTGTGTCCTCCGGGCAAGGAGGTTGCTTGGGCTAATAAGAAGAAAGGGGGTAATATCGGCTGATTTATAGCTGAGGCCAACATATGGCAGTACATAATTAATTCTCAAGTCTCTCCCTCTGGCAATAGGACTGACTGCACGCACCACTGTGCGCTGTTAATTATTTGCTTGATAGGCAGTGTTTCGGTGAACGTCGGTTATCATGTATTACGGGAGCTGCAGGAGTATCTAGCCCATGACAGTCTGAGCTTTATCTTCCCTTCCATGATTACTGAGTTGTGCAGGCGCACTGAAGTGCTGGAGGACCGTACTGATCATATGGTCGATCCTATCATACATGTCCATCCTCTAAGAGTGACCGGACGAGTAGTGTTGTGAAGTCTAACAAAATAACGATTGATACGAGTGCAGATTAGTCTTCTTCGCAGTTGGAGGGGTCTTTGGGTGCTATGGGTTCGCAGTTGCGGGCTATTCAAGAGTTGGTGTACCAGTTCCCTATGGGCTCTGATGATATTAGTGGTTCAGTTAGGCTCTCTCAGGAGGAGGTGGTCAAGCACATGTAGGCCCAGACAAAGTTAGCCTAGACTAACAAGAAGTTTGTCAAGTATGTGAGTGCATTGGAGGAGTCCTACCGCTCTATGGCAAGGCGCATGCTGAGCTTCGGCAAGACTTTGAGAAAGAGCAGAAAAAGAACAAGTCGGCTCGCAAGCTCTTGGTGAAGATATGGAGAGGAGTCAAAGCCATATTCAGTTGGGCAACCCGAAGAAGAAGATTTCCGTCAAGGCTTCGAATGACAAGGAGAAGTATTCATTCATGACTAAGGGTGATAATGTTTATTCCGACGACTCTAGTGACGAGGATGAGGCGCGTAGTTCGTCCCACGTTTGATTTCCTTTGCTTCCTTGATGTTTAAGACAATCTATTCCCTTTGTTTTTTGGGTTGTAATATTTGGATGATGCTACTCTTTCCTTTCTTGCTTCGTTTTGGATACTTGGTTTTTATGCCCCGGGCCTTGATATACAAGAATTATGCCATATTCGGGCCTTATATTTATACACAATTGTTGGTTGAACAAGTTATTTAGAATTAATATGTTGCTGAAACAGGGGAAAAGGCCATTAGTCTATCCGTTGTTCAACAAAGGCAGTCCACCTTCCGCAAGTGCGACTTTGCTTCTGTGTGATTCAGCTCGCACCTGCGAGCTCTACTCAAGGGACATATATCCGCTTCCGCAGAAGACTAAACGCAGATGTGATTTCGCATTGGTGAACCATAACTGCAGAAGAGGTCTCAGAACAATTCGGTGATAATGCATCTGCGACCCACCTTCGCCGGTGCGACTTTACAGACGCAGGGAAACCTACGCAGGGGAAAATGCCTGGAACCAGAACAATCATAATCTCAAAACATATGCCATTCTCGGTTTCACTTGATACCTTTCGGGCATGATTTCAACACACAATCCACTCTAATAGAGTGCCAAGAGTAGATACCAATTGGAATCAACTAGATACCAATTTGAACGAGGTAGCACAAAAGAATGAAAGAAGGAAAGATTTTCTAAATGCCTTATAGCCTCTTGAGGATGGGTACAGACATCTACGTACCTATCCGCGAGATTTTACTAAACACTGTCCTTGTACTTGTGAGATCGGTGAACCTAGAGCTCTGATACCAGCTTTGTCACGATCCAAATCATGGGCGATGGTGCACCTACACTATCCTCCGATAGGCGAACCATCTCAAAATATTTTAAACATAATCTTAAATACTGCCAAAATAAATAAAAAAATACAAGGTATAACAAATCTCATTAATATCATTAAAATACCAATAAATCATTTATAATACTTTCTCCAAAAACCTGGTCTAACTCGTATAATGACTCTATGATAAATTTGAATAGAAAGATCAAAGAACACCGCCCTAAGTAAATAGGGTAGTCTTACTAGGATGAAAACCAAGGCCGCTGATAGGATGCGTAGCTTGCCTTAGCCTCCCCGTGCTCTAAGTTGCAACCCAAATCAATCAAATACAAAGATGCATCAAGTGTAGCATGAGTACTCAACATACCCCCACAGGCATCATAAGCCAACAACGACGGAAGATACGTAACTGACATAAACATCAAGTTGACTCTCACATAATCCTATCCTATACAATTCAGTAAATCATTTAAATCACATTGTTCACATAAGGATTAACTCTACAGTTAAGCACTGTCCAATTCGAGGCAACACATAAGAATCATAGAAGCAATACTCACTAGTCATTAATCAATGCCTAAGTCATATTCATTTTTGATTCCACGTATTTTAGTTGCCAACTAACCAAGACAGTTTCACACATAGAATACATAATCACAAGATGATCCTTTTTACGAAATAATAAATTGACTTACCTCAACGATATTGACTTAATAATATCTCAAATATTGTCAACCCAATTCAAATATAGTCAATCCAATTCATGATAATCAGTTCAACCACGTATGATTCCTCAAGAGATCAATTATTATGAATGTATGGTATGAATGCAAACGCAAATGCAAATGCAATGCAAGGTACCTTTCCAACAACCTGGTATGCACATGTTCAAATTCTATGTATAGTGACTCATGGAGGACCCGTGTCGTCCATATACCGCGTTGAGCCAGTCGGAATTCAACACATGAATCTAACTAGAGCCCAAGACTCATTTTCGAGTCATATCCATCATTTTCATCATCTCAATGCTTCCAACCATCTCATAAGAATATCCTTACCTTTCTGGTCTCATTTGATCCATAACATTTTCATACCACTCCAATTTTAATATCATCAGAACCATGAGTATATGATGCAACAATAATAAAGCAAGTAGTCAGGATGTATGAGATGCAATCAAATACTGGAGATGAATATCACATGCTTCATAATTCAATAACACGTAATTTCTCGTACTCATGCTTTCATATCAGAAGCAAATGTGATGAATAAATACAACAATTTATCAATAAATGGCGACAAGCCCAATTAACATCAGTCAGAATCAACCCTAAGGCCGATTCCCCAAATCACCCATCAACACAGTTCAACACTGGTACTCACCCAAGCATTAATCACAATCGCTAAAGTGGAACCCCAAACACGTCTAATACCCCTCAATATTTATAAAAATTATTTACTTCTATCGGAGTCTATAAAGATTAAACCGTAGCCTACCTCATGGCCGAGTGGGTGCCACGACTCATAAACCGCAGAGTCCTCCCGAACGAATATCTGACGATTGTAGTTCAATTAACCGCATAAAGTTTCTATGTCACCACATATTCAATGAACACATAAGGACCAATTCTATAGGAGAAATTACTACTCGGCCCCCGACGACCCCCTGACCCATAGGGTAGAAAAAAAGAATCATTAATTAGGGACTCGTTATCTAAGGCATAATTGGTGATCAATTTGAAAGCTTTATTAAATTCATCCACCATAGTTTTTAGTTAATAATTCATTTGAAAAGACTCTTTTTCCATGAAAGACTCTTAACTTCTTCAATCAACAAATAGCAATTTTACTAGAGATTTCATCCCCAAACTATAGTTTTTACGTAATAAAGATTCACCATCATCCCATTTATCCATAAAATTTCCATCTTGATAATATATTCCCTCATTCTAGTCAGCAAGAGTCACTGTAAAACGTGTAGATTTTCATAACCTACTAAACCTTCCAATGTTGTCTTATACGTTTAATCTGTACAACTCATAATCATCTTATCCTTACATTTGCGCATCAACTTGGGACACTTCGAAACGTTGTGGCCATGACTGCCACACTAAACCAACCCCTTGTACCTTTGCGGCATAATCCGGCATGCGCTCGACCACACTAACTACAAGATGATCGGGGCGGCCTCACTCGACCTTTACAACTTTGACCATGAGTTATTGACATCTTTGAATCATTTAAATATAGCCGATCTCTGACTAATAAACTTCCTGGGTTATGAGCTCTTGACCCCTCAAGGGCCTATCTCTATTAGATGCTCTAAGATGAAGTCGTGCATGGGAGTCAACCAATTGATTCAATACATGCACCGCTTTCCTTACATCCTTATCAGCCGGAGCCGGTGGTAGGACTGATGGTACGTGAGCTTCCCTCAACTCCTTTAGTACTACTAGATTCATCGATACTTGGGAAAGCAACTTACTCATATCCTCTAACGAATTTATCTCAATAAAGAACATACTACTCGCATTTACATTCAATCCAATCTCAATCTCCCTGTTAATCATAGCCCCACTGGAAGAAGGCATTGTTGTAATCATAAAACACGATAAGGTTTACAGAGAGAATTCTTACAATTCAGCTCTATTGCACGATTCTAGATCAAGAAGAAAGGTAACCATTATCCTAGACACCTTGTAGCCTCTTGTCTATAAGTGTGGGGCACAACACACCCATAAACAAGACTCTACTAGACACGGCTTGTAGACTCCCTAGGACAGACCTGTTCTGATACCAAGTTTGTCACGACCCAAACCGAAGGGTCATGACGGGCACCCGGACCTTACTTGCCGAGTACCAATAATCATATATTTAGCATATATCCGTAATTTTACATGGCCCACGAGGCCGCCACGAGATACCCTGCTGACATATTAAAATAGTAAACTGGAAAGGATCTATGTAAAACCCTGCAACCAGAAGAACCCAACCTATATACATATACATACCACGACCGACAAGGCCATACATGACTACTATACACATGACATCTGTCTACAAGCCTCTAAAGAGTACGTAATATCATAAGGTCGGGATAGGGACCCGCCATACCCCAACGCATAACCAAAATACCATACCACGACTAGACTGCAACTTTGGAACAAATAGAGTGCTCCAATATCAGCTGAACCAACAACCTACTAGTACGAACCGTCGCCCTGTCTACATGAGCCTGCGGGCATGAAACGCAGCGTCCCTCGATAAAAAGAACGTCAGTACGACTGATGTACTGAGTATGTCAGGCATGAAGAATAGCATAACAGAAACATAAAAGTAAACTGGGACAAGAAACAACCAAACAGTAGTGAATGCCTATGAGGGCCATAATATGCCTAAGTACCATGTCTGTGCAGAATGCCTCTAAGGGACATAATATGCCTAAATGTCATGCACAATGCGGTCATGCACATATGCGTATATAACACCATCAAGCCTTTGTGGGCATCCCATCATATCATATCGGCCTCTGTGGGCATAATTATCATCGTGTATATCTGTACCAGTTGCAGCTGGTGTGCGTATATAATGCCTTCCCTTTCCCCATATCCCATACATATATAATGCATACGTATAATAGAGTATATAACTCCTTTTGAGGTCAAGGTATGTACATGAATATAATGCATGAATGATATGATAATAAGACAATATGAGTTTATCAGAGTGATGCAATATTGCTTTGCATTCGATTAACATTATGAATACTGATATCTTTCCCATATACCTCAATAGGGATTTAGGAGCATATTTAGACATGCTTTGATAATAGAAATGAATAACATGAACATTCTTAACTACTAGGAGTAGAGTCAGTTATGAGACAATATTATGTTTACGTTTCGTTACACGGAACATGCCAAAAGAAAAAATAATTTGCCTTAACATACCTTTTGTCGATTTGCTCAATAACCACAATAAATTCATCCGTACAACACCTTAATCCTATATGTCAAGATCAAACATTTTCCAGACCTTACTTCACTACGAAGTAACCTTTGATTTGCTATGATCTGAAGGAAATCGATATTAGAACCACCAAATCAATGAAACCATAATCTTGATTGAACTTGGGTTGGCCTTAAATGGTACAACATTGCTGCTTTGTTTTTGGGAAGACAAGTTACTGCTAAATTGTTGAACGAAAAGATTGATGTTATATTGTAATTGAAACAAAAGGGTGCTGGATACGTTTTGCTCCTTCAAGTAATGTAACCCAAATATGATTTGTTGCCCTTCATAATCTTATTTAAAGAAAAATGAGGAAGAAAACGTTTGTTGCTTCATACATTAATAAGAATTGTTAATTCCTAAAGTGAGGTCTACAACAAATGTCCAACCTTAAGTCTTACCAAGCAGCACCATTACCCATATGTGTCCACTAAACAATTGTTATACATTATGACTCATCCTATATTACTTTAAGTGTCATGGTTCCATGTGGATGGCACTAATCTCTCCATTTGAAGTTAAGTACTTTGTCTCCCACTAAACATTGGTCATTAATTCCTTATTCCCACTTGTGATTAAGTCTTAAATTACTTCGGGAGCGCATATTTTTATATACTCAGCTTCTTTATTTGCATACGTGATTATGACCAAAAATCCTCCAACGTTCGGGTCTATTTACATATGTCTAGAGATTTAAACCATGGCCCGAAAGTACGGGATATTACATTGACATATCATTCTTACGACTCGATGAACCATAATATTTCCAATTAGCACGTAATTACAGTCAAAGATTCGCCCTATCTAATAGCCACATAAATGAAATGAGACTCACAGTGCGGTACCAGGATGTTTCGTCCATCCACAACATTCTCGATGCCGGACTTAGAGTTGATAATAGACGGTAATTGATCAAAACATGACAGAAAGGCAAAATGACCGAGCGAGTCATTACATTATGGGATCTAGGAAAGGTATTGTGCAAGCAGATCTTACCCCTACCTTGAGAAAGTATAGAGGATGTTTCCGATAGTCCCTCGGCTTAAAATTGTTAAAAATACTGAGATGGTGCTGACTCAATAATAGTGATGAACTTAAAATGAAGTTTTGATGATTACCAAACAATGTATCCAGAAGACAATCAAGTACAAATGAGTTATAATAAAGGCATTGAAAAATAGAAGTCCAAACAGATATCCAATGGATTTAGTGAAGCAGTCGCAATAGAAGAGGAACTGCTTAAAGGAATTGGTCGTTATTGAGGAACACTAGAGACTATCGAGAAGCTATTTCATGCCAACTGAGAGAATTGGAATATTGACTCATTCTATTCGATGAATATTTTAAGATATGAAAATATTACCATAAGTTGAACACATGAAATTAACATTGAAGTAGGAAAAGGAGAAGTTGACGCACATACAAGGAAAGAAGAAAATTCATGTCGAAGAAGGATTAGTTTTCGGACACAATTATGAAATCAATACTTGATTGGATTCGAACAAGACAAGGCAACAACCACTTCTGTGTAAACAACACAAAGAAAGCTTTGGAGCTTAACTAGGGGTGGGCAAAAATTCTGATGAATCGAAAAAATCGAACCGAACCGGCGAATCGGTTTGGTTTCGGTTCGGTTAAAAATCTGCTACAAAACCGATTTAAAAAAAATTTGGTTCAAAATTTTTAAATTGAATCGGTTCGGTTCACATGATTTTGTGATACACCGAACCGAAAAACTGGGGTTATTCTTATAATTAGCCATACCCTTATATAAATAAAAGCCATAACATATCAATTTCCGCAGCACTCACTCAGTCCGGAGTCCGTATAATATTCAAATCGGTTCGGTTCACATGATCATCGATCGATTTTAGTTTTGCTGCCTTCAACACTAAATCTTCAAATCGATTTCAGTTTTGCCTTCAACCTATAAATCTTCAACACTAAATCTTCAAGCTTCCAAGTTCCAACAGTTAATCAAATCGATTTCAAGCCCTAACCCATAAATCTTCAAGCTTCATAAGAGAATCACCAGTTTTGCCTATTTTCTCTTTTCTCTCCTACTCGATTTCGATTTATTTCTCTCGAAGACACGAACTTGAAGCTTCAACAGTTCAAGCTTCAAACTTCAATAGTTCAAGCTTCAACCCGACCCTGCCAGTGCCACCACAAAAGGTAATCCAATCCCTTTACTCATTTCTTTCTCTCATTCTGATTTGTCATTTGTTTTATGCTATGTTTGAACCATGTTTGTCGAAACATTATGAGAAGTTATGAATTAGGCGTAATCCGAGAAGACTTTTCTCGGACACTGGCTTTATTTGTTTGTTGAATGACTTAGACGCTGGGAACTTGTGTTTGTTTTTATGACTGCTTGCAAATTGGAAAAAGATCATCAAATTAAGGTTATTTAGAGTGAAGTTGCTGAAGTAATTTATGATTTTATGAGAAAATGTGATAATTTCTGATTTTAAAATGTAGTTACTGAAGTAATTTTTGATTAAGAGAATTATAAAATGAAGTTACTGAAGTAATTTATGATTTTCTGTAAAGAAGGAAGCATATTCAATCTATAGTTTCATGGTGTATTTTATAAATTGAAGTAAAGAAGGAAGCATATTCAATCTATAGTTTCTGATTTTCTGAGAAAAGGTGATAATTTTTATTTTAAAATGTAGTTACTGAAGTTACTGAAGTAATTTCTGATTAAGAGAATTATAAAATGAAAAAACTGAAGTAATTTTTGATTTTCTGCAAAGAAGGAAGCATATTCAATCTATAACTTCATGGTGTATTTGAAAAATTGAAGTAAAGAAGGAAGCATATTTAATCTATAGTTTCTGATTTTATGAGAAAATGTGATAATTTCTGATTTTAAAATGTAGATACTGAAGTTACTGAAGTAATTTCTGATTAAGAGAATTATAAAATGAAAAAACTGAAGTAATTTCTGATTTTCTGTAAAGAAGGAAGCATGTTCAATCTATAATTTCATGGTGTATTTGACAAATTGAAGTAAAGAAGGAAGCATATTCAATCTATAGTTTCTGATTTTCTGAGAAAATGTGATAATTTCTGATTTTAAAATGTAGTTACTGAAGTAATTTCTGATTAAGAGAATTATAAAATGAAGTTACTGAAGTAATTTCTGATTTTCTATAAAGAAGGAAGCATATTCAATCTATAGTGTCATGGTGTATTTGACAAACTGAATTAAAAGAAGGAAGCATATTCAATCTATAGTTTCTGATTTTCTGAGAAAATGTGATAATTTTTTATTTTAAAATAAAGTTATTGAAGTTACTGAAGTAATTTCTGATTAAGAGAATTATAAAATGAAAAAACTGAAGTAATTTCTGATTTTCAGTAAAGAAGGAAGCATATTCAATCTATAGTTTCATGGTGTATTCAACCTTCCTACTATCTAAAATGAAGTTGATATTTTGTATTCACGGTGTATTTGATAAATTGCTCATGAACTCTCTAATATTGTAGAATGGAAGACATTTTGGATGATGGAACAAAAGTGGTGAAACGAACCGATGAGGGAAAATTGAGATCAAAAGTTTGGAATTTTTTTACTAAGTTACCTGGAGGACAGAAAGCCAAATGTAATTTTTGCCGAAAAGATTATGCTTGCGATAGCTCGTTAGTTGGGATAACTAATTTAAGGAACCACTTGGCTAGATGCAAAGTGTACAAGAAATCAAAGCTTGAAGAGGATAAGAATAAAAAAGTATTAACTCGTGACAAGGGTAAGGACAATGATAAAGTTGTATTTGTGGGGTTTAATCAAGAGGCTTCTAGAGCCGCACTTGTGAAATTGATTATTAAAGATGAGTTAGCTTTTAGATTTGTGGAGAGTCAGAACTTTGTGGAGTATATGAGAGTTTGTTGTCCCAGATTTGTGGTGCCTTCGCGAAGAACGATTGCACAAGATATTCTTCAGTTGCATCAGACTGAGAAGGCTTTGATTAAAAGAATCATGAACTCAAACCAGCAGAGAATTTGTATTAAACAGACACGTGGACATCAATTCAAATGAATAGCTACATGGTAATAACTGGACATTTTATTGCATAAAAAGATACTTTGTTTTACACAAATTTCTAATAATAAAGGATATGGTATTGGAAAGATTATAGAGAAATGCTTATTGGATTGGGGTATTGATAGGCTATTCATAATTACTGTGGACAACACAAGTGCTAATCAAGTTGCAATTGCTTATTTGAAGAAGAAACTGACAAATTAGAGTCCTAAGACGATGGTTTTAAATGGTGATCATATGCATGTGAGGTGTGCTACACATATAGTGAACTTGATTGTTCAGGATGGATTGGTAGAAGCGAAGGACTCAATAGCTGTTGTTCGTAATGCGGTGAAGTATGTAAGATCTTCTCCGACAAGGTTGCAAAAATTCAAGAGATGTGTTGAGTGAGAGAAAATATCATATAAGGGACTTATGGTTTTGGATGTGCCAACTAGATGGAATTCGACATACTTAATGTTGGAAAAAGCTGTGATATTTGAGAAAGCGTTTGATAGGTTAGAGGAGGACGATGGCCACTACAAAAATTGGTTTAACGAATATGAGAATGAAAGAAAAAGGATTGGGCCTCCAATTTTTGTGGATTGGGATAATGCTAAGAGGTTAGTATATTTTTTGTCAGTTTTTTATGACGTGACATTAAAATTCAGCAGTACAAAATGTGTGACTTCTACTGATTTTTTGAATGAGTTGTGGAAAGTTTATCTTCATCTTTGCTCACTATCGGAATCTACTGATTTGTTGGTGAAAAAATTGTTAATGGCATGAGAGATAAGTTTGTGAAATATTGGGGTACTTCTATAGAAAAGGTGAACAGGCTATTAATTTTAGCAAATGTGCTTGATCCTCGGTGTAAATTTGAATTTATAAACTGGTGCTTTGAAAGTATATTTGATAGTAGGAAAGTTGATGAAATTAAAGCTGATATCAAAGAGTTGTTGTTACGGTTAGTTGAAAATTATAATGATGTTAGCCCAAATAGTGGTGTGGGTAGTAGTTCAATTGCTCAGTTAAGTGAAGTTTGTGATAGTGACAGCAGTAGAAAAGAATCAATTGATCCTTTTCAACTGTTTAAAAAGATGAAGGCAACTGAAAATGATGATTTGGGGGTGAAGAATGATGTTGAGAAATATTTGTCAGAGCGGAATGAAAGTCCTAATGATCCGAATTTTGATATTTTGAGTTGGTGGAAGATGTATTCGTCTAGGTATCCGACTTTGTCAAAGATTGCCAAAGATATTTTGGCAATTCCTGTGTCTACCGTGGCTTTCGAATCGTCATTTAACAAGGGGGGATTCTTAACCCTTTTAGGAGTACATTAACTCATATGACAGTTGAAGCATTAATTTGCACACAGAATTGGCTTTGCTTAACTCTTATAGGAGAACAAATTGTGCAACCAACCGAAGAAGAAACTGAGTTTTATGAAAATGTTGAATTGGGTAACAATACTATTTTTTTATATATTGCTTTTAATAGAATGATTATACTTTAACATTTTGTTTATTATATTGACGCTTATGCAAATTGTATGTAGACTTTGAGAAACTTTCAACCGTACCGCGATCACAACCAATAGAACAAACACAAGCAGTTAAGGACTTGACAATGGATTGATATTGGCATCATAATGGTAAAGTTCTCAAATCTACAATCCTTCAAATTAGTTTTTGTTGTTAGTATATATCTATATTTGACTCATAAGCAGTCTTAGTTGCTATTGCTGGAGCAACTGAAACTGCTAAAATTCATGTGTTGTTGCTGGAATTTGATGTTGTTGTTGCTGGAATTTTTGTTGTTTTCTTTGCTTTCTTCTTTGAATTTCGTTGATGATCTTTCTTCTTTGAAGCGCTTTGAAATTCTATTTGGAATTTGATGTTGTTGTTGTTGCTGATGAATTTGATGTTGCTGTTTAGACAGGAATTGAAATTTGATGTTGTTTTTAAAAACTAATATGCTGAAATTCATCAATATAAAAACTAATCTGCTGAAATTCCTGTTTAGACAGGAACTGAAATTTGATGTTATTGTTGTTGATGCTGTTTTTTAAAAAACCAGTCTATGTATGTTCTTGTTAAAATTGGCTGTTGTTGTTGCTACTAATATGCTGCTGCATTTGCTGTTGAATGTTGATGTTTAAAAAACATAAACCATTTGGACTTTATATTTGAATTGAAAAAACCCGATATAAACCGATACGTTCGGCGACATAAATCGATATATCATTTTTTTTAAAAAGTTGTATTCATTTTTTTTAAAAGACCAATTTTTATTCGGTTCATATTTTTCGAATACAAAACCAAACCGATATACACCCACCCCTAAGCTTAACCACAAATATCCAACAAAGGACATCATGAGTGAGTTGAGAGTTAATACCCGAGTCTCCATAAAGCCGACTACACATCAACAAATAACATGTGCTTATCAAGATTTATCATTCAGTTCTTGTGTTGTAATAGTTAGGTTCTAATTGTGGTTCCATCTATTTACCTTTCTTAGTATTGTGTAGTAGGTGTACATTGAGTTGTCAGGGACTTTCTTGACTAAGTAGAGTCATTGATGTAAGAGCTAGCAGTTTGGAATTGTTGAGTGTTAAAATGATAGAGACGGGATAGTTTGGAACAGATCCTTAGGTGTTACAATGGCTGTTGTAAACGTTAAATTTGTTGTGCTCGAGTTTAGTGAAGAGTTTGAAAAAAATTCTACTAGGTAGGTCGTGGTTTTTCCTTCATTGAGCGATGAACGTTTCCATGCTAAAATACTTGTGTTGGTTTACCTTTTGCAATTTATCTTCTTGCATAGTTACTCAACTAAATGTGCCAAAGTCAAATTGAGTACTAAATCTCTCTTGTGTTTTCATGTTACTCCCTTAGTCTCAATTTAAGTGTTTTTTTTTATTTATCCTAAAAAAAATATTTCTTATTATATTTAGTAAGTTGACAATTCAAACATCTTACATATTTATAACCACAAAATTCAAATAATATTTTATTATTTTACACATCTTTAATTTAAGTTCATAAAATTCAAAATTAAATTTTGTGTCAAGTCAATCTAAAAACATTTAAAATGAAAGTGAAGAAGGAGGAAGTACTTATTTACCTACCTACCATTCCATAGAATGGAACAACCTTGGTTCAAAAGAATATTTTAGAAGTCGTATGAATATGATGATCAAACCATGTGGGTGGCTTATTCATTTTCGCAACCCCCAAAAGACCTCTCTTCCATCTCAATTTTGGTCAGGAGCAGAATTGACAAGACCCGGATCCCTCGTTGTTGCTTCTCCACTTCCTCTCTATACCCAAATAAAAACACTTTGAAATCTGAATCTTGAAGTTAGATAGATTAGAGGGAAAATGGACAAGATGACAACAAGGACGGGGTCATCTTCAATTTTCAGAAATTATCCCCTTTTGTCTGCTCTCATTGCCTTTGCTCTTGCCCAATCCACCAAGCTCTTCACTTCTTGGTATCTATCCCCTTCCCTCCTTCACATATATATATATATGTGTGTGTGTGTGTTTGTATGATTCGGATCAGATAACAGAATTGTTCTGCATGGTCTGGAAACATGTTTCATACTTTTTGGTCTCTAAACTCTGATTCAGATTGTTAGCTTACCTGCTTTTGATTTGGAGTATGTATGTATATGTAAAAAAAATAAATTAGAATATATATAATATAATAGATTGCACCACTTCAGGGACAACACAACAACAGCAAACCTAATGTAATCTTCCAAGTGGGGGTCTGGGGAGGATAAAATGTACCCAGCCTTACCCCTACCTTTATGGGGTAGAGAGGTTGTTTCCAATTGACCTTTGGCAACCATCCTCCTTTATCCGGGCTTGGGCTTGGGACCTGCAATGTGAACGAGCTCCCACAGGCGGAGTTGCACCCACTTCGGGAACATTGTCTCTAAAATAAATATCCCCATCGTAGGAATAGGGCAGTCACACGAAAGTAGAGTGTTAGGGAATTGACAAAGGTGATAAGATAAGGCACCAAACGCCCAAGCCGGAGGCAAAGGAGAGTAGGACGAAGTGAAGATTGATGCCACTCATCAATAGCTTGGTTAAGCGTCTAAGAACGTATATTTTTGCTGGTTGGATCTGAATCTTCTCTGCAATTATCTACTTTCTGTCTTTTGATGAAATACGAGTTTCCTAGACCCAAGAGTTAGTTTTGTTTAAAACCAGTATTAGAAATTCCAAATACTCAAATTGTTTGTCCGTGTGTGTATCTGGTTCAAAAGAAGGAATTGTTACATGGGTATTTTTCATTATCGTTGGCATTTCAAAGGTATATCCACATTTCTGCTTACTGTTATCTGCTTATCTTACAAGTGGATTACATGATTTAGTTAGACTTCAAAAAGTGGAAGTGAAAAAGGATTACTTACAGGTACAAGGAAAGACGATGGGATATTAAGCAACTTGTTGGATCTGGTGGAATGCCATCATCCCATTCAGCAACTGTAACTGCTCTAGCTGTGGCTGTTGGTTTGCAGGAGGGCTTCGGGGGAGCGCTCTTTGCTTGTGCATTAGTTTTAGCGTGTGTGGTATCATCTCTCTCTCTATCTATCTTTCAATTATATGTATCATTATTGAACTTCGACTACTTCCACGTATAAACTTATTGCACTGTAGAAAGATACAGTTCTCAGCTTGCACATGCCCCATCACTAGAATTCAAATGTTAATTCCACGTAAGATTTTGTAGATGCCTCATCTCATAAAACTCAAATTTTATGTATTAGTGCCTTTAAGAGTTGTTACTCATTTATCGATTTGGTTATTTATGGACAACTTATCACCTCAGGTTGCTAGTGACATTGTACAGTCTATACAACAGAGGGATCTTTCATGGAGTTAGTTATATAGGATTATGGTGCAGTCTATTTACATATCGAATCTGAATATGGGATTATTGTCTGTCACAATAATTTTGTCTAACCTTACAATTATCAAACGCCTTTTTAAGATTAACTATTGCATCCTACTCTTTCTTATGCAATAAAGGAAGGTTGAAATGGCACTAGAATGTCTAGGTTGTGAATAGATCCAAATCTCTCGTGTTCTTTATACAAGGAAACAAGGGAAGAAAGGGGAACAACATGCAATTAGCTCAAGCTTCAAGAAGGGTATCTATTCACCAGAAAAGTACTAAGAATGAAGCCCAATTACATGAGCTAAGGCGTGCATCATAGCAAATGTTTGGCAACCAAATATTAAAAAAGAAATGATCAATCATATGGCCTATGAGCTCTAGTATGAAAAGTGGGGAACCGAAAATTATCTAATGGTCAAAACAATAGATTAATTGTTAGGCAAATGTTAATGGATAAAAATATTCATCATAAGGAGTAGGAAACTAGAAATAAGTATCTAATTCTATTTTTTTGATAATGGTAACATAATTCTCGATCTCTAACTAACTTACAACATAGACCGGAAGAGAGACAACAGATTGGGCAAAACCACTAAAGAAAAAAATCTATTCAATTAGCAATCATGTCCTACCGAGACAGAATTTGGAACTTGCTATCCTCTTGCCTAGCAGGCAAAGATTTACCTCCGTGGAAAGGATGATTCATTCGGATCGACATTGGAGGGTCCCACTCCAGTATCCGCTTTGATTCACGATGTACTCACCCCTATCTCTAAAGGGGCTTATGCACTCCACTCATTGTCTACTAAACGAGCGTTAGAGCAAGCTACTTCTTAATTTAAAAAATTAAAATTGCATCTTTGCATCTGAACCCAAAAACACAGATGACTGTTTGACATGATGGCATGGTTTTTACTTCATATATCTCTTAATTGCAATTGCTTCAATTCCAGTTCTCATATTTATAGTTAATTTCTCTTTATTAAACAAATACATACATACATCCGTAAAGGGCGTGTTTTATTGTGTTTTGCGCTTAATGTTGGGAAAGATGGTGGCAGTTTTTTACACTTGTAGCTTTTAACAATACTACTTTTCTGTCATAATCAACTTTTGCTGATAGGTGCATCTATTTAAAATTTGTGGAGAGAGGTAAGGTTTGCGTACACTCTACCCTCTCCAGACGGGATTTCACTGGGTATGTTGTTGTTGTAGTAGAGAGAGAGAGAGTTAAAATGAAAAAGATAAATTGGTTATAAGAAAGATTAACAAATGCAGTAATTCAGAATCTTTGATGCTTGATAGGAATTTTTTTTGTTTACTACATCGCATATTAGTATATGTCATCAAACCTTAAGCATTTAACATAAAATAAATTTCGACGAAGAACAAATTTGTTTTTGATGTTTTGAAGGAAATAAAGTCTTTAAAAATTTAAATAAAAACATCAACCATAAATTTTCTCTATCCTAGTGCTACCTTGTTAAGCTTGTGGTATCATTTTTGAATTTGAATAGTAGTTGAAATGTTCAAAGAAACTGAAGCTTCTAATTATGGTTCAAAGAAACTGAAGCTTCTAGGCAGGAACTTATTAGCACAGATGACTTGCTTGCATACCTTCTCCGAGATATGGAAAGGGGTTTCAGATAGAGGCTGGCATTAAAGGAAGCGCTTTCAGCACACACCTAAACAATCGTGTACTTGGGAGCCCCGAGACTTCCTTATAGATACAGACTTTCCGTACTGCCAAGGAAGGAATAGACTTTACAAAGGATCTATTATGGTTCAAAGGAAACAAAAAGCTTCTTTGGTTGGAGTAGGGGTTGTGCTAGACTTGTTAAATAGGGAGATTGATAAACAAAATGTAGGCTGTAATGGTGACAGGTACACTTGGAGATGTTTAAGCATAAAAGAATCTAAAATACCACCAGGAAAGATCATTGGGGATGTCTATTTCTGGAAAAAAGAGATAGAAAGGGAGAAAAGTAACTAAAGCTCGATATGTACTCAATAAGATCCATCAGAGTTGACTCAAGGCCACAGGTCTTGAAGTTATCTTTTGTGTGTTTACTGTCTAGGATGTGGATCTTGCCTTAGTATTGGCAAAGTCTTATCAGCTATCTATGAAGGACAGAATAATGGTTCTCGTGGTTGATAGCATTGTCTTCCATTTGTCATGAACCCAGTTTGCCTAATTCACAATGGCACCTAATCCTAACCTGTTAGGCGAACCCGAAAAGCATTAACAACTCAACATGATATTTAACAGACATGAATAAGTCTTAAAGGCAGTGAAATGTCATACGGTGGCTAGCCGCACTTATGGCATCACAAAAGCGGCCAGAGGCTCACAATTGCGGTATGGCCACTTCTAGCCACTTTTGCAATTGCTATGGCCAGTCCGCAATTGCGACGCATCAGAAAAAAATAAAATCTGCAACATGCTGAAAATCGATTTCTTTCCTGAAACTCACCTGAGCCGCTCGAGTACCTACTCGGACCGTCCCTACAAGTCCCAAAACATTATATGGACCTATGGGAAGTAGAACAAGATGCAAATACTCAAAAAGAGAGGTTGTTTGTTACACCATCAGATTTACCTTCATTTAATTGCTCCTGAAATTAAAATGAATGCATGCCTGACTGCTGGTAATCAGAAGGGTCCTTTTTGTTCCCATGTTCTCTTTTTATTTGGGAGACTTTGTTACAATTGGTCAAGATGTCATATGAAAACCACACATCTAACTTTTTTCCAAAAGTAGCCTTTCATCTTATTTTCTTGCTCAGCTATATTTGTTCCAAAATATAATACTTTGATTGTTTGATAGCAAGGATAACCACTAGAAGGTTTATTAACATTAAATCCAATTGGTTTCAGACAGTAAGAAAGGATCCTTCCAAGAGTAAGTCTAGGGGCTGATGTCCTGGCTTTTGGCCAAAGATGTCCTCTTTCGTGATTATCTAATACTATTCCCTTAAGAAGAAACTGAGCATTTGGTCTTCTGTTGTGTTTCTGGTAACCAAGAGATCTCTGATGTTGTAAATTCTTGTGGCAGGTCATGTATGATGCCACGGGTGTAAGATTACATGCTGGACGTCAAGCAGAGGTGTGATTCTCCTGTTGATTTTGCTATTTGGATATCTTCTTTGATATGCGATCATGTGGGCATGTCTATCAACTTACATACATGCGGCCTTGCTTACATTTGTCTACAGGAATTTTCAAGCAGAGACTTTCTATCCTTTCAGTACTTTTAGAATAGCACTAATCAATTACACAGTAATTTCAGTAAACATATACCAACATTCAGCTATAACTCTCTGTTCTTTTTCTTTTTCAGGTCCTGAATCAAATTTTATATGAACTTCCTTCTGAACATCCTCTTGCAGATAGCAGACCATTACGAGAACTCCTTGGTCACACTCCTCCTCAGGTTTCTTTATTTAACTTTACTTAAATATATACTTGTAAATTGGTTTTAATCCTTCTGATATGTAATTCCTTCCCCCGCCCCAATTTTTGCCATGTTCACAAATTTCTTTTTTATTTTGTTTCTTTGTTTTCTTTGCCTTATTTCTTTCTATATTCTCTTCATTTTCCTTGTGCTGTGGGAATATCAGTTTCACCTTCAAAATATAAAATTTAATTACCTGATCATTTTATTTTCTGAGGGGTAGATGGGCAGGGAGCACATGAATGACAATGATGTACATTGTGTGTGCGTATGCAGTCTGTCCTTGTGAAAATCTTCTAAGCTCAGAATCCTTCATGTGAAATTGATTATGGATAGTACCTCTTTCCCATTATCTTTCCGACAGTAGATCATTATTTACTTGCGACCTTTCTGTTCTTACACTAAAAAAAGTTGAATGAAATAACCTTACAGAAAAATGTCTTGAGGCATAATGCTAATGGAAAAAATTCTTAGGCAATAACCTAATGTTACTGATCCTGCATAAGATGCAATTCAAGAGTGAACTTCACTATGTCATATTAGTGGACATATATATATGCTTTATGTTTCCTACGTATCACATGATAAACTGTAACAAGTTCAAAGAGTGATTTCTACACAGCTTTAATTTGGAAGGCTTTCTACTGCAGGTTGTAGCCGGTGGATTATTGGGATTGACAACTGCAACGGCTATTCATTTTATCACAGGCTCGGGACATCGAGCATGACACTAAAGAAGCTGTTGCTTACTATGTTACAGTCCCTGAAATACTTAGACATTTGTGATATCAGGCCAGAAGTTGCAGATATCTCATTTCGCCTCTGAATTGCGCTGGATGGTATTGACTGCAGGGCGTACACATTTAGTATTTCAGATACCTCATTGCCTCCTAACAGGGTTCAGAAGAATTGCTAATATTCAATTAGGAGTTTCTACAGTTTACACGATACGATGTAAATAAATATTGATAATTGAATTTTAGCTTACAATGAACTGTAAGCTGTAACTTAAGCTGCACACTTTTTCAGGAAAGTAGTTACAGAATGTTTTCCATCTCTACTTATATTTCCTCATGTTACCCCGTTCCCAAATTCTCTTAACTCAGAATTTCTCCACTTGTCCAATTAATTTGGTTAACTTTTTTCTAGTTCCTAAATATAGATAAGCAGATGTATACTGTTCATTTTTTCCTGACTATACCATGGGGCAAGTTGGACTATGCTAGTGCCGTCTTTTCTAAAATAGAGCAGTCATGACTCTCAACTAAAAGAAAAACCAAAATGTAGAGTCAGTTCAAAATAAGTAATTTCATTATACGTGTCTATTTCAATTTATTTGTATATGTAGTTCGAGTAAAAAATAGAGTAACTTTATAATACGCGTCTATTTTTATTAATTTTGTTTAGCATATATAGTTCGAGTTAAAAATAACAGGCTCAATAAAACCCATTAAACCTGCTCCTGAGCTTCGCTTAAATGATAGGATTGAGAATGGGGACAACAGTTCAAGACCACTTTTTTTTGGGGACACCAAGTGTAATATTATGCTTTAACGGTCGATCAAATAAAACCTATACTTCTGATTTCATGACTATTTTCGAAAAGTATTACTCCCACTGTATATCACCTTGAAATTTAATTCTATCATCAATCTGGAACATACTTCATCATAATGAAATAAAAACTATCTTCAACAGCCATGCTGAATTGACGAAACATAAAAAAGTGCCGTTACTATCTTTGTTCTTTTGCATCGTCTTTGGACAAAAAGAAAAGAGAAGAATCATCAAAGTTTTTCATAGGAGTAAATACATTGTAGTTTTATCTAAGAAGCATACAAAATGTCCACGAGTATTTGATTCCAATCAACAATTAGGAAGAAGAAACTTTGAAGTATGACCAAACTCTAAAAGAGAAAAGAAATAGAAAGCAAGTTTAATAAATTCCAATACAAGTTTGAGGAATTATGGGATTTGATGTTGCCATCACCTTTCTATTGCTTTATCATAAGAAGAGCCTCATATCTCTAAATAGTTGAGCTCATACCAGAGTGCAATTGTATATGTACAAGCCTACAACTAAACTTCCAAAACAATGCAGGGCGATTTCACCAAAATCAAGGTACTTCTTTTGGTTGTGGTCTGAAAACTTGTGCCACCTCAATTACTCCAGCAAGTACCTGCAAGCATGGGTACTGTGTAACTCTACCCATCAAAAAGCAAAGTACTCCAACCTTCTTTTCTAGCTAATGAAAATCAGAGAAGGAATGCCAAGCCTACCATACATTAACGGGTTAAAAGTTTCATAAAAGGTGCTATCAGATGCAATCAACTCCTGTAACAATGTGGAAAACATTTTTCATCTTCATGATGGGATCTGCAATTCTAGATTTTGTACGCCAAGCAACATGCTCATCAGGTCTCACTAATATGGCTCCTCTGTCCGTCATCTGACAGATGTCCCACCAGGATGGCGAATCTGATGAGCTCTTCACTTCCACAACGTCTTCAAAATTTTCCCAGGGTGTCAATGCAGCCTCACTTCTTCCAGTTCCGTTCATACTTTCTTTTGGCCACATTACACAAACCTTTAAAGGCACTTTAAAATTGTTGGCCACCTCTAGTGCAGCTCGAGCCAGACAGTAGGACTCCTTCAATGGTGCTATTATAAGGACAAACTCAACCTTATCTACAGATACAAGGTCCAGAGTAGAGAATATTTCCTGCATAAGATCTTACTCTGTTAGAAAAAATAAATAATGGAAACTTGAAACAAGATGGCTGCAGGTGAATGTTGTAATCTATAGGAAGGCTAGAGATAAGTTAAAAATCCCCTTTTGATTCAATTATTTGGCCTCTTTACACGTGTCAAGAGATGAATGACCTGACAAGACCGTGATCTAAAAAAGTCTGGCTCCTACCATGACCATGTGCCCTTGAAAGAGTCCATACCTTACTTGACGGGTTAAAAAGCAGTTTTACATTCATATGAGGAAACCTTGATCCAGGTTCCGAACAAGGAATATAATCCCTTCTTCGTCCTGTAGGTGCTTCATGCGCATTCAACACATTATCATCTTCAGACACCAATGCTCCTTTTCGATACCTAAGGTAAAAATCTTGAAATTAGAGTACTGATGCAAACAGTATTGCCAACAGGATTATAGTTAAGATAGAAACAATCATCTGGCATACATCTGAGAGGGCTTTTTGGGAGTTCTATTCAGAGTTGAGACAGCATCCAGCATTTATAGGAGCCCATGAATTAGACAACATTATCAGATTGAACAATTTGCATTAAATGGATAAAATAAAAGTAGATAGCAACCTGAAACCAAGATCCTCAGCAGGGAACTGGAGCTGAAGGCTCTGTCCTTCTTCAAATATCTGTCTTAATTTGGATAGCCTTGCAGATCCAAGTGGATTATTTTCATTCAATACAAAATCTGAGAGTTGTGCACGACCTATGCTGAATATTCCATCTAATATTGTCCTTTGAAGTACAGATGGCAGAATGGAACCAACCGTGTCATTAAGAGCTCGATGTACTGCAGGCAAAAACACATAAGTCTTTAATTAAATATTAATGTAATGAAGATTAAGTTTCAGGTTTTCACTTTACCTGCATTTGCTACAGTTGGATCAAGACCAAGTGCAGCAGGGACTCTCATTGCCGCTTTAAAGTTTTCGACGCTAAGTTCTGTATTAAATTGGGCTATCTGAAACATTTTATGGAGTGCGTTCAGCTCATAATGACAAGATCAGAGCAATCTGTAAAATATAGACTACTATATATATAAATATATATATATAAAGAAACCAAGAATTGAGGAAATGAATACCTGACTACGTTCTAGTTCGTAAGAGTTAAGAATTGATATTGATGAGACACCCTTGATTACAGAAGCTAATTTCCATGCAAGATTATGAGCATCTTGAATACCAGTATTCATCCCTGAATAAAAGAAGAAATAATCTTGAGCAGATCTTCTTCTCCCAGTCTCAACTATTAAATCCTAAAATAAACAACAAGTGCAGATATATTCCATGAATTATATGACACCTTAACTTTTCACCACCTAATTTTAAAGTTATCAAGACACAGTTCTTCTGTCCCTGCAGGATTGAATTTTTTTTGTGAAGTCCCCCAGGTCTGAGATATTTTCCTCATATTCAAACCATCTCATCTAAATGTTCAAGAGGGGATATATATATATATATATATATATATATATATAAAATCAGCACTAAGCTAGTGCAGCACCATAATTAGAAATATGCCACTAAGCTACTTGATCTCGCCGGTGACCGGAGAAAAAATACTCGCCGGTGATAAATTCTTAACTTATTTTTCAAGTTTTATTTTTATTTAGTTGAACGAAGTTGAAGAAGAAAGTTCGAAGAATTGACTTCGTTTGAACTTCTTCACCTTCTTTTCCTTTGTTTTCGCTACGGGATATTTATCTTCTTTGTAGATCTGTTGTTTCTTTTTGGCTGGAGTTTCACTGTTAAGAACAGTGGTGTCCACCATAATATCTTGTCTTCTATTCGAGATTTGGGTTCCGTTCGTGGTTGGCGGTTCGAGTTCCTGCAGTTGTTTTTGTTCTTCGGTCAGATCTAGTTCGCCGGAGTTCGTGTAATTAAGTTCTTTTAATTGAAAGGAAAGCTTCTTAAGCTCGAAATTGTTAAAACACAGTGAAAACTACATCAGGTTTTGAAGTATTTGTCTGGCAAAAATTAAATTCGCCATTGTTGACCCACGGAGCTTCGGCTCGAGTTTCTTGTGAAAACTCAAGTGAACAGTACTTCTGGTGCTGGTGAACAGTACCGGTGAACAGAAATTTTCGTCAGCGAACAGGTTCGATTCAACTGGAGTTGGTACCTCCGGTTGCCTGTATCCATTCTCTGTCCTTATCCTTGTTAAATTTTGCCGCTTCGTTGTATTGGTTCGTGACTTTACGTTCTTGCATTACCCTTCTTGTGTTTAGTTATAGCATTCTTGGCGTAGTGGTTTTACTTGACTCTAGATTCTTGTTAACTTGTGCTTTTACTTTGATCCCTTCCTGTTTTAGGGTAAACTTTGATTAGTTTATTATTTTATATTTGCTTTAGTGGCTTTGGTAACTGATGGTAGACTAGGGTCATGTTCTCGGTCGGGGTCGGGGTCGGGGTCGGGGGCGAGGTTAGGGGGGTAAGTGGGGTAAGGGAGATGCTAGGATGAGAATAGGGTCTTGGAACATTGAGACTTTAACGGGGAAGTCCATAGAGCTAGTTAAGATTCTTAAGAAGAGGAGGATTAATATAGCCTGTGTCCAGGAGACCAAATGGGTAGGACCTAAGGCTAAGGATGTGGACGGGTATAAGTTATGATTCTCGGGTAGGTCGAGGTATAGGAATGGGGTAGGCATCATAGTAGACAACGAGCTAAGAGATCAGGTGGTAGAGGTTAGGATGGTCAATGACATGGATAATGACGATTAAGTTGGTAGTTGGAGGGTTCACTATATACATTATTAGTGCCTACGCGCCAGCGAGCCTGGACGAAGAGGAGAAGAGACGCTTTTGGGAGGATTTTGACGAGGTAGTGGGTGATATACCACCCACTGACAAGTTATTTGTATGAGGGGATTTCAATGGACATATCGGATCACTTCCAGGGGTTATGACGACGTGCATGGAGGCTTTTGCGTCTCACTTTTGGAGTTCGCTAGAGCTTTTGGGATGGTGATAGCCAATTTGAGGTTCCTGAAGGAGGAGCACTTGGTGACTTTCCGTAGTTCGGTGGCTAAGACTCAGATAGACTTTTTGCTCCTTAGGAAGGTTGACAACGGTCTTTGTAAAGACTGCAAGGTTATTCCGAGGGAGTATCTTACAGCCCGACATAAGCTTTTGGTGATGGATTTAGAGATCAAGATGGAAAAGAAGAGGAGGGTTGTGGATGACAGGTTAAGAATCAAATGGGGGAGTTTGACCATGGCTAGTGCAAAGGTGATGGGGAGAGGTTGTTGGCCAAGGGGGCTTGGGGGAGCAGTGGGGATACGACCGGTATGTGGGAAAGGACGGCCAGTTGCATTCGAGAGGTAGCTAGAGAAGTGCTTGGGGTCTCGCGGGGTAGCCGTGGTGGCCATCGAGGGGACTGGTGGTGGAATGATAAAGTTCAAGAGAAGGTGAAAGCAAAGAAAACGGCGTATGCGAAATTGGTAGAAAGCAAGGATGAGGTGGAGAAGTGAACGAATAGGGAACTGTATAAGATGGCGAGGAAGGAGGCAAAACTTGCGGTTACGACGGCGAAAACGATGACTTTTGAACGCTTGTATGTGGAATTAGAAGGAAAAGACGGAGATAAGAAGTTGTACAGACTAGCCAAAGCGAGTGAGAGGAGGGCCCGTGACTTGGATCACATGAGGTAAATCAAGGGCGAGGACGGCAAAGTATTGGTGGAGGACGCGCATATTAGGCAGTGGTGACAATCTTACTTCCATAAATTCTTGAACAAAAAAGGAGAAAGAGACATTGTGCTGGGAGATCTGGAGCAATCTGGTAGGTACCAAAATTTTAGGTATTATAGAAGCATTAAGGTTGAGGAGGTTAAGGGTGTTGTTCGCAGGATGCGCAGGAGACGAGCGACCGGGCCTGATGAGATCCCAGTTGAATTTTGGAAGAGCGCAGTCAGGGTAGGTTTGGAGTGGCTGACTGAGTTGTTTAACGTCATTTTAAAGACGTCGAGAATGCCCGAAAAATTGAGGTGGAGTACAATGATCCCTTTGTACAAGAACAAAGGTGATATCTAGAGTTGCAACAACTATAGGGTATCAAGCTGCTAAGATGAGGGAAGCGAGGTTGAGATGGTTTGGGCATGTGCAGAGGAGAGACACAAATGCCCCAGTGCGGAGGTGTGAGAGGTTGGCTATGGACGGGTTCAGGAGGGGTAGAGATAGGCCGAAAAGTATTGGGGAGAGGTGATTAGACGGGATATGGCGCATGTGCAACTTACTGAGGACATGACCTTAGATAGGGGGCTGGGGAGGACACTGATTATGATAGAAGGGTAGTAGGTAGTCGAGCGTAGTCCTAATTACGCTTGCAAACTGGTAGTTGCAGTGTTTTTATTGTAGGCCCGCTTAGCTTATCATATTAATAGGCACAATATTGATTTATAGTCCCATGTAGTTTGATTTCTGCTGCTATGTGTTCTTTAGTGTACTCTGTTTAGCTTATTTATCTGCGCTAGTTACTGCTTACTTTTTCAGAATGCGCTATTATGACTTATTCTCTTTTGATATCAGCATTTTTATACTGCTTTACATTTTGTTTGACCGGGTTTGACCGTTTCTCTTGCTTTGCTCTTGTCTTGCTTTGCTTTTGCTTTTCTTGGGCTTATACTTTGTCTTGATCCGAGGGTCTCTCGGAAACAGTCGCTCTACCTACCAAGGTAGAAGTAAGGTCTGCGTACACTCTACCCTCCCCAGACCCTACATTGTGGGATTTCACTGGGTATGTTGTTGTTGTTACATCAACATTTTAGGAAGCAACTTTGTACATCTCAATGACAAAAATACACAGTACAACTATGCATTAATTTATTTTCTCTCCCCTCCCTCAACTCTCGCAAGAGAAAAGGAATAGCAAAAATAGCCAAGACTTGACAAGATAATGCCATTTCTTTTAAAAAGGTAACAATTACCATTTTTAAGCCGACATAACAAAAACTTAATCAATGCGCAAACAGGTTGCATACCAAAACCACCAGCAGGAGGAAATCGATGAGCTGCATCACCAGCAAGGATTATCCTGTTGTTACAAGACAGAAACTTCTCAGCCACTTCAGCATGCATCACCCAAGGCTTAATATCCATCACATTGACGTCTGCAAGCTCTAGGCCGACCAATTTGAAGATCAATCTCTTACACATCTAAAACCATTTATGAAGTACCAAGAACAAACATGGTAAATAAATCATATTGGTTCAAATGTAATGCACTGCAGCCATAGCACCCATATTGTAGTACACCAAATAAATGAATCAGGAGAACATAAAAACCCATTGATTCATTATTTTCCACTTAAGGCAATTATTGGAACTAATAAAGGGGCAGCCAGGTGCACTAAGCTCCCGCTATGCGCGGGGTCCGGGAAAGGGCCGGACCACAAGGGTCTATTGTACGCATCCTTACCCTACATTTCTGCAAGATTACTAGAACTAATAGAGTATAAAAAAATTCAATGAAAGTGTAGAAAAACACCTCATAACTAAAGTCCTCAAGCTTCTGTTGAGGCGGATAAAATGGTACCTACAAGATTTCCACCAACACTATCAAAATGGTGTTAACCAATATCAACAGATTTAGATTTATTAATATGAGCAGGTGGATATTATAGCACTGCCAATTTTTCACACAGTACAGAATAGGTTTACCTGCAGGACAAATTCCCCTTGCTTGAGATCATGGGCAACAAGAACACCAATAGCATCTTTATTAAAGATGAAAAACAGCATACCGGGTCTTTCCTTGATGAGATACTGCCCTAACTCTTGGCTCAGAAAGTGGACACTAACAAGCTTTTGTAAGTCCTTTTCACCTCTCATGTTAATTCCTAAGGACTTTCTGACACTACTTCCTGCACCGTCTGTACCAACAAGGAAATGACACTGAATATCTCTCGTTATATACTTCCCTTGAGTAAGGAAAGATGCTGTTACAGTGACGCCGTGCTCAGCACCATTGATTGCAATGCACTCATGCCCCATAAAGATCTCCCTCTCTCCAATAGAGCCATGCTCACCCTTTTCAGAGTTCATCATACGGAAACCAAGTTTCTCAAGGTGCTTAAGCAGTAATCTAGAGAGCTTGTACTGGGAGAAGTGTGCAACAGAGACAGGACTCACAATCTGATCAAAATCTGACAACAGAAGGGAAAATGTTTGCAGAAAACAAAACAATCATAAGTAAGCATGTAAGACGTATCTTCCACGAAGCAACTCAATAAAATTGTGATGCAATAAATGTAGTTATCATACTACTCTCCCCATCTCATTTAAGGATACATACTTTCCTTTGGTACATAGAAATGTCTGATGCGCTCATGGAATAATAGTAGTTTATACACCTGCCAATTTTTCATGGAATTGATAACTTCAAATTTCAATCTAAATTGCAATGTATCTTTAATAACAGATTTTACATATATGAACTTACATCATTGATTCAGTGATATCTTTGCTGATTGGGATTGGGTAATTATTCCATTTCATATGCTAAGAGGATTTGAGGTGAACAAAATGTAGTTTGACGACTTAAGAAACCATAAAGTGCAAATTGTCCTGTGTAACATTTTGTATTCAGTGACATGTTAAGAAAGTGAAAACTAAGTTGCATTCTCCATTGTAAGAAGTAAAAGAGCTACTATAACATTTTTGTTAGAGATAAATAGCTTGAAAAGTTGGTCAGTCACTTCTTAATTTCGCATCAGTTCAGACCGTTAAACATAAAACTTGAGCGAGAGAGTATTTACTTTGCAATAACAATACTAAAACATTGACTTAAAGCACAACCATTTGCAAAAGATGTAGAATAAAAATCACATATACCTTGAGGTTGCATATGATCAACAGCACCTAAAATCGGTCCCGTCAGTGAAGTACAGTATATAAACTTTCTCCAAAACTCAACTGGTGGTTGAGACCTTAGAATCTCATCCCCAAGACCATCCAATTTGTGAAATACCTAGAAACAATAGCTACATCAAAACAAACGTTTTTCAATCAATGCACTCTCAAATCTCAAAAGGCAAAAAGGCATGCTTCCACATGACAAAACCAACCTCCATTGACCGGTTGTTGATGAAGTGTGCTTGAGGATGTGTGGAAAACACCTTGTTCTTCTCTAAGATTGCACATTTTACGCCTAAAGGAATTCAAAGAAAAAATCCAGAATTTAAACAAGAATACCAACAGAAATGACTGTACAAATTTCAAAAGGAGAAAATTGTTTTCCTCTAGTGTTATTTCTTCAAAGAAAATACTTTTCACCCCTCACAGACTTTAAGTCATTTTCCTTCACAAACACCCAAACTCTTGCTCCATATAACTTATTGTGAATGATCAAAACTATTTTGTACTGGAAAATGTTTTCCAATTTACCTCTATTTGGTTGGTTAAAATTTTTGAAAAACATTTTTTCTAACGAAAACAAGTTTAAAAATGAAGAAAATGACTTTCCTAGTGAAAGTAGAAAAAACAAGTTTCACGAGTGTCATTCCACATTAATTGTGTTCTCCCCACTCTCCAACACACCTGATCTTCACCCCCACCCCCGATCTCCGTATTTATCAAGATTCTATACAAATAGTTTTAGGGTAATATTTTTTGATTACGCATAGAACATAAGAAAATAAGTAAGAAACACACTTACTTTCCACTGAAAACATTTTCCTTCATACAGAACACACCCTTTATCTTAAGCTTTTATATTCAACCGATCACTGGAAAATAATTTTCCAAGGTACAATTTTGTTCACAAAAATATTTTTGAATGGGGGTGGGAAGAAAATACCTAGTTTAGTTAGAAGTATGGAGAGAACAAGGCCAACAGGACCAGCACCAATGATCAACACGGGCAACACACAATCCTCACTTTTCACTGAAAATGTTCTTCCATTGAATGACTGTCTACGAACGATGTTGCACAGCCCAACCCAATTGCTCCTCCTCCTTCCACTAATCCCCATTGAGCAAGGGGGAATTCTATTCACGTACAAAATGAATGATTCTTTGTAATTTGAAGAAACTCTAATCTATAAATAGTGTGTTATTATCAAACATATAACAAAAAATATATCTACCTCCTCCTTAATTATACTTTCCTTCCTAATCTGTCCTAAAAAAAAATAATATATTTTTTTATTTGATAATAATTTAAGTCATATAAATATCTTTACTTATTTTAGATCATAAAATTTAAAAATTTATTTATTAAATTCATTAAATTATATCATATAAATTGGAATGGAAAACATTAAATATTACAACAAAAAATTTGTATGTTTATATTTTCTTAGAATAACATAATGGAAAAAGTAATAGTGAATTTTTTAGATATGCTAAAACTGGATCTTAATTACGATAACTAATAGTACTATTCCATTTTCAAAATATAGTGATAATTTTAAAAAATATATATACAACCTCTAATAAATGTCACAAAATTAAGGATTTTGTATTCTTTTTTCACACAAACTCTAATTTTTGCCATTTCACTCGTTGGTCGCTGCTACTCCGCCATTGACAACTGCAGCTTCAGCAGAATATCCCGGAGCTTTGTCCGAATATCAAAATGTCTTCACCCAAATTTCTCTTTTTCGTCTGATTTCTCTCCCGTGGCTTTTTTCATTATTTTCTTCTTAGTCGGAGTTCTCTACGATGACTTTTATACCTTCTTCTCTCCCATGTATATCAGGTGCATCTCATATATATATATATAATAATAATACACGCGACATAAACACAACATACAATTATAAAACTTTGACATCAATTAGAGGATTTTGACAATTTAGATTTTTTTACATATATAACGTATATATGAGCTGATGAATATAAATGCGAATATCAGGGTTACTTAAGGGTTGTATGTATTTACTTTATCTGAAATACGATGATTTATTAATCATTAATATTTTATTCATATACATATGTACGTTGATATGCATATTGTTGGAAATTTGTCTTTGGTGGTGAGGTGTGTCCACCCATATTTAATGACCTAAACACTAGAGTTTCAAAGAGTTCCGCATGTTGGAGGCTTTGTCTCTTCACACGTGCATAATCTACTAAGTGAGTAGATGACCGTAGGATCAAGGATCGTCAAATTTCGTTGAGAAATGAAAGAGATATTGGTCCACGAAGTAAGGTGTTTGAGGCATAAAAATATGGTGTGAGACAAATCTACCACATCCGTGGAAAAATGAAGAATTGTTCTCTTTATAAGTCTCAAAATTGGCTAAGAGTTTGGGACCCCAAGGGGTAACCCATGTGTTTGAAGGAGGGAGGACCTAGATGTGCTTGGGTTTAAGGCTAAGTCCACACGCGCGCTGCCCGTCCGGTCCGGTCTTGGGCCTTGGGCTTCTTCTGATATTATCTCTTTGGACCCCCAAATTGCTTAATATTTACAGTTTGGTCTCTGGAGTTTCTGGAAGATGAAATTGGGAATGACGGAAGGCAGAAAGTTTCTGCCTGCCGTTTGGGTTGATTTTTGGAGCGTTAAAACTCCATTAATCTACACTTAATCTCCTCCCTAAAAGGTCCTGATTAACTCCCTCACTAATGGCCATAAACATTACTTGGCAGTTGAGAAGTCCCTTCCCTTATACTATATATTGAAGCTTTTTGACTCAATTGTTGAGACTACAATATACACTACACAGAGTCAAACAGAAGAGAACAACAGAAATTCAGTCAAAAAATGTGAGCAGAAACAGTGGAGAAAAACAGGAATTTTTCCTTCCTTTTCCATTCTTCAACAAGTCGTTTCGTGTTTGTTTTCTTTGTCAGAATCAACCTATTTGCTTTGTAGTGTTGATTAGTTGCTGTTTTATCTTGGAAAACTATTACCCGTTAACGTAAAAGCATATATACGGGGCAATCTTGTCTTAAAGATAGAGAGTCATCTCTCGACTCAGCCACATTTGTAACAATCCAGATTTAGTGTTTCTTGATTTCAGGTTATCAAGATTCAAGACTCAACAAGCTTGCGGCAGTTCTGAATTGCCTATTTGTTTATCCTTTCGAACACTTATAATATTTATTTACTTTTCGTATTGCTTTACATATCCAACAATTTTAAGACAAGATTGTATTAGTGTTAGAAAGATGTCGGTCGAAAGTTGTGTGACCAAATCTGGATATGGCTGTGGTTTTCTAGTAGAAGAGAGTTTTGATTATGTTGTTGAAGGTCAACGTGTTCATGGTGTCACCGCTCCTGAGAGTGGTGGGAACAAAAGCCCACGAGAGGCTGATGATGCCAACTGAGACAAGAGGAGAAGGCTGAAGATGTGGTTCTATCTTGTAGTAAAAGACCTATATCTGTCCCAGACAAAGGATCCGAATTATGGTAAAGAGGAAATGGACACTCAATCCGACCAAGTGACTGAAGTGGGCCAGAATCCGAAATTGGGATAAATAATTTTTCTTCCTTGTCAAAAATAAGATTAAATGATGTCTGATTAAAAAGGGATTAAAGTAAGGAGGAATATGAAAATGTTTTTCGAAATAATTTATATTCCTTACGCTTTAAAATCAGAAGTTTAATCTCACATTTCTTCCCGTTTAAAGATTGGACTTTGTAAACGACTTAAAAAGATCTGTTCTTTTGAGTGTAATTATTAAAAGTGTGTAAAGTATGTTCGCACATACGAGGGAGAAAGATCCACTGACTGTACGAAAACTGTTACCACTCTTAAGTAAGCGCCAAGAATTGCCTGGGCACCAATCTCAACGGAAGAAGACTAAAAGCTAAAGACGTTGAGCCTATCACACTATTTGGAAGAAGATCATTCATAGGATGATATTGGACACTCAGTCGTACAAAGCCTACGGGTGACTGGGGTGGGCCAAAATTCCTTTGATAGGATGATATTGGACACTCAGTCATACAAAGCCTACGGGCGACTGGAGTGGGCCAGAATTTCTAGAGTCTTAATTGTTCTGAAGGCCAAAAGAAAGACAGAAAAGTAATGGACACCTAGGGAGGTGGGCCGGAGTTTCCAGGTCTTAAATGGTCTGAAGGCCTAAAGAAAGGCAGAAAAGAAATTGGACACTTAGTCTGCCAAAGCAACTGGAGTGGGCCAGAGTATCCAGATAACATATGATCCGGTTACGCCATAACCACGTGCAAGAGGTTGTTCATGTGAAGCAACGCCACCTCTAAAGTAGAAGGGGTTGGAGAGGTTGTCCTCAATAGGACTTCAAGGAATGTGATCACTCTCAGATGAGGTGATACATGTCCCAAACTTGGTTTAAGGGACGCTGTTGGTCAAGCTGGTTTGAGACTAGTCCAACAGGTCTGTAATAACTAAGAATGGTACAATATGTATGTAGCCAAATGAATGATATATTTGTAATCCGTGCATCTATGCCATCATAGATTAAGACACGTTAAATAGAATGTCATTCAAAAGCTAACGAAGTTGAGATTGTTGCCTTCTGTCGACATAAACCCTCAAAATAAATGTGAGGTAGGCGAAGAGGCAAAATCACCTTTCCAGTTCCGTCAAAGGAATAACGAAAGAAGCACCGCTCCTCTAGAACTTAGTCACACCTACATGGGTGATTTGAAGTTTATACAAAATAGAGGGGAGACAAGTAATGGCCATAAACAACCATTACTTGGCAGTTGAGAAGTCCCTCCCCTTATGCTATATATTGAAGCCTTTTAAGTCTTTCAGTGGCACGTTTCGGTCCTCTTCCCCATTACTTAGAAAAAGTGAGCCACCGGTTCAGGTACAAGATACTATCATTACTGCCGAGACAAACAGAAGAGAGCACAACACAAATTCTGTCCAAAATGTGAGCAGAAACATTGGACAAAAACAGAAAACTCTTCCTTCCTTTTCTATTCTTCAGCAAATCGTTTCGTGTTTGTTTTCTTCGTCAGAATCAACCTATTTGCTTTGCAGTGTTGATTAGTTGATGTTTTATCTTGGGAGACTATTGCCCGTTAACGTAAAAGCATATATACGGGGCAATCTTGTCTTAAAGACAGAGAGCCATCTCTCGACTCAGCCACAGTTGTAACAATCCAGATTTAGTGTTTGTTGATTTCAGGTTATCAAGATTCAACAAGCTTGCGGCAGTTCTGAATTGCCTATTTATTTATCCTTTCGAACACTTGTAATATTTATTTACTTCCCGTACTGCTTTACATATCCAACAGATTCAACAAGCTTGCGGCAGTTCTGAATTGCCTATTTGTTTATCCTTTCGAACACTTGTAATATTTATTTACTTCCCGTATTACTTTACATATCCAACACATATGTGATTCACATTAATTATGTGAGATTTGAACTCATATTCAGGGTATTGTTACGAGCTTGTGACCTCATGTTCGGGTTTGAGATATCATTGTACAGATGTGAATTCATATTCGAATTTGAGATATTGTTGATACGGGTATGTGGATTTTTAAGAGACATCCATTTTTGGCATGTGACTCACGTTCCAGTAGTTACTGTGGAAGAGAAAACTAGTGTTTTCTGAATTATATGAAGCCAGTAAGCAAACAACGAATCCATGGGTATTTGAACCCGAATATCCAGGAAAAAGCAGAATATTTGATGGAAGGACGGAGAATCCTTTTGAACAACCCGTTATAATAGGAAGCGCTTTTGACAATGTGCATGCAGGTTTGAAAAATTGAAAATATTAGTTTATGTGTAAAGTTTGAATCTTTATAATGCATATTTAGTCTTGACGTTTGATTGTGCATTTCTCATTAGATGTTGGAACTGTGCATATGGCACATTACCTCCCTTGATTTCTCTAGATTTTTGCTTTTTAGCTCCATTCTTGTTCAATTCATCCTTCTTTTTCGTCAAGGCTTCCTACACATCAAAAATCCACAAATAAGCTCATGAATAGTTCATTTTTTATCATCTAACACACCTAGAATAAACCAATGTAAGGGGTAAAATGCATCACATACATGCATAAATGACCTATTATCAGCTAGTGTTCCTTGTTTTGACAACTCGTGATTGACTTGGATCATTTTCTACGTAATGTTTGCCATTTAATGACCTACTTGGAGTAGGACGTTGGTAGGTGTAAATGGGAGGTTAATTAGTTAAATTGTGTATATAAGCACTCCACGTGTATAGAACTCACAGGATATCTTCATTTTCAATCAATGCAGTTACTTACCCTTTCTGCTCATCTCTATTCTCTCCTATATGGTGTTTGAACCTAGATCTTTGTTTCCTCCATTGTTGCTTGCTTGTAACTCACAACACCATTGTATATACTGGGAAATCATATTAGTTTAGTTGTTTGTTTACCTAATTTTACCTTATTCATGGGAGATTATGTCATTGCACGAGGTGTTTACGGTTCTATTTTTACATAAAAGGAAACCAAACTTCTGCGTTCACTCGGGCTGTGTTGTTGTTGAAACCAAACTAATTATATTGAATTTTAATTAATTTACTTTTTTGCTTTCTATTCCCTCTGGCCTCTCTATCTCTCAAGATATAAGTTCTGCGTGCACTCTACCCCCTCCAGACCCTACTTATGGTATTACACTAGGTATGTTATCGTTGTTGCTTTCAGTTCCCTTTGTTTTTTTTCTTTCATTTTTTGTTACATGAAGTACACAATCAATCTATTTAATGGATACAATTCTCCAAAAGTGGTCATATAAGGAGAGATAAGATTAGAAATGATAATATCCGGGATAAAGTGGGAGTGGCTTCGGTGGAGGATAAGATGCGGGAAGCGAGGTTGAGATGGTTCGGGCATGTGCAGAGGAGAGACACAGATGCCCCAGTGCGGAGGTGTGAGAGGTTGACAATGGACGGGTTCAGGGGGTAGAGGTAGGCCGAAGAAGTATTAGGGAGAGGTGATTAGACGGGATATGACGCAGGTGCAAATTACTGAGGACATGACCTTAGATAGGGGGACGTGGAGGACACAGATTAGGGTAAAAGAGTAGTAGATAGTCGAGCATAGTCCTACTTACGCTTGCAAACTGGTAGTTGCAGTGTTTTTATTGTAGGCCCCCTTAGCTTATCATATTAATAGGCGCAATATTGATTTATAGTCCCATGTAGTTTAGTTTCTGCTGCTATGTGTTCTTTAGTGTACTTTGTTTATCTTATTTAGCTGTGTTAGCTACTGCTTCCTTTTGTTAGAATGCGCTACCATGTCATTTTTGTTATCAGCATGTTCATACTGCTTTAATTTCTTGTCTGAGTCTGACCATTTCTCTTACTTTGCTTGTGATTATGCTTTGTCTTGAGTCGAGAGTCTCCGGAAACAACCGCTCTACCTATTAAAGTGGAGTTAAGGTCTGCGTACACTTTACCCTTCTCAAACCCCACGTTGTGGGATTTCACTGGGTATGTTATTGTAGTTGTAATTCTCCAAAAGTATATGTTAGCAAAAATTAAACAAATCGTGGTTTCTATGAAGTACAGTAATTATTATCCTTATGTGAGAAATCTTCTCCTTGATACTTGATAATTATTAACTTTTCATCAATCCAACAATGTTACAGAGTATAAAGAAACAAATAACATTAATTTCGTGAAACATGTTACATTAATTTTGTGAAGGGGAGCCTTGGATTAACTAGTAAAGTTGATGCAATGTGATCATGAGGTCATGAGTTCAAGCCGTGGAAAAAACCTCTTGTAGAATGTGAGGTAAGACTGCGTACAATAAACCCTTGTGGTCCGGCCCTTCCCCGAACCCCGCGCATAGCAAGAGCTTAGTGCGCCCGCTCTTTTTATGTTACATTAATTTTGTGAAACAAATTACATTAATTTTGTGAAGTCCGTTGATACTCATAACAAAATGAACTTGACCATGTTATTTCCCCTTAAATCAGATTTTGAACAGTATGAGTTAACAAACTGGAGTACTTTTTTACTTTCTGCTCTGCATTTATGGCTCCTTGCTCAAATGTTCAGTAGGAAAAGGTCGCCAAAATTGACAAATATATTGACATGAAATGTCTAGATCACAGGACTTTGACTACTAGACATTTATACAAATCATATATGAGCATTTATACAGATATATTGAAACTCAGATCTCCTAGGCACTAACTTTCTTACTTGAGCCAAGTTGCATCCTTCACTTACTTTCCCTTTTCATTCTTGCTACAACACTGCTCAACCTCACTTTTCTTCAAAAACAACAGAAGGGTTAACTTCAATAGAGCAATAAGGATGAGACGAAACAATTATACGAAAGGTGAAATGGCTGGCACAGCACCTAGAACCGGCTGAATACCGAGTATACTTCATGAATAATCAAAAGCAACAATGATTCATTTGAGACCCTTCCATTTGCTGATAGATTAAGGTAATGTTGACAACCCGATACAATCAACTGAAAGGTATCTTTGCAAACCACTGCGGAACTTAGTGAGCGGTAAAAACTATGGTCTTTCCAAGGATGAACGTTACCACTGTCAATTCAATGAAGAAGATCGTGTTGATGAGACCTCTATCAACTGTCCATCCGAATATGGTAATTCCTCCAGGATTGTTCTGCAAATACATCACTGCATAACCAATTATACATAAAGTGAGTTTACGTGCATGAGATTAACATAACTAAAAGAGAAGAGACAACATACAGCAACAACAACAGGGATTGAGGTTGTCTTTATTGATCTTCAATATCCACTTATTTGGGATTGAGGTGTAGTTGCTGCTGTATCAATTTCACTCCATTTGGGCCGTTTTCATTCCATGGAAAAGGGAGGGGAAACAAGAAGAAATAATAGCACCACAGGTAAGGGAGAAAAGAGAGATACATTAGATTGATCATATAGAAGTGCAACAAGTTGCAATGACCTTGAGAGGCAGGGGACCTTTTTTTTCAATCTTTTTCGTAGGTGCATCGAGACGTAGAGTTTTGGGTAATGGGTGACATTTGTGTAAATTGTGTCTGAAGATTAACCTGCTGGAGACGACCGTTTACAGTGAGGTAACTAAAGTATATCAACTAAGATAAAAATAAAATCATTTTAGTTTGGTGAAATGCTTTGCTTGTGATTATGCTTTGTCTTGAGCCGAGGGTCTCCCGGAAACAGCCGCTCTACCTACCAAGGTAGAGGTAAGGTCTGCGTACACTCTGCCCTTCCCAGACCCCACGTTGTGGGATTTAACTGAGTATGTTGTTGTTGTTGTAGTAGTTTGGTGAAACATAAAGATACTTAGATCTACCTGGGAATAGATCATTAAAGTTCACCAAAACTTCAAATAATTACAAAATAGATTTTGTTTACTGGATTATAGAATTCTGTTTTAGCTTCACCAGCTAATATAATTGCAGCCGTGTAACAAGGAGGATGGTATAGGAAGAAGATAAAGTGCATTTCAGTTCTTTTTAGCATGATGTTAACGAGCAAATATGTTTTCAACTGTTTATAGAATTTCTGTTTGTCTAAGAGTCTGCCCATATTTCCATCAAACAAAGCAAATATTTATTTTCAGAAGCTTGCCTGAGGTGTATCTTGCATGTGATCTATGGACTTACCTACTAATAACCTGTTTGGCCAAGCTTTAGGGAGGCCTAAAGTGCTTATTTAAAAAGATTGAGGTGTTTGGCCAAGCTTTTAGGAGAAAATAAGTGCTTTTGGAGAGTAGCAGAAGCTGTTTTTCAAAAGCTAAAAAAAGTAGTCCCTCCGTCCCATTTGAAGTGTCTTACTTTCCTTTTTGCCTGTCCCAAAAAGAGTGCTTGTTTCCCATTTAGTAAGATGACAATTCAAAGATCCTACATGGCAAGTTTCACAAGATTAAAGGACATTTTAGTATATTATACACATTTTTAATTTAAGACCACAAGATTCAAAAATCGATCTTTATTTCTTAATCTCCGTGCCTAGTCAAACTAAGACACTTAAATTGGGACGGAGGGAGTAGTTTTTCCCAAAAGTACTTTTTTGAAAAATACTTAGATACGTTTTTTAAAAGCTTGACCAAACACTAATTGCTGCTCAAAAGTGATTTTCAAATTGATTAGTCAATCACAAACTGCTTCTCACAAAAAGTACTTTTACGAAAAACACTTTTCAAAATAAGTTGATTTTATAAGCTTGACCAAACAGACTATAAATCATTACACTTCAACTTTTTGCAAACATGTATAGACAGAGGGAATCCTGGTTTTGTGTCTCACTGAGGTGTCAACTATAACATACCTAGGGCTTGTCTCTTCTGGTAGGAGGACATGTAAGACGCCAATTGTGTATTTGTTGGTTCTGTTACAAAATCTAGAGACTCCAAATCACTTTCTGAGAAGTTCATGTATAATGTGCTAGACCGGTTAGCAGCTTCCAGGCTACTCATGCTAGTTGAGTTTCTCATTTGTGATGCTTCACCTGAAGTGCATGTAGCCATAGCATGCCACCTACTCGCTATTGATCCGATACCTTGGGCTCTGTGCGATATCTTTGCAGCAGCATTCAAGCAAAGGATCACCCCTACCACCTCAACAACTGAGGAGACCTGAACACCAGATGAGGGAAGAAAAATTAGCCTTGAAAATAGATCTTTAGACAAATGCCTCACCTCCAACAATGAGTGAATCATGACAGCTAATGAAGTACATGAAAATGCACATAAACAAGTACATTGGACGTGTGAATGAAAGGTTGATTACCTCACAGTCATGAAAGAGTTGTTTTCCCGGAATTCTCAAACAAGTAAAGATTGAGAATTAAAGGGTAGTTTGGATTGATGGTTAGAGAGTGAATTATTCATGTACTAAAACCAACATAACTAGTACCACGTTTGGTAGCATTTTAGTTGCTATGTATAAAATTCATAAGTTATGAGGGAATCTATGTATTATTTTATGCAGAGTGGAAGATGGAATAACTAAACCCTGCATAACTAATCCATGTATTACTAATACCTGTATACCAAACGATCTCTAACTACATTAACCAATGTCATGAGCATGATACATGGGAAATAATTGCATTTCGGATCAATTGAAAACTACAACCAGATAACATTTGTCTAAAGGAAGGACAGACAAAACTTACAGCAAAATCACCACCATTGATGTAAGTAATCAGCCCAGTATAACCAGTTGTGAGGAAGAGAGTCATAAAATGGCTGACAATGACAATTAAGAACTCCAGCAGAAGATAGATTCGAAATCTATGGCTAATTTTGGAGAGATAATAACGTAGACGAACGTGCTCTTGTATCAAAACAAAACAATTAGGCTCTCTTTCCAAGAACTTCACATAGTCATCAAAGTGTATAATCTGTAAGCTGCAGACCAGGTGGAACAAAACACTAGCCGACAAGAAAATTACAGTAATATAAGTCCATGATGAAATAAAAGCTAAAGAAATAGCAGCCGATTGCCACCACGACTCATGATGCACATATAAAATGCGAATTATTTCACGTGCAGTCTTCAAAAGGAAACATGGTAGCACCCACAATACTAGCAAGCGAACAGAATCCTGCAAAACAAAATATGGTAAATGTTTTAAGTCCTAAATAAGACGTGGGAATATATTATTAATGAAAGTGAAGAAGTCCAAATCGAAAATCTGGTTACTTCAGTACTTAGGCTTAGGATGATGACCATTCTAGTGAGAGCTAACCTAATTTGACTTCACTTTTATTCATTAATTTACTTACCTTTTTTGATAAGGTACTCTAGTTTGACTTCATTACCTTACCAGGCATACGGAAATATAACCATCCAGGGCTTGCCAATCTCTTTTATTCGGTAGAGTAAATACTACTTTCTCTTCTAAACCATATATTAGGTAGCCCCTCGACTTGCTATAGGGAAAGCTAAAAGTACTTATCTTTCATCACAACACCAACATTATTGCTGTTTGAAGATCGGAAAGGTTTGTTCCTCTACATTTTACGACTATTCTCATGCACTCCTTTAAGCATTAAATCCTCCATTTTTCCAATCGTGTCTATGAATGAGTCACGAAACTTTCCAGCTTGGAGATCTCAACACATGTTTCAAATATCTTTTCCGTCACTATTGTTTTTCGTTTTCTAATATTCACATTCAAATTCCTTTATTTTTCTAGTGATGTCCCAGAGTAGAAGTCATCGCAAAGGAATACCAACAATCTTTAACGACAACAAGTTTCCAAACTTAATTCGTATAATAGTGCTCCAGGGCAATATACCAAAACTATATCCACATAATCAACACAAAAGAGCACGTGGAAAGTGACATCTAATGTAAACAAGGAAATATGGCATCACAGATATACTAAAACTCGGCTATTTGGCCTTTTCGCAATTGAGCAACCTACAAAAATTTGTTGCCTACATAACCTACTTCCGACACCAATGAAAGAAAGTTACAGATCACTTTTGAAAGCCGTATGAGCTTTTTATACTGTTTTTGAATGAATAGCCGTTTGGCCATGAGAGTTACTCACTTCTTTCCAGAATAATTTTTCACTTTCTTTCAAAATTAGTGTTTGGTTATAAAATTTTCAAATCCAACTTGGAGTTGGATTCCAAATTTGGAGAAGTGCTCCGAACCTGTTTTCCAACTCCATCTTCATAAATTTCAAATAAAATGCTCTCTTTTCTCCTTTGTAAAAAGTATAACCAAATACAACTCATCTTCAATTCCAACTTCATAAATTCTAAATAAAGTGAAACATATTTGGAATCTATGGCTAAACTGGTGGGAGGAGTCATAGGATTAAAATTTGCTACTTTTTCTATCCTATTCAGAGGAACAAGCAAGATTAGCAACAACAACAAAAACAACATACGCAGTGTAATCCGACAAAATGGGGTCTGGGGAGGGTAGGATGTACGCAAAACTTACCTCTATCTTTGTGGGGATAGAGAGGCTGTTTGCGGTAGAGCCGCGCAAAATATCGAGATACAAAGCAAATGAAGCAACACATAATAATACACACATAAATAGTAGGAATGGCCAAGCAAGATTAGCATACTATCACATCATATATATATATATATATATATATATATATATATATATATATATATATATATAAGCACTCACAGAGATCTTTTTATGGTATTGGTCACTGAATCGCTCCATATGACCACTGTAGCGATCCACAAAGAGGAACTTCCTGATTCCATACTTTCTAAGGTTATGTGAAAGGCAAAGCAAAGATGCAGCAGCTAGAAGTGCTTGTGAAACCAAAATATCAAGCTCAAAGCTTTTAATTTGACCCTCTTCACATCCAGGACAATTATTGAGCTCAAGCATAACCACAGGAAGCACAACCCCAAATACCAAGAAGAAAACCCATGACACCACAAAGCTCAAAACTGAAGACTGATTAAAACCCAAGAAAGTGAGAAATAATTCTAACTTTTGAAGGGTTTTATCTAATTCTGTATCATCATGATCATAGGCATTTCCATTTTCTTGAAATTCATGGTTTTGGGTATGTTCAGATTTGAGCAGAGGAGTTTGTTCCTCTGATTCTTGTACATGGACTATGAGGGTCTCATCCATTGTTAGGATTAATTAAGAACAAGGGAAATGAAGTCAAACCAATAGAGTAGATCATTTGCAGCAATTTTAACTTAATCAAGAAATGTTATAAAATATGGAAATGATGTGTTGAACAAAGGTTACTGGTAATCAAGGATTACGTAAGACGGAGTAGGTCATAGGATGTTTTTTTTTAAATACAACTCTTGATTTGCTATGGTCGGGGAAAAAGAAAAGTCTTGGTTTTATTCAGGAAAAGGTGTATGACCTTACTTTGGAAACATCAATTTGAGTAAGTATTTTCTTTTTCCCCATTTTGGTGGTCAAGACCCAAGATTTGTTCTTGTGCCTTTTGGTTTGCCAATATTTATTTTATCTTTATCAAAATAAATTTGGAACACATCATCTCGTAAAGATTTGCTCTGGAGGTATAACCCTTTTCACTTTCTGTTTTTTCTTTCTAAAATATTTATGACAGAGTGTTAAATGAGGCAGCTTAATCACCCTTTTTACTGGTAATATTTATCTATACTGTAATTTTAACTATTCCGTATTCAAAACATATTGATTCAATTAATTTTCATTCATATGGTGTTGAACTCTTAAAGGAGAAAACACTCCTTTGTAGTTCTAACACTCCTTTGTAGTTCTAAATTGTATACTACTCTTTTACATCAAGATTTGAGAACTTGTAAAGATATATCATGACTTAAAGTTAATGAATTCCTAGATACGATACATTTTCAAAGTTTTTTCTTTTTTCATGTGCATACATGATTTAATATTAAAATAATTAGTCTAGTCGATCCTACTACAAATGTCTAAATTTATTTTATTAAAATTCACTTTTGAGCTATTTCAATAAATATGTCAGTGAACTCATCTAATTATAGTATACGAATTTTCTTATTCCTCAGACGAAAGACGTATGATCTAATTATATAATAAAATAATTTCTTAATTCTCGAGAATTAAATCTTTCTACCTTTTAAAAAAAAAATTGGCCTTATTAGGGCATTTTATTTAATCAAAAAAAAAAATAAACAAAGTTTAAAATTGTCCAAAAATAGACAAAACAAAATAAAGCAAAAAATATATACACAAGGAAATTCTCTTTTGTCGTCCGCAAATGTTGCCCTATATTGTCGGTTGTTTCTCTCCCTTCCGTCGGAGCTTCTTTCTCTAGCTGAAGGTCGATTGAAGTGCAAAAATGCTGTTTCTAGCAGGATTTCGATCTTAAAAGCTTCGATTTTCTGAGCTGGAGCTGATTTGCACACATCCAAGTTGATTTGAATACCTTCATCATCTTTTCGCCTCACAGACTCTTGGTATGTTTTTTCCATCTGAGGTCTCTCAATTTTTTTGTGCCAGAGTATGTTTTGGCTCACTCATGTTCATTTGTTTTGTTGCATGTGCTGTGTTTTGTACATCTGATTTTGTACCTTGCTCATTTGAAACCCTGGTGCATAGTTGTTGGATCTGAGCTTTACCATGTATGCCCTGGTATATTTCTTCATATTTCATCTGCTTCTGTGGACTTGCTTCTATCTGTTGGATATGTAAAACACGTACGAGAATAGTAAATAACTATTACAGTGATCGAAAGGATAAACAACAAAGATTACAACAACAAGTTGTCAATCTTTTAATCTTGAATTGGAACTTCAAATATGGATCTTGTAATCGAAAATACAAGAACATGAACTGCTACACTTGTGTCTTGTAGATCCGCTGAAAATTCGAACGGTTAGAGTCCTTTGAGATTCTAGTTCACATCTGAAACACTTAGCAACCAATTAGATAATCACAACACCACCGGCTAAGTCGAGAGATGTCTCTCTGTCTTTAAGACAAGATTGCCCTCGTATATAGGCTTTACGGAAGTGTAGATAATAGTCTCCTAAGATGAAAAGCGAACTATCAAATGTGCAAAGCCTACACAAATGATCCCACTGAAGAACACGAATAATGAAGATTGCTAAGAGAAGGATTGCTTATCAGAAAAACTGATCTCTTTGTGGTGTTGTTAACTTGTAAGTATGTTCATATGTTCATCTATAGAATTAAGCCAAAGGCCTCAATTTATAGGTGTGCAAGATGGCCTCTATAGTGCCTCATAATGGCATTCAATTGCCATGTAATGGATGACATTTAACCCCCAAGTAATGTAGCAACATAATGGTCCAAGTAATGGCCATTATTGGGTGGATTCAATGCCATTGAAACCACATCAACAGCCAAACCTTTGGGATTCCGTCGAGCAAACACTGCCTGGGAAGCGCCGCAGCGCTGCAACATTTAGCTCCGCGGATCCAAAATGCCAGATAGAGAATTAGCGCCACGGCGCTGCAAGGGGGGCGCCGCGGTGCTGCGGCCCAGTCCGGGAGGCGCAGCGACCCTTCTCGGCTCCGCGGCCCTTTCCGACCTATTCCATCTTACACCTAGCACAATCCTTCATTCGTTTACCAACGTGGAACACTTGTTATTTATCCAATAACCTTCCATCATTCTATACCTCAAACATTTCACTTACATACCAATATCTCTTTCATTAACGAAATTTACGATATTTGGCACTAAGATTGCACATGTGTGGAAATGACGTTTCCGACGTGCGGGGTCCCAATTGTTCGAGTCATAAATAATGAGATAAACTTAATTCCACACTAGTAAATTTCCAACAATCCCGTCTTGAAAGAGATTTTGGGTGCACTCGCAAGGTGCCTACTTTCAGTAATCTTTCAGCGAAAAGATATTGCATCAGGAGAGGTAGCTTCCGCTTTGAACCTTTCCTAGTTGAATACAATCGGACTTACTGCGCGGTGAACGTGATGTGTTGAACCGTCAGTGTTTAATGTAAGCCTAGACAGCGGTACCAACATAATACCTCTCCTTTATTCGTTTCTTCTTATTGTTCTGTCCGTTGTGGCTGTGGACACACTTGGATTCTTAAGTGCGTTCATTTGAGACGGCCTGTCCTCACACTTAAATAGGTGATCTCCTACAAGGTATCCTGCTATATCCCACTTCACAAGTGTTAGGAATCATTAAAAGTTTTCCCAACCTTAACCTCAACTGTTTGAGGATCGTTAAAGGTTTGTAAACTTAACCTTTACCCACCATGCAGGTAGCACTTTAATGACTATCGCGGGAACAAATTTGGATTCATGTTTCTTTACAGAAATCATAATCTGAAGTGCTCTTGCTTCCACCGAAGCGCTCAACTAAACTTTTGCAGCTTAGTTTTCCCATTGAACCATATTTTTAGGATCTGCAGTCAGTATGGTTGGGTTACCACCACAAAAGTTTGTATCGTTTGGGTTTTAAGCCCATTCCCCTAGATAGATAAAACTCTTGATCTTCAGCTAGTCCCTTAGTTAAAGGGTCCACTATATCATTTGACTAGTAATCAAGGAAGTGACACCCGTGATGATCAACTGCCATACGGTCTTATGTCTTCAACATATCCGACAGATATGCCCATACGCCATCATCCGTGCCCTTCTTGTAGCTGACCAACTAGCCACAATGTATAACTGCTGAAGGCACGGGTTTCTCCCAATAAGGGACGTCCTCTAAGGATTCATGAAGTTACTCAACTTCTTTCCCATGCTTTCTTTAAAGCGATAAACTCCGATTCCATAATGAATCGGCCGATGCAAGTTTGCTTAGAGGATTTTTCCAAGACCCACCATACACATTTACTTGTGGTTTTGGTGTTCTTCATATCTGATGTCTAGTTTGCATCACTGTGTTCTCCCAGAACCGCTGGACATCCAGAATACCATAATCCGTAGATAAGCGAATATTTCAGTTATCATCATATCTGACTTAACGCCTTCTATCGATCATTTCCAGAATCACCAGTGAACCTTAGTTCAACTGATCTGCTTTGTAGGACGATACCAGGTTGGTTGTAGTGTGTACAATACATTGAACTACATGTGACCTGTGCATATCGCTCCTTGTAAATGAGTGCACCATGATTCTAATCAGTTCTATGATTCATATCCTTTGGTGGCTTCAACGAGACTGTCAACTATCTCACAACTGAGTTTGGAGTTAGACTAGTCCGTTAGATGTCTTAGAAATCCAATTCCTAAGATGTCATCTGTGATACCCATATCTTTCATATCGAGACTTTATTTCAATATGACTTCCACTTTCAGACTGTTGGTTTTCTAACTGTTGGCTTTCTAACTTCAGAGTCAATGTTTCTGTTGTCAGATTCGTTATTTCTATTCCAAAATGTAAACATTTTGGGGACCAAAATGTAAACAAAAAGTTCAGGAAGAAGCCCAACAGTCCAACAAACCATCTTTGATCCCCCCCTTCCAACTCTCCGGTTAGGAAGGTGACATCAATATTCATATCACGCAAGACTGCAATGGCCCTGTATGTTAAGCTATTAATAAGGGAGCACATGTCCAAGTAGCCTAGGCCTTATACTCGTTAGTAGATCCATCTACTTTGTACTCACTTTTGAGTATCCACTTTTACAACACAAAGGTTCTTTTTCCGCAGGAAGGTCAACTATTACACATGTATGGTTTTATATGATGGAATCTATTTCTTTCTCTGTAGCTTCTTTCCAAAGCAGCGCTGTTGGAGATGACAATTCTTTGTTAATTGTCGATGGTTCATTCTCAACCATACAAGCTAGAAGGCCTAGAACGAGTCTTTGTCCCCACTTTACTCCATATCGGTTCAACATCTAGAATCCTTGAGTTCTGTAGATCTGGAACATTAAGTTCTGGATAGTCAGCATCTTTCGAGTCCTGTAGCTCTAGAACATCTGGTTCTGGACAATCAGGCACTCGCGGGTTCTTGTTAACCTCAAACAATTACTTTTTTTTCCTTCTCAAGAAAAGTTATCCTCAAAGCATTCTTTGACACCAAGAGGCGATAAGCACTACTGTTATTTGCAGATCCAGTGTATATGCAATCTACAGTCTTAGGTCCAACTTGACATGTTTTGGTATTCCAACCTCTACCAAGTCACCCCATAACACAACATTTGTAGGTGGGATCATTTTCATGTTTCACACGGAGGGTTATCCTTATCCTTATGCGTAGTTCTGTTGAGAATCACATTAGCGGTAAGGATCACCTTGCCCTACACATTTTGGGCATATGTCTTTGCGCTTGGCTAACACCGTTAGAATGAGGTGAGTAACGAGTAGTCGTTCGATCAACGGTGCTTCACATTCTCCCCCTCTATCACTACGAATCCCTCAATCCGTAGGCTTAGTTGATTTTCAACTTCTGCTTTATAGCGCTTATCCGCTTCAACAACTTCATCTTTACTTTTCAACAAACAAAGGATGCAATACGTTGTACCATCATCAATGAAGGTCACAAAGTACTTGTCTCCCCCCTCTATTTTGTATAAACTTCAAATCACCCATGTAGGTGTGACTAAGTTCTAGAGGAACGGTACTTCTTTCGCTATTCCTTTGACGGAATGGAAAGATGATTTTGCCTCTTCGCCTACCTCACATTCATTTTGAGGGTTTATGTCGACAGAAGGCAACAATCTCAACTTCGTTAGCTTTTGAATGACTTTCTATTTAACGTGTCTTAATCTATGATGGCATAGATGCACGGATTACAAATATATAATTCATTTAGCTACATACATACTGTACCATTCTTAGTTATTACAGACCTGTTGGACTAGTCTCAAACCAGCTTGACCAACAGCGTCCCTTAAACCAAGTTTGAGATACGTATCACCTCATCTGAGAGTGATCACATTCCCTGAAGTCCTATTGAGGACAACCTTTCCAACCCTTTCTACTTTAGAGGTGGCGTTGCTTCACATGAACAACCCCTTGCCCGTGGTTGGGGCATAACCGTATCATATGTGATTTGGACCCCGGCCCACTCCAGTTGCTTTGGCAGACTGAGTGTCCAATTTCTTTTCTGCCGTTATTTTGTCCTTCAGATCATTTAAAACCTGGAAACTCTGGCCCACCTCACTAGGTGTCCATTACTTTTCTGCCTTTCTTTTGGCCTTCAGATTATTTAGGACTTGGAAATTCTGGCCCACTCTAGTCGCCCGTAGGCTTTGTACGACTGAGTGTCCAATATCATTCTATCAAATAAATTCTGGCCCACTCCAGTCGCCCATAGGATTTGTACGACTGAGTGTCCAATATCATCCCATCAAATGAAGGATCTTCTGTCAGATAGGTGACAGGTTCAATGTCTTAAGATAAGCCATTATCTCTTAGTCTTCTTCACTTGTGATTGGTGCCCAGGGAAATCCCTAGCGCTTACTTAAAAGCGGTAACAATTTTCGCACAGTTAGTGGATCTCTATCCTTTGTATGTGCGAACATACTTTACACACTTTTAATAATTACACTCAAAAGAATGGATCTTTTAAGTTTTGTTTATAATAGTCCAATCTTTATATGGGAAGGAAAAAGGTTCAATATCTGATTTTAGAGTGTAAGGAATATGAGTTTTTAACGAAAACACTTTCATTTTCCCAGCCTTGCTTTACACACTTTTACTCAGATATTAACTAAACACATTATAGATAAGGAAGGATTATTAACTTAGACCTTTTGGATTCTGGCCCACTTCAGTTAGACTGAGTGTCCATATCATCCTTACCATAATTCGGATCCTTTTTCTGGGACAAATATAGGCCTTTTGCTACATGATAGAACATCATCTTCAACCTTCTCTTCTTGTCCCAGTTGACATCCTCAGCCTCTCGTGGGCGCTTATTTCCACCATCATCGGGAGTGGTGATACCAACTCGTCCTTGATCTTTAGTCATACTAGCATGACTATCATCAGTATCTTGAAGCTCAACATCAGATCTAGAGATCCCACTTTTGACGGAAACAAATTTGCAACTGTCGTCAAAGAGAGAACCAAAACTATGACCAGATTTGAAAGCACGATTGTTGACATAGACAGTGTTTGAACTGTTAACATAACTGTTTTCAAGAAGAAAACCACAACCAGATTTGGTCACACACTTGTCGACCAACATCTTTCTAACACTAATACAATTTTGTCTTAAACTTGTTGGATATGTAAAACACGTACGAGAATAGTAAATAACTATTACAGTGATCGAAAGGATAAACAACAAAGATTACAACAACAAGTTGTCAATCTCTTGATCTTGAATTGAAACTTCAAATATGGATCTTGTATTCGGAAATACAAGAACATGAACTGCTACACTTGTGTCTTGTAGATCCGCTGAGAATCCGAACGGTTAGAGTCCTTTGAGATTCTAGTTCACACCTGAAACACTTAGCAACCAATTAGATAATCACAATACCACCGGCTGAGTCGAGAGATGTCTCTCTGTCTTTAAGACAAGATTGCCCCCGTATATAGGCTTTACAGAAGTGTGGACAATAGTCTCCTAAGATGAAACAACGAACTATCAAAGATGCAAAGCCTATATAAATGATCCCAGCGAAGAACACAAATAATGAAGAATGCTAAGAGAAGGATTGTTTATCAGAAAAACTGATCTCTTTGTGATGTTGTTAACTTGTAAGTATGTTCATATGCTCATCTATAGAATTGAGCCAAATGCCTCAATATATAGGTGTGCAAGATGGCCTTTCAAATGCCTCATAATGGCATTCTATTGCCATGTAATGGATGACATTTAACCTCCAAGTAATGCAACAACATAATGGTCCAAGTAATGACCATTATTGAGTGGATTAAATGCCATTGAAACCACCTCAACAGCCAAACCTTTGGGATTCAGTTGACCAAACACTGCCTGGGAAGCCCCGCGGCGTTACATCATTTAGTGTCGCGTCTCCAGAATGCCAGAAAGAGAATTAGCGCCGCGATGCTGCAAGGGATGCGCCACGGCGTTGCGGCCCAATCCTGGAGGCACCGCATCCCTTTTCGGCTCTGCGACCCTTTTCGACCCGTTCCATCTTACACCTAGCACAATTTTTCATTCGTTTACCAACGTGGAACACTTTGTTATTTATCCAATAACCTTCCATCATTCTATGCCTCAAACATTTCACTTACATATCAATATCTCTTTCATTAACAAAATTTACGATACTCGGCACTAAGATTGCATATGTGTGGAAACAACGTTTCCGACGTGCGGGGCCCCAATTGTTCGAGTCATAAATAATGGGATAAACTTAATTCCACACTAGTAAATTTTCAACACTATCTGCATTTTCTTCTTTCCTAGCATTTGTGCTGCCTTGTTTCTTGCCTGTTTGCATCCTCTTTATATTCTGCATATGATTTGAGATTAAAAGACTTGAACTCTTATTTATGGTATCTGCAATTTGTCACTGTTCAATATTTTTCTTAATCCCAGTTCCATGTCTCTGAAATGCTTATAGCTTACTGCTTCTTTATCTAAAGCATGATTATCTAGGGCATCAACTAACTGGTTCTCTTCCCTTAGAATATATGTGTACATAAGTTGTTTCCCCTTCCCTAATTCCTTAATTTGATTGCCTTTAATATTTCCATTGCTTGTGCCTCATTGTTGGTTAAATAACCTATTTCCTCAGCTTTAGTATACATTAGATTGACTTTCTCATTTTATATGCTCCTATTCCAGGATTTCCTCTTGATGCTCCATCAGTGTTGCACAAGATCCAACCCATGTGAGGAGAATGCCATATCACTTTTCTGATCTTCACCTTATCTTTGTATCCCTCTAGCAGCTGTATCATATCCTTCCATCGGTTAGGAATTTTCTATAGTGATGGATTCCTAAATCTGACCAAGTTCTGAATGGTAGCAAGCACATGATAGATGCATCTTCCCACAAACTTCTTTTCTTCATGTTAATATGCATTTCTCATTTCCCACAATTTCCAAACAACTGTAGCAGATATAACTTGAAATATTGGTTTCAACCTATCATTGACAGGTTGTTGCCACCATTTCACTATAATTTGTTGTAGTTGTAATCCTTATACCTGAAGTCGATGAAGAAGAGAATAAATTATCTTAGATACTCTTATGATATACTCTCTCTGTCCCAATTTATGTGACACCATTTTCTTTACTGTCTGTCCCAAAAAGAATGTCAACTTTCTATATTTAGAAACAATTTAACTTTATGAGAAGATTTATAGCCACACATTTTATATAAAAGAATTATTTTGGACCACACATTTCAATAGTTTAATTTCTTTCTTGAACTTCGTGTCAAGTCAAATGGTGCCACATAAATTGAGACAGAGGGAGTAGTAACTCAATTTGAAAAGCTTTTTATTAAAGAAGCATGTTGGGGCGAGAAGGGAGTAAAAGGAAGAAATGTCAAAAAAATAGTATTATGGATATACAAAAATAAAGGTAATTGTTATGAAATAATATAAATACAAAGTAACAAGACATGTAGAGAAATATTATGAAGAGATTTTCTTTTTATTTTTCGTGAGATTAATGTATACAATGAATTGATTTAGCTTTCTATGTATAGAAGAAAAGAAAGTGTTGCAAGACTTGTCACGAAGTTGCTTGCAAGCTACCTAAAAGTGTTGCAAGACTTTTCACGAAGTTGCTTGCAAGCTACCTACATATGCTACCTATTTGATTGCAATCCTCTTTAAAAAGATGTCACAAAGCTTTTCATAAGCTACCGCATAAGGTAATTGCTTATTTGCAGACTTTTTTAGAAAGTCATAGGAGTACTAAATAAACATCCACAATTCAGTGTATTCATAACACTCCCATTCGATGTTCATTAACAGATAATGTGGCATCCAACAAGTTCGAGTTTCCACTTAGCTATTCTCTGAGCTTGCTTTTCATTAAAATTTTACTAGAAAAATATCTTATTATAAAAATTCTCGTGAAAAAAAGTACACATATATGGTAATACACATTTTTGGCTATCTCATTTAAAATCTTTCTTGAAAACTTGATAGACAAAACTTTAATTAATGGAAAAAGAGTATATCACCTATTTCGCTCCCCCTGATTAAAGTATCACATAATTTTTGAAAATGTGTATTCCAATCTTATATATTAGTATCATATGTTGAGGTTGATAATGCTTTTGTTATCAGATCAGTCAAATTATCATTTGAACAAATTGATTGATCATTATATTTCTATTCTTTTGATAGAGTTGCATCATCGTCATATATCATTATTGGAATCTCAGCCAAATACATCCCTCACTTGTTTTATAGACTGTTGTTACTTTTACATGATTTGAATGTCATGTAGAACAACATGGTGTGTTAGTATACCCCATGTGAATGAAAAATATATCTAGGTCAAACATTTATATTGATTAGATGACTGTCGCATTTGCATAACCAACAAAAACATGACAATATTTATTAGGATAAATGAATTTATATTAGTGCTTTCATTTAAAATATACAATTGATGTTGTTTCTATGTAGGAAATAAACTATATTTTTCTCGCACATGATGATACTCATAGTTATAGCAAGATATATAAATGCATCAATTGCACAAAGATATAATACTCCGGGACTCAAAATTCTTCAAGTTTCTTATTTCAACTTCTTTCAACAGATGATCTACAATTCTAGAAACACTTCATGAGTTCGAAATAATATTCAAATACTATTATGCATAATAATATGACAAATTCAGATTCATTATTTTCATAAAGACATAAGGCTAATCAAAGTCATTTTTGTATTATTCTTCTTCGATGAATGCTCACTAAGGTCAGTCTTGAATGATTTAACCCATATAAGAATCATGAACAAGTTTTTTCACATGCTTCATGCATTTTGATTCCTTCAGGAATTGTTCTATTAATTTTGTCAAGAGAGACATATAGTCTGTGACAACATTCATTAATATTTAAATGTCATAACATCTTCTAGTGTTTGGTGATGTTCGACTTAAAATGCATATAGTTAGTCATTATTTGTTTCTCATTTTAGTACTTTTATCACTGTTTGAGTATTAATTATAGTGAATTGTGTTTACTATTGTATTTTTACTTTGTAGGTGCATTGGAGATGAAATTTGAAGCAAAATTGAGTGAAAAGTGATGAAATCCCCGAAAAGTAGTAGTTGCGCTATCATTGTGTTGCAAGGGTGTCGTGAACATGTTGAACGTGCCATGGCATGAGTGCGTGAGCGTGCCTCGAGGAAACCGGCTTTCTGAATTTTGCCAAGGCTGTTGCGCCACCCCTTGAGTCTCAAGGATGCTGCGAGCCGAACTTTTTGTACCCTATGAATACATCATAGACGTATTTAGCCGTTGTGGAGGCAGAATTTTTTAGGTTTTACCTTTTTTTTTCTTCATATTATTTATTTTTATATTTCTTTGGATGATTTGCTATTTTTCTTCTATGTCTACGTCGAGTCAAATTTCACGTTCTAGAGTTTTGGTTCTTTTATGACTATTGTTGTTTGGATATTAAAATTGGTTTCTTAATTTATCATTTTAGTTTATATATTCAATCCCGCGCTTAATTATTTGATTGATTGATCACCAATTAAATACCATCTATAAATTTAAAGTTGAGCTCGGGAGAGTGAATTTTAGATTGCAAATAAGATTGATTAGAGCAAATTTTTGAACCTGGGCCTCATGGTAATGAATTCGCGATTAGAATAAGAATATACCTAACAATCTTACTTAGTCACTACACATGAATTATTAATGCGTTCTTGTTAATTCTATATCCACATTAATACATGCATTACGTTAGGTTGAATAGATGAGTAGTAGTTCTGGAGAATACTACGAGTAAAATTAACTGTGATTAATAAACTCAATTAAGGAGTTGAATCAGTTAAAGACCATAATAGGATTGTTAGATAGCCTTACATCACTTTTGTTGAGTTGCTTTTATCTGAATTTCATTTCAAGATCTCATTAAAATTTTGATGATTGACAAATAATGTACAATTGATAATTGATGATCAATAAGGATGAAATAACATACACAGAACCAGGTCCTTAACAAATCTCCTAAAGAAACTGGTAATGTTGACAACAGGATTGCACAAACACTGGAAGAATCAAGTCATTTACAAAAGAACTAGAGACTGATTGGACCAAGCAGGAATAACTATTCCATGCGCAAAAAGAAATTCTTGCAGAATTGAAATTAAGGCTTAATTCAATTATACAAGAAATACAAGTTCACGACATGAAAATATTACCATAATTGAATATATTAAATTAGCTTTGAAATAGGAGAAAATAAAAGGAAGCTGGCGCGCAAAACCAATTCCGACAAAGATTGGAATCTTGGTTTCTTAAACCAAATTTGGTTTGGATTTGAAGAACAAGAAACGACCATCATATTCCTATATAAAGAATCATATTGATACTGGTGAAGACAACCACCAAAGAGAGAAGATCAGAGCAAATAAAGAGAGATTTATTCAAGAGTGTCTTCAATTGAGAAAGAGTCAACCACAAAAAAGAAGAACATGTTCCTATTAAGATTTATTCATACAGTTCTTTGAGTTGTAATTGTTAGTTTCTTTGTGCTTAAGTTGTAACCTTTTATATTCATAGATAATTTGTATTAGGTGTTGTTTTGAGTTGTAAGGGGCTTCTTAGACTGGGTAGAGTCTTTGAAGAAATTAGCTATAATTAGTGAAGAACTGTAGCATGGATAGATATTGTAATGGTCAGTTTCTTAGGTTGCAAAGAGTTGTACTCTTAAAACTGCTCGTGCTATTAGTGAGTTTTGAATAAATCCTATTGGAGATAGGACATGATTTTTGACTCTCTTAATAAGCAAAGAGTTCTCCACGCAAAATGTTTTGTGTGATTTATTATTCCGTAATTTACTTCTTATTTACTACTGAAGAACCTTGTTCTTCAGTAGGTTAGGTGGTAGCATAAATTATCAATTGATATTAGGGCAAGTTCTTTCTAGGTGGTAGCATAAATTATCAAATGATATTAGGGCAAGTTCTTTCAAAAGGCTAACACTTTGAAAGACTAAGAACTGACTGCACTACCAGGAGTTCAAGAAGGATAATCAATCATAAGGATACCATTCCTCAATAAAGAAACTAGTAAAAACAAGACCTAAGAGCAGACATGCTAATTAGGAAATATGAGCTACTCCAGATAGAGGAAAGGAATGACCAGCCTCCAAACCCTAAAATAAATTTTGACTTAGAAGGAATCATAACTCTAATGACCCAATAAGAATCTGAACATGAAGATGATGACTTAGAATTAAACTTCATTGAGATAAAAAGGCTATACATCCATACTCCAAGATAATTTTCTTATGTATAACTCACATAGTAATTGAAGCTTTTGAGAGTTTGCACATTGTAAAAGAAAAGGTGATGAATGCATACACTACTCTTCAACTGGATCATAACAAACTTGAAGAAATAGAAGATAACCTAGAACAAACATTAGATTTTCTTAAAAATCAGACTTTACATTGGATAATGAAAAATCCATACTCGAAATTGGAAGAAAGAGACCTCTCATCACAAACTCCAAATGAAAGGATCATGTTGAGAACATCTAAGAAAAGCTGGAGAATGAGTTAACAGTTGTAAATACAAATCTCAACATTGTGCTTGAAAGAAATATAATGCTTCAAAGGGATCTCATCAAAGACATATGAATTTGATAAGATGTTTAAATGGTGTAGATCATCTGACACCAGAAAACAACAACCCCCAACCGACGTCCCTCCACCCAGAACCCGATAACCAGGAAACCCAAACCTAACAAATTATCGACACTGCACCTTTACCCACCCACCGTATGTAAACTCGTGTCCAACAAGGGATTTTCAAATCCAAAGTTCACTTTAACCTATCCACACATACTATATCCCCGATTCCCAAAAACTCAAAATTAGCCAAACTGGATCCTAATTGAAATGCGGCCATGTGTGAGGAATTTAATGCTTTAACGAACTAGCAAACTTGGAATTTTGTTCCTAGACCAGCTGGGGTGAATGTGATCCATTGCATGTGGCTATTTCATCACAAATTCAAAGATAGTGGTGACTTAGAGAGGTATAAGGCTAGACTTGTAGACAATGACACTAATCAGCAGGAGGGCATTGATTGTGGTGAGACATTCAGTCCGGTTGTTAAACCGGCCACTATTCGCACAGTTCTAAGTATAGTTATTGGTAAGCATTGGCCGATTCATCAGCTTGATGTCAAAATGCATTTCTACATAGGGATTTAAAAGAAACGGTCTACATGCACCAGCCGCCTGGTTTTGTCAATCCAGCAGCCCTTTAGTATGTATTTCATCTCCGTAAGTCACTTTATGGTTTGAAACATCTCAAATATTTCACTTACGTACCAATATCTCTTTCATTAACGAAATTTACGATACTTGGCACTAATATTGCACGTGTGTGGAAATGATATTTCCGATGTGCAGGGCCCAGTCGTTCGAGTCATAAATAATGGGATAAACTTAATTCCACATTAGTAAATTTCCAACAGTCCCCTCTTGAAAGAGATTTTGGCGCACACACAACGTGCATACTTTTAGCAATCTTACAACGAAAAGATATTGCATTAGGAGAGGTAGCTTACACTTTGAACCTTCCCTAGTTGAATACCATCGGACTTACTTACTGCGCGATGAACTTGATTTCTTGAACTGTCAGTGTTTAATGTAAGCCAAGACAATGGCACCAATACAATACCTCCCCTTTAAACGTTTCTTCTTTTGTTCTGTCCGTTGTGGCCGTAGACACACTTGGATTCTTAAGTGCATTCATCTGAGGCGGCCTGTCCTCGCACTTAAATAGGTGATCTCCTACAAGGTATCCTGCTATACCCCACTTCACAAGTGTTAGGAATCATTAAAAGTTTCCCCAACCTTAACCACAACCGTTTGAGGATCGTTAAAGGTTTGAAAGCTTAATGTTTACCCACCATGCAGGTAGCACTTTAATGTATATCGCGGGAACGACTTTGGATTCATGTTTCTTAAACAGAAATCATAATCCGAAGTGCTCTTGCTTCCACCGAAGCACTCCACTGAACCTTTTGCAACTTAGTTTTCCCATTGAACCATATTTTTGGGCTCTGCAGTCAGTATGGTTGGGTTACCACCGCAGAGGTTTGTATCATTTGGGTTTTAAGCCCATTCCCCTAGATAGGTAAAACTCTTGATCTTCGGGTATTCCTTAGTGAAAGGGTCCGCTATATCCTTTGATTAGTAATCAAGGAAATGACACCCGTGATGATCAACTGTCATATGACCTTATGTCTCTGACAGATCCGGCAGATATGTCCAGACGCCATCATCCATGCCCTTCCTGAAGCCGATCGGCTAGCCACAGTGTATAACTGCTGAAGGCACGAGTTTCTCCCAATAAGGGACGTCCTCTAAGGAGTCGTGAAGTTACTCAACTTCTTTCATACTTTATTTAAAGAGATAAACTCCGATTTCATCATGAATCAGCCGATGCAAGTTGGCTTAGTGGATTTTCCAAGACCCACCATACACATTTACTTATGGCATTGGTGTTCTTCATATCTGATGTCCAGTTTGCATCACTGTGTTCTCCCAGAACCGTTGGACATCCAGAATACCATAATCTGTAGATAAGCGAATATTTCAGATATCGTCATATCTGACTTAACACCTTTTATCGATCATTTCCAGAATCACGATGAACCTTAGTTCGACAGATCTGCTTTGTAGGTCGATACCAAGTCTATTATAGTGTTTAGAATACATTGAACTACATGTGACCTGCGCATATCACTCCTTGTATATGGGTGCACCATGATTCCAATCAGTTCTATGATTCATATCCATTGGTGGCTTTAACGAGAATGTCAACTATGTCACAACTGAGTTTGGAGTTAGACTAGTCCGTTAGATGTCTTAGAATTCCCAATTCCTAAGATGTCATCATTCTCCCCCTCTATCACTATAAATTCCTGAGTAATGAGCAGTCGTTTAATAAACGATGCTTTACATTCTCCCCCTCTATCACTACGAATTTCTCAATTCATAGGCTTAATTGAATTTTCAACTTCTGCTTTGTAGTGCTTATCCGCTTCAACAACTTTATCTTTTCTTTTCTATAAACAAAGGATGCAATACATTGTACCATCATTAATGAAGGTCACAAAGTACTTCTCTCCCCACTTTATTTTGTATAAACTTCAAATTACCCATGTAGGTGTGACTAAGTTCTAGAGGAGCAGTGCTTCTTTCACTATTCCTTTAATGGAATGGAAAGGTGATTTTGCCTCTTCGCCTACCTCATATTCATTTTGAGGGTTTATGTCGACAGAAGGCAACAATCTCAACTTTGTTAGCTTTTGAATGACTTTCTCTTTAACGTGTCTTAATCTATGATGGCATAGATGCATGAATTACAAATATATCATTCATTTAGCTACAGACATACTGCACCATTCTTAGTTATGACAGACCTGTTGGACTAGTCTCAACCAGCTTGATCAACAACGTCCCTTAAACCAAGTTTGGGTCATGTATCACCTCATTTTAGAGTGATCCCATTCCCTGAAGTCCTCTTGAGGACAACCTTTCCAACCCCTTATACTTTAGAGGTGGCGTTGCTTCATATGAACAACCTCTTGCCCGTGGTTAGGGAGTAATCGGATCATATGTGATCTGGATACTCTGGCCCACTCCAGTTGTTTTGGCAGACTGAGTGTCCAATTACTTTTCTGCCTTTCTTTTGGCCTTCAGATCATTTAAGACCTGGAAAACTCTGTCCCACCTCACTAGGTGTCCATTACTTTTCTGTCAGCTGAATTCTGGCACACTCCAATCGCCCGTAGGCTTTGTACGACTGAGTGTCCAATATCATCTTATCAAATGTGTTCTGGTCCACTCCAGTCGCCCGTAGGCTTTGTACGACTGAATGTCCAATATCATTCTATCAAATTAATGATCTTCTGTCAGATAGTGTGACAGGTTCAACGTCTTAAGATAAGCCATTATCTTTTAGTCTTCTTTCCTTGTGATTGGTGACTAGGGAATTCCCTGGCGCTTACTTAAGAGTGGTAACAGTTTTTGCATAGTCAGTGGATCCCTCTCCTTCGTATGTGCGAACATACTTTACACAGTTAATAATTACACCTAAAAGAACGAATCTTTTAAGTTTTGTTTACAAATAGTCCAATCTTTAACAGGGAAGGAAGGAGATTCAATATCTGATTTTAGAGTGTACGGAATATAAGTTTTCTTAATGAAAACACTTTCATATTCCCAGCCATGCTTTACACACTTTTATTCAGTTATTAACTAAACGTATTAATGATAAGGAAAGATTAACTTAGACCTTTTGGATTCTGTCCCACTTCAGTTAGACTAAGTGTCCAAATCCTCCTTACCATAATTCGGATCCTCTGTCTGGGACAGATATAGGACTTTTCCTATATGATAGAACATCATCTTCAGCCTTCTCCTCTTGTCTCAGTTGACATACTCAACCTCTCGTGGGCACTTGTTTCCACCATCCTCGGGAGCGGTGATACCAACTCGTCCTTGATCTTTAGCCGTACTAGTATGACTATCAGTAGTATCTTGAAGCTCAACATCAGATCCAGAGATCCTTCCTTTCACGGAAACAAATTTGTAATTATCGTCAAAGAGAGAACCAAAACTAGGACCAATCTTGAAAGAACGGTTGTCAAGAAGAGAACCACATCCAGATTTGGTCACACACTTGTCGACCAACATCTTTCAAATCACTATTACAGTCTTGTTTAAAAATTGTTGGAATATACGTAAAGCAACAACGAGAATAGTAAATAACTATTACAGTGATTGAAAGGATAAACAACAATTAGGACAGTAACACGTTTTCCATATATTGATCTTGAATGAACCTTCAAATATGGAACTTGTGTTATGAAAACACAAGAACATGAACTGCTACACTTGTGGCCTTTTAGATACGCTGAGAAGACGAACGGTTATAGTCCTTCGTCTGTTAAGTTAACACATGAAACACTTAGCAACTAATTAAATAAACACAACACCACCGGCTGAGTCGAGAGATGGCTCTCTGTCTTTAAGACAATATTGCCCTCGTATATAGGCTTTACGGAAGTGTGGACAATAGTCTCCCAAGATGAAACAACAAACTATCACGTGTGCAAAGCCTACACAAATGATCTCTACGAAGAACACGAATAATGAAGATTGCTAAGAGAGGGATTGTTTATCAGGAAAATCTGATCTCTTTGTAGTGTTGTGAACTTATTTTTCAGTTCATATGTTCATATATCTTTATCTATAGAATTGAGCCAAAGCCTCAATTTATAGGTGTGCAAGATGGCCTCTTCAAATGCCCCACAATGGCTATCAATTGCCATGTAATGGATGGCATTTAACCCCCAACAAATGTAGCCAAATAATGAACATTATTGGGTGGATTCAATGCCATTGAAACCCCCTAAACAGCCAAACCTTTTGGGATTCCATCGAGCAGTCATTGCCCATGAAGCGCCGCAGCTCTGCCACCTTAGCGCCGCAACGCTAATTCATCACTGAGCTACTGCCACTCCTGCGCCGCGGCGCTGGAAGGGGGCGCCGCAGCGCTACGGCGCAGCGGCCCAGTCCGGAATGCGACGCGGCCCTTCTCGGCTCTGCGGCCCTTTTCCGACCCGTTCCATCTTACACCTCGCACAACCTTCTTTCGTTCACCAACGTGGAACACTTGTCATTTAGCAAATAACCATCCATCATTCTATGTCTCAAACATTTCACTTACGTACCAATATCTCTTTCATTAACAAAATTTATGATACTTGACACTAAGATTGCATGTGTGTGGAAACGATATTTTCGACGTGCGGGGCCCAATTATTCGAGTCATAAATAACGGAATAAACTTAATTCCACATTATTAAATTTCCAGCACCTAGTTCATTGGAAAATAATACTGAAGGATCTTAAAGGAGTGATGTTAGAAGAAGGGGACTAATATCAAAAGACCAATCTCCTTAACTACTGAGCATGTTGAGATATTGAAAATTATGTTTGATAGTGAGTGTTCTGAGGAGGAAATGACTTTTGCTGAGAAACTGGATATAATCAAGAAGCGAGTAGTTGCAAGAAAATCTCCTAAATAGGATAAGAAAAGCACATATCCATGAAGAGTGTCCAGTCCGAACAATACGGACCTTCTGCTTCTGTGGCTAATAGAAGTAGAAGCAAAGGGAAGTCTGTATTTTATTAAGCTATTGAGAAGAGGAAAAAGAAAGGAAAAACAATAATCGAGTTTGGGCTGTTTGATGAATCAGATATTGTGTAATTAATTGATGACGAGGAAGATAAGGGAGAGGAGTCATAAGTTGAACCTCCTATTGAGAAGGAAATGAAGAAAGCTTCTAGTTCTCAGAAGATTTCTAAAAGAAAAAGGTCCCCAAAAGGGACAAAAGAAACTGATCCTTCTGCTGAAAGACCCAGTCCTAAGAGGATAAGAAAGAGAGCTGTCAAAAAGGAGCAAAAAATTCTAAAGGGAAGGGTGATTGACCTCACTGTGTTGGATGAGCCTAGTATGAGTGAGATCACAATCACGGGTGATCCCACTTACTCCTTTACTCACATCTAATAGTTCATGAGGAAGAGGTTCGTTAATTCTACAAAAAGTTCAAGATAGTAGAAAATAACACAGTGGCGACCACCGTAAAGGAAAAGGAAATCACATTCACTATTGAAGATTTAGGGGACATTCTCAAGGTTCCATGTGCAGGCCATGCAGAGTACATCAATAATGCATTGAGTATGGGCTTGAGAAGAGAAAGGTCTATTTGACTTCCATATTTGGACGGGAGAAATACCAAGGAATCCAGAAAGGTGTTTAAGGGTGAGATGACTCCTGCCCATAAAACTCTTGTTTTAGCTAGTGAGTAAGTGCATGCTGCCCCATCAGAGAGAAGAAATGAGGCAAACTGCGTGGACATAGTGGTGATGGATATGCTGAACAAAGGAATGCTGGTAAATATACTTGCCTTATGGTTAAACACATGACTAGGGCTACAGAAGGTGCACATTCCTTGCCATATGAGTTTGGGTTGACTAAGATATTCACCTCACTTTGGAGTTCCTTTGGTGTTGGGAAGAAAGGAGAGGAGAAGGAGATGTTTAACAAATCTACACTAGCAGAGTGTGACCTTTCTAAGGGAACAAGTTTCAAGAGCAACAATGTGATCACTAATTTGCTAGAAGATATGGCAAAAGAAAGGGAGGCAAAGGAAAATGCAGAGGCAGAAAATGAAGTCCTAAGAGCTGATAATGCAAGACTAACAGCTAAATTATTGGTTGAGCAAAAGACTTCAGTTGAAAGAATTTACTATTTCATGAACCTCTTCTCATTCTCATCCTCCATCAGCAAAGAACCAACTTCCTAGTTTCAATCCAATCTTGTGTCTAGCCAAGTCCTTTTCTTTCTTGAAAAAATCTTTTTGTTTCTTTTGGGGTTGTTGTAGTGGCAGTTACTAGCAGATTTTGTAACTGTTATGTGGCTCAATTGATGCATCAATTATAATTTCCCTTTGGTATTAACTGTTTTTGTGCTAGTTCATATTACTGATTCAAAAGTTTGCACTTGTGTTATGCTCATGATAGTGTAGCGCCAGTGGTCTTGAGTTTGATATTGCATAATCCTTATACTTAAACTTGACTAATACACCTGCTTTCTGATAATGCCAAAAAGGGAAAATATAGTAGCAGTTCATCTCATGTGTCCTTAATGTTGTTATATATAAATTGGTGTATTGGAACACTTTCTACGTTTACCTATATCTATCGCAGAACCATGTTAAAGCTAATAAGAAGGGTTAGCTTGTAAAACAAGAAAATAATAAACTCTCACTTAAGTTAAGTGGTTTTTTTATTAAAAAAATATTTATCATTCTGTTATGTTTGCATCTCTAAGTAAAGGAACAACATAAGAAGCTTCAAATATAAGTATGTTTGATGGGGAGAGGGCCATCTTAATTGGAAATTTACTGTTTAAGGGTTACATGGTAGCCTATACCTTCATTTAGGTATTATTTGGATTTTGGAGTTGGAAATTCTTTACGGCCTCAACAATATATATATACTTTTACATCAATATATTGAGTTGACATATGATAATAAATAGTTTTTCGTAATAAATATCATAATATGGAAATAGAGCTAATTCACTGTATTAGGTAAATTACACAAATAATATACAAATTTTCAACATGTAGTATATATATCTTAAATCTTTTTTTTCCAGGTTTACTTGCACTTTCTTTTCTTATTCTAATTTCCGAGGGAATTGGTAAATTTTGCCTAAACAGATCTTACATGCGCATTACTGAAGCAGCAAATTGGACTTCCCTTGTTAATTAGTGCAGTGCATTACAATGACATCAACTCAAGTATTAAATCCCAAACAATGACATCAACTCAAGTATTTAGTGCAGTGCATTACAATTACAAATTAACAACTTTTAAGTATAATGTGTAATGATCGTTGTATGTCATCAAAGCTTGGAGCTATCTAATATATAGTTTAATACATAAAAATATCTTTCATTTTCAGGTCCCAACTGACCAATTTTCTAAACTCGTGTGTTTGCAAGTATTTCTTGACAAATTTATGCATTATTAAATTCCATGCTGACAGATATACAAGACACAAAAATTATCAAATCCTTTTAATATTAGCTTCCACTTGTATAAAACGCCAACATGGATGTATTTTCCCTCATGATACTACAATAATTATATATTGATATATTTTGCATATTTTAGTCGCCGTCGTGATTCTCGTTGGTCTTTCTGTTATTCAAAAGGTTACTCAGTTCTTGTGGATTATTTAACAAAATTATTTCTTTTTTTATAATAAGAAAATCACTTATTTTTATCTATATCCTTTTAAAAGTCACTATATCAAAACTTATATAAAAACCAACAAAACATATTACAGTCTTTTATTTAGTCCACATAATTTTTTCCCTCAATCCACATAAAAGTAATCTCATAAAACGAATAGGAGGCCGATGCTAGTAAATTTTCCGCATAAAATAAACCACCAGATAACCATGTTCATACCCAAACTTGAAAAATTACAAGAAAGAGAAACATATGTGTATGTCACACCCCAACCTAGGTGAGGTGGATAGGTACCTAGTGCATTACTCACGCGAGCGATCCTCATGTAAATTAATAAACTTACTGCATTCAAACACTTGCAAATAGAAAAAAAACCCATATATATCATTTGCATGGGCCTACAAGGCCTCGACCTGTACATATACCGGACCAACATATTGAACATGATCACATGCATACATACGTCTACAAAAGCCTCTAAAAACATATGATTGACATAACATAGTCGAGACATGACCTCGACCTACCCATTACGTCTATAATCATAACAAAATCAGATATCCTCTAGATTCGGCTGCACTCCGAATAAAATGGAGTCTCGCCAATCAACTACTGGAGCTAGGACTCTCTATTCTGGGGTCTCATCAAACTGACTATATGAACCTACAGCATAAAATGCAGCGTCTCTGGCAAAGGGATGTAAGTACCAAAAAATGTACTGAGTATGTAAGGCAATTGAATAATCGAAATAAGTGTTGTAATCAAAGTAAGGTATAACTGAAGAAACGATTACGTATAACAATTGTCAAGAATCAATCGGTAAGGTCATACGACATACTCTTACCAACTAAAATACGTGGTACTTCTCTGTAGCTTATCTTTCTGTAACAATATCTCATAGCTCATAACATACCGAGTCTACAATACGCAAGTCGAGTAAATATATAAAAAACTGTAATGCTAACTACTTGTATCATCTCGTGCGTATATGCTAGCTACCAGACTCACGAGTCTGTACTTTCCTGGCTAGCGTACCGGTACTCTCTCTCATACCCGACTAATGAGCCAGTACTTTCGGACTTTCGTATCCGTCATATACCGGGCTATCATGCCCATTTCTGCCAGGCTAGCACTCTTGTACTACTAGGTCTCTAAACCTATTCACTGTGCGGATCTATCATATCAAGCAACCACAACATTGACAAGTAAAAGTCTCATATCATCATTGTTAGCAATTGTCAATAAGTAGGATTCTCATAGTGGCCGACTGTTATTCGTCATAATACTGAAGTCCCCGCAGGGGAGCCACTCTGGCTTGTAGCAATTTTCTGAATAGAATAAGAGGCTACTAATAAACATATAAAACTCAACTCCTCGGGGCACTATCCAGAGGAATAAAGGTAAAGCTATCTGGCACATGGATAGGACAATTCTTACTAGTAGCCGCTTTTCGACATAAATCCCTATGAGGAGGTCCTTGGGGCTCGAGTCGAATTTCTGAAGGGAACATAGGACCGATTAGAGTCATATAAGACTCGTGTCATCAAAACAATATCCATTAAGGAATATATATAAAATGGCCTAGTACATGAATGGAACAACTCATTTTAATAGTCATTATACTAAAGAAATATTTATGAGAGGCTGTTATAGGTTAATTACACTTTTTGTGGGAGCATGGACTACTATATATCTAAAACTTAACTTAGCTTATCGAGGAAACATCAAATAGGATCATATGAAGCCATGAAGTAAAGGAGTAGAATATCTAAAAGTTCCGTTTAGGACTTATTTCCGAAAGAGGAAGCTCATTATGGATTCATGCCAAAGAAGAAAGTAACAAATAGACTTACATACCTCTATTTAACCTTCCAATGAAGATGTTGGAAACAACTTCCTTTGCTATTCATGCTACAATCATGAAGACAATACTATAATTAATCAATAAGAGGCACATCGACTAATCGACAAACGACAAACTATCTTATACAAGCTTATATGACATATATCTTTACCTAGCCCCTTTCTAAATCTTGAAACTCCACCAATCAATACACAAACATACATATAAACATCTTCGGCCCTATCATACAACAAGAACAACCCAACTTACCCATAAAATCAGTCCCAACACCTCATACAACGCAAACAACATTTCTACTATATCATCTAGCCCTTCAACTTACAACTTGTAATAACATAACATGTTTATACCATCAAACCAATCATCAAGAACATGCTAATACTTCCAACACCTAAATCATGATAAGAATAGTCTACAACTATGCACAACAACACTATTTTACTCAACTTAAACATACAACCATATTATCATAGCAATAGAACACCTCTAGAACTCAAGTTAATCTTAGAATCATGGAGGAGAAGATGTTTCTTACCTTAAATATCAATATGTTCAGTTCTCTACAACTTGCAAGAAGCTTTAACAACTCAAAACATGAAAAAGAGAAGTCTAGTGAGTACCATGACCTTTTTGAAGGTAGATTGGGGTCAAATCTTGTTAAACATCTTTTTGAATAATGAAAAACCCTTAGGGGAACTTTTATGAAGCTTAGGAACTCATTTAGGAGTGTTAGGAGTGAAAAATTAAGCCTCCCACGACTTTTAAAGCTCAACCACCGCCTCACCGACTCAACTTGCAGTGGAGAATGCGACCATCATTCTCCAAATGCCACCACAAGTTGGCAGCATTCTCCCAACCAAAAAATATAAAAGTTTTGCATGTCTGCAGCCAATTTCCGATGCATCATACTCAGTATGTGGCAACATTCTACTCGGCATTCGGCGATGTTGCCAAAATACATTTTCTTAAAATGTACATAATGTTTTGTCCAGAGCTCCAATTGACGAACAGTTTCATGCGCTGGAAACTAGACTCGATGAAATTGGACTTGGTTAGGTAATACACCCAATAACTCTTCATATACATGGAGATATATCTACAGAAAGTTCCTCCCAAATCCTAGCGTAACTCATGACCAAATGTAGGATTTCGATGAAACTTAAGCTCTTTGATTCATTCAACCTCTAATATTCACGACACTTACATAACACTTATCAAACATTATTTTAAGAACTTATAACCTTAATAATAATCTTGCTTCCTATGTCTATGTCAACTTACTTATGACGTAACTTAACGAGCAAAAACACAGGATAACTTATGTATTTTAATACCTCGAAAGTTGATCTTGGTTGTGTGTTACTGAAGAGCGATAAGGTGATAACCTATGCTTAGAGGAAATTAAAGTTTCATGAGAATAACTATCCCACTCATGATTTGGAGTTAGTGGCAATAGTGTTTGCATTGAAGATTTAGAGGCATTACCTTTATAGTGTGCATTGTGATGTATTCAAGGATCATAACAGTCTCCAGTATATATTCAATCAGAGGGATCTCAATTTGAGGAAACAGAGGTGGTTATAGTTGCTCAAATATTATGACATGACTATCCTTTATCACCAGAGCAAGGCAATATAGTTGGAGATACCTTGAGTTAGAAGGCGGTAAGTATGGGTAGTCTAGCTTTGTTATAGGCAAGAGAGCATCCTTTGTCTATGAATGTTCAGTCATTGGCTAACAGTTTTGTAAGACCTGATATTTCAGAAATGGGCAGGGTTCAAACTTGCATGGAAATGAGGTCATCTTTATTGGAGTAGACTAAGGCTGGCCAGTGGGCCGGGTCAGCTCGGTCCCGCCCCGACATCGCCCCGGTCCCGCCTCGAACCCGACTATTTAAAAAAGAAAAAAATTCACGGTAATGGGACTCGAACCGGGACGGGACATGGTCTCGGCCCGATCCGTCCCAACCCACCCTTGGCCCGCCTATTCTGACCCGATCCCGTCCGAAATTCCCCCTTTTGCAAAAATAACCGTTGCACCAATGACCATTTTACATTTTGGCCGTTGTGCAACGGTCATTTTCGTCCTCCTCCCCTCCCCCAACCCCCTACCCCCTTAATATTTATTTTTAACCCATAAGTTATTATATTATACTTTAACCCAATTTTCCAACTATGAATACCTCATTTTCTCTTCATCTTTCTCACAAATCTTCCTACAATCTCTCTAATCTCTCAATACTTAATCTATATCTCTCTCTACAAGTCTACATTGTCTACTAAATATTCAATTTTATTTATTCATTTGGGAGTGAAGTTGGCAACTAGCTTGAGGATCTTCCATCGAGCAAAGTTTCAATTTTCAACCTCTCGATTACATGTCGATGTTACGTCGGCGTTTGGTACATTCGTTCCTTCATTAAATTATTATTGTCTGTTTATTTTATTTAGCACACTTAATTTTATTTACTTTAATTATTTATTAGTATAATTATAAATTTATAATGGAAGGATTTAAACGTATGCTTACGGGTAGGGGTCACGCTTCTTCTAGTAGGGGCAACAAGGGCAAGGGTCCTATTTCTAGACAGAATCCTATTCCTACACAAGATGATTTTGTTGATACTGAACATTTTCCTACAATACTATTAGATTTAGACGAGGAGCTATTTTCTGGAACTCAAGAAGACTTTAATTTAGACGATGATCTAGATGATACACCCACTACTGTAGATGACAACACACCCACTAGTGCCCCTTCAACTGAAATGCCTCCTATTCCCCCTAGTATGAGACGAGGTCCAGCAAAATGACCATTAAAATCAGATGCATGGACATTTTTTGATAGGGACGTAGAGAATCAAGTAGCTAGATGTAAAATTTGTAAAGATGTTTTAAATTTAAAACTGGAAAAGGTCACGGTGGGACGGGGGGTTTAATGAGACACGTAGCAAGGGCTCATCCAGCTAGTTATGCCCAATACGAGGCTTCAAAATCGGGTGCGCAAACGTCCGCTCCATCGGGACAAGGTTCACATACTGATACTGTTCCGGACCAAGTACATGGTCAAATTAACCCTATGACGGGGGGGGGGGGGGGGGGAATTGTAGGCCCTAAATATAATAAACATAGAGATAGGAAAGCAATAGCAAAATTAGTTGCTGTGGACGGTTTGCCCTTTTCATTTCCTTCATCTCCCGGTTTTATTCATTACATTAGAGATATGTATAATCCTGCTTTTAACGGTTTTCCTAGATCAACTGTTAAGAGAGATGTATTTAAATTCGCACATGAATATCAACAGTATTTACGTTATTCATTATATCATTTTAATGGCAAAGTGGCTATCACTTCTGATATAGTCCGTAGTACTAACGACCATGATTATTTAACGGCAACTTGTCATTGGATAGATTATAACTGGTCTATGCAAAAACGTATCTTAGCGTATAGATATATAGATGATAGGTACACTAGTACTTTTATTGCAGAAAATATTTATCAAGTGTGCGATTATTACGGAATAACTGATCAAATTATGACTATTACATTAGATAACACTTCTTCTAACAATTACGCTATTACAATTTTAAAAAATAGTTTAACTCCATCTTTTCCAGATCATTTTCATAAAAAATGTGCGTGCCATATATATAACTTAATTGTAAAGGATGATCTATCACTTTTTGAAGACATTCTTAGTAAAATTCAATTTGCTATAAACTTTATTTTAAAAAATAATATAATACAACGAAGAAAAGAATATAAAAAAACTTGTTCGATTGCCAACTACCTTATAGAAAAATTGCAGAAGAAGTACCCACTAGGTGAAATTCTTTATACGAGCAACTACTTGTTGCTTATGACTATAGAAAACCTATAACTTTATTTTTTAATTTTCATAATCAAAATCCAGCTGATATGGTTGTAGATAGCGATTGGGTAAAAATTTCTGAACTTATTGTATTTTTAGAGAAATTTTTTCAAGTAACAAAAGAATTTTCCGGTATATATTATCCTACTATTTCAACTATGTTGTTTTATATAGCTCTAATATTTTTATTACTTAGTGAATATATGAAAAAACCAGCTTATATGGTAGCTATCAAAAAAATGTTTATCAAACTAAAAAAATATTTTATTCCTATTCCCACTATTTATATTATTGGTGCTGTATTAAATCCGACTATTAAAATAGACGGTACTAAATCACTTATTGAAACTATTTACGATTGTAAGTACTACCACCTCCAAGTCCCAAAAATCCAAATCACCCACCACATATTGAACAAACTAAAGAAGAAGTGTTGTCTAGCGTAGAAGACCAATGCACAAAAGTATATTGGTTTACCAACAAGAAAGTGCTAGTAACCTACCGGCTTCCATACCTTCTTCTTCTTCTTCTTCTTCTTCTTCTTCTTCTTCTTCTTCTTCTTCTTCTTCTTCTTCTTCTTCTTCTCCTTCTTCTTCTCCTCCTCCTCCTCCTCCTCCTCCTCCTCCTTCTCCTTCTTCTCCTTCTTCTTCTTCTTCAACCTCACAAAAGACATGCTGTTTCCGCGGCTAGTATTGAAAGCCTCAGAAATAGAATGTGCGGCCGTACCGCTACCAACCAGATTAGCGAGTTCGATGTTTTTGTTTTGCAGGGTTCTGTACCGTACCAAGCAGTTCTCAATGAAGAAGGACGTGAAGACTTATGAAATACTGGAGGGGGAATGAGAAGACCTTTCCGACACTTTCAATGATGACCCGAGATGTTTTGAACATTCAAGCGTCATCAACGGCGTCTGAAAGCGCTTTTTCTGCCGGCAGATATCAAATAGGAGAGCACAGACACTCATTAGCCGGAGACAGCTTGGAGATTGTAGTATTATTCAGAGATTGGATACGAGCGGAGCGGAGAAGGTGCGGTCAACCGGAGATCAACGAAGAAGAAGATGAAAACTACAATGAAATCTTATCCGAAGGTGGTGGAAGAGACATGGAGCAATTTGACCAACAAATACCAATTCCAACCGAAGAACCACAGGAAATTATCAAGAAACTAGAACATATTTTTTTCAGAATGTAATTTTTTTAATTGCAATTTTACTATGTAATTTGCAACTTTTGAACAACACCACAAAGTTGCAATTTTGATAATTGTATTTGTATTACAAAAAAATCATATGTCTATTAAATAATATAAGAGGCACAAAAATAGCCTTGTGATGTTTTTATTACACTATTTTGTCTTGTTTAATTATTGAGTTTTTTTTATATATATGTTATTTTTTAAATTAAGTGCAAAAAAAAAAAAAAAGAACCGCCCGGAATCCTGATCCCGACCCGACCCGACCCGATTCCGATGGGATCGGGATCGGGGTTGGACTTCGGCAAATCCCGCCTATCCCGATCCTGCCTGACCCGACACGACCCGATCCCGCCCTTTCCCCCCATCCCGCCCCGACCCGATCCTACCAAACCCAGCCCACAGGTCCAGAGCCCGGCCCACTGGCCACCCTTAGAGTAGATTAAGGCCCAACAATTTATTGATAAGAAATTGTGTAAGATTCACGACAAGGTATTGCGATGACATGCCAATGAAGTGATTCTAGATTAAGATGGTGTTTTGAGGCTCAATGGTCGTATTTGTGTACCCAGGATAAGTGACTTGCCTCAGTTGATGATGGAGGAGGCCCAGTGTTTGAGATATTCAACCCACCCGGGGTTTATAAAGATGTATTGTGACTTGAAGAAACATTATTAGTAATGTTAGATAAAAAGGGACATAGTGGATTTTGTATCTCAGTGCTTGGATTATCAATAAGTGAAGTATGAATACCAGAAGCCTTGCAGTGTGACTCAAAATATGCCTATACCTGAGTGGAAGTGGGAACAAATTTCTATGGACTTTGTGGTAGGATTATCATAGACTTTGGAGAAGTATGACAATATTTGTGTCATTGTGGATAAGTTTATTCTACCCCATACTTTTACGTTAAGATACGTTGTGAGCTAACTAATACAAACTCGGGAAGGTTAAGGCCTTGTATAAGTATATCAATGGTTCAAAACGAGTGTTAAGGAAGTGTCGTAAGAGTTGGTGGTTAATCGAATCAAAGATCTAATAACTCGTTCTTTCGGAGTAAGACCAGGAGTGCTTAATATGCTAAGAAGGTCATGTTATGAGGTATTTGAATTGTATAATAGTCGTATGTTAAGTTTTGAAGTCAAGCAACTTGTAAAACAAAAGTTGGCAAAAGTTATCGCAAGTTGCATTTATAAGTTTACTGAAATTTGGGTCAGATGTCACTGAGCATTTGTTCCAATGTACTTGGAGTTACGGGTGGTCCACCCATCATATTGAAGGTCTACGAGATTAGTTTCCAATACATTAAATCATTTATCGATACGACATCATGGTATGGAGATATACACATTTTAGTCGGACTGCACAAACTGCTCCTTTGGGACCCACTTGAGGCGGTGCAAGCTTATCCTTTAAGTATAAAGCGGTGTAGCTTCATTTTAACTCTAATTTCGACCAAAAAAGATCCTACGACACTACTAAAGGTTCTCTAAGATTTCTTACATGATTAAAAGGTAAATCTAAAGGAAAACAACATACATTTATCATCGAGAATCGCGTGGTGATAGTAGAACTTAGCTTCCTCTTGTTGTGTTGAAGTTGAGAGTTCCTTCAAGTTGAAGTAAGCTTGAGAATAGGCTTTCTCTTTCTAGTTTAGGTAAAATTTCTCATCTCTCATAAGTATTTGAGTGAATCTAGGGTATATCTAAATTGTGTACGCTAGAACTTATGAATTGACGGTCAAAAGTCATATAGAAGTTATTGTATCATGTTGGATTGGTTTGAGGTGTTTTTATGATGTTGTTGTGGCTGGAATTTCGGATAATGATTTATCTATATTATTTTTGTTTTTGATATAAACTTTAAGTGAAGGAGGATTATATAAGAGCATTGTGTTGTTAATTAAGAATTGGGCTTGCCGCTCGATGTATCGTATACTAGTTATTCTTTAGCTTGACGTTGGCCCTATTATTGTTGTTGTTGTAGATTAAAGTGTTTAATGGACTAAGTTAGTTGTGTCGATAAAAGGTATGTCATGTCTATCTTTCTTCCTTCTTTGGCATGAACCCAAACCTAAAAGGGTCTCCAAATAAAAGGCATAAAAGAAGAATTCTTATCGATCATGTCACACCGCAACCTAGGGAGGTGTGACCAACACCCTGTACCGCACTTGACCGAGCGTACAACCTAAAATCATCCAACAACATCATGCGAAACATATGGGCGGCAAGGCCATGACATGTATAAGTTGTGAAGAAAATGATAATAGCTCATATAGGGCCGACAAGGCCACAAAATGACAATCTGAGGATAAGCAACCCAAAACATATATACATATATAAGGCCAACAAGGCCACAATGTAGATCAATTGATCATTAGAAAGGCCGGCAAGGCCATACATGATAACTAGACATACAAACCAAGCCTACAAGTCTCTAGGATTATGACAATTGTAATATGGTCAGGACAGGGCACCGACCTACACATCAGTTGTATATACATATAACATAGCCAAACATCTGACTTGGTAGTTCCGAAAGAAGTGAATCTTACCAACCAACCACTGAACCTAACAAACACCTATTAGATAGGTCTATCTGGGTCTCTACTTGGACCTACAACATGAGATGTAACGCCCTCGGTAAAAAGAACATCAATACGAATGAGATGTACTGGTATGAAATGTATGAATATCAACATGAAAGCTATAAGTTGTAAGCAGGGATAAGAAATAACATGATAACCTGGATGCCACACAGGGCGAACAATATAAACTCTATAACCTTACTGAATCTCATAATCATATACAAATATCCATTGCTCACTGATTATATCTAGGTGGTGTTCATATAAATAAATATCTAACGCCCAACCGATGGTGTTCATAAATCAATGGTATACATGCCACATAGGTGTAATGACCTGCTTGATCATTATACACTTTTCGTCTGACTTCTTAAAATATCCCTCATCTGGGTACTCACTGATAACTGTTACATGTAGAATCTATGGGTAAGAATAACTATTAGCGTTTTAGAGAGAAGACTAATCGACTTGAGGATAATAAAAATTATATCTTTGCTTCGGCGAGGATCGTGTCACCTCAGGGATCCTACACCAACGGTGTTTTGTCCACTTTGGCGGAGATTCTAAAAATTTATTGAGTTCGCATCTGCGGAATGTCTTTCGCAGAAGAGGTACCACATAAGCCGAAATAGTTCTGTGCCAGCAGAAATCGCTGTGCAGACCTAGATTTATAATTCCTAAAACCTCGAAATTCGAGCCTCTTTTCCCCAAAGTCATTTCTCAAGCTAGGAGACTCGGTAGAGAGAGATTTTCAAAGGCTCTTGTGATAAATGTTTGGGAGTAAGATTCACTAACCTTATTTATGACTCTTATGCTATTAAATTATATTTTAATGGTGGAAACTTGGGTGGGGAAGATGAGTTTGATGTTAAAAATCTTAAATTATGGAAACTTGATTTATTAACTTAAAACTTGGGTTTTGAGATGGATTTCCTGATTTTAATCATGTATTAGTGAGGAAAAGTACTATAAATTGAGTTTTGGGTTTGAAACTAGTTTTCTAAATGGAATCAAAAGGGAGTTTCTTATAAAGACTATGGCTTTTTGATAAATTGATAAAACTAATATGAGATCAAGTAGTTTGCGATCCTTTTGGACTTCATGACTACTGGGTGGATCATTTTCGAAAAACAATTCCTATATTACCCTTTCCTTTTAATGCGATGATTTATTTCCAGACCGGCCAGTAGCCACTCTTATAGAAATAGCCTTATGTGTGATTGTATGTATGATAACCTAGGACACCTATGTGCTTGTTTGGGTTGTGACCATCCGACACTCGTCCAGAAGAACTTTGAAGATTAGGAGTTCGTGGCACCCGCTCGACAATGAGGTAGGCTATGATTTCTCTTTTGGAATATTCGATAGAAGTGCATAGTAGTTATAAATGTTGAGGGGGTATTGGACGTGTTTGGGGGTCCCACCTTAGCGGTTGTGATGAACGCTTGGGTGAGTACTGGTGTTGAACTGTGATGATGGGTGATTTGAGGAATCAACCTTAAGTTGATTCCGACTGCTATTGTTTGGGCTTGTCGTCATTATGTGAGCTCGTCGCCATATTTGATATTTTTATGTTTATTAATCACATTACTTTCAATATGATATCCTGATTTACGTGGAATATGTGTTAAGACGTTCTGAAAGCATGTGATATTCATTTCTTATACTTGGTTGCATCTCATACATTCTGAGTACTTGCCTTGGATTGTCATTTGCATTCATAAACTCATGGTTCTGATGATATTGAAATGAGAGTCGTATGAAAATGTTGTGAGTCCAATGAGATCAGAAAGGTAAGTTGTTCTATTGAGATGGTTGGGAAAACTGAGATGATGGAAAATATTGATATTGATATTAATATTACAACCAAGAGCTGGGATCCATTGAGAAATCTCATACGAGTATATGGATGGCGTGAGTTCCCCATGGATGTGAAGTTCATAGAATTTGAATGCTTGTATGCTGGAAATGAAAGGTACCTGGCTAGAGATGGCAGTGGATCCTAGACCCAGTCCGGATCCAGTGGATCTAGATCCATTTTATAGGATATGGATATTCAAAATTTGGATCTGACGGATTCGGATCGGACCCGGATCCATTTTTGACGGATTGGATCTGGATCTGGATCTTGTATTTGAGATCCGTATCCAGTCCAGATCCGACCCGTGAATCTATTTTTTATTAAATATATTCATAACCTAGATTGTAATTTTATAAGTATTTTCTTAAAATTGCTAAGCACATCCTTGCAAGTTTAATTCTCAAAACAAGTTTAATTTATCCCCGCGTTAACTCAAAAACCAAAAAATAAAGAGGTAACTTCGATAATAAAATCAATGTTATATTAGTGAATGACTAACATCTCCATGGACAAGTAGTTAAAATTATATTCACTTCATTTGTGAAGATTCCAAGCACATGCAAATTCTGCATTGTGGAAATACTAGTCATCATTTTCCACAACTATTGTCATTGTCCAACATTTTCAATTAATAGCTCACAATCAAAACGAGGCAACGAACAAAATATCTCATATGAACATTTCAAAATTGAAACACAGTAAACTGTTAGCTAAGTAAAAATCGTTTGTCAGTTCAAAAAAAAAATTCTTAGCAAGGCAAATTTTTTTACATGTGGATCCAGATCCGATCCGTGGACCTGGCGGATCCGATGGATCCGGATTTGGATATAATTTTTATGGACCCGATGGATCTGGATCCGAATCTAGATTCAGGTATGAAAAATGGATCTGAATCTAGATCTAGTAGGATCTGGTCCAGATCCGATCCGTTGCCATCCCTATACCTGACATTACATTTGCATTCATAACATACATAAATTATACATTGATTTTATGTTGTTTCGTGATGAGATTTGGAATGATTATTGGAATTTGGATGATTATCATGATTAAATGGACTTGATTATTGGACTGGATTGGTTGCCATGCTTGGCTCGGTTCTTTGTGTATTTGGTTATGTGATTATAACTTAAGAGTCTAAGAAATCAATGTAAATTATTGCTTATGATCGGTGATGCCTGTTTTTAGAACTATTTGTAAGTCAAAAAGAACTAATTGCGTCTTTGTGTTATTGATAGTTGCTAGTTTATTTTGATAAAAGGGTCTAGTATGGGAAATGTTGTGTTGGTAGTAGTTGTCTTGTATGCCTTACATGTGTAGGGTTCCTTCTTAATAAAAGGGTATACAGTGAAGGTAATTACCTAGGGCATAATGGAGATATTTAATAAACTAGTATATGTCATTTCTGTAACTGTATGGAGTCGTAATTGAGGCTAAAGACTAGAGATTATAAAGGAGTTAATGTCGTTATTGTTCAATCTTATTGTTTTACTCTTGGAAAGTTTTCTTATCAATAATGTTGTGAATTGAGTGTCAACTTGTCTATTGGTTGTGTTAAGTCGGGTAAGTGGGGGCTAATTATGAATATCACTTAGGCAGAGTCTCAGGTGGGTGGGTATTGATTGTAGAGTCCTGATTTGCTGTATAAACTGAAGTGTACTTGACTATGTTAAACTCTTATGTGGACTAATGTAACATTCCGTAAATCTGAGTTAGGTGAATGAATTAAATAAGCATTGAAGTGTCATATTTTAGTTATGTGAATCCCTTCTGGATGAATTTGGGTGATAGATAGTCATTTTGAAGTTAAACCAAATAAGGGAGTTTGTAAAAGTTCATAAATTCGTCTAAGCCTGAGGTTATGCTCACTTGTACTCCGTTTTTGGGTCGTTCCGTTGGGAATTTGAGAAAACTCATAAAATGAAATTTGTAGGTCTGTGAAATACCTTTCCAACTATATAAGATCCATCTCAATTGGAGCTCTGTTCGAGGGGTTATTCCTATTTTACTGATCATTGTCGACGCAACCAAAATTAAGCCTGGAGCGGGGCGCCAAGCATATTTTCCAGCGTGGATGATTTTCCCGAATATTATATATCTCCAACTTCATAAAACCTACCCCACTTCATTCTAAGATGACTTTTCGGAGAGAGAACACCCTAGAACCTTCTCTAAACCTCTAAGGTAAGTTCTTACTCAAACGTCATGATTATTACCTCAATCTAATAAGGTTAACACTAGAATCCTCATCTAATCCATAAATTGTGAGAATTTGATTAAAAAATGGTTAAAGAAAAGAATCATCAGGAATTCATTGTGAGGTATGCTTATATCATTCTAGTATATTTTTAGGGATTGTTTTGGGTTTATATACCATTAAAATTCATGGGTGAATCGTATGAAAGAAAGAACACAATTTAGATATGAAAACCCTAGTTTTTCAATAAAGGGGGTAAGATGGGTAGATTTAGATGAAAGTTCTAATCTTTATCATCCTTATCAGTTGTAGAGCGATTGTTGAACTTGGAGGAATACGTTTTCTAGCTTTTAGCGGGAATCAAGATATGTCTCTTTTTAAAATCTATTGACTATAAAAGTGATTTGTATGTCTATTTTCGAACACAATTTCTAATCTTTAAAAATGGTTTCATTGGGAAGGTTTTATGTGCGTGAGGGACAAGCCCTCATGGAACCTTAGGTGTAGCATACTATATATATATATATATTCATGATTTTTCCTATCAAAGAATTGTTGAAACTGATTTATAAAGCTTTGGACTTTGAACATGATTTACCCCTATAAGGGAAACTTTAAACTTAATTTCGAAACCTTGGATATTTCATATATTTTGCCCTAGGAATGAGTTTTGTTGAATTTGAAACTTATTTAATGATTTGAACATGGTTTGTCAACCTATTGATAACTTGATGTACCCTTATTAACGGGATGCCATAGTGAGTGATTGGGCTTCTTTGCTGTGATTGTGATTTGGCTAATTTTCCATGATTTCTATTGTTTGTGTCTGGCCTAGCTACTCGGAAGGAAGGGTACTAACTATGGATCCTAGTGTGTTTTGCCTAGCTATTCGGAATAAAGGATAGCTATCTAGGGACAATATCCACAATGTGGTTTGCCTAGCTATTCCGAAGGAAGGATAGCCATCGAGGGACTATAACCACGGTTAGGTTTGCCTAGCTATTCGGGAGAAAGGATAGTCATCTATGCTAAATAACCCCGATGTGGTTTTACCTAGATATTCGGGAGGAAGGATAGCCATAGAGGGTGACAACCCCGATGGCGTGCTTTTATGCGGTTTTAGGGAACCTTAATGATTATCCCTTCGTTTCATTAATTTGGCTTGTATTGGAATGATTGTGATTGTTCGTGAGTGACTTGATGTTGATCTTGAGTTGATAAATAGAAGACTTAATCTTGAAAAATGGTATAATGGATTTAAAGTGATTTAATTCTCTCTTAACAGATTCTATTAATGGTTTCTTTAAGTTTGGTGAACTTTTTTATCTATGGATTTCGAACTACTTTACTTACATTGTTTTACTGCTTATTATTATAGTATTTTGCATTAAATATTGTCCCGTAGAAACTCACTGAGTACCCAGTACTAAGGCATACCATTGTTGTTTTTGCTTGTATGTTAGGTAATAAAGAAGAGTAGGTTCGTGATACGCGTACGGAGTAGGAGAACTTGCTGCTTTCTAGACTTATTAGTGAACCCACACCCTTGTTCGTGGGACACCCCTCTATTTTCATTTAATTATTTTAGTTTTTAGGTTGTGTCCTGAAGTTAGTCAATTCATTTATTTATCTTAGAAGCTCCATTTATAGTTTTCATAATATGAGTAGATGTCGAAAGTCTCGTATGACCACGTTTTATAATTGAATATTAGTATTAGACTTCTGTTGATTTAATTTTATAAGTGAGAGTCTGATTTCAGTTAGCCTTAAATGATTTGTTTTAAGTAAGTACTGAAATATTATTAAAAAAGATTAGGTGTTTATTTATTTTATAAGGTGCTTCCGGTATTGTTCATATTATCGGATGCCTGTTGCGTATATGGTAGATTTTGGGGTATGACAAGCTTGGTATTAGTGCCTAGGTTTAGAAGTGTCCTAGCACTGTTTGTAGAGTTGTGTCTAGTGGAGTCTTTTTCAGGCAGACTAGCACATGTATGGATGTATGACTACCAGGACATTTATAGGTGTTTCTCATTCTTCTTGATTCTAGATTGTGCTATAGAGCTCGAAATTCCTTTAGGATCATTCTGACGTATTTGTTAACTCGTGCCTTGCGAAAATGGTTGTAACTCGTGCTGTAGTTCTAACCTTGTGAACAATGGTGCTATAAAGTGCACATTGGTTGTGACATATAATTTGATGGAGGGTATAAAGTCTCTTAGAATTCTGTAGTAGGAGTTTGGTGGTTTGGCTTGTAGGGAGGCAACTAAAGCCTCAAACACTGTGGTCACATATGTTCTCACTAGTGGTGCTCTTGAGGAATATTCGTTGATCGATCAAGGTTCGAATCTTTCATATGTGACTCCATACTTTGCTCTTGAATTCTTGGTGTGGAACTCGAACAATTGTTAAAACCCTTCTTCAATGAATACCCCTGCTAGTGTTCCCATTATGGTTCATAGAGTCTATATAGACTTTGTAGTTATATAAGGGTCATGAGACTATTGATGATTTGCTTGAATTAGAAATGGTGGACTTGGAGGTGATTGTGTGGATAGAATGGGTGTCCAGGTGTTATGAAACTCTGAATTGTTAGTCAAAATGATTAAGCTTGAATTTCATGATGAACTCATTATACAGTGGAGAAATGATATTGTTAAACCTTGAGGTAGACTTATTTCGTGTCTTAAGACTCACCAAATGAACTCGAAGAGTGTATTTACTATATAGTTGCCGCTAATGACACTCAAGCCGTAATACCCTCACTTATTTCATATTCTAGGTACGTGTTGAACTTTTCGGTTACTTAATTCCTGCGAAAGTATAGATTAGAGGTATAAATCCCTCACTCTTGTGTTTAGGCTTGAATGATCTAATCGTTGTGTGGTTAGTCGTATGCTTTCCTTGGGGAGAACTCACTTTGCTAAAGAACTCTAGGAAGTTATAAGAATTTGAGGTTTAGTCAAAAATCTTAAGTCATGACCTTCATTCGGGGACGAATGATCCTAAGAGGGGGATACTGTAACATTCCGTAAATCCGGATTAGGTGTGAATTAATTAAATGAGCGTTGACATATCATATTTTAGTTATGTGAATCCCTTCGAGATGAATTCGGGTGATAGATAGTCGTTTTGAAGTCAAACCAAATAAGGGAGTTCGTCTAAGTCTGAGGTTGTTCTCATATGTACTTAGTTTTTGGGTAGTTTCATTAAGAATTTGAGCAATCCAATAAAATTAAAGTTGTAGGTCTTTGAAATATATTTCCAACCATATATGGACCATCTCAATCGGAGCTCTTTGCAAGGAGTTATGCCCATTTTACTGAACGTTGTTGTCGCATCCAAAATTAAGCATGGCGCGGGGCGCCAGTCATATTTTCCAGCATGTCATGATTTTACCAAATATTATATATCTCCAACTTCATAAAACCTACCCCACTTCATTCTAAGACGACTTTTTAGAGAGAAAACACCCTAGAGCCTTCTCTAAACCTCTAAGGTAAGTTCTTACTCAAACGCCATGATTATTAACTTAATCTAATAAGGATTAACACTAGAATCCTCATCTAATTCATAAATTGTGAGAATGTGATTAAAAAATAAAGAAAAGAATCATCGAGAATTCATCGTGAGGTATGTTTATATCATTCTAGTATAATTATGGAGATTGTTTTGGGTTTATATACCATTTATATATCATTAGAATTCATGGGTGAATCGTATGTAATCAAGAACACCTTTTAGACATGAAAACCTTAGTTTTTCGATAAAAGGGGTAAGATTGGTAGAATTAGATTAAAGTTCTAATCTTTATCATCCTTATCAGTTGTAGAGCTATTGTTGAACTTGGAGGAATACATTTGCTAGATTTTAGCGGGAATCAAGGTATGTCTCTTTTTAGAATCTTTTTGACTATAAAAGTGATATGCATGTCTCTTTTCGAACATACTTTCCAACCTTTAAAAATGGTTTCTTTGGGAAGGTTTCATGTACATGAGGGACAAACCCTCATGGAACCTTAGGTGTATCATACTATATATATGTATTCGTGATTTTTCCTTTCAAATGATTGTTGAAACTGATTTATAAAGCTTTGGACTTTGAACATGATTTACCCCTACCCCTATAAGGGGCACTTTAAACTTAATTTCAAAAGCTTGGATATTTCATGTGTTTTGCCCTAGGAACGAGTTTTGTTAAAATGATTTGAACATAGTTTGTCAACCTATTGATAACTTGATGTACCCCTATTAACATGATGCCATAATGAGTGATTGAACTTCTTTGTTGTGGTTGTGATTTGGCTAATTTTCCATGATTTCTTTTATTTGTGTTTGGCCTAGCTACTCGGGAGGAAGGGTAGTAGCTATGGATCCTAGTGTGGTTTGCCTAGCTATTCAGAATAAAGGATAACCATCAAGGGACAATATCCACAATGTGGTTTGCCTAGCTATTCTGGAGTAAGGATAGCCGTCGAGGGTGACAACCCCGATGGTGCTTCTATGTGGTTTTAGGGAACCTTAATGGCCATTCCTTTATTTCATTGATTTGGCATATATTGACATGATTGTGATTGTTCGTGAGTGACTTGATGTTGATCCTGAGTTCATAAATGGAAGACTTAATCTTGATAAATGGTATAATGGATTGAAGGTGATTTAATTCTCTCTTAACAGATTCTACTAATGGTTTCTTTAAGTTTGGTGAACTATTTTATCTATGAATTTCGAACTGCTTTACTTTCACTGTTTTACTGCTTATTATTATTGTATTTTGATATTAACTATCATTCCGGAGATACTCACTGAGTACCCAGTACTAAGGCATACCATTGTTGTTTTTTATGGTATGTTAGATAACGAAGAAGAGCAGGTTTGTGATACGCGTACTGAGTAGGAGAACCTGCTGCTTTTCAGACTTATTGGTGAGCCCACACCCTTGTTAGTGGGACACCCATATATCTTCATTTAATTATATTAATTTCTAGGTTGTATCCTGAAGTTAGTTAATTCATTTATTTATCTTAGAAGCTCCATAGATAGTTGTCATATTGTAGGTAGATGTCGAAAGTCTCGTATGACCACATTTTATAATTGATTATTCATATTAGACTTCCGCTGACTTTATTTTATAAGTGAGCCTGAATTCAGTTAGCCTTAAATGACTTGTTTTAAGTAAATACTGAAAGATTATTAAAAAAGATTAGGTTTTTATTTATTTTATAAGGTGTTTCCGGTGTTGTTCATAGCATCGGGTGCATGTTGAGTCCAGGCTAGGTTTTGGGGCATGACAACTAATTTTTTTTTATATATGATTCATGGTTCCTTATGTGTATAGATGATTTACTTGACTATTTGAAATGCCTAGAATAAGATGTTATGTTAGAGTCAACTTTATGTTTATATCTATTACGTAACTTCCGTCGTTGTCGGCAAATGATGCCTACAGGAGTACATTGTGTACTCATGCTACGCTTGCTGCATCTTTTATGTGGATGCAGGCATTCGGTCAATTCAGGTTGCAGTTTGGAGCACAGAAAGATTAATGCGGACCACTCATTCCTGGTGGCCTTGGTTTTCGTCCTAGTTAGACCACTCTATTCATTCAGGGCAGCATGGTTCTTTTTTTCATCAATCTTATTGTATCGTAGAGTCCATGTACAAGTCAGACCAGGTTTTGGGAAATGTTGTATTGTAAGGATTGGTTTATGAGTAATGTTTTTAATAAAAAGATTTCATTATGTTTTGGTACTATTCTTTCACTTCTGCATTTGTTACTATGTCGTTGTATAATGTTTTGGAATTGGTTCACCTACTGGGAGAATAGTGTAGGTGCCACCACAACACCCGTGATTTGGCCTGTGACAATAGGGGTCATCGCCCACTGATTATAACTCGGTGGTGTTCCCATCTTACATACATCTGTATATATATATATATATATATATATATATATATATAGTTAGTTAGTATTCTAGGCTTAAGGATTCGTAAGACTCATTCTTTTACCCCTGTACGACTTTCAGATACTTTGAGGGTAGTACTTTCGACTCTTTTCGTTTGGAAGGAAAACTTGACCTATAGAAAGTTTGGAAGGTCATTTTAGGAACATCACATGAGAAGATATAGCATTACAAGATGAAACGTACTCCTGACAAGGGCCAAACAATTGCAAGAGTAGAATGCTTCCATTATGTATATCATTTGGAAATCATCATAAGTTCGGATTCATGCCAAAGAAAAAGGAAAGGACAACCATTACATACCTTAACGTCAAAACTCTATCAAATTATTTCGGAATCAGCCTCCTTAACACAATGATCTACAAGAAGCGATGTCGACACTAATGTTAAGCTAAAGAACAATATGAAAAATGAGTCGAGTGACAAGCTTGCTATAAAACTAGTTTAACACACTCCCTCCATATCCTACCTTCTTCCAACTCCTACAACAACATCCATATCCTTAGTAAATCACAACAACTATATTTTCAGCACTTAAATACCACAACGATTCTCTCAAATAGGCAGCACAACAGTGACCTACTTCGATGTCATACTTCCTGGTTAACCAACTTGCAAACGTTTAACAATCAAAATCTGAAAGCTTTGATGAACTTATACATATTAAGGAAGGTGAAGTTCTTACCTTAAACACCACGTACTAGCCCTTGACACACTTTACTTCTACTAGAAGAAGTTTTCCACTCAATAACAAGGATGAGAAGAATAAGAAGACAAGAACCACAGACTTCCCGATGAGAGACTTATGTTGATTACTTCCGAACTAAGCTTGGATGTCTATGGAACCTTTAGAGAACCTTGGGAGAGAATATAGAGCTGCTTAGGGGTTATGGGAATGAAAAATGACATAAAATTTGAGGTTAGTCGGCTATAAAGGGATGCCACCTCCTCACTTCCATGATGGCATTCACGCCCCGTCAAAGTTTCATGGTGGCCGTTAAAATTTTTCACGCCATGCACTTCCACTATGAATAATGGAGGAATTTTTCCAGCTTTCTGCCTAAGACCCACGGTGGATCCACCCGTTTAACAGTCGGTGAATCACTTTAACGGGTTATGAAATGTAACTACGGCCTGCCTCATTTTCATTTGTTGTCGTAACATGCGTTCTTCGATTAGTTTGACTTGTACACCTCCCGACACTTCCTTAAACTCATGTTTAACTACCGACATCCTTATATATAGTCCAAATCCTTCCAAATAGAATTGGTTTATCACCGATGTATCTAAACGTAAAATTACAGGGTGTAACATCCTTCCCCCCTTAAGAACATTGATCATCGAATATGGAGGTAGTACATTAAAAATTCTAACTCCGAGGATTCTATTGAAATTTTGACAGAGTTTCCTATATAAATAGGACTACCCCAAACCTACCACACAGTTAGAAAATACAATACATGCCTCAGAGGGCTATATAACACAACTATAACATTACACGAGCCTCACACGATCGTCTACTATCAAGAGATTCATATTATAGGCTACGACTCACCTCAAATAATTGAACTTGTAGCCTGGGCTACATCTATCACATTCTTGCTACGATCGTCACCTAAATAAAGTACATACGTTAAGTTTGTCATCATAGAGTATAGATAAAGCAGATGTATCGCACAATAATCGTTATAACCTTCAGCTTGGAATAAATGGGGATATCTAGACTTCATATCTTTTTCCATTTCCTATGTCATTTCCTCAACATTCTTATTTCTCCATAATACCTTAACGGAGGCTACTTCATTAGTTCTCAACTTCCAAACTTGGCGGTCTAGGATATCAATGGGAATTTCTTCGTATGATAGATTCTCGGTGACCTGAACATCTTCCACATGCACAATGCATGAAGGATCCCCATACATTTTTGTAGCATCGATACATGGAAAACCGGATGGACGGACTCCAATTCAGGATGTAACTCAAGTTCATATGCCATCTTACCTATTCTTCGAACAATTCTATACAACCCGATGTACCTGGGACTAAGCTTGCCTCTCTTGTCGATTCTTATTATGCCTTTCATAGGTGATACCTTCAAGAATACCCAATTGTCAATGACAAACTCTAAATCTCGGCACCGCAGATCTAAATAAGACTTATGTCGACTCTAAACTGTCAATAATCAATCTTGAATCAACATTACTTTCTCTATCGCTTACTAAACTAAATCTGGTCCTAACAACTCAGCTCACCCACCTCGAACCAACTAATCAGGGACCTATACTTTCGCCCATACAAGACTTCATATAGAGCCATCTTGATGCTAGAATGGTAGCTATTATTGTATGCGGACTCAATCAGTGGCAACTGATCATCCCAACTACCTTTGAAATCCAGTATACAAGCCCACAACATATCCTTTAGCATCTGAGTAGTGCACTCGGCATGACCGTCAATATGCAGATGTAATGTCGTACAAAGGTTCACCTGAGTACCCAAACCTCTCTGAAAGAATCTCTAGAAATTAGTTGTAAACTGGGCACCCGTATCGGAGATAATAGAAATTGAAACCCCATGAAGTCGGACTATCTCATTTATATACTACCTGACATAATCTTCAATCGCATATGTGGTTCTAATTAGTAGAAAATGGGCCGAATTCATAAGCCTGTCAACAATCACCCATATAGAATCAACAATCACCCATATAGAATCATCTTACATTAAGAACGGGGAAAATATGTAATGAAATCTATGTTAATCATCTTCCATTATCATGTCGGAATCTCTATATTCTTAACTAATCCTCTAGGATTTTGATGCTCAATCTTAACCTATTGGCAATTTAGACATTGAGCCACAAACTCCAAAATATTCCTTTTCATGTCATTCCACCAGTAGATCCCGTTGAGGTCATGATACATTTTTGTTGAACCAGGATGAACAGAATATCATGACTGGTGAATTTCCTCCATAATTTTATCCCGAAGCTTCCCTACATCCGAGACACATAACCAGCCTTGGTACCTGAGAACTTCATCTTCCTCAAGCTCCAATATTGGCTTCTTTATTGTGGAATCCATTCCCCCATTCTCACTAATTCAGGATCCTCGAACTATCATTCTTTCACTTCCTCTACAAGTAATGATTATGTTGTATTTTGAACTACAACACCACCATCACATGAAACAAGCAATCAAACTCTCAAACTGGCCAATTGGCACAGATCTCTACATGGATCAAACTACCCATATAGTTACATCTCAAAGCATCGGCTACCACATTAGCCTTACAAGAATGATATAAGATGTCGACATCATACTCTTTCAACAACTCGAGCCATTTTCTGTGCCTTAAATTCAGCTTTTTCTGCCTGAAGATATACTGAAGGCTCTTATGATTGGTAAATATATCAACATGAACCCCATATAGGTAATTGCGCCATATCTTCAGGACAAACACAATAGTCGCTAACTCAAGATTGTGGAATATATATTTTGTCATGACCCTTTTCAAGAATTGATGTAGCACCTACACTTAACCAGCGGTAGGCGAACCACTCCCAATCTCAGTAACATGAAATAAGACAGAAATGCAAAATTATAACAAAATACTTAAACAATTGTCGATCATAATATAAAATGCGAAATAAAAGTCTGAAACATCAAATACAATCACCTAATGATATGGTCAATAATACAAGAGCTCTAAATTAATACAGAGTCTGATAAAAGGAAAGTAGCATAGTTTAAATGCCTGACATGTCTCTCGAATACAATAAAAAGACAGAATACGATAAGAGCCTCCAAGGATATGCCAGAAGGTAGCATCCTCACCTTGAGTTGAAGGCCACAAAACTAACTACGTGTGACTCGATGATACCCAAGGTATGCAACCTCTCATGACTGCTTCATGTTCGAAAAGTGCTCACATATCTTCCGCTCATCGCGGGTCATAGTTGTCCCTGCAATCGGCCAGGGACCAAAGCTCTAGAATTTGATCACCGACCGATTTTTCTATGGTTTATAAGCCAACAAGGCTGTACGAACACTGCAGAAAATGTTTGTACAACAAGCACTACAAATTGCACCCTAAACTTGGACGAACAGGGGCAAATGGGTCATTTAATAACAAGCTATGCTCTTGTTCTACTCCAATAGCTAACACATGTCCTATCTGCTACACGTTGTAGAGACGTGTACGGTGAAGAAGTGTACAACATCAGTGTTTATGTGATTCTCAAATAGTGGAATAGCAAATACAGAGTTTCATTTAAAACTCTATGTAATCTCTCTCTTTCAGGCTTGGAAGTTTCTTTCTCTCTACTGTTGAGTTTGCCAATCTTCTCTTTGTTGTTCACGTTTTCAATGTTTGATCTCTCAGGTGTTTTTGTTGATTTTGATTGTGATAGTGGTAAAAACTCTCTTTTTCTCCTTCCCTCTTTCAATTTGGCATTTCTCTGTTTCAATTTGTATATTGTAACACATTTTTGGGAGTCAACTGAAGGAAATATTTTTCGTAATCATTTTCCTTGAATGTCATATTATATACATGTTTATAAGACTTAATTTAGGCTACAATTATAGTAAAATATACTCAAAGTATTTACAATCTAAATATAAAATATTTACTTTGATTATGTAAATAATCAAAGATTATTTCCATAATCTATCATTCTCCCGCAGTCTTAGCGGGAGGCTCTCGTACGCAGAGACTGTCCCTGAAATCATCAAAAAGTATCAGCAGAAGACCTTTTGTAAATATATCGGTAATCTGATAGCGGGACGGGACATGGAGAACACAGACTTGTCCACGTGCAACCTTTTCATGGACAAATAAAATATCCATCTCTATATGTTTAGTGTGTTGATGTTGTATGAGGTTCCTTGACAGATATATCGCACTCACATTATCTCAATAAACTATGGTTGTCTTTTTGATTGGACAATAGAGCTCCAATAATAGATTACAGAGCCATTGTAATTCAGATACAACATTTGCTACCCCTCTATATTCGGCTTTAGCACTAGATTGAGATAGCGTGGGTTGACGCTTCAACGACCATGAGATCAAATTATCTCCGAGAAATACACAATAACCAAAGGTGGAGCATCTGGTATTAGGGTATCCACCCCAATCATCATCAATATAAGACGTGAGACCGAAGACGACTGACTTATGTAGATGTAAGCCAAAATCAAGAGTACATTGAATATACCACATAATTCATTTGAGAGCACCCATATGCTCCTCATTCGGGTCATGCATATGTAAACATACTTGTTGAACAACATATGATATATCAGGTCTCGTAAAAGTGAGATACTGCAATGCCCCTGCTAAACTGTTGTAATGTGTCAGATCGTTGTATGGAGACTTGAAGAGTTACTTAACTTAGCCTTGGTATTCATCGGTGTAAGTGACAGCTTACATGAAGACATACCAACTATGTCAATTATCTCCTCAACATATTTTCTTTGACAAAGAAATAGAGCACCTGCATGTTGAGTTACAACAATTCCCAAGATATAGTTCAAAGGACCTAAATCCTTCATTGCAAATTCAGATGCAAGAAGGGAAATAATCGATTAGCGAAGAGAGGCAGATGATGTTGTGAGGATGATGTCATCAACATAGAGAAGAATGTATGCCATGTCATTCTCTTTTTGATAAATAAATAGAGACTGATCAGATTTGTTATGTGAGAAGCCCAGTGTGGAAACAAACCCAACAAACCTATTATACCATGCTCGTGGGGCCTGTTTGAGACCGTATAAAGATTTATTCAACAAGAAAACATAATCAGGATGAATAGGTCTCGGAATTCCAAAGGCTGGTGCATGTAAACTGTTTCCTGTAGGTGACCGTGGAGGAACACATTCTTTACGTCCAACTGATGAATGGACTATGATTTTGACAGAGCCAGACTGAGAACTATCCGGATAGTCGTCGTTTTAACAACTGAGTTAAAAGTTTCATCATAATCCACTACAACCTGCTGAGACCTGCCATCACCAACAAGACGGGCTTTGTGTCTCTCAAATGAACCATCATATTTTTTTATGACAAAAAATCCACATAAAACGTATTATGTTTTAATAAGAGCATCAATTTTATCTAAAATGACGGCCTTCCAATTCGGGTCTGATAGGGCATCTTTCGGGTTACAGATAATCGAGGATGGTTGGACAGATGATGCCAGGTTAAAATGACGCTTAGGTAAAAAAGTTCCATGCATGGCACGAGTTTCGATGGATCGGGTTGGGGCTAAAGTGGACTGTTGGGGCAGTGGGGGCTCTTGGGTTGTCATGGGCTGACTGGACCGCGGGAGAGGGAGCAATGGGATCCCTCGATTGGTGAAATGATAGGACATTTATTTGGACCGATGGAGGGGGAGGGGGAGCAACGGGCTCTCTCATTTTGGCTGGCCCATTTCGGCCATTTAACTGGTCCGATAGAAAGGGAGATGGATCAGTGGACTCCCTCATTTGGGCTTGACTATATGGGATGTTTAAATGATATTGTAATAGAGGATGTAACTAGTGTCTAAAAAATCATACGAAGGCGGGGAAGGTGTGTGTATGTTGGAAAATGGAAATTTGGACTCATCGAAAATTACGTGACGAGATATGATAATTTTATCACTAGACATATCATAACACTTATAGCCCCGATGATTTTTTGGGTATCCAAAAAATAGACATGGAGTGGAACATGCTTGAATTTTATTTATTGTTGTGAATGGAAAGAGAGGATAACATAAACACCCGAAAACTCTCAAATGTGTGTAGGAAGGAACACGATGATAAAGAATTTGTGTGGGTGAAAAATTTGACAGTAACTTGCTAGGGAGAATGTTTAAGAGGTATGTGGCTATTTGAAGAGCATGATGCCAAAATGATGGTGGTATGGATGAATGAGCAAGAAGTGTTCGAATTAAATTATTTATTGCTCGTATTTTGCGTCCTGCTTTCCCATTTTGAGGATAAGTATGCGGACAAGAGAGACAAAATTCCATACCATTTTTTTGACAAAATTCCTTAAATTGGTCATTTATGAATTCCCTCCCATTGATAAAATTTCTCAAATTGGGTTTTTATGATAGTACTAAGTTGCTTGAAAATAGTGTGAACCTGCAATTTTTTTTCCAATGGAAAATGTCCATAGAAAATTTGAGTAATCATCCAAAATAAGCATATAATACTTATGACCTGCCGAACTTAAAATCGGGAATGTCCATAAGTCACTATGCATGATATCAAAAGGTAATTTAACATGCTTCCCAAAAATGCAAGACTGACAAACATGAGAACCCAAAGATTGTTTACAATCAATAAACTTATTTTTTCTAAGGGAGTTGAACACCGATGCTCCCGTGTAATCCCAAACAATTATGCCATAAAGTAGGATAAAGAGCAACAAAAGTTGATGGAGAGGTGACTTGGTTGTTGTTGTTGGTGGTGATGGGATACAAGTCCTCAGTGCTAGCATATCTCATTATTGGTATCCCTGTCCAAATGTCCTTCACAGAAAACCCAAACGGATCAAACTCAACAGAAACATTATTTTCAGTGGTGAAATGACGCACATATATCAAGTTTTTAATAAGTTTGGGTGCATATAGGACATTCTTTAAATGTAAATGTGGGTAATGGGGTGGGGGGGGGGGGAGGTTTGATTTTCCAATACCACGAATTGGAATTTCTTATTCACTGGCAACCCTAATATTTTAATTACTGCTCATATTAAAATAAGACGAGATATTACCTTGAGATGCCGTCATGTGAGAGGTCGCCCCCGTATCCATGTACCATGTGTCATCAGGAACATTGAGAGTCATAGTGTACATGGCTTACTCGATGTCTGTTGGATCATAACTCGAAGAAGATGGTCCATGAGCTGCAAATGCCTACTGAGGACATCTACCAAGAACCCCGGGCTGCCGAGTGGGTGGCGGTGGCCTGGCCCAAGATGCCATGGGGTACGGGCAGGGAGGGACAACCCACTATTGTGGTGCCCAACCCCACGGTGGGTATTGCCCCTATGGCTGGGCTTGCGGCTTCCACTGGCCAGGCTTGGTCTGCCCTTCCTGCCGGTTGTTGCTGCCGCCGCCGGCCTGATTTTCGCCGCCATGGACTCGTCCCCTTCCACCATTATTTTTTCCTTTGTTATTGTTGTGATTTTGTCCCCATTTTGGTCCATTGTAGTTGCAGTTTTGTCCACTGCCCGAACCAGAATTTTGAGGGCCAAAGTCATGGGTATACGTGTTGGTGGAAAGGAGGGCGGTGCCGGCATTATTTGCCGCCTTCGCCGCCTATTTTATTTTTCGGGTTTCTTCAAGAATCAATCTTGAACGAGCCTCATAAAATGGTGGCAACAAGTTACTTTGTTGAATGAACGTAGCAACACCATCATATTGTTCATTCAAACCCGCAATTAGTTAGAGAACTAACCTTTGATTCGTCACCGAAGCACCAACATTGGATAGTTGATCGGCAAGCATTTTTATTCTTGACAATATGCAGAGACGTTTGGAAAATCATCCATCTTGACATTGGTGAATTGATTATCAAGATAAAGCGCACGAAAATCTTGTTATCTTGAAAAATATTTTGCAAACGCTCCCATGCTTGTTGAGCCGTTGAATCCGGTTCCAATATGGTGTGGAAAAGGTCATTTTATATGGTGCTATAAATCTATTGAAGCACTATAGCATCCAAGCGTGACCAAAGAGCCATGTCAATATCAGTGGATTTTTCCATGACACCCGATTGAGGCTTTGGAGGAAGAATATGGTCAATAACTTGGTATGCGCGGCAATGAATTTTGAATAACTCCGTCCAAGATGAATATTGCCCTTTTTCCATCTCAAGAATTACCGAAATGAAGTTCTTGACGTTGTTTACGGCAAGAGCGGGATGGAATTTGTGTTGGTCGACCATTGTTGCCCTAGAGAAATAAGAAAAAAAAGGAAGAGGAGGTAGGGTTTGGATGAGGGAGGGTGGCGGCGGAACTTAGGGTTCCGACGAGGTTGGGCAGCGGCCAAATTTAAGGTTTTAGGCTAGGGTTAATTTTTTGCTCTTAATACCACGAAGGAAATATTTTCCGTAATCATTTCATTACTTGAATGTCATATTATATACATGTTTACAAGACTTAATTTAGGCTACAATTATAGTAGAATATACTCAAAATATTTACAATCTAAATATAAAATATTTACTTTGATTATGGAAACCATAATATATGATAAACTTTATTTTTCCGTCAATGTGATGACTTTTTGCAGATAATTGATGACGAAATTCCCCAGCGAAAGCAAAACTCGTGTGTCGTGAAGAGAGTTGGTCGTTTCGGCAGATATTGCAAAGCTAATGAAACTGAAGTATGCGCTTTACTGTGAGCCCGTGCTTTTTGTCTAAATATTTTGACCTATTGACGAGAAGGGGTTACCAGCTAAGTGTTTCTAGAATTACCTTAATTTTATTGCTCTTTGGTAATGGTATTTCATTTGCTTGCATGTGTAATTCTACTGTAGCATTACTATTTGACTAGCTTTTTGTCGACAAGAAGAATAAGATATAACTTAATAGTTTTTCAAAAAGATATAACATAATATATCATATCTTTTTCCATTTAGTAGTTTTCAAAAAAACAATTTTGATATATCTTTGTATGTTTGGGACTCCTACTTCGAGTTGGTTTATTTTTCAACTTCCAGGTGATTGAGGAAGTATTGGTGAAAGTTGTCGAATTCTTTAGAGCTGGAGTGAAATTAGCAATGACATTAAATTCTGTAACTTAAGCTAAGTTTTCACTGTCGATCGTTTTCTTGTTTGTATCGCATTTTGAGAAAATATAGCCATTAATTTAGCAATTTGAAATGTTCAAAATGAAAAATCAGAATAACAAGCAGGCCGAATCAGGAGAAAGAGTTGATTTCACGTTCTAATTTCCAAGCTAGTCAGCTACAATTCTACATTCTTTTCAGAACCTCTAAATAATGGGTCGATTTTTCTTGAAAAAAAGAATTTGTGTATTAATAATGGACAGTGACCTGTTTTGGTGTTGTGTTTGTATTGAGCAGTTGTTTTTGGATAAAAGCTGCAACTTTAATATTGGAATACAAAACTTAAAAAAACACTTCACCTCTAGATTCAATTTTTGTAATGACTTAGCTCTCTTCTAATATTTTTAATATCTTAATTGGATATTACTGGATTCAGGTTTTCTGATTGGATAGTTGGAAGCAATAACTTGCCAAATTGGTTGTTATCATACTCATAATAATGGAAATTCTGAAATTGGAAGGATGATCATACAAGAACAAGGCGACTGATGATGCTTGAGATTAATTAGGTGATCTTGAGTTATATCACTTTATTTAATGGATAAAGTCGATTATAGGCTCATATAATATCAAGCAATATGATTAAACTCTACTTTGGAGTTCCTATAGTGTGTGGCTTTTCCTCATCAATGAGGTATTAGGTGTGATTGTTTGAGGATCATGAAGTTGGATGTAAACAGAATAATATTTGTGTCTTATTTCAGTAAATTCAAAACACATTTTAACCGCATTAGATAGTTCCTTTTAACTCAACCACAACGTTCTTTCACGGCATTGAGCATATCTATCTGTTCTTTTTATACTTGAAAAAAAAAGGAATATGATTCTTTTGAAGTCTTAATTTTCTTTTGCCTTACAGAAACATGATGGACTGATTGTTTGGACAACGATTATGTTCTGCAAGGAAAGATGTTAACCGGGCACTATATCATGTGAGAGAAGGGATCAACATACAGTTCAAGTGTTCAGCATTTTTATTTGGACACTCCTATTCTTGCTACCATCTTTAAGAGATCACCATGTATCCTTGAGATCATCTTGGGTTATTTCTTTGAAATTCGAAGACATTAAGTTATTTTTCCTTCACGTGAACATGTTTTTTCACATGATCAGCTTTTTGTAGCCCTATCACGTGTACACCTATTAATTCGATCACCTACAACATATAACGGTGAGGATCATTTGATGTACACTATCTCTCAAGATGAAATCATTCAAAAAGTCTTTGCGTAGATAGATCTCTTGGGTGGCTCAGATTCTGTTTATATCTTGTGCTGCTTATTCATGGAAGGTTGACTCCAAGCTTTGCACAGTCATAGCAATTGCTCCATTTTTCCTGCTGAGGTATTTTACTCTATTTGCTTTATTATGATCTTAATTACCTTGTGGATAATTTGAACGGTGCACGATTTGTAGATTTCTTGTGAATATAAGTTGGTCTTGCAAAGTTTTTGAAGGATGATGTTCACCAATTAATTATGAGATAAAAGCTAAAATTACCATTAGATTTAATTAGCAAATACACTGTCTATTTTTCATTATAGAACTTCAATCTGATTGGGTGAAGCCCAAATATACAGAGGTTTTGTTTAAGAAAAAAGGGTATACTTCAGATAGTGTTTCCTCACCAATTCATTGTGGTTCTGACTGAGATTTGAAGCTACTTTCATTTCTTTCCTTGTGCATTTCTCCTTCACAACAGAGTTTTTTGTCTAGGAATGTGCAAAGAAGACATGTTGATTTGGTGTTTTACTCGGTATGCTGTGGTAAAGTATAATTCATTTTGTTGGTATAGGACTGCATAATCCTGTGCTTTTATAAACTGATAATCCACTTTATGTGCATCAAATAAAAGCTGCCAACTCTGACTTGTTCTAAATGCTCCCTTCGTTTAGTCTAGGAACACAATGTCCATAGGTTATCTATGTTCTTGAAGAACGTTTTGTGCCTATATCCTCATTGCCGCAGTCTTTTCACATTTTAATTAGTTTTGTTATATGGTCGTAATTATTGACAGATATGTATAATTAGGCCATGAAGTGTTGAATTGAACGGAGGATCATTCCAGCTTATAAGTTGGAGACATGGCATAGTAGATTCAGCAAAAGGAATTTACTTTTAATCACACTGCATACTCAATGTTAATAGAAGGGATACAGAAAACAGGGTCACTTGGTTTAGGAGTGGTGTATGTCTGACATTGCTGCAAAGTCAGCACTTTTTAATGCATTTTGTGAAGTTTGAATGCTAAATACGGAAATGGACAGACACTGTGCAAGAGGCAAGGTTTGGAGTTTTTTTTTCAAACGACATGGTATATGTGTGAGATCGCGCCTTGGACATTCAACATGTCAAATATATATTATTCAAATCTTCATAACTGAGTTACTCATATTTATGACTCTGTATATTAATACATCAAATAGCTGCTCCAGACATTCCCTTCTGGCCAAATACTTCACTGTCGCCTTTCTTTTCTCTAATGACACATTGATAGATGTGGTTTCTAATGAAAATTACTAATTATTTGCCGATGATTGAATGCAATAATTAATGCTCTAGTCTCTCACGCATACTGTTTGAATTCTCCCTTGCCTATTTGTAAATGACAAAAGATGAAACAAGCAAATAACACTACGTAAGGCAACATATGACAATAGAAGAAGGGGGGAAACAAAATAAAGATATAGTATGGCAGGAGTAATTAAAATTGTGTAAGGATGTTCACCACCATGAAACATGAAAAAACAAAAAAGTAATATATAGTATGGCAGGAGAAATTAAAATTGTTTAAGGATCTTCACTACCATGAAACTTGAAAGACCAAAAGAGTTTGTGGAACTCTTGAAGAATGCATTTGTAAACATGCATGCAAGTAATGATCATGCTGACCCGAGGAAGAAAAAAGAGTTATGTTCACTACCATGTCTGTTTGCATTTAATGTACCTTGTATGTAGCGATAAAGCTGATAGAAGTTTGCCATGGAGTGCAACTTACAATAGCCACAACAACCTCTGGAACTTTTTATTTCAAGCATTTTGGTATGATTCAAGCCACTGATGAACAGTTATACTGCAATTACTTGGTCTGAGCTAGAACAATCGGGCCATGCCCGTCTAGTATATATATAACCAAAGAAGTCCTACTAGAGAAACTTTATAATGCATGTCTTGTGATATTTATGTTATAGAAAGCATTTTGAGGGCCGAATTTTTTTTTTGTTGCACGGTTGCCTTTCAAATGGGGTGGTCTTTAATTTTGTCCCTTAAATAGAACTTATGCCTAGGGGTGGCAAAATTAGCCCAAACCCAAATGACCCGCCCAAGGTTTCATGGGTTTGACCAAGAGTGATTTGGATGATGGGTTGGTTTGGGCTAGCCCAAGTTGACTCATCATAAATCAACAGCCCAAATCAACTCATGATGATGCCCAAACTTGACCTACGAAAATGTTCAATCTTAATGATTAGAGCTCTACTCTAGATTAAGATTTTTGTTTATAAATAATTTTTTAAAAATTTCTTTTATTATTTCGGAACAATAAAAATATACCATCGCACCCCAACCACCCACCACACTATTCATCCACCCTACCCTACCCTACACCAGCCCCCACACAAGTACTGAACCACCCTCACATCTCAGCCCCCTACCTTGCCTACTCCACCCTACCCCCGACCTCCCTACCACCCCTACCCACTTCTACCCCACCTACCCCCACCTCCCGCTCTACCCCATTCTCAAATTTCTATTTTATATTGTTTTTACATTTATAAACAATTTATAAAAAATATAAAAAGATTTCTTACCTCCCCCCACCCCACATTTTTTTATTTTAGATATTTATTTTTATAAACTATTTATAAAAAATGAGAAAAATTTGCTTACCCCATCCCCCGAAGTTTTTACTTTATATATTTATTTTACTTATACAAGATTTTTATAAAAATGAGAAACTTTTCTTACCCCACTACCAGCCCCCCCTCTCACCCCCGTCCCACTACCCCTGCCTTCCCACCCATTATTTTATATATTTATTTTTCTTTTATAAAAAATGAAAAAAATCTTTAAAATATTATTTTTATTTTAAAAATAAATATATAGAAAAATCAAATATCATACAAAATAAAATAACATCATAGAAGATAAGTTTGAAATTTGTAAAAGTAATGAGTCAAGTTGGTCAAATTGGGTTATGACCCATCACTTAACCCATCTTGACCCGCACATCTTAGCCTATGTAAACTTTGGGCGAGTTGGGCATTGGCCCATCTTGACCCGCCCAACATCAGCCCAAACGGCCCATCTGCCACCCCTACTTATGCCTATTGGGGCATAAGTTTTTTAAAAGATGTGGAACAAGTTGTGTCAGATTCCTTAAAGCACTTATGCCACATAAATTTCATTCAAGGGATAAAAATTAAAGACTAGCACAAAATAGGGAAAAAGGGCAAATGACCCTTTTTGAACTTTTTTTGGATCAATAACCCAAAGTAGCCTATTTGTGGGTTATTTGCACTTCTGATCCTATTTTGTGTTGGTCTTTAATTTTGCCTCTAAGAACTTATGCCTATTGAGGCATAAATTATTTAAGGAATCCGACACAATTTGTGCTGGACTCTTTAAAGAATTTATGCCCCAATAGGCATAAGTTCCATTTAAGACCAATCCATTTGAAGAGAAAACCTTGCAATTAAATGCCTATTTGTTGCTCCCTCTATATGTGTTTGTACATAGCCCCTTTAATACTTAATGATGGTTTATTAATATGCATCATCACCCTACTAAATTATTTAACTATAGTAAATTTATACAGTTTGGTGTAAACATCGAATGCAGGTAAGTATAAATTAAAAACAGTCCTATCGTCATTCCAATGACTCATAGGGCTCGTGATTACTAATAATTTATCGTCATTCCAATGACTCATAGGGCTCGTGATAACTAATAATTTGTTCGTGTCAAACTGTCTTCAATCTCTTTCTCTAAAGCTGAGATTTTTTTTCTTTCTTCCCTTGGACCTAAGTAGAAGAACTTTAATCATCAATGATCCACCAAAATAGGCATATTAAATTACATAAAAGTAAAACAATAGAGGAAAATGCGAGAAATATTCAGATGGTTATTATAACTAAATGTTGCGACTCTTAACCGTAGAATTGCTACAACTGATGCCAACCTACAACTCACAACTAGATTCAACCACTTCCTCAAGATCTATCTTCATTTCTTCTACAACTGTTTTCTAAATATTCACATTTTTAATTCACCAAGAAGAAAAGGTAAAATAAATGTTACATGAAGAAACTATTACACTTTATACATGTAACCATGAAAATTCTCAATTTTGCTTGGAGGATTACTGAAAGAATTGTCAAGTGCAGTGTCCCATTTATATCCAAGGTACAATCAAATCTTGGTTATTTCATTGTTTTAATCTGAATTTAGCCATGTCCAAAATCCCTTAAAATTTCATTCAATTTCGAAATTTCAGGGATCAAATTCAGCAAGCAGAAAAATGCCAAGACGTCGTCCATTATACACTTGCGTAGCTTCAATCTTTGCAATAATCGACATTGCCTGCAGAAAAGCAGAGGATTTTAATGGACCTATTGGATCAATAATAAATAAAATCGCGATAGGTATGAGTTATATAATGCCAATTTTATACACCATGCAGTTTCAATGGCTATCGGTCCTCTTTTTTGTAGACAATTGTATGCTTACTTCAGAAATTGTGATAGAAAAGTTGTTTCCACCGTCGTCCAGATTGTTTGATAAGATTGATGAGGTAGCTTATGTAGCCGAAAGCCTACCAGGAAAATTTGATGATACCATTGAAAAGTTGCCTATGATTATTCATCAGGTTCCATTTCTTGATTGGGCACTTGTTCATCTTATAGCCTGGTTGAATTTCTGGATTTCGTGTTTGACTCGTTGGGGGTCCAATAATGCTAGGGAGAAAGACATAACGATTGATGTGGATCACAACGTTCAATATGCCGAACAAGAATCAACAATAAAACCAGATAAACTTTTTAATGAAAAATCAGAATGTGGGGTGGACGAGAAAAAGGTTGTTGGATCGGAAATTCAAGCAGTTGAAGAAGCAATAAGCCCGGCAAGTTCATCAACTTGTGATCCATACGAGGACGCGGTTTCATCTCCAATATTTTGTTCTCATGAAGATGTAAGCAAAGCGATTGGAATTGGAATGACTAATAAAGCTGATCATGTTGGCAAGTGTAGCTACAAGGAGATGCTAGAGAAAGGGTCTGAAGAAAAGAAAGAGGAGAACGTGACCATAGTTTAGCAATATCGAGGGTCTTCCAGAAACAACCTCTCTATCTTCACAGGGTAGGGGTAAAGTCTACGTACACTCTATCCTCTCTAGACCCCACCATTGGGAATACACTTGGTATGTTGTTGGTAAAGGAGACGAGATGGAAGATCCAAAATTGCATTTTTTTTACACAAAGCTGGCACCTTGAAACGAATGAATATTGCAGAGATAATCTCATTTCAGTTTCAGTAGTATAGACATGTATAATCACGAAGAAATTTATAGTAAGCCAAGTCAATTTTGAAGTAGAATAGGCTTGTTCACTAGTGTAATCCGGATAAAGGTAGTCAAGGTAGAGTTTATATTTTCCTCTTTATATATAGTACATCTTGTGGGGAAAAAAAACGGGTGTGTTTCTTTATCCAATTAGATAAATTTTTTTAAAGCGAGGAGTACACTTTCTTTCTGGTTCTTACTTACTATCTAAAACAAATAGAGGTCTTTATATTTATTTCTCAATTTCTCTCCGTCAATAAATTCCTACACTATACTGAATTTTTTTTCGAAGTAGTGTTAAATTTCTATCTGAAACAGGAAGAATCCCCTCTTTGGTAGAATTAAGAATGCAAAGATCTAGCATAGTCAATTTCAATAACTCAAGTCCCACCACTTTTAAGTTTGGGGTCAAAATATTTTTGATTAAATAGGATAATCAATTAACACAATTGCAACAGATGTACTTATTTATTTGGCCACTCTTTTAGAAAGTCAATAGTGCTTTTTTGTTTAGTAAAAGAATGGCTTATTTTAGAAAGTTGAGGTATTTGTCCAAGTTTTTAGAGAGGAAAAACAAGGTATTTTTAAAAATTATTTTTCAGATGCTAAAAAAAGTACTCCCTCCGTCCCAATTTGTGATGTACTTTTATTTGGCACGCACTTTAAGAAATAAAGGAATACTTGAGAATTTTATGGTCTAAAATAAGCGAAAGATATTTGTGTGGTTGTAGATCATATCGTTTTGCATAAAATGTAAAGTTTAAAGTTAAATTATTGTCAAATAAGGAATTATGTCATTCTTTTTGGGACGGATTAAAAAGAAAAATGAGTCATTCTTTTTGGGACAGATGAAATAATTCTTTTCCAAAACACTTTTGCAACATTGGTGAAGCACAAAAGTACGACTGTAATATTGATAAAAGTGTTTTTATTTTTAAATTAATTAGTCAAACATAAATGGTTATTTTCCAAAAAGTACTTCTAACAAAAAAAAAAAAACTTGTTTGGAAGCTTGGTCAGGCTAGTAGTAGCCTTGGTCAAACAAGTTCTAGGAAACTTGATTCATTTATTTCTCCTCTTTTCTTCACTTTGACAATATCCTTTCCAAGAATTGCTTAAGAAGTTGTGTCCATTGACATATTCGACCTTGTCCATGCTATGCTCTTCTTCTGAAACAAGCTAATTAATGTTCCCTTCACGTTGACTAGTATGCCTCTTAACAAAATTTCAATTAGCTTCTGCTAAAAGTTTGCAATTTAGGTGGTTATAAAAGCCTTGTTTAGCCATGCAAACAGAACAAACCCTCTTATTCCTAGTAGCTAAACCAATAAAAGTTGAATCTGGCAGCATGTTTTCTCTTTCAAGTATGCCATCAACTACAGCAGTTCTATCAGCATATACCACTGTGACTGCCTCAGCAGTTTTAGTAAGAACTTTACTATATGAAGTTCAAAATTTGACCAACCAGCTCTTACCAAGAAACCTGCAAGAGGAATTCTTGTCTGGAATTGGATATCTTGTGGGCAACCTCTCTTCCCAAATGAGCATCATCATTGAGGAAAACAATGGCCTCATCCTCAATGAAGTCTTTGAAGCTTCTAAATTGTACTTAGTCACTATACAAAGCCCTTCAACTCAAAGGCTCAAGGTCGCAAAGGCTGAAAAGAAAGAGAAACTTTCAACCATTATCGGCAAGGATGAGAATATCTCATTTGGGAATGAAAATCGTTTGAACTTAGTTTCAACAACAAGTACAAGGAAATGGTGTTGAACTCTTATTTGCCATTCGTTCTCTCTTATTTTCTTTCTACTTTATGATTTACATTAATGGTACATAACATTACATTAAGTTACGAATGTAACTCCGAAGGATCGATTACTATTCTAAATATAGTAAGGTGGAAAACTGTTGTTCAGTGGAGGGCCCGACTAAACATACCAACAGTGACCGGATTCATATGAGCTACTGAGGAGTAAGCAATGATCTTCTTAAGATTGATTCTGCCTAAAAGTGGTCGAGGAAGTATATACGATAGCAATCGTTAGTCTAGGAATATTCTAGAATATTTATTTTTCTTCTAAGTATAGGATCTACATTTATTACAGAATATATAGTTTCCTTTTGTTAATTCTCTCTCTGGTTTTCTCCCTAATTTCTTTGATTTCATTGAAGGGGAGACTTGGAATAACTGGTAAAGTTGTTGCCATGTGACCTGGAGGTCACGTGTTCAAGCCGTGGAAACATCCTCTTGCAGGAATGCAAGGTAATGCTGTGTACAATAGACCCTTGTGGTCCGGCCCTTCCCCGGACCCCGCGCATAGCAGGAGCTTAGTGCACCGGGCTGCCATTTTTCTTTGATTTCATAAAAGGTAATACTCTCCACACTAGGGAGCTACGGGGAGAGTGTCTATCTTGACCATCCATCCACCTTTGAGACACTAGCAATTGATCCCAAGCTCAAGAAAGAGCTCATTGATGACTTGGATAGATTTGTTAAAAGAAGAGATTACTATCGGAGAGTTGGCAAGGCTTGGAAACACGGGTATTTGTTGTATGGACCTCCAGGAACAGGCAAGTCTAGCTTGATTGCAGCTATGGCTAATTATCTTAAATTTGACATTTATGATATGGAGCTTTCCAGTCTTCAAAGCAATGGTGATCTCAGAAGACAGTTAGTCTATACCAAGAACAGATCAATTCTTGTGATTGAGGACATCGATTGCAGTATTGAACTGAGGAACAGAAATGATGCAGCATATAACCAGAGTCAAACCCAGGTACGAAAATAGTATTACTTCCCTTGTTTCAATTTAAGTGTCTTACTTTTCTTTTTGATCTGTAAAAAAAAAGTGTCTTTCTATATTTGGTAGGTTAACAACTCAAATACCCCGTATGACAAGTTTATAACCACAAGATTCAAATGACATTTTAGTATATTATACCCATCTTTAATTTAGAACCGCAATACTGAAAAGTCTATGTTTATTTCTTAAACTTTGTGCCTAATCAAACTAGGATACTTAAATTGGGATGTAGGGAGTAGTATTTATCTTATGTATACACGGAAAGTGCAAAGAATTTTTATGCTATTGCAGTAGGTTAACTGCTTTATTTTCTAAGTTACTACTAATTTTAACATTGTCAGAATAAATTCAGTAACAGAAACAAGAATTGTGTACCTATTAACAACAGAGGAAGAATCGTTAAATTGCCACAAGAAGAATCGTTATTGCTCCAAGACAAACTTACTTTCACTAGAAAACAAAATCAAATCTCACAAACTAGATGTTTTTTTGGGAGGAAAAATAGAAGAAATCTATACCCTATTAAAGAAGAATCAGAAGTGTTCAAAAGGGAAGAAAACAATGCCATGTCCAGTAGGTTAACTGCCTTATCTTTTCTAGGTTACTAATTTCACTTATTATGTACGGTTACCATACTTATCTTTTAGATGACTTCATAGCGTGGAAGCTTCATGGCAGCCTGCAAGATTGTGTAGATTATGGTACCCAACATAATGTGGAGTAATTAATGGTCTTTCTGTTATGTTTTTAATCATGGACAGGTAACATTATCTGGATTGCTAAATTTCATTGATGGGCTGTGGTCAAGTTGTGGAGACGAGAGGATAATTGTCTTCACCACCAACTACAAAGATAGATTAGACCCTGCATTTCTAAGGCCAGGAAGGATGGACATGCAAATCCACATGTTCTACTGCTCTCCTAGTGGATTCAGGATCCTTGTCTCCAACTACCCAGGCCTCAAGAATCATCACAAATTCGATGAAATCGATGAGCTTATAACAGAGGTGAATGTGACACCAGCTGAGATAGCAGAAGAGTGATGAAGCTGACATTGCCCTTGAAGGACTCATTAGGTTCCTCCACGAGAAGAAATTGGACTGTGAGGTGACAAATGTATGAAAGGATGAAGTTAATTATTAAGAGTTCCACATCGGAAATGGAATGGGAACATGGACTCCTTATATGGATTTGGACAATTCTCACCCTACAAGCTAGCTTTTGGGTTTGAGTTAGGCCCAAGATCCATTCTTTACATTAATGGCAAAGGAAATGAAATGGAGGTGAGGAAACGTAGGGGAAAGGCAAAGAAGAGGGGAAAAGGCAGGAGTTAAGTTTTCCTGATGTTCTTGTTATGTGTGAGTATCCAATACTAATATGTATGGTCACATTAGCAATCTAAAGTAAATGATCTGTTTTTGACATTTTGTTAAGTCTTTTGAATTTGTGCAAAAACAAAGTTATCTAAATCCGTCTGCATTTTGTTAAAACTTTTGTACTATATCCATTCCAAAAGATTGAATAAATTTATGATTCAAAATATTTAAGGAAATATATGTTCCATGCACAGGGAAGAGTGAATTCAGAAAGAAAAAACCTAAATTTGTAAAACGGAAACGGATCAAAAATTCCTTCAATGTGTGTAATTTATTTCATATTTGCCCTTTGTTAATCTATCGGGCTCATATGTCCCTAACTTTATTTCTTATTTCAAATATACTCCTAAACAATTAAGAACATCTTATGCCCAACGTGGCTTACACTTTTCGTGCGAGGGTCATACTTGGAACTTTTCTTTTCTTTTTCAGGGGTATCTTTGAGTTTGTTTTAGTTGTTAAAGTGATAAATTTGGACCTTTTCAATTTTTTAATTGCATACTTTAAATTATTGTATTTGCTATTAAATAATTCACTCATTGTATAAGTAATGGCTAGTCTTAGAAATACACATTTAAGAGAGAAAAACTTTACTTAATAAACAAGCGGAAGCGATAAATTTAATTAGAAGGCGACAAAACATGTTCCTTCTTGGACCGTGCTTAATTCTTTTTTCTAAACTAATTTTCAATTAATGAAGGAAGCGATAATTGAGAAAAATAGTTTAGGAAATTAAACGAAGCATAGCCTAAGTTATCGACATGTTGGTGAACTTTTTGGCGTTCTAATTAAGTTTATCGCTTCCCTTCTTCGTTAGGGAAAATTTGTGTCTCTTGAATGGATATTTCTAATATTAGCTATTTATTTACACAACGAGTGAATTATCACAATTTTTTTTCAATCTTCAAATAAAACGAATTTGTGTCTTCTTCTCTTGAATGAATATTCCAATTTGATTCTCTTTATTATATAAAGAATTTGAAGCATGTCCTTGAGAAATTAAATAGGTCTAAATATACTTCTCAACAATTTAAAAGCTCTAAATATGCTCATATGTAACTTCCACCGTTAGTGCAAGGAACATATTTAGACCTTTTAATTGTCGTGAGTATACTGTTAAACAATGGCCCAACACGGAAAGCCCAGCAAAGGGGCAGTACACTGACCAGCAAAGGGACTGAAATCATGGCCCAACACGGAAAGCCCAGCAAAGGGGCCGTACACGGACCATCAAAGTGGACTGAAATCATGAGATTGGTGGATTGATATCTTGTACCAATCTTGTATATATGGTATAATATATTTGATGTATATTGTAGTATATTTATTACCTAAATTAGGATTATACACTTACCATAATTGTATAGTTAGATTTATGGTAGAATAAGGTTTTAGGAATAAAATAGGAATAGGATTCTCCTATTTTGTATCTTGTATAAATACCTGTTCAATTAATGAAAATAATTAAGGGGATTATTTCTTTCATATACTTTAAATAAAAGAAAACGACATCTATAAACTGATAGGTTAACAAAGGGCAAATATAAGACAAATCACAAACTTAAAGAGTATTTTTAACCCTTTACCATTTGTAAATTTTGCATTTAATACAATTGACTCTCATGGGACAAAATCTGAAAAAATAATATTGAAATAAAAGCAATCAGAATTAGAACAACAATCAAGCGAATATTAAGAGGACGTACCACGAGAAGATCAAATAAGCATTATTTACACATTTAAATCACTTAATAAGTAATTGTAGATAAATCCCTTGATACACATTAATTGTTAATTTGATAAAATGATAGCTAACAAAATCCACTAATAGCATAAAAACCAATTCTTACACTGCCTATTTGGTCAAACGGCTAAAAACTGTTTATTTTGAGAAGTACTTTTTTAAAAAGTGTTTTTTAAAAAGTATTTTTGGTGAAAACTAGTTTGTGTTTGACTAATTCATTTGAAAAGTGTTTTTGAAAAGCACATTGTGTTTGACTAATCTTCTTAAAAAAAATGCCTTTGAGTGTCAAATTACCAAAAAAGACAAGTATCAATGAACGTTTGTTATAAAGATTATTCTATAGAGAGAAATTATTTTAAATATCTATATGAAAGACTTTAATTAAGTTTTTACCTTTATTTAATTAAAATTTTAAAGTTCATATTAATTTTTTACTTAATATAATACATAGATAAACCAAAAAAATATTAAATATTGATATAATATCAACATAGTGATTTAAATATACTAAAAACGCCAATAAAAATAAAATTTAAAATCATTCCGCAAATTAAAATTCAACTAAAAATACAACGTAAAATAAAACAACGGAGTATTAATTATAAGTTAATGGATTAATGAGGGATATACTTAGTAACTATGTATTTATGATAGGGATATTTTTGTCTATTATAGCCTGTTTGGCCAAGCTTATTTCCCCCGAAAAGTACTTATTTTTTCCAATAAGTTCTTATTTAAAAAAAAAAAAAAAAAAGAGGTGTTAGACCAAGCTTTTGGAGAAAAATAAGTGTTTTTGGGAGTAGCACAAACAATTTTTCAGAAGCTAAAAAAAATAGTTTTCTCCAAAAGCAGAAGCAGTTTTTAATTTGTCTTGGCAATAATACCCTTAGTAAAAGAAGTTATATACCATAATAATCCTACTTAATTAAACCTAGTAATAAATACGATATTCTACGTCAAGCCTTCAATGACAATATTTTGACGGCAATATCACCTTTAACGTGATCAACTACTCATTCTTCATAAGATATGATTTCTTGAATAATTATTTTTTATGTATTCTACATATAAAGGTTTTTTATGCTTTGTATTTTTTTTTTTCAATTTCATAAACTATTTTTTGTTTGGATCGTTGCTAAAAATGAAATGAAAGCTTAATAGTATTATTTCATAATAAATATTTAAATTATTTATCTACTTTATAACACTATTAATTATTAAGTAAATATATTCATGTTCTTATTCATAATTTGCATTTAAAAGCACATTTTTCAAAAGTTTGGCCAAACACAAATTATTTTTCACCAAAAGTACTTTTTAAAATAAGCAGATTTTAGGAGATTGGCCAAACAGGATATAAGAAAATAAATTTCTTTAGTTTTGGACATTTATTAGCATAATGTCATTTTTCATTACAATTCCAACATTTACATTCTTTGGGTTTTTCATCTAAAGGTTTTATGTACTTTCTTTTTCTAAATTTTCTCTTATGTTTAAATCTCTTCTTAGCTTCAGGAGTATTTCTATATTTTTAAAATCTCTTTTTCCTATAAGGTTTGTAGTATGGTTTATTGTATTTTTGATATCCTTTTCTTTGGTATTTTTTATTTATTTCTATGACCTTTCTTATATTTCCTTTCTTTTCTTTTATCATCACATCCAAACACTAGTCTTCTTTCTGTAAATTCACATATTTTCTTAATCCTAGTTTCTTATATTTTTAAATTTTTTGTTGCATTCTATACTCTTCACATTTTCGCATTAAGTATGCTCTTAGTACTCTTATCCTTTCTCCTAATGTGTTTTCTCTTGGTTCTAGTTGAGTATATTCTTTTGATACTTCAGTATTATATGGTGTTGGTAAATGATCATAATAAAGTTGTTGATATATTACCTTCTTGTGGTAAAAATCTTGCTTCATAAAAGAATTTACTAAAACTTATTGTATATTCTGGTAGTTTATTAATTTTACAACATTTCATGTTATTTAGATTCATTATTATTTCAGTTTTTCTTTCTGCAAACACGTTTTCTCGTGCTACTAATCATTTTTCTCCTAAAAATTCTCTTTTTAGTACAATATCAAATATCATTAGCATAGATTTCCAGTCTCTTGCATGACTATATACTTCTCCTCTTAGTTGGTATACTATGGATTCTATCCAAAATGCTACTTTTACAATTAGTGTTTTAGATATTAAGTCATAAATGTAATCTAGGTTATCAGTATGTGTAGAGTTCATTAATGCTATATACATATCAAGGTTCCAATAATTTATTCTTCTACCTATTTCTTGTTCATCATAAACATTGTCTAAATCTAGGAAGTATCCATTAAAGTTTACTCCTTGTGACATTGATCCTATAAATTCTTTGAATTCAGCTTGTTATCCTACTAATATATGTTTTGATAGATTATTATGTCGTCTTGTTATTACTTCTAAATTATGGTCTATTAATTCTTCTTCAGGATAGTCATTAGTATCTTCATTTACTATATCATCTGTCTCTATTTCTGTTTTTATATGTCTGTTAAATTCTTCTTCTATATCGCTTTCAGATTCTTCTTCTATAATTGCATTTACATTTTTCATTTTTTCTAAAGCTTCCATTATTTGATTATTTTCTTTTACTAATTCTGAGTTTTCTTCTTCTTCTATTTCTTCTATAAATTTTGCTACTTGTATTTCTTGGTTAGTTAACTCATTTTCTGTATTACTATTTTTTTCTGTATCTTTATTAGTTTTTTCACTACTAGTAGTACTTTCATCACTTGTTTTATATATTTTCTCTACTTTCTTTTTCCCTTTTAACCTTATCATTTGTTCTTTTAGAATATTTAACTCTTCTTTTAACTCTTCCATTTCTTGTTTGACTTGATTTAATTCATCTTTCGTCTGTATTAATTCTATCTTTGTTTCTTTTAATATTTTCTTTGTATCCTTAAACTTATGTTTATATTTTCTTATATTTACTCAGTCATTCTTCATTATTATGTGATTTTAATTTTGTATTTTCTTTGTAATTCTGATGTTTGTTGTTCCTATTTTTCTAACTTTAGGTGTAAGTATTCAATTTTTTCTGTGTCAGCTAAATATATATTTTCACCCTTTTTATTGTTATTTGGTGCATTTTTAGAGTCTTTCTTTCTTATTGGTTCATACACTTACCTTTCCTTTTCTATTATATATTTTCCATGGTTTTTAAGAAATGTGATTACACTATGTTCTTGATTTTTCATTAAAATTGTCCTTTTTATGTAATATTGCAAGGTTATCTAATGTTTTTCCGACTGATTCTGATAAGTTAGATTTTATTTTACTAATATCTACCATTATAGGTTCTTTACTTCTTCTCCATGCATCTATTGGTACTAGTTTTGATTGTTTAATTGTATTATCAACTATTTTTTCAACTGTTCTTTCTTGACTTGTACTAGGTTCGTCTTCTCCTATTATCTGTTTTTCTTTACTTATATGTGCTACCAATATGTTAAGTTGTTCTAGTATTATTTTAAACGTTGGTACTTCAGATACATTCCATAATTTTGTTAATTCTTCTTTTATTAATTGTTGTATTTGTGTTTGATTTTCTCTCATTTAATATATTATTATCAGGGTATTTTTTATCTGTTCTTTCACTATTATTTCATTCCATATTGCATCAATTTTTTCATTAAAGTTACTCAGGATTATTTATCCTTTTCTTCCATCCATTTCCCATATCTATCCATATTTGATCAAATTTATTACCATGTTGTTCTAGTTGTTTTATATCATTTTCTAATTTCTTTTCTTTTGCACAGTATTCTAGGTAGTTTTTATTATTTTTAATTTTTGTTTTTTCTTTTGTATTTTTCCATGGATATTCATATCTTATTTACAAACTCATTTTTTCTTGGTCATTTATTTCAATTCCTTCATTATTAATTTTATAATCTATCATAGTTAAAAAAAAATCACTTCTTAATAATAATTCATTAAAACTATCATATTCTATTACTCCTATATTTATTTTATATTCTAAATCTTGGATTTTGAATTTCAAGTTAATACTTTTGGTTATAATTATTTCTCTTTCATTTTCAGGATAATTACAAGTTTGTGGTTCTATTAGATTACAGTCTCTTTCGTTAATTTTACTTATATGTATAAAACTTTTAATAACTCCTGTATTTATTTCAGATATACAATCAGAATCATATCTTTGAATAATATTACTTTAATCCTTAATCTATTACTCGATATATTTATTAAATCTAATATTCTTGGTTGTCTAAATATTAAGCTATTTTGTCTTGATATTATTGGTTCTTTTTTAATTATTAGTTTTGTCCCTTATATTTGTGGTCTTATTCTTTGTGATGGTGTTAGGGTTCTAGTACTAAAATCCATGTATATTTCTTCTGGTATGGTTATTTTGGAATTTTCTTTGTGTTCTATTCGTTCTAATATGTCTTGATACATCTTTGGTACTAAAATATTCATTTCATGTTGTTTCTTTACATCATGATTTCCTGTTAAGGCATTTATCATTTTTGTCTCGATGCTTATTACTTTGCTACCTGGTGGCATTGTTATTCCATCTAATTTATACTATAGTATTATAGTTAATTCTTTATGTTCGTCTTTTAATGAAATACTAAAATCTGGTTGTACCGTGAATTTTAGTTTTTGATATATTAAATTTCCTTTTATTACTGATATTAAAGCATCTTGTAAATTTCCTAATATTCTATCATCTAGTATGTCTAGAGTTGGTGGTAAGTCCACTATCGCCTTTACTGTTCGGAAGAGATTTCCAACATATTTATTCACGTTCTTCAGCTTTAGAGTTTATACATATATACTATTCTTCTGCCTTACATACTTGATATATTTCTTTGCACTGAGTCTCATTGCTGGGGCGCTGCATTCATGCTTGCAGGTGCAGGTAATCAGTTCGATGAATCTTCTCAGTAGATGAGGTTGATGTTCATCGGAGGATCGATAGGACTACACCTCTTCCGGAGTGCAGCCGATTCTGTAAGTCAGGTAGCAGGTACTTATAAAGACTATGGGTAGGCCGAGGCCCTGTCCCGACCATTGCGAGATATCAGTTATCTTTAGAAGCTTTGTAGACACAGGACACGTATGTACAACATTTCAGTGGCCTTGCCGGCCCTCAGGTTATGTTTTTGATTTTACCCAGTGTAAATGTTTGCAGAGGCTTCTTTGACCCATAATAGCTTATAGTAAGAATAAGTTCGGCCAGTCGGCCCAAGACTGTCTTAGTTACATCTAGCAGCCATGAGTTACATAGTGGTTATCTCGGGCCAGTACGGCACCAGGTGCCAGCTACACCTCACCTCACCTAGGTTGGGGTGTGACAATATAAGAGAACAATTACATCTAGTTCATGAGGGACTCCAGGTCATAATGTTTGATGATACTTTTATTGCTAGGGAAAGAATGTTGCTAACACAACTACATAAATGGGATATGATTCATGAACAAGTGTTAAGGCAAAAGTCTAGAGCTACATAGATAGCATGTGGAGACTCTAACTCCAAGATTTTCCATGCTCATCTAAAAACTAGACAGGCAAGGAATAGGGTGGCCTCAATTTGCAACGATCAAGGAGATAGAATCACAGATCCAAGACTAGTTAGCAAGATTTCATAGCCTTCTTCAAGCAACTACTGGGCACCTCAGTTCCATAACTGCCTTGTATTGATCCTACCATAGTTAAAGATGGTCCATGCTTGACAACTGAGCAATAAAGACTCATGATGCAACCTGTTACTAGAGAAGACATAATTGCCACCTTGTAGAGCCTACCATTAGATAAGGCCCCTGGTGTTGATGGATTCCATGCAGAATTCTTCAAACATTACTGGTCAGTAGTAAGAGAGGAGGTAATTCTAGCTATCCTTCAGTTCTTTGATAATGGGAAACTCCTTAAAAATATTAATTGTACCACAGTCACCCTGGTCCCAAAAGTGATAAATCCAAACTATGTGAAGGAATTTAGACCCATTGCTTGTTGTACTATAATATATAAGATGATTTCTAAAATCTTGACAGCCAAACTGAAAATAGAAGTTGACCATCTAGTAGGGCCTTCACAGTCAGTCTTTATAGAGGGGAGAAGTATCTTAGACAATGTCATAGTTGCACATGAATTAGTGAAAGGGTATGAAATGAAACATGTGTCACCTAGATGTTTTATGAAAATTGACATAAGAAAAGCCTATGACTTTGTCAAATGGGGATTTCTTAAAATGGTCCTACTAGAGTTTGGATTACATTCCAAAATAGTAGGTTGGATTATGACTTATGTGACATCTGTTAGCTACTCTATCTTAATCAATGGGGCACTGACTCAACAATTTCAGGCAAAAGAAGGGCTTAGGAAAGGGGACCCTATGTTACCCTATTTGTTTATACTAGTAATGGAGTATTTGAACAGGTCTCTCAAGCAGTTAAGACATGATCCAAATTTCAATTACCATCCCAAGTGTGAAAGATTGCAGATGGTTCACATTTGTTTTGCTAATGATCTAAACATGTGTTGTAGAGCAGACAACGGATCTATACAACTATTGTTGCAAGCATTCAACCATTTCTCAGCAGTATCAGATTTACATGCCAACCTGGATAAAAGCTCATTTTATGTTGCTGGTGTTCCAGACACTTTCAAAGAACAGATACTTCATAAAATGCAATTCACTATGGGAGAGATGTCTTTCAAATACATGGGAGTACCCTTGTCATCTAAGAAACTTAATATACAACAATGTCTACCACTGGTGGAGAGGATAACTGCAAGAATAAGGTGTTGGTCTTCCAAACTCCTATCCTACGGTGGGAGATTGCAACTCATAAAAAAGTGTACTCTTTGAAATGCAGACTTACGGGGGGCACGTATTTTTGCTACCCAAGAAGATCAGTAAAATGGTTACAAGAGTGTGTAGAGTATTTCTTTGGACTGGCAGTAATGAAAATTCTAAGAAAGCTTTGGTAGCTTGGGACTCTATGTGCATACCAAAGTCAGTTGGAGGACTTAACATCATTGAGTTTGGGCTGTGAAATAGAGCATCCATCTGCAAACTGTTATGGGCTCTATCCGAAAAGAAAAATACCATGTGGGTTAAATGGATACATAGCTTCTATATCAAGGTTGCTGATCTCAATACTCTGAATATTCCTAAACAGGCAAGTTGGTTTGTGAGGAAAATTTTTGAAGCTAGGAAATGGTTTCCTAATATGAGCTCTGTTAGGCATATTGATCAATTTGCAGTGGGTGAAATGTATAGCATCAAGAAGACATATGTTTCCTTCATACCTCAGCACCTAAGGCCTGCATGGAAGAACCTAATTATGTCAACAGGGGCCATACCAAGGCAACAGTTCATTCTTTGTCTTGCAGTTTAGGGTAGACTTGCTACAATAGATAGACTTGCAAAGTGGGGTAAGTGTACAAGACTGTACTGTGTAACTCAAACTCTGTGGAAACATTACAACATCTTTTGTTTGAGTGTAGATATACAAACTATATTTGGACCACCATTTTATAGTGGGTGGGAGTATAGAGACAAATAGGAACACGGCCTGAGGAAGTGGCTTGGCTATCACAAAATGTACACAACATTAGGCCAAGGGTAAGTATTCTGGGATTTCTCAGTGCAACAGTGGTGTACCAGATATGGGCAGAGAGGAATACTAGAAGATTTCAGGCCAAATGCAAGTCAAATGTTCAGATTATCAGAGACATAGTTCTGCAATTGCACATTAGAGGTCAAAAATGAACAAATGGAGTAGACTGTTATTTAGTTTACAACAGTACCCTGTTTAAGCTTTCATATTGTATATGTTATTGATAGCTTAGCATATGAAGAATATGATCTAGCTCTATAGTTCAAAACAGAGCTAGTTGTGTATAAACTGCTTTACTTGGTTAAATAAAATTTTCAGTTTGACAAAAAAAGAGCAGTTGATGAATGCCAAAGGATACGAAAGAAAGTCCTGCTAAGCAGAGATTCATTTTGAATATCCAGAGTACATATAATTTAGTGCCATACAACTCCTCCTTTCCTCTATATTCACACATTCCACCAGGCTGATAGATATCTAAAGATCAATAAGCCTTAGTAATAAACACAGTATTAGAATAGGTGATTGAAAGTAAATCCTAAAGCCCATTACTGTGAAGATAGTACCTACGAGGTACTATTTCTTAGAAGTGTACAAGAGTGCCAGAGAACAAACTATGGGCAAGAATGTTTCTTTTTTGATAACCATGGCGGGAAACATTATTCAACGTTGGTACAAGCACACATGATTAATAATAAAGACTAAAGAGTTCCATGCAAAATACGGAGGAAACCATTATGAACAGAGAACTTCATATATCTAGAAACGTGTATATAAGGTTGGAAGTAGACCACTATGTACAATAGGAAACTTCATTATCTTGAGACATGAAAGTTAGACAACACAACACGTGAAAAACATAATTACTTTATTAATGTAAAAGAAATTACACCAAGACTTGAACACTATAACTTGACCACAATATACACCAAGTTCTTACTCTTTTATTTTTATCAACACTTGACACTCACACTTAAGCTTACACTTTAGACTCACTTCTGCTAATAGAATAGCAGACTGGTTATCACAATAGAGTGGCACCGCATAATCTGTAAGTTGGTGTAGGTCCTTCATCAATTGTATTAACCACGTACTTTCTTGATCTTCCATTGTCCCTGCTCTATACTCTGCTTCTGTGGTTGACAAGGACACTATTGGTTGCCTTTTGCTACACCAAGATACTACTCCAGATCCAAGCATGAATACATATCCAATTGTTGCTCGACGAGTATCGTGATCTCCAGCATAATCAGCATCGCAATATCCAACTATCTTTACCACATCGCCTTTCTTATAAAATAGATCATAGTTAATGGTATCTTTGACGTACCTCAACATTCATCGCACTACTTCCAAATGAGGCTTCTTTGGTTGTTGCATATATCGGCTTACTACCCCTACTTCATGTGAGATATCTGGTCGAGTCAATGTAAGGTAGATTAGACTACCTACCAGTTGTCGATACATTGCTTCGTCTTGCAAGTCCTTCCCTTTATGAGCGCATAACTTGGCATTAGCTTCCATAGGTGTTGAGATGGGCTTGCACTCGAGCATTCTAAACTTTTGTAGCAAGTCTGTCGCACACTTTTGTTGGCAGAGAAATAGACATTCCTTAGTTCGATCAACTTCTAATCCAAGGAAGTGTTTTAATTCTCCAAGCTCCTTCATTTGAAAGTGAACTGACAGATTCTCCTTTGTTTGACATATTTCTGCTTCATCATCGCCAGTGAAAATGAGGCCGCCGACATATACTAGAATAACTGCGATATTTTATTCCTTCACTTCGATGAATAAGTTCGAATCTGCATGTCCCATGTCATACCCGCTCTCTACTAAGAACTCATCAATCTTGCCATACCATGCTCTCAGAGCTTGCTTCAATCCATAGAGCGCCTTTTTTCCAGTTTGTAAACATAATCATGATGCTCTTTATCCTCAAATCCTCTTGGTTGGATCATGTATATTTCTCTATCCAACTCTCCATGTAGAAAGGCATTTTTCACGTCCATTTGCCATATTCTCCAATCTTTACTTGCTGCAGGTTCTAGCAGGACTCTTACTATTGTAATCTTGGAAATTGGGCTAAATGTCTCATCATAATCTAGCCCATACTGTTTAGAGAATCCTCGAGCTACTAACCGAGACTTGTATCTTTCAATTGATCCATTAGGATGAGTTTTTACCTTGTAAACCCATTTGCAGGAAATGGATTTTACTTCATTTGGCTTTGGTACTAGCTCCCATGTTTAGCTTCAAACCACTTGATGTTCTGGGATGCCTCTTCATTTGTATCTAGTTCTCTAAACATTTCTTCTTTAGTTACAGCAGCATTGGCGTACTTGGGATTTGGCTTCTGAACTCTTGTCGATCTCCGAGGCTGTGGGCTTACTCCTTCTGGTTGACGGTCTTATAATCTTTGATGCATGCCTGTTTGCCATGGATCCTGTGTTGTCTCGTCCTCGGTATTTTCTTCCTCACTTTGATTTTCATGTTTCTTTTATGGACTTGGATGTACTTTAACAATTTGCTCTCGTATCTTCTTTTGCAAATTGTCTTCTATTTCCTTGAAATCTGGTAACTCTTCCTTTTGAGGTGACCACCATGATGCTGCCTCATCGAATACCATATTTGTTGGGTCACATCATTTCCACCCTTTTCTTTGGCTGTCGTATCCCACAAAGATACATCGTATCACTTTTTTATCAAATTTTCTACGTAGATGACTTGGCACAAACACGTAGCACACACAGCCAAATACACGAAAGTGACTTACTGTAGGTTTACAACTCCACAGTTTTTCAAAAGGTGAAACGAACCCTAACTTCGCTTGAGGAAGTCTATTGATGATATGAGCTGCTGTTTTCATACCTTCTATCCAAAATATTCCTTGAACATTATTTGAATGTAGCATGCTTCGACATATCTCTGCAAGATGTCGATTCTTCCTCTCAGCTACTCCATTCTGTTGTGGCGTATTTGCACATATGAATTGATGGCGTATGCGACATTCTCGTAAATACTGAGAGAACTCATCTAATGTATATTCACCACCGTTGTCTGTTTGGAGGCATTGGATTTTCTTGTCGAGTTCTCCTTTCGCCATTTCCTTGAATTCTTTAAATTTTGAAAAAGTTTCGAGTTTTTCTTTTAGAAAGAAAACCCATACGTACTGTGAGAAGTCATCAATGAATGTAACCATGTATTGTATGCCACTGATTGATGATTGCTTGACTCGCTCGAATACGTCAGAACGGACCAGCTCCAATAGTGCTTTGGCTTTGAACTTTGAGTCATCATCCGGTAACTGATGTGCCTACCGTATTGGCAACCTGCACAAACGGTCCCTGTTTTAACCTCGAGTTGAGGAAGACCTTTCAACATAGATTTATTCATCATCACCTTGAGTTTGTGATAGCTTACATGTCCAAGTCTTGCATGCCATAAATTAGTTGTTTCATTCTTTCGAGTCTTGTTTACATAAGTTGACTCTGCTGATATTACATAGACAGACTCTAAGTGTCGTCCTCTCATCGCCGGTGTTCCAGAGATTTCAAGATCTTGATAGATCTTGACATCTTGAGGTCCGAATACGACACGGTGGCCTGATGCCGTTAGTTGCGCTACTGATAGTAAGTTTTTCTTCATCCCAAGTACATGGTAGACATCCTAGAGTGAAACCTCTTTCGAACTGAATCTCGTCATGATTGTTATTTTTGCAACGTGAGTGATTGGTAGTCTTGAGTTGTTGGATGTCACCACCACACGACCACATTTGTACTCGGTCATGTTCTGTAGCTTCTCTTTATCTTTTGTCATATAATTTGAGCAGCAATAGTCGACTATCCAATCGTTATTGTTGTCGATAGTTCCAGGAATGGTAACTGCCAGAGCTAATTCTTCTTCCTCCACTGCGAAAGATGCTTCAACGTCCCACTCTTCATTGCTTGTCTTTCCTGCATTTGACGTGGCTGCATTGCTTTCTGCAGTGTTCTTCTTGAACCAACAACTTTTAGCCATGTGGACATTTTTTCCATAGTTATAACATTTTCCATCAAACTTATTGTTATTCTTTGACTGGCCACCCCGGTTGTCTTTCTTTTGAGCTCCCCCTGATTGGGAGCTTCTATGATGATTATCCTTGTCATCATGTTTTCTAGAAATTCTACTAGCATTTGGTCGGGATCGACCTTTCTTATCACCACGTTAGAATGCTTCTTCGTCACTCTTTAATGAGACTCCAAATATTTGCTTAGCCAATGCTTCTTGGTCAACTAGCAAGTTTTTTAATTCAACAAGGGGCCAACCTTCTATTGCAGCAATAAAATTTCTATATTCTGGCCTTAATCCATGAATAATAATTCTTCTAATTCTAGCGTCTGACATGCCAGCAACAGAGTCTAATGTAGAAATTTCGCGACAAAGAGATTTTACCTTGGTAAAGTATTGGTTGATCATCATGTCGCGTTGTCTGATAGAGAGAAGCTCGTTCTCCAGAAGCTGCGGTCTCGTATCATTCTTCTTGGTGAACAATATTGCGAAAGTATCTCACGCTTCCTTCGGTGTCTTAGCCGGCCTGATGTGCTCCAACATTTCATCTTCAATTGTGGTCCGAATCGCAAACATGGCTTTGCCAACTCTAATATTCCATTTCTTCAGAGCGGCTGCGTCTTCTAGTTGTGTGACCTCATTGACATCGAGAAGATTAAGACCTATCTTTTTGATTCTCCAGTCTTGGTTGCCACTAACAATCTCCCACAAGTCTTGGCCTTGGAGATATGCCTCCATATGCATCGACCACGTGCTGTAATTCTGATTGTTAAGTTTCTTAATTCCACCGACCACTTGAAGGTCACCCATCGTGTCTTGGCTAATATTCTATTTTTACCAAGACAGCTTGATTTCGACAACAAGCTCTATAGTACTAAACCACACACGAACACTCTAAAAAACTCAACAAATGACTATTTGGTATGAACTGACCTGACTCTGATGCCTCTTGTTAGACAACACAACACGTGAAAAACGTAATTACTTTATTATTGTAAAAGTAATTATACCAAAACTTGAACACTATAACTTGACCACAATATACACCAAGTTCTTACTCTTTTATTTTTATCAACACTTGACACTCACACTTAAGCTTACTTAAGTATTTACACACACTTTAGACTCACTTCGACACTTTTTGGATGCACACTTGGAACTTACTTCCTTAAGGACCCAAGATCCCTATATATACATGATCAATGTCGGTTCATCAACCAACTTTACATTGCTAGAAGATTCTAGCTATAACATCATAATGGGTTTGGCCTAACATGGTAAACAACTAGAACATTGACTCTAGAATTTTTTAGCAATTATTTTCCTATGTATTTCTTGAATCTTTACCACATTTCTAGATAATTATATAACTTAATCTAGAATGTTCTACTAATGAGAGAGGCGATGGTGATTTTAAAAATGCATATAATACTGGAAATACCCTTTGAGCCAATGAGACAAATTCTTCTCTTAACAAGGACATGAAACCATTTGCACCTTAAGGTGCTGAAAACAATAAGTTCATCTTGAAGGCAGATATACAACAAAATTCAACAAAATCAAAATTCTGGAAATTTGGGCCCTTATGAATAAATCATCCAACTCTAAAAGCATAATAAAATACAGTAATAACAGACCTGTTATTATTCACACCAAGGTTGAAGAGGGCCATGGCTCCAATTTCCTGAGCAATCTCATCCCCATTGTGCAAAGCACAATCCAAAAACCGTAGTAAGGCTTCAATAAAGCCATCAGCCCCCATATACATCCTGACTTCTTCATCATCCTTTAGCAGATGCCGAATCTCTTCCACCACTTTGCACTTTTTCCACAAGTCATCCTCTTTGTCTAAAATGCCTAAAAACTCATCATATTTATCAAAAGAATTGACCTGAAACTCGCCTTCCATTGCAGCTTCGTCTACTTCATTCCTTTGGGCCTCTTTAGTAATGCCATCATCTTCAGCTGGCATGGATTCATCAACTTCATTTCCTTCAGCCTCCTCCATAGTGCTACTCTCTTCCAAACGACCAACTTTAACGCCTTTGAACTTGCAAGACACAATATTTTCCATAGATTTGGAGTTAAAAGACTCACTTTCAGACAATAGAAGTCTACAGTAGTTGAGATCGAGGGATTCTGATGGACCCTCAGGAATAGAGATCCCATTCTGTTCACACCAACTAGCAACCAGACCCTTGACACAGTAATTAGGAGTTAAACCAAGATGAGGGAGCTCTTGCTGAGTCTTTGGACATGAGTTATGCCCGTCGCTGAACCACCTTTCAATGAAAATCCTTTCATACGTTTGCCCAGAAACTATTATCACAGGATCGTACATTAGCTGCAATGATATCGGACACCTCAATTCTTCTGGAGGGACAGGCATCTGATCCGACCTCCCGAAATTTGTATTAAAATTGAAAGAATTGAGCTATGAAAGTTGCTGGTCAAAAGCATTAATATTGGTTCCAGGTCCAATACTTCCCTCAAGAGATCCCTGAACTGTGGGTGAGCAAGGTGTTGAACCCTGTGAATCATTGTCATCTGGCAATTCAGATCTGAACAACTTTGAATACTTCTCCATCCGATGCAAAAGATAAGTAACAATTGACTCTTTCTTTTTGTCCTCTTCCGCCCTCGCCCTATCAATGAGCTTCTTCAAAGCCCTTCTTTCTCTAAGTGCTGCTTTAGAAGAAGTTATACCAAGTCTTGAGGCTACCTGGTGAAAACATTCAAGTTCTTCATGGCCATTACAATTTCTGTTAAATTTTCTCCCTTGCTGAAGCAAAGCAATTAGCTCATCACTAACTTGCTTCTCCACTGGATCAAGTGAGAACTCAAACTCATGAAGTTCATTTAGGATTTCAGATATCTGAAACAAAGAGAGATTTCTGTCAGATTCAAAATGAGAAATGCCAACTGACAACTCCAAGAAATCTAACGCTTCTTGCATTTACCGGAGATCCTAAACAATAAAATCAAAGTACTTCATTTTTCTTTTCTTTCTGTTTTCTTTTTGATAAGTAACTGTAAAATAATACTTATTATAATCAACAACACCTCAATCCCATGGTTGTGATTGACTATATAGATCCATCTACACGATTCTACTCTGTTCAGGTCAATCTCACAGTTGGTTATACCAATCCTCCATACCATTTCACGCTATTCAGGTAAATCTGATTCGATTACTAAATTATTTGTATGCGGAGTTAAGGTTTTCTAAGCCTTATACTTGTCCCTACGCAGGTAGCTAATTTAATCCAAATTCGTTGGTACTACCTATATAGATTCATTTCTTAAATTGTATTTGTGGGATACAACAATTGCAGGAAACGAGAAGTAAGTAAATATTAAAATTGCTAGAAAGGATAATCTAAAGATTACAACAAAAAAACTGAAAATCAAGAACGAAACAAACTCCTTGTTTTGATTTGCTGAGTCGAATGATGACACTCTGTCTTTAAGACAAAATTGCCACGCATATCTCCTATTATGTTGTCGGGCAATAGTCTCCCAAGATACAAAAACAACTTAACAATTGATCAAAGGAAACTCAAGTGTTACTCTTGAAGAACTTTGAGTATAGTAAACTTGCTAGAGAGGAAGAAGATGAATTCAAAAAGTCTGTAGTATTTTTCCAAGTGTGTTGAACAATTGAGCCCAATGCCTCAATTTATAGTGCAAGGAGATGACCCCTCAACTAGCCAACTAATGGCCTTCAACATCCATGTAATGACACTTATCAGAGGGGTTACATTCAGCCAAATAATGGCTGATTCATGTGTCAAGTAATGGAGAATCAATGCTCCAAAACCAGCCCAAAAGTCAGAACTTTCCATCTTCCCGTCGCAGCATTCTGCCTCCGAAGCGTCGCAGCTCTGTGAATTAGCACCACGGCTCCAGTAACTGACCACCCAATTCGCGCCGCGGCGCTGCCTGGGAGGCGCCACGGCGCTCCGGCACCTCGTCTTCGACGAGGCTGCGTCGCGGCCCTTCGCGGCTCAGCGGCGATTTCCGACTCGTTTCATCTTACACTTCATCCTTCATTTACCAACGTGGAATACTTTGTCATTTGGCCAATAACCGTCCATCATTCTATGTCTCAAACGTATTACATAGTACCAATATCTCTTTCACTAATGAAATTTGCGATACTTGGCACTACGTGTGCACGTGTGTGGAAATGACATTTCCTACGTGCGGGGCCTCAATTGTTCGAGTCATAAATAATGGGATAAACGTAATTCCACATTAGTAAATTTTCAACAATCCCATCTTGAAAAAGATTTTGGCGCACTCACATGGTGCCTTTTCCAGTAATCTTTCAACGGACCGATGTTGCATCAGGAGAGGCAGCTTCAGCTTTGAACCTTCCATAGTTGAATAACATCGGACTTACTTACTGCGCGGTGAACGTGATGTCTTAAACCGTCAGTGTTTAGTGTAAGCCAAGTCAACGGTACCAACACAACAACTTCCCTTACTATGTTCTTCGTAATGTTTTGTCCGTTGTGGCGGTGGACACTTCTTGGATTCTTAAGTGCGTTCATTTGAGGCGGCATGTCCTCGCACTTAAATAAGTGGTCTCCTACAAGGTATTCTGCTATACCCCACTTTACAAGTGTTAGGAACCATTAAAAATTTCCCCAAACCTAACTTCAACTGGTGAGGATCATTAAAGATTTTAGAAACTTAACCTTTACCCACACTGCAGATAACACTTATCGTCTATCGCGGGAACGACTTTGGGTTTGGTGTTTCTTTCCAGAAATCACTATCCGAAGTGCTCATGCTTCCACCAAAGCGCTCAACTAAACCTTTACAGCTTAGTTTTCCCATTGAACCTAATTCCTAGGATCTCCAGTCAGTAATGTTGGGTTACCACCGTATTAGTCCTTTATACCTTGGGTTTTAAGCCCGTTCCCCTAGACAGGCAGAACATCTGATCTTTGGGTAAGCCCTTTGTCAGTGGGTCCGCTATGTTATCCTTTGACTTTATGTAATCAATGGATATTATACCCATGATGATCAGCTGCCTAACGGTCTTATGTCTCCGTCGAATATGACGAGACTTGCCATTGTACATAGAACTTCGTACCCTTCCTAGAGCCGACTGACTGTCGCAGTGGATAATTACAGAAGGTACGAGTTTGTCCCAACAAGGAACATCCTCTAAGAAATCGTGAAGCCACTCAACTTCTTCTCTTACTTTGTCTAAAGCGATAAACTCCGATTCCATCGTGGATCGGGCGATGCATGTTTGCTTAGAGGATTTCCAAGACACAACCCCACCACCAATTGTAAATACATACCCACTGGTGGACTTGGCGTTCTCTATATCAGATATCCAGTTTGCATCACTGTACCCCTCTAGTATAGCTGGATATCTTGAATAGTGCAACTCGTAAGTTAGCGTGTATTTCACGTATCGTAGTACTCGATTCAACGCCTTCAAATGATCATTACTTGGATTACGGGTAAACCTAGCCAACTTGTTGACTGCATAAACAATATCAGGTCGGGTGCAGTTTGTTATGTACATCAAACTCCCAATCACCTGTGCATATTGCTCCTGGCATACGGGTGCATTACGATTTTTATCAAGCTTTTGATTTCTATCCCTTGGTGACTTCATAGGCGAACTGTCAAATATCTCAAACTTTCTCAACACATCCTCGATGTAGTGAGACTGAGATAAGACCAATCCGTCAGATGTCTTAGAGATCTTTATCCCTAAGATGACATCTGTGATACCCATATCCATCATGTCGAAGCATTGTTTCAACATGTTCTTAGTCTCTAGAATCAAGCTAGGACTGCTCCTTGTGATCAACATGTCATCTACGTACAGACATATCATGACAAACGAGTCAGAATTACCTTTCATGTAGACACATTTGTCACACTCATTAATGGAAAAACCCTTCGATAGTAGAGTACTATCAAATTTTTCGTGCCATTACTTCGGGGCTTGTTTCAGCCCGTATAGAGATTTGACAAGCCGACAGACTTTCTTTTCTTGCCCTGGAACCACATACCCCTCGGGTTGTTCCATATAAATTTCTTCTTCCAAATTACCATTTAGGAAGGCTGTCTTGACATCCATTTGATGTATCTCAAGGTCACACAATGTTGCGATCGCAATGAATACTCGTATGGACGTCATCCTAGACACCAGGGAGTACGTGTCAAAATAGTCAAGGCCTTCCTTCTGTCGATAGCCCTTGACTACCAACCTAGCCTTGTACTTATCTATAGACCCATCTGCTTTATACTTCTGTTTGAGTATCCACTTACAACCCAACAGTTTATTTCCCGGAGGAAGATCAACTAACTCCCAAGTATGGTTATGCAGGATAGAGTCTATTTCACTCTCAATAGCTTCTTTCCAGAGCGGTGCGTCTGGAGTTGACAATGCTTCAGCAATTGTCCTTGGTTCGACATCAACCATATAAGGTACAAAGTCAGGACCGGATGATTTATCCTTCTTGGCCCTTTTACTTCGCCTTGGTTCCATCTCTGGAGTCTCTAAGTTCTGAGAATCCGGAATACTAGATTCCGGATATTCAACCACTTTGAAGTCCATTAGATCTGAACCATCTAGATTCGGGTAGTCAACGACTCCTGGTTCCTGAGAGATTTGTTCATAACTTCATTTGCGAGAGGTCATGTCTTTTTCCTTTCTAGGAAAAGTATCCTTAAATAATTGAGCATTCCTTTATTACATGATTGTACCCCCGTGGATATCTGGAATATCTGACTTATGCACTAAGAAGTAAGAAGCGATAAGCACTACTGTTATTTGCATATCCGATGAAAATGCAATCTACAGACTTAGGCCCAATCTCGACCTGCTTTGGCTTGGGTACTTCGACCTTTGCCAAATAACCTCACACCTTTAAATATTTATAGGTGAGTTTATTTTCCTTCCATGATTCATATAGAATTTTGTCCTTACCCTTATGTGGGACTCTGTTAAGAATCATATTAGCGGTAAGGACGGCTTCTCCCTACATGTTTTGAGGAAGACCGGAATTGATGAGCAAGGCATTCATCATTTTCTTCAATGTGCGGTTCTTACGTTCATCAACACCGTTCGACTGGGGTGAGTATGGAGCCGTCGTTTGATGAGCAATGCCTGATTGGGCATAATATTCCTCAAATGGCGCTACATATTCTCCCTCTCTGTCTCTACAAATGGATTTAATCAGCATGCTTAGTTGGTTCTCAACTTCTGCTTTGTAACGTCGGAACGCTTCAAAGGCTTCATATTTACTTTTCAACAAAATAAAGGTAACAATACCTTGTGCTATCATCAATGAATGTCACAAAATACTTATTCCCTCCCCTAGTTTGTGTAAACTTCAAATCACATATATATGTGTGAATAAGTTCTAGAGGAGTGGTATTCCTTTCGACGGATCGAAAAGGAAGCTTTGTGAGTTTTGCCTCTACGGACACCTCACACTTATGTTGAGGGTTTACGTCGATAGACGACAACAACTCCAACTTAACCAACCTTTGGATGGACTTGTAGTTAACATGTCCTAATCTATGATGCCATAAATTAGATGACTCAAGCAAATAAGAAGAAGCTTCAATATTATTGCTTGCACGCATTACAAACATGGCGTTAACCTTAAAGAGGCCTTCACAGACGAAGACTCTTCCCACAAAGGTTCCATTCTTGGTGATTACAAACTTATTGGACTCAAATACTAGCCTAAAACCAGCATTAACCAATAAATGACCTGAAATTAAATTTCTCCTAATCTCAGGAACATGCATCACCTCCTTCAAGTGAGCTCCTTTCCAGAAGTCATCTTCAAGACTACCTTTCCTACCCCAGCACGTCAGAGGAAGCGTTGTTACCCATGAACATCTTCTTGTTAGTAACTGGTGTATAAGTGGAGAAGGCATCTCTATTGGAACAAATGTGTCTTGTAGTACTTGTGTCCATCCACCACTGCATGGGATTCTCAACAAGGTTTGCTTCAAGCACCACCGCTGAGAACTCCTCAATCATGTCATCCAGAAGTCTGTCTTTGACGACGTTAGCCTGAGCCTTGCCTTTGGCCTTGGCCTTCTCTTGTTGCTCGGTCTTGAGCTTGCGGCAATCCTTGATCATGTGACCAGGTTTCCCACAGTGGTGACAGTTTCCTTTGAACTTCTCCGCCGCTTAGGTTGCCGTCTTTCTGGAACTTGCGCTTCTTGCTTGGGTTCCCTTTGGCCTCAGCGAGTTGTTTTCCCCTAGGCAAGACCTTCTTATTATCTTCCTGAATCTGGAGTTTGATAGTAAGTTCTTCAAAGGTCATCTCCTTTCCATGCTCCAAAACCAGCCCAAAAGTCAGAACTTTCCATTTTCCCGTCGCAGCATTCTGCCTCCGAAGCGTCGCGGCTCTGTGAATTAGCGCCGCGACGCTAGTGACTGACCACCCAATTCGCGCCACGGTGCTCCGGCGCCTCGGCTCTGACGGGGCTGCGCCGCAGCCCTTCACGGCCTGCGGCGATTTTCGACTCGTTTCATCTTACACTTCTTCCTTCGTTTACCAACGTGGAATACTTTGTCATTTGGACAATAACCGTCCATCATTCTATGTCTCAAACGTATTACATACGTACCAATATCTCTTTCACTAATGAAATTTGCGATAATTGGCACTACGTGTGCACGTGTGTGGAAACGACGTTTCCGACGTGCGGGTCCCCAATCGTTCGAGTCATAAATAATGGGATAAACTTAATTCCACATTAGTAAATTTCCAACAATATTTTCTTCTAAGCTGTGGTTGCAAAGGTTTTAGGATTTCTGAGATAACTTCCCTTCATGTGATTTTAGATCTACCTCGTCCATTTTAACACCTTCAATCATCACATTATCAGATCTTTGAACTAGTGATAGACCTACATAGGACATGGTTAAACCATCTCAAGCAACTTTCTGTCATTCTGTTATGTTCTACTTGCACCTTTTAAAAACCAGACTTATACTCAAACCAAAAAGGAATATAAGCCAATTGCCCTTTTTTCATCAAGAGCATAAATTCAGTCAAGAAAGGAATACACTACAATTATCAAACCAAGAAACTAAGAGAACTTTTACCTGACAGCCAATGGCTTGTGGAACAAACATACCTTGAGCAGACCTAAGTGAGAGATCCAACTAATGCAAACTTATAAGATCAATAAGAACTAACTATCATAAAACCCCAACAAGTCAACTACTTGTTGCCAGACAAAAATTATAAAAGAATAAGAGAGGGTATTAAACAGAAAATGACAACTCAGTCTACAAAGTATTCCATATTGAAACCCAAGTTTGCCTACAAGGTTGATTGCCTCAACTCAGATAAAATAGATTTAGAAGTGAAAGGAGCATGTTCAGCCAAAATTCAGACCGATAATATTTGGCAAATTGCAATAATAAGTTTTTTATGCTACCTTAGGCTCGCCGATCGATAATATGTTTTCCTCAATCTCAGTATTCTCCATCATTTTCTTCAACATGGAATAGAGTAACACAACTTCAAATCACCTGTATGCATGAATCAAATCAAACATAATATGAGCAAGAGGCCAGCAATAACAGGCAAAAAACTAATGCAACAGTTATCAATGCTTTGATGATATTCCGGAGCAAACTTTGGCAAATTGGAGTAACAAAACAGAAAGCCAGGTAAAAGGTACTACCAGGGTGTTTGGTTAAGCTTATAAGCAGGTCAAACTGGCTTACAAAAACCTTCTAACTTATTTACACGTTTGATAAATAATAAAGTGCTTATAAGCCAAAATCCATACGCTGGACATTTTCAAGCTATGAATTTTCAGTTTATAAGCACTTTTGGTTTGATTAAGTGTCCGGCCCTTCCCGAACCCCACGCATAGCGGGAACTTAGTGCACCGGACTGCCTTTTTTTTATCCTTCATATTTTTTCTAATTCTCAAAATATATTTTTTCTCTTCACTCTGTATTCCTCCCTTCTTTATATGGAGTCAATATTAATAATATTTTGCAAAAAAAATTAAGGACATTTTAGACATTCCAACAAAAGAACAGTTCATCAGCACTTTTTTAACAAACAATTCCAAGACTTATTAATAGTTTCAGCACTTTTATCCAACACATAAGTGCTTATTTATAAAATCAGTTTCATCATTATGAAGTCCTAAAATGAATCAGGTAATCCGTTCAAATAATTTGTTGAATATTGAAATTTTAGATTATCGTAAACCAACAAAAACAAATACAAAAAGAACCGAATACATCTTATCCAGATTCACGAGATTAGAAACAAAGTTTTAAATCAGATTAAGATATATATTACCCACATCAGAACTTCAACTTCAAGTGCAAACACTGTTTTTCCATTTTCAAGTTCGACCAAATATTGTCCCAACGCCTACAAAGATTTATATTACACACGTATATGGATAACATCTGGATTTAATTTCATTAAAGCTATCAACACCACATCGATATTGATTTTCAAAGAAGAGACAAAAGAATAAAAAGAGGGTAAAACCTCAACAGGGTTCATGTATATACTCGTGATTGTAAAGCATCAAATTGAAAGTTGGAATATGAAAGTATGTATGTCCTAGAGACAATCATTATTAGGGACAAATGTACTTGAACACATTCGTATTATAAATAAGATTAATACTTATGACATTTGCAATTATTGAATTATTATTTGATTGTTTGTAATTATTCATTAATGTGCATCCCCTTGAGCTTGCGTTGTCATTAATAGAGTGAGATATTGATGATAGAGCGTAACTCTAAAATAGTCTCGACTAATGATCATCGAGAATGGGATATCGATGATATGTTATAAGTCGACATGTGGTCTGCGTCACATTCTTAGAGAATGTAGAATGTCTCACCTGCTACTAGTAATGGTTACTAGTGATGGACACATGGATACTTTTTGAAAGTATTGATATACCTTGCTGATAAACTATTTGTTATACATGTCTAAAGTGTTATCAACGTGTGAGAGATGAAGGTCTTTTGACTTGAGGTCAATACGCACCTTGTTTACAGAGTAATGTACTTTGACCCTGTCCTAAGCTTAAACTCCTTATAGGATAAGATACGACTTGTGTTGGGTGCATTATGATGTAAATTAAGGTGGTAGTTGAGCCAATAATAGGATTCATTCCTCGATTGGATATTCGATAGAGCACTCAACTTCTCAGTGATATTAGGTCGACCAAGTCATTGGCCAATGCAAGAGACATATTTAGAATATGATCTAATTGTCGACTAATATAGATGAGATAAAGTGATCAAGCCATTTGGATAGACACATGGCAAATCCTAAGATTGATCGAGTGTGTCGCGAATGAAAGGAATTTATCATATGACATAAAGGTTATGTTTGCTGGATTCATGTAAACGTACTTCATATATTGAGTTCGTCGTACGACGCAGTCAAGGAGTTCTGTATGGACCTTAATTGGATTAGTGTCGATACATGAAGGCCTATAGGGTCACACTATGTCGATTGTCTCTTCGATCTAAGGGTGTATTGAGAAAGTATTAAATATTCGATTTGGAATCAAGATATTTAAATTGATAATAACAATGGGATAATTTCTATTAGATGGAAATTATTTAATTAAATCAAAATTGGATTTTGGATTTAATGTGCTAAATATATATATTAAATGAAAATGGGAAACATAATTTTACGTAAGGCGTGACTGGCCCAGGTTTTTGGGCCAGGCTTAGAGCCCAACCCTAATTCATTTCTGACCTAATTGTAACTATAAATACAGCACTAAACCATTGTTATTATATATCAATTCTCATAAACAAATTCTAGACTTAGAGTCTAGGATAAAACTATCTCAAACCTCTGCCAAGATTTCCTGGCTTTCTTGACAAAGGAATACACTGTAGCATTGTGATTGCAGTCGAAAAGGGAATTGCGTGTTCACCCTAAAGTAAACACTCCAGATTTTATAACATGTAAGTTCTTGTTCATGTTTTATGTTACAGGTTTTGATTGTCATATAACCATACCAGAAGAAATTATTGGGGTAAGTAGAACAAAATTGTAAACTTCCGATGTGTCTACTTATGTATTTTGAACCCAACAAAACCCTACAGTGGTATCAGAGCCCAGGCTAGTTCAATGGTTATATAACAATTTAATAACATAATAATATGGGTTAACCATAAAATTGGATAAAAACAAGGCTTCTTGAAATCCTACATATCTTGACCGAATGGTTAACCTTTTGATATCACCCTAAATTATAACCTATGCTAAATGGAGGAAGTCATTCCGTTCTAATAAGCCAAGTGTAGATAACTGGTTCATTGCGAACATGGTGCACGACGAAGAACGAGTACGAATGATTTTAGAAAAATTAACACAGAAATATTTTGTCAGGATGTCGGCGTCGCGACACTATGGTAGGGCACATCGACGCTTGATAAGGTTTCAAGGCGGTGCCGCGGCTCCATGGTGGAGCGTCGTGGACCTAATGCTTTAGTTTTTAATTATGGACTTACTGGACAGTAGGCGCCGCGACCCTAAATGAAATACAGAAGCCGAAATGCTTCTGCCTTGCGAGCGCCGCAACTCTAAAGCATTGTAGAAGCATTCTACCTCGGTGGCGCCGCGACCCTAATGATGGGTGCCGCAGCCCCCACCGGAATTTTTTTTGTTAAGAATGTTTAACCTATGATTATTATTATACAGTATATTTGATAAGTATATTGTTTTTGTGCTAAATGATTGTCATTTAGATTACTAGAATAGTGTCCGCAAATAATAATTTGGGTAGGCGGCGCCCAGTATTTGTTAAACCGCTTAATATCATGCTTGGGTAGGCAGTACCCAATATATGCTTAGTCATTTGCATGATAATTAAAATGCTTTGTTGGACGTAGCATGCTATAGTTTATCTTGGTTAAAACCCTAAATTAAAATGTTCCCCAAAAATTTAATACAAGTCTCATTTAAAATGAACGTGTCGTCCGTTAAAATTAATTGTAGTGCAAAATCCTTTTCGGCGAAATGAGTATTTATGCCACAGCATTTGCTCTAAGTCTACGAGGACTCAGACTCTTTCATAGATGTATGTTAAATGTAGAAGTGGGTGATAAACATTCACGAGTATTTACACCACAGTGTTTGCTCTATAAGGAAAAACTCACTTAGATACATAATTGCAGTCGCATAACGGGGTTGACTTGCTAGGCTGTCTTGGCGCCACAGTGTCGGACAAGCCGATGGACGCAGATCGATTGTTTAGAACATTCGGTTAAACAAGAGTTATAAATTCTTTGTAATTGGTTTAGAGACCTACCAGGTTGTGCTATTGAAGTTATCAGCCATAGCAAACGCGGAGATAACATGAACCTGGATCTTGGCCCATTATGACCATATTTTATATGAGTTTGTATTCTTTCATGGGGTCGAAGGGTATGTTGAAATAGTGGGAGCTAATTAAACTAAAGGCCATGTTAATTAGTTAATGAATGTGTTCAATAGAAATTATATTAGAGTTTAATTTCAAGTCTATCTATATCTTCAGTTTATACAAAATGTCGAATCTATCACTGAAAATGTTGGTCGAGACAAACAAGCTGACTGGAGAAAATTACCCTGACTGGTTAAGAAATTTGCGATTGGTGTTAAGACAAGAAAGAATTGAGTATGTGTTAGACATAATGTTCCCCACAGTCTCTGCTGAAAACTCTGCTGAGTATGCCCTGTTTGACAAGGTGGCTTATGAGAAACATCTAGACGATGCTACCTCAGTACAATGTGTAATGTTATCCTCTATGACTGTGGAGTTACAGAGGCGACATGAAAACATGGGCTCCAACGAAATGATAGAACACTTGAAGAGTCTTTATGACTCACAGTCTCAATGGAGTATGAACTGTTGAGAGACCTTTTCAAGTGTAAGCTGAACGAAAGGGGTCAAGTGTCAGTGCATGTTCTGAAGATGATTGGAGTGATAGAAAGGTTGGCTTCGATTGGAACGAAGCTGCCTATAAATGTCTCTGTCTACCTGATCCTGAATTCACTTCCTGGTTTATTTGAGAATTTCATTGTAAACTTCACTATGAATGGGACCAAGGCAAGTCTTCCAGAGCTTCACAACATGTTGAAGACCTTTGAATCATCTACCTCTAAAGGTAAAGTCGTGCTCATGGTGGGCTCTTCTAGCAAGTTCAAACCCAAGGGTAAGAACATGCAGAAGAAGAAGTGTAAGACATTTGTTGCACCTACAGTTATGAAACCTAGAGGATGTGTTCAGAAGAAGGCAAAGGTAGCTTCGGATATGTGCCTCAATTGCAAGAAGAAACGGCACTAGAAGAAGGACTGCACAGCTCCAGGAGGAGGCAAATCACTAGGTGTTCATGGCTCTACTGGACAAGGTATGTTTGTTATTGAGATAAATATGTCTATAAATAACTCTCACTGCTGGGTATTGGATACTGCATGTGGCTCACACATTTGTAATAATGTGCAATGTCTGATTCACAACAGAAATGTTGGACCTTGGGAGGTAGACATGTACATTGGAAATGGAGCACGAGTGGATGCTGAACGCGTGAGAACTTATAGACTAGATTTACCTTCAGGCTTTTGTTTAGAACTAAACAATTGTTATTTTATTCCGTCATTAACGAGGAATATCATTTCTATCCCAATGTTAGACATTGAGGGGTTTTCCTTATTTATTGCCAATGGCAGTTATGTACTGTCTTTTAATGGTTTGTTTGTGGAAATGCTCCGCTTGTGGATGGTTTGTATGTTCTAACCTGTAGTCGTGAAATTTTTAATGTGCAAAATAAACGAGCGAAGATAAGTAATCCAAGAAACCCCACCTACTTATGGCACTGTAGACTTGGTCACATCAATGAATCAAGGATAGCAAGATTAAGAAAGTTCGACTACCTGGAACCATTTGACTTGGAGTCCTATGGTAACTGTGAATCTTGCTTGAGAAGAAAGATGACCAACAAACCACTTTCTGGGAAAGGGGTGTGAGCCAAAGAGGTACTTTAGTTGGTCCATACTGATGTATGCGGGCCATTTTCAACTCAAGCTAAGGGAGGCTTCCCTTACTTCATCACTTTTATAGACGATTTCACAAGGTTTAGGCATGTGTATCTTATGAAACACAAGTCCGAAGCCTTTGAGAAATTTAAGGAGCACAAGTCAGAAGTAGAGAAGCAACTTGAAACAAGTATCAAGACCCTTCAATCAGATCGATGAGGTGAATACTTAAGTAAAGAATTTCGGGATTACTTGAAGCTTTATGGAGTCTAATCACAATGGACACCTCCTAGAACGCCACAGATGAATGGTGTTGCTGAAAGGAGAAATCGAACCTTATTAGATATGGTTAGATCTATGATGAGTTTCTCAGCTCTATCAACATTCCTTTGGGGCTATGCATTGTAAAGCTCAATTTAATTCTAAACATGGTTCCTTCAAAGTCAGTAGAGAAAACTCCATATGAGATATGGAATGGCAAGAAGCCATCACTTAAACACATGTGACCCTGGGGGTGCCCTGCATATGTAAAGAAGATGCTTACTGACAAATTGGAATCTAAAAGTGAGAAATATTATTTTGTGGGGTATCCAAATGATACTAAGGGATACTATTTCTATCTTCTTGGAGAACATAAGGTCATTGTTTCCAGAAATGCAACTTTCCTTGAAGAAGACTATGTCTACAAGGAACAGAGCTGCAATAAGATAAAACTTGAAGAAATTCAAGAACCACAAGATAACACAGAAATTGAACCCTTGTCAAAAGACCTAGACAAGGATTCAGTATGAGTATTTAGTGAAGGTTGGGTACTTAGAGTACGCCCTTTCAGCCAGTGGGAGTGCTGTGAGAGATAGTGCAGAAATGCAAGGTTCTCATACACAACCAATGGAAGATGATACAATGGTTGTACATCATTCCATTCAGGAAATACATGAAAATGACATTCCTGAAAGCTCTTAAGGTGATAGATTGTCCAGCACACAAAGACATTCTCACAATCAGAATGCAACAAACACTAAAACGCAGAATAATCAACTCCGTAGGACCACTAGGACTCATCGTCCGCCTGAAAGAGTTAATCTCCTTATTGAAACACACAATGAGATAGATATTCCTGATGATGATGAACCTACAACCTACATCGAAGCTATGTTAGACATTGATTCACAGAGATGGCAAGAAGCCATGAAATCTGAGATGGACTCGATGTACATCAATCAAGTTTGGAACTTGGTTGATTAGCCAACAGGGGTTAGACCCATATGATGCAAATGGGTCTTCAAGAAGAATATTAATACATATGGCAAGGTACAGACTTATAAGGCAAGATTCGTGGCTAAAGGTTATAATCAACGGCTTGAGGTCGATTATGATGGAACTTTTTCACCTGTTGTGAAAATTAAGTCCATTCGGATTTTGCTTGCAATAGCCGCATACTATGATTATGACATTTGGCAAATGGATGTTAAAACTGCTTTCCTAAATGGTAACCTAATTGAGGAGGTGTATATGATACAACCTGAGGGTTTTACATCCAAGACTAAGCCCAAAGCAGTATGCAAGCTACAAAAGTCCATTTATGGACTTAAGCAAGCCTCAAGGAGTTGGAATATTTGCTTTGACAAAGCAGTCAAATCGTTTGACTTTGTTAGAAGCAAAGAAGATCCCTGCATTTATAGTAAGCGCGAGGAAGGGAGTATTGTCTTCATTGTTATATATGTAGATGACATATTAATAATAGGAGATAATAAGACTCTCATGCAATCAGTCAAGGAATGGTTATCCAGCACTTTCATGATGAATGACTTGGGTGAAGACTGCTACATTCTTGGAATTAGGATCTATAAAGATAGACCTAATAGATTGTTGGGGCTATCACAGTCCATATACATAGACAAAGTGCTAAGACGATTCTCTATGGAAAACTCCAAGAAAGGAAGTCTTCCTATGGGTCAAGGCATCAAGTTATCAAATAAGGATAGTCCTTCTACTGTTGCAGAACTTGAACGCATGAAAAGAATCCCATATGCTTCAGCTATAGGATCTATCATGTATGTCGTGACCTGTACGAGGCCAGATGTGGCCTATGTACTTAGTATGACTTGCAAATTCTAGCAGAATCCCGGGGAAGAATACTGGAAAGCAGTCAAGAGTATTCTTAAGTATCTTAGACGAACTAAAGAATATTTCTTAGTCTATGGTGGACAAGAGAAGCTAGTGTGTACTGGGTACACTGATGCTAGCTTCCAGACAGATCTTGATGACTTCAAATCTCAATCTGGATATGCCTTCATTTTCAATGGCGGAGTAGTAAGTTAGAAAAGTTTCAAGCAAGCTACAACTGCTAATTCGACAACTGAAGTCGAGTACATTGCTGGATCGGAAACTGGTAAAGAAGCTGTCGCGATATCTGAGTTCCTGAAGGAATTAGGGGTTGGTCCAAGTGCCACTTGTCCAATAACGATTTATTGTGACAACACTGGTGCGATTGCGCAAGCTAAGGAATCAAGATCAACAAACAAAAACAAGCATGTGCCGAGGAAATACCACATACTCAGGGAAATGGTGGAAACTGAAGAAATAAGTATAGACTATGTTCCCACAGATGATAATCTAGCTCACCCGTTTACTAAACCATTAAGCTTAGTTAAGCATAATGGTCATTTTGAAAATATGGGTATTAGATACATCGGAGATTGGCTCTAAGCCAAGTGGGAGATTGAAAATATGTATGTCCTAGAGACAATCATTATTAGGGACAAATGTACTTGAACACATTCGTATTATAAATAAGATTAATATTTATGGCATTTGCAATTATTGAATTATTATTTGATTGTTTGTAACTATTCATTAATGTGCATCCATTGAGCTTGCGTTGTGATTAATAGAGTGAGATATTGATGATAGAGCGTAACTCTAAAATAGTCTCGACTAATGATCATCGAGAATGGGATATCGATGCTATATTATAAGTCGACATGTGGTCTGCGTCACATTCTTAGAGAATGTAGTATGTCTCACCTGCTACTAGTAAGGGTTACTAGTGATGGACACATGGATACTTTTTAAAAGTATTGGTATACCCTACTGATAAACTATTTGTTATACATGTATAAAGTGTTATCAACGTGTGGGAGATGAAGGTCATTTGACTTGAGGTCAATACGCACCTTGTTTACAGATTAATGTATTTTGACCCTGTCTTAAGCTTAAACTCCATATAAGATAAGATACGGCTTGTGTTGGGTGCATTATGATGTAAATTAAGGTGGTAGTTGATCCAATAATAGGATTCATTCCTCGATTGGATATTCGAGAGAGCACTCAACTTCTCAGTGATATTAGGTCGACCAAGTCATTGGCCAATGCAAGAGACATATTTAGAATATGATCTAGTTGTCGACTAATATAGATGAGATAAAGTGATCAAGCCATTTGGATAGACACATGGCAAATCCTAAGCTTGATCGAGTGTGTCGCGAATGAAAGAAATTTATCATCTCACATAAAGGTTATGTTTGCTGGATTCATGTAAACGTACTTCATATATTGAGTTCGTCGTACGACGCAGTCAAGGAGTTCTGTATGGACCTTAATTGGATTAGTGTCGATACATGAAGGCCTATAGGGTCACACTATGTCGATTGTCTCTTCGATCTAAGGGTGTATTGAGAAAGTATTAAATATTCGATTTGGAATCGAGATATCTAAATTGATAATAACTATGGGGGTAATTTCTATTAGATGGAAATTATTTAATTAAATCAAAATTGGATTTTGGATTTAATGTGTTGAATATATATATTAAATGAAAACGGGAATCATAATTTTACGTAAGGCGCCGCGGCACCGACCCGACAGCGGGCCTAGTCAGACTGACCCACTGACCTAATTGTAACTATAAATACAACACTAAACCATTGTTATTATACACCAATTCTCATAAAAATATTCTAGACTTAGAGTCTAGGATAAAACTCTCTCAAAACTCTGTCAAGATTTCCTGGCTTTCTTGACTGAGGGATACACCGTAGCATTGTGCTTGCAGTTGAAAAGGGAATCGCGTGTTCACCCTAAAGTAAACACTCTAGATTTTATAACATGTAAGTTCTTGTTCATGTTTTATGTTACAGATTTTGATTGTCATATAACCATACCAGAAGAAATTGTTGGGGTAAGTAGAACAAAATTTTAAACTTCCACTGTGCCTATTTATGTATTTTGAACCCAACAAAATCCTATAGGATATATGAGCATCTGAAAGCAGAAGTGAACGAAAGAAAAAAATAAACGAATGTGGGAGGAGCAATTAGTGAGTAGTTGTCAGTGGATAATATTAAATTCTGAGTGCACTTTCGTTAATACAAGTGAAGAAATCAAAACTCGCTCCCCCCTCGCTGATACTACAACTGTCATAATGGAGGAAGTTTGTACATACAAAATGAGAAATTTAGAAGAAAAAATAATATTTAAAAATTAAATTGTGTTTGAACATGAATTTAACTTGAAAAAATATTAATTTTTTACGAGTGATTTAGAATGAAAAATATGAAAATATGTATTTGGAATTTGTTGAATTTCCGAATAAAGTTGAATTTCAGGAAATTATAATAATTCTATATCTAAACATGATTGTACAATAAATTTCTAGCAAAAAGTTAAAATTATTCATGGTCATTAGTCATAATCATATATATCCATTACTCAAATGGCCATTTAACTATTCGAAATACTTAATAAAATCATGTTTCTTTTATTTGTGTTAGAAAAATCACTTAACTATCTCTATAGCACTCAAAAAGTCACTCAACCGAATTCTACCCTCTAAATTATTTACTTTCGTAGTTTTTCACTTAAAAAATTATGACTTTTTTCTCTTTTTAATCTACATCATGAACTTAACTACAGAACAAATAAATTTTATTTATAGACTAAGAAAGTGAAAATAGTTTTCAAGCATATATAATGATGTAATAATAAAATAGTTAAGCATAGGTTTCAAGCATATACAATGTATATTATAGAATATACTTCTCACTAATTTTTTTTTTATTATGTACATTGAATATATATTTTAAAAGCTTTTATTCTCTTTCATCCTCATTGTGTAAATATGATATTGAGTTTTGTTGTTATTATCAAAATTATTGATAATAGCTGAGGTCTCAAATATCGTTTGCACTAAAACAATGTTTGATTCCTACTGTATTGAGAATATTTCTGATTTTTGATTGATTTTTCTGATGGGAATATGTCAATATATTTATAGATAGATGGTGTCTTTTCATGGTGTCTCTTGAGATTAAACCAATGGTTATGAATGATGCCTTTTCATGATGCCTCTTGAAATTAAACCAATGATTAAGAATGGTGTCTTTTCATAATTTTATGAATTAATTAATTTTGTCCAAATATATCTTAATCCATAAGGAAAAACTTTCCTTTATAAACACAATAATATAGTGTTTCCTCACCAATGTGAGACATTGCTTAGAAATCTCCAACACTAATGTCGTGATCGTGTAAGGGAAAAAATTGGAACTCTATAAATGCGAAGATGGATCTCGCGATCGCGATCCCTGTAACTTATAAAATCTGAGTTCAAAAGTTCGATAGTGTTTTAAGTCTAACTTTATGACTTTTCGGGAGATAATCTCTCGAATTTGGATCAAAAAAAGGAGGATACTCGAACCCAAATTCAAGTAATGATTTCTTGTACTGATTTAGAGATTATATGTTAATGATAGAATCATATATTATGTATATCTCAGAATAAATGATTCCGATTCTATGCATCAATTACAATCAGAATCATATCATAGGCAATCAGAATCATATCATGTATTATCTTGTAGATTAGAATAGATACTAAGTATTATCTTCCTTTGATTTATAGCCTAATATAACACATGTATATCAGTATATATATATTGTAAAGAATCATCAATGAAAACTCACCAATTGAGTTCCTTCATCTTTCAGTTAATTTCATAATTTTTACTCATTAAATCATGTTGATCAAGAGGTTTAAACTGAGGAGTTTTATCCTAATCCTATAAATAGAATATCATTGATTTGAACTAAAAAACGATATCAAAATTGTTGTATTGAATTTCTTTAGTTTATGTATAATACGTCCATGTAATCAATTTCAAATTTTGGACTGTTGACCCGAGGAACAAATTTGAGTTGATCAAGAGTTGATTTTTACCCTGAGACGTTCTAAAATTATGGGATTAATTTTTCTAGACTAATTTGTACTTATTGCTGATGAATTTGAATAGATTGAGGCTGTCATAGTTCGGTTGAGTCAATTCAAGTAAGGTTTGATTTTTGAGTTTAAGGCAAGTGGGGCTTTAACTCTTAGTTTTCTTGCTTTTCATAAAAGTATGTTATATGTATTTTTAATATGAATTTAAACCACCTGAATCATGTGAGTGGATGAGCATGATCTAGGTTGACTACTTTGAAGTATCTAGTTTAGATCACGAGGGTCATAGCATGTGTATCCATACTATTAGATACTTCCAGCAGTTCTTGACATGTTTTGATACTTGTTTAGCTGTTATTATTGTTTTATTGAGTATCCACTATCTGGGCACAATGTCATAGGTCTTGATATCAGATTTAGTTGATATCAGGTAAGACATGATGTTGATGCACTGCCCTAAACAAATCAGACATGCGCCTATACTTCAAAGATGGGTAAGATATGATATTGATACATCGTGCTGAGCGGGTCAAACAAGAAATCTATGATTCATAGAGGTTCTTGCAGAAATAGCAGATTGAATGTTATGTCTACACACATTATCTGTATTCATGACTCCGACTCAGTTGTTTTACTTGTATATTATTTTTATAATTGTACAACTTTATTTATGTTTATAGGCATTACCAATGATTTCTACAGACTTGCTCCAAGAGTAGGTTGGAGGGTGAGTCGATGATCTTGCTAAGGTCTTTAGACTTACAGTAATTACGTGTGTGCAGATGTAACAAGTGAAGGTCCCGTAGCTGACCAATGATTCCAGCATTCATTTAGTCCCTATGCGGCTGAGGTGAGTCACCATTAGATCGCGTCGGCAACTTCTTCTTTTAGTAGACTTTAGCACTTTTCTTTCGAGTTGCATCTCGTATTATGTATTCAATTTTAGTAGCTCCATGGCTTGATCAGTTTTGGGGTCATATGGAAAAAAAACTTTATATTGACGATTCCGCACTTTATATAAATTGAGACAGTTATTAGTAATTCTTCTTTCTCTATTCTTTGTTAATCGCGTGTTATATCTTAGAGGGTTCACCTTATTGATAGTAGCTCATTAAATGCCCTATTGCAGTCTAAGTGTTAGATTTGGATCGTGACGCCCAGTTCCAACCCTATCCGTGATTGAGTTTCAGATTTGAGGGTCCAACTTTGTGGTGATCCACTTCCATCTACTGCAGTAGCCACTTCCTCTTTCCTTATGTCATCTTATTGTTGTTTGTCAAATTCTATATTAGTTGAGACTCTTGTATTCTCCTTCCTAGTTTTCTCATTACAATGCACCATAAATCTTGTAGTTAGTTATGCATTTTTAATATGCTTTCGCGTTGTATTTTTCAAATTTAGTTATGTTTACAATGATTCAGAAGTTAGACTTGATCAGTTGCTTCCGCGTAATTTGATTTGGGTAATGAATATTTTAGTTTGCCTAGTTTGGGAATGACCAGGTGTCATCACAACTAAAAAATAATTTGAGTTGTGACATAAATATCTGGAGTATCAGAGACATAATGATAATTTTACCTACAAGAATATATGAGTGATGCTATTCCAATAAGAGTTCTTAAGGATTGCTATTGAAAGTATTCATGAACTTGGATTATCATATGGAATTCATGTGCTTGAGCGAATTAGCTTCTTAAAGTGGTCGGATAATATAATATGTGTCTATTATGTGTGATATTAGGAAAAGTATTACAAACTAGTAGGGCATTGTTATATAGTTGGTAGTACTGAAGTAAAATAATATTTTTAATATTATATTCTTAGGTACCATGAATGATATATATTTATTTATGGACGAGATGTGGTATGATGAATGCACAACAAATCAATAATCACAAGCATAAGTCAAACTTTGCTATCATAAGCCAACATAATCGACAATCATACTAAATCAGTACATATAACACTACCTCCAATGCCCGTAGGTTCACATGCATATCCCGGTCACAAGATTATTCTATTTTTCATTAATTACCCATACAAGTACACTGGTACCTGCACAAGTGCTCGTCACCTCATGAGTACGGGAGCCCTCAATTCCTCATTACGCCCTTTAATTACATTGCCCAACACAAACACTGTATAAAGAGTCTAGTAAGTCTTAGCTTGCTTAAATCTGAAGCCCGAAGAGCCAACCACGACCTTGACCTTTCTTTGAGCTTCCGAACAAGCCTAATCTTTTGATATATGGTATCTACATAAGAATAGGAACCCAAGAAACCCATACTGCTATACTAAAGTTTCGGGTTCAAAAAGTCTATTCAAAACCCAAGGCCGAGCCCGAAGGTCAAAACTATAATTTTAACATAAATCCATCTTACCCATAATCTAAATAGCAAGAATCTAAAAAAATCATGGGAATCTAATCATAATTGAGCCTCAAATTTGATAATATACACTAACCTATTCTAATGGAAAACCCCTCATTTATAAGTAATCATGAAAAAATCTGTTAACTAATCAATGGAAACATGGAGAAATACTTAGATTAAGGTTAGAATCTTACACCAAGGCCGAATCTTGAAGAATGTACTTGAAATCACCTAATTGTCGAGCTCCCTAGCTCCAAAAATTGATTTAGAAAGAATGGGGTATGAACTAGGATTTAAGTCTGCCCGGGTAAAAAATAAGCTTCGTGATCACGAGGCCCACCTACCGTGATCGCGAAGAGCAGCCCAGACCTGACCCAGAACCCCTTCTGCGCGATCGCCACCTAGCCCACCGCAATCCCTACTCGCTCCCTCTTCCTTCTTCGCGGTCACAAGCCCCTCTCCATGATTGTGAAGAAGAAAACTAGATAGCGAACTAGATTTTTTTGGTTTCTCCTATTTTTCGATTCGACACTTCAAACTCATTCGGAACCTCTCAACACAAAATAAATATGCATTTTAGTCATAAAATATGCTTCAGACCTGCTTGTGCACTTGAAACACCCGAAAAAGGTCATCTTGACCCGATGTTTACTGAGGTCAACTCCAATTCTTCAAATTACTAGTTTCTCAATCAATAACCCAAAACACACCCAAACGCCTAACCCGAACGAATGACTCGACTAAGTCAAAATCACATTCCGGACATAATGGAATTTTGAAAATGATGCATTTACCCCTCGATGTTGACTTTGGTCAAACATCTTCATTTTCTTAACTTAGAAACTTATAATTACACAAATTTAGATCCGAAACCCACCGATTGCCTCGGAAACCGTTCTATTCATCCCCACAAGTCATAAATATCAAGATAAAGCTATGAAAAAAATATGCGCAAAAGCTCAGAACAACCTGGAGGGTCGTTAAAATGAGTAAATTGCAAAATCTTACTACTTCAGGAGTAAAATTCAAAATTAACTACTTCAGGAGTAAAATTCAAAATTAACTACTTCAGGAATAAAATTCGAAGTCTTACTACTTTAGGAGTATATTTAGAAGTCTTACTACTTCAGAAGTATAAGACGAAATACTCTTAACATTTCTTGAATAAGGTAAAGATATTACTTGAACAAGAACTGTTTCAAAAAGTGATCTTTAATTTTAGACATGGCATACAATGATGCTAATGAAAAATCCAATCACACCAGGGAGATAATCATTTCGTGCAAAGCCACCAATATCTTCAAGATCGAAGGGGTTATTGCATCTCAATTGGTTAGAGCTTCGTGCTGATTACGTGTTATAAAATAATAATAATAATAATAAAGAAAAGAAGAGATGGAGAGGATGGTAGAGATTCTTATTCTTAATAATATTTTGATACAATTAGAGTAAAGGGTCTTTCTATTATAGAAGAAGAAAATCTTGTTTCACAAGAAAAGGGTACTAATTTTTAAGAAAAGACTTCAACCTTCTATCCTTTACTAGGCCTGACCATAAAAGGATTGATATTCCTCCATAACAGATACAAATATAATTCTATAATAGATGATTGTTTTTGAATAAATTATAATCTAAAATAAGTAGTCTCAAATTATTTATGGGAATTTGATGTTTAGGACTCGGTGGAGGCCAAGGTGACTTGGAAATTGTTACTCTATCTTCTAGTACCATTTTAGTACAGACAAAAGGAAATATAAAAGAAAGGAAAGGCATCGCTACACTCCAAAATGTACTCCACATTGTGAAAACGGAAAGATTTCTGTTCATTTTTTTGGTTCAAATAAGCTAGTTGAGATACGTAACATTCGAACATTAGTATTATAAAAGATTAATGGGAAAAGGGTCAAATTTTCCCTTTAACTATGCTTTATGGAATAACATTATCCTCCGTCAAATTTTGAGATCAAATATACCCTCACCGTTTGCAAACCTGTTAAATTGATCTTCGAATGGACGGATATGTGAGTTGGACGCCACGTCGGATTCACATAGACGCCATGTAGGCTCACCCAATTATTTTAACCCGTTATTCGTACCCGTAACACGTACCCGTTACCCCACTGTATATATTCTTTCAACCAGTTACCCTCATTGTTGCTTCTTCTCCAGCGGACCTCTGTCATCTCCGGCGAGCTCCGACGAGTTCCCATGTCGGAGCTCCGGCGAATTCCACCATTGTACAACCAATTCACCATCAACTCCTCCACTTCATCTCCCTCTCATCCCTCTCCGTTTTCTGCTAGTTGACGCCGTCGAATTTGACCACCGAACGGCCGGTAATGACGACCACTAACCATAACTGCTCCATCTCTACACCAACACGAAACCACCACCAACCAAATGCCTTTCTCCCTCTTTTCGTCGTTGCCGGAACAATCCAACTCCACCAACAACAACCAAATAGCCCCTCATCTCTGCCGTTCGCCACTACCTTCTCTGGCGAAGTCGGTGATGAAACACAACCACTGGTATGACCAAACACAACCACCGGTGAGCCCCCAAATACCTAGATCCGAGATTCGAACACCGCCGGTGACCATACCACTAACGACATCAACCCCTCACTGCCTCACCACTATCTCCGCCGACCACCACCGCCAGAGCTCCAACTATGCTTAGAAACTTGAATCCAAAGTCTTTCTTGTAGTTCATGGTTGGTGTCTTAACACCGCCATAACACCAACAACAACGACCTCAACCCCTTCGTATTCATCAACCACCGCGACCACCAATCCACCATCTCATCCCACCACTACTTCTCCATCAGCCGACGATGAACCACCATCGCCGCCACTGCTCAACGAACCAAATGACACCCTGTACAATAGTTGTTTGTATGGCTATCCGTGACCAATCCTTACACAAGAAAAAATTACATCTATCACTTCTCAAATCAGACAACCTCGTATTAGTTGATGCGAATCAGATCAATGTTTTGGAATCTAGAACACAATCATCAACTTCCTCTATTGAATTAAAGTTGATGGATAATGGCAACCTTGTTCTTATGACTCAAAGGGTCATTGTTGTACAATGGTTTTGTGGTGGAGAAGGGGTCGTATTTGGTGGTGGCGCCGCGAGGCAGTGGTAGTGTTGGTCTTGGTTTACCGAAGATGAGCTCCGACAGTGGTGATGATTGTGGGAGATCTGGGAGTTGTTTGTTGGTGGCCGAAAGTGATGATTTTGGTGTTGTTTTGATGCCGGAGATGGCAGTGGCGGTAGTTTGTAGTTTGTCAAAGGAAATATTTTGGAGAATGCAGGTTCTCACAGATAGGTTGTTATAACTGCGGAGAACCAGACCACAATGTCAAAGATTGCAAGAAGAGAACCCAAACTCAGTTTTCTCATGGGAGGTCAGAAGCGACCACAACTGCCCACAAGGGAAATCAGGGCAACCAATCCCGACAGAGTCAGATAGGTCAACAGTCCAACAATCCTAACCGGCGCTACACTTTGCCCATAGGAATGAGGCGGAGGCATCTAATGCGGTGGTCACAGGTATTTTGTTGGTCTCAAGTATTCCTGCACTTGTATTATATGATCCTGACTCTACATTTTCGTATGTGTTAATGGGTTTCTCTAAGAGTCTACATGTAGAACCTTCATGTTTAAGTGAACCCTTTGAGGTCATGACACTAGTGGAGCCTCAGTTTGGGCCTCACGAGTAATTAAAAATTTCCCGTTAGAGGTCAATGATAGAGGTACAATAGCAGACTTAGTATTACTTGATATAGTAGACTTTGACATTATTTTGGGTATGGATTGGCTGTCAGCATGTTATGCCACATTGGATTGTCAACAAAAAGTTATAAAATTATCTTTTCCCGGGGAACCAGAAGTTTTTATAAGGGGTAGAAATGGGACACCCTCGAGTCGGCTTATTTCCTACCTTAGGGTTCAAAAGTTATTAAGAAGTCACGAAGTGGAATACTCTTACCTAGCGAGTATAATGGATACCCAAAATGAGTCCCTAGAGGTACACATTGTCCCTATTGTTCGTAATTTTCTGGAGGTTTTCCATGAAGACCTTCCAGGCCTTCCTCCGGATAGGGAAGTGGAGTTCGCTATAGAATTAATTCTGGGTACAAGACCCATTTCCATTCCTCCATATCGAATGGCCCCAGCTGAATTGATAGAGTTAAAAGAACAATTGAAAGGTCTTCTGGATAAGGGCTTTACTTTATAAGGACTAGTGTTTCCCCCTGGGGTGCACCAGTCCTTTTTGTGAAGAAACAAGATGGTTCGCTCCGAATGTGCATCGATTATCGACAACTCAATAAGATCACGATCAAGAACTGGTACCCATTACCAAGAATCAATGATCTTTTTGACCAACTTCATGGACCAGTTATTTTTCCAAGATTGACCTTCATTCGGGATATCACCAGCTGAAAATAAATCCTGATGATATACCCAAAACAGCCTTCAGGACCTGATATGGCTATTATGAGTTCTTGGTCATGTCTTTCGGGTTAACCAATACCCCAGCAGCTTTTATGGATCTCATGAACAACATCTTCAAACCATTCTTAGATTTGTTCGTGATTGTATTCATCGATGAATTTATAGAAACATTGTTGAAGAACATGAAGAGCATGTAAGGGTAGTGCTTCAAATCTTAAGACAGGAGAAACTGTATGCTAAATTTTTAAAGTGTGAATTTTGGTTGAAAAAGGTGGCTTTCTTGGGTCATGTTGTGTCAAGGGATGGAGTTATGGTAGACCCCCAAAAGATAGAAGTCGTGAAGAGCTGGCCAAGGCCTACCACTCCGACAGAAATTAGGTGTTTCTTGGGTTTGGCTGGGTATTATAGAAGATTTGTAGAAGGTTTCTCTAGTCTCACTGCTTCCTTGACCCGATTGACTCAGAAATCGATTAAGTACCAGTGGTCATAGGCGTGCGAGGCAAGTTTTCAGAAATCGAAGGAGTTATTGACTACTGCGCCAATCCTAACCTTACCATTGGTATAGAAAGGATTCACAGTCTATTGCGATGCCTCTAAGGTTGGGTTAGGATGTGTCTTGATGCAGTTTGGAAAAGTTATTTCCTTGACAATTGAAGATACATGAGAAGAATTATCCATCTCATGACTTGGAATTGGCCGCGGTAGTGTTCACCTTACGAATATGGAGACACTATTTGTATGGGGTACATGTAGATATATTTACAGATCACAAGAGTTTACAGTACATAACCACACAAAAGGATTTGAATCTCCGACAAAGAAGATGGTTATAGTTGCTTAAGGATTATGACCTTAACATTCTTTACTATCCTGGAAAAGCAAACATAGTGGCCAACGCACTCAGTAGGAGATCAATGGGCAGCTTGGCCTACTTGGCAATACAAAAGAGAGGTGTTGTTTGTAAGGTACAAAAATTAGGAAACCTCGGGGTTAGTTTAATTGAGGTTGGCGAAGGCAGGGTGGTGGTGCATGATACCTCTCAGTTTGCCTTAGCTTCTAAAATAAAAGAAAGTCAGTTTGAGGATATGGAATTTGTTGGGTTTCGGGAGAAGATTCAACGAGGAAAACCTTCACAGTTTACATTAGGGGACAATGACGGTACCCTTCGGTATAGGGGTAGGTTATGTGTTCCTAAGATGAGGGAACTAAGAAAGAAGATCTTGAATGAGGGTCATAACACCAAGTATTCCATTCATCCAGGGTCAACGAAAATGTACTAGGATCTCAAGGCAAATTACTGGTGGGACGGAATGAAGAGAGATGTTGTAGAGTTTGTCGGAAGATGTCTAACGTGTCAACAGGTGAAAGACGAACATCAAAAATCCAACGGACTACTTCAGGACATTGGTATCCCCATGTGGAAATGAGAGGCAATTCATATGGATTTTGTGACTGGTCTACCAAAAACTTGAGAAGGTTATGATTCTATGTGGGTGATTGTAGATTGGCTTACAAAGTCAGTCCATTTCCTACCGGTCAAGACTACGTATCGGGCGCTGTAGTATGTGCAAATTTATTTGAAAGAGATACTGAGGTTACATGGGACTCCATTACAAATTATTTCGGATAGGGGTTCCCAGTTCACCTCACACTTTTGGCAAAGTTTTCAGCAGGGCCTCGGGACAAAAGTTAAATTGAGCACGGCCTTCCATCCGCAAACAGATGGATAGGCTGAATGAACAATTCAAACATTGGAGGACATGTTGCGGTCTTGTGTGTTGGATTTTCGGGGCAACTGGTTGGACCATCTATGTCTAATTGAGTTTGCATACAATAACAATTTCAATTCAAGTATACAGTTGGCTTCGTCCGAAGCCTTGTATGGGCTAAAATGTAGATCTCCGCTTGGGTGGTTGGAGGTGGGCGAGACGCAACTGTTCGAACCCAAAGTCATTCAATAAACAAATGACAAAGTGCAGGTAATTCGGGAGCGGATCAAAACAGCTTATGCGGATCATCACAAAAGAGATCTCGAATTTCAAGAAGGGGAGAAAGTGTTTTTAAAAGTCTCTCCAATGAAAGTGGTGATGCGATTTGGCAAGAAAGGGAAGTTGAGCCCAAGGTTTATTGGATCATATGAGATCTTACGAAGAGTGGGGAATGTGGCTTACGAACTAGCACTTCTACAAGAATTAGAAGCGATACATCTGATATTTTATGTGTCAATGTTGCGAAAATACTTGCACAATTCAAGTCACGTCATCCGTCCCCAAGAAATAGTCCTGAACGAAGAGCTTCAATATGAAGAAATTCCGGTAGAAATACTGGATAGACAGATTAAGAGCCTTAGAAATAAAGATATTGCTTCCGTGAAAGTCCTATGGAGAAATCACTCCACAAAAGAAGCAACCTGGGAAGCCGAAGACGCGATGAAAGTCAAATATCCATTCATGTTTGAGTAAAGTAATAAAATATGTTAAGTTGTGTTTCATGTGTGTGCAGTTTGCGTGTCTATGTGCATGTGTTACGACCTTATTCACATTCGAGGACGAATGTTGTTTAGGGAGGGGAGAATGTAAAGTCCCAAGAATAAAAAAAAAAAGAAACACAACACACACACACGACACACTCTTCCATTCCCCATTTTACTCCCTCACGTCCCATTTATCATGGGCACACTTGCACTTACAAACACACACACACGACACAACACACACATACACTTTTATATTAAAACACAACAAAAGGGGACAGAACATAGAAAGAAACCAGAAAATACAGAGAACAAAAATTACCCTTAGCAATTGAGGAGTTCCGAAAATGTGTAGTCAAAGTTTGAGATTTTCATTCACGGTTACGAAGCAACAAAGGTGAGTTCTCGCACTCATAATCTCTTAGTATAATCCTTTGTTTTGAGTTACAATATATGTTAGAACATAATATGGATGCTGAAAGAATGATCATGAAAAGAAAAAGAATAGGGAGGTAGTATAACTTGAGATGAATTATTGATATAATATTATCTTGTAACTAGTTTGGGTCATGTGATTATGGACTGTTTTACAGAGTTATCCTTGTTAGAATTGGACAAAATTTTACAGGGTTGTACAACTTTCTTTCACGGTCAGACTGAGTCCAAACGAGGCTAAAACCGACATACATTTTGAGAGTTATCGTTGTTTAAAGTTTCTGCCTCGGATCGATTGAAATCCGGAAGGGCAGAATGTATAACGAAAACCTGTACGAATCGGTAATGAATTCGAAAGTTTGTGCTAAACAAAAGTTGTAGTTTTCTCTGTTCTTAACAGTTTTAGACATTACAGAGATCAATCTGACTTACGGATTAAAAGTTATGACTGTTTTTAGATGATGTCCTGTTTTTAGAGAAATCTGGCGAGACAGTTTTCTTAAAGATGTTTCTTTCGTGAATTTGTACTAGTTATACAAAGTATTTACAGAGGAAACTTGATTTAGTGATAGGTCCCCGTGTTACCTTCTATTCGGCATAAGAAACAACTTATTTAGGGTTACGGGTTAAGAGTTATAACCCTTACAAGTGAGAAGGGCGAAAAGCTTAAAGAAAGAATTTTTCTGAAAATATGACTAAGTATGGAAGTCTACTATTGTCTTAGTATCATTCAGGCAATATATAAATACATATATAATATATCAGATCGGGTTGCACGCACAACAACAAGTATATAATATATTAGATCGGGTTGCACGCACCGCAACAATTATATAGTATAATATATTAGATCGAGTTGCACGCACCGCAACAATTATATAGTATAATATATTGGATCGGGTTGCACGCACCGCAACAATTATATAGTATAATATATGGGATCGGGTTGCACGCACCGCAATAATTATATAGTATAACATATGGGATCGGGCTGCTCGTTCCGCGATTTCTTTCGTGAATGTGTACTAATTAAACTAAGCATTCCCTAGGACAAGTTGGGAGGGAATTTTTGTATGTGAAAAATTATTATTAGCTTGTACGTTGAAAGTGTTGTAATATGTTTCATAACGTGCTTATTATGTTTATAATATAATTGTACTTAGAGCATTGTGAGGTTACTTTGAATTGTAAGGCGAGGTCATCACTCAGCCCCGGATGGTAGGGCTGACTCTTTTATCTAACATGTTTCATGTAAGCGCGATAAAGGGAAAACTCCGCAGCAGGGCTAGCGACCGTCCCGCAACCTCACTGTACCACCAATCCATTGCGCCGGATTTAGTCATGGTCTTTCTTGAATAAGTAGGTTGAACAATTAAATTTCGTTATCTCGGGGAATGCCCCGCATGAGACTGTTTTCTTTTAAGATTCGGATGTTTTTATTTTGTATTTGAACTTCCATCGAGTCTAGAAAAATTTGTGGATGCACGAGTATCAGCTCGTTCTTTCATTAAAGAAGTACATGTTTCTATTATCTCTGCGCATAGATACATGTTTAATTTAGAAATAAAAGAAGTTAATGGTTCGCTTGGGAAGAGATAGTTTCCCAGGTGCCATCACACGTTAAGGAAAGACTTGAGATAAGTCGGGACGTGACAATTGCCTCCAAACATCAATTTTGTTTCTTTTAGGACAACAAATTCACTCAACTATTATTATTTTCCTCAAAATATACTAAACACCTCAAAAGCTTCCTTCTTTCCTAGTTGACATGCCATGTCACTGAAGCCAAATTTATTTTTTGAAAAATATAATTATTTAACTCATCAAGCTCATTTAATCAAACTCATATTTTATACCCAATCAAATATGACCAACCATACTTTCTATTAAATCACTTTTTCAATTCTAAGATTCTTTTATCTCAATTCAAATGTTTTTTTAATCTAAATTAAAAATTATAAGTAGCTTTATTTTCTATTCAAATTAAAACATTTTTAAATATCATAATATTCTAGCCACATTAAAATGGAATTTCACATATAACACAAAAATTATTGTCGTATAAGTTTAACTTTTAAAAACTGCAATTGAATCTTATATTTTAAGAGATAAATTATTTGATGAATTCTCTCGTCAACTTAAAAACAAGAATTGGGGATATTCCACTTGTCGGAGAGTACTAAAAAAGTTGAAGAAACAAGTGAAAACTAACACTACCTCAAAGGTCCACCACTCGTTTGTATTCATATATAGTATTCGTGTGAATAACATGCAATGAGTCGTTCACATAATTTTGTAACATACACACGCGAAAGATTGGATGTACTTAATGTATTGAGATGTTGTTGCAATAATAGTTAAGAGCTTAAATGAAGCTTAGAGGATTAAAAAATCATATATATATATATATATATGACAATAAAGTATGATGAAGAATGAAGGAAGATGTTCAAGAACCAGATCACAAACAAATCTCGAAAGGAACTGGTAAAACAGTCACAACAGAAGAGGAGATGGTCCTTAAAAAGAAGAACTAGAGACTGTTGAGCGAAGCTGTTTCATGCAGACTCGGAGAATTGAAAGTTTTGACTCTCCTATCAGATAAGGAAATGGACTTTGAGTTATGGAAATATTACCAGAAGTTGAACGCATAGCATTATCTTAGAAATATGATAAGAAAACCATATGTGCGTAAACAAGGAAAGAAGAAAATTCATATCATATTAGGATTGGTCTTCGTAGAACTTATGAAACTATATCTTAGATGAATTGGAGAATTGAAGGCGATGATTCACTCTTATAAATACAACACGTCAAATAGATTTGGAGCTTGACCACAATCAAAGAGAGAAATATTTAGAGTGAAGTGAGAGTCAACACCAGAATCTCGAAGGAGCCAACTAGAAAAGCAAAAAAGAATATGTCCCTATCAAAATTTATCATTCAGTTCTTTAGTTTTAATAGTTAGGTTCTTATGTGGTTCTACCTATTTACTTTTCTTAGTAATTGTAATAGATGTTTATCGAGTAGTAAGGAACTTCTCTGACTGTGTAGATTCATTGAAGAGTAAGTAAAGAGAGCCAACTGTTCGAACTGTTGTGGAAGAGAGAGTCGAGGCAGAGATTGTTTGGAACGGATCCTTAGTTGTACACATTGTTGTAAACTTAAATAAGTTGCTCGCGTTTAATGGAAAGTTGGGCAAATTTTTAAAGAGGTAGGTCGTGATTTTTCCTTCCTTGAGTAAGAAGCTTTTCCACGCTAAATACTTATGTTGATTTTATTATTCTGCACTTTACCTTCTTATGTAGTTACTCATAAGAACTTAGTTCTTTGAACGGTCACATGTGTGTTTGTTGTCAACCCGCAGTTTGACATATGCAAAGTTACTTCCTCAAAATAATTGAGTTGACATCACAATTTTTAGATTATCTAATCAAGATAATTTATCTTATTAATGTTGGTTTATATCCAAGTTGATTTAGCATTGAATGCCTCTGATAAATAGCTAAATCACTATTAATGAGAATAAAGTTTCATGTCTTGATCTGACATATGATATATTGCATACAACAACACTTGCATGCTTCAGACCAATAAATTATGATAAATTTTCCCCTCACAATTGGTTCAGGGCCAGGAACCAGATACTTCCATCTAACAGTTTTTATGTATGGTATATGATAAATTAATCTACCATGATGCACAAAGATGGATTCCCCCAAAGAAGATGGGATATGTGTTAGTTTTTCTAATCTAAGGGGGAGAGAATAAACAACTAAGAAATATGTTATGAATTATAATTGGTATGATCCTCATTCAAAGATAATTCAAGTCAAGTGCAAGAAGCATTTGTTGTCCCAAAATTAATTTTTAATTTCATCTGCAACATGCTCCTATTAAATTAATGTCCTTGAAGGGAAGAGTCTACAACATGCATGAAGTGTGGTAGATCAATCGGTTCCAAATGAAATAATCGTTGAAAAGATAGAGGAGCAATGTATCAATATGATCATAATAAGGAGGCAATATGCTCTCGAAGAGCCTATGACACAACATTTCATGAAACCTCGTGAGAGGTTTAGGTACCTAAAAATAATGAAAGTGATGAGATCTCAATAAGTTATGTCACACTGCGAACCGATACAAATAATATGTCGTCGATAATATCTTTGGTACAATATAGCGCAATATTGTAAAAGATTGTGAGGATCTGAATTCTACGTCTATAAATCATGCTAACGTAGACATTATTACCAAGTGAAATGACGCATTTTGATAAGCTTCAAGCTTATTGGACCTACAGTTTAGACAACATAAAATGTCACGTATTTAAATATTAATGGATATTGTCACTTTACAAAATTTATATAAAAAATCTTGAAGAATTATAAATGCATGAAACATATACATGTTCTAAAAATATGTTCATAATTCTTATATGGATCAAATCAAACAAAGTGAATGCGATTTTATCAAATGAATATTCATTGATTAAGGGAACACATGACTCTATTATCCTTACGTTTTTGTGAGTGTAAATTGATTACTTGAATATCATTCGAACTCTTGAAGAGTTTCCAAAGGTAATAGATTATCTGCTGAAAGAAATTAAAATGAGAAACTTGCATAACTCTTTGATCCTAAAGTGTCATATTTTTATGCAATTGATGCATTTATATATTTTCTATGTCTATCAGGGATTACAGTCATACGATGTTGTTCTACATGACAGTCAAATCATATAAAGATAACATATGTTTATAAAGCAAGTCATGAATGCACTTGGACTGATTTCAACAATATTACAATGAAACTATGTCCAAATACTGAAGATGCAACAACATACATAGCCCAACTAAAGGAATAATTCATAAAAAGGAGATAGAACAAAACATATTTCACCAAAGTTGTTCATCACATACGATCTACAAGAGAATGACGATATCAACGTGCAACACATTTATTCGAGTAATAATATGACTGATTTATTCACCAAGTCTCTACCAACTACGACTTTCAAGAAGATGATGCACAAGATTGGAATGCGACTATTCATGTTTTTGGATTGATGTTCTCATCAGGGAGAGTTAATACGCGTTGTACTCTATTTTTCGTACAAGTTTTTGTCCCACTGAATTTTCCTTGCAAGGTTTTTACCGAGGCAGCCAAAATGCGTATTAATAGATTTGTGTACTCTATTTCCTTCACTAGGTTTTTTCCACTAGATTTTTCTAGTAAGGTTTTAACGAGGCACATTATCTATGAAATAGATATCCAAGATGGAGTGTTATAAATATTTATTTATTATTTTGGATGTCTATCTTTGGAGAAAATTTAGGATTAGTGACTTTGGCACCAAGTTAGTTTTCTATTGTAAATAGAGATGTTTCCTTCATTGTATTGACATCCCTCAAGAGAAATAAAGAATTCTCCCCTGTTCTCTCTTTCTCTACAATATTCTTCTTCTAATTGTATTATTTTATAACATCTAATGTAATTGAAGGACATAATATCAAAAATTACTCACTCTCAAAAAAGAAATTCACATGCATGCATAAAGTTCCATAATCTTGTCCATTATGTAGATCTCGACTAATGTAAGTATGCTCAGATAGAATCAATATGACTTTTAATGGATTGTAATGTTGTCTAGGGGAAGGGTAGGACAACTATGTAATAGTGACTTACACTGTCACGACCCAATCCACGGGCATCATGGTGGCACCTACACTATCATCTGATAGGCAAACTATCCTAAAATCCTTTTAAACACAATCTTAAACACTATAGAAATAAATAAAGAAATACAAGATATAACAAATCTCATTAGTTTCATTTAACTTATAAAACTTTTACAATAATTTTTCCCAAAATCTAGTCTGACTTGTACAACGACTCTAAGATACAATGAAATGAAAGATAAAACAACACCGCCCTGAATGAATATGGACGGTCTGACTAGGATGAAGACCTAGGCCGCCAAATGATGAGTTTCCTGCCTTGACCTCCACGTGCTCCAAACTGCAACCTGAATCGATTGTATACCTGCATCCACGTAAAATATACAACAAGTGTAGCATGAGTACACAATGTATTCCCGTAGGTATCGTGGTAGATCCTCATGATACGCATAGTCTAACACATATATTCTGTGTTAATAAGTAATCTAACACAAGCACAAGGACTTAATCCTTAAAAGCAATCTAAAAGTCCACCCCAAAATTGACTTCGGGCCCACGGTGGTCAAAATCTAAACATTATTACTCAAAAAGCATGAAAATACACTAACGGGTAATATCCTTAAGTTAATTTGAAAACTAATCATGTTTGGACCCTCAATTTCATAATTAGGTTGTCATACTCTGAACTATGGTCTGGGCGTAACACGACACTCGGTGTCTGATTGCATGTGATCGAAGGAACCACATGACTTGCTAAATCAACATGGGCACCAAAATCATGAAATAATAATTTAAAAAATGTAAAATAGAATACTATAATTATAGTATTAAAATATAGTTTCGGAAATAAATCTAAAAAAGCTCTGAATAACTGACATGACATGCTAAACTAGTCTATGAAACCTCTGAATATGAGTCTGAAAATTAACTGTTTACCGGGACAAGGCCCTGGAATACCTCTATTACCTAACATGACATGAATGTAAAACAAAGATAACACCCCGAATGAAATAGGGTTCACCAACAACTGATACGATAAGAATCCAAGCGAGCAGATTTGTCATCTTGAAAGTCCATACCTATACTGTGAAGTGCAGGCTCCAGATGAAAGGGACGTTAGTACATTTAAATTGTACTCGTATGTAAAACAACTAAATAAAAGAATTGTAAGTGGGGTGGTTGGGGAATGGGCAGCCCAAGTCAATAACATGGATACATGAAGTAATACAAATCTGAAATCGTAGATGTAGATTATAACTAAAGCTGGGAATCGTAAACTGTAAATGAATACTCTAAACTGTAAATCTGAAATTGAAACTTGGATATGATCATGATCTGTATGACCAAGCAGTAAAATGAGTAAAATATTTTGAAGTGGGAGAGCCTTAATATAACTGACAACATGAAATCACCACATAAGTACGTGAAGTCAGATACCTGGTCCAACCAGCAGAGTAATCTCATACCTTATCGGGGTATGAGATATGAGATATGAGAATGACATGAATGAATCCAATAAATAGTCTGAAGGTATCATCCTAACTTAGCGGAGCGATCCTTACCCTACGTTGGCATACGTAGTTTTAAGTTATCTAAACCTTCTCGGTAAATCTATTCTACTCGCAAAAACATGAACATGAATAATAGTGGCATTTGCGCCCATGTTCATAATATAGTTTATAACATGTATACATAACATAGATTTTCATGCAAATATGTATAAGTATATGTATATAATTCTTGAGACATGAAAATATGTGAAAATTCATGGACTGAAACAATCTGAGTTCATAGCTGATATCTGAGAGCTCATGCAAAAGATTACATGAGCATACATGGATTACGGACAAGTTCATAATAATCATAATGATATACATGAATACAATTAACGAATTGGTAATATAGACATGATATACAATAATACATGTAGTTAGGGTTATCATGAACTTAGAATAAAATCCTAAGCTTGTGGAATTTCGTGTTTCATGGATAAACATGGCGTGGTGAAGAACAATGATGTTCCCACACGTGGACAGAAGCTCTACATACCTTATTCGCTCCTAATCTTGTAATAAAAATCTAAACTTGATGAAGAATTTTCAAAAGCCTGAACTCAGTCCCTTTGAGACGGGTTTTCTTGAAACCTAGGTTAAGAATCAATGATTTTGCTTAGAACTTGAGTATACTTGATTAGAATCGCTTAGAAATACATGGAAATGACTTACCTTGAGCTTTGAGAATGATGGGAGGAGAAGAACTTTATGCTAGGGCTTGGAAGAGTTGAAAAACTGAATTTTTAGAACTGATTTTGTATATTTATATGTTTAGTCGTCGGGCCCTTTTACGGTTGAATTGTACGGTGAGAAGTACGGGTCGTATAACTTGTACGGTCCATATAAAAGTGTTGTAATAGTGTTGTCGATTTCTAGTGAGTATCAAAACATGGGGGTCATCCTGTACAAAAGGACAGTCCGTATAACTTTCTACGGCCCGTCAAAGCCACCATAATTCATTGGTTTTTGATGGTCTTTGTACGGTGCAACTTCTATGGACTATAAAACTTTGTAAGGTCCGTATAAGGCATGGCGTAAAACTTGAATCATTGAACTAAAATGGATTTTAACTTCACACTCCCCATCTTTGTTTATTAAACTCATGAATCCTAAACAAGGCTTAGTTAGGATGTACGAGGTGTTACAATATCTCCCCCTTCGGATCATGTGCCCTCGAACGATGGGTCATGGTTAGGAATGCAATTAACTCGAGAACTTAGGGACATGGCATGAGTACATGAGCATGAAGAAACGTGACATAGAACATGGGACTAAAATGACATGATTACATGAAAAAATGAACATGAGGACATAAGACATGAGTAGTGAATACATGAACGTGAATCATGATACATGGATCATTTGTCCTCGGATGATGGTTGTGACTAGAAGTGGGACTAACTCTGGAATTATACAAAAAATTCATCAGAGTTTTCTTTATGGATAGCACTATCTCAACATTTCTCAAATACTTGTCAGCTAACCAGAGCACAACACAAGCCTCACAGGGCATCATAACACATGTGACATAACATAACAGGGTAACTGAAACATGAACGTGGCTAATATGAATACGTGAATACTAACTGTCATAGATTACGATTTGACATGAACCCACATATATTGAAATGAGTGAATACATGAATATTATACATGGTATTTGAGTAAGAATTCATAGGCGTGAATGCCATGAGTACTAGAACATAAGCATGAACATGACACGATTTGCATGAATGTGAGGAGCATAAACATGGAACATGAATGCAGGAATACTGGCCGACATAGATACATGAGTGTTGAACTCACATGAGATCTAAATACGTGAAAATATCGATATCATAACATAAGATCTGTATGCAACAAACATGAACATTATAATAGAAGATCTGAATATTGAGCGGAGATAGGATTTGAGCACTTAGAGACTTTATCATAGATATTTATATATCACCATGGGGGACATATGAGATAAATGTATGACTTAGGCCTTGAATGAAAGACATGAGTCATAACACAGGAATAGAATCCTAATATATAGCATGAAGCATCGAGCATTGGCATGACATGAATAAGTAAAATTTGAGTAGAATGCTTCTGAAATAAGTACCACAAGGAATATTAAAGGAACTCCTTTTTAAATTGGAACGTACATCATTTCGAACCTTATCGTGTTCGCTCTGTATTATAGGTATGAGTACCTTAGATTATCTTGATTTTTGTTCATCGACTCCATTATTGTGAGCGGATCATAAAGTATTGTGAGGAAAGGAATTGTAGGTACGAAGCATATAAGACACCTCATTTTAGAGTATATACGTGACATGGGTAAATTGAACAAGAAGGACGTAACATGGAACATGTGTACATGGAAACATGATTAATGTGGCATAAAGTGTGAATACACAAATAGCATGACATGGGACATGGGGACATAAGCAACATGACATTTACATGAGCGCATCGAAGTTGCACACCCTGGTGTTTGGATATGAGTTCATGAGTATTGTAGTGTGAATAAGGCATAAGTGTGACTTTCATGGAGTACAATTGTAGGCTTCACTCTTGGGTACTCAGGGACGTAGGGCGTAAATAAAACATTGCCTTTAGAACTTACATATACTAAAAGAATAGGACATGATTCAACATAGCTTAACCTTATCACTGTAAGTCGACACCATCTTCATAAAATAAAGATCATGAAGGAAAGAATCATAGGCATGAGTACTTCATTCATCAAGCACCTAATACATGAGTAGAAAGTCATTTTGAACATAAACAAAGCATAAGTGCTTAGTGAAATAAAATTGCATCCTTTGTGTTAACGTATGAGATAGTTTCAAAAATTTCCTTGGAGAGGAAACTCAGCATTAGCCCAATATTTCCTTTACTCATAACCTACCCTCATAATTGATTATTGTCATCATGATCGTAAAACATTATCCAGAGGAACATAAGCACGAATTACATAGAATCGTGGGTAGGACATCCATCTTGACTTACTTTCATCATTGTTATGATATCACGTTAAGTGGATGCTTGAGGAAATGGATCGTGGGCATGAGTACGTGAAAATATAGATAGCATAATATTAGAGTCAAAATAAGTCATTTAGCATAGGCATTCTTCTCTTATCCAAGGAATATGTGTGTATTCCATAGGATTTTTAGTTGTTAAACTCTTACATTACCTTCTCCTCGATCATTATCATAATCAACATCATATTCGGAAAGCACTTAGAAGCTAGAACATGGACATGGGTATAAAAGCACGATAGATATGTGGGACATGAATATGGTTTTTTTTCAACTTTAGACATGAGCATAACCCAATGTACGAAACATGAAAGAAAATTTCTTTTACGTAGCTTACTATCGTATGGAGTCTTAATTCTTGAATCTTAAATGTAGAGTGTAAAGCTCTAACATGAGCATGATATAGGTATTTAAGGTATGAGTAGAGTACGGCTGGCATAAGTACCACCTAATACAATTGGAAATGTAATATCACTTCAAACTTTTATTTCTCACTCTGAAACTTGCTCTCATGATATATTTAACATTTTCATGCAGATTTATCCAATACTTGGTCTCAACAGGCATGAAAAAAGACGAATTCTCCACATATACCTAACCATATATACATGAAATTGTGATCCTCAATCATAATCTTTCTTGACGCTTATAAATTTATGAAACACATACTCTATATCGGCACCTTATCGTACGATTTCCCGCTTAGTTTAAAAGCTTACGTTTAAAGCCTGTGGATCCCTTAAGTTTAGCAATAAGTGGTCATCTAATCTTCTGATGATTTTTATGGTTTTTTTTCAACTTTAGACATGAGCATAACCCAATGTACGAAACATGAAAGAAAATTTCTTTTACGTAGCTTACTATCGTATGGAGTCTTAATTCTTGAATCTTAAATGTAGAGTGTAAAGCTCTAACATGAGCATGATATAGGTATTTAAGGTATGAGTAGAGTACGTCTGGCATAAGTACCACCTAATACAATTGGAAATGTAATATCACTTCAAACCTTTATTTCTCACTCTGAAACTTGCTCTCATGATATATTTAACATTTTCATGCAGATTTATCCAATACTTGGTCTCAACAGGCATGAAAAAAGACGAATTCTCCACATATACCTAACCATATATACATGAAATTGTGATCCTCTATCATAATCTTTCTTGATGCTTATAAATTTATGAAACACATACTCTATATCGGCACCTTATCGTACGATTTCCCGCTTAGTTTAAAAGCTTACGTTTAAAGCCTGTGGATCCCTTAAGTTTAGCAATAAGTGGTCATCTAATCTTCTGGTGATTTTTCTCTTAATTTCATTATGTCTCTAAGACTATCATCATAAAACTTATCTTTTATTTCCTCACCTACATACTCTATTACCCTTCAAAATAATATTCTTAGGGAAACTTACTAACCATATGCCCTCTAATTTGACCTAAACCACTTAGATAAATTAGAACTATGTCAAGAGACTCGACATCATCTGATCATATCTTCTGGTCGAACACTACCTTCTTTTAGACATGTACAAAATCGCACTAAATTATGTTTACATCCACGAAGGGAAAATTAAAATACTCTACTCTGAACTTTCAATCACACGATAACAACATAAGACACGGTAAATCAAAGGGCACACCATCTTATACATATCAAGAAGGAGATATTATCAGCATATCTACGACAATATGCGACAATTCCTCTGAATCCTAGCGACCTACCATATTATGATAACGTGTTTGACCCCCAATATATCCTAACACTTCACCCCTATTTGTGTGTAATGACCCATCCGATCATTTTTAACTTAAAACCCTTATTTGCCTGTTTGACGCTTCTCGTAGACTCTATGTGGGATTTTTGATGCATGGGAATGGGTGACATGGATCCCGAGGTCTATTTATTTGAGTTTCAGATGAAAAATCTAAAACTAGAAACTTAGAGTTAGATAGTTTGACTCAAAATTGACTTTTGACTAGATGGGTTTAATCCCGAGATTCGTCATTTTTTATAGTTCCAGAGGGTCATTTATGAATTAGTCGAGTCATTGGTTCACTCCCTGGGACTATCGGATGTGTTTTGCGGCATTATTTGATAAGTTTGGATAATTAGTTTTCCCGGATGATTCGTATGAAAAGTATGCCTTAGCTCGGTTAAATGGGATATCTTAGGGTACGATAGCATTGTTTACCTTATATGAGCATGCCTGGTTTGTATCTGAGGGGTCTTGGGAGTATTTTGGGTGTTTGATGGGAGTTTGGGCTAATTTCCATGATCTGGTGTCTCATGTCCGCTCGGCGGTACCAATTCTCGCTCCGAAATATCTACCTCGGTGGGAGGTCAGATCGCCAAATCGCGGGAGGGAGGAGTGTGGAGTTCCACCTTAGTAGAGGGCTTGTCTGTAGGGGCGAGGCCGCCTCTACAGAATGTGTTCGTCGTGGCACTAAGGTGAGGTGTCAAGTGACACCACCTCAGTGAGGGTTTTATTCGTGGTAGCAGATCCGCTCCAGCAAGGTCAATTCTGCTGGCTCAAAAACACTGTATTAGGTATCCTATAAAATCCCGTAGGTCAAATTTCGTTTTTCAAATTAGAATACCTTAAAATCAGAGCCGCCATAGAGCATCTTCAGAAGTCTAAGAGCAATTTCATCATTGGGGTAAGAGATTCATTCCTTTGTGATTTAAGTTTATGTTTCTAAGTTTTTTAATAATGGTTTAGTATGTTTATTAGTTGGGTAAAATGAAGTATGATTCCATTTGAGAATAAGAGAGTTAAATCAATGATTAATGAAGATTTTATGGATTGGATTACTTGTATTATAGTGAATTAGTGATGGATAATGTTATATGATCATGTTGTAAGGCTTAATTTGAATATAGAAACCTATACCAATTGGGGAAAATTTCTAGGATTTTAATTTTAGGCTTTTGTATAATGTTCAATTGAGGGTACAAATATGTATAGTTTTTCAATTAACTTAAGGATGTGACTACCTAGTATGTATTTTTGGTATTCGAGTATTAAAGTTAGTCTTGGTTACACGGGCCTGGGTTGATATTTTAAAGTCTTGTTTGTAAGGATTATGTAATTGTATGTTGCGTAAGCTTTATATTAATGAATAGTATCTACGTGAATAGACTTTGATTATTATGAGGCGTAGCATAAGGGCAAGGTTATCGCCGACGCTTGTTTTGGGTAGTGCTCATGTTCGGCCTAGAGGTAGGCTACGGTTTACTTTTACAAAAATTTGATATAAGTGTGTAATTTAGTTATAAATATTGAGGGGTATTGGGTGTAATTGGGGGTCCCTCTCAAATGGTTGCGATGAACGTTTGAGAGGGTACCGATGTTGAATTGTGATGATAGGTGATTTGGGGAATCAGCCTTAGACTGGTAATGGCTCCTAATTATTTGGGCTGGTCTCCATATGTTATCTTGTCGCCATAGTTGCTTGATATGTTTACTCATCACACATGCTTTTGATATGATATCTGATTGTACTTAGATTGTATATGTGTATTGAAGTCTTAAAAGCATGTTATATTTCATCTCTATACTTGGTTGCATCTCATTATATCATGTTATCTTGCCTTACATTGTCATTTGCATTAATACACTCATGGTTATATTATATTGATATGAGAGAGTAGTACGGATATGATGTGTGCCCTAGAGGCCAAAAAGGTAAGAATACTTAGGAGATTATGACAACATTAACATGCTAATAATATTACGGATGGATGGGGTGGCACGCCGTAACAGATATGATACGTGGGGAATAGAGTTACACGTCTGCAACATATATTATTCAGCCAAACACTAGGCTTCTTTGGAATATTTCGGAGGGGTATATGGACTTCACGGGTCCCCTATGGGTGTACGGATCATAATAAAATCTTGACCTATTGTATAATGTATTAGAAAAGGTACATGGCATATGTATTGCATTTATATCATACATATATATCTCATTGCATGAATTATTTGTTGACTGGAAACTGGAGTGATTCTATTGAATCGGGTTGATTGCCATGATTGGGCTTGTTTCTGTAAATACTTGATTGATTATATTGAATCAGATTGATTGCCATGATTAGGCTTCTCTCTGTGTATTGGATTCGTATGGTTACATAGAACTGGCATGTTAATCATAGAGGATTGGATTAGTCATGTTGCTTGATAATTGATAATATTATTTGAAAGAGAGTTTAGAAAGAATTAATCGGAGGGTTGTTGTAGTAGTTAATTACTTGAATAATTGGTATGTGTAATTCCCTCTTCTAATCAAGGATAAAAGATGTATATTCCTACTTAGATTATAATATGGATTGTTCATGTATAATATGTGTCTTTCCCTAACTTGTATAATTCCGTAATCAGCCCAGGAATTAGGTGAATTAAGAACCTAATATTTTTATGATTAGACAAATTGTGACTCCCCGTGCAAAGGATTGTGATAGGATGTGTGTTCTAGGGTCAACTTGTCTTACTTGGGTATTGGTAGATGAACTAAGTGTTGGGCTGTTAATTAGTAACTTGATTGGATCCCTGGATAAGTAAGTATTGTTATTTGCTCATTCATACATGAATTTCTATTATTGAACTATTCTAGAATTGAGTGACTTATGTGATTAGGAAATCTTTTATGAACAAGGTGATGTGATGATTTTGTGAACCATTCTGTGGATAATATGAAAGTATTTTGGTTATTAATTGTTAGTATATGACTATTTGGTGTCAACTTGATATTTATCTCTTTTTGCGTATGTTTTGTTGTTATCGGCCTATGATGCCTATGGGGGTACGTTGTGTACTCATACTACACTTGTTGTATATTTTCCTAATTCACATACAGATCCCACTACCAGTTCGTGAGCTTGAGTGTGAGTCCGAGTGGAGAGACTTCTAGGGTTCGGGGTGAGGATGCTTTCATTCACCATGCCCTGGATACTCTTATCTTTACTCTTGTCTTTTATTATATTCGAGAGACATGTCTGACATTTTAGTAATGTTATTCAGTGGGCCTATGTTGCTTTGGTTTTCAGACTTGTATCATATTGCTAGAGCTCTTATTCACAGACCAGATCTTTGGGGGATGTTGATGTTCAGACTTATATCTTTTTCCGCATTTACATTATAAAATAAATTATGTAGTATATTGTTATCTTCCTTGTTTATCTATGTTATATCATGTGAATAATTGGGAAATGGTTCGCCTACTGGTGGAAAGGTGTAGGTGCCACCACGATTCCTCAAAAGGGGTCGTGACAAAGTTGGTATTAGAGCCCTAGGTTAAATGGTCTTAAATACTAGAGCAATGTCTAGTAGAGTCTTGTGGATTGGTGCAAATACGTCCGTACTTATCTTCGAGAGGCTATGGGACATTTAGGAAATTTTAGTTTCTTTATTCCTTTTATGCTAAGTTGAATCAAATTGGTATTTGAAACTTCTTCTTCCTATTATATTACTGATGGTGGTAACACACTCTTAAATTCATGCGTGAGTGGTTCGATATAATGTCGCACGGTAGGGTATGAGATGTGTTTCAAAGATATGGACGCGTGGCCCAATTTAGTCTTCTGCTATGGGTTGAAGGTTCAGTTTAGTGGGATTATGATTGTGACTTCTCAATTCGGTGATATCCTTGGAAAGTAGGGATGATAATTCAGAGCTGCAAGGAATAGGAATGGGATGGATCAATTCCGTTGTCGGAAGGAAAAAAATAGTATTTGACGTGCTTGTTAGGTTATGTTACAATATGTATGAGGGTGAATGTCGTATAGGTTATGAAAGGTTAAGTTGGCTTCGATTTGACTGAATTATGATAGCCGAGTAGAATTAGTGGTTGTGAGTTCTTTCAGGTAATAGTTTTATATTCGGGATCATCTGGAAACGTACTTGTGAAGAGTGAAGCGTAATGGAATATATAGTCGCATTTCTTTACCTTAGAGTAGATTCGTAGGGTCACTTGGCATTTGAGGTTAGTGATAAAAAGGGATTGTTGAAACCAAAGGATTGTTGATTTATGAGTTTTTCGCAGTTGTTTAGAAAAGGGTGAACATAAATCGTATATGATTTGGTATGTTGGACTACGTCATAGGCTAATGTGAGCCAGTGATTGACTAATAAGAATGACTTTCTGGATGGTGTGAGGTTCTATTGAGGGATTATAGGTTGTGCATATAGTTCTGGGATAAGATTGTGGATATGGTATGTAAAGGTTAATACATGAGAAGTTCTATAGTTACAGGTACGATGACCTAGAGTAGACCGAATGACAAGGAAATTTCATGGTTGGTTAGATGTGTTATGGCTCGTCAAGGTAAGGTAAGATGTTGGTCAATAGGGATAAATTCGGTAACAAATTGATGACAATTTGATCAATTCTATTTGTGGAAAGCTTTGGGTATCGAGGATCACGATAGTAACTTATAAGCCGATATAGAAGAAGGATTATTTCGGTTAGATATTGTTGGCAAGGGTATTTCGATGAAATAACATAAGAATGTTAGCAGGATTATATGTTCGGTAATTAAGGATCGACCTTTCGAATTATGGATCAGTTCAATGATGGGTTGGGTTATCGCAGGGTACTAAATGATTATTGGTCGGAGAAACGGAAGTGGGTTGGTACCTTTTCTAGTGCATGAATTTTGTAAATAATGGTACATGGGATGTGCTGGATGGGGAGAAGCTTCTGGTTTAAACGTTCAAGTGGGGTAAGGAAGACTCTCTATTATGGAGTATGCAGTATCATACTATTTCCAGGACCGGTTCAGTTATCGTGTGAGGCCTATGATATTTCAGTATGCTCTGAAATATGTTTGAGTAAAGATCGGATTATAGTGGTGATTATGATTGAAATGACAGGTGAAAATGTAAAGATTTCAATAAATGTGTGGTTGATATAATTTGGAATGAGTAAGGTGTCTCTTCAAGATAGGAATAGGTTTAGATTGAAACAATAGAACTTCTTGGGTTAGAGATGAATTTTAGTGGTATTACTTTCACATCTTTTCGACCATGTGAAATTATTTGGTACGCTCAAAGAGTAAGTTCATAGTGATCGACTAAGCGTTATGACAAAAGCTCCATGAGTTACAATTGGCAATTGGTGGTAGACTGTATTGAAGTATTGTTGACTAATAACAGGAACGAGTATTTCAGGTATTAAAGAACTTAGAAGGAATTGAGCAATGTAAGGTAGATGGAAAGTAAGGTTTATACATCAGAAATAGTAAGGTTTATACATCAGAAATAGTAAGGCTAATAAATAGTGAGATATGACAGATAGAGATTCAATAAGGTGTCCAGAGTTGCGGACGAGTTAAGTAAGAGTACGAGGAAGATTTGATGTATTTAGAGTTCATGTGGTTCTATCAGACTTGCGTAACGGGTAGAATTTAAGGAACTTGGAGATTATAATCAAGTATATGATTCATTGGTGCTTAATTAATGACTTGGATAGAATCCAGCCTTAGAAGTTGTGGGTGACGGCAAGTGACTGATTATTCATTAGGAAAGAAATAGAAGAGGTCCTCGCATGATTATGGAAATCTTACTAGTTATTCCGAATCAGTTTGGGTAACTATCGATGATTTAGAAATTAATCACTTCGCTCCGGGTTAAAAATTATTCAGTTAGGACTGGGTGGTCCATGTTATATTACCTGGAGGACTTATGGTATTCTAGTAAACCACGTATGCATATTCGATGGATTTCAATTCGAAATAAAGGTATGACGGTGTTACCGGCTCTCATTGAATTTTCAAGTACGATTGTTGAAATTCTTTGGATGATAGAGATTCAAATAGTCCTAGTGGTTCCACGGGTACATGGTACGTATTGAGGAGGTACAAATGGTTGTGGGAAGTTTTTGGTGTGATCAGTTGATTTTTTATGGATCGGGAACGACAAGGTAATCAGTAGTTGTGCTTATAGTATAGTGGAGATTTGAGGAAAATTGGGCTTGTGGCGTGAGTTCTTGTATTTCTAAGGAATCTTGCTACGAAGGACAAAATTGATAGTTGAGAAGGAAGACTAGTAGAATCAGACTATGTTATTGGTACAAATTGGTCTATGATTATGGCTATAATTAAGGGATTATGGCGATTATTTTGATAATTTGTGGATTCAATTGAACGCGTAAAGATGCATGGTTGTGATCAAATCAAAGATTTCGAATAAAGTCAGTTATTACATTTGAGACTCAGCAATGAAAGAAATTTTGGTTGTGAAGAAGTAGAGATTAGGGTGTTGACGTAAATTAATAGTGAGTCTTGACTAATTAGGTGAGCAGGCAATGCTATCATTTGATTTCTGCCAGTTGGGGCTTTTATGAGGTTATGATGGGGATTCCTTAGTTACTCGTCAGCTTTTGTGTCTTCTTCTCTCTGTTCGAGGATGAATGTTTGTTTAATTGGTAGCTGATGTAACGACATGTCTGGTCATTTTTAGTTAAAGACCCTTATTTACTTGTTGGACCTTTCAGGTAGACTCTATGTGGGATTTGTGATATGCGGGGGGTGGGTGGCATAGATCCTGAGGTCTATTTATTTGAGTTTCAGACGAAAAACCCAAAACTAGAAACTTAGAGTTGGATAGTTTGACTCAAAGTTGACTTTTGACTAAATGGGTTTGTTTTTGGGATCCGTCACTTCCGATAGTTCCGAATGATCATTTATGACTTAGTGGAGTCATTGGTTTTCTTCCCGAGGCAACCAGATGTGTTTTGTGGCTTTATTTGTTAAGTTTGGATAATTAGTTTTTTCGGATGATTCCTTAGAAAAATATGCCTTAGCTCGGTTAAATGGGAAATTTGAGGGTATGAGCGAGTTTGTAGCACTGTTTACCTTAGGCGAGAATGTCTAGTTTGTGTCCGAGGGGTCTCAGGAGTGTTTCTTGTGTTTGATGGGAGTTTGGGTTGTTTTCCATGATCTGTAGTCTGGTGTCCGCCTCGGCGATACCAGTTCGCGCTTCGGCGTGCCCGCCTAGGCGGGAGGTTGACTCATAGAAGTGGAAGGTTAGGAAGTGTGGAGTTCTTCCTTGGCGGAGGGTCTGTCTGCAGGGGCGAGTCCGCCTCTGCGCAGTCGTGTTCGTCGTGGCGCTAAGGCGAGGTGTCAAGTGACATAGCCTCAGTGAGGGTTTTGTTTGCGGCAGCGGATCCGCTCCAGCGAGGTCGATTCTGATGGGGCGGAAATACTGTATCAGGTGTTCTATAAAATCACGTAGGTCATATTTCTGTTTGGGGGAAACCTATTCCGATTGGGGGAAATTTCTAGGATTTCAATTTGGGGCTTTGTATAATGTTCAATTGAGGGTTCAAATATGTATAGTATTTCAATTAAATTAAGGATGTGACTACCTAGTATGAATTTTTTGGTATTCGAATATTAAAGTTAGAGTCTTGGTTACACGAGCATGGGTTGATATTTTAAAGTCTTGTTTGTAAGGATTATGTACTTGTATGTTGCGTAAGATTTGTATTAACGAATAGTATCTACGTGAATAGACTTCGATTATCATGAGGCGTAGCAGAAGGGTAAGGTTATCGTCGACGCTTGTTTTGGGTAGTGCTCCTGTTCGGCCTAGAGGTAGGCTACGGTTTACTTTCACAAACATTCGATAGAAGTGCGTAATTAGTTATAAATATTGAGGGGTATTGGGCATGTTTGGGGGTCCCACTTAGTCGGTTATGATGAACGGTTGAGTGGGTACTGGTGTTGAACTGCGTTGATGGGTAATTCAGGGAATCAGCCTTGTGATGGTTCCGACTGCTGATTTATTTGGGATTGTTGCCATATGTGGGATTGTCGTCGTAGTTGCTTGATATGTTTAGTCATCACACATGATTTCGATATGATATCCTGATTGTACTTGGATTGTATATGTGTATTGAACTCTTGAAATCGTGTTATATTTTATCTCTATACTTGGTTGCATCTCATTATATCATGATATCTTGCCTTACATAGTCATTTACATTCATACACTCATAGTTCTGTGATATTGATATGAGAGAGTGGTATGGATATGTTGTGGGCCCAAGAGGTCGGAAAGGTAACAACACTTATAGGATTATGGCAATATTGAGATGCTAATAATATTACGGATGGATGGGGTTGCACGTCATAACATATATGATACGCGGGGAACAGATTTGCATGCCTGCAACAGATATTATTCATCCAAGAGCTAGGCTCCGATGGAATATTCTGGAGGGGTATATGGACTTTGCGGGTCCCTCATGGGTGTACATATCATAATAAAACTTTGACGTATTGTATACCATATTGGAAAAGGTACCTGGCATATGCATTGCATTCATATCATACATATACATACACATATCATTGCATGAATTATTTGTTGATTGGAAACTGGATTGATTCTATTGAATCAGGTTGATTGCCATGATTGGGCTTATTTCTGTAAATACTTGATTGATTCTATTGAATCGGATTAATTTCCATGATTAGGCTTTTCTCTGCGTATTGGATTAGTACGGTTACATATTTATGAGTCGGAGTACTTGTTGTGGGATTATATAGCGGTTAGTGGTTCTTATTGACAGAACAAGCATGTTAATCATAGAGGACTGGATAAGTCTTGTTGCTTGATAATTGATAATATTATTTGATAGAGAGTCTAGAAAGAATTAGTGAGAGAGTTGTTGTAGTAGTTAATTACTTGAATATTTGGTATGTGTAATTCCCTCCTCTAATCAAGGATAAAAGGCGTATATTCCTACTTAGATTATTGTGGATGTTGTGTGTATCACATGTGTTCTGCCCTTACTTGTATAATTCTGTAATCAACCCAGGAGTTAGGTGAATTAAGAAGCTAATATTTTTATGATTAGGTAAATCGTGTCTCCCAATGCAAAGGATTGTGATTGATGTGTGTTCTAGGGTCAACCTGTCTTAATTAGGTATTGGTAGATGAACTAAGTGTTGGGTTGTTAATTTGGTAACTTTATTGGAACCTCTAGATAAGTAAAGATTCTTATTTGCTCATTCATACATGAATTTCTGTTATTGAACTATTCTGAAACTGAGTGACTTATGTGATTAGGAAATCTTATATGAACAAGGTGATATGATGATTTTGTTAACTATTCTGTGGATAATATGACAGTATTTGGGTTATTAAACTGTTAGTATAGGACTTTTGGTGTCAACTTGATAGTTATCTCTTTTTGCGTATCTTCTGTCGTTGTTGGCCTATGATGTCTATAGGGTTACATTGTGTACTCATACTACACTTGCTGCATCTTTTCTTGATGCAGATACAGATCACACTACCGGTTCGTGAGCTCGAGTATGAGTTCGAGCGGACAGATTACCAGGGTTCGGGGTGAGGATGTTTCCATTCAGTATGCCTTAGATACTCTTGTCTTTTATTGTATTCGAGAGACATGTCTGACATTTTAGTTATGCTATTCAGTGGGCCTATGTTGACTTGGTTTTTAGAATTGTATCAGATTATTAGAGCTCTTGTATTCACAGACCAGATCTTTGGGGGATGTTGATGTTCAGACTTATATATTTTTCCGCATTTACATCATGAGATAGATTATGTAGTATTTTGTTATCTTCTGTGTTTATCTATGTTATGTTATGTGAATGATTGGGAAGTGGTTCATCTACCGGTGGGAAGGTGTAGGTGCTACCACGATGTCTCAAAATGGGTTGTGACATTGTACCCCGGCCCGCTACAAGTGCCACAGGCTACGAACGGTGTTGCTGAATTGGTTGCGGTTGGTCCGGTGTTATGAACTGCATCACCACCTCTGTTGGCACTACTATACCTGGTCGAAGGGCACTCTCTCTGCATGTGGCCTCAAAGATCACAATTATAACACACATCCATACCCATATGACATTTTCCTCCATGTCTTTTGCTACATTTTAGGCAAGGAGGATGCCGCTGAAACTCAGAACCCATACGATTATTAATTTGAGGCATTCCTTTCATATATGTCCAATATTTTGCAAAAAGAGCATTCATGGGAGTCCTTATGATAAGTATCTGAGTGGCGCTCCACATGACCTAACTTAGGGCAGTTGGTCCTCTTGTGGCCCCTCTTACCACAATGGTAGCATAATTCAAGCCTCATGTAGCATTCTCCTAGGTGGTGCTTCCCACATGTAAGGCAATCTGATATGTTGATATAAGCGACTCTCTTCTGTCTTTTTATAGTACGGGCGACTCTATTAGGAGTCGGGGTTAGAGTTACATTATCAGGAGGGGGAATAAGAGCATATCCCCTCGAAACAAGAGCATTAAATGCACCAAGGCAGTCTATTCTCCTCACGAGTTCCTGTGCAACTTGCTCCATTCCTGACGATTCCATTTGAAAGCAACACATCAATAATGATTAAATTTACATATTTTTCTTCCTTTAGAGATAAGGCGTATTTGCTGCAAAGGGAACAAGGCATGAGCGCTTTCTTACAACATAGTTGTATGGCACGATCTGGAGTTGAATGAATGGTAACATTTCCTAATGCCCTGTAGCCTCACAATTATAAGTGTGGTGCGCTTCATACCCATAAGTAGGACTCTACTAGACACGGTTTCATGGACTCCCTAAGACACTTGAACCTAGGCTCTTGTACCAAGCTTTGTCATGCCCCGAACCATGGCCTAGGCGTATCACGGCACTTGGTGCCTGACTGCACGTTATCGAGTGAACCACATGGCTTGCTGAATCAATATGGCATCAAAATCATGAAATAATAATTTAAAACATGTAAAATGGAATACTATAATTATAGTCTGAAAATATAGTTGCGAAAATAAATCTAAAAATGTAATAGGTCTGAATAACTGACATGACATGCTACACTAGTCTATGAAACCTCTTAACAAGAGTCTGAAAACTAATTGTTTACCGGGAAAAGGCCCCCGACATAACTCTACTTCCTGACGTGACATGAATGTAAAATAAAGATAACACACCAAATGAAATGGGGCTCACAAATAGCTGAGTGTATGAGAATCCTAGAGAGCAGATTCGTCGTCTTGAAACTCTGTACCTGCATCGTGAAGTGAAGGCCTCGGACAAAAGGGACATCAATACATTTGAATTGTACTCATATGTAAAGCACCTGAATAAAAGAATAGTAAGTGGGGTGCTCAGGAAATGGGCAGCCCAAGTCAATAACATGGATACATGAAGTAATACAAAACTGAAATCGTAGATGTAGATTATACCTAAAGCTGGGAATTGTAAACTGTAAATGAATACTCTAAATTGTAAATCTGAAACTGAAACCTGGACATGGTCATGATATACATGACCAAGATGTAATATGAGTAAAATATTTTAAAGTGGGAGAGCATTAGTATTACCGACAATATGAAATTACCACGTAAGTACGTGGAGTCTGGTACCTGGTCCAACCAACAAAGTAATTCTATACCTTACCGGGGTATGAGACATGAGAATGACATGAATGAATCCAATCAATAGTCTGAAGGTATCATCCTAACTTGGCAGAGCGATCCTTACCCTACGTTTGCATACGTAGTTTTAGGTTATCTAAACCTTCTCGATAAATCTATGCTACTCCCGAAAACATTAACATGAATAATAGTGGCATCTGTGCCTATGATTTTCAATACATGATTCATAATATAGTTTATAACATGTATACATAACATAGATTTTCATGCAAATATGTATGAGTATATGTATATAATTCTTGAGACATGAAAATATGTAAAAATTCATGGACTGAAACAATCTGAGTTCATAGCTGATATCTGAGAGCTCATGCAAAAGATTACATGAGCATACATGGATTACGGACAAGTTCATAACAATCGTAATGATATACATGAATACAATTAACGAATTGGTAATATAGACATGATATACAATAATACATGTAGTTAGGGTTATCATGAACTTAGAATAAAATCCTAAGCTTGTGGAATTTCGTGTTTCATGGATAAACATGGCGTGGTGAAGAACAATGATGTTCCCACACGTGGACAGAAGCTCTACATACCTTATTCGCTCCTAATCTTGTAATAAAAATCTAAACTTGATGAAGAATTTTCAAAAGCCTGAACTCAGTCCCTTTGAGACGGGTTTTCTTGAAACCTAGGTTAAGAATCAATGATTTCACTTAGAACTTGAGTATACTTGATTCGAATTGCAAAGAAATACATGGAAATCCGAGGTGCCTTGAGATACGAGGATGATGGGAGGAGAAGAACCCTCTGCTAGGGCTTGGAAGAGTTGAAAAACTGAATTTTTAGAACTGATTTCGCGTATATATATGTTTAGTCATCGGGCCCTTTATGGTTGAATTGTACGGTCCGTACAACTTTGTACGGTGATAAGTATGGGTTGTATTACTTGTACAGTCCGTATAAAAGTGTCATAATAGTGTTGTCGATTTCCAGTGAGTATCAAAACTTGGGGGTCATCCTACGGTACAAAAGGATGGTCCGTATAACTTTTTACAGTCCATCAAAGCCACTGTAATTCATCAGTTTTCGACGGTCATTGTACGGTGCAACTTCTACGCCCTATAAAACTTTGTACGGTCCGTATAAGGCATGGCCTAAAACTTGAATCACTGAACTAAAGTGGATTTTAACTTCACACTCCCCGTCTTGGTTTTCTAAACTCCTGAATTCTAAACAAGGCTTAGTTTGGAGGTACGAGGTGTTACATAGGCAAAACCACCAATTGAAACCCTAGATTCCCCCCCCCCCCAATCTAGTTATGGATTCTAATCATCAAATTAACATTCACACCACAATTTACTATCAATACCCAATACTAGGTTACAATATTAAAACAATAAGATCAATAATACACCTCAATTTCATGAATCACAAGCCTCTTATTCTACCATTGAAACCTAGATCCAACTTAGATTAGAAGATATAATAGCAATAAGAAAGAAAAAAGGAATGGGGAATCTTACCCCAAGAATGGATGATGATGGAAGACCCAAAACTCCTCTCTCCACCGAGCTGTAATTCCAAAGAATATTTTGGGAAAATGAATTAGCAAAAGGCATTAAATTTAGGTCTGGAATACAAGAATCGACATCGCCTAAGCGGAGCGCTTCGGAGGAATAACCACCACCAAGGCAGAATAACTTAAAATATCGGGTAGGCACATAAGCTGAACATACACTGTAGAGGCGGCTCGCCTCTGCGCAAAGGGTCCGTAGAAGCGGAAATCAGCAATCCGGTATATGATAATAATTATGCCCACAGCGGCCGATATGATGTGATGGGATGCCCACAGAGGCAATTCGGTACACGTTGACTCTTTCGTGTTTCATGTTACTTTCATGTCTCTATTATGCTATTCTTCATGCCTGACATACTCAGTACATCATTCGTATTGACGTCCCTTTTATCGGGGGATGTTGCGTTTCATGCCCACAGGCACAGGTAGACAGTGTGATGGTTCGCACTAGTAGGTTGCTGGTTCAGCTGATATTGGAGCACTCCACTTGTTCCGAAATTGCGGCTAATCCTGGTACGGTGTTTTTGGATGTGCATATGGGTATGGCGGGCCCTGTCTCGACCTTATGATATTATGTACCCTTTAGAGGCTTGTAGACAGTTGTCCTGTGTATAGTAGTCGTGTATGGCCTTGTCAGCCTTAGTATGTATATGTACATAGATTGGGTTCTTCTGTTTGCAGGATTTTACGTAGCTCATTTCCAGTTTTTTATTTCTATATGTCAACAGGTTACCTCGCGGCGGCTCTCGTGGCCCATGCTTAATTATGCTTAGGTTGTAAATATATGATTAATGGTGCTCGGCAAGTAAGGTTCGGGTGCTCGTCGTGGCCCTTCGGTTTGGATCGTGACAATATACCTCTCCTAGCCACCCGGAATTCAACACACGAATCTGACTAGAGTCCAATACTCATTTTTTGAGCCATAACAATTTATATCGCGTACAACCAACTGGAATGGTCCCTTAGTCTGACCAGAATATCAATCACGGACTCCTTTCGAGTCATATCAATCATCAATCATCATCTCAGTATTTCTAACCATCTCATAATAGTATCATTGTCTTTCTTTCCTGATCTCATTGGACCCACAATATTTTCATACCACTTCATTTTTGTATCAAAATAACCATGAGTGTATGAATGCAACAGTAATAAGACAAGTAATCATGGTGTATGAGATGCAATCAAACATAGGAGATGAATATCACATGCTTCATAATTCAATAAAACGTAATTCCAAGTAATCAGTCTTTCATATCATAATCATTTATGATAAGTAAACAGAACAATCATCAATCAATAAAGACAAGCCCAAGTAATGGTGACAAGCCCACATAATAGCAGTCAGAATCAACTCTAAGGCTGATTCCCCAAATCACCCATCAACACAGTTCAACATTGATACCCACCCAAGCGTTCATCGCAACCGCTAATGTGGGACCCTCAAACACGCTTAATGCCCTTCAATATTTATAACTACGTACTTTTATCGGAGTCTATAAAGATCAAACAAAATCCTAACTTAGAGCCAAGCAGGTTTCCACGAACCTCAATCCTCAACGCATGCCTTGTCCTTGTGAAGTGCCTTGTAATATGTGTAGTCTAACACATAGATTCTACGTTAATAAGTAATCTAACATAAACACAAAGACTTAGTCCTTAAGAGCAATTCAAAAGTCCACCCAAAAATCGACCCCGGGCCCACGGTGGTAAAAATCTAAACATTATTATTCAAAAAGCATGATAGTACACTAAGGAGTCATATCCTTAAGTTAATTTAAAACCTAATCACGTTTGGACCTTCAATTTCATAATTAGGCAAAACCCCCAATTGAAACCCTAGATTTTCCCCCAATCTGGACATGAATTCTAATCATCAAATTAACTTTCACAACACCATTTACTATAAATACCCAACACTAGATTACAATATTAAAGCAATAAGATCAATAATACACCTCAATTTCATGAATCACAAGCCTCTTATTCTACCATTGAAAACTAAGTTATCCTCTTCCCCAATTTAAGAATCCAACATAGATTAGAAGATATAATAAACATAAGAAACAAAAAAGGAATGGAGAATCTTACTCCAAGAATGGATGATGATGGAAGACCTAAAAATCCTCTCTCTATCGAGCTCAAAGTCCAAGGAATATTTTTGGGTAAATGATTTCGCAAAAGGCATTAAATTCAGGTCTGGAATACAGAGATTTCACTTTGACATAATCGACATCGCCTAGGCGGAGTGCTTCGGCGAAAAAACCACCACCGAGACGGAACAACGTAAAATACTGGGTAGGCGCATAAGCTGAACATACACCGCAGAGGTGGCTCACCTCTGCGTGAAAGGGTCCGCAAAAGCGAAAATCAGCAATCTCATCAAGGCTCACCTCTGCGAGCCAACCTCCGTAGAGTCAGCCCCGTAAAAGCGACCAAAAGCCCGCTGGTGCGGCACACCGAAACCAACAACTAGGAAAACTTAGCAACTCTCTATCAAACACCCGAAACACTCCCGAGACCCCCTGGATACAAACCAAATATGCTACCCCAAGATAAACAGTGCTATGAACTCGATCACGCACTCAAATTTTGCAAACAACCGATCTATGACATACTTTTCTACGAAATCATCCAAAATATTAAAATATCACAATTTAGCAAATAGCGACTCAAAGCACATCCGAATATCTCAAAAAGCGATCCAAGGACTCGACTAAGTCACAAATGATGCTCCGAACCTACCGGAAGCGACGAAACTCATAAATAAACCTGTATACTCAAAGTCGACTATCGGTCAATATATTTTCACTTGTTCAACTTAAAAGCTTCTAATTTCCTCAAAATCAATCAAGACTCACCTTACTATCTCGGGAACTGCTCCACCCATCCCCGCAAGTCGAATACACTGTAACGGTGCTAGGAAAAGGATCAACAAGGGTGAAAGGGTAAAATACCTAAACGACCAAACGGGTTGTTACATACACTTACCTAAGCAATTTTGCACTTTTAAACTTCAAATACACAGTTTCTCACTTAATTTTATTTTCATCCCTCATTCATTCAACTTCTCACCCATGTCTTTCCCTTTATTTTTTTTCCTCATTAAGAACGTTTACATTCTTTCTAAGAGGACATTTTTATCAAAAATACCTCATCATTGGTCTCTTTTATACTTGATCATATCCTTTTTTTTTTTTAAATCAACATAGTCTATACTACAATGCTCAATAAAATAGGGCAGAAAACTAGAAATTCAAACAAATAGACAAAATATATATGTGCCTACCAAATCAATGGATACAGGCTCAAAGGGGCAAATTGGGAGAACAATATTAGAACATGCCAAAAAATTTCAAACATATCAAAGAGGGCCTCTAACATTTTTTAAATCGAACAAAACTTACGATTTCACTTCAATATAGAAGACAAGTTTAAGACTAATATGAAATACATGGAATACAAAAAGAATCACCACAAATGACATTAGTCTCACTCAAGATTGTTCCATTCGGACTGTTAGACAGATAGGCTCATAGGTCACCATACAAACAGTTATAAGAGTTATATATAAGAGTCACTACCATGACCTTACGTATCGTAAAGAATGCTTTTCAGATTTAAAACTCAAGCATTCATCGGAAGATACCATTATTTTAAAAGGTTTTTCATCTCTCCATTTACTACTCCTAAAAAGAAATAAACACTATTTTAAAATGGTATCAAACAAGTTAAAAGGCTTTTCATCTCTCCATTTACTACTCCTAAAAAGAAATAAACCCTTTTAAAAAAATTACTTGCAAGCTACATCTATCGTAAAAGAACCAATGTCAAAATAAAAATCGAGGGGAATTATTAACTACCTAAATTAGTTAGTACTAAAATAAATAAAAAATTATCTCTCCACCCCACACGTAAACTGTGCTTTTTCCTCACTGCACAAACATAATGAAAGGACAATAATGAAATAAGGTAGATAAGGACTCCCTGTTAGTTAATTGGATTACCTCCCAACAAGCGATTGAGTTAATGTCGCGACACGACGTCATCTCCATCATCACTTGTTCTTCCATTTTGAGGATATGAATTGACTTCTCAGTTTTGAGTGAAGTTTTTGGCTGTGCTCCTGGGATCCGAAAGGACCAACTAATAAATGTAGCATTTTGCACTTCTTGATCTTTAAGTCAGGGATGTCATTCTATCTCTTCGGCATGACAAATCTTAGAATGTAGGCATCTTGTCCCCTATCTATATACCTCTTGATAGGTTTGGATGGCTCAATTCCCATGTTGCACTCAAACATAATGTCGAAAAGTATTTAGAATGAAGTCCAACATGCCCAGACACCAAAACTGTATTATAATTGGCATCCTAACTTTAATCTGCTTCCTTAACCTCGGCATTATCAACATTATTTGGATCGTAATGATTGGAATTTTGTTTTTTCCTCCACAAGTTGGCTCACACATTCCTCTTCAATCTCACATAGCTCATAACTACTATCCATAACAATTGATAGTTGAGATTCAAGATACCTCAACCATTTTATTTAAATTAGCTTGCAAGTTGTGAATAACAGTGCCAAACCGGTATATCTCTTGTTTGAGCTATACTTTTTCTGCTTCAACTTGTTTTGTCATGTTTGTAATTCCATCTTGGAGAACCCCATATGCTTCTGGTCCTTGGTCTTGCTCCATTAGCCATATTTGACTCACTACCTGTACTTCTTCACAATTTTCTGCTTGCTGATTATGGAAGTCTGTCTTTGGTCTCCATCTCCGTAATTGTTGCACTAATTTTTTCTATGGCTTATCAATGTTCTGCATTCTACTTCAGTATCTTCTTTAACACATCAATAAGCTGATCATCACATTCCACGTCATCCACTTCATTGCTCCTATCACATCACAAACAACAAGAGAATCATCATAACAGGGGCTTGGGGACAAGGAATAAGAGTTAGGACAGTTATTCTAATGATTATCTTGATCACCACATATACTACAAACATTCTACTCTGAGTATTGAGAAGTTGCACCCAACCTATTTCTAGAAATATTATGAAAATTGTGATTTCTAGAAATATTATGAAAATTGTGGATAGACAAACAAGGATTACCGAAATAAGGATATCTAATATTCTACCAATTTCAACTCCAAGATGACATATCAAGAAATGTCATGAAATACTACTAAAAACAACTAAAAATTTGAACGAACAAAAAGTAAAATTCTAATCTAAATAAACAGTTTTGAAGTCCCCGACAACGTTATCAAAAACTTACTCGGTCCATATGCACACACAAGTATACATGATCAAGTAATAAAGTAATCAGTAGAGTATATTTCCCATGAGGAATAACGATTATTATTTATTAAATTAAACTATTAGGACTCATCTATTCAAGCGATTATTCAAGAAATGATATAATTAATTAACTACTATGACACTACAAAATACGCAAGTAAAAAAATGAGCAGGGTTAAAGGAGATGTAAGGTCCAATGGTTACTGTAGCTAACAGTCATGTTGAGTTATCCACGAGAATTGACTAATTAATTTATCTAAATTATTGACTGACGAGGTTAATAACACTCATAAAAATCATTTGAGATCTTATTCGCTCAATTCAATCTAATACCTATATTCTTATAAAATTAGAATTAACAAGAATGCATTTGTATTTTCTGTAAAATGACTAAGCAAGGCGATTAAGTACATTCCTATCCTAAACATGAATTTTGTTCCCTGAGGTCAAGGTTCAAGAATTTGCTCTATTCAATCACATATGCAATTTGGAATTCCTTTTCTCAAGTTCAATTCTTGATTCATAGATAGTATTTAATCGTTGGACAGATAATCATATTATTAAATACATGATTGAATAACTAAATCAATGCGATCAATCAATATGATCAAGTCAAACTTCAAGATACAATATTCATGTAGCACCACAACCTTAGCACTACAAAATTAGAGATGAAAAAATGCTTAGGATCGCTCCAGCCCTTCTTCTACTCGTCGGGTCTCCATCTGTAATATGACTTGTCTCCTCTTGAATCTCCTCTAAAAATGTGTACAAGATGTATTTATAATGTATGGAAACATCATAGGACTCAAACACATGACTCGTCGAGTCTCCATTTGTAATATGACTTGTCTCCTCTTGAATCTCCCCTAAAAAATGTGTACAAGATGTATTTATAATGTATGGAAACACCATAGGACTCAAACACATCTGCTAACCAAAACTGATTCGGACAGGGCTAAAAGTGATTTGGCACGTCGTGCCTTGGGTCTCATTAAGCAAAATTTTCAGAGACTTGAAAAACATGCAGGGAAGTAGCATTTTTACACAGAGACCCCGCAAGGTGCGCTGCATCAGCGCAATTCTTCCCACTTTTGTGCTTTTGTCGGCTAGACGTCGTGCACGCTTTGTCATTTACCTACACTTGATCCTGATTATATTTCTTCGATTTTTACTCAGACTTATATGTCGTATGTAGCTCCATATTAGTCCATGTGCTCAAAATAATATCCTCCTTTATACCTTGGACTTTTACTTGACTTCAAAGCCCCTTTTTCACCCAATTCAGCACCAAATCGTCTCTTTTCCGTAAAATCGTTTCCGACACAGTCAAATGTGAATGTTAAGTATAAGTGAATAAAATCAACTTAAACACAAGTTAAGTGATCAAAATGTGAGTCAAAAGATAGCTAAAAATATATACTTCTAGTCGTCGATCAGTATGGTACTTAGTATGTATCTTGTAAAGAATTGATATTCGATATACAATATTCAATATTTATGAGGAAATACCTAAATGTCTAATACCGCAGCGAAATATTTAATTATATAAACAATATTATATTACTATATACAATAATTATTTTAATTATAAACTAATAAAAGGCTTAAAATCCTTCAAATAAAACCTTCTAATCTTTACTACTAAATACAGGAACTTCAATTAAGCTAATTACATAAAGCCATATACAATGCAATTACTCATTACCGTCTGCCTCTACCTTTAGGAGTTGTCTTTTTGAACAACTGTTAAACTTGCGAGCTAATTGTATGCTACATTCTCAACTCGTTTAATATTATGAAGAAAACCTGTAATTGCTATTCTGGGAACTTATTAGAATTCCCACCACTATTGTCGAAATTATAATTTTCTATGTATGTAATTCGAAGTCAAACAAATTTTAGTTACCAACTTATCGTATCGCACAAACCGAAATCGAAAAAGTCGAACAAATTTTAATTACCAACTTATCGTATCGCACAAACCGAAATCGAAAAAGTCGAACAAATTTTAGTTACCAACTTATCGTATCGCACAAACCGAAATCAAAATTAAAAATACCGAACTATTCGAAATTACTTCGATATGGTTATGGTATAATAATTTTACAAATCAAAAACCGAAATTTCCGAACTGGATTTTTTAAAACTGTACAATACCATATCATCAACACCCCTAGAGATTCTCATACATAAAAGGAATACTCTGTATATATAATTTTTTTTATTTTACTTGTATAGAATGTTCGTCTAGCTTACCTACCGTCTTGTTTTTGGGATCCCTTTGACGGGTAGAGTCCACAAGGGAAACAACAAAACAATACTTAGACATAAAACATAGCCTACCTAGCTATCAGATTTGCATATCAAAGATGTTAGACTTCAGTGGTGATTTTTTAATTTTTGTTTGCTTAACTGATCTGATTGTAAATGTGTTAAATTCTTTTGTTCAACCAAGCTAAGCTACTCAACAAAACCACTACAGTTGTCCTCATATCATTCACGCATTTTTATTGTATTAATTTGATCTTCCAAACTCCTCTCCATATTTTTATTTTATGTTGATTGAGACCTCTGAACATAGTAACTTTTGCCAACAACTTCATTCCAATACAATAAAGAATTGTTCCTGCTGTCCCCCGGGCATAGTTGGATGGCAAAGCAGGGGAACTTAAAATCCAACTGGAGGCCTGCAGTGTGGATTCGAACCCTGGTGGAGCAATTTGCTCTCTTCTGGGGTAGGACCTTGTAGGTGATATCAGTTGCTATGTTCTCAAACCTTGATCATTCAGGCACATCCCGCGATTTACTAGTAGTAGTGTTGAGGGAGCGGGACTACTATCTCCAGGAATAGTGTGGCGTAAGCCGAAAAGCTGGATATCAAAAATAAAAATTGTTCCTGCTAGCTGACTGAATTATAGAGTATAGATGGTTCCGCAGACGAGCATTAATAAGTATGCGTACAATAATTCATCAAATCTTTCTTGACCTAACTTTACCTCAATAGTCAAGCATATATGTAAAACCTCCAAAGTTATCCTCTATTAACTTTAGAAAGAAAAACCATTTTGCGAGTTCTTTTAATATTAATTTTGTATTATTTCCCTTTTAACCTCATGGAATTTTTAGAAAACTCGAGTTTTGTTGGTAAGACGTTTCCATTTTTATATATCTATGTGAAGTAAATCACGTCTTAGCATTGATATTATTTACCAATGAGACATAGGAAAAGAAGGCAACCAATACCTAAAAACCTCCTGAACTAATCACGTTTTGCAAATTTAATATTTAAATTATGTGATGTTTATTAGTGAATATTCTCCGAATATTCTCTGTATATTTTGTAATTATGATAGATGTATATTTAAGGTAACTTAGAATTCTAATTATATTAGGAATCAACCTTTGTAAGGTAAGTTAGGATTCGTACCATATTAGGAATCAACCTTTGTACAGCTATATATATTGTGAATAATGAAAGGAATCCCTAAGGGAAATTATTCTATCTTTCATGGTATCAAGAGCTTAAAACCTAATCCCTTCTCTTCCTCATTCTCGGCCGAAATCAGAAATTTTTTTTCTGATTTCACAGAAAAAAAAATCTGGTTTCTTCCTCCCTTTCTCGGCCAAACCAGAAAATTCCCTTCCCTCGACAGGCGGCAACCATGTCTTCCCCCACAAATTCCGGTTCATCCACTGGCACACTTGACAACCCCCCTCAACGTTCAGTATCTTCTTTTCATCCGGCATTTGCCGTTAACAACATCAAGAATTGTATCCCTATAATTCTTGACCAAGAAGACTGTCAATATTCCATGTGGATGGAAGTATTCTACATTCATGCATGTGAATACAACGTGCTCGATCATATTGACGAATCTGTTCCTCGTCCCACCGATGTTACAGACTCAATCTGGCGTCGTCTTGACGTCATCGTCAAACAATGGATCTACGGCACCATCTCCAAAGACCTGTTGTGCACTATCATGAAAACATGTGCTACGACACGTGAACTTTGGATCCGGCTAGAAGAAATCTTTCAGGACAATAAAAATACTCGGGTCGTATATTTGGAAGAGCAATTCAATAATACCCGCCTCGAGAATTTTAACAACATGTCTGAATATTGTAAGCAACTAAAACTCATAACCGATCAACTATCCAATGTCGGGACTTCTGTTTCAAAAATCAAGATGGTGCTTCAACTTGTTGCGGATTTACCAAAAAATGAATATGACACACTCGCAACAATGATTCAACAAGCCGACCCTCTCCCAAGTTTCAACAAGACACGTTCACAACTATTGTTGGAAGAAACTAGACGTGCTAAACAAGAGGAACATAATCAAAAGGCGTTAGACGTTGACGGGATGGCAACACCTACGGCCAGCAGCAACCAGCCATCACAGCATGTCCAGCAGCAGCAGCAGGCCAGTGGCGGAGGTCGTGGCGGCAGAGGTCGCAACAACAAAGTCAAGGGCCGCGAAAAAGGCCAACGCAACCAGTGGACTGGACAGCAGCAGCAGTGGTCCAACTAGCAGCAGCAGTGGCCCAACCAGCAGAACTGGGCCTCGCTTGCATGCCGTACCCCACCGCAGGGGCCCGGGCCCAGCAGCCTTGGTCGACTAGCCTCTTAGGCCCCCCCTCACCACCGGAAGGCCCACCGGCCAGGCGTGCGCAGAACCACCTGGTTGTAGTCCAAGAAGAAGAAGAATCGCAATAGCAAGAAGCAGCCCATTAGCCTGGCCCCGACTGATTTGGGCCAGGCCTACACCACCGTGAACCTTCAACAACCCGACGACAATTGGTACATGGACACCGGAGCCACTTCTCACCTCACTCGGTCGTCAGGTAACCTATCTCAACTACGTCGGTTAAAGTGTCCTCAATTTATTACGGTCGGCAATGGTCATCGCATTCCAATTGAGGGTTACGGTAACACACACACCAAACATACACACCCGCCTTTTTCCCTAAACCACGTCCTATACACACCTAACATCATTAAAAACTTAATCTCTGTTAGAAAATTTACTAGCTATAATTCTGTGTCTGTCGAATTTGACCCTTTTGGTTTTTCTGTGAAGGAACTCAAACGGGGAAAATTCTTACACGCTGCAATAGTGTATGAGACCTCTACCCATTCACTCAATCTTCCGTTGTCAGACCGCAAACACTTCTATCCCTTGCGGCGATCTCTCCCTCCACTTGGCACAACAGACTCGGACACCCCGGAGACCCAGTTTTTACTTTTCTTAGGACTTCTAAGCGTATTCAATGTAATAATGGGAAAATTGCCCAACAATGTTTTTCTTGTCCAGTAGGCAAACATACTCGTCTTCCATTTATGTCATCAAACGGTGTTACTTTTTCTTCCTTTGATATTGTTCATGCTGATTTGTGGACATCTCCGATTGTTAGCTCTTTGGGTCATAAATTCTATCTAGTATTCTTGGATGATTTTTCACATTTTGTCTGGATTTACCCACTAAATTCAAATCTGAAGTTTTTGCAAAATTCCTCGAGTTTCAAAAATTCATTAAGACACAGTTTGAAAAACCTATTAAATCATTCCAATGTGATAATGGACGTGAATTTAATTACTCGGCATTTCACAATTTTTGTTCTAAACAAGGCATGGTTTTCCGTTTTTCTTGTCCCTATACTTCTTCCCAAAACGGAAAGGCTGAAAGAATTATACGTATCATCAATAACATGGTCTGCACACTTCTGTTTCATGCCTGCTTACCACCGCCTTTTTGGGTCTATGTTGTCAAAATGGTAGAATCCCTTCTAAATATTTTACCAACTAGCACACTCCAAAACAAGACCCCTGCCGAAATCTTATTCCGTAGGCAGCCATCATATGATCACCTACGTATTTTTGGATGCTTATGCTACCCCAACATAGCCTCCACTGCACCCCACAAACTTGCCCCTTGCACTGTGCCATGTGTCTTCCTTGGTTTGTCTCCTAATCATCGAAGCTAATTGTGCTATGACATTGCCACTCGCAAAATCATCGTCTCTCGTCACGTCACCTTTAACAAGACAACCTTTCCTTTTTCAAACCTTCGAAAATTCCAAACAACGGATTACACTTTTCTCGATGAGTCTCCTATGTCTCCTCTACTCCAGTCGATGTGTCTCCGGCAAAGGACAGTACCGCTGCCATATGTTCCGGCAGTGGACACTGCCCTGTCCCCAACACTGCTGCCTCCAGTTCCCTGCCATCAACCTACTGCACCCCCCGTAGTTTCTCCTGTACCAACAGAAGCCAGTCCCGCAGCCTCCTAGTCCCCACAGCCGTCCGAAACCGCGTGAATCGCTGCGCCCACTGGTCCAGAACCAGTGGACCAGCAACCTCACAGTCCCGACCCACCACCACTGCCTTCTCATCGCATGGAGACTCGTGCACAACACGGGATCTTCAAACCCAAGGTTCACTTCAATCTCTCCACACAAACCTTATCACCCATTCCAAAAAATCCAAAACTAACAAAACTGGACCCAAATTGGAATGCGGCCATGTGCGAGGAATTTAACGTTTTAACCAAGCAGAACACTTGGGATTTGGTACCTAGACCATTTGGTGTGAATGTTATCCCGGTGTATGTGGCTATTTCGTCACAAGTTCAGAGACAGTGGTGACTTAGAGAGGTATAAGGCAAGAGTAGTTGCCAATGACACTAATCAGCAGGAGGGTATTGATTGTGGTGAGACATTCAGTCCGATTGTTAAACCGGCCACTATTCGGATTGTTCTCAGTATTGTTATGGGCATGCATTGGCTGATTCATCAGCTTGATGTCAAGAATGCATTTCTTCATGGGGATTTGAAAGAGATTGTGTACATGCATCAGCCTCCTGGCTTTGTTCATCCGACAGCTCCGCAGTTTATGTGTCATCTCAGAAAGTCATTGTATGGATTGAAACAGGCACCTCGCGCTTGGTATGATCGGTTCGCCAGGTATCTTCTGCATATTGGTTTTGTATGTAGCAGGTGTGATACATCTCTCTTCACTTTTCACCGAGGTAGCAGCACTGCATATTTGCTATTATATGTCGATGACATTGTTCTTACTGCCTCATCTGACGGGTTGAAGAATGAAATCATTGCACTACTCAACTCTGAATTTGCTATGACTGACTTGGGCAAGCTGAGTTATTTTTTGGGTATATCGGTGACCAGATTTGCAGCCACTATGTTCCTGTGTCAGCGTAAGTATGCAGAAGAGATAGTGTACAGGGCCAAGATGACAAATTGTAAAATTATGCCAACTCCAGTGGACTCAAAATCCAAGCTTAGTGCCAATGACGGTGCGCCAATTTCTAATCCCACTCTATATCGGAGTCTAGTAGGTGCTCTTCAGTATCTTACATTTACTAGGCCTAATATTGCATATGCCGTTCATCGGGTGTGTCTGTTCATACACGACCCCCGAGAGTCCTATTTTGCCGCCCTCAAATGTATTATCAGATACGTTAAGGGCACACTAGACTTCGGATTACATCTATACCCCTCTGCCCCAACCAAGCTACTTGCCTACACGGATGCAGATTGGGCAGGATGCCCCGACACACGTCGCTCCACCTTAGGGTACTGTGTATTTCTTGGGGATAATCTTATCTCATGGTCCGCCAAGCGGCAGGCCACACTTTCCCGTTCGAGTGCTGAAGCAGAATATCGCGGTGTTGCTAACGTAGTTGCTGAGATCTGTTGGCTCCGAAAACTTCTTTTGGAACTCCAGTGTCCACTCCGCAAGGTGTCTATAGTCTATTATGACAACATATCTGACATCTATATGTCTCATAATCCGGTCCAACATCAGCGGACTAAACATATTGAGATGGATATCCACTTTGTACGAGAGAAGGTTGCTCGTGGTCAGGTCAAAATATTACACGTGCCTTCCTCTTATCAGTATGCAGACATCTTCACAAAGGGACTACCACGACAGCTCTTCACTGACTTCCGATCCAGCCTTAGCGTTCGGCCTCCTCCCGCTCCGTCTGAGGGGGAGTATTAGCGAATATTCTCTGTATATTTTGTAATTATGATAGATGTATATTTAAGGTAACTTAGGATTCTAATTATATTAGGAATCAACCTTTGTAAGGTAAGTTAGGATTCGTATCATATTATGAATCAACCTTTGTACAGCTATATATATTGTGAATAATGAAAGGAATCCCTAAGGAAAATTATTCTATCTTTGAATGTTGTTGTTATCCCTTAACTATAATATTTTCTACCTAAAATACTGTTGGAGTGTCGAGTGACATGGAGAGTGAATTCACTATCTTTGTAATATGTGAAAACTAAAGAGAAGGCCAAAAAGAATATTCATATTGTATTTTGTATTTATTTTTTAACATTAATCATTCTTATTTCTTATTGGGTAATTTTCATTTTTCCTTCTTTTCTTACTCCTTTTTTTCTCTTTTCAAAACTCTACATATTTTGCTAACAATAATAAACTAGTTGAAACCCATAACCTTAAAGTAAATATTAAAAATAATTAATCAAAGAATGATAAACCCAGTTGCAAATTACAACCGAATTTTATTAATAATGGTAGACTAAGTTAAAAAGAAATAACCCATAATGCACAATATATTTATTTTAAATACGCTTTAATATTCAATCTTTTGAATTGAGTTTATTAGTATTAAGTAAATTATATTCATATTTTTAATATAATATAATATAGATAGATAGATGGATAGATAGATAGATAGATAGATAGATAGATAGATAGATAGATAGATAGATAGATAGATAGATAGATAGATAGATAATTAAATAATAAATTTAGTACATATATTTTTAGTTTGTTTCAAAAAGAATATTTCATTCTATATTTAGTAATATATTAATTTTATATTTAATAAAATGGTGTATAATTATATAAATATTTACGTGTCCAATCAAATAATTATCGCATAAATTGGGAGATATTGTAAAGGTTGTCAATTGAGACTCCTAAGAAATCTAAGCTAAGTCAAGGCTATCTGCCTGATGAGTAGACAGACTGTGTTGGGTCGTTGATGTGATCTATTACCCTACCATACAAATATTTTCCACTTAAAAGCAACAAAGTGCAACTTACTTCAAATAATCCACACACCTCCAGTTGCTCTTTAAGACCCCACTGTCACCTTTTACAACACTTTTGGCTTTGAAAGTTCAATTTGATGTTACATATCTAATTATCTGCATTTGAATTTTTGTGTTTAAATGTGAAATAATATCTTCATAAATCAATCGTATTTAAACTATTAGATTTTGGATTTTTTTCATCAATTAATTGTAGGGTTTTATTGGGTTCAAAGTATATAAGTAAGGCACAACGGAAGTTTAAAATTTTATTTCTTACTTACCCCAACAACATTTCTGGTATGGTTATATAACAATCAAACCTGTAACATAAAGCATAAACTTACAGGTTAGAATATCTGGAGTCTTTATCTACTATAAGGTGGACACGCGGTTACCCTTCCGATGGCAAGCTCCAAGCTTCAATGTATTTCTCTTTCGGAAAGCTAGGAAATCCGGCAGAGGTTCGAGAGAGTTTTAATTCTAAGTCTCTAAGGCTTAGAATGATAATCTGAAATTGGTGTGTGAATAATGAAGAAAATGCCTCTATTTATAGTTGAAAATAGGTCAAAACCGGATTAGGGTTTGACTTTGGGTCTGGCCCAAAATTTGAGGCAGAGGCGTCGCGGCGCTCAACGTGCTCCTGCACTGTCTCGATTTATTTTCTGCGCATTCTTCATTAAATCCAAAATCCAATTTTGACTTAATTAAAATAATCATTATTCATTTAAATATCTCGATTCTAAATCGAACATTTAATTACTCTCTCAATACATCCTTAGATCGAACGAACAATCGACATAGTGTGACCCTACATGCCTTCTCATATCGATATTAATCAAATTAAGGTCTACGCAGAACTCCTAGACGGCGCCGCAAGACGAACTCAATATGTGAAGTACGTTTACGCGAATCCAGTAAACTTAACCTTTATGTGGTAAGATAAAATCTTTTTATTCACGACACATCCGATCAAGCTTAGGATTTGTCAAGTGTCTATCCAAATGGCTTAATCATTGTATCTCATCTATATTAGTTGACAACTAGACCATATTCTAAATACGTCTATTGCGTTGGCCAACGTCTTAGTCAACCTAATATCACTGAGAATCCGAATGTTCTCTCGAATATACATTCGAGGAATGAATCCTAATCTTGGCTCAACTACCACCTTTAATCCACATCGTAATGTACCCAATACAAGTCGTATCTCAACCTATAAGACATTTGAGCTTAGGACGAGATCAAAGTACATTACTTTGTAGACAAAACGTGTATTGACCTCAAGTCTAAGGACTTCTATCTCCCACACGCTGATCATACTTTAGACAAGTATAACAAACAGTATATGAGCAGGGTATACCAATACTTCCAAAGTATCCATGTGTCCATCCAGAGTAGACATTGCTTGTAGCAGGTGAGACATACTACATCCTCTATGGATGTGATGCAGACCACATGTCGACTTATCACATATCATCGATATCCCATTCTCGATGATCATTAGTCGAGGCTATTTTAAGAGTTACGTTATAATATTAATATCTCACACTATTAATAACAGCGTAACCTCCAGGAATGCATATTATAGAATATTATAAACAATCAATTAATAATGTCAAAATATTAATCTCCATTAATAATAATACGAATGTGTATAAAGTACATTTGTCCTAATACAGATTGTCTATAGGACATAAATATACTTTCAATCTCCCACTTGGCCTAGAGCCAATCTCCAACATATCTAATGTCCATATTCTCAAAATGACCATTATGCTTGACTAAGCTTAATGGTTTAGTGAATGGGTCAGTTATATTATCGTCTGTGGGAACATAGTCTAATCTAATCTCTTCAGTCTCCACCATCTCCCTGAGTATGTGGTACTTTCTTGGTACACGCTTGTTTCTGTTGGTTGATCTTGGTTCCTTAGCTTGCGCAATCGCACCAGTGTTGTCACAATAAACCGTTATTGGACAAGTGGCACTTGAAACAACCCCTAGTTCCTTCAGGAACTCAGATATCGCGACAACTTCTTTACCAGCTTCCGATCCAGCAATGTACTCAGCTTCTATTGTCGAATCAGTAGTTGTAGCTTGTTTGAAACTTGTCCAGCTTACTGCTCCACCATTGAAAATGAATATGTAACCTGATTGAGATTTTTAGTCATCAACATCTGTCTGGAAGCTAGCATCAGTGTACCCAGTACATACCAGTTTCTCTTGTCCACCATAGACTAAGAAATATTCTTTAGTTCGTCTAAGATACTTAAGAATACTCTTGACTACTTTCCAGTGTTCTTCCCCAGGATTCTACTGGAACTTGCAAGTCATACTAAGTGTAAAGGCCACATTTGGCCTAGTACAGGTCATGGCATACATGATCGATCCTATAGCCGAAGCATATGGGATCTTTTTCATGCGTTCAAGTTCCATAGTATTAGAAGGACAATCCTTTTTAGATAACTTGATGCCTTGTCCCATAGGTAGACCGCCTTTCTTGGAATTTTCCATAGAAAAACGTCTAAGCACTTTGTCTATGTAGACTGACTGTAACAGACCCAACAATCTGTTAGATCTATCTCTATAGATCCTAATCCCCGAATGTAGCAAAGCTTCACCTAAATCCTTCAAACATGAAGGTACTGGACAACCACTCTTTGACTGACTGCAGGAGAGTCTTATTGTCTCACATTATTAATATGTCATCTACATATATGATAATGAAGGTAATACTCCCATCCTTGCGTTTACTATAAACACATGGATCCTCTTTGCTTCTGACGAAATCAAATGACTTGATAGCCTTGTCAAAGCAAATATTCCAACTCCTCGAGGCTTGCTTAATCCCATAAATAGACTTTTGTAGCTTGCACACAGCATTTGGTTTGGACTCAATTGAAAAACCCTCGGGTTGTTTCATCTATACTTTCTCAACTAGATTATCATTGAGGAAAGCAGTTTTGACGTCCATCTGCCAAATGTCATAGTCATAATATGCAGCTATTGCAAGCAAAATCCGAATGGACTTAATCTTAGCAACAGGTGAAAAGGTTTCATCATAATCGACCCCAGGCCGTTGATTATAACCTTTAGCCACCAATCTTGCTTTATAAGTCTGTACCTTGCTATATGCATCAATCTTCTTCTTGAAGAGCCATTTGCATCCTATGGTCTAACCCCTGTTGGCAAATCAACCACGTTCCAAACTTGATTTATGTACATCGAGTCCATCTCAGATTTCATGGCTTCTTGCCATCTCTGTGAATCAATGTCTAACATAGCTTCGCTGTAGGTTGTAGGTTCATCGTCATCAGGAATATCTATCTCATTGTGTGTTTCAACAAGGAGATTAAGTCTTTCAGGCGGACGATGAGTCCTAGTAGTCCTACGGAGTTGAGTATTCTGCGTTTCAGTGTTTGTTGCATTCTGATTATGAGAAGGTCTTTGTGTGTTGGACAATCCATCACCTTGAGAGTTTTCAGGAATGTCATTTTCATGTATTTCCTTAATGGAATGATGTACAACCATTGTATCATCTTCCATTGGTTGTGTATAAGATCTTTGTATTTCTGTACAATCTCTCACAGCACTCCTACTGACTGAAGGGCGTACTCTAAGTACTTAGTCTTCACCAGATACTCCCACTGAATCCTTATTTAGGTCATTCGACAAGGGTTCATTTTCTGTGTTATCTTGTGGTTCTTGAATTTCTTCAAGTTCTATCTTTGTGCAGCTATGTTCCTTGTAGACATAATCTTCTTCAAGAAAAGTTCTGTTCCTGGAAACAATGACCTTATGTTCTCCAGGAAGATTGAAGTAGTATCCCTTAGTTTTCTTTGGATACCCCACGAAGTAACATTTCTCACTTTTAGATTCCAACTTGTTAGTGAGTATCTTATTAACATATGCAGGGCACCCCCAGGGTCTCATATGTTTAAGAGTTGGCTTATTGCCACATCATATCTGATAGGGTGTCTTTTTTACTGACTTGGAAGGAACCATGTTCAGAATATATATATATATATATATATATATATATATATATATATTTGTATAGCATGTCCCCAAAGGTATGTCGGTAGAGATGATGAGCTCATCATGGATCGAACCATCTCTAATAAGGTTCGGTTTCTCCTTTTGGCAACACCATTCATCTGTGGCTTTCCTGGAGGTGTCCATTCAGATTGGACTCCATGTAGCTTTAAGTAATCTAGAAAATCCTTGCTCAAGTACTCACCTCCTCGATCCGATTGAAGAATCTTGATACTTGTCGCAAATTGCTTCTCTACTTCCGACTTATACTCCTTGAACTTCTCAAAAGCCTCGGATTTGTGTCTCATAAGATACACATATACATACTTTGTGAAGTCATCAGTAAAAGTGATGAAGTATGGGAAGTCTGCTTTAGCTTGAGTCGAAAATGGCTCACATACATTAGTATGGACCAACTCAAGCACCTCCTTGGCTCGCACAACCTTCCCAGAAAATGGTTTATTGGTCATCTTTCCTCTCAAGCAAGATTCGCAGTTACCATAAGACTCCATGTCAAATGGTTCGAGGTAGTCTAACTTCTTCAATCTTGCTATCCTTGATTTATTTATATGACCAAGTCTGCAGTGCCATAGGTAGGTAGAGTTTCTATTACTTGTCTTGACTCATTTATTTTGTACATTGAATATCTCTCGACTACAGTTCAGTGTATATAATCCATCCACAAGAGGAGCAGTTCCATATATAACATTATTAAAAGACAGTACGTGACTACCATTATAAATATACGAGGAAAAGCCCTCAATGTCCAACACTGGATAGAAATAATATTCCTCGTTAACGAGGGAACATAAAAATAATCATTCAACACTAAACAATAGCTAGAAGGTAAATTTAATCTATAAGTCCCCACGCGCTCAGCATCCACTCGTGCTCCATTTCCAACGCGTAGGTCTACCTCTCTCGGTCCAACCTTCCTGCTATCAGTTAGCCCCTGCACCTTTGTACAAATGTGTGAGCCACAAGCGGTATCCAATACCCAGGAATGAGAGTTATTTATAGACATATTTATTTCAATGATGTACATACCTTGTCCACCAAAGGCAGGAGCACTTGGTGCTTTTCCTCCTTCTGGTGTCGTGCAATCCTTTTTCTAATGCCCTTTCCTGTGGCAGTTGAGGCATTCATCCTTAGCCGCGCTCACCTTCTTCTTCACACCCCCATTGGGCTTTATAGCTGAAGGCGCAGCGATTGCCTTGCCCTTCTTCTTCTACCATTCCTTGCCTTTCGGCTTAGGTTGGCTAGAAGAGCTCACCATGAGCACAGCTTTGCCTTTGGAATTGGAGGACTCAAAGGTCTTGAGCATATTGTGCAGCTCCGGCAAAGTCGCATTCATTCCATTCATGTTGAAATTCACTATGAAGTTCTCAAAGGAACGAGAGAGAGAGTTCAGGATGAGGGTGGTAGCGACATTCTTTTCAAGCTTCGTTCCAATCGAAGCAAGCCTCTCTATCAGGCCTATCATCTTCAACACGTGCTGTGAGACCGGGCCCTCTTCATTGAGCTTACACTTGAAGAGTTCTATTAGCAACTCATATTCCATTGTCTGGGATTGAGAGTCATATAGACTCTTCAAGTGTTCTAGCATCTCTTTTGGCCCCATGTTCTCATGCTGTCTCTGAAGTTCCATAGACATAGAAGACATCATTACACATTGCGCCAAAGTGGCATCATCTAGATGTTTCTGGTAAGCATCTTTATCAAAAGAGGCATATTCGTCAGAATTTGTCGTAGGGACTGTTGGGAACACCGTGTCCAACACGTATTCTATTTTCTCTTATCTCAATACTATTCGTAAATTCCTTAGCCAGTCAAGGTAGTTCGGTCCAGTAAGTTTATTTATCTTAATCAACATTTTCAACAACAAGCTCGACATCTTTTATAATCTGAAGAATTAGATAGATCGGAAATCAAATTCAAAATCTATTTCCTATTATACACATTCATTTAGGCTAATCAACAAGGCCTTTTGTTTAATTAGCTCCCACTATTTTAACATACTTCTACGACCCCATGGTAGAATACAGACTTATATTAATTGAGGTCATAATGGGCCAAGATCCAAGCCTATGCTATCTCCGTGTTTGCTTTGGCTAATAACTTCAATAACATATCTTGGTAGGTTCTAAACCAATTGCAAAACTTATTCGTAACTCTTGGTTGATCAAATTATTACATTTAATCTTGCGTCCTTAGATTAGTCCGTCACTTTGGCGCCAAGATTTGTCTAAGCAAGTCAACCCCATTACACGACTGTGTTTATGTATCTAAGCAAATTTGGCCTTTGTGAGCAAACACTTTAGTGTAAATATCCACAAAAGTTTATCATTTACCTTTACATTAAAACACATCTATGAAAGAGTATGGGTCCTCGTAGACTTAGAGCAAATGCTTTGGCATAAATACTCGTATCGCCAGAAAGTATTTTGCACTCTAACAATTATAATGGACGACACGTTTTAATTTAGACTTGTATTTAAAGTTTTGGGGAATATTTTAATTTAGGATTTTAACTAAGATCAACTCTTTTATGTCATATCCAATATGACATATTAACATCATGCAAACTAATAACACATATAGTTTGGGAACCGTCAACCCAATATGCATGATAGAAGATGGTTTAATCAAACACTGGGCGCCGCCTGTCCATACAGTTATAGCGGACACTATACTATTTAGCACATAAATAGTATACTTATCAAATAATATATTGTATAATAATAATCTTGGGTTAAACATTCTGAACTCAGAATTTTTTTTTGTGGACAGGTGAGGCCGCGGCGCTAATGATTAGCGTCGCGACGCCACTGAGGCAGTAGCCTTTCGGCTTCTGAAAATATGCATTAACGTCGCGGCGCTGCAGAGGCAGAAACATTTCTGGTTCTGCAAATGCATTAGCGCCGCGACGCCTGTTGTCCAGTGAGTTCATGTTTTTGAAATGAGGCATTAGTATCACGACGCTCCACTATGGAGTCGCGGCGCCACCTTGAAACCCTAGCAAGTACCGCGGTGCCCTACCATAGGGTCACAACGCTCATGTCCTGACAAATATTTCTGTGTTGATTCTCAGAATCGTTCGATCCCTAAATCCAATTTAGGGATCAAACCACAGGTCCTTTATCATCACCTACCATTATCAATAACGCCCATATCGACCATCATCCGTTCTTACTCATTCTTAGTCGTGCACTGTAGAATGAGCCGGACAACGCACTTTGGCTTAGTTCAAAAGGTCAACATTCATTCAAGACATTTAGGATTTCAAGAAAACTCGTTTTAATCCAATTTTATGTTTAACCCATATTATTATTATATTCAATTGTTATATAACCATTTAACCAGCCTGAGCTCTAATACCACTGTAGGGTTTTGTTGGGTTCAAAGCATATAAGTAAGGCACATCGGAAGTTTAAAATTTTGTTTTTTATTTACCCCAACAACATTTCTGGTATGGTTATATAACAATCAAACTTGTAACATAAAGCATAAACTTACATGTTAGAATATCTGGAGTCTTTATCTACTATAAGGTGGACACGCGGTTACCCTTCCGATGGCAAGCTCCAAGCTTCAATGTATTTCTCTTTCGGAAAGCTAGGAAATCCGGCAGAGGTTCGAGAGAGTTTTAATTCTAAGTCTCATAAGACTTAGAATGATAATCTGAAATTGGTGTGTGAATAATGAAGAGAATGCCTCTATTTATAGTTGAAAATAGGTCAAAACCGGAATAGGGTTTGACCTTGGGTCTGGCCCAAAATTCGAGGCAGAGGCGCCGCGGCGCTCGACGTGCTCTTGCACTGTCTCGATTTGTTTTCTGCGTATTCTTAATTAAATCCAAAATCTAATTTTGGCTTAATTAAAATAATCATTATTCATTTAAATATCTCGATTCTAAATCGAACATTTAATTACTCTCTCAATACATCCTTAGATCGAACGGACAATCGACATAGTGTGACCCTACATGCCTTCTCATATCGACATTAATCAAATTAAGGTCTACGCAGAACTCCTAGACGGCGCCGCAAGACGAACTCAATATGTGAAGTACGTTTACGCGAATCCAGTAAACTTAACCTTTATGTGGTAAGATAAAATCCTTTCATTCACGACACACCCGATCAAGCTTAGGATTTGTCAAGTGTCTATCCAAATGACTTAATCATTGTATCTCATCTATATTAGTTGACAACTAGACCATATTCTAAATACGTCTATTGCGTTGGCCAACGACTTAGTCAACCTAATATCACTGAGAATCCGAGTGTTCTCTCGAATATACATTCGAGGAATGAATCCTAATCTTGGCTCAACTACCACCTTTAATCCATATCGTAATGTACCCAATACAAGTCGTATCTCAACCTATAAGACATTTGAGCTTAGGACGAGATCAAAGTACATTACTTTGTAGACAAAACGTGTATTGACCTCAAGTCTAAGGACTTCTATCTCCCACACGCTGATCATACTTTAGACAAGTATAACAAACAGTATATGAGCAGGTTATACCAATACTTTTAAAGTATCCATGTGTCCCTCCAGAGTAGCCTTTGCTTGTAGCAGGTGAGACATACTACATCCTCTATGGATGTGATGCAGACCACATGTCGACTTATCACATATCATCGATATCCCATTCTCGATGATCATTAGTCGAGGCTATTTTAAGAGTTACGTTATAATATTAATATCTCACATTATTAATAACAGCGTAACCTCTAGGGATGCATATTATAGAATATTTTAAACAATCAATTAATAATTCAATAATTGCAAATGCCAAAATATTAATCTCCATTAATAATAATACGAATGTGTGTAAAGTACATTTTTCCTAATATAGATTGTCTCTAGGACATAAATATACTTTCAATTGGATTGTTCCTACAAAAAATATGTCTAAAAATATATATATAATATGTGTATAAATATTGTATAATACATATAATTAGTAAATATACCTTAATTATACAAGAATAATATATTTTTATATACATATTGTAGCGATGCATATTTTATATAATAATGATACAATTTTTATATGTATGATACAATCACAAAATTTGGTATCCGATTGTTGCCTTCAAGAAATGTTCCCAAAATATGTATAATAATTATATAATATGTATAATTAAAGAGTATTTATTGATTATATATCTATCATATACAAATCATATAAAAATAATATATTTTCTATACACCTATAGTGGAATATATACTCTATATATTAATGATACAATTTTTATATGTTTGATATATTTTTAATACATAAACAATAATGAAACATAGTGAAATTAACTGAAAATAGCTCTAACATGAAATTATTTTGAAAAAGCTTATATCCTTTTCCCTTAAATTTTTTTAGTTTTCGATAGCATATTAGATATGTACAAACAGAATACTGACTAAAATATTTAATTACCTATACAATGATTATATATTACTCTATTATTGCTATAATATAGAAGTAGTTTTCTAATGTTGAGCAAATTATTCAGCGCAGAATTGATCTTTACACGTTACCTTCCAATAAAATATTTCCGAACATAATGTTGGAATCGCCAACACCAGCGTATAAAGAAACTCTCTCTCTCTCTCTATATATATATATACACGCAATAAAGAAATTCCCCCATCCTTTTTTTCTAATTTAAATTTGAAAGCCTCTCAAGGAAGAAAAAAAAAAGGCTTTAATATTATTGGGTGGATAATTATAAGTCAAAATCCTCTCACAGCTTTATCCATTTGCCTCTCATAGTATATTTTTCTCTGCTATTAATTTTCAAAAATTAAAAGGAATAAAAAAGAGAAGCTCAAGATGATGAGAAAGCAACAGGATGAACAATCTAAGGTTTTCTACGAACTTTCTTCGTTGATTTTAAGTATTCTAAGATCACCACGGGGGCCGATTGAGTTATACGATGATTCTTTGTCGGCTACGGCGGAGTCATCAGGGAGGAGGACGGCGGCGATGCAGCAGATTACTCCGGCGGGATTTGCGTCTTTGCTTTTGGGAATTTCTTTTGCTCTGATGCTTTGTGGATCGGTGACTTTCTTCATTGGGTTCTTAATGATGCCATGGGTTCTTGGTTTGGTTATGGTTTTTTATGTTTCTGGGATTGTCTACAGTTTGTATATGATTGGACGAGCTATTTTCTGTCATATTTCTTCTCCTTCGTCACCTCGAAAAGATTTTCAGCGTAAGATTTCAATATCTTTGTAGTTTTATCGGTTCTTGAATTTTCCCCTCTTTTGTCGAACAGCTTGTTTGGATGGTTGTTACCTATTGTATATTGTTATTTAAATAAAAAATTTGTTTGGATGGTTGTTGCCTATTGTCTTATTTTAAATACAATGTTTGATCTAATTGTTATCTAAATTTACTGTATCTTATTAAATCCATCCTTATGTACAACAAGTCAACGACAACATAACTAGTGTAATTCCACAAGCATTTTGGAAAATAAATCTATCCATATGTAAGGACGAAAAATTCCATTTTACATAACAGTCAATTTGGTATGGTCAAATCATTACATTTTTTTCTCTCATTTTGACACTACTTACAATTTTGATAATCGTATTCAACCTTTTACTCTTATCTTTTCTTAAATTAACTCTACCTTCTTCAGATTGTTTATGTGTCGCATTATGTTATTACAGGCAACGATACAATCTATCCAAATGTTATATTCACAATACATTACGAAACTATGTGTAACAACCATCCAAACAAGCTGTAAAGTTCGCGACTGTATCATTATTTTGTTGGTCTTTTGAGGATTCCAATGGCCTGCAGTATTCAAGTTACACGTAATTATTCTATGTCCTGCTAATGGCATATGCTCATATAGTTATTGCCAACTACTCTGTATCATTTCATGTGAGGATAACGGTGTTTGACACGACAGAAGTTTAAGAAAGGAATTAAGAAATTTGACATATAAAATAGATTTATCTAATGTATCATAATTCATAATCATCTTAAAGAATTTTTTAGTTCTCAACATGCCATTTCATTCTTAAAACTAAAGAGTTTCCGAGTTTTGAAGTTTTCATCTTTTGAGAACGGACACAGAACAAAAAAGGAGTATTATATAAAAAATGGAACTGTGTACAATAGACCCTTGTGGTCCGGCCCTTCCCCGGACCCCGCGCATAGCTGGAGCTTAGTGCACCGGGCTGCCCTTTTTATACAAAATGGAACTGAAGTAATGCCAATGTTATGAGCAGCTCAGGAATTGTTATTCTTGGTAGATTTCTTTCTTGTTTGTCCTTTTAAAATGTTGTTGCTAGTTTTAATGATGATTGTTGTTGTTAATGGACAAATTTTGACGATTATGTGATTGTTGACCCGAGATAAGTAAGCTGGGACCGTATTTAGGTTTCAAGAGATGAATACTCTATTTTATGCCCTTCTAATAGTTGAATTAAGTGGCAACGATGTGGAATGTTTTGACTTATTGGGTGACTAGATCGGCCAAAAACAAGTATGTCTATACATAAACTGAGGAGCTTGGCTTGGACAGTAGTAAATGTTCATGTGGAAGTGGGCATAACATATTTCTTTATAGAAGAAAATCGGAAGTCAAATTAACTCAGCAATCTTGTGGGAAATGTCTTCCAGTCCTTCTAATTTTTAATTTCCGTAACTGGATAAGTTGGAGCTAACACTTTTATCCCTTAAAGTCTTCTCTGTATTTTCCATACTGTCAAAAGAGTAATTTCTTTATGAGGAATTTATCAATATGACTTTATTACGTTAAAGTCGTAGAAGTTACTGCATGATCCATATTTTGTGCATATTGATGTACTATGGGAACAATCAAATACGGTCATAGTTAAATTTGTACAGTTTCAACTCAAGGTTCCGATGAGAGAGGGTTTGGATTCTATCTGGTAGTGAGAAATTCTCTTTAAGGGCTTTATGCGTAGTAGTAGAGTAGTAGTTGCTTGCGGGCTTCATGATAAATTAGTTTGACTTGTCCGCTTGGGATTCTCTTTTGCCTATATCAAATTGCATTCCACCACCTTTTTTTATGACTAGGACACCATATTGCTTGATATTTTCACATGGCTTTAGCAGAGAGAGTTGAAGTATATCGCAAATAGGCACAAGGTCAAATGAGTGGCATATGAGATACGATTGTTCCTGCAAGTTCACTCTGGATGTAAATGAGGCTTTAAAATGAATGAGCTTTCATCATGTACTTGTAAGCTGTGAAAGTAAATTATTCTTCATCATTGAGTTGCATTTGCATAGTCATATAAGCATACACATCAGAGGTAAGCCTTGTATGTTTTTGGAAATGCAATCTGTGGAAGGAATCAGGGGCTATTTCTTGTGAATCTAAAGGAGAGAAGGTTCAATAGTTCTTGGTACTTATAATTACTTTAACTTGTCGACACTTTGTTATACCTACTTGAGAAGAAAACCTTAATTTAAGGTTCCGATTACAGAGTGTACAGTAGGTCCTTAGATTTATTTGTGACCTCTGTATGAGGTGATAATCTCATGTATGGTTCTTGACTTATTTCTTGTCCAACGGCAATATTAGCTTCGCGGTATGTGGGCTTTTCTCAGAGTATTTTATTGTTAAGCATAGTCATGATTTTCTCAATCCATCTGTAAAGAAAATGTTACAATGGTTGTGTATTGAAGTTGCTCAAGTCTTTACTTGGACCAAGTCACAAGTGTTCTGTAAATTTGGAAGCAAGCTAGCTTAGTATGCCTATGAACTATGATACTCATAAGGAACCTGTTTTATTATTAGAAATCAGCTTAACTTGCTCGGTGAACCTGCTTCAACCTATCTCTGGTTTTGGACATTCATACTCATCTTTTAAGTTTTACCATAATAGACTGGCTTTATACTGCACTATGTTTTGTTCTCCCACTAGTCGTCCTTTCCCGTCAAGGACTCTGATCTGGTCGAGATGTCCTCCCACTTATATGTGATTTTCCATGTTGTAGTTCCAGAATTCTTCTTGACTCCATTCCTTAAATTCTTAATTGCAGCCTGGAAACTCTTCTGAAGCAATTTAATAAATATGCTGTCGTCAAGGTTGAGGAGTATGATTGATTGCTTTCGTCATTAGATGCAGCTTCCCAGCAATGTTTAGACAATGGATGCAGGAATGTTGATATTAATCAATTAAGGATATTGCAAGCTGATCTTTCCCAGTGGAGCAGGGAACAAATTTCATATTGGAAGTATATTTTTAGTTATTACCTACAGAGCAGGAAGCTCAAAATTTCTGTGTCTCATGTTTTCTCATCCTTCAGGTAACTTTGGTGGAAGTGAAGTACGATTTGGATTATCAATGGTATTCTACTTGTGAATATTTCCGTGATGTATGAACACATTACAGGACTCCGGGAAAATATAGCGAATGACATTCTCCTGACCCAGGAAATTATATGTTTTCTTTTTGCCTGTACATAATTTGAGAACTGCAAGCTTCTTTCGCTTATATGCGTTTGCATCTTGAGATCATAGTACTCGGGAGTCAGGATTCCGGTCATATTAGACATACACACAAAGTCCCCACATGACTGCGTATACCTTGAACCAATTTGGGTGCTCTAAACTCTATCATCTAGCCTCGTTTGAGGAAAAAATAGAAAGGAAAAGATACGATATATAATGTTCTTTGGGGGTGTGTTCTGGTTTTGGTTATCTCCCTTCTCTTAATCAAACTTACGGACTAGTCAGTTAAGATGGTGCTTGTCGATTTCTATCTTTGTGAGAAACCGAGTCGAGAGACGGTACCCCCATGCTTGACAAGTACTACGAGTTGGGTTTATGGGTTGTTTATTCAGTTGACGACTTCGTTTTCGCACTTATATATTAGAGAAGCTAACCGAAATACCCAAAAAAATAAAATAATTATCCGTCTTATATCCCTTCTAAACTAATTACTCGCCATACCCCCTCGCCCAAAAGTATTTATCCGACATACCCTCTCGTCCAAACCCCTTCCTCCGTGATACAATCGCAATACATTTATATATCATAATAGTATCATAGAGGATTAAGAGAAGGACTGAAGCAGTTCTTCATAATACCATCTCAGTATATTTTATATACCACGATAGTATCATGCCCTGAACTCCTGTCTCATTGAAGGACTGAGTCATTCATGATACCATTACAGTATATGTAAATAAGACAATGGTACCATAGATGTCATCTCAGTATATTTATATACCATGATGGTATCATGGAGGACTAAGAAAATGACTGAATCAATTTTCCATGATACTATCTCAGTATATTTATATACCACGATGATATCATAATTGGAGGAAGAGGACATCTCGGGTAAATAGTTTTAATTTTTTCTGGGGGTACGAAAGTAATGGAGAAAGGGGGTAATTATTTTGGATTGAGGGGACACACGTTCTTTCCCCTATATATTACTCATTCCGTTCCATTTTAATTGTCACTTTAGTTTTTTTTCACACCACTAAGAAAAAAATGAATACAAGGTATAGTTTACTAAGTTATTCTTATTTAATACAAGTTGACTGATTTTTCCTTTTAAATATTATGCATACTTCTTTAATGTTAAGAGTCTGGTCGGAGACAATTATCAACTTTAGTCTTGAATTTTTAAAATAATATTTTTTTAAGCTAACACACAGTTAAAATGGGACTAGGATATCAAAATGATTTAGTATTTCTTCTATCTCATTTATTTACCCGTTGAAAGCAAACTTACCTTAACGGGTTCGCCTAATATAGTGTAGTTCATTGGGTGGTCTTGTCACGATTTAAGTGTTGCATTTGGGTCGTGGAATGCTCAGTTAATCACAACATAGATATGAGTAAGAAAATTACAATTTTATAAGCATTTTTATCATGTTTATACATTAAGTACCATTTTCATCATATTTATATACTCTTTCTGTGTTCATAATAAGTGTTCATTTAATTTTTTTATTTTGATTAAAAATAAATGTCCATTTATATAATATAAAAGAAATTAATTTTATTTTTTCAAATTTACACTTATTAAGTGCTAAGTGACCAGGTCTCAATGTGTCTAGTTAATGAAAATATAAAAATTTAAATTAAGGATAGTTTAACTAAAATACATATTATTATTTAAAAGTTAATATTTTTTTAATAGTGTGCTAAATATTAAGTTAACACTTATTTTGAACAGGAGGGAGTATTAAGGATCAAATGGTACAAAAGCCCATACATTGGTACTCTTATGTTATTTGTCCACTATTTTAAAAATAAATTTTATTTTTATTTATTCACTTTAGCATATCAAGAAAAGATAATTTTCTTTTATTGTTTTACTCTTAATATTAATTACTCATTTTCAAATCATTATCCAAGTCTATTGATATGATTCACCAATATGGATATTATGGTAACATATATACCATGGAAATTAAAAATTTACAAGTAAAAGTGAATGGAGGATTATATGTGTTTATATTAGGGCTGGCGAGTGGGCCGGGTCGGCCCGGTCCCGGCCCAAACCCGAGAAGTTAAAAAAAAATTGTGATATCGGGATGGGACAATGTCTCGTCTCGACCCGCCCCGCCCCGCCCTAATCCCGACCCTATCCCGATCCAGCCCGAACCACCCCCCCTTTTGCAAAAATAACCGTTGCACCAACGGCCATTTTTGGCCTCCCCCCTACCCCTTTAATATTTATTTTTAACCCATAAGTTATTATATTTACACTTTAACCCAATTTTCCAACTATGAATACCTCATTTTCTCTTCATCTTTCTCACAAATCTTCCTTCAATCTCTCTAATCTCTCAATATATATCTCTCTACAAGTCTATGTTGTCTACTAAATATTTAATTTTATTTATTCATTTGGAAATTGGGAGTGAAGTTGGCAACTAGCTTGAGGATCTTCCATCGAGCAAAGTTTCAATTTTCAACCTCTCGATTACACGTCGGCGTTACGTCGACGTTTGGTACATTCGTTCCTTCATTAAATTATTGTCTGTTTATTTTATTTAGCGCACTTAATTTTATTTACTTTAATTATTTATTAGTATAATTATAAATTTATAATTGAAGAATTTAAACGTATGCTTACGGATAGGGGTCAGATTTCTTCTAGTAGGGGCAACAAGGGCAAGGGTACTTCTTCTAGTCATCTTATTCCTACACAAGATGATTTTGTTGATACTGAACATTTTCCTACAATACCATTAGATTTAGAAGAGGAGCTATTTTCTGGAACTCTAGAAGACTTTAATTTAGACGATAATCTAGATGATACACCCACTAATGTTGATGACAACACACCCACTAGTGCACCTTCAACTGAAATGCCTCATATTCCAACGACCATTAAAATCAGATGCATGGATATTTTTTTATAGAGATGCAGAGAATCAAGTAGCTAGATGTAAAATTTGTAAAAATGTTTTAAAATTTAAAACTGGAAAAGGTCACGGTGTGGGGGGGGGGGGGGGGGGGATTTAATGAGACACGTAGTAATGGCTCATCCAACTAGGTATGTCCAATACGAGGCTTTAAAACCGGGTGCGCAAACGCCCGCTCCATCGGGACAAGGTTCACATACTGATACTGTCCCAGACCAAGTACAGGGTCAAATTAACCCTATGACGGGGGAATTGTAGACCCTAAATACAATAAACATAGAGATAGGGAAGCAATAGCAAAATTAGTTGTTGCGGAGGGTTTGCCTTTTTCATTTCCTTCATCTCCCGGTTTTATTCATTACATTAGAGATTTGTATAATCCTGCTTTTAACGGTTTTCCTAGATCAACCGTTAAGAGAGATATATTTAAATTTGCACATGAATATCAACAATATTTACGTTATTCATTATATCATTTTAATGGCAAAGTGGCTATCACTTCTGATATAGGTCGTAGTACTAACAACCATGATTATTTAACGATAACTTGTCATTGGATAGATTATAAATGGTCTATGCAAAAACGTATCTTAGCGTATAGATATATAGATGATAGGCACACTGGTACTTTTATTGAAGAAAATATTTATCAAGTGTGCAATTATTACGGAATAACTGATAAAATTATGACTATTACATTAGATAACGCTTCTTCTAACAATTACGCTATTACAATTTTAAAAAATAGTTTAACTCCATCTTTTCCAGATCATTTTCATATAAAATGCGCGTGCCATATATATAACTTAATTGTAAAGGATGGTCTATCACTTGTTGAAGACATTCTTAGTAAAATACAATTTGATATAAACTTTATTTTTAAAAATAATAGAATACAACGAAGAAAAGAATATAAAAAAATATGTCACGATTGCCAACTACTTTATAGAAAAATTCCAGAAGAAGTACCCACTAGGTGAAATTCTTTATACGAGCAACTACTTGTTGCTTATGACTATAGAAAACCTATAACTTTATTTTTTAACTCTCATAATCAAAATCCAGCTGATATGGTTGTAGATAGCGATTGAGTAAAAATTTTCGAACTTATTGTATTTTTAGAAAAAAAATTTCAAGCAACAAAAGAATTTTCCGGTATATATTATCATACTATTTCAACTATGTTGTTTTATATAGCTCTAATATTTTTATTACTTAGTGAATATATGAAAAAACCAGCTTATATGACAGCTGTTAAAAAAATGTTTATCAAAATAAAAAAATATTTTATTCCTATTCCCACTATTTATATTATTGGTGTTGTATTAAATCCGACTATTAAAATAGACGGTACTAAATCACTTATTGAAACTATTTACGATTGTATAGAAGTACTACCACCTCCAAGTCCCAAAAATCCAAATCACCCACCACCTATTGAACAAACTAAAGAAGAAGTGTTGTCTAGCGTAGAAGACCAATGCAAAAAAGTATATAGGTTTTACCAACAAGAAAGTGCTAGTAACCTACTGGCTTCCATACCATCTTCTTCTTCTTCAACACAACCTCACAAAAGACATGCTGTTCTGCGGCTAGTATTGAAAGCCTCAGAAATAGAATGTGCGGCTGTACCGCTACTAACCAAATTAGCGAGTTTGATATTTGTTGTTTTACAGGGTTTTGTACCGTACCAAGCAGTTCTCAATGAAGAAGGACGTGAAGACTTGCTGAAATACTGGAGGGTGAATAAGAAAACCTTCCGATACTTTCAATGATGACCCGAGATGTTTTGAACATTCAAGCGTCATCAACTGCGTCTGAAAGCGCTTTTTCTGCCGGCAGATATCAAATAGGAGACCACAGACACTCATTAGCCGGAGACAGCTTGGAGATTGTAGTATTATTCAGAGATTGGATACGAGCGGAGCGGAGAAGGTGCGGTCAATCGGAGATCAACGAAGAAGAAGACAAAAACTACAACGAAATCTTATCCGAAGGTGGTGGAAGCGACATGGATCAATTTGACCAACAAATACCAATTCCAACCGAAGAACCACAGGAAGTTATCAAGAAACTAGAACAGGTTTTTTTCCAGAATGTAATTTTTTTAATTGCAATTTTATTATGTAATTTGCAACTTTTGGACAACACCACAAAGTTGCAATTTTGACAATTGTATTTGTATTACAAAAAAATCATATGTCTATTAAATAATATAAGAGGCACAAAAACAACCTTGTGATATTTTTATTACACTATCTTGTCTTGTTTAATTATTGAGTTTTTTTATACATATGTTATTAAAAAAAAAAAAAGGAAAAACCGCCTGGATCCCGATCCCAACCCCGACCCCGCCCCCGACCCGATTCCGACGGGATCGGGATCGGGACGGGACTTCGGCAAATTCCGGCAAATTCCGCCAAACCCGATCCCGCCCGACCCGCCAGCCCCGATCCCGCCCCCTTCACCCGTCCCGCCCCCGACCTGACCCGCCAAACCCGGCCCGCCAGTTCCGAGCCCGGCCCACTGGCCAGCTCTCGTTTATATGGAGGATAATATATTTCTAAATTTTTTCATGCTTTATTGATTTTTTTTATCAATTTCTCCTTTAATCTATTACAATGATTTTTAGAGCAACTTGACGACGACGTGCTAAAGACATTTCTCACTCTTTACCCTGACATCCAATAGGATCCGACCACGTATGTCGACGTAGTTGTCCAACTATTGGCTGGATTGTGACGCGTTTTAATTGAACTCCATCTGTTTCCTATTCCTCCTCCACCTATAAAACAGTTTAAGAGAGGAAACTCACCTGAACAGTCGCCGGTCACCAGATCTGCCCTCAACCATGGTAATACAAACATAAATCTTCTCTTTTTTGTTTCTCTTTAATTGGACTAATTTGTGTTTGATCCTCGTTCATTGTTTGGATTTCCTTATCTCGAATAATTATCATCGCACCGTTGAAATTGATTGCTATTTTTTAAGTCAATTAAATCTTAAATTTGTAGTCTTTTTTCATTTTGTTCCTTATGATTAATGCAATAATGGATCTGTTAGTTAAAGTACTTGTTTTTCCTAGATCTCTTTGTGAGAAGAAAAGAGAAGGTACTAGGGCTAATTCATCTCATTTTATGTTTTTAATTTTTCTGAAAGTAAACTTACACATTTGAAGACTACATTATAAATCATATTTTTTTTTAGGTAAAAGCAATTTTTATAATTTTGAGATATCATAGTCAAAGAAAAAATAGCTGTCTCCAAATAATTAAAGTGTGAAACAATTTGAGAAGTGGGAACAACAAAGTATCTGCATTGAGTTAATGATTGAAGCCAATAGACTTGAATAGACTTAAAAAGGATACAATGGTTACCAACTATGGTAGATTTAGGTTAGATAAATGAACACTTTCCGGCCTCCTAATTTCTTGTTTCCTCTTTACATCCCCACTGAATCTTTTGCTCATCAAATCTTTCTTTTTCTCTCCATTCTGGTGATTTCATCATCATATTTCATCTCCTATTTTCGTAGTTGTTTTTCCATTAGCTCTACTCTTCACTATTTTTCTTGATCCTGTGTTAATTAAGCACCTTTTCACTAAGTAACTTAAGCCTAGGTTACGGCGACGAGAAAGGTGAAGGGTGATAAAGTTAACTTAACATCATGGGTAGAGTTTGCTTTTTCTCATGAATAGGATCACTCTTGATAGACTCAACATTTTGGGCTTATGCAAAAGCATGGATTTGACATCAGAAGGACAAGGTAACATCTGCAGGCGTTGTAGATGTGAAAGTCAGCTTTATTCCTACCAGATTGTCCAGAACTTCAATAGAATGGGAAGATTTATCAGAGTGGTGGCCATCAAAGGTAGCAGCAAAGCGTCAATCATCATCCCTGAGATTGACGAGAATGTTGGGTGGAGGGTTTTTGCTGAAAAAATTAAAAGATTTGTATCAGATGGAGAATACCAGAGTTTCAAAGAAACTACAAATAACAGGAATCAGAACTATGCCCAGGTAGCTCAGATTGAGGAATGGCCAAAAGATGATGTCAAGTTGCTGAACGATGATTTGCTTGATCCTAATCAATTTCGGATTGACACGAGCTCCCTTAGAAGTAGAGTGGAGTACTATCATAAATATTTATTGGGTTCCTTCAGGAAAATGATGTTGAAACTTCCCCGTAGCAGTGAAATTTAACAGTGGGTTGATAGAAAAAAATCCCAGCAGGTGTGAGAGTGAAGGAGATGAATGATTTAATTTTTTCTGTTCAAATTCCCATCGAGGTCGGAAGCAGAAAGAATAAAAATGGGAAAATGGATCTTCAATGATAATGAGATATTTCTGGAATGGTGGGTCCCTCGTCGCTACTTGTTAACGGAGAAGTTGTAAACCCAAACAAGTATGGATCAAATTAATGGGATTTCCCTCTCACTTGTGGTTGGAGAATATTTTCCGGTGGATAGGATATCGATTTGGTGGTTTTCTGGATATGGATGAAGATACGAGAAGTAGGTGCCATTTACGATGGGCTAGAATTTGTGTTAAAAGCTCTGATGTTCACTTTCCAGCAAAGGTGGAGCTCTTTGTCGATGATCTGATCTTCAAGGTGCCCTTATGAGTGAAATCTGCTTCTTGGGTGACACAATTTGATCAGAATCAAGAGAAGAATTTCCTGTGGGAGGAGTCTCGCCAGAATACACATAAAAAATTGAATAGTCGCATTGATGGAGGTATTGCCACGCCTTCGAGTTCCAATGAGAGAGAAGTTCAGGGATTGGGGAAGCGTGACATACGCATGAAAAGTAACAATCAGAATTTGTTGGCTAATTCATTAAATGGCCGGGTGTCTTTGAAAGGGAAGGAACCACCTTCTATTTATCCATGGAGGAATAAGTTTATTAGGCTAGGAGGAAAGTCAATTGTTAACTATTTTAAAGGCCTAGGTGGAAATAATAAAGGTCAGAGGAAGGTTGCTAAAATGGGCCAAAAAGTTATTTTTAGGCCCAAAACACCCATGTACAGACACCCAACATACTCGTCACGGGCTTTGAAATTCTCTAATTCTTTTGACCCTCTAAGCATCGAAATAGAAGAAAATCAGATGATAAATAATCCTATGACATAGAGGACAATGGATGACGACCAAAATCAGAGCATGATAAGGGAAGATTCATGGGCTATTGATACTGCATGTGCTCCGGAGGATGGAAGAGGGGAGAATCTGGAGAGCTTTTTGTCTGATGAAGACCATGGAGATATATATATATGAAAAACATGGGGGTACTACGCCAGGCGTATATTTGAATAGCGAGTTGGAAGATGAAGTCTCATATTGCAATCATGAATTTCAGAATATTGTAGATACAACCCAGGATATCTTAATACTTTCATGGTATGGGGAAAAATTCTAAATTTACAGGACAAACTGAATCAAATTGAAGCTTCGAATTGGTTAAGAAGGAACATGATAAAGATTAGCAAGCAGTTGAGAGTTAAATCGACGGATGCCAAAGATATGCTAATGGAACTTCTCTTGCGAATTAAAAATGCCAGACCTAAAAAATCTGCTCCTTCTTCTTCTTCTTCTTTGGGGAAGGCATTGCCAAATAAGAAATTAGAAAGGGAGAGGATGCTTTTGGAGTTTGGTGTTAGTTTCGGAGGTGAGTCCAGCAATGGAGGTAGGAGCAGGGGTAGGATGGCTTTATCAAATGGTCAATGAAAATGAAAATTATATGTTGGAATGTTAGGGGGATAAATGACAAAGATAAGATGGAGACTCGCATTTGGAGTCTTGTGCGACTAAAAGGTGCCACCAAAACTTAAAGGCAAATTCTATAGGGTGGTGGTTAGACCGACTATGCTATAGGAGGCGGAGTGTTGGCCAGTCAAGACTTCGCACATCCAAAAGATGAAAGTTGCGGAGATGAGGATGTTGAGATGGATATGCGGGCATACAAGGAGGGATAGAATTAGAAATGATAATATCCAGGACAGAGTGGGAGTGGCCTCGATGGAGGATAAGATGCGGGAAGCGAGGTTGAGATGGTTTGGACATGTGCAGAGGAGAGACACAAATGCCCCAGTGCGGAGGTGTGAGAGGTTGGTTATGTATGGATTCAGGAGAGGTAGAAGTAGGCCGAAGAAGTATTGGAGAGAGATGATTAGACGGGATATGACGCAGGTGCAGTTTAATGAAGACATGACCTTAGGGGTTATGGAGGACGCGAATCAGGGTAGAATGGTAGTAGGTAGTCGAGCGTAGTCATACGTACGCTTACAAACTGGTAGTGTAGTGTTGTTATTGTAGGTCCGCTTCGCCTATCATACTAATAGACACGGTATTACCTTATAGTTCCTCGTAATTTGATTTCTGCTGCTATGTGTTCTTTAGTGTACTTTGTTTATCTAATTTACCTGCGGTAGTTACTACTTATTTTTTCAGGATGCGATATCATAGCTTATTTGCTTTTCATACCAGTATTTTTATACTGTTTTAAATTTCTTGTCCGGGTCTGACTGTTTCTCTTGTCTTGCCTTGTGCTTGCCTTGCTTATGCTTATGCTTATGCTTTGTCTTGAGCCGAAGGTCTTTCGGAAACAACCGCTCTACCTACCAAGGTAGAGATAATATTTGCGTACGCTCCACCCTCTCCAGACCCCACGTTGTGGGATTTCACTGGGTATGTTGTTGTTGATAAATGGGAGCCCACATGGTTTTTTTGGATCTCAAAGAGGCTTGAGGCAGGGGATCCACTCTCCCCATATCTGTTTACTTTTGTGATGGAAGTCTTTAGTATGATGGTGAAGCGTGCTGAAAAATTGGGTTGGATAAAAGGCATGAGCTTTAGAAGAAATTGTGTTGATAAGGTTAATATATCCCACATTCTATATGCTGATGACACCCTTCTTTTGATGGAAGCAGATAAGGAACAAATACTTTATCTTAGAGGGATTCTTCTAATTTTTGAAGCAGTGATGGGTTTGAAAGTTAATCTGGCGAAAAGCAATATCTTCAGCATTAATACAGATGATTGCATAAAGGAATTAGCTGACATCCTCGGATGTAAGGTGGAAAAGTTCCCCACTGTTTATTTGGGGCTTCCCCTAGAGGCAAGAAGGAATGATCAGCGTATCTGGCAAGGTGTACTGGATAGATGTGCTAGTAAACTTTCTCCATGGAAGAAACAATATCTATCTTTTGGGGGCAGATTTACACTAGTCAATAGTGTATTGGATGGTATGCCAACCTATCTAATGTTCCTATTTTCAATGGCAGTTGCTGTGGAGGAAAAAATGAACTCTTTGAGAAGTCAATTTTTATGGGAAGGTAATGCAGACAAGAGAAGATTTTATTTGGTGAAATGACAGGTTGTTTTGAGGGACAAGAATGGGGTGGCTTGGGTGTAAGAAATATGAAGCTACATAATAAAAGTCTTCTACTCAAATGGTTGTGGAGGTATAGCATGAAAGGTAAGGAGTTTTGGAAAAAGCTTATTAATGTCATACATGGGAAGAAGGATAGATGGAGAACTGTTAATGGGGGAGTATAGAAGAACATTAGCATACTCTGGGAAGACTTTAAGTCATTTTACTAAACTGGAGGTAGGAAATGGAGAAAAAATTAGATTCTGGACAGATTTGTGGTTTGGTGATGAATGTTTAAAAGATAAGTTTCCTACTTTTTTTAACTGCTCTACAAATAAGGATGGTAATATTGCTGAATTTCATTCTAACATTGGTTGGCAGTCAAGTTTCTGGAGAAATTTGAATGATTGGGAGATAGAAGATTTTTGTCAGTTGCTTCAACAATTGGGATCAGTTTATATTGATCAGAATAAGGTGGATACCCTGATTTGGCTGGCAGGACAAGAAATTTTCAGTTAAGAATTGTTATAGTATGCTGTTAAAGCAGCCAGGTCAATGGGATAATTCTTGGCCTTGGAAGATGATATGGAAGACAAAAGCTCCTACTAAAGTAGCATGTTTTGGATGGGTTGCAACTTGGGGGCATGCTTAACTCAAAATAACTTGCAGAAAAGAGATTTTAATCTATGTAGTAGATGCTTCCTATGTCAAGAAGATCGGGAAACAGTTGAGCATCTTTTTCTCCATTGGAAATTTTCTAGAAAATGTTAGGTGTTATTCTTAAATCTTCGTGGTATTAATTGGATGATGCCTCAGAAGGTTGGCAGCAACTGGCAATACTAAAAGAGATAAAGCAGATATGGAGAACCATTCCATTGTGCATCTTATGGACAATATGGTTGGAAAGGAACAAAGCTTGCTTTGAAGGGCAGAGAACTAATATTTCGAGAGTTAAGGATAGATGTTTACAGAATTTGTACTTTTGGTGTAAAAGTAGCTTGATGGGTAGTTGGAACCAGTATATGATTTTCTTGGATATGCTAGGAAGAAGAGTGTTGTAGGGTGTTTCTTATTTTTTTTCTTTCTTTTTTCTTTTTTTATATTGTTTTTGTTTATTTTCCTGTACCATCTTGGTACCATTTAATAAAATCTCTACCTTATAAAAAAAAAAGGGGGGAAAACAAATGTACAATCCAATTGTGTCGAGTGAAACTTCAAAATATGATAAATCTATGAGTTTAGGATATTTGGGTTTCATAGTTAAGTTCAAAAGTAACGAAAAGGTTTGAGATTTATGAAGCTGTGATATTTTTGAGGCTATAGTGCTGAGGGTCTACCGGAAATAGCCTCCCTACCTCCCAAGGTAGACGTACGGTCTGCGTACACTCTTCCCTTTCCAGACCCCATTTTGTGGTATTTCACTGAGTATGTTTTTGTTGTATATTTTTGAGGCTGTGCTGGCGAATTTGTTGTATCCAATTTAACTCTGTTGATCTTTATAGAAGCCATTTCAAGCTATGTCTGCACTACTACAACCCTATTTAGGGTTGCCTTTCTAGCTTGGTCTGCCTGCCGGAGGACTCCAACGGTGTTTCTTAACTCATTTTATTTTGGCTTTGTTGCAGACTACATCAAGACGTCTTGCTGACAGGAAGGTGGAAAAGTTTGAGAAAAACATTACGAAAAGAGGAGCTGTTCCTGAAACTACCACAAAGAAGGGTAACGATTATCCTGTTGGTCCGATCTTGCTTGGGTTCTTTGTCTTTGTCGTCATTGGCTCATGTAAGTATTTCTTATTCTTTTATACATTGTTTAAAGTCCAAAGAACATCACATTTGTTGTGTTGTGCTTGCATCAGAGCTAAAAGAAATGACTTCAAAGGAGAAGAGTATTCACAATGTCTGCATATATAAGATCTACTAGCAGCATGAATTTAGAGGAGGTTGGCATTTTGATAAGAACTTAACTATCTCTGTAATCCATAATTTCGTCCGAAGTTGTCCTTGTACATGTTTAATGCTTTACATTCCTACTGCTTTATGTGAGTTGAGGTATCTACCACACATATTCATTAATCTTTGTTTGTTAATTAGTAGCATCTAATTCAATTCAAATATATTTGAGCTAAACCTCCCTACCTTCTCTACCAGCTTTATTCCAGATAATAAGGACAGCAACCAGCGGAGGCATGGCTTAAACTTATTTTAGCACTGGTGTCACAAAGAAGGCTGCTTCTTGTAATGTCTTTTCGTGTTTAACCCCAATATAGACACTGTAGAGGAACTATAGAATTTTACTATGTCGTCAGATACTTCAAAAAATATGGATTTCTGTTCTGTCCCATGCTTAGCATGTATGTATGTTCTCTTTGTCTGGTGGAGGCCGAGAGAATGTTGTGCGCCAATGTAGTAAGGTTGCTGGTTGTGTTGAAGCACAAAACGTAATTAATGGCAGTACCCTGTTCAAAAACGGCTTTTCTTGTTTTGGTGATCATTTTGACACAATAAATGAGCTTGTTACGACAAGTAGGGCTGAACAAAGAAAACCGGCAAATCGCACCAAACCGGAAAAAAAACCTGATTAGTGGTTTGGTTTGATATTGAAAAAAAAAATTTCGATCATAATAGGTTTGGTTTGATTTTAATTAAAAAAAGTCAAATTGAAACTAAACCGCCTGACTATATGTATACTTTTAAAATTATTTTACACTTGTATAATTTATAAATATGTTTGTAACTATATAGTTTTAGTTTCACTATATTTTAACATCAGGTTTGGACTTAAATGTTTAGCCCGTATTATAGATGTCTAGCAAATTAGAAAAAGACCCAAATCAAAGCTAAATTTACACCCCTAAATCCCTAATTATTACTATAACAACAAATGAACAAACTGCTAAGAAAATTAGAAACCCTCCAGCTTCAAGTCACTCGTCCCGACTCAATTCATGATCAGTTTAAGTCATCTTGATTTTGGGATAAGTTTGCATCACATTTTAATCAATTATTAAATGTGGACATAATTTAGACAATCTAGACTATAAACCATTGGAAGAATTTTAATGGGTTAAAATTCTCATTTAGAATAGCTAAGCAGTAAGCATAATTCAAGTAGAAGAAAAGAAAACATTATCCGGACGGTGATATTAGATATGGAACATGTGGCCATTATTGATCGTTGAAGAGTTAAATAAGCCTGATATAACTGAATCAGATTGTCCCACTGTTGCTTATTGTAAGATAATTTACATCGAATCACAAAAAAACCCGAGAAATCCGAGAAAATCCGAGGTTGTAAAACTCGACTATTATTGGTTTGGTTTGGTTTATAAATATAGAAACTCGGCACCATTAATTTAGTTTGGTGAATGGAAAAGTCGAATCAACCCGGTCCATGTACACCCCTAACGACAAGTATGCTTTTGAAAACATCCCGGCAAAAACCGAGTAGCAAATCCCAGACTAATTCTAAAGAACCAAAGAAGTGCTTCTTTATAGTCTCCAAGCAGATTGAAATAAGAGGCAGGCTCAATTGCTACAGCAGATAAAGTGTTTGTCCGTAATCATCACGGGTAAAACGTCGGAATACCTTGGGTTATGCATCGTTGTTAGGTAAAAAAGGACATCAGGATGCCGGGTCCGTAAAAAAATCGAACCACAAGAGTCTATTGTACGCAACCTTATCATGTAGGAATAAAATTACTTATTTTGGAATTCCAAATGAAAGTAAACTTTGAAATTACCAATCTTTTGTTTGGTCTAATCATTTGACAAACGTTTTTGTCAATACTAAAAAGTAACTTGTGTTTTGACTAATCATCGAGAAAATTGAAAGTGCAAGAGCGATGAATTGTCTCTTTTTCGTTTTTCTGGTCGATTGACTATGTCCAGTAATCAACTGTTATGCAATACTTTAAAACTTAAGTAATGCGGAAAGTAAAGTGATACCAGATGTTTTTATACTGGTTGATATTCTATGTGGATCTTAATTCAGTTCCCTTGATTACAAGGTACGTCTACACGCAATATTTCATATTTTTGATATAATGTCTCACCTATAATATTTTTCTCTCCTCTATTTTTTGAGTACACAGTAAATCACTAAGAAATACAATGCTTGTTAAAAGTATAGAAAAAAAATATGAGAATGTTGAGACGAAAGTATATCGTTCTTCTTCACAGAGCCTCTTCATATAATCTTCAAAACTAGCCATTTTGGCTCTTTGACAGAGATGATAACCCAAGATAACTGATCCTTGAAAAAGGTATTGATTGATTCTCTTTTCAAGAATAAAGTTAGAGTTTTATGATGCCGTTAAAAAATTTCAGATTTCGATGTCGTGGTAATCTTCAAGTGTCGTGGTTAATGGTGGTCGTTGTAAGTGTTGTTAGTGGAGATGGTGATTGTGGGTAATAATTAGTGGTGATGGTCGTTGTTAGAATCAGATTACTACCATGTTCTCAAAGAATCAGGTTCTTTGAGTAATTACGTAGGAAGTAAAGTGCATAATGTATAACCAGCACAAGTATTTTAGTGTGTAAACGCTTCTAGAGGACTTTTTCCAATCTCTGCTAAACTCGAGCGCAACAATTTAAGGTTTACAAACGCCCATAACTGTACCCAACAATCTCGCCTCTACCTACTTAACTCTTATCTTTAATGGCTCTATCCAGCCAAAGAAATCTCTTACAAATAACACCTACTACAATCAACTAAGAAAGTAAATAGGTGGAACCACAACAGAAACCTAACTATTACAACAAAAGAACTTAATGATAAATCTTGATAAGAAGAGGTTCTTTTTTGGTGTGTAGTCGGCTCTCTCAGACTCTGATGTTGACTCTCAATCATTCTTGTTGTCTCTCTCTTTGGATATGTTTATGGCTAAACTCCAAAGCTTCTCGACGTGTTATTTATATAGAAGTGGTTGCTGCCATCTCTTGTCTGTATCCATCCAAGTCTTGATTTATATGTCCGAAAACTAATCCTTATTTGATAGGAATTTACTTATTTCCTTGTTTGTCCATACAATTTCTCTTATCCTACTCCAATGCTAATTTTACGTGTTCAACTTACGGTAATGTTTTCATAACTTGAATTCCAACTACTCATCAAATAGGAACAAGTCAATTATTTCAATTCTCCTAATCAACACGAAAAAACTTCTCTTCGACAGTTTCGAGTCTTTCTTTTAAGGACCAATTCCTTTGTTGTTGTGACTACGTTCACTAGTTTCTTTGGAGACCTGTTTGTACTTCTGGTTATTCAAATGTCTTCCATCAATCTTCCTTGTATTTAATTGTTTTTGGATACATAGTTTATCAATCATTAAAACTTCATTATAAGCTCTGAACTATTATCGAGACAACAACATCTGAACAGTCGTTGATAGTAGTAGTTAACAGCGATGATTAATAGTGGTAGTTGGTGGTGGTGGAAGTGGTGACATATAATGGTGACGACGAATGATAGCGATAGTTGACGATATATCCAATTACTGAAGGTGGTGATTGTCGATTGTTATTGGTGGTGTCTAATGGTAATGATTATAAATAATGGCTAAGTGTGGTGACGATTGATTGTGGTGATTGGTGATGGTGGTGGAGTTGTGGTTGGGGATGGTAGTTGTGAACGACGGCAGTGAAAAAAAGATGTAATAGTGATAATGGCTTATTTGCAGAAATCTTTAAATTAATAGCATCTTAATAGTGTTAAGACTTTGTTATAAATCTTAGTAATTATTTAAATTTATTCACATGCATTAAGTGGTCGTAAGAAATCATTCACTTAGTAATTAAAAATTTAAATAATTAAGAAAAATAAATATATTTAATAACTAAAATCTAAACAATTAAGATTCATTCTTGGGTAGGTGCAAATAAATTAGGCCTAACACACTCTCTCTAGTATATAGTGCTTGTTTGAATATTTTGCATAAAAAATGCACTCCAACTTCGACATATCTTTTGGCTACGGAAGTAAGGAGGGGATCCTTCGGTAAATGGGATGAGCAACAACAAACATAAGAAAAGAAAAGAAAGAAATGACCTCTTCTGTCGCACTCTGCTTGCCTCTTCCTTTCTCTTTCTCTTTTCATTTGTTGAAGTCAGCATTCTCCAATCTTTAATTGGTGGTAAGTTTCTACCTTTTCTTACTTGGGAAAATGATATCTGTGTTGGCTGACTATCTTAGCAAAGTGATTGCCTGAGTGTTCTTTTCCTTAGTATTCCAAACAGTAGTGAAAAAGGCCTTTCCATATCAGGAAGTTGTACCTGTTGTGTTTCCACGCAAAGTTTCGCCCTGTCGGGAAAGAAAATTCATTCATAGTAGTACGGAAAAGTTGCTTTTTCACTGCCGTTGTTGATTCCAATGATGGGGGGACCATAAGAAAGATCAACTACCCTTCCAACGAAAATGTTTTGTCGAATGAACAGTCATCGTAGAAATTTAAAAAGATAAAATTTTCATATGTCACTATCAGCCTAAATGGTTCATTATTATCCTTTCAGGGATTGATGGAAACTTAATAATTCAATATTTATTTGTTTTATTTTGTTAATTAGGTGGGGAAAACATTAACTGAAAACGATGTCGTGGTGTGTTAATAAATGCAATAGTTCAAGATATCCACAATATATTTGTGGTCTATAATTGAATGCGTTGAGCTTTTATACATGTCTTTTTGGAATGGTTGTATATTCCTTTGTGTCTTAGTCAACCATACTTTTTAATTCTTGGCTGTTAATGGAAAACAAACTATTGTCTTAATTTGCTTCTTGCTTGCTTTGGGTTATCAAACTGGAAAGAAGTTGTATTAGAAAGATGACGATCTTGCAGTTGGAGTACAACTCAAGTTTGTGAACCAGCTCAGTTGCATCATGAGTTGAGCCTCAATGTAAGGTTTTTTATTCTTTATGTTTAATCCTGTATTTGTCGTCTCTGTCCGATATCCTTTTAGATTTTTCAAGTTGGAGTCTTATGCGACAAAAATGTGCCACCAAAACTCAAAGACAAGTTCTATAGGGCGGTGGTTAGACCAATTTATGTTGTATGGGGCGGAGTATTGGCCAGTCAAGACTTCGCACATTCAAAAAATGAAAGTTGCGGAAATGAGGATGCCGAGATGGATGTACGGGCATACAAGGAGGGATAATATTAGAAATGATGATATCCGGGACAGAGTGAGAGTGGTCTCAGTGGATGATAAGATGCGGGAAGCAAGGTTAAGATGGTTTGGGCATGTGCAGCTGAGAGACACAGATGCCCCAGTGCGGAGGTGTGAAAGGTTGGCTATGGACAAGTTCAGGAGGGGTAGAGGTAGGCTGAATAAGTATTGGGGAGAGTTGATTAGATATGATATGGCGCAGGTACAACTTACTGAGTACATGACCTTAGATAGAGGGTTGTGGAGGGCACGGATTAGGGTAGAAGGGTAGTAGATAGTCGAGTGTAGTCCTACTCACGCTTGCAAACTGGTAGTTGTAGTGCTATTATTGTAGACCCGCTTAGCCTATCATACTGGTAGGCGCAGTATTCCATTATAGTACCCTGTAGTTTGATTCCTGCTGCTAGGTGTCCTTTAGTGTATTTTGTTTAGCTTATTTACCTGCGCTAGTTACTGCTTACTTTTCCGTTTCATGTGCTTTGATCTCGCTGTGCTTTTGCATTTTCTTTGCGTGTACTTATGCTTTGTCTTGAGCCGAGGGTCTCCCGAAAACAACCGATCTACCTGCCAAGGTAGATGTAATGTCTGCGTACACTCTACCCTCTCTCCAGATCCTACGTTGTGGGATTTCTCTGGGTATGTTGTTGTTGTTGTAAGTTGATTTCTCAGATGGTCGCTCAAATACTCTCTCTGTCCAAAAATATTGTCTTACTTTCCTTATTAGTTTGTCCCAAAAAGATTCACATTTCTATATTTAAAAACAATTTAACTTTATGAGATGATTTACAACCACACAAATATCAAAGGCTTGTTTTGGACTATAGATTTCAAAAGGCTTCCTTTATTTCTTAAACTCCATGCCAAGTCAAACTAAAACAATCTTTTTGGGACGGAGGGAGTAATAGTTATTATTTCAGAAAGTCACTTTAATTGGAATCAAGAAGAAAGGTAACTTTATGAAATAATAGCTATTAGTTGAGTGACCATTTGAGAAATCAAACCTAGATTTTTCTTTTTCCGTTTTGGTTCTTCATTCTTGTTCTCCCATTTGTCTGATGAAATTGGTTATTTGCATTTTTGGTTAAATTATGTACTTGTCGGACTAGGAATATATTGTGGGGTAATGCAGATCTGATTCCTGGTTTGTTGTGCATGCTGAGATTTTAGTGGAGCTGTGTTACTTCTTTATACAATATGGAGTGGAATGTAAAATGGGAATGGTGAAACACGATGATGTTTGATTCAAAGGGCTGTGAAAGTCCGAAAGAACTTCAATTAACAGATTGGGGAGTTGATGAAGCAGGAGAACTTGATGGTGGATCCTTCAATTTGTCAGGGTTTTGCAGTGTTGGTTGTAGTTCTTCGATCAAGAGCTCAATATCAGCTTCAACTGACTCTTCACCAAATGAGGGGATGAAAGAATCCAACTTCACTTTTGAAGCATTTGATGACTCTCAAGGGAATCTTGATAAGGATGTGGAACAGTGCATAGTTAAGCTATCTAGACGTTCGCCACCCATGGAGGCTTCGATAGGCTATGATGGATTGACTGGTTTGAAACTTGGTAAGCGAACACTTGAAAGCAACAGTGGTGGAAGCAGTGTTAAGCTCCCGTCCGTCTCCACGATCCCTGTATCATCTGTTATTGCAGCAAAGAAAACAAAATCCTCTATTCAGAATGCACTAATTCCGCGCTGTCAAGTTGAGGGCTGCAATCTTGATCTGTCTTCAGCTAAAGATTATCACCGAAAGCATCGAGTTTGTCAGAGTCATTCCAAATGCCCAAAGGTCATCATAGGAGGTGTTGAGCGACGCTTTTGTCAGCAGTGTAGTAGGTAAACCTCATTTGATGAAACCTATATTGGGGCATCTTGTAGGTAGATGTTTGGCTTCCAGATTTTAGTTTATAACAACTTGTTCTTCTGAATGTATGGTTCCTATGGCGTTTTGGGGGGTCTAATATGTCAGTCCTTGAGCATATTTGAGATCATAATGGCTCATTCCTTTTTTTCTCCCACTGAAGGTTCCATAGTTTGTCTGATTTTGATGAAAAGAAGCGAAGCTGTCGCAGGAGGCTTTCTGATCACAATGCACGCCGCCGCAAGCCACAACGGGAAACTATCCAATTCAACTCGACAAGGCTTTCTTCATGGTTTTACGGTATGGTGCCTATGTTTAGATTGGGCTTCTTTCCTTCTGAAATGTAACTTATATGAGCATTCAAATGAAAAGCTTCAGCAAGAACTACAACAACATCAATATCATACCCAGTATAGTCTCACAAGTGGGGTCTGGGGACGGTGGGGTGTACACAAACCTTACCCCTACCTTTGTGGGGTAGAGAGGTTGTTTCCGATAGGCCCTCGGCTAAAAAAATATCGTTTTCCAGAACAGGTTTGAAAGAAAGGCCAGAGTAGAAATCTATAATGAAAATATTGAAGAAAGAAAGTACTGACAGTAATAAAATAACAACATACCCAGTGAAATCCCACAACGTGGGGCAAGAGTAAGATAAATAAAGTACTTACAGTAAAAATAGTTAAAATAACCAAAGTGAAAGGAACAACAATAGTAATAAAATTGAAGAATAAGATAATGCTAGCATAATAACAATAATACTGGTAACACTGAAGGAACCATAAAGTTCAAACCCTGGATCCGCCTTTGAGGTCATGATTGATTTTATTAGCTCATTACACTGTGAGTGATGACTAACTTTTGGTTTCACTTCGACCCGTACTTGATACTACCAACATTCTCTTGTTGTTGGTTTCATATATATCAGTTTACCTTGCTTATCGCCCCAAAAAAGGAACTACCCATTAGAAAAAGAAGGATGTAACATATGGAACTAAAATAGGATTACTTACAATAGCTATGTTGTTTGCCAAGTGTATTTTTCACCTAATTAGACACTTGTGGATCGGTGTCTGTGCAAGAGTGAATAATAGAATAATCTAGGTTTAGAGAATCCATTTCCCTTAGAAGACAAATTATTTAGCATTGAAATGAAATATGCACGAATAGTTCAAAATGGATATAGAGGATTCATATAGGTTACTTTAACTATTCTGTGATTGAAACAAAGCAATAACTACAGGAGAAGACCAATTTTTAACATGTACAGGAATGTGATTAATTGTCAATGTTTTTATAAGAAATTCCTTTTTTGGTGCAAACAACCAATTTCTGTGGCATTTTTTTTTGCTTAAATCCATACATTTTAAGACACGCATACCTATAAGAATATTTGTGCTCAGATCAATTTTCTTTTGGAAAGTAAGCCCATGAGCTGCTACTTGTGAGATAGAATATGCTGCTTCCGTCGATCAATGCTTCTACTGTCTTGGGAATAAGCTTTTCTTTAAGTCTTCTACAAGTATCATACCCTGTTGCGTTTCTTTGCACATGTTCTGCTGGTGGAGTTTTATCCAACTTTTAGTTCACCTCTTTTTGCATTTTTCAAGTTCTGTTGTCCTATTATACCTTTCTTTTTGTGGTGGTGGGTGGTGGTGCATGACGGGTGGAGGTTGTGATGGCCGTAGTGACAGATTGTAAACTTTGACAAAAAGAAGTGTTCAGTAGCATGTGTTATACAAGTAATATGCGCTAAGCTTTTCAAAAATTAGGGGCTGCAAAGGTTCACCTCTTTACATTATAGCTATGTATAAACTTGTCAAGTTTATCTGAAGGTACTAGGTATCTAGTACTGATACACGCCAAGGGGGTAGCTCGACAGTCAAAGAGCTAGAGTGGCAATTTTGGCTTTGGAGACCACTGTACAAATACAACAGAGGCACACTAGGTGAATTTGTCCCTTTTGTCTATGCTTTGGGACAAAGTTATAGATTATGTGTGTTGGTGGACAGTTATAGGTGCCCTGTGGATTAGTCGAGGCGTGAGCAAGTTGGCCAAATACCACTTGAAAAGAAAGGTTATCTAATTCTGATACTTTCCATTTGATGGGATGTAAAGACTCCATAGGTACACTTGGAATATATATTTTCTTTCATCAGTCGAGGAAACCATGTACAGGCGGCTAGAAATGAGGTACATTAAGAAGTAGAACATTTTCCTTTCTTCTTGATCTGGTTGAAAACTCTTGGGCAAGCCAGAGAAATGCTGGGACAAAATTTTTGTTAGGCTTTGTTTGACGGGAGTTTGGAGATGAGTGATGGGAGATGCTTGAGTGTTTGATTTCTTAGGTAATTTGCCTCCAGCATCGATATGTTTGTGATCGGAGTAAAGAAGATACAATATCAGTTACATTGTTAGTTTTTTCCTCTCATAATTGGTACAGTAACATTGAGATTACATGTTGACTAGTTATAAATCTGCTGGTAGCAGTTGAATTTTCTGCCCCTTGTCGGTATAATAGGAATTATTTGCTTGATTCCAATTTATTTTGTTTTCTCTTATGATTGGCCAAGCCCAAGTTACCTTTGTAGGAGGCGCCTAAGGAGAAACTAAGAAGAATGTAGAAATGCTATGCTATAAAGTTTAAGGAGCAGCAGTCTTTAGTCGGTTTTCTGAGAGTTCTCTTACGTTCACAGAAGTAACTGGAACTGCTAGATAATATGATTCACCCTAAGCACCAAGTTATTTAGAATACACAATATGTCATTACTTTATTTTAAAAGTATAATATTACTAATGATTGTTTGATTAACAAATCAAAACCCTTTGATTTCTCTATCAGGTGTCAAGGAGACCATGTTCTCTCTAAATATGGGTGTGGCACCAGAATTACCTCGTGCTCTCTGTCTTCTGTCAAATAATTCATCATCTGAGCCTGAATCTATTTCAATTGGCCACTCCACGCATGTAAGCCAGATCAGCATACCGGAGCAGGTGATACATGCAATTCCTCAGAGTTCGCCACTGGAGACTCAACACTGGCAGGCTGAACAACATCTATTCAATCCACGCATTCATACTTCGGTTGCGAATGGTCACAATGGTGGTAGCTTTCAGGAAATTCAGCTTTCCAAAGATCCATTTGACGACTTCTATGTCAATGGATTGAACTGACACGGAAGACTATTCAGCCAACCCTCAACGTCAGAAATGGATTTCAATTTTTGCTGGCTTTACATTCTCCATTTAAGCAGTTGTTGAACTGAGACCTACCAGATGGTTCATAAGTAGGCTATTGGAAGCAGCCTGCCATTCTAAAGTGGTAGCATATATCACAAGTACATGGAGCTCCGGATATTGAACATCCGATCTTGAAAGAAAGCTAAGTTTATTTCCTTAATAAATCAACATGAGTTCTTAGGAGTTGTAGTGATTTCATGTTTCTGCACTTTGACATGATGTTACAGCTGATATTTAATGTTGATATCTAAAATCGTTCTGAAATAGGATTCGGTTGAATCAGGTTTGACCTTCACCTTGAATATCGTGGTAGAAATGACAATTATGGTTCAGTCTTGACAACTTGCAACAACATATAGCTTTAGCAAATTATTAAACTTCATCTATCCCTCATTTCTTATTTTAAAAACTCATTTCTGCTGGTAATTTCTTTTTGCATGCATGCATTGGCATTAAGTAATCAGTTGTCTTCGTTTCTCTATGGTAGTGGATGTTTGCTTCTAGGTTTATGAATAACACAGAGATAAACATCTTTAACCTGACCTCAATGGTTAACCTCAGCTGGCAAGTAAACACGCCAACTTTGAGAATACACATCTAGATTCCTCAACTTCGTTTTAGTTGGCCCGTAAACACCCCAACTTTGAAAATGCACATTTAGACACGGCTAAATTTAAGTTGTCTAGATGTGCATTTTCAAAGTTGACGACTTGGCGTGTTTACAGGACAAACTTAAACTAAGTTGAAGTGTCTAGATGTGCATTCTCAAAGTTGAGATGTTTACTTGTCAGTTGAGGCTAAGATAAGGTGCCTATAATATTGACGGTTATATTTGAAATGATTCTGTTTATAATATTTGGTTAAAATTTGAAAAGTCAGTATTTGAAGTTAAAGCTGAAGTTGAAATTATGTTTGACATGCATTTTAGACGGAGAAATTGAACTTTTATGAGTGAAACATTACTTCATTTGAGATACTCAAACAAAAAATTTAGCCCCAACAATTTCATTTATAGAAGTGACGTTGAAATAATAGATAAATTTGTAAAACAAATACTGATTTGCAAATAATGTGTGTCCAACGCCTTTATAGTTACTAGTTTCTCGGCAAATACGTTGCACGTGTATGTCGAATCATATAATACACGATTTTATCAAGTATATTTAAATAGTTCAAGTGTCATACTCGTGCAGCTCTAAATCATATTGTTATCAAGTATAATGCCAAAACATTAATATTTTATATTTATTGTTACAAGGCCTTAAATACATTTAAAAGGAGTTTGAATCTTTAGTAAAACTCAATTATATTCTAATATAAAAACATGAACTTTTTCATTATATCAAATTGTTATAACGACTTTTACGTATAAAGATAATCTATCCAAGTTCAATACTTCATACATATCAATTTATATGATCTCAAAAATATTTTTGAAGTGTTAATGTACGACTAGTTCATGTTATTATTACCTTGAAAATAATCTCCCACATATTTTCAAGCATGCAATCTAATGAAATATTTCTCGAATATTCTTTCATTAATTGTATATCTCTTATTTTAGGTAGAATTGTATTCATATTGTAATTAGGTCTCCTTTTTAGGTAGAATTATATTTTATATTTTATTAGGTTGATTAGTTACCTAGTTTAAATATTCTTGTACTACTATATATATTGTACATTATTGATGAATACAATCAAGGAACATATACCTTTTTGGTATCAGTAGCCTAAAAATACCTCCACCGCCGCCGACCATAGCTCTCGGCCACCACCCCCACGGAACCCTAGTGTTTTTTTTCCAGCCATTCTCTCTCCCTTCTCCTCCTAAATTTCATCTTCTATGAGTGACAAAATCAAATTCCATCAAGCACTTGCAGTAAACAACATAAAAAACTTCATCCCTATCACCCTTGAGATGGAAAATGGTCAATACTCCTCGTGGGCGGAGCTTTTGAAGATCCATTGTCGTGTTTACGAAGTTATCGACCACATCATCCCTCACCAAAGTCCATAGACCTACCATCGGCTTCGACTTATGATGATGCACTCTGGTCTCGTTTGGACGCAACCGTCCTCCAGTGGATATACGAACCAATCTCTAATGATCTGTTGCACACCATCATTGAGATAGATGCCACTGCCAGCCAAACGTGGGAACGTTTGGAAAGTATTTTCCACGACAACAAAACTCAATGAGCCTTATACCTTGCAAATCAGTTCAAGGATGTTCATTAGGACGATTTCCCAAATGTGTCTGTATATTGTCAAGAACTCATTGCTTGCCGACCAACTCTCCAACGTCGGCGCACCAGTCACTAATCAGTGATTGGTCATGCAACTTATTGTAGTCTTGAACGAATCCTATGACGACCTTGCCACCATCCTTCAGCAATGCACGCCGTTACCTCCGTTTTATGAGGCCCGTTCGAAGCCTATTCTTGAGGAAATTCAGAAAATCAAGCGCAACACCACTCAGGCTAGCATTGCCGACGCCGCCCTCACTACCACCGTCGGCCCCTCCCCCGATGGCAGGGCCTCAAACTCTAGCAACCAGAACTGCCGGCACGAGGACCCGCAATAACCCACATCCACCCGCAACAACCGCCGGAGCTGGCAGTCCGGCAAGGGCCACGGCGGACAGAATTTTGGCAACAACGGCGGCGGGAAGAGGCAGTCCCCACTGGTAAGAAACAACCAGCAGCGACCGCGACAGTGGGCCCCATCATCATGGGCCTCTCCTCCTAGCCCGTATCCAACATCCTTATTGATCCACCTCAGAATCGACATGTCCACCCTAGCATACTCGGCCCACGTCTCCAACAGGCCTACACAACACATGCCCCCTCCCCCCGCCCTCAACTTATGCACCGACTTACATTGAGGCAGCTATGAACACAATGTCACTCAACGCTCCAGACGAAAATTGGTATATGGACACAGGCGCCACATCTCACATGACGACATAACAAGGTACTCTCTCATCTTATTCCAATTTGAGTAATTTAAATCGGATATTATTGTTGGTAGTGGACAAGGAATTCCCATTCGCGATTTTGGTCATTCATCCTTATCCCCACCACATCCACCGCTAATCTTATAAAATGTCCTCCATGCCCCTAAACGCATTAAGAATCTACTCTCTGTGCGACATTTTACAACTGATAATAATGTTTTCCTTGACTTTGATCCTTTTGGTTTTTCTGTGAAGGATTTTACGACAGGGAGGCGAATAATGAGATGCGACAGCATAAGAGATCTCTACCCTATTTCAAACGTCGTCAACAATCCAGCCTCAGTTCCATCAACCTTTGTTGCTCTTTCGTCTTCCTTATGACACTCTAGATTAGGACATCCGGGAGATTCTGATTTATGCTCTCTTAGGAAAAATAATTTTATTAATTGCAACCGTATTTCTAGGACTCCTATATGTGAATCCTGTGTTTTTGGGAGACATGTTAAATTACCATTTTTTGCATCCATAAATTGTACTTTACTACATTTCGATATCATACATAGTGATTTGTGTACGTCTCCTATTTTAAGTACGACCGACCATCGATATTATGTGTTGTTTTTGGACGATTATTCCAACTTTCTATGGACTTTTCCAATTGACAATAAATCTCAGGTCTACCCTATTTTTTCCTCATTTAGTGCACTCATAAAAACACAATTTGAAAAGAACATTAAATGTTTTTAATGTGACAATGGTAGGGAATTCAATAATAATCAATTCAAACAATTTTGCTCTAATAACGGTTTTACCTTTCATTTTTCCTGCCTTCACACCTCCTCCCAAAATGGTAAGGCCGAATGGAAAATCTGAACCATAAACAACTTAATTCGTGCCCTACTTGCTCACGCCTTAATTTCCCCTAAATTCTGGCATTACGCACTCTCCATGACCAACTATCTCCTAAACTTAATCCCAAACAAGTCTCTAGCTCAACGGTCGCCCACTCAAGTTCTGTTTCGTAAGAACCCCTCCTACCAACACTTGCGTATCTTTGGATGTCTCTGTTATCCTCTCTATTCGACCACTCACAAACTCCAACCCCGCTCTTTCCCGTGTGTGTTTCTGGGTTACCCTGCCAATTATCATGGTTACTCGTGCTATGACCTGTCAAGCCGTAAAATTATTATTTCACGCCATGTCCTATTTGATGAGTCTCAATTCCCCTTTTTCTCCCTACTCGCCACCTCGAAATTCTTATGACTTCCTAGATGATGGCTTGGACCCTCTTTTAATTCATCATTTACATAGTCCGCCATTCCAGACCCCGTCACCCACCCCACCTCGGACAGTCCAAGACATACTGCCCACCCAGTTCTGCCGATGGTGACCCGGAACAGCCCACCTTAGGGTGATTCCGCAGCTACCTCTCGGCAAACCGAGCATCGGCCAGTCGGTCCCGCCACCCCTGCCATTCCTCATCTTCTCGGCAGTCCCGCGGCACACCCACTCCCATCCTGCATCCCACGACATGCTCTCGGACCATGGAAACCCGTGCCATGCACAGAATTCATAAACCTAAATGACTATTTAACATATCCGTTTCAGTAGCCTCTTCTCTTATCCCTCGAAATCCGAAACATGCCTTGTCCGACCCTAACTGGAAAGTCGCAATGATTAACGAATGTAATGCTCTTATTGATAATAAGACGTGGGACCTAGTACCCCATCCACCTGATGCTAACATTATTCGTTCTATGTAAATTTTTAGACATAAAAAGAAATCGGATGGTTCTTTTGAGAGGTACAAGGCTCGTCTTGTAGGTGATGGCATGTCTCGATAGGTGGGAGTGGACTGTGATGAAACGTTCAGCCATGTCGTAAAGCCTGCAACCATCCAGATCGTCCTCAAAATTACTCTATCCAAGTCTTGGCCCATTCATCAGCTTGATGTCAAGAATGCCTTCTTACATAGAGATCTTCATGAAATGGTATATATGCATCAGCCTATGTGTTTCAAGGATCCTATTCATCCGGATTATGTGTGTGTGTTGCAAAAATTGGTCTATGTATTGAAACAGGCTCCTCGAGCATGGTACCAGCGGTTCGCCGATTATGTCTCCTATATCATTTTTTTACACAGCAGATCCGATCATTCCATGTTCATCTACAACAAGGGTACATACATGGCTTACCTATTATTATATGTTGATGACATCATCCTCACCACATCATCTGATGCTCTCCGCCAGTCCATTATGTCTCTTCTTTCCTCTGAGTTTGCTATGAAAGATCTGGGGCCCTTGAGTTATTTCTTGGGCATCTCTGTCACTCGACATTCTGGCGGCCTATTTATGTGTCAGAAGAAGTACGCCGAAGAGATCCTTGACCGTGTAGGCATGATATCTTGCAAACTATCCCACACACCACTAGACACCAATTCCAAGCTCAGCACGGATTTCGACCCCCTATTCAGACCCGACTCACTATCGTAGCCTGGCTGGGCACCTACAGTACCTCAGATTCACGAGACCTAACAGATCCTATGCCGTGAAACAAATCTACCTACACATGCACAATCCGATGGAAGAACACATGCATGCCCTCAAACGTATTTTACGATACGTCCAAGGTACACTTCACTTCGGATTACAGCTATACAGATCCTCGCTCATTGGTCTCATTGCTTATTCTGATGTTGACTGGGGTGGATGTCCTGACACCCGATGCTCCATGTCTGGTTATTGCATTTTCCTCGGAGATAACCTATTGTCTTGGTCTTCCAAAAGGCAACCTACACTATCCCGATCCAGTGTCGAAGCAGAGTACAGAGGTGTCGCCAATGTCGTCTCTGAGTCTTGTTGGATCCGTAACCTTCTACTTGAGCTTCACAGGCCGATTCAAAAGGAAACACTGGTCTACTGCGCTATATCTTTCCGGCAATCCCTTCCAATATTAGCGCACTAAACACATTGAGATGGACATTCATTTCGATCGCGAAAAAGTGGGTTGTGGTCAAGTTCGTCTCCTTCATGTTCCTTCCAGATATCAGATTGCTGACATTTTCACCAAAGGACTTCCGCACATACTATTTGATGATGAACCTCCCTCTTCGACTGCGGAGGTGTAATAGAATATTTCTCGAATATTCTTTCATTAATTGTATATCTCTTATTTTAGGTAGAATTGTATTCCTATTGTAATTACGTCTCCTATTTTAGCTAAAATTATATTTACTATTATAATTAGGTTGATTAGTTACATAGTTTAAATATTCTTGTACTACTATATATATTGTACATTATTAATGAATACAATCAAGGAACATATTCCTTTACCATCAATCCTCATTTAAGGAAAGAGATAACTACATAATAATTAATCTTAGCTATTTCTAATTGTAATATGGATATATATATATATATATAAGTAAATAAGTAGAATCAAATTTATTATTTTTCTTATGTTAATTCACCCCATAAGTGCGACATGTGGTCTTGTTTGCTCGAAAACATTGCACCATCGTATCAACAAAGATATTGTTGGAAATTTACTAAATGTGGAATTAAGTATACCCCATTATCTATGACTCAAATAATTGGGGCCCCACACGTCGGAAACATCGTTTCCACACACGTGCACACTTAGTGCCAAGTATCGCAAATTTCATTAGTGAAAGAGATATTTGTACGAAGGGCCGCGACGCCACACCGTCGGAGCCGCTGCGCCGGAGCGCCGCGGCGCTAACTGGTTGGCCAGTCATTGGAGTCGCGGTTCTATTCACAGAGTCGCGGCACTTCGGAGGCAGAATGCTGCAACGGGAAGTTGGAAAGTTCTGACATTTGGGCTGGTTTTGGAGCATTGATTCTCCATTACTTGACATATGAATTCAATCATTATTTGGTTGAATGTAACCTCTCAATTAAGTGCCATTACATTGCTATTGAAGGCCATTAGTTGGCTAGTTGTGGGGTCTTCTTCTTACACTATAAATTGAGGCCTTTGGCTCAATTGAAGAACACTACACAACACTTAGAAAATACTCCAGAATTTTCTGAATTCACCATCTTCCTCTCTAGCAAAGTTACTATACTCAAAGTTCTTCAAGAGTAACACTTGGGTTTCCTTTGCTCAATTGTTAAGTTGCTGTTGTATCTTGGGAGACTATTGCCCGACAACATAAAAGGAGATATACGGGGCAATCTTGTCTTAAAGACATAGTGCAATCACTCGACTCAGCAAATCACACGATCAGTTTGTTAAGTTCTTAATTTCCAGTTTATTGTAATATTTAGTTTATCCTTTGTTACCATTGTAATATTTACTTACCTCCCGTTTCCTGCAACAATTGTATCCCAATAATTTTAAGTTAAGATTTTCTGTAAGTACCTAGAAAGATGACTGGAAGAGAACAAATTGCTTATGATTCTGCTGCTGCTGCTACTCAAGGCAATCCCTCTGCCTTCCCCACTGCTCAAGGCACACCTAATACCTTTCCGGTTGCTCAAGGCTCATCCAACGCCTTTCTGCCGCTCAAGGGAACATTGTCATTCCTCCACCCGCTGGATTCCACCATGAACGCCCTGAAAAGTTCATGGGTTCAAACTTCAAGATATGGCAACATAAGATGCTATTCTATCTGACTGTTATGGGAATGATACGTTTCCTAACAGAAGATCCTCCACAACCTGGAGATGAAATGGACACTTCGCCTTCTGAAACGGCTGAAGGGTGCCTAGGTATCCATGTCATTAATGGAATGAAGATGGTTTTTGATGCATAGAGTCATAGTGATTTCATGTGTAAGAATTACATATTGAACTGTTTGTCAGACCCTCTCTACACGGTGTATTGCATCGTAGGCACTACCAAAGAGTTGTGGGAGAAACTGCAAAAGAAGTACAACACACAAGATGCAGGTACTAAGAAGTTCATCGTTGGGAAATTTCTGAAATTTCAAATGGTGGATAGTAAAACAGTGATGTCCCAAGTCTAGGAATTCCAAATGATTCTACATCACCTGGATTTGGAAGGAATGAAACCAAATGAGCAGTTTTTGGTTGCATCACTGATTGAAAAGTTACCTCCCTCGTGGAATGAGTTTATGAGTTACTTAAAACTCAAAACAAAAGAAATGACTTTTGAGGAACTTATTATCAAACTCCAAAATTCAGGAAGATAATAAGAAGGCCTTATCTAGGGGTAAACAACCCGCTAAGGCAAAGGCAAATCTGGCTGAGGCCAAAGGGAACCCAAGCAAGAAGCGCAAGTTTCAGAAAGACAGCAAGACCCAAGCAGCGGAGAAGTTCAAAGGAAACTGTCACCACTGTGGGAAACCTGGTCACATGATCAAGGACTGCCGCAAGCTCAAGACTGAGCAACAAGAGAAGGCCAAGGCTAAGGGCAATGAACATGTTAATGTCGTCAAAGACAAGTTTCTGGATGACATGATTGAGGAGTTCTCAGCGATGGTGCTAGAAGCAAACCTTGTTGAGAATCCCATGCAATGGTGGATGGACACATGTGCTACAAGACACATCTGTTCCAATAAAGATACCTTCTCCACTTATACACCGGTTACAAACAAGAAGATGTTCATGGGTAACAACGCTTCCTCTGACGTGCTGGGGTAGGAAAAGTAGTCCTGAAGATGACTTCTGGAAAAGAGCTCACTCTGAAGGAGGTGATGCATGTTCCTGAGATTAGAAGAAATTTAATTTCAGGTCATTTATTGGTTAATGCTGATTTTAGGCTAGTGTTTGAGTCCAATAAATTTATAATCACTAAGAATTGAACGTTTGTGGGAAGTGGATTCGTCTGTGAAGACCTCTTCAAAGTTAACGCCATGTTTGTATTACGTACAAGCAATAATAATGAAGCTTCTTCTTACTTGCTTGAGTCCTCTAATTTATGGCATCATAGATTAGGATATGTTAACTACAAGTCCATCCAAAAGTTGGTAAAGTTGGAGTTGTTGCCGTCTATCGATGTAAACCCTCAACATAAGCGTGAGGTGTACGTAGAAGCAAAACTCACAAAGCTTCCTTTTCGACCCGTCTAAAGGAATACCGCTCCTCTAGAACTTATTCACACAGATATATGTGATTTGAAGTTTGCACAAACTAGAGGGGGGAACAAGTACTTTGTGACATTCATTCATGATGGCACAAGGTATTGTTACCCTTACTTATTGAAAAGTAAGGATGAAGCATTTGAAGCGTTCCGACGTTACAAAGCAGAAGTTGAGAACCAACTAAGCATGCGGATTAAATCTATTCGTAGCGATAGAGGGGGAGAATACGTAGCGCCATTTGAGGAATATTATGCCCAATCAGACATTATTCATCAAACGACGGCTTCATACTCACCTCAGTCTAACGGTGTGGCGGAACGTAAGAACCGCACATTGAAGGAAATGATGAATGTCTTGCTCATCAATTCCGGTCTTCCCCAAAACATATGGGCAGAAGCCGTCCTTACCGCTAAAATGATTCTTAACAGAGTCCCACGTAAGGGTAAAGACAAAACTCCATATGAATCATGGAAATGAATGAAACCCACCTATAAATATTTAAAGACGTGGGGTTGTTTGGCAAATGTCGAAGTACCCAAGCCAAAACAGATTAAGATTGGGCCTAAGACTGTAGATTGCATTTTCATAGGATATGCAAATAACAGTAGTGCTTATCGCTTCTTAGTGTATAAGTCAGATATTCCAGATATCCAGGGGGGGTACAATCATGGAATCAAGGAATGCTCAATTCTTTGAAGATACATTTCCTAGAATGGAAAAAGACATAACCTCTCACAAACGAAGTTATGAACAAAGCTCTCAGGAACCGGGAGTAGTTGACAACCTGAATCTAGATGGTTCAGATCTAGTGGACCTCGAAGTGGCTGAATATCCGGAATCTAGTGTTCCAGACTCTCAGAACTTGGAGACTCCAGAGATGGAACTAAGGCGAAGTAAAAGGGCCAGGAATGAGAAATCATTCGGTCCTAACTTTGTAGCTTATATGGTTGATGATGAACCAAGGACAATTGTTGAAGCATTGTCAACTCCAGAGGCACCGCTCTGGAAAGAAGCAATTGAGAGTGAAATAGACTCTATTCTGCATAACCATACTTAGGAGTTGGTTGATCTTCCTCCGGGAAATAAACCGTTGGGTTGTAAATGGATACTCAAACGGAAGTATAAAGCAGATGGGTCTATAGATAAGTATAAGGCCAGGTTGGTAGTCAAGGGCTATCGGCAGAAAAAAGGCCTTGACTATTTTGACACGTACTCCCCGGTGTCTCGGATGACGTCCATACGGGTATTCATTGCGATCGCAGCATTGTGTGACCTTGAGATACATCAAATAGATGTCAAGACAACCTTCCTAAATGGTGATTTGGAAGAAGAAATCTATATGGAACATCCCGAGGGGTATGTGATTCCACGGCAAGAGAAGAAAGTTTGTCGGCTTGTCAAATCTCTGTACAGGTTGAAACATGCCCGAAGCAATGGCACGAAAAATTTGATAATACTCTACTATTAAAGGGTTTCACCATTAATGAGTGTGACAAATGTGTCTAGATGAAAGGTAACTCTGGCTCATTCGTCATGATATGCCTGTATGAGCAGTCCTAGTTTGATTCTAGAGACTAAGAACATGTGGAAACAATGTTTTGATATGAAGGATATGGGTATTACAGATGTCATCTTAGGGATAAAGATCTCTAAGACATTTGACGGACTGGTCTTATCTCAGTCTCACTACATCGAGGATGTGTTGAGAAAGTTTGGGATGTTTGACAGTTCGCCTATAAAGGCACCATTGGATAGAAATCAAAAGCTTGATAAAAATCGTGGTGCACCCATATACCAGGAGTAATATGCATGCACAGGTGATTGGTAGTTTGATATACATAACAAACTGCACCCGACCTGATATTACTTATGCAATCAACAAGTTGCCTAGGTTTACCCGTAATCCGAGTAATGATCATTGGAAGGCGTTGAATCGGGTACTACAATACCTGAAATACATGCTAACTTACGGGTTGCATTATTTGAGATATTCAGCTGTACTAGAGGGGTACAGTGATGCAAACTAGATATCTGATATAGAGAACACCAAGTCCACCAGTGGGTATGTATTTACAATTGGTGGTGGAGTTGTATCTTGGAAATCCTCTAAGCAAACTTGCATCGCCTGATCTACTATGGAATCAGAGTTTATTGTTTTAGACAAAGAAGGAGAAGAAGCTGAGTGGCTTCACGACTTCTTAGAGAATGTTCCTTGTTGGAACAAACCCGTACCTTCTGTAATGATCCACTGCGATAGCCAGTCGGCTCTAGGAAGGGCACAAAATTCTATGTACAATGACAAGTCTCATCATATTCGACGGAGACATAAGACCGTTAGACAGCTGATCACCACGGATATAATATCCATTGATTAAATACAATCAAATGACAACATAATAGACCCACTGACAAAGGGCTTACCCAAGGATCAGATGTTCTGCATGTCTAGGGGAATGGGCTTAAAACCCAAGGTATAAGGACCAATACGGTGGTAACCCAACCTTACTGATTGGAGATACCATAAATTAGGTTCAATGGGAAAACTAAGCTGTAAAGGTTCAGTTGAGCGCTTCGGTGGAAGCATGAGCACTTCAGATAGTGATTTCTGTAAAGAAATACCAAATCCAAAGTCGTTCCCGCGATAGACTATAAGTGCTATCTGCAGTGTGGGTAAATGTTAAACTTCCAAAACCTTTAATGATCCTCACCGGTTGAGGTTAGGTTTGGGGACACTTTTAATGGTTCCTAACACTTGTAAAGTGGGGTATAGCAGGATACCTTGTAGGAGACCACCTATTTAAGTGCGAGGACAGACCACCTCAAATGAACTCACTTAAGAATCCAAGAAGTGTCCACGGCCATAACGGACAAAACATTATGAAGAACTGAGTAAAGAAAGTTGTTGTGTTGGTACCGTTGACTTGGCTTACACTAAACACTAATAGTTCAAGACATCACGTTCACCGCTCAGTAAGTAAGTTCGATGGTATTCAACTATGGAAGGTTCAAAGCGTATGCTACCTATCCAGATGCAACATCGGTCTGCTGAAAGATTGTTGGAAAAGGCACCATGTGTGTGCGCCAAAATCTCTTTCAAGAGAGGATTGTTGGATATTTACTAAATGTGGAATTAAGTATATCCCATATTTATGACTCAAACAATTGGGGGGGCGTACATTGGAAACGTCATTTCCACACACGTGCATACGTAGTGCCAAGTATCGCAAATTTCATTAGTGAAAGAGATATTGGTACGTATGTAATACGTTTGAGACATAGAATGATGAACGGTTATTGGCCAAATAACAAAGTATTCCACGTTGGTAAACGAAGGAAGAAGTGTACGAAGTGTAAGATGAAACGAGTCAGAAATCGCCGCGGAGCCGTGAAGGGCGCGGCGCCACACCGTCAGAGCCGCGACGCTAATTGGTTGGCCAGTCACTGGAGCCGCGACGCTTCAGAGGCAGAATGCTGCGACGGGAAGTTGGAAAGTTCTGACCTTTGGTCTGGTTTTGGAGCATTGATTCTCCATTACTTAGCACATGAATTCAACCATTATTTGGCTGAATGTAACCTCTCAATTAAGTGCCATTATATGGATATTGAAAGCCATTAGTTGGCTAGTTGAGGGGTATTCTCCTTAAACTATAAATTGAGGCATTTGGCTCAATTGAAGAACACTACACAACACTTAGAAAATATTCCAGAATTTTCTGAATTCATCTTCTTCCTCTCTAGCAAAGTTACTATACTCAAAGTTCTTCAAGAGTGACACTTGAGTTTCCTTTGCTCAATTGTTAAGTTGATGTTGTATCTTGGGAGACTATTGCCCGACAACGTAAAATGAGATATACGGGGCAATCTTGTCTTAAAGACAGAGTGCCATCACTCGACTCAGCAAATCACACAAGCAGTTTGTTAAGTTCTTAATTTCTAGTTTATTGTAATATTTAGTTTATCCTTTCTTACCATTGTAATAGTTACTTACTTCCCGTTCCCTGTAACAATTGTATCCCAACAGATATTTGTTATACTATTGCTAATGTTTCCTGAACTTGTATTGGTCGATTAAAATTATATGCTACAATATCTTTTCAACATGATCATACTTGAATGTCGTCGAATTTCCTTCATCTCGCCACCTTCTAGACATAAGCAAACACGTGATTTCTTTGTCGTCGACATTCTATTCCTGATATCATACAACATTTATTTTAAGTTATTATTTACTAATTAATTATATTACATGTATTTATATTTTAAGAAATATTTTAAATTGTCAGTGTAATATTATTTCAGGAAGTCTCTCTTTGAGATAGTGTTTAATTCATCGCGTTTTTTGTATCTGTGAACTTACTCGACAAGGACATGACCTGTCACTAAATTTTATATTATAAGATTTTGTCTCTTTATGGTTGATATTCTATTCCTAATATATTATTTATCATCTATTTTAAATTACTACTTACATTTTTTGTGAAAGTTGGAATTTACTAGACAAGGTATTGACCAATCTCCAATCCTCATATTTTGTCTCTTTGTGGTCGACATTTCATTCTTAATATATTAACTATCGTTTATTTCTGATAGAGAATACATAAATATTCTCCATATATTCTGTAATTATTATTTTAGTGTAATTATGTAAAGTAGATATTCTCATACGATTAGGATATATATATATATATAGATATATATATTGTATTAATGAAAACGACTCCAGACAGGGAGAATTACACCATTCTACATGATATCAAGAGTCAAACCCTACCCTCCTCCAAAACCCTAAATCCGGCGCCCCCTATTTTTCACACCGCCGCCGACTCCAAAACCCTAAACCTGGTGCCTCTTTTCTCGCTGCCACCGGCAGCCCTAGCACATGGATTCTCCCATCTCTTCATCTTCCATCCATGATACACATCCTACTCCTTCTCCCCCCACCTCCTAACACCTTTCATCCGGCCTTTGCCGTGACGAACATCAAGAACTTTATCCCTTTGATTCTTGATTAAAAGCATGGTCAATACTCATTGCGGGTTGAACTATTTCGAATACATGTTTGTGCTTAAAATGTCCTTGATCACATCGATGCCACCACCCCCCGTCCACCTGACGTCGATAACCCAACTGTCACGACCCAAATCGGAGGGCCATGAAGGGCACCCGGACCCTACCTGCCGGACACCACTAATCACATATTTACCAGCTAACCGTACTTAAGCATGGCCACGAGGGCCGTCACGAGGTAACCTACTGACACATGTAATATAATAAATTGGAAAGGTACTGTGTAAACTCTTACAAACAGAAGAACCCAACCCACACATATATACATAATAAGGTCGACAAGGCCATACACAACCACAATACACAGGATATTTGTCTACAAGCCTCTAAAGAATACGTACCATCATAAGGTCGGGACAGGGCCACACCACACCCATATGCATACGCAAAAATACCGTACCAAGACTAGACTGCAACTCTGGAACAAATAGAATGCTCCAATATCAGTTGAACCATCAACCTACTAGTGCGGACCATCACCCTATCTACCTGAGCCTGCGAGTATGAAACGCAGCGTCCCCCGACAAAAGGGATGTCAGTATGAGTGATGTACCAAGTATGTCAGGCATGAAAATTAGCATAATAGAGACCTGAAAGTAATATGAGACAAGAAACAACCAACCAGTAGAGAAAGCCTCTGAGGGCCATAATATGCCTAAGTACCATGTCTGTGCAGAATGCCTCTGAGGGCCATAATATGCATAAATATCATATCTGTGTATAATGCCTCTGAGGGCCATAATATGCCTAAATGTCATGCACAATGCGGTTATGCACATATGCGTATATAACGCCATCAAGCCTCGGTGGGCATAATCATTTTTCATGTATATCTGTACCAATTGTAAGTGGTGTGCGTATATAACGCCTTCCCTTTTCCCATATCCCATACATATATATAATGCATACATATAGTAGAGTATATAACTCCTTTTGAGGTCAGGGTATGTCCATGAATATAATGCATGAATGATATGATAATAAGACACTAAAAGTTTGTCAGAGTGATGTAATATCGCTTCACCTCCGATTAGCATTATGAATACTAACATATTTTCTTTATACTTCAATAAGGATTTAGGAACATATTTAGACATGCTTTGACAATAGGAATGAATAACATGAACATCCTTAACTACTAAGAGTAGAATAATTTATGGGACAGTATTACGTTTACGTTTCGTTACATGGAACATGCCAAAGAAAGAATGATTTGCGTTAACATACCTTTAATGTCGAATCTTTACTAACGATATCGGAATCAGATTCCATCACATCTTAATCTTGGGTTGTTGCTCAAATTTCTTTCTAAAATTAACCCTCCCACCACAGTTAAAAGTTGCTGGATCATAAGTTTCCAAAGAACTACTCAAGTGGAAGTATAATTTCTCAAAGTAAAAGAGGAAATTCTTCAAAAATGAAAGAGGTGCTGCATATCTATGAAAATAACGTTGTTGTCCAGATTTCGTTAAAAGGATATTTTGTCTAATTAAGTGGACAAAATAAAATTTTAAGTGCAAGCCCTTTCTTTTAATGAATTATGGGGTCCACCTCATCATTGCACACATTTCAAGTTGTAACCTTATTCCTGAGATGTCACTACAAGACCACATATGTATGTATTAGTCACCAACTTCTTTAATGTCATGAACCCCATGTGACACTTGTCTTCATAACTAAGTATCCACCCATTCCCCTAATTAACTCTGAAAATTAAAGAAGTAAATTCTCTAAGTGAAAAATGAACAAGCTGGACTATATTTCATCTACTTGAATGATGAAATAGACACGTGGACCTCTACCACTACATTAGTTACCCAATTGATTAATTAGTCATCATTATTAGTGAATAATGTCACTCCACGGTGACAGCCCCAAAACGCAACATTTATCTATACTCATAACTACATATAACAATGATTTTTCCCCCATCATGGGACCCACTTGGAATATTGTTCCTAAACATTACCTAAATCGTTTGAATTCCTACTATCTCATCTAATTACCGGTATAAATAATTTTTTCTATCTCAATTCACTTAAATATTACTCACTTCTAACCCACTTCATATACTCGTTATAATAATCCTTTGATATAACACTAGTCCATAGCCTCTTTAAACACATAAAATATTGCTTCCAATTCCCGCCGTTACACTTATTTAGTCCTAAATTATTTCGGGACCACATCCATTTATATACTAAGCACTTCATTTGCATACGTGAATATGACATCAATCCTCTAACACTCGGGTCTATTTACATACGCCTAGTGATTCAAACCATGTCCCGAAGGTACGAGATCTTACATCATTTCCCCTTTAGAAACATTCATCCTCGAATGTTGGGGTGACATAGCTAATCCCAGTCACGTGGCTAGAAAATACAACCACCTCTTCACGGGACCATATAACATACATCATTTCATCGGATCTCACATGGTCATCAAGCATTCATTATAGTAATCAGAAATAGAACTTACCTTATGCTTCTTTCGGAACCTCGACGTTGGTCTGAAACAGGTAAGGATATTTGTGATTCATCTCCTCCTCCGCCTCCCATGTCATTTCTTCTACATTTTTATTCCACCATTGAACTTTCACGGAGGATACTTCTTTAGTCCTCAACTTGTGGACTTGTCGATCTAAGATATCAATAAAAATCTCTTCATATGATAAGTCCTCTGTAACCTTCACTTCGTTAATCGGTACAATTTGGGAAGGATCCCCAACACACACTTTTAACATAAAAACATGGAAAACCGGATGAACAAACTCTAACTCCAAATGCAAGTACAACTCATAATCCACTTGGCCAATTCATCGAATTATGCGATATGGCCCAATGTACCTTAGATTGAGCTTTTTTTTTTCAAATCTCATTACGCCATTTATAGGAGAAGTCTTCAGGAAGACCCAACAATCCACTTGGAATTCTAAGCCCCGCCGCCACACATCTGAATATGACTTCTGATGACTCTGAGCGATTAACAGTCATTCTTGGATAAACTTCATATTCTCTATGGCCTGGTGCACTAGGTCCGACCCAAAATAATTTTGATTCGCCTACTTCGAACCATCCGATAGGAGGTCTATATTTATGTCCATACAAAGCCTTGTGTGGAGCCATTTTAATGCTAGCATGATAACTGTTATTATTCGCAAATTCATTAAGGGATAGATGATCATCCTAACTTCTCTTGAAGTCCAATACACAAGCTCGTAACATGTCTTCGAGCTTTTGAATCGTATGCTCGGCCTGCCCATCAGTCTGAGGGTGGAAAGTTGTGCTAAGACTAACTTAAGTGCATAAACCTTTTTGAAATGATTTTCAGAAGTTAGCTGTGAATTGCGCATCTCGGTCAGACATAATAGAACTTGGCATACTAGGAGGGCGAACAATCTCCTTAACGTACAACCTTGCGTAGTCTTTGGCTGTATAGGTAGTTTTGATCGTCATGAATTTAGCTTATTTGGTCAGTCTATCAACAATCACCCAAATAGAATCAAACTTATGATAAGGCGAGGTAAACCAGTAATGAAATCCATATTAATCATTTCTCATTTCCACACCGGGACCTCAATGTTCTGAGTCACGCTGCCGGGCTTTTAGTGCTCTACTTTTACTTGTTGACAATTAGGATACTACACTACCATCTCCGCAATGTTCCTCTCCATGTCATTCCATCAATACATACCTTGGAGATCATGATACATCTTAGTAGATTCAGAGTGAATGGAATATCATGAGCAATGAACCTCCGTCATAATCTTATCTCGTAATCCTGCTACATTGGAAATACACAAATGGACCTTCCACATGGGGTCTTTCTCCCATTATGCACAAAGGTTGCGATTCTCTTTTGTTAAATATCTTCCCTGATCTTCTCTAAAAATGGGATATTCATCATGATGTTCATTTTTTTCCAGTATGAGGGATGACCCTGCTGTATTCTGAGTCATATGGCTAGCAGCATCTGAATCCTTCAATCGGACTCCCACTTAGCTAACTGATGCGTTCCCTCAGATCAACTTCTCTCCTTAGTTCTCGCATTAGTCAAGCTGCTTGTGGGTGAATGATTCTATTGTCAACTTAGCGTTGTTTACTAACTGGTGTGTTGGACACTCTTATATTTATAGTATCTCAACCATGAATGCTTTATGGACAATGTCATCGAATCTAAAGTACGTGTATCATCGTAGTTAACTCTCATTCATGGTCTGAAAGGAATCTTTTTTTCGTACTTTCTAACTCGTAATTATAACAACTTCCTTCCTTACTTCTTTTGACACTTGTTTACTCATTTTATTACTTGTCGTACTCGTCTTAATTCTAAAATATTATGGTACACATATGTACTCTCAAACATTGCTCCTAATTCCAACCCTTGGCGTTACTATCCCTTAAAATGATGAGTTGTCAATTTATTCCCTTATTCTATATGTGGAAGCTTCTGGAGAATTTACATCACATGACGTTGGCGTACTATATCCAAACTTGGTCATTATACTTAGATTCTAATTCCTTCACTTGCCTCATGACTAAGGCTTTCTGTCAATGGAACTTTGGGAAACGATTTTCTTTGATCTCGTTAAGCTGTAAACCCATTACTTTATCTACCTCGTAGAACCTTAGGTCAGTTCAAAAAAATTCTCATAGACATCTATATATGCATGACATTTTATCTTCATTATAATGTCATTATCTCATGACATATATCTTTAATGTCTACCTTGTATCCATAGGTGTCATTGGCCCCTTTTTACCCGTTTAGGTGCTTATCTCGAGTTTTACTCACTGTTACTTTCTGTTTACATAATTTATGAGATGTATGACTGCATATGTTGTGGAACCGATGCTTCATATGTTTAGATCCAATTCACGGTGTTACATGATCCCTTGACTTGTCAAGCTTTCTTGTCTTATCATTATTAGATCTCTCATCGACCGAGTGCTCATTCGTCTTACCTTTACATTTCCATTTCAAGTTGCCTTGGGGGATCTCTTATCTCAAATTACTTCTCATATTATCTTCATGAACATCAAAGGTTCGTCACTTTTGGCTGAAGAGTTCTTACTATCCCTCATCTACCGTTGGTGCTTACGCTGTTCTGGAGTAATCATACCTTTGTGAAACCTGCATAACTATAATCTTATTCACCTTTTTCCTTCTTTTCATAATCCTTCCTTCTACTCTTTATTAAACGAAAAATATTTCTACCTTGATACTTGATCATACCATTCCATTCATACTTATTAACTATTTCCATATTTCTTACAACCCTTCTTCAATTGTTCCATAGTTTCTGTCCTCAATTGCCCCTAACAAGCTATTGTTATCCAGAGGTTACTTAGAATTGTATCATGCCGCACAATGAAGCTGAATATCTTACCAGTCCAATGCCTATAGCATACCTTAGCCTACTATCATTGATACATGTAATTCTCAATAATAACAGTATCGCCCTTTATGCAAGGACGAGAGGCTTATGTCCCCTTCCACTACCGTGGATAACTCGATTCTTATATATACCCTGGGCTCACTATTCTGGGTACGTCACTTCACGTGATCTTCTTCAATTTACTAATGTTCACTCTTCACTCGATTCGGTTGGGGAAATCCATTCTCGTTAATGATATCCTTGGACAATTCCCAATCTATTCTAGGTAAGACATTATAATTTAGGTCGCACGTACATAACATATTCCCTTATTCTAATCAGCAAGATTCACTGTAAAACGTGTAGATTTTCCTAACCTACTAAACCTTCCAATGATGTCTTATGCTTTTCATCTGTACAACTCATAATCATCTATCCTTGCCTTTGCGCCTCAACTTGGGACATTTCAGAACGTTGTGGCCATGGCTGCCACACTAAACCAACCCCCTGTACCTTTGCGACATTATCCGGCATGCGCTCAACCGTATTGACTACAAGATGGTCGGGGCAGTCTCACTTGACCTTTACAACTTTGACCCTGAGATATTGGCATCTTCGAACCCTTTAAATATCGGTGATCCTCGACTAATAAATTCCCTGGGTTATGAGCTCTCTGACTTCCCAAGGGCCTTATCTCTATCAGATGCTCTAGGATGAAGTCGTGCCTGAGAAAGCAACTTACTCATATCCTCTGATGGATCTTTCTCAATAGAGAGCATACTACTCGCATTAACACTCAATCCAACCTCAAACCCCCTGCTAGTCATAGCCTTGTTGGAAGAAGGCATTGATGTAATCATAAACACAATAAGATTTACAAAGAGAATTCTTACAACTCAGCTCGATAGCACGATTCTAGATCAAGAAGGAATGTAACCATCATCTTAAATGCCATGTAGCCTCCTATCTATAAGTGTGGTGCACAACACACCCATAAACAAGACTCTACCAGATGCGACTTGTAGACTCCGTAGGACAGACCTACTATGATACCAAGTTTGTCATGACCCAAACAGGAGGGCCATGACGGGCACCTGGACCCTACCTGCCGGACACCACTAATCACATAATTACCAGCTAACAATACTTAAGCATGGCCACGAGGGCCGTCACGAGGTAACCTACTGACACATGGTAATAATAAACTGGAAAGGTACTGTGTAAACAGAAGAACCCAACCCACGCATATATACATACTAAGGCCGACAAGGCCATACACAACCAATATACACAGGACATCTGTCTACAAGACTCTAAAGAATACGTAGCATCATAAGGTCGGGATAGGGCCCCGCCATACCCATATACATACGCAAAAATACCGTACCAATACTACACTGCAACTCTAGAACAAATAGAGTGCTCCAATATCAGCTGAACCATCAACCTACTAGTGCGGACTGTCACCCTGTCTACCTGAGACTGCGAGCATGAAATGCAGCATCCCCCGACAAAAGGAATGTCAGTACAACTGATGTACCGAGTATGTTAGGCATGAAAAATAGCATAATAGATATCTGAAAGTAACATGAGACAAGAAACAACCAACCAGTAGAGAAAGCCTCTAAGGGCCATAATATGCCTAAGTACCATGTCTGTGCAGAATGCCTCTGAGGGCCATAATATGCATAAGTATCATGTCTGTGTAGAATGCCTCTGAGGGTCATAATATGCCTAAATGACATGCACAATGCGGTCATGAACATATGCGTATATAACGCCATCAAGCCTCTGTGGGCATCCCATCATATCATATCGGCCTATGTGGGCATAATCATTTTTCGAGTATATCTGTACCAACTGCAAGTGGTGTGCGTATATAACGCCTTCCCTTTCCCCATATCCCATACATATATATAATGCATACATATAGTAGAGTATATAACTCATTTGAGATCAGAGTATGTCCATGAATAAAATGTATGAATGATATGATAATAAGACACTAAAAGTTTATCGGAGTGATGTAATATAGCTTCACCTCCGATTAGAATTATGAATACTAACATCTTTTCTTTATACCTCAATAAGAATTTAGGAACATATTTAGACATGCTTTGACAATAGGAATGAATAACATGAACATCCTTAACTACTAAGAGTAGAATAATTTATGGGACAATATTACGTTTACGTTTCGTTACATAGAACATGCCAAAAGAAAGAATGATTTGCTTTAACATACCTTTAATGTCGAATCTTTACTAACGGTATCGGAATCAGATTCCACCACATCTTAATCTTGGGTTGTTGCTCAAATATCTTTCTAAAATTAACCCTCCCACCACAGTTAAAAGTTGCTGGATCATAAGTTTCCAAAGAACTACTCAAGGTGGAAGTATAATTTCTCAAAGTAAAAGAGGAAATTCTCCAAAAATAAAAGAGGTGTTGCATATCTATGAAAATGACGTTGCTGTCCAGATTTCTTTAAAAGGATATTTTGTCTAATTAAGTGGACAAAATAAGATTTTAGGTGCAAGCCCTTTCTTTTAATGAATTATGGGGTCCACCTCATCATTGCACTCATTTCAAGTTGTAACCTTATCCCTGAGATGTCACCACAAGACCACATATGTATGTATTAGCCACCAATTCCTTTAATGTCATGAACCCCATGTGACACTTGTCTTCATAACTAAGTATCCACCCATTCCCCTAATTAACTCTCAAAATTAAAGATGTAAATTCTCTAAGTGAAAAATGAACGAGCTGGACTATATTTCATCTACTTGAAGGATGAAATAGACACGTGGACCTCTACCACTACATTAGCTACCCAATTGATTAATTAGTCATCATTATTAGTGAACAATGTCACTCCACGGTGATAACCCTAAAACGCAACATTTATCTATAATCATAACTACATATAACAATGATTTTCCCCCCTCATGGGACCCACTTGGAACATTGTTCCTAAACATTACCTAAATCATTTTAATTCCTACTATCTCATAACATTTGACTAATTACCGGTATAAATAATTCCTTCATCTCAATTAACTTAAATATTACTCACTTCTAACCCACTTCATATACTCATTATAATAATTCTTTGATATAATACTAGTCCATAACCTCTTTAGACAGATATAAAATAATACTTCCAATTCCCGTCGTTACACTTATTTAGTCCTAAATTATTTCGGGACCACATCCATTTATATACTAAGCTCTTCATTTGCGTACGTGAATATGACATCAATCCTCCAACGCTCGGGTCTATTTACATACGCCTAGCGATTCAAACCATGACCCGAAGGTACGGGATGTTACACCAACGTGGAAGCGCCTCAATGCTATCGTCAAACAATGGATATATGGCACCATATCCAAGGATTTACTTTATACCATTATGAAGACAGGTGCTTCGGCTCACTAATTATGGACGAGACTAAAAGAAATTTTTCAAGACAATAAACATACACATGCCGTGTATTTGGAGGAACAATTTAACAATATCCGTCTTGAAAACTTTGCTAACATGTCAGACTATTGTAAACAACTAAAATTAGTTGCTGATTAATTGTTTAATGATGGCAATCCGATTTCTGAAACAAAGATGGTTTTGCAACTCATCAATGGGTTGCCGAAAGGTGAGTACGATACACTTGCGAGGATGATCAACAAGATGATCCCCTCCCTAACTTCAATAAAGTCCACTCACAATTGCTATTAGACGTGCGAAACAAGATGAACATAATCAGAAGGCGTTGGTAGTAGATGCACCGCCGACCACCCCTGCACCCGCCGGACCACCACAACCCGCGAACCACCAAAATCAGCGAGGCGGCCTAAAATGAGGCTGAGGAAATGGCCGCTGCGGTAGTGGAAGAGGTCGAAGGGGCCGATCCAATTCCGGTAGACATCCACGGCAAGCCCAGTCCCCATATCTGTGGGCCAGCATAATGCCGTGGCCTACCTCCGGCAATTGGGCCTCCCTATTACCCTTAGCCAACTGCCCCAGTCAAGAACTCGAGTCCGACACCGAGTATATTGGGCCCTGCTCCTTGCCCATGCAACACGGGTAAACCACACCAGTCCCACTTCTCCACGGCCCTACAGCAGGCATACGATCTTATGACCCCTACCGAACTGAGTCAGGCCTACAACACTATGAATCTCTAGCAGCTCGACGACGCATGGTACATGGATACAGGTGCCACATCCCACCTCACTCGAGACTCTAGTAATCTCTCTCACCTATTTAATTTGAACAATTCTCAATTTATTTTGGTCGGCAATGGCAATCGCATTCCAATTCATGGCTATGGCACCACTCAAACAAAACCACCTCACCCACCCTTTACCCTACAAAATGTCCTATATGCTCTTAATATCATTAAAAACTTAATCTCTATTAGAAAATTTGCTAGTGACAATTCAGTATCTATTGAGTTTGACCCTTTTGGTTTTTATGTGAAGGACCTACGTACGGGGGCAACTCTTACGAGATGCAATAGTGTGGGGGACCTATATCCTTTCTCATCCAATTTCGCTGCAAGTGTCAATCCACCAACCTCTCTAGCTACAATCTCTCCATCAACTTGGCACAGTAGACTCGGGCACCCGGGAGCACAAGTTTTTAATTTTCTTAGAAGATAAAATTTCATTCAATGTAATAAAGAGAAATTTACCTACGATTGCTACTCTTGTCCTTTTGGAAAGCATGTTAGACTTCTTTTTCAATCTTCATTAAGTGTAACATTTTCTCCTTTTGATATTATTCATGCGAATTTATGGACATCTCTCATTACTAGCAAACTGGGCCACAAATATTATTTGGTGTTTTTGGATGATCTCTCTCATTTTCTTTGGGTTTATCCTTTAAAATATAAGTCCCAAGTTTACATAATTTTTCTTGAATTTCAAGCATATGTTAAAACCCAATTTGAGAAGACCATAAAAACTTTTCAATGTGATAACGACCGTGAGTTTGACAACCTCCCATTTCATAAATTTTGTGGGGACCACGACATGGTATTTCAATTCTTGCCCCCATACCTCACCTCAAAATGGTTAAGCCGAAAGAATCCTACACACCATCAACAATAAGATCCACACTATGCTCTTCCATGCTTCTATCCCCCATTTGTTTTGGGTATACACATAACACATGACAGCTTACCTCCTTAATATATCACCAACACGAACTCTTCAAAATAAAACTCCAACTGAAGTTCTCTTCCATCGGATCTCCTCTTATGATCACCTTTGAATTTTTGGTTGTCTATGCTACCTGAATTTCGCCTCTACGGCCCCTCACAAATTAGCACCTAGTACTACTCCTTGTATTTTCTTAGGTTTCCCATCGAACCATGGGGGGTACTTATGTTATGATTTGTCCACAAATAAAATCCTAATCTCTCGCCATGTCACATTTGAGGAGAACGTTTCCCCTTTTGCAAACGCCCAAAAATTTCCAATCACTGATTACAACTTCCTTGATGATCCGAACACTTCCCCTCTCATTAGAAACGCAATACATAGTGCTAATATTTTGGCTCAACAATCAACGCCCCTGTCAGCAATCCCGGCAGTGCCCCAGAAATCATCGACTACCCCCTCCCATCCCGTCGACCACCCCCTATCCACTATTCTCGTCTCGACCTCACCGTTCTCGTCAAACAGGCTACCGCCCCACCATCGAAATTCACCGACAACGTCCCCTAAGCCCTTATCGACCACCCCTACCACCGACAACCCCATTGCCCCCTGTTCTCATCACCCAAACAATCCCGATTCTGACCCATCACATGCACGGGATTTTCAAACCGAAAGTCCATTTTAACCTATCCACTCATACTATCTCACCTCTACCTAAAAACCCAAAATTAACCAAGCTTGACCCGAATTGAAATGTTGCATGCGTGAGGAATTTGATGCACTCTACACAACGCACTTGGGATCTTGTCCAGAAACCAGATGGGGTGAATGTGATTCATTACATGTGGATGTATCATCACAAATTCAGAGATAGTGGTGAGCTTGAACGCTATAAGGTGAGACTTATGGAAAATGGCACGGGATAACAAGAGGGAGTTGATTGTGGCGAGACCTTCATTCCAGTGGTTAAACCATCCACCATTCACACTATTTTGAGCATAGCTATGGAAAAGAACTAGTTGATTCATCAGTTTTATGTGAAAAATGCATTCTTACATGGGGATTTGAAAGAATCCGTATATATGCATCAATTGTCTGGCATTGTGCATCCATCGGCTCCTCAATATGTTTGTCGTCTTCGAAAGTCAATTTATGGCTTGAAACAATCCCCAGGGCTTGGTATGAGAGCTTTGCCACGTACATCATGCAGATCGGGTTCGTGTGCAACAAAAGTGATAATTCACTTTTTATTTTTCATTGAGGTAATGACACTGCATATCTTTTGCTCTATGTGGATGACATTGTTCTGACTGCCTCCTCTGATGTGCTAAAACATGAGATCATTACCCTGCTCAAATCAAAATTTTCCATGATAAATTTGGGTAAGTTGAGTTATTTTTTGGGGATTTCCGTGATCAGATCCAAGAATGCAATATTCATGTGTCAGCATAAGTATGTTGAATAGATTGTTTATATGGCTAAAATGGAAAACTACAAGATCATGCCCACTTTAGTTAACTCGAAGTTGAAACTTAGCGCTGATGACGGGGACCCGATGCTTGATCCTTCTCTTTATGGGAGTCTCGCTAGTGCACTTCAATATCTTACCTTTACTAGGCCCGATATTGCTTATGCCGTTCAGTAAGAGTGTTTGTTCATGCATACTCCCAGGGAGCCTCACTTGACTACGGATTATATTTTTATCCATCTGCACCGACCAGGCTGATATCTTATACAGACGTCGACTGGGGCGGCTATCCAGACACACATCGATCTACTTTCGGTTACTGTGTATTTTTGGGTGATAACTTCATCTCGTGGTGTGTCAAACGGCATGCCACGCTTTCCCGTTCGAGTGCAGAAGCAGAATATAGAGGCGTTGCGAACATTATTTTCAAAATTTGTTGGGTCAGAAACGTCCTTCTAGAGCTTCATTGCTCCTTACGTAAGATATCTATTGTCTACTGTGATAACATATCTGCTGTCTACTTGTCCCATAACCCGGTTCAGCATCAACGAACCAAACATATTGAGATGGATATTCACTTTGGTCGTGAGAAGGTTGCCATGGGCCATGTTCGTGTGTTACATGTTCCTTCTTCCTATCAGTACACATATATTTTTACTAAGGGACTTCCTCAGCAGATGTTCCTTGACTTCAGATCCAGTCTGAGCGTCCGGCCTCCTCCCGCTCCGACTGAGGGGGTGTGATAGAGAATACGTAAATATTCTCCATATATTCTGTAATTATTATTTTAGTGTAATTATGTAAAGTAGATATTATATACGATTAGGATTACAATTGTAAATACCTATATACATTGTATTAATGAGAAGATTCCAGACAAAGAGAACTACAATATTCTACAATTTCAAATTACTACTTACTAGTTAATGCATCACACAATCTTACATATATTTACCTTTTAAGAACATTGTGTATATTGATTATTCTTACATACATATAGCTTATTTTTAATATAAAAAAGGTTAAACTTGTATTCTCCGCAGGTGTGTTGCACAAATTATGTAATACACGATTTTATCAAGTATATTTAAATAGTTCAAGTTTCATACTCGTAGGCAACTCTAAATCACATTTCAAGAAACGTAGAAAACGTTAATATTTTATTTTTCTCGTTAGAATGAATTAATTACATTTAAAATGGTTTTCAACATTTAGTATAGCTCAAATAATACATTAATATAAAAATAAATACTTTTTATGTATATCAAATGTTAGAACAACTTGCATGTATAAAGATGATCTATCTAAATAAAGTACATTATACATATCAATTTTTATGATCGCAAAAATACTTTTAAGTGCTTAACGTAAGGTTAATTCATGTTCTCATTACCTTGAAAATATTTTCCCACGTATTTTTATGTGTGCAACCAAACTATATATCAATAAATCGACGCCATTTAATAAAAGTGACAACTACATAATAATTAACTTTAGTTATTTCTTATTGTAATGTGCATGCAAGGCACAAATTAATATATATATTAATTTTCTGCCAGTGATTTATGAAATCTTTATTATATGAATATTAGGATAGATGATCACGATCTTAAGTGTGATAGGTGGCCTCGTTTGCTCGAAAACATTGAATTATTGTGTCAGCAAAGATATTTGTTATAATGTTGCAAATGTTCCCTTGATTTGTATTGGTCAACTACAATTGTTACAATATCTTTCTAATATGGACATACTCGAATGTTGTCGAATTTCCTTCGCTTCGCCCCTTTGTTGTCAACATTCCATTCCTAATATATTATATAATATTTATTTTAAATATTACTTAGTAATTAATGCATATTGCATAATCTTCCATGTAATTATTTTTTACGAGATATTTTAAATTGTCAGCGTAAGACTATTTCAATTTTTTTTTGAGATAGTGTACAGTTTTACATCTGTCTGAACTTACTAGACAAGAAGTTGACCTGTCACTAATTTTTAAATAATAAGATTTTATCTCTTTGTGTTCGAATTCCATTCTTAATATATTATTTATCATTTTTTTAAATTTCTACTTACTAATTAATACAACAACAACATAATCTTACTGATATTTACCTTTTAAGAATATTGTGTATATCGATAACTTTTACATCCATATAACTTGTTTGATAAAAAGAAGCTCAAACTTGTTTAGCTGGTCTCGGCACATGTGTATTGATTCATGTAATATATAATTTTATCAAGTATATTTAAATAGTTCAAGTGTCATACTCGTAGGGAACTCTAAATCATATTGTAATCAAGTAAACTTACTCTAAATCATTTAAATGCCGAAAACATTACTCCCTCAATTCTAAAATAAATAATTTTTCAAAAAAATTAGTTAATGACATTAATCAAAGGTCAATTTGTCAATATTACCTCTTCGATTTCTTCCCAGTCTTTTCTTAAAACGAGAGATAGTCAATGTTGGGATTTTAAAAATTCGTTTGAGAGAAGGGTAACTTTGGAAAAACATAATTAATACATTTTTGGGCTTTAAATTTTTTATTTATTTTGGAGAAAAAAAAGTATTAGAAATGCATTTATTTTGGAATGAAAGGAATAATATCTTATATTCTCATTATTAGGCATTAAATACATTTAAAAGGGGTTTCAACTTTTAGTAAAGCTCACGTTATATACTAATATAACAAGTATATTTCTAGTATCTCAAATTGTCATAACAACTTTCACATATAGAGATGATTTATCCAAACAAAGTACTTCATACATATCAATTTGTACAACATCAAGAATATTTTTAAATGTTAATGTAAGGCAAATTCATGTTCTTATTACTTTGAAAATAATCCTTCACATATTTTAGTGCATGCAACCGTTATATCAATAAACCGATATAGTTTAGTAAAAAAAATAACTATATAATAATTAACCTTAGTTATTTCTAATTGTAATATGCATGCAAGACACGGGTTCGTTAAGTTTAAAGACTTTTAGGTGTTTCGTCAAATGTGAAATGTATTGTTTTGCGTGTCAAGAATGACCCGGACCATTAGAAATACTTTACAAGACCAATATTAGGTATGTAATGTTCTTTGGAAGTAATTTGAGGTGTAAAGTTAGCTTAAGGCCAAAACAAGTTTAGAAGATCATGGAAATTGAAATTTTCAACTTAGCATGCACAAGATCTCATTTCAAACGTGTATAATTCTTAATTGATAGTAAATCTAGGAAACTCTCAGCATGAAAGTTGTTTGAAATAACTTTTCAACCATATTAATATCAAGTCAATCCGATCTCTGTACAAAAAGTTATATGTATTTTACTATGAACTTTTCGGGCATAAAATCACTGCGACGCGTAACCATAGCACCAAAATTCAGTGTGATGGCCACCGTGCCGCACTGAATGTTTGAGGCGTTGAGGTGGCCTTATATGTTAAAAGTTGAGGTGGCATTATATGTTAGTCCCTTTGTCCCAATTTATGTGGCACCATTTCCTTTTTAGTCTGTCCCAATAAGAATGTGATCTTTCTATAATTAGAAACAATTTAACTTTAAAGTTTCCCTTTTACCCTTAATGAAATGATTCATAGCCACATAATTGTCTAAGGTTTGTTTTAGATCACACATTTCAAAATTCAACCTTCCTTTCCTAAACTTTATGCTAGTCAAATGGTGCCACATAAATTGGGACGAAGGGAGTAAATCATTTCACACAACCCTAGGTCAACCTTTCTCTCCAATCCTCTCTCTAACCTCTCATGTCAAGGCAAGACTATTTCACTTAATTACATGGGATTCTAACATCAATACATAGGTTATTAACTAGAATCACCCCTCAAATCATAGGGTTTTAAGAGAAACCTTGGGAAACATGTTTAAGCAAGGGTTTTAGCGTTCTTCGTTAGGACTCAAGTCTCTACGATTGTTTGGAGTGATAAAAGGTGTGTAAGGTAACTCTACGTGTGAGAACGTCTATTGTTCTTCCCCACACCACAACTATCCATGTTTCCATGAGTTCTTCCCAATGAAGAATTATGCCCTAAATTATGAAAAGTCTTATTGTACTTATGCTTCTAATTATGAAACACCGTATCCGTTCTTGTTATATTATTCCGAATCTTATGACTCTCCATGAAATTTATGTATACTCATAACTTCGACCCATGAAATTCATTATCACACAAGTATAATATGATGCATAATAAATTTAAGAACTTTCTTCAAAGTTAGAACACGATAATCTTACGTTTACATCCTTTGAAAATCCCTCCTCGTGTTACGAAACTTCCCATGTTATCTCTAAAACGTCAGTACTTCTTGTAAGATAGAATAATTTCCCTTAGGGATTCCTTTCATTATTCACAATATATATAGTTGTACAAAGGTTGATTCCTAATACAACGTGAATCCTAACTTACCTTAAATGGTTGATTCTTAATACAATAAGAATTCTAAGTTACCTTAAATATACATCTATCATAATTACAAAATATACGGTGAATATTTGGAGAATATTTGCTAATACTCCCCCTCAGACGGAGCGGGAGGAGGCCGAACGCTAAGGCTGGATCGGAAGTCGGTGAAGAGCTGTCGCGGTAGTCCCTTTGTGAAAATGTCTGCATACTGATAAGAGGAAGGCACATGTAATATTTTGACCTGACCACGGGCAACCTTCTCTCGCACAAAGTGGATATCCTTCTCTCGCACAAAGTGGATATCCATCTCAATATGCTTAGTCCGCTGATGTTGGACCGGATTATGAGACATATAGATGGCAGATATGTTGTCACAATAGACTATAGACGCCTTCCGTAGTGGACACTGGAGCTCCAAAAGAAGGTTTCGAAGCCAACAGATCTCAGCAACGACATTAGCAACTCCGCGATATTCTACTTCAGCACTCGAACGGGATAGCGTGGCTTGCCGCTTGGCGGACCATGAGATAAGATTCTCCCCAAGAAATACACAATACCCTGAGGTGGAGCAACGTGTGTCGGGGCATCCTGCCCAATCTGCATCCATGTAAGCGAGTAACTTGGTTGGGGCAGAGGGGTATAGGTGTAATCCAAAGTCTAGTGTTCCCTTAACGTATCTGATAATACGTTTGAGGGCGGAAAAATGGGACTCTCGGGGGTCGTTCATAAACAGACACAACTGCTGAACGGCATATGCAATATCAGGCCAAGTGAATGTAAGATACTGAAGAGCACCTGCAAGACTCCAATACAGAGTGGGATCAGAAACTGGCGCACTGTCATTGGCACTAAGCTTGGATTTTGAGTCCACCGGAGTTGGCATAATTTTACAATTTGCCATCTTGCCCCTGTACACTATCTCTTTTGCATACTTACGCTGACACAGGAACATAGTGGCTGCAGATCTGGTCACTGATATACCTAAAAAATAACTCAGCTTGCCCAAGTCAGTCATAGCAAATTCAGTTTTGAGTAGAGCAATGATTTCATTCTTCAAACCATTAGATGAGGCAGTAAGAATAATGTCATCGACATATAATAGAAAATATGCAATGCTGCTACCTCGGTGAAAAGTGAAGAGAGAGTTATCACACCTTCTACATATAAAACCAATCTGCAGAAGATACCTGACAAAACGATCATACCAAGCACGGGGTGCCTGTTTCAATCCATACAATGACTTCTTGAGACGACATACAAACTGCGGAACTGTCGGATGAACAAAGCCAGGAGGCTGATGCATGTACACAGTTTCTTTCAAATCCCTATGAAGAAAAACATTCTTGACTTCAAGTTGATGAATCGGCCAATGCATGCCCATAGCAATACTGAGAACAGTCCGAATAGTGGCCGGTTTAACAATCGGACTGAATGTCTTACCACAATCAATACCCTCCTGCTGATTAGTGCAATTGGCAACTAATCTTGTCGTATACCTCTCTAAGTCACCACTGTCTCTGAACTTGTGATGAAATAGCCACATACACCGGATAACATTCACACTGTCTGGTCTAGGTACCAAATCCCAAGTGTTCTGCTTGGTTAAAGCGTTAAATTCCTCGCACATGGCCGCATTCCAATTAGGGTCCAGTTTTGCTAGTTTTGGATTTTTTGGAATGAGTGATAAGGTTTGTGTGGAGAGATTAAAGTTAACCTTGGGTTTGAAGATCCCGTGTTAGTCTCCATACGATGAGAGGGCAGTAGTTGGAGGTCGGGGCTAGGAGGTTGCGCAGTCCCATCGGTTCGGACGGTGGGCGGCGCGATCTTGCGCGGGACCGGTTTCTGTCTTACCGGGGACCGGTAGGTTCTTTGGGGGTGTAGGAGACACGGCTGGATGCAGCAGGGGTGTTGGACCGAGAGTGGGGATCTGTTGGGGTGGTGCCAGACTGTGTTGGGACTGTCGGAACAGTGGGCTGCTATTGGTATGGAGTTTGGATGACCGGGGACAGACTTGGTTCATCGAGAAAAAAGTAATCGGTGGTCTAAAATTTCCAGAGATTTGAAAAAGGAAAGGTTGTCTCGTCAAAGGTGACGTGACGGGAGACGATGATTTTGCGAGTAGAAATGTCATAGCACAAGTAGCCCCGATGATTAGGAGATAGACCAAGGAAGACACATGGCAGAGTGCGAGGGGCAAGTTTGTGAGGTGCAGTGGAGGCTATGTTGGGGTAGCATAAGCATCCAAAAATACGTAGGTGATCATATGATGGTAGCCTACGATATAAGATTTCGGTAGGGGTCTTGTATTGGAGTATGCTAGTTGGTAAAATATTAAGAAGGGATTCTACCATTTTGACAGCATAGACCCAAAAAGGTGGTGGTAGGCATGCATGAAACTGAAGTGTGCAGACCATGTTATTGATGGTACGTATAATTCTTTCAGCCTTTCCGTTTTAGGAAGAAGTATAGGGACAAGAAAAATGGAAAACCATGCCTTGTTTAGAACATAAATTGTGAAATGTCGAGTTATTAAATTCACGTCCATTATCACATTGGAATGATTTGATAGATTTTTCAAATTGTGTTTTAATGAATTTTTGAAACTCAATGAATTTGGCAGAAACTTCAGATTTGAATTTCAGTGGGTAAATTCAGACAAAATGTGAAAAATCATCTAAGAATACAAGATAGAATTTGTGACCCAAAGAGCTAACAATCGGAGAAGTCCACAAATCAGCATGAACAATATCAAAAGGAGAAAAAGTAACACTGCTTGATGACATAAATGGAAGACGAGTATGCTTGCCTAGTGGGCAAGAAAAACAGTGTTGGGCAAATTTTCCATTATTACATTGAATACGCGTAGAAGTCCTAAGAAAAGTAAAAATTGGGTCTCCGGGGTGTCCGAGTCTGTTGTGCCAAGTTGAGGGAGAGATCGCCGCAAGAGATAGAGGTGTTAGCGGTCTGACAACGGAATATTGAGTAAATGGGTAGAGGTCTCCCACACTATTGCAGCGTGTAAGAATTTTCCCCGTATTGAGTTCCTTCATAGAAAAACCAAAAGGGTCAAATTCGACAGACACATAATTATTGCTAGTGAATTTTCTAACAGAGATTAAGTTTTTAATGATATTAGGGGTGTATAGGACGTGTTTTAGGGAGAAAGGCGGGTGTGGATGTTTGGTGTGTGTGTTACCGTAACCTTCAATTGGAATGTGATGACCATTGCCGACAGTAATAAATTGAGGACACTTTAACTGAAGTAGTTGAGATAAGTTACCTGACGGTCGGGTGAGGTGAGATGTGGCTCCGGTGTCCATGTACCAATTTTGTCGGGCTGTTGAAAGTTCACGGTGCTGAAGGCCTGGCCCAAGTCGGTGGGAGCCAGGCTGCTGGGGTGTTGATGCTGCTGAACCGAGACCAGGTGGGCTCGCCGCTGCTGGCTGGTGGGCTGCTCGGTGGCCGGAGCAGGGCCCAAAAGGCCAGTCGACCATGCAGGCTGCTGGAACTAGGCCCCTGCAGTCGGGTATGGGCATGCAGACGAGGCCCAGTTCTGCTGTTGTCCAGGCCACGAGAAGTAGGCAGTGTTTGGGCATGGCTGCTGATTTTTGTGGCCCTTGCCGCGGCCCTTGCATTTGTTATTATTGCCGCAGCCTCTGCTACCACGCCCTCCGCCGCGGGACTACTGCTGGTGGTGGTCTTGCGATGGTGACGGGTTGGTGTTGGCCGCCGGTGTTGCCATCCCGTCAACGGCTAACGCCTTTTGATTATGTTCCTCTTATTTAGCACGACGGGTTTCTTCCAACAATAGTTGTGACCGTGCCTTGGTGAAACTTGGTAGTGGGTCGTCCTGTTGAATCATCGTTGCAAGTGTATCGTATTCACCTTTCGGTAAACCAGCAACCAATTGAAGTACCATCTTGGTTTCAGAAATAGAATTCCCGATGTTGGATAGTTGGTCGGCTATGAGTTTCAGTTGTTTGCAATATTTGGACATGTTGTTAAAATTCTCGAGATGCGTATTGTTGAATTGCTCCTCCAAAAACACGGCCCGAGTATTTTTATTGTCCTGAAAGATTTCTTCCAACCGCACCCAAAGGTCACGTGCCGTAGCACCTGTTTTCATGATGGTACACAATAAGTCTTTTTAGATGGTGTCGTATATCCACTGTTTGACGATGGCGTCAAGGCGATGCCATGTCGATTCGGCAATGTTGGTGGGACGAGGAACAGAGTCATCAATATGGTCGAGCACGTTGTACGCACATGCATGAATATAGAACAGTTTAGTCCACATGGAATATTGACATTCTTCTTGATCAAGAATTATAGGAATAAAATTCTTGATGTTGGTAACGGCGAAAGTCGAGTGAAAAGAAGACGATGATCGTTGAGAGGGGTTGTCAAAAGTGCCAGTGGAGGAACCGGAATTTGTGGGGGAAGACATGATGGTTGCTGGGTTGCCGTCGACCGAAGGGAAAATTCGATAGATGGGGGGTGGGTCGGCGGCTGATGGCGGCTGATTTTGAGAGAGATGAGAGTAGGGTTTAGGCTCTTGATACCATGTAAGATAGAATAATTTCTCTTAGGGATTCCTTTCATTATTCACAATAAATATAGTTGTACAAAGGTTGATTCCTAATACAGTGTGAATCCTAACTTACCTTAAATGGTTGATTCCTAATACAATAAGAATCCTAAGTTACCTTAAAAATACATCTATCATAATTACAAAATATATGGTGAATATTCGAAGAATATTCGCTAATACTTCTATTCGTTGAGCTTCAACGTTTCCCAAAAAGATACGATAAATAATGAGTTTATGATTTTTGTTCAAAAATTAAAATATGATTATACGGTTTACATGCTTATGACATGATTCACAAAGTGGTGAGATTTAAGAAATTTATTTAAGATCCAATATGATGATTTCATGAAAGGGCCAAAGGTGCCAAACTTTATGAGCTAAACATGTATATATTTTAGAAGGTCCCCTATCCGAAGCTACACATAGCCGGTGTAGGGCTATGGTCTCCACAGAAAAATGTGATTAGATAGTCTCCCTTAATTGGGATTTTTCATGTTGTTACATACAGACAGTCTCCCTAATTGAGATTCTTCATGTTGTTATATACCGACCACCGTCAATTCATGCGGCAATCGTGGTGAGATAGCCTAGTCGATCAGGAGATTCAGACGCTATGTCGTACACATAGTGACTATTAATATTATGTGAGTAACTAGGATCGCTCACCGAAACTTCTTTATATGTTCTAAAATAAAGTAGGACTACTAGCAGATTTAAACTTGTTTTAAATCATGATTTTGAAATGAGTTAATCCTATTGCATGTTCTAAACCTCAAGATGTTTATTCGTAGTAATTCCCCTTATCACATATGTTTAATGACGTTCATGTTCAGTTACTTTTATGTTTCAGTTACTTATCACTTCATGTCTTACATTTATTGATTAGGGTTGCTCTTTCCTCGTGCACCCCTTTACAATTCTTTCATTCAATTTCTTTTATATATGAGTGATATTCCACAAGTATTCACGTCCCTTTTTCGGGGGCACTGCATTTCATTATGCAGGTATGGATATTCAGGATGACGGGACTGTTGGAAATTTGCCTTAGGCGGGAGTTGCGTCCAAACTACTTTAATGTCTTAAACACTAGTGTTCCGCATGTTGGAGAATCTAGTTCTTCACACGTGCATAATCTACTAAGTAAGTAGATGACCGTAGGGCCAAGGATCGTCAAATTTCGTTGAGAAATGAAATAGATATTGGTCCACGAAGTGAGGTGTTTGAAGCGTGGAAAAGTGTGGTATTTAGACCAATTCTCCCTCATCGGTGGGGGAAGAAAGATTTGTTTAGTTTATAAGTCTCAAAGTTGGCTTGGGGTTTGGGACCCCAAGGGGATAACCCATGTGTTTAAAGGAGGGAGGACCTAGATATGTTTCGGTTCAAGGACAAGCCCACACGCGCGCCGCCGCCGCCCGTCCGGTGTGGGTCACGGGCCGTAGGCCGTAGGCTATGCTTCTTCTGATATTATCTTTTTGGAACAGAATTGTTTCATATTTACAGTTTGGTCCCTGAAGTTTCAAGTAAGTCAAAATTGGGCAGAGAACTTTGTTGTTGGTTTCTGAAACGTCAACCAGCCTTAATTTGCACTCAATTCAGTAATTTATTTTGGCTGATTTACTCTCCCTAAATGCCAATCCGTTGCACATCAATTCACCATTTATTTTGGTGAATTACTACCTCCATAATTGCCATTACTTGGCCAGTAACAACAATTATGTGGGCAGTTGGTAAGTCCTCTCCTTGAACTATATAAAGGAGCCTTTGCACAATTGTTGAGACACACAGAAACATACAAACGAAATCAGTCTTCCTACTACCTTCCAGCATCATTTCATTCTCAAAATTCTTCAAGGTAACACTTGAGTTTCCTTTGCTGTTTTATCTTGGGAGACAATTGTTCAGGACTTAGAAAGGATACATACGGGGCAATTTTGTCTTAAAGACATAGTGCCATCACTCGACTCAGCATACCAAAAACTATTCTAGTTTCTTGTTCAAGTTTATTGTAATTTTCAGGTTGTTGTAATACTTAGCAGTTACTTATTTCCGATTCCTGCACCATTGCTACCAACAAGTTTAAGATAAGATTGTGCCTCATCAGAATCGCCGCAACATGACCGGAAACACCGTTGATGCCGTTGCGCTTCTGGCTGTCGCCAATCAAGGCGCAATTCGCGCCTTCCTGCTGCTGCCGCTACTGTCCGATGCAGCAACTCTGCTGCATTCACCGCTGCTGCCTAAGGCACGTCCACTGCCTTTACTACTCCACCTTCCACATTCCACTATGAACGCCCTGAAAAATTCATGGGCTCAAACTTTAAGAGATGACAGCAGAAGATGATGTTCTACTTAACTGTTATGGGCATGACCCGGTTTCTAACGGAAGATCCTCCACAAGCTGGAGATGAAATAGACCATTCGCCTTTTGAAACGGGTGAAGGAGGCCTTGGTATCCATGTCATTAATGACATGAAGATGGTTCTTGATGGATGGAATCATAGCGATTTCATGTGTAAGAATTACATATTGAACTGCTTGGCCGACCTTCTCTACACGGTCTATTGCACCGTTGGCGCTGCTAAAGAGCTATGGGAAAAACTGCAAAAGAAGTACAACGCACAAGATGCAGGTACTAAGAAGTTCATCATTGGGAAATTTCTAAAATTTCAAATGGTGGATAGTAAGATAGTGATGTCCCAAGTCCAGGAATTCCAAATGATTCTACATCACCTGGATTTGGAAGGAATGAAACCAAATGAGCAGTTTTTGGTTGCATCGCTGATTGAAAAGTTACCTCCTTCGTGGAATGAGTTACTTAAAACTCAAGACAAATGAGATGACCTTTGAATAGCTTATTATCAAACTCCAAATTCAGGAAGATAATAAGAAGGCATTGCATAGGGGTAAACTGCCTGTTGAGGCAAATGCAAATCTGGTTGAGGCCAAAGGGAACCCAAGCAAGAAGCGGAAGTTCCAAAAAGACGATAAGGCCCACGCAGCGGATATGTTCAGAAGTAACTGTCACCACTATGGAAAACCTGGTCATAAGATCAAGGAATGCCGCAAGCTCAAGAATGAGCAACAATAGAAAGCCAAGTCTAAAGGCAAGGCGCATGCTAACGTCGTCAAGGACACGCTCCTAGATGACATGATTGAGGAGTTCTCGGCAGTGGTGCTTGAAGCAAACCTGCTCGATAATCTATGGCAGTGGTGGGTGGACACAGGTGCTACAAGACACATCTGTTCCAATAGAGATGCCTTCTCCACTTATACACCGATTACAAACAAGAAGCTGTTCATGGGTAACAACGCTTCCTCTGACGTGCTGGGGGTAGGAAAGGTAGTCCTGAAGATGACTTCTGGAAATGAGCTCACTCTGAAGAAGGTGATGCATGTTCCTGAGATTAGAAGAAATTTAATTTCAGGTCATTTATTGGTTAATGTTGGTTTTAGGCTAGTGTTTGAGTCCAACAAATTTATAATCACTAAGAATTGAACGTTTGTGGGAAATGGATTCGTCTGTGAAGACCTCTTCAAAGTTAACGCCATGTTTGTATTGCGTACAAGCAATAATATTGAAGCTTCTTCTTACTTGCTTGAGTCGTCTAATTTATGGCATCATAGATTAGGATATGTTAACTACAAGTCCATCCAAAAGTTGGTAAAGTTGGAGTTGTTGCCGTCTATCGACGTCCGTCGAAAGGAATACCGCTCCTCTAGAACTTATTCACACAAATATATGTGATTTGAAGTTTGCACAAACTAGAGGGGGGAACAAGTACTTTGTGACATTCATTCATGATAGCACAAGGTATTGTTACCCTTACTTGTTGAAAAGTAAGGATGAAGCCTTTGAAGCGTTCCGACGTTACAAAGCAGAAGTTGAGAACCAACTAAGCATGCGGATTAAATCCATTCGTAGCGATAGAGGGGGAGAATACGTAGCGCCATTTGAGAAATATTGTGCCCAATCAGACATTATTCATCAAACAACGACTTCATACTCACCTCAGTCTAACGGTGTGGCGGAACGTAAGAACCGCACATTGAAGGAAATGATGAATGTCTTGATCATCAATTCCGGTCTTCCCCAAAACATGTGGGGAGAAGCCGTCCTTACCGCTAAAACGATTCTTAACAGAGTCCCACGTAAGGGTAAAGACAAAACTCCATATGAATCATGGAAATGAATGAAACCCACCTATAAATATTTAAAGACGTGGGGTTGTTTGGCAAATGTCGAAGTACCCAAGCCAAAACAGATTAAGATTGGGCCTAAGACTGTAGATTGCATTTTCATAGGATATGCAAATAACAGTAGTGCTTATCGCTTCTTAGTGTATAAGTCAGATATTCCAGATATCCAGGGGGTACAATCATGGAATCAAGGAATGCTCAATTCTTTGAAGATACCTTTCCTAGAAAGGAAAAAGACATAACCTCTCGCAAACGAAGTTATGAACAAAGCTCTCAGGAACCGGGAGTCATTGACGGCCTGGATCTAGATGGTTCAGATCTAGTGGACCTCGAGGTGGCTGAATATCTGGAATCTAGTGTTCCAGATTCTCAGAACTTGGAGACTCCAAAGATGTTACTAAGGCGAAGTAAAAGGGTCATGAAGGATAAATCCTTCGGTCCTGACTTTGTAGCTCATATGGTTAATGATGAATGAATGACAATTGCTAAAGCATTGTCAATTCCAGAAGAACCGCTTTGGAAAGAAGCTATTGAGAGTGAAATACACTCCATTATGCATAACCATACTTGGGAGTTGGTTGATCTTCCTCCGGAAAATAAACCGTTGGGTTGTAAGTGGATACTCAAACGGAAATATAAAGCAGATGGGTCTAGAGACAAGTACAAGGCCAGGCTGGTAGTCAAGGGCTATCGGCAGAAAAAAGGTCTTGACTACTTTGACACGTACTCCCCGGTATCTCGGATGACATCCATTCGGATATTCATTGCGATCACAGCTTTGCGTGACCTTGAGATACATCAAATGGATGTCAAGACAGCCTTCTTAAATGGCGATTTGGAAGAAGAAATTTATATGGACCAACCCGAGGGGTATGTGGTTCAAGGGCAAGAGAAGAAAGTCTGTCAGCTTGTCAAATCTCTGTACGGGATGAAATAAACCCCAAAGCAATGGCACGAAAAATTTGATAGTACTCTACTATCGAAGGGTTTCGCCATTAATGAGTGTGATAAATGTGTCTACACGAAAGGTAACTCTAACTCATTCATCATGATATGCCTATATGTAGATGACATGTTGATCACATGAAGCAGTCCTAGGGTAATCCTAGAGACTAAGAACATGTTGAAACAATGCTTTGACATGAAAGATATGGGTATCGCAGATGTCATCTTAGGGATAAAAATCTCTAAGACGTCTGACGGGCTGGTTTTATCTCAGTCTCACTACATCGAGGATGTTTTGAGAAAGTTAGAGATGTTTGACAGTTCACCGATAAAGTCACTAATGGATACAAATCAAAATCTTGATAAAAATCATGGTGCACCCGTATACCATAAGCGATATGCACAGGTGATCGGTAGTTTGATGTATATAACAAACTGCACCCGACCTGATATTGCTTATGCAGTCAATAAGTTGGCTAGGTTTACCCGTAATCCGAGTGATGATCACTGGAAGGCGTTGAATCGGGTATTACAATACCTGAAATACACGTTAACTTTCGGGTTACATTATTTGAGATATCCACCTGTACTAGAGGGGTACAGTGATGCAAACTGGATATCTGATATAGAAAATACCAAGTCCACTAGTGGGTATGTATTTACAATTGGTGGTGGGGCTGTATCTTGGAAATCCTCTAAGCAAACTTGCATCACCCGATCCACAATGGAATCAGAGTTTATCGCTTTAGACAAAGCAGGAGAAGAAGCTGAGTGGCTTCATGATTTCTTAGAGGATGTTCCGTGTTGGAACAAACCTGTACCTTCTGTAATGATCCACTACGACAGCCAGTCGGCTCTAGGAAAGGCACGGAATGCTATGTACAACGGCAAGTCTCGTCATATTCGACGAAGGCATAAGACTGTTAGGCAGCTGATCACCACTGGTATAATATCCATTGATTACGTAAAGTCAAAGGATAATATAGCAGACCCGCTGACAAAGGGATTACCCAAGGATCAGATGTTCTGCCTGTCTAAGGGAATGGGCTTAAAACCCAAAGTATAAGGACCAATACGGTGGTAACCCAACCTTACTGACTGGAGATCCCAGTAATTTGGGTCAATGGGAAAACTAAGCTGTAAAGGTTCAGTTGATCGATTCAGTGGAAGCATGAGCACTTCAGATAGTGATTTCTTTAAAGAAACTTCAAATCCAAAGTCGTTCCCGCGATAGACGTTAAGTGCTATCTGCAGTGTGGGTAAAGGTTAAGTTTTCAAAAACCTTTAATGATCCTCAACAGTTGAGGTTAGGTTTGGGGAAACTTTTAATGGTTTCTAACACTTGTGAAGTGGGGTATAGCAGGATACCTTGTAGGAGACCACCTATTTAAGTGCGAGGACAAGCCGTCTCAAATGAACGCACTTAAGAATCCAAGAAGTTGTCCACGGCCACAACGGATAAAACATTACGAAGAAGAGAGTAAGGGAATTTGTTGTGTTGGTGTTATTGACTTGGCTTACACTAAACAGTGACGGTTCAAGACATCACGTTCACCACGTAGTAAGTAAGTCCGATGGTATTTAACTATGGAAGGTTCAAAGCTAAAGCTACCTCTCCTTATGCAACATCGGTCCGCTGAAATATTGCTAGAAAGGAAAAAAGGCACCATGTGAGTGCACCAAAATCTCTTTCAAGAGGGGATTGTTGGAAATTTGCCTTTGGTGGGAGTTGCGTCCAACCAAATTTAATGGCTTAAACACTAGTGTTCCGCATGTTGGAGAATCCGGTTCTTCACACGTGCATAATCTACTAAGTAAGTAGATGACCGTAGGGCCAAGGATCGTCAAATTTCGTTGAGAAATGAAAGAGATATTGGTCCACGAAGTGAGGTGTTTGAAGCGTGGAAAAGTGTGGTACTTAGACCAATTCTCCCTCATCGGTGGGGGAAAAAAGATTTGTTTAGTTTATAAGTCTCAAAGTTGGCTTGGAGTTTGGGACCCCAAGGGGTATCCCATGTGTGTAAAGGAGGGAGGACCTAGATGTGCTTCGGTTCAAGGATAAGTCCACATGCGCGCCGCCGCTGCCCGCCCGTCCCGTCCCGTCCAGGTCTCGGGCTGTGGGCTGTGCTTCTTCCTTTTTAGACCAGAATTGTTTCATATTTACAGTTTGGTCCCTGAAGTTTCAAGTAAGTCAAAATTGGGCAACGTCAACCAGCCTTAATTTGCACTCAATTCAGTCATTTATTTTGGTTGAATTACTCTCCCTAAATGCCAATCCGTTGCACATATATTCACCATTTATTTTGGTGAATTACTACCTCCATAATTGTCATTACTTGGCCAGTAACAACAATTATGTGGGCAGTTGGTAAGTCCTCTTCTTGAACTATATAAAGTAGCCTTTGCACAATTGTTGAGACACACAGAAACATACAAACAAAATCAGTCTTCCTACTACCTTCCAGCATCATTTCATTACTCAAAATTCTTCAAGGTAACACTTGAGTTTCCTTTGCTCATTTGTTCATTTGCTGTTTTATCTTGGGAGACAATTGTCCAGGACGTAGAAAGGATACATACGGGGCAATCTTGTCTTAAATACAGAGTGACATCACTCGACTCAGCAATCAAAAACTATTCCAGTTTCTTGTTCAAGTTTATTGTAATTTTCAGTTTGTTGTAATACTTAGCAGTTACTTAATTCCGTTTCCTGCACCATTGTAACCAACAGGGACTCCATATTAGGATCTCACATATCAACTTTTGGTGAGCCTCATTTTTTATCGGGGTGTTATCTTTTCCGTATTTAGTATGTCTAGATACTTTTGGATATATCGGAGTCTTGTCTCGATAAACATTATATTCATGTCATATCATGTCATAAATGCTTCATAAACTAGACTAGTATGTCAGTTATGCAGATGTTGTCAGTAGCCTTGTTTCGGCTTATTGTATCATGTTTTGGAACTAAAGGAGTTTACTTATGAAAGGAACCTTTTAAAAGATTTTTCAGCATTTAATCTATCTCATGATTATTGTTTTTGTCTTAAGTTATATATCTACGTTACGTATGTGGTTCGTTCGGTCAAGTTAAGGCACCGAGTGACAATCCACCTAGGTCATGATTCGGGGCGTGACACTACTCAAGTCGGAGAGGAGATTAAGGAGACCGTTGGTTTAGACACTATAAAATTTGCCTTGGTATGAAAAATATATGTGCTAGCAACAGAACGTCCAACGTATGGCTCTACAGGCAGATAGTCCAGACGATCGGGGGGATAGTACGCAATATTTATAATATGGTAACTTCATATCAAAGTTGTCAGAGTCGATTGGTAGTCCTAAATTAAATAAAACATAAATGTTTGTTATAAAATAGTTGTTTATGATTTATGATTCTAAATGTTTTAAATACTTTCATTGTTGGACATTCACACTTTGTTAAGTCTCACTCCAGCTTAAGTGAGGGGATTACCGAGACTCACTGAGTATCGGTAATTGTTTTACTGAGAACCTACATTGGCCATGTCAATGTAGGCACAGGTTTTTCATAGGAGCATGGGACGAATTAGGACATCCCTCTTCATTTCAATAGTTTATTGAAGAGCTCTGCATGTAAACGTGTACAAGTATAACACTATAATCCCTACCCATTATTAGATTAGGATTTCTATTGTATTGTGATTAGGATTCCTTTTTCCTCTTGTATTATGATTGTTTATTGTGCACTATAAATATTGATATTAATGAGAAAGACTTTCTAAGGAAGATTAATTATCATCTTACATGGTATCAAGAGCCAAAACCCTAATCTAGAAAAATTCCTACCTTGCCGCCGCGCCTCCCCCCCCTCTTGGCCGACGACAACATTATTTTTCTTCTTTTCTTTCTTCCTAAATTTCCACCATTCTAATGGAAAATTTGGCTACTCCCACCTCTTCCAATGCTTCCGCTTCTAACGCAGTCGTCATCCAACCACCCACTACCCTCTCCTTACCATTTTTCCATGCGGCTCTCACCGTTCCAACATCAAAAAATTTATCTCTATAATTCTTGATCAGGAAGATGGCCAATATTGGTCATGGGTGGAACTATTTCGTATCCATGCATGTGTATATCATGTGCTTGATCATATAGACGACTATTTCCCTCATCCTCCCAATATGGACAACACCACATGGCGTCGCCTCGATGCCGTAGTCAAACAGTGGATATATGGCACTATATCCAAGGATTTACTATACACAATCATGAAAACGGGTGCCTTTGCCCGTAATCTATGGACACGTTTGGAAGAAATCTTTCAGAAGAACAGTTCAACAACACCCGTCTTGAAAACTTCTCTACTATGTCAGAATATTGCAAGCAGTTGAAACTGGTGGCAGACCAACTGTCCAATATTGGTACGCCCGTGTCCGAAACAAAGATGGTGTTACAATTAGTTGCAGGCCTCTCTAAGGGTGAATATGACACCCTAGCCACGATGATACAACAGGTTGACCCTCTATCAAGCTTCAACAAAGCACGCTCGCAATTGTTATTAGAGGAGACTCGACGTGCGAAACAGGATGAGCATAACCAGAAGGCTTTAGAAGTTGAAACGCCGGCACAACCTCAGGCCACCGCCGGCCAACAACCTCCGCCGCAAAATATCCAACCGCGGCAAAATCGCTGCGGCAGGGGTGGCAAGGGCCGCGGCAATGGGCGAGGCGGCAAGGGCCGCAGAAAAGGCCGAGGACAACAGCCACATCAGATCAGCAGTAACGCTTTATGGGCCAGCCCAGTCTCTGGCTACCCAAATCAGAACTGGGCCACGATTTCTGGCTTTCATCCAGCCCAGTACCCTTTTCAGCAACAAGGGTTCTTGGGCCGGGCTCTCCCTCCGCGCCCACCGGTGTTCGGCAAAGAACATCGGCCCATGTCGTGCAGGCTCAGCTCCCACATCAGCCCTTAAATCAAATCCCCACCGACTTGGGTCAGACATTCAGCAGTGTGAGTTTTAGCAGCCCGACGAAAATTGGTATATGGACTCCGGAGCCTCTTCTCACCTCACCCGGTCCGCAGGTAATCTTTCACAATTGTTTCGTTTAAAGTATCCACAATTTATTACAGTTGGCAATGATCATCGCATTCCAATTCAGGGCTATGGTCACACTCACACTCCGAAACCTCACCCACCCTTCTCTATAAATAACGTCCTGCATGCCCCCCACATCATCAAAAAATTAATATCCATTAGGAAATTTACTCAAAATAATTCTGTGTCAGTTGATTTTGATCCCTTTGGTTTTACTATGAAGGATCTACGTACGGGGACCCCTCTTACGAGATGCAATAGCACAAGGGACCTCTATCCATTCACATCCTCGTCCGCTGCCGGTTCCTGCCCACACACTACACTGGCTGCTCTGTCTCCGTCAATTTGGCACAATAGGCTCGGACACCCAGGAGCTCCTGTTTTTCATTTTTTTAGAAGTAATAATTTTATTCAATGTAATGGGAAACTTGCCTAGACCTGCATTTCCTATCAATTACGCAAACATGTTCGTCTTCCGTTTAATTCCTCAATTAGTATTACGTTTTTTTTCATTTGATATCATTCATGCTGATTTGTGGACTTCCCTCGTTACCAGCTCCATAGGTCATAAATATTATCTGGTGTTATTAAATGACTACTCTCACTTTCTTTGGATCTACCCATTAATAGTTAAGTCTGAAGTTTTTGACAAATTTCTTGAATTTTGCACATTTATCAAAACGCAATTCGAACGCGCCATTAAATATTTCCAATGTGACAATGGCCGTGAATTTAACAACTCCATGTTTCAAAAATTCTACAACAATAATGGCATGGTCTTTCGATTTTCGTGTCCCCACACGTCCCCTAAAAATGGCAAAGCCGAGCGTCTCATCCGTACAATAAATAACATGGTCCGCACTTTTTTATTTCATGCCTCCCTCCCTCCATTCTTTTGGGTTTATGCGATCAAAATGGTAGAATACGTCCTTAATATTTTACCCACTAGTACCCTCCATAACATGACTCCAACCGAAATCTTACACCGTAGGGTTCCCTCCTATGATCACCTACAGATATTTGGTTGTCTATTTGGTTGTCTATGTTTCCCTAATATCTCTTCTTAGGTTTCTCGTCGAAGCATAGGGGCTATCTGTGCTATGACTTATCCACTCGTCAAATTCACATCTCGCGTCACGTCACTTTTGATGAGACGCAATTCTCCTTTTCCAACATCCAAAAATTTCGAAAAATGGATTACGAATTTTTAGATGAATAAACTCTCTCTCCTCTCTACCTTTGGGAACTGTGCTCGACTGACACCACTACACCACCTCTATCTTCCACCATATATCACCTGCCGTTGGCATCCCTGCCACCGGCGTCCCCACTGTCGCCGCGTCTTTCCACCTCTAGCACAATTCTGCCTCCAGGTTCCACCAACTCACCGATCACCGTCCCATCCACTGTGCCGTCCCAACAGTCTCACCACCATGCCGACCACAGTCCGACCATCAACCACCACCCAGAAAACCTAGATACCGAACCTAATACACTACCGATATCGTACCCTACCCTACAAACCTCCTCTCTTTCTGGCATACCGAGAATCCCCACAACTCCCTACCACAGTTCACCGGCAACCAACGACCAAACCCATTCGACTCCAACCCCAAACACCGTCATTGTTCAGCACCACCCGACAACCATCCTCGATAGAAACCCAGTCCCGACAACACAACATGCACCACACCCGAATCTGTCATCACCTAGTCCACCCAACCAGTCGACCAATACCCTTACCCAACCAGCGCCCACACACCGGATGGAAACTCGTACCCAACACGGGATTTTCAAACCCAAAGTCCAATTTAACGTGTCCACCCAAATAATTTCACCTATACCAAAAAGCCCTAAATTAGTCAAACTAGACCCGAATTGGAATGCGACCATGTGTGAGGAGTTTAATGCTTTAATGAAATAGTATACTTGGGACTTGGTTCCTCGACCAGAGGGGGTGAATGTGATCCGTTGCATGTGGCTTTTTCATCACAAGTTCAGGGATAGTGGTGACTTATAAAGATATAAGGCAAGACTAGTGGGAAATGGTACTAACCAGTAGGAGGGCATTGATTGCGGCGAGACATTCAGTCCGATTGTTAAACCGGCCACCATCCGCACAGTTCTAAGCATTGCTATGGGAAAGCATTGGCCGATTCATCAGCTAGATGTGAAGAATGCATTTCTTCATGGGGATTTACGAGAAACTGTCTACATGCACCAGCCTCCTGGTTTTGTCCACCCAGCAGCCCCACATTATGTGTGCCATCTCTGTAAGTCACTCTATGGCTTAAAACAGGCCCCCAGAGCATTGTATGATCATTTTGCACAGTTCATTATACGTCTTGGGTTTACATGCAGCAGATGTGATACCTCTCTCTTTACTTTACATCAAGGTCGTGATACTGCTTATTTACTGTTATATGTGGATGACATTGTTCTTACTGCCTCTACTGCTGTGTTGAAAGATAAGATTATTGCACGGCTCAAGTCTGAATTTTCCATAACTGATTTGGGAAAGTTAAGCTATTTTTTTGGGATCTCAGTCACTAGATCCGTTGATTGTATGTTTCTTTGCCAGCGTAAGTATGCAGAGGAAATCGTGCACAGGGCTAAGATGGACAATTGCAAAATCATGGCCACTCCAGTTGATTCTAAATCCAAACTTAGTGCAATGGTCAATACTCCAGTGACTGATCCTACTATGTATCGGAGTCTTGCAAGTGCACTTCAGTATCTCACCTTCATCAGACCTGACATTGCCTATGCTGTCCAGCAGGTATGCTTGTTTATGCATGCCCCCAGGAAACCTCATTTTACTGCCCTCAAACGTATCATTCGATATGTTAAGGGCACACTGGATTATGGACTACACTTATACCCCTCCGCACCGAAGTCGCTATTATCCTACACCGATGTAGATTGGGCAGGCTATCCAGACACCCGCCGCTCTACATCCGGCTACTGTGTGTTTTTGGGTGATAATCTCATCTCTTGGTCTGCCAAACGACAAGCCAAATTATCCCGTTCGAGTGCAGAAACTGAGTATAGAGGAGTTTCTAATGTTGTTGCTGAGATCTGTTGGCTTTGAAACCTTCTCTTGGAGCTTCAATGTCCTTTAAGTAAAGTGTATCTGGTCTACTGTGATAACATATCCGCCATATACCTGTCTCACAATCCGGTTCAGCATTAGCGAACCAAGCATGTTGAGATGGACATCCAATTTGTTCGCGAGAAGGTTGTTCTCAGGCATATTAAGGTATTGCACGTGCCTTCCTCATATCAATACGCGGATATTTTCACGAAGGGCCTCCCAAGACAACTGTTCCTTGATTTTAGATCCAGTCTTAGCGTTAGGCCTCCTCCCGCTCCGACTGAGGGGGTGTGTAAACGTGTACAAGTATAACACTATAATCCCTACCCATTATTAGATTAGGATTCCTATTTTATTGTGATTAGGATTCCTCTTTTCTCTTGTATTAGGATTGTATATTGTACACTATATATATTGATATTAATGAGAAAGACTTCCTAAGGAAGATTAATATCATCTTACACCTCATTTGATTTCTATGGGACTCCTTATGTCTTCATTTAGTTATTCCTTGATTGTTTATTTATTTAATTTTTTGAGGATTACCTTGAGAATCAGTGTCTTTTGCAATCCGCTAATTCTACTTACTTAGAGGCTTCATAGACATGTTCTAAATTAGGGTATGGACTTTACCATGCATGACATTTTCATAATAATTTCAAGTATTTATTAAGAAATACTTCGACTATTCATTAATTATTTGAATAGAGCTTCAACTTTTAGATTATTTTTTAATTCATGGCATGTTAGACCAAGACAAAAAAGATTGGATGATTCGCTTGATCAAGTTAAGGTGTTGGCTGTCGATCATGGCTCGACCAAAAGTTGGGTCGTGACAATGATTAGGCATTTGGCTACCGTGGATCATATGATGGAAGTGAAAGGATTTATGTGGAAGTATGATGGTGGAATGGACAAGGTTGATACTTTTCGGATTATTGAGGTTGACTTCATCAAGGTACTGGTGATATATTTATCTTCTTATTTTTCGAACTCTAAGTAATCAACTATTGCTAATTTTAAATATTTGGGTCTGAAGTTAGATTTAACCGTCTCCAAATTCAGACCTTTTTTGATCGGAAGTTTAAAAATTTTGCAACGAAGGTTTGAAGTTGTGAACAGGCGAGGTCGAAGTTCAAGCTTCAAGGTCTAAAGTTCGAACTTCTATTCAAACTAAGGTCTGAAGTGAGGCTTCGGTTTGGTTCTAAAGTTTGAAGTTCCGGACTTGCGTTATCTTTGTAAACTTCAATTATTTTTTAAAATACTAAAAATGGTTATTTGTGCACTTGCACTACTGAAGTTCAATCCACAAAACTTACAGAGTAAACGAAGAGGAGGAAGAAGAAGAAGAATATGCAGGAAGGAGGATCGAAGGAGGAAGAAGAGAGGGAAACAATCATGTGTCACTAATTTTTTGTGTCGTTGTTTATTCTTCCGGTTGTGTAGCACGGCACCATGTTAGCAGTCTTTTTTTCAAAACAGAAACAAAATATAAAGTGTATAAAGTGAATATGCTGTGAATATTTGTTAGAATAAAATAAGTAATCAGGTTTTTATTTTTCTCCCAAAAAAATAAGGAAATGGATAAAACATTGACCTTCACGTTTTGAATAGAAGAAAATGACCCTATAAAAGATCTCGTGTGTTATTTTCAATCTCTGTGTAAAATAAAGATTTCTTATAAAATAAGTCACAAAATTAAAAATAAATTAATAAAGGCTACAAAATCAACTGACCCCTGGAAACGTATGCCCTATGGGGAGCTTCAGTAGAATCAGCTAGTTAACAGAGGAATTAAAACAATCCAATTTCCTCTTGTGATAAATGTATATGACAGGTTAGATAGATCAACTACATTTCACAGTCATGTAGTTTAGTTATTTATTTATCATTGAAAGAAGATTCTAGACTTTGATAAAAATTATTATTAACCGCAAATGTCAAATGGTAGTGAATAAATAATCAAAACAAAGTGATCAGCAAGTAATCCTTCGACATCTCCCATATAGTAAAACAAAGTGTATCTATGAAGACGTAGCATAGGTTGGTATTACTAAGCTTTACTTCCCAGTGGTTCAAAAGGCACATCTACCCGCGCCATATCAATGCAAGGTGCACATCGAACGCCTAGGTGCCTGTTACGGGTTCAAGCCTGGCGAGGCGTATGTCTTGTCTATCGAGGTGTCATCAGTAGCGCATTAAAGGAAAAATACATAAACTACCCTCCACACTTGTCCCCAGAAAGCCAGTAAGAATGTCTAGTTCAATGAATATTATATTAGAAAAACATGGTTAAACTAAAGTACAAAAAGACACTCTTTTAGGTATTTCCATTATACACAAAGGCAGTGAAGAAAGTAGTTTACAGAAAGTATTTCATCCTGACATCTCTCTTCATGGCCTCGTATACAGCTTGAACCTGTACGAGGGCAATCATGTCATGCAATGGATTATGCTGCAGTGGATTGACAAATTTAAGGTGCAAAGGCCAAAGCATATACCTGCTCACTGGAAACAACTTGAATGGGCCCGATATTTACTGATACATATTTTCCCCCTGAAGATAGCTTCTGCCTCACCTGGCCCTGCATAGAAGCAGAAATACCTTAAGATTCAATTCATTTCTCCTTGCACACACACATTCTGGTTCAATGCAGTTCACATTCTCATAAACACACACGCAATGTGTATTGTTAATTACGTTAACATGTAGCATATGTCTATACTGTTTACCAAGTCCAAAGAAAATCAATAGAAAAGAACCTGCATACACACCGAACAGTAAAAAAGGGGAGTTTTGTGCTTCCCTCTTTAGTTTTTGGTTTGATACCCGGATTTCATGATACAAGCTGCTAACCTACCTATGTCTTAAAAATTCTTGCCATCTCCTCGAACCCTCTCTATACTATGGTCGCTGAAAAGGGAAGAGGATCAGACTAGCAGGTTGTGACAGCTGACAACAACTTAAGGTATTCTGGCCCCTAACTTACTTAGAGGTTGTTTGGTTGCTGGTTCGGAAGAGATTTATTCATATATTAAAACTAGCATAGCTAATATCATGTTTGGTAGCTTTTTAGTTGCTTTATATAAAATTCAGCAACCAAGTACAATTTTTGGTTATTATTTTACAATCCCACATAAATAAAACATGTACTGTATCCAAGGGTGTGACCTAGTGGTCACTGAAGTAGGTTGAGAATCATGAGGTCTCAGGTTCAAATCTCAGCTGAGACAAAAATACTAGGTGATTTCTTCCCATCTTTCCGGCCTTGGTGGACAGAGTTACCAGTACTTGTTGTTGGGAGTCGGCAAATATCCCGTGGAATTAGTCGAGGTGCGCGCAAGCTGGCCCGAACACCACGGTTACAAAAAAACATGAATTAATTCTTCTTTAAAGTAATATAGTTCCACACATTAATATATGTCCATAATTAGCTAATATTGTCAACTTTGTAACAAAAAATACCTTGTGTCATTAAAAATACAACGTTAGTTCACCTCTTCCATTGTGATTTTCCTACCTGTTCTTCATTGAAGAAGTGGCATACAAGAAATTCTTTCTAGGAGTTCAAAATCTATAACTTCTGCCGTTATCATGTTATCTAACTATGTTTGACTTGGCACGGAGTTTAAGAAAGAAAAGACCTTTAAAAGTGTGATTTTAAGCATATCATAACATTTGTGTGGCTATGAGACATTTGAAACTTGTGATCTTAAAACATGCCATAACATTTGCGTGACTATAAAAACTTGTCATTAAGGTAAAATGGAAACTTTAAGTTAAATTGTTTGCAGATTTAGAAAGGGTCATTCTTTTTAAAACAGACCAAAAAGGAAATAGGGTAACATAAAGACATGAGATTTATATCTTCTAGAATTGAGAAAAATTCTATGATATGCTTCACACAACTGACATTGTTGTGTGAGGCTCTTCTATTGTTGATAAGTGTTTTGTGGGTCCCGATCCCACCTCACAAGCAAATTCCTCTCTTATACGTCTATTTACTTTTCAAACCTTCTCTTTCATATATTTACACTCCCCCGCCCAGCTCCTCCTCCTCACACACCCAAGTTCCTTTTTTCTCGAGCTCCTCTTATATTTGATAGGGCATAGTCTAGTCTGTTGTATTATCTTTCATCTCCATTTGTTTAGCTTGTTTAACTTAATACTATTAAATCGCGGTTGAAACTTATTTAGCTTCATGCAACTGTCAAGAATCTGAAAAGAATATGGGTTTGATATTCTTTTTGGCATATTTCAGTGTTTTTTTTTTTGATAGGTTATTTCAATGGTTTCTAAATTACCAGATTCCAAAAGTGAAAAGAGTAGAACAATTAGAAAAGGATTCCATGGCAAAGTCTAGTTTCTTAAGGGATATATTATACTGTTTCATTTTTCTCTTTCCAGTAAGTATCACATTCATGCCTTTTGAGTTGCCTCAAACTGATTTTACTAAAAAGAAATTTATCCACTATCACGGAAACCAGAAATAGATGAACCAGAAATAAACAAAATTTCACTTTTTGTCAAATATGTAATAATCACCTACAGATTTCCCTCAGTTTTCAACTACTACTAATTCTTTACATATTGTTGTAATATATTGTGATTCTCTTTTTCTTGACATGCTCCTCATTCATTACTTTGTGAGTTTCTTTAGAGTTTTGTGGTTGAACTCAATGAGCAATTGAGGTTAGAGAGGAAGGTGTGACAAAAAAAAGGTCAGAGAAGAAAGGTACAACAAACAACAACTTACCCAATGTAATCTCAAGTAGAGTCTGGGAGGGTAGAGCGCACGCAAACCTTACCCCTACCTTGGGAGGTAGAGAAGTTGTTTCCGATAGACCCTCAGCTCAGAAGAGAAGAAAGGTACTAGGGGTATGAAAACAAGCAAGGTCTGGGACGTATAAAGAGATAAAAGAAAAAGAGATTTAAGAGAAAATGGGAGTTTGTTTGGGTGGGATTGGGACCCACAAAAGCCACATGTCTTGTAATGAAAAGCATCATACAACTAGTGTCAGTTGTATGAGACATAATAATAAGCTTTGTAGAATGATTGGAATGACTTCACAGAGAGCGGAGGTCGACCCGCTCATTCACTTCATGAATTACGTTTTACAACATCCAGGTGTAATATCAATGAAATGATCTTGACATATGAAACAAAAAAAGTCGGACTTTCACAACATCTCAATGTCGCATCAATGGGATGATCTTGACTAAAAGAAGTCAGAGATGAGACTAACTTATACAAATAAGAGACTTGCATTATCTGGTCTCAGTCCATTTCTGAAATGAAATTTGTCATTTGAGTCCCAAGAGAAAGTGAAGTTGAAATTATAAGGATGATATGCTTGAGATTTGTGAGAATTTCCTCTAAAAGAATATTCTAGAGAAAGAGCCGGTGGTGGCACCTAAAAAATTGATGTCTCTTCAGGAAACATCCATGCCAATTTTAGCTGTATATAATTTTCACACTCTAGCTGAACTAGAGCCTCGCTAACTGTCAAGAATATCCATATTCGTTCAAGAGAACAGTCTAGAAAATTCTAGTATGTTAATTAGGAGATTACTTTGTATAAATACAGTCCTTGTAAATAAAGTAACTTATTAAAATAGACGAACAACGTTCCCACAGCTTTGGTCTAGCGGAAAGAGCGTGGTGCATGATATGTGGGTTAGGCACATGTCATAGGTTCAAACCCTGCCATGGACAAAAACCCGATATTTAAGTAGAGAAGGGCAGACGCGGACCCATTATCTACAGAATTTTGAAGCGTGCGCCATTGAACCTCAGGGATTCTTGGTTACTCAAAAAAAAAAAAAATAGACGAACAACTCCCATAAAGGAGCCACTTTGTATTCATTTTTATAATTAAGAATAATCGCATATTCTTTTCTCGCATCTGCTTATTTCACATGATATCAGAACCAATAAGGAAAAACCTCGGAATCTAAATACTTACAGTCAACGGAAATGTTTTCTTGCAAGTTTGGAAAGCGGTTCATTCACTTTCCCCAAATTTGTATCAGTCCTATCACGAAATTGATCAACCAACCAAACCAAAATGACGAACATAGCATCCAATGTGTCTAATCTCGCCAGCTTAGTGCCATGTGTCCATCTCCAGTGGATCCATATAGCACCATCAACCATATCAATCGCCCCTGTCAGCTTGTTGCTGCTCCATCATCATGCCACATAAGAAAAATTATATTCCCTCCAAGGGTTTCATGACGTCCCGAATTTGAAATTAAAATCTCCAAATTTCACTCCTAAACAACAATGGAGACCAAGAATCTGTAGTTCGTCTAATCTTTACTTCTTTGAAGAATCAGATTCTTAGAGGAGGATTTTGTTTTGAAGAGAACCAATATAGCACACACAATGGTAGAAATGGACATGTCACAGCCATATGCTAGGATATACTTAGGTTTCCATATCACATTGCTAATGCGGCCAAAACAAAGAATTAGGTTGCACCATCAAGGAATAAACCATTATAGTTTTTGTTACTAATTGCAGTAAGTTCCTAAAATTCAAGGTAGCTAATAAGTCTTCAACCATCTCCTTCGTACATACGAGTAACTCAACATGCCTCACTCACACTTCATCTTTTGTTCTCTAGATCTTTGACTCATGTACCTTATATCATATATCTGGTAATAGATAATTGTTTTCATATCAATCCACTCCTTTATCACCATCCACAGTCACCCTTTAGATGGTACCAAAACCATGGCTAAAGACACTTGTCAAGTCTCTATTATTCCATTAAATCCTTACCGATATGACATTTCATTTTCCATATTAATTCCCATAATATGCGAGTTTCATACCGAAAACCAAATGGTGTATTAACTATACGAAGAATATTTTAATAATGAAATCAAACATTGTATAAGTTATACTAAATTTATACCAAGACTGAACATCTTTATCCCTCAAACCAAACAACCCCTGTTGTTTTTTTCATTGTTGAGCGGGGAAAGTGAGGTGGGGGTCCACACCAAGAAACTTCTCTAAGCATCCCACTACCCCAAATAAGATCCACTAAGATACAAGGAAACTCAACTTTGCATTTCTGTTATGTTGGTCCTTGTCTTCTTTTCCCTTCTTTCCTGCTGCAACCTTAAGGAAGACACTGGAATAAGCGGTTAACCAATCAATTAGGACCAAAAACTACAGATAGGAAGCAAATAGTTGCATTTGCAGATTTGTATTGAGCCTATTCTCTTAATAAGATTGAATTCTTCAATTAATGAATTTTTATTATTGTTCACCAACAGATATATCAAAGTAGTATATCGGCAAAAGAACCATCATGTCATGTGAGTTGCTCAAGCTTTACTTGATCTTGCCAAATTTCGGCTTGGTTCCTTTTTCTCAAAATGTAGCGAAAATATATTAGAATATTTGCAGAGAGTGTAATAGATGTGTAGTACAACCATCTGCAAGATGCATCTCAGTACAATAGCTATAAGTAAATAGAACTAAGGAAATTAACCATCCTATCAACTTCCTGTATATTTTCATATTTACACCAAAAGACTAAGAGAGCTAAACATATGTGTTAAGTTACAAATATTTTCCTTTTTGCCTTCAGAACATATTTGATTTCTTTCCTTCCACACAGTCCAACATATAGCTACCATATAGCTATTAGTACTGTGTTGCACAGATTTTTCATGCCTTTTTATAGTCTTGTCCCATTCCAACTTCCAACAATGTAGTGGATCTTTAGGAGATTCTGGCATGCACCATTTAACTTCAAGCAAATTTAAGAACATGCACCATGGTTTGTGATTCTACGATGGATAAGTGTTTTGCATCTTTATTATCTACTTCACACATTATACATCTATTGCAAATAGATATACTTTGTCATCAAAAAAAATAGTTATACTTCTTTGTAGATTGTGCAGGGTCAAGCAAGTCTCTCCGGCACTAGCCAAGAAAAAACTCCACTTTGTAAGGTGTTTTGTTTCTCCATATCAATTTTCATGGCCATACTTATTCTTGCTGTCCATTTTGAGACAACTTTATATAAGACTTCACTGTGAAAAAGCCATCCTTATCCTATGTTCCTTCCATACTATCCTATCTGAAATTAACTGTTGTACTCGGAAGCTTTCTATCATCTGCAGAAAACTGTTCATTTCTCTCAATTTCCCGATCATTTCTTCTTCTTCTGAGGGAAACTGGTTTGGTTCTTGTTATGGTGTCAAATTAGCGAGTTGATCAAATTTGGGCAGGTCAAAATGGTTTTCAATAAACGGGTCATGACCTAACCCGCCTAAAATCTGTTTGGCCTAGAATGTGTTGGATTGCGATGGGTTAAATTGCAGGTCATAAACCCCAATAATTACTGAAGTTGAAGCGAACTTAATTAAAGTTACTCAACATATGTTTGGTCAAATATTAGTTGAAGGTGAGAGGTAGGAGGGGGAGCAGGATAGAAGGTGGGGTGGTGATGGTGCTTTCAGTCTTAGTCAATGTTGAACGTCGATCAACACTTACATCATAAGGCATTTAAAAGAAGCATATATCATTCACTGAAGTCTGAAACTTTTAGCTTTAAAAGATACTCCGATACCTAGGGAGTGTAACTTAAGAATATCACGGATCTTATTACTTAATCTGCTTATAAGATGGGTCAATTTGGGTTACAACCTAAATTGGCTTGTTAAGAAAATCCATAAGATCCAACACATTAAAAGTTAGGGCGAGTTGGGCGGATTACATTCTAGATCAAATTTGACACTGATAGTTCTTAATTCTTATCCCCTTGCTCAAGCTCTTTTTCAGGACCTCTACCCTCTGTCCTGGTCCTCCTTTTATCCCTATCTTCCAGGCTGCACCCCTCTTTCTTTACCTTAATCTTGCAGGTAAAGCCTTCTCTATCGTGGTTTCTCACAGACCCAACTATAGCAACTAATACTTTTGTCTCTCATTTTCCTTCTCTACCTAAGACGGGGACAAATCATACCACATAAGTACGACTTTGAAGTTAAGACAAAGATGGGTCTTACACCGCTCTGACTTAACAACAAGACAGTAATTCCACTGTGGCCCTTGACTCTGCAAAATCACCTACAACCCTCGTGTCTCACTGGCTCAACTATAACATTTAATACTTTTCTCTCTCCTTTTCTTTCTCTAAGTGGGGACAGATCATACCACACAGAGGCGGATGTAGCATACCTACACCGGATTCATCTAAACTCAGTACTTTCGATGCAAAGCATAAATTTATATGTAAAAAACCACGAAAATTGCAACAAATAGTAAATATGAACCTATAACTTCGAAAATATAATCAATGCTAAGACTTTAAATGTTCAACCCATAAAACTTAAAAACTGAGTTCGCCTCTGATACCACATAGCTACAATTTTGAATTGAAGACAGATGGTTCTTACACCACTCTAACTTAACAAGGACAATAATTCTACTAGCCCTTTGACTCTTCAAAGTCACTCTCAGGTAGGAGGGAAGATCACTTTACTTTTCATGTTTAACGGGAGTTGTTGGGTCATAATGAGCTAGTCAGTAAAGTCAAAAACTCCCAATTTGATGGTTGTTTATTTCTATTCTTGCTCTTCAATTTTTCGTATTTGAACCTCATTGTGTGATTTTCATCTACTGCAATACACTAAAGTGCAATTCTAATATTGACCACAATTTCCCTCAGTTAAAATATTCAATAATGGAGGTTATATTAAGCCAAATAATAATTTCAGCAAGAAATAAGGAAGCTCAATAAGGGCAAAGGGGTGGCTGTGTAAGTTTCAATCTTAACTGGAAGCACTTGACTTGAATGTCAGCAGTATAGATGCTAATATTATTACAGTGTTATTCTTTGAAGAGAAACTTTCTTGACCTACAACTCCAGTAACAGAAGGAGTAGTCATATTTCAGTGTAAGCAGAAACTCTTTCAGAAGCTTCTCAATGTTTCAAATGATATAACTAAGTTGAAGGGAAATATATTTTCCTATTCATTTTACTTTGGACATCATGTTTTTAACTCATTGTCCATCAACTTACAAAAAACTGAAATGGTTTAGGCAATATATAATATTGTAAGGAGAACTGCAACTGATCAGCATAGAACAGTTCGGTATAAAGAACAACCCCAGAACCTCTCCTGTTTCCTCATCATATAAAGTTATAAACATTCTGAATTCTATCTTTGGCAATAACATAGCTAAAGCTTCTATTCATTCACGCATTTATAGTTGTTTGGTGACTTGATTCAACTAGCACTCAATATCATGTAGAGGTCAAGCACATCCAATAGTATATCAAAGCAAATTTTATGTAGAATGGCGAAAAACAAATAGCATAAATCAAACTAGTCATGTAATCCTGCAAGTTTAATCCTCGTACTTAAAATAGTCGTATAAATTTAAAAAGATGCACCCTGAGTTGAGTATATTATGTAATTCCCCTTACCTCGGGTACAGGCTGTTGTATCACTGACTCTACAGCAACAACCATAGAATGCACAAAATCATCACCGCCAGTACCAATAGCTGTAAAGCCTCTTTCAGTTGGGTAAGAATTCACCTTTAAGTATAAAAGTATTTATCAGCTGATAGGAACAAGCCCTCACTTCTGAATCTTCTAATGATTAATCATCTCTACAAGTATGAAGCATTTGACATTTTCTTCAAAGCTTCAACCTTAAATCTTTATCTAAACTTCTACATTATATTTAGATTAATTGGGTTGAATCCAGTAATTTGTACCTTCTTGTCAAGCGCTAGCCACTCATTAGTTGAATCATCATGCACTGTGCCCCCAATAACAACATTGGTAGTTTGTCCAACTCTCCCTTCTGTCTTGGACACTTCTGCAACCCCATCAACGGTTAATATTGTGAAAGAGTTGCTCAGATTATTTAAAGAAAAAGGAAAGAAAAGAAAAACTAGATAGAAATACTGAAAAGGACTTCCAGAACCTGCTAGGCACCTCTAAAAAACTAGAAAACAATTTCGAACAAAAAATTGCAACACACTAGAGATATAAATCCACTATACCATTTAAGTTAATCTCTACTGTCTACACATTATTTCGCACGATTAGTCTCTCTAGAAGAACTGTAGGAGGCACAGTGAAACTAGAGATATAAATCCTCAACACCAAATAACTTAGGATTGACTATAAATCTTCATTTTTCATGTTGCTCTATTTAAGCCCAGAAAGTAAATAAGCACTATACATCATGTTGGCAAGTTGTGTTATATATTATACATGCACGCAATACATTCAGGAGACCACAAAAATGAAAGATATTATAAAGAAAATTATTTGGTTGGAGAAAAGATATGGACCTGAAATGGCCTTAAGGACAACTTCTTGAGGAGGACCTTGTTCAACATCATCATCATCATCATCATCATCTTCAGAGGAAGATTGGTTTTCGATATTGGAGCAATTCAGAAGCTGACTTCTTCGTCCAAAGTTATAACGCAAAAGGGGTATAGAAGAACATTTGTGGTTAGAAAACAATGCGACGGGAAAGGATGTGGGATTCCTTGCAAGAGTTATCCATGGTTCCTTTAAGAATACAGTCCTGCACGCCATTCTTGATAATCCTCCTTGTCTACGCTATTATATTTCAGTTAAAATTGCCCCCAAGAAAATAGGAAATTCTTGAGAGCTCAGCAATTTGCCTCTGCTTAGAAAATATGGGCTGGATATTCGCTAGTGTAATCGGGCCTGTCCAATTACGAAATTTCATAACCAGAAATTGCACGGTTACTCTTCAAATGGGTTGGTCTTTAAATTTTCCCCCTCAAATGAAAAGCATAATTTTTTTTCGGGATCCGGCACAACTTGTGTGTTGTGACGGATCCCGTATAGAACTTATGTCTTAAAAGGAATAATTTTTATTTGAGGGGTAAAAATTAAAAACCAAATACAAAATAGAGAAAAAGTGCAAATGACCGATTTCATAACTACCCTAATATAAGCTATAATTAAATTACTAGAAATTGTGCTTTTAAAGATTTACACGTTACAAAGGAGTCCTATATTTGTGCGCGTAAATTTAAAGCTATAAAAGGAGAGGATACATTTATTTATGCGTAAATAAAGGTAGCTTGGGCTGGCACTGCATATCATCCAGCTCACCGCTAGATCTCCTGAATCAACAACCTCGGACTCATATCACTTTACGGATCCACTTGTATTTGGAAAAAGATTTGCACCACAAAGAGTGCAACAAGTATAGTATAAGTATGGGAAGAATGTGTACTCATTATATCTCGTAAATCGACAACGAAAGAAGTAGTGATGAAGTATTTAAGAAAAGTCTTAATATCCTTACTAGTTTCCTTAACTCGAACTGACCAATTGACATGGTAGAGAATAATTAATTTCTAAGTGAGTCATGTACCGATATGTTCATTCGTTATGTGCATTTTGATCATTTTACTCCTCTTGACCCAATTTTCGAGGTTATCAGGCGATCCTTGAGGAAATTGAAAGAATTAGAATCCTTAAGTGAAAGTGTTTGACCAATAGTTGACTTTTGGGTAAACGGACCGTTTTTGAAACTCAGTCGATTCCGAGAAGTCCGGATGGTCGATTATTACTTGCTGGGAGGTATAGTTTGATTCCCGGGGCACTCGAGAGCGTTTAGGGCTATTGGTTGGGAAGTTGGTTTTTGGCCATTGGGGGTTGACCCGGTAAAATAAAACTTTGATGGAAATTCCGAGATCACGAGTGAGTCCGTAGCGGGTTTTTATGTGTGAATGCATGTCTGGTTTGTGTCTGGGAGGTCTCGGATGATTATCGTATTTTGGGGGTTAAATGTATGAAAATCTGGCAGTTTCTGGTGTCTGGTCTCCGTCGTTGCGGCACTAAAGGCTCCGTAGCAAACCCACACAACATGGCCTGATCCGCTATGGCGTGTTGTGGAGTGTTGACTGAGTCACCGCAGCGGACGGGAATCCAATGAGGCAGACTCGTGACCGCTGCAGCGGACGACGGGGACCAGTTTCCTTTTTAATGTTAAGTTAAACCCTTCATTTCCTATTCCCAAAAATTATTTCTCCAAAGTGTCTCAAGGGAGATTTGAAGTATAAGTCTCGTCAACCTTGCTATCCTTTATTTACCTTTCCTAAGCTTGAATCTATGGTGAAAATCTAGAAAACTAGTTGAAGAAGATGAGTCTCTACCTACATAGTGTTAATTGAATCTTAATCTTTGAATGTGAGATTAATTGATAGGTTTGACTAATCTAAGTATGGAATTTCATTAATTAATAATCAATAGGCTTGAATCTTCCATTCTAGTTGAGAATTTGAATATGAAAAAGCTAGGGTTTATGCCTAATTTAGGAGTTTTGTCTTGAATGAAGAAATTGGTCAATACCCGAGCTAACCTAGCAATTGGAGAGTAGATTTGAACTTCTAGAACGTTGGATTACCAATTCCACTTCCGAATTACCCATTTTACCCTTGTGGGCCCATTTCCCCCATTTTCCATGGTTGGTTTGATTCAAAGGATAGTATAGCGGTACAGGTATTGTTAGTTTCCATTTCTAACTTAGATTTCAATGATGACTAAACTTCGAGTATAACCGATATCCTCAGAAAGACAAGGTTCTAGTGTGATCATTCGTGGCTCCCGCTCGGCTATCAAGTAGGTTATGGCTTACCTTATGGTTAGACTCCAGTTAGCGAAACATATGTAGAGTTAGTAATTGTTAGAGAAAGCATGTTACGCCTTCAGGTATAAAGTTGGGATGAAATACTTAGGTTGGTACTGTTGTTGATTGTGGCTTGTTACCTTATTTTATCTAGTGACTCCTTGTCGTGTGCATGATACTAGACTTGACCGTATATAGAGGAAGAATTATTTCATTCTTGATATGATGATTAGGTGTCCATACGTGGCATGATTGACTTGATATATTCTCATTGGTGTTGATATATTCTCATTCGCATTTGATATCATTTATACATACATGATCATGCAATTGAATCGGTACGCGCGCGCAACATATATATATATATATATATATATATATATATATATATATATATATTGCACATTCCGCAATATATACATATATTGGACCGGGTTGCACGTTCCGCAAGTATATACTTATATTGGATCGGGATGTGCGCCACAACAGTACATGTACTCGCGGTTCCCCCATATGTCATGACTACCGAGATGTAGATGTATTCCGTTTGGAGAATGATGTATGTATCATTGCATTGCATATGCATTAATATATATATATATATATATATATATATATATATATATATTGCACATTCCGCAATATATACATATATTGGATCGGGTTGCACGTTCCGCATCATATACTTATATTGGATCGGGTTGTGCGCCACAACAGGTACATGTACTTCGCGGATCCCTCATATGTCATGACTACCGAGATGTAGAGGTATTCCGCTTGGAGCGTGTATGTATCATTGCATTGCATATGCATTAATATTCTCATATTCATACTTATTAGATTCAAACTTGGTAATTAAACCAGTAATGCTATTCTTGGAATATGTAGTGTTTATATATGATTATGAGCATGCCTATCTTTCAGTCTCTTACTTTATATATGTTATCTAACTGTTGTCGGTCTATGATACTTACCGGTATATAGTATTTGTACTGATACTACCTTGCTGCATTCTTTTGTGAGTGTAGAGTTCGTGACAAGGACCATTTGCTCTCCTCATGACTGATTCCCGAGGCTTTGCCGACGAGCATCTACGGTGAGCACATGGATGAATCTGTAGCCCCAATGATGCTCTTTATATACTTGTCTTATTTTGCTACTCCGAGATAGTATTCCACTTTTTAGACTTGTATTTATATTCAGACTTGCAGTTATGTATTAGTGGCTCTTGTACAGTATTCCAAACTCACCCCGAGGTTATGTCTGACCCAGTATTCCAAAAAACCTCAGCACGTATACTTCTACATCTCGACGACTCCAGGTGATTCTCAAACTAGAATAGGAATCCAGACTCCTGAGCAGGCGCAGACACCGGGGATGCAACCTTCTGCTTCCTTGGCCCCGGGCATTAATAGTATACCAGCCCCTAAGGGTATTCCTAGGCCAATAGCAGTCCAGACTTTGACACTTGGGGATTAGGAGCTAATAAGAAGGTTTATGAAGATGGAGCCACCAAGTTTTACGGTACACGTAGCGAGGATACTTATGAGTTCATTATGGATATGCATGAGAGGCTTTACAAGATGGGTATTATAGAGTATCATGGTATGGACTATGTGTCTTTCCAGTTTTGCGGAGACACGAAGACGTGAAAGACATGGTGGAGGTATTATATTGAGTGTAGACCTGTTGGTTCACCTCCACTCACTTGGGTACAGTTCCATCAGGAATTCTTGGAGAAGTATGTGCCGCGTACTTTGAGGGATCAGTGCAGGGATGAGTTCACCCATTTGTGGCAGAGAGTTTTATCCATGGTGGAGTATAAGACCAGGTTCCTATTTTGGCTTGGTCTACGACAATTGATTCTTATAGAGGCAGAAAGGGTTCGTAGATTTGTTAATGGACTTGTGCTTCCACTTCATGTTGCTTGTTTTCAGGTTGTGGCTATGGGGTCTTCTTTCCATGAAGCAGTGGATCACGCTGTGAGTGTTGAGTCTGCCACTACTCGATATTTTGGAGGGTTTAGTGAGAAGATGCCTTATCAGCATGATGGGTTCAGTGGTTCTAGTCATAAAGCCGGGGGTCAGTCTTCCAGGATCTATCAGTCAACCCCTAGCCATCCCGTCTAGTTCGCATTGCAGGCATCTTCTAGTGGCCCTTCTAGACAGAGTGGTTATGGGGCCGGACAATCTCATGGAGGTTCTTTCTCATAGCCAGCTGACTGAGGTGGTCCATCCGATTCTTCAGCCTCCAACACCCAGAGTTTGTTATGGTTATGGTGAGCTGAGTCACCTTATCAGAGATTATGCCCGATCTAGACCGAGTGGGACTCATTATGGTTTCAGGTTCCAGACCTCGAGGACGTCGGCATCTTCTGGTAGTCAGGGTGGTTCTTTGCGAGAGGCAGTGCTCAATTAGGTCGCGATGGTTCTTATTCATCCAGGGGTGGACATCAGTCCTATAGAGATGGTTCCCAGGTCTCTAGAGGAGGAGCGTAGTTGGCTAGAGTAGCCGTGGTGGTACGTATTGCTATGCTTTTACCGGTAGGCCCGAGGCTTCTGATGCTATGATCTCAAGTAACATTTTTGTTCGTCATCGTCCGGCTACAGTCTTCTTTGATCCCGGGTCTACTTTCTCATATATGTATGCTTATCATTTGGTTGGTTGAGATTTGACTTGTGATCGTCTTGACATGCCTATTCATGTGTCTACTCCGATTGGGGATTCAGTATCGGTCGATCGAGTTTATTAGTCTTGCTTAGTTACTTTTATAGGGTACGACATGTGGATAGACTTAATGATCTTGGATATGGTAGACTTTGATATTATTTTGGGTATGAGTTAGATGTCACTGTACCACGCGATCTTGGACTGTCACGCCAAGACATTTACCTGAGCTATGCTTGGGATTCCTAGACTTGAGTGGAGGGGTATTCCAAGTCCCGCTCTAAAAAAGATCATTTCTTACCTCCGCGCGAAAAAACTAGTCGACAAGGGTTTTTTGGCCTACTTAGCCCATGTTCGTGATACTAGTGTTGATTCTCTGTCCCTTGAGTCCGTGCCAATTGTGTGTGAGTTTACGAAGGTATTCCATGCCAATTTGCTAGGTATGCCACCCAATTGTGACATTGATTTCTGCATCAATTTAGAGCCGGGCGCGTGCCCTATTTCTATTCCACAATATAGGATGGTACCTGTTGAGTTAATGGAGTTGAAAAAGCAGTTGTAGGATCTATTGAGTAAGGAGTTCATTAGACCGAGCATCTCCCCTTGGGGTGCTCCCATTTTATTTGTAAAGAAGAAAGATGGTACGATGAGGATGTGCATAGATTACCATCAGTTAAACAAGCTCACAATTCGTAACAAGTACCAGACTCCTCATATTAATGACTTATTCGACTAGCTTTATGGTGCTTCGGTATTTTTAAAGATTGATTTGAGGTCAGGTTATCACCAGCTGAAGATTTAGGACGAGATGTTCCGAAGATGGCCTTTAGGACTCGTTATGGGCATTACGAGTTCCTTGTGATGTCATTTGGGCTTATGAATGTCCCGGTAGTTTCATGGACCTGGTGAATGGCATTTTAAGCCATATTTGGATTCCTTCATCATTTTCTTTATTGATGACATCTTGGTGTATTCGAAGAGTAAAGATGAGCATGAGCGTCATTTGAGGATTGTCCTTGGGTTGTTGAGAGAGAAAGAGCTTTATGCCAAGTTTTCAAAGTGTGAGTTTCGGCTTGATTATGTGGCATTCTTGGGAAACGTGGTGTCAAAGGATGAGATTATGGTTGATCCTTAGAAGATTGAGGTTGTTAGGGATTGGGCGAGGCCTACTACTGTAACTGAGATTCGTAGCTTCGTGGGGTTATCCAGTTACTACCGTCGGTTTGTGAAGGAATTTGCTTCTATTGCATCTCAGCTTGCCAGATTGACTCAGAAGGAGGTTCCTTTTCAGTGGTTAGATGCTTGTGAAGAGAGCTTTCAAAAGCTCAAGACTCTGTTGACTTCGGCTTCGATTTTGGCATAAGTCAAATAGCTAGATAATCAAATAATTAAGCATTCAGGTAGGGCAATCAAGCTAAAGTATCTATGTAGGAGCAACAATACAGAAAATCAAATAAGAAAAAGTATGATGATGCAATATAATGCAATGCAATGATGCGTCTCAAGCACCAATATCCCCTCTCAAACCGTATATATACATAACTCCTATGTAATTTTTAGAAGTTCATGGCTTATGGGGGACTCGCGAGGTCTATATACCTGTTGCAGGCGTGCAACCCGAGCCAACCAATCATGGTACAACCTGTTGCAGGCGTACAACCCGATCCAACCATGATACAATTCGTTGCAGGCGTGCAACCCGAGACAACAATGATACAATTTGTTATAGGCGTGCAACCCGAGCCTACCATATGCTAATGCATGATACAAGACATAAAAGAGTGAATATCTTAGCAATCCATACTCTACGTCTACTGACTCAAGTAAGTTAATCAATAATTCCAGACTTAGTAGCCAACAAGTTCAAGTAAGATCATCGCAAAATCAAGCTTAATAGAAAACAAGTTTAAGTAAGTTCATCACAAATCCAGACTTAATAGCCAACAAGTTCTGATAAGTTCATCGCAAATCCAGACTTAATAGCCAATTAGTTCATGAACAGGTTTATCACCAGTGTACGAGATTCCTTAAAGTATCAAATACAATCAACTAATCTGATATAAGACAAGTAGCACATAACACCTAATGCCCACATGCTTTGGCATTTCTGCATTACAGATTATAATTACTCAGTATACTATACACATATTATGTCACTGGTACTCGTACCAATGCTCGTCAGATCACGGGTACGATACACCTTGTTACGCTCTTACCCCTTAGTATTTCCATTTTAATCTTTACTTAACCAAAAAAGTCCTTCAAATAAAGTTTAGAAAGTCTTAACATACCTCGAATGACGAACAAATGTGCCACGAATGTCAAGAAATTATCTTTTTTTGCCGAATAGCCTCGGGACGCTCCTAATCTGAATGCTTAAGTCTTTTGAAAGATAGACTGCCTCTGAATTCATCAAATGAGTTGAATTGAATCTAATCAAAATAATGCTCTACAAGGTTAAACGAGTCCAATGATACCCATATTGCTATACTTTAATTCGGACTCCAAAAACGAATCCAAAAAGGTAATCCCGAGCTCCCAAGGGAAATTGAAATTTTGTCAAAAAAATTGATTCACCCATGACTTTAAAAGTCTAAATCTAGAAAATCATCTAAAATCATCCACTAATTGAATCCCAATTCAAGAAATTACATAATTTTCAATTTACGGCTAAAACCCATCATTTTCCCCAACCAAAGTCATGGATTAAACCTTAATATTCATTAGGAATTAAACAAAATAGTGATTAGAAACTTACCCTCGTGTAAAATTGTGCGAAATGCCCTTGGTATCGCCTCAAATTGAGATTTCTAGCTCTCAAAATTGATTTTTGAACAATCAAATTTGAAGTTGGGAATTTATTATGTTCAGGTCTAAAATGCTCATCGCGGTTGTGACTAGTACCCCCGCTATCGCGATCAACCAACCCAGCCCGAGCCTGTCGCGAACGCGACTCACTCCACACGATCGCGAAGCACGAACTTACTCGACCCATTTTTCCTTCTATGTGATCACAAATACGGCTCTTACGCAGTCAGTGCATCGTGAACACGACTCGTTTCTCACGATCGCAATGAAGGATACCTGGCATAGGACATCAGAAAAACCAATAATACCCCCAAAGTTTGTTTTAACACCCAAAACTTATCTGAAACCTCACGGACACAAATCAAATATGGATTTCAGTCATAAACACATGCTATGAACCTGCTTAAACACTCAAAACACCGAAAAAGGTTTCGTCTTGACTCGATATTGATCTTGATCAAGTTCAAGTCCTTAACTTAACTATTTTTTTAATTAACAACCCGAATCATACCCGAACTCATGAGGACCTAAATCAATTGTTCGACTAAGTCATAGATCACATTCAGGACCTCATAAAATCGACGAAACTCTCATTCAACCTTGTTATCCGGTATTGATGACTTTGGTCAACAATTCTCATTACCCTAACTTAGAAATTTTTAATTTCACTAATTCTTCTTTGATACTCGCCCGATTGTCTCGAGAACCGTGTTTCCTATCCCCGCAAGTCAAGAATATCATTTTAAGCTATGGAAAGGATATTTTGGAGAAAAAGATTTCAAAGGCTCAAAACAACCTACCAGGTCGTTGCATCATCTACCACTCAAATAAACGTTCGTCCTCGAACGATAAAGAAAAGTATCTAGGTTGTTGAGTCGCCAAAGAATGTAACACCCCGAACCATGGTATGGGCGAAACACAATACTCGGTGCCTAACTGCATGTGACCGAACGAACCACATGGCTTGTTGAATCGATGTGGTCATCAAAAGCATGCAATAACAATGATTTAAAACATGTAAAATATATTTACTAAAAATATAGTCTGAAATATAATTGCGGAAATAGTCTGAAAACATGATAAGTCTGAAAGATAATATTGACATGACTAACATGACATGCTAACTAGTCTAGTCTATGAAACCTATAAAACATGAGTCTGCAAAACTGTTTACCAGGATAAGGCTTTGGCATACCTCTACTATAAACCACAATCATGAAAATAAATAGACTAACATCCCGAATGGAATGGGGCTCACCAAGTAGCTGATACCGAAGCAATCCTAATGAGCAGGTTCGTTGTCCTGAAATGCAGTACATGCATCGTAAAGTGCAGGTCCCGGGAAAAGAGACGTTAGTACATTTGAATTATACCGTATGTAAAGCAACTGAAGGAATAAGCATGCACATAATATAATAAGAACATGAAACTGAAATTGAAACTAAACATGAACATGAATACAATAACATGTGTAAAATCTATAAACTGTATATCTGTATATCTATGGGGAGAGCAGTAGTATAACCGACAACATGAAATCACCACATGGGTACGTGGAGTCTAATACCTGGCCCGACCAGTAGAGCGCTACCATACCTTGCCGGGATATAAGATATGAACATGACATAAAAGGATCCAATCAATAATATGAAGGTATCATCCTCTGGGCGGAGCGACCCTTATCCTACGCTGGCATACGTAGTTTCATTCTGTAAGAGCCTTCTCGGTAATCTATGTAACTGTCAGAATATGTACTTGAAAGTAATTGGCTTGTAAATCCATAAGTTTCATGAAAATAACTTGTAAAACATGGTTTGAAATTATAGTTTAACATGTGAAAAGATATATCATATAACTTACATAAATCATGAAAAACATATATAATTTCATGGAAATTGAGTAATAGTAGTTATAACTTGTCTTCTAGAACTCATGGGATTCAAAGCATGCGTTTATGAATTACAGACATATTCATTATAATCATAATGACCTATCATGAATACAATTGATGACTTGTAATATAGAATTGAAATATAATAATATTACATGTATTAAGGTTATCATGATAATGGAACAAAATCTTAAACTTATGAAGAATTCGTGTTTCATGAAAAAATGTAACTTGGGGAAGGATAAGGATATTCCCACATGTGGATAGAAGCTCTACATACCTTATTAGCTCCAATACTCGTCTTAAAAATATGAACTTGGAAGGACGAATCCAAAGCTTGATCCTTGAAACCTTGGAATGGGTTTATTGAAAACCCTAGGTTAAGAACATTATATTCTATTTAGAATTCATGATGATTATGTTAGAATAACTTAGAATAGCGTGAAATCTTACCTCGATGTAGGAGAAGGCCGGAGAGGAATGAAATCCACTTGACTCATTGGAGAGGACCAGCTCACATATGATAGGCAGGAGAAGTGATAGCCAGGAAAGGAAGGAAGCGCGTCCGTCAAAGCTCAAGACTGATCAATGTATGAAGAACCTTAAGAGAGAACCTTCATTCTAGGGCTTAAGAGTATGAAAAACTGATTTTGGAACTAATTATGCGTATTTATACTGTTCATTCCATCGGGACTTTTACAGTTAAATTCGACGGACCGTCGATTTTTCTACGATCTGGTTCTGGACCGTATAATATTGTATGATCCGTATAATATTATACGATCCATATAATTGGACCGTCACCCAAATGCCAATTTCCAGTGATTTCTAAAAGCTAGAGGGAAGGTTATGGTAAAAAAGGACGGACCGTATAATTATTTATGGTCCGTAAAATTTAAGGTACTCCATCAATTTCAAAAACAACTTCTACGGTTCATTTCAACGGACCGTAACAAATACTATGATTTGTATAATCCAGGCGTAAAATTAGGTCTGCATAACTGAAACTGGTTTTCAACTTTAACTTCCCTGCCTTGGTTTTCTAAACTCCTGAATCATAAACAAGACTTAATTTAAAGGTACGAGGTGTTATAAAGAATCTCCATTATAAACCTCATTAAAGCCTCCAAAGGCAAGGATCATACAGATAACACAATTTATCACTTTATGAGTCAAATCTCCCTTTACCTTAGCTCGAAACCTAAATCTCCATTTTCATGAGTAAAACTTCCTTCACAATTGATTCCCATATATCTTAATTGTCTCCGCTCAAATGACCCGATTGTGATTATAACTGCCCCTATAAGTACAATCAATTGATTCCCCAAAGATCATCATAGTCACTAAAGCTTTTTAGTTGTAGCCGTAATTCATTGCCAACTAGTGCCGATAAAATACCCTGATTCCACTTGTCTTTCTTTCACACCTACCATTGCCATTATAAGTACCCATAATTCTTAGAAAATATATTTTTATATACCACAAGTCTAAATCATGACTTTCTCTATATATAAGAGAATATTTTCTTATTTTGAGTAAATTCTAAGCATTTCTATTAAAAACTGACCTTATCCAAGGCCGATTGTGCTAATTCCAAATTTGTTAATCTCATTTTGTCGAGATGAAGAAAATGGGTCAGCACTCATCATCTGATTTCTCTTAAACCTTCAAATGATGTATTATGTGCATCACTCAAATGATTATCCCATTGAGCCAAATTATAGAAAATCAACCGATCACCCCAACGACTTCCCATATCCATTTGTATCACCTCAATACATCACCAAGTACATGTGTAAACAATTAGAACTGTATGTAAAGTTTCCATCAACCAAATATTGGTAAATCTTTTTGTAAAATCTGGTAACGCTCGGTAAACCTGCCATATTTCTACCCTGAATCAAAATCTATCAAATTTTCGAAAATGGGTTACTAGAATAAAATAAACCTTTCTGGTAATATATCCATAAGCTACTTAACCCTAAACAATCATATCCGACCTGGTGCAAAATGCACAACTCTCCAAATATCACTAATAGTCACCCGAACTAATTTCACATCTTTACAAACTAGTAAGCCTTCCATAAGTCTGTGATAACCCATTTCATCCATTTTCTAATGATTTTTCAATCTTGTTTTGTCATTATAGGCTTCAAAAGCTAAAATTTCACCAACTCATTAACTTAGTACCGATGAACTATATCTTATGATTTTAAATCTTCATATTTCTCATTCACATAGTCGTGCAAATCTGATAAATGTATGAAATCAAAATATATCGAGCTCTCCTTCTAGTCCTTTCACTTAACTCGTTCACCACTCTCAAAATTTCGACACAAGGCCTTGGCCTCGGACTCCACCTTTAACCTCGGGCCTCATGTAATTAATTAAACTCTCATTCAACCTCGCAGTTACACCCCATATTTTTTTGTATATCATTGTCATTATAGGTTAGCCTATGTAGGATCGTAGAAGGAGAGAGTCCTTCATGAGATTAATAAAGGTTCACTAAAGTGTTAAGTAAGTTTTGGGAAAGTTTGAGACTGATCGGATTGAAGGCAATAAATTTCGATGAAGATCGACAGAAAGGGACCTCTGTGGAGCATTCAATGGACCGCAGAATAGGTCCGCGGACCGCACTGTGCATCGCACAATTGAGCAGAGAAGTTGAAATTTGTAGGCAAATTTGTGGCCCACTGTACCATCCCAGAGGAGATTATGCGGACTGTAGAAGAGTTTTGCGGGGCGCAGAATGGACCACAGAACTGAGGTGGTGGCCGACCTTCTTGGGTTATTTAAGCAGTGTAAGCTCTTTTCTTAGCCATTTTGACAAAACCCTCATAAGTTCTCTTCTATACTCTCCAAAGTTTTCTAAGCAAATTCTAAGCCAAATCACTCAAGTTTTTCATCTCAAATTTTGTAAAGGTGGTTTGGATCACATGGTTGATGTTGTGGTGGATGTGTGCACTCTTTCAAGCTTAAAGGGAATTGTTCTGAAGCTTTTACAAGCTGTAATAAGGTAAGTTCTCCCTCTCCTTCATGTATTTGAGCATGTCTAAAGTCCTAGATAAGTTATAGGAATGACATAGTTCAAGATAAGCACTTGGAGAAGTTGTGTTGTTGTTATAGCTTATTGAGTTATTGATTAAGATAGTTAAGATGGTTGTGAGGATGGATATTATTGTGTAGGTATTTAATTATGTGTTGGATGTGTTGAGCATGTTGTATGGGATGGGAGGGAAGTGCAGAGAATATATGAGGTGTTGTCTGAATTATCGTAGAACGAGTTTGTCTCTCTTTTATGTCAAATTCTAACTTCGATAAGCTTAACGATAGCTACTTATTTCTTGTTGTAGATTGATGTAGTGTAAAACTGTATCTTTTGTCTTGTAAAGGATAATGTTAAAGGTATGTGAGGCTCACCCCTTTCTTTTCTTTTTGCATGATCGTAATAGAATGACAAATACAGAATGTCCCTCAAGTAAAGGTTCTACTCTTGGCTGTTAAGATATTTCTATTCTTCATTCTATTGATTGGATTACTAAATATTATCTATCCCTTTTCGAGAGTACTTATCGCAATATATGATATTCCTTGCTATATGATTGGTTTTGAGTTCATTGTTAGATTGTAATGATTGTTGTATACAGTTTCATAATGATAGGCGGGGGTTAACGACCTTATGTCACTCTGCCCTATTCATATTGGGTTTTCTGAGGCCATTCATGCATTATATATATATATATTCTACCGAGTCACGCTATAGTCAGCCGAGTACGACACCTATTATGCACACCATTGCAGTTGGGTACGATATTACGGACTCCTATTATGGATGGGTATGATATGATGATGATATTGCCCCATAGTGTGGCCTATATATACATATATGACTATGATTTTTTGTAAAAGGAAAGCATTCATACCATATGCCATCAGTGTGATTCTGAGTTACAAGTTGTCTCTTCTCTATCCTTATTTACATTTCTTTATCTATTTACATTTCCTACCTTACATATCTAGTACATTATCTGTACTGACATCTCTTGCTGGAGTGGTGCATTTCATACCCGCTGGTTTAGATAGACGGAGCGATGCCCCTTTTCCAGTAAGACATCAGCTCAACAGTGGTTTTAGAGCTCTCCACTTATTCCATAGGTGCTAATTAAGTGGAGAGCTGACCTGATGATGTTCATGTACTCCTTAGAGGCTTGTAGACAGTTGTCCTGTGTAGAGATGTCGAGTATGGCCTTGACTGTCTTCCATATGGTCTTTTACACTTATGATGTCCTTTTAGGTCTTGGCACGTATATATATATATATATATATATATATATATATATATATATATATATATATGTTGGGTCCTTTTCTGATTGCATGTTGTTACACAACTATTAATGAGAGGCTTTGTTGACCCAGATCTTATGATGTTGGCCTTACATTCTATGACTGGTATGCTTGGTCCTTAGGACATTAGGTGCCAGCCATACCCATCATGGTTGGGGTATGACAAACTTGGTATCATAGCAGGTCAGTCCTAGGGATGTCTACAAGTCGTGTCTGGTAGAGTATTATTTATGGGTGTGTAGCCTTACTTCTTGTTCTAGATCATGTGACAAAGCTTATCTATAAGTATTCCCCTCCTAATATTATCGTGTTTACAATTGCAGTAATGCATTCTTCAACTAATGTGCCCTCTATTGAATCAAAATCATCAGAGGATATGAGCAGATTACCATCTTAGATATCGCCGACTCCTGTAGTACCAGAGGAGCTGAGGGAAGCCCCCGTATTATCAGCTATACCTTAGCACCATCTAATAAGAATGTTGGAAAAATGGTCCAAATATTTGGTTGCCCTAGCATGTCTGACAGTGGTAGACCTTGGAAGGCTTAGGAAGTTCATAACCTAGAGAGCTCATTGGTCAAGGACCATCGATGTTTAGTAGATTTGACCCACTTGAGAAGGATGAAAGAGCCAAGAGGGCTAGGATTATTGGTGATTTTAGAGGACGACGGAGTAGTGGTATGTTACAAATATATGGTCAACAGGCCAGATCTTCACAACAGGCTATGCATGACCAGATTTCTTGAGTAAAGCCAAGGCAGGGATCACATACCTTGGTATTTCATGATCAAAGTGGTGCAGATCAAGGTGGGACCATCTCGACCATGATGTAATCAATATGGTCGAGTGCATGTCGGACAGTGATGTAAGGGAACATAAGGTTTCTATTGATGTGGTAGTCAAGGTCTAAGATTTGGAATTATCCCAGATTGGCTTGCAAGGGGGAGGGTGAGAGTGGAGATGGAGCCTCGAGTTTTGACACAGTGTGATGTGAGTTGTAGTATGCAGTTATGCTATTGCATCCCTTGTTGATATATTTACTTCTTATATGCTTAGTATGGACCTTTTTATTGTTTAGGAGTATTGACCCCATTTTAGGGATTGGTTTTACGATATTGCTTCTAAGATGAGATATTCTGATTATAGCAAGTTATGGATATAAGGGTATCAGCCAAAAGGGGATTCTGGTCAAATGATAGTAAATTAGTAAGCTGAAAGGACATGAAGCCCACACCCGACCAAATAACAGAGTATGTAGTATGTTTCCTTCTTCCAAATGACTATACTAGATAAATCTCAAATATATGATATCATATTCCCCTGATGATTGTACGAAAGCCCAAGTTTTGTAGGAGAAATGGTAAGCTGAAGATAAGTTGTAAAGACAGAACATAGGACGTACTGTTGGAAGGTTTATAAGATTATGTGAATTTATCCATCTTGCGGTAACTTTCGTCCAATTCTAATAAGAAAATGCCCTATGAACGTGTGACTCAAATGGTAATGCTTATGACCCCGGGATGTTCTCAATCGGAATGGACTGCGACAATCAAGCTGTAGGGAAACATTTCTCCTAGATGTGTTTAAGGAATTGTGCAAAGTGACATGCCCAAAACAGTAACCTCAAATCATATGCAAGGATTGGATCATCCACGAATGTAGAAGACATGATAAGCTCTCCGTCTATTTGAAAGAAACCATATTGTTTATCATTGAAAACTATATGTATTACCGACAACAGACAGGTTTTGGACGTTGAAGTGATAATGCATTCAGTCCCGTCTTGTGATCTCATATGATCTTAAATACCTAGGAATAATAACAAATTATTAGAGACAATTGACTACGAAAACTACAGAATAATGGAAGGATGGTTGTAAGAAACATGAAGACAGTTAATAGGTACGAATGGAATGCTATGACAAGTATCGAGGCATAAATGTGTTTCATGTAATGCAGGCATGAGGAAGGACCATGACAAGAAAGATAGAGGTGAATGAGATTATGGTTATGCAGATTTCATAAAAGTGTTAGTACTTTCGAATGGCATAAGGATGATAGAGAATGGACAGTAAGAACTTTTCGACTAAAGGTGCCAGACCTCCAATGTTCAGGATTTTAGTATGGGGAGTACACTTGAAATGAAAACCATAAAGGTAAGATGATTAAGCAATCGGTCGATAGGGGACATAATTATGACTAGACAAGAAAGCTCAGATGAGTCATGGACTATGTAACACCATGAATTGGATCAAAATATGCAAAGCATTGGTACCATAGTACATATGGTTATGACCCTTAGAAAGTACATAAACAAAAGTAAGGGTGAGTAAAGCTTGATATAAGCATAAACAGAAGTGAAAAGAAGCAAATGGGCCTAAGGATGTAAGGCAAGCATAGAAAAGGTTGTGTTAAAAAGATAATGATATTGGAGCGAAGATGAGGTGACAGGCGAAAAGCTTTAACTAAGTAACAAAGAAAGAGATGGCGATCTAAGCACAACAATCGGATTCAGATATGGTAGGATAACGTCTTGTAAGCAAAAAATCTTCAAAACCTCATACATACCCAATGAGGGAGATAAGTTAATGACTCGCCATCTGTAGGAGATTAATATAAAGCAAGGGACTTGGGAGAAATATTTCAGACTATGTATGTATACCAGAACATTTCAGGAGGAATGAAGACACGATAAATGATCAAATGAGTGAGCAAATGTTAAAAAGAAGTAAAGAAATGAATTGTTTATAACCATTAGTAATGAGGAAGTACGAAAATAAATTTTCTTTCAAACGATGGACGAGAATTAACCACAATGATATGTGCATTTCAAATTTAATGGCATTATCAGTATAGTGTTTATAATTGAGCTAATACAAAACCATCAGAATATTTATCACATCGTCCGATAAACGAAGCTAAATTTATGAGAGAAGTTAGAATCTAAGCATTGTAAGGATCTTAGGCACCAATAATCCTACACCGACTAGATAAAGTTAGCATTGTAGCCAGTACCACTAGTCGTGTATTTGCAAGGACCTGACTAATTGAAGGTTAAGGAGAAGTGACCAGAAAAATACATCAGAAGTTGAATGAGAGTTCGATTGATGGATTCGGATGATGATAATTTTATAATTCATAATACAACCAAGTCCTCCCTCATTTTGGAAGATAAAGAACTTCAGGATAAAGATCTCGCATTTAGGGAAAATAAAAAAGAGTACTTAGAAAAAGAGAACCGCGCTCTTCGAGTTTAATGGAAGTGGGAACCTTAGGTACTAGGGCCATTATATTTTTCCACTATGGCAAAGCCACAAGACAATATTACCACGGGGATTTATTATTCGTAACATCCTATCCACTCAAGATCTACTAAGATGTATAAGGATGACAAAGGATTGTATCAATGGAATAACATGAAAAAGGAACCTTACAGAGGTTGTAGCTAGTGTACCAATTGCCAACAAATAAAAGATGTGCACCAAAAACCCGATGGGTTGAATCATAACATTTGGAACTCGATGTGAAAATGGAAGATGGATTCCATTGTGGAACTACATATAAGCCGAAGGCTATGTGATATGGTACATCAAGAAGATCATTCGCTTTCACGATGACACCAACTCCATGACATTGGAAAAGGCAATTAATTTACAACTAAATACCGCAGAATCGATTCAAAAGGGGTCCAGGCACTCAGATTAGTCCCACCCTCAAACAGATAGACATATTAGACGTGATTCATACACTTGAGGACATATTATAAATTTATTTATTGGATTCCAAAGGAAGTGATATGAGTAACTACCTCTTATTAGGGTTGCGTGCAATGACAATTATTATGCTAAGTATCAAAATAGCATCATATGCGACTTTGTATGAGCGAAGGTGTAAAACTCCTATCGTATAATTCAAGTAGACCAATCAGAGTTAATAAGATATGATCTAACACATTGAGTCATAAAAAAGATAAAGTTATTCAAGAGCAAGTGTTGGTTGCTCGAAGCCGTCAGGAAATTGTATTCAGATGTACATCGACAGAACTTAAAACTCAAAGTTAATAACTAGATATCCCTAAAGAGTTCGTCTAGGAAAGGCATTATTAGAATTAATAAAGAAAGAGACCCGAGTCCATGTTATGCTAAGTTGTGCCACATAATCCGATAAATAGGCCAAGCAGCTTGCAAACTGAACGTGTTTTTATGAATTAGCGTTTTCCACACAGTTCCACATGTTCCGATGATAAGGAAGTATGTTAGGAATCCTTCCCGTAGACTCATATGTCTCAATCGCCGTGATAGTCCGGGGATGTAGGGATTTGTTGGATTCGTAAGCACAACGGAAGTTTAAATTTTTTTATTTACCCAACAATGTTTTTGTCATGGCTTATACGATAATCATATAAAGTGTTCAAAACACGATAAAGAAAACTTACAGATCCCGACCCAAATTATATAACAACTAGTTTGTTATTTTGGTTAAATACTTTAAAACCAAATTCTGAACTTTTATAAAATAAAACCAAAACCGAACCGAATTTATTGGTTTTCCGGTTTTTATACCCACCCATCTTGACACACACACCCAAAAAAATCAAAAAGTCCTAACACAAAAACTAGACCCTAGAGCAAGAGTACCAACATGACTAAATCTTAGTCCCAATTAGGGTTGTCCAAGGGGCCGGGTTCGGGGCGGGGCGTGGCGGGTCCTGGCGAGATGGGACCCGGCAGGGCTGGGAAAGGGTCGGGATCGGTCCTCTGGAGGGACATGCCGATATCCCGTCACGTCCCACATCCCGCCGAAAAAAGGGATCGGTGTTGGCAGGGTCGGGTCGGGTTCGAGAATCCAATTTTTTTTAGACACTTAATTTCAAAAAAGCTGTGAATATAAACACTTAAATAATTGAACAAGATAGTGTAAAAAAAATATCCCAAGGCTGCTTTTGTGCCTCTTATATTATTTAATAGAAATATGATTTTTTTGTAATACAATTTCAAAATTGCAATTTTGTGGTGTTGTTCAAAAGTTGCAAATCACATATTAAAATTATAATTAAAAAAATTACATTGTTAAAAACACCTTTTCTAATTTCTTCACAATGTTTTTGTGGTTCTTCGGTTGGAATTGGAAGTTGTTGGTCAAATTGCTCGACGTTGCTTCCAGTTCCCTCAGACAAGATTTCGTTGTAGTTTTCGTCGTCTTCTTCGTTGATCTCTAGTTGACCACACCTTCTACGCGCCGCTCGTATCCAATCTCTGAATATAACTGTAATCTCCAAGTTGTCTCCCGCTAATGAGCATATGTGTTCTCCTATTTGAAATCTTCCGACAGAAAAAATGCTTCCAGACGATGTTGATGACACTTGAATGTTCAACACATCTCGGGCCATCTTTGCTAGTATCGAAAATGTCTTCTCATTTTCCTTCCAATATTTAAGCAAGTCTTCACATCCTTCTTCATTGAGAACTGTTTGGTACGGTATAACACTCTGCTAAACAAAAACATCAAACTCGCTAACTTGATTAGCAGTGAAACCACTAAACATTCTTTTTCTAAGGCTTTCAATACTAGCTACAGAAACAACATGTCTTTTAGATGGTATAGATGGTATAAAAGAAGATGGTATAGAAGCCGGTTGGTTGCTAGCACTTTCTTGTTGCTATGCATATATACTTTTTTGCATTCATGGTGTATCTAGACAAAACTTCTTCTTTAGTTGGTTCCTTAGGTGGTTGTTCATTTGGATTTTTTGGAGCTAAAGGTGGAAGTACTGCTATACAATCATAAATCGTTTCAATAAGTGTTTTACAACCGTCTATTTTAATAGTCGGATTCAATACAACACCAATAATATAAATAGTGGGAATAGGAAAAATTATTTTTTAATTTGATAAAGATTTTTTTAATAGGTGCCTTAATGAAGGAACGAAGGTACCAAACGCCGACGTGTAATCGAGGTTGAAAATTGAAACTTTGCTCGATAGATGATACTAAAGATAGTTGTCAACTTCAGTCCCAATTTTTGAACTTTGATACAATTATACAAATGAGCAAATACAATAAAATATTCAGTGGGCAATGTAGACTTGTAGAGAGATAGATTGAGGGACTAGAGAGATTGTAGGAAGATTTGTGAGAAAAATGAAGAGAAAATAAAGTATTTATAATTGGAAAATTAGGTTAAAGTGTAAATAAATTAATTTAGGGGTTAACAATAAATATAAGAGGGTAGGGGGTTTATGGGGTGGGGGCCAAAAATGGTCGTTGAAACCGTTGCACAACGGCCAAAATCTAAATTTGGTCGTTGTTGCAACGGTTAGTTTTGCAAAGGGGGTTTATGGGGGATCGGGACAGGGCCGGGGCTAGGTCGGGGCGGGTCGAAGCGGGATGGGCCTGTCCCGGTTTCAAATCCCGACACCGTATTTTTTTAGGGGGATCAGGGCGGGGTCGGGCCGGGATCGGGCCGACCCGGCCCACTAGACAGGCTTAGTCCCAATTAGTTGATACCAGCTATATGGATATTTTGCTTCCTATATGGTACATTTTTTGCTAGATTTGCATGAATTCCTACTGATAGTAAGTTTTTTTAGGATAACTTATTTCTATTTGCTTTTAGGTCTATTTTGTTGTGCGCTTCTAACACCTATTATCATGGTTCTAGTAATGTTTTAGGTAAAATCTACTAATGATTAAACAATAAACTGAAGGAAAATTTTGTTTGTCCTCCGACAGATAGCACTTAGTACTTGCCTCACACTAATTTAATGGGCACGAAAGCAGAGTACAAGCCTTTCTAGGCTTCGATGGGTACGAGTCAGACTGCCCACTCTCTCTTTGCCCATATTCCAGTCCACGATAGATGAAAATATAAATAGATAAAGTTACTCAATGATGTAACGCATGAGGTTGTCATGGAGGTGAGGCTCGATACGCAGGACATCCTCATGAGAGGAGGTTTCAAGTATCTTGGTTTGTAACCCAAGGAAATGGAGAGATCAACGTCGTATTGGTGCGGGTCGGATGAAATGGAGGCTCACCTCCGGAGTCTTGTGTGATAAGAATGTACCACCAAAACTTAAAGGCAAGTTCTATAGAGTGCTAGTTAGGCCGACTATATTTTATGGGGCAGAGTGTTGGTCAGTTAATAACTCACATGTTCAGAAGATGAGAGTTGCGAAAATGAGGATGTTGAGGTAGATGTGTGGGCATACTAGGAGAGATAAGATCAGAAATGACGATATTCAGGACAAGGTAAGAGTGGAGTCTGTGGAAGAAAAGATGAGGGAAGCAAGGCTGAGATGGTTCGGGCATGGCAGAGGAGATATACATATGCCCAGTGAAGAGGTGTGAGAGGTTGGCAGAGGAGATGCGCAGATGCCCAGCGAGGAGGTGTGAGAGGTTGGCAGAGGAGATGCGCAGATGCCCAGTGAGGAGGTGTGAGAGGTTGGCATTGGTGGATTTAAGGAGAGGTAGAGATCGGTTGAAGAAGTATTGATGAGAGGTAATTAAATAGGACTTAATGCATCTTCAGCTTATCGAGGACATGACCTTAAATATAAGGATATGGAGGTCGCGGGTTATGGTAGAAGGTTAGTAGGTAGTTGAGGGTTGTCTCCTTGCATATCAGTAGCATTAGTATTAGTCATGTAGTTTCTTGTCCTTCTATTTCTGCTACTACATGTTATTTCTTTACTTCGGTTATCGCATTATTTTGATGTTGTTACTGTTCCTTTTTTTGAATGCTATGTAATAATTTCTCTATTATTTGCTATGTCTGATTTACTTCTATATTTTACTTTTCTACATCAAAAACTGCTTTGATGTGTGTTACTTAAGCTGAGGGTCTTTAGGAAAGTCTCTCTACCTTCATGAGGTAGGGATAGGGTTTGCGTACATTTTGCCCTCCACAGACCCCACATGTGGAATTACACTGGCTATGTTGTTGTTGTTACCAGTAGTTTGAAATTAATTTGGCAATGATGAAAATTTCTTGGTAGTGCATCAGTGTAAAAACAAATCAAGCTCTAGGAATAATCACATCTGCACTACAGGAAAGATACAAGTGTTTTTTCTTTTTTTTTGGTAGCAGGAAAACCAAATCAATGAATTTGGTATCAACTGTCTAGAATAATTCTAGATCTGAGAATTCTCTCTTCCAGTAAACTGTAGCATGATCCTCCAGTCTATATAGTGGGAACTTGTATATAGAAGAAACAAAAATCAAAGTAGGACAAATTGAACTCAAAGAAATTTAGGCAGAATTTTGTGAAAGATAACTGCAAAAAGTTTCACTAATGAAAATGGAGACTAAAGCAGGTGATATTGTCAAAGCTGGTCACAGAGAGTGTACATTGAGGGTGTGTTCGGTAGGGAGGAAAACATTTTTCACAAAATATTTTTCAATTTTCCCATGTTTGGTTAGTCAAATTTTTTAGAAAATATTTCTCTAGGAAAACGAGTACCTTAAAAATGAGGAAAACGTAAGTCAAAAATATTGTCCCAAAAGAATTTGCATATAATTTAGTCAAAACACTATATGGGTGGAAGGTGGGGTAAGGTTGGGGTGGTGGGGATGGGATCTAGGGGGTGGAGGTGAGGTAGGATGTGTTGGAGGGTTGGGAGACAATTGTAGAATATCACTCGTGGAACTTATTTTCCCTAATTCCTCTGAGGAAGTCATTTTCCCACTTATTATCCGGGAAAAGATTTTATTGTGTAAAACATTTTCTTTCATACCAAACACACCCTGACTTGTTACAATCCTATGACAATTCTTGCTAAGAGGAAGGCCTATGTATTGGGACAATGGCACCGAGCAGGCAATTTGTTACTCCTACGGCATGCCCTAGTATAATGCTCAAGGCTCTAGGTTGATTAGAAGGAGCTCAAACAATGGATGCAACACGTCCTTGCTGGTCTAATTATCATAGACTTGCATTACCACATAAATTTTCAAATAAAAGAAAAAAGTGAAGTTGCGACAACTTAAGCCTTTATTTTTCCTCGTGATACAGTTGAGCAAAAGCTACTGAAAAGTGATTTAGAGGAGGATGCACCATCCTGAAGGAGGTCATCATAAGAATCGCGACGGCCAGCAACTTGGCTGATCTGTGGGTCCCAGAAACCATAGGGACGGAGAGGATAACTCCACATCTCCTTAGGGTCCTCCATTAATCTCAATATCAACTTCTCCATTATGAATCCCATCTCCTTTCCCCCGGCCAAAACAATAACCAATAGGTAATCCAACTTTAAAATATCAAATCTATCTAATTATATATACTACAAGTGAATTTGTGGAGAATTACTACCTTTCGTGGTCGTTGATGGAGATGATTCGCGTGTGTGATTTGAAACCCAACTCATAAGGCTGCCTGTAGATGACAAATCGGGTTAAGATCCTCAATTACGGCTGGGTAAATTTTAGATGGATAGAAACAAGGGATTTTTACATGTGTTGCCTTGTCCATGCTGTACGTTTAATAAAAATATCCATATTTGTTTCACTAGACATAAGTAGGGGTGGCTAGTCGGTCGGGTTCGGGACGGTCTGGACGAGTTTGGCGGGATCGGGTCGGGGCGAGATCGGGTCGGGGCGGGACAGGCGGGATTTGCCGAAGTCTTATCCCGATCCCGATCCCGTCGAAATCGGGTCGGGGCTAGACAGGCGGGATTCACCGAAGTCCCGTCCCGATCCCGATCTCGTCGGAATCGGGGCGTGGCGGGATCGGGCTGTGGCGGTTTTTTTTGCACTTAATTTTAAAAATAACATATATAAAAAACTCAATAATTGAACAAGATAGTGTAATAAAAACATCTCAAGACTATTTTTGTGCCTCTTATATTATTTAATAGACATATGATTTTTTTTGTAATATAAATACAATTGTCAAAATTTGCAACTTTGTGGTGTTGTTCAAAAGTTGCAAATTACATAGTAAAATTGCAATTAAAAAAATTACATTTTGAAAAAAACATGTTCTAATTTCTTGATAATTTCATGTGGTTCTTCGGTTGAAATTGGTATTTGTTGGTCAAATTTCTCCACGTCGCTTCCACCACCTTTAAATAAGATTTCGTTGTAGTTTTCATCTTCTTCTTCGTTGATCTCCAGTTGACCGCACCTTCTCCGCCCCGCTCGTATCCAATCTCTGAAAAATACTGCAATCTCCAAGCTGTCTCCGGCTAATGAGTGTCTGCGCTATCCTATTTGATATCTACCGACAGAAAAAACACTTTCAGACGTCGTTGATGACGCTTGAATGTTCAAAACATCTCAGACCATCATTGAAAGTGTCGGAAATGTCTTCTCATTCCCCCTCCAGTATTTCAGCAAGTCTTCACGTACTTCTTCATTGAGAACTGCTTGGTACGGTACAGAACCCTGCAAAACAAAAATATCAAACTCGCTAATTTCGTTAGTAGCGGTACGGTCGCACATTCTATTTCCGAGGCTTTCAATACTAGCCGCAGAAACAGCATGTCTTTTGTGAGATTGTGTTGAAGAAGAAGAAGAAGGTATGGAAGCCGGTAGGTTGCTAGCACTTTCTTGTTGATAAAACCTATATATTTTTTTGCATTCGTCTTCTACGCTAGACAACACTTCTTCTTTAGTTTGTTCAATAGGTGGTGGGTGATTTGAATTTTTCGGACTTGGATGTGGTAGTACTGCTATACAATCATAAATAGTTTCAATAAGTGATTTGGTACCGTCTATTTTAATAGTCGAATTTAATACAACACCAATAATATAATTAGTGGGAATAGGAATATTTTTTTTTTATAAATATTTTTTAATAGATGCCTTATAAGCTGGTTTATACATATATTCATTAAGCAGTAAAAATATTAGAGCTATATAAAACAACATAGTTGAAATAGTAGGATAATATATACCAGAAAATTCTTTTGTTGCTTGAAAAAAATTCTCTAGAAATACAATAAGTTCGAAAAAAATTCCCCAATCGCTATCTACAACCATATCAGGTGGATTTTGATTATGAGAGTTAAAAAATAAATAGGTTTTCTATAGTCATAAGCAACAAGTAGTTGCTTGTATAAAGAATTCCACCTAGTGGGTACTTCTGATGAAATTTTTCTATAAGGTAGTTGGCAATCGTGACAAGTTTTTTTTATATATATATTTTTGTTGTATTCTATTATTTTTAAAAATAAAGTTTATAGCAAATTGTATTTTACTAAGAATGTCTTCAAAAAGTAATAGACCATCCTTTACAACTACGTTATATATATGGCATGCACATTTTATATAAAATGATCTAGAAAAGATGGAGTTAAACTATTTTTCAAAATTGTAATAACATAATTGTTAGAAGAAGCGTTATACAATGTAATAGTCATAATTTATCAGTTATTCTGTAATAATCGCACACTTGATAAATATTTTATGCAATAAAAGTATCAGTGTGCCTATCATCTACATATCTATACGCTAAGATACGTTTTTGCATAGATCATTTATAATCTATCCAATGACAGGTTACCGTTAAATAATCATGGTCGTTAGTACTACGGCCTATATCAGAAGTGATAGCCACTTTTCCATTAAAATGATATAATGGATAACATAAATACTGTTGATATTCATGTGCAAATTTAAATACATCTCTCTTAACAGTTGATCTAGGAAAACCGTTAAAAGCAGGATTATACATTTCTCTAATGTAATGAATAAAACGAGGAGATGAAGGAAATGAAAAGGGCAAACCCTCCACAACAACTAATTTTGATATTGCTTCCATATCTCTATGTTTATTGTAATTAGGGCCTACAATTCCCCCCGTCGTGGGGTTAATTTGACCATGTACTTGGTCCGGGACAGTATGTGAACCTTGTCCCGATGGATCGGGTGTTTGCGCACCCGAGTTTGAAGCCTCGTATTGGGCATACCTAGCTAGATGAGCCCTGGTCTTGTTGCCCCTACTAGAAGAAGTACCCCTGCCCTTGTTGCCCCTACTAGAAGAAGTCTGACCCCTACCCGTAAGCATATGTTTAAATCCTTCCATTATAAATTTATAATTATACTAATAAATAATTAAAGTAAATGAAATTAAGTGCGCTAAATAAAATAAACAGACAATAGTAATTTAATGAAGGAACGAATGTACCAAAACGTCGACGTAACGTCGACGTGTAATCGAGAGGTTGAAAATTAAAACTTTGCTCGATGGAAGATTCTCAAGCTAGTTGCTAACTTCACTCCCAAATGAATATATAAAATTCAATATTTAGTAGACAATGTAGACTTGTAGAGAGATAGATTGAGAGATTTAGATAGATTGAGAGATTTAGATTTGTGAGAAAGATGAAGAGAAAATGAGGTATTTATAGTTGGAAAATTGGGTTAAAGTGTAAATAAAATAACTTATGAGTTAAAAATAAATATTAAGGGGGTAGGGGGTTGGGGGAGGGGGGGCCAAAAATGGTCGTTGGTGCAACAGTTATTTGTGCAAAGGGGGGTTTCGGCGGGATCGGGGGCGGGACCGGGACCAGGTCGAGCCTGGCGGGACTGGGCCGGGCCGGGTCGGGACAAGACCATGTCCCGTCCCGGTTCGAGTCCTAATACCGCAAAAAAAAAAATTTTAAAAAGTCGGGGTCGGGCCAGGACCGGGGCGACCTGGCCCACTGGCAAGCCTTAGACATAAGTTCTATAATATTTATCTTCAAAATTTAACTTTTACCTCGCTCGACACAAATTTTATATAGTATTTTTCAGATTATGTTGAGTGTTGAAAGTTTTATCTTGTCCGACATAATTTGTGGGATATTATGATACATATGCCGAGCGAAATTTAAAGTTATATCGCGTCAAAAGTATTGACGGACAACAATTAAAGACGCAAAAATCACCCAGAAATAGGGATATTTGTGGGAATGACCTACTTTTACACATATAGGCCCCAAAGAATAGTTTTCATCGGCCATAACCCAAAGAAAATTCATTAGTTGTAGCTCAAAATCCATGTGATTCAGACAAAAGGCTTAATAAAGGGTCATTGGCACTTATATTCCTATTTTGTGTTGCTCTTTAATTTTTCTCTCGTAACAAATATTTTTTTTCGGGAAATGATTAAATGGCAAATCTAAGAGAATAAGTAATTTTGATTGAGTGATAACACTACAAGTACAGACATGTTATGTATTTGTTAGGCTAATATAAACGCTTGACTATATAAATTTCGTTTCTCTCCCCTAATTTAGTACTCTCTCCATTTCAATTTATTTTCATTACTTTCTATTTTAGTTTGTTGCAAAAAAAAGTCTATTTTACATATCTAGTACTAGCAATTGTTTGTACCCAACATCTATACATGGCATACTCCCTCTGTCCCAAAATACTTGTCATGTTTTTCTTTTTAAAAGTCAATTTGACTAAATTTTAACGTTAAATTAAATTATACTAATTCAATATTTTAAAATTAAAATCTAAATATTCGAAAACTATACGAAAAGTACTATAAGTTACAATTCTTCTCATATTAATGTGATAAAAATATAGTTTAAAATGTTGGTCAAAGTTCATATAGTTTGAGTCTTAGAAATCGTAATGTGACAAGTATTTTGAGACGGAGAAAGTATTTAAGATCATAAGTTACATATAATAGGTACCTGCTTTTTGCTTCCTTACTGAAGATGTTATATAAGTTCCGTAACTTGCTTTGCCTCAGTTTGCACATTCTCAGACAGTTTTCGCTGCTGCCTTGAAACCTTTGGACTAGCCAGCTCTCGTGGTTTTCTTCCATTTAATTTTTTCTTAGTCTGCATATCTAACTACAGGAGAGTCCACTCTACAGATGATTTATCCTGCTTTAAGAATTATGACAAAGAGGAATTGAATCACCCCCTTGTTCCAGGACACAGTTTCCTGGAAAAGAATTGCAGTCAAGAAATAGATATAGACGGTTTATTACAAGTTTTAGCAAAGTAGATACAGATGTGACCATGAAAAGCATGAATAATTTTATAAAGTCATAGAAATATCTCTGCATGTATAATTGATAATTCATTGCACATATAATGATGACTTGGAAACAGGTTGCATCATTTAGCAATATTTTCTGCAGACAAACCACTCCTACAATGTGCAGTAAATATTAATAGTTAAGCTTATTGTAGCTTAAAAAGATGGTGCATGTATACAGATGCACAAGTTACACCACATGCACAAAGATAGACAGAAAGCAAGTATCAAACTACACATGGATCAACATACCCATAAATTAAACAGGAAAAAAATCAAAGCAGAAGGTAAAAAAAAAAACCAACACTGCACATGAAATGAGTTGGCGAGGTAATAAAACTTTTGCATTCTTTCTCACCAAATAATAAACATATTCACTGAACTTTTAGAATTCAACCACCAATTATCAAACTCTTTAAAAGCACAGGCTAAGAGGATTATACTTTTAATTCTTAATTTCTTTTTCTTTAGAGAGAAGGGGAGTCTTAGAGTAACTGGTAAAGTTGCTGCCATGTGACCAGGAGGTCATGTGTTCAAGCCGTGGAAACAACCTCTTGCAGAAATGTAAAGTAAGGCTGCGTACAATAGATCCTTGTGGTTCGGCCCTTCCCCGGACCCCGCGCATAGCGGAAGCTTAGTGCACCGGACTGCCCTTTTTTTCTTTTTATTTAGAGGGCAACAAGTAACTATAGTGTATGTGCACAAAACTCTGTCATTCTACGCATGAAGATATATTGCATAAGTTAATGGTAGGGATGTGGCTCCAGAGCTTTGGTCTAGTGGTAGGAGCGCAACGCGTGATGTGTAGGTTAGGCACACAACACAAGTTCGAACCTCGCCAAAGATAAAAAGCTTAGTATTTAAGTAGACATGGTAAATGGGCGGGCCCATTATCCAGTGACTTTCAAACCATGTGTCACTGGCCTTGCAGATTTCCCAGTTGTCGAAAAAAAGTTAATAAGGAAGAGTGCCTAAAACTAAAGGTCACATATAAATGCAACTGAGTGCACCTCCATAGAAAACATCCAGGAAAACTAACGTGTTTTGAATCTCTCTAAAGAAACTTAACTTTACCCATCCACAAAAAAAAAGTTAGTTGACTAAAGTCAATATTGATGGTATTTGTATCTTTTTTGAAGTTTCGTCAATTTCATCAGGTCTATATCGAATATGGTCTAATCAAGTTGTTGGTTCGGTTCTCGAGGGACTCGAGAGTAATTCGGGCTTTTGGTTGAAATTATAAGACTTTAAGAGTTTTAAAGTGTGCTTGGGTCAAACATTTGGTCAAGATGACCTGGTATGAAGATTCCAAGTGTGCGAGCAGATTCCAATCTCTAATGAAAATTATTGCCAGGTTTAGGGGTTGTTTATGTCTATAATGTTTGATTTTCTTTCGCTCGGTAAGTTCCATCTCAATTTGCCATTCCCCCGATTTCTATTTCATTTTCAACACGGGCATTTTTTTAATACTATAATCCCCTCAACATAACACCAAACGATCTGCCAGATTAAATCACAGCCCATACTTTCCCATATCCCAATAGACCAATAAGTACATCCGAAGCCACATACATATATGTTTTGACTATTTTGCTTATTTCCCCCTAATTACCCTTCCACTAGCCTTGTTATTATTTTTGATGTGCGGAGATGAGTGACACGATTCTTGAGAGAAAACCTAAAATTTTAGTTTTGAAAGTTTCAATTTTGAAGAGTTTGACTGGAGTTGACTTTTGAGTAGACGTGTCCGGAATAGAATTTCGATGGTTCCATACTTCCATTAGCTCCGAAACATGATTTTTGACTTGGGTGAACTATTGGAAGGGGTCTCGAGTGATTTAAGTGTGTTTCGGTAGGTTTGTGGAAATTGAAAAGTCTTGAGTTAAGAAATGAACTTTAGTTAACTAAAGTCAATATCGATGGTATTTGTATCTTTTTTGAAGTTTCGTCAATTCCATCAGGTCTAGAATATCGAATATGGTCTAATCAAGTTGTTGGTTCGGTTCTCGAGGAACTCGAGAGTAATTCAGGCGTTTGGTTAAAATTATAAGACTTTAAGAGTTTTAAAGTGTGTTTGGGTTAAACATTTAGTCAAGATGACCTGGTATGAAGATTCCGTGTGCGAGCAGATTCCAATCTCTAATGGAAATTATTGCCAGGTTTAGGGGTTGTTTATGTCTATAATGTTTGATTTTCTTTCGCTCGGTAAGTTCCATCTCAATTTGCCATTCCCCTAATTTCTATTTCATTTTCAACACCTTTAGGCATTTTTTGAATACTATAATCCCCTCAACATAACACCACGATCTGCCAGATTCCCATATCCCAATAGACCAATAAATACATACATATATTCCTAAAACCCAAAAAATGTTTTCATTCCTTACGATCCAATCTTCCTCTTATTCCTTTTCCCCTCAACAACAAGTATTACAGATTTGATGCATTTCCATGTGAAGTTCAAATTACAGAAAAATGAAAGTGAAAGATACAATGGGTAAGAGTTTACTCTGTTTAGCAGTGTTCATTTTGTTTCTCTTTGCTTCTTTGTTCTATACAGGAACAATCGATTACAGATCAAGTTTTTCGCTATTCGATACCCCACTGAGTAAACCTAAACCTTGCTTCACTGAATCGGAGCCTCTCAAGGTTTACATGTACGATTTAGAGATGAAATACAATGTGGGTTTATTGAAAGGGTCGCATTATAATGCGCCTCCTGTGACACTCGAGACATTGCCGAAGTGGCCGTATTATACGGGGTTGAGGAAACAACATAGTGTGGAGTATTGGATGTTGGCCTCATTGTTGTATGATGGGGAAACCCGAGAGGCTGTTAGGGTTTTGGATCCGGAATTGGCTGATGTGTTTTTTGTGCCGTTTTTCTCTTCGTTGAGTTATAATACTTACTATAGACATGGCAATGATTCAGAGGTCAAATTTGATGATCAATTGCAGGTCATCTTTCTTTCTTCTATTTAGTATATTTATCTGATTCACATATGCATATTTGTCTCTACTGAATTTCGTGTTAGAATGATTTTATTATTGTAATTCTCCTGAATACTTTGTTTTCCTTACACTTACATTAGTTCCATTAGAGAGAAGTGCGAGTTTATCTTTTTCATTTGTTTTCGTTGATAATTACGTGGAAACAGCCTCTTACAAAGTAAGACTGCGTACATTAGGCCCTTGCGGTTATAGCTGGATCTTAGTGCACCGGGCTGCCCTTTTTCCTTGATAATTAAGCATAATTGTGAACTAGAGAACCTTCTGTGACCTAAATAGGGCGGAATACATAGAGGATTTATATATCTGATCCAACTAGTTTGGGTTGAGGTGTAGCTTATTGATGATTGGTTCTAGTATATTATTGATAAGGAAAGCAAAAAGATTAGTTGCTTTTGTCAGATTTGTTTTCTGATGAAGCATATGTAAGAGCTTTTTTCCCTCTCTACAACATTCTATCAGTTACATTACTACACTTTCTTCTTTATTGCAGACTCTTAGTTAGGGTCTAACTCTAGGGCCAAGATATATCACATAATTAGACACCTTAACTTGACCTCAACTGACAACTAAGTACTCCAACTTTGAGAATGCACATCTAGACACCTCAACTCATCCCCACTGTATCTAGTGGACACCCCTGATGTGGCACATAAACTTTGGAGGTGTCTAGATGATCATTTTGTAAGTTGGGGTGTTCAACTGACACAGTGGGGATGAGTTGAGGTGTCTAAATGTGCATTCTCAAAGTTAGTGTTTAGTTGTCAGTAGAGGCCAAGTTTAAGTTTCTATCTATGTATTATGCCAATTGAATAAAACGATGATCTTCATAATTGTTGTTTCTTGTTACCGGACATTTTATTGGCAGTGGCAACAAGACAATTCCTCACAAATATAGGGAAGGAAAAAAATATTATAGCTCTCAACAAGACATTTTATTGAGAAATAGCATTTTGTTCCTATTTCTTTTTTGTGCACTCATGAGGTTTCAATATGCATAGAAGATTGAGTATCTTTCATAGAGGATCATATTTTAAAACAGGTTCTCTACTTTTTAGTACTTCCTTCGTCCCAATTTATGCGGCACCATTTCCTTTTGGTCTGTCCCAAAAGAATGTCACCTTTCTATATTTAGAAACAATTTAACTTTATGAGTTGATTTACAGCCACACATTTATATAAGACTTGTTTTGAATCACACATTTCAAAAGTCTTCCTTTCTTTCTTAAACTCCGTGCCAAGTCAAATGGTGCCACATAAATTGGGACAGAGGGTGATCTTGCAATCATTAATAAAATTATCTTAGCTTATCTAAAAATAAAAGAGAAAATATTATAACCTCATACTTAAGAGAGTTCAACCTGGAAATGAGTAGTTGTTAGAAATCCCAATTCTAGTTAATGAGTCCATTTAAAGGCTTAACCCTGAATGTGTATTGTCTGGCAATTTTACCTGTGAAAGTGGAACAGAGAATGCTTCTTGCAATTCATAGTGCAGCTTAAAAAAGCTGGCTATGTGAATTATTCAACTACATGTTTGGTAAGACACTCATTTTCTATGCACATTTTACTAACCCCACACTCCTTCCATCTAGGAAAACTTGGCCTGTTTTGACTGTTATGAAGATGAATAGAAGTTTGATCACATCTTATATTGAAATCAAATAAAACAGTGTGTAGTTGTGTACAACAATAATTTAAAACATGTAATAGTAGAATTAGTTGATGAAAATTGTCAGGTGCTAAAATCCCTAGAGCTTATATTTGTTTGGATTTTTGTTAAATGAAAAAGATTTCTGTTTAAGGAAATAGGTAAAGTATTTTGGGACTTACAAAAAGGAAAGTAAGTCAAGTTTTCTGAAACAGAGGGATTCATGTGTGTTTACCCTAATGTGCTCCTTTTTTGGTTAACCAATTAAATTTATGGGGCACTCTAGCAGTTTGCTCTCTCAAGGAGGTGGTCATTGAGAGGACTTCTCAAGAACCTTTTCACTGTTCATTGATCCAGAGGTGACGGATTGCTGCTATCGTTAAGAGAAATGAGAAATGCATCTTTAAGTTAAGTTGTGTTGGGGAAGGAACACTTCGGACCAATAAAATTTGCAAAGCAGTCTATGCATTTATTGGTCTTATAGAAAGTTCTCCTACATTTACATTGTAGGTAAAAAGAAGTCATTACCTGATAATAACTAGATAAAAGTACTGGAGGGATTCTTATGTCCATTCAATGTGGAATATTTGCAAAGGGACCATGATAGTGTCGGAAGAGGAGTTGGTGTATCAGCCATTACTCAGTGCCAAGAAACATTCAAGTAGCATTTTTCTGGAGCCAAATGGGTGGGGAGCCCCTTGCTAGTTGGATTGGTCAAGTTAGTGATTTATGCAGTTTTGTGCAGTCTTTTGTTGCTGGCGTATATGAAAAGAAGATGATGAAACCTTTGAATAGTATAAGAGAGTTAAGAGAGTAAAGAAGCTAGTGGTGAAGTCTCTTTTGAAACTTAGTATGGGGGAAGTAGATAAGAAATGTATATCCAGTACACCGAATAAAGAAGAGGGGTAAAGACTTGATAGAGTATAAGAGAGTTAAGAAAGGTAAAAACTCTGTTGGCCAAGCCTGGTAAAGTCTTATGTGACTTATTCCAAAAAATAAGGATGCGGGAAGTGGAGAAAGATTAAATCCTTGTACACATGCGAGAAGAGTAATGATTTGAACCTTGTTAAGTGTAATAAAAGATGCCCAACAAGTTTTGACAAGAGAGATTATCTATTCTGATCAATTACTTAACTCTAATTACAAGAGTAACATCATATATCTTTGTATATTTGCGCAAGAGTGAAACTTTAGCTACACTCAGAAAACTAGAACCGTAGAATATAAGGATGTCATAAAAAATATGAGGGTTAGAAAATCGTATTGTTGAGATGACATCCCTTTTTTTAATCAGGATTTGAGATGACATCCCTATAAAGGTTTAAATAGTAATCTGCAAAACTATTTAATATTGAAAGATGACAATTAAGTAGAGAAAGAGCACCTTGGTTCTGAGTATAAGAATAAAAGAGATATACAAAATGTGCCTCATAAAAAAAAAAGATATACTCCTATCAAAGTGTGTGAAAGATCATAGTAATAATTTTTCCTTTTTTTTTTTGGATAAAGAAGATTGTGGTAATTAACTTATGAGTCATACAATAAATTTTGAAAAATTATGATAGAGCATAGGCTTAGAGATATTAGAAGGGTGCCAAAGAATAATTTGTTATCTATGGCGGTAGGATCCACGATAAATGCTATATTTTTGCTAACAGATTGGGGGAGATTTGCAGGAAAAGGAAGTTTCCAGTGACTTAGAGAAAACATATTAGGAAGTTCTTTCATAGGTGCTGGAGCATTAAAAAAAACTTTGTATTAAATATATAAATTTCAGAAGGGACATGTACCAAGGAGCTATCATAAGCGTGAGAACAACAGGATATAAAGAAATATACAGTTGAAGTGAGATTAGGCAGAACTGGTGCAATTCAGGTATCTAGGCTTAGTGTTCCTAGTAGATATTCATATATCTAGGCTCAATATTCTTAATTGATAGTTGAGATATAGGCTCGATATACCTAATGAATGATATGATAAATGAAAATGTAGCACATAGAATTGGAATAAGATCAATTAAATAGAGGAGCTCTACGATAAAGATACCCATCAAAGTGATAGCAAGCTCTATATAACAATCTTCACGCCTGTGAGTGTTGGGCTTCGAATGTCTAACTTATCTATGGGATGAGTGTTAAATGTGGAAATTGTGATCAATGTGTGGTCATACCGGATTGGACAAGATTATGATCACCCGATAGAAGGTACAAGTAGCATATATAGAGGATAAAATGTTATAAGGTCACTAAAATTGTTTTGGCCATTTTCTACCTAGATTTACAAATGCACCAATGTATAGGTGCAACACTGTGATGATTGAAAGTGTTAATACTTAATAGGATGTGGTAAAATTAAAATCACATGGAGGTAAGTTGTATCAAAAGACCTACAACTTTTAGGAATCCACATAAACTTAGTGATGATAGAACACAAGGATGACAAAAAATCCATATAGACAATTTAACTAGTTGGGATTAAATTTTATGGTGTCGGTACACGTACATTAGGATTGGTGTTTACCAAGAGTCTTTTTAGTTTGCGCAAAGAGGTAGGTATATCGGTGAAGTAATTCATATAGCCGATCAGATTAGTTTAGAATTGAGATGTAGTACAGTGTTATTCTAGTATTCCTCCCTGTAATAATTATTCTTTCTGCATTGGCTTTGTTCTTCTAACAGGCTGAAATTGTTGATTTCTTACAAAAGTCTGAACATTGGAAGAGGTCTAATGGTCGGGATCATGTGATCCCAATGCATCATCCAAATGCTTTCAGGCGCTACCGGGAGAAGGTGAATGCTGCTATTTTCATTGTTGCAGATTTTGGTCGTCCTCCTCCAGCTGTGTCTAATTTGAGGAAAGATGTAGTGGCCCCATATGCACACGTGGTTGAAACTTTTGAAGCTGATGACATTTCAGATCCGTATGAGTCCCGTACAACGCTTCTTTTCTTCCGGGGGAGGACAGACAGGAAAGATGTATGCTTATTTGAATTCTGAACAAATCAATCATCTATTCTCAAAATGATTGATTTATTTGAATCAAATCATTTGAGAATAATGTACTCTTTTTACTTTCCACCAAAAAATCATGTATTCTAAAATGATGAAAAATATTCTGACTCTGTTCATGCTGCAGGATGGGAAAGACCGTCAGATATTGAAAGACATGTTAAGTGGTCAAAAGGATGTTGTCTTCGAAGCAGCAGGAATCTCAGGGAAAGGTGTAAATGAAGTAAGTTGTTTAGTTATACTAACTGTTATGTATAATTGGGTGGTATCTTTTTGTTGTTAGAACTCGAAAATATGAGTATTACATTCTAATGTGCGTTCGTGTAATGCCATATATTGGATCCTTAATTATTGGCCGTTTCTGTTGACCTGCCAGTTTTAAGTTTCCCTGATGTGTTGGTTGCCTTTTTATTCTGTTACCTAATATTATCACAAGGTACCACTGCAATTGAGATTCAACAAAAGTCCCTCACCGACTGATAAAAAAGATAAACAGTGCCCCACCTAACTAATTGGATTAACTTCAAGATGACTCATCCTCTCCAACGATTTTCTCTGATATCCCTCTCCCTCAATCTCTCGTTATTTTTACCTCTTCTTCTTACATTTACTTATAGTTTTCCCTTTTGTATGTCAGTCAACAAATGGGATGCATTCCTCAAAGTTCTGTCTACACCCAGCAGGGGACACCCCATCATCTTGCCGCCTGTTTGATGCTATAGTTAGCCATTGTGTTCCTGTAATTGTGAGTGACAAAATTGAGTTACCTTTTGAGGATGAATTAGACTATACCAAGTTCTCGATATTTTTCTCACGCGAGGAGTCAAAGAAAGAAGGATACATGCTCGATCAGCTCAGGACCGTTTCAAAAGCTAGATGGCTTGATATGTGGGGCTATCTTAAGAACATTACCCATCATTTTGAGTACCAGTACCCTCCGAAAAAGGGTGATGCTGTAAACATGATATGGAGGCAGGTGAAGCACAAGCTTCCTGCTGCCAAACTTGATGTACATAGAAACAGGAGGCTGAAAGTGCCAAATTGGTGGAGATAGTGCTTGAAGATTGCTGGTATAATACTGTACATTTGTATACATTCATAGGCAAAAATCCCGTAAGGGGAACTCTTAATCGAGCAAAGATAATAATAATCGCGGCATCTAGATTATTGAAATAATTAACATTAGTTGAACAACTCTGATTATTTTTTTTTTGTCCTGGAGCCTGAAGGTTACTTTGTTTTTGCAACGACAAATTACCCAACATTTAATAGCTTTGAAGCACATTCATTAATAGAGGCTGAGATATATCATTTTCCCACTAGAGCTATGTGTTCGAGGAGTTATTCTCCATAGGGCCAGCCGGTTAGACACGCAACATGTTCTCTCAAAATACTGTCACCGTTCGAGTTGGGCTTGTTAGTCATGTCAGATGTAGCAGCCTCAAGTGGAGAGAGAAGTGATAGTTTGGATTGGGGAGGTGGTGTTATTTTGCACCTCTCTTCTCCCTTTGACCTGCCAACCTTATTTACTAATGTTCCTGTACTTGGAACTAACTTTTGCTCATATAAATACGTGCATTTCAAAAACAAAAAGAAAAGAAGAGCAAGGTGTAGCAAGGAAATTGTAAATAAGCCAAAGGATCTTTATCCAGCGTAAGAGCCAATCAGAGAAGTGTTCTACGCAGGAAGTCAATAGTTTGAATCTAATAGGAAAGAAATTTGCTACTCGAGTGTTTAGGGGTTTCCGGTCAATTTATCCAATTGGAAGGCCTGGGATGGTCATGGTCTAGAACTGCCTGAAGAGCCGTTAATTATGCAGAATGTCATCAAACTTATATGGTCTAAATAGGCATTTGGATATAAATTACATATATCGATTTGAAATATATGATTTACGTGAAAGTTTGATTTGATGATGAAATTGTGTTTGAATATTATTCCTGCAAAATAATATTATTGAAAGAAAATAATCTCCTAATTATTTTCATTAATGAAAAGGTATATATACATGATATACAATATTTAATTAAGAAAATTAAATCTAATTTTTCTTAATACAAGACTACTACCATAATTATACATGTACAAGAACTCATCTAATTATGGTAAAATATATACAAAATATACTCATGTGATAAACACGGTCAAACCGTGTATAACAAATATCTTTCACCCCCCGCAGTCATAGCGGGAGGTTGTCGTAAGCTGAGACTGTCCCTAAAATCTTCAAACATAACCAAGGGAAGACCCTTAGTAAAGATGTCAGCAATTTGGTACCGTGAAGGGACATGCAAGACACGTACTTGTCCATGAGCTACCTTTTCGCGAACAAAGTGAATAACCATCTCGATATGTTTAGTACGCTGATGTTGGACTGGATTCCCAGAGAGATAGACCACACTAACATTATCGCAGTAGACCAAGGTAGCTTTCTGAATAGGAAAGTGTAGCTCTAATAGGAGATTACGCAGCCAACATGACTTGGACACTACATTGGCTACCCCTCGATACTCGGCCTCCGCACTGGATCACTATAAAGTAGCCTGGCGTTTAGCCGACCAAGAGACCAAGTTATCACCAAGAAACATACAATAACCAGATGTCGAACGTCTGGTATATGGACATCCACCCCAATCAGCATCTGTATAACACACGAGAGTAGATACGAAGGATGGATATAAGTGCAGACCATAATCAAGAGCCACGATGATTATATGGATAACCCAAAAACACACGAGCAGTAGAACAGGATTGAAGTTTGTTAATTGTAGTGGATGGAAAAAGTGGATAGCACAAACACCCAAACACCCTAAGATGAGAATACGAAAGATCTTTACGATAATTTTTTTTTAGTGGAGATTGATATGCTAATCCTTTTCTAGGGAGTATGTTAAGGAGTTAAGTAGTCATTTGTAATGCAAGATGCCAAAAAGAAAATGGTAATGAAGCATGAGCTAGTAAAGTGCGAACAATATTATTAATGGTACGAATTTTTCTCTTCCATTATCACATTGAATGTTTTTAATTTACCATTATCAATTTCTCTTCCATTATCACATTGAATGTTTTTAATTTACCATTCAAATTGGGTACGGATGAATGCTCTAAACGTTAGGAATGTGGAAAAAACTTGAGACTTTTTAGATAAAGGAAAGGTCCACAAAAAATTAGAATAATCATCCAAAAATAACACATAATAACGGTGGCCCAAATAGCTCAAAACGGGAGATTTTCCACAAATCATTATGAATAATATCAAATGGCAACAAAGTACTAGAATTTGAGGCTACAAACAGTAATTTAACATGTTTCCGAAGAGGACAAGAAGGACAAATATTAGTACTACGCGTACTATTATATTCAATAAAATTATCATTTTAAGAGAGGAAAGAACATACGCCCTTGGATGACCTAAACGTGCATGCCACAAGGAAGGAGCTAGAGCGACAAATGTGGACGGTGTGGCTTGATTAGTGAAAGTAGTGGTGGTGGTGGTGATTGGATAAAGCTCTCCCCGACTAGTACATCTCATTATAGGTATCCCCATCGTGAAATCCTTCAGAGAAAATCCAAAAGGGTCAAAGTCAATAGAAACCCAATTATCAGTTGTAAATTTGCGAACAAACACCAATTTTTTAATTAAGTGAGGAGCATGAAAGACATTTTTCAAGACTAAAGGTGGGTTCTGGGGAGATAAATTTGTGTTACCATAACCACGAATTGGAATTGAATGACCATTACCAATAATTATGCCACGATTTTTGCTCAAATTGAAATAAGATGAGAGATTATCTGGCACAGACGTCATATGAGAGGTGGCCTCGGTGTCCATGTACCAATTTGTGTCTGGAGTATTTAATCCAAGTGTATGCATTGTTGCCTCGATATCTGTGGAAGTCGGAACCAGCACTAGGCCGCAGCAGCGAAGGCCTCCTGAGGCCGAGGCCCAAGCAGGCCAGCTTGTTGGCAAGGCCCAGTCCGTGATTGCTGTGGGTCGCCGGAACGGCGGGGAAGCATTAGGCTGGACCCAATTTCCGGAAACTGTACCCACTGGCCCAGCCCCACGTCCACTGTGCACTGGCCCAAGGCTGCGGCCAGTGGTGCTGCGGCCCAGCCGGTTGGCCACAGCCACCACGTCCTCAGCCACTACCACCCCTAATGCCGCCACTGCCACCGCCACGATTTTTGCCACCATTTTTTAGATTTTGGCCCTTTTTGCCGCCACCATAGTTTCGGGTTTGACTAGAATTATTTGAGAATGAGTAAGGGTCATCGGACGTGGCTACCATCATGGAGGAAATTGCTCTGGTTGCTGCCTTTTTAGCCAACCCGACTTATTCTAAGGTGATCATGGAACATGCTTTGTAGAACGGCGGGAGAGGATTGCTTTGACGAATAAGAGTTCAAACGCCATTATAAGCCTCGGATAGGCCTGCAACCATCTGAAGAACAAGACGATTGTTCGTGACGGGCGCGACAACGTTCTTGAGTTGATCTGACAACTCCTTGAGCCTCTTACAATAGGCTGAGACATTCAGAAAATCCTCCGTGTTGATGTAGGAGAATTCCTGTTCAAGGGTCACATCACCGAGAATTTTTGTTATCCTATAATATATCACGCAACCTATTCCAAGCGTCCATTGCCGTGGCGTCGAGTTCAATAATACTCTGCAAGAGGTCCGTAGAGATATTGGAATAAATCCACCGGAGTACCGTAGCATCAAGAGTTTCCCACAACTCTATTTCATCATCGGTGGTAGGCACATTCTCTTTGCCTGTTGCCGGGGGGATGATGTGATGAAGGATTCGATTAGACCGTGCGTAAACTTTAAATAGTTTTGCCCACGTCACGTATTGGACATTTTTCATCTTAAGAATGATAGGGATGTTAGATACTGCAAGGGCAGGATGAAACATGTTCTTTGTGGTAGACATGATGAAAGAATAAGAGGAGAATTAGGGATTTGGAAAAAAAACATTGGGAGGGAGGAGTCGTCGGCCGGTGGCCGAGGGGTAATCCGAGAGGAAGGGAGGCGGAAGAGAGGATTTGGAGAAGGAAAATTTTTCCTAGGCTTCTGATACCATGAAAGGGAATAATCTCCTGATTATTTTCATTAATGAAAAGGTATATATACATGATATACAATAATTAAAGAAATTAAATCTACCTTTTCCTAATACAAGAATATAAGCTTTTCCTAATACAAGACTACTACCATAATTATACATGTACAAGAACTCTCCTAATTATGATAAAATATATACAAAATATACTCATGTGATATACACGGTCAAACCGTGTATAACAAATATCTTTCAATTATGTTGTACTTTTCTTTTCAAAAATATGAAGCATGACTTTGTATCCGTACAACTCTAAAACTATCAAACTTCCCAACTCTACGAAAGATGACTAGGTGGGTTTTCTTTTTCAGTTTGTAAAATTCAAAAAGTTGGATTTAAGTTTTGAAAACCTGAAAGTTTCCAATAGTAATAATTTGGGCGAAAAACTAGTGTTGGCCAATTTTTCAAACTTGAAGTTACAAAAATAACAACAACAACAACATACCTAGTGAAATCCCACACTGTGGGATTTGGGAAGGGTAGAGTGTACACAGACCTTACCTCCACCTTAGTAGGTAGAACGGTTATTTTCGGAAGACCCTCGGCTCAAGACAAAGCATAATCACAAGAAAGGCAATCAAAACAAAGCAAGAGTAAAGCAATAGTAAAGAGTAAAGCAAGAGAAACGGTCAGACTCAGATAAGGAATTAAAACAATATAAAGTGCATTTGAACAAAAGGGAGCAGTAGCTAACACAACTAAATAAGCTTAACAAAATACACTAAAGAACACATAGCAGCAGAAATTAAACTACAGTGGATTATAAAGCAATAATGTGCCTATAAGTGTGATAGGATAATCTAGCATACAATAATAACACTACAATTATCAATTTTTAATCATAAGTAGAACTACACTTGAGTACCTACTACTCTTCTACCCTAATCTGTGTCATCCACAACCCCCTATCTAAGGTCATGTCCTCAGTAAGTTGCACCTGCGCCATATCCCATCTAATCACCTCTCTCAAATACTTATTCGGCCTACATCTACCCCTCATGAACCCATCTATAGCCAACCTCTCACACCTGTGTACTGGGGCATCTATGTCTCTCATCTATACATGTCTGAACCATCTCAACCTCGCTTCCCGCATCTTATCATCCACTTAGGCCACTCCCACTTTCTCTCGAATATCATTATTTCTAATCTTATCTCTCCTTGTATGCCCACACATCCATCTCAGCATCCTTATCTCCACAACTTTTATCTTTTATATGTGCGAAGTCTTAATTGGCCAACACTCCGCCCCATACAATACAGTCGGTCTAACCACCACCCTATAGAACTTGCCTTTAAGTTTTGGTGGCACCTTTTTGTCGTACAAGACTCCAGATGTGAGCCTCCATTTCATCCACCCTGCCCCAATACGATGTGTGACATCGTCATCAATCTCTCTATTCCCTTGGATAATAGACCCTAGGTACTTGAAGCTTCCTTTTTTTGGAATGACCTGAGTACCAAGCATTACCTCTACGCCCGTCTCAGGGTCGCTCCCGTTGCTGAACTTACACTCAAAATATTATGTCTTGGTCCTACTCAACCTGAACCCTTTAGACTCTAGAGTCTGTCTCCAAAACTCTAGCTTGGCGTCACTCCTTTGCGAGTCTCATCATTCAGGACTATGTTGTCTGCGAATAACATACACCATGGTACCTCCCATTGGATTTATCGCGTCAGTCTGTCCATCACCAAGGCAAATAAGAATGGGTTACGAGTTGATCCCTGGTGCAGCCCCATCATCACCGGGAAGTGCTCTGAGTCTCCTCCTACTGTCCGTACTCTAGTCTTGGATCCATCATATATATCCTTGATCACTCTAGTGTACGCCACAGGTAGGCCTCTAACCTCCAAACATCTCTATAGAACCTCCCTAGGGACTTTATCGTATGCCTTCTCGAGGTCGATGAAAATCATATATAAGTCTTTCTTCCTCTCTCTATACTGCTTCACCAACCTCCTAATAAGATGAATGGCTTCGATAGTCGAACGCCCCGACATGAATCCAAATTGGTTCTCGAAAATAGACACGCCTCTCCTCACCCTCGTCTCCATGACTATTTCTCAAACTTTCATAGAGTGGCTCAACAGCTTGATACCCCTATAGTTATTGCAACTCTGGATATCACCTTTGTTTTTGTACAAGGGAATCATTGTACTCCACCTCCATTTTTTGGGCATTCTTGTCATCTTAAAATGACATTAAACAACTCAGTCAGCCACTCCAAACCAGCCCTGCCTACGCTCTTCCAAAATTCAACTGGATCTCATTAGGCCCGGTCACTCGTCCCCTGCTCATCCTACGAATAACACTCGTAACCTTCTCAACCTTAATGCTTCTACAATACCCAAAATTTCCATGCCTACCAGAATGCTCCATATCTCCCAGCACAATGTCTCCATCTCCTTTTTCGTTCAAGAGTTTGTGGAAGTAAGACTGCCACATTTGCCTAATATGCGCTTCCTCCACCAATACTTTGTCGTCCTCGTCCTTGATGCACCTCACTTGATCCAAGTCACGGGCCCTCCTCTCCCTTGTCTTGGCTAGTCTGTACAACTTCTTATCCCTGTTTTCTCCTCTAATTCCACATACAGGCGTTCGAAAGCCGCCGTTTTCGCCGCCGTAACCGCTAGCTTTGTCTCCTTCCTCGCTATCTTATACAATTCCCTATTTGTCCACTTCTCCACCTCCTCTCTGCTTTCTACCAATTTTACATACTCCGTTTTCTTCGCTTCCACCTTCTCTTGAACTTCACCATTCCAATTTTTCAAACTTTTAAGTTGGAGTTGAAAAACTCTTACAATGTGTTAACCAACCACTAATAGAAGTAACACATTTGCTCACAATTATATTGATGAGCGGTTATTTATGTCAATTTTCTTATTAACTATGCAGGAACTCAAAATGTAAACCAAACATTATATAATTGAAACAATATGTCATAATTATTTCTCTCTAAACATGAGATAAGTCGTCTGAACTTAATGTTTAACCCTCTTCTTTCTTCTTAATAGGTTTAGTATTTTAATGTGCTTTTACCAAGTCATCACTGTCAACTTTAAATCTTGATTTGTACTTCAATTAATTTTACATTTGAAGGAAAATATAAAAGAAAAATAGTTATAAACCCGAGGATTCATTCAAACAACCTCAACTAGCTAGGAAATGAAGCATAATTGTTGTACATATGAATATATTTCTTTGTTTCATATTATTATGAGTTTTAAGCTTAATTGGTTAATTTTCGGAATCTTAAAATTTTATTAGATGGTTATTAATCTATTTTAAAAAAATTACAGTGTTATCTTTTCTTAATATAAAATCTCTCTAATTTTAGGAATTTTGAATCTAATATGACCAATTTCCACTATATATTTTGAACTCCATTTCACTCTCTTACGTACCGTTTAATTATACATAAATTATCATAAGCTTGATTATTTGTGAAATGTTTTTATAATTTTTACATATTTCGTTCTTCAGATAAAAGAGAGAAAAAAAAAGCAACAGACAAATAAGAAAAAGGATAATGAAACAAAAAAGAGAGCAAAAAGAGATAAGAAGCCTCCACCTCACTCCATTCTATCTAAGCCTGTCGAAGGGGATGGGGTGGGATGAGACGGTTTTTTTTTGGGGCGACGGGACGGGGGGCCTAAAATATGGGGGACCGGGCCTTGGGGGGATTTTTAGGGGGGCTCGACCCATCCCACTAAATAGGGGGGCGAGGTAGGGGACTGGGGGGCTTTTTTTATTTTTGAACTTCAAAATTATAACGGTTAGTTTTTTAAACTTATAATGGTTAGTTTTTTAACTAATTATTTTTTAATCTATAAATATTAGTTTTCAAGATTTTTGAAACAATCTACTTTACTTCTTTCTCTCTTTCAAATCCCAACTTTTACCTTTCAAGTTCAAATTCCAAATCAGTGGATAACGATAATCCTCCTCCTCCTCCTCCTCCTTTTCATCCTCGTCGAAGAAGAACTAAAACAAACTTTGTGTGGAGGTATTTTGACTATTTGGAAGATTATAAGGCTAAATGCAAACTTTGTGGATGTACCATGAATCATTCCGAGTGGGGTGGGGGTGGGTACTGGTGCGATGTCTCGACACTTGAAGCATAGGCACCCGAATTTGGATGCACAAGTCTAAAATTTATGAAGTTTATTAAATTTGTTGTTGATGTTTGCCGTTCATTTTTCAAATTTCAAGTTTGTATTGTTTGCTATTGTAATGTTAGTTTGTTTGTTTCATGTTTTTAGTTTTTATTTAAAGTTTGTAATGTTATGTTAATTTTTACTTAAAGTTTGTAATGTTTCATATTGTAATGTTATGTTAGTTAGTTTGTTTCATATTAAATTTATGAAGTTGTTTCATTTTCAACTTTCAACTTTCAAGTTTGTTTGTTTCATATTTTTTGGAACTTCTAATGACTATTTTTTTGAACTTTTAAGGGTTATATTTTAAATTTATTAGATGATATTAAATATAATTTCAAGTGTTTATGAAAAATTTAAAGAATTGCATTATTGTAGAAATTTAATGAAAAGAAAAATAATTTCAAGTATTAAATAGAACTTTCCGTAAGACTTTTATCTATTCAATATAACTTCAAATTTCATAAAGGTTGACTCCAAAACTCAATTACAAGAAGAACACCTAATTTACACAGCCACATTCTAGGAAGGGTTCTGTTTCAATTAGGTCTCTAAGTTACAATAAGATCACCTAATTTAGATAGCCACCTTCTAGGAAGGGTTATGTTTCAACTAGGCATCTACTAAATCTTGTACGGTTTTATGTAGAGTTTTTCTAATTTTTGTATTGCTTCTGTTGGAGTCATTTCTGGAATTGGTATTGTTGCTTGACGATTCATACATTCCATGCCGTCATCGCTATTAGTGCTGATTATCTCATCCAATTGTTCTTTTTTGTGACGAGTTAAAGCTGGTAGCACATAGTTTCTCCTTTCTACGTTGATCCAATCTCTGAATAAGAGAGACATCTCTAAGCTGTTTTCTGCCAATGAATGTATGTGGTCTCCAAGTTGAAATATTATCGTGCTAAAAACTGCCTCCGAAGCTACTGATTATGCTTGAATAGCTAGTATATCTCGAGCCATTTTTTGCTAGTAATGGAAATGACTTGCCACACTCCCTCCACCATCCTGAAAGGTCATCAATCTCGTCGTCATCCGTAATAGATTCAAATCCCTGTGAAAGATAAGAATCAAGATTACTTTCAATTTGAGTAGAACCAATACCAATATAATCATCATCCATTTCCCTATCAAATTTTCGGTTGCCTATTGTAAGCCTATTTTTTTGCGAAGGACGTAAAACTTCATTTCTTTCAAAAGATTGACTTTCTTCTAATTCATCAACTTCTAAATTTATATAAATATTTGAAACTAGTCCCTTGGTACCTCGTAATTTTAAAGACGGATCAAGTACACAGATCGAGATGGTGTTCGAGTTGGAGCATGGGTAATGGGGCTAGTAAGTATATCATTTAAATCTAACTCATCTCCCTCTTATTCTTTCACATCGTCTAATTCATCTAAATCAAAATTACCATAAGCTCTTTCTAATTCCTCATTTTCTAAATCGCGATCGTCAGCACTACGTTTATTAAGATTAACATCATGAAAAGGGGGGGGGGGGTAAAAATTAATTTCATTAACATGAGTAAAATATTCCGTATTTTTTATAACTCTAGGTTTAAATTTTTAAATTTTACTAAAACTAGCACGTTTAATCTTACTACTACTGCCACTTTTATCACTTATTACTTTTTGGGAAGACATAGTTGATAATCAAATAAAGTAAAATAAAATAAATTACAAAAAAATTATTAAATAAAAGACGCAAATTAAATGTAAGAAATTAAACTAATAAAGGATGGAACGAGTGTACCAAACATCTGCATAAAATCAAATGTAACCGAAAATGTTGAATTTGAGATTTGAAATGTTGAAGCTTGAAAGTTGCTCCAAAAATTTCCCGATTCACAAAAATATAAAAAAATTCTCTAAATAATAAAGATGATAGTGTAATTAGCAAATATTAGAGAGAGAGATAGAGAGAATTGTGTGAAAATAAAATAGGAGGGGGTATTTATAGTTTTGGTCAAAGTGTAATGAATAAAAATTAGGGGTTGAATAAATATTGGTTGGGGGAGGGTAGGGGTAGCTTTGGGGTGGGGGGTTGTTCCCATAATTACTCTATCAGTCGTTTTGAGAATCGATTCTTTATTTTGGTATCGTCTATTCCATATAGTAATTATTTTGACCTACTTGCAAAATTTGAAGTCAAACGGATGTCATTTGGTTCACTTTGGGAGAAGGTTTCACTATGGAAATTCTGACATTCAATTATTTGAATAAATTTTTGTTTTGGGAAAACGTGCTCTCATTGGCGATTCTAAGATTCTGTTAAATTTAAAATATTAATTATGACCTGTAGAAATTGACGGAGCTAATTTTATAATTCGTTTGGTTGGTTTTTGATAATTAAATCAGTTTTAGCATTAAATATGCCTATTTATGGTGAAAAGATGGTCACGGAAAGAAATAAGATCCAAATTCAAAATTTGTTGTTTCTGTTAGCTTTAACTCAGTATTTATGACTTGCGGGGATATGTGAAGTGATTCCCGAGACTTTCGGAGGAGTTTTGGGTAAGAAAAATGATATTTTGAAAATTATTAAGTTAAGAAATGAAGAAGTTTGACCAAAGTCAACATCGGGGGCAAATGCATTTTTTCAAAGTTTTTTCGATTTCATTAGCTCCGAATTCCTTGGGATTGTTATATTACTTCTGCATTATTTACTTTTCTATCCTAAATTTAATATGTATATTTGGTGGTTAAATTCTACTTTATTTTTTATTGAGCTGTGATTAAGGGATGAATTCGCCTACCAAGTGGGAAAGGGGTAGGTGCCCGCGCGTCCCCCGATTTGGAACGTGACAAATTGGTATCAGATCTTACTATTAGAGACTCGATAGGTGGAGGTGTAGTAAATAAGGTAACGTGCTTTGTATCGAAATGTTTGAAGTTGATGGAGAATTAAGAGAAAGTACACATATGATTTGATGTACTTAGAGTTCATGGGGTCATATCAGATTTGCATATCGGGTGAAAGTTGAGAAACATGAAGGTTACAATCAAAGGTACAGATCTTCGGTACTAAGTTGATGACTTAGATGGAATCCAACTATTGGAGTAATGGGTGATGTCACTTGATTGATTACTCATGAGGAAAGAGACAGAATAGGTCACTGCATGCTTATGAGAGGCTTATCAGTTATGTATGGAATCAGTTCTGATGACTGTCGCTAATTTAGAGATTCAATATTTTATTTCGAGTCAGATTTGTTCATTTAGGGCTGAGTGGCCCATGTTTGTATTTCCTGAAGGACTTACAATATTCTAGTAAACCACCGGCAGTGGTTTGATGGATTTCAATTTGGAATAGAGGTATGACAATGTTACCGATTCTCATTGGAGTTTATAAGTAGGATTCATGATATTTTCAGATGGCAATGATTCGGACAGTTCTAATGGTTTACACGAGTACTTGGCGATATATTAAGTAGGTACAAATGATTATGGAAAGTCGGTAGAGTGATCAGTTGATTTTCTACGGATCTGGCACGACAAAGTAGTCAGTAGCTATGCTTATAGTATGGTGATTTGCAGATTCGAGGAAAATTAGACTTGTGACGTGTGTGTATGTGCTTCTAAGGGATTTTGTGCAATGACGACCTTGAAAGTTGAGAAGGAAGTTTAGTAGAATCAGACTATGTTATAAGGTACAATTGAATTTTGCTTGTGTCTACAACTAAAGGATGATGGTGATTATGGTGATAATTGCGGATTCAATCGGACGCGTAAAGAGGTTTAGTGGTGATCAAATAAGGGAATTCGAGCTGAGCCAGTTCAAATATATGAGAATCATCGGTTGAAGAAATTTTGGTATAGAAATATGGAAATTTGTGTCATTGAGTTAAGTTAGAGAAAGTTTTGACTGATAACTTAAACAAGCGGTACTACCTGCATATTTTTTACCTGTAGAGGCTTTCATGAGGTTTATAATAGAGATTCATTGGTTGCCATCAGCGTTCGTACTCTTCTTTATCATTCGAGGACGAATGATTGTTTAATTGATAACTGATGTAATGACCCGATCGGTCATTTTGAGAACCAATTCTCTATTTTGCATATCGTCTATTTCAGAAGCTCTGTAGTAATTATTTTGACCTTCTTGTAAAATTTGAAGTCAAACGGATGTCATTCGGTTCACTTTGGGAGAAGGTTTTACTATGGAAATTTTAGCATTCAATTATTTGGATAAATTGGTTGTTTTGAGAAAACGTGCTCTTATTGACGATCCAAAGATTCTATTAGATTTGAAATATGACATGTAGAAATTGACGGAGGTAATTTTAGAGTTCGTTTGATTGATTTTTGATAATTAAATCAGTTTTAGCATTAAATATGCCTATTTATGGTGAAAAGATGGTCACAGAAAGAAATAAGACCCGGATTTAAAATTTGTTATTTCCGTTAGCTTTACCTCAGTATTTATGACTTGCGGGGATGGGTAGAGCGATTCCCGAGACTTTCGGAGGAGTTTTGGATAAGGAAAATGATATTTTGAAAATCTTTAAGTTAAGAAATGAAGAAGTTTGACCAAAGTCAACATGAGGGCAAATGCGTCTTTTTTGAAGTTTTGTTGATTTCATTAGCTCTGAAATGTGATTTATGACTTGGTCGAGTTGTTGGTTCAGTTCCCAAGAGGTTCAGGTGTGATTAAGGTGGTTGGGTGATAAACTATCTTTTGAGATAATTTGGAGCTGACTACGGTCAACATCGGAAAACGAATCCATTTGGGTGTTTTGAGAGTTTGAGCAGCTTCGTATGAACATTTGTGACTTTTAGGAACTTTCAGAATTGGATTTGGACTTCGTTTGGTCAAGTTTAGGTGTTTGAGTCATTGGCATAAGTCGCTCGTCTTCGACGCTTCAATATTTCATTATATTCATTTAATGTTAGAACTGAGTTTTGATTGTTGGAATAGATGCATATCGAAATTTGTGATCCATAGCAACTTGAATCGTTGAATTTCGACATCGTATGAGGGAGTTATGGTCATTTTAGTGCAGACAATTGTTGTTGTTTTGGTGTGTCCGCCGTGGCTGACTTCTGGGCGCAGTAGCCAACCCGCTATAGCGGATTGTGGTCCGCGGTAGTGAAAATCACAGTGTATTATCAGACTACGTTCATTTAATATTTTGAGCATAACTTGAGTTCTAGAGCTCTGATTGAGGTGATTTTCACAGCATTGTTCTCGTCTCAACTAGGGGGTAAGTATCCAACCTTTATTTTGATGCTTATTTAAGATTATTTTCATTGGTTATCGAATTTATCCGTGTTTGGTTGGGGAAATTGGGGGTTTTAAACCCTAAGTTGAAATTTGAGTTTTCTTCAATTAATTATGGTTGGGTTAGAGTAAATTCTAGGTTTTTGGCTTGTTTAAACCTTGGGTAAACTATTTGTAACATAAATTTCGATTTCAATCCGGATTTCGCAAACATTCGATTTATGGGTTTTGACACAAAGAGGGTTTTGACAAAGTCATAAAATTGGAGGCTCTATTGGGGTTACAATTTTATGAAACTTTGGACTATGACTATTTAGATTATGAGTAACGTGTTTCTAACTTAAATTTCCGATTTTGCGCTTGTGGGCCCGAGGTCACCTTTTTTGGGGTTTCACACTACAGTATAGCAATATGGATGTTGTTAGATTCGTATGAACTTGTAGAACAATATCTTGATAATATTGAACTCGTTTTTAAAGAAAAATACTATTTTAGCCTTGGGTTCTGGGACGAGGTTTTAAATTTACTTTTGACCCCGAGTTTCTTATAAGACATGTTTGGTATCATTAGAATCTTGTGTAATGTATAATTGGTCCTTATGAGCTGATTGAATGTGTGTGGTAACATAGATACTTCATGCGCTATTTTGAACTACAACCGTCTGATATTCGCTCGGAAGGACTTGTGGATTAGGAGTTCGTGGCTCCTACTCGGCTACCAAGTAGGTTACGGCTTACCTTATGGTTAGACTTTGGTTAGCGAAGCATATGTAGAGTTAGTGATTGTTGGAGAAAACATGTTACACCTTCGGGTATGAAGTACTTAAGTTGGTATTGTTGCTTGATTGTGATTGTTGCCTTACTTGATCTAGTGGCTCGTTGTCACGTGTGTGATACTATACTTGACCGTGTATACAGGAAAGATGGATTCATTCTTGTCATGATGTTATGTGTCCATGCGTGGAACGATTGGCTTGATATATTCTCATTAGTATTAATATCATTCATACATTCATTATCACACATTCTAATCGAGTTGCACGCCGCAACATATATATATATATATATATATATATATATTGGACCAGGTTGCACGTTCTGCAACATATACATATATTGGATCGGGTTGCACGTTTCACAACATATATTTATATTGGATCGGGTTGTACGCCGAAGCAGGTACATGGACTTCGCGGGTCCCCTATGGGTCATGACTATCGAGAGCCTAGATCATGTGTGTATTATCACATTGCATATGCATTCATATTCACATATTCATACTTATTGGATTTGAACTTGGTATTTGTAGTTATGATGCTATTTTTAGACTATGTAGTGATTATATATATGATAGTGAGCAAGTCTTTCAGTCTCTTACTTTATATATGTTATCTAACTGTTGTCGGCCTATGTTACCTACCGATGCATAGTGTTTATACTGATAGTACCTTACTGCATTCTTTTATAAGTGCAAAGAACGTGATAGGGTCCACTTCCTCTCCTCATGACTAATTCCCGAGGTTTTGCTGACGAGCATATAGGGTGAGCATATGGATGGATCCGCAGCCCGGATGTCTCTCTTTATCTACTTGTCTTATTTTGCTATGAGATAGTATTCTACTTTTCAGACTATGTATTAATATTCAGACTTGTAGTTATGTAGTAGTGGCTCTTGTATGGCCTTAGACCAGATTCCTTGGGATTGTTGTATTACTTTTGCACTATTTCCTTATCTATCCTAGACTTATTATGTATATTCTTTGGTTGGGTTCTACTTTATTTTTTATTGAGTTGTGATTAAGAGACGGGTTTGCCTACCTTGTGAAAAAGGGGTAGGTGCCCGCGCATCCCTCTATTTGGGACGTGACGTTCCAAATGGCATTATAGTCGTTGCAACTTAAGCCAAAATGGCCAAATAAAGGGGCTGCTCCAAATTAGCCATTTGTGGGGCCCATCCAACGGCTATAACGTAAAATAAAAAATAAATTAAAAATTAATTTGCATCGCTGGACCGGATGGGACCGGGTCAGACCGGGATGGGACCAAGCCTGACCGGTCCTAGTCCGACAAGGTTTTTTGTCGACCCCCTCATCCCCTATCCTCCTACCCTCCTGATCCCTAACCCTCTATAACTGTCGGGTTCGGGGCGGACCGGGAGGGATCGGGCCGACCCGAACCACTTGACACCCTTAATTCTATCCCCCTTTGTAACTAATTGGGATTCCTCTTCACGTAAAGACAACACTCCCACCCAATCTCTCACAATATCTTTAGCTGCACTACAAGACCTATCCATTTGATACACCTCATCACATTCTTTCTCTCCCCTAACAGACTCAATCAACATTTCATCCCTTACAAGAACTAAAAATTTATTTAGGGAATTTTAAAAAGAATTAGAATATCACACTTCAGATTTAAATCATTGACTTAAAAGCAAATTTTGAATCTCCTTGGCCTCCCGCTAGAATTTTGAATTCTCTCTTATCTCTATACTTTAAGTATAGCCGTGTATTTCTTTTTGAATTTGTATTCTATTTTATCTATAAAGTTTTTGTAGGTTAAACGAATAAAATAATAAAAACTCAATTATAGTAGCATAATAGAACGTACAAACTAACACATTGGGCCTATACGTAGCATGAGCAACATCCCACTAGTATATTTTGTGAAATTAATCCAATTAACAGCCCATTACAACAATAAACTATTAATAGCCCTATTGTTTTTTCCTAACCTAATTTAAACGTTTAGTCTTTACTTTTTATTAGGGCTGTTCACCGGTCCAAACCTGGACCGGACCGGACCGAAGACCGCAAATTATAAAATAGAAGACCGAAGACCGGACCGGCAATTATCGATCCTGGACCGGTTCAAAAGAAAGTTCAATTTGCGTTGCATTAGCTTTGTTATAAATCTGGTACGTTGAAGTAATTTGACTAATTTAATGTCTTTTAAATTTGATCAAAATTCTTGTATTGAAGCTTAAAGTAGTTGGATATTTATCACTACGGACCATACAGATACGGTTCATGGGTAGTAGAGATTAAAAAAAATGCAATTAAAGTATAAGAAAATAAGAAGAATGAAAAGACATGGGAAGGAAATAAATTATAATAAACTAATGTAGTATAATATACAGTATGAATCTACTGATGCGCTACAATAATAAATGATTTTTTAACATAATATTACTAATAAATGATTTTTTTTAAAGAACTAATAAATCAATTTTAATCATAACTTCACACAATTCATAGCAGAGACATAAAAAATATGAAACTAAGTAATTAAACAAGCATTAACCAAATGAAAAGACATGGGAAGCAAATAAATTATAATCTTGACTTACTGTTATTGATGGAGAAACCGTCTATAATGCGGCAATGCCGACAACACGCTGTAAACTAATTAAGGGATTAGAGTTGGAAAATTGGAAGGAAAAATTTTAAGTAAAGAATTAGAGGTTGGCAGAGACATAGAGTGGCAGGCTGCTAGTGCTGGTATTTAAGGGTTTTTTAATTGCTATTTGCTTCGTAGCCATCATTAGCCGTCATATCTGATATAAATGATATAATTTTCTTGAGAATAGAATAATAAATTAATAATTTAACTAAATTGAGAACTTAATCTTAGTAAAAAAACCGACTATAGCCTAACGTAAAAGATTTCTTATTTTTATAACCGGGTCCGGTCCGATCTCAGGTTATTTCGGGTTTAGACCGGACCGGACCGGAACCGAGAAAAAAAATTCCAGACCCGAAGACCGGATCGGTTGTCTTGGGTCCGGTCTTTTCTGGTCCAGTTCGGTCCATTTTGCCGGTCCGGACCGATTTTTGAACAACCCTACTTTTTACTGCCCACTAACTTTAAACACTACTTTACTCCCATTCATGTTGATATATCATCTTCGTCAAATTGCCGCCGCTGAACCCCATATCCTTCCAACTGCCCCTCCTTCCATGTTCTGTTGCTGACGATTCTCACAATTTTTACTCTCTTTCTTACAAGAAAATCATTGAAGAACATTAAGAATCGAACACCATTAGTCGACTAGATCTAATCGAACTTTTTGTTGAAGAAGCGGTGGAGCTTTGCGGATTTGGTGGTAGCTATAGTGATTCTGAAAAAATAGTGAAATTCTTTGATAGCAATTCTCTGTTAACGGAAGAGTCTGCTAAACAATGGAAGAAGACGTTCGATTTTATCTTGTAGAGATTTACATCTTTTTTCCTTCCTGAATACAAAATACAGCGTTTATGCACAATTTATGCATATCCTTCAATGTTTATACATAATTTATACACGTTATTCAGTATTTATACATAATTTATACACGTTAAACAATATTTACATGGTGTATATAATGTAATCTAAATAATATTTACACATGGGTTCAAGCCGTGGAAACAGCCTCTTGCATAAATGTGAGGTAAGACTGCGTACAATAGACTCTTGTGCTCCGGTCCTTCCCCGGACCCCACACATAGCGGGAGCTTAGTGCACTGGGCTGGCCTTTGGTGTATATAATGTAATATAATACATATGAGGTATATAAACAATGTATAATATGTATAAATAGTGAAGAAACATATTATAATGTGTATATTCTGGTGTTACTTGGGTAAGTGTAGATTGTTTGACAAAGTTGGCTCATTTTGTGCCAGTTCAGACTAAATGCAATTTAGAGGAGTTGGTCAGGATTTACATTTGAAAGATAGTTGATTTCATGGAGTGTCCATTTTTATCATTTTAAATAGAGGCACGCAATATATATTTCATTTCCGGGGATCTTTGCAGAAGGAGTTGGGCACTCGGGTATAGCTTAGCATAATATTTCACCCTCAAATAGTTGGTCCATCCGATGGGACTATTCAGGTCCTTGAGGATATGTTGTGAGCCTATGTGATTTACTTTGGTTGCCTAAGAGATCAGTTCTCACCTTTGGTTGAGTTGCTTACAATAATAACAATTAACATTCAAGCATCGTGATAGCGCCATTTGAGATATTATATGGTAGGAGATATCGTCTTTCTGTTGGATGGCTCAATGCATTTGAGGTTGGGATTTGGAGTACAAACTTGTGGTGTAATTCTTCGGACGAGGTCAAGATATTGCATGAGGGATTCTTACGGCCCAGAGTAGGCAAATGAGTTTATGCAGATCAGAGGGTTCGTCACTTTGAATTCATCTTGGGGAGCAGTTTCTGTTGGGAGTTTTATCCATGAAGGGTGTAAGAATTTGGAAAGAGGGGCGATTTAAGCACTAGATGTTATAACCATTTGAGATTGTTCAGCGTATTAGTGGGGTAGCCTATGAGTTGGCGTTGCTCCCTGGGTTGTCGAGTGATCACCCTGTATTTTGGTAATTCATGCTTAAAAGGTACCACTTATGTGGTTCACATGTGATTCGATATGATTCAGTAAGGTTTGATCAGGAAGTGACTCATAACGAGAAGCTGGTGGCTATTTTCGGTAGGCAGATTCAGGAGTGAGGCCTAATGAGAGTACTTCAATAAAGGTTTGATAGAGGCATCGTCCAGTCGAGGAGGCTACTTGAGAGACCGAGACTGACATGCAAATTAAATACCTTAAGCTTTTAAGAGATTCGGGTTCTTCTCCTCTTTCATGTTCGATGATGAATATGTATTTAAGTGGTGGATGATGTAATGACTTGTTCGGTCATTTTGGCTATCTTGTGTATTTTCCTGAAAACACTTTTTTTCCTAGTCTTGTTATGGTAATTTTGATGTACGTGGATGGGTGGCGCAATTCCTGAGGCAATCAGATGAGAATAATGGGAGAAAATTGAAGTTCTGAGTTTGGAAAATTTAACTAGGAGTTGATTTTTGAGTAAATGCATCTGGAATTGAGTTCCGATGGTTCCATTAGCTTCGGAGTGTGGTTTATAATTTAGGCGAACTGTTGAAATGAGTTTCGAGTGTTTTGGAAGAGTTGCGGGTAAGTTGGTGGAAATTGAAAAGTCTTAAGTTATGAAATAAGCTTAAGTTGACTAAAGCCAATATTGAGGGCATTTGAATCTTTTTCAAATATTTGTTGATTCCATCAGGTCTAAAATGTCGAATAGTATTGTCGAGTCATTGATTGGGTTCCCGAGGCACTCATGTGTATTTTGGGCATTGTTAGAAGTTCTTGAAAAATTAAGAGTTGACTTGGGACATCATTTGGTCAAGATGACCTCGTATGAATATTTTGAGTGCGCGAGCAGATTCGTTTCATATTTTAGGAGTAGTTTTCATATTTGGTTTGCGTTCGGGAGAGGGGGGAGGGGTTCTGGATAAATCCCGAGGGTCGGATTAAAGTATGGAGCACACTAGAAATTTCTGGTGTATAGTTCTAGTGTAAGGCTTCGCGATTGCGTGGCACCAGGCTGCGATTGTGAAGAGCTGGGCAATGGTCATCGTGGTCGTAATGCTTTGGGCCGTGATCGCGTAGTGTTAAGTCCAAGGGTCCTGCAATCGCGATAGTAGGGTCCACAATCGTTAGGAGACTGCTGATTCAGCGATTTAAAATACCCAAAAATGACCAATTTCATTTTATTCTCATATTTTGAGCTTAGGGTCTCGGTTTAGGGAGCTTTTTAAGGAGATTTTCAAGATCATTCTAGTGGGTAAGTTCCTAATCACTCTCTTACGATTATATCTTCGATTATTAAAGGATTCCATGCTGGATATCATGATTTGCGATGAGAAAGTTGGGGGGAAAACCCTAGGTTGGAAAAAAGGGAAGTTCTTAAATTGATGTTAGTTTTTGATGATATTTGGTATCTAGACTTCATAGTTGATGGGTAAATTGATTTTAAATAAATTTCTGATTTTGCCCTTCGAGGCTCGGGGTCCTATTTTTGGGTGAATTTTTAGGTCCGAAAGTTTTATATAGGAATATGAGTATCGATAGACTCGTGTATTGATGTACTTTCCGTATTTGATTAGATTGGACCTTCCGGAGGCGTTACAAAAAGACGAACTTCCTTGCGGCTATTGGACTCCTATTCTAGGCAAGTTGAGATCTTGTACCTTACTTAAGCGTCATGGTTGGGTTAAATGAATTAACTTAAGATGGGAGTAATGGGAATTATAAGGGTGTCCTGATATTTATGAGGTGACGAACACTCGTATCGGGTATCGGTGCCATGTTATGAGTATTAGTGCTTTAAATACTTAGAAGAATTTCATGCTTTGGGCACTAGTTGATAGTATAGTACGATCTTTTGGATATGTAATTGGGATATAAAGCCCGTACTTTCCGCGATATTATTATCTGTCTGTGAGCTATGTGATTGTGTGTCCCCTTTCATCCCATCATACTTGTTTAAAATGAAAGAAGCTAAAAATCACGTCTTTATTGTATAAATGACTGAGTTAGAACCTGTGTGGCCTATAATTGTTTCTTATTGTTGTGCATACTATATTTATGCTTCATAATGTACTAACACGTGTGGTCTATATTCGCTTCTTGATGTTGTGCATATCATAATTATTCTTCATAACGTATTAACTTATGTGACATGTATTTGCTTCTTGTTGTTGTGCATACTATATTTATGCTGCTTCATAATGTATAAACATGTGTGGTAATAGACGAGTATAAGAGTTGTGTGATTAGAATTGGTACTGTGTGAATCTGATGTGTGACTATACTAGGTACTGTGTGAGTCTCCTGTGTGATTATACTTAGGTACTGTGTATAAGCCTAAATGGTATATGAACCTTGCGAGTCCCCCATGGATCACGATTCATTGACATTAAACGTGTGTATACCGGTGATGAGAAACAAAGACCTTGAATTGCATAACATCTATATTTCATATCATTTACTCATTCCTTCCTTGTTTCTTGTTTTCCTAAACTGATTGTCGATTTATCATGCTACTTGACTATTTGAGTGTTTTTGAGTAGTGATAAGTTGGTACACTTAGGCTTAAATCTTGGATTGACTAGACTCTATTGATATGTATTGTGAATCTCCTTGAAATCATCATCCACTCCTACAATATATAAGGAACTTTTCTCCATGTTTTCTTGAAGACCTGACACCTCTGAAAAATGCTTAAAAGTATTGAACATGAGATGTATTAAGGGTGAATTAGCTCTGCAATTCATTAACAAATCATTAGCAAAACAAATATGAATAATTCCAAGTTTAGCATACTTGAGGTGATAGTGAAACTGACAATTGTGCCTTAGTTGTTGCAAGGTTCTTTGTATACTCCATAGCCAACACAAACAGATATGAGGAAATAGGGTCCCCCCTGTCTAAGCCCCTTATTTACTGAAAAAATATGAGTCAAACCACCATTAAGTAATAACGAGTATTGAGCAGTGGTCACACACTCCATAATCAAATCAACCAGTCTTGTAGGAAACCCAAACTCTAGCAACGCCATTTTTAGAAATGTCCATTCCACTGAATCATAGGCCTTTCTAATATTTACTTTGTTTATACACCTAGCTGACACACCTTTCTGTGAGTACCCTTTCACCAGTTCATGTACTATAATAACATTATCTAAAATATTCGTACCCTGAATGAAGGCTAAGTGGAAGGGGATAACAACATAGTCAACTACTAGTTTGAGCTTGGCTGTTAAGATTTTTGAAATAAGCTTATAAAGTGTAGTGCAACAAGCTATATGTCTATATTCTTTGACAAGGGTAAGGGCATAAGCTTTTGGTATAAGAGTTACTGTGGTTATGTTCACTCCTTTTAAAAACTTACCAGTTGAAAAAATTGCGAAATAACTTCAGTGACCTCTTTCCCCACTACATCCTAATGAACTTTAAAGAATTATGTATTAAACCCATCAATACCTGGACTTTTGTCAACTGACAAATCTTTCAGATCCTGGATAACATCCTCCTCACTGACTAGCTTTAGTAGTTGTTGTTGTTGTTCTAGGGATAGACATGGACCATCCCTTGCAATACACACATCAATATATGGGAGAGTTTCTATAACTTGTCCAAGAAAGGACTAAAAAAAGCTCATAAACTCTTATTGTATTAATATGGGATTAGTAAGTTTAACCCCCTACTCATTATATATAGAAGAAATCATATTCCCAGCTGCTACGGGGATTCGTAGACAGGTTTCGGAGGGAGAATATTGTTGCTGGCCATCCTGGAAAACTGGGTTGCGGCCACATTTACAGATAGGTTGAACCCAAACAATTCAAATGCTTCCACGAAAGCGTGAGGGAGTTCCCAGCAAAAACATGGAGCGAGAAAAACCTCAGATATACCACCAAGATATGAATTGAGGAGGACCAGTGGGTGGCAGCACAACTAGACATGGGCGGCCGCCCCTCAAAAAGGCCAGATCAAGGGTTCAGTATTAACACCACAAATGGGGGATTATTCAAGCCATATAACACCCGAAGATTCCCTAGCCCGAGAACAAATCGGGGTAGTAGAAGGAGCCACATAGGCCTCGTTGGGCGAGGCCCTCCATGACCCGAAGTGTCGGCACCAAGGAGGACTCGCCCCCAAAGCTGTCCAATCACAACTTCAGCATAAACGAAACAGAACTGGTAGCAGTAATAAAACCATAAAGGAAGCAAGGTTCGTGGATGAATTGCGCACGAATCCGGATAAAAGAAACGTAGAGGTTGTGGTGTCATTTTCATAGCACACATGGACATACCACGGAGGATTATGCAAATCTAAGGATCGAGGTGGCACAACTGTTATGGGCGGGGAACCTGAAGGAATACATTAGCGACCGAGGGAAGCTTAAGCTGAGTAGGAACGTTGGGCAGAAACCAAACAAAGCACCTCAACCCACTCACACTATCAACATGATTTTCGGAGTAGAGGTGGTGAACAAGGTTACATACACATCAATAAGGAAATCCAAAATTTCCGTCACGACCACAAGCCGCATCTAGGAACCTGTAGGGAATATAAATGTCTCTTTCTCCAATGACGACTACGTGGACCTCGTCTCACTTCACAATGACGCTTTGGTAATATTTGTGCAAATTAACAAATCTTTTATTAAGCCTGTTTTGATTGATCCAAGGAGTTCAACGAATATCATCCGGCTGCGTGTTTAAAAAGAGAAGTGGGTGGATGAATCAATCGTCCTAATAACTAAGGTACTGACAGGCTTCAATATGACAATTGAGCTGACAATGGGGGAAGTCGAGTTAATGGTGCACGCCGATGGCATGAAATATGATATGACCTTCGATGTTGTGTCCAATGACATGGCTTACAATGCAATATTGGGACGACCATGGCTACATTCAATGAAAGTAGTCCCCTCAACCTTCCACCATAAGGTGAAGTTTCCCACCCCTTGGAGGATCGGCGAGATAAAGGGAAATCATAATCCATCTCAGACAGAGGATGCCTTGGTAGTGGCAGCACTACAAGGAAACGAGGTGGACAAATAGAAATCACCGAACCCGATTAGGGCATCTGGGAGAAGGAAAAAACAACATACGGAGGAAGAGAATGTAAGAGAAGAGCTCCCGGTTCAGGCCATCCCCAAAGCCTTCATCATTCCAACAGATAAAGACCTTGCATATTCTACCATAGAGGAGTTGGAATGCATAACATTTTTTGAAGAACATCCCGAAAAGAAAGGTACACCTAGGTCTGGGGCTTTCGCCCGAGCTCAAGAGCGCATTTTTAAATCACTTAAAAGTTAATTCTGATTATTTTGCTTGGTCTCACCTTGATATCACAGGGATCCCTCCAGAAATAACTATGCACAGGGAGCGCCGATGCCAATCATCCTCCGGTGCAACAGAGGAAGCCGCTGATATCTGCCATCAGGGATCAATTTGTAAAAGAGAAAGTGACACGCTTGCTTAACATAGGGTCAGTGCGGAAAGTAGAGAACCAAATTGGCTGGCCAACGTAGTGGTGGTTCCAAGAAACTCGGTAAATTCAGGATGTGCGTGGACTTTAAAGATTTGAACAAAGTATGTCCTAAAGACTCCCCCGTTGCCGCATATCGATCAAATAATTGACGCCATGTCAGGACATGAGCTACTCAGTTTCCTTGACACATACTCTACTATAACCACATCAGCCTGCACATAGAGGATCAAGAAAATACCTTCTTCATGACCAACCCACGGTAATTTTTGTTACAACATAATGTCTTTTGGTCTTAAAAATGCAGGAGCAATCTACCAAAGGTTGGTAAATAAGATGTTCGAAGAGCAGATCAATCGGACCATAGAAGTCTACATTGACGACATGCTGGTCAAGTCATGGGAGGTGGAAACTCACCAGACCTCCTTACAGGAGACCTTCGACATATTGCGCTGACATAATATGGAATTAAATCCGGATAAATGTGACTTCGGAGTCAGGTTCGAAAAATTATTGGGTTTCTTTGTTTCCAACCGCGATATTGAAATGAATCGCAATAAGGTTAGGGCTATCCAAGAAATGCCGAACACATTAAACAATGTCAAAATGGTGCAGAGGTTGACAAAGAAGATAACAACTTTTAGGAGATTAATGTCTCGATTCTCGAACTAATGCCATAAAATTCTCGAAGGATAATCAGGTCCGGTGGACGCATGAGTGCCACCAAATCCTGTAAGAACGTTACTTGGCCAACCCTCACGTAATAGCGAAGCCAAAGAAAGGAGATCATTTGTTTGTCTACATGACGGTCTCAACAATATTAATCAGTAATGCTTTAACAAAAGAAGAGGGAGAAACACAACTCCCTATCTACTATGTAAACAAAATGCTGACCGGGGAGGAATCTCGATATCCAGTTATGGAGAAGCTGACCTTGGCTCACAGCCACACAAATGAGTTCAAGTGTCGAACCCTCCTCCTCTTCACTAGCATTGAACGTTAAATTGATCGCCATCAGAGGAGCGACCAGAGCTGTCGGGACCTGCCTTTGATTATCTTGCTCCCGTATGACCGACCTACTTCACTTGGCATAGAGAGGAGAGAAAAAGGACAATGATCTTTTTTTATCTAGATGAGGGAACAACCCCTGGACTTTGGTTCAACTGGGACACAATTTGCATAACCTGCTGCAAGGCAGTATTTGTGTTTTGGGGAACTTCTGCCAAGGTTTGGGTTGATGATCCTTAAGTAAGACCATGATTCTTGGCCTTCCAGTTGTTTCTTTCCACGATCTTTTCCACATGCGGATAGTAGGAGACGTAAAGTCTAGAATTTTCAGGACCCATCGTGCTAGGCCTGACACTGAATCCAACTTCCATACTATAGTTGAAAGTGAAAAAGAGGCAGAATTTAGAGACCTCACTCAAAATTAAATAAGTAGAGCAGGAGAAGGTTATATGGACAAAAGACTTATGATGAAAATTCCATCGCTCCGGGATGGTGGCCTCTGACGGCTTGACCAAATCTGCAGTCGTAATGATGACGTATTTCTCCATCCATCCCCGATCGGAGTCATCGTCAGTACTGGCAATTAAGGAATTCTGACCATGGCGGGATAATTGGATAACCCCTGCCCTAAAAATCTTGGGGGCGTATAAATGAATAAAATGGGAAAGAGTGAAGTCCTCCCCGCTTGAGAAGAAAGGTATCGAAGACACTCCGCCATTCTCTATACTACATGTCCAAATCTAGGATCACGGAGTCAATAAATCCACTCATCATCAACAAAAAAAGGTAAGTATACACAAAAGAGTACTATTGCCGATAAGAGGTAATGTTTTCCCCTTTCTTTAGGAGAATCACCTCAATATCATACCAACTGTAGTCTAGCTTCACTTGGTTTAGGTAGCGGCTGTGAATGGAAGATTTGTACATGCTGGACGGCAGTCCCATTCACATTTGGGATCGATGGAGGTCTCACACTCCATGAGATCTTTCACGCTGGTCCAAACTCTAGGGATGTACATGTTGGCCTGTGGGCGATATAAGCAGTTGTTAAGTCTTTTTCTTTGAAGTTTTGCTGGCCGGCGGTCGTCGAACTCTAATGGGGACTTGGTCAATAGAGATGTCAGAATCGATGCAGGTGAGATTTTAAACCCGAGTGGCGGCACTACCCGGGACAGAAAAGTCAGAAGACATGGGTAAACAACTTTTTTTAAAGAGGGAAAAGGGTTTTTTCATTTTTAGCAACAGAAAAAGGCACTAAAGATCACAAGAAAATGAATGCGACTCCTGTTATGTTAAGTTTTATATGAGAGATAAGGAAAGATGTAACATTTCGCCTAAAATAAAGGGGATCATGCCATCATTACGAGTTCAACAATCGATAGAAAGACATGGCTGGATAGACGACATGTGGAAATCAGATTTCACAGGGATGATGGAGCATTTAATGCAAGGAGCCGACATGCGGAGAAGGATAATCGTTCAAACTGACACACTAGGTTCGAGGAGTGACTTGACAAAATATGTATTGACCGAAGACTCTTTCACTCCCCAGGCCCTTGGGATTAAAGGCCTCGGAAAGTGGGGGACTATCTGTATTGGACGAAAAACGCCTCTGGAGGACTAGCACACTCGGAGACTCGGATGACTCGGGGGTGCTTTACAGCTATCTTCCACTCCCACCAACTCCTGTCAAATTGGTCTACCTTGATCAAAGCGCTGCAGGCGCGCATGGGCATGATGAGCCAACATACTTACGTCATCATAACTTTAGGGGGGAGGGTACAATAGTCTAGTTTGGACTTATATATACAAAGCTTAGGAGGGAAGGAACCACTTTGGATCCTCTTGCTCACTTTTGTAACCTAAACTCTACTTTCTCTCAAAGCAATATCCCGAAGAAATCACTTGTCCATTATTTTCATTACTTGTTCAAAATCTTTACTTGTCCATTTATTTTATCTTTTTGTTAATTTATTTTATCATATGGAACCGTACTCGTCAAGGGGTTTCCCAAATCGAATACGACTCACTTGTCTTTAAACTGTAAAATATAAATCTCTATCTGAGTTTCTGATTAGAACTGAGTTCACCGGAAAACATTCTTATTAAGTTCGAGACATAGAGAATGTTTTCTACATTAAAATAATTTCTAAATAAGTTAGGGCTTTTCTTCAGGGATTACCTAGTATTGTTTCAAACTAAACATGTTAAAATGGTAGGAAAATGAAGAATATGACTTATTTCATATGATTTTTGGGTTTTGGGACGGGTCGGAGTTTTTTAATTAAATTTCTATTTATTAAATTTTGAAAAAGAAGAGTAAAAAATGAGTTATCCAGATAAATTGGCATTTTTTTATTTAATGACTTTTATATTAGTATACTTACAGTTTAGTGACTTTTGTGTTATAAAAAATAGTTTTTTTTGTGAAAAAAAGTGATAGGTAAGTGAACATCAACATTTAACATGGGATGGACAGAGAAGACATTTTTTTATTTTATCCATAGTATTAAAGATTCATTTGAAATCATTTTTCAAATCTATTAAAATTGTATACCAATTAATATGAATATTATGATAAATTATATATTTTAATTGTTATTTATTAGGGATGTGCAAAGTCTATAATTGTGGAAAAGCAAAAGTGAGTGAACGGAGGGAGGAGAAAAGAAGCAGCCAATTTATTTTGTTCAAGGCTTTAAGCCAACCATAAGAACCTTCCTGCTGTCCGCTGTCTTTCTTATCCATCACAGCCGCAGGGATGTTGGTGAGACACGTGGGATCCATATTGCACGTGCAGTCCGACGTCCTCTGCCGAGTTTCAAATATGAAAAACTCCTTTTCAGCTAACGTCTTCACTGATAGCAACAACAAAATGGGGACGGAAGAGGCGAATATTGATGCCGCCAAGCTCCGCTCTGAGTTTCTTCAAGTCCTTCGCACCCGTCGTCCTCCTCAAGGTCCTTTTTCTTTCTAATGCTTTTATTATTTATACACCATATATGGCGGATCAGGATTTTCACTCACGGTTCAGAAAAAACAACAAAAGCTAAACATTAAAAATGATGTTGTCCCTGTGAATTGAACTTAGGATGCTAGAGACAATTTTGAACACCTGAATCACTTGAGCTAACCTTTTACATTTATTCAGGTACTCCAACTTAATATATGTACATAAATACATAAAATCTACCCTATGTATACAATATAATTTTTTGCCGAGAGTATTCCCCTGCACCCTATTCAGAACTATTCTTATATATAGTAAATCACGACATTAACAATAAAGTACTATTGTTATTCTAATACATCCTATTCAGTACTGTTCATATTTTAATACACCCTTCAATAAATCAAATCGAACAGTCAATAAAAATTAATGCCAGCATAAATGCATAACTACTCCCAGCATAACTAATCCGAGTGTTACTAATACACCTCATTCAGTACTATTCTTATATACCCTACCAAATGACACCTTTCTGTAATAACTGCATCAATCTCTGGTAGTAGTTGTATCTGTTGTTTATTTAGTGATAGGGACAAGTTCCTAAGTGAACTAATTGGGGAAGTGTTGGTGTTTTGTACTTGTGTTTGTTGTTTACTTATTTATTATTGGCATGGGTTGTATCGAACTTGTGATACTTCTGTTTAAGTTTCGACTTTTAAAATTGAAATTAGAAAAAGTTAATCCTAAAAAATTTTCCTGGACAGCCGTGGAGGCTTGAAAACAAGACAATCTGAAAAAAAAGGGCCTTCTGTCTATACGTTTCGAGAATATAACAGACGGTACGGATACAACATACCCAATGTAGTCTCACAAGTGAGGTCTGGGAGGTTGGATGTACGCAGGCCTTACCCCTGCCTTTGTGGGGTAGAGATTGAGGTTGTTTCCGATAGAACCTCGGTCAAGAAAGGGGAGGTCAATTGGTGCTTCGCTTTTCAGCTGCTCAGGTGGTTGACGGGAATTGCACTGTAGTAACTTAATACAGTATTCTCACTATTTTTGGATGTTAGTGAAGGGCTTTTCAGATGAGGGGCGCTTAGTGAACATGATTGAGGACATAGACAAAGTAAATGTTGGGCTATATGGGTTGTGTTGTGAGTTTTTTCTCCATACTTTTTCATAGTTGCGCCGTCTGAAGACCCATAGCCACTTAATCCAACAACATCATCTGCTACTGGATTTTCTTGTTTCAACTATACATGTCAATTGTTGAGATTAGTTTGTTTTTCCCCCTATTTGGTAGACTTTTGGATTCTTGTCTTACTTCCCTGAGACTAATCAAAGCACTTAATCTTATGTGTAATTCCTTCCAGTTCCACTCCATATGCTACCTGGAAAACCTGTGAATGATCCATTATATCAGGAATGTCCAAAGCCAATATACAGTGAGGTCATACAACTCCTTCACAAGCTTTATATTTTTTTTTCTGCTCATTTTTGACAGGCAATATTGGTCAATACAGGTAATGGCATCTTGCCCGAAGGAAGACATTCCCAATATGAAGGAACTTCTTCAGGAGCAAAATTTCTACTTGACCACAGAGGTTACATGATTTGTATATTTTCATTACATTGATCAGTCTACAGATTACTATATACAATTGACATGTTCCATTCACAAGACGATACTTAATAGCTAAACATATATATTTTCTTCTCATGTTTTCTTAAAAATACAAATAGTTTCTACTTATCAACAGAATTGAGAGAAGCTAACAGACTTTATTATATATTTTGATTGTTCCTGTTTTCCCAATCAAGTGTAAATGAAAGTAGACAATTCAGTGTTCCCTTTCCTCCCTCCCTTAATGTGTAGGAAAAAACCTTACCGAGAGAGATATAATACAATGCCTTGATCCCTTACTCATATTGGTTTGATAGGAGATATACTTTTTTACCAGTTGTCTTTCTTGCAGTTCCAACATCTCTTATGTATGAAGTCTAAAGAAGAGTACTATTGTGTCAAATGGATTATCTCTATAAAACAAAAATGACTATGCTTTAAGCAACTAAGCTTCAATCTATGTTCAATTAGGGTCGACTATATGAATCCACACTATTCATTTCACTATATTTGAACTGGAGTGCCTCTATGGTGTTTGAAAAGTAAATAAGAGAGCATAAGCAGTCCAATGAAGTGGCTGCATCAATTATAATTCTTTTGCTTCTAAAAGAACCAGATTAATTGAATGAAGATAAATGTGGGAATACTCAGTTTTCAGAAGTAATGTTTTCAATGTCTCAAGCTATAAGTATTGAGCATGAACTCACTGTTTCTAGGAAGGAGAGCAAGGGCGGTTGCCTGTCTTGGTACTGAGCATGAAGGAAACTGATAAGAATAAGAGGCCAGCTATTGTATTCCTGCATAGTACAAACAAATGTAAAGAGTGGTTAAGGCCATTGCTTAAGGTGATGCTCTGTTCTCTTAAAAGTACTCCCCATATTACCATGGAGCAGAGCAATAAGGACAATTCTATGTACAATTCTCTTTTTTCTTTTTGGCTTCAGGCATATGCTTCGAGGGGATACATAGCTGTAGCAATTGATTCTCGATATCATGGAGAACGTGCCACCAATATGACAACATATCGTGATGTAAGAACAGATCATTTTCTCTTTGCTTCAGTTTTACTCTTGGTTATCTTCTCATACAAAAATAGGCTATGGGCGAGCTGCCCTACATTTAGACTATGAACAATTTAGTAGAAATTATAATTAAGTAAACAAGAACTGAAAAATAAGTGACACAGATGATTTTTATACTGGTTCGGATCACCGGTGTGGTGCCTAATCCAGTCCCCTTGGGCTACAAGGGTTTCCTTAGAGCCTTGAGTGAACTTGATCACAGAGATGGTTCCGGTTGAACCATGTAGCTAATCTGGACAGATTCCAGTATTCTTGGTCACAGCCTCAATTTGCGGAAATGAATATGCAATGATGGATATTAGGATTAGAAATGATGAAATTCGGGAGAAGGTGGGAGCGGCTTGGGTGGAGGATAAGATGCGGAATGCGAGACTGAGATGGTTTGGGCATGTGCAAAGGAGATGCACGGATGCCCTAGTGCGGAGGTGTGAGAGGTTGACTATGGACGGTTTCAGAAGAGGAAGAGGTGGGCTGAAAAAGTATTGGAGAGGTGATTAGACATGACATGTCTCAGGTCCAGCTTACCGAGGACATGACTTTAGATAGGAGGTTATGAAGGACACAAATTAGGGTAGAAGATTAGGAAATAGTTGAGTGTTGTCCTACTTATCCTTTCATATTAGTGGTCGTAATATTATTCTTGTAGTTCCTTGTTTTTTAATTTCTGTTACTAATTATTGTTTCTTATACTTCGATTATCATATTATTTTATGGTACTTACATCTCCTTTTTCCATTAGCTTTATCATGCTTTCTATTGTATTTTTTCACGGCTTTTTATACTGCTTTGAATTGCTTGCTCTTGTGCCAAGAGTCTACCGGAAACCTCTCTACCTTCCAAGGTAGGGGTAAGGTATGCATACATTCTACCCTCCCCAGACCTCACTTTGGGGATTTCAATGGGTATGTTGTTGTTCAATTGCATTTTGATTTCACCAAGTTCTTCCTCGAGTATGTCAACTTCGATTTGACTTGCTTCTAGAAGAACTTGTCAGTCTTTCTTTTCCTTAGCCAACTTATTATGTTCATCAATCATCTTTTGAAGGTCATTAATGATCAGATCAAGAGATGCTTGAAGTTCAAACATTTAGGATAGATATTAGTTCTTACCTCACTGGTTTCTCCTAGTGCCATAAAACACATGTTTGCCACTTCTTCTGGTTCTTCATCATATTCATCTTTATCGCTCAATGCTCCATAGGATATGCAGTTGTATTGCTTCTTGTAGTTCTAGTTGTATTGCTTCTTGTAGTTCTTCTTAGTTCAGGACATTCTGCCTTGATGTGTCCTGGTTTCTGCATTAATGGTATCTGTCATCATTCTTTAGATTCTCGTTGTTTTTGTAACTGTGACAAGGCTTTTGTCTTTTTTTCATTAGAATGCTTTTTACTCTTCTATTTATCATGGCCAGTGCTTCGTTGCTTTCCTCATCATCTTCTTCACTCTCATGAGTTGTGCATTTGAAAGCGATTGCCCTCTTCTTTTCTTCCTTTGGATATCTGGCGAAATGAGTTTTCTCAAAGGCCATCAGGCTGCCTGAGTTCCTCATAGTTGAGATTATCCGTCTCCACTCTCCAGTATAATGGCTTTTCTTTCCCATGCTTTTCGCAAACTTCTTATTAGCTTTCCGACTTGCTGACCATTTGTGCACACCATTTTCAGTGCTTTGATTTCGCCTACAATCTTGCTGAATCTGGCATACATTGATTCAATTTTTTCATCCTCCTTCATCATGAATAGTTTATAGTCATGCACTTGTGCATTGATTCTGGTTTCCCTGCTTTGGAGGTGCCTTCAAGCTTGTCCCACATCTCCTTAGCGGCCTTGCAGGTTGATATCTTCTTGTATTCCTCTCCACTGATAGCACAATAAAGCAAGCTTATAGCATTAGCGTTAGTTTGAATTACCTCTTGTTGATCCTTGGTGATGTCGAAAGATTTCAGATCAACTTTGCTTTTCGATTTCTTTGCTTTAGTGCTTGGGATTGGTTTTGGTCCTTTCTTGATTACGAGTCATTCTTGGAAGTCAGTCGACTGGACAAAGATTCTGAATTTTTCTTTCCAATGATTGTAGTGTTGGCCATTAAAGTATGAAGGTCTGTTTGTGGACTGTCCATCTTGCAGAATAGCTCCTGGGATTTGATATCCAGCCATTGATCTTTTCTCATGTGCTGTTAGGCAACTTGGAGTGAGACCTGCTCTAATACGAATTGAAATACAAGAGGTGGTGGGTGGTGGGTGGGATGATTTTGTAATCCCTTTTATTTTACTAGTCAACTATTAATTTTGATAGTCGATTTTCCTGCAAATCTGAAGAATTTGTTAGCAAGCAATTATAATGAAGTATATAAGAACGGAAAAATAGGTGACACAAATGATTTTTATACTGGTTCAGATCACTGGTGTGGTGCCTAATCCAGTCCCCTTGGGTTACAAGTGTTTCCTTAGGCCCTTGAGTGAACTTGATTACAGTGATGGTTCCGGTTGAACCACGTAACTTATCTGGACAGATTCCAGTATTCTTGGTCACAGCCTCAACTTGTATTTCTACCTATCCTCTCTTTTTCTTTTTCTGTCACTGGTAAACCTAAAGCGATTACAATGCTTTTACAAGATTAAAGAGTGAATAAGATTTTGCTCAAGTGAAGTTGTACAAGTTCTTCAGTCTTTATGGTCTCCTTTTATAGTTGTGGCTGCTGGGTTGTCTTCCTCGATCTTGCGTTTATCTGATGAGATTGTGTAAATCAATCTTTCCTTTGATTGATATTCCAAAGGCTTGCTCTAAGGTAACCCAAGGGATTTATCCCTTAATCAAGAATCAGTGTGATCCTTGATTGGCAATCTCTTGATGTATCAGCTCCCGAATTGATACTTGGCCAATTGGTTGACAGTGCGTCCGTTCCTTAAGTTGGTTGACTTGATTTATTTGCTTCCATCTTCCTTGCTTGGATCCTGCACAATCTCAGCAGCTAGGATGACGCGTGCTGGAATTAGTGCTTGGTACAGGACTTCTTGATCTCGTACAGGTTTCTTGATTTGTTTTCCTTTTTAGTCTTCTAGGACAGCTTTCTTTTGCCTTAGTACTAATGTACTAAATTGATCTTGTACAGCTCGCTTTTTCCTTGGCACTGGAGTGCCAAGATTATTTCTTATGGGGCCTTCTTTGTCATTTGATATTCAGAATGCTTTTCCTGCAATAAAGCTTAGGGTATATACTGTCATTATTAAAACATAATTAATAAAGCTAACACTACTAGTTGATTGAGTTGACCGGACTGCTTTTTTTTTTTTTTTTACTATACAGGCCCTTATATCATCATGGAAAAAAGGTGATACAATGCCTTTCATATATGATACGGTAAGCACATGGAGATTTGTTGTTGATAAAGTACAGTTTTCAGTCACAAACCACTGAACTTATTATCTAATATCTAGCCTCTGAGAATAATACTTCTCTGCAAATTTTGAAGGTCTGGGACTTGATAAAACTGGCGGATTATTTAACCGAGAGGGAAGATATCGACTCGTCAAGGATAGGAATTACTGGTGAATCGCTTGGAGGTTAGGCATGTCACTTTACATTCAGTATCTAACTGTTTCTTAAACATGTGGAGTTCAAATATGTTTCTGTGTTGCAGGTATGCATGCATGGTTTGCTGCATTTGCCGACACTCGCTATGCAGTGATTGTTCCTATAGTCGGAGTTCAGGTGACCCTTACTTGAATATTAGTTTGTGTGAAGATAAGATAAGATAAGAGTTATGGATATATCAATAAGAGATCTTGTGATGAGGTTGCAGGGATTTAGGTGGGCTATCGAGCATGATCGATGGCAGGCAAGAGTTGACAGTATCAATGCTGTGTTTGAAGGTGATACAAACCAGTTTTAACTTTTAATTGGTTTATCAGCAACTCATTAGTGTTGATTATGTGGTTTTTAACATGTTGGAGATCTCATTTTGTTTGTCCTTTCAGAAGCACGTACTGATTTAGGCAAGAAAAAAATTGATAAAGAAGTGGTTCAGAAGGTCAGAATTTCATGCTTCTTGTACTCCTGACCTTTTTTGCATGTCTAGCAAGCGACTTGATCATTGTGTTCGTGCAGCTCCTGTTTTAGTTTATTCAAGTTGCTTCATTCTTTTAAATACAACTGATGTTAAAGTGGCTGGAGATTAGGGACAATCATATATTGTTTCTCATCACCAATGGAAAGTGCAAGAGTGAAATTAATTCTAAATTCGTTGAATTAAGTTTCTTAGGAGCAAGCCTGTGACTGGATGCACTAGTTGCAGCCATTTAAATTTGTAGTCAAGAGAAAATGAAAAAATGTTCTTATTTTTTAGTTGATCAAGACTTTTCACCAGAAACTTTCAAAACATCCATGATCATTTTAGGGGAAAAGTGAGCAGTAACAGCAAAACTGAATCTGTTTAAGCAAGTTCTCGTGGAAGGGAGCAGGGTCTATTGATTAACCAGAAGACAAATGAGATCTCACATTTTCCGGATTTATTCTTAGATGTTTAGCTGACATATAAATAAGGTGAGGCACATCCTTCTTTAGTGCAACTCATAGATTTACTACTTTCTGGAGTAACCAGTTGAAAAATGAGATATCACATTGTTCGGATTATTCTAGAGTTTCAACTGATGTATAAATTAGGCGATGCGGCATATACTCATCCTTCTTTAGTGGAACTCTCATAGTTTCTACTAATTAAGATAGAAAACCGGTACCTCATGCAGTTCAGGTACATCAGCCTATAGTTAGGAAAAAGTTGAATGCGTAGTTTTCTGAAAGACAGATGGCATCAAGCGACTCTTCAAGTTCAAATCGCACCATCTCTGTAATAGGTAAATGCCTCTTTTTCTCCTGAAGTTGTCAGAAGTACTCGTAATAAGATATTGGCTACAATTGAAAAGGTCTGATCAATAGAATTTTCATTTATCCGTGAGACTGGGGGCAACACAACTTTTAATTTATAAATAAAAATTGTAGATTGTTATAGTTATCAGTTTCCAGAATGTAGCATTAGTAGTTAACTTCTCACAATAATATTCATCAAACAAAGGCTTCTATTTGACGTTAATTAGAATATGTGACCAGGTCTGGGACAGAATTGCTCCAGGTTTGGCGTCTATATTTGATTCACCATACACAATACCGGCGATTTCACCACGCCCCTTGCTGATTTTAAATGGTATGATCTATTCATTCATATGATTTGTGATATTTCATGCCATCGCCATTTAGTTAGTACACATAAATTGTCAGAATGTATGTACCATATCAAATTTGTGCAAATACGCTACATTTGGGATATTTAGGAGAGGAAGATCCTCGTTGTCCAATTGCTGGACTGGATATTCCAAAGTCAGGAGCCCATAAAGCTTGTGCAGATGCTGACTGTCCACTTAATTTCAAGGTACAAAGTTATCCTCAATGCCATCCTCCTGTTTTTCAGGAAAAAAAAAGAAAGCTTGTTTCCTTTCTTCACCAGCAGCTAGCTAATTTGATTTTATGAGCTGAAAAAGGAGAAACAAGAAGTAAACAAATTGTGGTTTGATTGTCTCAATTTCTGATTATGAAAGAACGATGTAACACTTTTTTTAATCTTTGACCGACCTTTTGAATTTCTTTTTGTCATACCAATCAATCCTAACACATGTCTCCTCATTTTCTCTATAGGGCACAGCCTTTAAAAAAACAGTCACAGGCACACATGCATGTACTGATAGCCTATGTTGCTTGGACTCTTCAAAAATGTCGACGAATGCGCGTCGGATCCTTCAAAAGTAGTGTATTTTTGGAGGATCTGACACTAATGCGGTAACAACTTTGGAGAGTCCGAGCAACATAGCTGATAGTGATAGCTAATATCAAGCAACAAGTAACATTAGTCCAGATGTTTATATGCCATTGCTGTGTCTTCCAGTTTCGGTTAACCAACTTGTGTATCCATCTCTTCATTTTGGTACTTTCAAGATAATTTTTATTATCTTCATTTTGTTCTTCCTGAAGTTTCAGTTTGTGCTATCTGAGTGATATTTATCTGTCATTTTGCCATTTGAGCTGAATTAGTCATGAAAGTGCTGGATTCTACCAAAATTTTCTTCTCACCGGACCAGCAGATTTGGAATTTTAATACTAACTTTTGAAAGTTACTTATTAGTCTTAAATTCTGGAAGTTGACTTTTTCTTGAAAGTTATTAAAGATGAAAATAGTCGCAGAAAGTTAAAAAAGATGATGTTTGTACAGATCAGTTCTTTTTCCAGTTTAGGTGGACAGTTTTCATGCAATTTCTGAAATTTCTGGTTCTAACATTTCAGATGATAGCCCAAGCTGGTATTGGGCATCAAATGACTCCATTGATGGTAAAGGAAGCCAGCGATTGGTTTGACACGTTCCTCAAAGTGTAATTGCAAGGTTTTTCATCAACTACTACAGATCTTTTCCCCTCAACTAGTGAGAGAGTTGATAATTTCTTCTGATAAATGGAAGCTGCTTTACAAGTGTATTCCAGGGAATTCTTAGGCTTTTATTTCATGCCATGAAATGATCCTTTACTCGAAAATCAGGAGATATTCTCCAGTAATAACTAGGGGTGGCCAGTGGGCCGGGACGGCCCGACCCCGCCAAAAAAAAAAAACGTTGGCGGGCCTCGAACTCGGGACGGGACAATATCTCGTCCCGCGAGACCCGAGCCCGCCCCAGGCCCGCCCGCCCCGACCCCGTCCCGAGCCCGACCCCGACCCCGCCCTTTGTCCCCCCTTTGCAAATATGACCGTTGCACCAACGGCCATTTTAGATTTTAACCGTTGGCCAACGGCCATTTTAGGCCTCCCCCCTCCCCCAACCCCCCCACCCCTTAATATTTATTTTTAACCCATAAGTTATTATATTTACACTTTAACCCAATTTTTCAACTATAAATAACTCATTTTCTCTTCATCTTTCTCACAAATCTTCCTACAATCTCTCAATATATCTCTCTACAAGTCTACATTGTTTACTAAATATTCAATTTTATTTATTCATTTGGGAATTGGGAGTGAAGTTGGCAACTAGCTTGAGGATCTTCCATCGAGCAAATATAATAACTTATGGGTTAAAAATATGTCTATTAAATAATATAAGAGGCACAAAAACAACATTGTGATGTTTTTATTACACTATCTTGTTTTGTTTATTGAGTTTTTTTTATACATATGTTATTTAAAAAAAAAAAAAAAAAAAAAAAAAAGGAAAACCCGCCGGACCCCGCCCCGAGCCCGACCCCGCCCCGCCCCGATACCGACGGGATCGGGATCGGGACGGGACTGGAGCAAGTCCCGCCAGACTCGACCCCGCCAGATCCGACCCCGACCCCTTCTCCCGTCCCGCCCTGACCCTGCCAGACCCGAGCCCGGCCGGCCCACTGGCCACCCCTAGTAATAACTGGGTTTAGTAAAGCAAGACCAAAATGGATGGCTAGTTTGAGGTTTTGTTTTGGGGAGTTGGCATTTTTTGTAGAATTGTGCTTTATGCTGTGCTCTTTGGAACTACAGATGAATCCTGTAAATTGTGTTCATGACCTCAATATTCCGGCCGCAACATAGAAGGGTAATCATGCCATTGCAATCTATATGGTTTTGCGCTTGTGATATTGTAGCTTGTGCAAGGGGAATTGTACCTTAGGAAGCCCTATTATGCAATTGTTTTCTACGGCTATCCTTTTATTCTTCTTTGATGTGATGTGGGTTAAAACTAGGGGCGGAGCCACCCCTTCGCCGGATATGGTGAATTCTGATTTTTATAGTTATATAGTGTTGAACCCCCTTGACAAAATTGAGACGCTTAGTTCAGTAATCAAGGGGGTTGAAATTCGCATTAATGACTTGGGTTCGATTCTGTGTATATGCAATTTTTCAAGTTTTTATTCACATTTTTAGCTGTCACACAAAAGGCACCTTAAATGGTCCCTTTCCCACATATCCTTGCCCAACATTTAAAAGCAAGGCCCAAGTATAATTTATTTTGTTGATTTGTTGATTAGAGTTCTCTGGACATTCGACCCATATGAATGGGGTAGGGATTTAGTAGATAGTGAGCTAAGGGATCAAGTGGTTGAGGTCAGGAGGGTCAGTGAAAGGATAATGGCGATTAAGCTAGTTATTGGAGGGTTCACTCTGAATATTATTAGTGTTTACGCGTCGCAAACGAGTTTGGACGAGGAGGATAAGAAGTATTTTGGGAAGATTTAGACGATGTGATTGGAGGTATACTGTCCGTCGAGAAGTTATTTGTGGGAGAAGATTTTAATGGGCATATCGGGTCACTTTTGGGGGGGGGGGGGTTGTGATGATGTGCATAGAGGTTTTTGCTTCGGAGACAGGAATAGAGGAGTCTCACTTTTGGATTTTGCAAAGGCGTTTGGGTTGGTGGTAGCCAACTCGAGTTTCCCAAAGGAGGAGCACTTGGTAACTTTCCGTAGTTCGGTGACTAAGACTCAGATATATTTTTTTGTTCCATAGGAAAGATAATAGAGGTCTTTGTAAAGACGGTAAGGTTATTCCGAGTGATTACCTGACGACCCAATATAAGCTCGTGGTGATGACTTTGGTGATCAAGAGGACGAAGAAGAAGAGGGTTGCGCATGCCTAACTAAGGATCAAATAGGGAGTTTGACTATGACCAGTGCCCAGGAAATGGGGGCGAAGTTGATGGCTATGGGGGCGTGGGAGAGTAATGGGGATGCGAACAATATGTGGGATAGGGAGGCCAGATCAGGGAAGCAACTAGAGAGGTACTGGGAGTCGCGAGAGGTAGCCGTGATAGACATCAAGTGGACTGGTGGTGGAATGGAGAAGTCTAAGGGAAGGTGGAAGCGAAGAAGATGGCATATGTGAAGTTGGTAGATAAACAAGGATGAGGAAGAGAAGCGGACGAACAGGGAAAAGTATAAAATGGCGATGAGGGAGGCAAAGTTAGCAGTTACGACGTAAAAAACAACAACTTTTGAACGCTTGTATGTTGAGCTAGGGGATAAAGACGGGGATAAGAAGTTGTACATGCTGACTAAGGTAAGGGAGAGAAGGGCACGAGACTTGGATTAAGTGAAGTACATCAAGGCCGAGGACGACAGAGTACCTGTAGAGGACGCTATCATTAGACGGAGATGGCAATCGTTCATAAACTCTTGAACGAAGTGGGGGACAGAGACATTGTGTTGGGTGATTTAGAGCACTCGACGAGGTGTCGTGATTTTGGGTAATGTAGTCGTTTGCAGGATGCGAAAGGGAATAACGACTGGGCCTGACGAGATCCCGGTGGAATTTTGGAAGAGCGCAAGTAGGGAGGTGTGGAGTGGCTGACGAAGTTGTTTAATGTCATTTTTAGGAAGGCAAAAATGTCCGTAGAATAGAGGTGGAGTACAATGGTTCCTTTGTACAAGAACAATGACGACATTCAGAGTTGAAACAACTACAGGAGTATCAATCTTCTAAGTCATACTATGAAAGTCTAGGAGAGGGTGGTGGAGATGAGGGTGCGGAGAGGCGTGTCTATTTATGAGAACCAATTCGGCTTCATGCCGGGGCGCTCGACGACAGAAGTCATCCTAAGGAGATTGGTGGACCAGTATAGGGAGAGGAAGAAGGATCTCCATATGGTGTTCATCGACCTGGAGAAGGCATACGACAAAATCCCAAGAGACGTCCTATGAAAATCCTTAGAGGCTACAGATGTACTGGTGGCGTACATTAGGGCGATTAAGGATATGTGTGATGGAGCCAAGACCAGAGTAAGGACAATGAGAGGGGACTCAGAGCACTTTTTAATGATGATGGGTTGCATCAGGGATCAACTCTCAGCCCTTTTCTATTTGCCTTGTTGATGGATGGATTGACGCAGCGAATCTAAGGTGAGGTGCCATGATGTATGTTATTCGCGGATGCCATAGTTTTGATTGACGAGACTCGCAACAGAGTTAATGCTAAGCTGGAGGTTTGGCGAGAAATCCTGGAGTCTAAAGGGTTCAGGTTGAGTACGACCAAGACGGAATATTTGGAGTGCAAGTTCAGCAACCAGAGCGATTCTGAGACAGACGTGGAGGTGAGGCTTGGAGTGTCGGGGTGGGTGCTGTAAAAATTTTAAAAAAATTTTTAAAAACTTTTTATAAAAAGAATTAAATTTATTTGGAGGGTGTTTGGGGGGTGTTGGGTCTGGTGGGGGTGCGAGTCGCAGGGGGTGGGCGGTGTAAAACCCAAAAAAAAACTTCTAAAACTTTATTAAAATTTTTGGTAGGGATAGGGGATAGGTTGGGTGGTGGGTGGTGGGGTCGGGAGGTGGTTGGGTGTGAGGTGGGTGGTGGTAGGGGTGGGCTGGTGGAGGGTATGAGTTCGAGGGTTGTTTTCATTAGGGAAGCCATTTTCGTTATTTTTAATATTTTTTAAAATTTTAACTAATTGAACATGAGAAAATTGAAAACGTTTTTTGAAAAATGTTTTCCTCCGTACCGAACACACCCTTTATGAGTCTATGGCTAATGTTATCTTGCTAGTTGTTCGGCTAAGTGTTGGAAGCTTTTTTTAGAAGATAACAACTGAAGTGGGGAATTTTTGGGTTAGTCGAATCCACTCTTAGCAAGATGTTGTAAGTGATGTTGTATATTATAGGAGTTTCCTTTAAGGCTTTGGTATAGTGGTTAGAGCAAAATGTGTGATGTGTGAATTAGGTGTATATCACAAATTCAAACGTTAGATATAGACAAAAGCTTAGTATTTAAGTGAAGAAAGGTTTAGGGCGATTAGGCCTGGGTGTTGAGTCGAGCTGAACTGAGTTTAGTACTACACCAAGCATATCTAGGCCCGAGTCGAGTTCAAATGAACTTGTTACCATACTGAGCCGAGCCCAATTGCACTCAAGTCGACTCTTAATTAATTTGTTCATTATCAGATTGCTTTAATTAATGAATTTCTCACTTAAAAGTTTTAATTACGTTTCGCCTCGCCTGTGAAGTAGTCATATTTCGTTACATCAAATTAATTAATGAAGTACCAAACAATGTTAGGCGTTTACGCAGCACGATGCGAGGCGTAAGTCCTATGGATCTACGGGGCATATGTCTCATGTATCTTTAATTTTATAATTTTAATATTAAAAAAATAAGTAAAAGTAATTTTGTCTTCGTCCTTAGAATAGCTTAGATTCAAAGTTTTCTTTCTCTTTGTGTCACTTTCATCTTAATTATTGTATCGTTTGGTATCAGTGCACTTTCTTGAACTCTGTGGGTATTCGAAAATTACATTTGATATGGAAAAAATCAAAGACATCTTCGACGGATGGGCTATTAAAATGGTCAACTTCACAGTGAGGCAAAATCAGATTGAAGACAACCATGAGAAGTCATTTTCTAAGACGAAGGAATCACTTGAAGCTTTAAGAAATCTAATAAGGAAAAGGTTGCGGAGGAAATAAAATCACGTGGTGACATGTACACACCTTAGGGAACCCTATGACATGGATGTTGGAAAAATAGTACGGGAATAGTAAATAACTATTACAATGATCGAAAGGATAGACTTCAAAGATTACTACAATGAGTTTTCAATCTCTGTTGATCTTGAACTAGAACTCCAATTCTGGATCTTGTATTTAGAAATACAAGAGCATGAACTGCTGCAACTGTGGCTTGTATGTCCGCTAGAGAATCAGACTTGGTTAAAGTTCTTTGATAGCAAGATCCAACTTGAAACACAACAACAAATTAGAGAATCACAACACCACAGGCTGAGTCGAGAGATGACTCTCTGTCTTTAAGACAAGATTGCCCCGTATATATCCTTTTACGTTGCTAGGCAATAGTCTTCCAAGATAAAACAACTACTAACACAATTGAGCAAAGGAAACTCAAATGTTTCTCTTGAACAACTTTGAGTATTGAAAGGATGCTAAAGAGGAAGAAGGTTTTCACAACTTCTGTTTTGTTTTTCCTTCCAGTGTTTTAACAATTGAGCCAAAGGCCTCAATTTATAGTGTAAGAATTGTCTCTTCAAGTGCCAAGTAATGCATTGAATCACCCATGTAATGGCAATGAATTGCCCAAGTAATGACACCCATTCATTAGCCCAAATAATGACTGATTAATGCTGGAATGAATGCTATTGAGGGCAACCCAAAAGTCTCCAACAAATTAATTTTCGGCTAAGACTTTCTGCTAGGTAAGTGCCCCGGCGCCGCGGCCCTTTCCGACCCATTCCATCTTTACACTATGCACACTTCTTCCTTCGTTTATCAACGTGGAACACTTGTCATTTGGCCAATGAACGTCCATCATTCTATGTCTCAAACACTTTACTTACGTACCAATATCTCTTTCACTAATGTACAACGTGGGCACGTGTGTGGAAACGACGTTTCCGTGCGGGGCCCCAATTGTTCGAGTCAAACCTTCCAATGATGTCTTCTGCGTTTCATCTGTACAGCTCGTAATCATCTTATCCTTACCTTTGCGCAACAACTTGGGATATTTCAGAACGTTGTGGGCATGTCTGCTACACTAAACTAACCCTCTGTACCTTTGCGACATAATCCGACATGCGCTCGACCACACTAACTACAAGATGGTCGGGACGGTCTCACTCGACCTTTATAACTTTGACATTGAGATATTGGTATCTTTGAACCCTTTAAATATTGGCGATCCCTGACTAATAAACTCCATAGGTTATGAGCTCCCTGACCCCTCAAGGGCCTATCTCTATCATATGCTCTAGGATGAGGTCGTGCTTGAGAAAGCAACTTACTCATATCTTCTGACGGATCTGTCTCAATAGAGAGCATACTACTCGCATTTACACTCAATCTCCCTACTAACATACCCCTACTGGAAGAACCCATTGTTGTAATCATAAACACGATAAGATTTACACAGGGAATTCTTACAATTCAGCTCTATAACATGATTCTAGATCAAGAAGGAAGGTAACCATCATCCTAAATGTCATGTAGCCTCTTGTCTATAAGTGTGGTGCACAACACACCCATAAACAAGACTCTACTAGAGACTCCCTAGGACAGACCTGCTCTGATACCAAGTTTGTCACGACCCAAACCGGAGGGTCATGACGGGCACCCAGACCTTACTTGCCGAGCACCACTAATCATATATTTACCACCTAACCGTAATTAAGCATGGGCTACGAGGGCTGCCATGAGGTACTCTGCTGACATATGAACATAGTAAACTGGAAATGAGCTATATAAACTTTTAACCAGAAGGATCCAACCTATATACATACATACTAAGCCGACAAGGCTATACATGACTACTATACACATGACAATTGTCTACAAGCCTGTAAAGAGTACGTGACATCATAGGGTTGGGACAGGACCCCGCCATATCCCAACGCATAACAAAAATATCATACCATGACTAGACTACAACTCTGGAACAAATAGAGTGCTCTAATATCAGCTGGACCAGCATCCTACTAGTGCGGACCATCGCCCTGTCAACCTGAGCCTGCGGGCATGAAACGCAGTGTCCCCCAACAAAAGGGTCGTCAGTACGACTGATGTACCGAGCATGTCAGGCATGAAGAATAGCGTAATAGAGACCTGAAAGTGACATGAAACAAGAAACAACCAACAAGTAAAGAATGCCTCTGAGGGTCATAATATGCCTAAGTACCATGTCTGTGCAGAATGCCTCTAAGGGCCATAATATACATAAGTATCATGTTTGTGTAGAATGCCTCTGAGGGCCATAATATGCCTAAATGACATGCACAATGCGGTCATACACATACATATGCGTATATAACGCCATCAAGCCTCTGTAGGCATCCCATCATATCATACCGACCTCTGTGGGCATAATCATCATTGTGTATATCTGTACCAGCTGCAGGTGGTGTGCGTATATAAAGCCGTATCCCTTTTCCCATATCCCATACATATATATAATTCATACATATAGTAGAGTATATAACTCCTTTGAGGTCAAGGTATGAACATGAATGTAATGCATGGATGATATGATAATAAGACACTATAAGTTTGTCGGAGTAATGTAATATCGACTCACCTCAAATTAACTTTATGAATACTAACATCTTTTCCATATACCTCAATAAAGATTTATGAACATATTTAGACATGCTTTGACAACAGGAATGAATAACATGAACATTCTTGACTAATAAGAGTAGAATCATTTATGGGATAATATTACATTTACGTTTCGTACTTAGAACATGCCAAAAGAAGAAATAATTTGCCTTAACATACCTTTAATGCCGAACCTTTAATGCTAACGACAGAACCAACCTCCTTCACAACTTATCCTTAGATGTCAAAAATTATGCCTTCTTTAGAACTTCCCATTACCTTACTTTCCTACAAAGAAATCTCCTATGGGCTTTAGATGGGAAAGCTTTGCTTCACCGTGAACTAACTTTGTTGCACATTGATTAACGTTGTTGCTCCAAAATTAAATCAACGTTGTTACATATAAACTCGTTGTTGGTAACATTTTTTTCCTAAAATGTTGTTTCTTTACACACCAACATGAGAATAAAGTTGTTGGAAATGTTTTGTCCTTTCAGATGAATATCCCTAAGTAACAAATTGTTTGCCTTAATTGGTCTCAATAAATTGCTAAAAACACACGTTATAAGCTAGCACACCACCTTTACTCCTTATAAGCTTACATCTGACAAAGAAGTAATATGCCTAGCTGCTCACAAATACTAATCTTATCCACTAATATCTACAAATGTGACAAAGCTATTATGGGGCCTACATGTGAATGTTTTCTCCCTAAAATTATCCATATATATATATATTAACTAAATCTCCACTTAATTAGTCTAAGTCTTTGATCTCAATTCACTTAAATAATAGATCATTTTTGACACACCTCATATACTCCTTATCGCGATCATGAAATATGATGCCAGTCTGTAACCTCTTTTAGGATATACAACCTATTATTATTAATCTCCGTCGTCACACTTATTAAATCCTAAATTGTTTTGGGACTTCTCCTATTTATACACTGAGCTCTTGATCCTATGACCAAAATTCTCCCGGGCTCAGGTCTACTTTCATACATCTAGCTATTAAAATCATGGCCCGAAAGTATGGGATGTTACACAATAATCTCATCCGCATACTTCCTCTTTGAAAAAAATAGACGACCTGCATGACGAGTGACAGCTATTCCCAAAAAATAATTCAAGGGCCCCAAGTCTTTCATAGCAAATTCTGAACTAAAAAGGGTCATGATAGACTTGCGCAAACTATCAGAGGAGGTAGTCAAAATAATATCATCCACATACAACAAAATGTAAGCTAGAGAAGTACCACAACAATAGATAAACAGAGAATGATCAGACCTGCTGTGAGAAAACCCAATAGTGGATACATAATCTGCAAACCTCTTATACCAAGTTTGTGGGCCTGGTTAAGCACATATAATGACTTCTTCAGCAAACAGACATGGTGAGGATAATTGGGGTCCTTAAAACCCAAGGGCTGATGCATGTACACTGTCTCCTTAAGACCACCGTGTAAGAAAGCATTTTCACATCCAGCTGATGAATGGGCCATGCTTTCGAGAGAGCCATACTAAGCACAGTGCGAATAGTTGCCGGTTTGACCACCAGACTAAACGTGTCTCCACAATCCACGCCAACATGTTGTGTTTTACCATCACCTACAAAACGTAACTTATGTTTCTCTAAAGAATCGTCAGAATTTTCTTTATGAGTAAAAATCTACATTGAACGAATAATATTGACACCAGGCGGACGGGGCACCAAATCCCACGTCTTATTTGCAATAAGAGCATTATATTCATCATCCCTGACCATTTTCTAATTCGGGTCATGAAGGGCAACACATGATTACGTGGTTGGGGTGATTTGTTGACATTAGAATTTAGATTAAAATGTCTTTTAGGTTTAAAAATACCATGTTGACTACGAGTAACATGCCCTTGACTCAAAATAGGGGGGACGTGTTTTGCGTAGGTGTCGGGTAAAATTGGACCAGCAGGTAATGGGCCTGCTGGCCTAGTGGCAGAAGGTTGTGATGGTAAAACTAGGCCAACAGGCAGTGGTCCTGCTGGCCGAAACAGTGGACTCGGGTGGACTATATTTGGTCCAGCATGCAGTGGGCCTGTTGGCCGAGAAACATAGACTGGATCGGTAATATTTGGACCAGTAGGCAGTGGGCCTACTGGCGATTTTGGTCACGGGACAACTCTGATAAATGGTGGATAATATACGGTAATAGCTCATCATCTAAAAAATTATACGAACTAGACATGGAATTATACAATTTAGCAAACGGAAATTGGGTTTCATCAAAAATGACATGGCGACTGATTATGATTTTATTAGCGGATAAATCATAACATTTGTAACCACAATGATTAGACGGATAACCCAAAAACACACAAGCAGTAGAACGGGCTTGTAGTTTGTTAATTGTAGTAGACGGGAAAAGCGGATAGCACAATTACCTAAATACCCTAAGATGAGAATACGAGAGATCTTTATTATAAATAATTTTTAGGGGTGATTGATATGCTAAACCTTTGCTAGGGAGTATGTTAATGAGGTAGGTAGTCATTTGTAACGCATGATGCCAAAAGGACGGAGGTAGTGAAGCATGGGCTAGTAAAGTTCGGACAATATTATTAATGGTACGAATTTTTTTTTTGGCCTTCCCATTTTGTGAGGACGTATGAGGACAAGAAAACCGAAAAGATATGCCATGAGTGTCACAAAATTTCCGAAATGGCACATTATCATATTCCCTACCATTATCACATTGAATGTTTTTAATTTTCCGTTCAAATTGGGTACGGATGAAAGCTCTAAATTTTAAGAATGTGGAAAAAAATTGACATTTTTTTAGACAAAGGAAAAGTCCACAAAAAATTAGAATAATCATCCAAAAATAAAATAAAATAACTATGACCCAAAGAAATCAAAACGGGAGATGTCCATAAATCACTATGAATAATGTCAAAAGGCATTGACATACTAGAAGTAGAGGTTACAAACGGTAATCTAACATGTTTCCCTAGAGGACAAGAAGGACAAATATGAGTACTACGCGTACTCTTACAATCAATGAAATTATTATTTTTAAGAGAAGAAATAATAGACGACCCTGGATGGCCCAAACGTGCATGCCACAAAGAAGGAGCAAGAGCGGCAAATGTGGAAGGTGTGGCTTGACTCGTGGAAATGGTGGTAGTGGTGATTGGATAAAGCTCTCCCCGACTATTACACCTCATTATAGGTATCCTCATCGTGAAATCCTTCACAGATAAACCAAAAGGGTCAAAGTTAACAGAAATCCAATTATCAGTTGTGAATTTTTGGACAGACACCAAATTTTTAATTAAGTGAGGGGCATGAATGACATTTTTTTAGTTCTAGAGGTGGATGTGGGGGGAGGGGGACAAATTTGTGTGACCATAACCACGAATTGGAATTGAATTGTCATCACCAATAATTATGCCACGATTATTGCTCAAATTAAAATAAGATGAGAGATTACCTTGGGCGGATGTCATATGTGAAGTGGCTTCGGTGTCCATATACCAACTTGCGTCTGGGAGATTTAATCCAAGTGTATGCATTGCGACCTCAATATTCGTAGGTGTTGAACCGGAAACTAGGCCTGCAGCAGCGAAGGCATGCTGAGGTCGAGGTCCAAGAAGGCCAGCCTGCTGTCAGGGCCTAGCCGACTGCTTGGGTTGGTACTGGGAATTGGACCTCTGGTGGCCCAATTAATTGGAATGCCTGGGTAACAATGAAATTGCATGTTGGGGCAACCGCAGCTTGGGCCAGGGTAGTGGGCCAACAGTGTCGTTGGCCAGTGGGCCTAGCAGTGGCCCAACTGGCCCAGTTACCCCTTTCCAATTCCAACAGTTTACCCAGCGAATTGGGCCAACCAGCAGAGGCCCAATTCGCAGCAGTTTCAGTCCAGTCAGCCTGCTGTTGGGCCTTGTCAGTAGGCCTTCGTGGTTGCGGGCCCAACAGTAGTTCCGACACCTATATATATCGAGGTCGCGATGAATACACTTGGATTAAATCTCTCAGACATAAATTGGTACATGTACACCGGAGTCACTTCTCATATGACGTTCGTCCAAGATAATCTCTTGTCTTATTTCAATTTGAGAAAAAATCGTAGTATAATTGTTGGTAATGGCAATTCAATTCCAATTCGTGGTTATGGTCACACAAATTTGTCCCCCCCGCCACATCTACCTCTCATCCTAAAAAATGTCTTTCATGCCCCTCACTTAATTAAAAATTTGGTGTCTGACCGAAAATTCACAATTGATAATTAGTTTTCTGTTAACTTTGACCCTTTTGGATTTTCTGTAAAGAATTTCAAGACGGAGATACCTCTAATGAGGTGTACTAGTAGGGGATAGCTTTATCCAATCACCACCACCACCATTTTCACGAGTCAAGCCACACCTTCCACATTTGTCGCTCTTGCTCCTTCCTTGTGGCATGCCCGTTTGGGTCATCCGGTGTCGTATATAATTTCATTGATTGTACGAGTACGCATAGTACTCATATTTTTCCTTCTTGTATTCTAGGGAAACATGTTAGATTACCCTTTGTCGCCTCTACTTCTAGTACGTTGATGCCTTTTGACATTATTCATAGTGATTTATGGACATCTCCCCCATTTTGAGTTCTTTCAGTCATCGTTATTGTGTTTTATTTTTAGATGATTATTCTATTTTTTATGGACTTTTCCTTTGTCTAAAAATCTCATGTTTTTTCCACATTTTTAAAATTTAGAGCTTTCATCCGTACCCAATTTGCACGGAAAATTAAAAATATTCAATGTGATAATGGTAGGGAATATGATAATGGGACATTTCAGGAATTTTGTGACACTCATGGCATATCTTTTCGGTTTTATTGTCTTCATACGTCCTCGAAAAATGGGAAGGCTGAAAGTTCTCCCTAACAAAGGTTTATCATATCAATCCCCACTTAAATTTTATTACAATAAAAATCCTTCGTATTCTCATCTTAAGGTATTTGGGTGCTTGTGCTATCCACTTTTTCAATCCACTACAATTAATAAACTTCAAGCTCGGTCTACCGCTTGTGTATTGTTGGGTTTTTCATCTAATCATCGTGGTTACAAATGTTTTGATTTATCTTCTAATAAAATCATAATTAGTCGCCATGTTAATTTTTATGAAACCCAATTTCCGGTTGCTCGAGTGTTTAAATCTGTGTCGAGTGCTTATAATTTTTTGGACGATGCTCCCTCCCCATATATTCTACAACAGTGGGCCCGATAGTCAAATCTGCCAGCAGGCCTACTGCCTGCTGGCCCAAACAATCTCGGGAATGTTCTAGCCTCTCAGCCCAGTTCTGAGACCCGACCTAGTGGCGATCTTGGCCCAGTTTTTGGTTCCGAGACTCGGTCTAGTCTCGGTCCAGTTTCTAGCCTAAATTTTTCTCCTTCTCCTCCGGGTCGTTAGCCAGTCGCTATTGGGCCAGCATGCTCACTGCCTGCTGGCCAGTCCACCACTGACCCAATAATTACCGAAATCCCGTCAAATTCTATCTCAAGTCAAGGGCCCGTTATGCGTAGCCAACATAGTATTTTTAAATCAAAACGACATTTTAATCTTAATTTTAATGTCACTAAATCACCCTACCACGTAACCCAGTGTCTGCCATTCATGACCAGAATTGGAAAATGGTCATGGTTGGCGAATATAATGCTCTTATTGAAAATAAGACGTGGGATTTGGTGCCTTGTCCGTCTGGAGTTAATATTATTCGGTCTATGTGAATTTTTACTCATAAAGAAAACTCCGACGGTTTTTTTGAGAGGCATAAGGCCCGTCTTATAGGTGATGGCAAAACACAACAGGTTGGCGTAGATTGTGGAGAGACATTTAGTCCGGTGGTCAAACCGGCAACTATTTGTACTGTGCTTAGTCTGGCTGTCTCAAAAGCGTGGCCCATTCATCAGCTGGATGTGAAAATGCTTTCTTACATGGTGGTCTTAAGAAGACAGTGTACATGCATCAGCCCTTGGGTTTTAAGGACCCCAATTATCCTCACCATGTCTATTTGCTGAAGAAGTCCTTATATGAGCTTAAGCAGGCCCCAAGGGCTTGGTATAAGAGGTTTGCAGATTATGTGTCTACTATTGGGTTTTCTCACAGCAGGTCTGATCATTCTTTGTTCATCTATCGTTGTGGTACTTCTATAGCATACATTCTGTTATAAGTGGATGATATTATTTTGACTGTATCCTTTGATAATTTGCGCAAGTCTATGAAAGACTTGGGGCCCTTAAGTTATTTTTTGGGAATAACTGTCACTCGTCATGCAAGTGGTCTATTTTTATCACAGAGGAAGTATGCGACTGCGATTATTATGAGAGCTGACATGTCATCTTGTAAGTCCTCTTCTACTCCGGTTGATACCAAACCGAAGCTGAGTGCTACGTTTAGCACACCATATGAGTATCCCACCCATTATTGTAGTCTTGCAGGGACTCTTCAGTATCTTACATTCACAAGATCAGATATTACTTATGTAGTATGGCAGGTGTGTTTATTTATGCATGATCTGCGGATTGAGCACATGCATGCGCTCAAACGCATTTTACGATACATACAGGGAACGTTTGATTATGGATTGCATTTATATCGATCCTCCGTCTCTACTCTCGTATCTTGTACAGATGTTGATTGGGGTGGATGTCCAGATACCAGATGTTCAACTTCTGGTTATTGTATGTTTCTTGGTGATAACTTGGTCTCTTGGTCGGCAAAATGCCAGGCTACTTTATCGCGATCCAGTGCAGAGGCCGAGTATCGAGGCGTAGCCAATGTGGTGTCTGAGTCATGTTGGCTGCGTAATATTTTATTAGAGCTTCACTTTCCTACAGAAAGCTACGTTGGTCTACTGTGATAATGTTAGTGTCGTCTATCTCTGTTGGAATCTGGTCCAACATCAACGCACTAAACATATTGAGATGGATATTCACTTTGTTCGCGAAAAGGTAGCTCGTGGACAAGTACGTGTCTTACATGTCCCTTCAAGGTACCAAATTGCTGACATCTTTATTAAGGGTCTTCCCTTGATTCTGTTTGAAGATTTTAGGGACAGTCTCAGCGTACGACAACCGCACGCTATGACTGTGGAGGGTGTGATAGAAACTGTGTATATTTGTAAATATTTAGGTTACTTACCATATTTTGTAGAATTTTTGTACAAGTGTAATTATGATATTAGTATTATAGTAGGAATAGAATTTTCCATATTTAGAGATTGTATATTATATAAATAGACCTTTTCATTAATGAAAATAATGACGGGATTAATTTTTTCATCAAATTTCTTAGAACTTACCCAGTAGATTTTACTATATTAAATATGTGATAGTTGTACAGACTAACATGTTGTGTCTAAGACTGGAGTGGTACAAATCTAAAATCTTGCGCTTTAAGAGTTCAGGAGATGCAGTACTAATCCACAAAGACACTGGTGAGAGGCTATTATGTCCAATAATATAACATGTCCTATCTTTACCAAATACACTTATGGGTCATTTGGTTGTGGGTTAGAAAGTAAATTATTCATGTATTAAAACCATCATAATTAGTATCATGTTTCGTAATATTTTAGTTGCTATGCATAAAATTCAGCACACTAAAGAAGGTATTTGGTTACCAATTTACAATCTTGCATAACTAATACATGTATACTATATACTTATTTTATGCAGCATAGAAGATAGAATAACTAATACATGAATAATTAAACCCTGCATAACTAATCCCTGCATTACTAATATCTGCATAACTCTAACCAGCTACCAACTACACATATATTTGACATCAGTATTATAAACAACAAAACTGTTGAACATCACATATATAACTAGAAGCTAAATCACCTTAAACCACTGCAGTTCCCGTTGCATTTGAAGAGCTGGTCCAGAGACAAGGTTTAGCTTATTTTGTGGTGCCAATTTTCCAGCCAAATGCAACATGGTATTGCCGGAGGAATCTTTAGAAATCATCAACTGGTGCCGAAGCTGGCTCATCTGACAGACCAAATTAAACACGTCTTCGCAGCGATTCTCTATTGCGGTGTGAAATATATTCTTTTCATCTCGATAATAATTTCAACAAGCTCATAGGCGCCATAACGTGCTGCATCAAGCAGAGGACGGCTAACAATGGAGTCAACTTCTTTGTCATTCAGAGTTTCTATTTTCTCGAATAAGCATTCTGCAAACTTAACTGCATTGTGATGTATTGAATTTTTGTCTCGGATGTGTTTCAACGCAGGAACTGCAATGTAACAACACACAGAGAAATTCTTTAGGGACACAAAGTACAAAGAGATTAATGTTGGGGCGAAACAACAACTCTTAACTTGGTCTAGAAAATATATGTAAAATCCTTCGGCATAAAAAAAATATGCAGATATTTTTCAAGATTGCAGAGATAAATCCAAGAGAGCTAAGAGAGAATCCAAGAAGGTAATCAAAAAAGTTAAAAGGGAAGCTTTAGATGACTTGTACCAAACGTTTGGGGCACGAGAAGGAGAAAAATAAATGTATAAGCTAGCACGACTGAGGAATAGAGAGGTAAAGGTTTGAACAAGATCAAGTGCGCACAAGGACAAGTTCCAGAGTCTTATCAGGAGATAGTGTACTATTTCCCCTCTATTATGTCTGTGTTTCCGCCATGAAATAATAACAAAAGTTCTCTGGACATCTCCAAGAGGTTGTAATTCGGTCCTTTCAGTTGTCTAGGAAAGTGACTCCACTGTCCATACTTTTTTGGTGCAAAGTGAAATTCACCAAAATTGAATTTTATGAGAAGAAAGTGTAATTTAAACACTGTTTTTGTAGTAAAGTAGATATTATCTCTTGGGGGAAAAAAGAGAAAGATGTGTTGGATCATAAACTTGATCCATTATGGGAGCCCAAATCAAAACCCAATCAAATTGGAGTCCAAGTCCATAATCAAGGTCCAAAACTACTGTTGGGATACAATTGTTGTAGGGAACGGGAAGTAAATAACTATTACAATGGTAGAAATGATAAACAAACTATTACATTAAATTGGAAATCAAGACCTTTCAAACTGCTTGTGTGATTTGCTGAGTCGAGTGATGACACTCTGTATTTAAGACAAGATTGCCCCGTATATCTCCTTTTACGGTATTGAGCAATAGTCTCCCAAGATACAACAACAACTTTAACAAGTGAGCAAAGGAAACTCAAGTGTTACTCTTGAAGAACTTTGAGTATAGTGACTTTGCTAGAGAGGAAGAATTAGAAAATCTGGAGTATTTTTCTAAGTGTTGAGTGTTGTTCAATTGAGCCAAAGGCCTCAATTTATAGTGTAAGTAGAAGATCCCTCACCTAGCCAACTAATGGCCTTCAATAGCCATGTTATTGCACTTGAATGAGGGGTTACATTCAGCCAAATAATGGCTGAATTAATGTGGCAAGTAATGGAGAATCAATGCTCCAAAACCAACCCAAACGTCAGATTTTTCCAATTTTCCGTCGCAGCAATCTGCCTCCGAAGCGCCGCGGCTCCAGTAGCTAATCAACCATTTTGCGCCGCGGCGCAGCTTGGGAGGCGCCGCGGCCCTTCACGGCTCCGCAGCGTTTTCCGACTCGTTTCATCTTACACTTCGTACACTTATTCCTTCCTTTACCAACGTGGAATACTTTGTCATTTGGCCAATAACTGTCCATAATTCTAAGTCTCAAACGTATTACATATGTACCAATATCTCTTTCACTAATGAAATTTACGATACTTGGCACTATGTGTGCACGAGTGTGAAAATGACGTTTCCGACGTGCGGGCCCAATTGTTCGAGTCATAAATTAATGGGATATACTTAATTCCACATTTAGTAAATTTCCAACAATCTCCTTTTGAAAGAGATTTTGGCGCACACACATGGTGCCTTTTCTAGCAATCTTTCAGCAGACCGATGTTGCAACTGGATAGGTAGCATACGCTTTGAACCTTCCATAGTTGAATACCATAGGACTTTTACTGCGCAGTGAACGTGATGTCTTGAACCGTCAGTGTTTATTGTAAGCCAAGTCAACGGTACCAACACAACAACTTCCTCTACTCAATTCTTCATAATGTTTTGTCCGTTGTGGCAGTAGACACTTCTTGGATTCTTAAGTGCGTTCATTTGAGGCGTCCTGTCCTCGCACTTAAATAGGTGGTCTCCTACAAGGTATCCTGCTATACCCCACTTTATAAGTGTTAGGAACCATTAAAAGTTTCCCCAAATCTAACCTCAATCGGTGAGGATCATTAAAGGTTTTGAAAACTTAACCTTTACCCACACTACAGATAGTACTTATAGTCTATCGCAGGAACGACTTTGAATTTGGTGTTTCTCTACAGAAATCACTATCCGAAGTGCTCATGCTTCCACCGAAGCGATCAAATGAACCTTTACAGCTTAGTTTTCCCATTGAACCTAATTCTTGAGATCTCCAGTCAGTAAGGTTGGGTTACCACCGTATTGGTCCTTATACTTTGGGTTTTAAGCCCATTCCCCTAGACAGATAGAACATCTGATCCTTGGGTAATCCCTTTGTCAGCGGGTCTGCTATATTATCCTTTGACTTTACGTAATCAATGGATATTATACCCGTGGTGATCAGTTGCCTAACGGTCTTATGGCTCCATCGAATATGACGAGACTTGTCATTGTACATAGCATCCCGTGCCCTTCCTAGAGCCGACTGGCTGTCGCAGTGGATCATTACAGAAGGTACAGGTTTGTTCCAATAAGTAACATCCTCTAAAAAGTCGTGAAGCCACTCAACTTCTTCTCCTACTTTGTCTAAAGCGATAAACTTTGATTCCATCATGGATCGGGCGATGCAAGTTTGCTTAGAGGATTTCCAAGACACAGCCCCACCACCAATTGTAAATACATACTCACTGGTGGACTTGGTGTTCTCTATATCAGATATCCAGTTTGCATCACTGTACCCCTCTAGTACAGCTGGATATCTCGAATAATGTAACCCGTAAGTTAGCGTGTATTTCAGGTATTGAAGGACCTGATTCAATGCCTTCCAGTGATCATCACTCAGATTACGGGTAAACCTAGCCAATTTGTTGACTGCATAAGCAATATCAGGTCGGGTGCAGTTTGTTATGTACATCAAACTTCCGATCACCTGTACATATCGCTCCTGGCATATGGGTGCACCACGATTTTTATCAAGCTTTTGATTTCTATCCATTGGTGACTTTATAGGCGAACTGTCTAACATCTCGAACTTTCTCAAAACATCCTCGATGTAGTGAGACTGAGATAAGACCGATCCGTCGACGTCTTAGAGATTTTTATCCCTAAGGTGACATCTGCGATACCCATATCCTTCATGTCGAAGCATTGTTTCAACATGTTCTTAGTCTCCAGAATTATGCTAGGACAGCTCCCTGTGATCAACATGTTGTCTACATATAGGCATATCATAACAAACGAGTCAGAGTTACCTTTCATGTAGACACATTTATCACATTCATTAATGGCGAAACCCTTCGATACTAGAGTACTATCAATTTTTTCGTGCCATTGCTTCGGGGCTTGTTTCAGCCCGTACAGAGATTTGACAAGCCGACAGACTTTCTTCTCTTGCCCTTGAACCACATACCCCTCGAATTGGTCCATATAAATTTCTTCTTCCAAATCACCATTTAGGAAGGCTGTCTTCACATCCATTTGATGTATCTCAAGGACACGCAATGCTGCGATCGCAATGAATACCTGTATGGACGTCATCTGAGATACTGGGGAGTACGTGTCAAAGTAGTCAAGACCTTCTTTCTGCCGATAGACCTTGACTACCAACCTGGCCTTGTACTTATCTATAGACCACATTTGCATTATACTTTCATTTGAGTATCCACTTACAACCCAACGGTTTATTCCCCGGAGGAAGATCAACCAACTCCCAAGTATGGTTATGCAGAATGGAGCCTATTTCACTCTCAATAGCTTCTTTCCAGAGCGGTGCTTCTGAAGTTAACAATGCTTCAGCAATTGTCCTTGGTTCATCATCAACCATATAAGCTACAAAGTCAGGACCGAAGGATTTATCCTTCCTGGCCCTTTTACTTCACCTTAGTTCCATCTCTGGAGTCTCTAAGTTCTGAGAATCTGGAACACTAGATTCCGGATATTCAGCCACCTCGAGATCCACTAGATCTGAACCATCTAGATCTGGGCCGTCAACGACTCTCGATTCCTGAGAGCTTTGTTCATAACTTCGTTTGCGAGAGATTATGTCTTTTTCCTTTCTAGGAAAGATACCTTCAAAGAATTTAGCATTCCTTGATTCCATGATTGTACCCCCATGGATATCTGGAATATCTGACTTATGCACTTAAAAGCGATAAGCACTACTGTTATTTGCATATCCGATGAATATGTAATCTACAGTCTTAGGCCCAATCTTGACCTGCTTTGGCTTGGGTACTTCAACATTTGCCAAACAACCCCACACCTTTAAATATTTATAGGTGGGTTTCTTTCCTTTTCATGATTCATATGGAGTTTTGTCCTTACCCTTATGTGGGACTCTGTTAAGAATCGTATTAGTGGTAAGGACAGCTTCTCCCCACATGTGTTGGGGAAGACCGGAATTGATGAGAAAGGCATTCATCATTTTCTTCAATGTGCGGTTCTTACGTTCCGCTACACCATTCCATTGAGGTGAGTATGGAGCCATCGTTTGATGAACAATGCCTTCTTAGGCACAATATTCCTCAAAAGGCGCTATATATTCTCCCCCTCTATCGCTATGAATGGATTTGATCCGCAAGCTTAGTTGGTTCTCAACTTCTGCTTTGTAACGTCAGAACGCTTCAAAGGCTTCATCCTTACTTTTCAACAAGTAAAGGTAACAATACCTTGTGCTATCATCAATGAAAGTCACAAAGTACTTGTTCCCCCCCTGCAGTTGGTGCAAACATCAAATTACATATATCGGTGTGAATAAGTTCTAGAGGAGCGGTATTCCTTTCGACGGATCGAAAAGGAAGCTTTGTGAGTTTTGCCTCTACGCACACGTCACACTTATGTTGAGGATTTACGTCGATAGACGGCAACAACTCCAACTTTACCAACCTTTGGATGGATTTGTAGTTGACATTTCCTAATATATGATGCCATAAATTAGAGGACTCAAGCAAGTAAGATGAAGAGGCTTCATATTATTGCTTTTACGTAATACAGACATGGTGTTCACTTTGAAGAGGCCTTCACAGTCGAATCCTCTTCCCACAAACGTTCCATTCTTAGTGACTACAAATTTATTGTACTCAAACGCTAGTCTAAAACCTGCATTAACCAATAAAGGACCTGAAATTAAATTTCTTCTAATCTCAGGAACATGCATCACATCCTTTAGAGTGAGCTTTTTTCCATAAGTCATCTTCAGGACTACCTTTCCTACCCCCAGCACGTCAGAGGAAGCGTTGTTGTCCATGAACAACTTCTTGTTTGTAACTGGTGTATAAGTGGAGAAGGCATCTCTGTTGGAACAGATGTGTTTTGTAGCACCTGTGTCCATCCACCATTGCATAGGATTCTCAACCAGGTTTTCTTGTAGCACCACCGCTGAGAACTCCTCAATCATGTCATCCAGAAACTGGTCCTTGATAACGTTAACCTGAGCCTTGGCCTTCTCTTGTTGCTCAGTCTTGAGCTTGCGGCAGTCTTTGATCATATGACCAGGTTTCCCACAGTAGTGACAGTTTCCTTTGAACTTCTCCGCTACTTAGGTCTTGCCGTCTTTCTGGAACTTCCGCTTCTTACTTAGGTTCCCTTTGGCCTCAGCCAGATTTTCCTTTGCCTCAACAGGTTGTTTATCCCTAGGCATGACATTCTTATTATCTTCCTGAATTTGGAGTTTGATAATAAGTTCTTCAAAGGTCATCTCCTTTGTCTTGAGCTTTAAGTAGCTCATAAACTCATTCCATGAAGGAGGTAACTTTTCAATCAGTGATGCAACCAAAAACTGCTCATTTGGCTTCATACCTTTCAAATCCAGGTGATGTAAAATCATTTGAAATTCCTGGACTTGGAACATCACTGACTATCCACCATTTGAAATTTTAGAAATTTCCCAACGATGAATTTCTTAGTACCTGCATCTTGTGCATTGTACTTCTTTTGTAGCTTCTCCCACAACTCTTTGGCATTGCCAATGGTGCAATACACTGTGTATAGAGGGTCTGACAAGCAGTTCAATATGTAATTCTTACACATGAAATCACTATGACTCCATGCATCAAGAACCATCTTCATGCCATTAATGACATGGATAGCTAGGCCCCCTTCACCCGTTTCAGAAGGTGAATGGTTCATTTCATCTCCAGCTTGTGGAGGATCTTCTGTTAGGAAACGTGCCATTCCCATAACAGTCAGATAAAAGAGCATCTTTTGTTGCCATCTTTTGAAGTTTGTCCCCATGAAATTTTTAGGACGTTCATGGTGAAATCCAGCGGGTGGAGGAGCGGCAACATTCCCTTGAGTGGCAGCAAAGGCGTTGGATAAGCCTTGAGCAACCGGAATGGCATTAGGAGTGCCTTGAGCAGTGGGGATGGTATAGGGATTGCCTTGAGCAGCAGCAGCAGAATCAGAAGCAGTTTGATTTATACCAGTCATCTTTCTAACTTAGTTACTTACAACTAAATCTTGTCTTAAAATTGTTGGGATACAATTGTTGTAGGGAATGGGAAGTAAATAACTATTACAATGGTAGAAAGGATAAACAAACTATTACAATAAAACTGGAAATCAAGACCTTACAAATTGTTTGTGTGATTTGCTAAGTCGAGTGATGACACTCTGCCTTTAAGACAAGATTGCCCCGTATATCTCCTTTTACGGTATTGAGCAATAGTCTCCCAAGATACAACAACAACTTTAACAAGTGAGTAAAGGAAACTCAAGTGTTACTCTTGAAGAACTTTGAGTATAGTGACTTTGCTAGAGAGGAAGAATCAGAAAATCTGGAGTATTTTTCTAGGTGTTGAGTGTTGTTCAATTGAGCCAAAGGCCTCAATTTGTAGTGTAATTAGAAGACCCCTCACCTAGCCAACTAATGGCCTTCAATAGCCATGTAATTGCACTTGAATGAGGGGTTACATCCAGCCAAATAATGGCTGAATTCATATGGCAAGTAATGGAGAAACAATGCTCCAAAACCAGCCCAAACGTCAGATTTTTTCAACTTCCCGTCGCAGCAATCTGCCCCCAAAGCGCCGCGGCTCCAGTAGCTAATCAACCATTTTTTGCGCCGTGGCGCTACGGCACTGTGGCTCCGACTGTTGTGGCGCCGCGTCCCTTTACGGCTACGCGGCGATTTCCGACTCGTTTTATCTTACACTTCGTACACTTCTTCCTTCCTTTACCAACGTGGAGTACTTTGTCATTGGCCAATAACCTTCCATAATTCTATATCTCAAACGTATTACATACGTACCAATATCTCTTTCACTAATGAAATTTGCGATACTTGGCACTACGTGTGCACGTGTGTGGAAATGACATTTCTGACGTGGGGGCCCAGTTGTTCGAGTCATAAATTAATGGGATATACTTAATTCCACATTTAATAAATTTCCAACAACTACAAGCCTTCTACCTAGAATCTTCTACGGTGTGGTAATTATGCATATGAATCATTTTGTAATTTAAAAAATTGTTAGAAGGATGGAGAAGAATGAGGTGTATGGTTATTGTAATTTTTGATTAGTTTATTTGTGTGGTGTAAGATTGTTCTTAAGTAGTATAAACACCCCTCCCCATTTTAGTTTAGGTATCAAGAAAAACTAAGAGTTTCTAACTGAGTGAAGAAGCAAAGTCTTATAAGAGTGAGTTGTAGTATCTTGTTGTTAAGTGATAGTGCTCTTATAATAGTTGTTTGAGTTTGAATTAATATTTGTGAGAGTGTTTCATTTCCAACAAAGTGGTATCAGAGCCAGTTGAAAAGTATACACTATTGCATATCAAATCGAAGGTCTCGACGATAGAAATTTGACACCACCAAAATCTCCCCGATCGGAGTTCAGACGCGCCGCCACATGCCACCGGAAGAGTGCTGCCAGAAAATTGAGTTGACTCACCGAGTTGAGCCAAGTCAGCCGAGTTGACCAAGCCACTTGACTGAGCCGTCCAAGCCGAGTTGACTGAGCCATCAAAGTCGTTGACCGTTGACTAGGTCTTTCGACGTTTCGGATTTATCCGCGCAATCGGTTTTTGCAAATTCTCATTATATTGAGAGATATGGCAAATGGTATGGCACCATTCCAAGTCCCGACACTAACAACAACAACTACGACAATTGGAGTATCAAAATGAAGGCACTTCTTGGATCACAAGATGTGTGGAATATCATAGAGAAAGGCTATAACGAGCCTGCGAATGATGCTGCTTTTGCTGCTCTTACACCAGATCAAAAGACAACTTTGAAGCATTCAAGAAAGAGAGACAAGAAGGCTCTCTACCTCATCTACCAAGCATTAGATGATGATGGCTTTGAAAAGATTTCGAGTGCAAGCTATGCCAAGAAAGCGTGGGAGAAGCTACAAAACTCTTACAAAGGATCCGAGCAAGTGAAGAAGGTATGTATCCAAACATTAAGAGGTGAATTCGAATCCTTACACATGAAAGTATCTGAGTCTATTTCGAATTATTTCTCAAGAGTAGTAGTTGTTTCTAATCTATTAAAAAGAAATGGTGAAAAGTTAGAAGATGTGAGGATAGTAGAGAAGATACTTTGTTCATTGGATCCCAAATTTGAGCACATCGTTATGACGATTGAAGAACTAAAGACTAGGAAGAAATGACGATCGAGCAACTCCAAGGATCATTGCAAGCATATGAAGAGAAGCATAAGAAGAAGCAAGGGTTTACTGAGTAACTCCTCAAGCTGCAACTCAAGGATATGCATGAAAGCAAAGGCAATGATAGAAACCAACGTGGCTGAGGCTAAGGCTGAGGTTGAGACTATGGATGATGTGGAAGTCGCGGTCATGGACGATGTTGGAAGTACAACAACAACAATTCCAACAACAACTATGAGAAATGAGAAAGCTCAACACGAGGCCGTGGAAGAATCAATCTGAACTCAAGGTATGACAAATCTCAAGTTCGATGTTATAATTGTCAAAAGTTTGGGTATTATGCTTCAGAATGTAGAGCTCCCAACAACAAAATTGGGGAGAAGGACAACTACATGGAGGAGAAGATAGATAGCAAATAAACTCTTCTTCTAGCACGAAATGAAACTGATGGTGGCCAAGCAAATTCCTGGTACCTTGACATTGGTGCAAATAATCACATGTGTGGAAAGAAATACATGTTCGTGGAGATAGATTAGTCAGTAAGTGGAAATATTTTATTTGGAGATAATTCCACAATAGCAGTGAAAGGGAGAGGTAACATCCTTATCCATTTGAAAGATGGGTGACATCAGTTTATTTCCAATGTCTACTATGTGCCCAATATGAAAAGTAACATCTGAGTTTAGGATAACTGTTAGAGAAAGATTATGATATTCATATGAAGGATTATAATCTTTCTATAAAAGATGATAAGAATAACTTCATTGCTAAAGTGTCAATGTCAAAGAATAGAATGTTCCTGATCAACATACAAATGATGTTGCAAAGTGCTTGAAAGTTTGCCACACAGATGCATCATGGCTTTAGCATCTTTGATTTGGGCATCTCAATTTTGAAGGTCTAGAGCTACTATCTAAGAAGGAGATGGTGAAGGGACTACCTCGCATCAACCATCCTGACCAGCTTTGTGAAGGGTGTCTAGTCGGGAAGAAATTCAGGAAAAGCTTTTCAAAGGAGTCAAGGTCAAGAGCCAAGAAGCCACTCGAGCTCATCCATACTGACGTGTTTGGTCTGATCCAGCCTAGCCTTCTCGGTAATAGTAAATATTTTCTTCTCTTCATTGATGATTTTTTAAGAAAAACCTAGGTATATTTCTTGAAATATAAGTCAGAAGTTTTCAAGAAGTTCAAAGCTACAGTGGAGAGAGAAAGCGGTAGAAAGATCAAAGCCATAAGATTCGACCGAGGTTGAGAATATACTTCCAGGGAGTTTCAAGAGTTCTGTGAATAAAATGGAATTCGTCGACCAATGACAGTTCCTAGATCCTCCCATCAAAATGGCATGGCAGAAAAAAAGAACAGAACAATCCTTGACATGGCATGAAGCATGCTCAAAAGCAAGAAACATCTCAATGAGTTTTGGGCCGAAGCAGTAGCGTGTGCAGTCTACTTGTCAAATCGATCTCCAATAAGAAGTGTATGGGGAAAGACACCGCAAGAGGCATGGAGTAGAAGAAAGCCTGGCATTTACCACCTGAGAACCTTTGGAAGTATAGCCCATGTTCATGTACCAGACGAGAGAAGAACGAAGCTTGATGATAAAAGCAAGAGCTTTATCTTCATCGGCTATGATGTTCATTCGAAGAGCTACAAGTTGTATAATCCAGACAATAAGAAGATTGTGATTAGTTGAGATGTGGTATTCAACGAAGGAGAATGGGATTTTAACTCTCATGCAGATGACTTCCATTTCTTTCCTCAGTTTGAAGAAGATGAGCAGGTAATGAAGGAGCAACTAGGTGAACCTCAACAAGAGCTTGCAACTCCACCCACTTCACCAACATCAACCACTCAAGGAGACTCATCACCTTCGTCATCGTCAAGTGGGAGTCAAAGTGAAATAGTTGTGCAACGTACAAGAAGCTTTAGAGATATCTATGAGGTAACTGTATGACAAGATAATCTTACATTATTTTGTCTATTTGTCGATTGTGAACCAGTGAGCTTTCAAAAAGCAGTACAAGAAAAGAAGTGGAGAGATGCGATGGATGAAGAAATCAAGGCCATCGAGAAGAATGACACATAGGAACTTACCTCACTTCCCAAGGGACACAAGGCGATATGTGTCAAATGGGTGTACAAAATAAAGCAAAACGCTAAGGGAGAGATTGAAAGGAACAAGGCGAGGCTAGTTACGAAAGGCTATAGTCAAAAGGCTAGAATTGACTATGATAAGGTATTTGCTCATGTTGCTCTATTGGAGACTATCAGACTAATCACTTCTTCGGCAGCTCAAAACAAGTGGAAGATACAGCAGATGGATGTAAAGTCTGCCTTCCTAAATGGAGTTCTTGAAGAGGAAGTTTTACATTCAGTAACCATCAGGCTACGAAGTCAAAATCCACAAAGACAAGGTGCTGAAGTTGAAGAAGGATCTTTATGGACTAAAACAAGCACCAAGGGCATGGAATAGCCGAATCGATAATGTCACGACCCAAACCGGAGGGCCACGATGGGCACTCGAGCCCTACCTGTCGGGTACCACTAACCATACAGTCAACACCTTGTCATAATTAAATACGGACTAAGCCGAAAAAGATTATGTACAACCTTAATCAAAAAGTCCAACTTATATATATACCAAGGCTGACAAGGTCATACAAGACTACTACACACAAGACACTTGTCTACAAGCCTCTAAAGAATATACGACATCAAAAGGGTCGGGACAGGGCCCCGCCATACCCATAAATACAAGCAAAAATATACCGTACCAAGATTAGACCGACACTACGAAATAAAGGGAGTGCTCCAAAATCCGTTGAGTTAGTAACCTACTAACGTGGTTCGTCGTTCGGTCTACGTGTACCTGCGAGCATGAAACGCAACGTTCCCCGGCAAAAGGGACGTCAGTACGACTGATGTACTGAGTATGTCAGGAATGATCAATAGTAAACAGAGATATAATAATAAACTGAAACAAAAATAGCTGACCAGCAGTAAATGCCTCTGAGGGACCTAATACATATGCCTAAATGTTATGCACAATGCAAATGTGGTATACATATAAATATTGGCCACACAAGGGCATCTTCCTGTCCATAATAGTCTCTGTGGGCATAGTTTCAATATCATATTGGCCACACAAGGGCATCAATATTGGCCTCTTCGGGCTCTTTTATGATAGTCTCTACTAGTTGTAGGTGGTGTGCGTATATAATGCCTTCTCTTTCCCCATATCTCCTACATATATATAATATTTACCATATAGTAGTGTGCATAGCACAAGTGGATCCAGGGTAATATATGGATATAATGCAAATAAAAATACATGAATAACAATAAAACATCTTGAGTGACATAATATCCTTGTACCTTCGGCTAACACTGTGAATGTCAACATCTTTTCTGTATGCCTCAATAAGGACTTAGGAACATACTTAGACATGCTTTTAACATAGGAATCAATAATATGAATTTTCTTAACTACTAGGAGTAGAATAATTTATGGACCAATATCACGGTTATATTTCGTTACATGGAACATGCCAAAAGAAATAATTTTCCTTAACGTACCTTGAATATTTTCTTTTCAATAATTCTATATTGAATTTGCTGGGACATTTTTGCTTTGCTTCTTCAATTATGCACTGAACAATACTTTCATCACTTTCATACTTTTATTTTTTTCAGTGCAATTTAGATGGCTGCCTAATTATACACAATGGCTGGAATTGAAGAAGAGAGGCGCACAGTGAAATGGTGTAGGAGACGAAACATGAAATAAGAGCCTAGTCTCACAGTAAAAACATCATACCCCTCCACTAATTAATCCCATATAGCTGGCCAACTTCACGAGCTGCCACCATTTAATCCCTTAGGCTTAGTCACTTAAGATTAATTTTGAAGACCACACATGTTTATCCCATTAACCTTGTCCCCCCTAATTAAACTTATCCCATAATTAATCAATCACACACATAATTAATTCTTGATCCCAATTCATTTAAATCTCCATGACTTATAAAACCTTCATATATACTCAATGTCATAATTTTGTGATATGACACTAGCCCATAACCTCTTTGGGGATATACAACTATTATTATTAATCTCCATCGTCACACTTGTTACGTCCAAAATAATTTTGGGGGTTTATCCTTTTATATACTAATCTCTTTATTAGCATACGTAAATATAACATAAATTCCTCGAGGCCCGGGTCTACTTGCCTACGTTTAGGTGCTCAAACCATCGCCCAAAATTATAGGGTGTTATATCCTTTTCCCATTAGAAACATTTGTCCTCGAATGTTGGAGTGACATATCTACTCCCCGTCACGTAATCAGAAAATACAACTATATTTTTCACGGCCATATAATGTAACATACATCATTACATCAGACCTCGCATGGTCTTTAAGAATTAATTATAATACTAAGAGTTAGAACTCACCTTATACTTTTCTTGGAACCTCGACGTTAGTCTGGAATAGGTATGGATATTTGTGCATCATCTCCTCTTCCGCCTCCCATGTCATTTCTTCCACGTTTTTATTTCGCTAAAGAACTTTCACGGAGGCTACTTCTTTAGTCCTCTACTTGCAGACTTGTCGATCTAAGATAGCGACAGGAACCTCTTCATATGATAGATCCTCTGTAACCTTCACATCATCAATCGGTACAATCCGAGAAGGATCTCCAATACACGCTTTCAACATGGAAACATAGAAAACCGAATGAACAAACTCCAACTCTGAAGGCAAGTCCAACTCGTAAGCTACTTGACTAATTCATCGAATTATACGATATGGCCCAATATACCTTGGACTGTACTTTCCTTTCTTCCCGAATCTCATTACACCATTCATAGGCGAAATCTTCAAGAATACCCAACCATCTACCTGAAACTCTAAGTCTCACCGTCGCACATCTGAATACGACTTCTGACGACTCTAAGTGGTTAACAATCGTTCTTGGATAAGATTCACCTTCTCTATGGCTTCGTGTACTAAGTCAGGCCCAAATAACTTTGATTCACCTACCTCGAACCATCCGTTAGAAGATCTATATCTTCGTCCGTACAAAGCCTCGTATGGAGCCATTTTAATGTTGGCATGATAACGGTTATTGTACGCGAACTCAATAAGGGGTAAATGATCATCCCAATTTCCCTTGAAATCCAATACAAAAGCTTGTTGCATGTCCTCGAGTGTCTAAATCGTACGTTCGGCCTTCCCGTCTGTTTGTGGATGGAAAGTTGTGCTAAGATTAACTTGAGTGCCTAAACCTTTCTGAAATGACTTCCAGAAGTTAGCTGTAAACTGAGCCCCTCGGTCAGATATAATAGAAATAGGCACACCATGAAAATGAACAATCTCTTTAACATACAACTTCGCGTAGTCCTCGGTTGTGTAGGTATTTCTGACTGGCAAGAAATGAGCTGATTTGGTCAATCTATCCACAATGGACCAAATAGAATCAAACTTACGATAAGAGCGACGTAAACCCGTAACAAAATCCATATTAATCATTTCCCATTTCCACATCAGAATTTCAATATTTTGAGTCAAACCACCAGGCTTTTGGTGCTCTATTTTTACTTGCTGACAATTAGGACACTGAGCTACAAATTCTGCAATGCTCTTCTTCATGTCGTTCCACCAATAAATACTCTTGAGATCATGGTACAATTTAGTAGATCCCAGATGAATGGAATATCGTGAGCCATGGACCTCCGCCATAATTCTATCTCGTAATCCTGTTACATTTGGGACATATAGACGGCCCTTGTGTCTGAGAACTCCATCTTCGTCAATCTCAAAGGTCGTGGTCTTCTTCTGCTGAATGTTTTCTCTGATTTTTTCTTAAACCGGGGTCTTCCCACTGACGTTCCTTAACTTTCGATATGAGAGACGATTCTGACATATTCTGAATCACAAAACCACCATCCTTTGAATCCCTTAATCAGACTCCCAAACTAGCTAACTAATGGAGTTCTCTTACTAATTCCTTCCTTTCAACCTGCACTGGAGTCGAGGTGATCATTGACTTATGACTAAGCGCGTCTGCTACAATGTTAGCTTTACCAGGATGATATAAGATGTCCACATCATAATCCTTCAATAATTCAAGCCACCTCCTCTGTCTCAAGTTCAACTCTTTCTACTTAAATATGTATTGCAGACTTTTATGATCCGTGAAAATGTCTACATGAACACCATACAAGTAATGCCGCCAAATCTTTAGTGCATAGACCACTGCGACCAACTCCAAATCGTGTGTCAGATAGTTTTTCTCATGTTTCATCAATTGCCTTGAAACATAAGCAATCACTTTACCATGTTGCATTAGCACGCATCCCAAACCTGCTCCCGAGGCATCACAATACACAACATAGCCTTTTGGACCCTCTGGAAGAGTAAGGACTGGTGCCGATGTTAATCTATCATTTAACTCTTAGAAACTCTGCTCACAAACATCGGACCACTGGAATTTTATGGCCTTTTGTGTCAACTTTGTTAATGGTGCTAATATGGTGATAAAACCCTTCTACAAACCTCCTATAATAGTCGGCTAAGCCCAAAATGTTGAGAACCTTTGATGGAGTCGTAGGCCTCGGCCAATTCTTCACTGCTTCAATCTTCTGAGTGTCAACTCTTATACCTTCATCTGACACTATATGACCAAGGAAAGTCACTGAGTTCAACCAAAAATTCACACATGGAGAGCATAGCATACAACTTGTGATCCCGAAGTATCTATAATACTATCCGTAAATGATCCACATGCTCTGCTTCCGAGTGAGAATAAACTAGAATATCATCTATAAATACTATCACAAATACATCCAGAAATGGGTGAAACACGTTGTTCATTAGATCCATAAATGCTGTCGGCGCATTTGTGAGTCCAAATGATATTACTAAGAACTCGAAGTGCCCATACCTTATTCTGAAAGTCGTCTTCTGAATGTCCTTCTCATTAACCCTTAGCTGATGGTACCCAGACCTTAGGTCGATCTTTGAGAAACATCTTGCACCTTGTAACTAGTCAAACAAATCGTCAATTCGGAGAAGAAGGTACTTATTCTTGATAGTGGCTTTATTCAGCTGCCGATAGTCGATACACATTCATAACGACCCATTTTTCTTTCGTACAAACAATATCGGCGCACCCCAAGGAGATATGCTTGGCCTAATAAAGCCTTTCTCAAGCAAATCCCTTAATTGCTCCTTTAATTCTTTCAATACAGCTGGAGCCATTCTATAAGGAGGAATAGATATCGGCTGAGTGTCTGGTAACATATCTATACCGAACTCAATTTCCCTTTCTGGAGGAAGGCCTGGAAGGTCGTCTGGAAATATATCAAGAAACTCATTAACCACCGGAATTGATTGAGAAATAGGTGGTTCGGCATCGACATCTCTAGCCTAAACGAGATGGTATACACAACATTTGGAGATCATCTTCCTTGCCTTCAAGTATGAAATAAACCTACCTTTTGGCGACGCCGTATTACCCTTCCATTCAAGGACTGGCTCGCCTGGAAATTGAAATTTAACTATCTTTGTTCGGAAATCAATATTAGCATAGCATAATGCCAGCCAACCCATGCCCATAATAACATCAAAATCAATAATCTTTAGTTCTACTAAATTCGCTAGGGTCTGATGGCTACAAACTAATACTGCACATTTCCGATATACCGGTCTAGCAACTACCGACTCACCAACTGGTGTAGATACCATAAATGAATCTCTTATTAACTCAGGCTTCATACCAATTTACAGGCAATAAAATGGGTGATATATGATAATTTGGAGCCTGGATCTAACAACGCATACATATTATGTGAAGAGACTGATAATGTACCTGTAATAACATCAAGTGAGGATTCCTGATCCTGTCATCCCATTAATGTATAAATACGGTTCTGGCCCCTACCTCTGCCTCGACCAGATAATGTCTGCTGACTCTGCCTTGACAGGCATACTGACTGTGATGAAGCTGCTGCAGATCCGATCGGCTGGACTTTAACACCTCCACCTCATGTCGGACAGTCTCACTTAATATGACCAGGTTCACCACAAGAATAACACACGTTTGATCCTCATTGGCACGACCCTATATGGGTCTTACCATACTGCTCACATCGAGCCAACGGCGGCCTCATCTAAATAGAATCCCCTCTATAATAAGACCCTGACGCTCATGAACTCTGACCTGGTCCCGATTGAACATACTGATCATCCCTCGACCTCAAAAACGATAATGATGCGCTAGCTGCTGGGTAAAATGGTTGTCTATAAAGTTGTGGCCTGGGCCCACCTCTGAACTCTCTCATGTCACATACGGATCGAGCCCTCTTCTGTTGGCCCTTATCATGTTCTTGATCTACCCGTTGTTGTCTATTACGATCTTCCAAATTTTGTGCATAAGTATGAATGCGAGCAATATCCACATCTGGATTCAGATAAGCCGTTGTACACTCGTTGACCAAGTGCGGCCCCAAGCCAGGAACAAACTTATGTACCCGATCACTCATCTCAACTATAATCGTAGGAGCATATCTGGCTAATGAATTAAACTGCAAGCTATATTCTCGAACACTCATACTGCCCTGTTCAATATGTCGTAACCTGTCCTGCCTGGCTCGTCGCAGCTCCACTGGCAGAAAATGCTGTAAAAAGGCCTCTGAAAACTCTCTCCATCCTGTTGGTAGAGCATGAGGTCCCCTAGATTGCTCTCACTCATACCATGTCACCGCGACATCCCACAGTCTATAAGAAGCAAACTTTACCGACTCAATATCGGTAGCATCCATCACCCGCAAGGTACGCTGTATTTGATCCAGAAAATTCTACGAGTCCACGTACAAGTCTGATCCTGTGAATACCGGAGGGTCTAGATTCATGAAATCCAGAGCTCTCACGCTAACAGCTCTATCAGAAGGACTGGGAACCTAACGTTGGTCCTGAGCGGCCACCAATCGTGTCAATAACTATACCTCACTTCGCATATCAAGAACCACATCTAGAGTATCAAGTGGAGGAACAGGGGTACTGCAGCTCTACCAATCTCCTCCGCTGGTGGTGAACTGGGGGAATCATACGAAGAAGTCGCACCGATGGTCTCACTCTGGCCCTCGCTAGTGGGTGACAATCGGCTAGTACCTTCGCCTGCAACCATATCCAATGCCCTCACACTCTTGAACTTTTTCCTTACTGTAGGCATCGCTAAAATCATAGACATGAGAAGGATTAGAAATGAAATGCTTATAACTTAGCTCTACTACACGATTTATGAGATGAACGAATGGAAACCATCCATAAATGTCAGATAGCCTCCTACTTATAAGTATGATACACAACATACCCATAACCAAGACTCTACTAGACACGGCTTGTAGACTCTCTAGGATAGACATGCTTTGATTCCAAGTTTGTCACGACCAAAATCGGAGGGCTGCGACGGGCACTCGGGCCCTAACTGCCGGGTACCACTAACCATATAGTCAACACCTAGTCATAATTAAATACGGACTAAGCTGAAAAGAATTATGTACAACCTTAATAAAAAAGTCTAACTTATATATATACCAATGCCGACAAGGCCATACAAGAATACTACACACAAGACACCTGTCTACAAGCCTCTAAAGAGTATACGACATCAAAAGGATCGGGACAGGGCCCCGCCATACCCATATATACAAGCAAAATTATACCATACCAAGATTAAACCGACACTCCGAAATAAGAGGAGTGCTCCAAAATCCATTGAGTCAGCAACCTACTAACGTGGTTCGTCGATCGATCTACGTGTACCTGCGGGCATGAAATGCAGCGTCCCCCGACAAAAGGGACGTCAGTACGACTGATGTACTGAGTATGTCAGGAATGATCAATAGTATACAGGGATATAATAATAAAGTGAAACAGAAACAACTGACCAGCAGTAAATGCCTCTGAGGGCCCTAATACATATGCCTAAATGTTATGCACAATGCAAATGCGGTATACATATAAATATTGGCCACACAAGGGCATCTTCCTGTCCATAACAGCCTTTGTGGGCATCGTTTCATTATCATATTGGCCACACAAGGGCATCAATATTGGCCTCTTCGGGCTCTTTCATGATAGTCTGTACCAGTTGCAGGTGGTATGAGTATATAACGTCTTCCCTTTCCCTATATTCCCTATATATATATGTAATATTTACCATATAGTAGTGTGCATAGCACAAGTAAGTCCAGGGTAATAAATGAATATAATTCAAATGAAAATGCAGGAATAACAATAAAATATCCTGAGTGACATAATATCCTTGTACTTTCGGCTAACACTGTGAATATCAACATCTTTTCTGTATGCCTCAATAAGGACTTAGGAACATACTTAGACATGCTTTTAATATAGGAATCAATAATATGAATATTCTTAACTACTAGGAGTAGAATAATTTATCGAACAATATCACAATTATATTTCATTACATGGAACATGCCAAAAGAAGAAATAATTTGCGTTAATGTACCTTGAATATTGTCCTTTCAAGATGGCTTCAACAAATGTCCCTACGAGCACGCTCTATATAACAAGATCAAATATGGAGATATTTTGATCGTGTGCCTCTACGTGGACGATTTGATCTTCATCAGAAGCAACGCAAGCATGTTTAATGAATTCAAGGAAGTAATGACGAAATAATTCGAGATGACAAACATAGGGCTCATGGCGTACTATCTTGGCATTGAAGTTAAGCAACAAAAGGATGGAATTTTCATTTCACAGGAAAGCTATGCAAAGGAGATCCAAAAGAAGTTCAAGATAGAGAATTGTAAGCCGATAAGCACACCGACGGAATATGAAATCAAGATGTCCAAACATGAAGAAGGTGAAAGTGTAGATCCAACATTCTTCAAAAGTTTGGTGGAAAGTCTTCGATATCTAACTTACACGAGGCCCGATATTCTTCACATAGTTAGATTGATGAGTCTCTACATGGAATCTCTAACAACCACCCATTTTAAAGCCGCAAAGAGAATTCTTCGCTATCTGAAAGGTACAATTGACTTTGGCTTGTTCTATTCAGTTTCTAATGATTACAAGCTTGTTGGATATAGCGATAGTGATTGGGGTGGAGACATAGATAATTGAAGGAGAACTACTGGCTTCGTATTTTTCATGGGAGATACTGCTTTCACATGGATGTCAAATAAACAATCGATTGTCATATTGTCCACTTGTGAAGCAGAATATATTGCTGCTACCTCATGTGTTTGTCATGTAATTTGGCTTAGAAATCTATTGAAGGAGATAGGCTTGATACAAGAAGATCCTACCAAGGTGTGTGTCGACAACAAGTCAGCCATTGCCATAGCGAAGAATCCAGTATTCCATGATCGAAGCAAGCACATCGATATTCGCTATCACTATATAAGGGAGTGTGTTGCAAGAAAGGATGTGCAAGTTGAATATGTGAAGTCACAAGATGAAGTTGCCGATATTTTTACCAAGCCACTGACAAGCGAAGACTTCATAAGATTAAGGAACATACTAGGAGTCACAAGATCAAGTTTAAGGGGGGTGTTGGATCATAAACTTGATCCATTATGGAGCCCAAACCCAAACCCAATCAAATTGGAGTCCAAGTCCATAATCAAGGTCCAAAACTACAGGCCTTCTACCTAGAATCTTCTAGGGTGTGGTAATTATGCATGTGAATCATTTGGTAATTTAAAATATTGTTAGAATGATGGAGAAGAATGAGGTGTATGGTTATTGTAATTTTTTATTAGTTTATTTGTGTGGTGTAGGATTGTTCTTAAGTAGTATAAATACCCCTTCCCATTTTAGTTTAGGTATCAAGAAAAATTAAGAGCTTCTAAGTGAGTGAATAAGCAAAGTCTTATAAGAGTGAGTTGTAGTATCTTGTTGTTGAGTGGGAGTGCTCTTGTAATAATTGTTTGAGTTTGAATTAAAGTTATTTGTGAGAGTGTTTCATTTTCAACAAAGTGATATCAGAGCCAGTTGGAAAGTATACACTATTTCATACTTTGTCTTAAGCAATTGCAAGTCATTAACTACATTCTCCATATCATTGGCATTTGGTCTGCTTTGGCAACTCGGTGAAGTTGACCTGATAGGAACACTTTATTATGGAGAAAAATTAATTAATCAGTTCTTTTATTTTTGTATTTTGTTGTTTCTTTTCCTGGGAAAGAGAAACGAGTTAGGTAAACAAAGAAGAAGGAAGTTAAACTCACAATAATATAGTAATTGTTGCCAAAAGTTTAGACGAATTCCACTAAGGAATGTAAATTCCTTCATAGCAAGCTCCTTCAAAGCAGATCTTCCATTTGAATCATGCTTTTCCAAATCAGGATTCTCTTCAACCAACTCCCTGGAAAAATCTATCAATCAAACTTGCTAATCACACATCACACGTTTTGCTTTTACCACTATAAGAAAAACTTAAACGAAACTTATAATCTACAACATCACTTGCAAGTAAGGCTGGGCCCCGACCCCGACATTTTTAAAAAAAAATTGCGGTATCAGGACTCGAACCGGGATGGGACATGGTCTCGTCCCGTCGCGGCCCGCCCCTGTCCTGCCAGGCCGAATCGATCCCGGTCCGGCCCTCGATCCCGCCCTAAACCCCTTATTTGCACAAATAGTTGTTGCACCAACGACCATTTTACATTTTTGTCGTTGTGCAACGACCATTTTTGGCCTCCTCCCCTCCCCCTACCCCCCCCCCCTTCCCCTTAATATTTATTTTTAATCCATAAGTTATTATATTTACACTTTAACCCAATTTTCCAACTATAAATACCTCATTTTTTCTTCATATTTCTCACAAATCTTCCTACAATCTCTCTAATCTCTCAATCTATCTCTCTACAAGTCTACATTGTCTACTAAATATTGAATTTTATTTATTCATTTGGGAATGAAGTTGGCAACTAGCTTGAGGATATTCCATCGAGCAAAGTTTCAATTTTCAACCTCTCGATTACACGTCGACGTTACGTCGGCGTTTGGTACATTTGTTCCTTCATTAAATTATTATTGTCTGTTTATTTTATTTAGCGCACTTAATTTTATTTACTTTAATTATTTATTAGTATAATTATAAATTATAATAGAAGGATTTAAGCGTATGCTTACGGGTAGGGGTCGGGCTTCTTCTAGTAGGGGCAACAAGGGCAAGGGTACTTCTTCTAGTCATCCTATTCCTACATATGATGATTTTGTTGATACTGAACATTTTCCTACAATACCATTAGATTTAGACGAGGAGCTATTTTATGGAACTCAAGAAGACTTTAATAGAGACGATGATCTAGATGATACACCTACTAATGTAGATGACAACACACCTATTAGTGCACCTTCAACTGAAATGTCTCATATTCCCCCTAGTATGAGACGAGGTCAGCAAAACGGCCATTAAAATCAAATGCATGGACATTTTTTGATAGGGACGTAGAGAATCAAATAGCTAGATATAAAATTTATAAAGATGTTTTAAAATTTAAAACTGGAAAAGGTCATGGTGGGACAGGGGGTTTAATGAGACACGTAGCAAGGGCTCATCCAGCTGGATATGCCCAATACGAGGCTTCAAAACCGGGTGCGCAAACGCCAGCTCCATAGGACAAGGTTCACATACTGTCCTAGACCAAGTACAGGGTCAAATTAACCCCACTCATGATTTTATTCATTACATTAGAGAAATATATAATCTTGTTTTTAACGATTTTCCTAGATCAATTGTTAAGAGAGATGTATTTAAATTTGCACATGAATATCAATAGTATCTACGTTATTCATTATATCATTTTAATGGCAAAGTGGCTATCACTTCTGATATAGGCCGTAGTACTAACGGCCATGATTATTTAACGGTAACCTGTCATTGGATAGATTATAAATGGTCTATGCAAAAACGTATCTTAGCGTATAGATATATAGATGATAGGCACACTGGTACTTTTATTGCAGAAAATATTTATCAAGTGTGATTATTACGGAATAACTTATAAAATTATGACTATTACATTAGATAACGCTTCTTCTAACAATTATGCTATTACAATTTTACAAAAAAGTTTAACTCCATCTTTTTCAGATCATTTTCATATAAAATGTGCGTGTCATATATATAACTCAGTTGTAAAGGATGATCTATCATTTTTTGAAAACATTCTTAGTAAAATATAATTTGCTATAAACTTTATTTTTAAAAATAATAGAATACAACGAAAAAAGAATATAAAAAAACTTGTCACGATTGCCAACTACCTTATAGAAAGATTCCAGAAGAAGTACCCACTAGGTGAAATTCTTTATACGAGCAACTACTTGTTGTTTATGACTATAGAAAACCTATAACTTTATTTTTTAACTCTCATAATCAAAATCCAACTGATATGGTTGTAGATAGAAATTGGGGAAAAATTTCCGAACTTATTGTATTTCTAGAGAAATTTTTTCAAGCAACAAAAGAATTTTCCGGTATATATTATCCTACTATTTCAACTATGTTATTTTATATATCTCTAATATTTTTACTGCGTAATGAATATATGGATAAACCAGCTTATAAGGCAGCTATTAAAAAATTATTTATCAAAATAAAAAAATATTTTATTTTTATTCCCACTATTTATATTATTGGTGTTGTATTAAATCCGACTATTAAAATAGACGGTACTAAATCACTTATTGAAACTATTTATGATTGTATAGCAGTACTACCACCTCCAAATCCCAAAAATCCAAATCACCTACCACCTATTGAGCAAACTAAAGAAGAAGTGTTGTCTAGCGTAGAAGACGAATGCAAAAAAGTATATAGGTTTTACCAACAAGAAAGTGCTAGCAACCTACCGGCTTCCATACCATCTTCTTTTTCTTCAACACAACCTCACAAAAGACATGTTGTTTCTGCGGCTAGTATTGAAAGTCTCAGAAATAGAATGTGCGGCCGTAACGCTATTAACCAAATTAACGAGTTTGATATTTTTGTTTTGCAGGGTTCTGTACCGTACCAAGCAGTTCTCAATGAAGAAGGACGTGGAGACTTGTTGAAATACTGGAGGGGGAATGAGAAGACCTTTTCGACACTTTCAATGATAGCCCGAGGTGTTTTGAACATTCAAGCGTCATCAACGGCATCTGAAAGCGTTTTTTCTGTCAGCATATATCAAATAGGAGAGCACAGACACTCATTAGCCAGAGACAGCTTAGAGATTGATGTATTATTCAGAGATTGGATACGAGCGAAACGGAGAAGGTGCGGTCAATCGGAGATCAACGAAGAAGAAGAGGAAAACTACAACGAAATCTTATCCGAAGGTGGTGGAAGCGACGTGGAGCAATTTGACCAACAAATACCAATTCCAACCGAAGAACAACATGAAATTATCAAGAAACTATAACAGATTTTTTTCAAAATGTAATTTTTTTAACTGCAATTTTACTATGTAATTTGCAACTTTTGAACAACACCACAAAGTTGCAATTTTGACAATTGTATTTGTATTAAAAAAAATCATATGTCTATTAAATGATATAAGAGGCACAAAAACAGTCTTGGAATGTTTTTATTACACTATCTTGTTTAATTATTGAGTTTTTTTTTATATATATATTATTTTTTAAATTAAGTGTAAAAAAAAAATCCCACCCCAATCCCGCCCCGCCTCTTTTCCGACGGGACCGGAAATGGGACGGCAGCGAATCTCGTCGGTCCATACCCGACTCATCCCGGCCTGGCCCACTGACCACCCTTACTTGCAAGATGGCACTCTCATTTCGATGGACATCTTTTTTTCAATCAGTAAAAGGTAGTGTTAAACAAGGTTTATACCCGTGATATACATAAGTGTATATTACGGGCAATGCAGTGGATTCGGCAGTGGGCTTTCCAGCAGCCCATCTCCAGCAGAGTGGCTGAGGCCCATCACGAGCAGTAGCTTGTAGCCCATCACGGCCAGTGTAGGATATTGTATATTAGGAAAGTATATTTGTAGTATATTGTAGTGTAAAGGTTGCCTTAATTAGTCTTATACACTTACCATAATTATATAGTTAGAATTATGGTAGAATAAGGTTTTACGAGTAGAATAGGAATATGATTCTCCTATTTTGTAACTTGCATATATACCTTTCAATTAATGAAAATAATCAAGGGGATTATTTCTTTCATGGTATCAAGAGACTAGGTCTAACAAAAAAATTTCTCTCCCAAAATTTTGTACACCTCAGCCGAAACCCCCCCTCGGGTTTCTCTTCCAAATTTCGTCTTCCGCTCTCAAAATCTCTCTTACTATTCCCAAATTTCCCCTCCTTCTTTGTTCTTTCATTATGTCTAAGAACAATTTTCATCCTGCCCTCATGGTTTCTAACGTCAAGAACAGTATCCCTATTGTGCTTGAGATGGAAAACGTCCAATATGCGACATGGGCAGAATTGTTTAAAACTCACGCTATCTCTCATCAAGTTATCCATCACATAATTCCTCCCGCTACAGCTCTTCCCGCGGAGGATTCTCAGTTATGGATTACTCTTGAAGCTACCGTCCTCCAGTGGATCTATTCCACTATTTCGGTTGACCTCTTACAGACGATTATTGAGCCGGATACCACAGCTATGGCTACCTGGAATAGATTGCGTGACATATTCCAAGATAACCAACATTCACGTGTTGTCACACTCGAGCATGAATTCTCTCTAGTTCGCATGGAAGAATTTCCAAACGTGTCTGCATATTGCAAGAAACTCAAGTAGTTGGCGGACCAACTCCGTAACGTAGGCGCACCTGTAACAAATAATCGTCTGGTTCTACAACTGGTTGCCGGTCTTTCTGAGGTCTATAACAGCGTTGGGACTCTCCTTCATCAAAGCAACCCACTTCCCGCTTTTTATCAAGCCCGTTCCATGTTTACTTTGGAAGAAGCTGGTTTGGCTAAAAAGGCGGCTACCGGAGCAAGCCCCATCATCCTAATGACGTCCTCCACAAATTCTTCGGGTTTTATTGATAATTCGGGCCAAAATCATACCAATGGTGGAGGCAAAAATAATCGCAAGAATAATAACAAAAACCGTGGGGGCAAACGCGGCTGTTCTGGTGGTGGTTCCGGTGGTCAGCATGCTAGCAGTGGGCCCTGTCCAATCAACGTTGGGCCCCCTCCCTACTGGTCCCAGTAGTGGGGCCCATGGAAGTAGGGCTGAGGCAATGGGTCGTGGGCCAGCAGCCCCTACTTTCCAGTCACTGGATCCAGTAGCTAGTGGGCTGGATAGTCCAATTTCAGGCCCAACAATCAGCAGTCACGGCCCACTGCCCACTGGCCCAGTAACGCCAGTTCCAGCAGCTACGGCCCAGTTCAGCCCATTCCTAGAATACTTGGGCCCCGGCCTTCACAAGCTCACCACGCAGAAGGCCTCACTTAGACAGATATCGAGGCCGCGATGCATACATTGGGTTTAACTCAACCGGACCCAAATTGGTATATGGACACCGGTGCCACTACCCACATAACATTCGATTCAGGTACTCTATCATCTTATTCCAATTTGAGCAACCCTCGGGGTATAATTATTGGTAATGGCAACTCTATTTCAATTCAGGGTTATGGTCAGAAAACGTTGTCTGCCTCCAATCCACCCCTTATCTTGAAAAATACTTTACATGCCCCCAAATTGATTAAAATCTTAGTGTCTGTCCGAAAGTTCACCACTGACAATTCCATTTCTGTTGAATTTGATCCTTTTGGTTTCTCTGTGAAGGATTTCAAGACGGGGAGTCCTCTCATGAGGTGTGACCCAGTTTCAGTCCATCGAGTCAAGCCTTGCCATCAGCTTTTGCAGTCATTTCTCCTTCCTTGTGGCATGCTCGCCTTGGTCATCCGGGATCTTCTATTTTATCAGCTTTAGATAAAAATAGTTTTATTTCTTGTAAGGGTACGAGTCGTACTCAAAATTGTCAATCTTGTTCGTTAGGAAAAATTATTAAGTTGCCATTTGTAGACTCAAATTCTCATACTTCAATGCCATTTGATATTATTAATAGCAACCTATGGATGTCTCCTATTCTAAGTTCGTTGGGACATCAGTATTATGTTCTTTTTTTGGATGATTATTCTAAATTTTTGTGGACGTTTCCAATTGCAAATAAATCTCAAGTATTTTCCATCTTCATAAAGTTTAGAGCATTCATTAGAACATAATTCGAAAGAGAAATAAAAAATATTCAGTGTAATAATGGAAAAGAGTATGACAATAGGAGAGTTTCGGGAGTTCTGTACCAATAATGGGATCAATTTTCATTTTTCGTGTCCTCATACATCTTCACAAAATGGGAAAGTCGAACGCAAAATTCGTTCCATAAATAACATTGTCTGAACTCTCTTAATTCATACTTTCGTACCCCCATATTTTTGGCATCATGCTCTTCAAATGGCAACATATCTCCTTAACATAATTCCTTCCAAAGGTCTGACATATTCTTCCCCCCTCCAAATTTTATATAATAAAAATCCGTCTTATTCTCATCTTCAGGTTTTTTGGTGCTTATGTTATCCGCTATTCCCTTCCACCACAATTAACAAACTTCAGGCCCAATCTACTCCGCGTGTGTTTTTGCGTTATCCGTCGAATCATCGTGGTTACAAATGCTTTGATTTATCCTCTAAGAAAATCATAATTAATCGCCATGTAATTTTTGATGAAACCCAATTTCCATTTACTAAAGTTCATACTCCCGAGCCTAGTTCGTATAATTTTTTGGATGATGGTATATCCCCGTATATTACTCACCATTTTTCAAACATATCCCGCACCCAAAATTCTCCAGCGGGCCCACTGCCCGCTGGCCCCACTGTTCCGAGTCCAGTTTCCGTCACTGGATCAGTTCCAGCGATTGGGCCAGTCCAGCTCAATTCTGGAACTAGTTCAGTTTCAGCCCCAGATTGTCGATTTGGGCCAGCAGGCCCACTTCCTGCTGGCCAGTCCGTCCCGAGCCCAACAAATTCCCAAAATTCACTCAATTCTTCCTCGAGTCATAGACCAGTCACTCGTAGTCAGCGAGGTATTTTTACACCTAAAAGATATTTTAAATTACATTGTTATGTCTCTAAATCTCCTTTTCCCCGTAATCATGTGTCCGCCTTAAATGACCCGGATTGGAAAATTACTATGACTGATGAATATAATGCTCTTATTGATAATAAGACGTGGGAGTTGGTGCCCCGTCCATCTGATATTAATGTTATCAGGTCTATGTGGATTTTTGCTCATAAGGAAAATTCAGATGGATCATTCGCTCGACATAAGGCGCGGCTTGTGGGTGATGGTAAGACTCAGCAGGTTGGGATAGATTGTGGTGAGATGTTTATTCCGGTGGTCAAGCCGGCTACCATTCACACTGTGCTTATCTTGCCTCTTTCAAAGGCACGGCATATTCATCAATTGGATGTCAAGAATGATTTCCTACATGGTGATCTCAAGGAAACAGTCTATATGCATCAGCCGTTGGGATTCAGGGATCCCAACCGTCCTCATCATGTCTGTTTATTGAAGAAGTCCTTATATGGGCTTAAGCAGTCTTCACGGGCCTGGTATACAAAGTTTGCTGACATTGTTTTGACTATTGGGTTCACTCACAGCAGGTCAGATAATTCCTTGTTCATCTACCGTCGTGGTTCGTCCTTGGCCTACATTCTGTTGTATGTGGATGATATCATTTTGACTACCTCTTCCGATGCCTTACGCCAGTCTATCATGGCCATGCTCAGGTCTGAGTTTGCTATGAAAGACTTAGGGCCCTTGAGTTACTTTTTGGGGATTGTCGTCAAGCGTCATTCAGATGGTTTGTTTTTGTCTCAAAGAAAGTATGCGGCTGAGATCATCGACTGGGCTGGGATGTCATCCTGTAAGTCCACTTCCACTCCAGTTGATACAAAGCCCAAGCTTAGTGCCGCGGCCGGCGCACCATACGAGGACCCGACCCACTATCGCAGTCTTGCAGGGGCCCTTCAGTATCTTACTTTTACAAGACCAGATATTACGTATGTCGTCCAGCAGGTGTGTTTATTCATGCATGATCCCCGAATTGAGCACATGAATGCAATCAAATACATCATTAGGTATATTCAGGGTACACTAGACTATGGTTTGCATTTATATCCTTCCTCGCCATCCACACTTGTTTCATACACAAATGCTGATTGGGGTGGTTGTCCAGACACCAGACGGTCGACGTCTGGCTATTGTATATTCCTTGGCAACAACTTGGTCTCCTGGTCTGCGAAGCGTCAGACAACTCTATCCCGCTCAAGTGTCGAGGCTGAATATCGAGGGGTCGCCAATGTGGTCTTAGAATCATGTTGGTTACGTAATTTGCTTTTTGAGCTTCATTGTCCTATTCAGAAGGCAACCTTGGTGTATTGCGATAATATTAGTGCCATTTACATGTCTGGTAATCTGGTTCAGCACCAACGCACTAAGCATATCGAGATGGACATTCACTTTGTCCGCGAAAAGGTTGCTCGGGGTCAGGTACGCGTCTGTCATGTCCCGTCAAGATATCAAGTTGCGGACATCTTTACAAAGGGTCTTCCCTCGGTCCTTTTTGAAGATTTTAGGGATAGTCTCAGCGTTCCCAAACCGCCTGCTATGACTGCGGGGGTGTGTTAAACAAGGTTTATACCCGTGATATACACTTGATATACATAAGTGTATATCACGGGCAATGCAGTGGATTCGGCAGTGGGCTTTCCAGCAGCCCATCTCCAGCAGAGTGGCTGAGGCCCATCACGGGCAGTAGCATGTAGCCCATCACGGGTAGTGTAGGATATTGTATATTAGGAAAGTATATTTGTAGTATATTGTAGTGTAAAGGTTACCTTAATTAGTCTTATACACTTACCATAATTGTATAGTTAGAATTATGGTAGAATAAGGTTTTAGGAGTAGAATAGGAATAGGATTCTCCTATTTTGTAACTTGTATATATACCTTTCAATTAATGAAAATAATCAAGGTGATTATTTCTTTCCGATAGTATTATAGATCGTCATCATTAAGAAAATGCTGAGAAGTATGTACAGCTAGCAACAAAGACATATTTTGTGAAGTGTTCAAAAAATCAAGCATAGCTTCTACATCACTACTTGAAGCCATGTTGCACCAAAAGAAGCAGGAGGAAGTACTTCGAGAGAGATAGAATTGTAACATCTTATATCCAAAAGTTAAACAAGCGAAGATTAAGATGCATTTCTTTAAAACCAACCCAAGTTGAAGACTTTTTCTTTATAATTTGTTATATCTCTCATTTTTTTTAAAAAAAGTAGGGCTGGCCAGTGGGCCGGGACGGCCCGACAACGTCCCGAGCCCGCCCCGGTCCCGCCACGACCCTGCTTAAAAAAAATAAAAAATAACGGGGGCGGGACTCGAACTCGGGACGGGACGATGTCTCGTCCCGCCAGACCCGAGCCTCGCCCTGTGCCCGCCCGACCCGACCCCGCCCCGAGCCCGTCCCGACCCCGACCCCGACCCCGCCCTTTTCCCCTCTTTGCAAAAATGACCGTTGCACCAACGACCATTTTAGATTATGGCCGTTGGCCAACGGTCATTTTAGGGCCCCCCTCCCCCAACCCCCCTACCCCTTAATATTTATTTTAACCCATAAGTTATTATATTTACACTTTAACCCAATTTTTCAACTATAAATAACTCATTTTCTCTTCATCTTTCTCACAAATCTTCCTACAATCTCTCTAATTTCTCAATATATCTCTCTACAAGTCTACATTGTTTGCTAAATATCCAATTTTATTAATTCATTTGGAAATTGGGAGTGAAGTTGGCAACTAGCTTGAGGATCTTCCATCGAGCAAAGTTTCAATTTTCAACCTCTCGATTACACGTCGACGTTACGTCGGCGTTTGGTACATTCGTTCCTTCATTAAATTATTATTGTCTGTTTATTTTATATTTTTATTTAGCGCACTTAATTTTATTATCTTTAATTATTTATTATCATAATTAAAATGGAAGGATTAAAAGGTATGTTTAAGGGTAAGGGTAAGAGTGCTTCTTCTAGTAGGGGCAACCAGGGCAAGGGTACTTCTTCTTGTCATCTTATTCCTACACAGGATGATTTTGTTGATACTCAACATTTTCCTACAATACCATTAGATTTAGACCTGGAGCTATTTTCTGGAACTCAAGAAAACTTTAATTTAGACGATGATCTAGATGATATACCCACTAATGTTGATGACAACACACCCACTAGTGCACTTTCAACTGAAATACCTCCTATTCCCCCTAGTATGAGACGAGGTCCAGCAAAACGACCATTAAAATCAGATGCATGGACATTTTTTGATAGGGACGTAGAGAATCAAGTAGCCATATGTAAAATTTGTAAAAATGTTTTAAAATTTAAAATTGGAAAAGGTCACGGTGGGACGGGGGGTTTAATTAGACACGTAGTAAGTGCTCATCCAGCTAGGTATGCCCAATACCAGGCTTCAAAACCAGGTGCGCAAACGCCCGCTCCATCGGGACAAGGTTCACATACCGATCGTCCCGGACCAAGTACAGGGTCAAATTAACCCTATGACGGGGGGAATTGTAGGCTCTAAATACAATAAACATAGAGATAGGGAAGCAATATCAAAATTAGTTCTTTGTGGAGGGTTTGCCTTTTTCATTTCCTTCATCTCCGGTTTTATTCATTACATTAGAGATATATATAATCCTCGCTTTTAACGGGTTTCCTAGATCAACTGTTAACAGAGATGTATTTAAATTCGCGCATGAATATCAACAATATTTACGTTTTTCATTATATCATTTTAATGGCAAAGTATCTATCACGTCTGATATAGGTCGTAGTACTAACGGCCATGATTATTTAACTGTAACTTGTCATTGGATAGATTATAAATGGTCTATGCAAAAACGTATTTTAGCGTATAGATATATAGATGATAGGCACTTTGGTACTTTTATTGCAGAAAATATTTATCAAGTGTGCGATTATTACGGAATTACCGATAAAATTATGACTATTACATTAGATAACGCTTCTAATAACAATTACGCATTTACAATGTTAAAAAATAGTTTAACTCCATTTTTTTCAGACCATTTTCATATAAAATGTGCGTGCCATATATATAACTTAATTGTAAAGGATGGTCTATCACTTTTTGAAGACATTCTTAGTAAAATACAATTTGCTATAAACTTTATTTTTAAAAGTAATAAAGTACAACGTAGAAAAGAATATAAAAAAACTTGTCACGATTGTGGACTACCTTATAGAAGAATTCCACAAGAAGTATCCACTAGGTGGAATTCTTTATACGAGCAACTACTTGTTGCTTATGACTATAAATTACCTATAACTTTATTTTTTAACTCTCATAATAAAAAGCCGGTGATATGATTTTAGATAGTGATTGGGTAAAAATTTCCGAACTTATTGTATTTTTAGAGAAATTTTTTCAAGCAACGAAAGAATTTTCCGGTATATATTATCCTACTATTTCAACTATGTTATTTTATATAACTCTAATATTTTTATTACTTAGTGAATATATGGAAAAACCAGCTTATAAGGCAGCTATTAAAAAAATGTTTGTCAAAATTAAAAAATATTTTATTCCTATTCCCTCTATTTATATTATTGGTTCTGTATTAAATCCTACTATTAAAATAGACGGTACTAAATCACTAATTGAAACTATTTACGATTGTATAGAAGTACTACCACCTCCAAGTCCCAAAAATCTAAATCACCCACCACCTATTGAACAAACTAAAGAAGAAGCGGTGTCTAGCGTAGAACACCAATGCAAAAATATATATAGATTTTATCAACAAGAAAATGCTAGTAACTTACCGGCTTCCATACCATCTTCAACACAACCTCACAAAAGACATGCTGTTTCTGCGGCTAGTATTGAAAGCCTCAGAAATAGAATGAGCGGCCGTACCTCTACTACTAACCAAATTAACGAGTTGGATATTTTTGTTTTGCAGGGTTCTGTACCGTATCAAGAAGTTATCAATGAAGATGGACAAGAAGACTTGCTTTGAAATCTTTGGAGGGGGAATGAGAAGACCTTTCCTACACTTTCATTGATGGCTCGAGATGTTTTGAACATTCAAGCGTCATCAATCGCGTCTCGAAAGCGCTTTTTCTCGAGCGAGATATCAAATAGGAGACCACGAGACACTCATTGGCCGGAGACGCTTGGAAATTGCAGTATTATTCAGAGATTGGATACGAGCGGAGCGGAGAAGGTGCGGTCAACCGGAGATCAACGAAGAAGAAGACGAAAACTACAACGAAATCTTATCCGAAGGTGGTGGAAGCGACGTAGATCAATTTGACCAACAAATACCAATTCCAACCGAAGAACCACAGGAAATTATCAAGAAATTATAACAATTTTTTTTTAGAATGTAATTTTTTTAATTGCAATTTTATTATGTAATTTGCAACTTTTGGACAACACCACAAAGTTGCAATTTAGATTTTAGACAATTGTATTTGTAATTTTGTATTACAAAAAAATCATATGTCTATTAAATAATATAAGAGGCACAAAAACAGCCTTGGGATGTTTTTATTACACTATCTTGTTTTGTTTATTGAGTTTTTTTATACATATGTTATTTAAAAAAAAGAAAAAAAAGGAAAACCCGACCGTACCCCGCCCCGAGCCCGACCCCGCCCCGCCCCGATACCGACGGGATCGGGATCGGGACGGACCGGAGCAGTCCCGCCGGACCCGACCCCGCTAGGCCCCGCTAGACCCGACCCCGACCCCCTGGCTCGTCCCGCCCCGACCCCGACCTCGCCAGACCCGGCCCGCCAGACCCGAGCCCAGCCCACTGGCCACCCTTAAAAAAAAGAAAAGAAAAGGAATCAATAAATTTAATTGATCCTAAATTTTACACAACATTAACAAAATTAGAAGCTTTATGTAGTTTTAAAAAATTTTAACCTTAAGTTTTAAAAATTAAATTATTTGTAGTATTATTATCTTAAAAATTGATCAAGTGAACTCTTGAAAACATGTTAAATTGTTTTGCCAACAATATATACAATAAGAGAGGATGTAATTAAGAGAGAATAAGGATGATGGATTCTTACCATACAAGTCTGAGTGGATCAATCTATTGAAAAGCCTAACACCATTGAGGCCAGTTTAAGAAGCAAGGTCCGTAGTGACATGCAAGAAGTAAGCAAACACATCCACGGAAACGTATCCATTTTCAGCTGCATGATGGATTGGATATAGACTATCAAAAGAAGCAATATTTGGTAAATTAAGTTCCTTGTAACAAGGATTTCAGCTGCGTCTAAGTTGCCAAATCTAGCAGCACAATGAAGAGGAGTATCACCAAGGGAATCTCTAATGGCTAAATCTTCGTTTTCCATAGTCGCCACCAACTTCTTCACTAGATGTTTGCCTTTTTTCATTGTTTACCCCAACTGCTACATGGAGTGCTGTCTGTAAGAGAGTTGATTTGAACTCTACGTGCTTCTTTCTCTCGTACGAAGAATGCTTCTGCTTTCTTCCGGTCTCCACTTAGTGAAGCTCTGTATAGTGGCAAGAAGCAGCTATAATCTTTCTTTGATTCAATGCTTTCAGCATGCTCGATATTTCTACCATCTGTACAATGACAAAGCAAGTGCTAGCATTTTACTAAGTATAAGTTTAAGTTCTATGGAATCATGGAATGAAAAAGTATTTACTCAATCACGTCACATACAAGCTAATTACATGTAAATCTCTAAAATAAGTATTTTTTTTATAACGATATATCCGGATCAGCTTGTGCGCACCTCCACTAATTGCACAGGACCTGCCACCTCCCACTAGCAATAAGTACCAGATAACTCTGTTCATAAAAACTAGAACAAATGAGAAAAAATCACCTAGTATTTTGTGTTAAACTATGTTAACTTTGTTGGTTACAAGGTGCAGGAAACGGAAATTACAAGTAACTGCAAAGTAATTCAAGAACTGAAAATTACAATAGAACAACAAAACTGAAATTACAATTTTGTTGAAGAAGAAAAACTGGAAACTGTTTCTGTTTTTGTTTGTTGAATCGAGTGTGACACTCTGTCCTTAAGACAATATTGCCCCGTATGTATCATTTATACGTCCTGGACAATTTGTCTCCCAAGATAAAACAGCAATGGAACACTTGAGCAAAGGAAACTCAAGAGCTACCGTGAAGAATATTGAGCAATGAAAAGATGCTTGAAAGTTATAAGGAAGAATCTGTTTTTGCTTGTGTATTTTCGTGTATTATGAGTGTGTCTCAACAATGGTGCAAGGGGTGTTTATATAGGCGAGGGAGGGGTTGTTTAACTGCCTCCATAACAGCCATTATTGGCCAAATAATGGCCATTATGGAGGTAGTAAAGCCACCAAAATAAATGGTGGAAGACACCAACGGATTGGCCATTATGGGTGGAGTAATTCAGCCAAAATAAATGGCTGAATTGAGTGCTTGGCGTTTCTGCTTTGACTGTCCAAATTCTGACTTTCTGAAAACTTCAAGGACCAAACTGTACATCTTGATCAAACTGTACATCTTGATCAAACTGTACTTCTGGCAAAGTTCTCTGGCCCAAAAAGATATTATCAGAAGACCCACAGCCCGTGACCCACCCGTGAACCCGGAACCGGACAGGCGGGCGGCGGCGGCGCGCGTGTGGGCTTTCTTCGAACCGAAGCACATCTAGGTCCTCCCTCCTTTAAACACATGGGATACCCCTTGGGGTCCCAAACCCCAAACCAATTTCGAGTCTTATATACACAACAATTCTTTCTTCCTCTACCGATGAGGGAGAATTGAACACAACACCACACTTTCCATACTTCAAACACCTCACTTCGTGGACCAATATCTCTTTCATTTCTCAATGAAATTTGGCGATTCTTGGCCCTACGGTTATCTACGTACTTAGTAGATCATGCATGTATGAAGAACTGGATTCTCAACATACGTAACACTAGTGTTTAAGCCGTTAAAGCTGGTCGGTCGCAACTCCCGCCAAAGGCAAATTTCCAACAATCCCCTCTTGAAAGAGATTTTGGCGCACTCACATGGTGTCTTTTCCATTTCCAGCAATATTTCAGCGGACCGATGTTGCATAAGGAGAGGTAGCTTCAGCTTTGAACCTTCTATAGTTGAATACCATCGGACTTATTTACTGCGCGGTGAACGTGATGTCTTGAACCATCAGTGTTTAGTGTAAGCCAAGTCAATAGTACCAACACAACAAATTCCCTTACTCTCTTCTTCGTAATGTTTTGTCCATTTTGGCCATAGACAACGTCTTGGATTCTTAAGTGCGTCCATTTGAGGCGGCCCGTCCTCACACTTAAATAGGTGGTCTCCTACAAGGTATCCTGCTATACCCCACTTCACAAGTGTTAGGAACCATTAAAAGTTTTCCAAAACCTAACCTCAACTGTTGAGGAACGTTACAGGTTTTGAAAACTTAACCTTTACCCACACTACATATAGCACTTAATGTCTATCACGGGAACGGCTTTGGATTTGGTGTTTCTTTTCAGAAATCACTATCCGAAGAGCTCATACTTCCACCGAAGCGATCAACTGAACCTTTACAACTTGGTTTTCCCATTGAACCAAATTACTGGGATCTCCAGTTAGTAAGGTTGGGTTACCACTGTATTAGTCCTTATATTTTGGGTTTTAAGCCCATTCCCCTAGACAGCCAAGTCATCTGATCTTTGGGTAAGCCCTTTGTCAATGGGTCTGCTATATTATCCTTTGACTTAATGTAATCAATGGATATTATACCCGTGGTAATCAGTTGCCTAACGGTCTTATGCCTCCGTCGAATATGATGAGACTTGCCATTGTACATAGCATTCCGTCCCTTCCTAGAGCCGACTGACTGTCGCAGTGGATAATTACCGAATGTATGGGTTTGTTCCAACACGGAACATCCTCTAAGAAGTCATGAAGCCACTCAGCTTCTTCTCCTGTTTTGTCTAAAGCGATAAACTCCGATTCCATCGTTGATCGGGTGATGCAAGTTTACTTAGAGAATTTCCAAGACACAGCCCCACCACCAATTATAAATACATACCCACTGGTGGACTTGGTGTTCTCTATATCAGATATCCAGTTTGCATCACTGTACCCATCTAGTACAACTGGATATCTCGAATAGTGTAACCCAAAATTTAACGTGTATTTCAGGTATTGTAATACCCGATTCAACGCCTTCCAGTGATTATCACTCGGATTATGGGTGAACCTAGCCAACTTATTGACTGCGTAAGCAATATCAGGTCGGGTGCAGTTTGTGATATATATCAAACTACCGATCACCTGTGCATATCGCTCCTGGTATACAGGTGCACCAAGATTTTTATCAAGATTTTGATTTGTATCCATTGGTGACGTTATCAGTGAACTGTCTAACATCTCGAACTTTCTGAAAACATCCTCGATGTAGTGAGACCGAGATAAGACCGTCCGTCGACGTCTTAGAGATTTTAATCCCTAAGATGACATCTCGCGATACCCATATCCTTCATGTCGAAGCATTGTTTCAACATGTTCTTAGTCTCTAGGATTACCCTAGGACTGCTTCCTGTGATTAACATGTCGTTTACATACAGGCATATCATAACAAACGAATCAGAGTTACCTTTCATGTAGACACATTTATCACACTCATTAATGGCGAAACCCTTCGATAGTAGAGTACTATCAAATTTTTCGTGACATTGCTTCGGGGCTTGTTTCAGCCCGTACAGAGATTTGACAAGTCGACAGACTTTCTTCTCTTGTCCTTGAACCACATACCACTCGGGTTGGTCCATATAAATTTCTTTTTCCAAATCACCGTTTAGGAAGGCTGTCTTGACATCCATTTGGTGTATCTCATGGTCACGCAAAGCTGCGATTGCAATGAATACCCGTATGGATGTCATCCGGGATACCGGGGAGTAGGTATCAAAGTAGTCAAAGCCTTCTGTCTACCGATAGCCCTTGACTACCAACCTGGCCTTGTACTTGTCTATAGACCCATCTGCCTTGTATTTCCGTTTGAGTATCCATTTACACCCCAACGGTTTATTTCCCGGAGGAAGATCAACCAACTCCTACGTATGGTTATGCAGAATGGAGCCTATTTCACTCTCAATAGCTTCTTTCCTGAGCGGTGCTTCTGGAGTTGACAACGCCTGAGCAATTGTCCTAGGTTCATCATTAACCATATAAGCTACAAAGTCAGGACCAAAGGATTTATCCTTCCTGGCCCTTTTACTTCGCCTTAGATCCATCTCTGGAGTCTCCAAGTTCGAGAATCTGGAACACTAGATTTCGGATGTTCAGCCACCTCGAGATTCGCTAGATCTGAACCATTCAGATCCGGGCAATCAAGGACTCCCGGTTCTTGAGAGCTTTGTGCATAACTTCGTTTGAGAGCGGTTATGTATTTTTCCTTTCTAGGAAAGGTACTTTCAAAGAACAGAGCATTCCTTGATTCCATTTTTGTACCCTGGTGGATATCTGGAATATCTGACTTATGCACTAAGAAGCGATAAGCACTACTGTTATTTGCATATCCGATGAATATGCAATCTACAGTCTTAGGCCCAATCTTGACCTGCTTTGGCTTGGGTACTTCAACCTTTGCCAAACAACCCCACACCTTAAAGTATTTATAGGTGGGTTTCTTTCCCTTCCATGATTCATATGGAGTTTTGTCCTTACCCTTATGTGGGACTCTGTTAAGAATTGTATTAGCGGTAAGGACGGCTTCTCCCCACATATTTTAGGGAAGACCGTAATTGATAAGCAAGGCATTCATCATTTCCTTTAATGTGCGGTTCTTACGTTCCGCCACACCGTTTGATTGAGGTGAGTATGGAGCCGTCGTTTGATGAATAATGCCTTCTTGTGCACAGTATTCCTCAAATTGTGCTACATATTCTCCCCCTCTATCGCTACGAATGGATTTAATCTGTAGGCTAAGTCGATTCTCAACTTCTGCTTTGTAACGTCGGAACGCTTCAAAGGCTTCATCCTTACTTTTCAACAAGTAAAGGTAACAATACCTTGTGCTATCATCTATAAATGTCACAAAGTACTTGTTCCCCCCTCTAGTTTGTGCAAACTTCAAATCACATATATCTGTGTGAATAAGTTCTAGAGGAGCGGTATTCCTTTCGACGGATTGAAAAGGAAGCTTGGTGAGTTTTGCCTCTACGCACACCTCACACCTATGTTGAGGGTTTACGTCTATAGACGGCAACAACTCCATCTTTACCAGCCTTTGAATAAACTTGTAGTTTACGTGTCCTAATCTATGATGCCATAAATTAGAAGACTCAAGCAAAGAAGAAGAAGGTTCAACTTTATTTCCTTAACGCAATACAGACATGGCATTCACTTTGAAGAGGCCTTCACAGACGAAGCCTCTCCCCACAAATGTGCCATTTTTAGTGAGTACAAATTTATTGGATTCAAACACTAGCCTAAAACCAGCATTAACCAATAAAGGTCCAGAAATTAAATTTCTTCTAATCTATGGGACGTGCATCACTTCCTTCAGAGTAAGTTCCTTGCTGGAAGTCATCTTCAGGACCACCTTTCCAACCCCCAGCACGTCAGAAGAAGCGTTGTTACCCATGAACAGCTTCTTGTCAGCGACTGGTGTGTATGTGGAGAAGGCATCTTTGTTGGAACAGATGTGCCTAGTAGCACCTGTGTCCATCCACCACTGCATCGGATTCTCAACCAAGTTGGCTTCTAGCACCACTGCAGAGAATTCCTCGATCATGTCATCCAGGAGCGTGTCCTTGACGACGTTTGCTTGCGCCTTGCCTTTTGACTTGGCTTTCTGTTGTTGCTCAGTCTTGAGCTTGCGGCATTCCTTGATCCTATGACCAGGTTTTCCACAGTGATGACAGTTACCTCTGAACATCTCCGCTGCGGGGGCTTTGCCGTCTTTCTGGAACTTCCGCTTCTTGCTTGAGTTCCCTTTGGCCTCAGCCAGATTCGCCTTCGCCTCAGCAGGTTGTCTACCCCTTGGCAAGGTCTTCTTATTATCTTCCTGGATTTGCAGTTTGATAACAAGCTCTTCAAAGGTCATCTCCTTTGTCTTGAGTTTCAAGTAACTCATAAACTCATTCCACGAAGGAGGTAACTTTTCAATCAGCGATGCAACCAAAAACTGCTCGTTTGGTTTCAGTCCTTCCAAATCCAGGTGATGTAAAATCATTTGGAATTCCTAGACTTGGGACATCACTGTCTTACTATCCACCATTTGGAATTTTAGAAATTTCCCAACGATGAACTTCTTAGTACCCGCATCTTGTGCGTTGTACTTCTTTTGCAATTTATCCCACAGCTCTTTGGCAGTGCCAACGGTGCAATAGACTGTGTAGAGAGGGTCTGCCAAGCAGTTCAGTATGTAGTTCTTACACATGAAATCTCTATGATTCCACGCATCCCGAACCATCTTCATGCCGTTAACGACATAGATACCAAGGCCCCCTTCACCCGTTTCAGCAGGCGAAGAGTCCATTTCATCTCCAGCTTGTGGAGGATCTTCCGTAAGGAACCGGGCCATGCCCATAACTGTTAAGTAAAACAACATCTTTTGCTGCCATCTTTTAAATTCTGATCCCATGAATTTTTCAGGGCGATCATGGTGGTGTGATGAAGAAGGTGGAGCTCCAGCAGTCGGGAAGGTAGCGGTGTTATCGCCTTGAAAAGAGAGAAGAAGAAGAGCGAAAGCGGCGGTAGCAGCATCGCCTTGGCCGAGAGACAAAGTGGCGGGGAAGGCAGCAACATTGCCTCGAGAGGCAGCAGCAGTAGCAGCAACATCGGTCATATTTTCAGTCATGTTATAGCAGTTACAGTAAACAAATATTGTCTTAAGTTTGTTGGTTACAAGGTGCAGGAAACGAAAATTCCAAGTAACTGCAAAGTAATTCAAGAACTGAAAATTACAATAGAACAACAAAACTGAAATTACAATTTCGTTGAAGAAGAAAAACTAGAAACTGTTTCTGTTTTTGTTTGCTGAGTCGAGTGTGGCACTCTATCCTTAAGACAATATTGCCCCGTATGTATCTTTTATACATTCTGGACAATTTGTATCCCAAGATAAAACAGCAATGGAACACTTGAGCAAAGGAAACTCAAGAGCTACCGTGAAAAATATTGAGCAATGAAAAGATGCTTGGAAGTTGTAAGAAAGAATCTGTTTTTGCTTGTGTATTTTCGTGTATTGTGAGTGTGTCTCAACAATGGTGCAAGGGGTGTCCTCCATAACAGCCAATATTGGCCAAATAATGGCCATTATGGAGGTAGTAAAGCCACCAAAATAAATTGTGGAAGACACCAACGGATTGGCCATTATGGGTGGAGTAATTCAGCCAAAATGAATGGCTGAATTGAGTGCTTGGCGTTTCTGCTTTGACTATCCAAATTCTGACTTTCTGAAAACTTCAGGGACCAAATTGTACATCTTGAAACTTTAGAGACCAAACTGTACATATGATAGAATTCTGGTCCAAACTGTACATATGAAACTTCTGGGATCAAACTGTGACCCACAGCCCGTGACCCGTGAACCCGGAACACGGAACCGGACGGGCGGGCGGCGGCGGCGCGCGTGTGGGCTTTCCTCGAACCGAAGCACATCTAGGTCCTCTCTCCTTTAAACACATGGGATACCCCTTGGGGTCCCAAACCACAAACCAATTTTGAGTCTTATATACACAACAATTCTTTCTTCCTCTACCGATGAGGGAGAATTGAACACAACACCACACTTTCCATGCTTCAAACACCTCACTTCGTGGACCAATATCTCTTTCATTTCTCAATGAAATTTGGCGATTCTTGGCCCTACGGTTATCTACGTACTTAGTAGATCATGCATGTGTGAAGAACCGGATTCTCCAACATACGTAACACTAGTGTTTAAGCCGTTAAAGTTGGTCGGTCGCAACTCCCGTCGAAGGCAAATTTCCAACAAACTTTACCCTATCAATATATACTACTTAAATCTTTTAGGGTAGCTTTTCCAAATTAAGACACTCAACAAACATTTTACAAAATTTTGGCTGAATACATATAAACGGCCCCTTATATTTATTCAATTTTTTTCATTTAGGTATTTGAACTAAAGTTGTACCTCCCTTAATGTTAGCTAAAAATATATCAACTAAAGACAAACAACTGACATGGCATGGAGCGTGTGTTGGATATGTAAAGAAGTACGAAAAGTAAATAAATATTACAAAGTGTTCGAAAGGATAAACAAACAAGCCAATATTCAGAACTGTCACAAGCTTGTTGAGTCTTGAATCTTGATAACCTGAAATCAAGAAATACTAAATCTGGATTGTTACAACTGTGGGCTGAGTCGAGAGATGGCTCTCTATCTTTAAGATAAGATTGCCCCGTATATATGCTTTTACGTTAATGGGCAATAGTTTCCCAAGATAAAACAGCAACTAATCAACACTACAAAGCAAATAGGTTGATTCTGACGAAGAAAACAAAACACGAAACGGCTTGCTGAAGAACGGAAAAGGAAGGAAGAGTTTTGAGTTTTCTGTTCACTGTTTGTGGACAGAATTTCAGTTGTTCTCTTCTATTTTTTTTCTCTGTGTAGCATATGTTGTAGTCTTCACAATTGTGCCAAAAGACACCAATAAATAGCATAAGGGAAGGACTTCTCAACTGCCAAGTAATGGATGTTTATGGCCATTAGTATGACCATTAATCAGCCAAGTATTGGTTGTTTGCCATTGAATGAGGGAGTTAATCAGCCAAATAATGACTGATGATTTAATGTGCAACGTTCCAAAAACCAACCCAAACGGTAGGCAGAAACTTTATGTCTTCCGTCGTTCCCAATTTCATCTTTCCAGAAACGCCAGGGACCAAACTGTAAATATTAAATAATTTAGGGGTCTATCAGAAGAAGCCCGTGACCCGAGTCCGGACCGGAAGGGACGGGCGGGCGGCGGCGCGTGTGTGGGCTTAGCCTTGAACCCAAGCACATCTAGGTCCTTCCTCCTTCAAACACATGGGTTACCCCTTAGGGTCCCAAACCCTTAGCCAATTTTGAGACTTATAAAGAGAACAATTCTTTATTTTTCCACCGATGTGGTAGATTTGTCCCACCCCATATTTCCATGCATCAAACACCTTACTTCGTGAACCAATATCTTTTTCATTTCTCAATGAAATTTGATGATTCTTGGCCCTACGGTCATCTACTCACTTAGTAGATTATGCACGTGTGAAGAGACAAAACCTCCAACATACGGAACCCTAGTGTTTAAGTCATTAAATACGGGTGGACGCACCTCCCCATCAAAGGCAAATTTCCAACAGCGTGTACCTCGGCTCTTCTAAGATATTGAAAGATCTAATCTTCTTTCTTAATATCAATCTCTTCACCTCCTATCTATCATCACCACTTCAGTAGTTCAAGGAATATGTTCGGTTGAGAAAGGGGTGCACGTGAACCCATATTTTTCCTCAAAACTAGATATTTTATATATACTTTCTAGAACTGATATAATATTATCTGCTGGCAATCATGCTCCAAAAAGGCTAAACGGTGCACTTGGTTGAAAATTGAGTTATTTACCTAGATTAATAGATATCAATTCCAACTTGAACACTTTTTTTAGTGGTACACACATATTTTAGAAATCCTAGATCCACCTCTACTCATGATAGGGCGTGTAAGTGCTTGATTACTATAGTATATGGGATATAAGTGTTTTATTTTTTAAAATACATGGGATATATAAGTAATTGAATCATATTATAGGGATGTTTAGTATAATTAACCCAAATTATTATTCCTTAATTCTGTCTCTGTGACATGCCATTGGCGTGCGTATTTCACGCCTTATTTTTCTCACAAGTTATCATTGAAAGGCTTAATTGGCACAATAAAGCTTTTGTTTAAGTGTCTAGTAGGTATTATCTTTAATTCAAGTGTATAAATAAGAAATCTGGATAATTTTGAATTATGACAGTATGTATTCAGCCTAATATTTTAGGTTAAATTATAACTTAACATCTTATATATATAGCTTCTGATGGCGAATTATATCAGTTATTAAGCAGTTAGTTGCATTATGTCAGTGCTAATGATATTTTTCAACTAAATAACAGGAAATTGGGGGAATTTAGTCAATTTACATGGCAAAAGCCATAACTATTACTCCTAGCCCTTTCCTTTGGTTATGGCTAACATTTAACAAAGGGCAAAGGTGTAAATATATCACTCAACTTTGTGATATGGAGCAGATATATTCTTCATTAAAAAAGTGTGCATATATATCTTTGTGATTACACAACTGGCGTAAATATAACATTTACGCTAACAGATTTATTTTTAAAAAAATTATTTAGCTTAATTTTAATTTTAGAAAATGCCACAAGGATTTTAAAAAATAAGTCTACCTACTTTATTTTTAGTAGAATTATTTTTTTAAAGTCACCTGATAATTTTTTCTGGTAGGTCGGGTCTAGTTCGTTTAAAAAAATATTTATGTGGCTTTGAAAAAAATAAGTCTACCCATTTTTTTAAACGAATCAGACCCAACTCAGCAGAAAAAAATTACCACCTTCCTTTAAAAAAATAAGTCTATTAAAAAATATTAAGTAGACTTTTTTTAAAGTCACGTGTCATTTTTTAATTAAAAAATAAGCTAAATAATTTTTAAAAAATATTCCGTCAGCAAAGGGGTATATTTGTACCATTTATGTAACGATAGAATATATATGCATCATTTTTTTTAATGAATGGTATACCTACTCTATATCACAAAATTGAGGGATATATTTGAACTTTTTCTCTTTAAAAAATACTTAGAAAAGACAGGGCCATATTGAGTATGGACCTGGCCGGCAACGTGTTTCTCTCATGTTTTCCTCGAACGGCATACAAGTTTCTCGTATTTTAATGGTTTTTTAGACGACCAACTTATCTAATACTATCAATAAGGAATAATGTACAAGTATGGCGATTTTCTTAGAAAAATAATTACTTATGAAATGTTTCCATTATGGTTCTTGGCCCACTACACTCTTTATAATAATATAATATGCGTAGTATTAGTTAAATATCTAATTTATATTTCCAGGAAACAAATTACAGTTATAATCCAGAGAGTTTCGATTTCAATTATAAATCTGAACATTTACAATACCGTATAACGTCAATAACAACAACAATAACATATCTAGTGAAATTCCACAACGTAGGGTCTGGAGAGTGTAGAGTGTACGCAGATCTTAACTATACCTTGATAGGTGGAGCGGATGTTTCTGGGAGACTCTCGGCTCAAGACAAAACACAAGCACAAGAAAAGCAAGAGAAACGGTTAGATCCGGACAGAAAATTTAAAGCAGTATGAAAATGCTAGTATCAAAAGCGAGTAAGCCATGATAGCGCATTATGAAAAAGAAGCAGTAACTAACGCAAGTAAATAAGATAAACAAAGTACACTAGAGAACACATAGCAACAAAAATCAAATGACAGGTGACTATAAAGCAATACTGCGTCGGCTAGTATGATAGGCTAAGCGGGCCTAAATAATAACACTACAACTATCAGTTTGTAAGCGTAAGTAGGACTACGCCGGACTACCTACTACCCTTTTACCCTAATCTGTGTCCTCCATAACCCCCTATCTAATGTCATGTCCTCAGTAAGTTGCACCTGCGCCATATCCCGTCTAATCACTTCTCCCCAATACTTTTTCGACCTACCTCTACCTCTCCTGAACCCGCCCATAGCCAACCTCTCACACCTCCGCACTGGAGAATTTGTGTCTCTCCTCTGCACGTGCCCGAACCATCTCAACCTAGCTTCCCGCATCTTATCCTCCACCGAGACCACTCCCACTCTATCCCGGATATCATCATTTCTAATTATATCCCTCCTTGTATGCCCACACATCCATCTCAACATTCTCATCTCCGCAACCTTCATCTTTTGGTGTGCGAAATCTTGACCAGCCAACACTCCGCCTCATACAACATAGTCGGTCTAACCACTACCCTATAGAATTTGTCATACCGTATAATGTCAAGTGTTAATAAAAAGTAGTGCTCCTTTCGTCTCCATGTGGTACTTTCCATTTCTCAAGAATTAATTTAACTAATTTTTAAAGTTAAATTAAATTATATTAACTTAATATTTTAGAATATAAATTTAAAAGCTATATGATAAATATTACTTCTTCTATTTCAATTTATGTGACACCTTTCGGATCTAGAAATTCAAATAAATTTTTCTTTTCCGCAATATTGTCATATGCCTTATAAATATTTTGAATTGTCACTTGTACTAATAGTATTTTTTTTTACCATATTTTCAGATATATAAATTTTATTTTTAAAAAACTAAATACTTTATGTCCTAATTTATGGTTTAAATTGAAAAATTTGACTCACGAAATGCAAATTGTCACATAAGTAACGCAAAAATAGTATAAGTGGCAATTCTTCTCGTATTAATATAAAAAATATAATTTTTAAAATGTTGGTCAAAATTTACGTAATTTAAATTTCGAAATAAATTAGGACGGAGAGTACTAGTATATAGTATGTAGGAGATGAAAATTTAATGGGGTAAACTACTGTAACAATGGTGGGGAAAGAAAACCCCAATATAACAGTGAGATCAGAAGAGGAAGAAGGGCCTGACTGACCTTGGGATCTAGGAGTGTAAAGTTCCTCCAACACCAACCAAACGCCTCTAGCAGTATCTGTACGTACCACATTCTGAAGAACTTGATCACTGAGAGACCCGAGTATCCATCCTTTAACAAAGCTATCAGTCCTTTTCCGTTGCAAGTAATCTTCCTTGTTTTCCGTCTCGCCTTCTTCTTCTCCTACCGACGGAGTCAAAATTTTCATTAAGGAAGTTCAAAATATGAAGAAGTAACATATAAAGAAATTAAAAGAATAAACATCTATTATATATATATATATATATATATAATATTAAAAACTTTATATATACAGTAATTTTTAGTTGAACCCTACCTGGCTCCGCCCCTGCGTCTTCTGAGGACTCATCATCAGTAGCAGCGGTTAGCGTCTCTAGCGGTGATTGGATTGTTCCGTCCACGAAACCAAGTAAATTATGACTCTGAAGGAGACAAACTATCTGGGCTTTCCATGTAACGTAATTGTATTAAGGTCACAAGTTTAGTTATTTACATCCAGGACCCCTTAATCTTAATTAAGAGTGTTTGAATTGATTTATTTTAGATGTTTTAAGCACTTTCATAGTGTTAGGATAAAGTTAAAAAAAAAATTAAGCACTTATTTTTAAGCCAACATAATAAAAATAAGTTAAATTTATAAGTTAGAATTTCTAGCTTATGGCTTTTGACTTATAATACAAACCGGCTCTAAGTCCCTCCAGTTGTTGTATCTTTTATCTACTAGATGTGTCCATTAAAGAGGCAAGACATTGGAATTGCTATTTTTGTCCCTTATGGGTCATTTGGTAGAGTGTATAAGAATAGTGTTGAATTGATATTAGTTATGCTGAGACTATTTTTTATATATCATTTAGTTTGGTGTATTGAAAATGACATGCATTGCATAATTTTTAAATAATTGCTTGTTCACTAAAATACTCTCAAGTTCTTTAGCTTTTTAAATTTGTGGATATGTAAAATCTAATCAATATTAGTCCACCATTTTATATTTTTAAAAGAAGCATATGCCGCGGATGTACTTTCCGTCCTTAATTAACATAAATAATTTAAAAGTGTAAAAAAAATCGAATCATAACAAAGGTTCTCCCACGATTAATGTTTTTATATGAAAAAAGTTAAAAAATTATTTGAAACAAAATCTGGGCAAAGAGAATCCCTCGAATTGAAATAAATTATGAATAACATTCCAATTAGTATAGAAAAAATAATTTCATAATTTTTAAACACCTTGGGATCAAAATTAAGTCCACCCGCCTCTGAGATCAACAGTTCGAAATCCAAAATTAAATACATGAACACACTACTCATGAGATAGGGATTACAATTCTATGATCAAAATCTAATTTTGATATCAATTTGCTAAGTCAAATCAATAGTTTTCAAATTTTAAGTTTAGGTCTAAAATTCTCAATTTTAGCCTTTTAAATCTCATGATTCCATGGATTAAATTCGATGAATTTTATATATAACGAAATAAGATCGATGTAAGGAATCCATACCTTATTTGGGCTTGAAACTTTTCCTTGTCGTGATCCAAAATCGAGAGCTCCTTGCTCAAAAATCTCAAGTTTCTTCTTAAAAACACTGTTGAATTTTACCACTGCTATATATATATATACTGAATAGGTCTCCTTTGAGTTTGCGATGCCTCTAGACTTATCCTTTCACGGGGCGATCGCACAAGAGGTTTGATCGGACTGACCTGTTGACCAATCTTCGCGGTCACGAAGTCCACATATGCTGTCACATTGACAATTACTTTAAGCTTTTGCAGTCGCAAACAAGAATTAGCAAAATCTACAACATCAAAACGAGTTTCAATGATGTTGAAATACCCTTCGAACCTCTCGGATCCTAGTGCGAGCCATGCCAACAAATTTCAAATAGTATTATCAACTTATACAAGGTCCTATATTAAACGATCAAAAAGAGAGATTGGGATTGTTACAACATGTTTTAAAAGACTTGTCCCCAACACATCAGGATGAGTCCATGATACTTGCTAGGTCTTTATAGCTTACTTACTATTCCTTGCAAACACTATAACTGAAAACTATAGTTGATTCTGAAAGAAATAATCCCCTTGATTATTTTCATTGATTGAATAGATATATATACAAGTTACAAAATAGGAGAATCCTATTCCTAATCTATTCCTAAAACCTTATTCTACCATAATTCTAACTATACAATTATGGTAGGTGTATAACACTAATTATGGTAATAACTATACTACAATATTACATCAATATATACTCCTAATATACAACAACCACCTTTCCGTGATGGGCTTCTTACTCGCCGAGGCCCACCGCCTTTGTCCATCCCCTTTGCTTCGGTTCCTTGCCTTTCCACGGCCCACCGTTTTGCCAAGTGATATATATGTGATATACACCGCTGTATATTCGGTGTATATCACATGTATATTGCATCGTTTAACACACCCCCGCGATCATAGCGGGCGGTTTTCGAACGCCGAGATCTGTCCCTAAAATCTTCAAAGAGAACCGTGGTAGACCCTTTGTAAAGATGTCCGCAATTTGATAACGAGACGGGACATGGCATACGCGAACTTGACCCTTTGCAACCTTTTCACGGACAAAGTGAATGTCCATTTCGATATGCTTGGTGCGTTGGTGTTGAACGGGGTTACCTGAAAGGTAGATGACACTAATGTTATCGCAATATACCAAGGTTGCCTTCGAATGGGACAATGAAGCTCCAAAAGCAAATTACGTAGCCAACATGATTCGGAGACCACATTCGCTACCCCTCGATATTCTCGCTCTCGCACTTGAGCGTGATAGAGTTGCCCGACGCTTTGCCGACCGGAGACTAAGTTGTTGCCAAGGAACATACAAGAGCGAAGTCGACCGTCCGGTGTCGGGACAACCACCCCAATCGCATCCGTGTAAGAGACAAGTGTGGATGTAGATGACGGATACAAGTGCAACCCATAGTCCAGTGTCCCCTGAATATACCGAATGATGCGTTTGATTGCATTAATGTGCTCAACTCTGGGATCATGCATGAATAAACACACTTGCTGAACCGCATACGTAATATCTGGTCTGGTAAATGTAAGATACTGGAGGGCCCCTGTAAGACTGCGATAGCGGGTCGGGTCCTCGTATGGTGCACCTGCTGCGGCACTCAGCTTTGGGTTTGCATCAACCGGTGTGGAAGTGGACTTACAGGATGACATCCCGCCCTCTCGATAATCTCAGCAGCATACTTCCGTTGAGACAGAAATAAGCCACCTGAATGACGCTTGACGGCAATCCCCAAAAAATAACTCAACGGCCCTAAGTCCTTCATAGCAAATTCAGAACTGAGCATGGCCATGATAGACTGGCGCAAATCATCGGAGGAGGCAGTCAAGATGATATCATCCACATATAACAGAATATAGGACAATGGCGAACCACAGCGGTAGATGAACAAAGAATTATCTGACATGCTGTGAGTGAACCCAATAGTCGAAACAAAATCAGCAAATCGTGTATACCAGGCACGTGGAGACTGCTTAAGCCCATATAATGACTTCTTCAACAAACAGACATGATGAGGGTGGTTGGGATCCCTGAAACCCAACGGCTGATGCATATAGACTGTTTCCTTGAGATCACCATGTAGAAAAGCATTCTTGACATCCAACTGATGAATCGGCCAAGTCTTTGAAAGAGCCAAGCTAAGTACAGTGCGAATGGTAGCCGGTTTGACTACCGGACTAAATGTCTCACCACAATCAATACCAACCTGCTGAGTCTTACCATCACCAACAAGTCGCGCCTTATGCCGAGCAAAGGACCCATCTGAATTCTCCTTATGAGCAAAAATCCACATAGACCTGATAATATTAATATCATATGGACGGGGCACCAACTCCCACGTCTTATTATCAATAAGAGCATTATATTCATCAGTCATAGCAATTTTCCAATTAGGGTCATTTAATGCGAACACAGGATTGCGGGGCAAGGGGGATTTAGAGACATCAGAATGTAAATTAAAATGTCTTTTAGGTGTAAAAATATCCCGCTAACTACGAGTGACCGTTCTATGACTCGGTGAAGAATTGATGGAATTTTGGGAATTTTCTGAGCTCGGGACGGACTGGCCAGCAGGGAGTGGGCTGCCGGCCCAAAACGGTAAAAGCGGACTCGCTTCCGGACCGGTTCCAGGTGGGGTGGACAGGCCCAATAGCCGGAACCGATCCGTGGCCGGAATTTGGGCGTGACGGTGCTTGTGGGGCCCGGCGGGCGTGGGCCCGCTGGAGGAATTTGGGTACGGGAGATGTCCGAATAATATACGGAGATATTTGATCATCCAAAAAATTATGTGACTTAGGTTCGGGAGTATGAACTTTCGTAAATGGGAATTGAGTTTCATCAAAAATGACATGGCGATTGATTATGATTTTCTTAGAGGATAAATCAAAACATTTATAACCACGATGATTTGACGGATAACCCAAAAACACACACGGGGTAGACCGAGCCTGAAGTTTGTTAATTGTGGTGGATGGGAATAACGGATAACACAAGCACCCAAAAATCCGAAGGTGAGAATAAGAAGGGTTCTTATTATAAAGGATTTTGAGGGGGGAAGAATATGTCAGACCTTTAGACGAAATTATGTTAAGAAGGTAAGTGGCCATTTGTAGAGCATGATGCCAAAAATATGGAGGTATGGAGGCATGTATTAGGAGAGTTCGGACAATGTTATTTATGGAACGAATTTTGCGTTCGGCTTTCCCATTTTGTGAAGATGTATGAGGACATGAAAAACGAAAATTTATCCCATGAGTAGCACAAAATTCTCGAAACTCCCTATTGTCATACTCTTTCCCATTATCACATTGAATATTTTTTATTTCTCTTTTGAATTGAGTACGAATGAACGCTCTAAATTTTATGAAGACGGAAAATACTTGTGATTTATTCGCAATTGGAAACGTCCACAAAAATCTAGAATAATCATCTAAAAAAAGAACATAATATCGATGACCCATTGAACTAAGAACAGGAGATGTCCATAAGTCGCTATGAATAATGTCAAATGGCATAGAAGTATGAGAATTGGAGTCTACAATTAACAATTTTTTCTAATGAACAAGACTGACAAATTGGAGTACGACTCGTACCCTTACAAGAAATAAAGCTATTTTTATCTAATGCTGATAAAATAGAAGATCCCGGATGACCCAGACGAGCATGCCACATGGAAGGAGAGATGACTGCAAAAGCTGACGGCAAGGCTGGACTCGATGGACTGAAACCGGGCATGATAGGATACAGATCCCCCCTACTATCACACCTCATGAGATGGCTCCCCGTCTTGAAATCCTTCACAGAGAAACCGAAAGGATCAAATTCAACAGAAACGAAATTGTCATTTGTGAATTTTCGGACAGACACTAAATTTTTAATCAATTTAGGAGCATGTAAAGTGTTTTTCAAGAGGAGTGGTGGATTGGGGGGAGACAATGTTTTCTGACCATACCCTAGAATTGGAATAGAACTGCCATTACCAACAATTATCCCCCGAGGGGTGCTCGAATTGGAATAAGAGGAGAGAGTACCTAATTCGGAAGTCATGTGAGTAGTGGCCCCAGTGTCCATGTACCAATTTGGGTCCGGTTGAGTCAACCCCAACGTGTGCATCGCGGCCTCGATATCAGTCTGAGTGGGGCCTGCTGCATGATGGGCCTGCGGTGGTCGGGGCCCAAGAACTCTTGTCCGTGGTGCACCTGGGTCGTAGCTGCTGTTGCTACCACTGCTGGGCCACTGGCCGTGGGCCGCCACCGCCGGGTATTGGGCACGGACCGTTGGCCGCCCCCCCGCCGCCGGCAAACCGCTTGGAGGGTGCGGGTTCCACTGCCACTGGCCCCACTGCTGGGCCCACGGTGGTGGTGGGCCACTGTACCCTGGATGGGACCCACCGCCTGCTTGTTGATCACCGGAACCGCCACATTTCACCCCGCGGTTTTTGTTATTTTTGCGATTATTCTTGCCTCCACCATTATTATGGTTTTGGCCCGAATTATTAATAAAACCCGAAGGACTAGGAGAGGATGCCACCATGACAACTGGGCTTGCTCCGGTAGCCGCCTTTTTAGCCAAACCGGCTTCTTCCAACGTCAGCATGGAGCGGGCTTGATGAAAGTCAGGAAGAGGGTTGCTTTGGCGAAGGAGAGTTCCAACACCATTATAAGCCTCCGAAAGACCGGTAACCAACTGTAGAACTAGACGATTATTTGTTACTGGCGCGCCAACATTACGGAGTTGATCGCAACTCCTTTAGTTTCTTGCAATATGCGAAACGTTCGGAAATACGTCCATTCGAACGAGAGAGAATTCCTGCTCGAGTGTGACGACACGGGAATGTTGGTTGTCTTGGAATATGTCACGCAATCTATTCTATGCAGCCATAGCCGTGGTATCTGGCTCCATAATCGTCTGTAGAAGGTCCACTGAAATAGTGGCGTATATCCACCGAAGAACGGTAGCATCAAGTGTAATCCATAGCTCAGATCCTCCGCGGGACGGGTCTAGCGGGAGGAATGATGTGATGAAGAACTTGATAAGATATAGCGTGAATTTTAAACAACTCCGCCCACGTTGCATATTGAACGTTTTCCATCTCAAGGACAATAGGGACACTTAGCTTGATATTGGAAACCATGAGGGCAGGATGAAAATTGTTCTTAGACATAGTGAAAGAACAAAGAAGGCGGATAAATTTAAGAGAGGTTTTTGAGAGCGGAAGACGAGATATTTGGAGAGAAAACCCGAGGGAGGGGGGGTCTCGGCCAATGGAGGCAAAAGTTTGAGAGAAGAAAACTTTTGTTTAGACCTAGTCTCTTGATACCATGAACAAAATAATCCCCTTGATTATTTTCATTGATTGAATAAATATATATACAAGTTACAAAATAGGAGAATCCTATTCCTAATCTATTCCTAAAACCTTATTCTACCATAATTCTAACTATACAATTATGGTAGGTGTATAACACTAATTATGGTAATAATTATACTACAATATTACATCAATATATACTCCTAATATACAACAACCACCTTTTCGTGATGGCCTTACTGCTGCCGAGGCCCACTGCCTTTGTCCAGCCCACTGCTTCAGTTCCTTGCCTTTCCACGGCCCACTGTTTTGCTAATAATTATACTACAATATTACATCAATATATACTCCTAATATACAACAACCACCTTTCCGTGATGGGCTTACTGCTGCCGAGGCCCACTGCCTTTGTCCAGTCCACAGCTTCAGTTCCTTGCCTTTCCACGGCCCACTGTTTTGCCTAGTGATATATATGTGATATACACTGCTGTATATTCAGTGTATATCACATGTATATTGCACTGTTTAACTGATTCTTGAGGACTGCTGATCGTTTTACCATTCAATTGCGGTGAGCTATTCACTTCCTTTGCGGAGGCTACTATTTTCATTTTATTTCAAGTATGTAATTGAGTTGTGCACCATAAACTTCGTACTGGGATAGTATGGATGCTCCATGACATTGCTTATATTTTTTTCCGCTGCTATGATATGAAAGATACAATATCATAATTTCGTGATTTGCTATTAAATAGAATGTATTAGCGAATATTCTTCGAATATTTTCAGTATATTCTGTAATTATGATACATGTATATTTAAGGTAACTTAACATTCTTATTGTATTAGGAATCAACCATTTAAGGTAAGTTATGATTCGTAGTGTATTATGAATCAAACTCTGTACAACTATATATATTGTGAACAATGAAAGGAATCCCAAAGGGAAATTATTCTATCTTACAGGGTATCAAGAGTCTAAACCCTACTCTCCTCTCCAAATAAATCTCTCAGCCGAAACCCCCCCTTTCTCCCTTCATCTCGGCCGGCGGCAACAATTGCCACCATGTCTTCCCCTACAAATTCTGGTTCCTCCACTAGCACTTTTGACAACCCCTCTCAACGATCATCGTCTTCTTTTCACCCGGCTTTTGTCGTTACAAACATCAAGAACTCTATCCCTATAATTCTTGACCAAGAAGACTGTTAATATTCCATGTGGATAGAATAATTCTATATTCATGCATGTGCGTACAACGTGCTCGACCATATTAATGACTCCGTTCCTCGTCCCACCGATATTGCCGAATCAACATGGCGTCGCCTTGACGCCATCGTCAAACAGTGGATATACGGCACCATCTCAAAAGACTTGTTGTGTACTATCATGAAAACAGGTGCCACGGCACGTGACCTTTGGGTACGGTTGGAAGAAATCTTTCAGGACAACAAAAATACTCGGGCCGTGTATTTGGAGGAGCAATTCAACAATACGTGCCTCGAGAATTTCAATAACATGTCCGAATATTGCAAACAACTAAAAATCATAGCCGACCAACTTTCCAACGTCGGGACATCTATTTCTGAAACCAAGATGGTACTCCAATTAGTTGCTGGCTTACCGAAAGGTGAATACGATACTCTTGCAACAATGATTCAACAAGCCGACCCACTATCAAGTTTCACCAAGGCACGGTCACAACTATTGTTGGAAGAAACTCGACGTACTAAATAAGATGAACATAATCAAAAGGCGTTAGCCGTTAACGGGATGGCACCACCGGCGACTAACACCACCCGCCACCACCGCATGACCACCAATAGCAGCAGTCCCACAGTGGAGGTCGTGGCGGCAGAGGTCTCAGCAACAAAGGCAAGGGCCGCGGCATGGGCCAACGCAACCAGTGGGCTGGACAGTAGCAACCGCAAGGCACTAATCCTGCCTATTTCCAGTGGGCTGGGCAACAGCCAGCATGGCCCAATCAGCAGCATTGGGCCTCGCCTGCAAGCTCATACCCAACTGCAGGGGCCCAGTTCCAGCAGCCTTGGTCGCCTAGCCTGTTGGGCTCTGCCCCAACCAACCGGCAGGCCCACCAGCAGCAGCAGCAGGCCCACCTAATCACTGGACAGCAGCAACCGCAAGGCAGCAGCCTGGCCCCCACTGATTTGGGCCAGGCCTACAACACCGTGAACCTTCAACAGCCCAATGAAAATTGGTACATGGACACTGGAGCCACATCTCACCTCACCCGGTCGTCAGGTATCCTATCTCAATTACTTCGGTTAAAGGGTCCTCAATTTATTACTGTCGGCAATGGTTATCGCATTCCAATTGAAGGTTACGGTAACACACACACCAAACATCCACACCTGCCTTTCTCCCTAAAACACGTCCTATACACCCCTAACATCATTAAAAACTTAATCTCTGTTAGAAAATTCACTAGAAATAATTATGTGTCTGTTGAATTTGACCCTTTTGGTTTTTCTGTGAAGGAACTCAATACGGGGAAAATTCTTACACGCTGCAATAGTGTGGGAGACCTCTACCCATTTACTCAATCTTCCGCTGTCAGACCGCAAGCACTTCTATCCCTTGCGGCGATCTCTCCCTCAACTTGGCACAACAGACTCGGACACCCAGTTTTTACTTTTCTTAGAACTTCTAAGCATATTCAATGTAATAATGGGAAAATTGCCCAACACTATTTTTCTTGCCCACTAGGCAAGCATACCCGTCTTCCATTTATGTCATCAAACAGTGTTATTTTTTCACCTTTTGATATTGTTCATGCTGATTTGTGAACATCTCCGATTGTTAGCTCTTTGGGTCACAAATTCTATCTAGTATTCTTAGATGACTTTTCATATTTTGTCTGGATTTACCCACTGAAATTCAAATCTGAAGTATTTGCCAAATTCCTTGAATTTCAAAAATTCATCAAAATACAGTTTGAAAAATCTATAAAAAAATTTCAATGTGATAATGGATGTGAATTTAATAATACGGCATTTCACAACTTCTACTCTAAACAAGGCATGGTTTTCCATTTTTCCTGTCCCTACACTTCCTTCCAAAATGGCAAAGCTGAAAGAATCATCCGTACCATCAATAACATGGTACGTACCCTTCTCTTTCATGCCAGTCTTCCACCGTCATTCTGGGTCTACGCTGTCAAAATGGTAGAATACCTCCTTAACATTTTACCAATCAGCACTCTCCAAAATAAAACACCAACTAAAATCCTATACCGTAGGTTCCCCTCTTATGACCACATACGCATCTTCAGTTGACTGTGCTACCCCAACCTGGCCTCCACTGCATCTCACAAACTAGCCCCACGCACCACACCATGCGTATTCATCGGTTTCTCACCTAATCATCGGGGTTACTTGTGCTATGATATAACCACGCGTAAGGTCATCATCTCACGTCACGTCATATTCGACGAGGCAACCTATTCATTTTCAAACCTCCAAAAATTCCAAAACATGGACTGCACATTTCTAGATGAGTCTCATCTGTCTCCGCTAATCCAATCGATGTGTCTCCGGCAGTTTCCAGTTCCGATGCAGACTGCTCCAGCAGCTACATCGCCCCTAATGTCCAGTGTTGTAGCCAACCACACATCCCCCCTCTCTTGGTCGAGCCCCCCACTGCTCGACACTTCCACTGCTCTACCAACTATCGACTCGAGACCAACCACCACCCATCCAGAAATAGCAAGTCTGCAACCCTCTATCGACCTGCAGCCACTGCTGCCTCCAGAACCAGTACCTCAGTAGCCCCTAACTCCCAGTCCCGACCTTCCACTACTGCCTACCCATCGTATGGAGACTCGTGCACAACACGGGATCTTCAAACCCAAGGTTCACTTCAACCTCGCCACACAAACCTTATCACCCATTCCAAAAAAATCCAAAACTAGCAAAATTGGACCCTAATTGGAATGCGACCATGTGCGAAGAGTTTAACGTTTTAACCAAGCAGAACACTTGGGATTTGGTGCCTAGACCAGACAGTGTGAATGTTATCCGATGTATGTGGCTATGTTGTCACAAGTTCAAAGATAGTGGTGACTTGGAGCGGTATAAGGCAAGACAAGTTGCCAATGGTACTAATCAACATGAGGGTAGTGATTGTGGTGAGACATTTAGTCCGGTTGTTAAACCGGTTACTATTCGGACTGTTCTCAGTATTGCTATGGGCATGCATTGGTCGATTCATCAGCTTGATGTCAAGAATGATTTTCTTTACGGGGATTTAAAAGAAACTGTGTACATGCATCAACCCTCTGGCTTTGTTCATCTGACAGTCCCGCAGTTTGTATGTCGTCTCAGAAAGTCAATGTATGGCTTGAAACAGGCACCCCGCGCTTGGTATGATCATTTTTCCAGGTATCTTCTGCAGATCGGGTTTATATGTAGCAGGTGTGATAACTCTTTCTTCACTTTTCATCGAGGTAGCAGCACTGCTTATTTTCTATTATATGTGGATGACATTGTTCTTACTGCCTCATCTGACGGTTTGAATAATGAAATCATTACTCTACTCATAATTGAATTTGCCATGACCGACTTGGGCAAGCTGAGTTATTTTTTGGGTATATCAGTGACCAGATCTGCAACTACTATGTTTTTGTGTCGGCGTGAATATGCAGAAGAGATAGTGTACAGGGCTAAGATGGAAAATTGTAAAATTATTCCAAGTCCGGTTGACTCGAAATCCAAGCTCAGTGCCAATGACGGTGAGCCAGTTTCTGATCCCACTCTATATCGGAGTCTTGCAAGTGCCCTTCAGTATCTTACCTTCACTGGACCTGGTATTGCATATGTCATTCAGCAGGTGTGTCTGTTTATGCACGACCCTCGAGAGTCTCATTTTGCCGCCCTCAAACGTATTATAAGATACGTTAAGGGCACACTGGATTTTGGATTACATCTCTATCCCTCTGCCCCAAACAAATTACTCTCTTACACGGATGCAGACTGAGCAGGATGCCCCGATACACGTCGCTCCACCTCAGGCTACTGTGTATTTCTTGGAGATAATCTTATTTCATGGTCCGCCAAGTGGCAGGCCACGCTATCTCGTTCGAGCGCTAAAGCAGAGTATCACAGAGTTGCTAATGTCGTTGCTAAGATCAGTTGGCTTCGAAATCTTCTTTTGGAGCTCCAGTGTCCACTGCGAAAGGCGTCTATAGTCTATTGTGACAACATCTCTACCATCTATATGTCTCACAATCCGGTAAAACATCAGCGGACTAAACATATTGAGATGGATATCCACTTTGTGCGAGAGAAGGTTGCCCTTGGTCAGGTCAAAATATTACATGTGCCTTCTTCATATCAATATGCAGATATTTTCACAAAGGGACTACCGAGACAGCTCTTCACCGACTTCTGATCCAGCCTTAGCGTTCGGCCTCCTCCCGCTCCGTCTGAGGGGGAGTATTAGCGAATATTCTCCGAATATTCTCAGTATATTCTGTAATTATGATAGATGTATATTTAAGGTAACTTAGGATTCTTATTGTATTAGGAATCAACCATTTAAGGTAAATTAGGATTCGTAGTGTGTTATGAATCAAACTCTGTACAACTATATATATTGTGAATAATGAAAGGAATTTCAAAGGGAAATTATTCTATCTTACAGAATGTTATTCATTTGGTGTAAGGTAGATGTTTGCTAGTGTTAATTACGCCCTTTTCAAGTGAATTTCTTTTTTCACTCATAAAACTTTTATTTATTTGAAGTTAAATGTATGTTCAAATACGATTTCAACTTTTAAATATTCTTTTTTATTTTTTTCCAATTATATTTTTGTATATTCAAACACCTACTTGGAAACTGCACGTCACGTACAATTTTAACTTAATAATTTAAAAATAAGAAGAATAAAAGTTCATAGAGAAAGCCACAAAAAAAGTTATTTAACTTTCTAAACTAGATAGAACTCAGATGAGCATATTGAAGTTTGATGAACCAAATATACGGTGGCCCGTCAATAGTTTGCATACTGAAACCCATAATCATGGACTTGGTAGCGTGCAGGAGAAAAATGATAAAAAATAATCTCTTATGTTTGAGGGTAGATTTAAAATCTCCTTTAAGTATGCACTTAACAGTTTTAAATTTTTAAATTTATTAAAAATTAACACTTTTAGTTTCCGTCAAATATTTATCAAATTCTGTTTATTATATTTGACGAAAATACAAAAAAAATGAATTAACTATAAACATCACAAAAGTTCATCAAATCCTAAACTATGCAACACAAAAAATACACTAGACACTACAAAATATAAAATAGCATAAATTACACTTTAAAAAGCTACATCAGACTTTATAAATAAATCAAAAATTACACAAACTATAATAATTATACCGGAAGTTCCCACAAATATCCTTTCTTTCTACATATTTTTCATTAAATCGAACAAACACAACTTTGATAAATATTTGAAAGAACTTAAAAAATTAAACTTTTCACAAATTTAAAAGACCAAAATATTCAATGCATTCTTGAAGTACTACTCCATTTTGAACCTGCCATCAAATATGAGAGAAATTTTTTGTCATTTTACTCAAGCGCATGCCTAGCTTAAACTTTAAGCTGGTACACTACACGTGGGTAAAAAAACATCTAATAGTAAGAAGTTTAAAAAAAACAAATCTTTTTTATATACATTTGAAGGTCCCTTTGGCTGCAATTTCTCCCTCTCCCGATCTCTTTCTTCTCCTGCTGCTCGCTTCGCTTCTTTCGTTAGCTTCTTTTTTCTTTTTTTTATCGTTCAGTTTTATTTGTCCACTATATTATTTTTTTCATTCAATCAAGAATATGAAATTCAAGTGTCTTGGACCCAGTACCCATTTATGTTACTCTACGTTTGAGAGATGGTTACCCTTTTGATTATTACTGAAGGAAAAAAACCTATCTTCGCCTGAATTACTGTTTTTTCAGTTCAATCAAGAATGTGAAAATGCAAGTTTCTTGGAACTTGGACCCAAGACCCCTTTTGTATGCTTTCAATTTCTGCTTGATATTTCACCTTATATGTTACTGTGTGTTTGAGAGATATTTACCCTTTTGATTATTATTGAAGAAAAAACCTATCTTTGACTGAATTACTGTTTTTTATACTTAAATCACGAATATGAAATGCAAGATTCTTGGACCCAGTAACCCTTATGCCTTCCATTTTCTGGCTGAAATTTCACCTTTTATGTTACTTTATGTTTGATGAATAGTTACCCTTTGATTATTACTGAAGAAAAGACCTATCGTTGCCTGAACTATTGTCTTTTTGGTTAAAATCAAGGCATGAAATGCTTTTCTGGACCCAGTACCTATTAAGTATGCCTTCCTTTCTGGTTGAAATTTCACCTTGTATGTTACTGTATGTTGGAGAAAAAGTTACCCTTTTGATTATTGCTGAAGAAAAAACCTATCTTTTCTTGAACTACTGCCTATCTTTTCTTGAACTACTGTCATTTTGGTTAAGTCAAGGATATGAACAGGGGCGGATTTAGGGGGGGTGTCGAACACCCTCGGCAAAATATTACACTATATATATAGGGTAGATTTTTTGTGTTTGCGGTACATATCGAAGTTTTTGTTGGAAATTTGTCTTTGGTGGGGAGTTGTGTCCACCCATATTTAATGAATTAAACACTAGGGTTCCGCATGTTGAAGGCTTTGTCTCTTCTCACGTGCCAAATCTACTAAGTGAGTAAATGACCATAGGGCCAAGAATCGTCAAATTTCGTTGAGAAATGAAAAAGATATTGGTCCACGAAGTAAGGTGTTTGAGGCATAAAAATATGGTGTGGGACAAATCTACCACATCGGTGAGAAAAGGAAGAATTGCTCTCTTTATAAGTCTTTAAATTGACTAAGGGTTTGGGACCCCAAGGGGTATCCCATGTGTTTAAAGGAGGGAGGACCTAGATGTGCTTGGGTTCAAGGCTAAGCCCACACGCGCGCCGCCGTCGCCCCCCGCCCGTCCGGTCCGGGCTCAGGTCACGGGTCTTGGGTCTTGGGCTTCTTCTGATAGACCCCCAAATTGTTTAATATTTACAGTTTGGTCCCTGAAGTTTCTGGAATGTTGAATTTGGGGAGTTATTGTGCATTAACCAGCCATTACTTAGCTGATTAACTCCCTCCATTAACAGCCATTACTTGGCTGAATTACACCTTCCTTCAATGGCCATAAACAGTCATTACTTGGCTGTTTACTCCCTCCTTCAATGGGTCATTAACAACCATGTCTTGCCAGTTGAGAGGTCTCCCCTTATGCTATATATTGATGCTTTTTGGCTCAATTGTGTTAGACAGAACATACAGAAATATATACACAGAGACAAACAGAAGAGTAAAACACAGTCTAAAACGTGAGTAGTAACGTTGAGACGAAAACAGAAAACTCTTCCTTCTTTTTCTATTTCTTCAGCAAGTCGATTCGTATTTGTTTTCTTTGTCAGAATCAACCTATTTGCTTTGTAGTGTTGATTAAAGTGTTGTTTTATCTTGGGAGACTATTGTCCGTTAACGTAAAAGCATATATACGGGGCAATCTTGTCTTAAAGACAGAGTGTCATCACTCGACTCAACACACAGTTGTAACAATCCAGATTTAGTGTTTCTTGATTTCAGGTTATCAAGATTCAAGACTCAACAAGCTTACGACAGTTCTGAACATTGACATACTTATTTATCCTTTCGAACACTTGTAATATTTATTTACTTCCCGTACCGCTTTGCAATATCCAACAGTTTTGAATATCCTAAACAAATCCAAAAGGTTAGCTTAAGCGGTCTAGGATGTTCAAAATTCTCTCCAGTTTCCAAGGTTCAATTCCTAAGGACAACATTATTTTTTATGTTTAGCTTTTGTTGTTTTTTTAGACCCCTTAGTGAAATCCTGGATCCACCGCTGGATATGAAATGCTTTCCTGGACACAGTACCCATTAAGTATGCCTTCCTTTCTGTTTCTGATTGAAATTCCGCCTTCCATGTTTCTTTTTGGAGTTTTCCTTAAGGGTTCTAAAATAGAAGTGCTGATCTTTAACATTTTGGAGGATATTTTCATGCCGAGAGATAGTGTGTTTTCATGTTTAATTAAGAAAAGTACGCTATCTTTGCCTGAAATACTCTTATTAAAGAACCTTCAAGTATGGATTTCATTTCTATTTCTGAATTAAATTTCACCTTCTAGGTCTCCTTGCTTCCTTTTTGGGTTCTAAAATAGAAACTGTGACCTTTTAATAAAGCTGGCCAGTGGGCCGGGTCGGCCCGGTCCCACCCCGAACCCGATTAGTTAAAAATAAAATCGATAGCGGGACTCGAACCGGGACGGGACAATGTCTCGTCCCGCCCCGCCCCAGTCCCGCCAATCCCGACCCGATCCTGAGCCCGCCCCGATCCAGCCCGTAACCCTCCATTTGCAAAAATAACCGTTGCACCAACGATCATTTTAGATTTTGGCCGTTGTGCAACGACCATTTTTGGCCTCCCCCCTCCCCCAACCCCCTACCCCTTAATATTTATTTTTAACCCATAAGTTATTATATTTACACTTTAACCCATTTTTTCAACTATAAATAACTCATTTTCTCTTCATCATTCTCACAAATCTTCCTACAATCTCTCTAATCTCTCAATCTATCTCTCTACAAGTCTACATTGTGTACTAAATATTCAATTTTATTTATTCATTTGGAAATTGGGAGTGAAGTTGGAAACTAGCTTGAGGATCTTCCATCGAGCAAAATTTCAATTTTCAACCTCTCAATTACACGTCGACGTTACGTCGGAGTTTGGTACATTCGTTCCTTCATTAAATTATTATTGTCTGTTTATTTTATTTAGCGCACTTAATTTTATTATCTTTAATTATTTATTATCATAATTAAAATGGAATGATTAAGAGGTATGTTTAAGGGTAAGGGTGTTTCTTCTAGTAGGGGCAACAAGGACAAGGGTACTTCTTCTAGTCATCCTATTCCTACACAGGATGATTTTGTTGATACTGAACATTTTCCTACAATACCATTAGATTTAGACGAGGAGCTATTTTCTGGAACTCAAGAAGACTTTAATTTAGACGATGATCTAGATGATACACCCACTAATGTTGATGACAACACACCCACTAGTGCACCTTCAACTGAAATGCCTCTTATTCCCCCTAGTATGAGATGAGGTCCAGCAAAACGACCATTAAAATCAGATGCATGTACATTTTTTGATAGGGACGTAGAGAATCAAGTAGCTAGATGTAAAATTTGTAAAAATGTTTTAAAATTTAAAACTGGAAAAGGTCACGGTGGGACGGGGGGTTTAATTAGACAAGTAGTAAGTGCTCATCCAGCTAGGTATGCCCAATATCAGGCTTCAAAATCGGGTGTGCAAACGTCCGCTCCATCGGGACAAGGTTCACATACTGATACTGTCCCGGATCAAGTACAGGGTCAAATTAACCCTATGACGGGGGAATTGTAGGCCCTAAATACAATAAACATAGAGATAGGGAAGCAATATCAAAATTAGTTGCTGTGGAGGGTTTGCCTTTTTCATTTCCTTCATCTCCCGATTTTATTCATTACATTAGAGATATATTTAATCCCGCTTTTAACGGTTTTTCTAGATCAACTGTTAAGAGAGATGTATTTAAATTCGCACATGAATATCAACAATATTTACGTTATTCATTATATAATTTTAATGGCAAAGTATCTATCACGTCTGATATAGATCGTAGTACTAACGACCATGATTATTTAACGGTAACTTGTCATAGGATATATTATAAATGGTCTATGCAAAAACATATCTTAGCGTATAGATATATAGATGATAGGCACACTGATACTTTTATTGCAGAAAATATTTATCAAGTGTGTCATTATTACGGAATAACTGATAAAATTATGACTATTACATTAGATAACGCTTCTTCTAACAATTACGCTATTACAATTTTTAAAAATAGTTTAACTCCATCTTTTCCAGATCATTTTCATATAAAATGCGCGTGCCATATATATAACTTAATTATAAAGGATGGTCTATCACTTTTTGAAGACATTCTTAGTAAAATACAATTTTCTATAAACTTTATTTTTAAAAATAATAGAGTACAACGAAGAAAATAATATAAAAAAACCTGTCACGATTGTGGACTACCTTATAGAAAAATGCAGAAGAAGTATCCACTAGGTGGAATTCTTTATACGAGCAACTACATGTTGCTTATGACTATAGAAAACCTATAACTTTATTTTTTAACTCTCATAATCAAAATCCAGCTGATATGGTTGTAGATAGTGATTGAGTAAAAATTTTCGAACTTATTGTATTTTTAGAGAAATTTTTTCAAGCAACAAAAGAATTTTTCGGTATATATTATCCTACTATTTCAACTATATTGTTTTATATAACTCTAATATTTTTATTATTTAGTGAATATATGAAAAAACCAGCTTATATTGCAGCTATTAAAAAAATGTTTATCAAAATAAAAAATTATTTTATTCCTATTCCCACTATTTATATTATTGGTGTTGTATTAAATCCGACTATTAAAATAGACGGTACTAAATCACTTATTGAAAGTATTTACAATTGTATAGAAGTACTACCACCTCCAAGTCCAAAAAATCCAAATCACCCACCACCTATTGAAGAAACTAAAGAAGAAGTGTTGGCTAGCGTAGAAGACCAATGCAAAAAAAAAATATAGGTTTTATCAACAAGAAAATGCTAGTAACCTACTGGCTTCCATACCATCTTTTTCATCTTCAACACAACCTTACAAAAGACATGATGTTTCTGCGGCTAGTATTGAAAGCCTCAGAAATAGAATGTGCGGCCGTACCGCTACTAACCAAATAAGCGAGTTTGATATTTTTGTTTTGCAGGGTTCTGTACCGTACCAAGAAGTTATCAATGAAGATGGACATGAAGACTTGCTGAAATACTGGAGGGAGAATTTGAAGACCTTTCCGACACTTTCAATGATGGCCCGAGATGTTTTGAACATTCAAGCGTCATCAATTGCGTCTGAAAGCGTTTTTTCTGCAGGCAGATATCAAATAGGAGACCACAGACATTCATTAGCCGGAGACAGCTTGGAAATTGCAGTATTATTCAGAGATTGGATACGAGCGGAGCGGAGAAGGTGCGGTCAACCGGAGATCAACGAAGAAGAAGACGAAAACTACAACGAAATCTTATCCGAAGGTGGTGGAAGCGACGTAGATCAATTTGACCAACAAATACCAATTCCAACCGAAGAACCACAGGAAATTATCAAGAAATTATAACAATTTTTTTTTAGAATGTAATTTTTTTAATTGCAATTTTATTATGTAATTTGCAACTTTTGGACAACACCACAAAGTTGCAATTTCGACAATTGTATTTGTATTACAAAAACATCATATGTCTATTAAATAATATAAGATGCACAAAAACAGCCTTGTGATGTTTTTATTACACTATCTTGTCTTGTTTAATATTTAAATATTGAGTTTTTTTTTATACATATGTTATTAAAAAAAAGAAAAGGAAAACCCGCCTGAACCCGATACCGATCCCGCTCCGACCCAATTCCGATGGGATCGGGATCGGGACGGGACTTCGGCAAGTCCCGCCTGACCCTGCTAGCCCCGCCAGCCCCGATCCCGCCGCCTTAGCCCGTCCCGCTCTGACCCGACCCCGCCAAACCTGGCCCGCCAGATCCGAGCCCGGCCCGCTGGCCAGCTATACCTTTTAACAGTTTGGAATGTATGTAATGTTGAGAGATACTGACCCCCTTTAATATTTGTGAAGAAGAACCTGAATTTTTTTATTAATATTTTTTTGTTAAGCCACCTGAATTGCTGTTTCTTGTTGAATTATGGAAAAATGCGCAATGCTAGGACCAATTATAAGTTTGATTTATAAATTAGCTTGCAGACCTTGTACTTTAAGTCGAATGGTAGATTTAAGTGATAAATCGCTCCTGAACTCTTACCTATCTCGGCTTTTGGTTGAGGCTCTCCATGAGTGAAGTTTCCAACGATTAGTTCCTTGTCCAACACGATGAAAGTCTGCTCTGCCATTAAAAACGCATTTCCAATACATTTTGTAAGAAACCATATGAAGAAAATAAAACTAAGAACCATTAAATTTCCAAAACATCACTACTTATCCCTCCTCCTAATAAGATGAATGGCTTCTGTGATCAAACGCCTCGGCATGAATCCAAACTGGTTCTCGGAAATAGACACGCCTCTTCTCACCCTCATCTCTACGACCCTTTCCCAAACTTTCATAGTGTGGCTCAACAGCTTGATACCCCTATAGTTGTTGCAACTCTGGATATCACCTTTGTTTTTGTAAAAGGGAATCATTGTACTCCACCTCCATTCTTCGGGCATTCTTGCCGTCTTAAAAATGACATTAAATAACTCAGTCAGCCACTCCAAACCTGCCCTGCCTACGCTCTTTCAAAATTCAACTGGGATCTCATCAGGTCCGGTCGCTCGTCCCCTGTGCATTCTGCGAACATCACCCTTAATCTCCTCAACCTTAATGCTTCTACAATACCCAAAATCCCATAAACTATCAGAATGCTCCAGATCTCCCAGCACAATGTCTTCATCTCCTTTTTCGTTTAAGAGTTTATGAAAGTAAGACTGTCACCTCCGCCTAATATGCGCGTCCTCCACCAGTATTTTACCATCCTCGCCATTGATGCACCTCACTTGATCCAAGTCACAGGCCCTCTTTCCCCTTACCTTGGCTAGTTTGTACAACTTCTTATCCCCACCTTTCTCATCTAATTCCACATACAGACGTTCAAAAGCCGTTGTTTTCACCGCCGTAACCGCTAGCTTTGCCTCCTTCCTCGCCCTCTTATACAGTTCCCTATTCGTCCACTTCTCTACCTCATCCTCGCTTTCTATCAATTTCTCATACACCGCTTTCTTCGCTTCCACCTTCTCTTGAACTTTACCATTCCACCACGGTTACCCCACGAGGCCCCTAGCACTTCTCTAGCTACCTCCCGAATGCAACTGGCCGTCCTGTCCCACATATCGGTCGCATCCCCACTACTCCCCAAGCCTCTTTGGCCATCAACCTCTCCCTATCTCCTTTGCACTATCCATGGTCAAACTCCTCCATTTGATTATTAACCTGTCATCCACTACCCTCTTCTTCTTCCCCATCTTGATCTCCAAATCCATCAAAAAAAATTTATATCGGGTTGTAAGATCCTCCCTCGGAATAACCTTGCAGTCTTTACAAATACCTTTGTCAACCTTCCTAAGGAGCAAAAAGTCTATATGAATCTTAGCCACCAAACTACGGAAAGTCACCAAGTGTTCCTCCTTCTTCATGAACTCGAATTGGCTATCACCATCCCACAAGCTCTAGCGAATTCTAAAAGTGAGACGCCTCTCCCGTTCCTGTCCCCAAGTCCAAAACCTCAATGCACGTCGTCATAACCCTTCAGAAGTGATCCGATATGTCCATTGAATCCCCTCCTACAAATAACTTCTCCGTGGGTGGTATACCACCCACCACTTAGTCCAAATCCTCCCAAAAACGTCTCTTCTCCTTCTCGTCCAAGCTCGTCTGCGGCGCGTAAGCACTAATAATGTTCATAGTGAACCCTTCAACTACTAACTTAATCGACATCATGCTGTCATTGACCTTTCTAACCTCTACCACTTGATCCCTTAGCTCACTGTCTACTAAAATGTCTACCCCATTCCTATACCTCGACCTACCCGAGAACCATAACTTATACCTGTCCACATCCTTAGCCTTAGGTCCTACCCATTTGGTCTCCTGGACACAGGCTATAATAATCCTCTTCTTAAGAATCTTAACTAGCTCTATGGACTTCCCTGTTAAAGTCTCAATGTTTCAAGACCTTATTATCAGCCTAGCATCTCCCTTACCCCTCTAACTCTCGCCCCCGTCTCCGACCGAGAACATGACCCTAGTTTACCATCAGTTACCAAAGCCACTAAAGCAAATATAAAATAATAAACTCATCAAACGCTTACGCTAAAACAGGAAGGGATCAAAGTGAAAACACAAGTTAATAAAAATCTAGAGGCAATTAAAATCACTACGCCAAGAATGCTATAACTAAAGACGAGAAGGATAAATGCAATCACGTAAAGTCACGAATCAATACAGCGAATCAACAAAATTTAACAAGGATAAGGACAAAGAATGTATACGGACAACCGGAGGTATCAACTTCAGTTGAAATCGAACATGTTCGCCGGCGAAAATCACTGTTCATTGGCATCGGAAGTACTGTTCACTTGAGTTTTCACCAAAAAGTCTAGTACATGTGTAGATCGAGGGGAAAAAGAACAAAAGAAGAGAGGAGTACTATTTTGTTGGATTTAAAGTCTACTGGACTGTTTCCAAGCTCCACTGTAAATAAATCAAGAACACCGCAAAACCGTGAAATCTACCACGCTAATACTCACTTCTTAATCTTAAAATTACTAAGGTTTCAAAAAAGAGGGATTTTTGAAAGCTAGGGTTTTGGTCCCCAACTCAGCAAATTCGAAGCAAAAAGATTCATATTTAGGGGTTGGAATTCAACAAAACTGACAGCAAAAGTCAATTATATACTGCAGCAATGACAGAGCATATATATATTTGTTACAGTCAATGTAAATATCTCAACTTTGACACATATTACCAGAATCACAATCACAAAACCAAATCTTGAAACAGAAAATTCACAATCAATGAGATAATTAGCAGAATGAAGAGAAAAAAGATCAGCAAAAAGAGCTTAACAAGCCAAAATAAGAAAAAACCAGATAGGAAATGATGAGCAAAAGTTGTCTCAGAGGATATATAGAGCAAAAAAGTTGAATTTGGAAAATGGGTTTGTTTGTGTGTGAACCTTCCAGAAATTCAGGCGACTCAGAGCCGCCAGAAAATACCAACGACAGACAATAGAAGAAGAGAAAAAGAGAAGATGCCGAAAAACGTAGTAGTCCGGTAGTGTTACCTACTCGCCGGCCGGAGTGGGTTACCGTCGGAGAAGGGGGTGGGGTGGGGGTGGGGATCGACTTATTACCGTTGGGAAGAGAGAGGGTAGAGGAGAGAGAATCAGGGGAGAGGAAAGAAATATATGCCCATCTTGGAGAATGTCTAGAACTTTCGTTGCTACCTGATAGTGCCTACTGCCTACAACTTGAGAAATTATCAAAATGAAAGTTTGAATTCTACAACCTACATGTAAGTTTTCCACATAATCTCTCAAACTTTAGAATATATTTATAGCTCTATTTTTATAATTTTGAATTGTTGGGAGTTTTTGCTCTATGGTACTTTATAAAGCAGTACGGGAATTATATTACTATTACAAGTATTCGAAAGGATAAACAAAGATTCAATTATTCAACTAGAAATCTGAAAATTACAATAGAACCACAAAACTGAAATTACAATTTTGTTGAAGACGGAAAAATGGAAACTGTTTTTGCTGAGTCGAGTGTGACACTCTGTCCTTAAGACAATATTGCCCCGTATGTATCCTTTATACGTCCTGAACAATTTGTCTCCCAAGATAAAACAGCAATGGAACACTTGAGCAAAGGAACAGTTTCCATTTTTCCGTCTTCAACAAAATTGTAATTTCAGTTTTGTGGTTCTATTGTAATTTTCAGATTTCTAGTTGAATAATTAAATTTTTGTTTATCCTTTCGAATACTTGTAATAGTAATATAATTTCCGTACTGCTTTATAAAGTACCATAGAGCAAAAACTCCCAACAACTTAAGACAATATTGTATTGTATTACTATTAGTGTTCGAAAGATGTCGGTCAAAAATTGTGTGACCAAATCTGGATATGGCAATGGTTTTCTGGTAGAAGAGAGTGACGATGATGAACGTGTTCATGGTGTCACCGCTACCAAGACTGGTGGGAAAAAGCGCTCTCGAGAGCCTGAGGATGTCAACTGGGACAAGAGGAGAAGACTGAAGATGTTATTCTATCTTGCAGCAGAAGGCCTATATCTGTCCCAGACAAAAGATCCGAATAATGGTGAGAAGGAAATGGACACTCAGTCTGATGAAGTGACCGAAGTGAGCCAGAATCCGAAATTGGGATAAGTATTTTTCTTACTTGTCAAGAATAAAGATTAAATGATAAGTATTTTTCTTACTTGTCAAGAATAAAGATTAAATGATGTCTGATTAAAAATGGATTAAAGTAAGGAGGAATATGAAAATAATTTATATTCCTTACGCTTTAACAAATAAGAAGTTTAATCTCATCTTCTTTTCCGTTAAAAGATTGAATTTTGTAAACGACTTAAGAAGAACCGTTCTTTTAAGTGTAATTATTAAAGTGTGTAAAGTATGTTCGCACATACGACGGAGAAAGATCCACTAACTGTGCGAAAACTGTTACCACTCTTAAGTAAGCGCCAAGAATTATCTGGGCACCAATCATAACGGAAGAAGTCTAAAAGTTAAAGACGTTGAGTCTGTCACACCATTTGGCCGAAGATCCTTCACAGGATGATATTGGATACTCAGTCATACAAAGCCTCTGGGCGACTGGAGTGGGCCAAAATTCCTTTGATATGATGATATTGGACACTCAGTCATATAAAGCCTCCGGCGATCGGAGTGGGGCGGAATTCATTTCATAGGAAAAGTAATGGACACCTAATAAGGTGGGGCCAGAGTTTCCAGGTCTTAAATGATCTGAAGGCCTAAAGAAAGGCAGAAAAAAAATTGGACACTCAGTCTGCCAAAGCAACTGGAGTGGGCTAGAGTATCTGGATCACATATGATCCGGTTACGCCCTAACCACGGGCAAGAGGTTGTTCATGTGAAGCAACGCCACCTCTAAAGTAGAAGGGGTTGGAGAGGTTGTCCTCAATAGGACTTCAGGGAATGAGATCACTCTAAGATGAGGTGATACATATCCTAAACTTGGTTAAAGGGACGTTGTTGGTCAAGCTGGTTTGAGACTAGTCCAACAGGTCTGTAATAACTAAGAATGGTACAGTATGTCTGTAGCCATATAAATGATATATTTGTAATCCGTGCATCTATGCCATCATAGATTAAGACACGTTAAATAGCAAGTCATTCAAAAGCTAACGATGTTGAGATTGTTGCCTTTTGTCGACATAAACCCTCAAAATAAATGTGAGGTAGATGAAGAGGCAAAATCACCTTTCCAAATTCCGTCAGAGGGAATAGCGAAAGAAGCACCGCTCCTCTAGAACTTAGTCACACCTACTTAGGTGATTTGAAGTTTATACTAAATAGAGGGGGGAGACAAGTAAGTTATGACTTCATTGATGATGGTACAACGTATGTAATCCTTTGTTTGTTAAAAAGCAAAGATGAAGTTGTTGAAGCGAATAAGCGCTACAAAGCAGAAGTTGAAAATCAACTAAGCCTACGGATTGAGAAATTCGTAGTGATAGAGAGGGAGAATGTGAAGCATCGTTTATTACACGACTGCTCATTACTCACCTCAGTATAACGGTGTTAGCCAAGCGCAAAGCCGTACGCCTAAATTATGTGGGGCACGACGATCCTTACCGCTAATGCGATTCTCAATAGAACTCCGCATAAGGATAAGGGTAACCCTCCGTGTGAGACATGGAAAGGATATCACATACAAATGTTGTGATATGGGGTGGTTTAATACCTAAGACTGTAGATTGCATATCCACTGGATCTGGAAATAACAGTAGTACTTATCGCCTCTTGGCATCAAAGAATGCTGAATTCTTATAAGATAACTTTCCTTGAAAAAGGAAAAAGGAGTAATTGCTCAAGGTTAACAAGAACCCGCGAGGGCCTGACTGTCCGGAACTGGACATTCCGTATATACAGGACTCGAAAGTTGTTGGCTATCCGGAACTTAATATTCCAGATCTGCAGAACTCAGGGATTCTAGATGTTGAACCAAGACGGAGCAAAGAGGGGACAAAGACTTGTTCCAGTCCTTCTAGCTTGTATGGTTAAGAACGAACCATGGACAATTAACAAATAATTGTTATCTCCAAAAGCGCTGCTTTGGAAAGAAGCTAAAAAGAGAAATATATTCCATCATATAGAACCATACTTGTGTAATGGTTGATCTTCCTTCGGGAAAAGAACCTTTGGGTTATAAAATGTGCTCCTCTGTGAGTAACTTAACATCTAGGGCCATTGCATCTTGCGTGGCATAGATGTTGAAACAGCCTTCCCAACCGGAGAGTTGGAAGAAGAGAATCAGAGTTGGTTTGTTGGACTGTTGGGCTTCTTCCTGAACTTTCATTTTGGTCCCCGAAATGTTTACATTTTGGTCCCGAAAGTCTCGAGATAAAACAGAAATAATGAATCGACCACGAAACATTGGCTCGAAGTTAGAAAGCCAACAGTTGGAAAACCAACGGTCCGAGAGTGAAAATCATATTGAAACAAAGTCTCGATATGAAAGATATGAGTATCACGAGATGACTTCTTAGGAATTGGATTTCTAAGACATCTAACGGACTGGTCAATAGTTGACGGTCTCGTTGAAGCCACCAATGGATATGAATCATAGAACGATTGGAATCATGGTGCACCCATAGACAAGGAGCGATATGCTCGGGTCAAGTGTAGTTCAATGTATTGTACACACTACAACCGACCCGGTATCGTCCAAGAAATGATCGAGTTGAACTAAGGTTCACCGATGATCTTAATACATGATCAATAGAAGGCTTAAGTCGGATATGACGATATCCGAATTATTCGCTTATCTACGGATTATAGTATTCGGATGTCCAGCGGTTCGGGAGAACACGGTGATGCAAACTGGACATCAGATCAGAAGAACACCAAAGCCACAAGTAAATGTGTATGGTGGGTCTCGGAAAATCCTCTAAGCAAACTTGCATCGATCGATTCATGATGGTATCGGAGTTTATCGCTTTATACAAAGCATGAAAGAAGTTGAGTAACTTCACGACTCATTAGAGGACGTCCCTTATTGGGATAAACCCGTGTCTTCAGTAGTTATATACTGTGGCTAGCCAGTCGGCTTCAGGAAGGACACGGATGACGGCGTCTGGACATATCTGTCAGGATCTGTCGGAGACATAAGACCGTATCGCAGTTGATCATCACGGGTGTCACTTCCTTGTTTACTAACTAAGTCCACCCGGAGATCAAGTGTTCTGCCTGTCTAGGGGAATGGGCTTAAAACCCAAAATATAAGGACCAATACAGTGGTAACCCAACCTTACTAACTGGAGATCCCAGTAATTTGGTTCAATAGGAAAACTAAGTTGTAAAGGTTTAGTTGATCGCTTCAGTGGAAGCATGAGCACTTCGGATAGTGATTTCTGAAAAGAAACACCAAATCCAAAGCCGTTCCCGCGATAGACGTTAAGTGCTATCTGCAGTGTGGGTAAATGTTAAGTTTTCAAAACCTGTAATGCTCCTCAACAGTTGAGGTTAGGTCTTTGGGAAACTTTTAATGGTTCTTAACACTTGTGAAGTGGGGTATAGCAGGATACCTTGTAGGAGACCACCTATTTAAGTGCGAGGACGGGCCGCCTCAAAATGAACGCACTTAAGAATCCAAGACGTTGTCCATGGCCGGACAAAACATTACGAAGAAGAGAGTAATGGAATTTGTTGTGTTGGTATCATTGACTTGGCTTACACTAAACACTGACGGTTCAAGACATCACATTCACCGCGCAGTAAGTAAGTCCGATGGTATTCAACTATGGAAGGTTCAAAGCTGAAGCTACCTCTCCTTATGCAACATCGGTCCGCCGAAATATTGCTGGAAATGAAAAGACACCATGTGAGTGCGCCAAAATCTCTTTCAAGAGGGGATTGTTGGAAATTAGCCTTTGGCGGGAGTTGCGACCGACCAACTTTAATGACTTAAACACTAGTGTTACGTATGTTGGAGAATCCGGTTCTTCACACATGCATGATCTACTAAGTACGTAGATAACTGTAGGGCCAAGAATCATCAAATTTCATTGAGAAATGAAAGAGATATTGGTCCACGAAGTAAGGTGTTTGAAGCATGGAAAGTGTGGTATTGTGTTCAATTCTCCCTCATCGGTAGAGGAAGAAAGAATTGTTGTGTATATAAGACTCGAAATTGGTTTGGGGTTTGGGACCCCAAGGGGTATCCCATGTGTTTAAAGGAGTGAGGACCTAGATGTGCTTCGTTCAAGGAAAGACCACACGCGCGCCGCCGCCCCCCGCCCGTCCCGTCCGGTCCGGTTCCGATTCCGAGTTCCGAGTTCCGGGTTCTCGGGTTCTCGGGTCACGGGTCATGGGCTGTGGGCCTTCTGATATTATCTTTTTGGACCAGAGAACTTTGCCAGAAGTACAGTTTGATCCATAAGTTTCAGAAGTACAGTTTGGACCAGAATTATTTCAGATGTACAGTTTGGTCCCTGAAGTTTCAAGATGTACAGTTTGGTCCCTGAAGTTTTCGGAAAATCGAATTTCGACGGTCGAACGAAACGCCAAGCACTCAATTCAGCCATTTATTTTGGCTGAATTACTCCTCCTATAATGGCCAAATCCGTTGGTCTTTCACCATTTATGTTGGTGACTTTACTACCTCCATAATGGCCATTATTTGGCTATTATGGAGGCAGTTTTTCAGTCCCCTCCCTCACCTATATAAACACCCCCTTACACCATTGTTGAGCAACATATATGACTACGAATAACAGTTCATATGATACACAAAAACACACAAGCAGAAATCTTTTCTTCCTACAACTTCCAAGCATCATTTCGTTACTCAATATTCTTCACGGTAGCATTTGAGTTTCCTTTGCTCAAGTGTTCCATTGCTGTTTTATCTTGGGAGACAAATTGTCCAGGACGTATAAAGGATACATACGGGGCAATATTGTCTTAAGGACAGAGTGTCACACTCGACTCAGCAAAAACAATTTCCATTTTTCCGTCTTCAACAAAATTGTAATTTCAGTTTTGTGGTTCTATTGTAATTTTCAGATTTCTAGTTGAATAATTGAATCTTTATTTATCCTTTCGAATACTTGTAATAGTAATATAATTTCCGTACTGCTTTATAAAGTATCATAGAGCAAAAACTCCCAACATGAATTTCGTTTTGCCGAACCCAACACCTGGGTCTGTATCCCGAATCTTAAAATTTAGATTTTGTCGAATTCGCGTCCGTATCGGATACCCGAGTCTGAGCAACATAGTTTCTCATACTTCTCTGCACGTCACAAGTCTGTTTCTATGCTTTTATTTGTATGTTGTCAATGTTCCTACAATTGTTTTTTATTTCTCTGACTAATTTTCAGTTTTTATGGTGCTGTTTCTAGTTTAGTCGTGGCAAAGGGCTTGGCAAAGAATCTGTTCTCAGGATGATGACATTTGCAGTTGATAATTTCAAGATACATACCTTCCGTGTCAAAATTGGAGAATTAAATCAGGCCTCTCTCAGTCTATTCCAAAAATTGTTATCTCTCTATAACCACCAACTCATGCACACACTGTCCATAATGTGATCCTTTAACATGTAAATTGTATCTACAGATCTGACAATCTGACAAGAACTCAAATGCTTTTTTGCAGGGTTTCAAGGAGACCTCTTACAGTAAAATCTTCAACGAGGTGAGCTGATAAATCTCTTTTTTCATTTTTTTCTCAATAATGAATTGTTGGCTAATTTGGAGACATTTTCCCGGGCCACAATGGAGTTAATACTACTATAATGAGAGTTCAGTGGATGAAATCTTCAATCTCTATTCATGAACATTATAATTAACTACTGCGTCCAAGTTGAATTGGAATAGGAATAGGAATTCAGACTTCCTTAAATCTTATACTTATTAAGTTGGTTAAAAATGGAAGCTTAGTCAAAACCTCCTTTTGGCTAAGTTTCCCTTCTGGTTCTTTTGGATTATTAAATTTAGTTGTTTACATCTAAATCTAAATATGCTGCGCAGATGACCTTGGAGTTGCCAATGACCGAGTCAAAGGTTTGTGAGCTGCATCAGTTAATTTGCAATATGATTACACATTCATAGCACCCGAAGACACAATGTGTATGTTGATGATCGAGTCAACGTGGGTGAGCTGCATTGATTAATTGGCAACATGGTTATACATTCATATTACCCGGATAGATCATTCCCTCCGTAGGGTGTTGAATATATTATTTGAGTGATTAGTTTTATCCATAGATTGTCAAATCAAAGTTTACGACTCTTATACTGATTTTTCACTAATTAATCTTATTCCAGGCGTTTAAAGGAATTTTAAATCTGGTTTTTTTATTCTTTTCCTCCCTGTTACATTACTCCGGAAGATCACCTTGATATATAAAACTAAACGCAACAAAAGTTAGAATGTTGATTAATTTGTGTCTGCTTCGTGTTTAAACAAACTATAGTTAAGAAATGACGAAGAAAGCATGAGAAGAGTTGGATGATTATAAAGATGGCCCTTTCATGCCTGGAAAATAGAGACAATTTATTTCACAGTAATTTGTGTTCAAGACGTATTGGTAACCTGATCGGAATATTGGATGAAGGACAAGATGACTTTCTATTTATTAATTTATTTGATAAGTTAAAAACAAAAGAGGACTATTTCTTCTCAGGCAGTTGTTTTCAAACTGTCTGAAAATCTATTTTCCCAGATGATTTAAGGTATGGGGATGATAGCGAATGCGCCTGAGGGATGTTGCTTGAGACTGAGCTTCCAGCTTGCCAGACATGATTTACTGCGGTTACATTGCCCAGTGGCCCTATAGTCGCAAAGATAGTCATCTCATTTTTCAAGTATTCAGCAGATATATACGAAACTTGAAAGCTGAGGTTTGCTTTCAGCAATCGTGGACTGTAATTTATTATTGGTGTTGTATAAGCTATCATGCTACCATTTGGGTTATGGAAAGCAACTAATGCTTGCGATCCAACCATGCCTTTTCCAGTAGGGTTGATAGCCCATGCTACCCACCCCTTAGGATCTTGTTTAGCTCTGTATGCAATTGAAACTTTTGCGCTGGATGAATTGTAGTTCCAGTGTAGGTTTGCTTCTAAATATGGAAGTTCTTTGCAAGAGGTGAAAGTTCTATTGGCTGTGAAAGTGTAGTTTGAACAGTTTTGAGCAGTGGAAAAAAGAAAAAGTGTAATAAGAATGCAGAACATCAGTTTGCATGTGGAGCTAGATGCCATTGGGCCCGAATATTTTCTTTTCTTGAGCGAAAAATGAAACAAAGGGGAAAAACACCGTAAAACACTATTGAGTGACTTGTCGAACTGATCCATCACCAAGTGGACTGCGCTTTTGAGGACCCTATATGAAACAGAAAGGTGTTCCCTACTGATAATAGTGATTACTGTGAATGTAGGAGGTAACCTTTTCTGCAAGTTGAGAGATAAAGAATGTTTGTAGGTATTTTATACTCCTATAATGTGTCTCAAGACAACATCCAGTTTATGAATGGTTCCAGGGGAATTGAATGTTTCTTATCAGCTATTTTGACGTAGTATATGGAGGAAATAAGGTAGAAAGTGGGATGTAAGAAAAATCACTTAACAGAGGATAATTAAGTAATTGGTTAGTTGACTAATTCAGATGGTGCTATTTTAGGACCTCTTCAATTATGTTGAATAAAAGATCCCAAGTAAAGAAGTGACTTTTCTTGCTTTTGATACTTAGTTTTATTTTATACAATAATCAGTCTCTGACCGCGTTATCTTCAATGTTTGTGTTTCTTTTTCATCAAACTCCCAATCCTTCTGCTTAGTTTTTATCCAACAATCAGTCATTAAACTTGTTATCTTCAATGTTTGTGTTTGTTTTCATCTAACTCCCTATTCATCTACTTAATTTTTATCCAAAAATCTTTCTTCAACAGTTGTTATCTTCATTTTTTTGTTTGTTTTTCATCTTACCACCCAATGCATTTACTTAGTTTTTTTTATCCAAGAATCAGTTTTTAGCCTTGCTGTTTCAATGTTTTTGTTCGCTTTTTTATCAAACCCGCTATCCATGTCGATTTTTCTTCCTTTAGCTATTTAGATGTTTCAATTGCCTAAAGTTTGGAAAGTTTAAAAAGCAAACGCTAAAGTTTATGGATCACATACAGTATTTTCGCACGGTTCATTAATTCGTTAGATGATTATCCAAGTTAAGAGAATCACAGAGTAAAGTAACACTTGTATTATTTGAGATAACAAAGTCATTTAAGTATGTCTATCTTCTATAAATAAATGGACATGGTTTCCCTTCTATAAAATCCTCTCAAAGATTCGAATTTTTCAAAAAGAAAAAAACAAAAAAAAAAGGCCATGAGGTTGTGTTCCTTCGCTTTCAATTGAAAAAAAATTGGTCATTGCAAACTAAGAAATTTGGTGGAGTTCCGGCTTGATTTATGTTATAGGAAATATGTGTATATTTGGATGACTTTGCTGTCTTAAAAATTACATAAGTTACTTTACTAAGTAATTTTTATAACTTAAATGACCATTTAAGAAATTAACTGAAAATAATCGAAAGAAATTCATTGATTACAATAAAAGTATGGGCGTCATATGAATATATTCGTCGCCCCTCCATGAAACTTTGAACAAGTTAGGTAAATTAATTTGTTATAAACAAATTTGACTCTATATTTTAAGTTCTCAATCCCAACACAAAGAAAGAAAGAAATAAGAAAGGAGTTTGCAAGCGAATTTCAAGCACGGACGACTTTTAAGATATATTTTTGGCCAACATCAAGAAAATAGAATGGCTGCCTAGACAATTAACAAAAAAAGAATGAAATATCTTTTCAATGATTAATCCAACAAAAAACTAAAATTACATACGTCATTTTCCCAATTTACCTAAAATAAAAGAACCACCAGATCAATTGTAAAACAACTTGAACAAAATTATAATTTTAAACTAGACATTATAACTTGTCACTATATAAATAAAATATAAAAACTTGTCATTACCGAGGCAATACGTGGCATCTACTTTCATACATAAAGTGCCGTTTGGTTTCACGTATAAGAGATATAACAATGTTAAGAAGTACTAATAAAACTTTGTATTTATAAAGTGCCGTTTGGTTTCACGACCTTGTTGCCTTTAAGGCAACGTTTCATTTAAATGCACAACTCAAAATTGAACGGAAAAGTGAAGATATACATTTTACTTGTGAACTAACAAGATCTGGTAATCTTCTTGAAATGATTTTTTTTAATAAAAACATAATCTTCAAGCATAATTTGAACTTGAAGCCCCAAAAGTTTTGGTGAAGACCTCATTTAAATCCTCAAATATCTTCATGTCTCTGATATGAAGAAAATGAGTGAATGGGTCAGACCTTATTCATCAAAACACATTTTACTTCTGGACTAGCTTTTATAAAATGTGGTTATGCAGTAATACTTTACTTTGGCCAAATTGCATGGATCCAATTTTGATATCACCATTTAATTTGTGTCTGCTTTTTTAAATTAATATATATATATATATATTAATTTAATTTGTGTCTGCCAAATTGCATGGATCCAAATTGACATAACTTCAGACATACGGTATTTGAAATTAATTTTAACAAAATCTAACTTTAAATATAGTGTCTAAAGTTTCATATATCTGAAGAAACATTCAAACTACCATGCTGTCAAGCTTATTAAAAATAAGGGTATACAATATCACTATTTTAGACATATTATTGAAGATTATAGGTATTTGATGAAAGTCAACAAAGCCACTATAGAAATATTTGTCAAGCTTATTAAAAATAAGAGTATACAATATCACTATATTAGACATATTATTGAAGATTATAGATATTTGATGAAAGTCAACAAAGCCACTATAGAAATATTTGGAGAGCGGAAATCAATGTACGTTTTGTAAGAATTCTAGGGTAAGTAGAATATTTTCCTCACTATATTCATCCTTCAAGGGTTCAATATATACACAATATACATCAATTAGGAAGAGTCAAGCATGCCTAATCTTCCTAATCAATTCCTAATATTCCTAATTAACATTTTACTACCTACCATATATAACATGATACTACATTAATACAAAATCATAATATTATTAACATAGTATTCTAACACTCCCCCGCAGTCGAAGCTGGAGGGCGGTGAATGTTGAGACTGTCCCTAAAATCTTCAAATAATATCAGTGGAAGTCCTTTTGTGAAGATATCTGCGATTTGATGTCGCGTTGGGACATGTAGCACCCGAACTTGTCCGCGAGCCACCTTCTCGCGTACAAAATGAATATCTAACTCAATATGTTTAGTGCGTTGATGGTGGATGGGATTCCCTGAGAGGTAGATTGCACTAATATTATCACAGTATACTATTGTTGCAGTCGGAATAGGGCAATGAAGTTCAAGTAACAGGTTCCAAATCCAACATGAGTCAGATACAACATTGGCCACAACACGATATTCTGCTTCAGCATTAGAGCGTGATACCGTGGCCTGCCTTTTTAAGGACCATGAGATTAAATTGTCACCAAGGAAGACGCAATACCCGGAGGTGGATCGTCTTGTATCCGGATAGCTTGCCCAATCTGCATCAGTGTAAGTAACAAGTTTGGAAATAGAGGACGGGTATAGATGTAATCCATACTCCAGAGTGCCCTGAATATATCGCACAATGCGTTTCAGAGCATGCATATGTTCCTCCATTGGATTATGCATGAATAGACACACTTGTTGCACTGCATAGGTAATATCTGGCCTGGTGAATGTGAGATAATGTAAAGCTCCTTCTAGGCTGTGGTATAATGTTGGATCAGCAAAAGGTTTGCTAGTTTGACTTTTGTGTCGACCAGAGTTGCCGAAGGTTTGTAGAAAGACATCCCAGCTCGTTCCAAGATTTCTGATGCATACTTCTTCTGAGAGAGGAATAATCCACCTGTATGTCGGGTCACAGCAATCCCTAGAAAGTAGTGGAGTGGGCCAAGATCTTTCATAGCAAATTCAGAACTAAGCTGTGACATGATATTCTTGCGAAGAGAGTTTGAAGATGCTGTTAGAATAATATCATCCACGTATAGAAGAATATAAGCAGTATGATTACCCTGACGATAGATAAACAGGGAATTATCTGAACGGTTGTGCGAGAAATCCATGCGTGACACAAAATCTGCAAACCGCTTATACCAAGCCCTGGGGCCTGCTTGAGGCCATATAATGATTTGTTGAGCAAACACACATGGTTGGGATATTTAGGATTCATGTATCCCAATGGTTGGTGCATGTAAACAGTCTCATTAAGGTGTCCATGGAGGAAGGCATTTTTGACATTTAATTGATAAAGTGACCATCCTTTTGAGAGAGACAGATTGAGAACTGTTCTGATAGTTGAAGGTTTGACCACTGGACTGAATGTTTTCCCACAATCTACATCAACCTATTGTGTCTTCCCATCACCTACAAGACGGGGTTTATGCCGCTCAAAAGTTTCATCAGATTTTTCTTTATGGATGAAAATCCACATAGATCGAATTATATTAACATTAGATGGACGAGGTACTAAATCCCATGTCCTATTTGTAATTAGAGCATGATATTCATCATCCATGGCCATTTTCCAATTCGGGTCTTTTAGAGCAGATACTGGATTACGAGGCAAGGGTGATTTCGAGACCTCGGTGTGAAGACTATATTTGGCATTGGGTTTGACAATCCCATGTTGACTACGGGTGATCGGACGGTTTGTTGGGCCAGTGGACTGGATGCCACTGACCGAGGAGTGAGAAATCGAGGGTCCAGTGGGCTGCATTGATGGAGCTGGAATTGGGCCCGTTGTGGTGGACTGGCCCAATGGGCCTGAATTATGATGTTCAACACTAGTAATAGGTACCGAGCTGTGAAAAAAATGTGTTAGATACGAAAGCTTATCATTATCCAAAAAATCATAGTTAGGGATCCTGGTGGCATGTAACTTAGCAAAAGGAAATATTGTTTCATCAAAGATTACATGACGACTTATAAAGAGTTTTTTGGAAGAAATGTCGTAACATTGGTAACCGCGATGATGAGTAGGATATCCTAAGAACACACATGGAGTAGACCGGGCTTGGAGTTTTGTGATTGTGGTGGATGGAAAAAGGGGGTAGCAAAGACAACCAAAAACTCGTAAGTGATGATACGTGGGCTCTCGTAGGTAAAGTATTTTTAGGGGAGCTTGGTATGATAGATTCTTATGAGGAAGGACATTCAAATATAAGTGGCCATTTGGAGTGCATGATGCCAAAATACAGGGGGAAGTGAAGCATGAGAAAGAGATGTTCTAACAATATTGTTAATGGTTCTAATTTTACGTTCCGCCTTCCCATTTTGTGATGAAGTATGAGGACAAGACAAACGAAACTGAAGACCATTTGTTTTGAAAAAATCTCAAAACTGTTTATTGTCAAACTCCCCCCCCCCCCCCCTCATTGTCACATTGAATATTTTTGATATCACGTTTAAATTGAGTTCGGATGAATGCTCTAAAAGTGAGAAAAGTGGAAAACACTTGTGATTTTTTTGATAAAGGGAATGTCCACAAATAATTAGAGTAGTCATCAAGTATAAGCAAATAATATCTATGACCAGAAGAACTCAAAACAGGTGATGTCTAAATATCACAATGTAAAATATCAAATGGCAAAAGAGTGCATGAAGTAGATGAAATAAAAGGCAACTTAACATGTTTACCAAGTGTGCAAGCATGACAGTTATTTAGAGTCCGTGTTTGGGTACAAGAAATAAAATTATTTTGTTTAAGAGAAGCCAAAATAGCCTCTCCCGGATGTCCCAAACGTTGGTGCCATAAAGATGGTGCCAAAGCTGCAAAAACAGAAGGAAACTTGGATTGTTGGGTTGACGGATTTATTGGATAGAGCTCCCCCTTTCTATCACATCTCATGAGAAGCTTCCCCGATTGAAAATCATGCCCGAAAAAGCCAAAGGGGTCAAACCGGACAGATACTGTCACGCCCCGACTTTTCTCAAGTCTTTCTTTAGGACGTGATGGCACCTGGACAACTATCCCTTTCCAGGCGAACCATATACTTCATTTTCTTCCTAAATTAGACAGGTATATGCGGAAATAATATATATAATAATCAATTTGAAGTTTACAAAGAACAATCTCATGTGGGGCATTCCCCGAGATAATAAAACTTAATTCTTTAAACAAACTTAGTCTAGAGTAACTTTCACCAAATTCGAAATAATGGATTGGTGGTACGATGAGGTTGCGGGACGATCGCTAGCCCTCTTGCGGAGCTTTTCCTCTATCGCGCCTTCCTGAAATATGTTAAATAAAAGAGTCAGCCCTACCATCCGGGGCTGAGTGGGAATCTCACCTTACAGTCCAAAGTAACCTCACAATATTTTTAATTAAAATCACATTATAAGAAAATAATAAGCATGTTGAAATAAACAGATTACAACCCTTTTATCAAATAAATCAATAAATATTCACGTGCAAAATTTTCTCCCCACTCGTCTTAGAAAAAAACAACTTAGTTTAATCAGTACTCCTGCTTTTTCCCATATAACATATTATACATTTGTTGCGGTACGTGCAACCCGATCCAGTGCATTTATATATTTGTTGCGGTACGTGCAACCCGATCCAGTGCATTTATATATTTGTTGCGGTCCGTGCAACCCGATCCAGTGCATTTATATATTTGTTGCGGTACGTGCAACCCGATCCAATGCATTTATATATATTTGTTGCGGTCCGTGCAACCCGATCCAATGCATTTATGTATTTGTTGCGGTCCGTGCAACCCGATCCAATGCACTTATTTGTTGCTGTACGTGCAACCCGATCCAATGCACTTATTTGTTGCGATACGTGCAACCCGATCCAATGCACTTATTTGTTGCGGTACGTGCAACCCAATCCAATGCACTTATTTGTTGTGTAAATATGTCATATGTTCAAAAGGCTCAAATAATATTTTCTTCCTTCAATATTTCGCCCTTTTCACTTGTAAGGGTTACAACTCTCAAACCGTAAGTCGGATTTATGCCCGTAAAGTCTCAAACTGTCGAGGACAGAGTAATCTATAACTTTTATTCAGCACAATATTTCATATTCATTACCGATTTGTACAGTTTTTACATTATACATTCTGCCCTTCCAGACTTCGGTTGATCCGAGGCAGAATGTTTAAACAGAGATAAATCTCAAAATGTAAGTCGGATTTATCCCCGTAAAGTTTCAAATTGTCAAGGACAGAGAAATCTATAACTTTTATTCAGCACAATATTTCATATTAATTACCGATTTGTACAGTTTTTACGTTATACATTCTGCCCTTTCAGACTTCGGTTGATCCGAGGAAGAATGTTTAAACAGCGATAACTCTCAACCCGTAAGTCGGATTTATCCCCGTAAAGTCTCAAACTGACCGTAACAGAAATATGTACAACTCTGTAAAATTTCATCCAATTCTAACAAGTATAGCCCAGTATGACAGATTACAATTGCACAATCCAAACTAGTTATTAAACAATCATAAATTTCATGCTCATTCTTTCAATAACCGGATTATATTCTAACATGTATTGTAACTTAAAAATAAAGGATTTTACTAAGAACTTTGAGTGAGAAAACTCACCTTTGTTGCTTCGTAATTGCGAACTAAACCTCAACTTCAACTTATCTTTCAACCAAACCTTTTTGGGACTCCTTAATTGCTCTCTTTAATCCTTTTTTTTCACTGTGTTTTGTTTCTGATTTGCTGAATCTCCCTTTTTGTTGTATTGTAAAATTGATGTGTTGTATCATGTGTGTGTGTGTGTGCGTTGTATTTGTAACCAAGTGCAGAAGGTGCCCATGATAAATGGGATGTGAGGGAGTTATCGTGTGTGTGTGTGTGGAATCTGATTTTTTTTTTTTTTTTTTTTTTAACTGTTTTACAGGACTTTACATTCTCCCCTCCTTAAAAACATTCGTCCTCGAATGTGAGTAAGGTCGTAACCTATGCACATAGACATGCAAACTGCACACACATGAAACACAACTTCCAAGACTTTACATTCTCCCCTCCTTAACCAACATTCGGCCTCGAATGTGAATAAGGTCGTAACACATGCACATAGACACACAAACTACACACACATGAAACATAACTAAACACATTTTATTACCTTACTCAAACAGGAAAGGATATTTGATTTTCATCGCGTCTTCGGCTTCCCAGGTTGCTTCTTTTGTGGAGTGATTTCCCCATAGGACCTTCACGGATACAATATTTTTATTCCTAAGACGTTTAATCTGTCTATCCAGTATTTCTACCAGCATTTCTTCATATTGAAGCTCTTCATTCAGGACTATTTCTTGGGGTTGGATGACGTGACTTGGATCATGCAAGTATTTTCGTAACATTGACACATGAAACACCGGATGCACCGCTTCTAATTCTTGTGGAAGGGCTAGTTCGTAAGCCACATTTCCCACTCTTCGTAAGATCTCATATGGTCCAATAAACCTTGGGCTCAAGTTTCCTTTCTTGCCAAATCGCATCACTCCCTTCATTGGAGAGACTTTTAAAAACACTTTCTCCCATTCTTGAAATTCGAGATCTCTTTTGCGATGATCCGTATAAGACTTATGGCGGCTGTGAGCTGTCTTGATCCGCTCCCGAATTATCTGAACTTTATCGTTTGTTTCTTGAATGACTTCGGGTCCGAACAGTAGTGTTTCGCCCACCTCGAACCACCCAAGTGGAGACCTACATTTTCGCCCATACAATGCTTCGAACGGAGCCATATGTATACTAGCATGAAAACTGTTGTTGTAGGCGAATTCAATTAGACATAAATGGTCCAACCAGTTGCCCTGGAAGTCCAACACACAAGACCGCATCATGTCCTCTAATGTTTGAATTGTTCGTTCATCTTGTCCGTCGGTTTGCGGATGGAAAGCCGTACTCGACTTGACCTTTGTCCCGTGGCCCTGCTGGAAACTTTGCCAAAAGTGTGAGGTGAACTGGGAACCCCTATCCGAAATAATTTGCAATGGAATCCAGTGTAACCTCACATTTTCATTCAAATAAATTTGTGCATACTGCGGTGCCCGATATGTAGTCTTGACTGGTAGGAAATGGGCTGACTTTGTAAGTCGATCTACAATCACCCATATAGAATCATAACCTCCTCGTATTTTTGGTAGACCGGTCACAAAATCCATATGAATCGCCTCCCATTTCCACATGGGGACGCCAATGTCCTGAAGTAGGCCGCCGAGTTTTTTATGTTCGTCTTTCACCTGTTGACACGTAAGACATCTTCCGACAAACTCTGCAACATCTCTCTTCATTCCTTTCCACCAGTAATTTGCCTTGGGATCATGATACATTTTCGTTGATCCTGGATGAATGGAATACCTGGTATTGTGACCTTCGTCTAAGATCCTTCTTCTTAGATCCCTTACCTTAGGAACACATAACCTACCCTTATACCGAAGGGTACCATCATTTCCTCCTAATGTAAATTGTGAAGGTTTTCCTTGTTGAATCCTCTCCCGAAACCTAACAAATTCCATATCCTCAAACTGATTCTCTTTTATTTTAGAAGTTAAGGCAGACTGCGAGGTATCACGTACCACCACCCTACCTTCACCGACCTCAGTTAAACTAATCCCGAGGTTCCCCAATTTTTGTACTGCACGAACAATATCTCTCTTTTGTACTGCCAAGTGGGCCACACTGCCCATTGATCTCCTACTGAGTGCATCAACCACCACGTTAGCTTTTCCAAGATGGTAAAGAATGCTAAGGTCATAATCCTTAAGTAACTCTAACATCTTCTTTGTCGGAGATTCAAATCCTTTTGCGTGGTTATGTACGGCAAACTCTTATGATCCGTAAATATATCTACATGCACCCCATACAAATAGTGTCTCCATATTCGTAAGGCAAACACTACCGCGGTCAATTCTAAGTCATGAGTTGGATAATTCTTCTCATGTATCTTCAATTGTCGAGATGCATACGCAATAACTTTTCCAAATTGCATCAAGACACATCCTAACCCAACCCTAGAGGCATCACAATAGACTGTGAACCCTTCTTGTCCCGATGGTAAGGTTAGGACTGGTGCAGTAGTCAACAACTCCTTCATTTTCTGAAAACTTGTTTCACATGCATCTGACCACTGGTACTTAATCGCTTTTTGAGTCAATCGGGTCAAGGGAGGAGCAAGACTAGAAAAACCTTCTACAAATCTTCTATAATACCCAGCCAAACCCAAGAAACTCCTAACTTCAGTGGGAGTGGTAGGTTTTGGCCAGTTCTTCACTGCCTCTATCTTTTTGGGGTCTACCATAATTCCATCCCTTGACACAACATGGCCCAAGAAGGCTACTTTTTCCAACCAAAATTCACACTTTGAAAATTTAGCGTACAGTCTCTCTTGTTTCAAGGTTTGAAGCACCACCCTCAGATGTTCTTCAACACTCTTGCTGTAAATTAGGATATCATCTATGAATACAATCACGAACAAATCTAAGAATGGTTTGAAGATTCTGTTCATGAGATCCATAAAAGCTGTTGGAGCATTGGTTAATCCGAAAGACATGACCAAGAACTCATAATGACCATATCGGGTTCTAAATGCTGTTTTGGATATATCATCCGGATTTATTTTCAGCTGGTGATATCCTGAACGAAGATCAATCTTGGAAAAATAACTGGCTCCTTGAAGTTGGTCAAAAAGATCATCGATTCTTGGTAATGGATATCGGTTCTTGATCGTGACCTTATTGAGTTGTCGATAATCAATGCACATTCGGAGCGATCCATATTTCTTATTCACAAAAAGGACTGGTGCACCCCAGGGGAAAACACTAGGACTTATAAAACCTTTATCCAGAAGATCCTTCAACTGTTCTTTTAACTCTCTCAATTCAGCTGGGGCCATTCGATATGGAGGAATAGAAATAGGTCTTGTACCTGGAATTAACTCTATAGCGAACTCCACTTCTCTATCCGGAGGAAGGCCTGGAAGATCTTCAGGAAAAACCTCCGAAAAATTTCGAACATTAGGGAATCTTGCACCGCTGGGGATTCTTTTTGGGTATCTACTATATTAGCCAGATATGCGTACTCCACTTTGTGACTTCTTAATAACTTTGAGCCCTAAGATAGGAAATAAGCTGACGTGAGGATATTCCAATCTTACCCTTTATAAAAACTTCTGGTTCCCCGGGAAAAGATAGTTTCACTATCTTTTCACCGGCAATCTAACATGGCATAATATGCTGACAACCAATCCATACCCAAAATGATGTCAAAATCTACCATATCAAGTAGTACTAGATTTACTATTGTTCCTTTGCCATTCACTTCTAATGAGAATTTTTTAACTACTCGAGAGGCCCAAACTGAGGCCCCTACGGGGGTCATAACCTCAAAAGGTTCACTTAAACAGGAAGGTTCTACATGTAAATTCTTAGCAAAAACCCATTGACACATAAGAAAATGTAGAGCCGTTTAGAATTGTTGGACTGTTGACCTCCCTGACCCTGTCGGGACTGGTTTCCCTGATTTCCCTTGTGGGCAGCTGTGGTTGCTTCTGACCTCCCATGAGAAAATTGAGTTTGGGTTCTCTTCTTGCAATCCTTGGCATAGTGGTCTGGTTCTCCACATTAGTAACACTCTTTCGGTGAAACCCAGCATTCCCCGAAATGTTTCTTTTGACAAACCTTACAGACCGGTTTGTCACCCCTTGTGTTAGGGTTGGTGGAATGGACATTGCTACCTTGGTGATTGAACCATTTGTGCCATTGGGGCCTGAAATGAGACTGGCCTACTGACTGGTTTGGTTTTGACGAACCCCTACTGCTTTCTTGCCTTTGGTTTTGATTTTGATTAAAGGATCCCGACGATTGAAACCTCTTCTGCGAATACTCTTTTTTTTTTTGCTCTAGCAAAACCTTCTACACTTATTGCCATATCGACGATCTGAAGGTAAGTCCGATCATGGGCTAATGCCACTACCTTCCCTGTTAAGTTCGAGTTTAAACTCTCAACAAATATTTTGACCTTCTCAATTTCCGTAGGAATACTGTGTGCGTTGTATGCCGACAATCGCATGAACAGGGTATCGTATTCTTGCACACTGCAGTCTCCTTGTTTTAACTATTCAAACTCACACCTGAGCGCATCTTTTCGGGTGTTAGGCATGTGTTTTTCAATGAATGCGACTCTGAACTCCCCCCACGTCATCGATGGTGACATCGGGGAACGATTTCTTCTACAGTTTACCGTTGCACAATCCCCTTTCATAATCTTTTTAAGGTGGTAGTACGAGAACCAAGTCTTTGAAAAGACTCAAGATAGGCACGAGAAGAGTATGAAAGAAGGGAAACTGTTTAGGATGTTATTCCGTTCACTTATTACTAAGGTGGCGCGCACACCATCGCAATAAGTAATCGTTCAAACACCTAACTCAAAGAAAGTTCCTAAGATCTCTTAACCTGGTTTAGCTCTGATACCAACTTGTCACGCCCCGACTTTTCTCAAGTCTTTCTTTAGGACGTGATGGCACCTGGACAACTATCCCTTTCCAGGCGAACCATATACTTCATTTTCTTTCTAAATTAGACAGGTATATGCGGAAATAATATATATAATAATCAATTTGAAGTTTATAAAGAACAATCTCATGTGGGGCATTCCCCGAGATAATAAAACTTAATTCTTTAAACAAACTTAGTCTAGAGTAACTTTCACCAAATCCGAAATAATGGATTGGTGGTACGATGAGGTTGCGGGACGATCGCTAGCCCTCTTGCGGAGCTTTTCCCCTATCGCGCCTTCCTGAAATATGTTAAATAAAAGAGTCAGCCCTACCATCCGGGGCTGAGTGGGAATCTCACCTTACAGTCCAAAGTAACCTCACAATATTTTTAATTGCAATCACATTATAAGAAAATAATAAGCATGTTGAAATAAACAGATTACAACCCTTTTATCAAATAAATCAATAAATATTCACGTGCAAAATTTTCTCCCCACTCGTCTTAGAAAAAAACAACTTAGTTTAATCAGTACTCTTGCTTTTTCCCATATAACATATTATACATTTGTTGCGGTACGTGCAACCCGATCCAGTGCATTTATATATTTGTTGCGGTACGTGCAACCCGATCCAGTGCATTTATATATTTGTTGCGGTACGTGCAACCCGATCCAGTGCATTTATATATTTGTTGCGGTACGTGCAACCCGATCCAGTGCATTTATATATTTGTTGCGGTACGTGCAACCCGATCCAATGCATTTATATATATTTGTTGCGGTCCGTGCAACCCGATCCAATGCATTTATGTATTTGTTGCGGTCCGTGCAACCCGATCCAATGCACTTATTTGTTGCTGTACGTGCAACCCGATCCAATGCACTTATTTGTTGCGGTACGTGCAACCCGATCCAATGCACTTATTTGTTGCGGTACGTGCAACCCGATCCAATGCACTTATTTGTTGTGTAAATATGTCATATGTTCAAAAGGCTCAAATAATATTTTCTTCCTTCAATATTTCGCCCTTTTCACTTGTAAGGGTTACAACTCTCAAACCGTAAGTCGGATTTATGCCCGTAAAGTCTCAAACTGTCTAGAACAGAGTAATCTATAACTTTTATTCAGCACAATATTTCATATTCATTATCGATTTGTACAGTTTTTACATTATACATTCTGTCCTTCCAGACTTCGGTTGATCCGAGGCAGAATGTTTAAACAGAGATAACTCTCAAACCGTAAGTCGGATTTTTCTCCGTAAAGTCTCAAACCGTCAAGGACAGATAAATCTATAACTTTTATTCAGCACAATATTTCATATTCATTACCGATTTGTACAGTATTTACGTTATACATTCTGCCCTTCCAGACTTCGGTTGATCCGAGGAAGAATGTTTAAACAGAGATAACTCTCAACCCGTAAGTCCGATTTATCCCCGTAAAGTCTCAAACTGACCGTAACAGAAATATGTACAACTCTGTAAAATTTCATCCAATTCTAACAAGTATAGACCAGTATAACAGATTACAATTGCACAATCCAAACTAGTTATTAAACAATCATAAATTTCATGCTCATTCTTTCAATAACCGGATTATATTCTAACATGTATTGTAACTTAAAAATAAAGGATTTTACTAAGAACTTTGAGTGAGAAAACTCACCTTTGTTGCTTCGTAATTGCGAACTAAACCTCAACTTCAACTTATCTTTCAACCAAACCTTTTTGGGACTCCTTAATTGCTCTCTTTAATCCTTTTTTTTTCACTGTGTTTTGTTTCTGATTTGCTGAATCTCCCTTTTTGTTGTATTGTAAAATTGATGTGTTGTATCATGTGTGTGTGTGTGTTGTATTTGTAACCAAGTGCAGAAGGTGCCCATGATAAATGGGATGTGAGGGAGTTATGGGATGTGAGGGAGTTATCGTGTGTGTGTGTGTGGAATCTGTTTTTTTTTTTTTTACTGTTTTACAGGACTTTACAGATACCCAATTATCAGTTATAAACTTTCTAACAGAAACCAAGTTTTTGATTAATTTGATAGCATGAAGGACATTCTTTAAAATTAGGGGTGGGTTTGGTGATGACAATTTGCTAGAACCATAACCTTTTATTGGAATTTGATGACCATTTCCGATAATTATTCCATTATCATTGCTCAAATTAAAATAGGACGAGAGATTACCTTGGGAGGACGTCATATGTGACGTCGCTCCGGAGTCCATATACCAATTTAAATCCAGTGGATTAAGTCCAAGGTTGTGCATGGCCGACTCAATTTCCGTGGGGTGGGCCCCTGTTGAATGGGCCTCATGCCACTGGGTCGGCTGAGGCCCACCGCCACTGCCTGTGTTCACAGACCCAGCAAAATAGGCCTGTTGGTCCCCGTTCTCGCCGCCGCCACTGAAACGGAAATGGGTCACTGTTTTGTTGAGGCTGGCCAGTGGGCCTTGGGGGCGCCCGGCCCACCGCTCGCCGGGCCGGGGGGCCGGGTGGTATAACCCAAGGCCACTGCCAGCCGGTGGGCTGCTGCCACTGTCCGCCGCCCCTGCCGCCGGGCTGCTGCAACTGACAGTCGCCCCTGTCGCCGTGCTGCTGCCACTGTCCACCACCGGAGTTGGTGTTGCCGCCATTACCGCCGCCACCGGAATTTGAAGTAGTTGAGGCCTTTTTCACCAAGCCTGAATCTTCAAGTACAAGCATGGACCTTGCTTGATAAAATTGTGGTAGATGATTACTCTAACGAATTAGAGTTCCCACGCCGCTATACGCGTCGGTGAGACCGGCGACCAATTGCAAAACTAACCGGTTATTAGTAACCGGTGAACCAACGTTTCGTAATTGATCGGCCAACACTTTGAGGCGTTGACAATATGTAGAAACATTAGGGAAATCCGCCATGTCAATGGTTGAGAACTCCTATTCCAATGAAACAGCGCGAGAGTTTTGGTTATCTTGAAAAATATCTCGCAAACGTTCCCACGCCGCCATGGCTGTGTAATCCGGTTCCATTAACGTATGCAACAAGTCTGTGGAGATTGTTGCATAAATCCAACTAAGGACTGTGGCATCAAGTGTATCCCACAATTCCTTGTGTGCATCGTTTGTTATGTCTTTCTCTTTACCATCTTTTGGAGGAATTATATGATGAAGAACTTTGTGAGCACGACAACATATTTTGAATAATTCCGCCCAAGTCACATAATGAACGGTTTCCATTTCTAGTTTGATGGAAACATGTGTTTTGATGTTTGAGACAGCAAGGGCAGGGTGCAAAGATGATTTGGATTCAGACATAACTGGCTGTGATGAAGGATAATCAATAATGGAGTGAAAAAAAAAGATGAAATTTTCGACCACTAGGGTTTCTAGGGAGGAAGATGACCAAAAAATTGGAAGAAATTAAACTAATTTTGGATCTTTCCTTAAGCTCTTGATACCATGTAAGAATTCTAGGGTAAGTAGAATATTTTCCTCACTATATTCATCCTTCAAGGGTTCAATATATACACAATATACATCAATTAGGAAGAGTCAATCATGCCTAATCTTCCTAATCAATTCCTAATATTTCTAATTAATATTTTACTACCTACCATATATAACATGATACTACATTAATATAAAATTATAATATTATTAACATATCTAACACGTTTCTGACAAATGAAAGTCACAAACATGAAAAAATTTGTTAATTTGTTGTAAAGCCCCGTAAGCTTTGGAACCATTGTGAAACTATTCTAGCATTTGAGTTGCTAATTATTTTTCTCCTCCTCCTTTCTAACATATAATACTTAAGCGAAAGAGTTGTATCAAGCGGGTATCAATTGTATCAGCGAAATAATTATATTAGGCGGCGAGTATCAATTGTATCAGCGATACCATTACACACGTGTATTGTGTATTTTCTATAAAACCTAAGATATAACTATGCTTTGTAATCTTTTGAAACTATAGCTATATATCGTAAATACAATCCAAATGTTTGCCACGTTGCGTAATTTTTCCTTACTTTTAATGTGGCATTTAAAATTATGAATAGAGAACTGATCTAAGCAAATATTTATAGACTTCAAAATCGTGATGTAGTGAGCCTTTCATCAGAGGTTCTAATATATGTTTATCCATTTCAACATAAATCTATATATATATATATTACAAAATTAGGAATAGACAATGTGATATGACATCTCTCTATGACCAACATTTATATTTATTTTGTTCTTCTTTTTCTGCTATTTTAAATCATTTTTCATTCTTCTAAATCATTCATTCACTATATTTAAGGTCCGCATATTTTTATTACATAAAAAGGTCAAAACTACATGTTCCTCCTAATTAAGCTATTGACTTCCGTTTGCTTTCTTTTGTTTTCCCTAATGAAGTCACTGACAACATGATAACGATCCGACTTGGGATAAGCAGATTTAAATAACAAAACGTGGAAATTAAGATAGAAAGAAATCAATAGATGAAAATGAAGAAATAGGAAATGCGAATAGAGGAAAGAGGAGATCAATTAAACTCAAATTGTAACTAATCAACAATCAAAGATGAATTAATCCAACGAAGAAAGAGACTCAAACTCATACATTTTCCTAGATTATCCAAGAGAGATTCAAGGTAAGAGTTAAGGGAATCCACCCTAAACCTAACACTAGGTAATCCTAGCTAACCTAACTCCATACAAGAAAAACTACATCCAAAAGAGCTATTTCATCAATCTCAAAACTCAACCTGAGAATGAAAATAGGCTAAGGCAAACTTATATAATTTTGCCTTTAATAGTCACATTTGACATTTAACTCCCAAGCTTGCAGTTGTTGCCACACATCAAACATTTTGGTTTCTTAAAGAGGCATGTTTTGGGCCTTGGGCTCTTGGACACTTGTAATCTTCCTCCATTCTATCTCGCATAGCTTGAAGGTCCTCCATTGGCTCTCTTCAAGTGCTTCCACAGCTTCATTTTCCACGGACGTCGCTTCTAAAACTTGAAAGTCCTTGGTTCGACTTCTAGTACAAGTCCTCGGAGAAGTTTGAGCAATTGAGCCCCCGATATCATATCACAACAATTTTCTTTTTGTATTTAATAGTGTAAAGAATGGATTCGACTTCTAGTACAAGTCCTCGGAGAAGTTTGAGCAATTGAGTCCCCGATATCATATCACAACAGTTTTCTTTTTTTATTTAATAGTGTAAAGAATGGATCTTGAGTCTAACTCAACCCCAAAAGCTAGCTTGTAGGGTGAGGATTGTCCAAATCCATATAAGGAGTCCATGTTCTCATTCCATATCCGATGTGAGACTCTTAACACTCTCTCGCATGCCCAGACCTTGTTAACTGGAGCGTAAATAATATAATTTTGGGGCCCAACATCGGTGAACAAAGAATTGGAATGAGCCTGACTTTGATATCATGTAAATAATGGATCTTGGGCCAAACTCAACCCCAAAAGCTAGCTTGTAGGGTGAGGATTGTCCAAGTCCATATAAGGAGTCCATGTTCCCCAAGTCCATATAAGGAATTCATGTTCCGATTCCTTATCCGATGTGGGACTCTTAACAAATTCTTCTATTATTTAAGTTGGACAAAAGAAGGTTGCATTGATCTACCACTTTCAATTTGTTCATTGAATTAAATTCCTGCATATGATAGAGTTGTACCGTATTCTTTTGCTCTTCCAATGATTTAAGGGAGTAATATTATTTAATTTCTGTTGTTTGTAAGATTGATATAATGTAATTTTACTGTTATCTCTTATGAGTCACTTTCAACTCAATATTTTAACAACAGAAAGACATCATCAATTTTAGCTTTTGCTTACATTTAGATCACTCGATAACATTACCAGTTTTCTAATGATGTTTAGTGTTGGCAGAGGATGCCAACTGCATAAATCTAAAGGAGTATACAACTTGGAGAGAAGATCCATCAAATATTTGTGTAGATAGTGTATACCCTCTTCAAAATCTGTGGGGAAGAGCACATGATGCATGGAATTTTTTTTTATCAACACCACTAAGTTGTTTATGCTGCTTAATTGACTTTTTTTTGCAACAACATATATTGTTCGTGAGGGAGAGCACTTTTGGTTGTGACACATAAATCAATTTTACGAGCATTGATTTGTACATCTTTTGGACAAGGACCAGAAAGGTATGTCATAGTATTTCAAAACATATTTTATCCCCAAAATATTTTATTAGATTAAGACATTAAGTTAAACCTAAGATATTTCAGGTACAAACTCAAAATTCTGGAAATTATGGTTCAATTAAATATGATTTTGTATATCCTTTATCGAAATTAATATTATGTATTGTAAAGAATGGATCTTGGGCATAACTATACCCCAAAAGCTAGCTTGTAAGGTGAGGATTGTCCAAGTCCATATAAGGAGTGCATGTTCCTATTTCATATCCGATGTGGAACTCTTAACACTCCTCCGTACACCCAGGCCTTGTTAACTGGAACATGGATAATATAATCTGGGGGCCCAACATCGGTGAGCAAAAAATTAGAATGTGCATGACTCTGATACCATGTAAAGAAATGGATCATGAGCCTAACTTAACCCCAAAAGCTAACTTGTAAGATGAGGATTGTCTAAGTCCATGTTCCCATTCCATATCCGATGTGGACATTTAACATGTATAAAATGTTTTTCTATTTTGTCTGCCTTTTAGCTGTTGTGTGTAATATACTTGAATTTTCAGGTTTATAACTTGGGGTGGGGGGTGGGGTTTTATAACATGTGTGATTCGTTGATTATCTGTTACATTTGACTATTGAAAAATTATAAGTTACAGATGATTGACTTTTTTGATCTGTTCATTATTTCTTCCTTTTTACTTCAGGTTTTGACGAACTACGAATCGAAACATGAGAATTTCGGTGAAACTTTTTCCTTTCTTTCTTCTTCGTTTGGTTTAGACTAACACAATATAAAGTAAGTGCGTATCTTTTGGTCTTAATGTGGCCAATTTTCTATTGCCTTCATATTACGAATACTATCGGATCTATTGTGTCATTTTTATGAAGAGTGTTAAAGCTAACCAAAAAAGGTATATATGTAGGTTATTCAATTTACGGAATTAAATTTCATATTCAAATATATGAAAAATTTGTATCCCTTTATCTTGATTGAATTTATAAATAAATTATTGAAATTCATTAATTTATTTTTACAACCGTGTGAAGCACGACTCAACTTACTAGTAAATAATGAAAGTAATGTTTAGTGTGCGAAATAATTCCAATAGATGAAGCTTCTTAGTTGGACTTTTTTTTCCTCTCTAGTTTGAGAAAAGCAAAAATGTACTTTTGTACTATACATTGCTTAGAGAGCATGAAGAACAACATTTATTTTGAATAGGAACTAGGAAGTACAAGAAACTTGTGGGTCCGACCAGTGGAAAAATTGTTGGAAAAATGAAGAAAGAATACTGAAGATTGTAGAATTTAGTTTCCATTAAAATTACTCCAATAAAAATTACTCCACTCAATTTAGTTTCCATTCTATTTTGCATTTTAAAATAGAGAAAGAAATAAATTTTATTCATTTCTCTCTCGCTTTAAAATCAAGCATAGGATATTTATAAATAGAAAGGAGAGTAATTATTTAAGAAAAAAGAGAAGGAAAAGAAGAAAAAATACATATATCAACATGTAGAAACTAAAACTAGCAATAACAGTGTTTTATCATAAAAGTATATCTTAAAAGCATTATAAAAATATAGTTATACTGCAAGAGGTTCAACAAAATAAAATATCGTTATTGTTCATCATAAAACATCATTACTAGAAACAGACTTTTCCTACTATGAATCATTGAAAAATTTTGTTCCTTAAACATGATTTTCCCACTTTATTTCTACTGAACCATCTCATTGTGAAAATACATGATGGAAAACAAATTCTCATTGAAACGTTGTGAAACTTTTTTAGTTTTTCGTGTGAAAATACTACTATTTTTCTTTTTCTTACTGATTTCTGTTGGTATAGTCACTAGTGAATTTCTAGTAGTACGTTGTTACACTTCAAAAAGAAAAAAATATGCAAGCAAGAGGGATGTAATTGAGATCTAACAAAATAAAGTGTCTCAATAAAACAACTTTATTTCTCTAATTTTCAAATGAATCGATTAACAAAATTGAATGATGGAGACTTTTTGATACGATCTCTAATTGTGGCCTAATTGTATATGCATAGCTGACATTTGTATATATCAAGTTGGATGCCGTGATTGTACCCTCCCCTTAATATACAAATATTTCTTGTAATTGAGTCAATTGTGTGGATTATTCTGATGGCACCACTCTCTAATATTAATTACAACAAAAATTGTCTTAGTCAAAATGTCTGGAATATTACAAGTTACGTCATGCTTTTTGCATGCTTTGGTCATTTTACGCCTCAAAATTATGGAATAGTGTGTATCTTTTTTCTTTTGAAAACGTTGGTTGTTCTAGTAGAGATAATCTAGTTTGGTAGTTCCATGCATAATATATTCTAAAAGACAGTAAATTCAGTATTAAGAGTCTTAAAATTATTTATTAAGTTTAAATTTTAAATCCATCAATCTTTTTCTATTAAATGTATTAAAAAAAGGAAAGAGAAGAATAAAGAAAATAAGGCAGCAGTACAAGGAGGGGATTATAGAGTGAGAACAAATGCAAGGTTGTTTGATGGGAAATTTAACTAATCTTTGCCTTATCCAGAGGTTTCTTAAGCCTTTAGCAGTGGCGAAATCAAGATTTTTATAAAGAAAATTTAAAATATTAAAAAAGAAACATATCAAAAAGTTAAAAGAATTCAACATCTATTATTTATACATAAAAAAAAATTGACATTATATATAGTGTAGTTTTTTTGTGAAGGGGTTCAAAAGAATCCCTTGTACCCCTGGCTATGCCCCGGGTCTTGAGAAAAAAATGAATAATTAACTTGATTAATAGCCCACTGAAGCCCATTTAAAAAACAATCCTATTTTCTATAAGCTACCATATATAAACATTTAGAAGGGGAGCCTTGGAGTAACGGGTAAAGTTGTTATCATGTGACCAGGAGGTTATGAGTTCAAACTTCAAGCCGTGGAAACAGCCTTTTGCAGAAATGTGAGTTAAGGCTGCGTACAATAGACCCTTGTAGTCCGACCCTTCCACGGACCCCGCGCATAGCGAGAGCTTAGTGCACCGGGCTGTCCTTTTTAACTGTCAAAAATATACACGTGATATACACTAAGTGTATATCACGGTTTTGTCAAGGTTTTTGTAAAGGTTCAGTCTGTGATACACACATCGTGTATATCACAGTTTAGGGCAAATATTGTGTAATAATTTAGTGTAAATATTATATTAATTAGTATTGTACTCTTATCATAATTATAGGATTATTGTACTACTAGAATAGGTTTTTGGAGTAGAATAGGAATAAGATTTCTATTATGAAAATTATAAATTGTATATATACTATTTCATTAATGAAAATAATCAAGGGATTATTTCTTTCATGGTATCAAAAGTCTAGGTTATTTTTCTCCCAACTTTTTTGTCATATTTTGGCCTCGAATTCCGGCGATCCCTTCTCGGTTTCTGTGCCGACGGTGGTTCTCTTTCTTTCTATTCCCAAATTCCTTTCAAATCCCTACATCACGTCTTGCGTTGTTATTATCGATAAGAACATGTTTCACCCTGCCCTTACTGTTTCTAACATCAAGAATCACATCCCTATCATTCTTGAAATAGATAACGTCCAATACACGACGTGGGCCGAACTGTTCAAAGTTCACGCACGCTCGCATCAAGTCCTCCATCACATTATCCCCCGGCCCCTACGGCTACGGGGATTCCTAAACCCGAGGATGATCCTCAATTATGGACGACTCTTGATACCGCCGTTCTTCAGTAGATTTACACAACTATCTCTACCGACCTTCTGCAAACGATTATTGAGTCAGACGCTACGGCGATGGCTGCTTGGGATAGAGTACGTGACATATGCTAAGATAATCAGAATTCTCGAGCTGTTACACTTGAGCAGGAATTCTCCCACGTCAATATGGAGGATTTTCCTAACGTATCAGCTTACTGCAAAAGGTTGAAAGAATTGGCGGACCAACTCTGCAACGTTAGCGCGCCCGTTACCAATGATCGTTTGGTACTACAAATGGTTGCAGGCCTATCTGAGGCTTATAGTGGTGTTGGTACGCTTCTTCAACAGAGCAATCCTCTTCCACGATTTTATCAGGCCCGTTCCATGCTTATGCTCGAGGAAGTCGGCTTGGCCAAAAAGGCGACTACCGGTGCTAGCCCCGTTTTCATGATGACGTCCTCCACTCAGTCTCCAGGTTTTGTTGATAATTCGGGCCAAAACCGTGCTCACGATGGCGGCAAGAACACTCGAAAAATAATGGAAAAAACCGCGGGGGCAAACGCGGTGGTTCCGACAGTGGCGGTGGTCGCCAGAATAGTGGCAGTGGGCCCCGTCCCAGTAACAGTGGGCCATATCCCAACTGGTCCTAGCCTTGGGCCCCCTGGCAGTGGGCCTAAGCCAGGAGGCAGTAGCCCAACATACCCTTTTCTCCGGCGTTTCTAGCCCCTGGACAGTGGGCTGGCCATCACTCGTTTTGGCCTAATACAAATTGGCCCAATGGTTTCCGCAACACTTATGGGTCGAGGCAGCAAACAAGTGTGCTTGGGCCTCGGTCTCCACAAGCCTATCATGCAGCGGGCCCCACCCCTACCGACATTGAAGCCAGATGCATACACTTGTATTGAATCATTTGGACCCGAATTGGTACATGGACACCGGCGCCACTACCCATATGACGTCCGACTAAGGTACTCTCTCGTCTTATTCCAATTTGAATAACAATCGTGGCATAATTGTTGGTAATGGCAATTCCATTCCGGTTCATGGTTACGGTCATAAAACTCTCTCCTTCATCCACCTTTTGTCTTGAAAAATACCCTTCATGCTCCTAAATTAATTAAAATTTTGGTGTATGTCCGTAAATTCACCACTGATAATTCAGTTTCTGTTATTTTTTTTATCCTTTTGGGTTTTCTGTAAAGGATTTCAAGACGGGGATTCCTCTCATGAGATGTGATAGTAGGGGAGATCTTTATCCTATAACGCCCACATCCGGTCTCTCGAGTCAAGCCTTGCCATCTACTTTTGTAGCTCTTGCTCCTTACTTGTGGCATGCACTTCTAGGTCATCCGGGGTCATCAATTTTGTCTTCCTTAGATAAAAATAATTTTATTTCTTGCTAGGGTACACGTAGTACTCCGATTTATCAATCTTGTTCTTTAGGAAAAATTGTTAGATTGTCGTTTGTAGACTCTCATAATCATACTTTTATGCCATTTGATATTATTCATAGTGATTTATGGACATCTCCTATATCAATTCTTTGGGTCATTGTTATTATGTTCTTTTTTTGGATGATCATTCTAATTTTTTATGGACTTTTCCGTTAGCGAAAAAATCTCATGTTTTTTCACCTTTTTAAAATTTAGAGCTTTCATCCGTACCCAATTCGAATGGAAAATTAAGAATATTCAATGTGATAATGGAAAAGAATATGATAATGAATTGTTTTAGGATTTTTGTGGTAATTATTGTATCAATTTTTGTTTGTCTTGTCCTCATACGCCCTCTCAAAATAGGAAAGCCAAACGCAAAATTCATATCATTAATAATATTGTCCGTACTTTATTGGTCCATTCTTCCGCACATCCTTCCTTTTGGCATCATGCTCTACAAATGGCTACTTATCTCCTCAATATTCTTCCTACCAAAGGTTTGGCATATTCTTCCCCCCTTCAAATATTATATAATAAGACTCCTTCGTATTCACATCTTAGGGTGCTTATGTTATCCACGATTTCTATCCACCACAATTAACAAACTTCAGGCCCGGTCTACCCCTTGTGTGTTTTGGGGTTATCCGTCTAATCATCGTGGTTACAAATGTTTTGATTTATCGTCTAATAAAATTATCATTGGTCGCCATGTTATTTTTTATGAATCCCAATTTCCGTTTGCTAAAGTGAGTAGTCCTATGCCTAGTTCGTATAATTTTTTAGATGATGATGTCTCTCCATATATTATTCACCATTTTTCGGACTTGTCCCGCACCCAAAATCTACCAACGGGCCCACTGCCTGCTGGATCCACTGCTACACCGATCACCACTGTTTCCAGTCCAGTCATTGGGCAAGTTTCAGCCCCAGTTTCGGTAATTGGGCCAGTTGCCCAGCCCAATACCGAAACTGGTCCAGTCTTGGTTCCTGTTTCCAGTTTTGGGCCAGCAGGCCCACTGCCTGCTGGCCAGTCCGTCCCCAATCCCGATGTTTCCCAAAATTCACCCAATTTTCCCCCGAGTCACAGACCGGTCACTCGTAGTTAACGGGGTATTTTTAGACCAAAAAGATATTTTAATTTAAATTCTAATGTTCTTAAATCCCTTCTACCCCGTAACCCTGTGTCCACCTTAAATGATCCGAATTGGAAATTAGCTATAACCGACGAATATGATGCTTTTATTGCAAATAAGACGTGGGAGTTGGTACCCCATCCTTCTAGTCTTAATATTATTCAGTCTATGTGTATTTTTACTCATAAGGATAATGCTGACGGTTCTTTTGCGAGGAATAAGGCTCGTCTTGTAGGTGATAGTAAGACTCAACAGGTTGGTGTGGATTGTGGTGAGACATTTAGTCCAGTGGTCAAGCCGGCTACCATTCGTACTGTGCTCAGCTTGGCTCTCTCGAAAGCATGGCCCATTCATCAGTTAGATGTGAAGAATGTTTTTTTACATTGTGATCTTAAGGAAATAGTTTACATGCATCAGCCCTTGGGTTTTAGAGATCCCCGATATCCTCATCATGTCTGTTTATTGAAGAAGTCTTTGTATGGGCTTAAGCAGCCCCCACGGGCTTGGTAGAAGAGATTTGCAGACTATGTTTCGACTATTGGGTTCTCTCACAGCAGGTCTGATAATTCGTTGTTCATCTATCGTCGTGGTATTTCCCTGGATTATATTTTATATGTGGATGATATTATCTTGACTGCCTCCACTGATGCTTTGCGCACGTCTATCATGGCCATGCTCAGGTCTGAGTTTGGTTTGAAAGACTTGGGGGCCTTGAGTTATTTTATGGGGATTGTTGTCTCTTGTCATGGAGGTGGGTTGTTCTTATCCCAACGAAAGTATGCAACTGAGATCATTGAGTGAGCTAGTATGTCCTCATGCAAGTCTACTTCCACCCCAGTTGATACTAAACCCAAGTTGGGTGCTGCGGTTGGCTCACCTTATGAGGATCCGACCCGTTATCATAGTCTTGCAGGGAATCTTCAATATCTGACTTTCACGAGACCAGATATTACGTATGATGTACAACAGGTGTGCTTGTTTATGCATGATCCCAGGGTAGAACACATAAATGCGCTCAAACGCATTATTCGATACATCCAGGAAACACTTGATTATGGCTTACATTTATATCCGTCTTATTCCAGGCCTTCTAGCTTGTATGATTGAGAATGAACCATGGACAATTAACAAAGAATTGTAATCTCCAGAAGTGCTGCTTTGGAAATAAGCTACAAAGAGAAATAGATTCCATCATATAGAATCGTACTTATGTAATGGTTGACCTTCCTCCGGGAAAAGAACCTTTCGATTGTGAAAGTCGATACTCAAAAGTGAGTACAAAGTATATGGATCTACTGAAGAGTATAAGGCCTCGGCTACTTGTACATGTGTTCCCTTGTGAATAGCTTAACATCTAGGGCCATTGCAGTCTTGCGTGACATGGATGTTGAAACAGCCTTCCTAATCAGAGAGTTGGAAGGGGAGGATCAGAGTTGGTTTGTTGGACTGTTGGACTTCTTCCTGAACTTTCATTTTGGTCCCTGAAATGTTTACATTTTGGTCTTGGAAGTTTCAGGTAAAACAGAAACAATGAATCTGATAACAGAAAAATTGACTCTAAAATTAGAAAACCAACAGTCTGAAAGTGGAAGTCATATTGAAACAAAAGTCTCGATATGAAAGACGTGGGTATCACATATGACATCCTAGGAATTGAGATTTCTAAGACATCTAACAGACTGGTCTAACTCCAAACTCATTTGTGAGGTAGTTGACAGTCTCGTTAAAGCCACCAATGGATATGAATCATATAACTGATTGGAATCATGGTGCACATATATACAAGAAGCGATATGAGCAGGTCACATATAGTTCAATGTATGTGACACACTACAACTGACCTGGTATCGACCTACAAAGTAGACCAGTTGAACTAAGGTTTACTCATTATTTTAATAAATGATCAATAGAAGGCGTTAAGTCAGATATGACGATATCTGAAATATTCGTTTATCTACGAATTATGGTATTCTGGATGTCCAGCGGTTCTGGGAGAACATAGTGATGTAAACTGGACATCAGATATGAAGAACACCAAAGCCATAAGTAAATGTGTAAGGTGGGTCTTGGAAAATCTTCTAAGCAAACTTACATCGGCCGATTCATGATGGAATCAGAGTTTATCGCTTTAAATAAAGAATGAAAGAAGTTGAGTAACTGCACGACTCCTTAGAGGACATCCCTTATTGGGAGAAACCCGTGCCTTCGACAGTTAGACACTGTGGATAGTCGGTAGGCTTCAGGAAGGTCACGGATGACGGCATCTGGACATATCTGTCGGAGACATAAGACCGTATGGTAGTTGATCATCACGGGTGACACTTCCTTGATTACTAATCAAAGGATATAGCAGACCCTTTAACTAAGGGACTACCCGAAGATCAAGAATTTTGTCTGTCTAGGGGAACGTGCTTAAAACCCAAACAATACGAACCTTTGCGGTGGTAACCCAGCCATACTGACTGGAGATCCTAAGAATTTGGTTCAATGGGAAAACTAAGCTGTAAAAAGGTTTAGTTGAGCGCTTCGGTGGAAGCAAGAGCACTCCGAATAATGATTTCTGTCAGGAAACATGAATCCAAAGTTGTTTCTGCGATAGAAATTAAAGTGCTACCTGCATGGTGGGTAAAAGTTAAGCTTCCAAACCTTTAACGATCCTCAACCGATTGAGGTTAAGGTTGGGGAAACTATTAATGATTCTTAACACTTGTGAAGTGTAGCAGGATACCCTGTAGGATATCACCTATTTAAGTGCGAGGACAGGACACCTCAAATGAACGCACTTAAGAATCCAAGTGTGTCCACGGCCACAACGGACAGAACAATAAGAATGAAAACGAATAAGGGGAGTTATTGTGTTGGTATCATTGTCTTAGCTTACACTAAACACTGACGGTTCAAGATATCACGTTCACCGTGCATTAAGTAAGTCCGATGGTATTCAACTAGGGAAGGTTCAAAGCAAAAACTACCTCTGCTGATGCAATATCTTTTCGCTGAAAGTAGGCACCTTGTGTGTGCACCAAAATCTCTTTCAAGAGGGGATTGTTGGAAATTTGCCTTTGGTGGGGAGGTTGCGTCCACCCATATTTAATGACTTAAACACTAGGGTTCCGCATATTGGAGGCTTTGTCTCTTCATTCGTGCATAATCTACTAAGTGAGTAGATGACCGTAGGGCCAAAGATTGTCAAATTTCGTTAAGAAATGAAAGAGATATTAGTCCACCAAGTAAGGTGTTTGAGGCATGGAAATATGGTGTGAGACAAATCTACTACATCGGTGAGAAAAAGAAGAATTGTTCTTTTTATAAGCCTAAAAAATGGATAAGGTTTTGGGACCCCAAGGGTAACCCATGTGTTTGAAGGAGGGAGGACCTAGGTGTGCTTGGGTTCGAGGCTAGACCCATACGCGCGTCGCCGCCGCGCGCCCGCACTGTCAAGTCAGGTTGGGTCTTGGGTCTTGGGTGACGGGTCGTGGGTCGTGGGCTTCTTCTGACATTATCTGACTTTCACGAGACCAAATATTACGTATGCTATACAGCAGGTGTGCTTGTTTATGCATGATCCTAGGGTTGAACACATGAATGCGCTCAAACACATTATTCGATACATCCAGGGAACACTTGATTATGACTTACATTTATATCCGTCTTTGACATCTATACTTGTCTCGTATACAGATGTTGATTGGGGTGGTTGTCCGGATACCAGACGTTCCACGTCATACTATTGTATGTTTCTTGGTAATAACTTGGTCTCTTGGTCTGCCAAGCGTCAGTCTACATTGTCACCTTCTAGTGCAGAGGTCGAATATCGAAGGGTGGCTAATGTGGGATCTAAATTGTGTTGGTTACGTAATCTTCTGTTAGAGCTTCATTGTCCTATTCAGAAAACTACCTTGGTTTATTGTGATAATGTTAGTGCAATCTACCTTTCTGATAATCCTGTTCAACACCAGCGCACTAAACACATCTAGATGTGTGTTAAATTGCCGACATCTTTACCAAAGGTCTTCCCTCGGTCCTTTTTGAAGATTTTAGGGACAGTCTCAGCGTACGAAGACCGCCCGCTATGACTGCGGATGTGTGTTAAATATACACGTGATATACACTTAGTGTATATCACGGTTTTGTCAAGGTTTTGTAAAGGTTCAGTCCGTGATATACACGGTGATATACACATCATCTATATCACGGTTTAGGGCAGATATTGTGTAATAATTTAGTGTAAATATTGTATTAATTAGTATTGTACATTTACCATAATTATAGGATTCTTGTACTACTAGAATAGAGTTTTGGGAGTAGAATAGGAATAAAATTTCTATTATGGAAAATTGTAAATTGTATATATACTCTTTCATTAATGAAAATAATCAAGGGATTATTTCTTTCATTAACATATATAAACATTCGGCAACTACCATTTACAATTTTTAACCATAGGTTCCTTGTCTCTTTATACGCCTTTTTTTTTGGTTGATTCTAATATTCCTTTCCTCCCAGAGACAGGATCTAAGTTTGAAAAGAATCTAGACGAACAACAATTGGTTATTTGCCATGGAAATTAGTACTGTTTGTTCTATGGAGATGATTTTTTTCCGGGTGGAATGGATGACGAAGCAGGTGGTAGAAAATGGTGGAAGGAGGATTTTGCGATGAATAATGACGGTAATGGCTAAGAAAATGATTGAAGGGTCTTATTCTTCTTTTACTGCTGTAGTTGTGACTGGAGTTTTCACTGCCATTAATGCATAATCACTGCATACTCGATGTTTAATCAATGTATAATCAGTGAATACTCGATGTATAATATTTATAAATTGATTATACTTGTATTATATAGTGTATAAATTAAATTATACTTCAATTGTACACTGTAAATTCAATGTATAATTAGTGTGTGTTCCTTCTTTTCAATTTTTTTCGAATAGTTGACGGAGGTGGATACATTGGGTCTTACGTATTTAGGCACAAAACTTTATTTTATTAATCAACTTTATACATTAGTGATTGTGAATAAATATATCTCTGTCGTTAGCAAAGTTATTAGAAATACCCCTCAATCTAACGGAAGTGACACATGGAAATCATATGTGCAAAATGACCAATTAAATGCGACCATGTGACATTTATGCAATTTATTTTTAAATCTATTTTCTTAATTAAAAGAAACTAATATTTCATTCAAAAAAAACTATAACTTGCCCGTTCCATTTTCTAGACAACTGACGAATCATAAAATTTGAGCTATACAACACTCAGTTTCATTTTTTTAGTTGTTGTGTAGTGAAAATTTTGGGGAAAAAATAGTATCAATGGCGCCTTCTAATAATTTGATGACAATGGAGCAATGGGATTATCGTTCTACATTTAATGAGTCTGGGTTTCCCGATATGTTCGCTAAAGAAACTGAAACGTTAACGGAAGTGCTACAGAAATCATTACCCGGCAAAGAAAATGAGGTGGTTATGCGACGGTAGTAATGGGTTCGCCGTTTTTAAGCTGGAAACAATGGGGTTTTATACCCCGAGTGCATCTGGGCCGATAATTTCCGGCGGGTCGGAGAACGAGACCTCCGTGTCAAAGCGGCGTAGCAACGGTGGTGCTGGAGGAGTGATAAGTATGCCATTGATTCCGGCCACCGACGGGAGTAGAAAAGTCAACGGGCAAGGTATAGTTTTTTTAAAATGAAATATTAGTTTCTTTTAATTAAGAAAAATGGTTTCAAAAATAAATTGCATAAAGGCCACGTGGTCTCATTTAATTGGTCATTTTCTACATCTGACTTGTTATGTATCACTTCCGTTAGATTGAGGGATATTTCTTACAACTTTGCTAAATAGCAGGGGTATATTTATTCACAATCACTAATTGATGATAAAATTGTTGCAAATTTGCCTTTGGTGGGGAAGTTGCTTCTACCCATATTTAATGACTTAAACACTAGGGTTCCGCATGTTGGAGGCTTTGTTTCTTCACACGTGCATAATCTACTAAGTGAGTAGATGATCGTAGGGCCAAGGATCGTCAAATTTCGTTAAGAAATGAAAAAGATATTGGTCCACGAAGTAAGGTGTTTGAGGCATGAAAATATGGTGTGGGACAAATCTACCACATCGGTGGAAAAAGGAAGAATTATTCTCTTTATAAGCCTAAAAAATGCATAAGGGTTTGGGACCCTAAGGGGTAACCCAAATGTGTTTGAAGGGGTAACCCATTATACTTCTAGGCTTCTTCTAACATTATCTTTTGGACCCCAAACTGTTTAGTATTTATAATTTGATCCTTGTAGTTTCAGGAAGCAGCTAGAAAGCCAACAGTTTATGAAAACACTATATAAACTTCTGAAACAAATTTGAGGTAAATGAGAGAGGACGAAAATAAAGAGAAAGTCAGTCTAAAAGTGAGTAACATTAACAGAAACGTTTCCTTCATTTTTTCTCTAAATCGGCAAGTTATTTCGTGTTCGTTTTATTCATCATAATCAACTTATTTGATTTGTAGTGTTGATTAGTTTTTGTTTTATCTTGAAAGACTATTGCCCGCTAACGTAAAAGCATATATACAGGGCAATCTTGTTTTAAAGACAGAGAGTCATCTCTCGACTCAGCCACAGTTGTAAGAATCCAGATTTAGTGTTTCTTGATTTAAGGTTATCAAGATTCAAGACTCAACAAGTTTGCGGCAGTTCTGAATATTGGTTGTTTGTTCATCTTTTCGAACACTTGTAATATTTATTTACTTCTCGTACTTCATTATATCCAACATCTGTTGCTTTCTCTCTCTAGATAGAAATGTGATTCATCTTTGTTCACCTCCATTGATAGAGCTTGTGAGCTCCTAACATGGTATCAGAGCGGGAGTGATCAATAAGGATATTCTACGCATTTATCCGCATTCGTAATTTAAAGTTTTTGCTTTCATTTTCTTTTTCTCTTTTATGCTTTTGCGATTTCTTCTTCGAACCTTCTAGATCAGTTAAACAATGGCAACAATGGCGGAAGAAAAGATAGATCACACTCATCCACTATTTGTGCATCCATCGGACACTCCAGGATCGATTTTGATCCCAGTACAACCCAAAGGATCTAAAAATTATAGTCTATGGCGAAGATTGATGTGTATAGCATTGCAAGCAAATAAGAAATTAGAATTTGTTATAGGAACATGCAAAAAGGCGCCGTTCAATGACAATCTCCATGAGCATTGAGAAACATGAAACGCGATTGTTTATGCTTGGATTATGAACACGACTGCTCCTCAACTTCTTATTGGACTTGTGTATGCTACCGACACACATTTGGTGTGGAAGGATATGCGTGAACACTTCGACAAGGTGAATCATATGAGATTTTTTCAATTTCATAGAGATATCGCAACAATTACTCAAGGTACATACTCTGTTTCAACCTATTTTACGAAATTGAAAGAACTATGGGCAGAGTATGATGTTATTGTGCCCTCGCCCAACCGTTGTTTCCCCAAGTCAAAGGATTATGTGAAACATTTAGGGCAACAATGATTGCTTCATTTTTTGGGTGATTTGAATGATTCTCATGATCAATCTACACGTCAAATATTGAATAAGACTACCGAGCCATCCCTAAATTAGGCATATGTCATGATAATAAAGAATGAGAGTAAAAGGATACCTTCAACTAAGATTAGTCCTTTAACTGATGGAAATGATATTATTGCTCTGTGGACTGCAAGAGGAGCACCACAGAAATCTAAATCAAATGTAAACATAAATCTTCAATGTGGACACTGTAAGATGAACAAGCATGTAACAGAAGATTGTTATCAACTCATAGGCTATCCACATAATTTCAAAGGGAAAAGAAGGAATGAAATAGTAGTTAATAATGCAATCGCACCCGGGGGAGCATAAGGAACTAACTGGCAATTAGGAAATGTTCCTACACCTATATGAATGCAAGGGCCTTTTAACAATAATGCTTCTACTTCTAAAAGTATGCAGGGGTAAAACTGACAGTACAATAGTGATTTTGGTCATAATCCATATTTGCACACACAACAAGAATATAATGTAGGTAGTGAAAACATTAGTGGATTTTATGCAGGAGGTTTTGGACCAAGTATACAGACTCAAAATTTCAACCAGTACTCAGGTTATGGACTGATGGTACGACCACGTAGCTTTGGAGCAAATCAAGTGAGCAGTCTAGGAGTTATGAATATGGCATTCACACCTAAGCAGTATGACCAAATTGTGTACCTACTTGACAAGGACAAGGAAAGAGGCATTGTAGCCAATGCAACAGGTATTCTCCAAACTATAGCTAAATGGATTGTAGATAATGGTGCAACAAACCATATGGTGAAGGATCCTAATATGCTTTCCACTGTTACTAGATAATATCATCAGAAAGTACACTTGTCAAATTATATAAAAACTTCTATCTCACATGAAGGAGTGTTAAAATTAGTGCAAGGTAACATTGCAAATGTCCTTTGTGTACCAGACTTCAAGTATAACTTGTTGTCTGTGTTAACGTTGACAAGAGAGTTGAATTATTGTATGTCTTTCTATTGTGATTTCTATTTTATGCAGGACCTTCACACTGGGAGGTGAAGGAGATTGGTAACATGGAGGATGGATTGTATCACTGGACACAAACATAGGTTGACAAATCAGACCTTTCTTTTTCAACATATGTAAGGCACAATAATGATAGTATGTTGTGGCATAAGAGACTAAGTCATGTCTCTGCCAAAGTTTGAAGCAACTTCATGTGATAAAGTCTAATTCTCACAATAACTTCACTTGTCCTATGTTCATTTTCCTTTAAGCCAGTCTACATCATCTGCTCCTGTTGATTTAGTGCATGGAGATGTATGGGGTCTTTATAGAGTACCTACTCATGGTTGTCATAGGTATTTCTTAACTTTAGTGGATGATTATAGTAGATTGGTTTGGATTTTCCTTCTTCATTTGAAAAGTGTTGTATGTATTGTGCTTAAGTATTTCTTGTCCCTTGTGCAAACTTAATTCAATGCAAAGATCAAAGTTTATAGAAGTGATAGTGGGACTGAATTTTGCAATTCCAATTGTAATTCTTTGTTTAATAATGCTGGTATTGTGCATCAGAGTTCTTGTGTACATACACCCCCAACAAAATGGGGTGGTGGAGAGAAAACATAGACAAATCCTTGAAGTAGCCAGGGTCCTTAGGTTTTAGGGTGGCATACCTTTAAGGTTTTGGGGACTGTGTGTTCAAACTGTTATATACTTGATCAATAGATTATCAATTGTTGTACTTCATAGAGGGTCACCTTTTCATGTGTTTTATGGGAGGAGACCCAATCTGAATCATCTGAGAATTATAGGCATTTTATGTTATGCCGCAATTACTGGGCCCAAATGTGACAAATTTGAGCCTAGAGTTGAGCCTTCTATCCACATGGGTTACTCAAGTACTAAAAATGGTTTGGGTTGTATAATATTCAGCATAAAACTTTCTTTGTCAGTAGAGATGTTGTATTCAGAGAGGATGTATTTTCCTTTAAATCTCCTCAACTTGTTTCTACTCAAACTGATGATCTTGGAGTTTTTTCCTTGGATATTGATGATGAATGGTCAATAGATGATAGTGATCCTACCGATATGTCTACACTTTTTTCTTAACCTTCAACAACATTTATCCCTCTTATACAGGACCCAATGCTACATAATGAAGGCACTCTAACTCCTGAGTCTGCTATTGTTTCTCCAGTTCCCAAATCTGCTACTTTGCCCGGTTTTTAATCATCATATCCCTCTGCCGCTTCTTGCTATTATCCATTATCAACTTATATATCTTATGCTGTCTTATCTGTTGCGTACTTGGATTCTGTCAAATGTTACACTGTAATTAGAGAACCAGATTTTTATGTGGAGTCTATGAATGACAAGAAATGGGTGGATGTTATGCAACTTGAGCTTCAGGCTTCGAATGACAACAAGACTTGGTCCTTAATTGATTTTCGTGTAGATAAAAGACCTATAGGATGTAAATGGGTATTTAAGGTCAAATACAATGCATTGGGACAAGTAGGGAGATACAAAGCTAGGCTTGTCTAGCAACAGGGATTATATTATCAGGAAACATTCTCCCAGTTGTGAAGATAGTCACAGTCAGGGCTGATCTTTCCCTTGCTGCTATGCATATATGGTCTATCCATCAAATGGATATTTTAATGCCTTATTGCAAGGTGACTTAGTGGAGGATGTGTTTATGGTTCAACCTCCTAGTTATGTCAAAGAGGGGGAGCATCATAAAGTTTGTAAATTGCAGAAATCTCTGTATGGTCTTAAACAGGCCTTAAGACAATGGAATCAACCGAGTCACTATGATTACTCACTTTTTACCAAGAAGGTTGTTGGTGATACTGTGCTTATCTTAGTCTATGTTGATGATCTCTTAATCACAGGGTCATCTGCTGCGTTGGTTCAGGAAGCTAAGTCACTTTTACACCATCATTTCAAGATCAATGATATGAGGGAGATGAAGTATTTGCTTGGTCTTGAAATTGCCAGGAATAAGGAGGACATTTCTGTATGTCAAAGAAAGTTTACACTTGATCTCATTGCTGATCTTGGCTTTAGTGGTGCTAAGCATGTAAGGACACCATTAGAGGTAAATCAAAGGTTGAGAGTTTGACAAGACTTCTCCTACCCCAGCAGTAGATACAATTTCAGTTGTTGATTCATTAGTGGATGTTACTAGTTATCAGAGGTTGGCAGGGAGGTTATTGTACCTTACCTTGACTAGACCTGATATAGCTTATGCAGTGCAGAATTTGAGCCAATTTATGCACATGCCTAAGAAGTCACACATGGAGACAACATTGAAAGTAGTCAAGTATCTGAAAAATTCTCTTGGCCATGGCATATTACTGTCTTCTCAAGTCTCACATGACTTAGAAGTATATTGTGATGCAGACTGGGTCACATGCCCAATGACTAGAAAATCAGTGAGTGGATTTGTTGTCAAGCTTGGTAACTCTTTCATATCTTGGAAATCAAAGAAGCAAAGTGTCATAACTAGAAGCTCAGCTGAAGTAGAATATAAGAGCATAGCTAGTGCAGGAGCAGAGACTGTTTGGCTTGTATAGTTGTTTGATGAGTTGAAGTTTAAGATGCATTTACCGGTGAAGCTTTATTGTGATAACAAAGCTGCATTGAAAATTGCAGCAAACTCAATATTTCATTAGCGTACAAAACATATTGAGATTGATTGTCATCTTATTAGAGAAAAACTTCAAGAAGGTATGGTGGAGACTGCATTTGTGAAATCTGATATGCAGCTAGCAGACATATTCACTAAAGGTTTGAATCGTGCAAAACATGACTTCTTATTGTTCAAGCTGGGAGTTTTCAATTTTTTCATGTTGCCTAGCTTGAGGGGGAGTATTGAGGGGAGCTGAAATGGCATTAGTTTGTTAGAATAGTAGACTGATCATGATTGTAATTAGTTAGTTAGTTATTGACAGCTAGCATAGGTCGGTTAACATATTAATAGCAGTAGCTCTGTATATATACTTGTATTCTTACTCAGTGGAAGTTAGAGTTGAATGAAGAAGATATTTTCCCACTCTATTGCTTTCTCTCTTCTCTCTCTAGATAGACATGTGCTTCATCTTTGTTCATCTCCATTGATAGAGCTTGTGAGCTCCTAACATTGTTACTATTATTATTAGTGTTATTATTGTTGTTATTAATATTATTATTATTATTATTATTATTATTATCGGTAAATGGTCAAAAATGATTCTGAAATATTTGAAATAAATTAAAAATATCCTTTATTTGATTTTTGGTTCAACAATGCCCTTGAAATAAGAGAAATAGGATAAAAATATATTCACGGTTGGTAAATTGGCCCGATTATAACCCTATCACGCTAACGAACCTCAATGTTTACTATATCCACCTTTAAATTTATTTCTTTGTTGATGAAAGAAATAATCTCCTTGATTATTTTCATTAATTGAAAGAGTATATATACAATTTACATCTTTCTATAATAGGAGAATCATATTCCTATTCTACTCCTAAAACCTTATTCTACTTGAACACTAACTATACAATTATGGTAAATATACAATACTAATTACACCCAAATATTACCTAAACTAATATGTACAATTCGTGACCTTCATATGTACAACAAAACGAGACCAATCACGATAACCAATATACATATGATATATTGTATATCATATATATATTTAACACACACCTGCAGTCATAGTGGGCGGTCTTCATACGCTGAGACTGTCCCTAAAATCTTCAAAGAGTACTGCCGGAAGACCTTTGGTAAATAGTGTTCGCAATTTGATACCTGGAAGGGACATGGCAGACACGTACTTGTCCACGAGCTACCTTTTCGTGAACAAAGTGAATGTCCATCTCGATGTGTTTAGTCCGCTGGTGCTGAACCAGATTACCAGAAAGGTAGATGGCACTAACATTATCACAATAAACCAAGGTAGCTTTCTGAATAGGACAATGAAGCTCTAATAGAAGATTACGTAACCAACAGGATTCAGAGACCACATTGGCTACCACTCGATACTCAGCCTCAACACTAGAGTGTGATAAAGTCGACTGACGCTTTGTAGACCAGGAGACCAAGTTATTACCAAGAAACATACAATATCCAGACGTACACCTTCTGGTGTCCGAACAGTCACCCCAATCAACATATGTATACGAGACGAGTGTAGACATTGACGAAGGATATAATTATAAGTCATAGTCAAGTGTCCCCTGAATGTACCGAATAATGCGTTTGAGCGCATTCATGTGCTCAACCCTGGGATCATGCATAAACAAACACACATGTTGTACGACATACGTAATATCTGGTCTCGTGAATGTAAGATACCGAAAGGCCCCTGCAAGACTGCGATAGCGGGTGAGATCCTCATAAGGTGAGCCAGCCGCAGCACCTAACTTGGGTTTAGTATCAACTGGAGTGGAAGTGGACTTACATGATTACATCCCAGCCCTCTCAATGATCTCAACTGCATACTTACTCTAGGATAAGAACAACCCATCTGCATGACGAGTGACGACAATCCCCAAAAAGTAACTCAAGGGCCCTAAGTCTTTCATAGCAAACTCAGAACTGAGCATAGTCAGAAGAGGCAGTCAAGATAATATCATCCACATACAATAATATATAAGCCAAGGACGAACCACGACGATATATGAACAATGAATTATCAGACCTGCTGTGAGAGAACCCAATAGTCAAAACATAGTCAACAAACCTCTTATACCAAGCCCGTGGGGACTGCTTAAGCCCATACAAGGAATTCTTCAATAACAGACATGATGAGGATATCTAGGATCAACTTGATAGAAAGAACTGCCTTACTCTGGCTTTCAACATTCGATGTTCCTAAACTCCAAGGGCTGATGCATATAGACTGTCTCCTTGAGATCACCATGTAAGAAGACATTCTTTACATCTAACTGATTTAACAGTTGAGATGACCTTCATCCTTGGAAAAAGACTACCCATATATATATATATATATATATATATATATATATATCTTTTTCTTTTGAGTTTTTTTCTCCTTAAAAGAAAGAGTATATATATGTAACCTAATTGTTAAACCTAACAAAATGGATAAAAGATCATAGAAACCCCTCATTTGAATCTCAATAGAGATTAAAAAATATGATTTTTTTTCATATATCTATCTAGTTTTTGGAGGATAGATTATTTTGTATCTATATTGATAGAAGGTAGCAAGTACTTATGAAATAATTTAGTTAAATGCAAATCATCTTTAAGTCCTATATATTAAATAACTTATACAAATTTGTAAATTAATGTGTCTGTTACTTCCGTGATTCTAATTTGTGCTTTGTCGAAATGTAAATTTGTGTGCAACTCAATTATTTCATGAGTACTTGATGCCTTTTACCAATATAGATATTGAAGAATCCTGTCTTCCAAAATAGGTAGATGATAAAAAAACACATTTCCTCTCTTGCAATTTGAATCCGTGTTCCCGATGAATTTTTATCACTTATTAGGAGTAACAATTAGGACACATATATGTGTTATGGTTGTTTTGGAGAATAATTAATACTTAAGAATAAAAAAAGGTACATATTTCCGATGCATGAGAAAACGCAATATATAAAAAATAAGCGGGGTGGTCTTTTTTCCCCATAGTGTAGCCCATCTTAGTAAAGAAATAAGTTTTAAAGGGTATACACTAGAGATGAAAGTCAGTTAATGAGATAGACTCATAATTGGGCCATTTTGCTAACTATATGAGAGTATTTTTGTTCTATTTCTAATAATTTGATGACATTTTTTAATCAAAATATCAAACAGAGCATTTTGTCCTATTTTTAATATTCAGGGACATTTTTTCTGTTGTTTTAGTAATCATTCGGTATCCTTATAACCAGTAACTTGAATAACTCAAATTTGCGCTACGTTTAACCCATTAAAAGAGAGACCTCCCTACAAAAATAACTTAAGCATTATACTTATGTTAAGGTTTGGGTTACTGATAATTAACTTCACCTTACATCATATGTAGGTTTTTTTTCTTCTCATTATTGAATATTAACCACGTAGTTCGTAAGTAAATTTGTTCAGTTGTTAACTGTATGTTTATTAAATATATCTTTATAAGATAATACTACAATTGTGTAATCATTTTTGTTACAAGAATTAATGTCTCTCCCTCATGTACATAAAAAAAAAGCAAAAAGAAGGAAAATCCAATAATTAGTATTTTCGGGTCCATTAAACAAGTGAGAAGAGAGAATCTAAAGACATTCTTTAATTATTATTAGCGTGTGTTAAAGGTGTTTTCAAAAAAAATATCACACTTCTACCACTTGTCAATGGTCCACTAGCGTTAATTACGTATTTAATTAGATTCTAATATGCACAAGTATATATATCTTTATCCACATTATGGAGGTGATTTGAATATTTTTAGTGAAACAAATAAAAATGAGAAAAAGGATAAATTAATTGGCTTTATATCGAATTTAGATACACACACAACAAAGTCTTTTCTTAATATAATAATATATGCAAGTGGTTTTTTATACTCTTTTCTAAAAGAAACTCCTTAAGATTTAGCAATATTCTTTGGTGAATGCACTGATCTGTTTACACATTTGGCACAAATTCTGAAAGATCTAGGACTTCAAAATTTGTAAGATTTTGATATTTATTTAATTATGTTTAAATAAGATTTTTACTCCTAGCTAAATTAAGTTTTGTACGATTATAAATAGAAATATTGCTAGCTATTTTTATAAAGTAGAGAGTCATGAAAAATTGCAAAAAGTATTTAATAATTTATGAGTTTATGAACAAAATAAGTTTCTTCCGATCCACTCTCATCAACCGATTTTTTAACAATTCTTTTTGTACAAATGCATACAAACCAAAAGCACCTCTTGTATGACCAAACTGTTAGAATTATTAAATCTTCCTGTGGTCCAATTTTAAACAATAATTCATGACTTTCTACGTGTGAAAGCAAGAGAGTTGTTGTAGCACCATAGACTAGTAACAAATATTTGAATTAATATAAACCCAACAAAAGTAGAAGTATTTCAAACTACCTTCCTGGCTGCCTCCATCTGAAACTTTCTTTCCTTCCATTTAGACTTTGTGTTCAAACATATACTCCTTTGTCTCAAAAATTCTCAAAAAAGAAGCAGTCCCCCCCCCCCCCCCCTAACTCTCCAACACCTATCTTTCCCACTCTATTAAAATTATCAATTTCTTGATTCAATCACCTAAAATCCCATAAACAAAATTCACTTAAAAACAATTGTTGGACCATTTGGGACATACCCAAATCCTTGAATTTTGTTTTTTTCATGTTCTTGGTTTTTGTAGAACAAGAAAAACTAAAAAAAGGGAAATACCCAATACCCAATCTTGAACTTTCCTCACCCAAAAAAAAAAAAAATGGATAATAATAAGTTCTTAACAATATTGTTATTTTCATCAATCTTGTTAACTTTATTATTTACTTCTTCTTACGCTCAAAATTGTTTAAGTCATAAATTCACTAGCAACAATGTTTTTGCCACTTGTAACCCTCTCCCTGTACTAAATTCTGTCCTTCACTGGACCTACCACCCTGCAAACCACACAGTAGATATTGCCTATAGACATGGTAACGTGGTAACCTCTGATTGGGTAGCTTGGGGTTTAAATCTTGGTGGTCAAGGTATGGTAGGTGCTCAATGTTTGGTTGCTTTTAGAAATTCTAGTGGACAAATTCATGCATACACTTCACCAATTACTAGTTATCAAACTCAGCTTAGAGAGGGTTCATTGAGTTTTGGTGTGCCTAGAATTTCAGCAGAGTTTGTAAATGGTGAGATGATTATATTTGCAACTTTGGAGCTACCTAGTGGGAGGACTAATTTTAATCAGGTTTGGCAAAATGGTCAAGTTTCTGGGGGAGCTTTACAAATGCATAGCACGACTGGTGATAATGTTAGGAGTACTGGAACTGTGGATTTTGTTAGTGGACAGACCTCAGGGGGTACTGGTGGAGTATCAGCCAATTCTAGACAACGTCGAAGAAACGTAAGTTCAAATCTTTACTCACTTCCTCTGTCTCAATTTATGTGTTATTTTTCGTGATTCAAACTATATAAATTTTGATTAATATTTTAAAATATAGAGTATTTTTTTCATTATACTGATACGAGAAGTATTGCAACTTATAGTACGGGTCGTATAGTTTTTGAATATCTGAATAATTTTAAAATATTTAGTTGATTTAATCTAATTTAGCTTTAAAAATGAATCAACTTGACTCAACCGAAAAGTGTCATAATTTGGGGCAGAGGGAATAACTTTTTTCATTCTCTAACCCCCCTGCCTGGGTAGAGCAAAAACTAGAAAAGGAAGGAAATGACAAAATATGTTATCTAACAGTCAAGGGAGGTAGATTCAGGATTTTAATTTGGTGACTTCCCTTACGTCAATATTTGCTAGGAGTCCTTTTGGTTTTGTCGGAAATTTATTTCAAATAGAAAATGTAGAGAACTTTTAGTGCTAGAGAAACTAATTTAAATATACGGATGGAGGGTGTTGATTCATATAATCGACTCCAACTTATTTTGAAATTGAGGCGTAATTGTTGTTATTGACTTTGGAGTAAATAAAGATGGAGGAAACTTAGTATGCTTCAAAAAATTTAGCCCATGCATATAATTGAGTCACAAACCATAGTTGAGCATGCACCTACTGTCACAAAGTTACATTCCCCTGACAATTGAAGTAGAACAGTAAATTATGGTGAAGCATGAACAACTCACAATTTTCACTTGACTCTATCACTTCTATGCCTCAAATAACCATTAGTGTGAATGTGGGGTTAAGCTCATCTAGGCAGTGACGGAGACAGGAATTCAAATAAGGGGATTTTACAATATATATATATATGCAAAATAAAAAAAATTACCCTATCTACATAGTATAATTTTTCTACGTTGCAGCCCTCTACCTTCGCCCCTGCTTATAGACAACATATGTCTCCTCTGATAAAAATCTTGAAAATTTTGACAGGTTCATGGAGTGCTGAATGCAATTAGTTGGGGAGTTATGATGCCCATGGGTGCTATATTTGCAAGGTACTTGAAAACATTCAAGTCAGCAAATCCAGCTTGGTTTTATTTACATGCTGCTTGCCAAACTGCTGCTTATGCTGTTGGGGTTGCTGGATGGGGTACTGGTCTCAAACTTGGCAGTGATTCTGCTGGAATTACATACACCACCCACAGAAACATTGGCATCACTCTATTCTGCCTTGGAACTCTTCAGGTATCACAAATGTTGCACTATACTTTAATTTGTCTCCAATTATTTGTCACTTGTTCAGCCTGTTTGACCAAATTTCTGGAAAGTCAAAAGTACTTATTTTAGAGAATTAAGGTGTTTGATCAAGCTTTTTAGAAGAAAAAAAAAAGTATTTTTAAGTAGCAGAAGTTGTTTTTTCAAGTAGTTATTTTCAAAGCACTTTTGAATTCTTGAACAAGCACAAATTTATGCTCTAATATTGGCAAACACAAATTGCTTCCCTTCAAAAAATACTTTTCGGAAAAGACTTCTGACAAAAAACACTTTTCAAAATAACCAGATTAGAAAGTTTGGCCAAACAAGCTAAAAGATCAATTTGACTAAATTTAGAACTAAATCAAACATAGATCACTCTGTTTTTTTAAATTAAAATTCTGGTATTCAGAAACTAAAAAGGTACTACACAAGTTTCAAAACATATTTATGTTGACTAGCTCTTCAATAAGATATTTTTAGCTCTTGATTAACATACTAATTCCTGGCATAACTACAAGAAAAAAACTAGAATTAGCTACAAATTTAATTGCTAATCTGTCGCTAATTGCTCGGATCTTACAAAATTTTGTGATAATCCATCTCTAAATAAGATTAGCGACATATTTTACAGTTTAGCTACATAATTTGTCTTCCTGTTTTTTTCGGTCGTACAAATATCAAGATTCTAATTGTGGTTTTACATGATAATAGGTTTTTGCTTTGCTTTTGAGGCCAAAGCCAGACCACAAGTACAGATTATACTGGAACATCTACCATCATGTTACTGGATACACTGTTATCATTCTCAGCATCATCAATGTGTTTGAGGGATTTGATGCATTGAATGGACAGAAAAACTGGAAGAGGGCTTACATTGGAGTGATCATATGTTTGGGGGCCATTGCAGTTTTATTGGAAACCATTACTTGGTTCATTGTTATTAAAAGAAAAAAAACATCATCTCAGAGGAATGGGGCAAATGGTGTTAATGCATATGCATAGATAAATATGTCCATTCTCTAATAAATTTTATAGTTTTTGATTTCTTCATAGATATGAGGCATGTTTTGTATGTTTTAGTTGAGTTTATTATTTATTTAGATTTTTGGTTGCTAGATTTAGATTCTCTTGCAGATGGATATGGTTGTAACTTATTCTTGTGTAATATATACGTGTTGAGATACCGTCTATTTTGGTTTACTTTATCAGTATCATTTCCTTTGTTAGAAAAAGTGATGCCTTTCTATATCTAAAATTTCTTTATAATTTCAAACTTTTCATTTCATTTCGTTTTTCTTTTTTACTTTCTAAAACGTCTGTCTTTTTGTTGCTTTCTTTTTCACTCTCTGTTTCCTCCACCCTAGGGATGACAGGTGGGTACAATTTTGTGGATTTCGCACTACACTCGCCTCAGTTGAAGCGGGTATGAGTATAATTTTGACGGGTAGTAGGCGGATATGGATATAACTTTGGCGGGTAGTAGGCGGATATAGGTAGGTGGTGGATTTGCAGTTATATCCGCCTCATACACGCCTGCCCCGCCCCGCATTCAACCGCCCGCCCCAAATCCACTAGCCCGCCTTATATCCATCAACTATAATTTTATTTGTACAACTTTATATTTATCTAAAGCCCAAATAATTTGACAAACATAATTTTAGCAGTTCATAAGCTCAATAATAAATAATTGGCAAGTTGACAAAATGACAAATGAATTGATTACAAAATATGGCTGGCGGATACAGGCGGGTATTGGCGGATATCCACTTGGGTGGCGGAGCGGGTGTGGATTTAGGAATATACCCGTCCAGACGGATATGGATGTTGAAAATGTACCCGCCACGAGTGGAGGGTAGGTGACGGGTATAAAATTTCTAATGGGTACGGGTATGGGGGGAGGGTACCCGCCCCCGTCCCCCGCCCCCGCCCCCAATTGCCATCCCTACTCCTTCTATTGTTCGAAAGTCAGAATTTCATTCAATGTAATAACGGCAAATTTACCCCCCGCTTGCTACTCTTGTCCTTTAGGAAAGCATGTTAGACTTCCTTTTCAATCTTCATTAAGTGTAACGTTTTCTCCTTTTGATATTATTCATGCGGATTTATGGACATCTCCCATTACTAGCAAACTGGTCACAAATATTATTTGGTGTTTTTGGATGATTTTGCTCACTTTCTTTGGGTTTATCCTCTACAATATAAGTCCCAAGTTTACACAATCTGTCTTGAATTTCAAGCATATGTTAAAACTCAATTTGAAAAGACCATCAAAACGTTTCAATGTGATAATGGTCGTAAGTTTGACAACCTTCCATTTCATAAATTTGGTGCGGACCACGACATAGTGTTTCGATTTTCTTGCCCCCATACCTCTCCACAAAATGGTAAAGCCGAAAGAATCCTATGCACCATCAACAATAAGATCCGCACTATACTCTTCAATGCTTCCATTCCCCCTTCTTTTTAGGTGTACGCCTTACACATGGCGACATACCTCCTTAATATATTACCACACGAACACTTCAAAATGAATCTCCAACCGAAATTCTCTTCCGTCGAATCCCTTCTTATGATCACCTTCGGATTTTTGGTTGTCTATGCTACCCGAATCTCGCCTCCACGACCCCTCACAAATTAGCACCTAGAACTACCCCTTTCATTTTCTTAGGTTTCCCCTCAAACCATAGGGGGTACTTATGCTATGATTTGCCCACAAATAAAATCCTGGTCTCTCGCCATGTCACATTCGAGGAGAACGTTTTCCCATTTGCAAACATTCAAAAAATTCAAGTCCCTGATTACTGCTTCCTTGATGATCCGGACACGTCCGCTCTCATTAGAAATGCCATACATCATGCCACCCATCTCTTCACTGCCACAACCCACCATTGACTATCGCCCAGCCCCCGACGACTACCCCCATCCCGTCACTACCCCAGTCCACTGCCCAACCGTCAACTACCCCCCAGCACCCGTCGACCATCCACCGTAATCAGTCACTGCCCCACCCTCAATCAGTCATGGAAAATACCATGTCCCAAACCACCCCACTGCCCGTCACCCAAACAGTCCCGCTTCCGACCCACCGTATAGAAATATGTGCCCAACACGGGATTTTCAAACCAAAAGTCTACTTTAACCTCTCCACTCAGACTATCTCACCTATACCTAAAAACTCAAAATTAGCCAAGCTTGACCCGAATTGAAATATGGTCATCCGTGAGGAATTTAATGCGCTCACTGCACAGCGCAATTGGGATCTTGTCCCGAGACCAGAGGGGGTGCATGTGGCTATATCGTCACTATATTTACTAAGGAACTTTCTCGGCAGCTGTTCCTTGACTTCAGATCCAGTCTGAGCGTCCGGCCTCCTACCGCTCCAACTGAGGGGGTGTGATAGAGAATAAATAAATATTCTTCATATATTATGTAATTATTATTCTAGTGTAATTAGGTAAAGTAGAGATCCTTATACAATTAGGTTTGTAATTGTAAATACCTATATATATTGCATAAATGAGAAACCTCCAACCAAGGAGAATTACACTATTCTACGGGTATTTAATTATTTTACCCTTATTTATGGACAGATATAATATATCTTTAGTGAATATTTAGTCATAATTGAGGTGTTTGTAGTTTTCAAGAACAATTACTACTAAGGGTAAAATAAATAAATAAAATTATCTTAAACTTTTAAAATGACAAGTATTTTGAGATGAATAGTTTATAAAAAAAAACACAAAGGTTCTCAAATTTATGAGTGTTTGGTTGGCTTTGGATCTGGTTTACAAAGTTGGTAAACAGCCAAAACTTATGTGTGGGTTGGTCACAGATCTGTAGAAATTACAAGACCTTTTCAATCTTGAGGTGATCTGTCTACCAATATTTGTGATATTAGTTCTCCTTTACAAAGCACCAAAACAATTATGATATGAGGACCAATTTAAATCATAACTTCTCTTCAAGGAAAAAGCTAGCACTGATATATAAATGTATTAAATTAAATTGTACCTTTGCAGCTCACCTCATCTGTGTAATGTGTATTACACAATTGCATCCAAATTAAATTATAAATTAATTTCCCCAACAAGTCCTAAATGTTTCAATATATATGATCACACGATCAAAAGTTTTATGGGGCTGACATATTGATAGGTTGAGGCGTTTGGTGTGCCTGTATGGTATAAGCTTGGATTATCTGTCCTCTACTTCCCATAACATTTCTTTTTAAAACATTTATAAATATTTTTTATTACTCATATAATTTATAGTAACAGTTTTTAGTCAATACTTAAGAATTTTATCATACGAACATATACTATTACGTTTAAACATGAAGATTAATTTTTGTAAATTTCCATTTATTTTTTAATTAGATGTAATTTGTAATGTATTCACCATAATCTTTTACACATAGTAGGCGTAATATATAGTTTACTTCATGATCTTGTAGTCAAATTCCTTTTACACATCCCTAACTCACGGTAAGCTTTTTATGACACCAAACATTATCTAACCTGGAGCTAATTAATACTCATCATTTTGTTTACGTGGCGCGCATATTTTTACCAATAAAATGAGAGAGTGAAGAGTTAAAAAAAAGTTATGTCTGATGCTTTATTTGAATTTGAATGCAACATGCAGAAGCGAATTTATTATTTTAAAAACATAGGTGTATCACAAAGTGAAAATTTCTCTCTAGTTCCTTATATAAATAACTCAACCTTTAACCAAGGGTATTATTTAGCTTTATTTTAGCCTGGGTGCCAACAAATAAGGAATGATCTTGATTTTTTGGCCTAACTTAACAATTTTTTTAAGTAGTAGTCTCCGCTTCAGAAAATTCGCTAGACAATTTTTTTATTGTTCATCAGGCATAAATTGTGGACATAAATTAGTTTAATGAACCTACTCAATTGACCGCAAGTCATGCCTTATAGGCAAGAGTTAGAACTTATGCCCGATGGGTAACATAGGGAAGCTTTTGTTGTTCATAAGGCATATTCTAGCTCTTGCCTATAAGGCAGGAGTTCATGATATTTCAAGACAATGAACTGCTCAATTGACCACAAGTTCTATCTTATAGGTAAAAGTTAGAACTTATGCCTGATAGGAACAAAAGTTCTTCCTAACAATTTCTTTAAAGTTAAGGCCATTTCTTTAAAAAACTTATTTTGCGGGGATAAAAATTCAAGACCGAACACTTTGAGATACCACGCGTCATTTCCTCGAATGTGATAGAGACTCCTCTATCCACTTCCCAATATAGAATCACAAAGTCCGTAGGGAAGTAGAACTTATCCACCTTAACAAGTAGTATATCATTAATTGAAGGAATATGTTGTTTGATTTTATTTATCAATAATGTACAATATATATAGTAGTACAAGAATATCTAAACTAGGTCACTAATCAACCTAATTACAATAGGAAATACAATTCTACCTAAAATAGGAGACCTAATTACAATAGAAATACAATTCTACCTAAAATAAGAGATATACAATTAATGAAAGAATATTCGGGAAATATTCTATTACACCCCCGCAGTCGAAGCGGGAGGTTCACGAACACTGACACTGGCTCGAAAATCATCAAATAGTATGCACGGAAGTCCTTTGGTGAAGATGTCGGCAATCTGAAGGAACATGAAGCACACGAATTTGACCACGAGCCACCTTTTCGCGAACTAAATGAATGTCCATCTCAATGTATTTAGTGCACTGATGTTGGATGGGATTGCAAGAAAGATATATCGCACCAATATTATCGCAGTAAACCAATGTTGCCTTTTGAATCGGGTAGTAAAGCTCAAGTAGAAGGTTACGAATCCAACAAGACTCAGAGACGACATTGACGACACCTCTGTACTCTGTTTCGGCACTAGATCTGGATAGTGTAGGTTGCCTTTTGGAGGACCAATAGGTAGGGATGGCAACGGATCGGATCTGGACCGGATCCTACTAGATCCAGATCCAGATTCGTTTTTCATACATGAATCCAGATCCGTCGGGTCCATAAAAATCAGATCCAAATCCGGATCCATCGGATCCACCGGGTCCACGGATCGGATCTGGATCCACATGTAAAAAAATTGTCTTGCTAAGAATGTAACCTTGCTAAGATTTTTTTTTTAACACTGACAAACGATTTTTACTTATCTAACAGTTTACTGTGTTTTAATTTTGAAATGTTCATATGAGATATTTTGTTCGTTGTCTCGTTTTGATTGTGAGCTATTAATTGAAAATGTTGGACAATGACAATAGTTGTGGAAAATGCCGACTAGTATTTCCACAATGCAGAACTTGCATGCGTTTGGAATCTTCACAAATGAAGTGAATATAATTTTAACTACTTGTCTATGGAGATGTTAGTCATTCACTAATATAATATTTATTTTATTATCGAAGTTACATCTTTATTTTTTGGTTTTTGAGTTAACGCGAGGATAAATTAAATTTGTTTTGAGAATTAAACTTGCAAGGATGTGCTTAGCAATTTTAAGAAAATACTTATAAAATTACATTCTAGGTTATGAATATATTTAATAAAAAGCGAATCCATGGGTCGGATCTGGACCGGATACGGATCTCAAATACAAGATCCAGATCCAGATCCGATCCGTCAAAAATGGATCCGGGTCCGATCCGGATCCGTCGGATCCAAAATTTGAAGATCCATATCCTATAAAACGGATCTGGATCCACCGGATCCGGACCGGGTCCAGGATCCATTGCCATCTCTACCAATAGGTTATCTCAGAGGAAAATGCAGTAACCAGACGTGGAGCGTCGGGTGTCAGGACATCCACCCCAATCAGCATCAGAATAAGCCGTGAGACTAGTGGACGAGGACCTGTATAGATGTAATTCGAAGTAAAATGTACCTTAGACGTATCATAAAATACGTTTGAGGGCATACATGTGTGCTTTCGTCGGATTGTGCATGTGTAAGCAGATTTGTTGCACGACATAGGATATGTCAGGTCTCGTGAATGTGAGGTACTGCAGGGTCCCAGCTAGGCTACGATAGTGAGTCGGGTCTGAATATAGAGGGCCGAAATCAGCCGTGAGCTTAGAATTGGTGTCTACTGGCGTGTGGGATAGTTTGCAATATGTCATGCCTACACGGTCAAGGATCTCTTCGGCGTACTTCTTCTGACACAGAAATAGACCTCCAGAATGTCGAGTGACAGAAATGCCCAAGAAATAACTCAGGGCCCCAGATCCTTCATGGCAAACTCAGAGGAAATGAGAGACATAATGGACCGACAGAGAACATCATATGATGTGGTGAGGATGATGTCATCAACATATAATAATAGGTAAGCCATGTATGTACCCTTATTGTAGATAAAAAGAGAATGATCAGATCTGTTGTGTGAAAAAATGATAGAGGTGATATAATCGGTGAACTGATGGTACCATGCTCGAGGAGCCTATTTCAGAATATAGAGCGATTTCCGCAACAAACACACATAATCCGGATGAATAGGATCCCTGAAACCTATAGGTTGATACATATATATCGTTTCTTGAAGATCCCCATGTAAGAAGGCATTTGGACATCAAGCTGATGAATGGGCCAAGACTTGGATAAGGCAATGCTGAGGACGGTCCGGATGGTTGCGGGCTTTATGAACGGGCTGAACATTTCATCACAGTCCACTCCCACCTGTTGAAACCTGCCATCACCTACAAGACGAGCATTGTACCTCTCAAAAGAACCATCAAATTTCTTTTTATGTATAAAAATCCACATAGAATGAATAATGTTAGCATTAGGTGGATGGGGTACTAGGTCCCACGTCTTATTATCAATAAGAGCATTATATTCGTCAATCATTGCAGCTTTCCAATTAGGATAGGACAAGCCATCCTTCAGATTTTGAGGGATATGAGAAGGGACAACTGAAGCGGATAAATTAAACAGTCATTTAGGTTTATGAATTTCGTGCGTGGCATTGGTTTCTATGGTCCGAGAGCGTGTCTCGGGACGCCGGATGAGAAGGGGGTGTTCCGCAGAACTATCGGGAAGATGAGGAAGGGTAGGGGTGGCGGGACCGGTTAGCTGATGCTCGGTTTGCCGAGAGGTGGCTGCGGAATCACCCTGAGGTGGGCTATTCCAGGCCACTATTGGTAGAATCGGGTGGGCAGTGTGTCCCGAATTGTCCGAGGTAGAGGCGAGTGCTGGGGTTTGGCACGGCGGACTATGTAAATGATGAATTAGAAGAGAGTTTAGACCATTATCTAGTAAGTCGTAGGAATGCCGAGGTGGCGAGTTTAGGGAGGCAAATGGGAATTAAGACTCATCAAATAGGACATGATGTGAAATAATAATTTTACGGCTTGACAAGTCATAGCTCGAGTAACCACAATGATTGGCGGGGTAACCTAGAAACACACATGGGGAATACCGGGGTTAGAGTTTGTGAGTGATCGGATGGAGAGGATAACAGAGACATCCAAAGATACACAAGTTTTGATAGGAGGGGTTCCTACAAAACAGAACTTGAGTGGGCGACCGTTGAGCTAGAGACAGATAAGTAGTCATGGAGAGTGCGTAAATCCAGAATTTAGGGGGAATTGAGGTGTGAGCAAGTAGGGCACACATTAGGTTGTTTATGGTTTAGATTTTCCGTTTGGATTTACCATTTTGGGAAGAGGTGTGAGGGCAGAAACACGAAAGGTAAGACCATTTTTTGAACAAAACTGTTTGAATTGATTATTATTAAATTTCTTGTCATTGTCACATTGAAAATATTTAATGCTCTTTTCAAATTATACTTTTACGAAAGCACTAAATGTGAAAAAAAATAGGGTAAACTTGGGATTTATTGCCAATTGGAAAAGTCCATAGAAAGTTGGAATAATCATCCAAAAACAACACATATTATCGATGGACAGTCGTACTTAAAATAGTCGACGTCCACAAATTACTGTGTATGATATCAAAATGCAGTAAAATATAATTTGTGGATTCAGAAAATGGTAATTTAACATGTTTCCCAAAAATGCAAGATTCACATATAGGAGTCGTAGAAATACGGTTGCAATTAATAAAATTATTTTTCCTAAGAGAGCGTAAAACAGAATCTCCCGGATGTCCTAATCTAGAATGCTATAAGGAAGATGAAAGAGCAGCAAAGGTTGATGGAATTGAGGCTGGATTGTTGACGGCATTTGAAATAGGGTCGAGATCTCTGGTGGTGTCACATCTCATTATTCATCTCCCTATAGTAAAATCCATCATAGAAAAACCAAAAGGATCAAAGTCAAGGGAAACATTAATATCAGTTGTGAAACGTCGCACAGAGATTAGATTCTTAATGAGTTTAGGGATATGGAGGACATTTTTTAAGATTAGCGGTGGATGTGGTGGGGATAAGGATGAATGACCAAAATCACGAATGGGAATGCCTTGTTGTCACGACCCAAACCGGAGGGCCACAACGGGCACCCGGACCCTACCCACCGGGCACCACAAATACACTCCACCCTTAATCATATTTAAACACAGACTGAGCCGTGATAGATTATATAAAGTTCCAACCCAAAAGCCCCAACTTACACATTTATATATCAAGGCCGACAAGGCCTTACATGACAACTAACCACATGACACTTATCTACAAGCCTCTAAAGAGTAGAACATACCACGACCAGATCGCGACTCCGAAACAAATAGAGTGCTCTGAATACCAGCTGAACCAGCAACCTACTAGTGTGAACCGTCACTCTCTCAATATGAACATGCGGGCACAAAACGCAGCGTCCCCAACAAAGTGGACGTCAGTACGATTGATGTACCGAGTATGTCAGACATAAGAAATAACATAGCAGAGATATATCATAGTCTGAAATAGAAATAACTGAACATTAGTAAATGCCTCCGAGGCCCTAATACACATGCCTAAATGTTATGCACAATGCAGTATATATATATACATCAGCCTCTTCGGGCATCTTCCTTACCATAACCGCCTCTGCGGGCATCATACCATATATTGGTAAACGAATGTATGCATGATGTAAATACGGTATATATATATATATATATGTTAGTGTTGAGGATCGTGCAATCCGTCCCAATATGTGTTAGTGTTGCGGATCATGCAACCCGTCCCAATAAGCCACACAGGCATCACATCATCACTTCATCACATCACATCACATCATCACATCATATTAGCCACTTAGGGCTCTATTGTGATAGTTTGTACCAGTTGCAGGTGGTGTGCGTATATAACACCTTTCTCTTTTCCCATATCCCCTATATATATATATATATATAATATTTATCATATAGTAATGTGCATAGCAAAGTGGTCCAGAGTAATAAATGAATGCAATGCAAATGAGAATGCATAAATGACAATAACACATCCTGGCTCAATATCCTTGTACATTTGGTTAACACTGTGAATATCAATATCTTTTCCGTATGACTCAATAAGGACTTAGAAACATACTTAAACAGGCTTTTAACATAAGAGTCAATAACATGATCATTCTTAACTACTAAGAGTAGAGTACTTTATGGAACAATATTTCGGTTATGTTTTGTACGTAGAATATGCCAAAAGAATGAAAGAGCCATGCATACCTTGTTGTCGAAATTATCTAAGTTCCGCGGGTCCTCGTAAGCTTTATAAGTTGTTATCTACACCATATGAATGATTTAGATCATAATCGGATCAATTTACCAGAAATCGCTTCATTGAGACATTCTAGCCAATACGTTGTACGCATAGAACCTATACATCTTCTATGTCGAAACCTATGCATATAACCACACAATCAGCCCTTCTAACCCTTTTTTTCTTACTGCTACAATGCTTAAAACAATTCATCAATTTCACATGCAACTTCCAATTTCATATCAACAGCCCCAATAATACCCAACTACTTAGTATTTTGTTAATCACCTAAGAATTAGTAAGAATCATGTTCTATGATTCGTATGAACTTAGGAACAAGAAGGATTACCTCAATTAGAAGTAGCAACGAAAGTCATCGGAAAGCCTTTTGCCTGTACCGGGTTCCTATAGAATCAGAAGCATTGAAATTGACTTGCTAGAGCTTTGCCGAGACTCAAAGTCTCGTCTTGGCTTCTGAGTGTTTTTAAGCTTGTTCAAGACTTCAATTTCGTTGGAGTTAAAACCCAAAACACCAAGAATTTTCTCCCTTTTTGGCGAGCAGAAGCTCCCAGAAATTCCCCCCCCCCCCCAATTTGGTCAAGAATTCCCTGCGGGTTATTAATAGAGATGTTTACTTCTTCTATCAGAAGTGTAACAACTATTCCTCCATGGAATGATTTCTTCAGAAGCTTAAAGAGATGAAGGATTTTAATGGAGAAGAGATGAATATCTGGAGACTTTGTGGAGCTGCCACCGTTCTTATTAAAGCTTAGTCATTGAGACAATGTTACACGTACAAGACCCACTCACTATTATCCCTATTTATAATAAATTAATCCCACAATTAATTAATTATACACACAATTAAATTCCCGATCTCAATTCACTTAAATCCCGATGACTTATAAAATCCTCTTATACCTAATGTCATAATTCCTGTAATATGACACTACTCTATAAACTCTTCGGGGATACACAATTATTATTATTAATCCCCATCGTCACACTTGTTAAATCCCAAAATTGTTTCGAGATCACATCTTTTTATATACTAATTTCCTTATTAGCATATGTAAATACAACATAAACTTCCCGGGGTTAGGGTCTACTTGCCTATGTTTATGCGCTCAAACCATTACCCGAAAATACGGGATGTTACACTTGTCCACTACCAACAATAATATTCTGATTTAAATTACTTAAATTGGAATAAGACGAGAGAGTACCTTGTGATGCCGTCATGTGAGATGTGGTGCTTGTGTCCATATACCAATTTTTTTCTGGAGCGTTGAGTGATATTGTGGTCATAGCTGCCTCAATGTCAATAGGTGCATAAGTGGAGGGCAGGGGGGCCTGTGCTGTGTGGGCCTGTTATAGACGTGGGCCGAGTATGCCAGGGTGGGAATGTTGGTTTTGAGATGTAGTCCACGAGGATGTCAAATACGGGTAAGGAGGAGAAACCCATGACGGTGGGGCCCACGCAGCCCATAACGGGTAGGCAACCCACGGCGGAGGCTGCTGCCACTATCGCGATCGTTGCTGGCTGTTTCCTGCCGGCGGTGACTGTCCCTTCCCACCGCTATTATTATCGGAATTTCGTCCGCTGCGGACCTTTCCTGACTGCCTGCTCTGGTGATTATTGCGGGTAGATGCGGGCTGCTGCGGGTCCTCGGGTTGATGGTTCTGGTTGCTGGAGTTAGTGGCATTACTGTCAGCGGAGGGCCCGACGGTGGTGGTGAGGGCGACGTCGGCAATGCTGGCCTGAGTGGTGTTGCGCTTGATTTTTCGGATTTCCTCAAGAATAAGCTTCGAGTAGGCCTCATAAAACGGAGGTAACGACATGCATTGCTGATGGATGGTGGCAATGCCGTCATATGATTCGTTCAAGCCTACAATAAATTGCATGACTAATCGCTGCTTAGTGACTGGTGCGCCGACGTTGGAGAGTTCATCGGCAAGCATCTTGAGTTCTTGAAAGTATGCAGACACGTTTGGAAAATCATCCTGATGAACATCCTTGAACTGATTTTCAAGGTATAACGCTCGTCGAGTTTTGTTGTCATAGAAAATATTTCCAAACGTTTCCACATTTAGTGGGCAGTGGCATCGGTCTCAATGATGGTGTGCAACAGATCATTAGAGATCGTGCCATATATCCACTAGAGGACGGTTGCGTCTAAACGAGACCAGAGTGCATCATCAGAAGTCAAAGCTGATGGTAGGTCTGTAGACTTTAGTGTAGGAGGGATGATGTGGTCGATAAATTTGTAAACATGACAATGGATCTTAAAAAGCTCCGCTCACGAGGAGTATTGACCCTTTTCCATCTCAAGAGTCATAGTTTTGATGTTGTTGACTGCAAGTGCAGGATGAAATTTGGTTTTGTCAGCCATGGAAGAGGAAGAGGGAGGGAGAATGACTGGAAAAACTAGGGTTCCGTCATGGGGAAAAGGATGCGGCTGAAAGATGAAGTCGGCGACTAAGGTTCCGACGTGGGAAGGGTGGCGGCAGAGAAAAGCGGTTGGCGGCTAGGGTGGGATATTTAGGGTTAGGCTTCTAATACCATGAAGGAATATGTTGCTTGATTTTATTCATCAATAATGCACAATATATATAGTAGTACAAGAATATCTAAACTAGGTAACTAATCAACCTAATTACAATAGGAAATATAATTCTACCTAAAATAGGAGACATAATTATAATAGAAATACAATTCTACCTAAAATAAGAAATATACAATAATGAAAGAATATTCGAGAAATATTCTATTATTAATGACACCACTGGTTTCTTCAAATATTTGAACTGTCGCTAGCAATTTTATGATGGTGGGCCTTGGATCTCCCAGGCCCAATCTCTTGACACTTAGATATCAAATTGATATCTTCCCCTTAATCGCGCAAGGCTTTAGTAGAGTCTGTCATACCAATGGTGCATGAAATAGTGAATGCTTCTGGATCTTCCATCTTCTTATCATCAGTTTGTGAAATTATTACACTATATTAATTTGTCACTTTGATCGTCTCAAAGTTGATATTTTTCTTGCTTGCGACTAAGTTCTTCATGAACTTAGCATAACTCGACATCTCCTCAAGTGCCTCCATAAAAAGAACAATGTTTATGATTTAGTTGAAAATATCATAGAACTTTTGCAAGTGTTCCTCTTATTGTTTCTTCACGTACGTCAGGTTCCCTAGGTAGTTGCTTGTAAAATCTAGGGGCCTTCTTGGTTGCCTCTTTGATTGATTTCATTTCTTTTGTAGGAACATCATTAACCTCTTGAAAAGTGCTAGGTGTTTGGTGTTCTTCTTCAATCACAATTGGTTTCACTATTGGCTTATCCACCTTTGGAGGTATCACCTTATCTTCGTTATCATCTTTAATCTCAATTGTTTTCTCTATAAGAATCTTACCACTTCTAGTTGTGATAGCAAATAGTTGACCCAGACCATCCTTTTTTTGGATTTATAATAATGTCACTTGGCAATGCTCTTGGGATCTCACATTCAAGTTTAGCAGAAATTTGTCTGAGTCGGTTCTCAATTGTTTAATAAATATATAATGAGAACTAACCATTTGGTTCATGTCCCTCTTTTCTTTTCCAAATTGCTTTGAATTCTTGATTATTCTCTTCGTTAATCCTCTATGTTTTGGATCATGTGAAATTTTTCTTGGTTGTTGTAAGAAGGTGGATTAATAGGTGGTTAATAGGGGCTTTGTTGATCATATTGTTGAGATAACCCTCCATTGTGATTGTTTTGATTATTACCATTCTAACCTTAGTTGCTTTGTCATTAATTAACTTGTCTCCATCGGCCATAGTTATTTGACCATTATTGACACCCTTGGTAATTTTCCTATGTATTGTGCTTCCTCGTTTTTTCACTTGGTAGCATTGTTTTTTTATAGTTATCCTCTTGACTCCAGCCTTGTGAAAATTACATCATATCTTGCCTGTGAAATTGACCACCCATACTTATTGTAGGTTAAAAGCGTATCAGAAAGGTTAATCAAGAAGGAAACGCTGAGTCGAGAGATGACTCTCTTTCTTTAAGAAAAAATTGTCATGTATAGATGCTTTTACGATATTGGACAATAATCTTCCAACTTAAAACAACAACAACCACCAATATAAAGCTAGTAAGGTTGATTCAGGTGAAGAAAGAGAATATTGAACAGATTGCAAAGAGAGGAGAGGATTTGGAGAAGATAGAGTCGTTGCAACATTTCTGAAATCTTCAGGGACCAAAGTGTAAATAAGAAATATTTCAGGGACCAAAAGAGAATTTCGGAAGAAAGCCCACGACCCACCACCCGACCCGGACAGGCCCGACGGGCGGGTGGCTGCAGTGCGCGTGGGGCTTAGCCCCGAACACAAGCTCACCTAGGTCCTCCCTCTTCTTAAAACTTGGGTCACCCCTTGGGGCCCAAACCCTCACTAAAAACTATAGTTAATATAGTCTTCAATCCTTCCATATTCAACCAATGTGGGAGTTCTATTATTTGGATAAACCAATCCATCTATTTATGTCTCAAACACCTTACTTTGTGAATCAATACCTCTTTCATTCCTCAACGAAATTTGATGATACTTGGCATTAATATCATCTACTTATTTAGTATATTAGGCATGTGAAAAGACACGATGCTTCCGACATGTGGGGCCCATGTGTTTAAGTCATAAAATATGGGAAAAACGCAATTTCATATAGTTAAATTTCCAACAATTCCCTCTTAAAAGAGAATTGGCGCACACGAGGTGCCAAAGTTCAGCAATCTATCAGCGGAAAGATATTGTATCATTAGAGGTAACTTTCGGCTTTGAACCTTCCTTAGTTGATTACCATTGTATTTACTTACTGCGCGGTGAACGTGATGTCTTGAACCGTCAGTGTTTAGTGTAAACCAAGACAATGATATCAACACAATAACTCCCCTTATTAATTTATTCTTATAGTTTTGTCTGTTGTAGCCATGGACAACTCTTGGATTCTTAAGTGCGTACATTTTAAGCGGCCTGTCTTCGCACTTAAATAGGTGATCTCCTATAAGGTATCCTGCTATACCCCACTCGTAAGTGTTAGGAATCATTGAAAGTTTTAGAACTTATCCTTTACCATTTATGCAGGTAGCACTTTAATGTCTATCGCGAGAACAACCTTGGAATTATATTTCTTTAACGAATAATAATCCGAAGTGCTCTTACTTCAAGTGAAACGCTAAAATGAACCTCTACAGTTTAGTTTTCCCATTGAACCAAAATTCTTGGGATCTCCAGTCAGTAAGGTTGTGTTACCACCATAAAGATTCTTATTGATTGGGTTTTAAGCCCATTCCCCTAGACAGGCAGAATATTTGATCTTTGGGTAGGCCTTTAGTTAATGGATCTGCTATGTTATCCTTTGATTTGACGTAATGAATAGAAATGACACCTTAGTGATCAAATACCTAACGATCTTATGTATCCAATGAATATGTCTAGACATGCCATTGCATACTATTTCGTGCCCTTCCTAAAGCCGATTGGCTGTCACATTGAATCATCACCGAAGGTACGAGTTTATCTCAACAAGGGATATCCTCTAAGAAGTCGTGAAGTCATTCTGCTTCTTCTCCTACTTTATCCAAAGCAATAAATTTCAATTCCATCATAAATCGGGCGATGGATGTTTGCTTAGAGAACTTCCAAGACACAGCCCCACCACCAATTGTAAAAACATACCCACTGGTGGATTTGGTGTTCTTTATGTCCGATATCCAGTTTGCATCACTGTATCCTTCCAATACGGCTGGATATATAGAATAATGTATTCCGTAAGTCAACGAATTTCAGATATCGTAGTATCCAATTTAACGCATTCCAGTGATCAATTCTAGGATTACGAGTAAACCTAGCCAACTTATTGACTGGATAAGCGATATCAGATTACCAATGACCTGCGCATATCACTCTTGGGATACGGGTGCACCATAATTCTTATCAATTCTATGATTCATATCCATTAGTGACTTCGTAGGGGGATTATCAAATACATCAAATTTCCTCAAAACATCTTTAATGTAATGAGATTGAGATAAGACCAGCCCATCAGATGTCTTAGAAATCTTAATTTCTAAGATTACATCTGCAATTCCCATATATTTCATGTCGAAACATTGTTTCAACATGTTCTTGGTTTCCAAGATCAAGTTTAGACTACTTTCGGTTATAAGCATGTCATCTACGTAAAGGCATATCATGACAATGAGTTAGAGTTCCCTTTGATATAGATACATTTATCACATTCATTTATGGAGAAGCCTTTTGATAATAAAGTATTATCAAACTTTTCATGCCATTGTTTCGGGGCTTGTTTGAGTCCGTACAGAGACTTAACAAGTCGACATACTTTTTTTTCTTGTCCTGGAACCACATACCCCTCGGGTTGTTCCATGTATATTTCCTCTTCCAACTTTCCATTTAGGAAGGCTGTCTTAACATCCATTTGAGGTATCTCAAGGTCAAGCAAAGATGCAATAGCTATGAATACCCTTATGAACGTTAATCTAGACACAAGGGAGTATGTGTCGAAGTAATCGAGGCCTTTCTTTTGTCTTTAGCCTTTGACTACTAATCTGGCCTTATATTTGTCAATAGTTCCATCTGCCTTATACTTTCTTTTGAGTATCCACTTACAACCCAAAGGTTTGCTTCCCGGAGGAAGATCAATCATTTCCCAAGTATGGTTTTGCATTATGGAATTTATTTTGCTTTCTATAGCTTCTTTCCAAAGTGGTGCTTCTGGAGTTGACAATGCTTCCTTAATTGTCCTCAGTTCATTTTCAACCATATAGGTTAGAAAATCTGGACCAAAGGTTTTGTCCTTTTTGACCCTTTTGCTCCGTCTTAGTTCAACCTTTGGAACCCCTAAGTTCTGTAGATCTGAAACATTAAATTCCGGATAGTCAGTAATATCCGAGTCCTATAGATCTGGAACATCTAGTTCTGGAAAATCAGAAACTCTCAGGTCTTGTTGATTTTGAGCATTTTGTTCATAACTTCATTTGCGCGAAATTATTTCTTTTTCCTTTCGAGGAAAGATATGTTCAAAGAATTCATCATTCCTTGATTCCATGATCGTACCTCGTGGATATCAGGTATCTCCTACTTATACACTAAGAAGCGATAAGCACTACTGTTATTTGCATATCCGATGAATATGCAATCTACAGTCTTAGGTCCAATTTTGACCTGTTTTGGTTTAGGTTTCTTCGACATTTTCCAAATAGGCCCACACTTTCAAATATTTGTAAGTGGGTTTCTTTCCTTTCCATGATTCATATGGAGTTTTATCCTTACGCTTATGCAGAATTCTATTGAGAATTGTATTAGCGGTAAGAATCGCTTCGCCCCACATGTTTTGGGATAAACTGGAATTGATAAGTAAAGCATTCATCATTTCCTTTAACGTACGGGTTTTGCGGTCGGCAATACCGTTAGACTGAGCCATGTAAGGAGCGGTCGTTTGATGAACAATGCCGAATTGAAAACAATATTCTTTAAACGATTCTACATATTCTCCCCCTCTATCACTACGAATTGCCTTAATCCGTAGGTTTAGTTGATTTTCAACTTATGCTTTGTAACATTTAAATGCTTCAAACGCTTCATCTTTACTTTTCAACAAGTAAACATAACAATACCTTGTACTATCATTAATGAAAGTCACAAAGTACTTGTTCCCCTTCTAGTTTGCAAAAACGTTAAATCACATATGTCGGTGTGAATAAGTTCTAGAAGAGCGGTGTTTCTTTCTACTGAATGGAAAGATGATTGGGTTAATTTTGCCTCTACGCACACCTTACATTTATGTTGAGGGTTTATGTCGAGGGAAGACAACAATTCCAACTTTACTAACTTTTGAATGGATTTGTAGTTAACGTGTCCTAATCTATGATGCCATAAATTAGAGGATTCAAGCAGGTAGGTAGAAGGCTTTATTTCATTAGATGAACAGATTACAGACATAATATTCATTTTGAAGAGGTCGTCACACGCGAAGCCTCTTCCGACAAATATTCCATTCTTAGTTATTATAAATTTGTTGGACTCAAAAACTAGTCTAAAGCCAGCCTTGACCAACAATGGCCCTGAAACCAAGTTCTTGCGGATGTCAAGGACGTGCATCACTTCCTTTAGAGTAAGCTCTTTGCCTGAAGTAATTTTGAGGACAACATTTCCAACCCCTTGCACTTCAGAGGTAGCGTCGTTGCCCATGAACAACGTTTACCCGTGATTGGGGCGAAAGAAGAGAATGCACTCTTGTTAGAGCAGATGTGACAGGTTGCACCCGTGTCTATCCACCATTGCCTTGGATTCTCCACCAGATTTGCCTCCAGCACTATAGCCGAGAAATCCACAATTATGTCGTCAAGGTTCGAAGGACCACCCTCGTCTTGTACAACGTTAGCCTTGGCCTTGCCTTTGTTCTTGGCTATTTCCTTCTACTCTCGCTTCAGTTTACAACACTCTTTGATCACATGGTCAGGTTTTCCACAGTGATGGCAGTTTTCTTTGAACCTCTCCATCGGTTGGCTTTTGCCGTCTCCCTGGAAGTTGCGCTTTTTGTTAGCATTTCCCTTCGAATCAACCAGATTCGCTTTTGCCTCCATTAACTGCTTCCCTTAGATATAACCATTTTATTGTCCTCCTGTATTTGCAGTTTGATGATAAGGTCTTCAAATCACTTTTTTTTGTCTTTAGTTTAAGAGAACTCATGAACTCGTTCCATGCGGGAGGCAATTTCTCAATCAAAGACGCAACCAGAAACTGCTAATTTGGCTTTATTCCTTCCAAATCCAGATGATGAAGAATCATTTGAAACTCCTGGATTTGGGACATCACTAATTTACCATCCACCATTTGAAATTTCAGAAACTTTCCAACGATGAATTTCTTAGTACCCGCATCCTGTGCGCTGTACTTTTTCTCGAGTTTTTCCCACAACTCTTTTGCCGTATTCATAGTGCAATACACAGTATAGAGTGTATCCGACAGACCGTTCAGAATGCAGTTTTTGCACATGAAATCACTATGATTCCAGGCATCCAGTGTTAACTTTAGGGCATTTGTGACATGGATATCTTCGTCCACTTCAGTCGTGGTGTTAGATTGAGTGTCTATTGCATCCCCACCAGAAGGAGGATCTTCTGTCAGAAAGCGTGACAGGTTCAACGTGGTAAGATAGAACAACAACTTTTTTGTTGTCATCTCTTGAAATTGGTACCCAAAAACTTTTCCAAGCATTCACTTTGGAAACTGGCAGGAGCAGAACCATTGGAAATGGTTGAAGAAGACATCTTTCGAACACTTAGAAATGTAAATTTGTCTTAAATTGTAGGTTAAAAACGTATCACAAAGGTTAATCAAGAAGGAAAAGCTGAATCGAGAGATGACTATTTTTCTTTAAGATATAATTGCCCCGTATATATGCTTTTACGGTATTGGATAATAGTCTCCCAACATAAAATAGCAACAACCACCAATACAAAGATAGGAGAGGATTTTCTGGTTTTGTTTATTTTTTCCGTATGTTTGAACTGAACAGTAATGTTCCATTTATAGGTGAAGAAGAGGGCGGATTCTGACAGTTGATAGAGCCGTTGCAATGATTGGATAAGATATAGTCGTTGCAACGTTTATGAAATCTTCAGGGACCAAAGTGTAAATAAGAAATATTTCAGGGACCAAAAGAGAATTCCGGAAGAAAGCCCACGGCCCACGAACCGACCCGGACCGGGCGACGGCATGCGTGGGGCTTAGCCCCGAACCCAAGCTCACCTAGGTCCTCCCTCTTCTTAAAACTTGGGCCACCCCTTAGGGCCCAAACCCTCACTCAAAACTATAGTAATATAGTCATCAGTCCTTCCATATTCAACCGATGTGGGAGTTCTATTATTTGACCAAACCAATTCATCTATTTGTGTCTCAAACACCTTACTTTGTGCATCAATATCTCTTTCATTCCTCAACGAAATTTGACGATACTTGGCACTAATATCATCTACTCATTTAGTATATTAGGCATGTGCGAATAAATGATGTTTCCAACATGCGGGATCCATGTGTTTAAGTCATTAAATATGGGAAAAACTCAATGCCATATAGTTAAATTTCCAACACTTATTTGGTTGAAATCGGCCCTTAAACATTATCTATTGCATTAACTAGCTTTGAAGCCTGAGCATATTATAATTGAGCCTTGGCAAGTATTGTCAAATTCACAATTACTTGACTTTGGACTTACATATCTCTAGTGATATGCACCATGCTAGGCTCACCTTGAGGCACATTAGCTCTTGATTGCGAAGCAAATGTTATATCCGCCATCTTGTCCAATGTCGTGATCTCCTCTTGGTATGATTTGTTCATGATTTTTTCTTTGGCCAATTAATTTAACATGGATGTGTCCACGATAGAAAATTTAAAGTATTATTCTCTCGGTTGTATCATTATTGAGACACCCCTTTAGCATTATTCAGTATCTCTTCCATGTTTCATGTAATGCTTCGTTGGGATGTTGCTTGAATGCCAAAATGTCATATCTCAAAAGAGTCATTCTCCCTGGTGAGAAGTATTTGGGAAAGAACTTTGTCGCAAGGTCGTTTCATATATGAAGAGAATGATTAGTTAGCCTTTCCAACCAATCCAAGGCGTCCTCTCTTAAGAAGAACGGAAACAATCGCAATTTCAATGTCATTACATCATTCAGAACATTTTGGTGTTTGCTTAAGAAGCAGACATCTATGAAGTGTTTGATTACACTTTTGCAGTAGTTATAAATAAAAACCTTCAACTTTTGGATAAAGAGACTCAAATAAATACTCCCTCAGCCCGAATATATGGGACGTAGTTTGATTGAGCATAGAGTATAAGAAATATAAAGGAAGACTTTTAAATTTTGTGGTCTAAAACAAGTCAAATATATTTATGTGGTTATAAATAATTTCGTTAAACGTAAAAAAATAAAGTCTATAGTTAAATGGCAAAAGACATCACTTTCATCCTGAACTTGTCCAAAACAAATTACGCTTTAACTAATCGGGCGATCTACTACTATTATTATTTTAACTGGTATTGATACTCCTTTGTAAATGCATAACCAGTTTTGTGTAGGGCTGGCCAGTGGGTCGGGCTAGGGACTGGCGGGCCGGTTTGGCGGGGTCGGGGCGGGATGGGAAGGGTGAAGGGGGCGGGATCGGGGCGGGGCGGGTCATGCGGGATTTGCCGAAGTCCCGTCCCGATCCCGATCCCGTCGGAATCTGGTCGGGGCGGGATCGGGTCGGGGGCGGGATCGGGATCGGGATCCGGGCGGTTTTTCCTTCTTTTTTTTTTTTTTAATAACATATGTATAAAAAAACTCAATAATTAAACAAGACAAGATAGTGTAATAAAAACATGTCAATGTTGTTTTTGTGTCTCTTATATTATTTAATAGACATGATTTTTTTGTAATACAAATACAATTGTCGAAATTGCAACTTTGTGGTGTTGTCCAAAAGTTGCAAATTACATAATAAAATTACAATTAAAAAAATTACTTTCTGAAAAAAACATGTTCTAGTTTCTTGATAATTTCCTGTGGTTCTTCGGTTGGAATTGATATTTGTTGGTCAAATTGATCCACGTCGCTTCCACCACCTTCGGATAAGATTTTGTTGTAGTTTTCGTCTTCTTCTTCGTTGATCTCCGATTAACCGCACCTTCTCCGATCCGTTCGTATCCAATCTCTGAATAATACTACAATCTCCAAGCTGTCTCCGGCTAATGAGTGTCTGTGCTCTCCTATTTGATATCTGCCGACAGAAAAAGCGCTTTCAGACGCAGTTGATGACGCTTGAATGTTCAAAACATCCCGGGCCATCATTGAAAGTGTCGGAAAGGTCTTCTCATTCCCCCTCCAGTATTTCAACAAGTCTTCACGTCCTTCTTCATTGAGAACTGCTTGGTACGGTACAGAACCCTGCAAAACAAAAATATCAAACTCGCTAATTTGGTTAGTAGCGGTACGGCCGCACATTCTATTTCTGAGGCTTTCAATACTAGCCGCAGAAACAACATGTCTTTTGTGAGGTTGTGTTAAAGAAGAAGAAGAAGAAGATGGTATGGAAGCCAGTAGGTTACTAGCACTTTCTTGTTGGTAAAACCTATATATTTTTTTGCATTTAAGACAACACTTCTTCTTTAGTTTGTTCAATAGGTGGTGGGTGATTTGGATTTTTGGGACTTGGAGGTGGTAGTACTTCTATACAATCGCAAATAGTTTCAATAAGTGATTTAGTACCGTCTATTTTAATAGTCAGATTTAATACAACACCAATAATACCTAAGTCCAACAACACTGAACATCATCTTTCGTTTATGTAACACAACAAGCTTAAAACAGAACGCTAAACCATAATTACTGTGAATTTCTTTTGGTAATTAACTAATTGCACGACCAGCTCGAAGAGCCTTGAGGGATTCTCTAGCACAAAATATGCACACACCGATGACCTTTGAATATTAAAACTGAAATGTAGGAGAAAGTGGAGTCAAATCTCTCATCAAGGAAAAGCATTATCATGTGAAAAAGATACTCGAATTTAACTCCCAGACGACCAAAAACAAGAATTTAGATTAAAAAATTCAATGCAACTGACAAAGTTATAGAGTGAACTGATAAAATTTTCCACCTCGTTACATTGAGAATTGTGAAAGACCATGTAATAAATGGTTGTTTGTAAATTTGAACTTCTGTAGAGACAAACCTGAAAGACAAGTCATTCACAAGTAATTGTAGTGTCAAAGCTGCTAAGGCACAAGGCGAATGCCTGGAATGCTGTAAACATGTCCAATCCTACTTTGCCGAACTGTAAAATAACTTTCTCGTGTTCTGGTCCAGCCACCACACCATTCTCTGGAGAAGCCACCAACTGAAAGTTCTTCATGGAGGCGACAGTTACCCGACCATGAAAGTTCAAACACCAGCATTGGAGCTGCTCATGCCATTTGAGAGCCTTATATTTCAGAACCAGTGAACCTTCTCTTTGAGTTTTTATAGGCTCAGACAAAGACCGCTTGATTTGGATCGAAGAAATCGAATTGGAAGAGAGGAAGAATCACTATTGCCCATTGGAAAATCAACCTGTATGAGAGCTATACTCCAGGTAACTGCAAATGTAACCATCCTTATGTTAAGTGTGCTTTGTAAAATTTGAAGTTGCTTCAATCTTATATCCAAAGGGTGTTCATATTTACCTTCTATTTATGCAGGGATCAGTCTGGGAGCGCTAGACATAGCCACCTGATATGACTGCAGATCCAACCTTTTTATTTACACCAGAATGGCTGTATCCTAACACTGAGAAGATGGGATGGGCGGAATCATCAGCTGAAGCATTTTTAAAGCGGAAAGGACTTCATACATGCTCCACCCATAGTTTTCTCCTTTCGTGATGATGTCAACTTCTTCATAGTGATCCTGCACGATTAAAATTTTCAAATGATTGTCAGAAACTCAGCCTCAAGATACCAGGTAGCATGTTACGGTGATCTGTTGAAAAAGATCTTAACAACCTGAGATGTTATAGCTAGATTGTCTTTAAACCTGATCAACATTCGCATAGATAAAGTAAAAAGGCCTTTCTAAATCAAAGCTACACCACCAAGGATTTGTCAGTCCAAGCGCCTAAATTTCAGGCTGCAAATCTTTATCTTGTGAATAAAAATTGTCTTGAGAAACCGAATAGTTACCCCAACGTCCAAAGTCTGATATTTCTTCTTGACCTGATGAAAAATCACCTAGTGTCTCGTGACATAACTCAAGAAAGTGCAAGGCAGAAAATTTGCCTTTTAATTTTAGTGCTAATTTATTGTAAAAAATCAAAATGCTCACTTGGTATGTTATCAATATCAACCCTCATAATTTTTCCGAGCAAGGACTTCTTATTTTGAGGAAAATTGAAGAATGCATCCATCAGACAATGCATTCTTTTTGCCCTCCTGCTAGTTGCATAACATGATTTATCTACCATTAGTAATCATTACTAGAAGAGGAAAATTCCATGCATCAAATTGTTTTTTATCCATAGTGCAAAGAGAGCATTTAATTTGTTTAGCAGCAAAGCCTCACCTGGCTCCACGTACATTCAACTCACAGGAACTCTAGGATTCATTTGTTTTGAGCCCACAAGCCTAGTGAAATGGCTCTTCACCAGTTTGGCTCCAGCGTAAGGTAGAACATAATCGTATATGGTAAACTTGGTTCCGAGGAAATTTGATCTAGCCAAAAAGAAAAAAGAATCATTAAACACAGTCTAAGATTTATCACTCACCCCATCAGTAATAAGAAAGCCATACCTTAATTTGCCAATACAAGTGCTACCTCCCTTTGAAGCATGATGCTTGTTCAACGTAAATAAGCACCGTACACTCACTTTTGAGTTGAGCTTTATTGATCTGTGTTGCGATACTCTTTTTTATCAGGTGATGGTCGTTTATACAACAGAAATGCCAATTAAACTGATTGAATAAGCAGACAGAGAACAACGCATAACAAATTCAACAATCGCTTGATGGAAACAAAGGGAGCAGAATGAAAATGAAGGTAACACAGAAAAAGAAGAACACAGAGCGAAGAGAAGAGAAAAGCAAATGAGTATAAACAGACTCAGGCGGTAGCTCTTTTGAGATATGAAGCTGATTCTACTATGTACGAAGCATATTCTGCTCCTTCACTGTATCTCAATGAAAAACATGTACTTCAATATCCTGTAGAGTTCTATATAAATTGTGCCGCACAAGGCATATCTTTACAGAAATAAGACAATTACTACCTAAAAGAAGAACATATACTTTGCCCCACAGGTAAAACTTCTTTATAGTAAAACACAAAACATGAACTTTCTCCAAAAAAATCATGATTTGTCAGCTCACTTAAGAAATCTGCAATTCAAAATTTAAAATCTGACTTAATTTATATTTGAATTTCGAGATTTTAACACTTATTATACAAATTTCAAACCGGAGAAAAAGCTTGTGGAATTTGAGGTGAATTCATGATTTTTCTTCTTTTTTCCTCCAAATTGGTATTGATTTTGATATTTTCCCGGACCTTTTCTAATTTCAGATAATTCTCAAAATAGCTGAAGCCTGAATGTAAAATTTGTCCGAAATTGTCAAATCACGACAAAATCCCTTCAAATATGCAATGATTTAAATTTTTATGCAATAATTCATTCAAATAGCAGAAACAAAAGCAACAATTCATTCACTCAGTCTGTTTGAAGATTTAAAGCAGATATAATAGTAAAAACAAATAAAGGAGAAAAAGTATGTCAATCTGAAATCACAAAATGGATAAAATCGTAGAGGTGGAGAGATTTTGAAGCTTGAATTGATGGAGAAGAACTTACTGTTAGCTTCGATATTCCACTGAAATAGCTAATCAAAACCGCAGAAAATGAATGTTAATATGGAGGAAAGGAGAAGAACGACGCGTCGATATTGCACTGAAATTGCTGAGCAGAAACATAGAGAATGAATGCAAAAAATGGAGGAAAGGAAGAGAAAAAAGAACTTTAGGACTTTTTGGTAGAGTGAAAAACAACATCACACGCGGGTGATGATTAAAGAAAAATGAAGTTGAGTTTTTACGTCGAGGGTATTTTGATCAGAAAAAAATCATTAAATGAAAGGAAGGGCAAAAGTTAAAGACCAGCCCATTTGAAGGGGAAAAATTAAAGATCAGCTTATTTGAAGGGAAACCGTGCAATTTTTTGTTTTTAAACCATAGCTACACTTTTGCTAATTACATTTCATAGCTTACAGTGACATGTATTCAAATTCGACTGTAGTCCAATTTTGTTGTATTCAATTCGGAAGTATTTTATTCGACTGTATTCATTCGTAGCTATTTTTATACAGTATTCAACTTATTATATTTAAATTCAGTTGTATTTAAACAACAGAAATGCAAGAAACTATAAGATATTCAGCTGTATTCAAAATACACGATATCCATTTATATACAAAAAAACCTCATTCGAAATACAAGCAAAAAATACAGAAAGAAACACTCTATTTTACACTTTACTCAGATCTGAGATATAAGAAATAAATAGAAAATCACTTGGATCTGAGAATACACTTAGATATGAGATACACCGGAGGAAGAAGGGTTTTACCGAAGCTGGTTTTGGACGGAGATGACAGTGGGGGGTGGGATCAGCGACGTGAAAATTGACTTCATTAAGACTCATGAAAGTCTCGGGTTGATCATCCGGGTCCTTATAGGATCGGATCGGATTTCGGCGAGGATTTGATTAGTTTCTTCAATTAGATTCTCATTCTGGGTGTTAACACAGAATTGGAGCGGCTACGGATGGTGCCGTTGGGGGTGACGGTTGTAGGGAGTGCTCTGGCTCTTTTTTGAGCGGTAAATGTCCTTTCTTGGCCCATGCTGATATGGAGAAGCACCGACGGGAGCTGCTGAGTAAAATAAATATGATTTACAATTACTGTTTAGATAACATTATTGGAATTCTTATGCTGCTGGTATATGTAAGTTACCCAATTAGTTTGGAGTATTTGATATGGTGATAGAATAATCCTCTTTGGACATGTGAATACAATATAATTATGAGGGGTAATTAGAATACACAATATAGCTTTATAATTTTCCTTAAAGTGTAGTTATTATACATAAATACTCTTATATGTTAGCTATTGTTGAGAATTTACTAATGTGAAATTAAGTTTATCCCATTATTTATGACTCGAACAATTGAGGCCCCGCACATCGGAAATGTCATTTCCACACACGTGCAATCTTAGTGCCAAGTACCGTAAATTTCGTTAATGAAAGAGATATTGGTATGTAAGTGAAATGTTTGAGACATAGAATGATGGAAGGTTATTGGATAAATAACAAGTGTTCCACGTTGGTAAACGAAGAAAGGATTGTGCAAGGTGTAAGATGGTATGGATCGAACCGCGGAGCCGAGAAGGGCCGCGGTGGCGGAGCGCCACAGCGCTTGGTCGGTAGTAAGCCTTCTGGCTAATTTGAGTCACAGCGCTAATTGGTTGTTTGGCATTCTGGAGCCGCGGCGCTAAATGCTGCAGCGCCGCGGTGCTTCCCAGGCATTGTTTGCTCGACGGAATCCCAAATGTTTGGCTGTTGAGGGGGTTTCAATGGCATTGAATCCACCCAATAATGGCCATTACTTGGACCATTATGTTGTTGCATTACTTGGGGGTTAAATGTCATCCATTACATGACAATTGATTGCCATTATGGGGCATTTGAAAGGCCATCTTGCACACCTATAAATTGAGGTCTTGGCTCAATTCTATAGATGAACATGGAGAGACCATGAATAGAAAAACAAGTTAACAACACCACAAAGAGATCAGATTTTCCTGATAGCAATCATTCTCTTAGCAATCTTCATTATTCGTGTTCTTCGCTGAGATCATTTGTGTAGGCTTTGCACACTTGATAGTTTGTTGTTTCATCTTAGGAGACTATTGTCCACACTTCCGTAAAGCTTATATACGGGGGCAATCTTGTCTTAAAGACAGAGAGTCATCTCTCGACTCAACCGGTGGTGTTGTGGTTTATCTAATTGGTTGCTAAGTGTTTCGGGTGTTAACTTAACAGACAAAGGACTTTAACCGTTCGTATTCTCAGCGGATCTACCAGCCACAAGAGTAGCAGTTCATGTTCTTGTATTTCTGAATACAAGTTCCATATTTGAAGTTTCAATTAAAGATCAAGATATTGACAACTTGTTGTTGTCCTCTTTGTTGTTTATCCTTTCGATCAATGTAATAGTTATTTACTATTCCCGTACGTGCTTTACATATTCCAACGATTTTAAGACAAGATTGTATTAGTGATTCGAAATATGTTGGTCGACAAGTGTGTGATTAAATCTGGCTATGGTTTTCTTCTTGAAAACAGTTCTGTTGACTGTTTTGCTACCAGTTCAAACAACAACCGTGCTTTCAAGATTGATCCTAATTATAGTTCTCTCTTTGACGATAGTTACAGGTCTGTTTCCGTCAAAGGTGGGATCTCTGGATCTGATGCTGAGCTTCAAGATACTGCTGATAGTCATGCTAGTACGGCTAAATATCAAAGACGAGTTGGTGTCACCACTCCCGAGGGTGGTTGAAACAAGCGCCTACGAGAGGCTGAGGATGTCAACTGGGACAAGAGGAGAAGGCTGAAGATGATGTTCAGTCATATAGCAAAAGGCCTATATCTGTCCCAGACAAAGGATCCGAACTATGATAAGAAGGATATGGACACTCAGTCTAACTGAAGTGGGCCAGAATCCAAAAGGTCTAAGTTAATACTTCCTTATCAATAATATATTTAGTTAATATATGAATAAAAGTGTGTAAAGCAAGGCTGGGAATATGAAAGTATTTTCATTAAAAACTTATATTCCCTACACTCGAAAATCAGATATTGAATCTCCTTCCTTTCAGGTTAAAGATTGGACTATTGTAAACAAAACTTAAAAAATCCATTATTTTAGTGCAATTATGACAAGTGTGTAAAGTATGTTCGCACATATGAAGGATAGAGATCCACTGACTGTGCGAAAACTGTTACCACTCTTAAGCAAGCGCCAGGGATTTCCCTGGGCACCAATCACAAGGGAAGAAGACAAAGAGATAATGGCTTATCTTAAGAGGTTGAACCTGTCACCTATCTGACAGAAGATCCTTTAATTGAGAGGATGATATTGGACACTCAGTCGTACAAAGCCTACGGGCAACTGGTGGGCCAAAATTTATTTGATATGATGATATTGGACACTCAGTCGTACAAAGCTTACAGGCGACTGGATGGGCCAAAATTTATTTGATAAGGATAATACTGGACACTCAGTCGTACAAAGCCTACGGGCGACTGGAGTGGGGTCAGAATTCATTTGATAGGAAAATTAATGGACACCTAGTAAGGTGGGCCAAAGTTTCCAGGTCTTAAATTATGTGAAGGCCAAAAGAAAGGCAGAAAAGTATTGGACACCTAGTGAGGTGGGCCAGAGTTTTCCAGGTCTTAAATGATCTGAAGGCCAAAAGAAAGGCAGAAACGTAATTGGACACTCAGTCTGCCAAAGCAACTGGAATGGGCCAGAGTATTCAGATCACATATGATCCGGTTACGCCCTAACCACGGGCAAGAGGTTGTTCATATGAAGCAACGCCACCTTTAAAGTCGAAGGGGTTGGAGAGATTGTCCTCAATAGGACTTCAGGGAATGGGATCACTCTAAAATGAGGTGATACATAGGGGTGAGCACGGGTACAGGGTACCCAGATACCCGACCAGAACCGACACTAACGGGTAGGTTCCGGGTAGATATATTATAATAACGGGTAGGTTCCGGATAGTAAAATTAGGAACCAATCAATGTCGGGTCCAGTTCCAATTCCGATAAATAGAGACATGGTATCCGGACCCGGACCCTATGAAACCACCCCCTCATTTAAATTATTTAGTTTTGGGCTTTGGGGCGTTTAATTTTTTGGCCCAGGCCGGTTGATAGGGTCCGACCAACCCCTGAGCCCACTTTTCTTTCTAAACTAAAACACAAATACACAACCGACGCCCTAATTTTCATACTTTTTAGACTGGAGACCTTCGTTGTCCCTTGCTACTATCATTAAGCACTACGCAGCCTCGCCATTATGCACCTCGCACTCACAACCTCTCATCTCTCTTGTTGTCACTGTTCCTCACTCCAGAAGCTTGACAAAGGTTGCGGCGTTGCGCTCGAATTCCTCTCGGTCTTGTTAAAGGTAATGAATAACACTTAAAGTTGTTGCATAGTGAAGAACATTAGGTTTTTGCTTGTATTGGCTTAATATCAAAATTGCATGAGATATATCTAGTCTTGTGTGTGTTAAATAGTTCAACTTTTTGATGATTCAATAGAGAATAGTCTGAATTAGTTTGGGTTGATTTCTGTTAGTTTAGATTGAATTAGTTTGGGTTGATTTCTGTTAGTTTCGTCTGAAGTAGTTTAGGTTGATTTATGTTAGTTTAGATTGCTAAATTAGATCCTCTGTTAGTTTAGATTGAATTAGTTTGAGGTCTGAATGTGTTTTCCGTTACAGGGTACCCGAGAATCTAAATTAGATCCTCACTCCAGAAGCTTGACAAAGGTTGCGGTCTTCCTTTGCTTTTATTTTTCTACTTTACAAGTAAATGTTATTTAAAAATATGATAATTGATTGAGATTTTAAAATGAACTTCATAGTCAATAATACTCTATTTAGGCCAGAATGCATAGTTAGAGCAGGGGCATGAAGATGAAAAGAAGCTCAAAAATTATTTCCCCATCGATTTTGTTTTCTAATCGATAAACCGTTGTTGTCTAAATGAATATATGCATCTACATATACTTTATATACTAGTGTCGATTTGTGATATTCATATATTCTCCTAGATCCTTATTTTGGGTTGATTTCTATTAGTTTAGATAGCTAAATTAGATCCTCTGTTGTGTGTGATTAGTTTATATTTCTATGGCTAATTGATTTATCCTTCTTTCTTAGTACGTCATAGCTACTGACAATGTTTTATTTTGATATTTTTTTGGTAGATGGCTGAGGCTATCACGACATCCACAACTCGTGCACCATCGAAAAAAAAGAAGGCAACAAAATCAGAGGCTTGGGAGCATTTTGTGAAAGCAATAGATGAGAAAACTGGTAATGTTGTTTCTATATGTGATTATTGAAATGAAACCTTAGCTTATAGTGTTAACAATGGTACCTCATCCACGTGGAAACATTTGAGAAGTTGCAAAAAGTATCCTCACAATATTGACAAGAAGCAAAAATTGCTTGGTGCTCATTTTAAAGGTAGTATAAATGGGGATAATGAGCATATGCTTATCACTTGGAAATATGATAAAGATTTTTGTAGGCACATGTCGGCTAGGATGATTATTATTGATGAGCAACCATTTAGAATGGTTGAACGTGAAGGTTTTAGGGGTTTTGTGTCTGCATTACAACCTTTATTTAAGCATATTTCAAGATTCACAGTTGCTAGGGATTGCATGAAACTTTATGTTTGTGAAAACTCATGCTTAAAAGATAAGTTGTCATCTCTTAAATCTAGGATTGCTCTCACCACTGACATTTGGAATTCCATTCAAAATTTGATCTACTTATGTCTTACTGCTCGCTTTATTGATGAAAATTGAAATTTGCATAAGAGATTGCTAAACTTTGTTGTTATGCCTAGCCATAAAGGTAGGGATATTGGTAAGATGGTAGAAAAATGTATAATTAAGTGGGGAATTAGAGATCGTATATCAACAATTACAGTTGATAATGCGAGCTCTAATGTTGTGGCAGTTGATTATTTGAAGGATAAGTTAAGAAATACCCTTGTTTTGGGGGGTGAGTTTTTTCATATGAGATGTGCAGCTCATATATTGAATTTGATTGTGAAAGATGGGTTGAGTGAAGTTCGTGAATCAATTAGTCGAATTCGAGCAGCAGTTAAGTAAGTTAGGATTTCCCCAAGTACAGCACAACAATTCCAAAGTTGTATAACTGAAGAGGGCATAACTTATAAGGACTCTGCTTGTCTTGATATTAGTACGAGGTGGAATTCTACATATCTTATGTTAGAAAGTGCTAGTAAATTCAAACAAGCATTTGTAAGACTTGAAGATGATGATATGACTTTTGTGACTGAGCTTGATTGTGGTGTCCCGAAAGATGAGGATTGGGAAAATGCATACTTGTTGCCTTTATTTTTGAAAAATGTCTATGAGGCTACTATTAGGATGTAAGGAAGTCTCTATGTGACAACTAACCATTATTTTCATGAAGTTATTAGCATGTTTTCAACATTAACTGAATGTGAAAGCCAAAATAATAATGAAAACCTTAAGGAGATGGCTATGAAAATGAGAGCCAAATTTGACAAGTATTATGGGAGTATTGAGAGAACAAACATGACGATGTTGATAGCCGTAGTACTAGATCCTCGATATAAGTTGAGATTTATGAATTGGAGTTGTCGAAGGATTGGTGTTGATGATGCTAAAATAGAACTGATGGTTAGTAAGGTAATGAATGTATTGAAACGTCTTTTTGCATTCTATGACAAAAATCATTCTTCTATGGTTGATTCTAGTGCATTGGACGAGTCTCAAGGCTCTATTGACAGTGTTGGTGGAGAAAATTTTGGTTTTATTGATCCAGCTTCACTTGTCAAAGATTGGTACCAGGATGACCAAGATGAACTTGGTGGGGATTTAAGATCTGAATTGGAAAGGTACCTTAGTAGTCCTCGTGAGCCGAAAAATGAAGCATTTGATTTATTGTTGTGGTTGAATGCTGCGAAGTCGACTTACAAGGTTCTCAGTTTGATGGCTAGAGACATATTAGCCATCCCCGCATCCACGGTAGCTTCATAATCGACTTTTAGCACATCTGGTCGAGTGCTTGATCAATTTCACAGCTCTCTAACTCCTAAATTTGTGGAAGCTTTGATTTGTTGCCAAGATTGGTTGCGCTCATCTTCAAATTCCATTAGTGTTGAGCAATATATGGAAGATGCAAAAAAATATGAGGAAGGTAAGTCACTAAGTCTTTCTTTATTTTTGTTTAATGGATTTGGGTTATTTAGAATTTTTATTTTTGTGTATTATCTTTTGTCTTGGAATCTCACAATGGTTTCATTTTATTTTTGCAGAGCTTAGTTGTGTCATGGAAGACATAATGGTGGATTAGTATGCAAGTGGACGTGTGGCATTTATGGGCGTTTATTTAATTTTTTGGCATCTCTTGTGTTCTTTTGAAGATGTATTTTTGTTTTATGTTTATTTGGAGTTTTGTAATGTATTCTTCATTTAGTGATTGTGTTGTATCCTGTTCCTCTATTTCAGTCACGGGAGACCCATTTCAGATTTCCAGTCACTGATTTCCTCCATTTTAAGCTCAAAAGCAGATCCAAATTTCTAGATTATGCTAACTTTTTGGATTATGTAGAGTAGTTTTGCAATGTATTCTTCATTTAGTGATTGTGTTGTATCCTGTTCCTCCATTTCACTGATTTCAGTCACGGAAGATACATTTCAGATTTTTTGTCACTAATTTCCTCCATTTTAAGCTCAAAAGCAGATCCAAATTTCCAGATTATGTAAACTTTTTGGATTATGTGGAGTAGTATTTATGACATAAATGGTTTACAGGGTACCCGGGAACCTACCCAGAACCACAGAATTCGGGTATGTTCCAGGTAATGATTGCTATGGGTAGGTTCCGAGTAGTAGATTTAGGAACCGGTCATTTACTGGGTAGGGTCTGGGTAGTTCAAAAAATTTAGGGTACCCGGATCCGCTCACCCCTAGTGATACATGTCCCAAACTTGGTTTAAGGGACGTTGTTGGTCAAGCTGGTTTGAGACTAGTCCAACAGGTTTGTAATAACTAAGAATGGTACAGAATGTCTGTAGCTAGATGAATGATGTATTTGTAATCCGTGCATCTATGCCATCATAGATTAAGACACGTCAAGTAGAAAGTAATTCAAAAGCTAATGAAGTTGAGCTTGTTGCCTTTTGTCGACATAAACCCTCAAAATGAATGTGAGGTAGGCGAAGAGGCAAAATCACATTTCCATTCCGTCAAAGGAATAGCGAAAGAAGCACCGCTCCTCTAGAACTTAGTCACACCTACTTGGGTGATTTGAAGTTTGTACAAAATAGAGGGGGGCGACAAGTACTTTGTGACCTTCATTTATAATGGTACAACGTATTGCATCATTTGTTTGTTGAAAAGCAAAAATGAAGCTATTGAAGCAGATAAGCGCTACAAAGCAGAAGTTGAAGATCAACTAAGCCTACGGATTGAGGAATTCGTAGTGATAGAGGGGGAGAATGTGAAACATCGTTCATCAAACGATTGCTCATTACTCACCTCAGTCTAACGATGTTAGCCAAGCGCAAAGCCGTACGCCCAAATTATGTGGGGCAAGGCGATCCTTAACGCTAATGCGATACTCAACAGAAATACGCATAAGGATAAGGATAACCCTCCGTGTGAAATATGTAAAGGATCTCACATACAAATATTGTGATGTGGGGTGGCTTGGTAGAAGTTGGAATACCGAAACAGGTCAAGTTGGACCTAAGACTGTAGATTGCATATCCACTGGATCTGCAAAAAAAATAGTAGTGCTTATCGCCTTTGGTGTCAAAGAATACTGAATTCTTTAAAGATAACTTTCCTTGAGAAAGAAAAAAGAAGTAATTGCTCGAGGTTAACAAGAACCCGCGAGGGCCTGACTATCCGGAACTAGACGTTCCGTATATATAGGACTCAAAAGGTGCTGACTATCTAGAACTTAATATTCCAGATCTACAGAACTCAGGGATTCTAGATGTTGAACTGAGACGGAGCAAAGAGGGGACAAAGACTTGTTCCAGGCCTTCTAGCTTGTATGGTTGAGAATGAACAATGGACAATTAACAAATAATTGTCATCTCCAGAAGCGCTGCTTTGGAAAGAAGTTACAAAGAGAGAAATAGATTCCATCATATAGAACCATACTTGTGTAATGGTTGATCTTCCTCCGGGAAAAGAGCCTTTGGGTTGTAAAAGTGGATACTCAAAAGTGAATACAAAGTAGATGGATCTACTGACGAGTATAAGGCCTCGGCTACTTGTACATGTGCTCCCCTGTGAATAACTTAACATCCAGGGCCATTGCAGTCTTGCGTGACATGGATGTTGATGCCGCCTTCCTAACCGAAGAGTTGGAAGGGGAGGATCAGAGTTGGTTTACTGGACTATTGGGCTTCTTCCTGAACTTTCATTTTGGTCCCTGAAATATTTACATTTTGGTCCTGGAAGTTTCAGATAAAACAGAAACAATGAATCTGACAACAGAAACATTGACTCTGAAGTTAGAAAGCCAACAATTGGGAAAACCAACAGTCTGAAAGTGGAAGTTATATTGAAACGAAAGATATGGGTATCACAGATGACATCTTAGGAATTGGATTTCTAAGACATCTAACGGACTGGTCTAACTCCAAATTTAGTTGTGAGATAATTGACAGTCTCGTTGAAGCCACCAATGGATATGAATCATAGAACTGATTGGAATCATGGTGCACCCATATACAAGAGCGATATGTGCAAGTCACATGTAGTTCAATGTATTGTACACACTACAATCGACCTGGTATCGGCCTACAAAGCAGATCAGTTGAACTAAGGTTCACTCGTGATTCTGGAAATGATCGATAGAAGGCGTTAAGTCGGATATGACGATATCTGAAATATTCGCTTATCTACATATTATGGTATTTTGGATGTCCATCGATTCTGGGAGAACGCAGTGATGTAAACTGGACATCAGATATGAAAAACACCAAAGCCACAAGTAAATGTGTATGGTAGGTCTTGGAAAATCCTCTAAGAAAACTTGCATCGGCCGATTGATGATGGAATTAGAGTTTATCGCTTTAACAAAGCATGAAAGAAGTTGAGTAACTTCATGACTCCTTAGAGGACGTCCCTTATTGGGAGAAATCCGTGCCTTCAGTAGTTATACACTGTGGCTAGCCAGTTGGTTTCAGGAAGGGCACGGATGATGGCGTCTGGACATATCTGTCGGAGACATAAGACCATATGGCAGTTGATCATCACGAGTGTCACTTCCTTGATTACTAATCAAAGGATATAACAGACCTTTAACTAAGGGACTACTCGAAAGTTAAGTGTTTTGCCTGTCTTGGGGAATAGTCTTAAAACCCAAACAATACAAACTTTTACGGTGGTAACCCAACCATACTGACTGGAGATCCCAAGAATTTGGTTCAATGGAAAAACTAAGTTGCAAAAGGTTCAGTTGAGCGCTTCGGTGGAAGCAAGAGCACTTCATATTATGATTTCTGTTAAGAAACATGAATCCAAAGCCGTTTTCGCGATAGACATTAAAGTGCTACATACATGGTGGGTAAAGGTTAAGCTTCCAAACCTTTAACGATCCTCAAACGGTTGAGGTTAAGGTTGGGAAAACTTTTAATGATTCCTAACACTTGTGAAGTGGGGTATAGCAGGATACCTTGTAGGAGATCACCTATTTAAGTGCAAGGACAGGCCGCCTCAAAGGAACGCACTTAAGAATCCAAGTGTGTCCACGACCACAACGGACAGAACAAAAGAATAAACGAATAAAGGGGAGGTATTGCGTTGGTACTGTTATCTTGTCTTACATTAAACACTGACGGTTCAAGACATCATGTTCACCACGCAGTAAGTAAGTCCGATGGTATTCAACTAGGGAAGGTTCAAAGCGTAAGCTACCTCTCTTGATGTAATATCTTTTCACTGAAAGATTGCTAAAAGTAGGCACATTGTGTGTGCGCCAAAATCTCTTTCAAGAGGGGATTGTTGGAAATTTACTAATGTGGAATTAAGTTTATCCCATTCTTTATGACTCGAACAATTGGGGCCCCACACGTCAGAAATGTCGTTTCCACACACGTGCAATCTTAGTGTCAAGTATCATAAATTTCGTTAATGAAAGCGATATTGGTACTTAAGTGAAATGTTTGAGGTATAGAATGACGGAAGGTTATTAGATGAATAACAAGTGTTCCATGTTGGTAAACGAAGGAAGGATTGTGAGAGGTGTAAGATGATATGGGTCAAACTGCGGAGCAGAGAAGGGCCGCGACGCCAACCGGACTGGGCCGCGGTGCCCCCCAAGTAGGGCCGCGGCGCTTGGTCGGCAATAAGCCTTCTGGCTAATTAGAGCCGCGATGCCTCCTAGCTGAGCCACAACGCTAATTGGTTGTTTGGCATTCTGGAGCCGCGGCGCTTCCCAGGCAGTGTTTGCTCAATGGAATCCCAAAGGGTTGGCTGTTGATGGGGTTTTAATGGCATTGAATCCACCCAATAATGGCCATTACTTGGACCATTATGTTGCTACATTACTTGGGGGTTAAATGTCATCTATTACATGGCAATTGATTGCCATTATGGGGCATTTGAAAGGCCATCTTGCACACCTATAAATTGAGGCCTTGGCTCAATTCTATAGATGAACATAGATGAATATGGAGAGACCATGAACAGAAAAACAAGTTAACAACATCACAAAGAAATCAGATTTTCCTGATAACAATCCTTCTCTTAGCAATCTTCATTATTCGTGTTATTCGCTGAGATCATTTGTGCAGGCTTTGTACACTTGATAGTTTGTTGTTTCATCTTGGGAGACTATTGTCGACACTTCCGTAAAGCCTATATACGGGGGCAATCTTGTCTTAAAGACAGAGAGCCATCTCTCGACTCAGCCGGTGGTGTTGTGGTTTATCTAATTGGTTGCTCAGTGTTTCAGGTGTTAACTTAACAGACGAAGGACTCTAACCGTTCGTATTCTCAGCGGATCTACCAGCCACATGATATTTGAAGTTTCAATTAAAGATCAAGATATTGACAACTTGTTGTTGTCCTCTTTGTTGTTTATCCTTTCGATCACTGTAATAGTTATTTACTATTCTCGTACGTGCTTTACATATTACAACAGCTATATCATGTTAATTTCGATTGACGAATGGTTTACAACGTTAGAAACTAGATTCACAAGCTTTAATTTGAGATATTAGACATAGCTTAACTAGTTATACTTTTGGAATTGTGCTCGTTTAAATTTAGGTCTCGTGTCTACTTAATTATTAGAATCTTTAACCTCACGCATAGTTCTTAACTTGCCTTTGCCCTAAGACGTCTATTTAGCTCTAGATCAGTTTCATTACACCTTGTACACTTATTATCATGTCCAAATAGTATTTTTCAAATTATGTTCATTAGCACACAAAGCAACGTGTTTAACATTCGTTAGCACATTTTGAGGGCTTAAGAGCTTACAAAAATTTAAGAGTCGCTACATTATAGTTCAAACATAACTTTTTGAATACAAAATTCTATAATTCTTGCAGTGTATTTGCAAAGCACACATGTAAATCACAAGAAAACTATGAAAATACTATAGATCCTCCAAAAAATAGGAGGACAAAAAAAAGAAAAAAAATAAGACGAGATAGATGCAATTTAGCAGAACTAATAGTTAGTTTTGAGTTTCATTACAAGCACTATCATCAGAAGTGGTTTCCACACTCAAGTTTGTGACAATTTCGCAATATGCGTTACGTGCAGCTCTATTTAGGGCAATTAATTTCTTGCCACTAAATTTCCCCTTCCCGGCAAATTTACCATCAACAAAAAATTCCATTTCTCCTGTCTCTTCCCATGTGTCAATAAGTTTAACACTCCATCCATATTTTTGGCAAACCTCATAGAATTTTGTAACTGGATGAGTCTCTAGATTTGCCAGAGTGATCAGAGGTTGCAACAAACCTTCTACAACCTGCCCAAAGTAATAACTTGTCAATATAAGTTTCTTCTATATACACATGAGCATATTTAAAATCTAAAGTTAATAGGTGATGTAGTCACAATATTTGCAACACTTTCTGTCCTAATTTATGTGAAAGAATTCGTAGTACAAGGGTTAAAATATTTTATTGGACTATGAAATTAGGTATATAGATTCTTCACACAAATTCAGATAAGAACCTATATATTTAAAAACTACACAAAATGTATTACAAGTCAACATAGCTAATGATTTAAAAGATTTACTGAAAGAAATAATCTCCTTGATTATTTTCATTAATTGAAAAGGTATATATACAAGTTACAAAATAGGAGAATCCTATTCCTATAATCGTATTCTACCATAATTCTAACTCTACAATTATGGTAAATGTATAATCCTAATTTAGGTAACAAATACACTACAATATACTACAAATATACTTTCCTAATATACAGTATTCTTACACTGCCTACAGTTTCTGAACTCGTATCTGTCTTGGGCCTGGGCCGCTTTGGAAAGCCCACGCCGAAATACCACTGCATTGCCCGTGATATACACTGTTGTATATTGGGTGTATATCACAAGTATATTGCTCTGTTTAACACACCCCCGCAGTCATAGCGGGCGGTCTTTGAACGCTGAGACTGTCCCTAAAATCTACAAAGAGTACCGAGGGAGACACTTTGTAAAGATGTCTGCAACTTGATATCTTGACGGGACATGAAATACGCGTACCTGTCCTCGAGCAACCTTTTCACGGACAAAGTGAATGTCCATCTCGATATGCTTAGTGCGTTGGTGTTGAACCAGATTACCTAACAGGTAGATGACACTAATATTATCACAATACACTAAGGTTGCCTTTTGAATGGGACAATGAAGCTCTAACAGTAAGTTACGTAACCAACATAATTATGAGACCATATTAGCTACCCCTCGATATTTTGCCTCGGCACTTGAGCGGGATAGAGTCGCCTGACGCTTCGCAGACCAGGAGACCAAGTTGTTGTCAAGGAACATACAATAGCCAGACGTCGACCGTCTGGTGTCTGGACAACCACCCCAATCAGCGTCTGTGTATGCGACAAGTGTGGATGGCGATGATGGATATAAATGCAAGACATAGTCCAGTGTACCCTGAATATACCGAATGATGCGCTTGATTGAATTCATATGTTCAATTCTGGGATCATGTATGAATAAACACACTTGCTGGGAGGCATACGTAATATCCAGTCTCGTAAAAGTAAGATACCGAAGGGCCCGTGCAAGACTGCGATAGCGGGTCGGATCCTCGTAAGGTGCTCCGGCTGCGGCACTAAGCTTGGGCTTCGTATCAACTGGAATGGAAGTGGACTTACAGGACTTACAGGATGACATCCCAGCCCTCTCGATGATCTCAGCTGCATACTTTCTTTGAGATAAAAACAAACCACCTGAATGACGCTTGACGACAATCCCCAAAAAGTAACTCAAGGGCCCAAAGTCTTTCATAGCAAACTCAGAGTTGAGCATGGACATGATAGACTGGCGTAATGCACCGGAAGAGGCAGTCAAAATGATATCATCCACATATAACAGAATGTAGGTCAAGGATGAACCACGACAGTAGATGAACAAGGAATTATCTGACCTACTGTGAGTGAACCCAATAGTCGAAACATAGTCAGCAAACCTTGTATACCAGGTCCGTGGAGACTGCTTAAGCCCATATAAGGACTTCTTCAACAGACAGACATGAGGAGGATGGTTAGGATCTCTGAACCCCAACGGCTGATGCATATATATACTGTTTCCTTGAGATCACCATGTAGGAAAGAATTCTTGACATCCAACTGATGAATAGGCCATGCCTTAAAAAGAGCCAGGCTAAGCACAGTGCGAATGGTAGCCGGCATGACCACCGGACTAAACGTCTCCCCACAATCTATCCCAACCTGCTGAGTCTTACCATCACCCACAAGTCGCGCCTTATGTCGAGCAAATGACCCATCGGAATTCTCCTTATGAGCAAAAATCCACATAGACCTGATAACATTAATACCAGATGGGCGGGGCACCAACTCCCACGTCTTATTATCAATAAGAGCATTATATTCATCAGTCATAGCAATTTTCCAATTTGGGTCGTTTAAGGCAGACACAGAATTACGGGGCAAGGGGGATTTAGAGACTTTAGAATGTAAATTAAAATGTCTTTTAGGTGTAAAAATACCCCACTGACTACAAGTGACCGGTCTATGACTCGAGGAAGAATTGAGTGAATTTTGAGAATTTGCTGGGCTCGGGACGGACTAGCCAGCAGGCAGTGGGCCTGTTGGCCCAAAACGGAAAACTGGATCAGCTATTGGACCAGTTCGAGAATTGGGCTGGACTGGCCCAATTGCTGGGACTGATCCAGTAATTGGAAGTTGTGACGTGACAGTGGGGCCAGCGGGCAGTGGGCCCGCTGGAGAATTTTGGGAGCGGGATACGTCTTAAAAATGGTGAGTAATATACGGGGATATACCATCATCCAAAAAATTATACGAACTAGGCTCGGTAGTATTAACTTTAGTAAATGGAAATCGAGTTTCATCAAAAATTACATGACGATTAATTATGATTTTCTTGGAGGATAAATCAAAGCATTTGTAACCACGATGATTAGACGGATACCCCAAAAACACACACGGAGTAGACCGGGCCTGAAGTTTGTTAATTGTGGTGGATGGGAATAACGGATAACACAAGCACTCAAAAATCCGGAGATGAGAATACGAAGGATTCTTATTATATAAGATTTGGAAGGGGGATGAATATGTCAGACCTTTGGAAGGAATTATGTTTAGGAGATATGTTGCCATTTGTAGAGCGTGATGCAAAAAATATGGGGGTACGGAAGCATGAAGTAAGAGGGTGCGGAAAATGTTATTTATGGAACGAATTTTGCGTTTGGCTTTTCCATTTTGAGAAGATGTATGAGGGCACGAAAAACAAAAATTGATCCCATTATTATTACAGAACTCCCGAAACACCCTATTGTCATACTCTTTCCCATTATCACACTGAATATTTTTTATTTCTCTTTCGAATTGTGTTCTAATGAATGCTCTAAATTTTAGGAAGACAGAAAACACTTGAGATTTATTGGCAATTGGAAATGTACACAAAAATTTAGAATAATCATCCAAAAAAAGAACATAATATCGATGACCTAACGAACTTAGAACATGAGACGTCCATAGGTCGCTATGAATAATATCAAATGGCATTGAAGTATGAGAATTTGAGTCCACAAATGGCAACTTAACAATTTTTCCTAACGAACAAGATTGACAAATTTGAGTACGACTCGTAACCTTACAAGAAATAAAGCTATTTTTTTTATCTAAAACTGATAAAATAGAAGATCCTGGATGACCAAGGCGAGCATGCCACAAGGAAGGAGAAATGGCTGCAAAAGCTGAAGGCAAGGCTTGACTCTATGGACTAAAACCGGGTGTGATAAGATACAGATCTCCCCTACTATCACACCTCATGAGAGGACTCCCGTTCTTGAAATCCTTCACAGAAAAACCAAAATGATCAAATTCAACAGAAATGGAATTGTTAGTGGTGAACTTGCGGACAGACACTAAGTTTTTAATCAATTTGGGGGCATGTAAAGTATTTTTCAAGATAAGGGGTGGATTGGGGGGAGACAACGTTTTATGACCATAACCATTAATTGGAATAGAGTTACCATTTTCGACAATTATACCACGAGGGTTGCTCAAATTGGAATAAGACGAGAGAGTACCTTGATCGGAGGTCATGTGTGTCATTGCGCCGGTGTCCATGTACCAATTAGGATCCGGTTGGGTCAACCCAAGTGTGTGCATTGTGGCCTCAATATCGGTTGAAGTGGGGCCTGCTGCGTAGTGGGCTTGCGGAGGCCGGGGCCTAAGAATCCCAGAAATGGGCTGTGGACCGTAGCTGCTGGAACTTCCGTTGCTGGGCTAGTGGAGTGTGACGACACGTTGCTGGGCCAGTGGAGTGGAACTTCCATGCGAACTAGAGAGAATTCCTTCTCGAGTGTGATGACACGTGAATGTTGTTTACGGTCCACAACCCAGTTCTGGGATTCTTGAGCCCCGACCTCCGCAAGCCCACCACGCAGCAGGCCCCACTCCCACCAACATTGAGGCCGCAATGCACACACTTGGGTTGACGCAACCAGATCCTAATTGGTACATGGACACCGGCGCAACGACACACATGACCTCCGATCAAGGTACTCTCTCGTCTTATTCCAATTTGAGCAACCCTCGTGGTATAATTGTCGAAAATGATAACTCTATTCCAATTAAGGGTTATGGTCATAAAACGTTGTCTCCCCCCAATCCACCCCTTATCTTGAAAAATACTTTACATGCCCCCAAATTGATTAAAAGCTTAGTGTCTGTCCGCAAGTTCACCACTAACAATTCCATTTCTGTTGAATTTGATCATTTTGGTTTTTCTGTGAAGGACTTCAAGATGGGGAGTCCTCTCATGAGGTGTGATAGTAGGGGAGATCTGTATCCTATCACACCCGGTTTTAGTCCATAGAGTCAAGCCTTGCCTTCAGCTTTTGCAGCCATTTCTCCTTCCTTGTGGCATGCTCGCCTTGGTCATCCGGGATCTTCTATTTTATCAGTTTTAGATAAAAATAGCTTTATTTCTTGTAAGGGTACGAGTCGTACTCAAATTTGTCAATCTTGTTCGTTAGGAAAAATTATTAAGTTGCCATTTATGGACTCAAATTCTCATACTTCAATGTCATTTGATATTATTCATAGCGACCAATGGACGTCTCCTGTTCTAAGTTCGTTAGGTCATCGATATTATGTTCTTTTTTTGGATGATTATTCTAAATTTTTGTGGACATTTCCAATTGCCAATAAATCTCAAGTGTTTTCTGTCTTCCTAAAATTTAGAGCATTCATTAGAACACAATTCGAAAGAGAAATAAAAAATATTCAGTGTGATAATGGGAAAGAGTATGACAATAGGGTGTTTCGGGAGTTCTGTGATAATAATGGGATCAATTTTCATTTTTCGTGCCCTCATACATCTTCTCAAAATGGGAAAGCTGAACGCAAAATTCGTTCCATAAATAACATTTTCCGCACCCTCTTACTTCATGCTTCCGTACCCCCATATTTTTTGCATCACGCTCTACAAATGGCAACATATCTCCTAAACATAATTCCTTCCAAAGGTTTGACATATTCATCACCCCTCCAAATCTTATATAATAAGAATCCTTCGTATTCTCATCTTCGAATTTTTGGGTGCTTGTGTTATCCGTTATTCCCATCCACCGTAATTAATAAACTTCAGGCCCAGTCTACTCCGTGTGTATTTTTGGGGTATCCGTCTAATCATCGTGGTTACAAATGCTTTGATTTATCCTCCAAGAAAATCATAATTAATCGCCAAGTAATTTTTTATGAAACCCAATTTCTATTTACTAAAGTTCATACTACCGAGCCTAGTTCGTATAATTTTTTGGATGATGGTTTATCCCCGTTTATTACTCACCATTTTTCGGACGTATCGCCCACTCAAAATTCTCTAGTGGGCCCACTGCCCGCTGGTCCCACTGTCACGTCACAACTTCCAGTTACTGGATCAGTCCCAGCAATTAGACCAGTCCAGCCCAATTCTGGAACTAGTCCAGCGGCTGATCCAGTTTTCCGTTTTGGGCCAGCAGGCCCACTGCATGCTGGCCAGTCCGTCCCGAGCCCAGCAAATTCCCAAAATTCACTCAATTCTTCCTCGAGTCATTTACCGATCACTCGTAGTCAGCGGGGTATTTTTATACCTAAAAGACATTTTAATTTACATTCTAATGTCTCTAAATCCCCCTTGCCCCGTAATCATGTGTCTGCCTTAAACGACCCAAATTGGAAAATTGTTATGACTGATAAATATAATGCTCTTATTGATAATAAGACGTGGGAGTTGGTGCCCCATCCATCTGGTATTAATGTTATCAGGTCTATATGGATTTTTGCTCATAAGGAGAATTCTGATGGGTCCTTTGCTCGATATAAGGCGCGGCTTGTGGGTGATGGTAAGACTCAGTAGGTTGGGATAGATTGTGGGGAGACGTTTAGTCCGGTGGTCAAGCCGGCTACCATTCTCATTGTGCTTAGCCTGAATCTTTCTAAGGCATGGCCTATTCATCAGTTGGATGTCAAGAATGCTTTCCTACATGGTGATCTCAAGGAAACAGTATATATGCATTAGCTGTTGGGGTTCAGAGATCCTTACCATCCTCATCATGTCTGTCTGTTGAAGAAGTCCTTATATGGGCTTAAGCAGTCTCCACGGGCTTGATATACAAGGTTTGCTGACTATGTTTCGACTATTGGGTTCACTCACAGTAGGTCAGATAATTCCTTGTTCATCTACCGTCGTGGTTCATCCTTGGCCTACATTCTGTTATATATGGATGATATCATTTTGACTGCCTCTTCCGATGCATTACGCCAGTCTATCATGGCCATGCTCAGCTCTGAGTTTGCTATGAAAGACTTAGGGCCCTTGAGTTACTTTTTGGGGATTGCCGTCAAGCGTCATTCAGATGGTTTGTTTTTGTCTCAAAGAAAGTATACAGCTGAGATCATCGAGAGGGCTGGGATTTCATCCTGTAAGTCTACTTCCACTCCAGTTGATACGAAGCCTAAGCTTAGTGCCGCAGCCGGAGCACCTTACGAGGATCCGACCCGCTATCGCAGTCTTGCAGGGGCCCTTCAATATCTTACTTTTACGAGATCGTATATTACGTATGCCGTCCAGCAGGTGTGTTTATTCATGCATGATCCCAGAATTGAGCACATGAATGTAATCAAGCACATTATTTAATATATTCAGGGTACACTAGACTATGGCTTGTATTTATATCCATCCTCGCCATCCACACTTGTCTCATACACAGACGCTGATTGGGGTGGTTGTCCAAACACCAGACGGTTAACGTCTGGCTATTGTATGTTCCTTAGTAACAACTTGGTCTCCTAGTCTGTAAAGCGTCAGGCGACTCTATCCCGCTCAAGTGCCGAGGCAGAATATCGAGGGGTAGCTAATGTGGTCTCAGAATCATGTTGGTTACGTTACTTACTGTTAGAGCTTCATTGTCCCATTCAGAAGGCAACCTTAGTGTATTGTGATAATATTAGTGTCATCTACCTGTCAGGTAATCCGGTTCAACACTAATGCACTAAGCATATCGAGATGGACATTCACTTTGTCCGTGAAAAGGTTGCTCAAGGACAGGTACGCGTATGTCATGTCCCGTCAACATATCAAGTTGCAGACATCTTTACAAAGGGTCTTCCCTCGGTACACTTTGAAGATTTTAGGGACAGTCTCAGCGTTCGAAGACCGCCTGCTATGACTGCGGGGGTGTGTTAAACAGAGCAATATACCCGTGATATACACCCAATATACAACAGTGTATATCACGGGCAATGCAGTGGTATTTCGGCATGGGCTTTCCAGCGGCCCTCAGTGCGCAAAGACGGTACAAGTTCCAAAGAAAGAGGTGTGTAAGAATATTGTATATTAGGAAAGTATATTTGTAGTATATTGTAGTGTATTTGTTACCTAAATTAGGATTATACACTTACCATAATTGTAGAGTTAGAATTATGGTAGAATAAAATTTTAGGAATAGAATAGGAATAGGATTCTCCTATTTTGTAACTTGTATATATACATTTTCAATTAATGAAAATAATCAAGGGGATTATTTCTTTCAATATTTCTAAGGAGTGGGCTTTCCAAAGAAGACAAGACAAGATACAGCCTCCAAAGAAGTAGGCAGTGTAAGAATATTGTATATTAGGAAAGTATATTTGTAGTATATTGTAGTGTATTTGTTACCTAAATTAGGATTATACACTTACCATAATTGTAGAGTTAGAATTATGGTAGAATAAGATTTTAGGAATAGAATAGGAATAGGATTCTCCTATTTTGTAACTTGTATATATACCTTTTCAATTAATGAAAATAATCAAGGGAAGTTCCAGCAAATAGTAACATATTCACTATTGGGTGTATATCACGGGTATATTGCTTTGTTTAACATTTACTATAAATTTAAAAAATATATATTTAAAAAACTATTTGACTCCCCAAATAGTAACATATTCACTACTAAAAAATCTCTATTTTCCAGTAAAAAATGTTCAGTAGCTATTTTACACTGAATGTCTGTAGGAAATACCTAAATAGTAGTGTTTTCACACGGAAAAATTAAAAAGTTTCCCAACGTTTCAATGGGAACATGTTTTCCATCATGCGTTTTCCTAGTGAACTGATTCGGTAGGAATGAGGTGAAAAAATCATATTCTATAGCACAAAATTCCCACTGAATATTGATGGAAAAAACCTCTATTTCTAGTATTGCTTAACATAAAATGAGACAGAGGAACGGCTAGTTTTGTTACCGTAGATTTTAACTTGGTATATATGTATGTGTATCATAGTTTTCAAAAGTGCAAAATGCAAAAGTGACAAAATCCATGTGGATTGAAAGAAAATGCGAGAAGTGAAGCACAACCAACTATTTTTTATAGTAAAGCGCACAATACTATATTGTCCCTAGCTAGGTAGTTAATCCGCAAATAAATGTAAACATGCAAAGTGAAGCAATAATGCACCTGCCAAGTTGTATCCATGGAGAAATTGCAGTCAATATAAATGGCACCGATGAGAGATTCCACTACATCAGCCAGCACCTTTGGGGGATCAATAAGGCCAGTTGAATGCAAAGGGTACTCAAGAGTTGCATCTTTGAATTCTTCTACCTGAAGAAACAACAAGTTTGTTATCAAAACTATATATATCAACCACTAGTTGATGTACACGTTTAACAACCAATGTACCCCTACTACTAGAAAATCACTATTATTTTACTGAAAATTCAGCGGCTATTCTCACATATATTTTATTTGAATCAGTGAGAAAAGAAAAAGTAATAGTGTTTTCACACAAAAAAATCAAGAAATTTTCCAGCGTTTCAATGAGAACATGTTTCCCACGATGTGTTTTCACGGTAGTTGATTCGATGAAAATCAGGTGAAAAATTATATTTTTCACACAAATTTCCCATTGATTCATCAGTACAAAAAGACTTTGTTTCTAATAGTGACGTGAGTCGTGACACTACTTTATACCGTCCAACTTTAAATGGTGAATTAAATCAACACATCATTTAGGAATATGAAGTGGCAGGTTGCATAGAAATATGAATTCAAGATTTAAATTTATGGGTTCCTACATCGATCTTATGTTAATATACAATAATGACGAAATATGAAATGAATTTCGAGCTAAATACTTTTGTACATTTAATAAATTCAGTAATACAAATTGATTGAATAAGTGATAAAAGAAAAAGCAATAGTGTTTTCACACGAAAAAATCAAGAAGTTTTCAGCGTTTCAATAAGAACATGTTTCCTACGATGTGTTTTCACGGTAACTAATTCAATGAAAATCAGGTGAAAAAATTATATTTTTGTTTTCACATGCGTTTTCCACTGATTCATCGATGGAAAAAGACATTGTTTCTAGTAGTGACGTGAGTCATGACACTACTTTATGCCATCTGACTTTAAATGGTGAATTAAATCAACACACCATTTAGGAATATAAAGTGGCAGGCTGTATAGAAACACGAACTAAAGATTTAAATACAATCTTATGTTAATACATAATAATAACCGGATGAATGAACTGAATTTCGAGCTAAATACTTTTTTACATTTAATAACTTTTGTAATACAAATACTTTAGCTAGATAAAAATTATTGAGTTCATATGAATCCGTAAACATTGTACTAAATCTGTCCCCTGAACTTGTATAATAGAAGATGTGAATTGACAATGGTTAAGCCCTTAAGCTCTGTTACTCGAGGTCCTTTTTTGAAAGCTTTCATTGTAAAGGAGGAGTCTTCCTCATTTAAATATTCCAAGCCTAGCACAGTAAGTAGGTGTATAGCTAACTACAGTGATCTTCATCACAAATGTAAAATGATGAGCATGTTTGCTCCCCATCTAGTTCAACAAGGTTTTGCTTTATGTCCCCACTCTTATGTACTCCTTTGTTGGTGATTAATAAACTGGTTGGGGTCATTGCCAAATCCGTCCCACTTCAAAGAGGATTTTTTGGAAAAGAATAAGAAGAAAAGATTGTGGTGAATGAGAGGAAACAATGTGTATTTTGTGATATTATTAATTTAGTGACTAGCAAGTTACTACTAATATTTAAAAACTTGGACAGTGGATGAGGACATCATTTTTTAATTGTGTCATAAAGGCACTACACTAGTCGGCAGGTTTCTCACAATAGTTCAAGGTCATCCAGGAAGTAACCGCGTACGTGGATTACTAAAAACTGGATGGTAAAATACACGCACCATTGGCATTAAACACATTTGAGGTCATTAAAGTTTAATCCAACAAGGCACGGCCGTTACCAGCGGCGAAGTCAGGAATTTAAATGAGATTTAAAAAAAATTCTGATGCTAAAAAGATTCAATAACTTATATATATAAAAAATATATTTTTATCTTTTTTTTACGTAGTCTAATTTTTCAATGAATAGAATTCAATTGAACATTCTTGCATCCCTCTACCTCCGCCCCCGGGTGTTGGTAAAAAATGGGAAGTTTTTCCCTTGCACGAAAATCAAAGTTTATCCGGTCCCTGAAAAATTCACTTTTTATGATTACATCGGCAATAATCCAGAAAAGGATGGATTGTTCATAGCGGACTCAATGGAGTCAGTTATAGCATCCGGAAGAGCCAGGGGAGGCCGGGTCATTTGACGGAAATGGAAGGCTTTTCCCTTAAGGTTAAAGCATTATGTCTATCCTTATAGGGTAAGAAGGCTTTCTCTATTGTAGAGAGGACACACTACAAAAGCCTCAATAAAGCCAAAGAAGTTGTCCAATTCCGCCTTTTATAAATTATTATGCTAGACGTCCCGGCCTGGGAGCCCCGTTCACCTGGCCATGGTCTGGGTCAAACAGTCCTTTTTGCGTGGGTCCTCGCCATCTGAATCAATTCTGAACGAACAGTATCTCTATCTGGCTTTGTTATTATTACAGTCTTATCTGCACCCAGCCAGTAAGTAGAGCTATGGAGAGAGGGGACAGTCTGTAACATCTATCCATCCCGCAATTCCAATCAACCGATTCATTGAGTAACTCTTGGATAAACTATTAAACTAATAAGAGATCTCCGAAATCGAAGGTCAGCTGACTGAGGAGTTAGTATTGATTCATGCAAAGATGCTCCTTTGAAGCTGGAGTAAGGAATTGTCCACCTCATCACCTTTAATAAAGCGAGCAGTGGCGTAGAAAGAAAATCTTTATACGCCATTATCATCCAATGAATTCATTGCAACACCATGAACAATGAGACTTATGTCTCGCTTACCTGCCCGACGGGTATACCCAATAGAATAAATAGAATAAGAGGCTTGACCTAGAGCTATTCTCTTCCCCCTGAAAAAAATCGGATGTTCATTTGGCATGAGTAGCCTACGAGCCCTTACTTGATGTCTACGCTAATTGCCCTTTAGCTGGTGAATCCTTTGAATCATGTATACAACAGATACATTGACCGATTCTGACTAGCCCAACCCCTTCTCTGTGGTTCTTCTTTTTCATTTAAATCCGCGTTGTTACTCTCTTTGTCAGTACCTTAGAGTTGATCTACCAACACCTACATATCTGCTTAGTTATATTTTTATTAGTACTTTTCGAAAAAGTATTTCTGGAGAATAACAATTTGTATTTGATAAATAATTTGAAAAATACTTTTACTAATATTAGGAAAACAATTTATGTTTGGCGGAGGTACAAAAAATGTTTATGGGAAAAACTATTTTTTCATCTTTGTAAACTTCTTTTACTAGTTAAAAACACTTATTTTTCCTAAAAACTTGATCAAACATCATAACTCTCTAAAATAAACATCTTTTCAAAAATAAAATAAAAACATTTTGGGCTTAAACAGACTATTAATCTATGGACCAGATAAACCCAGATTTACTTCTGGAGTTTAGTATTAAACACTTCTTGGAAACAATGCCAAAAAGAAACCCTAATAATGTTTAACAGGATTATGTTCACAAAGTTTATTACCCCAAATCAATTTTCAGAATTATTGCTAAACATCACCTTAGTAACTCAATGGTAGAATTGTTACCTGACAAACTAAAAGATATAATTAATATTCAACTTTCAACCCCTCTTTCCTTAATTTCTTACCCACGCATCTCCACCAAAAAACATAAAATAAAAAGTTGCCTTTTGATCGGTCACAAATATAAATGCATTTAAATACCTTTTTTCATAATTATGGTAGAGTAAATTTCTTAAAAAACAAATATTTTCATTATTCATTATTCCTTCCATCTCAATTTATATGACACATTTCGAATTTCATATAAATATTTCTTTGACCGAAATTTTTTATAACCTTTTAAATATTTTGAATTGTTAATTAATATAATTTATGATATTTTTTATAGTTTACAGATATATACATTTTATTTCACAAAACTCAAAGATTTATTGTCTGAATTAACTAGAACCACAAAAGTTGGGACGGAGGGAGTAATAGGTCTACTACTCACCTACTCGATCTTAATTTTCAATCTGTTTTCCTACTTTTTTTTTCTTACAAAATTTTGGAACAACGAAAGGAGAACAACTAAACATCAAAGAGCAACACAGGCCAAATAAAACAACCATTAATTTTTATTGTCACTTACTTGTCCCTTAAGTAGAGGTTTGTTGTGCCGTAAATACTTATGGAAGTCATATTTGACGGCTACCCTTGCGAGTTTTTCTGTATCAACGTTGGTCGCTCGTAGCCGCGTCAACTTTCCCGGAGGCAAATCAGGGTGTAAAAAATAATGTTTCTTTGCTATTAGCAAATTTAGCACCGAGTCACCGATATATTCAAGCCTTTCGTATGATTCAAATTTCTCTGATTGGGAAAAAGAATGAGTAAAAGCTTGATATAACAAGCTAGGGTCCTTGAATTTGTACCCTATAATATCTTGTACTTCTTCCACATATTTCTCCCATTCAAGAGTTTCCTCGTTTTCTTTGATCGATCGATCTTGATGGACTTGATCTTTGTCTTGTTGAAGTGTAGAACGTGGTTGTATTTCCATTGAGCCGAGGAGACAATTCAAATTGTAGTCTGTGTCCATTTTTTATTGAGCACGACTAGTCACGTTTTTCTTCAATGGATATATCACATGTATAAGAGGAGGGTGGTTTCAATAGAGGTGCTTGTATATAATGTCTTATTTAAAGGTAATAATGACATAAAGTCGGTATGGTTGATATTAACTATTGATCAGAACAAGGAAGAGTATTTTTTAAAATAATGTTGTTGACAAAATAGCTAATACAGCCCAGAAGAAGATGTTGATGGCGTGTAGAATGACGCTCTAGGGTTTTCTATTTTAGGAGAAAACAATGTGATTCTTTCCAACTATGATGTGGTTTGAGGTGGACATGTGAAGCGATTACACATTTAAAGACGTATAAATACAATGATCCTCTTATTTATTAGTATTTCTTTATTTATTGTGTAATATTAATTATTGTTTTATTTATAACTTTCTACGCATAAATGTTTACCTACTATAAATGATTTGTAATTTCCAATTGATCTTAATTTGTCGCTTGACCGTATATGTGTTGTATAATAGGGTAATGGATTTAAAGATAGGTTAGTCACACCGAAAAATTATGTTATTTTTAAGGTATTAATTCCTCACTCTCAGGTGTAAAATGTTCACTAAGGAATTAACCTTCTAGGATACAAAACCTATAACTCTCAGAATATAAATTTTGAAAGATAGAAGAAAGAATAAATCGCAGAGAAGGAAATCTGCTCCCAAGAGATATTTTAGTGAATGAAGGGTCAATTCACAGTTTGGGGTTTTAAAATCTGCTCAAGCTTCATTTACTCTTCGCGAACGCGACATAACCTCGTGAATGCGAGAGCTGAATGCCTCGCGAACGCACGAGACCATCACGAGTGCGTTGGTCGATCAACCTGGCACATACCCCAATCTTCATTACGTGAATGCAAGAAGGCCCTCGCGAACGCGAATCTCTCTGGTCCACTGGTGATTGAGAATGCGTGGCTTCCTCGCGAATGCGAAGAAGCACACCAAAAACTGAAAACCAGAAAAATCTGGTTTTTTGTTATTCCACCCCGAAATTTTGAGATTTATTCAGAATCCCCCGGATACAAACCAAATATGCATTTTAGTTATAAAATACGCTACGAACTCACTCTTTCACTTAGAATCGTCATACGAGGTCATGTTAACTAAATGTTCTACCAATGCACACTTTAAGGCTCTTAAAGCTAGAATTTCAACTAAACACTTGAAATGCTCCAGAGTGCCTCAGAAACTAAACCAACAGCTCAACTATACCATATTCGACATTCCGGACCTGATGGAATCAATAAAACCTCAAAAAAAAATCAAATGCCCTCAATACTGACTTTAGTCAACTTAAGTTTATTTCATAACACCCGAAATCCGTTCCAATAGTCCACCTAAGTCACAAATCATGCTCCGGAGCTAATGGAACTATCGGAGTTCGGTTCCGGACGCATTTACTCAAAAGTCAATTGCTAGTCAAACTTTCCAAACATTAACATCCAAAACTCAAAACTTAGATTTTCTCCCGTTATTCTCATCTGATTGCCTCGGGAATCATGCCACCCATTCCCGCATAATAAAATCACCATAACGAGACTAGAGGAAAGGATATTTGTAGGAAAATAAGCAAAAACACCAAAACGGCCGAACGGTCGTTACAATAACTATGATTCAAAGGGCATATTTCATCGACACTGCAAATTTGCAGTTCACTGAGCAACTCCTATATAGGAATTACAACATGTGGAGAAATATTGCAGACTAACCATAAACCACATACCCTCATACTTTACATCTGATTTACAGCTAGTACTATATAAGTTAGATGGATTAGTCATCTAAACTCTCCATACAAAGCTAATCCCATGAATAGTAACTTATTTCAGAACCCCATTCTTTGGATTTTATCAATCAGATGAAAAAAATAAGAATTAAAATCTTACCTTACATTAATCTTTTTTTATCCACCTGCGATTGACATTGTAGTAATGCAATTACCAAGCAACAAGACAAGAATATAAACTGCTAAGATGAGATAAACCTGAAATAAAATAATAGGAAATGAAACTCAGAAGCATAATTGATATATAAACAGTAGTCTCCCACCATCACAGCCAAAAAAAAAATGATTTTTAAATTTCCAAAATAAATGATCAAGTCGAAGATAAATACAAAACAATCTATATATTCCAATACGACTGTAACCAAATTCAAATCAAAGTGAATTTTACTTGAACCAAAGCTTGAGAAACACAATTTTCAACCGAAGTGAAACACAAAACGACCTATAAAACCAAAAAGAAAAAGTCTTTAATCGAATTCAAATCGAAGTGAATATACCTGAATTGAAACTTGAGGGTCACGATTTTTAACCGAAGCGATTGCAGTAGCAGCAGCGTTGAATGAAAAATTAAAGAACTACAACACAACAAAAGAGATGAATTTACAGTGAAATCGAACGAATAAAGTAGAACAAATTTACTAGATGGCCAGATCTAATAGATCGTACACCGACTTTCTCTCCGTTGTCAATGGAAGATTTCAGTGCATCCAAAGATTCAGTGATAACAAAGGATTTGTGAAAGGGAAAGCAGCCTATTAGAATTAGAGGAAAAGGAAAAAAAACAACCAAAATAAAAGATGTGAAAAGTTATATACGGGGGTTAAAAGCGTTCATAAGTTGTATTAAATTTAGAGTGGGTAGCCTAAATGCTGAAATTTAATGCAATTTGCGGAGGTTGTGTTAACCTCTGAAATTTGAAAGTGATGATCATAGCAAGAATGCAATAGACGCAGCCCAAACCACAATTCACACAATTTAGGTGATTCGTAGCCTATCATATAGATCTTTTGATTGTTAACCTCTGCAATTTGAAGGTGATGATCATAGCAAGAATGCAATAGACGCAACCTAGACCACAAGTTCACACAATTGAGGTGAGTCGTAGCCTATCATATGGATCTTTTGCTGGTAGATGGTCGTGTGGCGCTAATGTGATGTTATATATTATATTATATGGCCCTGTGAGGCATCTATTCTATTTTCTGGCTGCGTCATGAAATTTAGATAGTCCTATTTATAGAGGAAACTTTGACGAAATTTCCATAAAATCCCAAGAGTTAGATTTCTCCGATACATTGCCCCAATCTTTGAGGACGAATGTTCTTAAGGGTGAAGGATGTTACACCCCGTGGTTTTATGTCAAGAAACGCCGTTGATAAACCTAAGTGATTTGGGAAGTTTAATACATTACACAAGGATAAGGATAATTTAAAATAATTTTAAAGAGGTGCGACGTAGCTAAATGTATCACCCCGTACCATCGAGCAAAATACAACTAACTTGACATCTGAGAATCTATCTGAACTCAGGAGAACAAGATTGTATTTGATCCTGAAGACCAAGATTTCAAGTGTACATAAGTGTTAATAAAAAGCTAAGGTGAATCAGATTTTAAAAAACTGAAGTATTGCACAAAGAAAGTGACCTATTAGCTTGACCTACTTGCTTCACCTCTTAGCTTCACACGTTTCACCTCTTAGCTTCACCGCCAAATTAAGTTTCACCTCTCATGTTAGTTGTAAGTTCGTGTGAGCATTGATGGTGTGGAATCCATGAGTTCACATTTTGAATCTGTCCAAGTGAAGTTATGGGTTGTTTTTAGGTGATGTGAAGCTTGGGGAGTATCAGGTGGATGGTTGGACTTGTTGGAGCTGTAAAATATCATTTTATACTTAAATATGACGATAAAAGCTTTTATCGACAAGGATAGGGATTCTAGGTGTGGGACTTCCATTGTTGAAGGATATGGTGCTTTATGCACTCTAGGTGTTTGACAAAATGTTGTAGTGATCCAATTCTTGGTTTATTGATTCGATTATGATCTAAGTTATTTCTGTAATGTAGATTATTATTCATAGTGTGGGGTGGAACTCGTGGGACCATTATTAACTAAGACAAAATGATATATGTAATGGTTATCCCTCCTTTCTTTCTTGGCATGAATCCAAGCATACAATAATTTTCTTTTAAGCATACAATAATTTCCAAAAGAAATACATAAGTGAAACATTCTATTCTTGCTATTGGTTGTCCCTTGTCGAGAGTATTTTCATGTTATATAACCATCTCTTATCATGTGATGATCCATTGATTGGTGTTCTGAACTTGTCATATATCTTATCCCTTTTTAAAAGAAGAGAGTCGAGAGTACCATACATAAAGTCATCCAAAAGTCGTATAAAGGTAAAATAAAGAGTCTTGTATATATGAAATCCATGAGTGCTCTCTATATATATGTATATGAGTTATGAACACCACCAAGTTATGATTGGTGGGCGATGGCCCTTATGTGGCATATATGCATTGATTGATAAACACTACTGGTTGGGCGACAAACATCTATACATATAAGAACACCACCAAGCTATAATCAGTTGGGTGATGGACATTTACATATACATGAACATTACCTAGCTATAATTGGTGGATGATGGATATCTATATATGCAAATGAGGTTCAGTAAGGTTTTAGAGTTTATATTGTTTGCCATGTGTGGCATCCATGTTATTAGGTTGTTTCTTATGCCCTGTTTACATCTTATATCTCTCATGTTGATATTCATGCCTTACACACCAGTACAATTTATTCGTACCGACATCCTTTTTTCCGGGGGCTCTGCATTTTATGTTGCACGTTTAGGTAGATGCCTAGACAGGCCTCTCCCATAGGAGCTTGTTTAGTTCAGCGGTTGGTTGGTAAGCTTCGCTTCTCCCAGAGCTACTGAGTCAGATGTTTTAGCTATATAATATGTATATATAGCAGATAGGTAGGTCGAGGCCCTGTCCCGACCATGTTACAGTTGTTATGATCCTAGAGGCTTGTTGACTTGAGTTTGTATGTCTATATATCATGTATAGCCTTATCGACCTTATTATTAGTCTGTTAACTTATATTGTAGCCTTGTATATATGTTTTGGGCTACTTATCCTTTAAGGTTGTTATTAGAAAGATAACTGCCAGTCGTCGATCCTGTACTGAGTCGTTAGATTTGGAGTCTAACTTATGCTCTATACATTTTTAGCGATGGCGGTTACTAAAAAGACTACTACCAGTCGTCGAGCTAGTGTGGATGCGGGTGAAGGTACTAGTGACGCACTGCCTGGCCATGCAAATATATTTGAGGCTAAGGGCAAGTCGGTATATCATATGTATCCTACTCCATCACCACCCCAGGAGATTAGAGGGGATCCAGCATCCCAGTGCCTCGGGATCCAGTCCCTCCACCAGACCCTTCGGATCAGGATATTAGGGATGCAGTTCAACTACTGACATAGATAGTAGCTTCCCAACAACGATAGTTAATGGCATCAATGGGTGCTGGTTCTTCTAATAGTGCGAAGGGGTTTTAGAGTCTGAGAGTTATTAGTTTGAGCCTGCCAGTGTTTATAGGTTTTGGCCCAGATGAGTATCCTCAAGATTTCATTGATTAGCTCCATAGGATAGTTCGGGTTCTACATGTTTTAGAGGTTGAGGCAGTGGAGTTAGCATCTTTCAGGCTATAAGATATGACCATTCTATGGTATGAGACATGGGGGCGATCCATAGGATCGAATGCACCTCCATCTATATGGGAGGAGTTTTCAGAGGATTTTCTTGAGCATTACTTTTGGTTAGAGGTTCAAGAGGCCATGGTTGATTGGTTCTTGGGTATTAAGCAAGGTAATATGAGTGTGTGAGAGTACAGTCTCATATTGGACTCCTTAGCCAGGTATGCTCCGACTATTATGGATACGATGCGAGCTAGAGTTCATCGATTTGTGGCAGGTCTTAAGCTATTTTTGTCAGGAGATGTACTACAACATCTTTGCATGAGAGTATGGATATTTCCATGATACAGAACATTTGCTCGGAACTTAGAGGATCACAAACGCCAATTTCGGTCCAGTAGGGTTGTTACTACCCAAAATCGAAGGTCATGATGGCACTAACTCTCACAAGTCAGTAAGCCAAACGTTACCTAAGACACCCCAAATAAATAAATGAAATACATGCAGAGTAATAATAAGTAAACAAACTTTAAGTCTTTAATAAATTCCAAAATGTGATCGAGTAAGAGAGTATGAGATCCCAAAACCAGGTGTCATAGATACAAGAACTAGCTAAACATTAATATAAGTCTGGAATTATATCTTGAAAGTACATAAACTGTCTAATAAAAAAGGACTGGAAGTAAATGATAAAGCAGAAGATCTAGTACCATGAATCTCTCTAGTAGCTCACCTCGAATCATCCGAGAGTAGCTCTTCAATGGGAAGACCGATCGCGCGCCTCACTGGTACTAGGAAATTAACCTGCACACAAAAGGGTGCAACAAGTGTAGCATGAGCATGAAAAATAACGTGTATTCAACAGCATCATCAATGGACCCTATCTTAAATGGACACGAGGGATGACCTTTTTGATTACTACTACCACACCAACTACCAATAATCCATCATAATAATTGAATTTACAAGTACACTCAAATCATGAGTCCAAACCTAAGTTATAACATCTAATCCCTCATGTCATGTATTCAAAACTAAGTCAAAACTAAGTCAGAGTTTGAGGCAACAATTTAGGCACCAATCAACAAAATATAAATGAATGATATGAGATGCAAATGAAAATGAAGTGCAAGGCCTTTATTTCTCATCGCCGGTACACACATGTTCAAATTTTATGAATCGTGACCCATGGGGGACTAACGAGGTCCATATACCACCCGGAATCATTTTCCTTCGGGCTCCATCGCCAATCTTAGACTCTCAATTACATCACTTAGCCAAATGTAGGCTCACAATACACGTCTCTATCGGGCTCATAATTATCGCATCACTCAATCTGGAATTATTTTCCCCGGACCCACATATGTATCAATAAATATGCATACATGATATACCATATGAAGCATGAATATGACATGCATAATGATTAGAAGTAAGGATATGCAATAAAGATTCAATCTTTATTCAATATGAGTCTTAAAGATCCAATCTTTAGCCAATTCACTATACAAACTCTACCTTTAGCTTGTTTTTCACTTTTAAATGAGCATGTAGGAGTGACGGGAACACATAATCACATATAATACAGGAAAATAATAATGATGAGGAAAGTACGGGCTTCATACCCTAATCACAGATCCATATGATTGTACTATACTATCAGCTAGAGCCCAAAGCATGACATTTGCTATTCAATTTAAAGAACAAGTACCCATAACATGTTACCGGTACCCGATACAGGTGCTCGTCACCTCACAAGTATCGGAACCCCCTTTTATCCCTGTATCCCCTTCATAATTAGTTTATTAGACCAACCATAATGCTTAAAATAAGGTACAAGATCTCAATTTGCCTGGAATTAGAAGCCTGAGAATCACAATAAAGCTTTGCCTTTTCACGATGCCTCTGAATAGTGCCAATTTATTCAAATATAGGAAGTACATCAACACACGATTCTAAAATTACCCATATTACTATATAAAGCTTTCATACCCAAAAAGTCAACCAAAAATAGGATCTCGAGCCTCGAAGGGAAAAATGAAAAATTTATTCCAAAATCATTTTACTCATCCTCTCGGGACCCTAGATATCAAAAATCATCTAAATCTAATCTCAATTTCATGCTTAATTTAAGAAATATCTACATTCAAGCCTAGGGTTTACTTCCCCCAAATCCCCAATCTCAATAATGAAATCTAACATGGAAATCTCTACTAATTAATGATATAAAGGTAAAAAGGAAGTTAGAAACTTAGCCACTTGATAAACCTTGCAATTTCTCTCAAAAATATCCTTAACCGAAGTTTAGAGCTCAAAATATGAAAATGAGGTTATAAGTTAAAAAGGGGTATTTTAATTTTGTTCAGATCTAAAAGCTTCTTTCTGAATGCGATGGGGCATCGCAAACGCATGACTAACCCGGCCCACCCATCGCAAACGTGATGAGTCAGCACAACCCGTTCCAGGTCCTATCTACTCTACGCGAATGCGAGCCCATTATCGCGATCACGGCCCTCTTATCCATCAAAGCTTCGTAAACACAGTCCTTCTAGAACCATTGAACCAGAAAAAATTGATTTTTCACAATTTCATACCAAGATCGCATGATAAGGAGACAACTAATTCATGCCTAAATTAATGTCAAAATCTACCTTGTCTAGAATCATCAAGTCAGTCCAAGTGTCTTACCCCATCAAAGTCACAACACATGATCGGTACACCCGATCCACCATTACGAAATCCCCAATAGGAGTAGATGTAGTACCTCATACCTTCAAACTAAGTCATGATGATGATTTAGAAGTCTAGAAAACCAAGACATGGGGTTAAAGTTGAAAAACTAGTTTTACTTCTGCAAATCCAGTTTTACGCCCAAATATATGGACCATATAACATGTTACGGACCGTAGAAATTGACCGTACAAATAACCATCGAAATTGATATTGTACGATAGGACTATACAGACCGTATAAAAATATACAGACCGTCCTTTTCGACCGTAATGTACCCCCCATCTTTTGGCAACCACTGTTTAGTTGCACTTGGGTGACGGATTATTTATACAGACCATACATAATTATACGGTCCACAACCAAACCATAGAAAAAGTTATGGACCGTCGATTCCGGTCGTAAAAGTCATGACGAACTGAACAGTATAAATATGTGGGATCAATTTTTAATTCGAAGTTTCATACTCTCAATCTCTAGACTGAAGTTCCTCTCTTCCCAACCTTCTCCTACGTCAACTTAAGCCTTTAACATGCAATTCTAAGTTGTTCTAACATCATCTTCATGAATGCTTAGTGAAAATTCACTGTTGCTAACCTAGGGTTTTCAAGATAAACCCATTCCAAGGTTCAAGGTTCAAGATTTTGGGTTCTTCTTCCAGGTTTATATTTTTATTACATATTTTGGAGCGATTAAGCTATGTAGAGCTTCTATCCATGTGTGAAAACATCATTATTCTTCCCCACGCCACTTTTAATCCATGAAATACGAATGTTCCCCATACCTAGGGTTTACTCTAATTTATGATGACCCTATATACACGTAAACCTATATACCATGCTTATATTTATGTTTCGCTCAATTGTATTCGTAATATATCATTATGATTGTCATGAACCTATCTGTAATCCATGAACACATGTCTTGAATCCCTTGAGTTCTTAAATACAAGTCAGGAATCATTATTACTATATTCATGAAATTATACATGTTTTCAAGTTTCATACAAGTTATATTATGTATCTACTTACATGTTAAATTATTCTTACAAACACGTTTACAAGTTATGATTTTACAAACCATGGAATTTCTAGCCAACTATATTTCATGTTCATGTTTTTGGGAGTTGCACACATTACCGAAAATGCTCAGACAGATTGAAACTACATTTGCCAACATAGGATAAGGATCGCTCCGCTTAGAGGATGATACCTTCATTGGTAGTTCCTACCGAATCCATCACAGTTAAGGAAGGCTTAACCTATGAGAAGATCCCTGTGTCTATTCTAGATCATCAGATTTGAAAGTTATGAACTAAGGAAGTTGCCTCAGCGAAAGTGTTGTTGCGAAGTCTACATGGGAAGCCGAAGAGGACATGAAGTTCAGGTATCTGCATTTATTTGAAGAGCAAGCAGAAAGCAAACAAGGTAAATATCTTCAGTATTCATGTCATGTCCTTTGCGTATTCGTGTCTCCTATTTCACATTCATGTATTCAGTGCTTAGGTCTCATGCCCCCATGTTCATGTTTTCATATAATCATGTCATTTAGGCCATATGTTCCATGTCATGTTTCTTCACATTCATGTACTCATGTTATGCCCAGTCTTATTCTTAACCATGAACCATCATTCGAGGACGAATGATCCCAAGGGAGAGATATTGTAATACTTCGTACCTTCAAACTAAGCCACAATCATGATTCAGGAGTTTTGGAAACCAAGACAGGGAGTTAAAGTTGAAAAAATAATTTTAGTTCTACAAATCCAGTTTTACGCCCAAAACATCCAGATGGTATAACATGTTACAGACCATAGAAATTGACTGTATAAATCACCGTCGAAATTGACGTTGTATGGTAGGATTATACGGACCATCATTTTCGATCGTAACGTTCCCCCATCTTTTGGCAGTCACTGTTTAGTTGCACTTGGGTAACGGTTTGTTTATACATACCGTACAAAATTATACGGTCCACAACCAGACCATAAAAAAAGTTACGGATCGTTGATTTCGGTCGTAAAAGTCACTACGAACTGAACATTATAAATACGTGGGATCAGTTTTTAATTCAAAGTTTCATACTCTCAAGCCCTAGAATGAAGTTCCTATCTTCACAACCTTCTCCTACATCAAGGTAAGCCTTTATCATGCAATTCTAAGTTATTCTAACATCATCTTCATGGATGCTTAGTGAAAATTCGTTGTTACTAACCTAGGGTTTTCAAGATAAACTCATTCCAAGGTTCAAGGTTCAAGCTTTGGGGTTCTTCTTTCAAGTTTAGATTTTTATTACATATTTTGGAGCTATTAAGGTATGTAGAGCTTCTATCCACGTGTGAAAACATCACTGTTCTTCCCCACGCCGCTTTTAATCCATGAAACATGAATGTTCCCCAGACCTAGGGTATATTCCAATTCATTATGAGCCTATATACATGTACAACTATATACCATGCATATATTCATGTTTTCGTTAATTTTATTCATGATATGTAATTATGATTATCATGAACATGTCTGTAATCCATGAACACATGTCTTGAATCCCATGAGTTCTTAAATACAAGTCAGGAATCATTATTACTAAATTCATGAAATTATACATGTTTTCAGATTTCATACAAGCTATAGTATGTATTTATTTACATGTTAAATTATTCTTACAAACATGTTTACAAGTAATGATTTTACAAATTATGGGCTTTCTAGCCAACTATATTTCATGTTCATATTTTTGGGAGTTGCACATATTACCGAGAAAGCTCAGACAACCTGAAACTATATTTGATAGTGTAGGATAAGGATCGCTCCGCCCAGAGGAAGATACTTTCATGTTACCCCTTATGGGATTATTAGATCCATCATGTCATGTTCATGTCTCGTACCCTGGCAAGGTACAAGATGGCTTAGCTGATCGGGCAAAGATCAGATGTCACGTTCACACGTGGTGGTTACATGTCTGTTTTATTAATGCTCTCCCACAGACATATACAGATATACAGTTATATATATTTTATGCATATTATTACACTCATGTCAGATTGCATCCATGTTCATATTCAGTTTCAGTTTCATGTTCCTATTATTTCATGTGCTTTCTTATTCTTTAAGTTTCTTTACATACGTTACAATTCAAATGTACTAACGTCCCTTTGCTCGAGGCCTGCACTTCACAGTGTAGGTATTGAGTTTCAGGACGACGAATCTACACACTAGGACTGCACATGTATTAGCTATTTCGTGAGCCCCATTTCATTCAGGGTGTTAGTTGGTTATTTTCATGATTACATTCTAGAGTATAGGTATGCCAAGGCCTTGTCTTGGTAAATAGTTTTGCAGATAGACTCATGTTTTCAGAGGTTTCATAGACTAGTCTAGTTAGCATGGCATGAAAGTATTATTTTTAGACTTATCATATTTTTAGATATTTCCGCTATGATATATCAGATTATATTTCAGTATTCAATTTGCATGTTTTACATCATTACTATTGCATGTTTTTATTCCCATGTTGATTCAACAAGCCATGTGGTTCGCTCGGACACATGCAGTCAGGCACTGAGTGTTGTGTTCTGCTCAATCCATGGTTCGTGGCATTACAATAGAAATTCTAATAGGAAAATCAAGCAACTCATACACCATACACAGACTCGAAGCAAAATAAGTAGACACGTAAGAGTATGTAATGTCAGGATCAAATAATATTTTAGATGGGTGATGATAGACTGAAATAGTACTTGTGATGATAGCATCAGAAGCCTCTGCCTCTAGTCTACTAGAGAATGCATAGCTCTAGGCATGACAACTATTAGCCTAAGAACCTCTACAACCACTGCTCTAGATCCAGAACCATGGGAATCAGAGTGCTGACCTCTCTTTTTATGTCTGGGGCAGTCCCTCGCAAAGTATCCCAAGTCACTATACTCATAGCATCCGCGATGGGACATAGCCTGCAAAGATGGGCTAGAATAGCTGGAAGGACCACCTTGACCTCTTAGTTGGGAATAAGAACTATGAGAACCCAGTCCTGAACTATAACCCTTGTGACCAGAAGAACCGTTGGTCAAATTATGCACAGTTGTCTGAACTGACCTGCTAAACTGTGGGCGATACACTCTACCCTGATGCCTCCTACCTCTAGATAAGGTGCCACCATAACTTCCTGAACTGTGGGGCCTCTTGGCTGACCTGTCCCCAAACTATTGTCACCTAATAAACTCAACGCTCTTAGCAGCATCCACCATTGCCTGAAAAGTACCTCCTGAAGACGCTATATGAGTCATTGCAAGACGAAAGGGATAAGACATACCCCTAATAAACTTCTCGATGATTTCCATCTTATATGGTAGAATAGTCAAGTCATGGAAAGACAAAGTGGAACCTCATCTCGTACTCAGTCAGGGTCATCCCATTCTGTTCCAACTTATCAAACTACTCATATATCTCATCCCTCAAGATACGGGGAACCCACTTCTCAAGAAACACCTTGGAAAACTCAGCCTAATTAAGTGGAAGCGCCCAGCTATCCTAGTCCCAACAAACACCCATCACCAATGTTTGGCAGGGCCAACCATCTACATCACCATGAAATCAACCTCATTGGACTCAACCAACCCATATTATGCAACCTCTCATGGAAACTCGCTAGGATCTCATAAGAATTATCATCAGGATGTCCATCGTATTGTAGTGGCTTCATCTTCTAAATCTTATCCATCTCTTCTGCTCATCAACTATCATTGTAGGCTGAATGACTGGATAGATTATAACATCATAAGCTAGATAACCCTGAAACTGATGAGCCACAGCAGCAACTAGATGTGCCCTTTGGGTCCTATATCCTGCAGCTGCCTAATTGGGAGACTGACCCCAACTCTTGTTTGTGAACAATCTGGAGAGAACGACATTACTCCTGACTGTGTCCAACCCTGAAACACACTTAGAATACGAGCCAAGTTATCATGAAGAACAAGTGTAGCAATGAATCACTCGGGTCCTTGGGCGGGTCCAATCTTCTTTGCCAGCAATGGCTCCTTCTATGGAGCCTCTTCTGATTCTGGACTCAACTCTCTACCATGGGCCTAAGAGCAGTTGGTGGTCGGACTCTGGCTTGGTCTTTAGCCCTGCCTTGACCTCTACCTTATCCCATGCCTATCCCTTAAGCAACATTATTCGTAGTGGGTACGAGCATTTGTGCGGGCTCTTGTTCTCCTACAGCGATTGAACACATACTTACCATCTATGAGAAAATAAAATGAAAAAACTTTTAGAAACCATTAGAAGCAAGTGCACATGATAAGTAATGAAAGATTAGAGTTTTCCTAGATGTGTCATAGCCTCTCAAAGATAAGTACATATGTCTTTGTACCGTCCGCAAGACTCTACTAGACATTGCTCCTGACTGTGTCCAACCCTCAAATACACTTAGAATAAGAGCCAAATTATCATGAAGAACAAGTGTTGCAACAAATCCCTCGGGTCCCTGGGCGGGTCCAATCTCCTTTGCCAGCACCGGCTACTACTACGGAGCCTCCTCTAATTCTGGACTCAACTCTCTACCATGGGCCTAAGAGCAGATGGTGGTCGGCTTCTGGAAGGCATAGCTACTTGGGCTCTAGCCCTGCCTTGACCTCTACCTTATCCCCTGCCTATCCCTTGAGCAACAATACTCGTAGTGGGTACGGGCATCTGTGTGGGTTTTTGTTCTCCTACAGCGATTGAACATATCCTCACCATCTATGAGAGAATAAAATGAATAAACTTTTAGAAACCATTAGAAGCAAGTGCACATGATAAGTAATGAAAGATTAGAGTTTTCCCAGATGTCTCATAGCCTCTCGAATATAACCTTCAATTTTGGGTAATGATGGCACCAACTCTCACGAGACGGTAAGCCAATCATTACCCAAAACACCAAAAATAAGTAAAGGAAATACATGTGGAATAGTAATAAGTAAAAAAATACTTTAAGTCTTTGATTTAATCCCAATGATGACCAAGTAAGAAAGTATGAAATCCCTAAAACCGGGTGTCACATGTACAAGAACTAGCTAAAGATTAATATAAGTCCGGAATTATATCCCAAAAGTACATAAACTGTCTAAATTAATAGGATAGGAAGTAAATGATAAAGGGGAAGATCCGGTGCCATGAATCTCTCTAGTGGCTCACCCTGAATCATCCGAGAACAGTACCTCAACAGGAAGAGTGATCACGCGCCTCACTAGTCCTAGGAAATTAACCTGCACACAAAATGGTGCAGTAAGTGTAGCATGAGTACGGAGAACAACGTGTACTAAACATCATCGTTGGCCGACCCTATCTAAATGGAGATGATGGCTAGCCTTCCGATTACTACTACCTCAGCAACTGCCAATGATTCATCATAATAACAGAATTTACAAGTTACTCAAATCAGGAGTCCAAGCTTAAGTTATAACATCTAATCCCTCAAGTCATGTATTACCAAGTAAGTCAAAGCGTTCTAGGCAATAATTTAGGCATAAATCAACAAAATATAAATGAATGGTATAAGATGCAAATGAAAATGCAATGCAAGGCCTTTATACCATCTGAATATCATTTACTTTCGGATTTCATAGCCTTTTTAGGCTCTTAATCACACCACTTAGCCAAATATGGGCTCTCAATACTTGTCTCTAGCCAATCGAGCTCATAATTATCGCATCACTCCGTCCGGAATCATTTTCGTCAAACCTACATATGTATCAAAAAATGTGCATGTATGAGATAATATATTAAGCATGAATATGACACGCATAATGATAAGAAGTAAGGATATGCAATAAAGATTCAATCTTTAATCAATATGAGTCCTAAAGATCCGACTTTTAGCCAATTCACAATAAAGACTTGACCTTTAGCTTCTTTTTTACTTTAAAATGAGTATGTATGAGTGATGGAAACACACAATCACGGATAAGATAGGCAAGTAATAATGATGCGGAAAGTACGGTTTCATACCCCAATCACAGATTCATAGGATCGTACTATACTATCAGCTAGTGCCCAATGCATGGCATTCACTATTTAATTTAAAGCACAAGTACCAATAATATGTTATCGGTACCCTATACAGGTGCTCGTCACCTCACAAGCATCGAGACCCCCTTATTATACACATTACCCCTTCAAAATTAGTTTATTAGACCAATCATAACACTTAAAATAAGGTACAAGATCTCAATTTGCCTAGAATTAGAAGCCCGAGAATCACAATAAAGCTTTGCCTTTTCACGATGCCTCTAAACAGTGCCAATTTTTTCAAATATAGGAAGTACATCAACACATGATTCTAATGTAACCCATATTTCTATATAGAGCTTTCGGACCCACAAAGTCACCCAAAATTAGGATCCCGTGCCTCAAAGGGCACATTAAACAATTTATTCCAAAATCATTTTACCCATCCTCTAGGGAGCCTAGATATAAAAAATCATCTAAATCTAACCTCAATTTCATGTTTAATTGAAGAAATCTCTACATTCAAGCCTAGGGTTTATTTCCCCCAAATCCCAATCTCAATCATGAAATCTAACATGGAAATCTCTACTAACTAATTATATAAAGGTAAAAGGGAAGTTAGAAACTTAGCCACTTGATAAACCTTGCAATTTCTCTCGAAAATCTCCTTAACCCGAAGTTTAGAGTTCAAAATATGAAAATGAGGGTATAAGTTCGAAATGGGTCTTTCAATTTTGTCCAGATCCAAAAGCTTCTTCGCAAACGCAATGGGTCATCGCGAACGCAGGACTGACCCGGCCCACCCATCGCGAACGTGATGAGTCAGCCCAACTTGGCCCAGGTCCCATCTACTCTACGCGAATGCGAGCCCATTAGAGCGATCGCGACCCTCGTGTACATCAAAACTTCACGAGTGTGACCCTTCTACGTGAACATGTAGAAGGAAACAAGAACCATTGATCTAGAAAAATCCAATTTTGACTATTTCATTCCAACAACCCGAGACTCATCCGGACCTCCTACATACAAACCAAATATGCATCTTGACCTTAAAATATGCTACGAACGTACTCGCGCATCGAGAATCATTATACGAGGTCATCTTGACCAAATATTTGACCAAAGCCCACTTTAACTCTTAAAACTAGAATTTCAACCAAATACCCGAAATACTCTCGAGTGCCTTGGGAATCAAACCAGTGACTCGACTAAATCATATTCGACATTACGGATCGTATGAAATCGATAAAAAATTTAAAAAGACTCAAATGCCCGTGATGTTGACTTTACTCATCTAAAGCTCATATCTTAACTTGATTTTTTTACGAATTCAACAAACTTACCCGAAACGCACTAAAATCACTCATGACTCATTCCAACAGTCCACCTAAGTCAAAAAGCATGCTCCGAAGCTAATGGATCTATCGAAATTTAATTTCAGACGTATCTACTCAAAAGTCAACTCTTAGTCAAACTTGAAACTTCCAAAACTCAAAACATAGATTTTCTTCTGTTATTCTCATATGATTGCAACGGGATTTACCTCACTCATCACCACACATCAAAAACACCATTACAAGGCTAGGGGAAAGGGTATTCACGGGAAAATAATAAAAATAGTCAAAATGACCTAATGGGTCATTATATCATCCACCACTATATGTTTGTCCTCAAACATGAAAGAGAAGAGAAGTACCTGAATCTCCAAAAAGCTGAGGATATCTAGTATGTATGCCTATCTAAGTCTCCTAGGTGGTCTTCTCAATCGGATGATGCCTCCACTGAACTTTCACCGAAACTATCTCTTTGGATCTCAACTTCTTAATCTGCCTATCAAGTATAGAAACTGGCTCCTCTTCACAAGTCACATTCTGATCAATAAATATCGATCACATGAACTCTAGATCACAAATTTCCAATTCGCGTAACTCTTTTGCCAACTCTAAGATGTGAGAAGCCTCTCCTATATTAACTTAACCTTGTCCAAGGGAACATGAAACAGATATGTACCCCAAGGCCTAACGTCAAATGCATTAAACCAACCAACCGGAGAATGATACCTCCTACCATACAAAGCATCGAACGATACCATCCCAATGGTAGAATAATAATTGTTATTGTAAGAAAACTCTGTCAAAGGCAAGAACTGATCCCAATGGCCACAAAAATTAACCACATATCCTCAAGGACCTAAAAAGTCCGCTTGGATTGACCATCCATATGAGGGTGAAGTGTTGTACTAAGCTCCACCCGAGTACCCCACTTCTTCTCCATAGATCTCAAGAAGTGGGATGTAAACTATGTGCCCCAATATGAGATGATAAAAAGAGGCACTTCATATTATCGAACTATCTCACGGATGTAGATTTTGGCTAACTTCTTTGAATTTTAAATAGTCTAAATCCGTACAAAGTGAGCCTACTTCGTCAACACACAACCAAGCCTCCACACAAGCTAGAACCTTGCTAGGCTCACCAATGTATTTTCCAAAGACTGCACCTCCATAGCTAAAGGTCGCTCCCCAACCTGTAAATATTTTAGGCTACCCATACTCACTGTCTTACGAGTCAAGGCAACCGCCACTACATTGGCCTTGCCGGATGATATAGAATCGACATGTCATAATCCTTAAGCATCTCTAACCACCTCCACTGCCTCAAATTTAGATCCTTCTGATTAAAAATATGCTAAAGACTCTTGTGATCGGTGAACACCATAAAGGTAATGCCTTAAATCCTCAAATAAAACACCACCCCCTCCAACTCCAAGTCATGATTAGGGCATCTTAAATTACCTCAAAGCATAGGCTATAACTTTTCCTTTTTGCATCAACACATAACCAAGGCCAATCCGCGAAGCATCACAATAGACAGTAAGCCATCTCCCTCCAGGGGAAGAGTTATAATCACAGAGGTAGTCAACAAAGTCTTAAGCTTTTGGAAGCTCACCTCACATTCATCCGACCACTTAAAAGGTACATTCTTCCGAGTCAATCTAGTCAATGGAGATGCAATATATGAAAACCCCTCCACAAAACACTGATAGTAACTAGTAAGGCCAATAAAACTTTGAATCTCTGTAACTGAAGTAGGTCTAACCCAATAACGGACCGCCTTAATCTTCTTAGGATCCACTACAATACCATCCTTGGTCACCTCATGGACCAAGAATGCCATATAACTAATCCAAAACTCACATTTCAAAAACTTAGCATAACGTTTTTTCTATTTCAAAATTGCAAGCACGATACCCAAATATTGCTCGTGCTCTACCTCACCCCAGGAGTAGATCAGTATATCATCGATGAAAACAATCACAAAAGAATCCAAATAAGGTGTAAAGACACCATTCATTAAATCCATGAAGGTTGCTAGGACATTATCAGCCCGAAAGACATGACCAAGAACTCATAATGACCATAACAAGTCCCGAAAGTTGTCTTAAGGATTACCTTCGCCTTAATCTTCAACTGGTGATATGCGGACCTCAAATTAATCTTTGAGAATACCGATGCACTCTGAAGTTGATCAAATAGGTCATCAATGCAAGGAATGGGATAGTTGTTCTTGATAGTGACCTTGTTCAACTGTTAATAGTTAATACACATCCGCAAAGACCCAACCTTCTTCTTCACAAATAAAGATGGAGCACCCAAGGCAAAATACTTGACCTAAAAACCATTTACTCAACATATCCTTCAACTCCATTGGCGTCATCCGATATAAATGAATAGTGATGGTCTTGTTGCCCAGTTTCAAATCAATACATAAATCAATATCATGATCCAGAGGAACACCTGAGAAGTCCATCTGAAACACCTCAGAAAACTATCAACACAGGTACTACTTATCCACACTAGTACTGCAAATATATGCCAATTAAGCCAAATAACCTTTCTCAACCATCCATCTAGACTTAAGGTAAGTTATCACTTTCTTCGGCACGTAACTAACAACATCCTTCCACTCTAACCTAGGGATCTCTCGCATGGATAACATAATTGTCTTGGAATGACAGTCCAAGATCGCATGATAAGGAGATAACCAATTCATGGCCAATTTAATGTCAAAGTCTACCTTGTCTAAAATCATCAAATCAGCCCAAGTTTCATACCCCATCAAAGTCACACCACATGATCGGCACACCTAATCCACCACTATGAAAGCCCAAATAGGAGTAGAAATGCTAACAGCGAAATCAAGAGACGCATACACTATATCTAGACTTGAAGCAAAATAAGTAGACACATAAGAGTACGTAAAACTGGGATCAAATAATAATATAGTTGGCCGACGACAGACTAAAATAGTACATGTGATGATAGCATCAGAAGCCTCTGTCTCTGGTTTACTAGGGAATGCAGAGCATTGAGCATGTCTACCCTCTGCTTGAGAACCTCTGCAACTACTACCACATCCCAAATGAGAACAACCCCTACCAGACCGAAAACCACCTCTGTCACTTTGTCCACGCTTCTAGCCGGCTATGCTAGTGCTCTGGATCCAGAACAAATGGGAACCAGAGAGCTGACCACTCTGTCTAAGTCAGAGGCAGTCCCTCACAAATTATCCCAAGTCACCACACTCATAGAATCCATGACGGGGCATAGTCTGCTAAGACGGGCTAGAATAGCTAAAATGACCACCTCGACCTCTAGGTTGGGAATAAAACTCTGAGAACCATGTTCCAAACTATAAACCCCATGACCAGAAGAACTATCAGTCGAAGTCTGCATAACTACCTGAATCGGCCTGCGGAACTGTGGGTGATACCCTTTACCTTGTTGCTTCCTACCTCCAGATGAGGTACCATCATAACTACCTAAATTGTGGGGCCTCGACCTACCTATCCCTAAACTCCTGGCACCTAATACACTCAACGCTCGTAGCAGTAACCATCACCACCTGAAAAGTACCTTCTGAAAATGCCACATGAGTCAATACAAGATTAAGGGAATAAGATAAACCACTAATAAACTTTGTGATCCTCTCTGTCTCATCTGGTAGAATAGTCAAGGCATAGTGAGACAAAGAGTGGAACCTCATCTCATATTCAGACACGGTCATCCCATCTTGCTCTAATTTATCAAATTTCTCTAGTCTCTCATCTCCGAAGCTATGGGGACCCCACTTCTCTAAAATACCCGGGAAAACTCAACCTAAGTAAGTGGAGGTAACGTAGTTGACCTAGTCCCAAGAAACACCTCCACCACTGCTTGACAAGGCCTACCAGCTACATTACTATGAAATCAACCCCGTTGGACTCAACCAACCCTAGATTGTGAAACCTCTCATGGAAACTCACTAGGAATGCATAAGCATCATCATCATCATATCCATCATATTGTAGTGGCTTCATCTTCTCAAAATTATCCCACCTCTTCTGCTCATCAAATGTTATAATAGGCTGAATGACTGGACGGATAATAACACATTGAGCTGGATAACCCTAAAACTGAGAAGCCACAACAACTGGTTGTACCCCTAGGGTCCTATACCCTACAACTACTTGATCATGAGTCTGACACCTAACTCTGGTTTGTGAACCATCTAAAGAGAATGATATTGCTCCTAACTGTGTCCAACCCTTAAAGTTACTCAGAATACGAGCCAATGTGTCCTGAAGAACAGGTGTAGCAATGAATCCCTCAGGTGCTTGGGCAGGTCTAATATTCTCTTATGGCACTGGCTCTTCCTCTAAAACCTCCTCTAGTTACGGACTTAACTCTCTAGAATGGCCTTGAGAAGCAACTGGTGCTCAGCCTCTAGCTGGCATAGCAACTCGGGCTATAGCCCTACCTCAACCTCTACCTCATCCCCTACCTATCCCTTAAGTAATAGTATCGGCAGTGGGTACGGGTATCGGTGTGGGCTTTTGATATCCTACAGCGGTCAAATGAGTCCTCACCATCTGTGAGAGAATGAAACAAAGAAATTTCTAGAAACTATTAGAAGCAAGTATGCAAGATAAGGAATAAAAGATTAGCATTTTCCTATATGTCTCACAGCCTCTTAAAGACAAGTACAGATATCTATGTACTGATCCGCAAGACTCTACTAGATATTGTTCTTGTACTTGTGAGACCGATGAAGCTAATACTCTGATACCAATTTGTCAAGATCCAAAATTGAAGGTAATGATGGTACGAACTCGCACGAGTCGGTAATCCAACCATTACCCAAAACACCATAAATAAATAAAGAAAATACGTGCGGAATAGTAATAAATAAACAAACTTTAAGTCTTTAATAAAATCCCAAAGATGACCAAGTAAGAAAATATAAAATCTCCAAAACCGGGTGTCACATGTACAAGGACTAGTTAAATATTAATACAAGTCTAGAATTATATCCCGGAAGTACATAAATTATCTGAATGAAAAGGACAGAAAGTAAATGATAAAGGGGAAGATCTGGTGACTTGAATCTCTCTAGTGGATTACCCCGAATCATCCGAGAGCAGCTCCTCAATAGGAAGAGTGATCGTGTGCCTCACTAGTACTAGGGAATAAACTTGCATACAAAAGGGTGCAGCAAGTGTAACATGAGTACGGAAAACAATGTGTATTGAGCAGTATCATCGATCGACCCTATCTTAAATGGAGACGGGGGTTGGCCTTCTGATTACTACTACAACACCAACTGCCAATGATTCATTATAATAACCAAATTTGTAAGTACACTCATATCAGGAGTCCAAGCCTAAGTTATAGCATATAATCCCTCAAGCCAAGTCAAGTATTCACAACTAAGTCAAAGAGTTCCAGACAATAGTTTAGTCATTAATCAACAAAATATAAATAAATGATATTAGATACAAATGAAAATGCAATGCAAGGCCTTTATTTCTCATCACCGGGCATACACATTCAAATTCTATGAATCATGACCCATGGGGGACTTGCGAGGTCCATTTACCACCGAAAATCATTTACCTTCATATTTCATAGCCAATCATAGGCTCTCAATCACATCACTTATCCAAATGTAGGCTCACAATACTTGTCTCTAGCCAATCGACTCATAATCGCATTACTCCATCCGAAATTATTTTCCTCAGACCCACATATGTATCAGCAAATGTGTATGCATGAGATGTCATATGAAGCATGAATATGACATGCATAACAATAAGAAGCAAGGATATGCAATAAAGATTTAATCTTTAATCAATATGAGTCATAAAGATCCGATCTTTAGCTAATTCACAATAAAGACTCGACCTTTAGCTTCTTTTCACTTTTAAACGAGCATGTAGGAGTGATGGAAACACACAATTAGAGATAACACATGAAAATAATAATTATGGACAAAGTATGGGATTCATAACCCAATAGCTAGTGCCAAAAGCATGGCATTCATTATTCAATTTATGGCACAAGTATCCATAACATGTTACCGATACCCGATACAAGTGCTCATCACCTCACAAGTATCGAGAACCTCTTATTATCCTTGTTATCGCTTCCTAATTAGTTCATTAGACCAACCATAATGCTTAAAATAAGGTACAAGATCTCAATTTTCCTAGAATTAGAATCCCGAAAATCACAATAAAGCTTTGCCTTTTCACGACGCCTCCGAACAGTGCCAATTTTTTCAAATATAGGAAGTACATCAACACAAGATTCTAACGTTACCCATATTGCTATATAGAGCTTTCTGACCCAAAAAGTCACCCAAAAATAGGATCCTGAGCCTCGAAGGACAAAATAAAAAATTTATTCCAAAATCATTTTACCCATTCTCTAGGGAGCCTAGATATCAAAAATCATCAAAATCTAACCTCAATTACTGATATTGCTAAATGAATCTTTCAGACCAAAAAAGTCACCCAAAAATAAGATCCAAAGCCTCGAAGGGCAAAATGGGAAATTTATTCTGAAATTATTTTGCCCATACACTTTGGAGCCTAGATATAGAAAATCATCAAAATCTAACCTCAATCTCATGCTCAATTGAAGAAATCTCTACATTCAGGCCTAGTGTTTATTGCCCCTAAATTCTCAATCTCAATCATGAAATCTAACATGGAAATCTCTACTAATTAATGATATAAAGGTAAAACAGAAGTTAGAAACTTATCCACTTGATGAACCTTGCAATTTCTCTTTAAAATGTGCTTAAACCAAAGTTTAGAGCTCAAAATATAATAATGAGGGTATAAGTTCAAAATGGGTCTTTAATTCTATCCAGATCTAAAAGCTTCTTCGTGAACGTGGGACTGACTCGGTCAACCCATCGTGAACAATACATGCTTATCATGAATGCGATGAGTCAGCCCATATCGACCTAGATCCTCTCTACTCTATACGAATGTGACCCCATTCTCGCGATCGCGACCCTTCCGTCTATCAAAGCTTTGTGAATGTGGGCCTTCTATGAGAACTCATAGAAGGAAACTAGAACCACTGAACCAAAAAAATCTAATTCTTCATAATTTCATTCCAACAACATGAGACTCATTCGGGACTTCCCGGATACAAACCAAAGATGCATCTTAACTGCAATGACACATCTGGTTGTTTTAGGCCAAAACCCTTATTTGAATATTTTACCCTTCTTGTAGACTCTATGTAAGGTTTGTGATATGCGGAGATGGTGGGATGAATCTCGAGGTTTATTTACATGAGTTTTAGAAAAAAACCCCAAATTTAAAATCTTAGAGTTGATTAGTTTGACTCAAAGTTGAGTTTCGAGTATATGGGTTTGTTTTCGGGTTCTTGCTTCCCATAGTTTTGGAGGGTCATTTATGACTTAGATGAGTCATCATTTCGCTTCCCGAGGCAATTAGATGTACCTTGTGGACTTATTTGTAAAATTGTGATATTTGGTTTTTTTGGGAAATTCTTTAGAAAAGTATATCTTAGCTCGGTTGTATGAGAAAACCGAGGGCGCAAGCGAGTTTGTAGCACTTTTTAACTTAGGGAAACATGTCTGATTTGTGTCCGGGGGGTCTCGGAAGTGTTTTGGTTATTTTGTGAGAGTTTTGGGTTATTCTATAGTTGCTGGTGTTTGCACCAGTGGTAGGACTTCCGTGTCTGCCTCTGCAGAGGTTGGCTCACAGACTCGAATTCAGAGAAATTGTTGAGTTCCCGCCCCTGCAAATATTTCTTCATAAAGGCGAAGACACCTTTTCAGATATTATTCCACTTATGCGCTAAGGTGAGGTGTCAAGTGACTGGACCTCAGGCAGCTTCTTTTCCAATGGAGCGAGATCGCACCTGTGTAGTTGATTTCGCAGGAGCAGAATCAATGTATCATGAAGTCTCTTAAATGCCCTAAATCATTCCAATTTCCCAAAATATCTCATTCTCAATTCTAGAGCTGCCTAAGGGGAAACTATTAAGATTTAGGCTAAGTTCTTCATTAGAGGTAAAAAAATTCACCCTTTGTGATTTTATTTAATATTTTAAGGTCTCTAATCTTGGTATATATTATGAATTGGGGATAATGAGCTCTAGTTTCCATGTTAGAATAAGAGAGGATGAACCATCCTTTTGAGGGTGTAATATGAATAGTCTACCTTGATATAGTGAATAAGTATTGAATTACGTTAGATGATCATGTTACAGCATTTGATTTGAATATGGAAACTCTTTTCAATTTGGGGGAAAACCTAGGGTTTGTAAATTAGGGCTTTTCCTAAATCATTCAATTAAAGGTCCAATTGAGCTTACGTTTCTAATTAACTTAGGGATATGATTACCTAGTACATGTTTATGCTATTTGAGTAGTAAAGTTCAGATTTTAACACCATGGGCTCGTGGTTGGTTTTGGAGATCTTAGGTATATTTGAAGGACTAAGTCCTTGTATTGTGTAATAGCTTAATATTAATGTATAATCTATGCGTGTTAGACTACGACTATCATGAGGGGCTCCAGAAGGGCAAGGCTATCGCTAAGGGTTAATTGTTCGTGGAGCCTACTAGGCCTTGAGGTAGGTTACGATTTGTTCTTATTAGACTCTGATAGACGTACGTAATTAGTATTAAATGTAAAGGAGTATATGGACTTCGCGGGTCCCCCATGGGTATGCAGTTCATAAAATTTGAACGTTTGTATACTGGAGATGAAAGGTACCTGGTATATGCATTGCATACATATCATATGTACATTACTTCATTGGTTATATGTTTATAGTTTAAGTATTGGGTTGGTTATTGATAACTTGGTTAAATTCTTATATTAAGATGGGTTGTTTATTGATCATTTGATACTTAAGACGTTGTCATTGAACTCTTCTAAAATTGGAGTAACTTGCATGATTATTAAACCTTATATGAACAAAGTGACTTGTTGATTCAGTGAACTATTGTGTGGACAATGTTACTTATTTAGATTTTTGAACTAGTTAGTATATGATTATTTGGTGTCAACTTGATATTTATCTCCAATTGTGTATCTTCTGTCGTTTTCGGCCTATGATGCCTATGGGAGTACGTTGTGTACTCATACTACACTTGATGCATTATTTTTTTATGCAGACACGACGCATTCCACTAGTTCAGGACTTCATGGCTGAGTCTGAGCCAGTAGACTTCCAGTGTTCACGGTGAGGATGCTTCCTTCCATCATTGCCCTGGATGCTCCTATCTTTATTCTTGTCTTTTACTATTCGGGAGACATGTTTAGATAATTTCTACATTTAGCTTATGTTATCTTTATTTCAGACTTGTACTCAGTTTAGAGCTCTTGTATTGTTGATTAGATTCTTGGGGTTGTACTTATGATTCTCAGACTGATATTTCCGCATATTTTATTTTGATCAGACAGATTTACTAAGTATTGTTATTTCTTGTTTCTTATTTTATCTTGTGTTGGATAATTGGAAGTGCTTCGCTTACCGGTGGGAAAAGTGTAAGTGCCACCACAATTTCTAAAAGGGGTCGTGACAAAGTTGGTATCAATGATTTAGGTTTAATGGTCTTAAATACAAGAGAAATGTCTAGTAGAGTCTTGTGATCAATGCAGAGACATTCGTACTTATCTTCAAGAGGCTATAGGACATTGAAAAAACTTCACTTTCTTCATTTCTTTCGTTCTGAGGTTCATCAAATTGGCATCTGACCTTTGTATCCTATTCTCTCACATATGGTGAGGACTTGTACCCATAGAGCGAAAGAGGAGGCACCTGCACCTACAGTGCACGGTCATGGTAATAGTCGTAGTAGGGGCCGAGGTAGAGCCTAAGGAGCTACACCAGCGAGGGGTGGAGCACCGGGAGCCGGTAAGGCTTGTGCTAGATCTGCATCCCCCAAGCCATACATTAAGCATCAAGATGAGCTGTTTGATGAGGAGATGGGGCCAACCCAGGATCAGCCGGATTCATAGTTACTCCATTTCTACAAGACACTTTGGTCAGGTTGTTGAGTGTGCTTGACGGTGTTTCCCAGGCGGGCATGCATCCGACTACTTAGGGTGGGTCACACACTAGAGTAGAAGAGGGACAGATTCTCGAGTTTCATACTCTAAGGGTTCAACTAGTTGTTATGCCGGCATCTATATTGATGAGATTCTGGCACCCGAGTTTGGTCCATGGCCGATTGTAGAGACTGCTATGACCCGCGATGAGCGGAAGATATGGGAGTGCTTTTTCAATAAGCCTCCTGTATTCTTTGGATAACCCAAGGAGAATGCATATGAGTTTATTGTTACTTGACATGAGAGACTGCATACCTTGGGTATCATCGAGTCGCACGGGGTCTGTTTCATTACTCTTCAACTTATGGGTGATGTGAAGCAATAGTGGAGGGCTTATATTGATTGTCAACCAGCGGGGTTGCCTCCATTGAATTGGGTTAGGTTTTATCGGATCTTTCAATAAAAGTATGCCGCCCATTAGCTTGCGTCTGAGCAAGCATGATGAGTTCCAAAAGATTGAGCAAAGGGGTTCGACAATTGCTGATTATGAGACTCACTTCCATGCCTTATCGTGCTATGCATCACTGTTTCTACCTACAAAGGCAAAAAGAGTCATATGTTTTGTGAGAGGGTTAAGTATTCCCCTTCAGTTGGCTACGTTATAGTTGGTAGCCACTGGCCTTCTTTCGAGGCAGTGGCTGAGCATACTAGGATGGTTAAGTCTATTAGGGGCAAGCTGCCCAGACATGAGTTCGATAAGAGGATACGATGATATGGATAGTATAGTGGGTCTACTTCTCGTGGGTATACACAACAATGTATATTCCAGCATTCACAGTCTAGTCGCTCAATTTGGGCAGCCCTCCAAATTACAAATGGTGCTTCTATAGGGCAGAGCGGGTATAGTGGGGGCCAGTCTTCTAGAGGTACTTAGCCTCGGTATTCTAATCGTGGTGGTCACTCAGGTTCTTTTATCTCTATTCAATGCCCTCAGGGGCCATGACTTGTTACATTTGTGGAGAGGTTGGACATTTTAAGATGGAGTGTCCCAGACTTAGATCGGGTGGATCCCAGACACCCAGGACCCCAGCACAGCCATCTAGGGGAGGCGGACAGTCTAGAAGAGGGGTTTCTAGTCAGGTTGTGGTGGCCATCAAACTAGCTATGGTGGATCTTAGGCGAGTAGAGATAGGGTTGATTCAGGCTAAGGTGGCCAGCAGGGAACTCAATCTGATGGAGGACGCACTCATTGTTATGTTTTACCTAGTAAGCCAGAGGTTGAGGCATCAAATATGGGTATCACAGGTATTATCTCAGTCTGTCATTGGTCTGCTTCAGTGCTATTTGATTTAGGGTCTAATTTCCCCAATGTGTCTACCTACTTTTCTATTGATTTTGATATGTGGTGTGATATGCTTGATACCCCTATTCGTATGTTTACACAGTTGGTGATTCTGTGGTTGTAGATTGAGTCTATCGGCTTTGTGTGGTTACTTTTATGGGTTATGATACCTGGGTAGACTTGGTCATATTAGACATGGTTGATTTTTATATTATCTTGGGAATATATTGGTTATCATCATACCACGCAATTATTGACTATCATACCAAGATAGTCACTCTAGTAATGCCTGGTCTTTCGAGATTAGAGTGGAGCGGCGCTCCCAGCCCTGCTCCTAAGAAAATCATTTCTTTCATTCAGGCTAGGAAGTTAGTAGATAAAGGTTATTTAGCGTACCTAGCTCATATTTAGGATACGCATGTGGGGACTCCTTCCCTCAAGTCAGTTTCAGTAGTTAGTGACTTTGTCGAGGTCTTTCTGACGAATTTATCGGGTATGCCGCTAAATAGAGATATTGATTTCTACATTGATCTAGAGCTGGGTACTTGACCCATTTCTATTCCTCCATATCATATGGCTCTAACAGAGTTGAGAGAGTTAAAGGAGAAGTTTCAATATCTATTGAGTAAGGTTTTCATTCGACCTAATTTGTCTGATTGGGGTGCTTTCATGAAGAAAAAGGATGACATTATACATATGTGATCGATTATAGACAGTTGAACAAGGTCACCATTAGAAACAAGTATCTAATTCCTTGTAATGATGATCTATTCGACCAGCTTCAGGGTGCTTCTGTGTTTTCAAAGATGGATTTGATGTCCGAGTATCATTATTTGAATATTCGGGCTGCGAATGTTCCCAAGATGGCTTTTCGGACTCGCTATGGTCATTATGAGTTCTTGGTGATGTCATTTGGTCTAACCAATGCCACTGAAGCGTTAATAGATTTAATGAATGGACTATTCAAGTATTATTTGGATACGTTTGTGATTGTCTTCATTGATGACATCTTGATGCATTCGAAGAGTCGGGAGGACCACGAGAAGCATTTGAGGGTAGTTCTTGGGATATTGAAAGAAAAGAAGTTGTATGCTAAATTCTCAAAGTGTGAGTTCTGGCTCAGTTCTGTGGAATTCATGGGATATATGGTGTCTAAGAAGGGTATTATGCTCGATCCGAGGAAGATGGAGGCAGTCAGCGACTGGCCTAGACCTACTTCAGTAACAAAGATTCGGAGCTTCATTGGTCTGGCTAGCTACTATCGTCGGTTTGTCAAGGATTTCTCTTCTATTGCTTATCATTTGATGTGTTTGACTCAGAAGGAGGTGCCTTTCCGGTGGTCGGATGGGTGTGAGGAGAGCTTCCAAAAGCTTTTGTCATTTTTTACCACAACCTTGATTTTATCCCTTCCAGTGGAGGAAAAGGACTTTACCATATATTATGATGTTTTGAGGATTGGGTTGGGTTGTGTGTTGATGTAATAGGGTAAGTTAAGCCCATAAGTCCAATGCCAATAATAAGTGAGTAGGCAAAACCCTACTCACTTACACTTAGTCCTTACTTAAGTTCAGCATCCTTCACTCTTCGGTCTTCACGTCTCCCTCTCTGATTCACTCTTTAGTCTCTGCCGACTGCCGTCTCTCCTCCATCTCTCGTTCTCCATCACGCCGCCATCAGCCTTCACGCCTCTCTGTCCCTGAGACCCTGACAACAGGTATTGATTAAGAGGACCTACTACTCTGAGAACAAAATGTTTGATTTTGTTTGATTTTGTGATAAAATTTAGAAAAGCATTTTTGGTTTACAAACTATATGTTCTAGTTTTATAGTTGCATATCAAATCAACTACTCTAAGCTGGTTGATTTTCAAACTGAACATGCCTTTTGGTTCTTTTAAGAACACAAATAATCAATTATGTTTTGGTAGTTATTTTCAAAGGAAAAAAGTTCATATTTTGTTAAAACCAGCGTGCTTACATGTAATGCCCACTACTAAAGATATGTCAACAACCTTCTAAAAATCCATCATTTTTGTTTTTCTTGGTGCAAGTTTATCATGAATTTGTGTTTTGTATTATCTGAATATATTTAGAGCCTAAGTGATAGTTGTATTATTATCTGAAAATGATTAGTATGGTGCTTTGGCATGCCTAACGTTTTAAAAATGTAATTGGATTTTCTGATGTTTTCTTCTAAACGACACCCATCACTAATTACTGACTGGAAAAGAACACCGTCGAAATGTAAATACAAATGCTCCAGTTGGTACACATCAATGTTCTTGGTAATCCAAACTCCTGCTAATGTTGTGATTGAGTGTCATGTTATTGACTTATTGTTGAGTAGTTAGTTGCAGCTGCATTTCTTATATGCTGATATTTCCTTAGAAAATTCTGATTGTATATATGTAATTGCATAGGTAAGAATGGCAAGCAATGGTAATGCCACTACGAAGTATTCCTCAAAACCATCAGATCCTTCTACGGCAAGTTGTACTCCGAATAGTAAGGAAAAAGGTAAAGAAATTGAAGAGAGCCAAGAGCAAACTAATTCTGCAGATCCTTCTGTTTTGCCCTGAACTAGTAGACATACATCAAAAGCTTGGGATAATTTTACAAGGAAACGAGTAGGGGAAGAAATAAAAGCAGAGTGCAGCCATTATTTGAAGCAACTTGCTGGAGGACCAAAAGCGGGAACAAGTCACTTGAAAGAGAATACAAGTAAATGTCCAAAAAATAAATGCATGGATCTCTGACAAACAAGGATGTTTGGTACACTTGCTAGCCCTTGTGATACGAATGAGACGCTGACATTGTCCCCGTATGAGTTCCGCCAAGATAATGGGAGACAAAACTTAGCGGAAATGATTATTCTCCATGAATACCCACTAAGCATAGTTGACCATTATGGCTTTAGAAAGTACTCTAATGCTCTTCAACCAGGTTTTAAGGTTCCCTGCCGCAACACAACAAAAAAAGACATTCTCCAACGACACAATGTCAAAAAAAAGAGTATAAGTGATTTGTTAAGGAAAGTCAAAGGAAGGGTTGCATTGACTACCGACATGTGGAGTGCAAACAATAAAAAAAAAAGGATACATGGCTGTCACCGCACACTTCGTTGATAATTCATGGAAACTCCAAAGTCGAATCATCAGGTACTCTTTCTTGTGTTATTATGCAAGTTTTAATATGATAATATAAATTTGATAGGTCTGGTCTTCTGTGATTATGTGATTATGCAAGTATTTATTTCAAATTTCTTGATAGTAGTATTATAGTCTTCTGTTTCATGATGGGTTTTGTGTGATCATATCAATCTAATAGGTTCTTGTATGTCCCGGCACCTCATACAGTGGAGGTGTTTGCTGAGTCTTTAAAAGAATGCATTCAATCTTGGAATCTTGATCTTAGATTGTCTTCTATAACGGTCGATAATTGCACTACAAATGATGTGATGATGAATTTATTGCGTGAGGAGTTTCCTTATGGTTCACTGATGTTGCATGGACGTTTTCTTCATATGCGTTGTTGTGCACACATACTTAATTTGATTGTTCAATATGGCTTATGTGTAGTGTTCAAAGAGGGTATTGAAAGAATTAGGGCAAGTGTTATCTTTTGGACTTCATCACATAAGAGAGCTCAAAAATTTGAACAAGTAGCTAAGCAAGTTGTTTCTGATTGTTCAAAATCGCTAATACTTTATTGTAAAACTCGATGGAATTCGACGTATGACATGCTTCTAGTTGCTATGAAGTTTAGGGAGGTGTTTGTTGTTTTAAGTGCTCGAGATAATTTGTACAAATATCCACCACTTAGTGAAGATTAGGATAAGGTTGTGAAAATATGTGAACTATTGAAAGTGTTTAATGATATTACACATCAATTTTCTGCCTCGACGTATCCTACTGCCAATATTTATTTCCCTAGAATTTGTGATATTAGAATCTTATTAACCAACCGGTTGTCCTCACCTACCATTTATATAGGAAAAATGATCGAGGTAATGCTAGAGAAATACAATAAGTATTGGTTAGATGTTAATGGTCTTATGGGCGTGGCAACTATACTTGATCCTAGGTTCAAGATGGCTCTCATTCGGTTTTACTTTGCTAAAATTTATGATGCGTTTGATGTTGATGTTGAGGAAAAAAGATTTATGATTTATCTAAAGGAATTGGTGGATGAGTATGGGTACAAAAATGGTAATAATCCAACTAGTAGTAACCACGTGTATTCAACTGATGTTACAAGCAGTATGGGAATGGGGTACATGCAAGAGTTTGCACAATTTGTGTCACAAGACAATAGTAAAGTTGGACTAAAATCAGATTTGGATAAGTACTTGGAAGCTGAAACTGTACCACTTGTGGATGATTTCGATATTCTTAATTGGTGGAAAACAAATAGAAATAATTATCCCATTATCCAACAAATAGCAAGGGATATATTGAGCATTCCAGTTTCTACCGTCCCATCGGAATCTGCATTTAGCACTAGTGAACGTGTACTTGATCCTTATCGTAGTCGACTTCTTTCGGAAACGGTGGAGGCATTGATGTGTGCTCAAAACTGGATTTGGGCGGATATTAAAGGTAACATTAATTTGATTAAATTATTTATGTTGTATTAAATTGAAGTTAGACTCTAATTACTTTGAGTATACATTATGTAGGTGGTGGTGATGTCAAGGAGATGGAAATATGTGATCTTGAGGAATATGATACTCAAGTCCTCTGTTGAATAATGAATTACCTGAAATATCTCATTGTTCACTGGGGTCCTTGAAGAGCAATGGTTGGGTTTATTCAGCATGTTCTTCTTTCAAGATGTTCTCAAATGAAGAAGCATGTATTGCTTTAAGTATTTATGGAGACATTAGTATTTTTTATGCAGTATGTCGTATTTATATAATGTATTAATTTAATTTATAAGACTATTTTATTTTGGGTTTGATCACTATTTTGTATTGATCACAAATGAATTGATTACAAAATATGGTTGGTGGGTATTGGTGGGTATTGGCGGGTGGTGGATATCCACTTTGGTGGTGGAGCGGGGTGTGGATTTAGGAATATACACGCCTAGGCGGGTATGAATGTTGAAATTGTACCCGCCACGGGTGGCGGGTATAAAATTTTCTAGCGGGTACTGGTGCGGGGGAGGGGTACCCGCACCCGCCCCGCCCAATTTCCATACCTACGCTCAATTTGCTAATTTTTAATTTTTTCCCCTACTTCTCATTTATGAAAATTTGTGGGCTAAAGTATCCTTATTCCCTGGGGAGATTCTGGATTCAATCCCCAACAGAATCAAAAATAATACTCCCTCTGTCCCAATTTATGTGGCATCATTTCCTTTTTGGTATGTCCCAAAAAGAATGTCATATTTTTATATTTAGAAATAATTTAACGTTATGAGATGATTTACAGCCACACATTTATATAAGACTTGTTTTGGACCACACATTTCAAAAGTCTTCATTTCTTTCTTAAACTCTGTGTCAAGCCAAATGTGCCACGTAAATTGGGATAGAGGAAATAATAATTTCGCAAGGCATAGGTTTTTATGAATCAATGCATATTTATTATGTAGTTACATAAAAACTATGTCTTACTGTAGGACAACTTAAATTTCGGCATAACTATACCGGATAATGCATATTCTACAGAACTATATGCTTTATGGCATAGTTTCTATATAATTTTGCGCGAATAAGCATAGTTTCTATGAAACAGTTGTCTTGCGAAATTATTATTTTTTTTACTCTGTCGGGGTTCGAACCCAGAATCTGAATTTCATTTTTTATTTTTTTGATGTCAGGGATATTTTTGGCCACTTTGAAGTACCGAAGGGCAAAAATTAAAGACAAGCGATTTGAGGGGGAAAAATTAAAGACCAACCCGAAATAGGGGCATTCATGTGGATGACCCTTGTGCCAACTGTGCAGATTGGGCTTTATCTCTAACACCCCCACCCCCCTCAAGCGAGCAGAAACCAACACCCAACTTGCATAAAAGTTGACTTTGTGCTACACCAGTGTAGGGCTGTTTAAAACCAAACTATAATCGATAATCCAATCGAAAAAATGCTAGTATTAGGTTATTGGATTAACGGTTGGTGAATGGATTAAAATTTTATAGTTAACAGTTTATCGATGTGGGGACAGATTACTCAATTTCCTTATCAGATAAACCGTTAACCCGTTAAAATTATCATATTTATATTTTAACCCCTACATATATATATAAATTATCTATTGTAAATCTTAAAGCTAAAGGCTAAAGCCCCATTCAAATTCAGTATCAAAAAGGCAAAACAAGACTACAAATTAAGGAATTAAATTTGTGTCTGAGATGCAGCTGAGTTTGTTGCCTTTTTATGCAATTTTGCATATTAAATACATGAAACTTGTTTATGTGTATTTTATTTCATGGTCATTTGTACATTTTTCTTTTCAGAAGATAGGTGAATCATAAGCCAAAGTTGAATGATCATTATTCCTTGTTCATACTGGTGAATGTATTGAAATGTTAGCTTCTAAAATCATCAAGAAAACATTTAGATGGGACGTTTTCAACCTGAGAACAAAGTCAACTTCAAAATTTTCATTCTCTTTTAGATTTAGTCGATACATCGCCTAATAATTACTAACCCGATATTGAACCAACTAATATTTTAATGGTCGGCTAGCAAATTAGTACATTTAAAAGTCGATAACCGATAAATTGAATCATTAAACATAATTATCCGCTTTATCCACCTGATAATCAGCCCTACACTAGTGCAATGTTTTCTGTAAGAATATCTACCAATTGTACATACTGGATAGAGAAGTGAGAGAGACACATAAATTGTCAGTCAATCTCTATATAATTGGTGTGGTCATTAAAATAAGGTTCTTTTCTATGTAGATTGCAGTCTGGTGGTCACAATATTTTGGCACTGATTGTTGAACAGAAATGCCAATGTCACAAAAAATATCACCGGCCAAATAATTTCTACGACTACTTTTCTTATGACGCTATACTCAGCCTCATAAGATGAGAAGAAATATAATTGGTTGCTTCTTTAATTTATACGTAATAAGACAATCCCCGAGTATGATGTAATACCTAGTAATAGATCTCTTATAGATGGGACAGGCAGCCCTATCATAATCTGATTAAGCCTCAAAGAAAAATTCAAGTGAGTTACTAAGTAAGATACACGTTGTTTAATTATTCAGCATGTGTCACAGAACATGCAAAGTTCCTACCATAGGACTCTAGGTGTGACGACCCCAAATCACTAAGTCATTAGGGCACCTACTATTTCTCACCTCGGTAGGAGAACCTTTCCATGAATCAACAATCCAACAACAGTTAAAGTAAATTAAGCGAAGTAATATAAAAGTCTAACTCATATCAAAATGTAAAAGCACGGAATATACGAATACGAATACAACCCCCAAAGGATAAATGGTTTGAACAGTACAAGAGCAACTACCATAATCTATAAGTCTGAATAATACAAAGGATCAAATGGAAATACTGTCTCAGGAATCAAAGTAAAGACAATAGTAGGAAGGAGTCTTCAGGCAGCGGATCGTCCAGCATGCTCACCCTAAAGACTCAGCAGCAGCCTCGGATCAGTCTCGAGGAAAAGAGGTAGAACCAGTCACGTACTCTGCATTCAGAAAAGAATACAACAATGTAGTATCAGTATAAACAATATGTACCGGTAGATATCATAAGCCGACAACAGTTAGCTAACATATGCATAAGAAAGAACTCGAAAGATAGACATGCTCACAATCAAGTACAAGTAATATCACAATCCAAGAATAACCAGACCAATTATAAAGAATCAAAGCATATGGTGAAGCATCTAAACCCAAGTCTGCCTGGTTTTCCAGTCATTCCTTAGAATAATCAAAGACACAAGTACAACAATAAATTCAAACCATAGATATAAAATGAAATGATGAGGATATGTAATGACTAATGTAATCTCCTTACATACATGCTACAGACGGAATATCTTGTAGACTCGTAGTCATGACCCATGGGGGACCCGTGACATCCATGTACCAGTGAATAGGGAAGGGAAAACTGGCTTATAGAGGTAAATCGGTCATTTTAAAGGTGAACTATGAAATTCAACGTTCTAGGAGTCCAATCCTACTAACCAATTCCTAAATCAACTCAACATTAGGCTAATTTCATCTTACAAGTAAAACTCCCAATTTTGGGTATGAATCTTGGTTTCCAACATTTAATTTTATCAACAATAATGGAGGATTCAAGCTTAACAAGTACTAAATAGTGAAACTCAAGCTTAGAATATCAAAACCCAACAATTAATTCTCAGATTTAAGCTTAACAATTAAACAAGCCCCAATTTGGTTGAAATCATCTTCCCCAACTAGATTCTAGGTCATTTCCACCATTAATTCAACATAAAGAAGTTAAAGAAAGATAAAACAAAGCTAAGGGAGCTTACCTCAAGAAGAATTCACTAGAAGTTGCTTGTAATCGCCCTAAGAGTGTTTTGGATAACTATTTTTGAAATGAGGGAGTGTAGGGTTAATGAAACTTAAAACACAATTCAGAAATCTCGTCGTTCGCTACAGCGGACTGAGGCCCGCTGCAGCGGACCCGCGCCCATGGTCATAGCCCGCTTCTGTTGTCCCTTGCCAAAATCCCAAAAGTGCGCTACAGCAGAACGTCGTCTGATGTAGCGGTCCCTTTCCACTGGGCCGCACTGAGGCCCGCCCCAGCGAATACACTAGCAAACCAGAAAAATAAAGTCTTATTCAATTTCAACCCGAAGACTGATAATCACCCGATATCTCCCCGACACAAACTAGATATACACACATATGTAAAAATACGCTTGGTCTCAAAATTTCTATCGGAGGTCTAATTCTTCAAGTCAACCCCCAATGGGCTAAACTAGTTTCCAAATCAATAGCCAAAAAATGCTCCCGAGGGCCACAGGAACCGAACCAACTATCTTACCAAGTCATAAATGATCCTCCGGACCTCACAGAATCGATGAAATTTTGAAAAAGGTTTACACAAAAGTTAACTATTGGTCAACACTTTCATACTTTAAAATCCTTATTTCACAACTCCTACTAGAATCGCCCAAAAGTTATGGGAATCGAGTCTACGGGGGTAAAATAGTCAAAGTACATGTAACCACAGAAATGGTCGTTACATAAAATACCAATTAAACAATCGCTCATCCTCGAGTGATAAGGAAGGAAAAGGGCATAAAGTACCTGAGCTAACAAATAACTGAGGATATCTGGCACGCATATCGGACTGGATCTCCCAAGTAGCCTCCTCAACAGGACAATCCTTCCGCTGAACCTTCACGGAAGCTATCTCCTTAGTCCTCAACTTCTTAACCCGCATTTTTAAGATCGTTATAGGCTCTTCCTCATAGGATAGATTCTCATCAAGCAACATCGAATCCCAGTGAATAATATAAAACCCATCCAAATAGTACTTCTTCAACATGGAAATGTGGAAAACAGGATGAACACCCGACAAGCCTGGTGGCAAAGCGAACTCATAAGCCATAGAACCAATACGATAGAGAATCTCAATTGGACCAATGTATCTTGGGCTTAACTTTTCCCTCTTTCTAAAATGCATCACACCCTTCATGGGTGATATCTTCAGAAGGACTTGCTCACACTCCATAAACTCTAAATCTCAGACCTTTCGGTCCGCATACATCTTTTGTCGACTCTGAGCTGCCAAAAGCTTTTCCTGAATAAGCTTCACCTTGTTCACGGACTCTTTCAATAAATCTATACCCTACGGTCGAACCTCAAAAGTATTAAACCATCCAATAGGAGAACGACACCTCCTACCATACAAAGCCTCAAACAGCGCCATATCAATGCTGGAATGGTAGTTATTGTTGTACGCGAACTCAGTCAAGGGTAAGAACTAGTCCCAATGACCATCGAAATAAATAATGCATGCTTTCAACATGTCCTCGAGCACTTGAATAGTCCTCTCAAGCTGTCTGTTAGTCTGGGGATGAAAAATGGTACTAAGATCCAACTAAGTACCCAACTCAGCCTATAATGTCCGCCAGAAATGGGAAGTAAACTGGGGCCTTGATCGAAGATAATAGAAATAGGAACCTCGTGCAACCACATAATCTCACGAATGTAGATCCTGGCTTACTTTTCCACATTGTAAGTAACCTGAATCGGAAGGAAGTGTGTGGACTTGGTCAGCCTATCCACAATAACCCATACTAAGTCAAACTTTCCCAATGTCTTCGAAAGACCTACAACAAAATCCATGGCTATCCTCTCCCACTTCCACTCAGGAATGGGCATCCTCTTTAGCACACCACCAGGTCTCTAGTGCTCATACTTCACCTGCTGACAATTTCCACATCGAGCAACAAAATCGGTTATATCTCTTTTCATCCGACCCCACCAGTAGTGTTGTCTAAGTCACGATACATCTTAGTAGCACCAGGGTAAATGGAATACCAACAACTATGGGCCTCCTTCAACTCTATTAACTCAGTCGGTGTCATTCTATAAGGTGAATTAGAGATAGGGCGAGTGCCCAGCTCCAAATCAATGTAGAAATCAATATCACAATTGGGTGGCATACCCAGAAAATCGGCAGGAAACACCTCCGTAAACTCAAAAACAATAGGCATGGACTCAAGGGCTGGAGAATCCGCACTAGTATCCCGAACATGTGCCAAATAAGCCAAACATCCGTTATCAATAAGTTTCTTCACACAAAGGTAAGATATAATCTTATTCGAAGCGGGACTATGAGTACCCCTCCACTCTAGTCTAGGAATCCCAGGCATAGCTAAAGTAATTGTCTTGGCATAACAATTCAAGATAGTGTAGTACAGAGATAACTAAGTCATGCCTAATATAACGTCAAAATCTAACATATCAAGGATTATTAAGTCTACCCACGTGTCATACCCTATAAAAATAACTAAGTAGGACCGATAGACTCTATCAACCAATACAGAATCCCCAACTGGAGTAGATACATAGATAGTCAAGTCAAGATGGTCACAATTCAAATCCCAACCAACATAATGATAAGCAGACACATATGAGTAAGTGGACCCTGGATCAAATAAGACCGTAGCTGGCCGATGACGAACAAAAATATTACCTGAGGTCATAGCCTCTGAAGCTTCCGCTTCTGATTAACCCAAAAACACATAACACTAAACATCACCATGACCGCTCTAAAAAGACTATGCTCCTCCCCTAGAGACCTGAGTACCTCCTCTACTGGACTGATGTCCGCCCCTTAGAAGACTAAGAACCACTGCGGCTTGACTAAGCACCGCCCCTCGCTGAAGAACTACCTCAGCCCCAAAAGACGCCGGAGTCCTAGGGGTCTGGAGCTTGGAATCCTGCTGAGTCCCACCCTATGTAACTCGGGGATAATATCTCTTAAAGTGACTCAACTTACCATAACCATAGAAAACTCTTGTCGCTGGAGGTTGATATACGAAGGCTAAAAAACCAGATGGACCATCATGATCGGCTGGCCTAGAGAAAGTACCTCCATGAGACTATCCATCCACATGCTCACTCTACCTAGAAGGGCCACCTAAAGATATTTGCAGCGGGGACTAAACTGGATGGCTAGGGGCTAAATAATAGGTCCTGGAAGACTGACCCTTACCTCTTTGATTGTAAGAATCACTAAACTGACCATGGTGACGGGGCCTCTTCTCACTAAACCCTCCATAAGCTCAAATTGTGATAACCTCAATATTCATAGCATGATCTACAACCTTCTGAAAGGAAGACCTCATAGCCACATGTTGAAAACAAGGAACATAAAGCGAAATCACCAACCCATTAACGAACCTACAGACTCTCTCAGTCTCTGTTGGAATCAAGTGCATCACATATCTAGCTAGAAACAAGAATCTGAACTCATACTCAGCCACCGACATGCCCCTCTATCGCAAGTGAGTAAACTCATCCCTGCGCTGATCTCTCAAAGTACGGGGCACGTACTTCTCCAAGAAAACCTGATGAAATTGAACCTAAGTGAGTGGAGGTGAACCAGCTAGCCTGCTCTCAATGAAATACCTCCACCAAGTCTTTGCATCATTGCGGAGCTAAAAAGACATATAGTCTACACCATGGGACTCAATAATCCCCATCTTATACAACCTCTCATTCATTTCAATGATAAACTCATACGCATCCTCACTACGGGTACCATGAAATCTGGGCGGCTCCATCTTCAGGAACCTATATTTAAGCTCATGATCTCTAAGTGTCAAAGCCTGAGCTGTCACCGGCCTAGGAACACCCTCAGGGGCAGGAAACCCATCAATACGTGGAGCCGTAGTAGCAGTAGGCTATGTCCCCCGTGTATGTCCCTGCTCAGGAGTATGCAACCCTACTCTGGTATGAGATCTACCAGAAGTGACACTGTCTGCTGCCTGTTGGGCATCAAGATGAAGAAGTATACGGCCCAGTGTGTCCTGAACTGCTGGGTCTGACAAAATCTCGAGGTGAGTCAGGGCTGGCCCCTGCTTTGCCTTGGGCTCACACTCTAGAGAAGTTAAGTGTGCCCATCTCTGTCTAGCCGCAAGAGACTTGCCTTTGGTTGGTGTAGCACCGCGACCTCTGGCTCAGCCGTGACCTCTCGCTTATCCTCTTCCTTAAGCGTCGGACCCAATAACGAGCTCGGGCTCACCGTCCCTCGAAAGGTGTGACGACCCCAAATCACTAAGTCATGAGGGTACCTACCATTTCCCACCTCTGTAAGAGAACCTTTCCATGAATCAACAATCCAACAACAGTTAAAGTAAATTAAGTAGAGTAATATAAAGTCTAACTCATATCATAATGTAAAAGTGCGGAATATACGAATACAACCCCCAAAGGATAAATGGTCTGAACAGTACAAGAGCGACTACCATAATCTATAAGTCTGAATAATATAAAGGATCAAATGAAAATATTATCTTAGGAATCAAAGTAAAGACAATAATAGGAAGGAGTATCTGGGGAGCGGATCATCCAGCATGCTCACCCTAAAGACTCAGCGGCATCCTCAAATCACACTCGAGGAAAAGAGGTAGAACCAGTCATGTACTCTGCATTCAGAAAAGAATACAGCAATGTAGTATCAGTACAAACACTATGTATCGGTAGATATCATAGGCCGACAATAGTTAGCTAACATATGCATAAGAAAGAAACCAAAAAATAGACATGCTCACAATCAAGTACAAGTAATATCACAGTCGAAGAATAACCAGTCCAATTATAGAGAATCATAGCCTATGGTGAAGCAACTAAACCCAAGTCTGCCATGTTTTCCAGTCGTTCCTTAGAATAATCAAAGACACAAGTACAACAATAAATTTGAACCATAGATATAAAATGAAATGATGAGGATATACAATGCAATGTAATGGCCAATGTAATCTCCGTACATACATGATACAGACATAATATCTCGTCGTCTTGTAGTCATGACCCATGGGGGACCTACGACATCCATACACCAGTCATCCCGTATCAAACATCCTAGAATGACTCTTCCACCGAACACCCCACTAGTCACTCTGTATCACACAACATAGAGATGGCTACACAATATAGTATGTCATATGAATCATAAATATTTTCTTCTCATTTATCGTTGTCATACCACTACAAGTCACAACAGTATATCATGGAAATGAGGATGAATGCAATGCAATGGCAATATCAAGTGTAACATATAAACTTCCAGTCGTGCCACATAAGGACACTTATCATAATATCAGTATCATATTAAGTTATTTCCTCTATCTTTGAACATGCCAAGATAAGTGAGATACCACTACATCATAAATACGATATGGCATTACGTACAAGTCTAATAACCACAAAGAAGCAACAAGTCATAATCAATCAATAGTAACCAACCTAAATAATTTGTCCCAATTGCATACCCGAAGGCTTATATGCTTTCTCCAATAGAATTTAACTACACATACATTTCGCTAACTGAAGTCTAACTAGAAAGTAATCCACAACCCACCAAGATGCCGAGCGGGAGTCACCACAAGTCACGTTTGAGCGTTACCCTCCCAAGGATAACGGTTGTACCTGAAGTCTAATATTATTGAAGTCTAAGTTAGAACAAGAAATTCATAACACCCATAACATTATACTACTCTTTTAGATCCTAACCGAATAGGGAAATGGACTTATAGGGGTAAAATAGTCATTTAAAGGTGAACTATGAAATTCAACGTTCTAGGAGTCCAATCCTACTAACCAATTGCTAAATCAACTAAACATTAGGCTAATTTTGTCTTACACTAACCCCCAATTTTGGGTATAAACTTTGATTTCCAACATTCAATTTTATCAACAATAATGGAGGATTTAAGCTTAACAAGTACTAAATAGTGAAACCCAAGCTTAGAATATCAAAACCCATCAATTAATCTCATATTTAATCTTAACAATTAAACAAGCCCTAATTTGGTTGAAATCATCTTCCCCAACTAGATTCTAGGTCATTTCCACCATTAATTCAATATAAAGAAGTTGAAGAAAGATAAAACAAAGCTAAGGGAGCTTACCTCAAGAAGAATTCACTAGAAGTTGCTTGAAATCGCCCTAAGAGTGCTTTGATTAACTATTTTTTGAAATGAGAGAGTGTAGGGTTAATGACACTTAAAACACAATTCAGAAATCTCATCGTCCACTACAACAGACTGAGGCCCTCTGCAGCGGACCCGCGTACGTGATCATAGCCCGCTCATGTTGTCCCTTGCCAAAATCCCAAAAACGCGCTATAGCGAAACGTCATTCATTGTGGCGGTCCCTTTTTATGGGGGCACTGAGGCCTGCCCCAGCGAATACACCAGCAAACCAAAAAAATCAAGTCATATTCAATTTCAACCCGAAATCCTATAATCACCTGAGATCTCCCCGACACAAACCAGATATGCACACATATGTAAAAATACGCTACGAACTCACTCGTGGTCTCAGAATTTCCATTAGAGGTCTAATTCTACAAGTCAACCCCCAATGAGCTAAACTAGTTTCCCAACCAATAGCCAAAAAATACTTTCGAGGGCTTCGAGAACCAAACCAACTATCCTACCAAGTCATAAACGACCCTCCGAACCTCACAGAATCGATGAAATTCCGAAAAAGGTTTGATTACAAAAAATTTAACTATTGGTCAATACGAGGTTATGAACAAAGCTCTCGCAAACGAGGTTATGAACAAAGCTCTCAGGAACCGGGAGTCGTTGATGGCCCGAATCTAGATGGTTCAGATCTAGTGGACCTCGAAGTGGCTTAATATCCGGAATTAAGTGTTCCAGACTCTCAGAACTTGGAGACTCCAGAGATGGAACTAAGGAGAAGTAAAAGGGCCAGGAAGGATAAATCTTTCGGTTCTGACTTTGTAGCTTATATGGTTGATGATGAACCAAGGACAATTGCTGAAGCATTGTCAACTCTAGAGGCACCGCTCTGGAAAGAAGCTATTGAGAGTGAAATAGACTCCATTCTGCATAACCATACTTGGGAGTGGGAGTTGATTGATATTCCTCCGGGAAATAAATTGTTGGGTTGTAAATGGATACTCAAACGGAAGTATAAAGCAGATGGGTCTATAGATAAGTACAAGGCCAGGTTGGTAGTCAAGGGTTATCGGAAAAAGGAAGGCCTTGACTATTTTGACACGTACTCCCCGGTGTCTCGCATGACGTCCATACGGGTATTCATTGCGATCGCAGCATTGCGTGACCTTGAGATACATCAAATGGATGTCAAGACAGCCTTCCTAAATAGTGATTTGGAAGAAGAAATCTATATGGAACAACCTGAGGGGTATGTGGTTCAAGGACAAGAAAAGAAAGTATGTCGGCTTGTCAAATCTCTGTATGGGCTAAAACAAGCCCTGAAGTAATGGCACGAAAAATTTGATAGTACCCTACTATCGAAGGGTTTCACCATTAATGAGTATGACAAATGTGTCTACATGAAAGGTAACTCTGACTCGTTCGTCATGATACACCTGTATGTAGACGACATGTTGATCACAAGAAGCAATCCTAGTTTGATTCTAGAGACTAAGAACATGTTGAAACAATGCTTCGACATGAAGGATATGGGTATCACAGATGTCATCTTAGGGATAAAGATATCTAAGACGTCTGACGGACTGGTCTTGTCTCAGTCTCACTACATCGAGGATGTGTTGAGAAAGTTTGAAATATTTGATAGTTCGCCTATAAAGGCACCACTGGATAGAAATCAAAATCTTGATAAAAATCGTGGTGCACCCATATGCTAGGAGCAATATGCACAGGTGATTGGTAGTTTGATATACATAACAAATTGTACCCGACCTGATATTGCTTATGCGTTCAACAAGTTGGCTAGGTTTACCCATAATCCGAGTAATGATCATTGGAAGGCATTGAATCGGGTACTATGATACCTGAAATACACGCTAACTTATGGGTTGCATTATTCGAGATATCCAGTTGTACTAGAGGGGTACAGTGATGCAAACTGGATATCTGATATAGAGAATATCAAGTCCACCAGTGGGTATGTATTTACAATTGGTGGTGGGGTTGTGTCTTGGAAATCCTCTAAGAAAACTTGCATCACCCGATCCACGATGGAATCAGAGTTTATCGCTTTAGACAAAGCAGGAGAAGAAGCTGAGTGGCTTCACGACTTCTTAGAGGATGTTCTTTGTTGGGACAAACCCGTAGCTTCTGTAATGATCCACTGCGACAATCACTAGAAAGGGGAGTTCTATGTACAACGGCAAGTTTCGTCATATTCGACAGAGACATAAGACCGTTAGGCAGCTGATCACCACAAGTATAATATCCATTGATTATATAAAGTCAAAGGATAACATAGCGGACCCACTGACAAAGGGCTTACCCAAAGATCAGATATTCTGCCTGTCGTATCCCATTTTTAACTCGCGGTCAAAGCGGAGTACAACATATTGGTGATTCCTGTATTGGATTAAGGAGTCGCCACCTAATTATTTTATGGTGAATTAGGACACCTAAATATTAACTAATGCTGCAAAATAACTCCGATTTTATGGTCTACGAATTTATGAGATTCTAGGTAAGAGTTCTTTATTATCCTAAAGGGAAGAGGTTAGGCATCCTTTAAGATCCGCTAACTTGCGGTTATCCGGTCAAACTCAGGTTATTTATTGTGCTAAAAATGCATGTTTAAAAGGTATGAAGTTTAAGGAAAGGATATTGCAAATAATTAATTTAAAAGATACATTTTTGCCAAATTGCATGGCTATGTTTATAAAAATAAATATAAAATGAGTTTGTTAGCAAAAGTATGTATTGCATGACATGGCTTATAAAGTGTATGTAAGATTGAAAAAATAGTGCATTTGTGAGACATGACTTATAAGATGCATGTAGAATAAAAGTGCATACACGTCGTTTACAAGATGCATGTGAATTGATTTTGATGAAAAGCATGCATTTGCATTTAAAATTGATTTTGATAAAAAGTATACATTATACACATAAAGTATGCATTTTGTATATATGTGAAGTTGATTTTGGAGAAGGCATGCATTTATTTTTAGAATACATGAAAGCATACATTTGTAAAGCATTATTTATAAAATAAATGTAGAGTTGAGGAAAGTATACATTTTAAAAGACATTATTCATAACAAATAGATATAAAGTTTATTCGTTTATAAAAATACGTATTTGGCAATTTAATAATAAAAGAAGTAAATTTTATGAAAATCTTTCAATGTTGCAAATCGGATAAAATGCAAACCTTGTTTTTTAGGATTAAAGAAAGTGAATAATAGATAGCCAAATTATTTTTATTTTTTTAAAGAGATTAAAGCATGCATGACGAGCCTACAAAAATAGAATAAAGTAACTAGCGGCTAAATTCTGAACATACAAGACGGCCCTAAACAAATAAAGCTAGCGATGGGTTTCCAATTCAAACGAGCCTAAGAAATAAACTAACGGCAATTAGACTATCCTATTCATTCATCTATTCGCGGCCTAATTATTCTAAGCATTCTAATGACAGTACATAATTAAATAATTATTACAACCCAAATAATAATGAAAGACGGATTCAGTTGATCGCTTCGGTGGAAGCATGAGCACTTCGGATAGTGATTTCTGTAAAGAAACACCAAATCCAAAGTCGTTCCTGCGATAGACTATAAGTGCTATCTGCAGTGTGGGTGAAGGTTAAGTTTCCAAAACCTTTAATGGTCCTCACCGGTTGAGGTTAGGTTTGGTGAAACTTTTAATGGTTCCTAACACTTGTAAAATGGGGTATAGCAGGATACCTTGTAGGAGACCACCTATTTAAGTGCGAGGACAGGCCGCCTCAAATGAACGCACTTAAGAATCTAAGAAGTGTCCACGGCCACAACGGACAAAACATTACGAAGAACTGATTAAAGGAAGTTGTTGTGTTGGTACCGTTGACTTGGCTCACATTAAACACTGACAGTTCAAGACATCACGTTCACCGCGCAGTAAGTAAGTCCGATGGTATTCAACTATGGAAGGTTCAAAGCGGAAGCTACCTATCCAGATGCAATATCGGTCCGCTGAAAGATTGCTGGAAAAGGCACCATGTGTGTGCGCCAAGATCTCTTTCAAGAGGGGATTGTTGGAAATTTACTAATGTGGAATTAAGTATATCTTATTATTTATGACTCAAACAATTGGGGGCCCGTACGTCGGAAACGCCGTTTCCACACACGTGCACACGTAGTGCCAAGTATCGCAAATTTCATTAGTGAAAGAGATATTGGTACGTATGTAATACGTTTGAGACATAGAATGATGGACGGTTATTGTTCAAATGACAAAGTATTCCACGTTGGTAAACGAAGGAAGAAGTGTACGAAGTGTAAGATGAAACATGTCGGAAATCGCCGCGAAGGGCCGAAGCGCAGCCCCGTCGGAGCCGAGGCGCCGGAGCGCCTCCAGGGAGCGTCGCGGCGCTAATTGGGTCTTCAGTTACTGGAGCCACGGTGCTTCAGAGACAGAATGTTGCGACGGGAAGTTGGAAAGTTCTGACCTTTGGGCTGGTTTTGGAGCATTGATTCTTCATTATTTGGCACATGAATTCAGCCATTATTTGGCTAAATGTAATCTCTCAATTAAGTGTCATTACATGGCTATTGAAGTCCATTAGTTGGCTAGTTGAGGGGTCTTCTCCTTACACTATAAATTGAGGCATTTGGCTCAATTGAAGAAACTACACAACACTTAGAAAATACTCCAGAATTTTCTGAATTCATCTTCTTCCTCTCTAGCAAAGTTACTATACTCAAAGTTCTTCAAAAATAACACTTGAGTTTCCTTTGCTCATTGTTAAGTTGTTGTTGTATCTTGGGAGACTATTGCCCGACAACGTAAAAGGAGATATACGGGGCAATCTTGTCTTAAAGACAGAGTGTCATCATTCGACTCACCAAATCACACAAGCAGTTTGTTAAGTTCTTGATTTCCAGTTTATTGTAATATTTAGTTTATCATTTCTTACCATTGTAATAGTTACTTATTTCCCATTTCCTGCAACAATTGTATCCCAACAAGTCTTTTACTCGAAGAAAATTAGGTAAACATGGAGATGATTCCAAACATCTCCATGACTGAAAGGAACTAAGAAACATCAGATTTTTACACTCCGTGATTGAAATCAACTAGGCGATTGATAAGAACTATATTTGAAGCAAAATGGCAAAAATATGGAGACAGTTGCAAAATGTCTCCACAATTGTACTGAATTGGATAATATCTCACCTTTACAATTTGAATTGGTTCCACGATCAACTACAAGATGGATCATAATTTGAAGACTTAATATCTGAAGCAAAGCTGATCAAATGTGGACTATAATTTTAAACGTCTCCATGTTTGCATTTTGGAGGAGCCTTTTGTCAACTATTTTATAACACTATAAATACTATTGTATGTCATATTTAGGGTATCTTTTCAGCTTTGAAAAAAGTGTTAGAGTAGCTTTAATTACTTGAGAGAAAATTTCTTTCCATAGAGGATTGCTCCATAAAGTTTGAATAATGTTTCCTCCTTTTTATCAAGAATGTCTATCTTCTTAGTTTATGTGTCTATTTTAAATATGAGTAACTAAACCCATATATGGGGATTGTAGACTTTTATGGTGTTGATACTAATAGATATTTGATTATTTTTCTCATTTATGTTTGGATTTTGATTATCTACTTATTTACATTTTATTGTTAATATGATGATTGCGAACACTAAATTAAGTCTTCTATATCTAATTTCTCACTTGGGAAGGCCGAAATTGAATTGAGTAATTACAAGTAGCAAGGAATTTTAATAATTAATTAAGAAATTAATTGCAAGTAATATAATTGAACTAGGAATAAAAAATTCCTACTTGGGTCATTAACAATTTATTCTTAAAGCATTTCTTTAAGAACTACTTGGGATATACTCATTAAAATTGAAAACTTTAATGGATAATTAGTAATTGGACTATGATAGTTAAGTCAAAGAAATTAGGCAATATAGGAAAATTCATTAGCTAAACACACAACATCAAGATTATAATCCTAGGCTTTCTTTTAATTGATAGCAACCCTTCATTTTTAATTTCTTTCTTAGTGTTTGATAATTGACATAGTTAGTAATTGCTCGTTAATACAAAAGAAAATATTTGTCACATGAATTTAGTCTTCGAATAGAGTTTTGCACATAAGTAACACCCATTACATCCAAGTTTTTGCGGGACTCGATCCCAGCTCCATGATGGGTTATTATACTACATCAACTATTTTATTTTTACATAAGAATTATTTGGACGATATCACCTATATTTGAATTGAAATTGAGATATTGATGCAAGTTCTTCCTTTTTGAAGCAATATCTCATTTAATCATTGATTGTGACTGATCTCAATGAATATTAGTCTTCAATTTCTTTTCAAAGTATATGATTAGTTATATATTTGTCATATTTTGTGAATTGTTAGGATATTGAAGAATATCCATAAAAGCATTTCAGGAAAGCGATAAAATTGCCCTTCTCCATCCTCCATAACAAGATCCATCAAATAAAGTAGAGATCAAAGTCTTACCTAAATTACGAGAAGGACCAATCACCGATTTAGGAGCTTTTTACTGTACATTATTCTTCATCCTTGCGAACACATAAACTTGAAACTATGAACACTCAGAGTCTAAAGTTCTGAAGAAGAAAATAAGTTAAAAAATCACAAAATCACCTGATAAGCAATAGAAATGTGGATTGAATTAGCTCTCGTAACATGAAAAGATTGAAATATATATATGTGTTTGTGTGTTAAGAAATCAAGAAAAAAATGTTCTTCTAGTTTGATCTTTATGCACAAAGAGTAACCACACTCACTCCCTCTCTCTCACACACAGACACACAGAGACGCACACACATACATATGTACATATATAGAGACACAAAAAACTTCATTCATTAAGTATTTCATTAAGTATAATGAACTAATGATGGTATGAAAATGAATATAAGGACGATACCAATTCGAAAAATATTGATTGTAATTTCACAAACAACCCTGTAAATGATTGTACTTTTTCTTATAATGAAAATGGCACAAAGTGCAATCCATGATCTGTGATATGCCCCTATCAATGACACTTTTTCTCCTTCACTTCACTCTAGACAGGAGTACTAGTAGACATAGCAAGGGAGTAAGCAAAACTTATCGTTCAAAATGGAAAGAAAAATACCATTACTTCATCTCTTTATTGGACCACGAGTGCAAACACAATAATCTCCAACCACGAATGTATTAATTTAGATTTGAATATTGACATGTCGATGATTTTAAATTATAGACGTTTTTTCGAATTTTGTAGAAAATACTTTTGGTATGCCTCAAGCTTTAAGCATAACTCGTATTAACTCAATAATTCTATCTCTTCTTTATATTGTTGGATTGTTTCTTAATACTATTATTTTTTTCATGTTGTGTCTTAGGAACCTTTCGAATATGGTCTAGATTGCACCTATATCAGCGCAAACCCGCCCCTTATGTTATGAAAGAACTGAGCTTATTGACGAACTGGTTATTTAGACCTGCTGTCACGAACTTATTTAGGAGTCATGGTGGCACCTACACTATTCCCCCGATAGTTGAACCACTTTCAAGACCGAACAACATAAAAAAAAATTAAAAGCAGAAAAGGATTAATTAGTACTAAATTGATTTGACATATATAATAAGTCATAAAATACTGCAATATCTAACTATTACACTTCCCAAAAGCTGCTCCAGACAGCACAAGAGCTACTACAATCACAAGGAATATAATGTCTGAAATTGTATCGAAAGTAGTAAAATAAAGACAGGGGTAAGAGAGTGGAGAATTCAGGGTTGCTGAGGAATGACACACTTACCTTAAAATCTCCAGTCAGCAGCCTTGGACGTTAGCCACAAGGTCCTGCAATGGTAGACGGTCATGTATCTGCATCTAAATAAGAATGCAGCAAGTTTAGTATGAGTACACATCGTACCCCGTAAGAATCATAAGTCGACAACGACAGGTAACATGTAACATATATAAAAATTGTGTTAACTCACAATTTCCCTAAATCATACACAGTTATTGCTCAACGCATAAGTCACCTTAGAACATAGCAATTATAGTCCAACACATAATCACCTCAACATAGAAGTTTTAAATAGACACAATTCACATTAGTATTGTTGACACCCAATTTTGTCCCGTCTTTTCCAATTTATTTGCAATTTTAAATATTTTTAACACCTCAAAACAATTTTAATCTATATACATACATGTGTATATATATATATTATTATTCTCATCATTATTATTATTATTCGCATTTTTTACTGTCATTTGCATTTTTATCATATTCATAAGTTTAACCCTAATATTATATGTTATTCTACTTTCCGCAAAAATGGCATCGCATTTCTATTTTTATCAAGCATTAAGCACTTCGCAAATATTATGTTTTATTATTATCACATCGCTATATCCTATTTTTAAAAAATAATTTGCATTTTTTCTTCAATGCATTTTTAATTTTAAACCCTTTTTATATTTCTTAACCCAAACCCATTTCCCCCAAAACAAAACCCCATTTCGGAGCCCACACTTAGGCCCAACCGGTCAAGCCCCAGACCCGACCCGAACAGGTCCAACTCGTCGGCCCAAACCCATCCCTTTTATCCCCCTAACCAAAACATAAACCTAAAACAAAAAAACACCAAAAACCCTAACACCCCAAAACAAATCAGCCGCACACCCCATGCCCCCGACCCCGCGTCGCCGGTCACCTCACCCATGCCGCCACCGACCCCTGACACCACCAACCCCCCTCTGTTACGCTGACACCACCAACCCTTCGACCCATACCCCTAAAATACGCAACCCATGCCCCTTCAAATCCGTGATTTTTTGGCTCCTTTTATTTGAAATTCGAACTCGTCGTTGAACGTTGAAGGGTACGAAGAGAACCTATAAATACCCCTTTTTTGTTCACTGTTAGGGGGGGCGGGACCAAAAAGAAAGAAAAAATATTTGTTGTGTTCTTGATTTTTAGCATTCGCCTTCCTTGTTATTCAAGAAGCAAGTACGAAAACAAGTCCAAAATCGAAAGGAAAATGGGTGAGTTTCATTCTCAAATTTTGGGGTTAAATACTTCTATTGGCTTCGTGAATCCCAGTCTGAAATTTGTTTTGTTTTGTTTGTTGTTGTTGTTCTTCACTAAATCGGGGTTTTTGATCCGGGTCGGGTCAACCCGTTTCGGATAAGATTTTCAGGTTTATATGCTTGATATTTTTTTGTTGGTTATCTGACATTTGGGAAGAAATCGCTTCGGGTTTAAAACCTCTGATTCGGGTCGGTGTCATCGATCCGGGTCGGGTTGACCCGGTTTGAATATATTTCCAGATTTGTGTTTTACATCTCATTTGTTGGTTATCTGAAAATCTGAGAAGAAATCGATTCGGGTTTGAACCCCTGATTCGGGTCGGGTCGACCCGGTTTGGGTATATTTCCAGATTTGTGTTTTACATCTTATTTGTTGGTTATCTGAAAAATCAAAAAAATTGATTCCAATTCGGGTCACTGCTTCGGGTTGCATTTCTCGGGTCGTCTATCTGGGTCTGTTTTTAGCACCGGGTCAGGTCACTATTTTTTATTCGGGTCACTGTCTAGAATCCGGGTCGGATTTTCATAAACGTTCTGAATCCTGTTTCGGTTCAAAAATTTTAGAATTTGGATCGGATATTTTTATTGCTTACTATTGGTTTACTTTGGCACTTGAACTTCCGTTATGCGGCTATGTTGTTATTTTGTTGATTGAACTAATACTGCATTCTCTTTGTTATTTTGTTGATTGAACAGATACCGCATTCTCTTCGGAAGTCGCTTCTTTGTTTAAGTTTGGTTTTTGGCATTTAAACATCCGTACAACAGATATCTTACTGTTTTAGTGATTTAAATAAATACTGCTTTTTGGTCAATGAAATTGAAATCGAGGCCACGTCCCTTTAAAAATCGTTTCTCTATTTCAGTTTATTGCTATGTTGTTTAGTTTCACTGATTTTAACTAATACTGCATTTAGGCCAATGAAATTGAATTCGAGGCCACGTCCCTTCGGGAATTGCTTCTCGGTTTTAGTTTGTTGTTTTTGGTTTGTTTTACTGATTTGAACTAATACTGTATTTAGGCCAATGAAATTGAATTCGAGGCCACGCCCCTTCGGAAGTCGCTTCTCTGTTTCAGTTTATTGTTTTGGGCATTTAAACATCCGTATTCGGATATCTCACTGTTTTACTGATTTGAATAAATACTGCATTTAGGCCAATGAAATTGAATTCGAGGCCGCGTCCCTTCGGAAGTCGCTTCTCTGTTTCAGTCTACTGTTTTTGGCATTTAAACATCCGTATACGGATATCTCACTGTTTTACTGATTTGAATAAATACTGCATTTAGGCCAATGAAATTGAATTCGAGGACATGTCCATTCAGAAATCGTTTCTCAGTTTCAATTCGGTGTCTCAGTATTAATTTACTGATTTGAACAATACTACACTTAGGACAATGAAATTGAATTTGAGGCCGCGCCCCTTCAGAAATTGCCTCTCGGTTTCGGCTGTGCTGCTTTGGTATAATTTTGTTGATATGAACACGATACTACACTGGCTGATGAAAAAATATCCGTCGATTTTTTAGGCCTCCACAGTTGGAAAGACGGAAATATAACTTTTGGGCAAGGATGAGACTTAAATCTTTTTTTTATTTCATCCGAGAGATCAACATGTTTAGTAGGTGAGGCAACTAAAATGACCAACGAGTTATATGTTCGCAGCCACGACGTGATTATAATGATCTTTTCTTTTCCATCCGAGAGACCAACATGTTTAGTAGGAGAGGCAATTAAAATGACCACCGAGTCATATGTTTGCAGCCACGACGGGATTGGAATGGTCTTTTCAAAATTTAAGTCTGAGCCCTCCGTGATCAAAACATTCACTGTTTTGGACACGGATCCGAAGTTATTTGTATTTAACTGTTTCTAACCGTTTGTTCTTGATAGCTTGCAAGGAACAAAGTCAACAAAGACAGATACTCCTCGGAGATTATTTATTTTGTTGTTTTCACTTTCTTTAATTCAGCTTCATCTCGCTCTGTATTGTAATATTATTTATTGCACTTATGTAATTATTGAAATGCTTAGAATAGGTAGACTTAGAATTAATTAATAGGGTAGTCTAAAACTGGAAACCCGTCGCTAGCTTATTTACTTGTAGGCTCGGTTAATTCAAACTTAGAAACCCTCCGCTAGTTATTTATATTTAGGCTCGTCATGCATATTCAAGATTTTCAAAACAACTTTGGTCATCTTTTATTCGCTTTATTAATCTTACAAATAAGTTTATCTTTTTTTCAATTTGCAACTCAATGATTTCCAAAAAAATTACTTCTTTGGCATTATAAATAATTTGTTTTTACTGTCAATTGTTACAAATGCATATTTTTTCAAACTTTACATGTATCTTTCTTTTATGTCATACAAATGCATACTTGTATAAAATGCATCATTTACTAAATATTTGCAAACATCTTTTTAATCTAGTATACTTTTAAAACATGCATTTTTCTTAGCAATAATTAACCTGAGTTTGACCGGATAACCGCAAGTTAGCGGATCTTAGAGGATGCCTAACCCCTTCCCTTTAGGATAATAAAGAATCATTATCTAGAATCTCACTAGTTTCGCAGACCTTAAAATTAGAGTTATATTGCAGCATTTATAGTCACATTTAGGTGCCCTAATTCACCCTTAAAAAATTAGGTGGCGACTCCTTAATCCAATACCTAGGAATCACCGACACGTTGTGCTCCGCTTTGACCGCGGATCGAAAAATGGGCGCGACAGCATGGCGACTCCACTGGGGATTTTCAGGTTCTTAACCATAGCAAATTCAGGTTAATTATTATTGTGCTTTATATTGCTCCTTATTTGATCTATTATTTTTAATTGTTTCCTTTTGAAATTTTGTATGCATAACTGCTTTAATTGTTATATTCTCTTACTGCTTTCCTTAAATTGGCATTTCGCTCATATTTCATCCACTCTGGAAAATTGACACTATCACACATTACACGCAGGGTGTGTTTTGCGCACCCGCAAACTTCTTTCAAATTTCCAAATTTTTAGGAGAGTTGGTATATGCGCGGAGCGTCCGGACCATCCGGTTGGCCGCGTAGCCTTCTCACTCGAGCAGTCCGCTCGGGAACATTGAGTCTAGTCAGCCAAATCTTAGAAAATTTAGTATATAGCTATACCACCATTTATCTTAAGTCATGCATGCATATACCTTAGGTGGGTCGATCCTTGGTATCGACTCCACAATTAAGAAATCTACCAAAAATTGTCAACAGGTCTCGCAACCCAACGACCAATCAACATATTACGTGTAGCGTGATAATGATAGACAAATCCAAGCCTAATCATGACATGCCGAAATTGGAAAGTGTACATTCATTTTGTCTTATTTCCCACAAAAGCATTACAGTTTAACAGCTTGGATCAATCTGTCGTAATCTCGCATATCTGGCGTTTAGGCCCACCTCTGGCATAAGAGAGGCCTCATGCATATTAAGACGCGCATTTAATTTTCATACAATTTGTTTGTTATTTGCTTACACTCTACGCATGTTATTTGAAGCAATAATTGCCCGCCTTATACTAACTTGGTTTCTTCATTTTTCATAAGGTTTATTTTGCCTAAATTGTTTTCCCAAAGGTTGATTTGCGTTGAATAAAACTGGCGGAACATCCCTACTTCACGAGATCAAAGGCACGATCATCTAGCAAAATGACTGATTCAGATGCATCCGAACGGACTGGCCTGGGACTTATCGCTCTTCCGAGAGATGAACTAGAAGCTTCAGAAAGGGGAGATACTACCGTCCAGGAAAAATACATCGCCTAACTGTTGCAACAGATGGCAACCATGCATACTAAGATTGAGCGGCTCCAAAATCTTACCAACCTGCCCATTAGCGTCAATACCCCACTCCCTGAACAAGGGACGAATGCAACTGCACCGCAAACTTTTTTATCTCTTGAACCACCATTTCCCCAAAACCTCCCCAAAAATTCGCCGCAAAGCGAAACCAATCTACAGCAACTAACCCACAAGCTAGTCTACAACAAAGCCCGCTACAAAATGATTTGACACCCTTCACAACTCTAAATGCACCCCAAGCTCCACTTACCCAAATTACCCCACTCATCCAAAACACCCCTCTCACACAAAATCACCGGGCAATCCAACAAATATCGATGGCACACATCACTAATAAGCAGTATGTGCCACCAGTTTATGCAACAGAAGCCCAACCTTTTATTACCACACCAAACATGGCTCTTCAGGAAAATGGCCAGTGTGAAGAGATGGACAGGCAAGTAAGGATCAGAACCAATGAAAGTGTGGCGAGAGAAATTCATAGCCTAAAAGAAGCATTCAAGAACATCCAAACCAGCAAGGGACATGAAGGACTCGAGTATGAAGATCTCTGCATGCATCCCGACATTGAATTGCCTATCGGATATAAAGTGCCAAAATTTGACTTGTTTGATGGGAAGGGAAATCCTCACTCTCATTTAAGATTGTACTGCGACAAACTGGTTGGGGTAGGTAAAGACCAAGCCATCATAATGAAACTGTTCGTAAGGAGTTTAACAGGAGAAGCACTCGACTGGTACACGAGCCAAGACCCGCGGAAATGGCATAATTGGGGCACGATGGCATAAGATTTCGTAGACAGATTTAAGTTCAACACTGACACAGTCTTGGATAGATTTTATCTGATGAAGTTGGAAAAGAAATCCACAGAGACCTTCAGGGAATTTGCCATGAAGTGGAGGGCAGAAGCAGCCAAAGTTCAACCCCCGATAGCGGAAAGTGAGATGACCACTCTCTTTGTACAATCTTTGAAAGATGCAACCTACTATGAAAGAATGATAAGTGTCATAGGACGGAGTTTCTCTGAAGTTGTAAGGATGGGAGATTTCATAGAAGACGGTATCAGAACTGGAAGAATTACAAACTTTGTAGCGTTGCAAGCAACGACTGAGGAAATCAGTCGGACTCATTTGGGGGAGCAATAAAGAGGAAGAGAGACGGAGTGTCCCATGTCATGACGGTTCAGAAACATAGGCCAAATCAAATGTCAACCTACCAAATGCCATCACCCCAGCCTCCCTACTACAATCAAAACAACCAAAGTTCTCAGCTTTCCTATTATAGCCCATATGCCCAAAGCCCTCAACCTTATTATCAACACCCACCTGCTCCCTACCTTGTTTACCATATCCAGCCAATATATAGCCTGCCTCGAGCACCTGCATATCCAAATCCCCCCACAATACCAGCCTGCATACTTACCTCAGCCACGAGTCCATCTACCAAACGCACCCAGACCCCATGCAAAACACGAAAGAAAGCCAGTAAAAACCTATACACATTTAGCCGAACCTCGAGCCCAGTTGTATGAACGACTGAGAACCGCAGGAATACTCCAGCCCATCCAAGGAAATGTCCCCAATCTTGTTCCCAAATGGCATGATGAGACTAAGCATTGCGCATACCACTCGGGAATCCCTGGACACGACACTGGAAATTGATATGCCCTCAGAGATAAAATTGAATCATTAATCAAAGAAGGAGTTATCCAACTGAAGGGACCTTCCTCTAATGTAAACAATAACCCTTTGCCAAATCATGACGATGCCAATGTGAACATGATTACTGTTGATGAAGAACATAATTTGGAAGGGACTATTGTGCCAGTCCAGAGAAAGGAAAAGGTTGAATCATCGACCTTTATCACCCATGTGATTACAGTCCAAGTGAGGGCACTGTTTGGAGTAGAAGTACTTCATCCAAAGCCGCGGACCATGGCACCATCTGTTCTTGGAAAAGTCTTATCAACCAATCTCCAAAGGAAGAGAGATGCTCATTTACCAAAGCCTGTTCTGCCTCTAGGTCAGTCATTTGTCAAAGCATGCGCCAATCAGGAATCAAAGGAAGACAATGCAACCAACCTTATGAAGGGATTCAAAAGATTTTTTATTGCCAAAGAAGAATCAAAATGCAATGTGATTCTCGATGATTATGCTAGAGACTCAACCATTTAGGATGCAAAGCGAGAAGATGTTTTGGGAAAATTGGACATGTGCCCCGACCTTGTTTCTCCCGGAAACTAGTTAATTACATTAATATTTAATGAAACAATGTGATTTAGATTGAGGCCTGAATCACATCTACGCATTTAATGTGTTTTGCCTCCACCTTTTGAAAGCTCAAAATGACAAACCCGCATTGCTTTTGATATTTTTAAAAATCCATTTTGCTTAAATAATTTTCTATTATCTTTCATCATGCAAACTAATAATTTTATCGATAATATGTGACATATAATGAAACAAGCAAACAAGGTCCCAAACAACAAACAAGGCTTCGAAGAAAATGAGGAAAATTCACAGCCAGAAGAATTGACAGAAAATTGGAGCATGTTTTAGAACAAGCCAATGCCGGATTTGGATGAAACATCGTGATGGTTGATAATTATAAGCATTGGCACAATGTTTGCCCTTTGTACTATTGGGCTACCGCACTACAATCCGGACTTCTACTGGGGCAATGATATATCTTTCGCAGCCAAGTGGATACATAATCATGTACAGAGAGGCTGATTGATGAAAAGCATGTGAATACAATTTGTCTGGGGCAACTTTATCAGAATAGAATGACCAAAGGCATGAACTACGTTATGACCTGATTCCCTCGGCGGGATACATAGGCGGCCACATCGGCTTCGGTCCTACTTTTAGAAAAACTTTTACAATCCCTTTTGCTTGGCATGAACTACGTCATGACCTGATTCCCTCGGCGGGATACGTAGGCGGCCACATCGGCTTCGGTCCCATTTTTAGAAAAACCCTTACAGTCCTCTTTGCTTGTAATGAACTACGTTATGACCCGATTCCCTCATGGGGATACGTAGGCGGCCTAAATCAGCTTCGGTCCCACTATTAGAAAAAAAATTCTCCTTTATCTCACATATGACAAAACGCACACATCTGATCACCCTGATAGGATAGGCAAGCAATCCACACAAGACTCGATTGTCCATTCGAAAGTTCATCATCCTCACATATCGGAAACTGGGGCAAATTTTAAGAGATCACTGCTAGAGGACGCCGATAGACATAGAAAGTGTCGGCCAACTAAGTCTTCAGCCAGAAGAAGGATTTTGGATAAGACGTTTGCTTTGTTTCACCGCATGTCACTACTCGACAGACATTTACATATATGCATACTTTCTTATAAGCAAATTATTTTCAACAAATATTTTCATTAGAGTTTGACAAGAACTTTTTACCGATATGCATACTTTCTTATAAACAAATTGTTTTTAACAAATGTTTTCATTAACGGTTAGCCAAGACTGGGAACCAGACAGGGGCTACAAGTCCGAATCAGCAGGACATGCAACTATCAAGAGCCAAAGCTACAAAGTCAACGCGAATCAACCGCCCCTCCCCCGAACTCACAAATTTTCTTTGAGTACAGGTTCTTCAGGTTGAAAGAATGAGGGAAGCCACATCACTCCTGATCAATTTCACAAAGAATTTCCGCATCACGGCTCACCGCAAGGATCACGCTCCCATTTTGTATCTATACAAAGACAGCGGCTTGACCTACAGGGCCCTAACCATTATGTCTGCACAAGGATGTTATTTCGAATCACATGGAGCTTAAACACAGCAAACCGACGTGCAACCATCTATTACAGCTAAACTGACGGCAACCCGGCAAATCAACGGCAAAGACGTCGCATCACATTTTTCATCCGTGCAAGGACGATATTTCAATTCACAGTCCACAGGAGTTTGAATTGGCAGAAGATTCAGCACAACGTGGAACTATCTTTTACAGCATCTTAACGACGTCAACAGCATTACAATGACGTCTTCAGTGCAACAGCTATCTTTTACAGCATCTCAACGACGTCAACAGCATTACAACGACGTCTTCAGCGCAATAGCTATCTCTCACAGCAAATAGCATTACAACAACGTCATCAATGTTACGGCAGCACAGCAACTATCTTTTACAGCATCTCAACGACGTCAACAGCATTACAATGACGTCTTCAGCGTAACAGCTATCTCTCACAACAAACAGCATTACAACAACGTCATCAACGTTACGGCAGCACAACAACTATCTTTTACAGCATCTCAACGACATCAACAACATTACAATGACATCTTCAGCGCAATAGCTATCTTTTACAACATCTCAACGACGTCAACAACATTACAACGATGTCTTGAGCGCAACAACTATCTCTTACATCAAACAACATTACAACAACGTCATCAACGTTATGGCAGCACAACAACTATCTTTTACAGCAAAACAGCATTACAATGACGTCAACAGCATTACAATGACGTCTTTAGCACAATAACTATATCTTACGGCAGACCGCATTACAACAACGTCATCAGCATTATGTCTACGCAACACGACTACATGGCGACATCTTCGACATAATACGTCTATACAACGATGTCATCAACAGTAGAACAGCATTACAACGACGTCAACAGCATTACAACGACGTCTTCGACGCAACACGGCCATACAACGACGTTATGAACAACATTACAATGACGTCGTCAACATTACGTCCTTACAACAACGTCATCGCACTACATTTGTTCAAGGGCATCATTTCGACTCACATGGTCGCATTTCTATGTACTCATTCTCTGCTATTTCTATCTTAGCAATTATGCACTAATTTCGTCTTAAGCTTTAGTTTGCAGGAGCTTCATCACAACGTGGAACTATCTCTTACGGTGAACCGAGGAACTTCAGCACAACGTGGAACTTCTTACGACGAACTAAGGTAATTTTTCCCGATGATCAAGACAAAATTGGCTACTCAGTCAACTTCTTTGGCCGAAAACTCTTTCATCGTCTCCGGCCAAAGAGGGGCATCTGTTGACCCCCAATTTTGTCTCATATTTTCCAACTTTTCCAATTTATTTGCAATTTTAAATATTTTTAACACCTCAAAATAATTTTAATCTATATACATACATGTGTATATATAGATATATATATATATATTATTCTCATTATTATTATTATTATTCGCATTTTTTATTGTCATTTGCATTTTTATCATAATCATAAGTTTTATCCCTAATATTCTATGTTATTCTATTTTCCGCAAAAATGGCATCGCATTTCTATTTTTATCAAGCATTAAGCACTTCGCAAATATTATGTTTTATTATTATCACATCGTTATATCCTATTTTTAAAAAATAATTTGCATTTTTTCTTCAATGCATTTTTAATTTTAAACCCCTTTTATATTTCTTAACCCAAGCCCATTTCCCCCAAAACAAAACCCCATTTCAGAGCCCACACTTAGGCCCAATCGGTCAAGCCCCAGACCTGACCCGAACCGGTCCAACTCGTCGGCCCAAACCCATCCCTTTTATCCCCCTAACCAAAACATAAACCTAAAACAAAAAAACACCAAAAACCCTAACACCCCAAAACAAATCAGTCGCACACCCCATGCCCCCGACCCCGCATCGCCGGTCACCTCACCCATGCCGCCACCGACCCCTGACACCACCAACCCCCATCTGTTACGCTGACACCACCAACCCTTCGACCCATACCCCTAAAATACGCAACCCATGCCCCTTCAAATCCGTGATTTTTTGGCTCTTTTTATTTGAAATTCGAACTCGTCGTTGAACGTTGAAGGGTACAAAGAGAACCTATAAATACACCTTTTTTGTTGATTGTTAGGGGGGGCGGGACCAAAAAGAAAGAAAAAATATTTGTTGTGTTCTTGATTTTTAGCATTCGCCTTCCTTGTTATTCAAGAAGCAAGTCCGAAAACAAGTCCAAAATCGAAAGGAAAATGGGTGAGTTTCATTCTCAAATTTTGGGGTTAAATACTTCTATTGGCTTCGTGAATCCCAGTCTGAAATCTGTTTTGTTTTGTTTGTTGTTGTTGTTCTTCACTAAATCGGGGTTTTCGATCCGGGTCGGGTCAACCCGTTTCGGATAAGATTTTCAGGTTTATATGCTTGATATTTTTTTGTTGGTTATCTGACATTTGGGAAGAAATCGCTTCGGGTTTAAAACTTCTGATTCGGGTTGGGTTGACCCGGTCTGGATATATTTCCAGATTTGTGTTTTACATCTTATTTGTTGGTTATCTGAAAATCTGAGAAGAAATCGATTCGGGTTTGAACCCCTGATACGGGTTGGGTCATCGATCCGGGTCGGGTCGACCCGGTTTGGGTATATTTCCAGATTTGTGTTTTACATCGTATTTGTTGGTTATCTGAAAAATCAAAAAAATTTGATTCCAATTCCGATCACTGCTTCGGGTTGCATTTCTCGGGTCGTCTATTTGGGTCTGTTTTTAGCACCGGGTCAGGTCACTATTTTTTATTCGGGTCACTGTCCAGAATTCGGGTCGGATTTTCATAAACGTTCTGAATCCTGTTTCGGTTCAAAAATTTTAGAATTTGGATCGGATATTTTTATTGCTTACTATTGGTTTACTTTGGCACTTGAACTTCCGTTATGCGGCTATGTTGTTATTTTGTTGATTGAACTAATAATGCATTCTCCTTGTTATTTTGTTGATTGAACTAATACTGCATTCTCTTCGGAAGTCGCTTCTTTGTTTTAGTTTGGTTTTTGGAATTTAAACATCCGTACAACAGATATCTTACTGTTTTAGTGATTTAAATAAATACTGCTTTTTGGCCAATGAAATTGAAATCGAGGCCGCGTCCCTTTGAAAATAGTTTCTCTATTTCAGTTTATTGCTATGTTGTTTATTTTCACTGATTTTAACTAATACTGCATTTAGGCCAATGAAATTGAATTCGAGGCCGCGTCCCTTCTGAAAATGTTTCTCGGTTTCAGTTTGCCGTTTTTGGTTTGCTATACTGATTTGAACTAATACTGCATTTAGGCCAATAAAATGAAGGGTACGAATCCATCTATAAATACCCCTTTTTTGTTCACTGTTAGGGGGGACGGGACCGAAAAAAAAGAAAAAATATTTGTTGTGTTCTTGATTTTTAGCATTCGCCTTCCTTGTTATTCAAGAAGCAAGTCCGAAAACAAGTCCAAAATCGGAAGGAAAAGGTGAGTTTCATTTTTAAATTTTAGGGTTAAATACTTCTATTGGCTTCGAGAATCTCAATTCGAAATCTGTTTTGTTTTGTTTGTTGTTGTTGTTCTTCACTAAATCGGGGTTTTCGATCCCGATCGGGTCAATCCGTTTCGGGTAAGTTTTCCAGGTTTATATGCTTGATATTTTGTTGTTGGTTATCTGACATTTGGAAAAAAATTGCTTCGGGTTGAAAACCTCTTATTCGGGTCGGTGTCATCGATCCGGGTCGGTCGACCCGATTTGGATATATTTCCAGATTTGTGTTTTACATCTTATTTGTTGGTTATCTGAAAATCTGAGAAGAAATCGATTCAGGTTTGAACCCCTGATTCGGGTCGGGTCATCGATCCGAGTCGGGTCGACCCGGTTTGGATATATTTCCAGATTTGTGTTTTACATCTTATTTGTTGGTTATCTGATAAATCAAAAAATTTGATTCCAATTCCGGTCACTGCTTCGGGTTTCATTTCTCGGGTCGTCTATCCGGGTCTGTTTTTAGCACCGGGTCAGGTCACTATTTTTTTATTCGGGTCACCGTCCAGAATCCGTGTCGGGTTTTCATAAACGTTCTGAATCCTGTTTCGGTTCAAAATTTTCAGAATTTGGATCAGATATTTTAATTGCTTACTATTGATTTACTTTGGCACTTGAACATCCGTTATGCGGCTATATTGTTATTTTGTTGATTGAACTAATACTGCATTCTCTTCGGAAGTCGCTTCTTTGTTTCAGTTTGTTTTTGGCATTTAAACATCCGTACAATAGATATCTTACTGTTTTATTGATTTAAATAAATACTGCTTTTTGGCCAATGAAATTGAAATCGAGGCCGCGTCCCTTTGAAAATCGTATCTCTATTTCAGTTTATTGCTATGTTGTTTATTTTCACTGATTTTAACTAATACTGCATTTAGGCCAATGAAATTGAATTCGAGGCCGCGTCCCTTCGGGAATTGCTTCTCGGTTTCAGTTTGCTGTTTTTGATTTGTTTTACTGATTTGAACTAATACTGCATTTAGGCCAATGAAATTGAATTCGAGGCCGCGTCCCTTTGGAAGTCGCTTCTCTGTTTCAGTTTACTGTTTTTGGCATTTAAACATCCGTATACGGATATCTCACTGTTTTACTGATTTGAATAAATACTGCATTTAGGCCAAAGAAATTGAATTCGAGGTCGCGTCCCTTCGGAAGTCGCTTCTCTATTTCAGTTTACTATTTTTGGCATTTAAACATTCGTATACGGATATCTCACTGTTTACTGATTTGAATAAATACTGCATTTAGGCCATTGAAATTGAATTCGAGGCCATGTCCATTCAGAAATCGTTTCTCAGTTTCAGTTCGCTGTCTCAGTATTAATTTACTGATTTGAACAATACTACACTTAGGACAATGAAATTGAATTTGAGGCCGCGCCCCTTCGGAAATTGCCTCTCGGTTTCGGCTGTGCTGCTTTGGTATAATTTTGTTGATATGAACACGATACTACACTGGCTGATGAAAAAATATCCGTCGATTTTTTAGGCCTCCACAGTTGGAAAGACGGAAATATAACTTTTGGGCAAGGATGAGACTTAAATCTTTTTTTTATTTCATCCGAGAGATCAACATGTTTAGTAGGTGAGGCAACTAAAATGACCAACGAGTTATATGTTCGCAACCACGACGTGATTATAATGATCTTTTCTTTTCCATTCGAGAGACTAACATGTTTAGTAGGAGAGGCAATTAAAATGACCACCGAGTCATATGTTCGCAACCGCGACGTGATTGGAATGGTCTTTTCAAAATTTAAGTCTGAGCCCTCCGTGATCAAAACATTCACTGTTTTGGACACGGATCCGAAGTTATTTGTATTTAACTGTTTCTAACCGTTTGTTCTTGACAGCTTGCAAGGAACAAAGTCAACAAAGACAGATACTCCTCGGAGATTATTTATTTTGTTGTTTTCACTTTCTTTAATTCAGCTTCATCTCGCTTTGTATTGTAATATTATTTATTGCACTTATGTAATTATTGAAATGCTTAGAATAGGTAGACTTAGAATTAATTAATAGGGTAGTCTAAAACTGGAAACCTGTCGCTAGCTTATTTACTTGTAGGCTCGGTTAATTCAAACTTAGAAACCCTCCGCTAGTTATTTATTTTTAGGCTCGTCATGCATATTCAAGATTTTCAAAACAACTTTGGTCATCTTTTATTCGCTTTATTAATCTTACAAATAAGTTTATCTTTTTTTCAATTTGCAACTCAATGATTTCCAAAAAAATTACTTCTTTGGCATTATAAATAATTTGTTTTTACTGTCAATTGTTACAAATGCATATTTTTTCAAACTTTACATGTATCTTTCTTTTATGTCATACAAATGCATACTTGTATAAAATGCATCATTTACTAAATATTTGCAAACATCTTTTTAATCTAGTATACTTTTAAAACATGCATTTTTCTTAGCAATAATTAACCTGAGTTTGACCGGATAACCGCAAGTTAGCGGATCTTAGAGGATGCCTAACCCCTTCCCTTTAGGATAATAAAGAATCATTATCTAGAATCTCACTAGTTTCGCAGACCTTAAAATTGGAGTTATATTGCAGCATTTATAGTCACATTTAGGTGCCCTAATTCACCCTAAAAAATTAGGTGGCGACTCCTTAATCCAATACCTAGGAATCACCGACACGTTGTGCTCCGCTTTGACCGCGGGTCGAAAAACGGGCGCGACAAGTATGAATGTTAATGTATGATATGCATGAATGCAAGGTACCTCTCAACAGTCTATTATACACATGCTACTGTACGTCGCCATATAACTATGACTCATGGGGGACTCCGCGAGTCCATATACTACTCACAACCAACCGGAATGATCCAGCGGACTGGTAGAGCATCAATTCATGAACTCATTTGTTGAGCCATATCGTATCACATCATCTCAGTATCTAAATTATCTCATAACAACATCATTTATCTTTGTTTTTCGGTCTCATCAGACCGAACAACATTCCATAACCAATCCATCTCAGTATCCATGATAATATAAGTGAGTGAATGCAATGGCAAATCAACAAGTAATCATGAAGTATGAGATAGAAAATCATATTTCAAAGATGAATAAGCAAGTGCCTCAATATCAACCGTATTGCAACAATTCCATTTAATCAGTGTTTCCACCTTTAGAGGCATAGAGTGATGGGATACGTCCATGCATAATTACAAATAAGAGCAAATATGGCGACAAGCCTACATAACAGTAGTTGGGATCAACCTAAGTATGATCCCCCAAACACAATACATCAGTGCCCACCCAAGTGCTCGTCACAGTCACTAAGGTGGGACCCTCAATAGGATCAATATCCCTCAATAGTTATAAATACTACATGCATCTATCGGAGTCTAAAAAGTAAATTGTAGCCTACCTCTCGGCCGAACAGATGCCACGAACTCAGTTCCATGCCAAAGCCTTGCTCTTATGTAGCACCTTCGAACGTTCGTAGTATAATATCATAGAATCTATTATAACACATAATTCTAAATACAACCATAAAGATAAGACCTATCAAAGAAACCGCATACCCAATCCCCAAGCGACCCTGGTCCCACAAGGGTAAAGCCGGAACTTCAATAAGAAAATACGCTACTCGCGGTCTAATGAGTCATATCCTTAAGTTTAGTAAGAAACTAATCACATGTAGGCCTTCAATTACCTTAATAATAAAAAAAATCCCAGTTTAGGAAAACCGTAAAATTTAACTTAGGAATCATGGAATTTAATTAGAAATTCAAGCTTAGCAATAGGTTCCCCAATCATTAACAACCCTAAATCTGAAATATCAGTCATTAAAGACTAAATCTTGGCATCCAATTTCACCATTTTTACTCTCTTAACCTAGAACATGAACTCTAAGTTTTCCACCCCCAAAACATGATACAACCCATTGATTAATGAAGGAAAACATAGATAAGTTATGGAATTAAGGTGAGAATCTTACCCCAAAAGTGAGATGATTGAAAACCCTTAGAATTCTCCCAAAATCAAGCTTAGACTTGAGAAACGTGAATAGTGAATTCGGACTTGGGGTCTTTTTAATGTTTCAAAATCAGTGATCCCACTTCTGCAGAGATTTGCTCGCAAAAGCAACCTGACTTTTGCTGAGATATGACCGCAGAAGTAGCCCCACTTAAAATGATAAAAATGCGCAAAAGTAAAAAATGAAACCGCAGAAGCAACTCACACCCGCGAACAAGGCTCCGCATATGCGGCCTTTTCAAATCCCATCAGATCTCGCATTTGCGGACCAACTTTCGCAAAAGTTACTCTGCAGGTGCGGCCACACACTGCTGGTGCGATTACACCAGCAACAACAGCAATAGCAAACTAAGAAATCTCCATCCAACACCTGAAACTCACCCGAGACCTCCCCGACATAAACCAAATATGCTACCCAAGTATAAATGATGCTACAAACTTGTTCGCACTCGGAAAATCCATCTGACAACGCTAAGACTAACTTTTTTACAAATTTCCTTAAATTTCCCAAACTTCATAAATTAGAAAATAAATACTCAACACACAATGAACACCTCTTGAAGCGAACCAAAGACTCGACTAAATCATAAATGACGTTCCGGACCTACCTGGAGTGACGAAACTCGGAAACGAACCTGTTTATCCAAAAGTCAACTTTGAGTCAACTCTTTTCATTTCAAAAACTTCAAACTTAGATTTTTCTTTCGAAACCTATCTAACTCGCCTCGGAAATCGTGTCACCTATCCCCATGAGTCACAAACCTCAAAAAGAATTTATGGAAATAGTAATTTGATCAAGAAAGAGTGTTAAGCCAAAAATAACCGAACGGATCGTTACATCTACCAATTTGTTGCCATATTATTTAGTCTCTCAATTAGAAGAAGATTGCTTAGGGGTCAAGTGGTGTGGATTATGTAGAGCAATTCACTATCTTCAGAAAATGGTCTAGGTAGCTTACTTCCGATCTAGTGCTCTAGATGAATATCTAGTCACAGTAATTGGCCAGAATGCCTATGTTCTTTACTAAAATATTGTTCAGATGAACGAGAAATTACGTAGCTCTTGAATCTAATCGTAATAGTAAAAATCTTTCTAACAAGAAATTGAATCACAATGGATCGAAGTTTTTTTTCCTTTCGACTAAGTGAAATTCTATCTCTCACTTAAAAAATTATATTCAATACCTCTCTTTATTCCTCAGAGCAAGCGAACAACAAGAACTAGAATCATCTTATATAAAATACTTTCTAATGTAGTCAGTATTAAAGAAGCAAAGCTCATTGTCACCTGCCTTTTTCCGTGAAAATACTTCTCATGATCTTTAGCTCTTTCTCACCTACTCCTTTTCTACTAGGCATCCAGGTGAACCCGCCCGATTGATTAATTGGTTGTAAAGAAAGTTATTAGGTCAAAATTAGGAAATACTTACTAATAGTGAAAGGTTAACATCTCTTTATCGTTTTTCATTCTTTTTAGTAGTAGTAAACATTAAGTAACTCAGTGTTGTAAAATGAAAATAAAATAAAATAGTGTACTAGGAAAGTACAAGTATGTTAGACCTTATCGGTAAAAAGTTGAAAGAAATGAGAAAAAGAAAGGTTGTCTACTACTAATAAAGACGTGTAATAAAGAGATATACATCCAAGGAACATGGAGACTAGTTGAAGTAAGGTTGATTAAGTGTCTTATCAACCCTTAAATGGAGGGATACATCCACCAAAGACAACAATGGGAAAGACGGGAGTATGAATAAAATAACTTATACTTTTTTTTTCATTCTCATTAGTTGATTTATAGTTGAACCTGGAGAATATGAACTTCTCACTTTTTCATTTTGGTATGTCGATATGAGCGGCTTGAAACTCGATCTTGATTTTGAGTTTTGAGTCAGATCATGATAAAGAAAGCTGAGTGATTGTAGAATTTCCAATCTGAAATTAAAGTCGCATACTTTATCAGTATATGGAGTGATCAATCGATCATTCTTGCGTCAATATACGTCTAATGACATAGAATGATGTATCAATATGAAACTCATTGTTTCAATTCGTGAATTAAAGGACTGGGTCTAATGAAAAATACCCATTTACATGCTTAAAACTTAATTATGTTCCAATTCCTAATCATTATACATTTTTTCTACAATGATCTATTACAAGATTTCACATTTCGTAAATTCTTTCTTTACGCGTTTATAATAGCCTCTATCCAAAAAAAAAAGAATGTTCTATGTTGCCCTCTTCATTTTGTATGATGTTAGGATGAAAGAGTTCTGCATAACTCCTATGAGTATTTCGTTGATTGACTATTATATCTAGAGAAAGATTGATCCTGAAAGAGGAAAAATAAAAAAGATTCAGAACCTAAAAATATTTGTAATTGTGAAGTGCCTATGCAAACGTGTCAACCCAATTTGTTACAACTAATTAATCACCACTAGCTAATTAACTACAATCAAACAAGTCATATGAGCCTCCACTTATGTCAAAATTAAATATCACTATCCTTCCCTAGTTAGCCGACTCTCTCTTCTCCTTTCTTTACGGAAGCGGATTCGACCTCCACTTGTTAGATTACACTGAATACATTATTGTTGTTGTTGATATAAACACAATTTTAAAATATACTATATATTAATGTATGTATCTTTTTATTTTTTGCACTAGTTTGAAAAATATATTTGTGTGCGTTTATGCTTGAGATTGTTCATAAAACATCAATCGAAATTAAACACAACATCGAAACCCTCAAAAGATAATAAAGCTGAAAATGGAGCGACTTAGCTAAGCGTTCTAGAAATTACGTAGACCTTCCTACCTTGTATTTACATCAAACTTATAAATAAATAATTTAATTTATTTGTTATAATTAATCAATTACATTTTTACTTATAAGGATATTCTTTGATTAAGGGTAACTTTTAATTTTTTATATGTTTTGAGATTATGTTTACATCAAACTTATAAATAAACAATTTACTTTATTTGCTATAATGAATTATTTACATTTTTATTTATTAGGAATATCATTTAATTGTAGGTAACTTTTGTAATTTTTTTGGGTAATTATGGGAACTTAATTAATACTGTATGATTTATATTTTTACTTATTAGGAGTATCAATTGTGGATGAATTTAGTAATTTTTTTGGGGGGAATTGTGGGAACATAATTAATATGGTTTGACACAAACATGTCAATACTATATGGGTTACCCCTTTCATCTTTCTCTCCTCCATTCGAACCCCATTTTTCTGCAACTAGGGTTTTATGCTAGAGCAATTCCTCATCATTTCTTGAAATTTTCCCAAGTGGGTCACTGTATTTTCTTGAAAAGAACAAAAGAGCAAAAAAGTTATAAGCTTTTTCATTTGTAACCCTATATAAGTTTAATCAGTGAAAAGTGAAGGTTCAAGAATTGATGGCGAAGACAAAACCAGGGAAAAAGGACCTTGATGGTTACTCTATCAAGGGTACCAACAAAGTCGTAAGAAGTAATAAAAAACCCTTTCTTTATCCCTACACAGAGACAGAAGCATGTGTTTTTATTGCTTTCTTTTAATGAATGAATTTATCTTTGGATTTTATTTTTATGTTTTCTAGTGCTTTTATGTTATTATCTGTTGTTTTTTGTACTTCATTATGGTATTAATTTGTGTTAGTTACTGCTCCTTTTTTCAGTCTGCTATATCATGCTTTTATAGTATTTTTGTACTGCGTTGGGTTGCTTGTCATTGTGCCGAGAGTCTACCGGAAACATCCTCCCTACCTTGGAGGTAGGGGTAAGGTCCGCGTATACTCTACCCTTCCCAAACCCCACTTGGTGGGGATTTCACTGGGTACGTTGTTTTTTTCTAATGTTTTGTTGTTCTATCACATTATTTTGTTGTTGTTACTGTCTTTTTCCTGGATGCTATGTATTGGTTAATTTATAGTATTATTTCGTTGTTTTTACTGCTCTCATTATTTCCGTATCCCCCTTTTTCAAACTGTTGTGGAATGCTTTGTGTGAGCCGAGGGTCTATTGGAAAATGCGTCTCTATCTCTACGAGGTAGGGATAATGTCTGTGTACATCCTACCTTTCCCATACCTCACCTTGTGGGATTACACTGGGTATGTTGTTGTTTTCTAGTGCTTTGTTGTGTGTAAGCGGAGGCAAATGCTCATCTTTTTTGTCCCCCCACCCTCCCTCTTTTTTGTGACCTAGAAGTGTTTGTTTTTCCGGGTTATTGAGATAGTATCTCCTTTTCAAAGTATGGGTAGATTGTATTTTTTCCCCTCTGTTTGACTAAATGTGATAGTGGTCGATTGGATTGGGAGTTTAAGATGTTAAAGACTTACAAAACATTAAGATTTTTTTATTTTTTTCCTTTCTCAGTTGGTGATTGTGTGTTGATGAGACCATCTGATTCTGACAAGCCTCCATATGTGGCAAGAGTGGAGAAAATTGAGGTTGACCACCGTAACAATGTGAAGGTCCGAGTTCGGTGGTACTACCGCCCGGAGGAGTCTATTGGTGGACGCAGACAGTTCCATGGGGCTAAGGAGCTCTTCTTGTCAGATCACTATGATTTGCAGAGTGCACACACAATCGAAGGGAAGTGCATAGTGCACTCTTTCAGGAACTACACCAAGCTGGAGAATGTGGGCCCTGAGGATTACTTTTGTAGGTTTGAGTACAGAGCTGCCACAGGAGGGTTTACTCCTGACCGTGTTGCTGTGTAAGTTCGTCATACCTCCACTGTGAAATTTGAAAATTTTCTTGGTATAATGTTAGAGTTTTGCTTGTATTCGCTAACATGCTGATATTTGGAATGAATTGTTTTTGAAGGTATTGCAAGTGTGAGATGCCCTATAACCCTGACGATCTCATGGTACAATGTGAAGGATGCAAAGACTGGTATGCATATTACTGAATACCCTTTACATATTAGCATGTCTTTTTTCTTGGTTGCATTGAAACCAACAAGCAAAATTGCATTTTCTGCTCTAAACTTCAGGTTTAAAAAAATTGAGAGAAGGGCATATTTTATTGAAGTTACTTTAACTACATGTAATAAAGAGTAGCGAAAATAGATTTATGGCCACATGACCAACGTCCGAGGTCATAAAGCATGAAAATGCAACAAAGAGATTGTCATATCCCTCTACCTCTCTCTGTTATCTCCAGATGCACAGTTTTTATTTCTGATATATGTTTTTGGAGTTATCACATCATTGTTGTCCACTATCCGTATTGTGTTATTATAACAACTAGGGAAACGCTGCTGTACAATTAATTCTTTTCCATGTTTTACAGCCCATTATTTAAGTATTTAAATTTTCTTACACAAATAGAAAACTGTTGTCATAATTGTGCTAAATTCTTCAAATATCCGCCTGAAGTTTAAAAATACTCTGGCAAGAATGGAAACTCTTTATGGGTAAAGTTTGGATTAGAAGGCAAGATGTAACTAGGTGCTTATAAGAGAGAATGAGTCTAACAGATAATATGGTGTCAATCATTTGAGATTGGTCTATTAGGTTGAACTGGATCTACAGAGGGCTAAGTTCCTTTAAGGGCATTCATGATAGAGAAATGATGAATCGTCTGAGTGAGTTGGGTATAAGGTTGTACAACAAAATAGAAAAATGGTTGAGACAAGAAAGGACAATCTAAATAAGAATCTCAAAAGGAAAAGCTTCTTGTTAAGTGGGAAAAGATGTAACTAAAAGGATGAGTGTACATTTTTCGTATTTGGCTGAGCTTGTAGGAACTTGAGAGGGAAGAGAAGGCCACATTAGTGTGTAGTGGAGGTGTGAAAATTCACGTCTTTAATTGTCTCTACTGGTGTTGAGTGGAACTCTGTGTTGGTCATTAAATTCTATTCTGTCTTATGATTGTTTGGTAAATGGTAACTATGTTTTTTCTGGAACTTGTCAAAAGGTATCCATGTTTGTAAGATGGTCGTTTATTTTTGGTGCAATTTTACTGCAGGTTCCATCCTTCTTGTATGGGTATGACCATTGAAGAAGCAAAGAAATTGGAGCCTTTCTTGTGTTCTGACTGTTCATCTGAAGATGAGGTCAAACGACCTTTGAACTCGTTTCATGTTGAGCCAAAGGTAAGAATCTGTTGCATACACTTGATAGCCTGAGATGTTTCAGTATTACTGTTATTAGCAGGCATTGTATCTGAGTATCTCAAGTCAGTTAATGTCTTTATTTATCACAAATCAGATTTAGTTAATGGCCCATTTCTTTATTTATCTGAGTATCTCAAAATTACTTATTTGTTAATGTATTTGCAATATAATTTAAGGATATTTTGGAAAATCAAAAAATGGTTACAATGCTAACCTCTATTGCCTTCATGTTGGTTTCGTTCAGTTTTTTCTTAGATACCAAATGTTGTCTGTGTTTTCAATTTATTTTTTTGAGACTGGTAACATTTTATTCTCAGAAGCACTAAGGCAGTGCAAGCCTATTTTACAGATTACAAGAGCCATAGCATATCTACCAAAGATTCTGTATCTTCTACGTGGCTTTCTTTACACCAAAAATAAATTAAGTGAACACAGTTCATCTTAACTTCCCAAAAAGGCTTGTGCTTATCTTCAAAAATTCTGTTGTTACTTTCCTTCCATATTATCCACCATATGTAGGCAGGTACTAGGCTCCACCATGATTTCTGCCTCATAATGCCACCATTGTTGTTCCAACACTCCAGAAGCTCTACAGTGGTTGCTGGCATGGTCCAGTTCACTCCAACCAAGCTCAGAAAGAGTTGCCACAATTGTGTTGTAAGAGCACAATGAGTAAAAAGATGACTGTTGGTTTCCAAAGCTGTCACACAATATACATCTTGAACATAATTGAAAGCCCCTCCTTTGCAACCTCTCTTGGGTAAGGCAAGCTCTTCTTGCCACCAGCCATGGGAATAGCTATTACTTTACAAATTTCCTTCCATGGCCATCTATTTGTATGCTGACTTGAGAATGAAAGTTTTGAGTAAGCAGATTTAACTGTAAAGATCCCTTTGCTACAGTTCTTCCAGATTAATGCATCATCATGCTCCTTCCGTCCTTTAAATCCCTCCGTGCTCCAAAGAAATCAGCAACTCTCCCAAGTTCCCAGTCATTGAGTCCTCTCCTGAATATGATGTTCCATCCATGCTGCCCACATACTTCTTCCAGTTTAATTTCTTTCATTGTAGTGATGCTATAGAATTCTGGAAACTTTTCTTTAAGTGGACCATGTCCTAGTCAATTATCATTCCAAAAAAGTGCTTTTCTTCCATTTCCCACCCTTATACTTGTGTTGAAAAGCATAAAACTCCAAAGCTGTCTGATTGTTCTCCACAGTCCAACTCCATAAGGGCTGGTAACAGGATTGTTACACCATTGTTCTACTTGCCCATACTTCTCACATATAACCTTTCTCCGTAGAGCACTAGATTTTGTATTGTATCTCCACAACCATTTCAAGTGTAGGCTGTGGCTATGAGCTTTGAGATTACTGATTCCCAGACCCCCTTGCCTTTTGTTAGTGATGAGAATGCCCCATTTCACCAAGTGAGATAATTTTTTTTGAAACTGGTAACTATCTTGTATTTTATATGAGCAAAACAGTACATAGGTTGTACTGAAACCATAATTACATAAGTACTCCAAGACTCTATTGTTATATACCTATAAAAAAAGGGCAGCCCGGTGCACTAAGCTCCCGCTATGCGCGGGGTCCGGGGAAGGGCCGGACCCCGGACTGTTATAGACCTATAATGAATCTAAAACATCAATAATGGTAACGGTATCATCTGAGTAAGCCTGGTTACACCAAAAATAAAGCAGTAAAATGCAGTTCAACTTGACCTTCTGCACTCCATTCTCTATGCTCTCAAAACATTTAGAATTCTCTCCTTCCATATTGTCCACCATATGCTGGCAGGGACAATTCTCCATCTGTTTCTGTCCTTTGCATGTCTAACTGCCTCTTCCCAATTCTTTAAGGCCTCTGTGACCTTACCAGGCATGGACCAAGATATACCTTTAAGGTTCAAAAATATTCTCCAGAGTTGTGTAAACTTATAGTGTAGGAACAGATGGTTGACTGTCTCTGCTGTTTCTCCACATAGAAAACATCTAGAGCATAAGTGTATCCCGTGTCAGAGCTGCTTCTCTGGCTAACAGTCACACAAAGTAGGATACTTTGTGTGGAATTTTGGTTCTCCAAATGTGTTTACAGGGCCAATTGGTACTTTGTTGATTTGCTTGATTCATCATCCTATATGCTGTGCTAACTTTAAAGACTCCTTTGTTATTTCCCAGTCACCAGAAACATATCCTCTCCTGTCTGCAGCCCATTGAATTGTTCCAATATGTTGAAAAAGTCAGCTACTCTTTGTATCTCCCAATCATTGAATTGTCTCCTGAAGGTGAAATTCCATCCGTGAGGTGACCACAAATCATCAACACTCTTTTGTTGGTCTAAAACTAGGTTGTGTATATCTGGGAATAGAGATTCCAGAACATCAGCCTCATGCCATTTATCCTTCCAAAATCTGGTTTTGGTCCCATCAACTACTCTGATCTTGGAGTTGCACTTAACTTCATTCCATAATGCTCTTATGGATCTCCAAAGACTTGCCCCATATGGTATGGTAACCTCCTTTGTCATCCAATTATCTTCCTCATATTTTGCATTAATCACTTTCGTCCGTAGTAGTTGATCTTCATTGGCATACTTCCATAGTCACTTCATTCTGAGTGCATTGCTTTGCATTTTCATATTCTTTATTCCCAAACCCCCAATCTTCTTGCTAGTAATCACAGTTTTCCACTTCACCAAATGATATTCTTTCCTTTCTTTGTGCCATTGCCACAAAAAATTCCTCCTGATGTTGTCCAGCCTCTTAATAATCTCTGTTGGAATTGGGAATAGAGACATCATATAAGTTGGAAGGGCATCCTGGACTGAATTGATAAGTGTCACCCTACCACCCAGGGTTATGTATTGGCTCTTCCATCTGGCAAGTTTCTTTTCACATTTTTCAATCACATTATTTCAAATTTCTGTTGAGTTTGATTTAGCACCCAGAAGCATTCGCAGGTAGATGGTTGGCAGAGTACCAACCTCACCACCTAGAATTGCAGCCAACAAGTTCATGTTTGAGACTTCATTGATAGGATACAGAAAACGTTTCCTCCAATTAATATGCAGACCAGAAATCCCTTCAAAAAGAACCAGGATCAACCTTAAAAATCTTAAGTGATCTTCTTCAGCATCACAAAAGATGAGTGTATCATCTGCATATTGGAGGTGTGCCACCTCCAAACTTTCATTACCGGCTCTAGCCACCTCAAAACCATTGATCCAACCATTCACCTTGGCTGTCTTGATCATGTTGTTTAAACCTTCCATTGCAATCAGAAATAGGAAAGGTGACAAAGGGTCACCTTGCCTGAGGCCTCTTTGTGCTTTAAAAAAACAGAGCCATTGATCAGAACTGAGAAACTAACAGTTGATATGCAAAATTTGACCCACTGGATCCATTTCTGCCCAAAAGCCATCATCTCTAATACCTTGAGCAGATACCTCCAGTTTACATGATCATATGTTTTCTCTATATCTAACTTGCCGAGGATTCCAGGTTCTTTTACTTGAACCTGGAGTCTACTGCTTCATTAGCTACAAGTACAGCATCCATAATTTGTCTACCTTTAATGAAAGTCATCTGCTGGGAATCCACTAACTTTGCAATCACACCTTTCATTCTTTCAGTCAGCACTTTGGAGAAGATCTTGTAAATACTGCCTATCAGACTGATAGGCCTGAAATCCCTTAGTTCCTTGGCACCTTTCTTCTTCGGAATGAGGGCTATGAATGTTGCATTAAAGCTTTTCTCAAAAACTTCTTGCTCATGGAAATTGTGAAAAGCATTCATGATGTCCCCATTTACCACATCCCATCACCAAGTGAGATAAATTATTTCCACTATTTCCTTCCCAGATGAAATTCTCCTGAGTGCATCCAATATATCCCTTACCTTAGAAATAAAGACATCACATAAGTAGGTAATGCATCTAGTACAGAGTTTACCAAAGTGACCCTGCCTCCCAAAGAAAGGTACCGTCTCTTCCAAGTTGCTAATCTCTTTTCATATCTTTCAATCACCTCACTCCATATTCCTTGTGCTTTGTTCTTGGAACCCAAAAGCAGACCCGGATAAGTAGTTGGTAATAATCCCACCTCACAACCCAAAACCGCAGCTAAAACCTGGATGTTCTGCACTTCATTCACTGGATACAACCTGCTCTTCCTCCAGTTCACATGAAGCTCTGAAACAGCTTCAAAAACAACCAAAATAAGTCTTAAATATGTCAGTTGATCACCGTCAGCATCAAAGAAAACCAAAGAGTCATCAGCGCGTACAATAGATGTGTGATGGCCAAGTTACTGTCTACATCGTTTGAGGCATTAAAACCTCTGATCCACCCATTGCTATTGGCTGTCTGAAACATCTGCCCCAAACCTTCCATGGCAATAAGGAAAAGAAAGGGTGATAAAGGATCACCTTGCCTAAGCCCTCTCTCTGATGCAAAAAACACCCTGTGGAGAGCCATTTATCAGGATGGAGAACCTCACAGTTTTAATACAAAAAGAGATCCATTTAGTCCCAAATCCCATGTCTCTTCAGACTTTTAACAGGAAATTCCAGTTAACAAAATGATAAGCCTTTTCAATGTCAAGCTTCCAAAGAATCCCCGGTAATGGGCTTGCCATTCTAGAATCCACAGACTCATTAGCTATTAAAGCAGCATCCATGATTTGTCTAAAAAAAATGCCATTTGATGTCCATCAACTAACTTATCCACCACTTTCTTCAATCTTTATGTCAACACCTTAGAGATGATCTTATATACACTCCAAGTCGGTTTGATTTGATTTTTCTTTTGCTTTGGTCTTTCAGTTTTTCGCTAACTCCCCTTGCAAGGAAGATGTCGGACTGAACGAATCAGACTAACATCTTCTCCTATGTTTGGTTTGGGAAGAAAAGGAAAGGAATGAAGTGTTGTCCAACAAATTTAGTGGGATTCACTCTAAACATCAGATGTATAAACTAGCCGAAAACATAACCAAACATTCAAAAATAAGTAATTTGAGGATTCATTCTCACCAAAAAAAAAAAGAGTACTTTGAGGATGAGAATATCATAAAGCTTTCAAGAGTCTTCCCTGTTTTGCCTATGAAACATCTAATTGGACAATATGAATTCTTGTTTTTGTTTCTTTTTGAATTGTTTCATACTTCAGATCAGACTGGTTATTCAAAATTAACAAGTCAAGAAACTCAGTTACTCGCTTTTAGTAGCAACAAAAGCTTGCTGCTTTTATTGACATATGATTCACCTTAAGTCTTATAAGAAACATTGACAATACTTCCTCAGTCCCATTTAAGTATCATAATCTGACTCAAATTGGGTAATAAGGCTTGAGATAAAGTCTCATTATATGTAAAGAGAGTAAAAAGAAGATAACTTTAACTTTTTGATGAATCTGAACTTCAATAAGAACACTGGACGTTGTGTTTCCTTATTGCATAATGTTGGGAGAAGTTTCTGGCAAGGAAGGTGGACATATTTGATAACAATCCCAGAAAAGTTAATTTGGGACAAGTAGTATGCAATTGCTTAATTAGAAGCAGTCCATGATAAGGTGCAGGTATCCCTAGTTTTGTATGTGTCATTTGGTTTTTATACCAGCTGAATCATTTCTGTAGCTGATTCTTGTGCTAGAATCTCTAGTTTTTTATGTCGTGTGATGTGACATTGAACATTTCTTAATGAATTAAGTCAAAAGGAGAGAACTGTCGGCTCTTGGTGTTGTAGGTAGTGGATGATTGGCTGTTGATGGGAAGAAAAAAGAAGGGGGTGAGTTGAGGAATTTTGCTCGACATATGCTCATAGATGCATGTAAATATTTATGTGCTTCGAGGGAACTACATCATAAAATACTATGCTTGAAATGTAGGCTTTTATGAATCTTCGACTCTAATTTATCTGTAGCTAGTAAACATTATTTTAGCTAAGCCATCTCTTATCCAATTGCTAGGTGGAGTCAAAGCGCAGGAAGAGATAACAGCTTGACCAGTGAGGAGGTACCAATATTTTCTTGCGTACCAGCTCCAGTACTGTTGTGCTATCGAATTGTACAGCACTGAGAAGATAATGTGCTTTCAAAAGCCAGATGCCCTTAATCTATTGTAATCACTTTCTCTATATATAAGAATTTGTGTGCAACTGACTGGCTAAGTGAGTGATGTTTTGTGTTGTCCGACTGACTGCAATTTGTGTAACCTAAACGAGTAATAACTGGACATCGCAGACTACTAATCTTAACTAATTAGAAGTTAAATTTACTCCTCATTTTTATATTTATTTTATAATGCGACTACTTCTGCGCCTAGCATCCATTTTGGCTGATAATGGAAGAATTGATGGACAATTTGTCTAGAGCGGCAATGTCTGGTTTATGGAATACCTAGTATGGAAAATATTACCTGCACAGCTGCAGTTGGTGAGTACGCCAAACCTATAATTGTTAATCACTTGTCATTGTTGATGAATAGGTATTCTCAATGCAAATTTTCATTTAATATGGTAATTAACAATGGTTTGGTGCATAAATCGTGTCCTGGTGGTGTACCAATCCTCTTCAGGCTGATTAATTGAGTTGTCTATTCATTCATCTGAATGTTCTTTGCAATTCTTGTACCAACGTAGATTTTAAGACCCGTTCAGTTTGCGTTTCCAATTACAATTTCTTCTTGAATCCATGACACAGAACTGCTTGTACAGCTCAAGTATGGAGTATTAGCTTGATGGTTTGTGTAATGTCATTACGACTTTCCATAGCATTTTGCTCATGTTTCCAATGCATCCTCTATAATCTGTATGAACTATGAACCAAGGGCCATTGTGGTGTATATTTGTCTTCTTGTTAACTTTTCAATCCAAGTGCATTCTGAAAGGTTCCAATTTTTGTCTAGTTAAGTTGAAATGGTTCTGAAGATTGGACCAATAATATTAGAGGAAGCTAAAGTTGAAAACAACTTCTGCTATTTGATTGAAAGGCAGCCAATGACTAAAATGTACATAATTTTTCTAAAATAAATAGATGACAACTTAATAGTGTCAGGATGACTATCCTAAAACCCGCAAGGATAGCCAAGTTGGTGTAGCAGTAGAGCGCGGGATCGCAAGGTCATGAGTTCGATCCCCTGCATAAACCTTCTTGGTTGAGCCTGTCACACATGGCTTGCCAAGTGTGGTTAATCGGCTGACGTGGTTTGCAGGCTATTGCGTCAGTCTGGGGTTTACCCTGTGCGCACTCGAGAGAGTAGCGGCTGCGGGTTCCTTCGTCAACAACAAAAAAAAGAAGGATGACTATCCTAATGGGAGCAAGATTCTCCAAAAACAAAGCCATGAATTAGAAACGTATTCATATGTTGTTATCATTGAATCCATTTGTACTTGAGAATTATTATTTAAAACTTGATAATTTTTCACAAATGTCTAATAAGTTCAATGTAAAAAAGCAGTCTACACAGAAGGGAAGTCACCAAAACTGAGAAAGAATACCTTTTTCTTAGTCGAAGGAACCTCATAGAATCTCTACTGCTATAGATACTTTTTTCGCAAGTGACCATCTTTTAAGGGGCATTGCTAGAGGATGTTAATCATCATCAGCTATGCACTATTTTTTATTGTACACAAATATGAACGCTTGCTAGAGGATAATACGCCATTTTTACCTATTCAGAGAAGAAGAAAAAAATGAGAAAATTAGATATTATTGTATTACTTATCAGGATGTGTTTGTATTAAAATTTTTATCATCTGGTGACGGAGGCCTTTCTCCAAGGCATTTGTTGATGGTATCATCTATATTTTGGATTACCAAAAGAATAAGGCTTGCTACCTTCAATGTCAAAACAAGATAATGCTAATGTTACATTTTTCTTCACCGTTGTTAGTATAAAAGAAAATTACACTATCAAGCTGGTAAATTTTTATTAAAAATAACCTTGAAAATGAGTGGAGCTAGTGTTACAACAGACATAAAAGTGGCATGATTGGTTAGATTGTTTGTGTATATAGGTACGTGTGGTCCAGTATCATCCCAAGTCTATATAGTGAGAAATACTTGTTACCCGCAAGGGTAGCCAAGTTGGTGTAGCAGTAGAGCGCGGGACCGCAAGGTCACGAGTTCGATACCCTGCATAAACCTTCTTGATTGAGCCTGTCACACCTGGCTTGCCAAGTGTGGTTAACCGGCTGACGTGGTTTGCAGGCTATTGCGTCAGTCCGGGGTTTACCCTGTGCGCACTCGAGAGAGTAGCGGCTGCGGGTTCCTTCGTTAAAAAAAAAAAAAAAAAATACTTGTTAATTTGACAAACTTACATACCGGATTAAAGATAGAAACATATAGATTGTCCTCTCATAGGCGGATCTAGGTATATGTATATTAAATATTAAACGTGCCACCTGCAGTTAAGAACTTTTTATGCTGCATTTTTTTGTTTCTTTTGCAAAAATTGGTTCATGCCATCGAACTCACAATCGCTTGATTAGAAGTCAAGTGCCTATCTATTAGGTCATTGGCGCTATTACCTTTTGCATACATAAATATATCATCTAACAGAAACCAATCTGTACCTTAATTGTAAAAGTTCTTAACTTAATTTTTGTTGATCTTTTGTTTGTTTATTAAATTTTGTTTACCTTTTTCTTCTTCCTTTTTATTTAACCATAAAAAATTTTAAAAATTCCTTCTTCCAGCAATTTTTTTCTCCTTTCTCTTCATCAAAATTGCAGACACCCAACAATAAATTTCTCTTACTCTTATTATCTAAATCATTTAGATGCATATGAAAAGATAGTTTAACTATGACAATTTAAATCCTGTTGAAGATTTTAATTTACAAAAGAGAATGTTGCAACAAAGGACTATATGGAAACTAGACTGAAATTCCATTTGATTTCTTTGGCCTTTTTAGATTTTCAGTTGTTGTGAGTCGAGACGAGACTCTCACATATGGCTCCGTCTCTATTACTGAAATTATGTATTTAAAATTCTTCGGCCTCTTTATATTTAGCTTTGTTACATAGAGCGTGAAGTGTTTATAAATATAGATAAGTATACCATCATTGAGTGTTTTTAGAATATGAAAACTCGTCGTGTTGTGTGCATATATAAATAAATATTGTATATTTATCATATTATTAATATTGTTGGAAGTTTTTTTCTTTGCGCCAAGTTGTCATAACTATTTTTTTTCATTAGATCCATTTGTGTATATAAGCCAAAAAGACGAATAACTCAAATCGAAGCCCAAAGTTGATTAAACCGACTAAATATTTATCCTATTTGGACCTTGTTAATAGCAACACATCTATGTTCAAAGCAGTGCGGCACCCATAACCTCCAAATCCTGGATCCGCCTCTGAATGACGTAGATAAAGCCGCAGTAAGATAGATCAAGAGAAAGAGAAATCGATTTATCAATATAGCCAAGTTCTGCACTTCTTTTTACGTGAAATTAATTATCATATTCAAGATCTTGGATTCGTTATTTAATTATGAAAATGCATGTACATATATGCTTAGTATTATATTTTTCAATTATATGTATCATGACAAAAAGAGTACGTCTATTTTACTCGGTGAAAGCACGATGAGGCCAACTTCAGCACCAATCACAGTAGCAAGTTCACTAGCCTTCTTAAGTCATTTTGGCGTTTGAAGAAAGTCACTTGTAGTTTTTTTTGATTTTCTATCTTCCGAATAGCAATTCTTTTGTGACCCTTACTCAGCTACTATTACTCATTCTTAAAATTTGCTAATCAGAATAACTTACCAATGATTTTCTCCAAAAGTCGGAGTGGCTAGAAGGCCAGTGTGAACTTGCTGCCATGACTGGTGCTGAAGTTGACATCAAGTTCACTGACCTTCTTAAATAGGTTATTCCGGTATGTGATGATAATTAACTAGTAGAGAATTACTATATCATATAAACTTTGTGATGTAGGAGCCTAGTATTTATAGAGTTTTTCCAATATCATGTACCTAATTTGAGTTTTTAATTTTGGTAGTTGTTAGAGATGAATCTAGTTCATTTATTTTGTCTTAACATGGTATAGGCAAGTGAGTTTAGATACTTAATTATAGTGGTGATAGTACTTTCCATTTTTTCAAAATTTACCTCTAGAATGTTATAATTGTCAAGTAAGTCAATTTTAGGCCAGACCACTGGTGACTGATTTGGTGTCTTAAGATTATTATTAATAGGTTTTCAAAATGTGAGCTGCACGTGGATGTTGAGTCATGTAGTCGAGATTACTAGATATCGTCATAACTAAAGTTTCTGGATCACAACTGAATTGGCTAGGCCAGCTTGTTCTATTGTCTGGTCGAGATCAGCAAGTTCCTTGGGAGGAAAAGCCACTGTCTGCAGTTTATAGCTCCTTGGTCCACCAGGCCTTGATGCATCAATAAACCCTTGGATATCTCTGATACTATGTTGCAAGTTGAACCGTGAAACCATTCCGGTGCCATCTGCCAATCTGACTTGAATTGAAGTTGAAGGCTGCATCTCATCAACAACTAGGCCTACTGATGGGGCCTTGATGCATCAATAAACCCTTGGATATCTCTGATACTATGTTGCAAGTTGAACCGTGAAACCATTCGGGTGCCATCTGCCAATCTGACTTGAATTGAAGTTGAAGGCTGCATCTGTTAAAGCTAGTTAATGAATAAAGCTAGCCAAGTTGGTGTGAGTGAGAAATGGAGGGGAAAATGAAAGGCATTTCCGAACAGTCACCAACCTATTCCGAAGAGGCACCTTCGAGGCTATATAAACTGAGGCAATGCCTCATTTTTAATACACTGAAATTTTTTCCTGCATCTGAAAATTCTGCATTCTTTTCACAAATAAAACTATCGAGTCTTACTGTGTTTCGTTGCCAACTTTGAGTTCGTCGAAGTCGAAGGCGTTTGATGTACCGCTACTCCTGCGACATGTATATCCGTTTTATCCTGGGAGGAAGTAATCCATAACCTCGGGTACAGTGAGGGGATTAAATTCCTTAAGGACACACAGTGAATTCTGTGGTCTCGGATATTTTCTTACTTCTGCATTATTTTTCCAGTTTCTGTTTTTTTGGTTTTGGTTGTTTTTTTTTTCTGATTTTTTGAACACAGGCGAGATAACAAGCTCAAGGAATTTATTAATTATTTATGTGTTCATTTGTTCTTGTTTAACAATTACAGAACGTTGTCTGAAAAAAAAATGTTTGTTGTTTTGGTGTAACGAACTTATATGTTGTTTGGAGACTAAAATCTTCGGATTTTCTACTCCGGTTGAGATTAAAGTTTTCATAACTTTCTACTCATTTGGGTACTTGATTTGAAGATATAAAAACTTCATCAAGTATACAACATACAATTTACTGGGGAAAAAAATGTTTGTTGTTTCGGTGTAACGAACTTATATGTTGTTTGGAGACTAAAATCTTCGAATTTTCTACTCCGGTTGAGATTAAAGTTTTCATAACTTTCTACTCATTTGGGTACTTGATTTGAAGATATAAAAACTTCATCAAGTATACAACATACAATTTACTGGGGAAAAAAATGTTTGTTGTTTCGGTGTAACGAACTTATATGTTGTTTGAAGACTAAAATCTTCGAATTTTCTACTCCGGTTGAGATTAAAGTTTTCATAACTTTCTACTCATTTGGAGACTAAAAACTTCATCAAGTATACAACATACAATTTACTGCATTTCGTTTCAAGTATTTTAAATCTGTTTGTGTAACCTTGATTCGGTTTGAAGAAATAAAATCTTCACCGCTGTGTATTACATTTGTTGCTGTCAAAACTGATTCGGTTCGAAGTCTTCACTGTTTATTAAACTTTTTATGTTGCTTCGTTTGCGACAGAAATGGGAGACATGACTCCAAATTTGAATGCTACTGCTACTGCCACACCAGCCCCCATGGTTGGTTCTACGAGCAATGTTGCGTCCTCCGGTAAATCTTGCACCGATCTGCAAGCTCGCCCGTGCAGAGAAGCTTTGGAAAATTCACCGGAATTGATTTCAAACGATGGCAATAAAAGATGTTCTTCTATTTAACTACTTTAAACCTCCAAAAGTTTATTAAGGAGGTCGTTCCGGTTTTGCCGGAATCAACACCTGAGAATGAACGTTTTGTTATAACTGAGGCATGGAAGCACTCGATTTTTTGTGCAAGAATTATATTCTTAGCGGATTTGGAGGATGATCTTTACAAAGTCTATAGTAATGTGGAAACATCAAAAAAACTATGGGATGCGTTGGAAAAGAAATATAAAACAGAAGATGCTGGATTAAAGAAGTTCATCACTGCCAAATTTCTGGACCACAAAATGGTAGATGGCAAGTCTGTTGTTACTCAAGTTCAAGAGTTGCAGGTTATCATCCACGATCTATTCGCTGAAGGTTTGGTGATTAGTGGGGCGTTTCAAGTTGCGGCAGTAATAGAAAAACTGCCTCCTTCATGGAAGGACTTCAAAAATTACTTGAAACACAAGCGAAAGGAGATGACACTAGAAGATCTCATCGTCCGGTTGAGAATCGAGGAAGATAACAAGGCAGCGGAGAAGAAGGCAAATGGGAGATCAACCATAGGGGGAGCACATATTGTTGAAACTGCCCCAACTAATCTGAAAAAGAGGAAAAATGCATCGGGACCAAGAAGCTATCCCAACAAGAAAAAATTCAAGGGAAACTGCCACAATTGTGGAAAAATCGAACACAAAGTTGCAGACTGTCGTGCTCCGAAAAAGGAAAAGAAGAAGGGTCAGGCTAATATGGTTGAAACAAACGAGAAAGTTGATGACTTGTGCGCTATGTTGTCTAAGTGCAACCTAGTGGGAAATCCGAAAAAGTGATGGATTGACTCTGGCGCCACTCGCCACATTTGTGCTGTTAGAGAAGCCTTTGCTTCATATGCTCCCGTCGGGCCCGACGAGACCATATATATGGGAAATTCTGCATCGGCCAAAATTGAAGTTTATGGAAGATCTGCGCTGAAGATGACATACGGCAAGGTGGTGACTCTCAACAACGTCTGTCATGTTCCTGAAATTAGGAAAAATCTAGTATCTACCGGACTTTTAGTAAAGAATGGTTTTAAGTGTGTTTTTGTTTCTGACAAGGTTGTAATAAGTAAGAACGAGATGTACATAGGAAAAGGTTACCTCACAAGAGGGCCTTTTCAAACTGAATGTAATGGTCGTTCTCAATAATAATAAAGTTTCGCTTCGTCTTACTTACTTGAGTCAAATAATTTATGGCATTCACGTTTAGGACATGTCAATTATAGAACCTTGCGAAAAATGATTAGTTTGGAAGTATTGCCTAAGTTTGAATGCAATCAATCAAAATGTCAAATCTGTGTTGAGTCTAAGTATGCTAAGCATCCTTATAAGTCAGTTGAAAGGAATTCAAGTCCTTTAGACTTAATCCATACATATATTTGTGACATGAAGTCAATCCCATCTTGCGGTGGAAAGAAGTATTTCATAACTTTTATTGACGATAGTACGCGGTATTGCTACGTTTATTTACTTAATAGTAAAGATGAAGCAATTGAAGCATTCATGCAATACAAAACTGAAGTTGAGACTCAACTTAACAAAAAGATTAAAATGATAAGGAGTGATAGGGGCGGTGAATATGAATCTCCTTTTGAACAAATATGTTTGGAATATGGCATTATTTCATCAAACAACTGCCCCTTACTCACCACAATCAAACGGAATTGCGGAAAGGAAAAATAGAACCCTGAAAGAAATGATGAATGCCTCTGTTAATAAGTTCTGGTTTACCCCGAACTTGTGGGTGGAAGCCATTCTAACAATGACTAGCCGAATACTCAATCGAGTGCCCCATAGCAAAACAAAATCTATTCCATACGAAAAGTGGAAAGGAAGGAAGCCCAATTTGGCATACTTCAAAGTGTGGGGGTGTTTGGCCAAGGTGCAAGTTCCTAAACCCAAAAGGGTAAAAATAGGACCTAAAACCATTGATTGTGTTTTCATAGGATATGCCACAAATAGTAAGGCATATCGATTTACGGTTCACAAATCGGAGAAAATCCCGACATTCGAGTGAATACGGTAATTGAATCGAGATAATGCGACTTCTTTGAAACCATATATCCGTATAAAAAGGAATGTGAGTCGTCTAGCAAAGAATCTAAACGACCTCGGGAAGAAACAAGGGAAAATATTCCTGATGAGGAAAATCCAAGACGCAACAAACGTCAAAGGATGTCTACTTCCTTTGGACCAGAATTTCTAACATTTTTGTTGGAGAATGAGCCTCGAACCTTCAACGAAGCTATGTCTTCATCGGAAGCTCAATTTTGGAAAGAGGCAATCAATAGTGAGATAGAATCCATATTAAACAACCATACTTGGAAATTGGTTGAACTTCCTCCAGGGAATAAACCTTTAGGTTCCAAATGGATTTTCAAGCGGAAAATGAAAGTTGATGGTACTATTGATAAATATAAGGCAAGACTAGTTGTTAAAGGTTTTAGACAACGAGAAGGTCTTGATTACTTTGATACATACTCGCCGATAACGAGGATTACATCCATTCGGGTGTTAGTAGCGTTATCCGCCGTGTACGGTCTTGAAATCCATCAAATGGATGTGAAAACAGCCTTCTTAAATGGAGAGTTAGAGGAAGAAATTTACATGGAACAACCTGAGGGGTTTGTAGTTCCAGGGAAAGAGAAGAAGGTGTGTCGACTTCTTAAGTCTCTTTACGGACTAAAACAAGCACCCAAACAGTGGCATGCAAAATTTGACCATACAATGTTGTCAAATGGATTCAAGATAAATGAGTGTGATAAATGTGTCTACATTAAGAACACTCCGAACCACGTAGTCATTGTTTGTTTGTACGTGGATGATATGTTGATAATGAGTAACGACATTGCTAACATAAATGCTACTAAGCGCATGCTTGCTAGTAAGTTTGATATGAAAGACTTAGGAGTTGCCGATTTAATTCTGGGAATTAAAATCCATAAGACTCCTCAAGGTCTAGCATTGTCTCAAATTCATTATATTGAAAAGGTACTTGAAAAGTTCAAGTATTTGGACTTTAAAGTTGCAAAGACGCCAATTGATATGAACCTTGCTCTTGCAAAGAATAAAGGTGAAAGTCATTCTCAATTGGATTATGCTAGAGTGTTGGGAAGTTTGATGTATATCATGAACTGTATGCGACCTGATATTGCATGTGCTATAAGTAAACTAAGTCGCTACACTAGTAATCCCGACCAAAAACATTGGCTGGCAATGAAACGAGTTTGGGGGTATTTAAAACATACTCAAAACTTTGCTTTGCATTATAACGGGTATCCTGAGTTATTTAAGGATACGGTGATGCAAATTGGATCACCGGTTCAACTGAAACTAAATCCACAAGTGGATATGTTTTTACCATAGGTGGAGGAGCAGTGTCTTGGAGGTCATCCAAACAAACATGTATCGCCCGCTCTACAATGGAATCTGAGTTCATAGCTTTAGACAAAGCCGGTGAAGAAGCTGAATGGCTCCGGAATTTCTTAGAAGATATTCCATTTTGGCCCAAACCATTGGCTCCTATATGCATACATTGCGATAGCCAAGCGGCAATAGGAAGAGCCGGGAGCCTTATGTACAACGGAAAGTCTCGTCACATATGACGAAGACATAATACCGTTAGACAACTACTCTCTAGTGGAATTATCACAATTGACTATGTTAAGTCAAGAGATAATGTGTCGGATCCACTAACTAAAGCTAACTAGAGAGGTAGTTGAAAGATCATCAAGGGGAATGGGACTATGGCCGAGGACAAGTCATCGTGACGGTAACTCTACCTAGAAGACTGGAGATCCCAAGATCTAGGTTCAAAGAGATCAAACAAAGTCATTAATGACGGTTCAACATTGTCACAATAACTCTTTGGTACATTCTCGTGATGAGACAATGTTCAATACCAGGATAAAGCATTGCGGCTTTTTAATGGTTCCTAAGTTTGGTACGGGGTATATCAAATAGTGTATCTACGGGATGACACATTTAGGAATCACCTATGTAAGTGTGAAGTGTAAGCCGCTTCAAGGAGAATTCTGTAAGGCCAATTCTCTACGCACTTATGAACCAGGCAGTGTTCATGGCTGAAATGAACAAAACAATGAGAACCAAAGACGGTTAAAGGGTTAATTGTGTGACATGTGGTTGTCTAGGTATACACCAAAGCTCGACGGTTCAAGGATATCAAATCTACCGATTGACCGAGTATATCCGACATATGTTCACTACGGAAAGTTCAAAGAGAAATCTACTTATCCAGATGCGATTAATCCTTGCTTACGAATCACACAGTTTTTTGTCATGCATGTTTTTCATCATATAGACATTCCCCATTCATGTGGGGGATTGTTAAAGCTAGTTAATGAATAAAGCTAACCAAGTTGGTGTGAGTGAGAAATGGAGGGAAAAATGAAAGGCATTTCCGAACAGTCACCAACCTATTCCGAAGAGGCACCTTCGAGGCTATATAAACTGAGGCAATGCCTCATTTTTAATACACTGAAATTTTTTCCTGCATCTGAAAATTCTGCATTCTTTTCACAAATAAAACTATCGAGTCTTACTGTGTTTCGTTGCCAACTTTGAGTTCGTCGAAGTCGAAGGCGTTTGATGTACCGCTACTCCTGCGACAGGTATATCCGTTTTATCCTGGGAGGAAGTAACCCATAACCTCGGATACAGTGAGGGGATTAAATTCCTTAAGGACACACAGTGAATTCTGTGGTCTCGGATATTTTCTTACTTCTGCATTATTTTTCCAGTTTCTATTTTTCTGGTTTTGATTATTTTTTTTTTCTGATTTTTTGAACACATGCGAGATAACAACATCTCATCAACAACTAGGCCTACTGATGGGGCTGGAGCTGCAGTAAATGATGAGACAACAGTTGACTCTACTGACACAGCACCCAAAGCTATTCCCATGCCTTGAAATGGAGCATGGCGCTTCTCTGGTACCTGCAAATAGGACCCCCGAGAAGAAAAAAAGAAATTTCGTTAAGGGGAAATGTTTCAGGAGTAAAACTGAGACCCTTTGCTATTTGAAAGAAAGAAGCATACCAGGCAGTCCTCCTCACTCCTTGTGAGATTAACACGGTCAGATGTCTTCCTATCTGCTGGCTCAAGTTCTTTTGGACATTCAGACAACCGAATACTCTGCATTCACGAACCTTATATTAAGTCCTGAAATTACACCAGATATTGGTCCATACCTAACAATACGTGTCATTGTTTTGATCTAGATTCAATAAAGGATGAATCTCAATCTTCCTTTTATGATAGATTGAAAGTAGCAAGAAAAGAAAACTTTTAAGGCTTAAGAAGATGACAATACAGTGCTGTTGTTTTATTTCAAATTCAACAAAGGATGCTTGTTAACAGACAAGATTCAGGGAAAATCTCAGATATGACACTGATAAAATTTCATCCACTGTGCCAAAGAGGAACTACAAGTGCAGATTCAAGGAGAGAAAACATTTCTGAAAATGTAAATCCTGTTTTCATACTTTACAAATTCTTTATTTGTTGTGGGGCAAGGGTGGAAGCGGAGAGTTTACAATTGTACACAGCACAACATACATCAACAAGAAATTAACAAATAGTGAAGACACAATAAATGCTTTATTGATGTATGCTTTTGGTAGAGCAGTTAAGAGACTCCGATAATATTTATCAGCTCCATCCAACAATCCAATAATAGGTTACTGGTCTTTAAGGAATTCATGACTTTAGTCAGACCCAGTTCAATTTAATAAGTGACAAGAAATTATCCTCTCTAATAAATCACAATACTCGGATGATGATCTTCATCAAGAAGTGTTTATTGGCTTGTTTATCTGTACCCCAATATTCCCTTCAGATACAATTTCAGTAATTGCTACCTTGTAATTAGGGGGACGTGACCTTAGATAGGAGGTTGTGGAGGACACGGATTAGGGTAGAAGGTCAGTAGGTAGTAGTCGTAGTATTTCCCATGTAGCTTCTTATCTTTCATTTTCTATTACTATTTATTGTCTCTTGTTATTCGCTTAGTGTACTATTTTGCTTTGCTTAGTTACTGTTTCTTTTTTTCTCTTTGACCTGCTTTAAACCCTAAACCCTAAACCCTAAACCCTAAACCCTAAACCCTAAATCTTACAAGATGCGCACTTTTGAATTTAAAAATCAAACCACCCTATCCTCCAACTAAGGGTGTTCACATGAAACCGAATCAATCTGGAAAAACATTTTTTTGTTTGATTTAATTTTGGCTTCTAATTTTAAAAACCAAAACAATTTGATTTAGTTTTGGTGTTAGGGAAAAATAAAACCAAAAAATCGAATCAAATCAACTATATAAATACCTATTTAAATTTTAAAAATTATAATTACACATATATACTTTTGCACTCTTGGTTTATTAGTCTAGTTCTTTGCTTTGACAATAATTTAGTTCTTTGTCTTTACATTCTAGTCTTTATTTGAAGTCCAAGAATCTATTTCATTTTTAAAATATAGTGTCTTTGATTGAGCCTTTAAATTATTCATGACTATTTAATTCTATTATCATCAAGATAACTTGATAAATGACAACTTTTCTTACAGACCACTGATTCAATTTTAGTACCTTCGCAGGATAGACCTCAATAGAAAACTGAAGAGTAAAGTAATTAGCTTGGTAGGTGTTATGCTGGAATATAATGGTTGGAATATGTGCTTGACAGTGTATGTCACATATTTAAAAAAAAACCGACAAAAACCCAAAATAACCGGAAAAACCAACAAGGACAGAACCGATGAAAAACTGACTTAATTGTTTAGTTTAGTTTTAATATTTGAAAAACCGATTTAATTGATTTGGTTTCTTTTTAGCGGAAAACCGACACAGACTGAACCATGAACACCCCTACCTCCAACAGTGCTCTATTGAATTTAAAATATAAAAGCCATTGTATTGGGGCAGGCGTGGAGGTGAGGCTTGATACTCAGGTCATTCCGAAGAAAGGAAGTTTCAAGTACCTCGGATCTATTATCTAAGGGAATTGAGAGATTGATTATGATGTCACACATCGTATTGGGGCAGGTTGGATGAAATTGAGGCTCGCATCTGGAGTCTTGTGCGATAAAAAGGTGCCACCAAAACTTAAAGGTAAGTTCTATAGGGTGGTGGTTAGACCGACTATGTTGTATGGGTGGAGTGTTGCCCAGTCAAGACTTCGCATATCCAAAAGATGAAAGTTGCAGAGATGAGGATGTTGAAATGGATGTGCGGGCATACAAGGAGAGATATGATTAGAAATGATGATATACGGGACAGAGTGGGAGTGGCCTCGGTGGAGGATAAGATGCGGGAAGCGAGGTTGAGATGGTTTGGGCATGTGCAGAGGAGAGACACAAATGCCCTATCCAGAGGTGCGGAGGTGTGAGAGGTTGGCTATGGACGGGTTCAGGAGGGGTAGAGGTAGACCGAAGAAGTATGGGAAAGAGGTGATTAGACGGGATATGGAACAGGTGCAACTTACCGAGGACATTACCTTAGATAGAGGGTTGTGGAGGACACAAATTATGGTAGAAGGGTAGTAGGTAGTCGAGCGTAGCCCTACTTACGCTTACAAATTGGTAGTTGTAGTGTTATTATTGTAGGCCCACTTAGACTATCATACTAGTAGGTGCAGTAGTACTTTATAGTAGTGTTTGATTTCTACTGCTATGTGTTCTTTAATGTACTTTATTTATCTTATGTACCTGCATTAGTTACCGCTTCTTTTTCAGAATGCTAACATGACTTATTTTCTTGCTTTGCTTGTGCTTATGCTTTGTCTTGAGCCGATGGTCTCTCGGAAATGACCGCTCTACCTATCAAGGTAGAGGTAAGGTCTCTACCCTCCCAGACCCCACGTTGTGGGACTTCACTGGGTATGTTGTTGTTGTATTGTTTTATTTTTTGGATGAAGTTATATTAAGGTCATTGTTTACATCAGTTTCAACTGTAGAATTGTAAGTCATTGTATAAGAAAGTTGAATAGCAAATGCTTTCTATTAATTTATACTCTTAAGCAAATAGCTCAATTGTCTCAAGTGAGGAACAACATGCAGTAAATGTGGAAGCATGAAAACGAACAAACGCATGTAAATTTAAAAGTTAAAATCGTGATAAACTATATTACCTCTAAGAAAGAGGCATTTTCTGGATCATCAAACCTCTGCAGAGGGCCATCATCTACAGTGAACCCATTGCACCAAAAAGTGATAGCTGGGTAATATTTTCAGGTGGCTGAGGAACAGAAGACACAGCCTCCCCTGTAAGTCGTCTTGCAGTTCCACTAAAGCTTCTTGAGCCTGAAGATGGAAGGTGTTCCGAAGGTCCTACAGCAACATAATGTCTAGCTTGATTAAATATTGCATCCACGTCAGTCGCTTTTGATGGATCTTGAACAAGCATTCCGCTACACAAAGGACTTTTATCAGCAACATGAAAGTGAAAATGCATCTTGTACTTTCAGAAAAACTAGAATGTTCAGACTTCAGGTTTTATCCATCTAAGAATATATCTTTAGAATTTAGATTCATGTCTTAGAAAAGCCATTTGACTGAATGATAGCCTTCCGATTCCTAGAGAAAACAAGGAACAGAACATAGAAATCTAGCTAACAGACTAAAGGCTAAAAGAAAAGAGTAACCAGCATTAAATTGAGCTCCAACTGATCTTAGACCATATAAAGTTTACCACCGCAAGCATATTTGATTTTTATGTTCCAATATTTGATTTATTTTATGTCACAATACGATTTATCAACACAGATTGTAAATTAAAATGTAACACTAATATTTTTGCTGTTTGAGTTATAACATGCATATATGGAAATATTCGTAAGGATGCAAGTCGGCAGCAATCAGACATCAACTGGGACTCCAGTTACTAGCATATTTCAGAATGCATGGAAGAAGAAGGCACTGAAAGGATGTCAACAGTGTCTTGGCAGTTTATGGATGAGATGAAAAATGAAAAGCCTAAAACGAGGAACAACAACAACAACAACATACCCAGTGAAATCCCACAACGTGGGGTCTGGGAAGGGTAGAGTGTATGCAGATCTTATCTCTACCTTGGTAGGTAGAGCGGTTGTTTCCGAGAGACCCTCGGCTCAAGACAAAGCATAAGCACAAGCAAAGCAAAAGCAAGCGAAATGGTCAGATCCGATAAAAAAAAATTAAAGCAGTATGAAAATGTTGGTTTCAAAAGCGAATAAGTCATAATAGCGCATTCCGAAAAGTAAGCAGTAACTAGCGCAGAAAAATAAGCTAAACAAAGCACACTAAAGGACACATAGCAGCAGAAATCAAACTATAGGGGACTATAAAGCAATATTGCGCCTATTAGTATGATAGGCTAAGCAGACCTACAATAATAACACTACAACTACCAATTTGTAAGCGTAAGTAGGACTATACTCGATTACCTACTACCCTTCTACCTTAATTCGTGTCCTCCATAACCCCCTATCTAAGGTATGTCCTCAGTAAGTTGCACTTGCGTCATTTCCCGTCTAATCACCTCTCTCCAATACTTCTTCGGTCTACCTCTACCCCTCTTGAACCCGTCCAAAGCCAACCTCTCACACATCCTCACTGGCCATTTGTGTCTCTCCTCTGCACATGCCCAAACCACCTCAACCTCGCTTCCCGCATCTTATCCTCCACCGAGGTCACTCTCACTCTGTCCCGGATATCATCATTTCTAATCATATCTCTCCTTGTATGCCCGCACATCCATCTCAGCATCCTCATCTCCGCAACTTTCATCTTTTGGATGTGCGAAGTCTTGACTGGCCAACACTCCGCCTCATACAACATAGTCGGTCTAACCACCGCCCTATAGAACTTGCCTTTAAGTTTTGGTGGCACATTTTTGTCGCATAAGACTCCAGATACGAGCCTCCATTTCATCCAAATTGCCTCAATACGATGTGACATCGCCATCAATCTCTCCATCCCCTTGAATAATAGACCCGAGGTACTTGAAGCTTACTTTCTTTGGAATGACATGAGTACCAAGCCTCACCTCCACGTCTGTCTCAAGGTCGTTCTTGTTAATGAACTTGCACTCCAAGTATTCTGTCTTGGTCCTACTCAGCCTGAACCCTTTAGATAACCTCCAATTTAGCGTTCACTCTGTTGCGAGACTCATCAATCAGGTCTATGTCGTCTGCGAATAACATACAAGTTTATAGAATGAAATATCCCAACTTAAACAAGAAATTAAAAAAGTAAAAGACAAACTCAGTTCTATAGAATTAGAATCTTTCGCCAATAAATTAATCAAAGAGGCTAACCCCTTAGAGGATATGTACGCACCTACGACCTCTAGAGGAATAGCAGAAGTCAGATCAGAAGAAGAAGAAGAAAGTTCGAATATTGAACAGATAATTCAATATCCCAATTAGGGATGGCAACGGATCGGATCCTACTAGATCTAGATCCAGATCCGTTTTTCATACCTGGATCCAGATCCGGATCCAGATCCATCGGGTCCATAAAAATTAGATCCAAATCCGGATCCACGGATCGGATCTGGATCCACATTCTTGAGTGCATTTTCGACGCAATAATTTGCATGCTGCACATGGAGAATTGGACGATGACATCTTTGGCCTCCCTATATTGATGTAGACAAATGAATGTGTTCTTGATTCTATAAGAGCAAAAGAAAATCAGGAAGCCTCATAAAATGATAAAGACCTAATTAAATCTGAGAAACATGTACATATACTTGTAACAAAATGCATTTTTCAGTATGATAGATAGAAAATTAAATAAGTAAACAAGAGATAATTTGAGTATGTTAAAGAATGCATGGTATTTAAAGAAGCTGTTTCATTTAACCATTTTGGAGTAGAAAGGCATTAAAGTCATATTGAAGCAAACATGGAAAGTAAATATATTACAACACTAATTTATATCTATAGAATAAATTAAGATGTCTGTTAATTTATTTATTCAAGGAAATTAAGAGGTGTGAGAATGGAAGCTGAGGGTGACTAGTGGAGTAATAAAATTGTTGTTCCAGCCAATTCTTCCTAAAATTTCCAATATTCATTACTCCAAACCTGAATGTAAAATACATAAATTATGAAAAATTTTAAGAAAATACTTATAAAATTACATTATAGGTTATGCATATATTTAATAAAGAACGGATCCACGGGTCGAATCTGGACCGGATACGGATCTCAAACACAAGATCCAGATCCGATCCGTCAGAAATGGATCCGGGTCCTGGATCCACCGGATCCGGACCGGGTCCAGGATCCACTGCCATCTCTAATCCCAATGGGTTGATTGACCTAAAATTTCTAAAGTCAAGGTCCGAGTCTTCCCTTTCAGCAGACCATCTTCTTCCAAACCTCGTGAGGACATTGAGAATTACAACGAGGAAAACTTGCTCAACGAAATGGAACGGAAAATAAAAGGGATAGATTTTACTAAGACCATACCCAAAGTTCACTATGAATCAGTCATTAGAACAAATAGTCCTACCTTAAGTGAGATACAAAGTCCTGTAGAGACCAAAGAGGAGGGATCACTTGGAATGGTCCGAACAAAAAACAATTTTAAAATAGATTTCAAACTCCTAGGAGAACTGTGGATAAGCCCAGAACATGCCATTAAAAGAAAATGGTATGTGGAGACATATACAGAAAATCAAAGATTATCTTTTAGAAAACAATGGATTGTTGACATGAAAAGATTAAATTGTAATATAGAATTCTTTAAGTGGTTCCAAATCACGGGACAATTAGGAAATGAACCTGATTCCTTAAACACTCTAGTAAACAAGTGGTACACTCGTACCAGAACAATAGAATCAATAACCCCTCCGTTAGAAAATAAGTATCCCCGTAGAAGGCGAAGTTATAGAAGTTGCCCCCTTTAAAAAAGGAATAAAAGACACTACTGGAAGCCCAAAAAATAACGACGTCAATAAACTTATCCAACAAAATAATTATACAAACCAATTATTACATGTAGTCACAACCCAGCTTAATCAAGCTAATAACAAATCAATTTTTAAAGACAAACTGGAATCTTCAAAGGGAAAGATTAGGGAAACTAACCCTATATTCAAAATACCAGAATTCTCAGCCAGTAATTACCCAAGTCTAAAGGAAACGGTAGAAATAAGTGATAAAATGTTAGACAAAATAAATCTTAAATTACGGCAAAGCTTAACAGACAAAGAAGACTGTATTAAAACACTTACTAACAGGGAATACGATATAAATCGATTATCCCGTCACACTAACCGAAAAAATTATTATCACCGACCCACCTTTCCCGTTATGCAATATGAAGAAAATAAATATTTGTCTCATACATCGCATTCAGGAAACGACATCGCAGAATGGAACATAGATGGCTTAGCAGAAGGCCAAATTTACATGAAATGAGTATAGCCATAACAGCCCATAAAATAAAAGAAAATAGCTATAAACAATGCGCTACTGTAATAGTGTCGGGATTCACTGGCATGTTAAGAAACTGGTGGGATAACTACCTCACCGAAGAACATAGGCAGAATATAATAAATGTTACTGCTGTAATACAGGTGGTTAAAATAGATGCTACTATAGAACAACAAACTAAGGAAGACGCAACAACTACCCTTATCTATAGTATTGCTAAACACTTTATATGAGAGCCTAAGCTATTCCAAGAAAAAAGCTTAGAAATCCTAAACAATTTAACTTGTCCCAAGCTCCACGATTTTAGGTGGTATAAAGACATCTTCCTCAACAAGGTTATGATCAAAGAAGATTGTAACCATGATTATTGGAAGGAAAGATTTATAAGCGGCCTGCCAGCACTTTTTGCAGAAAAGGTAAGAACCACCATCAGAAATAAATTCGATGGAGAAATACCTTACAATGGCTTAACATATGGAGACATAGTAAGTCTAATAAATCTCACAGGATTAGAATTATGTAATGACTTAAAACTAAAACACCAGTTAAAGAAAGAGGGAAGACTCTAAAAAGGAATTAAGAAGCTTCCGTCAGGATTTCGGTTACACAAAGATAATTGCTCCTTCTAGAGAAGCTACAAAGAGATATAAAAAACATAAGAAACTCAGTACCTCTTCCAAAAAGAAGTATAAGCATTACAAAAAGAGATCTTCTAAACCCAAGAGATCTTCGAAACGAAAAATATTTCCCAAAGAAAGCAAATGCTGGAATTGTGGAAAAATAGGCCATATGGCCAAAAACTGCAAAGCATCCAATAAGAAGAAGGATAAAATAAACCTATTGGAATTAAATCTTGAAATAAAGGAAAAATTATATACAATCCTTGGAGAACCCTCTAGTGAGTCTTCTGAAACAGAAGACTATAGTAACGAAGAACTACTGAACGTTGATTACAGTTCAGATAGCTCCAACTCCAGCAATGAATGCAATTGCACAGGAACCTTCTGTACATGTGACTCCAAATCAATCAATGTTATTTCAAAGGGTAGTCAAGAATTCTTCTTCGATATGATTGAACACATAGAAGATGAATTTCTTAGAAAACAGTACTTAATAGAGCTAAAAAGGCTCATTATTAATCATAAAGAAAACAAGAAGACACCACTCTGCAAGATTTGCATAATGAAGTATCCCAACTTAAACAAGAAATTAAAGAAGTCTTAAATAAATTCAAATCTGGCAAGACATACACCACTCTGCAAGATTTGCAGAATGAAGTATCCCAACTTAAATAAGAAATTAAAGAAGTAAAAGACATACTCAGTTCTATAGAATTAGAATCTTTCGCCAATAAATTAATCAAATAGGCTAACCCCTTAGAGGATATGTACGCACCTACGACCTCTAGAGGAATAGCAGAAGTCAGCTCAGAAGAATAAGAGGATTCTTCAAATCAAGAGCAATCAGGATTAAAAACTATTTCGAAAGTAATTCCCATTAAACGGGCCGGGACCGGCTGGATCGGGTCGGGGCGGGACGGGGGAGGGGCGGGATCGGGACAAGCGGGATTCGCCACCGTCCCGTCCCATTTTCGATCCCATCAGAGTCGGGACGGGATCGGGATCGGGTTTTTTTATTTTTTGCACTTAATTTAAAAAATAACATTTATATAAAAAACTCAATAATTAAACAAGATAGTGTAATAAAAATATCTCAAGGCTGTTTTTGTCTCTTATATTATTTAATAGACATATGATTTTTTTTGTAACACATACAATTGTCAAAATTGCAACTTTGTGGTGTTGTTCAAAAGTTGCAAATTACATAGTAAAATTGCAATTAAAAAAAATTACATTTTGAAAAAAACATGTTCTAGTTTCTTGATAATTTCATGTGGTTCTTCGGTTGGAATTGGTATTTGTTGGTCAAATTGCTCCACGTCACTTCCACCACCTTCGGATAAGATTTCGTTGTAGTTTTCGTCTTCTTCTTCGTTGATTTCCAGTTGACCGCACCTTCTTCGCTCTGCTCGTATCCAATCTCTGAATAATACTACAATGTCCAAGTTGTCTCCGGCTAATGAGTGTCTGTGCTCTCCTATTTGATATCTGCCGGCAGAAAAAGCACTTTCAGACGCCGTTGATGACGCTTGAATGTTCAAAATATCTCGGCCATCATTGAAAGTGTCGAAAATGTCTTCTCATTCCCCCTCCAGTATTTCAGCAAGTCTTCACGTCATTCTTCATTGAGAACTGCTTGGTACAGTACAGAACCCTGCAAAACAAAAATATCAAACTCGCTATCTATCTGGAATAAGCCTAATCCTTCAACAAAAGCAGGAAAACGCCAGAACCAAAAAAAATCCTCTTATCTATCTGGAATAGTTTCAGTGCTTGTCTCAAAACACAAGCATAGTAAAAGGACGAGCCAAAAGAATAATGATAAAAAAAAATCATGTACTGGGAGAACTACGAGTACAATTTAGTACTCCCTTCATTTCATAATAAGTGGTGTTTTAGGCTTTTCATTTTGTTTCAAAATAAGTGGTGCTTTAGGATTTCAAGAAGAAATTGACCTTAATCTTCCAAAATTACTCTTATTTACATAATCAAGAATCATTAAATAGATTTTCTTTTCTAGGCATTAATTAGGGTAAATTAGTAAAAATACTAATAATTTTTAGGAGTGGCAATTTCTTAAGGGGTGTACATAAGCTAAAAACATCACTTATTATGGAACGGAGCGAGTATTGACTAGTATGAGAATAGCAACTGTTATAGGGTCCATGACAGGAAAAACTGTGATACCCTGAAGAAGCAGCAGCCCCTGATTCAGACCAGTAAATATTAGAATGATGACAGAGATGTTTCTGTTAACTCCTGAAGCTACAAAGGTAGACCCTTCACCCACTGACCCCTCAAACCCAATCTCTGAAACCCTGTAATAACCCACCATAATGTGTTAGCCCATTAACTTTCACACTATATCAACTAGGGGTGAGCACGGGTACAGGGTACCCAAATACCCGACCGGAACCGACACTAACGGGTAGGTTTCGGGTAGATATATTATAATAACGGGTAGGGTCCGGGTAGTAAAATTAGGAAGAGATCAATGTCGGGTCCGGTTCCGATTCCGGCAAATAGAGACAGGGTACCCGGACCCGGAACCGATACTCGGAACCTATAAAATATTAAATATTTTTACTTTTTTGAGAAACAATTGGACCACTTTTAACTTTCTCCAAAATTGTTTGTTGCACGCCTGGACATTGATTTTCCCCACCCCAAGACGCAAATATTTCAGCTTTTTCACCCCTTTATTCTAGAATGTTTTTTGTGCCCTAATAGAAAACACACAAAACTCTCTCAATAGCAATGACGTTTTAGCTACACCACCAAGCTTCATCATCGTCGTTGTTGAAGCTTTCTCTCAGGTACTTTCATCGTTGTCGTCGTTGAAGCTTCACCTTTACCTCTTTCTCTTCCTTGGTTGTGTTCACGTCGTTCCTAAAATGCATATGGGTTCATATCTAACTCTTCAATTTCTTTTTAATATCCTATGCTTCTATTCTATTTCAGGCGATACTCATCTTCAATTTGTATTACTTTTTGATTTGAAATGTAAATCTATTTTTAAAATTTTTGTATATTTTTGTAGCTCTCAAGATGAAATTTAGAGATTTACTAGTATAAGAAAGCTTTTTTTTGTATCGAAGAGCCTATGAACACGAAAATAAGTTTAATTCAGATATTTCCAAATTTATTTTGAAATCAACACGTTCAATTAATTGAGTGTCAAATTTGGCTTACAATTTTAGGTTTTGGTCAACAGAATTAGCTTTTCTACAATGAATAAGTTTTCTAAAACTTCTTATAAGGGTACTAAAAACTCCGATTGAAGGCTAAAAAACTACTGGATGAAATTATTTTAGAACTCTTTGATTCTCATAGGCTAAAAAATTGTTGCTTAAACTGTGTTTTTTTATTTACAGGGTACCCGGGAACCTACCCGGACCCGCAGGGTCCGGTAGGTTCTGGCTAATGATTGCTACGGGTAGGTTCCGGGTAGTAAATTTAGGAACCGATCTTTTACCGGGTAGGGTCCGGGTAGTTCAAAAATGTTAGGGTACCCGGACCCGCTCACCCCTAATATCAACTCTAACCAATTATAAAGTGAATGGTCATCACTTCTTGATAAGAGCTTCTCTCTGTGAGTTTTCTGCATCATTCTCCATTGTCTGGTATCGTCGTGATGCAGCTCTGTGCTCGTCCTTTTGTAATAAGGAGTATTACGTTGCAAAAAAAATTTGGGAAATTTATCCAAAATAACTTAAATATTATAAAATAAGAGTGAAATAAACAAATAATGAACAAAAAATAGAGACAGAAATATGAGAATTAATGCACTTATTATTTATTTCTTCTGTGTTTATAAAATGATGAAAAACATATCTTTTATAGAGAATGAAACCACTGAATGTTACATATCTTTATGAGAGTATTGATAAGATAAGTTAGATAACAATTAATAACATACATGTATATCTAAATGACATCCACTCTCAAACTCAATTAATGAAATGAATTCATAACACTCCCCCTTAGATGTCCATACATAATGTGTCTCGTTAAACGTTACTAGGAAAAATCCAGTGGGAAAAATTCTAGTGAAAAAAAAAGAGTACACATTTCTAACAATACACATTTTGGTTGTCTCATTAAAAATCTTACAAGAAAAAACCCAGTTGGACAAAACCTTATATGGAAAAAAGAGTACAACATGTATTAACTCCCCTGATGAGAACTTCAGTCCAAATGTTTGAGTCTTCGCATTCCAATCTTGTGCATAATTTGGAGAATAAAGGGGGTAATTATTCACATACATATTTCTTACCCACTATGATTTTGAAGATATTTAATCCTCCGATTAAATATAGCTTCAATATGATATCCTATTTACTTGAGTAAACTTTGGTTTTATTACAACTTGTGTTTAGATCATAACAACTCTGTATATTACAATCTATAATGAATTACATAATAGTATATAAGCTTTTCAGGAGCCTCTAATTTATTCTCCATAATCACACATATTATTTGAACACTATTAGTGCCATGATTTTCTAGATAAATAGTTAGCTCTTCTGGAGCACTTGATCATTAATTTTGTACAACCAAATATTGCTTAGATACTGATAGTATCATAAAAGAAATTATAGTTAGACACTACTGGTGTCGTGAAATAAATAGTAATTAAATAGACATTTAAAGACAATACAATTTAAAAATGATAGAAAAGTAAGTTCTAAACTTTAGTATTTCAGAAATCTCCCTCAGGAATAATACTATTAACATTCGAATATTTATCATCAAAGTTGTGACAATAACCATAATATATCAATGTGGTTATAGTAGATAGTATTCTACACACTTTGTATCCTTTTGTCTTAGAATGATACATAATAAAAAAAATCAAGATGATTTGACGTGTGTCAGTTGTTGGGCCCGTTTTTTACCGCCCCATCTCCGAGGAAGGAAAGGGGGAACCGACGTGGCTCCCGCGACATAGGGCAGTTTCCCTTAATTTGATTAAGCTTGAGGAGTCGTCACCTAATTATTTTACGGTGAATTAAGGCACCTAAATGTTAATATAAATGCTGCAAAATGAACTCCGATTATTGGTCTGCTAAACTATGAGATTATGGGTAAGGGTTCTCTATTATCCTAAAGGGAAGGTTATGCATCCTTTAAGATCCGCTAACTTGCGGTTATTCGGTCAAACTCAGGTTAATTATGATGCTAAGAAAAATGCATGTTTGAAATATAAGGTGAAAAAGATGTTGCAAGTAATTTAAAAGAATGCATTCTGACAATGTAAGGATTTTACCATTTATTCTTTTGAAGAGTCTCGCGAAGGTGATTGCGATTTTGAGAAATAAATTCTGACATACGATCCGGAAAGAATATGCATGATATTTTTATACAACTATATGTAAAATTAAATTTTTAGAGAAAAATATGCATTTGTATGACAATGTTTATAAAATACATGCAAAGTTGATTTTTAGAATAAAAACATGCATTTGTATGACATTATTCATAAAATATATGTAAAGTTAATTTTTGGATAAAAGTATGCATTTGTATAGCATTGTTTACAAAATATATGAAAAATTAATTTGTTGATAAAATATGCATGGCAGAGCATGACTTATAAAATGTAATGTGAAATTGAGTTTTTAATAAAAGCATGCATAGTTTATAGAATATAGGTAAATTTAATTTTTTGACAAAAGTATGCACTTGTATGGCATTATTTATAAAAATACATAGAAAATTAATTTTTTGGATAAAGTATGCATTTGCATGGCATTATATATAAAATACATATTTTGCATTTGATAGTAGAGGAAGAAAGTAAATTATTTATAATGCAAGGAGATGATTTTTATGAAAGTCATTTTAAGTCGCAATTTGAGTAAAACGAAACTTTATTTGTATGATTAATAATGCAGATAAAAATGACCAAATTATTTTGAAAGTTTAAACATGCATGAAGAGCCTAAAATAAATATGCTAGCAGCGAATTTTCAATTTTTAAACTACCCGAGCCTAAATAAACTAGCGGCGGGTTTCCAATTTGAAACTACCTTTTTAATCTATCCATTCAAAGCCTAATTATTCTAAGTGTTCCGATGACCGCACAAAAATTAAATAATTATTACAACCCAAAAAATAAAGTAGAAAGGGCGGTATTAATGAATTTAAAAGCAGCGACCAGGGCGGATGACGATATCATCCCGCCCTATTTGTTTAGAAAACCCAAGGCCGGAGAATGAATGGAATGTGGATGCGGGTCTTCCATTTGACAATAGCCATGATGAGTCTCATTAAGAGACTCTTTGTTGTTCCCGATACATTTCATGTAAATAAAAGAAAAGAAAATGATTAGTAGATGGACATGAAAGTATATACATAAGAAAATATGGATAAATAATTCATGAAAAATAATATGTTGTTGGGACTCAAATTTGATGCACAAACATATATCTAAGTTAGGGCTGGCCAGTGGGCCGGGAAGGCCCGACCCCGTCCCGAGCCCTCCCCGGTCCCGCCCCGACCCCGCTTAAAAAAAATAAAAAAAATAACGGGGGCGGGACTCGAACTCGGGACGGGATGATGTCTCATCCCGCCAGACCCTAGCCCGCCCCAGGCCCGCCTGACCCGAGACCGCCCCGAGCGTGACCCCGCCCTTTTCCCCCCTTTGCAAAAATGGTCGTTGCACCAACGACCATTTTAGATTATGGCCGTTGGCCAACGGCCATTTTAGCCCCCCCCCCCCCCCCCCCCCCCCCCCCTTACCCCTTAATATTTATTTTTAACCCATAAGTTATTATATTTACACTTTAACCCAATTTTTCAACTATAAATAACTCATTTTCTCTTCATCTTTCTCACAAATCTTCCTACAATCTCTCTAATTTCTCAATATATCTCTCTACAAGTCTACATTGTTTGCTAAATATTCAATTTTATTAATTCATTTGGGAATTGGGAGTGAAGTTGGCAACTAGCTTGAGGATCTTCCATCGAGCAAAGTTTCAATTTTCAACCTCTCGATTACACGTCGACGTTACGTCGGCGTTTGGTACATTCGTTCCTTCATTAAATTATTATTGTCTGTTTATTTTATTTAGCGCACTTAATTTCATTTACTTTAATTATTTGTTAGCATATAATTAAAATGGAAGGAATTAGAGGAATGTTTAAGGGTAAGGGTAAGACTTCTTCTAGTAGGGGCAACCAGGGCAAGGGTACTTCTTCTAGTCATCTTATTCCTACACAGGATGATTTTGTTGATACTCAACATTTTCCTACAATACCATTAGATTTAGACCAGGAGCTATTTTCTGAAACTCAAGAAGACTTTAATTTAGACGATGATCTAGATGATATACCCACTAATGTTGATGACAACACACTCACTAGTGCACCTTCAACTGAAATACCTCCTATTCCCCCTAGTATGAGACGAGGTCCAGCAAAAAGACCATTAAAATCATATGCATGGACATTTTTTGATAGGGACGTAGAGAATCAAGTAGCCATATGTAAAATTTGTAAAAATGTTTTAAAATTTAAAACTGGAAAAGGTCACGGTGGGACGGGGGTTTAATTAGACACGTAGTAAGTGCTCATCCGGCCTAGGTATGCCCAATACCAGGCTTCAAAACCGGATGCGCAAACGCCGCTCCATCGGGACAAGGTTCACATACCGACATCGTCCCGGACCAAGTACGGATGGTAAAATTAACCCTATGACGGGGGGAATTGTAGGCTCTAAATACAATAAACATAGAGATAGGGAAGCAATATCAAAATTAGTTCTTTGTGGAGTGTTTGCCTTTTTCATTTCCTTCATCTCCCGGTTTTATTCATTACATTAGAGATATATATAATCCCGCTTTTAACGGTTTTCCTAGATCAACTGTTAAGAGAGATGTATTTAAATTCGCGCATGAATATCAACAATATTTACGTTTTTCATTATATCATTTAAATGGCAAAGTATCTATCACGTCTGATATAGGTCGTAGTACTAACGGCCATGATTATTTAACTGTAACTTGTCTTTGGATAGATTATAAATGGTCTATTCAAATACGTATTTTAGCGTATAGATATATAGATGATAGGCACACTGATACTTTTATTGCAGAAAATATTTATCAAGTGTGTGATTATTACGGAATTACCGATAAAATTATGACTATTACATTAGATAACGCTTCTAATAACAATTACGCAATTACAATGTTAAAAAATAGTTTAACTCCGTCTTTTCCAGACCATTTTCATATAAAATGCGCTTGCCATATATATAACTTAATTGTAAAGGATGGTCTATCACTTTTTGAAGACATTCTTAGTAAAATACAATTTGCTATAAACTTTATTTTTAAAAGTAATAAAGTATAACGTAGAAAAGAATATAAAAAAAACTTGTCACGATTGTGGAGTACCTTATAGAAGAATTCCACAAGAAGTATCCACTAGGTGGAATTCTTTATACGAGCAACTACTTGTAGCTTATGACTATAAATTACCTATAACTTTATTTTTTAACTCTCATAATAAAAAGCCAGCTGATATGATTTTAGATAGTGATTGGGTAAAAATTTCCGAACTTATTGTATTTTTAGAGAAATTTTTTCAAGCAACAAAAGAATTTTTCGGTATATATTATCCTACTATTTCAACTATGTTATTTTATATAACTCTAATATTTTTATTACTTAGTGAATATATGAAAAAACCAAATTTATATAAGGACTATTAAAAAAATGTTTGTCAAAATAAAAAAATATTTTATTCATATTCCCTCTATTTATATTATTGTTTCTGTATTAAATCCTACTATTAAAATAGACGGTATTAAATCACTAATTGAAACTATTTACGATTGTATAGAAGTACTACCACCTCCAAGTCCCAAAAATCTAAATCACTCACCACCTATTGAACAAACTAAAGAAGAAGCGGTGTCTAGCGTAGAACACCAATGCAAAAATATATATAGATTTTATCAACAAGAAAATGCTAGTAACTTACCGGTTTCCATACCATCTTCTTCATCTTCAACACAACCTCACAAAAGACATGCTGTTTCTGCGGCTAGTATTGAAAGCCTCAGAAATAGAATGTGCGGCCGTACCTCTACTACTAACCAAATTAGCGAGTTGGATATTTTTGTTTTGCGGGGTTCGTACCGTATCAAGAAGTTATCAATGAAGATGGACATGAAGACTTTTGAAATAATGGAGGGGAATGAGAAGACCTTTCCGACACTTTCATTGATGGCTCGAGATGTTTTGAACATTCAAGCGTCATCAATCGCGTCTCGAAAGCGCTTTTTCGCGAGCAGATATCAAATAGGAGACCACAGACACTCATTGGCCGAAGATAGCTTGAAAATTGCAGTATTATTCAGAGATTGGATACGAGCGGAGCGGAGAAGGTGCGGTCAACCGGAGATCAACGAAGAGAATGATGAAAACTACAACGAAATCTTAACCGAAGGTAGTGGAAGCGACGTGGATCAATTTGACCAACAAATACCAATTCCAACCGAAGAACCACAGGAAATCATCAAGCAATTATAACAGGTTTTTTTGAGAATGTAATTTTTTTAATTGCAATTTTATTATGTAATTTGCAACTTTTAGACAACGCCACAAAGTTGCAATTTAGATTTTAGACAATTATATTTGTATTACAAAAAAATCAAATGTCTATTAAATAATATAAGACCCGACCCCGCTAGGCCCCTCTAGACCCAACCCCGACCCCCTGGCTCGTCCCGCCCCGACCCCCGACCCCGCCAGACCCGGCCCGCCAGACCCGAGCCCGGCCCACTGGCCACCTTTAATCTAAGTTCATGATTTTTTAAGACATGAAAATAGGTAAATATGTAAATAGGTTGCAAACATATATCTAAATTCCGAAAGAAACTAAAACTGTATTGTCACTACAAATGTGATCTCAAAACATGTAAAGGAAACAAACACAATCACGCATTCAGATTTTTAAACACCCTAAGACCATGATTTTTTTAGGTCAAGTCTAATCAAGAATTAGAAAGACAGAATCAGTTTATACACTTAGCAGGAAACCAAAGTCATTCCAATTTCATACAAGCACTCTTTTTATTTCAACATAAATCAGAGGGAAACTTGACAGTAGCAACACAAACAAAACTAAAATTACTCCTGACATATTCTTCACTTAACAAACTGTTGGTATCATTTAACACGATCATAGTGACTAAATATCTGAAATTAATAATTACACAATACTTAATACTTGCAGGATCTAATACACGTTTATAAAATATATTAGGCTAATTAAAACTAATTTGGGCATTTTTAAACTAATACACACAACAATAAAAGTAAACTAGAAGGTACCCCAATCTTATCCAAAGGTAAATTAGTAAGCCCAAATAACAAACCAAGAAATTTTAAATTGAACAGGTTTTAACACAGAAGATATAAAATGATCCCAACAACTTAAACACATATCCCGAAAAAGGCGATATACACAGGAACACGCGAGCCCATGATTAATATAAAGGGTGATATACACAACATTAATATCTAAATGGTGTAACCTAATTATGATTAACTGAACAACACTCAATCCAAATCAGATCTAATCATACATATTAATCACATATCGACATACTATAATCAATCATACTAAAAAATCTAAATCTTTCAACTAATGAACTAAACACAGTAAACAAAAAATAAAAGTAAATGAGAAGAATTTGAAGATTATTGACATTCTCCGGGCAACGGACTGAGGCATGTTTCGAATCGTCACTCGCTCGGAGAAATATTTTAGACTTCGTCGATTCGTACCGAAAAAGAACCACTTCGTTTTCGGACTAAAAAATGAAGAACAATGTGTGTATAACTCTTAACAATGCAAAGTCAAAAATCAAATTTTGGACCCTTTTCGGACCTTAAAAACGGACTCCGAAACCCCCTCTAAAATGAAGAACAAGGGGGGGGGGGGGTTATAGATGGTTTCAACCCAAGAATTGTTCACCCCATACCCCACTTTCGATTCGGGTTTGAAATTCAAAATAAAGGGGCCAAGAGACTATTTTTCTAAGCGATTTTTGGGGCGGATTTATAGGGAAAGGGTATGGGTGGTGTCGAGTGGTGTCAGGGGTGTGATCGGCGGGTTTTTGAGGGATGGGTCGGCGACGAGGGTGACGGGTTGGTGAAGAAAGAGAAGGGTATGGGGGCTGATTTCGTTTGGGGTGAAATGAAAGGGAAATGATTTTTGTTTTGTTTAGGTTTAGGTTTGGGAAAATAAAAAAGGGGTGTGGGTTGGGCTTCTAGTTGGGTATTGGGGGAATTGGGCTGGGCGGTTGCTTTGGTGAAGAAAAGGGTATGTTTGGTTTATTTTGGGTTTTAGGTTTTAGAAGAAAATAAAGGGGTGTTGGGCTGGACGATTTAGGGTGGGCCTGTGCGAATTAGAGTCCGAAATGGGCCTCTGGGTTGGACGATTTTGGCATGAAAAATTGGGCTGATTTTGTGGTGGGTTGATATTGTTTTGGGTGAGGGGAATAATGAGTTGTGGTTTAAAATATAAAAAGGGGGTTATTATAAAAATGCTTTGAAGAAGTGTAAATTATTTAAAATAAGATAATGATGTGATAATAATAAAATATAATATTTGCAAAATGTTTAATGCTTAACTTAAATAAAAAAGGCGATGTCGTTTTGCGAAAATTAGAATAACATAGAATATTAGGGTAAAAACTATGAATATGATATTAAAAAGCAAATGATAGTAAACAATACGAATAATAATAATAATAATAATATTGAAAATGGACGACGATATTAAAAGCCTTATTATATATATTAGTATATATATATATATATTAAAATTATTTTGAGGCGTCAAAAATATTTAAAATTGCAAACAAATAATCGAAAAAGAGGGGACAAAATTGGGTGTCAACAACAGTTACATGGAACAATGACCTTCATACCCCAAAATAATATTTATATACTTTGTTATTCAATCTCTGCAGGAGGTGTGTTGTGGTATTTCTTCATTCACTTCGGGGAATGAAACCTGGTCATTTAGATGCGATCTATACATAATTTTTTTAATATCTCATTATTTCACTAAACCATAAGAAAACACCGCTTCAATATATTTTTCAAACATTTTTCCGCTTGTCAAAAATCATACCAATACTTCTAGACCATCAAAATACATATAAAATCATTCCTTAGTAGTACATCCCAACACTTTAAGAAAATTGCAGCAAATTAAATATAAATATTTTTGTCACCTTATATAACTAAAACTGAAGCTTGCAAGAAAATTAGAAAAACCTTTACATGCATTATAAACTCACAGCGGATTTTTGGAGTAAAAGAAGTAAATTTCAAAGTTGAACCCTTTTGAAAGTAAAATTCAAAACCATACTATTTCGGGAGTAAAGTTCAAAGATTTACCACTTCGGGAGTAAATTCAAAGTTCTACTATTTCGGGGGTAAGGTTCGAAATTCTACTAATACGAGAGTAAATTTAAGAGTTCTACTACTTCGGGAGTAAATTTCAGAGACTTACTGCTTCGAGAATAAATTTTGAATTCACTACTTCAAGAGTAAAATTTAAAGTTTTACTACTTCCGGAGTAGAGTTCAAAGATTTATTACTTGAGGAGTAGAGATTAAAATTTGCTACTTGAGGAGTAGAGATTAAAATTTGCTACTTTGGGAGCAAATTTTTGAGTTTGCTACTTCGGGAGCAGAACTCCGAGATTACTACTTCGGGAGCAGAACTCCGAGATTACTACTTCGGGAGTAAAGCATAAAATATTTAAAATATTTTTTTTCTCAATTATTATACCTCTTCTGGAGGTGAGTCTTGATAACTTCACAACCAAATGCACGTTCGTATATATAAGTTTTACTACATATTGTCACATTCACTTCAGATAATGGATCTGTACTTATAACATTTATCAAAAATTTCAATTCTTCAGGAATGGAACATATCTCAACGTGCCTTAAACATATCAAATAATGATAACTTAGAACTTTTTTATGATCTTGCTACTTCAGGAGCAAATTGAGACATATATATGATGAGGAGAAGTTTTCTCTAACACATCTTCAATACATCCATTCGTTGCATTGGGAAAAAAAGAAACTAAACATCTCTTTCTAAATCTCAATATATAGGAACGTAATCATTACCATCATCATATTTAAATAGTAATTGTGTAAACATCAACATATATAAATAGAATCAAGCTATGTGTGAATTCAAAGACCATTATTTAATTAATTCAGCACACTCATATTGATGAGTTTCATATATTGAAATCAAACAATTACAGATATCCACAAGATTGAGAAATCAATATGATACCATTGTTAAGGTGGATTTGTAAAACACATATCTTTGATCTTTTCAAAATTAGTGCTCAAGGCATAGTCTCATGTGATAACGTGTTGTAAAGTAAAAGTGAAATATACAAATACTGAACAAAAAATAGAGACAAGAAATATGGAAATTAATGCATTTATTATTTATTTCTTTTGTGTTTATAAAATGATGAAAAACATATCTTTTATAGTGTATGAAACCATTAAATGTTACATATCTTTATGAGAGTATTAATAAGATAGGTTAGATAACAATTAATAACATACATGTATATCTAAATGACATCCACTCTCAATTAATGAATACAGTGAATTCATAACATTAAAGAAAATTTAACTAAGCCCTTGTTTATTTGCACTTAACTGAGGTTTGAATCTAAATGGTTCAGAGTCATTAAGGGATTATTTGGTAGAGTGCATAGAGAAAATAATGTGTGCATTACCAACCTATGTATAATACTTTATTTGATATTATTCTATGCATAACTAATACATAGCAAACAATTATATTAGCAATGCAATTGATTTTAATATATGCATAAGCATGGTTAAAGGCATAATTGCCCCTGAAGTCCCTCACACGGTATAGAATGGAGGGTATTTTGTAAACAATCAATTGTTTTTAAAAATTAGGAAATGCATGTTATCTCTAATACACCAAACCAAGCGATGGATAAAAAATAATAACTGCATTACTAATACCAGCATTACTAATACACCATATTCAACATTATTCTTATACACTCTACCAAACGACCCCTAAGTGCATTTGTTGACATTAAGATCTAAACACGTGTTTGGTGTGAATAGGTTTTAATCATTAAGATATTGAACAAAGTCTTAATATCATTAAGAGTTATTTTTGCATTGATAATTTTTATCACCATTCTATCTATAACCACCAGCTCAACCCCCACCCCATCTACCCCTTACCCACCCCACCCACTACCATTGACTTAACCCTACCACCTCACCCCACCCACCACCCAACCACCAACTCCCCGACCCTACCATACTTTCACCCCACCCAACTAACCCCACCACACTTCTCCCCCCTCCCACACACACTATCTCCACCACCACCGTTGCCAACCACCAGCCACCACCACTAGCTATATCTGCCATCACAATCACCCACTTAAATTTTGATTAAGTTAAACGAGGGGTCAAAATATAATATTTAAGATTTATTAAATATTTTTAAAATACAAAAACACCCATTTAACTCCACACCCACAGTCCATTTATTTTTAAAATCATAAAAAAATGTTCTTTGATCTTCTTTTCTACTCTGATCAAAACTTAAACATCAACCGACTTTTCCTTTTCTCTTCTACTCCGACGAACTTCTCATGCTACTCCGGCATTCCTCTTCTTCTTCTTTCATCAACTTCATCATTTTCGCTGCTACTGCTTCATTGTTTTCACCTCTCTCGGGTAATTTTTCTCTCTTTCACAATTAGGGTTTGAGATCTGAAATTGGCAATGGTGATTTTGGTTAAAAAGGAAGAAGAGGAGCATAAATTTATCTTCAAAGTAGTTTATTTTATTGTTTCATGTTTAATAAATCCTTATTGGTGTATTTGTTTAACTTCTTGTGATTGTGTGTTTGTAAATAGTGTATTTGGTTGTGAAATTGGATTTTTACTGTTGTTATTGTTCTTGTTATCCTTTTAGGGTTAAGGAAAAGGGGGTTTGCACATATTTTGATTTTTTTCAATAGTTAAGGAATCTGCTGCAGCAACTTCAGCACTTGTTTTATAAAAAACAAATAGTTATTGAGGATGCATGTTTAAAAAACCTTTTTTGACGTATTTATCAACTTGTTATGATTGTGTTCTCACCATGAATTCTGCCTTCTGCCGTTTTATTGGCTGATGAAATTGGGAGACAAATTGATTCCTTAACGTAAGCAATTTGGATTGGAAACGAAACTCTAATTTCCAGCAATGAGTTCCCCAACTACTCCAGAAAGCGTTAGGACGGTGGTGTGAGTAAACTAAGAGGTAAGAAACATGAATACAACCGAGTAAAGTAAAAGTAAAGGATAAAGTAAGGGATAAAAGATAAAGATAGATAAGATTTGAGTTGTTTGATTGATTGTGTGTGTCTATATACAAAAATGTGTTCTATTTATAGTACAAAAAGAGAAAAAAAACTGTACAAACGGGCCCCCCCATGTCAGCCATCAAGTAACCCACCAAGTTTAATGGCCGACTATGGGGGAGGTGGTGCCGATTTTCTCACCCTCTACTCCTCTTGCTCGGATAATGTCCCATTTCTTTTAGCTTTCGTTGGCCGTTATCGCTTATGGGGGTATGAAAACCCTTTTGACTTGGTCACTGAGGCGTCTGCGTCTGAGTGGGTCCCAGTCGTACCTCTAACTGACAACTCGATTGATATGCCTTGGTAGCCGATGAAGTTCTTGTAGTCAAGGGCTACGAGTAAATTCGGTTGTCACTGAATTCGGCTAAACACTTAGCTATTTTTGAGTGTTAACAATTGCCTCCCTACATTAACTCGAGTGTGACTGTTAAGTTTATGTATCTGAAAGTAGCCGTCGTTTCAATCTGACAGCCGCGCATGTCACTTCAATCATCTCGTCTCCAATGCATGCAATAATGATTACTTTCTTAGATGTTCTTCCCCTCTAACCGAGGCGTCTTCATTACCACAAGTTGGCTCTGATGGTTTTCGGTCGTGTTTTTGAAAATAATAAACTAATCTCAACCATGCCTCTGAAGGTTATTTAAGGAAATGTATCCCCCATAGATTTCTCACCTAATCTTTGGCCATTTTCTTAGCCGGAAACCATGGCTTCATCTGTTTTATCTCGGAGAGCAGGAAAAATTATTCTAGCCGATAGTACCCTGACCTCCGCCTTGGCCTTCGTTGATGAACAACTGGTTCTGACTCCGTATGGTGGACTGAAACAAGGTGATTGTCTCTTGTTTCAGTACCTCAGTCTGATAAACCATGACTTTCTTTCTACTTGTGACTGGTTCACCAGCGACCGCTGTTCAGCTAACCTTCGTACTTGGCCAACCAAGGTCGCTCATTATTCGGGTTGGTTGGACCCAGTAAAGTTAGTCACAATAGCCAAATAGAGGCGTTTGGGTCCTTTTGATGCCCGTACTATCAGAATTTGATTTCTGATGTAAGGCCGGGTTCGGGTATGTGCGACGCCTCTGTTTTTGTGCTTGGTTTACCTGTATGTGGGAATCCATATCCCACCCTTTAAATTTAGCATTGCTCTCGGCATTCTTGAGCAAATTTGGAGTAAACCTCGCAGATTTGATGGACCATTATCTTTAACCACTTGGGATGGCATTTCTTCGCCTGAGCAATGCGACCAACCTTACAACACAGGTGTGTGAAAGAAATGGCTTTATATTTTGTGACCATGCAACCGGTCTGTGGCTGTCATTTAGCAATACATCTCCCGTCGGAGGGAATTAGCTAATTTTGTGCGACCAGGCAACCGGTCTGTGGCTGTCGTTTATTCATGCATGCTCCAAATAAAATGATAGTACTTTTTTAGATACTTGTCATTTACATTCCTGTCTATTTCTTCGTCATGCATGTTTATTAGTCAATATGCGTTGTCGGCGGTCCGTTGTCTTACTACGAAGGGTCCTTCCCAATTTGGTGACCATTTGCCGAATTTACGATCTTTCATCCCAATCGGCAAAACGGTTTTCCAAACTAAGTCTCCTTCGGTAAACCTCTTAGGCTTAACATGTTTGTTGTATGCTTTAGCTATTTTACGTTTACCGACTTCAATTTTCTCTAGGGCCATCAGTCGATCTTCATCTAGCTGGTCTAGCTCCATTAGCATGGCCTGTTGATACTCCTCTAAACTTAGAGAGTTCTACTTGGCCACCCGTAAGGAATTGACATTAATTTCCAACGGCAACACTGCATCTTGGCCATTTATTAGCCGATAAGGTGTCATCCCGGTAGCTGTAGATTTAGAATTCATGATCGTCCAAACGACTTCATCCAGAGTGAGATGCCACATTCATGGTTTATCCTCCACATTCTTAATAAGGCGAATATGTGATCATTTTGATCTCGAATTTCTGAGCAAAAGATGCCACTTTAGAACCAGTGAACACCATCCCTTTATCCGTTGTAATCGTCTCAGGGATACCATATCTATATATGATCTGGTGTTGGATAAACTGAATGACATATGTCTGATGAACCCTCTTCATCGGCTGAGCCTCCACCCATTTAGTAAAGTAATCGGTAGCCACAATAATAAAATTGTGGCCTTTAGCCGATTGTGGGTGAATCTTGCCGATGAGGTCCGTAGCCCATCCTCTAAAAGGCCAAGGTTTTACGACTGGGTGCAGCAACTCGGCTGGTACCTATTAGATTGGTCCATGTCTCTGACATTATTTGCATCCTTTGGCATACTGGAAGCAGTCAACTGTGATAGTAGGCCAATAATAGTCATGGCGGTATATTAGACACTTCATCGCTAGCCCCACTCTGTGTGATCCGCATGCTCCTTCATAGACCTCTCCCATGACCCTCAAGCCCTCTGCTTTGGCAATGCACCTGAGTAGTACTCCATTCACGTTCCTTTTATCGAGGTCATCGTCAATGAGCATATATTTCAAGGCTTTTCTTTTAACCTTGAGGTCCTTGCAACTGGAGGGATCTTTTAGGTAGTCAATTAGTAATCGCCTCCATGAGTTGATTTGATCAACGGCTAATACTTCGGCGAGTAGTTCGTCATACTCTAAAGTGAATAGTGACTTCCTAAAGCCAGCAGCTTTTTGCACTAAGTCGTTAGCCTCAACATTCATGCCTCTGGGAATATGACTTAATGTAGATGATGTGAACCTACTAAGTAACCTGCTAGCAGTGTCATGATGGGCCAACAAATTCAGATCCTTGCAGTCATATTCCCCGGCCAACTACTTGATAATCAACTGAGAGTCTCCGCGAATCTTGATGTATTTTGTTTTCATAGAAACTAGGAGCTTGAGTCCTACGATGAGAGCATCAGATTCGGCTTGGTTATTTGTCAGGTCAGAATCTAACCGATAAGAGAATCTCCATGTTTCATCTCTAGGATCGGTTATCGTTATCCCAACTCCGACTTCTTTCAGGGTTCTTGATCCATCAAAAGTCAGCGTCCAATGGATGACGTCCATATATGCTGTAAAGGGGGCACATGGGTCCTCCGCGTCTACACAGGGGTGGTCTGCCAATAAATCGGCTACCGCCTGACCTTTGACGGCCCTGAGTGGCTTATACTCGAGAGAAAATGCAATGAGCTTGATTGCCCACTTCATTAATCGTCCTTGCAAAACAAGTCTGTTCAATAAGTACCGGATAATATCAACTTTGCACAAAACGTATATAACGTAAGGCATTAGATAACACGCGAGTTTTGTGCAAGCATAGAACAAAGATAGACAAAGCTTTTCCAAGGGAGTATATCTAGTTTCGGCATCGTTGAGCATTCGGCTAAGATAATAAACCGCTCTTTCAGTTCCATCATCGGCCTCCTGTGCTAGCAAGCAGCTGATTGATAATTCTGCAGCTGAAATATACAATTTCAACGACTTCCCTGGCACAGGAGGCACCAGTACAGGGGGAGTAGCTAGGGCCATTTTAATTTGATCAAGGGCCTCTTGCTGTTCCAGACCCCATACTAGCTCTTCTGATTCTTTAAGTCTGAGCAAAGGTGAGAAATTCTTCATCTTGCCAGCCGAGTTGGATATGAACCTCCTTAAGAAATTGATATTTCCCCACAAGCTTTGTAACTCTTTCTTTGTCTTGGCAGGTGCGGATCCCATTACTGCTTTGGCTTTGTTACGATCTATCCCGATGCCTTTATTGTGTACCAAAAAGGCAAGGAAGTTGCCAGCCGATACTCCGAACATGCAATTGGCTGGATTCATTTTGAGATTATGAATCTTCATTTTTTTCAGTGCTTGTTCACGATCGGATAAATGACCCTTGAAGTCCTTAGACTTTACTACTACATCATCAATGTAGACCTTCATAGTCTTACCTTTCAGGTCATGGAAGATGGTGTTCATTGCCCTTTGATAAGTGGCACCAGCGTTCATTCAGACCAAACGGCATAACTACCCACTCGTAAATGCCCAACGCTCCTGGGCATCTGAAGGCGGTTTTGTGAATGTCTTCTTCGGCTACCGATATCTGATTATAGCTAGAGTATCCATTCATGAAGGTCAATACACCATTAGCGGCTGTTGAGTCGACTATCATGTCAGCTATCGGTATGACGTACTCATATTTGGGAGTGGCTAGATTTAGGTTTCTATAATTAATACATTCCCGAACCTTGCCATTCTTCTTCTTGACTGGTACGACGTTTGCCAACCATTCCACATATTTAGTCATTCTGATAAACCTAACTTTCAGCAGTCATTCGATCTCAGGTTCGATTTGAGGCATAAGCTGAGGGTGATACCTTATGGGCGGCTATTTTTAAGGTTTGAAACCCTCATTGATTGGCAATCTATGTTCTACCAAAATAGGTGCCAGCCCATGCGTCTCATGATAATCCCATGCGAAACTGTCTTTATACTGCAGTAGAAGGGCCGTTATGCGTTATTTGTCTTCTTCCTTCAGCAAACCACTAATATGTGTTAGCCGAGGGATTTTTTCAGTTCCTAAGTTGATATCTTTCAAAGGATCTTGAGACTTAAACCTAGGCATAATCATTCTTATGGTCAATTCAAGTTCCATTGGCAGCTCAACTTCATCGGTAGCAAGCGTTGGTTCGATGTCGTGGTTCCCCATCTGCGATGCCTCGGCTATCCTTGCCTCAGAACTTAGGGTGATCAGCCGATGCCACAGATCACGTATGACTTGGATTTCCTCAACCATTTAAATCCTCCAAGGTAAGCCGTAGTTCGACTAATTATTTTATTTCAAACCCTCGTGAGGTAAGATTACAGGATTCCCAAGATCCTTCTTCATACTACTCTGTGATAGCTATGGGAGCCACATAGGGTGAGTAGAAGATAGCCTCTATGTTCTGAACCCCTGGTTGGAATGGGTTATCACCCGTTGGGACGATTTTTATCTTGTCTCTTTCCCAAAAGATGAGTTTTTGATGCATCGTAGAAGGAAGGCATCGGATGGTGTGAATCCAGTCCATGCCCAGCAGAATGGTGTAGGATGGCTTGTCATCTATTACAAAGAAGGCAGACCTGACCGTCTTAGGACCTACAATGATTTCTGCTACTATAATTTCCAATGCTTCAGAAGCCTCTCCCATAAAGCTAGCCATTTTCATGTTAGTTGGGATGACATTTTTTCTGGTTTTCTTGAGGCTTTTCAAAGTAAGCAGCGACATCACATTCAGCACAGCCCCATTGTCGATGAACACTCGGCTAATAGTTTTGTCGTAGATGTACGCCTTCACATAGAGGGGCTTGAGGTGTTTAACAATCTCTTCAGTAGGTGCACCAAACGCAATGCTCAAAGCGTCCCTAGCCGTGGTATCGACTATTGTTGCCCATTATGTATCTTCTACGCAAACATCACCTTCTAGGTTATCCAGCGCAGAGCAACTGGCCCAGAATTCACATGGGATTAGGCTGACCATTTTAATGTATACCCACATCTCGTCAACCATGTCTTGGCTAAATAAATCGAGGACAGAGTCTCCTCCTTCATTCAATTCGACTGACTAGGAGCTCATATCTTCCATTTCTTGGAGATAAATGGGGATCGACTGAAGATTATCTGACGGAATTCTCTATACGATCTGTGGGTTTGCCTCAGTTGGAGGTCCATTCGGGGCCACATTCTCTTGCCGGGGTTCCTCCATCGGGTTGTAGGTAGGCTATTCATCCAACTCTGATTGACCCGACGTCTCTCTTTCAAGTGACATTACCTCTAAATCAACTGATCTGAATGCCCGCTCAATAGCCTTGTCTACGACAGACTCAGGAATCTCCTGATTTTCGATTGCCTTGGTGTTGGAAATTAGATATAATGTCTGTTGCATATTACGCAAGGCCTTGGCACGCTGCATCCTTCTTTTCTGAGTTCTGGATGCGACTCTCGGTGGTGCCTCTTTCTTTCTGCGAGCCTAATTGATAGACCACTTCCCCTCTTATGTGTTGGCGGTTGGTTTAATCATTCTGCGGGGTCTCGTCTAGTCCTTATTTCTCGCCATGATACGTAAGGATGAAACACCCTCATTGATGTTAAACTCGACCACCCTCTGTTTGATTTTAGGGAGTGGTTCCTCATCTATTCGAGGCATACTCGGCTGCCGATTGGTTGGCATCCGTACTTGCCCCCATGCTTATGCCCGGCGTCGATAGGGACCCTTCTGAACCTCATGGTTTGTTCCTGAAGTTCTCGTTTAATGTCCCTCGAGTATTTAAGGTGGCCATAAAAACTGCTCCTAGCTGGCTGTCTGTCACCACGAATGTCATGTAGGTTGCCTAATTGGTTGAACACAGAGGTCCTTGTGCCCTTCTCCCATTCGGTAGTTTTTTTTGGGACCCACACCCTTTTCATCAGTTATTTCTCTTTGGTGTCCCTTGACTCATCGGGCTTAGCAAAATATACCATAGATATTGGTACCGTGGGAAGGGGGTAGGTATCAATAGACATTTCAGCCATACACTTGTCGGCTAGCTCGAACCTCCCCTCCTTGATGCCCTTTTGGATCGCCTTTCTGAAGATCACACAATTAGAAATAGAGTGACTGTATGAATTATGCCACTTACAGTACTTCTTATCTTTTAGTTCCTCGACAGGCGGAATCATATGACCATCAAGCAGTCGAATATGTTTATCCTTGAGCAGATCAAAGATCTGATCTACCTTTATAATGTCAAACGAGTAACCGATCATGTCATCGGATGGACTCGTCTCCTTGCCTTTTACGGCTTTTAAGGTTGGGCAAAAGTAAACCTTACCCCTAACAATCTCGGCCACCATTGCATCTACTGTGCAATCGGCTGATTCTGAGTCGGACTCATCCGCTTCAATGATGGATACTAAGTGGGAGCCTCGATTTCATCTGGCTCTTCTCAGCTCATTTTCCTGGACGTACTGCTCTATTTGGCTAGTCTTTTTGGCTAACTGGCACAGGTCAGAGCAAGATTGTCCTATTAGCTTCTCATTTAACTGAGGGTGCATGTTGTTGATTATCACGTGGGCACACTCAGACTCAGAAAAGTGTACGGTGCATTTTCCAACCTTCTTTCTAAATCTCTCGATAAAATCGGCAGCCGATTCATCGACATGCTGCTTGAGATTCGTTAGATCAGTCACGGTAACTTGAGGTTGGGGCCAATACAACCTATTATGGAAGCTACCCTCCATGTCGGGCCGGCTCTAAACTGAATTAGGAGCCAAAGAAGAGTACCATGCGAAGGTTGTTCCCGTTAGAGAGAGATGGAATAGCTGCAACCTGTGATACTCATTCTAGCCAGCCTCGCCTTATTGGGCAGTAAATCTATCGATGTGCTCGATAGTGGATTTATCATCGTCACTAGAGAAGATGGCAAACTCTGGTATTTTGAAGCCCCCCGACAAAGGTGCTATCCGATCTACCCAATCGGGGTAGGGCTTCTTATAAACAGGCATGCCCAAAGATTTTAGTTGGATGTTGAAGTACCTCCGCATGGTATTAGCAATAATCTCTGGGTTTATCAGTTGTGATGTCCCCCACCGATTCTCTACTGGATTCGACTGGTAGGCGTTCTGCACTGGTGGCCTCCATTCTGCACTTTGTTGGACAGGGTTATGAAGGTTGTAGGTGGTTTGTTGGCCATTACCAATAGGTGGGGTAATCCCCCATGGCTGCTGTTGGGTATGGCCACCAAAGCCTGCAACCTGAGCTCCTGGAATGGCTAACGGAGCCTGAGGATAAGGTGGAACTGTGTTCCATGGCTGCTCTCCTCAAACGTGGCCAACCTCGCCTCATTAGGCAGTAAATCTACCAATGTGCTCGATAGTGGATTTGTCGTCATTGCTAGAGAAGATGGTTAATTCCAGTGTTTTGAATCCCCTCGGCAAATGTGTTATCCGATCTACCCAATCGGGGTAGGGCTTCTTATAAACATGCATGTCCAAAGGTTTCAGTTGGATGCCGAAATACCTCCGCATGGTATTATCAATAATCTCCAGGTTTATCAGTTGTGACGTTCCCTGTCGATTCTCAACTGGATTTTGCTGGTAGGTGTTCTGCACTGGCGGCCTCCATTCTGCACTTTATTGGACAGGGTTGTGAAGGTTGTAGGTGGTTTGCTGGCCATTACTAATAGGTGGGGTAATCCCTCATGGCTGTTGTTGGTTTATGGCCACCAAAGCCTACAACCTGAGTTGGAATGGCTAACGGAGCCTGAGGATAAGATGGAATTGTGTTCCATGACTGCTCTCCTCGAACGTCGGTCGTTCTTAGAAAGTTCTCGCCCTCTACTCATCTTGCTCGGATAATGACCCATTTCTTTTAGTTGTTGTTGGCCGTTATCGCTTATGGGGGTCTGAAAACCCTTTTGACTTTATCGTTGAGGTGTCTGCGTCTGAGTGGGTCCCAGTTGTACCTCTAACTGACAACTCGGCTGAGATGCCTTGGTAGTCGATGAAGTTTTTATAGTTGAGGGCTAGGAGTAAATTCGACTCCGGAATAGTTCGGTTGTCACTGAATTCGACTAAACACTTAGCTATTTTTTAGTGTTAACAGATTGTATATTTGTTAATAGCATATACTCATAGTGAAATAGATGTTTTGTTGTTGTTGTTGTCCTCGTATGGTTTAGGAAAATGGGCTTACAATTGTTTTGATTTTTTTTAACAGTTGTTGTAATACATTCCTCAACTGTTGGAAAAAATCAAAATAGTCGTCGAGTTTATTGGAACTGAGGAAGTTGTTCCAACAGATTCCTCAGCTGTTGAAAAAAAACCTAAACTGTTGTGAGATTGTTGATGAGGAAGTTCTTGCAACAGTCTGATTTTTTCCAACAACTGAGGAATCTGTTGCAACAACTTCCTCAGTTGTTGCAACAATTTCAATACAAGTTGTACTTGTTTGATCAACTATTATAATTTTTATCTCTGTTTAATTCGAATGGTGTACATATAATTGATGATTTCTTTTTACCTCATATGTGCAGATAAAATGGCTCCAATAAAAAAAGATCAGAAATCAACTACATCATCAAGTAGAGATAGTTAAAGAGTTAAGATTCAAACACCATTAGACGAGCTTACTAAACAAGCAAGAGGTATTTTTGAATAAGCAAATGAATCTCCAAGTCATAGTCAACATGAATAATAGTCTGAAGACCAAGAGGAGGATTCAGAGGCCAAAGAAGTCTTTCAAATAGAAGAAGAAATAGCTGAATATGACCAATAAGAAAGGTCTGAAGATAGCCAAGAAGAAAGGTAGATGACCAATAAGGAGCTGAAGATATACATTTTAAATAGAAATCTACCAAAGAGAGAGATGATGATCATTATCATTCCCAAAAAGGATATGAACATAGTGATGATGATGATGATGAATCCAAAAAATAATCTGAACATGAAGAAGAAAATACAAATGAAGATGATGATGGAGATGATAATATCACATATGTTCAAAGTTTTACTGCCGTAGGTGAACTTAGAAAAAAATCAACATGATGAAAATGCCAAGTTTTCTATTATCGAGTCTTCTAGGACTGGCAGTGATCCCAATAGAATATCTATATCCACCCCATTTAATACATCATCTAACATATCTTGTTGGCCTTGAGCTAAATTGTGGTTCTCTACCGAACTTCCAACCGCGTATACACTTAAAATGAGCTTAGCTTCATCATTCAAATAAGCACGAAAACTAACTTGATTTCTTATCTAAAAAGGTTCTATTATCTGCTTTTCAAAAGAGCTATGAATGTAAGTGACAACAAGATCTTTCGGTTCACAATTTAATTCATAATAGGCGATGATTAAGATCACAAAATCATCATATATGACATCTCTTTGGGCAGTCATCGTTATCGTCTTTACAATGTCACAATCCTTTCAACGCCAAATAAATCGATTGTTGTTGTCGATTCATTCACCGTGGCAATCAATCCCTATTATTATTGAGTCCCCATTAATGGTGTTCGAAGTACCTGAAGATATTTTATTTGAAAAAAATTGATCATGACAATACATACCAAACTGTAACAAAATGAAACAATTGCAGTTGCAACAACATAGTAAGTTGTTGCAACAAGTGAATATTTATTGCAACAAGTAACATAGTTATTGCAATAACTCACTAAGTTATTGGAGGCAACTTCATTTTTCTGGTTTTATTTCATCCAACGACTGTAGAAGATGTCCGTGTGGCAATAAGTACAACAATTGTTGTAATTTTTTTGTACAACGTATTTAGCAGTTGTCGAAATAATTAGTATAGAAGTTGCAACAACTGCATAAATTGCTGTAATTATTGCAGCAACTACATCAACTGTTGTAGCAATTTTATTATTTCAAAAGCACTTATACAACACCTTTAACACTTGTTGCAACAATTGTAACTACTACTGTAATTCTTTGAAAATCAGCAGTTATACCCAGATGAATAATTGAAATAAAAAGACATTATTTTACTTATCAAATGAGCGGAAATTACCTATGAAGTAATGTCCAGTGCTACACAAATGAAATCTAGTCCAGTAATTACGTTAGGTGGATTCTTTTTTTAAATTTTTTTTTTTAAAATGAAGAAGAAGCAAGGAAAAATAGAATGAAGAAAGAAGAAGAATGCTGCAGAGGAAGAAGAAGGAGGATGATGAAATGGCTGAAGAAAAAAATGGCGTTGAAGAGGTCGTTGGCTGCTGAGAAATTGGGCGTCATTTTTATTTTACCCTTTTAGGTAATTTAAGATTTTATATAAGTTGGATTAAAGTGTAAAAAGTAAATTTTGGGTATAAGTCCAAAAATGGGTCAAACCTCATTAATCACTAATTCAATTTTATCACCCCTACTCAATAAAAAAATACTTGAGTTGCTCTCACTCAATTTTTTTGTCACCTTTAATTAAATCTCCTAAATAGTCTTTCAGGCGAATTATATTACTCTCCTTGTCCAATTGATATGAAGGTGTTTGATCGACACAAAATTTAAGAAAAAAAGAAAGACTTTTGAAACTTGTAACCCAAAATACATTATTAATAAATGTGTGACTACGGATAAAATAAACACTTTAAAATTAAATTGTTATTAAATATATAAAAATATCATTTTTTTAGAACTGACTAAAATAAAAAAGTGTCACAAAATTGGCACGGAGGAAGTACCTAATTTTGCCAATACTAAAATTCATTACATTAACTACTTATTTCATGCTAGAATATTAGTACATGGGGAGAGTATGGTGCAGGGCCCCAAATTTTTTGCTACTAGGAGCCTAGACCCCAAGTTTTTTTATTGGGTGGAGAAAATTTCGAGTAGGATTAGAGCTAATTAACTCAAAATAAGTTATTTGACCTTCAAAATCTAGCTCTTAAGTTTTAAAAAATACATTAAATAATATAATAATAAACTTCCAAACGAGTCTCTAAGTTATCAAAAATGTAATTTGATACAAATGAAATTATTAGTAATGATTTGCCCAAAATAGAAAAAATCCAACTGCCTCCCCAACTACTTTTTTTTTACGACCGTCGCCATTAATTTCTTATCCCCAATTCATTCCAGATCGTAAAATTGCTCAAATTCTGCCCCGTCCCCTTCATCCTACTTGGGATATCTCTATTTTTGTTCCGATAATCTTTCTCCATATCATCAAAATTGGTTACAATTTATGAGTTCAATTGCGTGGACATTAATAACAATAGGTATATCCATCGATCTGGTAAGTTCTAAAATCTCTTGTTGCTTTGCATTTGTGAGGATATGATTGTTGTTGTGCCTGTGTTCAAAAATCAGAAAAAAACAGAAACCAAACGGAAAGACAAAAATCAGAAAAAACAGAAACCGGAAAAATAATACAGAAGTAAGAAAATATCCGAGACCACGAATTCACTTTGTGTGTCCTTAAGGAATTTAATCCCCTCACTTGTACCCGAGGTTATGGATTACTTCCTCCCAGGATAAAACGGATATACATCGTCGGCAGAGTAGCGGTACGTCAAACGCCTTCGACTTCGACGAACTCAAAGTTGGCAACGAAACACGGTAAGACTCGATAGTTTTATTTGTGAAAAAAGAATGCGTAATTTCGGATGCGAGAAATTTTTGGTTTTGGTATCTTTAAAATGAGGCATTGCCTTAGTTTATATAGCCTTGAAGGTGCCTCTTCGGAATAGGTTGGTGACTGTTCGGAAAGGTTGCCTTCCATTTCTCATTCACACCAACTTGGCTAGTTTTATTCATTAACTAGCTTTAACAATGATTTTCTTGTTCTTCTCTACATAAAAGTTTAATAAACAATTTCTTTTATTTTCGAGAGTTCATATTTTGTTAGTTCCACTGTACAAGGTTTATTAGGTTGAGATTATAATAGACGAATTATTGTTTTATTAGCTTTAACTTAGTTGGTGTGGATATGGTACATTAATGGGCGAAGAGTATTTTTGGCTAATGGTTGGAGACTTCAAATTACTGAATTTGGTGTTTGAGAAAAGATAACAACATCAAGGCATCTATTTGATAACAAGTAGTACTATCTTAGAGGATGTGACACAACAAATAATAAAGTAGTTGAAAATAATGAAAAATTATGGTTCAAATTTTAGTAGACAAAAAATATGCCTTGATATATATATATATATATATATTAATAAAAGTAGCAGAAATTTGATGGGATAATCAAGATGCATGTAAATTAACTCGGAATATATCATTATTAAAAAGATAAAGAGTTGGAATCATCTTGTATGTTTATAATTGTTCTAACTACTATGTGCTACTAGGGGTGTCAGATGAGCCGTTTGGGCTGAAGTTGGGCGGGTCAAGATGTGTTGAATCAATAGATGGTCCAATGCCCAATCCGCCCAAAGCTCTTATTTTTACAAATTTCAAACTTTCCTTCTATCATGTTATTTTATTTTGTATGATATTTGATTTTTCTATATCTTTATTTTTAAAATAAGAATAATATTTTAAAGATTTTTTTTTTATTTTTTATAAAAGCAAAATAAATATATAAAATAATGGGTGGGAGTGCAGGGGGTGAGAGGGGGGGGGGGGGCTAAGTAGCGGGCTAAGAAAAATTTCTCATTTTTTATAAATAAATTGTATAAGTAAAATAAATATATAAAGTAAAAACCTTCGGGGAGGGAAGGTGGGGATGGGGTAAGCAAAAATTTCTCATTTTTTATAAAAAGTTTATAAAAGTAAAATAAATATATAAAATAGAAAATTTAGGGGTCGGGTGGGAGGGCGAGGGGTAGTGGGTGGGGGGAGGTTGGGTGATGGGGGTTAGGGCATGGGGTGGAGGGGTAGGGGGGAGGAGGTACAATTTTTTTTTATATTTTTAATAATTGTTTTATAAAAGTAAAAAAATATGAAATAGAAATTTGGGAAGGGGTAGGGCATAGGGTGGAGAGGGGGTAGGGGGGAGGAATTTATGAAATAATAAAGAATTTTTTAAAATAATTATTTATAAATAAAAAACTTAATCTAGAGTCGAGCTCTAATCGTTAAGATTGAACATTTTTATGGGTCAAGTTTGGAAATCATCATGAGTTCATTTAGGTTGTTAATTTATGATGGGTCAACTTGGACTAGTCCAAACCAACCCATCATCAAAATCACTCTTGCTCAAACCCATGAAATCTTGAACGAGTTGGGCGGGTCTTTTGGATTTGGACTAATTTTACCATCCCTACGTGCTACTCTCTAATTCTTGCTTTCATCCTCTAAAAACTTCATCTGAAATCATATTATGTTGGGGTAGTGACATACTGACATGATCTAATATCGGTCAAAGACTCAAAGTAGATAGGAGGTTGGAATAAAATATTGATAAATTCGAAAGGTTAAAACGATCAAAAACCTTTATGATGGATATATATAGAGATGGCAATGGATTTTGAATCCGGTCTGGATCCGGTGGATCCATGTCCGTTTTTATAGGATATGGATATTCAAAATTTGGATCCGACGGATCCGGATCGGACCCGGATTCATTTCTAACAGATCGGATCTGAATTTTGTATTTGAGATCCGTATCCGGTCCAGATTTGATCCGTGGATCCGTTTATTATTAAATATATTCATAACCTAGAATATAATTTTATAAGTATTTTCTTAATTTTTTTTCATAATTTATGTATTGGGTAAAGGGTTGAACCAGGATAAGGCACAAGTCACACAGCCATGTAATTTGTCTTTGAAGTTTTATTTCTTTTACCTATATGCTCTCTACAGTATCCCATATTTTCATTTCTATAAAAAGAAAAAAATATAACTCTTCTTTAAATTTCCCTTTCTTGAATCTGCTAGCCGTAAGCTTTAAGTATCTTTCTCTCATTTGTTTGATCAGCAAAAAAAAATTGGGACTTTTGATATATGACTGACATTGTTTTATGTTGTTTAATGAAGTCAATCAGTAGAACTACAAGTGGAGCATCACTAAAGCCTCCAAAAATTAGCTCAAAGTTGCAACCTGTTCAACATCACTAATGAAGTCAATCGTCTTTATTTTCTTGTGATGCTAAAACTTTGTTCAGTATTTTGGAAGAATGGTGTCATGTTTGTGTAGGTTGATTGAATGAACTCAATTATTTTTTAATCAGATTACGTTTCATTTTGTCATAAAAATTTCAACATGTGAGAATATTATTCAAGCCAAAAAAATTTACATGTAGATCCAGATCCGATCCGTGGACCTGGTGTATCCGATGGATCCGGATTTGGATATGATTTTTATGGACCCGATGGATCTGGATCCGGATCCAGATCTGAAAAATGGATCTGGATCTAGATCTAGTAGGATCCGGTCCAGATCCGATCCGTTGCCATCCCTAGATATATAATAGTAGTACGTACTTTCATGGATATAGTAGTAGCACGTGCTTTTCATGTTTCAAATTTATGTAATACTTTTTACTTTCTAAGATTCAAATTGTATAAATTTTGAATAATATTTTAAAATATTTGTGTTTTGTTAAACTGATATGAGAAAAGATATAACTTTTAGTATTTTTTTAATATAGTTTACAAATATATAAATTTTAAAATTTAAATATTAAATTAATTTAATGAAATTTTAATTTTAAAATGTAGTCAAACTGACTTTTGAAAAGTGAACAAATAAAGACAAGAGGGAGTAGTTCTGAACTTCTGATGTGCCGGTGGGTCTGACCGATAAAATAATGTTGTTCAATTTAAAATCTCACATCTATTTTCGATTAAGCATATTATATATTCCTCTATTCACTTTTACTTGTCCACTATTTTAAAAATAAGTTTTGACTTTTACTTGTCACATTTAACATATCATGAAAAAAATAGTCTATTTTTCTTGTTTTACCCATATCATTAATTACTCATTTCAAATTATTTTCTAAGTCTCATTAAAACTATACATCAATTAATATAAGTATCTTGGTAGAATATATATTTTATTTATTATTTTTAAGGGGCTTGTAAAGTTAAAAGTGGACAAGTAAAAGTTAAAAGAGGGAGTATGATGAAAGAAATACATTAGTCCATTAATTATTAAACTAGGCTAATCAATTACAACGTCAATGTTATAATTCATAGCTTAACTTTAATGAAGCGAGTGAAGTTTACATTTTAGAATTTAGCCGTCCAAATATTTCAAAAATGTAACAAGGGTCTACTTCGGCGTCGGCACTTTGAATACTGTATACACTTCTTAACCCCCCCCCCCCCCCCCTCCCCTTACGGATCAGCAAATCCATTCACTGGCCGGAAAAACAATCAATTTTCGCGACGGGCAAAATGCCCATAGTAGAGCCGATGAACGGCGACGGCGACGGAGTCAACGACATTGAAGACGGCGGTATAGTGGAATTGGTGGGGCCATCTGCAATCACAACCGTTGATTCTACTGAATCTTCAATTTCAATTTCTGATGATCAAATTGCTCCTCTTTTGACCCAATCAGAGAGACCTAAGATCAACATCTTCACCATCGCTTATCCCAGGCAAAAGCTCAATAAGGTGAACTCCAAATTATAAGCATTAATAAGTTCCCTTTTTTGTTATAATTTTGTAGAGCTCTTATTCAGTAGCTTGTTCTTTAGTTAGAGGACTAGTCAAAATGCACTTCTATATATCTAATTTTTTATATAAAGAATAGTTTCTTTCAATAATAATTACTACAACAACAACATACCCAGTGTAATCCCACAATTGGGGTCTGGGGAAGTTAGGATGTACGCATACCTTACTCCTATAATTGTGGGAGAGGCTGTTTCCGATAGACCCTCGGCTCAAAAAAGTGCAATCAAAGCACGATATATAGCAAGATAAACAAAAGTCGAAGTAACATGTAGTAGTAAAATGAAGAATAAGATACTATGCAAATACTAGGTACCACTACTAAATACGGAGAAGATGAGAAGTGGAGACTAATAATTGCTCTTACATCTAAAAAGAATAATTTGGTTGGAGTACTAGGATAAAACATCTAATCAATGTATATCGACATGAGTCCTTTAATTTTGTTGAATGGAGTTTTCATTTTCTTAAAACTAATATAATATACTATGTCTATCTGTCTATGGCAGATTGCTGGTTCTGTCTCTTCTGTTTACATTTTGGTCCTGCCTAACATTCTATTGCTCCCTGGAGTTGAACATAAAATCAGATAATAATAAATCATGATTTCTTTCTATTGCTCCCTGGAATTGAACATAAAATCAGATAATAATAAATCATGATTTCTTATGAATAAAAGTGGTTAGAAAACATTTGAAATTATCCTAGTAAAAGAAATCATTTTGCTTCGGAATGATAATGGTGTCATATCAAATGGTTCAAAGGGAGTATGGCATACTTGTTTCCCTTTTGAGTACAGAAGCTTGCCTTAATTTTCCACAAAGGAAAAAAAAAAGAAAAGATCAATAGAACTTTGAAGTTTTCTGCATAAAGTAGCAACAACAACAACATACCCAGTGAAAATCCCACAACGTGGGGTTTGGGGAGGGTAGAGTGTACGCAGACCTTACCTCTACCTTGGTAGGTAGAGTGACTGTTTCCGAATGACCCTCGACTCAAGACAAAACATAAGCACAAGCAAAACAAGCGAAACGGTCAGACCCGGACGGAAAATTTAAAGCATTATGAAAATGATGGTAATAAAAGCGAATAAACCATGATGGTGCATTCTGAAAAAGGAAGCAATAACTAATACAGGTAAATAAGATAAACAAAGTATACTAAAGAACACATAGCAACAGAAATCAAACGACAAGGTGGCTATAAAACAATATTGCGCCTACTAGTATGATAGGCTAAGCAAGCCTACAATAATAGCACTACAACTACCAGTTTGTAAGCGTAAGTAGGACTACGCTCAACTACCTACTATCCTTCTATCTTAATCCATGCCCTCCACAATCTCTATCTAAGGTCATGTCCTCCGTAAGTTGCACCTGCGCCATATCCCGTCTAATCACCTCTCTGCAATACTTCTTCGGCCTACCTCTACCCCTCTTGAACCCGTCCATAGCCAACCTCTCACACCTCCGCACGGGGGCATTCGTGTCTCTCATCTGCACATGCCAGAACCATCTTAACCTCACTTCCCGCATCTTATCCTCTACTGAGGCCACTCCCACTCTGTCTCGGAGATTCTCATTTCTAATCCTATCCCTCATTCTATGCCCACACATCCATCTCAGCTTCCTCATCTCCGCAACTTTCATCTTTTGGATATGCAAAGTCTTGACTGGCCAACACTCCGCCCCATACAACATAGTCGGTCTAACCACCACTCTATAGAGCTTGCCTTTAAGTTTTGGTGGCACCTTTTTATCGTACAAGACTCCAGATGCGAGCCTCCATTTCATCCACCCTGCCCAATACGATGTGTGACATCGTCATCAATCTCTCTATTCCCTTAGATAATAGATCTGAGGTATTTGAAGCTTCCTTTCTTTGGAATGACCTGAGTACCAAGCCTCACCTCCACACATGTCTCATGGTCGCTCCCGTTACTGAACTTGCACTCAAAGTATTTTATGTTGGTCCTACCCAGCCCGAACCCTTTAGATCCCAGAGTCTATCTCCATACCTCCAGTTTAGCGTTCACTCCGCTGCGAGTCTCATCAATCATGACTATGTCGTCTGCGAATAATATACACCATGACACCTCCTCTTGGATTTGTCGCGTCAGTCCATTCATCACCAAGGCAGCATAAAGTAACACTATTTGTTTATTTAAAATACTTAGCATGCTGAATATAGATTTACGCTTAGTCATCAATTAAGCATTCTCCCACTTAGGTTATCTTTTTCTTTCTCACAGAACCAATACTTTATGTAAGCACAAAATTCCTGAGCCTACTCACATAATATATTTCCCTGCTCTATTTGGTGTACTTTATTTTGGAATTTTTTCCTGCTCTCATGAGCTATTTTAACTGTTTATGGTATTTTGATCTAAATCAAAATAATTCTACTACTTTTTCATGCTTAATTAGGTTTTGACACCTTGCAGGAGGAAGTTATAAGAGTAGTTGAACCCGACAAATCACCCTTTCTGCAGTTTATTTTCTGGCTCTGGAGTGGATCGAGATACTCTGGTCTGCTATGCGTAGTCTTGTCATCTACAATCTACTCCATGATGGAAGTTGTTTCAGATGTTTTTACTGGTCAGTAACTTATTTAAAACATTTGGACATTTACTATACCCTTTTTAATTTTAGATCATTGTCCCTTCAGATTCCACGGACCTTTGGGTCCTTAGGCATTGCTTATCGTTTCTAGTAGTATCATAACGTTTAACAGTAGTGCATGATTCTGACCTATTGCTGTATGCTTTTGGTTCTGCCTTTGAATCAGAAGTTGCCATGCAAGTTTTTATTTTAATAGATGTTCCTTGAGTAAGGTTTTGATGTTATTATTCTTACATGCCATATATTGTGTATGTAGATGCATACTTCAAGATGTATCTAATGTTTTATGAATGCTTTTTAGCTGTATGATACTAATATGTTTTTTCATCTTTTTCCGAAAGGGCAGCTCAATCAATACCTCTTTTTGAGATAGCCTTTGCAAGATGTACAGTAGTCCTAATTCTTTCCTTTGTGTGGCTGAGGAGAAGTGGCCAACCAATATTTGGACCAACAAGTGCCAGGAAACTTTTGGTCTTAAGAGCTCTCAGTGGATGTATCTCGTTGCTGAGTTTCACCTACAGGTAAGAAAACCTAAACCCCTCAATCCACCCTCCTGATAGAACATGTCAATCTAATCAACAAGTTTTAGAGAAATACTTACTCTGGAATCTGGATGCCAAAAGACAATCTTTCAACATTTAGGATATACGAAATGAAATCTTTCTGGTTCTTCCACTTTTACTTTTTATTCTCGTCTGGGTCCAGACTATTTGAGGGTTTGAATAACATGGCTCCGTCTTCTTCTTTTTTTTTTTAGAAAGAATAACATGGCTCGATCTTGCTGACCTGAAATAGTTGTTTGCTATTTTGAAGATAGTAAGAGAAGACACAATATATATCCAAGCTGTCATCCCTATACTGTTAAAATAACTTACTTAGGAAGTTATAATTGAATAATACAAAATTAACCACAACGCTGAAAATGAAATGAGCATCAACATCAATTGACAATAACAAATTAAATATAAGCGTGAATGAATTTTATACATCTGATTTAGTAGTTGTATACATAAGAAGTAGGACATAACTAGAGACAATTTAATAGGACTTAACAAGTTGGAAGGAAGAAAAAAAGGCAGATATAACTATATAGCACGTAAATGGATCTCCACAGTTCAAATTTTCCTTCATTTACATTACGAGGGGGTACCACTGCTATATTCAGTCTATTTTACCATGATTATTTCATTTTCTTATTCATGCTACAGCCCCTAAATTGGTCCTATAAAATATGACTTTATAAACATGATTTACTAGTTACCATGAAACAGTCAATTTTATTTTTCAGCATCCAGCGGCTACCTGTGTCTCAGGCTATCATATTGAGCTTTATTGCTCCAATTATGGCTTCAACTGTCGCTAGAGTCACGTTGCATGAGAAATTAAAAATTGCAGAAATTGGAGGTATGGTCATATGCAGAATTGATAGATGTCCTCTCTGATTTTTAATTTTTCTTGGTTATTTAAACTTGTATGTGTGTGAGAGTTTGCTATTTCAACTTGATTGTGGTGTTTGAAGAAGATAAAAAGACCATATATATAACAACAACATACCCAGTGAAATCCCACAATGTGGGGTCTGGGGAGGGTAGAGTGTACGCAGACCTTACCTCTACCATGGTAGAGAGGTTGTTTCCGTATGACCCTCGGCTCAAGAGAACGCTAGACAAAAGGTTAGATACGGATAGGTAGATCAAAGCAGTATTAGAATGAACATAGCGAGAGTGAAAAAGCCATGATAAAGCCGTAGCTACCACAAATCAATAAGATAAAAAGCATAATATAAAAAGGCGGTACAAGAAATAACAGAATGTAACAGAAGTCGAAGGACCAGAAACTATACACGTAATACTACGACTACTACTATGGACCTACGAAATAAGGCAACACACGACTAACTACTACCCTTCTAGACGTGAGAGTTCTTGACTGACCAACACTCCGCCCCGTACAACATAGTCGGTCTAACCACCGCTATGTAGAACTTGCCTTTAAGTTTTGGAGGCACCTTCTTGTCACACAAAACTCCGGATGCTAGGCTCCATTTCATCCACCCTGCCCCAATACGAGGTGTAACATCATCATCAATCTCCCCATTCCCTTGGATTATAGACCCAAGATACTTGAAACTTCCTTTCTTTTGAATGACCTGGGTACCAAGTGCCACTTCTACGCTAGCCTCAAGCGTTGCATCGCTGAACTTGCACTCCAAATATTCCATCTTGGTCCTATTCAACCTAAACCCTTTAGACTTTAGGATTTCTCGCCAAACGTCCAGCTTATCATTAACTCCGCTACGAGTCTCGTTAATCAGAACTATGTCATCCGCAAATAACATGCACCATGACACCTCACCTTGAATTTGTCAAGACAATCCATCTATCACCAAGGCAAATAAAAACGGAGTGAGAGCCGATCCCCGATGCAACCCCATCATCACTGGGAAGTGCTCCGAGCCTCCTCCCACTGTCCTTACCCTGGTCTTAGCTCCATTATACATGTCCTTGATCTCTCTAGTGTATGCCACCGGTACACATCTAGCCTCTAAGCATTTTCATAGAACTTCCCTTGGGACTTTGTCGTATGCCTTCTCTTGGTCGATGAATACCATATGAAGATCCCTCTTCCTCTCCCTAAACTGCTCTACCAATTTCCTTACAAGATAGATGACACCTGTAGTCTAGCGTCCCGACATGAATCCGAACTGGTTCTTAGAAATAGACACGCCTCTTTGCACCCTCATTTCCACCACCCTCCCTCAAACTTACATAGTGTGGCTTAGCAGCTTGATACCCCTATAGTTGTTGCAACTCTGAATGTCGCCCTTGTTCTTGTATAAAGGAACCATTGTACTCCACCTCCATTCCTCGGGCATTTTCACCGTCCTAAAAATGGCGTTAAACAACTTCATCATCCATTCCACACCTGCCCTGCTAGCGCTCTTCCAAAGTTCCACCGGGATCTCGTCAGGCCCGGTCGCTCTTCCCTTCGCATCCTGCAAACGACACCCTTAACCTCCTCGACCTTTATCCTCCTACGATACCCAAAATCGCGACCCCTCGCCGAGTGCTCCAAATCTCCCAACACAATGTCTTTGTCTCCTTCTTCGTTCAAGAGTTTATGAAATATATATATATATATATATATATATATATATATACACACACACACACACACACACACACACACACACATACATATCTGGCTTTAGGGGTTCACAGATAGTTGAAAATCTGAATGTTTTCTCAACCCCTGTGAAACTGAGAGAATTGTGAATGTACATATTGTTCTTGCCGGTTGCAACTTCTGGTCCTTTTCTTTTCCTTTTCATGTGGAGTACCCTTTGGCACGCTGTGTAGGTGCTTGAAAATCTGAATTATATTAACCTTTAAAACTGAAAGATGAATAGGGGATAATACATTATTCTTGCATTCACCACAGCTTCCTTTTGTTTTTGGGTGTATTTAAGACATAATTAAGTAATTAAAAGTATGATCTCTCACAACTTTAAATGAGATGGTCACACACTTCAACCTGGTATCAAAGGAGGTAGAGGTCCTGAGTTCAAGTCTCACCGCCACCCATTATTAGCTTTTTCTTTCCATTTCAAAAAAAAAAGAAGAAATTTCACGTGCTTGGCTCATAAAAAAGAATCAAGCTCGTACGTGAGGGGGCTTGTTGAGGACATAATTAAGCATTTAAAAGCGTTCTCTTAATAACAGTTTAGCTTTTAAATGACTTCAATAGGGTGTAGGGGCGGGGGCGTAGATGCTTTAAAATCTGAAGATTTTACTTAGCCCCTATAAACTAAATGATAGAGGGGCAAAATATATTGATCTTGCATTCAGTGGTTCCCTTTCATACGTGTTCCCAGCTTAAAGAATCAGGATCTTCTAAGATTTCCTTCAGCACTTCCAGTTTTCCTAACAGTTGAGCCATGCTTTGAATTTTCCAATCTTGACAATTTCTCCAATCCATTGTCTGCTCTACATTCAGTAGTGGTTATTCAGTGTTAATGGCAAAACTATACAAGCAAGGGAGCTCTTCTTTAAGAGGACCATATGTCTAATGGAGATCTGCTATTGTCAGTCATGTGTTTATATGCTTCTAGAGGATTCTTTTTTATTAACTGATAAATCTGCTGTTTCTTCAAGAAAATTCTTTTTTTTGCTTTTAGAGGACGTTTCTTAATTTCCTATCTTATTTTTTTGTGGGTATTCTTTATTATTATCGTCTTGTTGCAGGTTTAGCTAGCAGTTTCTTTGGCGTGCTGTTTATCTTTCAACCAATGGTCAAAGCACAAGGTACAGAAGTTAATACATATCTCAACTTTTTTGGAGAGTTGGTACCAATTACCAAACTATTTAGAACTAAGTGATTCTCTGTAGATTAAACCAAAAGACAACAACCTTTTAATAGATATTGAATTTTAAATTTGATTTCAGATGATTCAACTGTTTGAAATCTACTAGTAGTACTAATGCGGCCACCTGACCTTGTCTCTAAAAATCTCGGCGCACTAGGGCCTGGCGGGGCTTTTCCCTTACTTGACCTTCAGGATGTGAACCCAAGGCCAACTGTAGTAGGCGTTTCTAATTTCAATATTAGACCTCTTGAAAGAGAAAACTCTTGGGGGTGTGGGAGAATTAAAACTTGGGAAGAAGTGCTTTGCTTTCAGTTGTTAATTGTTAGACTTGCAGAGAGGGAGCTAATAGTTTTGTTGTCCATACCCCCAGACTTGTATGTTATTTGAGTAATCTTTGAACTGCATTCTTATACTTATTATTCATCTGTACTTACATTAGTGATTGGTAGACTTCCTTGACATATGTCTTTCCTTTCAGCTCGGTAATTTTAAGGAAATTTAATACAATCGACATGGTATATTTTTCCATGAATAAAAACTTATAGAATATGTAGATTGTTGCTAGCCATATAATTTAGTATTATTTGTATAAATACATGAAACACCCAATAGAACGGTCTGATAAGATATCTTACCCTAATCAATCTGCTCTTGCGATAAAACGGTGCAAGAATGTCTGAAAACTATTTTTATACTTAGAATTCAAACAAGAGTCAGATCTTCTTCATAGCGTGCTAGAATAATACAAATTTTAGAGCATTTCTTATTTGCTAGAATGTGTTCAGGAATTATCCTTTTTCTGAGTGGAAAGTCCTTATAAGAATGTTGTTTCCTTACCCTGCTTTCTCTTCCTTGTATCACTCACTATATGCACTTATTCACCTATAATCTGCCAGGCAACTGAAACTGCCCCTTGATTTTGGTATCCTGAGTAGACTAGTATAAGCTTCACATCATGACCTCCTTCCTTGAGGAGGATAAGTGATGGATGATTCTGCTTTTCCTTCTGCTACTGAATGGCCACCATCGATCCTCTAATTAGCTTTTATAGTATGCTGTTAAATTGTAAGCTGATTGTGCCACTTTTAATTTTTATAGTGCAGATACTGTTTTCACAATGCTCATTTTTGTGCAAACCCGACTAGAACCCTGGTGCCCCCCAAATGTCTCACACTCTCTAGTTACTTATCAGTCGAATGTGCAGTGCAGTGTGATGATTTCCATCTGTAATTTATCATTTATTCGATGATGCAAAAATTCCTTAAAATCATGGAGCAAGTACATGTATACATCTTGTATTTAGCTATTCTAAGATCTCTTCTCATTCCAGAAAGAGTATCCCAAAAAAATCCTTGTATCTTCCCATCACCAGAATCCAACTTATGTTAAGACTACCACTCTTGGACTTGTGAACACCTTTGTGCTTACAATTGTTCGTTTTCTTCACCTGCAGTGGTTCATGCCTAGCTCATTCTTGCATTTTCAGTGGTATCTTAAAAAGAGTTTTCCCTTTTTAGTTCTACCAGAAAGTGTTTTCCTACCCAAGACATAGTCTATTTACTTGTACTTGCTCATTTTAAAGGCCCTCTTACATGAATTTTACATTTTTCATGTGTTTCTGTTGGAGAAAAATCACTTGATTTTATAGTCTTTTACATTTTAAATTATATTTTAAACAATTCAACCAGTTTGCTTGAGTGGTTGAACTAGTAGTCAACTAACCTAGTGCTATCAAAATTGAAGTTGGGGGCTGGATTTATTACTATGTTTATAGGAAAAATGAACTGCTTCCACTAGGAGTGACAGGATGAATTGCACCTTTTTATGTTTGGAAAGATTGATCTGCTCAATAATGAAAACACTTGCAATCTCATCTGCTTTGTTATTTGAGTTCTCAAAGTATCAGCATGGACTTTTTTTTACAGGAGCTTTCCCAAGTTCAATAGAAGCGAGTGAATCTCACATCTTTGCTGTTCTGATTGGCTTATTTTCATCTGTTGCCAGTGGAGTCACCTACTGCCTTACGAGAGCAGGAGCCAAGGCAGCAGATCAACCTGTGTATGCTTGTTGTATCATTATTAATATGTGTTGACTTGTTGTCACAACCCCCCCCCCCCCCCCCCCCCCCCCCCAAATAAAAAAAAATCTGGTGGATCGCGTAGCCGGCACTCGATGCCTTTTCATTGAGCGACAACCAGATTTAGCTACCCATCATCATGAACAATGCATACATCATATCATAAAACATTCATGACTTTCAATATAAACATATGGCTCATGTGGCCAAGTCATGAATTGAAAAGCATAAGTTTGGCTGTAAGCCCCAAAATCATAAATGAGGAATCATAACTTAATCAAACATGAGAAACAAAAGATATAGAATCCCATCTACATAACTAGACCTCTCATTGTGTGTGTCATGGAACCTCTAAAGACGTGAATGAGAGAGTAAAGGTACGGGGCATTCCTCGGCTGAACAAATGATAGTATAATATATCTGCACCAGCTGATGGCTTAGGTGGGGCTAACAAAAAATAACTGGAAGGAGAAGGCACTTAGCTCGTGAGGTCAACTCCAGGAACTCCTGAATTTGACTGAACACAACCAACAAATTGCCTTCCAATAAGGTTGGAGCGAAGCTTTAGAAAACATGAGCATGCATTGTAAGCAAACTATCATAAACATTTAATAAATGTGTTTTTGAAAAACAATAAACATTTCAAAGCAAATCATAACTGAAAACTGTGCCGACAGGCATTGAACTTAACTGAACACACTTTACTTTAATTGGAGAGTCCTTATAGACACCGACACAGTCATAATTATGTGTATATCATGACGGACGTCCAAGGCCGTCTCACCATAATGCCGTATGGTTTGACGATGTATGCTAACAGTAATGGTACCTCCGTTAGGGATGGTGGTATCAGAGCCAAACACGATGGGCAATCCAAGCAAACTTGAAGAGTTACAAACTCTCCTTCAAGAGGCGCAGGCTGCCAATGAAGCGCGAATTGCAGAAGCCGTGGCACAATCTGAATCAATAATGGTTACTAAATTGCAACAGTTATTGTTACAAGTGCAGGAGTTCATTGTCGGGCTTAGCAAAATACACAGCTGGATTTCCCTACTTTTGATGGATCCGATGACCCATTAATTTGGCTACACCGCTGTGAGAAGTTCTTCTCCATCAGAGAACAACTGAAGCAGATAAGGTGGGATTGGCTGCATTCCATCTTCTAGGTGAGGCACAACTATGGTATCATCAAGTAGAACAAGAGTATCACTCAGTTGATGGGTTGGAATTCAAGGAATATTATACTCTCAGGTTTGGGCCTCCACTGGGAAGTAATTCATTAGGTGATCTGGTAAACTTGAAGCAAACGGGCTCAATGTATAATATCAGCGCCAATTTCAAGTACGGTTAGCCAGGGTCAGCAAGTATGTTCGTGTAGACCAACAAGTTAGTCTCTTTACTGCCGGCCTGATCGATTCCATTCGGCTGGATGTTGAGATGCAGAGTTCACCAGATTTGGTTCTTGCCATGAATATAGCTCGAGCATTTGAGAAGAAACAGAAGGTAATGCGGGCAACAACTTCTCGTAAGGAGACCTGGCAAGGGACTAAAGGATATTTCAACACTGCTGCAACTTCAACTATTCCAACTCCTAAGGGCAGCAATGCACTAGGCGGGATTATCGAACCAAAATCTGTAAGTTCATCTGTTCCTTTTATAAAAAAGTTGACAAGAGCTGAAATGGCGGAGAGAAGGGCAAAGGGATCCTTGTCAAAAGAGGTCAAAGGGATTGTGTTATAATTGTGATGAACTGTATTCGACCGGGAATCAATGTAAGAAGTTGTTTTGGTTGGAACTAGCCAAGCCAGATGATGAAAATACTGACCATAAAGATGTGCAAGAACCTGAAATTTCCTTGCATGCCATCACGGGACAGAAGAGCGCAAGAACAATGCAGTTACGGGCACTAATGAAGGGTCAAGCACTGTTGAGCTTGGTTGATTCGGGTAGCACACACAATTTCATTAGTTACACAGCAGCCCGACACTTAGGGTTGCAAGTACAACCTCGGACAAGTTTACAACCAAGGAATTTGTCCTGCGATGTCTTTTTATATTGATGATCATAATTTTAAAGCCAACTTCCTTGTTATTCCATTAGGTGGCTTTGTCATTGTTCTGGGGGTAATATGGTTACAAATGTTAGGTCCTATTCTCTGGGACTTCGCTTTACTCACAATGAGTTTTACTTCAGATGGAAAACAAGTGTCTTTCATGGGCAGCAATCCAGTTAGAAATTGCAGCTTCATTTATTGCATGATTCAGGTGAGAACCCCACCAAATTGGAGCAACTCTTGTCTGAATTTGTTGACTTATTCCAAGAACCTGCAGGGCTGCCTCCAATGAGAAATTGTGACCATCATCTGTTTGTTACTTGGTTCCGAACCAGTCATGGTTCAACCATACCGGTATCCTCATTTATAGAAAGACGAGATAGAAAAAAAATGTGAAGATATGTTACAGCAAGGGATATTCCGCCTAGTAAGTCACCATTCTCATCCCCAGTTTTATTGGTCCGTAAACATGATGGAGCTTGGCGTTTTTGTGTTGATTACCGTGAATTGAATGCCAAGACAGTGAAGGATAAATTTCCCATTCCAGTGGTGGATGAATTGTATGGGACTAGATTATTCACGAAGCTGGATTTGAAGTCTGGCTATCATCAGGTACGCATGGACCCGGTGGATATTGAGAAGACAGCCTTTCGTACGCATCATGACCACTTTGAATTCTTGGTTATGCCATTCGGCTTATCAAACGCACCATCAGCATTTCAAGCACTTATGAACGGGGTATTTAAACCATACTTGCGTAGATTTATGTTGGTTTTCTTTGACGACATTTTAATATTTAGCAAGGCATGGGATGATCATCTATCACATGCCCGCACAGTTTTCGAGTTATTGCGTGCTCATAACTTATACCTCAAGAAGGCCAAATGCTCCTTTGTAGCAAGTAGCATATCTTGGCGATGTGGTGTCTGAAATAGGCGTGGCAGTAGATGCAAGCAAAGTTCAGGCCATCAGTGATTGGCCTCAACCATAGTCCATCACTACCTTGCGCGGATTCTTGGGCTTAGCAGGTTATTACCGTAAGTTCATAAAAGGTTACAGTCAATTATCAGCCCCTTTAACTAACATGCTCAAAAGGAACTCGTTCCAGTGGGATGATTCAGCTTTGGCTTCTTTTGACGCTCTCAAAGAAGCACTTGTAACTGCCCCTGTTTTACAATTGCCAAATTTTGATGATCTGTTTATAATTGAGTGTGATGCCTCGGGAAGTGGTATAGGAGCAGTGTTGCAACAGGAAGGCCATCCAATTGCTTTTTTTCAGTAGACAACTGGCTGTTCGACACTTCAAATTGGCTGCATATGAACACAAATTGATTGTCTTAGCTAAAGCAGTGCAACATTGGCGTCCTTGTCTATGGGGCATACTCTTTTTGAATCGCACAGACCATTATAGCCTTAAATATTTGTTGGAGCAATAGCTGACCACTTCACCTTAACAACATTGGATTAGCAAGCTTATGGGGTTTGATTTTTTTGTGGAGTATAGGGCTGGCCACTTGAATAAGGTTGTTGATGCCTTGTCCCGTCGCCCTACTATGGAGGAATCGAGGTGTGCTATCAGCCAACCACGTGTTTTATTACTTGATGCGATTAGAGAGGAGATTTGTAATGAAGCTTCCTTGCAAGAATTAGTCCAACAGGTGCTCCGTCACGAGCTTGATGCTTCCTGGTCAATCAAAGACGATCTACTCATTTATTAAGGTCGTATCTACTTGCTGCCTTCTTCCCAATTTGTTGAATTCTCCCACATTAGCTAGGGATGGGTAACTTGGTCTCTTTATATGGACTTAGGCAATCCTCCCATCATAAGCTAGCTTTTGGGGTTGAGTTAGGTCCATGATTCATTCTTTACATGGTATCAGAGCCGGACTCATCCCAATTCTTTGTTTCACCAATGTTGGGGCCCCATTTATATTGTCCACGCTCCAGTTGCAGGTCTGGGCGTGCGGGGGTGTTGAATTCTCCCACATCGCCTAGGGATGGGGGACTTGGTCTCTTTATATGGACTTAGGCAATCCTTCCCTCATAAGCTAGCTTTTGGGGTTGAGTTAGACGCATGATCACTTCTTTACACAATTGATCTCGACAATTTTGTCAGGATACCATGATAATGCCCATAAAGGGGTACATAAAACATTGCAGCGTATACGACAAGATTTCTACTGGAAAGGGATGAAGTCGATTATTAAGGATTATGTGGCTGGGATGAAGCCAGCGCAACAAGGTTGAATACCTGAGCCCAGCCGGATTACTACAACCACTTGCACTCCCTGAGCAGGTGTGGGATGATATCCGAATGGACTTTATTATGGCTTACCAAAGGCATGGGGCAAAACAATATTGTTTGTGGTAGTAGATCGGTTTTCCAAATATGCACACTCCACACCCATGTCTCATCCTTACAATGCAACTCGTGTTGCCCACATTTTGAGAGTATTGTTCGCTTGCATGGGATACCTGAATAAATTACTTGTAACAGGGATGTGGTTTCTACAAGCACCGTTTGGAGAGAATTATTTCGTCTATGTGGCACGAAGTTGGCATTCTCTTCTGCTTATCATCCTCAAACTGATGGTCAAACGGAGGTTGTGAATTGTACTATTGAAATGTATATTGAAATGTATTTACGTTGTCTGATTGGGGATTATCCAAAGAAATGGGCTGACTGGTTGCCTTGGGCAAAATATTGCTATAATACTTCCTTTCACACTGATTGCTAACAACCCCCTTTAAGGTTGTTTATGGTCGATATCCTCCTCGTCTATTGCCCTACATAGCTGGTTCTTCATGACTGGAGGCCATTGACAATTCCTTCCTTGATCGTGATTCATTTTTGTGTGACATTTGCAGCAAGTTGCAACAAACACAGGTTAGGATGAAAGAATATTATGACACAGGTCACTAGTTTGGCTGCGTTTACATCCTTATCGTCAAAAAATTGTTGCGGGTCAATTGCGTCATAAGCTTGCACCCCAATTCTTTGGGCCTTTCCCTGTGTTACCTCGAATAGGAGAAGTTGCTTATGAGTTGCAACTTACAACTGTCTGGTGATAGTAAGTTACATAATGTGTTTCATGTATCCCTCTTCAAGGCTTTCAAGGGTGCTGATCCAACAGATCCTCCGACTCTGCCGCCACCGGAGGATCGTCGTGTTGTTCCTCATGCCTTGTTCTGTTCTACGTGCTCGTCTTAATCGGGGAACTTGGGAAATTTTAGTGCACTGGTGTGGGTAGAGATGGCAGTGGATCCTGGACTCGGTCCGGATCCGGTGGATCCAAATTCGTTTTATAGGATATGGATCTTCAAAATTTGGACCCGACGGATCCGGATCCATTTCTGACGGATCGGATCTGGATCTGGATCTTGTATTTGAGATCCGTATCCGGTCCAGATCCGACCCGTGGATTCGTTTTTTATTAAATATATCCATAACCTAGAATGTAATTTTATAAGTATTTTCTTAAAATTGCTAAGCACATCCTTGCAAGTTTAATTCTCAAAACAAGTTTAATTCTCAAAACAAGTTTAATTCTCAAAACAAGTTTAATTTATCCATGCGTAACTCAAAAACTAAAAAATAAAGAGGTAACTTTGATAATAAAATCAATGTTATATTAGTGAATGACTAACATCTCCATAGACAAGTAGTTAAAATTATATTCACTTCATTTGTGAAGATTCCAAGCACATGCAAGTTCTGCATTGTGGAAATACTAGTCAGCATTTTTCACAACTATTGTCATTGTCCAACATTTTCAATTAATAGCTCACAATCAAAATGAGACAACGAACAAAATATCTCATATGAAAAATTGAAAACAGTAAACTGATTTGGATATGATTTTTATGGACCCGACGGATCTGGATTCAGGTATGAAAAACGGATCTGGATCTAGTAGGATCCGGTCCAGATCCTATCCGTTGCCATCCCTAGGTGTGGGTTTGATTTGTCAGATGCTACGTGGGAAAATGTTGCATATTTTCGGAATGCCTATCCAGACTTCGAGCTTGAGGACATGCTCTTTCCGGAGGAGAGGGGTAATGTTAGACTCATTCGTGGGTAGGGTTTATGCAAGGCGGGCCCCTCAAGTTGAGAAAGATAGAGACGTCAAAGAGGATAAGTAGATCTGATGCAACTGTAGATTTTATGCACATTAAATAGGCAGTAGTTTAGTTTTACTAGAATTCTTATATGAATAGATATTATGTGTTAGTAGATACCTAGTTTTCCTTAAATTCCCAGTTTTCCTTAAATATCTTGTAATAAGGGTCTCTATTTAAAGAACCAAAAGGAATAAAAGGAGGAAAATTTGTATCAAAAGAACAGAGATCTAGGTCTCTCTCTAGCGAGTCCTAAGGTTATAGGCTCCCTTTTAACAAGCTTATTTGTGTTAGCAAAATAGGTCACTCAAGGAATAAATACAAGGAGAAGGATTTGTCAAACACAGATTTTTCAGTAAAATCGCCCTGTGACTAGATCCATAGCGCGTGGCCATAACATATGGTAAGATAGTTGCCATTCAGAAAGATATAAACTATAATCCTACGCTTGAATGTATCGTTATTACATATAAACACACATTTTATAGGAAGTTAATATCCTCTCGGTTTCTAAGGTTCTTCCAAAACATATAACTTGTAACACTTTACCACATTTAGGTCCTTTACATTTACACATGGCATCTAGGCCCTTAGTCGATCTTTTTGAATACTCCCTATGTCTCAATTTATGTCGCATTATTTGATTGGACACGAAGTTTAAGAAAGACTTTTCAAACTTGTGTCTAAAATAAGTTAGACATTTGTCAAAAAACTAATCTCATTAAGTATAAAATGAGAAGTTTAAAGTTGAAGTATTTCTACATACAGAAAGGTGTCATTCTTTCTGGGACAAACTAAAAAGGAAAGTGAAAATATACCATAATATACATACATAGTATACACAATATACTATATTGTGTATATGTATATCACGGAAACCCAATGCAATTGGGAGACCGTGATATACACGGTATACACACCGTATATATTGTGGTTTTTGGTAATAGGTTTGTATATAATTAGCATTGTACACTTACCATAATTATAGAATTCTTGTACAAATAGAATAGGATTTTGGGAGTAGAATAGAAATATGATTTTCCTATTATGGAAATTGTAAATTGTATATAATAATTCATTAATGAAAATAATCAAGAGATTATTTGTTTCATGGTATCAGAAGTCTAGGACTAACTTACTTCCGCTCCTCTCCCAATTTTTTCTCAATTTCCGACCATCCCTTCTCGGCCGAGACTGCCTCGGAATCCGTGTGCCTTGTCGGATTTCGTGCCAATTTTTCCTCTTCCCAAATTTTCTTTCCAATCCCTTTGGTCTTTCGTTATGTCGACGTCAAAGAACCTGTTTCATCTTGCCCTTACTGTTTCTAACATCAAGAACATCCCTATTGTTCTTGAGATGGAAAACGTTCAATATGCGACGTGGGCAGAGTTGTTTAAAATTCACGCAATCTCACATCAAGTCCTCCATCACATAATTCCTCCCGCTGTCCCTCCTCCTGCGGAGGATCCTCAGTTATGGATCACTCTTGATGCTATCGTCCTTCAGTGGATTTACTCCACTATTTCTACCGACGTTTTACCGACGATCATTGAACCAGATACTACGGCTATGGCTACCTGGAATAGATTTCGTGATATATTCCAGGATAACTAACATTCCCGCATTGTCACCCTTGAGCAGGAATTTTCCCAAGTCCGCATGGACGATTTCCTGAATGTTTCAGCTTATTGTAAACGGCTCAAGGAATTGGCGGACCAACTCTGTAACGTTGGAGCGCCTGTTACCAATAATCGTCTTGTTCTACAAATGACAGGCTTATCTGAGGCCTACAATGGCCTTGGGACTCTCCTCCGTCAAAGTAATCCACTTCCACATTTTTATCAAGCCCGTTCGATGCTCATGTTAGAAGAAGCCGACTTGGCCAAAAAGGCTGCTACCCGTGCAAGTGCCGTGGTGATGATGACTTTATCCGATAATTCTCAAGGTTTTGTTGACAATTCGGGCCAAAACTGTACTCACGGTGGAGGCAAGAAGAATTGTAAAAATAATGGCAAAAATCGGTGTGGTACCGGCGGTGATGAAGGACTAGTCCAGCCATGGCCCCCCGACAGTGGGGCTGGGCCAGTGGGCCAATAACCCCTATTTTCCAGCCTCAACTTTCCCTGGATAGTGGGCCGCCAGCAGCCTTTCAGGCCTAATTATTCGCAGCAGTCCAGTGGGTTCCGCAACGGTGCTGGGTCTGGACAGCAAGGAAGCCTGCTTGGGCCTCTGCCCCCGCAGGCTTTCCATGCTACGGGCCCTTATCCGATCTCGACACCTACAGATATTGAGGCCGCCATGCATACACCTGGATTGAATCCTCTCCACGCGAATTGATACATGGACACCGGCGCCACTTCTCACATGACGTCTGTCAAGGTACTCGTCTTATTTCAATTTGAGCAAAAATTGTGGCATAATTGTTGGTAATGGCAACTCAATTCCAATTCGTGGTTACGGTCATAATATTGTCTCCCCCCCCTCTTGTCTTGAAAAATGCCCTTCATGCAACTTAATTAAAAATTTGGTGTATGTCCGTAAATTTATCACTGATAATTGAGTTGCTGATAATTTTGATCCTTTTGGGTTTTTTGTGAAGGATTTCAAGACGGGGATACCTCTCATGAGATGTAATAGTAGGGGAGATTTTTATCCAATCACGCCCGCATCCAGTCTCTCTAGGCAAGCCTTGCCATCTACTTTTGCAGCTCTAGCTCCTTCCTTATGGCATGCACGTTTGGGTCACCCTGGGTCGTCTATTGTTTCTTTCTTGCATAAAAGTAATTTTATTTCTTGTAAAGGTACGCGTAGTACTCCAATTTGTCATTCCTGTCCTTTAGGAAAACATGTTAGATTGCCATTTGTAGCATCTACTTCTCGTATTTTAATGCCATTTGATATTATTCATAGCGATTTATTGACATCTCCCGTTTTAAGTTCGGTGGGCCATCGTTATTATGTTCTATTTTTGGATGATTATTCTATTTTTTATGAATCTTTCTGTAAGCGACATTCGTAAATTTTCGAGCATTCATCTGTACCCAATTCGAACGGGAAATCAAAAATATTCAATGTGATAATGGCAAAGAATATGATAATGGGTTGTTTCGGGAATTTTGTGACACTAATGACATAGTTTTTCATTTCTCTTGTCCTCGTACTTTCTCACAAAACGGAAAAGCCGAACGAAAAATTTGTATCATTAATAATATTGTCCATACTTTATTGGTCCATGCTTTCGTACCCCTTCCTTTTGGCATCATGCTCTACAAATGACTACCTATCTTCTTAACATACTTCCTACCAAAGGGTTGGCATATGCGTCTCCTCTTAAAGTCCTCTATAATAAGAGTCATTCGTATTCGCATCTTAGGGTCCTTGAGTATTTATGCTATCCACTTTTTCCGTTAACTACTATTAACAAACTTCAAGCCCGTTCTACTGCTTGTGTATTTTTGGGTTATCCTTCTAATCATCGTGGTTACAAATGTTTTGATTTATCATCTAATAAATTTTAGTCGCCGTGTTATTTTTGATGAAACCTAATTTTCGTTTGCTAAAGTGAGTAGTCCCGTGCCTAGTTCGTATAATTTTTTGAATGACGCCGTCTCCCCGTACATCGTGCACCACTTAAGGGGCCGATCCAGTGACTCGCCACAACCCAATGTTTCTGCCCTAGTTTCTGTTGTTGGGCTGGTTGCCCAGCCCAATACCGAAACTGCTTTTTCCTCGAGTTCGGCTTTTGCCCCGGCTTCATTTTCCCGTGTTGGGCCAGCAGGCCCGCCTGTTGGCCAGTCCGTCACCCATCCGAATGTTTTCCAAAATCCACCCAATTCTCCCTCGAGTCATAGACCGGTCACTCGTAGTCAACGGGTATTTTTAAACCAAAAAGACATTTTAATGTAAATTCTAATGTTCTTAAATCCCCCTTACCCCGTAACTCCGTGTCTGCATTAAATGACCCGAATTGAAAATTGGCTATGAACGACAAATATGATGCTCTTATTGAAAATAAGACGTGGGAGTTGGTGCCCTGTCCTTATGGTGTTAATATTATTCGGTCTCTGTGGATTTTTACTTATAAAGATAATTCTGATGGTTCTTTTGTGAGACATAAGGCTTGACTTGTAGGTGATGGTAAAACTCAGTAGGTTGGCGTGGATTGTGGTGTGACATTTAGTCTGGTGGTCAAACCGGCTACTATTCGCACTGTTCTCAGTCTGGCTCTTTCAAAGGCATGACCCATTCATCAGTTAGATGCGAAGAATGCTTTCTTACATGGTGATCTTAAGGAGACCATTTACATGCATCAACCCTTGGGTTTTCAAGACCCCAAATATCCTGATCATGTCTGTTTATTGAATAAGTCCTTGTATGGGCTTAAGCAGGCCCCATGGGCTTGGTATAAGAGATTTTCAGACTATGTTTCGTCTATTGGGTTTTCTCACAGCAGGTCTGATAATTCATTATTCATATATCGTCGTGGTACTTCCCTGACTTATATTCTCTTATATGTGGATGATATTATCTTGAGTGCCTCGTCTGATGTTTTGCGCAAGTTTAGCATGACACTGCTCAGTTCTGAGTTTGCTATGAAAGACTTGGGGCCCTTGAGTTACTTCTTGGGGATTGCTGTCACACGTTATGCAGGTGGGTTATTCTTATCACAAAGGAAGTATGCCGCTGAGATAATTGACAGGGCTGGTATGTCCTCGTGTACGTCTACTTCCACTCTTGTTGATACTAAACTCAAGCTGGGTGTTGCGACTGGCTCACTTTACGAGGATCCCACCCACTATCGCAGTCTTGTCGGAGCTCTTCCGATTCAAAAAGCTACCTTGTATATTGTGATAATATTAGTGTCGTATATCATTCTGGGAGTCCGGTTCAACACCAGCGCACTAAACATATTGAGATGAATATCCATTTTGTTCGCGAAAAGGTAGCTTGTGGATAAGTACGCGTCTTACATGTCCCTTCCAGGAATCAAATTGCATACATCTTTACTAAAGGTCCTCCCTCAGTCCTATTTGAAGATTTTAGGGACAGTCTCAGCGTACGAAGACCGCCCGCTATGATTGCAGGGGTGTGAAAATATACCATAATATACATACATAATATACACGGTATACTATATTGTGTATACTGTGTATATCACGGAAACCCAAGGCAATTGGGAGACCGTGATAGACATGGTATACACACCGTGTATATTGTGGTTTTGGTAATAGGTTTGTATATAATTAACATTGTACACTTACCATAATTATAGAATTCTTGTATAAATAGAATAGGGTTTTGGGAGTAGAATATGAATAAGATTTTTCTATTATGGAAATTGTAAATTGTATATATACTCATTCATTAATAAAAATAATCAAGAGATTATTTCTTTCGGAAAGTGGGCCACATAAATTGAGACAGAGGGATTAATACATAGCACAATAAGAATTAACATAACATGCGTACTTTAAAACAAATAACTAAGTTCGATTGAAGTAATCAAAAGAGACATGGTTCGATCATGAACTTTAGCTTAATTGTCAAAACATACATAAAGTGCTATCCTCAAATCATAAGGCAATAAATAGCCGAAAAAGGTATTTATGCATATACATGTTCATAAGATAGCACAACGTAACTTTTCATAAACATCGAAAGTATAGCTCGCTTGGCCCTAAAAACTCATTCTCACATTCTAAACATTTTACGTGACTTAAGAAGATCAAGGAAATGCCTTAAAGGTAGGTACATCTCAAGTCACCTCGTCTCAGCTTCCCAAATAATCAAACGATGTCCAATGATATCAATCGACATACTCATAATTGAATTCCATCATTTTCCATCCAAACTATCTCAACATAACCCATCTAGATTCATACATCGGCAACAAGCCATCCAAATCCCGTTCCCCTCATAAATCTAATTCGTGTCCACTAATTCCAATACATGGTATATTCAAGTCATTGGGGGCATTAGAACTATGATCCATTTCATTCGTTAACCCTAGGTTACTATCATCTTCCTCACAAGCCTCATCTTTAGGGTTACTTTAATATCATGTTTAAATCACAATTTCTACCCACAAATACTCTTAATAAACTTTTTAAGCACCATTATGGAAGCTCAAAGTACGGGATTACCTCTTTGAAGTAAAATCTTAACTTGGAAGAATGTCAGGATTCTTGGTCAATCTTGAGATTTATGTGGATTCCATGGGATTCAGGTGTTATTACTTGTAATTAATGAGTGGAATATACTCGAAACCATCATAAATTGCTCACCTTTGAAGTGATAATGGCTTGCAGAGTCTCCTCCTCAAAAGCTCTCAACAACCGAAACTCCTTTATCTCTCTTCCCGTAATTTTAACTTATATTTATAGCTCAGGGGGTCTCGTGGTGGGCATGCGGCGCGAGCCTATCGCATGCCATCACCTTTGCCTGACTTTCCTTTCCTCGCGAGGCGAGGCCATCACGAGGCTGGATGATCAGTCCCAATCTCCTCGCGATGAGCATGCAGCACATGCCCTAGTATCTGGTCCTAGAGTTGAGCACGCGATGGGGCTAATTTTTCAGCCCAGCCTGAATCCCTCTTCCACAACTCCAAGTCCTTTATGCGATAGGCGTGCCATGCATGCCCATGGCATGACTTGGGACTTGATCTTCTTTTCTGTTTTGATATTTTTAGTCAAGTTGACACTTCAATACACTTCCCAACTTGTACTATACATATGTTACCATGTCTCAATGATCTCATCACCCTCGTGTGGTTCTGTATGCATCCCTGGATTACTTCAATCACGGCATCAGGGTCGTACATTGCCTTAACTAATGTTAATTTTTTTACGGGTCTTCACACTTGTTTTAAAGGTAGAGTAGAAGAATTTTGTACGGCACCTCTTCCCTCATTAGAAGGAAAAGTTATGGTAATTAGATTGTAGTGTATGGAGGAACATAGCCTTCAAATTCTGTTGTAGATCGGTCTAGGGAGTAACTTCCCTTACAGATTTAAACCACATAGAGGACATGAATACTGATCAATTCCATACATGACATAAAAGTTTGTTAATATGTAAGACATTGTGGTTTTTCCAAGGACCACCAACAAGAAGAAAGATATTCTCATTTGTGCTTTGATCACACCTGACCTTTGATGTAAACTCACAATAAGTCAAGATTCCTCAGATGTTCTAAAGAACTGAAATAACTTGTAGAAAATAGAGTTTTTCCATTCTGGCTTTGATCACTGTGAACGTTTGATGCCAAAAGCTCACCAAGTGTGGAGTAGTTTGGCAAGATTTTCAAAGGTGTTTTAACAATTGTGATCATGTGTCTCTGCAAAAGAACAATTTAGATGTCAAAAGTGTATAAGCTCCTTTGCTCTTCTTACATGACTCTTTGCTCCCGTAAAGTGCTTCTTACGCAAATAATCTTTTTCTTTCAGGCTTCCAGTTTTTACATTTGCTCTGCTTGCTAGTCCTGCTGCTGCGATATCTATTTTTGCCTTTGAAGTAAGATACTGTTCATGTCGTTAGTTTTTTGTTAAATAAAGAGGTAAATGCATATAACCTTGGTAGATTAAAACTATTGCAGGTTTTATATCGTATTTGCTGAGATAAATATTCATTAAGCATTGACAGAAGTTTACTATGAATTGTACATTGTGAATAGAGTGATTCGCTCTCCATTTTACCTTGTTCAGAAAATGGACGGTCTTCTTTGAATGTTCTAGAGCGATTTTTCGAATTGCCAACATTTGTTACTTTTTTTTGGTAAAAAGGTTATATTCATTATGTTGAAGAGGGCTGATTTTGCAATTTTTCTTGTACTAAAAGAAGTGTATAGAGTGACTTGCAAGAAGAAAATAAAAGGATTATATTCTAAGTTCAGGTTCGATAGCTACCTGTATATCTCTGTACTCATGAATTAAGTTTGATTGGAGTTCTGTGTTCTTATCTTGTCAACCTTCTATCGGTGTAGTAGCTAAGTATCCTTCTCGACTTTTGGTTGATTCTTTTTCCTAATTGTCTTATTTTGTTGAATGCAGAACTTTGTGCTCCCTAGTTTCTATTCTTTCCTTCTAATGGCTGTACTTGGTGTACTAGCGTTCTTTGCAGAGGTGCTATTCTGAACTCTAATTTGGTCATGTGAACCAATATCCAAATTCTGATTTCTTAGACCGGTCCTCCAATTTGTGCTAATAACCCCTTACTCTCCACAGATAACTTTAGCACGTGGACTTCAGCTTGAGAAAACCAGTAGAGTTGCCAATATTCAGTTTATTGAGGTATGAATCTGATCATGTTGTTTGTTGAGTTTCCTCGTGTGGTGAAGCTTTCTTACCTCTGATTGCCTAATATGCACAGTAATTTGTACCGGCTGTAGTTGTAGTTGTTATTGTATCTGCACAAATTGGTAGATGAGATCGAATGTTGTGCTACCCCGTTTGCTTTATTTTGTCAGAATAATATTGATAAATAATGAAGGGGAGCCTTGGAGTAACGGTAAAGTTGTCTCCGTGTGACTTATAGGTCATGGGTTCGAGCCGTGGAAGCAACCACTAATGTTTGCATTAGGGTACGGCCCTTCCCCGGACCCTACTAACGTGGAATGCGGTTGTGCAATGGGCTGCCTTTTTTTAAATATTGATAAATAATGACATTTATGTGAGAATAGCTAACTTTTCTTTAGGATAGAGCTAGAATTAAGTAAACAAAAATCTCCTCTCTAAAAGTTTGAGATTTTAGATGAGGTGGTCATATAATTCAATACAGTGTGGAAGCAGGCAATTGCTTGAATCTCACTGCACCATTATCAAAGAATTTCCATGTACCGACTCATAAGAAGTCTGGCTCACACTTGAGGGCAATGTTAGAGATGTAGTTTAGTCAATAGGTAGTTATAAATACTGGAATGGTTTATTCTTGGGTCGGGTGTGTGTGGAATTCTTTGAATTCAATTATTCATTGTGCTACATCGCGGCCTCCAAGTCCAGTTACGCCTGATGGGATGATCCACTTTTGAAGTTATGGATTCTCAAAAAGTGAATGGAACTTGCTTCACTGCAATTGCAAATTCATATTCCTCTGCCAGAGACCTACCATGCAATTAAGTTGAAAGTTCCGGTGTGATTTATTTTTATTCCTTCTGTAAGGAAATTTAGTTACACATGCGGTTCTTAGGGCGGAGATCTAGTAGGAGTCATCCCATCCCAATAGCGTATAATACCATAGATTAGAGTTGGTGTGTCAAAGTGGAGCTGTGCTCTCTCTTATCCTACTGTATTATGTTGAGGCCTCTGTGTGCTGTGCTGAATGATATTGTTTTGTATTTCAGGTTGCACTATCACAATTTCTTGGAATGGGCTCATCAAGAATCATTCCATCTTTTGGCAGATTAGTTGGATGTATAATTATCTTAATTTCAGCATGTTGTACCATGTATATTGGACCCGAGAAAGAGATTGAATGACAAAGTTGACTATTCCTTTTTGCGAGCACGGTGCATGGTATAAATGCATGAATTCTTTATTTTTTTTCATTCTCTACAGCCATTTGTGTCCCAATGCTTCAAGGGGTACTTCCCTTCTGCTTGAGTGCAATGAATGCCAGGACTTATTTCACCATCTACTTGTACGGCCATCTGTCCAGTACTCTCAATCTCAATGTAAAATTCTGCCAGAGTTCTTATTTTGGAAGTGTAATGCTTGGGTCATCTTTTCATGCTTATAATAGCTTGATGTTGTCAATGTATGAAAGAATGGACTGTGAAGGGGCAATTGCTTCTGTTACCGAAGTGAAAGTACGGACAACGGGACAAGCGCTAAGCTACATAAAATAGAAGTTATCAACCAAGAAGTTGGGAGTTTGGTATACCTAGGTGTGACGCGAGGGGTTCCCCAATTTATTTTTGTGTTTCATTCTTTATTTGGCCCATTTCAAACAAAATGGTAAACGGTCAATAGCATAACTCTTTCTTTCTCCGTCTCCAGGAGAGGCCTTCACATTCTTAATTTGGTAGGGTCGAACGGCTTTCTTCGCCCTCGCTTGGCGAATCACATCCCCATTCAACGACACTCTTTGTTTGTGCGCCTCTTATTATTCTCTCTCAATCTTTCTAACAGCTAGGAAAAAAGAAAAAAATGCAGTTCATATTTTTGTTTCCTCGTCTCATTCAAAGGCATCAAAAATCCTAGACTTAACTTATTATAGTTAATTGATTTAATAAAGTAAAAAATATGAATTAATTAACCATCATTAAGTAATAGAAGTTTATATACAAATACATGTTATGAATTAAGTTTAAATTTGTATTATGCTCAAGAGAGGATTGTATTCATTACTTAGCTCCAAAAAGAATAATGGTATTTGTCAGCAGCCCCGACTTTACATCTAGTCTAGAGAGAATAAAATTGTTTGGTCTGTCCGAAGGACAAACAATACGTTTGAGGGGAAAGAAAAAAACAACCACAAAAAATTACTAGAATGAACCTTTTTTCATATGTTATCTTATTACAATTTCCACCTATTTTTTCTCCCATATCGTAGAGTTTGAACGTTAATCTATACTAATTTTCTTCTTCAAATATTGCTACTCTTTTTGAAAATGTATATGTTATTTATTGCCTTAAACTTTTCCGATTGTCATTGTTAGCGGGTAAATATTGTTTTAGGTGGTACCCATTTAGTGTTATGAAGTTTATAATTGGTATTACGTTGCAACTTTTACGATTATCCAATCTAAAATCTATATACAATTATTTTCTTAAACCATTTTAGAGAAGAAAAAAAACTTAGATTTAAACCGAGCACATATCATTTAAAAACAAGTATAAATAACTATTCCAGGAAAATTATTCAATAGTAAGCTCTACAAAGGAGACACCTAATGATTATAAGGCATCAAGTAGCAAGAGCAGCAGCAACAACAACAACATACCTAGTGAATCCTACAACATGGGGTCTGGGGAGGATAAAGTGTACGCAGATCTTACCTCTACCTTGGTAGGTAGATCGGCTGTTTTTAAGAGACCCTCGGCTCAGGACATGCAAAGCAGACAAAAAAACAGTCAGACCCGGTCAAAAATTTAAAAATTTAAAGCAATATGCAAATGCTGATAGCAACCGCGAATACGCCATAATAGCGCATCCTGAAAAAGAAGGAAGAAGCATCAACTAACACACATAAATGAGATAAACCAAGTACATTAAAGAACGCATAGCAGAAGAAATACAACTATAGAAGACTATAAAGCAATACTACGCCTATTCGTATGATATGCTAAGTGGGCCTATAGTAATCAAGTAGCAAGAGCGTGTCACAAATTAAAAAGATGGGTAGTTCTGAGTCAAATTAAGTAGCTCATATTATCACTGTCTTTTCATTTTATTTTTCAAATCAGTTCTGAAAATTGATTTTTTTGAACTGACGGTCTATCAAACAGTCTCTCTACTCCCACAAAGGTAGGAGTAAGGTATGCATACACCCCACTTATGAAATCACACCGGACATGTTGTATATTATCGATTGTCTGAGTGAACCCTAAACTGCTCGCGAGCAACACACCTTTGATACTATTGAATTCACTATTACTATTGCTACTATTCCTGTGCACCAGGTCTTAGCATGCGACTGTATGCCATTTCCCATGGTAATTCAAGGATATGAACCAGACAGATCTGGAATCAACGCATTTAACTGAACTCATTATTTTCAACCTATATGTACATATAAAAAAAGTTTATAATATATACACATAATAAAATCACTCTTATTTATGAACCTGTTTCTCACCTCTGATGATATCATCAATCAAACAAGGCTCCTTCTGATATCAGTTTTTACTTGTATCACGTCAAGGAAATCTTACCAAAAAGAAATTTGCTATTCCTAGATCGAGAAAGAGGGTCGATCACCCCAATCAACCAATTGTAGTATAAAAAAAAGTGAACGAAAGCTCTTAAACAAACCACTAGCAAGATATTGCCACACAGAGCTTTTAGACTAGAGATGGGAACCAACACTCCGATCAAACACATGAATGTGCAGCTCAATTCGATGGAGCTGTTTGAGAAACACAATAATCATCTCAAATTATGATAGAGAGAACTAAAAGATGGATGTCACAGTTTTCTTGTCATATATCAGTAAGAATTAAGTTCAACCTAGCAGGAGGCATATTCATTACATCAAACGAGCCATAGAGTTACAAAACCCAGTCTCATTTAAGTTCAAATCATGAAAACACATACTACTATGTTCATTAACAAAGGGGGTAAGACTCAGGAAGTTGTGCCTCCAGTTTGATGTAACATTGCATCGATCTCATCACCATCTTCCATCTCCAGCTGAAGCAAAGAAGAAAAATTGTTAGAAACTATGAAGATCTATTACAAGTGTTTAAGCACATAAACAAGCAAAATGAGTAGGGTGTTTTTGTCCTATTCGAGAGAGAGACCTCATCTGGAGTCTGCTCCGCTCCAAGACGGCGACCATCAAACAAGAAGGCAATTGAATTGAAATCAACTGACTGCCTGTCACAATATGCATTCATCAACTTCTTTAGCTGAGTGCTTCTTTTGATTCTGAAGAAGACTTCGTTCCCATCCTGCAGCCAATAAACCAACCAAATCAATCATTCTGTCGGACATTTACCTCCTCAGTAGTGTTTGCATACACACATTTTTCTGAAATAATAAGCTGCTCTAATCTATACCACGAAGATGAAATTTGAGATAACGGAAGAAAAAAGGAAGCAAAATGTTCTTAACATATTATTAACAAGCATATATGAGGTCAACCATACTATATTTCTCCAGGCCAAAGACAAGACTATAAGTACTAGAAAAAAAACAGAAGAGTAGGTTTCTAATTAATGGTATTATCCAGCCAACACCAAGTTTACCTTGACTTAACATGGAGAACACGCAGCTACACGTAAATCATTGCTGATAGCTATGGTCCTTATTAGAATAGAATCTGTTGTATATCTGATGTATATTCTTGTGATATATTAAGATAGTCTTAGCTTGATTTTAGTAATCATAATCAGCACAAAATCAGTGATTATGATTATGATTTGAGTTAGCTTAATCTTAGAGATTGATTTAGCTTGATTTTAGAGATTAGGTTTTCCTGATTTTAGCCATAAATCTAGTTTACATTCTTGTATATAAAGAGACTCTACATCAATGAAAGAGTCAGGCTAACAGTTCATATTTCATATCTTTTATGTTATCAGAGCCTAGGTAATCCATACCTTAATCAACCGATTGATCAGTTTGCCGGCAACCAATCTGCATCTTCGTAATCAACCTAATTCTTTTAGTTGTCGACCATCCCTACCCTTTCGTTTTCACACTCCATTGTTTCGACAGAAAATCATGTCTGCCAACCAAACCGCAAACCTAAACACTACCACCATGGCTGTCACACCATCTCCTCCGGTATCGAATATCAACAGCTTTATTAAAGTAACCCTTGATATCGAAAAAGGACAGTATATCACCTAGTCGGAACTCTTCACCATTCATGCTAGAGCTTATAAAGTTCTAGACCACATAATACCTCCATCGACAAAGCCAGATTCACCCCCCATCTCTTCGAGAAACAGACCCAGAACTTTGGGCACGCCTTGACGCCATTGTTTTACAATGGATATATAGCACAATCTCAGAAGATCTTCTCAACACCATTCTTGAACGTAATTCCACGACGAAAATCGCATGGAACCGGCTGAAAGACATTTTCTCCGACAACAAAAATTCTCGAGCCCTCTATCTCGAACAAGAATTCTCGGCAATCCAAATGGAAAGCTTCTCCGATGCCTCTTCCTATTGTCAACATCTTAAATCCTTAGTAGACCAATTATCCAACGTTGGCGCCACTGTGTCGAACGAAAGATTGGTTCTCCAACTGGTTTCGGGTCTGACAGAAAACTACGCAACCGTCGGGTCTCAGATCCGCCATAGCGATGCCCTTCCCCCATTTTACAAAGCACGATCAATGATTGTTTTGGAAGAAACAACAAGGGCGAAAAAGCTCACCGCAAACACCACTACCGGCGACAATGCCTTGCATGTCACTCACGATGATTTGAGTGGAAATCACAGCGGAAATCGAAAGAACAACAACTGAAATTCAACAAATCGTAGCGGTAGAGGTGGTGGAACCAACAATCGCAGCGGAAAAGGGAAGAAAGGAAACAGCGGTGGCCGTGGAAGCCAACCGCCGACTGGAATGGGAGGCGTACAGAATTCTGGTCATTTAGGGCAGCGACCTAGTTTTAATTTTAATAACTGGGCCGGTCCGCAAGGTTATGGGCCTTGGCACACGGCCCCCATCCGCCTTGCCCTTACCCAACTGCTGGACCAACCCAATTTTATAACAAATCGAGAATTTTAGGGTCTAGACCTCCTCAGGCCCACGTAGCAGCAGTCTAGTCGGCCCAAACCACATACGCTCCAACCGACATTCAACAAGCCATGCATACTCTCTCAATTGCACCTCCGGATGAATAATGGTATATGGATACGGGAGCCACATCTCACATGACTGCAAACAGAGGTAATCTTACGTCTTATTTAAATAAGAGTAATTATCGTAATATTATCGTTGGTAGTGGCCATAAAATTCCAATTATTGGTTGTGGAAATGCATCGTTACCTAAACCCCATCTACCTTTAAAATTGCAAAATGTTTTACATGCCCCGTAATTAATTAAAAACCTTGTTTCTGTTCGAAAATTTACCGTTGATAATTATGTGTCTACTAATTTTGATCCTTTCGGATTTTCTGTGAATGATTTTTAGACGGGGAAGCTTTTAATGAGGTGTAACAACATGGGTGACCTATATCCAATAACCACAACACCTCAGTTTGGAATATGAACACCTTCTACCTTTGCAGCTCTATCTCCCGAATTATGACATAGTCGTTTAGGACATCCGAGAGCTCTTGTTCTAAGCTCTCTTCGCCAGAATAATTTTATTGATTGTAATAAACTTCGGGCTAATTTTTTTTGTCAATCTTGTTCCTTTGGGAAACAAGTCAAACTGCCTTTTTATGACTCGTCATCACTAACATCTTTGCCATTTGATATTGTGCATAGCGACCTTTGGTCATCACCTATCTTGAGTTCAGGTGGTCATCGTTATTATGTGTTATTTCTTGATGACTTTACCAATTTCCTATGGGTTTTTCCAATTGCCAATAAATCTCAAGTCTACTCCATGTTCATAACATTTTATAAATACATCAAAATACAATTTGAAAGGGAAATTAAATATTTTCAATGCGACAATGGGAGAGAATACAACAATGCGTCCTTTCATAAATTTTGTGAATCACATGGAATGAGATTTCATTTTTCATGTCCTCGTACATCTTCCCAAAATGGAAAAGGCGAAAGGAAAATTCGAACCATAAACAATATCACCTGAACTCTCCTCACTCATGCCTCTCTACCTCCTACATTATGAAATCATGCATTACAAATGACTACCTATTTTCTAAATATAATTCCCAATAAAAAGCTTGCATATCAAACACCCACAAAAGTTCTCTACCAGAAAGATCCATCATATTCCCATCTCCGGGTTTTTGGATGTTTTTGCTATCCCTTAATTCCTTCAACCTCTCGACATAAATTGCAAGCTAGATCAACACCTTGTGTTTTTTTTGGGATACCCAACAAATCACAGAGGTTATAAGTGTTATGATTTATCGAGTCGAAAAATAATTATTTCAAGTCATGTCAGTTTTGATGAAAATAACTTTCCTTTCTCCAAACTACATGCATCTAATCCATCCACCTATGAGTTTTTGGATACAGGTTTTCTAACTTCCCCATATCTGCTACAACCTACATCCTCCCCCCTCACAGGTACCGACTCATTCCTCTTCTAATGAATCGGTCCAACAACAACAGGAAAATCCAATTCCTACTCGAGCCTAGTCCACCCAACCTACTCCCATACAATCACCAACAGGCAGTGGCGACAATGATTCTGTACTACCTCAGCCTATAATAACTCAACAACCTACCCAAGCAAGTCCACAAATAAATCCTCCCCTATCTCCACAAATAAAAACAAGATCCCAACATGGAATTTTTAAACCAAGAAGATTCTTCAATCTTCATACAACTACTAAAAATTACATTTCTCTTTTGCCCACAAATCCCATTGATGCATTAAACGATCGTAAATGGAAAATGGCCATGAAAGATGAATACGATGATCTTATTCAAAATAAGACGTGGGACTTGGGGCCACGACCATCGAATTCTAATATTATTCGAAGTTTGTGGATTTTCAGGCATAAGAAGAAATCTGACGGGTCTTTTGAGAGGCACAAAGCCAGACTTGTAGGTGATGGTGCAGGACAACAAACTGGTGTAGATAGCGGAGAAATATTCAGTCCGGTGGTCAAACCGGCTACTATTCGGACAATAGTTAGCATTGCACTATCAAAATCTTGGTGTCTCACTCAACTAGATGTCAAAAATTCATTCTTACATGGACATCTCAATGAACTGTCTATATGTACCAACCGCCGGGTTTTCGTAACCATCAACACCTTGATTATGTGTGCTTGCTCAAGAAATCTCTATATGGGCTTAAACATGCCCCTCGCGCTTGGTACCAGCATTTTGCAAATTATGTGGCAACATTGGGATTCTCTCCCAGCATTTCGGACCATTCTTTATTTATTTATCGTCGAGGCAAAGATATGGCATATATTCTTCTTTATGTGGATGATATCATCCTAGCCACTTCATAAGATGCTCTTCGACAATCCATTATGTCTAAACTGGACTTTCAATTTGCTATGAAAGATTTGGGTCCACCAAGCTATTTTTTGGGTATATCTGTCACCCGACATTCATGAGGATTATTTCTTTCACAAAAGAAATATGCAAAGGAGATTATTGAGCGGGCTGGCATGTCTTCCTGCAAACCATCCCCTACACCGGTGGACATAAAAGCAAAACTAAGCATCTCTTCAGGTAATCTCTATCATGATCCGATTGAATGTCGTAGTCTTGCCGGCGCATTGCAATACCTGACTTTCACAAGACCCGATAATTCTTATGCGGTTCAACAAGTACGCTTATTTATGCATGACCCAAGAACCCAACACATGTCTGCATTGAAGCGTATCATTCGCTATATTCAGGGTACACTTGAATTCAGACTTCACATTTTCCCCTCTTCAATTAATAAACCCATCTCATACACTGACGCAGATTGGGGTGGATGTTCAGATACTAGACGGTCAACCTCTGGTTACTGTGTTTACCTTGGAGATAACTTGATATCCTGGTCTACGAAATGGCAACCTATCTTATCCCGATCCAACGCTGAAGCAGAATACCGCGGGGTGGCTAATGTCGTATCAGGATCCTGTTGGATTCGAAACCTACTCCTGGAACTTCACTGTCCAGTTACGAAAGCCACATGGGTCTATTGTGACAATGTTAGTGCGGTTTATCTTTCCGGCAACTCAGTTCAACATCAACGCACTAAACATATTGAAATGGATATACACTTCGTACGTGAGAAAGTCGCTCGAGCTCAAGTACGCGTCCTACATGTTCCATCACGCTATCAAATTGCCGATATTTTCACCAAAGGACTCCCGGTGCAACTCTTTGATGATTTTCGAGATAGTCTCAACGTACGTAAACCTCCCGTTTTGACTAAAGGGGTATATTAGAATAGAATCTGTGGTATATTCTTGTGATAAATTAAGATGACCTTAGCTTGATTTTAGTAATCATAATCAACACAAAATCAGTGATTATGATTATGATTTGATTTAGCTTAATCTTAGAGATGATTTAGCTTGATTTTAGATTTTAGATTTTCCTGATTTTAGCCATAACTCTAGCTTACATTCTTGTATATAAAGAGACTCTACATCAATGAAAGAGCCGGGCAAACAGTTCATATTTCATATTTTTTAGTCCCCTGTAATAAAAGCTAAAGAAACAAAGCATCACTTCCCATTCTTTTGATAACTTTCTACAAAAACCATAAAATCATATCATTCGGTAACACCACCATACAATCAAAAGCAACACATGAACCCGCCTATCTATACCGTAAAGACACAAGACCATACGATCCTTCGATCCACAAAATGTAAATAACAAATGTATCAGAATCTCAGGAAAGACAATTTACCACAATACCAGCAATAGGCGCCAAACTCATTGTATACGCATCTCAAAACAAATGAAGCAACAGAGAGAACTATCATATAGAAGAAAATTATACAGATGATTCAGTCTCTTTTTTCTGTGGTTTGTAAATATGGAACCTAGCACTTGCCTTTGTGCTGAACTTTATAACAATTATTACCTTTCTCAACAAAAATAAAAAGAATATTTCATCCCAAAACACTACCTGGATACATTATTCTTATATCAATTCTTTGCAATGGAAGCCTAAACTATATATTTTTATCAGTTCTCTGAGTTAATAAAATGAAACACCCTACTATATTATATATTTAATTTCTTTACAGATCAACTCAAAAGGTAGAAGCACCAGGTTTTCTAGTTCCGAATCTAGCATTAAGTTGTTTTTCGCTTAATTCATTCTTTTTAGAGGCTTCCTATTGGTTAAGAGTTAAGACTTTCAAGCATAAAACAGAATTAAGGATTAGCACTGGAAAATAGGTCTTTATGTGTTGACACTCGTAAAGAGGGAAAAGATAAGTAATTTGGTACTTCAATTGTTGGAGGGCGAGTTTTACATTGAGAAATAAGTTAAAACAACACCATTGACCATACAACAGGTTAGCATAAATGCCTTATACGCAATCACGTGTGTAGCCTAGAGGAGGTTGATAATGCTTACCCAAGACCAAGAGACCAAGGTTCAAATTCAAACCTATGCCACAAAAAAAACTACTCCCTCCGTCGCATTTTATATCAAGGTCTTTGACTTAAGCACAAAGTTTAAGAAATAAAGGAAGAGTTCTAAAATTTATGGTCTAAAACAAACCATAGAAATTTGTGTAGCTAGAAATCATTTTATTAAGGGTATAAAGGTATTTAAGGTTGCATTGTTACTAAATAAAGCAAAATGTCATTCTTTTTGGGATGACTAAAAAGGAAAAAATGTCATATAAATTAAGATGGAGGAAGTAGATGTTTTTCCCATATACCGAAATTGGCAAGAGATACCTATGCGGGGGAGAGAACGCAACCGATTGAATAGTCTAGGTGCATGCGATCTAGCACCAACACCAACATTATAAACAAAAACTACCAGTAATAACAAAGTAATATGCGATGATACCCAATAAAGTACTTCATCTGTCCCAATTTATATGACACACTTTTCTTTTTAGTCCGTCCAAAAAATAATGACACATTTCTTTATTCGACAACAATTTAACTTTAAACTTTACATTTTAAGCTTAACGAGATGATCTATAACTACATAAATATCTTTGATTTGTTTTAGACCATAAGATTCAAAATTTTTCTTTATTTCTTAAACTCTGTGTCCAGTCAAACTATATCATATAAATTGGGACGGAGTGAGTATGAAATTACATGTTAATCATTGAATTTTCCCCAAATTTCAATTAAGGTAATTTGGTGCAACTTAATCTATTTAGTTCGAGTTCTTAAGGAATTAGTCTGATACGTCATAAAAGAAAAATGAAGAAACACTTCTTCACCATAAAAGAAGCCTAATCCACTATTAAAACTGTAAAACCAACCCGACAATTACCAAGTCTCGGGAAAAAAAAATTGTGAATTTTTTTACACCATGTAATTACTTTAAATCAATTAGAGGTAAAAAAAACTCGATAGAAAAATCAATAAGAGGTAAAATTATAAGAGAACAAAGTAACATGATACAACTGATTAAACTACTAACAACTCTTTCCACTGTCAGTCCATATACAGACATAACTTAAATCCACAAATAAATTAGAAAAAAACACACATTCGAATGCTATTTCTGGAAACAACTATGTTTATGATATGATAAAAAAATATCAATAGCTATAGCTGGCAAATATAACAACTTAAAACCATACAGTGACAACCAAAAATCATATGATTGTAAGACATTTTCACTAAAACTAAACAAAGTACTCCCTCTGTTTCCATTTGTGGGGCTTAATTAGGAGTACCGGCTCAAACTAACTAATTTTCAGTGTGAATTCAAACATAAAATCTTCAATTTTTTGGAAATAAAATTTACATATTTAAGTGATCATTTAACCATGAATATTTTTACATTTTTTTTGCTAGAGTTGAATCCCGGAAATCATGTTTTGCCATAAATTTAGGAAAACCCCGGAATTCAAAATTTTCAGAATTTGAAAAACACCAAAAAGTTGTTACTCCAAATCACTCACAGAAATTCCAAAAAAAAAAAACTCAAAATTCCGAATATCATTTTTCACTTTGAAAATAAAAACTTACTTTTTCTCAAATTTCACAATTTTCATGGCCAAACAGTTACCAGTATAAATCACAATAGTTAAACATTCAAAATATTTAAAAATATTATGGTCAAAAAAAATATTATTTGACTTTTCAAATAGTGACTAAAACAAATAAATTAAAACTGAGGGAGTACTAATTTAACAAACGTAGCAAACGAAACCCTAGTTGTCCAATACAGAGTGTGCGTAAAAAAGCGATATTGTAAGATAAAAAAAAAAAACTGAGATTGATCGCTTGTGGGCTTTTTGTCTTCCTCCGTTGCTGGTTGCGACATTTTGTTTTCTCTTTAGAAAAATATGGTGTCAGTGTATGGGTTACTATGGCTTAAAAATCACGCACCTCTTTTTCATTTCACTTTGAGATAATTATTCGGAGATACTTCCACTTTAGGGATAAAGCCAACTTCACTTTGGGGCAATTAATTTGGACAACTTTCACTTCAAGGGATAAAGCGAAAGCTACTAAAAAAAAGGTTCTAACTACTCACCGATCCATCACAATCTTTAATGGTCATATTTTACATAGTTAAATGAGGGATCGGAGTAAATGTAGAGAATTTCTATGGTCAATCCCAACAAATATTCTTTGTGAAAAAAAAATGTCCTAAACAAATATTCAAACAGAAATTCCAATAAATAATTGATTGAGTTGTATATAATTTATTCATTGAGACAGTTGAAAATTATTATAGAGAAAAATAATGATATTTTATATAATGATAATATTGTTCGAATGGTGACTTTTTGAGACTAGATTATTCATGGAGAGTACATAGGTTTGTATAGGGTAAAATCTGTAGCTGTGTGAATCAGAGGTTGACACATGCGCGATAGAGACTGATCGGATATGACTCGACAATAGACAACTTTGGTCTTGACTTATGAACCTATTTGGAGCGGTTGACCATACCTATTGGAGATCCGAAGTCATGGTGCAAGCTTGCGAGAGTCTGGAAGTATGTGATCATGATCAAAGAAGTGGCCGGTCAGGATAAGTCTCAGTTGTAAATGACCCCGAAGAATTCGAAATTCTCCCCTGGAAAATCTGAACAACGTACGGTGCAACTATTGGTCATCAGAGTGGGATGTGTTACACGAAAAAATATTGCTTAGGATTAGGTTATAACAGCGTCCCTTCCTTTCACTTATATGCCATATGCTTTCTTAGTCAAGAAGTACTGTTACAGTTTCATTCATTATTGTCCTCTAGCTCTCATAATTATTATCATCCGGAGACTTTACCAGTCAATAGTCTCAGTGTCATCTCAATAAGCATTACATACAATTGTTTTGTTCATTATTACTTGCATATCATTTTATATCAATTTCTATTTAGTAAGTTAGTATCATTTATTTCATTGTTTCGTTCACGTTCTTGTAAACGTGTATTCTCTTTTGTATAGGCTTAGAATTCCTATTGTACTCTGTATATACCTTGATATTAATGAAAGACTCCCCAAGGGAGATTAATATCATCTCACATGGTATCAAGAGCCAAATAAACAAAACCCTAAAAACCTTTCTCTTCCACACCGCAGGGGGTGCCTCTCCTACGCCGCGGCCCTCCCGGATTTTCTTCTTGCTTTCGGGTTTTGTTCTTCCTTTCTTCTCTTCTCTAAATGGCTATCCCTGATTCTTCCACAATTTCTGACGCCTCTACCTCCACAAATCCCACCACAAAGTCATCACCCCCGTTTCATCCCGCCCTTACTGTTTCCAACATCAAGAACCATATTCCCATTATTCTTGATCAAGAAAACAACCAGTATTCTCCATGGGTTGAACTTTTTTGCAATCATGCATGTCTCTATAACGTGCTTGACCATATTGATGACACTATTCCGCGCCTACGGAGGTTGATGATTCTATCGACATAGTCTCGACGCGGCGTCAAACAATGGATATATGGTAGTATCTCTCGGGATTTGCTCCTTACTATCATGAAATCGACTCCACGACCCTTGACTTGTGGAATCGTTTGGAGAAAATTTTTCGGGACAACAAGCACACTCGTGCCGTGTATTTGGAAGAACGAGTTCAACAAAACACGTCTTGAAAACTTCTCCAATGTCTCCGAGTACCGCAAGCGACTTAAACTTCTAGCGGATCAACTCTCCAACATCGCGCACGCTGTCGCGACGATAAAATGGTGCTACAAATGATTTACGGCCTTACTAAGGGCGAATATGATACTTTGGCCACCATAATTCAACAAAGCGAGATCCGCTACCGAGTTTTAACAAAGCTCGCTCACAATTGTTGCTCGAAGAAACCCGTCGTGCTAAGCGGGATGAGCACGCCCGGCAGGTGTTAGGCGTCGACACGCAACCCCAAGATCGACGCCACCGAGACAACTCCCAACGGCGGCAGGGCCGCGACGGCAAGAGTGGAAAAGAACGCGGCGGTAGAGAAGGCTGTGGTCGTGGCAAGGGTCGCGAGTCACACGTAACCAACAAGAAGCAACAACAACAGAGATCGCAGAACAACTGGGCCGCGGCTCCTCAACAGTTCGTCTACAGCGCCGCGGCAGCCATACAATCTGTATTCTTACCCCGGTTTGTTAGGCCCCGCTCCAGCCCCACAACAGGCCCACTTCATGCAAGGTCGGTCCCGACCCCCTCCTCCGGCATGACACCCACTGAGTTGGGTCAGATGTTCAACACCCTCTCTATGCAACAGCCTGATAATATACTTGGTATATGGACTCAGGCGCCACATCTCACGTCACCCAGTCTGCAGGTGCTATTCCTAAACTGTTTAGTTTAAAGCATCCTCAATATGTTACAAATGGTAGTGGACAACGCATTCCAGTTAAGGGTTATGGTACCTCATACACACAACCTCCTCATCCACCCTTCTCCCTAAAAAACACCCTATATGCCCACACATGATTAAGAACCTCATATCTGTCCGCCAATTTACTCGTAATAATTTTGTCTCTGTGGATTTTGACCCTTTTGGTTTTACTGTGAAGGATCTTCATACGGGAACACCTCTTACGAGATATAATAGCACGGGGGATCTCTATCCATTCACTTCCACCTCCGCTGCTAGATCTTGCTCTCCCGTCACTCTAGCGGCTGTTTCTTCTTCAACTTGGCATAATAGGCTTGGTCATCCAGGAGTCCCAGTTTTTAATTTTCTTAGAGGCAACAATTTCATTGTTTGTAATGGGAAACTTGCCCAAAATTGTGTTTCTTGCTCTTTATATTCGTCTTCCGTTCAAATCATCTACTAGTGTTACATTTGCTCCTTTTGATATCATACATGTCGATTTATGGACATCTCCTATCTCTAGTTCTCTCGGTCATAAATACTATCTTGTGTTGCTTGATGATTTTTCACACTACGTTTGGTTATACCCTCTTAAATTTAAATCGGAAGTGTTTGTCAAATTTCTTGAGTTTCGCAAGTTCATTCAAACACAATTTGGAAAAGGCATAAAATCATTTCAGTGCGATAATGGTCGTGAATTCAATAACTCTATGTTTCACCGCTTTTGTACCAAAAATGGCATGGTCTTTCGCTTCTCATGTCCTCACACCTCACCACAAAATGGTAAAGCTGAAAGAATCATCCGCACCATTAACAATATGATTCGCACCCTATTGATTCATGCCTCCCTCCCTCCACCCTTCTGGGTCTATGCTGCTAAAATGTCAGAATACACTCTAAATATTCTCCCTACTAGCACTCTTCACAATATGACCCCTACCGAAATCCTCTACCATAGAATCCCCTCTTATGATCATCTACAAATTTTTGGTTGTCTGTGCTATCCCAACCTTAGCCCCACCGCCCCTCACAAGCTCGCTCCTAAGTCCACTCCATGTGTCTTTTTAGGATTCCCGCCGAACCATAGGGGCTATCTATGCTATGACTTGTCGACTCGTCAGATCCACATATCTCATCACGTCACATTCGACGAGACCAAATTCCCATTTTCAAATCTTCCAAAATTCCAAAAATAGGACTACTCATTTCTTGACGAGTCTGCCATCTCTCCCCTTATAATCGAACAACTCACATCCTTTATTCCGTCGTCAGAGCCGTGGCCCTGTGCTGAGGCGCCGCGGCGCCCAAACTTCAGAGAAGCCTGTCAACCTTCTAGCGCCGCGACTCTCGATCCTGGAGCCGCGGCGCCTCCGACGGCTTCGCCCCCACCTTCTCCTTATCCGACTTTACCCCCCGTCTCAAACACCACTCCGCCACCCACTGTCCCTACCCATCCAATGGAAACTCGTTCAAAGCATGGAATCTTCAAACCCAAAGTCCATTTCAACTTGTCTGCCCAAACCATCTCTCCACTTCCAAAGAACCCAAAATTGGCCAAACAAGACCCTAATTGGAATGCGGCTATGTATGAGGAATTCAATGCTTTAACTAAACAAAGACACGTGGGATCTAGTACCTAGACCTGAGGGGGTGAATGTCATTCGTTGTATGTGGCTATTTCGTCACAAGTTCAGAGACAATGGGGATCTTGAGAGGTATAAGACCCGTCTTGTGGCTAATGGCACAAATCAACAGGAGGGCATTGATTGTGGTGAGACCTTCAGCCCGGTTGTCAAACCGGCTACCATCCGCACAGTTTTGAGCATTGCCATGAGCAAACACTGGCCGATCCATCAGCTTGATGTGAAGAATGCATTCTTATATGGGGATCTGAGAGAGACAGTCTACATGCATCAGTCACCAGGGTTCACCCATCCAGCAGTTCCTCACTATGTGTGCCATCTCCGTAAGTCACTATATGGCCTGAAGCAGGCCCCCCGTGCGTGGTATGATCGCTTTGCCAGGTATATCATGCAGATTGGGTTTGTATGCAGCAAGAGTGATACATCACTTTTCATTTTTCATCGAGGTAGTAGCACTGCTTACTTATTACTTTACGTGGATGATATTGTTCTTACTGCCTCCTCCGACAGATTGAAAAATGAGATTATTGTCTTGCTCAAGTCCGAATTTGCAATGACCGATTTGGGAAAGCCGAGTTACTTTTTGGGGATATCGGTGACCGTGTCCGCCAATCATATGTTCTTGTGTCAGTGTAAGTATGCAGAAGAGATTGTGTACAGGGCTAAGATGGCGAACTGCAAAGAGGTGCCTACTCCAGTTGATTCCAAACCTAAGCTCAGTGCTATGGATGGTGCTCCAGTCTCTGATCCTACTCTGTATAGGAGCCTTGCAGGTGCACTTCAGTATATCACATTCACCAGGCCAGACATAGCTTATGCTATTCAGCAGGTGTGCTTATTCATGCATGCCCCTAGGGAGTCTCATTTCACTGCTCTTAAGCGTATCATTCGATACATTAAGGGAACTCTTGATTATGGTTTGCACCTATATCCCTCTGCACCAGACAGGTTGCTTTCATATACGGATGCAGATTGGGCAGGGTGTCCGGACACGCGACGCTCCACTTCCGGCTTTTGTGTTTTCTTAGGGGATAATCTGATTTCTTGGTCTGCCAAGCGACATACTACCCTATCTCGCTCCAGTGCCGAGGCTGAGTACAGAGGCGTTGCAAATGTAGTAGCTGAGATTTGTTGGCTAAGAAATTTACTGTTAGAACTTCAGTGTCCTTTGCGTCAGGCATCTATTGCGTATTGTGATAACATCTCTGCCATCTATCTTTCTCATAATCCGGTTCAACATCAGCGAACCAAGCATATTGAGATAGACCTACACTTCGTTCGTGAGAAAGTTGCGTTAGGCCATGTCAGAGTGTTACATGTTCCATCATCCTATCAGTATGCAGACATATTTACCAAATGACTTCTCAGACAATTATTTCTTGACTTCAGATCCAGTCTCAACGTCCGGCCTCCTCCCGCTCCGACTAAGGGGGTGTGTAAACGTGTAAATATAGGAAATAATATATTCCCTACCCATAATTAGAATATTTCCATATATTGTGTAAATATAATTATGGTAAGACTAGGATTCCTCTTTTGTATAGGCTTAGGATTCCTATTGTATAAGGGATGAATATTGTACTCTATATATAAATTGATATTAATGAAAGACTGCACAAGGGAGATTAATATCATCTCACAGTTCTTGTTGCTATAAGAACGTCGATATGTCCTCTCTCATGCACATCAATTAATTTTACGACAAAAACAATGAATAACTCGTGAAATTTTCAAACTGCACATGCTTGATCTCAATACTAAATTTGAAGATGAAAATCATAAAATTCTGTTATTGATGGACAATACTACACCTTATGATATCGAGGAATACAAAAATCAACTATCACATGTTAAAAGTGCTTTTTGTATCCTTAATTATATTTTTAACGGTGCTATTGTGCTAACATAATTTCGTTATTCAGGTTCATCATTTTCTACCTAATATACGACATCACATATTTAGCCTGCAGATGCAGATATTATTGCAAATTTTAGGTCAAATACAAAAATCACTTCAAGCATTTGATTGATGAACATAAACGCAATAAGATCTACCTATTATCAAGTGACAATAAGTTCAACTGACAATATATAATTAACACTTTAGTAGAAGCATGAAATGATGTGAAAATCTTTACCATCTCACATTTTTGGAGAAAGACTAAAATCCTACATGCAGATGACAATCCCAATAATGTTAATAGTGAAAATATAAAACTGATCGAGGGTGTTGAGAAGTATCAATTGTAACATCAATCAAACAATGAATGCTAATAAATATGTGGAGTTTAATGCAATACTTTTCATCATTGAAACTTTTTGAAGAGATTATTGACCAAGTCATTAGAGAAAAACAAAGGACTATGGAGGCAGAAAGCAATAATAAAAATCTTGACGAAGAACCTTAATCAATTACATCTTGGATTGAGATAGAAGATTCATTTGTTAAGCTCTTAAATTGTTTTCTAGAGAAGGCTATCAGATACATATTTGCTGAAAATTTTAACGGAAATATTTGTCAATTCTAGCGCCACTAAAAGGGCTGAAAATTTATTAAACAAGGTACAATTACAAACTTCTCTCATCACACTTAAAAGTATTTAATTTTTAAGTAGTTTTTAATGTGTGTTTTAAAGTTTAAATCTTTGTATCATTATGAATTTATTAATAATTTATTAGCTTTCTTTTAACTTTTAATTAGTGAAGTATGAATATCTTTTAAAATTTAATTTTTTTTCATCTTTTTATAATAATATAAAACTATTTTTTTTAGCAATTTGTATTAAGACAAATTAAACTTAAGTATCAAATGATATTATTAGGTGCATAATGACAAACATACTAATATAGGAAAGTTTAAATGTATTAGAATATTGGCAAAACACATTAACATTTCAACTTGACGCGACCCAATCAGAAGGTGCCAACTAATTTACGCGTAGGATGGCATTAAAAATAAGAAAAAAGGAAATAGGGTAAAATTAAAAGGGGTAAATCTCGTTCAATCACTACGGATGAAAACCCTAAGCCCCAACGAATGAAACTAAAAAATCAGCGATTAATCTCTGGATTTGGCTGGAAATTGTTCAAGATCGGTGTTGAAGCTTCAAGGACTTGATGATTTACCCATTCTTCTCCTTCAATTTAGCTGAGGTATGTATATCTTTTTACTTTTTTGCCTTTTGAAATGGTGTTCTCGGTAAAGTTAGGGCTTTTTTCATCTGTCTAAGGGAAGGGAATATTGACTGTACTTTTTGCTCTTTTTCACAGGTTTGATCATATTATTACTTTTTTAAATCATGGGTAGGTTTTTTAAAGGTCGATATCAGTCGAATGTAGAGAAATCTGTGTTTAATATAGATGAAGACCATTTCTCTCTAACCAAACTGAAATCTTATGCAAATCACATTAGGTATGATGAAGTTGAAGCTTTTTATGTTGAAGATATTTTCAAGAAAAAGGGAAATAAATTTGCTGGCAGATTGGGTGGTGATGAAGAGTACATTGATTCATCAGATGAACCAAGTGAAGATAGTGATGAAGAGTTAGATGTTTTAGCACAACCAGGTGTTGATTTACCTTCAAGAAGAAAAAGTAAGAAGTTAAGGTATGATGATTCTGCTGCTATTTCTTTCTTTGAATTGGGTATGATATTTGACAGTGCAATAGAGTTTAGAAAAGTTGTGGTTGACTATGCTATTCAAGAGAAGGTTCAATTAAGGCTAAAATCCAATGAACCTGATAAGAGTAAGAGTAAGATGTAAGGGAAAGTGTAAGTGGTTACTCTATGCTAGCTTGGATAAAAATACAAGAAATTTTGCTGTGAATATTTATTATCTTGCTTAGGGATGACAGGTGGGATTCCGCACTGCAGCCGCCCCAGTTGGGGCGGGTATGGGTATAACTTTGGCGGGTAGTAGGCGTGTATGGGTATTGAAAATGTACCCGTCACGGGTAGGCGGGTAGGTGGTGGATTTGCTGTCATATCCGCCTTCCCCGCCCCGCATCCAACCGCCTACCCACCCGCCTACCCACCCGCCTTATACTCTCCCCAAGTCCAAAATATTAGCAGCCCATAAGTTGTGCCTTCAGCTCATAAGTCACGACAAATCTCTCATTCTCCAACAAAACTCAAAACCCTACGCCTCTTCAGTCCTTCACGCCTCCCTCTCTCTCGTTCCCCTTCACGCCGTCTCTCCTCCCTCTCTCATTCTCCTCTCATTCTCGACGTCTCGTTCTTTTTCTTTAAAGGAGATGCTGATCGGGAAATATTGCTGTCTTTGCTTTGTGCTTTGGGGTTGTCTTGATGAGGTCAATTTTTGTGCATTTGTTAAGTTTTACTTATTGGGTTTGTGGAGTTCAATTGAAAAAGTTAAAAAACTTTAGCTTATATAGTTGAAATAATATCTGGGTTTTGTCTACATTTGTAATATATAGCTATTTGGGTGGATAATTTTTGGGTTTTCTTGGAAATTTTGTTTTCTTGATTCTTTGCTGTGTAAGGGGGAAGAGGTGAAAAAAATGGGGAATTCTGATGGTGAAAAAATTCGGAATTCTCCTTCCACTCTCCCAAAGAAAATGAGACTGTGACAGCATTGATCCTTGACTCAAATTTTTGGGATCATGTTGATCACTAATTGATCACAAATGAATTGATTACAAAATATGGCCAGGCGGGTACGGCGGGTATTGGTGGGTGACGGATATCCACTTGGGTGGTGGAGCGGGTGTGTATTTAGGAATATAAATGCCTAGGCGGGTATGGATGTTGAAAATTGTACCCGTCACGGGTGGCGGGTAGGTGACGGGTATAAAAGTTTTTGGTGGGTACGGGTGCGGGGAGGTGTACCCGCACCCGCCCCGCCCCGCCCAATTGCCACCCCTATCTTGCTCATACTTGTATTACAAAGAACATGAATAAGTTATGCATAGCCAAATATGTTTCTAGTAAGATGCAGGATAGAATAATATCTCAGCCTGATATTAGAGTTCATCAGCTTCAAGAGGAAATAAGAAAAGATTGGAGTTACAAGTGGGAAGATCAATCTGTTATAGAGCCAAAATGCAGGTTAATAGCAAGTTCATGGGTGATTGGAAGCTTGCATTACTATGCAGATATGATTAGGAGTACAAATTCTGGACTTCTTGTTGGGTGAGAATTGATAATGAAACAGAACCTGGCAAACACTTGTTTAAATACTTCTATGTTTGCTCTGCTGTATTTAAGAATGGTTGGCTAGAAGGTTGTAGGAAGATCATAGATTGGATGGATGTTTTTTGAAGGGTGCTTGTAAAGGAGAATTGTTAGTGGCTGTTGGAAGAAATGTAAGCAATCAAATGTATCCAATAGCTTAGGCCGTGGTTGGCCAAGAAACTAAACATTCTTGGACTTGGTAATTAAACCATTTCATTCAAGATTTTCAATTTGGTGATGGAGATGGAATAACAATAATGTCTCACATGCAGAAGGTATGCTTTCTTAGTTCGTACTGTTTAGTTTTTAATTTCTGTTCAATTTTTTAATTTCTGTCCAATGTTATAATTTCTAAGTATTTATTTAATTTCTGTCTATTTTTATAGTTCTGTCCAATTTTAGGATTATTTAATATGCTAAGAAGTAATGTAGAAGAATATTTTGGATTCTGCCAGTAGAGCTAAAGTTCATGTTGGATCCTTTTAAAACATGTTTGTGTTTACCTTAGTTTGGCTAAAGTTCTTTGGCAGAAGCTTATTTTAAACTTTCTTTCTTTTAAAACATGTTCTTATTAAACTTCCTTTTAGAACATGTTGAATTCTGTCAGTAGAGCTAAAGTTCATGTTGGATCCTTTTAAAACATGTTTGTGTTTACCTTAGTTTGGCTAAAGTTTTTTGGCAGAAGTTTATTTTAAACTTCCTTTTAAAACATGTTCTTATTGAACTTCCTTTTAAAACATGTTGGAATCTGCCAATAGAGCTAAAGTTCATGTTGGATCATTTTAAAGCATGTTTGTGTTTACCTTAGTTTGGCCAAGGTTCTTTGGCAGAAGCTTATTTTAAACCATGACTCCATGAGTGTATCTACTTTAAAGTTGTTGGATTGTATTTGATCCTCACTTGTGTGTTTTCTGAAAAAAATCATGTATTTAGAATCTCAATAGTTTTTATAGTTATGTTCAGTTTGTATAGTTTTATAGTTCTGTCCAGTCTTATAATTTTCCTAATGATTATTTGTTTTGCCTATTAGGGTCTACAATCAACTGTTCAGGAGTTACTTCCTAATGCTGAAAGGAGAACGTGTGCAAGACACATTTGGGCAAACTGGCAAAAGAAATGGAGAGATGAAGAAAGGAGAAGATCATTTTGGAGGTGCGCCCAGGCTAGTTTTGAGGTAAAATTGGCAGAGGAGTTTAAACATTTGGGTAAACTTGATAATGGAATATGTTAGGCATTGCTTATCTACAACAATTTTTTTGGTGTAGGTCTTTGTTTAATGATAGATCCAAATGTGACATGGTAAAAAATAATGTGTGAAACATTTAACTCTTGAATTGTTGCTTCTAGACACAAAGCTGTGATTATCATGCTTGAAGATATTAGACATAAAATGATGGATAGGCATAGAGATATGATCAAGTTTGCTGATACTTGAATCAGTGACATTTCACCCATGGCAAGGCTTATTTTAGAATTTAACAAAGCTATGATACTGGGCAATATAGGCACACAATTGTGTAGCTGTAGGTTGTGGCAGTTGAGGGGTATCCTTTGCCAGCATTGTGTATGTGCCTTATACCACATTGGGGAAGAACCAGAAAATTATGTGGAGCATTGGTACAGAAGAGAAACATTTCTTAAAGCTTATAAGTACTTACAGCCAATCCCTAGTATGATAATGTGGCCTCAAACAAATAACCCAATAGTGGAGTCCCCTGAAGTGAAGCCAATGACTGGGAGACCCAAAAGATGCAGAAGAAAAGACAAGGATGAACCAAGAAAAAAGAAATGGGAGAAAGCATCAAAAAATGGAGTCAAGATGACATGTTCCAAATGCCATCAAGTTGGCCACAACAAAAGGGGCTGCAAATCAGAAGTATTTTGCTATTTCTTTCTAGTTTGTTAGAATCATTCTTTGACTTCTAACTAATTTTACTTAATGTATAGCCTTCTCAACAACCCACTCAACAACCATCAAGATCAAGGCCAACAAGTCAGCCAAGCACTCAACAATCCTCTTCTTTATGTTCAGAAACTTCCAAGAGTTGAGAGGAACTCGAAAGCAGGCAGCAACTGGTTCATCAAGTTCAAAGGCAGAAGCTAGTTCTTCAACTACAAGGGCAACATCTTCTAGCAATTGGAAAAAAAAGAACAAGAGATGTGGAATTTGGTGTTTACACAGACAGAGAATTTGAAAGACAAGTGATCAATGTATGTATATTTTTTAGTTAATTCCTGATATGTGTATAGTGTGAAGTGTATAATGTTTATGAATTGTGTAGTCTGGGAGACCAAGTGAAAGAGTGATCTCAAATGGGGCAGCATTAAAAGATGCATCACTAACAGATATTGATCTTGGATTCAAGCCATCTGGACTAAGGTGGAAAAATAAAGATGCTATCACTGGAAACCAGCTTGAAGTAATGCAGAACCGTAAAAGGTTGGAAATAAGATCCAAAGCTAAGACTTGGTGGCCATAAAAGTTCAAGTTCATTTGGTGTAATTTTTGTAAAGCTTCTGACAGTTCTGGTGGCATTTAGATTTGCCTTTAAACTATTAACATTTGATTTTTTGATGTATGTTTGGCTTTTGAATGTTGTTGATGTTTTGTGGAGCCTTTTGGCTAGATTAGCAAATTATGTACATGGTTTTATGTCTAGTTTAATTGAAAATTTGTGTTATGTGCTTTTGTGTTTTCCGTGTATGTATTTTATGTCTAATTTTATTGAAGTTTTGTGTTACGTGTTTGTGTTATTGCGTTTGCATGTTGAGAGCTACTGTTGAGATTTAATCCAATACATGAACCATGTTTTGCAGACCATGATTTGCAGACAAATAGTGTAGATCTCATCGGAAATGTTTGATGCTTCTTGGGGCTTCTTTGGCGACCGTGAAGTCACCGGATGAATTGCCGAGTAAATAGATCAGATCCGGACGCGGCTGTTGCTCCGCGGCGATACGGACTCGACCCGCTCCTACCCACTCCGGGGTACCATAGCATGTCGGGAATAAGGGGGGACATACGGGACGTAACCACTCCCTTGGTTGGGGCCGTGCCGCCCGCCTTTCGATCGATACACAGTTGAGGAGGCCGATCACGAACGCTACAGGTGTGGGAGCGATCCTGGTTAGGGAAGGCTAAGACGGCGCCTCAGGGCAGTCTTGCTTGGCGCGAAGGCTGCTGGTTCGGGGGTAGAGTACAGTACTAAAGGTCCTCGGACTTCCAGGCGGTTTTTCTTTTGGGCAGCTGTTCACCGTTGGATCTCGCCAATACAGCCCCCTATAGTTTTCGTTACCGAGATATCTTTTCGTAATCAAAGATGTTTTCTTGTCTCTCGTTTCTTTTCTGAAAAAAAAAAGAACCTAATGGATCGAACTCATATGCTGTACCTGGTCGTTTAAATCAGATCTCTATTTCGGTACAACGAGAAGGGTTTACTATGGTCAGTGCAGTGAGGGTACTTCTAAATCACTAGGTAGCCATATTTTGTGTTTTATCATGGAAATGAAAGGTGATATGAGTTGGTGGCTGAATAGAATTGATCTAGATAGGCATAATTTCTTGAAGATATACAAAGCCAAAACGAAATCCAACTTCAGCGAGACTTAGATGTTTTGACTGTCATTTCATTTTGGCGGTGTTAAACAAGTATTTATAATGACTTAGATGTCTGTTAAAACACAACTATTAGGAGATGTATAACCCTTTGAACATGCAATTCCAATAGTTATCTTTTTTAGTTAATTTTTTTATAATTTGACTTCTCTTTCCAATCACTAACTACACCAATTTATGATGAGAGAACTGAGTACTATATATCTGAAGAAAAAAAGATATGATACCTATGAAATTATTTACTCCCAGATAAAACGTCTTGAGCTTGGTTATGTATTCAATTTTATTTGGAATTTTCCATTAAACTGATTGGAGGACAATGATAAATCCCGGAGTTGCTGTCAAAGGTGCAACTTTGATGGGAACCGTCCATGAAGCTGATAAGCAGATATATACAAAAAGAATCGTAAATAATAGCATTTTTCACTAAAAGGGAGGAAAATAACTTTTTCAATATCACCAACAAAATAACCCCAAAACAAGCTCTTTCAACCAACCAAACTACCCAAAAAGCAACTTACATAAAGAACTCTCTATAAACTCAAGCTAATATCACAATGAGCAGCAAAATATCGATACTTCCTCCTAATTTTTTCCTTTTCTTCATCGTGTTTTTTAATCCTCTTTTGTAATTCCGAAATTGCAATTTTAGGTGTTCAGGATAATCAACTTCATACCACCTAAAAAATTTGCACCGTAAAAATCGAATCTTGGGTACTTGAATTTAAACAAAAAAGACCCATCTACATTGCAACCTTACCCGACCATCTTCACAACCAAGAAATCATCGACCTGGATTATTTACGGACTAAGAAATCTTTATTATAGCTCTTTTTCCACAATGACAAAGTAACGATATGCCATTTTCATTTAAAAATGGGTAGAAAATCGTGAAGAAGGTAAAGAAATGGCAATAAAAACAAGAGAATAAGTGAAAATTTGATTTGAGAATTGGGGATAAATATATGAAGAGTTCATTAAGGGTATATTAGTCATTTTAAAGATTTTTTACAGTTTGCTATGTAGGACGCATGTGTATGGATGCTCGATTTTTGACAAGTTTAAGTGACTATTTATGCACTAACAAAGTTGGTCATAGTTGCTAGCTCGTGTCAAATTAAATGGTTTGTTTATGTTTTTTACCTAGAATATTTGCTTGTTATCACATTAGCAAATCTCAAAATTGAGATAATATTTAGGTAAAAAAGGTAGCCCGACATATTAAGTTCTAGCTATGTGCGGAATTCGAGAAAAGGCGTACCTGGTCGCAGAAAAAGAAAAAAAGTATGGTAGTCGAAGCATAACTAATTTCCTCTTTTTTCCTCCTCGCTAAAGAAGAATAGACCAAGGTGAACTCAAAGGAGACTCATTTCAGTTCATCAATGGTTCACAAGGCATGGAGAATAATCCCAAGACCTCTTCTCGAAACCATCCTCAACAACCACGCTCAACACCACCGTGTCCCTCAACCCTTAATCCTCCATGGCCCTCGTGGCGTCGGCAAAACCACCCTCATTCTCGAACGTAAGCACACAATATCAATTACACTATTGTATTAATTATGATTGAGTACATGACCATGAGGATTGATTTGGATGTCGAGGATTAGGATAGAAAGTTAGTACGTAGTTGAGTTTTGTCCCATTGTGTGTGAGAGGGGTAGCGGGCTAGTCTCTCCTTCTCCTCTTCTCCCTTTTTTTTTTTTAGTATTATTTAGGTTTCCATAGATTCATATATTCATATGTATTGCTTTATTTGTTTTTTATTATTATCTTGCTGTCATTTTCTGGAATTTCTGCATTAACTATATTCTTTTAAGTCGAGTTTCTTTAGAAACAACCTCTCTGCCTAAATCTTACCCTCCCCAGAACCCACTGTATGAGATTACATTGGGTATGTTGTTAATTAATACAAAAAATTAACTATGTTTTTGCAGGTCTTATGGGTAAATGGAACAGTGGCCCTCATATCACAGGTTACGTGGACTTTGCTGAATCTATTAAAGATCATCACCCAATTCATGGCCAATCATTTCCATGGAGTTCTTGGTCCAATTGCGAACCTCCTTCACTGCCTTATCTCACAAATCAACTCGAAAACTGTCTCGAATCAATGACCCAAAAGGGTATTAATCTTGGTACTATAAGTTCTCATCAGATTTTCACTATTTTAAGTAAATGGCATGGACTTAATACAGCACTTAAACAGATCCTAGATGGTAGTAGTAACTCCAATTCAAACCCCAGAAAGGCTGTTTCAATTAGGGGTAATTCGGTGTTGAATTTATGGGAAAGGGCGGTTTGGGCATCAAATGTTCGATTAAATGCCAAAGAGAAGAGTGGGTTGAGTTTGGAGGAGGAGACTTATTATAAGGAAGCAATGGGGGCTTTGAGTTTGGCTAAAGAGGTTATAAAGGTGCAGCAAAAGTGGAGAGCAAACGCGATTAAGCATTTGAATCAGACTGGTGGGTTTTCAAGGTCTTTGGCGAATTCAGCAACGGATTGGCCTTGTTTGTTATTGGAGCTCCTTTCGTCCGCTGCTGAAATAGATTATTTTCAGGTAATCGGAATGAAGTTGGGTTTTTGATTTTGTGCAAATTGTAGGAGCTTAAATTGTTTTTGTATAAGAAAAATGGCTATTTATAATGTATTGGTGAAAAATACAAGTAGGGAGCTACAACGATGTGCGCCTACTAAGCACGTTCTTCACGAATAACTTGTGTCTGGTGCTTTATATAATATTGATGTTTTCTTTGTTGGACGTGTCAAAATGAGTAGCCGAAGCTGGTGATAAACAATATTGAAGTTTTAAAGAATGCAATATTGACGGATGATTCTACAGTCCGTGCATCCATGTATCATGATAGTCTGATATGGAGAATAATAGCCTTGGGTGCAAATGAGAGATCTCTTCCAGTTATTCTTGTAACATCTGATAGGTAATGCAACCTAACCTTTTCTTTTAGCCTATGACCTGCATTTGTGATGCATCTCAATGGACCAAGACGTTAAACTTACATTTTATAATGTTCAGTTGTGTCATGTTTGAAATGCATGTGTTGTGGCTAGGACCTGCATTTGTTTTGCATCTCAATGGATCAATTCATCAAAATTCCATTTTGCAATGTGCAGTTGCATAATGTGTTTTGCAATGCATGCATTATGCCTCAATGTTATATCTAGCATCTAAGTCATACAAAAATAAAATTTATATGCTGTTTCACTTAGTTGAGTAATTTCAAATTTAATAGTCGCAGAATACAGATAAAAAGAAATGCAGCACTCCAACTTCCTTGTTCTATAAAAGAATTGCTGTAAAGTGATATGGCCTTATCCAAAAAAGGGCTTTAAACTGATGTCTTTTGTGGTTGAAGTGCATGGAGTTTAGAGTAATATAATTGGCTTGAGGTGGTGTGTGCCAAGTGCTACTTATCCTCCTTGGCACATTTGATGCATTTTCAACCTGAAAGCATCCTCTGTATCTTCTGTAATTAGGAAGCTAAAGTACGAGTAATTTTTTTAATAGCTATAAAGGGCCAGTTGGCGCTCTGTTTGCACTCGGCATATAATGGCCCCCTCTTCTCTATCCTTCTCCAATTAAATATCACGTTTTTTCTGTGACTTGTGACGTGCACCTAACTTACATATCATCTGCTGCCTCTTACCACTATGCCAAAGCTTTGGGGGCATTATCAGTCGGTTTTCATTCAGTTGGTCCCAAAAAAATAATCTACATCCCTGGATTTGTGCAAAATACATCTTGAATGGAATATATGAATTTATTTAAGCTTCAGTTTGTCTACAATATTAGGATGGTCTGGAGGTGAAACTTCATTGTAGCATCAAACATCATAAACAAAACTTAGTGCATAGTTCGTAGCATAAAAGATTCATTACTATTGCTTATCTAACAGGGAGAATTGATGCCCGTGTAGGAGAAAACCATAACCGCATGTAATATCACTTGCAATATAAATACCTTGGTTTGCAGAATAAAATACTCTTGCTGTCTCACAAGCCTTTCAGTAGTTATATTCAGATTTATGTTGTTATATTCTCTGGAGAACTATCTTTAACTTCCTTTTAATTCACTATGGTGAGTCAACACTAAACAAGAACATTATTGCAGCTACTATTCATATCGTGCCTATATGGATTTTGGATTTCCGGACATTTTCGTCTCACGTGAGGTAAACACATCAGGAGTATTTAAACTTTATGCTCCACCTCTCAATGGGTCTGAATCTTTTGTTTATTAGCTTATCAAGGAAAAAGAAGAGGATGTGAACCTTTTGCACAATTGTTTTCTATGTAATGCTTTGGTAAACCGCAAATTTGTTACGATGCAGTTTATCCAGTTTAAACCTTTTTCTCCTGCTTGTCTTGATGGGGGGTCTATAAAACTATAAAGGATTTTCTCAAGCGCATGCTTATTGCATGTTTTCTTCGCTTTCCCTCTTTATATTATTTATTAAATGACATGTTTCTTATTGAGGTGATACCTGCACCATCTTTCTCTGCAATGGTTAAATTTAATATGCAACTTAATTTGTGTATGCCTAGTTTCTGTTTGTTTTACACGTCTAACTAAAATTTGCGTTTTTTTCTTCTTGTGAACTATGGATACATCTGCTTAGTTTTTATTTTTAGATAAGTAGCTATTATACATCTCACCTTGGTGGGAATGCAGACATTTGGTTGGACTCCTGCAGAAGCTAAAATGCATATGGTTGGCGACTATTTTAGTCAGTTGGAGGTATAGCCTTCTTTACACCAGATATACAATTATAAAAATATGCTTTTTCGCTCAAAATATATCATCATGATGATATTGCGTTTGGTTGATGTTGATCTTACTTATTCTGCAGTTTAACGTGATTGTTGAGGTGCTAGGGCCGAATCCAAGACATCTATTTGAGATTTATGCACTCAAGCTAAGTAATTACTACCAAAAGTGAGTACTTATTGCTTATTTTCATATATTATATTTGATTTACGGCAATAGGAGCTCCCAGCTCTCAATTGTCATATAAATATTATGAAACCCAGTCAATATAATAAGCTGCTGATCTGGGGTGTTTTCTTATAACAACATACAAGTTCCAAATATGCATGACACAGTGAAGGGGAATGAGGTTGAGTAATTTCTTCGAGCCGAGGGTCTTCGGAAACAGCCTCTCTACCTCCATGGTAGGGATAAGGTCTGCGTACAGTCTACCCTCCCTAGACCCCACCCTGTGGGACTACACTGGGTATGTTTTTGTATTAAAATAAACTATTTTTCTAGGAGAGGCCAATAGTACTGGTCATTTTTGTGATAATGCAATCACATGCCAAAGGACAGTTTTGGGAACTTCCAGAAAAGCTTTCTATGGCATGTCATCTGCAGCAATTTACATATTGTTTTTCCTTTGGGAAAGGAAAATGAAAGGGGTCTCCGGGAAAGTAGACTAAGGTACGAAACATTGTCATATAAGACTTTACATCCAATGTTTTACAGGAATGCAAGTGCACTTTTATCGGATATTTCCAGTGCAACCGCTAAACTAGTCATCATTTATCCTGGTGGAGTTACATAGTACATTTTTGTTTTGGCTGAAATATTGTTCTTTCTTATTTTTTATATCTCACCTTTGTGATTTACAATGCATGCGCTATTCGATCTTCACCTCCTCCCTATTATTGTCTTGTATTACCCTTCTTGTATTGTGAGTTAAATCTCACTTAGATACATGCAAAAATTGTCATTTCCTGTTAATCATATGTGGAATAGTATGAAAGATAGTTTTGTCATCCCCGACTAAATTATTATCACATTCTAAGCCACTCCAATATTTCGTGGAATCTAGGGTCATGAGTGAGAAGAGCAGTAAATTTGAGGATATCGTGGACGCGTACTTGGCATATCTTCAAGTAAGTTCCAGAATAAATGACAGTTCTCATTGCTTTTGGTTTTTACTTGTTTCAGTTGTGGAGATTTTACCCCATTAAGTGTATCAGCTGAAGTCTGTGAGTGAGATATATATAAAATAAACAAACAAAAGGAAACCAACTTTTCAAAATCCTCTTATTTTGGGATTCTTTTAAATCTATTGATTTTGATCAGGATGCTCCTTTTGAGTTCATTTATAAAAGTGAAAGCATGCTTCAGTTTCTGTCGCTTATAAGTTATAGGTACATAGGACTTCACAACTATTTGAGCTTGCATATGAGTAACTAATTCCTTTTTTATTTGCTTTATTGTATTCATGTACAAAGTCAATTAGCCTTTACAAGTTATTTTACTTTATGGACCTACTGTATTCACAAGCTCATTGCTGTTAGAATTCTCTCCTATAAATATTTTTTACACAACTCTACAACTAGGAATAGGCAAGATACATGTGAATACAATTGATATGAAGGAGTAATGTGCTGAATTGTCTCAAGGAAACTTGGTTGGTTTTCTATTCACTACAAAGTCAAGTGGCTTTTTTCCATTTGGTTAAAAGTCCTTGAGCTATATATTTAATAACTAGTGACAGTTGTGCCTTGCATCTTGATTTGTTTGATCCAGAATGCAGTCTGATACATTATAAAGAGACTGTACCAGGAAGAAATATAAGGAGTTATGAATAAAATTTGCGTCCTTGAGATATCACGAGTACGTGAGGAAGTGTCTAGTTTTATTTTGATGTAAAGGTAAGATTTTATTAAAACATAAAAAGGTACCAAGAAGGTACTGAAAAGATCACATCGAATGCAGAAGGCAGCAAAGAGTCAAAATCAGATACAGTACTCTTCCTCCCCCATAAATAGAGGCTTCTTAAACATCTAGATTTTGCAAATAAAATTCTTTCCCTCCCATCATTAAAGCACCTATTATTACTTAACAACCAGATATTCCAGAATATATAGCATTCCAGAACTGTCTGCAGCCTTTGGAAAATGGTTGTTTATACCAGCTGCATAAAAGAGAAAATGCATAAAAACACATCTAAACTTATCCCGAATTACTAGTTACACACTTATACTTTGCGAAGGTCCTATGACCCCCCCCCCCCCCCCCCCCCTGAACTATTTTAAACTGGAATTATTCCCTTGAAAGACACACCCAACTTTATGTTAATTGGTGTATATCACGCGCTGCCACGTGTATAATTTAATAAAATATCTATTATTTTCTATTTTTTTTGAACTTTTTTTTCTGATTCTCTTCCTTTCTTTTTCGCTCTCCCCTTTTCGACACTTCATCGTCCCTGTCAGTACTACACAAACCAAACACTCCATCCATTGCACCGCCAGAAAATCCGATAGATCGACCACTAACCATCCACTATTAACAACAGATCCACTTTCTTTTTAATAAAACATTTTTTCACGTTTTCAGTAGTAGAAATTAATTTTAATTGGCAAACCCACTGTCATTCGCCACCATTTTTGCAGCGCTATAACGGAAGAAAAAGTTAATAGTAAAAATAGTCCTTTGCGTAAATATTTTAGTCTTTTCTCTGTTAAATCGCCATCTGCAAATGGATTTTGTTCCTTTATATATTGAAAATTCTTCTTTGTTTTGAGTTTTCTTGGGTTGAAGTTGTACTGTCAGTGTAAATTTAACTGGGTTTAGGTTTGAAAAATCTCCAAGGATCCTAATCGGTCATTTACATCTATGGAGGTTGACTTTTTTGTTGTTAGGATTTCACTATATCAATCAACCTTCTTTGTCAATTCCTCAGTTCCATAATAAGGAGTATTTAATTTGGGAAATGCAGAAATATGCCTTTATAACTGTGACTACGGAGTAGTTTGATCCGATTTTCATTGGATCTATGAAAACAAAGATGAAAGGTTTAAGAAAAGAGAAAGAAAATCGGGAAAATTAATATGCAAAAAATAATTTTCGTACATTTTTTGTTCTTCTCACTCTCTTTGAGAGAGAAAGTATATACTTTCTCTGCCACCTCACTTAGGGAGTTAATAATTCCAGTTTAAAATAGTCTAGGGGTGTCATAGGACCCCCCCCCCCCCCCCCTCAAAGTATAAGTGTGTGACTGATTATTCGAAACGAGTATAAGGGTGTTTTTATCCATTTTCTCCTGCATAAAACAAGTTTAATACTTCCTGGCACAACCATTGAACTTAAAAAATGTCCAGAAACATTGAGCAGATCTGCCTTGCGAAGGTGCTATGTAGCAGTATATAATAACTATTTCGTTATCCTTTTCACAAAGAAAACATCTACTGCACATAGCTAGTCCTCTCTTCTGCAAATTATCTTGAGTTAAACAAGCTTCATGAGTTGCAATCCAAGTGAAGCAAGCAGTTCTGGGGTGTAATGGCCTTCCAGATTATCTTTCATGGCCAGTTAACTTGAGACCCCTCTGTGTTCTTTAGGAAATAATTATAGCAGGCATTAACAATAAACTTGCCATCTTTTTTGAGCTTCCACATCAGAGAGTCGGGAACATGCCCAACAGGAGAAACAGGTTCCAGCATCTGAATCAAATCTTTAATTCAATCAATCTCCCAATCATTTAAATTTCTTCACAAATGAAGATTCCATCCCCAAGGAGAGAAGCAATCAGTCACAGTTCGTCTTTGTTTGCACAGATTGCATATAGGTCTGGGAATTGATCTTTAAGTGGAATATCAACTAACCATTTATCTTTACTCATTTTAATTATCCTGCCTTTACCAATTTTTAGTTTGATATTATCAGCAAATTCTTCCCAGAGCCCCCTTTTATATTTCCAAACACCCACCTCTAGTTTTGGTGCTTTAGTTTGGAAGGATGCAAAATGAAAACACTGGATTGGGGATCATAAGATAATTAAGACAATACCTAAGTCACAGTAGGTGTGAAGCAACTGCAAATGAAATTGAGCATACTTCTTAAATTTGTATAATATTTTCTTTTTGCATCCCAAAATGTTTCACGTCCAACATATGAGAACTTCCAAATATTTAAAATCTTTGATGAAGTTTAAGTCCTCCGATGCTATTCTTACCTGTATTGTAGGTAACAGTAGTTAATCCTGCCATGGATAGAGCATTGTCACTTCTACAGAAGTTTGCAGTTGATGCACGAAATGGAGGAATTTTGAAGGACAAGCTAAGTTTTGGTGCTCCGTGGAGACACCCTCCGTCTTCTGATGATCCTACATTGTGTCGTCAATGGGCTAAAATTCAACTTATGGACTTTGTTCAGTGTCTTGTGAATGCAGAATTTGGGGTATCTTTCATCTTGTTCTAGTTTTTAAGCTAATAAGCTGCTGCTAGCTGTAAGCCTGTAACTGTCTAGTATACAAGCATTGCACTATATTATTCAATGTGGAGAGCTTCATTTCGTTCCCTATGTGCAAGTATTGTAGAGCTATTATTTAAATGCTACTCTGTTGTTTTATGTCTTCACTTAGAAATCATGTAAATGACACCTCTTCGCATTACTTTCTGGTCTACTTTATCAAAAGGTGCGAAAAGTTTGAATACACCAGGTCCATCGTAAAACAGCAAAACAGATGAATCATTCTGTTTGTGATGGTCCACATGTCTCATTATATAATGCTTTGTGTAAACAATGACCTTATTGTGGCTTTTATTAGGTACATTGCTGTGTAAAAGGATAAAATGGAAAACAAAAGTTTTGAAGCCATGTTTTTGTGCTTTTGTGATTGGGAAAGAAGACATTCCAAAACTTGTCCCCTAAATTTTGTAGATGAAATATGATTACAGTTTTAGAGCCATTAGCATCATAGATTCTTAGTCATTCTTATTTTGCCTTACTTTTTATGTTTTGCTCCAATTTGCAGATAAACTACCTAGCTGATTGTAGTCTTGAAATCTTTGATGATCCATCTGCTATTGCATTATTAGAGGTACTACTGATAAGCCAATTATGCCTTTTCTATTGAGATATTTGTGTTCTGCTGCAGTTTTCAATTTCATTCTGAGTTTGATTTTCTTCCTGTGGTTGCTATAATATTCACTGCACAATATTTCCCTATACTTCTATGAATATAAAAGGAGACACCGTTCGGTAAAAAAGATGTGAATAAATACCTTCCCAGTGGCATGTCCAAAGAGGAAACAAAGTTATTATAGAACTAAAAGATTGACACTCACGTTACCCTGTAAACTTTATGTTTACCTTTTTTAGGTCGGTCTGCTGTATTCACAACGGGATCCATCGTTCCTTCGTCCTGTTTCTCGGGGTATTCAGAGATGCCTTGTTAGATGGTAGGATGTGCATTGCCAATTCACCCTGGCTTTAGAACAAGTAAGAAGCTTCCACACGTGTTTACTCTTTCTGTTGTGCTACAGGCTTGTTCAAGAGCGAATCCAACTGCGCTCAAAGAATTCACTCCAGTATCTTTGGCAGCGAGTCATACGTGGGCGCAGCTATCGCCATCTGATGTTAGAAGTAGGATACAAGTAGAGCTCATTCAAGGTAATAATTTCTAATAAAACTTTCAAGGGGATATTTTTGGTTATGGGTCTTGTGAAGATATATCTATGGAATAGTCTCATTCATGTTATGATTTCACCTTCTTTATATTCTACAATCAGTCTGAGTCAATGGTGTTTGTTATACATTTTTGACATGATTTGCCTGCTCACTGAGATATTGTAAGAAACAAATATAGAAAGCTTTAACTATTTCTATTCAATTTGACATCTAAATGTGGTATTCGACTTTATCTCGTTTTCCTTATGCTTTTTGGTGGTTAACGTACCATGTGTCTAATAGGGCTATGGTGAATTAATTACTGTTGATCAAGCTTTTGATGGATATGTCTTTACCTAAGGTTAGACTTCAATAGTTTTTGTTTTCTGGAGCAACGCTCTCGTTCTTAACATAACTCGTTCATCTGATGTCGCACGACATAAGAGTTTTTATTACTGAATTCCAGGTAATTCGGGGTCAAGCTCATGGTTTACGATGATGAAGATGTCCCTTGATCATTAAAAGAATTGTAAGTAAATCTTGGAAGGCAAATATTAATTACCCTATCCTGCATATATAGTAGGTCTTCTGTTGAGATTAGCCTGTCTTTGAATATAAATATCCATCAAAGTGTATTGTTGCCAAGGCTGAGGGTTTAAGCTTGAAGGAAGCGAAGAAGAAAGGATATTCCTGCTTTCTTCTAAAAAAACTTAGTATAAATTCCCGATAAAGAAAAGCATCAGTGCTGTTTCATTCTGACATATTTGCTTTATTTCCTTGTGCTAAAGCTTCTTGGCTTCCATAGTCATAGTGCTATAGAAAAACTGCATTTTGTTTCATTGACATATGATGTGTTTCCCTTGGGGAAGTTGAGTATAATCACCCTTAATGACTAATTATGAGTTTATGACTCGCTTTGCTACAATTCTCTTATCAGTAACATTTTCATATGTTTGGTGTGGTTCTTGGCATTCCAGTTGCTTCTTGCTTCATCCTTGGTTTTTACTTACAGTCTATGTCTAGAGTAATGGGATTTTCTCTTCTTTATTCATTGAGCTAAAGTTATATGTGCAGTGCACTGTCGGTTGGAGCTGTTACAAATCTCTTAGGTGCAATATTGTTGTCATTCATCATCTGTGATCCTTTGAGCTCGTCCCATCTTCGGTAAGCATCTCCATCATAGATTTGGAATGGTGAAGAATAAACCTAGACATCCAGACTAAAGTACAAAGTCAATTGTGGATGCTTTTCTTGTTGGAGCTCGTGGTCTCTCTTCAATACTCGAACTCGGCTTTTCCTTTATTTATTTTATGTTCTCCTCTCAATTTGTATGGAAAATTTTGTTGTTTCATTTTTGGGTGGTGCGGAATGGAAAGGGAGAGAAAGACACGGGGACCTTGAAGATCAGCCTGCAACACTTCACTACATGCACGTACATGAAAAGTATTCACTGTTGATTTATGAAAGGCATATCTACCAAGACTCTAACATCCTTTCTCCAACCCTGGGAGGCTCATTTTTGTTTAGTGCTTCAGTAACCAATTACTCCACATATACTCTTAGGAAGGACTGGATTTATCCATGTATAGGAAGAAAGTTCAGATTTATTGTTGAGAACATGTACTTCTCTCAATCTGCTAGGGAAAAGCAATAGGAGAACATTGTTTTAAAATATTTCACTCAAGGGTGCTCAGGTAGCTTCTTGATATGATTGAATAAATTGTGTTATAAAGTTGATAGGTAAGCTAAGTCAGATGGTTTATAAGCAAGCATTCTCTCTTTTGGTCTGCTTCAGTTCCTTCTCATTTCTCGTATACTAGTAAATAAGACGGGCAACTCGCAGGAATGTCCTTATTTTGGGTGGTCTTTAGTTTTTGCCCTTCGCTTAAAACTTCAGGGTTCTGGGTTCGAACTCCTTCTCAGGTAAAAACTAAAACTAAAATGAAATTGCAAGGCATAGTTTGGAGATCACAAGGCAGAGTAGAGTTTCCCTGCAAACTAAGCCTTATCAGGTAGAGTTTGCCTTAAAGTAGCAAACTTTGTTTTAAGGCAAGACAGAGTTTGCGAATCCAAACTCAACCTTGCAAATTGTTTTTTGATTTTTGAGTGAGCAGAGATTCGAATCCGAATTCTCGGGATATTTTTGAACGAATGGTAAAAATTAAAGATTTCAAATTTGAGGGGCAAAAATTAAAAATCAGTGCCTTTGAAGGGAAATCCGTGCAAAAATAAGACTCGTGTTTTGTACGAGCGCAATTTCGATCCGCATCTTTAAATTGTATCATAGTGATAAATAATTTGAGAAAAAGTGATAATATTTTCTTTTTTCCTTTTCTAATTTACATCATTTGACTCAACTATGTAAAAATTCAAATGTTATTTATGGAGTAAAAGAAAAGAAATCCTAGTCAAACATGTGCAGTAGTTGCTAGGTGTATGATGCTTAGCACGGTCTCAAACCCAAAATAGAATTATAAACGACTTAATGGTTGTATGTAGAGATGGCAGTGGATTCTGGATCAGGTCCGGATTCGGTGGATCTAGATCCGTTTTATAGGATATGAATCTTCAAAATTTGGACCCAATGGATCCGGATCCGATCCGGATCCATTTCTGACGGATCGGATCCGGATCTTGTATTTGAGATCCGTATCCGGTCCAGATCCGACCCGTAGATTCATTTTTTATTAAATATATTCATAACCTAGAATGTAATTTTATAAGTATTTTCTTAAAATTGCTAAGCACATCCTTGCAAGTTTAATTCTCAAAACAAGTTTAATTTATCCCCGCGTTAACTTAAAAATCAAAAAATAAAGAGGTAACTTCGATAATAAAATCAATGTTATATTAGTGAATGACTAACATCTCCATAGACAAGTAGTTAAAATTATATTAACTTCATTTGTGAAGATTCCAAGCACATGCAAGTTCTGCATTGTGGAAATACTAGTCAGCATTTTCCACAACTATTGTCATTGTCCAACATTTTCAATTAATAGCTCACAATCAAAATGAGACAATGAACAAAATATATCAAAACGAGACAACAAACAAAATATCTCATATGGACATTTCAAAATTAAAACACAGTAAACTGTTAGCTAAGTAAAAATCGTTTGTCAGTTCAAAAAAAAAATTCTTAGCAAGACAAATTTTTTTATATGTGGATCCAGATCCTAACCGTGGACCCGGTGGATCCGATGGATCCGGATTTGGATATGATTTTTATGGACCCGACGGATCTGAATCCGGATATGAATTCAAGTATGAAAAACGGATCTGAATCTGGATCTAGTAAGATCCGGTCCAAATCTGATCCGTTGCCATCCCTAGTTGTATGAGCTATAGTCTAGCTAGTTTTGATGAATAAATATGAGAGAATTTAAACTGCATATTCCTAACGTCAAGGATAAACAATGGTTTAAATTGATAAGACCACACAGATAAATCTTTTGATATTTTATGTCTATGTAATGACAACAAACTCCAAAATGAGATAAGATCAAAGACCGTCCAAGGAGTTGTGAGATGCTGGCACGTGTTAAAAGAGAGAAAGGTTGTAAGAATTCAAGATATGACATTATCCCCAGTATGTGATGACAATTAATCCAAAATATAATTGCTTTTCCATGTTTGCAGATCCACGTGCTAAGTTGGTATACAATGGAAGAGTCTTGGACTGACCTAGCTCATTAGGAGGAAGGGGCTTGGGCTTTTAATTTTTAGACTGCAACTTGGGGGGGTCAAGTGCACAAATAACTGCTTTTGGGGTCTCCATTTAATGTATACTCAAGTTCAATTTTTTATTTTTTTTGGCAAGTTCATCCACACACTTGGAGAACAACTTTAGATGTACATGATTGAAATTGCGAAAATTCGCGTCTAAAGTTTGGTTAACTTGGGATATTTTTGTCTAAGGTGTGGCTTTGTGAAGGCCAAACATAGACATTTTTTTTTTAAGTTTGACCTGGCTTGTTAAGACTAACTTCAAATGTTTTAAACTGAAATTCAAGGCCCAACTACATATGAAATTGCAATCCATGCTGATAAACCCTTTTTTGCCTGACATTGTCAATTTAATTCACTTCTCGTTATGCAAAAATTTCCCAGTCCATCACTAACAGTTGAAAATTAATTCAACAGGAGCTTATATTACACGTATAATAATTCTGACATTTAGCAGGAAAAGATGATGATTAGGTGGATCTATTGAAAAATTCCGATTTTCCTCCATGCAAAGTCTCAATTGCAGAGGCAACATATATTACTTTTCACGTGCAATCAAAATGTGAAAGAACAGTTTTGAGTAACATTAAGCTGGAAACTAAATTCCAAAATTGCCCTTAACGTCAACAAGTTATCCGTTTTGAGATGTTAATGACTGTTAGCATTTGGACTAAACAAGCGTAATATAATTAAAGGTTAAATGTGCTTAGTCGAATATCACAAAGACGAAAATAGGAACAAGCCGAGTAAGGACTAAAAATGCTATTTTCCCTTGATTTTATATTATACTACTAGCTTTTAGATCAATTCAAACCCGAGATCAATGAATAGAAATATTTTCGTTGTGAAGTTTATGAATACTGGGCACGAAGCAGTCTCGGTCTAGCCTGGTGAACTGCCAATTTTTTTCATTTCACAAAAAAATTCAAAAATATATAGCCAACACAAAATATTGCATCCACATACTACATCTTTAGTTTACACCCGCATAGAAATTCTTTTTGCAGTAGTGTTTATACACTCGATATGAATTTTTAATATTTCACTTTAGTTCACCCTGTAGATAATAAAATTTACGTCGAGAAAATAATAATCAAGACAGAAAAATATCGCAACAATCGTAGTATTTAATTTCAAATAAGTGTTACAATTTATATGAATCCTCTGATTCTTCCTTTCGATAATAAATTCAAGGGCTTTTGAACTTGATCTTGAACTTGGTGAATTTGATCTTGACTTGTACTTAAATTCAAAGGCTTTTGAGTTTGATCTTTAATTTGGTGATCTTGATCTTGACGTGTACTTGAATTCAAGGGTTTTAAGCTTGATCTCGAATCTTCGTCTTGATCTCTAGAACTTTAGCTTGTAGAGAAATTTGCGGCTTTGATCCACGAGCTCTCTCTGGCTTCTTGTTCATTTTCTGAATTAGAAGACCCCTATGTATAGTTGTAGGATGGAGGAGTTGTGATAAGCACAAACTTCTTTCGACCAATCAGATTTAAGTTGACATAGAGATATTTGATTGGTCGGAACACGTCACTTGTACACGTGACACATTTTCATTGGCTTTTGACTTGACTAGACATGATGTGTCATTTTGACACGTGACATGATCATATTGATTCTTTCGTTTGACTTGGCGTGACATGTCATTTGACACGTGACACCAATTTGGGCCTCTAGAATAAGATAACAAAGTGGGCTCGTCATTTGTAGTCCAATTGAATGGACTAGCCCAATAGAATTGGACTATTAATTAAATTCATATTTATTGGACTTAAATAATTAATCCAACAATTTAATTGGACTAATATATCTTGAATTTAATATAATTCAAATAATTTTATGAATTTGAATCCAATAAAATTTATGTTCTTACACACCCAATAATATTTAAATTTGTGATGACAAATATGAATATCACTCTCAATCAGTTTCTATCCATAAAAACAGAAATCATAATCACAAATTAAAGAATTGTTGCCTTTTCCCTAAATATTTCAAGTTATATAAAAAAATGGAGTAAATAGGGTTAGATATGAAAATATGACCTAATTTTAATTATAAATTTAGATCAAATGATACAAAATGTAAAAATCTCATTTACTATATGATAGGCTAGTAGTATGTTCATTAATCTATTAACAAAAGGAAAGAAAAAAAGGTATTGAGCGAATCGTGGTTAATTAAACTCTACGAAGTGATCCGGGAGAAAGATGTATTTGTCGCTGTAGTTCAGTAGTTAAAAGTAATTATAATTTAAATTGCACTATCACGAGATTAAATTCAATGATCTCATAGTATTCACTAATCCGTCATAGAAAATGAAAATTTAAACCAATGATAAGATCTGCCTAATGGTGGACTTTAGAGAAATTACAGGGCCCTTGGGGACCCTAATGCTTGGATGATTTCAAATTTGTCAGAAAATTAAGGCTAACATAATGACAATTAAGGCATTTGGTTAAGAAAATTTGATAAGGTGTCTTAATAGGAAAATTGTCAGCTTTAGTTCTCATTTCTCACTCAAATAAAAAACAAAGAGGAAAATTGTTCCACTATATTTACAGCAATTACTATATGCTGTCTTTTCCCCTTGTAAAAGCCACATCTCTTAATCAAGCCTGTGAGTTTCTTTAGTTTAACTTAATTGGGAACTTTGTAATGATATCAAATTAATTAAAGGTCTATTTCTTTTGTTTTTTTCGATTGAGAAAATGTGTGATTTTCTATAATAATTAAATTTATTTATAGCTATTTTGAGCGTTTTAAAACATGAAAGAATGCGTATGTGTCTGATCAGCATAACAATAACATGAACTTTCTTAGTTTAATTTTGTGTGTTATCAATATTCTGTTTATCTAATTTTAAATATACTATAGCGTATTTAGTTGATGTCAACAGACAAGTCATTATTTTTCTTGGCCTAATAATTAGAAATTTAGGTTCAAATATTATGAAAGGTTAGGTTCACATAGAATATGATATTTTTGACTTGTATTTGTTATTTATTCGTCTGTAATTATATATTGTCTAATTGTTTGGACTTGATGAGAAGGAGAGAAGCAATTTTCTTGGTCAAAAAAGGGCATTTTCTTTGTTTTGTTTAAACTTTAAAGTAGGAGATTTTTTTCAATTTGTAAAATAAGCTCAAACATACTACTATGATTAAACATTAATATGTTGATCCGAATTTGTATTTTATTTATCCTAACTCTATAAAAATAAAATTAGAAAAGAAAGAACCCCCTCCAGTCAATGAGCTGTAATCCCCTATTTACTAACCACGAAAATCTTTCCCAAATTTTAAGACAAACCAACCCCACAATCTTCATTATCAAACATGCATGCATAGCCTTCTCTTCATTCCCCCATTTCCTTGTTTTCTATATCTCCTTTTCTCATATTCTTTTAATTAAAATCCACATTAATTCTCTCTTCTTCTTCCTTCTCCTTACACAGAAAAGGAAAAAAGAAGAAGAAATCATTTTCTGGAGAAACAAAGAAACCTTCAATATCATCATTTTCCAAGGTTTTCTTCCATATACATATAAATTTTTATCATTCACAATATAGGTAAATCTCCTTAATTCTCTGCAAATGTTTGTGTTATTTTCATTTTCTACATTTCTTTGTAATTACAAGGAATATTGCACAGCAGGTTGACGACCAAAAGATTCACATTTGCTAACATTTGTCTTATTTTCAGTTTTTCATTATTTTATATGTATGTTTTATTTTTGGTCCCACGCTCGAATAAATAAAAGTTATGATACATTAACAATCAACAACAAAAAAGTTTAGGCACAAAAGATTCATATTGTTAACTCCTATTAATATAGATTTGAGGTATTGTCCTACAAGAACATATTTCTTTGTCTAAGCTTTTATTCTGTGATTAAGTCATGCCCGGTATCACGAAATGATTGAAAACTATAATGGAGTCTAAATAAATTTTATTTTGTATTCAATAAATATTCCATGACAGAGTAATTCAAGAAAACACGGACTATAGGCCAAAAATAATTATAGATACAAAAGATTTATATTGTCAACTCCTATTAATTTATGTGACTTTTTTTGTTTTTTGAGATTTAATTATGTTAAGTTTGACCAATATTTTTTATTCTATTGACATTGACATGAGAAAACTTGTAACTTATAGTAGTTTTCATATAGTTGTTACGAATATATAAATTATATATTTTAAAAGATTGAGTTGATCTAATTCTATTTAGTTTCAAAAATTTAATTTAATTTTAAAAAAATAAAAAATATCACATAAATTAAAAGGTTCGGAAATATTTTTTCCTATTGACTCTAGCTAAATTTTGCTTTCTTACAGAAGGGAACATAAAAGCCATAAAAAAAGAGGGGAAACAAAAAATGGACCGTAGATATAGGCCGAAGACGTTATGGAAGAAGTTGAAGCGACGACTAAGATTCAATGGGTTGGGTGCCTGTTGTGGGCCTTCTTGGAACACGAGGGTATCCGATGTCGCAGTGGAGGAAGAAGAGGAGGCCCAATATTACGGAGAAGAAGAGCCCATACGTGAGGCCCATTATGGATCGGGTCGGGTCAACTTGGCAATGTTGGAAGCAGAGAGAATGGGGAGCTTGACTCCCACAACACAATTCAAGACGTTGATGAGATTGTTCGAAGAAATGGACGGTAGAGATGAGAAGAAAGAAGAGAGGGAGATTGATACGGTATGTTGTGTGTGCATGGAAAGGAATAAAGGCGCGGCTTTTATTCCTTGTGGACATACATATTGTAGGATTTGTTCAAGAGAACTTTGGTTGAATAGAGGGTTGTGTCCTCTTTGCAACCGTCCTATTGATGATATTCTTGACATTTTCTAATATTAATTATATTCTTCTCTCATTTTTCTAATTTTTTTCTTGGTTGTCAGAAAGTGGAGTTGAAATACTCCATAATTATATTGTTTAGAAACTTTCTGCAGGGAAATTCACTTGAATCAGTAAAGAAAAAAATATGAAAGTAAATCTAGGAAAGGAAGAAAGGAAAAAAGGTTGCTATTCTAATTATTTAGAGTATCTTATTATATTCTAAGGGTGGCCAGTGGGCCGGGCTCGGGACCGGCGGGCCGGATTTGGCGGGATCGGGTCGGGATGGGAAAAGGGCGGGATCGGTCGGGTTGGGTCGGGCGGGTCGGGATAGGCGGAATTTGCCGAAGTCCCGCACCGATCCCGATCCCGTCGGAATCAGGTCGGGTCGGGATTGGGTCGCTATCGGGATCCCGCATTTTTTTCTTTAAAAAATAAAAAAATAACATATATATATAAAAAAACTCAATAATTGAACAAGATAGTGTAATAAAAACATCTCAAGGCTGTTTTTGTGCCTCTTATATTATTTAATAGACATATGATTTTTTTGTAATACAAATACAATTGTCAAAATTGCAACTTTGTGGTGTTGTTCAAAAGTTGCAAATTACATAGTAAAATTGCAATTAAAAATATTACATTCTGAAAAAAAACATGTTCTAGTTTCTTGATAATTTCCTGTGGTTTTTCGGTTGGAATTGATATTTGTTGGTCAAATTGATCCACGTCGCTTCCACCACCTTCGGATAAAACTTCGTTGTAGTTTTCGTCTTCTTCTTCGTTGATCTCCGGTTGACCGCACCTTCTCCGCTCCACTCGTATCCAATCTATGAATAATACTACAATCTCCAAGCTGTCTCCGGCTAATGAGTGTCTATGGTCTCCTATTTGATATCTGCCGGCAGAAAAAACGCTTTTAAACGCAGTTGATGACGCTTGAATGTTCAAAACATCTCGAGCCATCATTGAAAGTGTCGGAAAGGTCTTCTCATTCCCCCTCCAGTATTTCAGCAAGTCTTCATGTCCTTCTTCACGAGAAGCGCTTGGTACGGTATGAGAACCCTGCAAAACAAAAATATCAAACTCGCTAATTTGGTTAGTAGCTGTACAGCCGCACATTCTATTTCTGAGGCTTTCAATACTATCTGCAGAAATAACATGTCTTTTGTGAGGTTGTGTTGAAGAAGAAGAAGATGGTATGGAAGCCGGTAGGTTAGTAGCACTTTCTTGTTGGTAAAACCTATATACTTTTTTGCATTAGTCTTCTACGCTAGACAACACTTCTTCTTTAGTTTGTCCAATCGGTGGTGGGTGATTTGGATTTTTGGGACTTGGAGGTGGTAGTACTTCTATACAATCATAAATAGTTTCAATAAGTGATTTAGTACCGTCTATTTTAATAGTCGGATTTAATACATCACCAATAATATAAATAGTAGGAATAGGAATAAAATATTTTTTTAATAGCTGCCATATAAGCTGGTTTTTCCATATATTCACTAAGTAATAAAAATATTAGAGTTATATAAAACAACATAGTTGAAATAGTAGGATAATATATACCGGAAAATTCTTTTGTTGCTTAAAAAATTTTCTCTAAAAATACAATAAGTTCGAAATTTTTTACCCAATCGCTATCTACAACCATATCAGCTGGATTTTGATTATGAGAGTTAAAAAATAAAGTTATAGGTTTTCTATAGTCATAAGCAACAAGTAGTTGCTCGTATAAAGAATTCCACCTAGTGGGTACTTCTTTTGGAATTTTCTATAAGGTAGTTGGCAATCGTGACAAGTTTTTTTTATATTCTTTTCTTCGTTGTATTCTATTATTTTTAAAAATAAAGTTTATAGCAAATTGTATTTTATTAAGAATGTCTTCAAAAAGTGATAGATCATCCTTTACAATTAAGTTATATATATGGCACGTGCAGTTTATATGAAAATGATATGGAAAAGATGGAGTTAAATTATTTTTAAAAATTGTAATAGCGTAATTGTTAGAAGAAGCGTTATCTAATGTAATAGTCATAATTTTATCAGTTATTCTGTAATAATCGCACACTTGATAAATATTTTCTACAGTAAAAGCACCAGTGTGCTTATCATCTATATATCTATATGCTAAGATACGTTTTTGTATAGACCATTTATAATCTATCAAATGACAAGTTACCGTTAAATAATCATGGCCATTAGTACTACGACCTATATCAGAAGTGATAGCCACTTTGCCATTAAAATGATATAATGAATAACGTAAATACCGTTGATATTTATGTGCGAATTTAAATACATCTCTCTTAACAGTTGATCTAGGAAAATCGTTAAAAGCAGGATTATACATATCTCTAATGTAATGAATAAAACCGGGAGATGAAGGAAATGAAAAAGGCAAACCCTCCACAACAACTAATTTTGCTATTGCTTCCCTATCTCTATGTTTATTGTATTTAGGGCCTACAATTCCCCCTGTCATAGGGTTAATTTGACCCTGTACTTGGTTCGGGACAGTATCAGTATGTGAACCTTGTACCAATGGAGCGTGCGATTGCGCAGCCGGTTTTGAAGTCTCGTATTGGGCATACCTAGTTGGATGAGCCCTTGCTACGTGTCTCATTAAACCCCCTGTCCCACCGTGACCTTTTCTAGTTTTAAATTTTAAAACATCTTTACAAATTTTAAATCTAGCTACTTGATTCTCTACGTCCCTATAAAAAAATGTTCATGCATCTGATTTTAATGGTCATTTTGCTGGACCTCGTCTCATACTAGGGGGAATATGAGACATTTCAGTTGAAGGTGCACTAGTGGGTGTATCATCATCTACATTAGTGGGTGTATCATCTAGATCATCGTCTAAATTAAAGTCTTCTTGAGTTCCAGAAAATAGCTACTCGTCTAAATCTAATGGTATTGTAGGAAAATGTTTAGTATCAACAAAATTATCCTGTGTAGGAATAAGATTCTGTCTAGAAATAGGACCCTTGCCCTTTTTTCCCCTACTAGAAGAAGCATGACCCCTACCCGTAAGCATACGTTTAAATCCTTTCATTATAAATTTATAATTATACTAATAAATAATTAAAGTAAATGAAATTAAGTGCGCTAAATAAAATAAACAAACAATAATAATTTAATGAATGAACGAATGTACCAAACGCCGACGTAACGTCGACGTGTAATCGAGAGGTTGAAAATTGAAACTTTGCTCGATGGAAGATCCTCAAGCTAGTTGCCAACTTCACTCCCAATTCCCAAATGAATAAATAAAATTGAATATTTAGTAGACAATGTAGAGATAGATTGAGTATTGAGAGATTGTAGGAAAATTTGTGAGAAAGATGAAGAGAAAATAAGGTATTTATAGTTGAAAATTCGGGTTAAAGTGTAAATATAATAACTTATGAGTTAAAAATAAATATTAAGGGGTAGGGGGGTTGGGGGAGGGGGAGGCCAAAAATGGCCGTTGCACAACGACCAAAATGTAAAATGGTCGTTGGTGCAACGACTATTTTTGCAGAAGGGGGGGTTTCGGGCGGGACCGGGGCGGGATCGGGATCGGGTCGGGACAAACGGGCCTGGGACGGGATCGGGATCGGGTCGGGACAGGCGGGCCTGGGGCGGGATGGGTCGGGACGAGACCATGTCCCGTCCCGATTTGAGTCCTGTTACTGCTATTTATTTTTTTTTAAAAATTGTCAGGTTCGGGAAGGGACCGGGCCGATGCGGCCCACTGGCCAGCCCTATATTCTATGAGACATAACATTTTGCTAGATTAACGTCATGTATAACAATAGCAAATGCAATGTTCTGTTACCTAACTATGCAAATAAGTATACCATGCTCACTGTATTAAAATAAGTGTAATAAATACTTCATGCATCTCAACCTATTATATGTTAATCATAAAAGAGTATAACATTACTTCATCAAAGATAAAGAATCTCAAAACATCGCCTTTTTAACTTAAAATATCATATAGTATGTCCTAGTACGCGTTCATCCCCCAACAAATTAAGTAGTTCAGAATCACTTTCAAGTATTTGTGGAAGACCTTAACTCATACTTGTAAAAAAACAAGCAATCAAGAGGTTTCTCACTTACATTGCATCCAAGCTAATCACATAGTTTCTCTATTCTGTGTCCAATTTTATGCAAACACCTTCAAACTATGCAAAATATGTAATAGCATGGTCAATTACATCAGAATCAACATCATATTTTTAGACTAAGTCAATATTAAAGTTAAAGTCAATCCTCGGGTCTACTCAGTCAAAATCCTAAATATAATTTAAATCCTTGTTATCCAAACCCACGGTTTAAATTTATGGTTAGATTTTTAATTAGAGTCCGTTTATGCATTCAAAATCGTAGTTCTCTATAGAGTACTTGGGGAACAAATTCATGATTTTTCACTTTACTCTAGTGTTTAGGATATAAAGTCCAAGGAAATCATACAATAAACACTAGAATATGACTAGGATCCTTAACTCAATCGATTATGTTCATTTTCCGTGAAAAAGGGCGTTTCCCATCGTTCCTAAAGCTCCGTAATGTTTGTCGAAGTTGTCCCTTTTATACCAAATGGTCCTCGTGATCGCGGAGTGTCCATCGCTTACACACATTTGAAACCGAGTGAAACACTTATAATTGCCGGCTCTAATATAATCCTCACTTTTAGTGATTTTGCCCCAGGTCCGTCGGTCTTGCTATTGCAGTATCTTTTCTAGCTATCGCATAGATTTGCCCGACTCCCCTCTTCGCGTTCATGGTCTTTATCGCTATTCCGATTCATAGGCACTTCCTTTGTGATCATGGTCAAGCAATTGCGATCGCGACGCCCCAGTACTAGGTAAAAACAGTTGTTGTGTTCCAACATCAAAGTGTTTCAAAATTTATCTGAACACCTCGCCTCAACCCAAATCATTATTATAAGTTAAAAATGACTATATTAACATATGTATATGCCCAAAATGAAATTTAGAGTACAAATATTCACAAATGAGGGGTCAAGTTATTACATCTAGGGATGTCAATGGTTTGCTTCAACCAATTCTTTTAGCAAATTTTTGTTACTATATTGTGTATAACCAAAATTACACTTTACTAAGCCGTTTAATCTTTCTCTTCGATATCGGTATAGTTCGATTAATTTTCAATACTTTATATTAATGTCATGGAAGAATCGGCTATTATTAAAATGCCTCATTTGTTATAACCAATCTGTTTCATTTTATGAGCTTTAATTTCATTACACACTGAATTAAACGAAGAAAGAATTTTTTAAAATCTTGTGATCTTAAACATGTCATGTAAGATGTTGGAACAAAAGAATTGTTAAATATAGAAAGTGCTTTTTAAAAAATAGACTAAAAAAAGAAAGTAAGACACAAATTAACCAGAGAGTGTATAAAATAATACTCCCTCTGTACTAATTTATGTAGCACACTTATGAAGTTTAAGAAAATAAATGAAGACCTTTGAAATGTGTGGTCCAAAACAAGTCTTATATGAATGTGTGACTGTAAATTATCTCATAAAGTTAAAATTTTTCTAAATATAAAAACGTGACATTCTTTTTAGGACAGACCAAAAAGGAAAGGGTGACATAAATTGGAAGCAAATTTGTGCATGTAACTAACATTATATTAATCACCCGATGAGAATTATCAAACTTGCTAACTACAGTCAGCTTAATCCAAATAACAGAGAAAACAACCTCAACTACCACTTGACTACATTGCCTCCAGCTATCCTCTACAAAAATGCTAGCTACTATTTACATGAGTCGAGATTGAACAAAGCACCTAATACCTGCTGGAGCTCTCACATTACATGAGAAAGCTATAGTTCTAGCAATTCTTTCCACAGTATCTGTCTTCTGGTAAAATATTCTCAAGTTCCTTTCCATCCATATGTGATATATTATTGTCTCTGCATACACCATCCTGAACACTTGTGCTAATTGAGTCTTCCCGTTTGCACTCTTGATAGCCCATAAGAGATGTTGATCCCAAGAAGATCCTGCCCAAATCTTCTCATGCATCCACATTAGAACTCTAGTCCATACCTGTTTGCTGAGTTTCATTGTATGAAGAGGTGTCTCTAGTCTCATCATCAGCTTGGCATAGGACACACTATGACTCCACCTGAATACCCAAACGACACATTCTATTTTTAGTCTGTATCTTAGCTTGAAGGCAAAACATAGTAAACATTGCCTTAGATCTAGCAAAGTTGCCAAACATTAGACATTTTCAAGGAACGCTGATTCTGTCACTTAATAGAAGAGATTAGATTCTTTTGATCATGCCTTTCTCTTCAAGTTATGGATAGTGTATCTGCTCCCATAGCTCTCTAGCTTCAATGATCTTCTTTGTCATCCAACAAGTCTGTTTAGGTATTTTCACTGTCTGCACCTGATATTGCTTGATATAGTATGTGTGGATCGATCCATCTAATTCACATCTTGTCCTGTTTGTGAGTGAGATCCCAATGTGTCTTTGCAATGACAGCCCTATTCCAGACCTGCATATTGATTATGTTCCTATTAACGTGTACATACCCATTACAATAATTAGAATATATTTCATATATTGTGTAATATTTAGTGATGTATAATTATGGTAGATATAAGATACTTATTGTATTAGGGTTCCACATTGTACACTATATATATTTGTATTAATGAGACAGACTCCTCAAGGGAGATTAATACAATCTTACATGGTATCAAGAGCCAAACCCTGACACATCTAAAAACCCTATTTTCTCTTCTCTTCTAGCAGCCGCCGGCCGCCCCCCTACCGTCGGCCACAACAGAGATTTGTTTCCCCCCCCCCCTTAATTTTTCTGTCAAATTTTCTGGATACGATGTCTAATCCCTCCTCCGCATCTTCTTTCCATCCGGCGTTCGCCGTTACAAATATCAAGAATTTCATCCTCATTATTCTTGATCAAGAAGATGGACAATATTCATCGTGGGTTGAATTATTCCATATTCATGCTTGCGCGTATAACGTGTTTGACCACATTGACAACTCTATCCCTCGTCCTTCAGATGTTGCAGACTCGACATGGCATCGTCTTGACACTATCGTAAAATAATGGATTTATGGCACCATATCTAAAGACTTGCTTCATACGATCATGAAAACAAGTTCCTCGGCTTATGAGTTATGGCTACGATTGGAAGAAATCTTTCAGGACAACAAAAATACTCGAGCTGTGTATTTAGAGGAACAGTTCAACAATACACATCTCGAGAATTTTGCAAACATGTTCGAATATTGTAAACAATTAAAACTAGTTGCGGACCAATTATCAAACGTGGTGACGCTCGTTTATGAAATTAAGATGGTTCTACAACTTGTTGCGGGCTTGCCGAAAGGTGAATATGACACTCTCGCAACCATGATTCAACAAGCCGACCCACTACCGAGTTTCAACAAGGCACGTTCACAATTACTTTTGGAGGAAACCCCTCGTGCTAAACATGACGAACACAATTAGAAGACGTTAGCAGTTAAAAATTTGGCACAATACACAACCAATATCGCCGCCCAGCTGCCACCGCCGGACAGCCAGCAGCCATGAGGCAACTGTGGTGGTGGCCGAGGCGGCAAAGGCCTCAATAACAACAAAAATGGAAAGGGTCGAGGGCGAGGCAGCAGGGAAAGCCAGCTACAACAGCCCAATCCAGCGGCACAGTGGTCTAGCCCAGTTCCGTGGGCCAACACTGGCAATTGGGCCTCTGCCCCAGGTTATTTTCAACACCAGCCACAGGCCCAAAATAATTTCCAACATCCGCGGATATTGGGCCCAGCTCCAGGTCACCGCCCAGTGCACAACCAGGCCCAGCAATCGAAATTGCACGGCCTGGCCCCATCTGATTGGGACAGGCTTTCAGCAGTATGACCATGCAGCAGTCTGATGAAAATTGGTACATGGATACGGGAGCTACGTCTTAGCTCACCCGCTCTGCAGGTAATCTTCCTAAACTGTTCCGTTTAAAGTATCCTCAATATATTAATGTTGGTAATGACCATTGTATACCAATTCAGGGCTATGGTACAACTTACACCCAACCGCCTCACCCACCCTTCTCCCTAAACAACGTCCTGTATGCTCCCAACATTATTAAAAATTTAATATTTGTCCAGAAATTTACTCCTAACAATTCTGTTTCTGTTGACTTTGACTCTTTTGGTTTTATAGTGAAGGATCTTCGGACGGGGACACCTCTTACGAGATGCAATAGCACGGGGATCTCTATCCTTTCCCATCCACCTCCGCTACCAGTTCCCTCTCTCGCATATCTTTCGCTGCTATCTCTCTGTCAACTTGGCACAATAGGCTTGGACACCCAGGAGCTCTTATTTTTAACTTTCTTAGAAGCAATAATTTTATTCATTGTAATAATGGGAAACATGCCCCACATTGTGTTTCTTGTCAGTTAGGCAAACATGTTCGCATTCCGTTTAAATAATCTCTTAGTGTTACGTTTGCTCCTTTTGATATTGTTCATGCTGATTTATGTACATCTCTCATTACTAGCTCTCTGGGTCATAAATATTATCTAGTCTTATTAGATGATTATTCTCACTTTATTTGGATTTACCCACTAAAGTTCAAGTCAGAAGTGTTTGCCAATTTTTTTAAATTTCGCATTTTTATCAAAATGTAATTTGAACAAGCAATCAAATCTTTTCAATGTGATAATGGTCGTGAATTTAATAATTCAACCTTTTACAAATTTTGCAAAAATAATGGCATGGTTTTTCGGTTTTTGTGTCCTTACACCTCTCCTCGAAATGGCAAAGCAGAACAGATCATTCACACAATTAATAATATGGTTTGTACTTTCATGTTTCATGCCTCTCTACCCCTTTCTTTTTTGGGTCTATGTAGTCAAAATGGTAGAATACATCCTTAATATTTTACCTACTAGTACCCTTCATAACATGACTCCAACCGAAATATTATACCGTCGAATCCCCTTCTATGATCACCTTCGGATTTTCGGTTGCCTTTGCTATCCAAACCTTACGTCCACCGCCCCACATAAATTAGCACCCCGAACCACTATGTGTGTCTTCGTAGGCTTCCCGTCTAATCATAGGGGATATTTTATCTATGACTTGTCCACTCGTCAAATTCACGTCTCCTGTCACGTTACATTCGACGAGACGATTTCACGTCTCCCGTCACGTTACTTATGGCGAGATGATTTTTCCCTTTGCAAACATCCAATAATTCTATAACACGGACTATACCTTTCTCGACGAGTCAGACACCTCTCCCATCATACTCCACGAACTGAGTCAGTCCACCACCCCAGCTCTGCCACCTCTGACTGTTGCTGCCACCATCGACATTCTGCTGGCCACCCACCATGTTCTTAATATTTTACCTACTAGTACCCTTCATAACTGGCAGCGGTTCTGCGTCTCAGTCCCCGTCTCTGTCACAACCGGTTAGTATCCAGAACACCCACCGGCGACCACTGTGTTACCATCCCCCACCGGAGTAAATCCAAGCTCCCAAATCAACCCAGAAAACCCACCAATTCCCTACACCACAACAGTACCACCACCTGGACCTCCACAACCACACCACCACACTGTCACTCTAGCACCAACCCACCACCGACACTATACCCGACATCGCCTACCCCACACTACATCGATCTACCCAGATCGTCACCCCTATCTGACCATCATCGCCCCAAAAATAACTCGATACCAACCCGATGACTTGTCCAGTCGACCAAACCCATCACCGACCTGACACCATCCAAACAGCCAGTGACCCAAAATAGCCAACCACGCACCTAATGGAAACCCGTGCCCAACACGAAATTTTCAATACCAAAGTCCAATTTAACTTATCCACGCAATCTATTTCCCCAATTTCCAAAAACCTAAAATTATCCAAACTAGACCCAAATTGGAATGCGGCCATGTGGGAGGAATTTAATGCTTTAACGAAATAACATACTTGATATTTGGTTCCTAGACCAGAGGGGGATGGGGTGAATGTGATCCAATGCATGTGGCTTTTTCGCCATAAATACAGAGACAATGGAGATCTAGAGAGATATAAGGCAAGACTTATGGCTAATGACACTAATCAGCGAGAGGGTATTGATTGTGGTGAGACGTTCAGTCCGGTTGTTAAGTCGGCTACCATTCACACAATTATGAGTATTGCTATGGGTAAGCATTAGTCGATTCATCAGCTTGATGTGAAGAATGCATTTCTACATGGTAATTTGAAAAAAACTATTTACATGCACCAACCGTCTGGCTTTGTCCATCCAGCAGCCCCTCAGTATGTATGCCGCCTCTGTAAGTCACTTTATGATTTGAAACAGGCCCCTAGAGCGTGGTATGATCGTTTTGCACAATACATTATGTGGATTAGGTTTGTATGTAGCAAGTGTGATAATTCTCTCTTTATTTTTCATCGAGGTAATAACACCGCTTACTTGCTGTTATATGTGGATGGCATTGTGCTTACTGCCTCATCTGATTTATTGAAAAATGAGATTATTACATTGCTTAAAATTGAATTTGCCATGACTGACTTAGGGAAGTTGAGTTACCTTTTTGGGGATATCAGTGACTAGATCTGCAGATTCTATGTTTTTGTGTCAGCGCAATTATGTAGAGGAGATAGTATACAGGGCTAAAATGGCAAACTGCAAGATAATGGCCACTCCGGTTGACTCTAAATCAAAGCTTAGTGCTGTTGATGGTAATCCTATGTCTGATCCCACACTTTACAGGAGTCTTGCAGATACACTACAATATCTCACGTTCACCATGTCTGATATTGCTTATGTTGTTCAGCATGTATGCTTATTTATGCATGCCCCCATGGAGCCTCATTTTACTGACATTAAGTGTGTAATTCGATATGTTAAGGGCACACTTGATTATGGATTGCACATATACCCTTCAGCACCGACCATGTTGTTATCATATACGGATACTGATTGGGCAGGCTGTCCGGACACGTGACGCTCCACTTCCGGCTACTGTGTGTTCTTAGGGGATAATCTCATTTTTTGGTCTGCCAAGAGGCATGCCACCCTATCCCTTTCAAGTGCAGAAGCAGAGTACATAGGCGTTGCTAATGTTGTTGCTGAGATCTGTTGGCTTCGAAACCTTCTTTTGGAGCTTCAATGTCCATTGCGTAAGGCGTCTTTGTTTTACCGTGATAACATATCCTTCATATATTTATCTCATAACCCGGTTCAGCATCAGCAAACCAAGCACATTGAGATTGATATACACTTTGTTCGTGAAAAGGTTGCTCTTGGTCATGTTAAGATGTTACATGTGCCTTCTTCATATCAGTATGCAGATATATTCACGAAAGGCCTTCCTAGACAACTCTTCCTCGACTTCCGATTTAGTCTTAGTGTCCGGCCTCCTCCTGCTCCGACTGAGGGGGTGTATTTAACGTGTACATACCCATTACCATAATTAAAATATATTTCATATATTGTGTAATATTAGTGATGTATAATTATGGTAGATATAAGATCTTTATTGTATTAGGGTTCCACATTGTACACTAAATATATTTATATTAATGAGAGAGACTCCACAAGGGAGATTAATATAATCTTACGGTTCCAACCACCGATGGATTTGGCGTATGCATCCTACCCTAGACTATCGGTGCCCTTTTAGTAAGAGTATTGGTTCCAGACCACACATAGATTCTATATATTAAGCTTCAATAGTCTTCACCAGTTTGCTAGGTAGGAGAATAATAAGTTTTAATATAACACAAAACGTAAATTAAGATAGTATTTGAACCGCAATGTGTGTGATGTGTCTAATAGAATATGTATTATCTTTTGACCAATAGTCTAAATAGCTATTACTGGTATTTATGCAAAATGTAGCTACTACATTAACATGTCTTTTTTTTTTTTTGTTTTTTTGCAGAATTTGCAAAGAGTAAAATAACTTAGAATAATATTGCTCACCACAATCACGAAGAGTACTACTCCTGTTTTCATTGAAAATAATTTCTTATTACAAGAACTTGTATAAATGCTTAAAAAAGATTTCAATCAACACGGTAGAGATTACAATAGCGCATCCACTTCCGACATGCTCTTTAACAAAATAAAAAATTTATTTCTTAAAACGAATATTGAGTTTTTAACAAAAATTTATAGTTCAATGACAGAGAAATGAAAAAATCGTGTAATATGTTAACAATTTTTAGATAAAAATAAATTGATATTTGACTCAGAGATATAAAAGTAGAATAAAAAAATCAACGAGGAGAAAACATACTTTGGTGACTTGTTGCTGAAAATTTTCATAGAACAAATTTAGTTTAGGTAGTTGCAGATCTCGTTTTGGGTGTTACTTGTAGTTTTCATCTGAATCCATTCAACGCCCAAGGTAAAAAAGTTAATTATTTGTTATTTTCAAGCTTAGTATAAATAATACATTTTATACATGTAAATTTAGTCGGTCCTGTTCAATATCTTTCCAGTTTCTTTTATAGAATTAAAAACTCATCCTAATTATTCAGTACAATTATGATTTATATTGAAACCAACTGTTATTTAAAAAAAAAATCTAAAAATTGATTCGAAAAGGTTTGGTTCGATTCGGTCAGTTTTTTTTGTTTATTTTTAAAGAACTATTGACACCCCTAGTTACATTCCTATGCTGAGATTTGTCTTCCTGACCCTCCTGTTCATCACGGTTCTGCTTAAAGCTCGGGGTGGAAGTAGGGGGCTAATTTACGTTTTGCTAGGAGTTGTTGGACTTTTCCCTTATAAAATCAAACTCCTATCTTATGTTGGTCTGTTTCAATCTTACTTTGTTTGAGCCTCTTCAATCAATTAGTCAAGATTTCGACTGGATATGAAATTACTGGTGTTCGATCTAGTGTTATTTTTATGAGGATTATATTTATCGCCGTAGGATTCCTATTCAAGATTACTGTAGTTCCTTTTTGGAGGCTGTAGGACGGCCGCCTATTTAGGTTAGCTCCAACAAATGCCTCCACCCTACCTCCATCTCATCATGATTATTAGCAAAAACATGTGAATATGACAAGCCACTTGATGCAGCCATGAACTCAGTGTCAAGGTCATATGTTCTCCCCTTATTAAATGCAACTGTTAACAGTATCCCCCTTGATGGCTGGCTGCTGGACATGTGCTCCATCGGTAGTTGATTGGATCTATCAGAAATCTTTCGACATCTCTTGGTACACATTCTAAAAAATAATTAAATATTCAGATTTTAAATAATTGTTAGATTTGTAATTACGTTAGTAAAGGAATATGTTACTTGATTTTATTGATGAATGATTTATAATATATATAATATTACAAAAGTATTTACCTCGCTAAAACTAGGTAACTAATCAACCTAATTATAAAAGAATTATAATTCTACCTAAAATAGGAGATATACAATTAATACAATTAATGGAAGAATATTCGGGAAATATTCTATTACACCCCCGCAGTCGAAAAGGGAGGTTCACGAACACTGAGACTGACTCGAAAATAATCAAATAGTATGCGCGGAAGTCCTTTGGTGAAAATGTCGGCAATATGATATCTAGAAGGAACATGTTGGACACAAACTTGACGACGAGCCATTTTTTCGCGAACGAAATGAATGTCCATCTCAATGTGTTTAGTGCGCTGATGTTGAACGGGATTGCCGGAAATATATATCGCTAGTGATGCCTTTTGAATCGGGTAGCGAAGCTCAAGTAGAAGGTTACAAATCCAACAAGACTCAGAGACGATGTTGGCGACACTCTGTACTCTGCTTCGGCACTGGATCGAATATTGTAGGTTGCCTTTTGGAAGACTAAGACAATAGGTTATCTCCGAGAAAAACGCAGTAATCAGACGTGGAAAGTCTGGTGTCAGGACATCCACCCCAATCAGCATCAAAATAAGCAGTGAGACCAGTGAGCGAGGACATGTATAGATGTAATCCGAAGTGAAATGTGCCTTGGACGTATTGTAAAATACGTTTGAGGGCATGCATGTGTGCTTCCGTCGGATTGTGCATGTGCAAGAAGATTTGTTGCACGTCATATGATATGTCTGGTCTCGTGAATGTGAGGTACTACAAGGCCCCATCCCGGCTACGATAGTGAGTCTGGTCTGAATACGGAGGGCCAGAATTAGCGATGAGCTTGAAATTGGTGTCTACTGGCGTGTGGGATAATTTGCAAGATGTTATGCCTGCACGGTCAATGATCTCTTCGGTGTGAAGCATCATATGATGTGGTGAGGATGATGTCATAAACATATAATAATAGGTAAGTCATGTCTGTACCCTTAATGTAGATGAATAGGGAATGATCAGATCTGCTGTGTGAAAAAATAATAGAGGAGACATAATCGGCGAACCACTGGTACAATGCTCGAGAAGCTTGTTTTAGTCCATAGAGCGATTTCCGCAACAGACACATATAATCTGGATGAAAAGGATCCTTGAAACCCATAGGTTGACGCATATATACAATTTCATGAAGATCCCAATGTAAGAAGACATTCTTGACATCAAATTGATGAATGGGCCAAGATTTGGATAGGGCAATATTGAGGACGGCCCGGATTGTTGCGGGCTTTATGATTGGGCTGAACGTTTCATCACAGTCTACTCTCACCTGTTGAGACCTACCATCACCTACAAGATGAGTCTTGTACCTCTCAAAAGAACCATCAGATTTCTTTTTATGTCTAGAAATCCACATAGAACGAATAATGTTAGCATCAGGCGGACGGTGTACTATGTCCCACATCTTATTATCAATAAGAGCATTATATTTGTCAATCATAGCGGCTTTCCAATTTGGGTCAGACAAGACATTCTTCGAATTTCGAGGGACATGGGAAGGGACAACTTAAACGGATAGGTTAAACTGCCGTTTAGGTTTAGAAATTCCGTGCATGGCACGTGTTTCCATTGTCCGAGAGCATATATCTGGACGCGGGATGAGAGAAGGATGGGATACCGCGGGACTGCCGGGAAGAGAAAGAATGGCAGGGGTGGCGGGAACGGCTGGCTGAGGCTCGGTTTACCGAGAGGTGGCTGTGGAATCACCCTGAGATGGGCTATTCCGGGCCACCATCGGCAAAATTGGGTGGGCAGCGTGTCCCGGACTGACCGCGGTGGGTGCGGCTGCCGGGGTCTGGGACGACGGACTATATAAATAATGAATTAGAAGGGGGTTCAGGCCATCATCTAGGAAGTCGTCGGAATGCCGAGGTGGCGAGTTTAGGGAGGTAAAGAGGAATTGAGACTCATCAAATAGGACATGACGTGAAATAATAATTTTACAGCTTGACAAGTCATAGCACGAGTAACCACAATGATTGGCGGGGTAACACAGAAACACACATGGGGAAGACCGGGGTTGGAGTTTGTGAGTGGTCAGATGGAGAGGATAACAGAGACATAAAAAATATGCAAGTGTTGGTAGGAGGGGTTCCTACGAAACAGAACTTGAGTGGGCGACCGTTGAGACAAAGACTTGTTTGGGATTATGTTTAGGAGATATGTGGCAATAGAGAGTGCGTAATGTCAGAATTGAGGGGGAATTGATGCGTGAGCAAGCATGGCACAAATTAGGTTATTTATGGTTCGGATATTTCGTTCGACTTTACCATTTTTGGGGGAGGTGTGAGGGCATGAAAAATGAAAGGTAAGACCGTTTTTGGAGCAAAACTGTTTGAATTGGTTATTATCGAATTCTCTGTCATTGTCACATTGAAAACATTTAATGCTCTTTTCAAATTGTGTTTTTACGAAAGCACTAAATGAGGAAAAAATGGGGTGGACCTGAGATTTATTGCCAATTGGAAATGTCCATAGAAAGTTGGAATAATCGTCCAAAAACAACACATAATATCGATGGTCAGCCGTACTTAAAATAGGGGAAGTCCACAAATCGCTATGTATGATATCGAAAGGCATTAAAGTACAATTTGTGGATGCATAAAATGGTAATTTAACACGTTTCCCAAATACACAGGGTTCACATATAGTAGTCTTAGAAATACGGTTACAATTGATAAAATTATTGTTCCTAAGAGAGCGTAAAACAGAATCTCATGGATTTTCTAATCTAGAATGCCATAAGGAAGACGAAAGAGCAGCAAAGGTTGATGGAACTGAGGCTGGATTCTTGACGACATTTGAAATAGGATAGAGATCTCCGGTGCTGTCACTGTCGTGCCTGTTTTTTACCGCAGCTTTGCGACGCGATGGCGTCGATTCCCTCTGGATTGGATAAAAAATGCTTGCTTTGAGGAGTTACCACCTAATTATTCTAAGGTGAATTAGGGAACCTAAATGTTAACTAAAAGCTGTAAAATAACTCCAATTTTGTGGTCTGCGAAACTAATGAGATTCTAGGCAAGGGTTCTTTATTATTCTAAAGGAAAGGGGTTAGACATCCTTTAAGATCCGCTAACTTGCGGTTATCCGATCAAACTCAGGTTAATTATTATGCTAAGAAAAATGCATGTTTTTTACAAGTATAAAAATAATGTTGCAAGTAGTTAATAAAAGGATGCATTTTGTACAAGTGTGCATTTGTATGACATTAAAATACATGTAAAGTTGAAAAAAAAGTATGCATTTGTATGAAAATTGATAAAAATATATGCAATGTTATTTTTATGGGCGACGGGCCTAAAAATAGATAAACTAGCGATTTCTAATTTTAAAACTAACCGAGCCTAAAAATAAATAAACTAGCGATGTGTTTCTAGTTTTAGACTACCCTATTAATTAATTATAAGTCTACCTATTCTAAACATTTCAATAATTTCATGAGTACAATAATAATATTACAATACAAAATAAAATAAAGTTGAATTAAAGAAAGTAAAAACAACAACAAAATAAATAATCTCCGAGGGGTATTTGCCTTCTTTGACATTCATACATATGCCTTGCAAGTTGTCAAGAACAAACGGTTAGAAGCAGTTGAAAATAAATAACTTCGGACCGGTATCCAAAACAGTAAATATTTTTATTACGGAGGGCTCAGACTTAAATTTTGAAAAGATCATTCCAATCACGTCGTGGATGCGAACATATGACTCATTGGTCATTTTAGTTGCCTTGCCTACCGAACGTGTTGGTCTCTAGGGTAAAAAAGATTTAAGTTTCATCTTTGCCCAGAAGTTTTATTTTCCGTCTTTCCAAATGTGGAGGCCTAAAAAATCGACCGATATTTTTTCATCGGCCCGAGTGCAGTATTTATTCAAATCAGTAAAACAGTAAAGAAAACAGAAACTGAAAAAACAATTTTCGAAGGGACACGACCTCAAATTTAATTTCATTGGCAAGAGTGCAGTATTTGTTCAAATCTATAAAACAGTAAGATATCCATGTACGGATGTTTAAATGCCAAAAACAGCAAACTGAAACAAAAGAGCATTTTCCGAAGGGGCACGACCTCAAATTCAATTTCATTGGCCTAAGTGTAGTATTTATTCAAATCAGTAAAACAGTAGGATATCCGTGTACAGATGTTTAAATGCCAAAAACAGCAACAGTTCGCAATTAAAAATGTCCGACCCGAATTCTGAAATTTGACCGACCCGGATCCTGAACAGTGACCCAAAAAAGGATTCAGAATCAATTTTTTTCTTGATTTTCAGATAACCAATAATAAAATATCAAGCATATGAATCTGGAAATTTACCCAAACCGAGTCGACCCGACCCGGATCGGTGACCCAACCCGAATCAGAGGTTTCAACCCGAATCGATTTCTTTTTCAAAATTTCAGATAACCAACAACACAATATCAAATACAAAAATCTGGAAATTTACCCAAACCGGGTCGACCCTACCCGATCCTTGTCGATGACCCGACCTGAATCAGAGGTTCCGACCCAAATCGATTTCTTTTTCCAAATTTCAGATAACCAACAACAAAATATCAAATACAAAAATCTGGAAATTTACCCAAATCTGGTCGACCCGACCCGAAACCAAAATAGGCAGACGGTAGTGGACCACAACCATGGTAAAACAGTGGCAAAAATAGCCAAAAACAGAGCAAAGTTCCAAAAAGGAGCAATAATCAACGGAGCAAACAGAGGCAAACGCCGGAGTAATTATCCGATTAGAAACTATCACAAATTAGCAAAATATTAAGAAAAATCCAAAATAAGCCAGCATGCCAGAAACATACTCGCCGGAGTATGTCAAAATGAGATTAAATCAGTCCAACAAAACACACAATAATATAACCACAAGAGAAATAGAAACGACCGTAGTGTCGCCGGAGTTCGACCTCCGGTCAGGTCTGGAAAAAGCGAAGAACATAAAAAAAACCAAGTATCATCGTAGTTCCCACGGTGATGGGCTAGCAGTGATGATAGTGGTGGTTCGCTCTGGTTCATCGGAGCTAGAAGCTCATCACCGGAGCAATGGGGTTTGAGGTGATGGAGTTGTGGGCGTTGTTCTTGTTTGCCGGCGATGCGATGGTGCTAGTGGGGTGACCGACGATGGTGTAGGGTCGGTGTATGGGTGTGTCGGCTGATTGGGTGTGTTTGGTTGAGAGGGAAATAAAGGAGTGTTTGTTTTTGTGTTTTTTTTAGGGATCCTTTTTGGTTTAGGGTTAGTGGGGATGCATATAAGAAAGGGGGGAGTTGGGCTGTTGCGGGTGGGCCTGGGGCTTGACCAGTTGGGCCCCTTTGTGGGCTGGCCGGTTGGGCCCTATTTTTTTAAAATTTGGTTTGTTTGAGAGTTAGGGATAAAATAGGTGTTGGGTTAAAATAAATAAAAAGGAGTTTAAAATGCTTTGAAGAAAAAAATGTAAATTATTTAAATAAAAAATATAACGATGTGATAATTAATAAAACATAATATTTATGGGATGCTTAATGCTTAATTAGAATAAAAAATGCGATGCAATTTTTCAAAAATAAAATAACATAGAATATTAGGATAAAAGTATGATTATGATATTAAAATGCAAATGACAGTAAAAAATGTAAATAATAATAATAATAATAATGATATATATACATATATATGCCTATATTTTAAAATTGCTTTGAGGTTTTAAAAATATTTAAAATTGCAAATAAATTCGGAAAAGATGGGACAAAATTGGGTGTCAACAGTCACATCTCATTATTCATCTCTCTATCGTAAAATTCTTCACAGAAAAACCAAAAGGATCAAAGTCAAGGGAAACATTATTATTAGTTGTGAAACGTCGCACGTAGATTAGATTCTTAATGAGTTTAAGGGCGTGAAGGACATTTTTTAAAGATTAGTGGTGGATGTGGTGAGGATAAGGATGAATGACCAAAACCGCAAATAGGAATGCCTTGTCCACTACCAACAATAATATTCAAATTTAAATTACTCAAATTGGAATAAGATGAGAGAGTACCTTGTAATGCCGTCATGTGAGATGTGGCGTATGTGTCCATATACCAATTTTCGTCTAGAACGTTGAGTGACATTGTGTTCATAGCTGCTTCAATGTCAGTTGGTGCATAAGTTGAGGGCCCTATGCTGTGTAGGCCTGTTGTGGATGTGCGCCGAGTATGCCATGTTGGGTCGGAGGTCAAGTCCATTAGGATGTCGGATACGGGCAATGAGGAGAGGCCCATGACGGTGGGGCCCACGCATTTTATGGTGGGTAGGTAGCCCACGGTGGAGGTTGCTGCTACTGCTGCGGTCACTGCTGACTTTTTCCTACCGGCGGGGATTGCCTCTTCCCGCCACCGTTATTACTAGAATTTCATCAGCCGTGACCCTTACCGGACTGCCACCCTCAACGGTTGTTGCGGGTCGATCCGAACTGCTGCGGATCCTCGGGTCGACAGTGCTGGCTGCTGGAGTTGAAGGTCCGGCCGTCGGCGGATGGCCTGATAGTGGTGGTGAAGGCGGTGTCTGATATGCTGGCCTGAGTGGTGTTGTGCTTGATTTTTCGGGTTTCCTCAAGAATTAGCTTCGAACGAGACTCATAAAACGGTGGTAACAACGTGCATTGCTGAAGGATGGTGGCAGCGCCGTCATAGAATTTGTTCAAGCCTGCAATTAGTTGCATAACCAGTCGCTGATTAGTGACGGGTGCACCAACGTTGGAGAGTTGATCAACAAACATCTTGAGTTCTTGACAATATGCAGACACGGTTGGGAAATCAACGTGTCCTTGAGCTGATTTTCAAGGTATACCGCTTATTGAGTTCTATTGTCGTGGAAAATACTTTCCAAATATTCCCACGTTTGGCGGACTGTGGCATCGGTCTCAGTGATGGTGTGCAACAGATCATTAGAGTTCGTGCCGTATATCTACAGTAGGACGGCTGCGTCCAAACGAGACCAGAGTGCATCATCAAAAGTCGAAGCCAAGGGGAGGTCTGTGGACTTCGGTGTAGGAGGGATGATGTGGTCGATAACTTCGTAAACACGACAATGGATCTTAAAAAGCTCCGCCCACGAGAAGTATTGACCCTTTTCCATCTCAAGGGTGACAGGGATGAAGTTTTTGATATTATTGATTGCAAGTGCAGGATGAAATTTGGTTTTGTTAGCCATGGAAGATGAAATTTATGAGGAAGAGAGAGGGAAAATGGTCGAAAAAACTAGAGTTCCGTCGTGGGGAAAGGGGCGGCCGAGAGAAGAAGTCGGCGGCTAGGGTAGGAGATTTAGGGTTAGGCTACTGATACCATAAAAGAATATGTTCCTTGATTTTATTGATGAATGATTTACAATATATATATATATATATATACATACATAAGTATTTAACTTCCTATAAACTAGGTAACTAATCAATCTAATTACAAAAGGATTATAATTTTACTTAAAATAGGAGATATACAATTAATACAATTAATGGAACAATATTCAGAAAATATTCTATTAGTTAGTTCTCTTTGCTTGATTTTCCACCGTGGTGGATCCCGAATTTGATGTATACGGGTTCCCAACATTCTTAAATTAAAAGAAAAATCATTATATATTCCCAAGGGGAATTGAAACCCTCATCGGGGAGGCTAGTTAAGCTTTAAGTAAGTTCAATTTCTGCTACTAGACCAAGGATATTTCTAATAATTTTTTTTATATGTAGGCAATTCTTAGAGTAGGTCTAATATTATTGGTTGGCCCCATGTTCAAAGAGGTTTGAGTAGTGGCGATAGAATTATGTCCCTGCATATGAGGGCTCAAATCCTATTGAAGTTCTTATTTGTCTAGTTTTTTCTTCCTCTACTTAGTAGTGAATTCATTCTCTCTAGATCCGCATATATGGATTTACACAATATATAGCATGCTATGCATATGTTATAGTAATATTTTCTAGGTTTGATTTTTTACTACAAATTAGTCCAAATCACTCTAACCTTTCTTAAATTTTTTAAATAACCTCGTCTAGGTGTTTCTAACCAATTCCAACCACATCCACTCACACTTGTTCAATCGAAAACTAAAAAAAGAGAAGAAAAAAAGAAAGTTGAAATATGTTTTTTTTTTCTCTTGGTTTTTGCTTCTAATCTTCTCTGATCTGAGATGAAAATGGTTACGTTACTTTTTGGAAGAATATACGTCTTTCAAGCATGAGATAAGGATGAGAATCTTCAAATTCTCCTAGTATCTCGTATGTTTTAGATAATTTAGCCATACAATGCTCTTTTTTGGGTTTTAATTGATGAGTCTAATCTGTGTTTTTGATTTTGCTTTGCTCGTGCTTATGCTCTGTCTTGAGCCGAAGGTTTCTCGAAAACAGCCGCTCTACCTACCAAGATAGATGTAAGATCTGCGTATATTCTACCCTTCTCAGACCTCACGTTGTGGGATTATGTTGTTGTTGTTGTTAATATTTAGTTAGAATTTTTTCAAAAGTTGTTGACAATTATATATATACATATCAATCTCCCAATAATTTTTTATTTTCTTTCAACGACCTGGTCTTTTCGACGAGAGGTCGTGGATAACTTTTCCCACAGCTAATCCATGGTAAAGAAGTTATAGCTTAATAAATTATGAAAGCCGTAGTTAAGGTTTAAACCGTAATTTTCTACTATTTAGTTCCAAACTTCCAATATATATACAAGTTGCAGTAATTTTCATAGATTTCTCAGCCATTGGTAATTTCCGTTGAAATTTTCGGTAACTTAATTTGGTAGTGCATCTACATTAGGTGCAAGTAAATATACTTTATATTTTTATATGCTTGGGGATTAATACCACATCCAAGTAACGCAACTCTTGACATTCTAGCAAACTAGCATGGCAAAATCATTGATTATGATCAGCTTTTAGGGTGGGAGATGTCAAAAACATGACAAGCGAAAAAAAAATACAATTAGCATGAGAGCTGTTAAAGGTCCGATACAATTTTATACATAAAGGGTGTGTTTTGTATAAGGAAAATACTTTTCCGAGAATGTTTTGCAGGGTCATTCACACAAATGCCCCTATTCGGGGTGGTCTTTAATTTTTGCCCTTAAATTTGTGTTCTTTACAATCAATAGAACAAGCATCTAAATCAACATAGTACAAGAGAAAAAGAAATGAAGATAGTTTGGATTGAGACAAGTGAGGCTTGCTCTAGTGGTGGAGCACCTCCGCCTATCAACCAATAGGTTAAGGTTCGAGTTACGTTGAAGGATAAGCAAGAAAATTATTGATCCTCCGGATTGGGTGGGGTGAAGAAAAAGAAAAGACGAATAATAAAAGATTTCAACAACAAAGAAAAGACAAGATGGACAGGGTCAGAGGGAGAGTTTTAATATTACTCTAGATAGTATTAATAGCTTTCCTTGTTAGGAATTTGTCTCAACACTTCAACTTTCCAGGATCCAGTGAGCAGGTGGTGTAGATAGTTCCAATTAGTTGAAAAATAATTTTGTAAGGGGAGAAAGGACAAATATAAGGTAATTCTTCAAATAAGGTGTTATCGAGGGTTCAGTTTCAAAAGAAAACGAACCAAGTGAACAACCAATTTAGAGGCGACCCAATAAATAGGCAAGGAATGCACAAGTACAATTGTTTCAAAATTGGAATTATTACATGTTAATATAAAATGTCACAAAAACATGTATATATTAAAACGTATACATGTTATATTTAAATTCTGAATACGTCTCTGATGAATGTATTAGTAATTAATAATTAACTTAATGCCCAACAACAACGGTCTCAGGACCAAACTGATCTTCAGGCCCACCATCAAAACCACCATGGGAGGCATAATTTTGGTCACTATCATGGTTACCATCCACATCATCACCTCCTTTTGGTGCTGCTGAAGTTCCCACAGCTGCATTTGGATTAGGGTTTTGGGTCGCCGCGGCGGCTGCTTCCTGGTTTTCTTCTTCATCGGCCCATGTTTTTGTAACAGGTAGAGAGCAAATCATGAGTGTTAGGGCAGACAAACCAAGAATTTTCCTATCCATTTTTTGGTTTGCTTGTTTGTTTTCCTCGAACTCTATTGGTTCAAAAGTTGAGAATTTTTTCCTTGTTTTCTTTGTTTGTTTTGGGTGCATAATTGATTTGGAAGATGTTGAAATTTATAGGAGAAGTAATTTTACCGGTTTAAAAGCATGTTGCTGGAGCATGTTTTAAGGAGTATTTCCGCTGCACCAACAAATTGTTAATATGTACACATTAATTTTAAAGTGTAAATAATTTTTAGACCATCAAAGTAGTTTTAAAAGAATTTGCACCATTAATGTAATTTAATGGTTGGAGTGGACTATCTAGACTCTTTTGGGGATATCAAACATTTTGTAGATTATCAAATGATTGTTACTGTTCTCGTTGCCGGTGAGTAGACGGTACTCTCTTTCATGTTATTTTTGGAGTTCCTAGGAACAACTTCTACGATGATTGGCATAAAGGCATGATTAGTTTCACAAATATTACTGCACTGACCATAGCAATAAGCCCTCACTCCCGTCTTTCTCGATTGAAAGTTAAAACGTACCAAACATATGTAGTTAGTTTTTAATTGATCTAATCATGTAAACATTATTTACACCGTTAATGCATGAGTAGAATAATGCTAAAATATATAAGAGCTTACGATCTGTTGGAAATTTGCCTTTGGCGGGAGTTGCGACCGACCAACTTTAACGGCTTAAACACTAGTGGTACGTATGTTGGAGAATCCGGTTCTTCACACATGCATGATCTACTAAGTACGTAGATAACCGTAGGGCCAAGAATCGTCAAATTTCATTGAGAAATGAAAGAGATATTGGTCCACGAAGTGAGGTGTTTGAATCATGGAAAGTGTGGTATTGTGTTCAATTCTCCCTCATCGGTAGAGGAAGAAAGAATTGTTGTGTATATAAGACTCAAAATTGGTTTGGGGTTTGGGACCCCAAGGGGTATCCCATGTGTTTAAAGGAGGGAGGACCTAGATGTGCTTCGGTTCGAGGAAAGCCCACACGCGCGCCGCCGCCCGTCCGGTTCCGAGTTCCGGGGTCACGGGTCGTGGGCTGTGGGCATTCTGATATTATCTTTTTGGGCCAGAGAACTTTGTCAGAAGTACAGTTTGGTCCCTGAAGTTTCAAGATGTACAGTTTGGTCCCTGAAGTTTCCAGAAAGTCAGAATTGGCAGAGAAGATCAGAAACGCCAAGCACTCAATTCAGCCATTTATTTTGGTTGAATTACTCCTCCTATAATGGCCAATCCCCTGGTCTTTCTCACCATTTATTTTGGTGGCTTTACTACCTCCATAATGACCATTATTTGGCCAATAATGGCTGTTATGCAGGCAGTTAAACAGCTCCTTCCTCACCTATATAAACACCCCTTGCACCATTGTTGAGGCACACTTACAATACACGAAAATACACAAGCAAAACAGTTTCTTCCTACAACTTCCAAGCATCATTTCATTGCTCAATATTCTTCACGGTAGCTCTTGAGTTTCCTTTGCTCAAGTGTTCCATTGCTGTTTTATCTTGAGAGACAAATTGTCCAGGACGTATAAAGGATACATACGGGGCAATATTGTCTTAAAGACAGAGTGCCACACTCGACTCAGCAAAAACAGTTTCCAGTTTTTCCTCTTCAACAATTGTAATTTTAGTTTTGTTGTTGAATTATATTTTCAGTTCTGATACGTTTGAGCAGTTATTTGTAATTCCCGTTTTTCTGCACCTTTATAACCAACACGATCATCATTTGAACATTATCAATGTTTCTATTGCTTAAAAAGAAAATGTTCAATATGTGTTAGAAACCCTTTGAGGCAATACACAAAATGGTAAAGCGTGTATTAATCCAGCTATCAAATTATAATGCCCAAGATGCCGACTATGTTATAGGGAGATTAAACGAGACACTTCAAATATCTTTTCAAACGTCCTTCTCATTGACAACTTGTTTCTTAAATTAATGTGCCATCCAATTTAGGAGATGGGATTAATAATTGAAAGGGAGTTAATTATTAATTATAAGTCACTCATGAGACACGTGGACGGATACAAGAGAGAAGCAATGGGTCCTTTTGTTTCGAACCATGTGCATGTTAAAACAGTAAAAAAAAACAGTATATATATGTGTGTGTTTGGAAAATATTATGTTGAAGTTGGAAAAAGATACTTACATTATTTTTGAAGTGGGTTAAAAAAGAATAGTATTTAAAAATTGAATTAAATATATCTGGATATGAATTTTATCTGAAAAAGTTTGTAAGCACCGAAAAAGTGTGAGTGGATTATCATTTTATTTGAAATACCCCTCTGACCGGCATCTTAAATACTAAATTTTAATAGAGATGTTTCCAATAAACTCTCCACTTAACAAAGAAGTTCTCGGAGCAGGAAAATATGACAGCAAACTAAATGTGTTATTATATTAAACTCAAGTATCTAAAACACTGAAATAATGTTTTATTAGAATCACATGTTCTAAGTTCTAAATCTACATTTTATATTTATATGAAGAAGAGTGCAAGCTTAGTAAACTCCAATGAAGTGACAGAAGTTAAATTGCTGCATAAACCTCTTGCATCTTAGATCCCATTCCCATGTCCTTGAAAGCAAAGTTACATGTACATTTTATCTTAATTGTTTTTTGTTGGTAATTAAGGTAAGGAATCTGACCGGAAAGATCCGAAGCTTAGCCGAAAATTTTGGAAGTTTTACTAAACTATTTCATCCGATTAATTTGAGAGTTTTACAAAATTAAATTTGTTACAAATTAATTTCAAAATTTAGTTAGGTGGGTTGCGGGTCGGGTCGGGTTTAATTGGGGATCCGTTTGAATCAAGTACTTTCAATTGAAAGTAGGTATTTTGGGTTGATTTGAGAGATTCCATCCAATTAGGGGCAATTTTGTTAAGTTTGAAGACGGAAGTATATTTATCTGCTATTACTAACAAAGAATAAAGTTAGCTATTAAACAAAAGTATGGGGTATATTTTACCCTTTTCCCTTTTGTAATAGTACCTCATATAAAGGATATTTCTATTAACGTGCCTTTGTATTGTGTTTGTACCTTTGGATTGAGTGATTTCATAACTATACATCATACGTAAAGTGATATTTCTATGAATTTGCCTTCGTGTTGTGTCCGTATCATTGGATTGAATGATTTCAGTCGATTAATTTTCTTGTTCATGAAATGCATGTACAACGTAATTGCTAACTGGAGACCAGTTCAATTGATTGTACGAACTAGCATATATTTTGTATCTTGCTATTTGCTGTCCCAAACAACTTCTATGCCTCACAAAGATGAGTATAAAGTTGGGGCGATTTTCACCTAATTAATGAAATTGATGAATTAGATCCAAAGTTCATTTCTTTCAATCTTTTCACTATATCATAACTAAATTCTTAATCTTGATTTATCTAATATTAGACTCTTATATGATGTTATTCATGCACTAGTTAACTATGCCTAGGCATGATGGAGTGTTAAATCATCCCGCATACTTGAAGGTATGCATTGTTTTTTCTTTCTACTACTCCCTCCATTTCATTTTATATGGTACTTTTTTCTTTTTAGTTAATCAAAAAAAAGAATGATACTTTTTTTATATTTAAAAATAATTTACTTTTATGAAATTTTTTACAGCTACAAAATTTAAAATTTGTTTTGGACCATAAATTTCAAAAGTATTCATTTCTTTTTTAAATTTCGTGTTCAGTTAAACACCCTCATATAAAATGGGACGGAGGTGTAGTTTTATAATACTTGCCTTTAGCTAATTTTTGAGGCCGGACGAAGTTATACTTTTCTTATCAAATCTGCAAGTTTTCCTCCTTTTTTTCTGTACTATGCTTAGTTAAAACCAGGTAGTTTTTTTTTTTTTTTTACTATATAAAGTTTCAAAAACATCTGTCTGTGCAGCATTTTTTATGACTTTTAATCAGGACTTTCTTTGGGCCCGTGCGAGCTGTGCTACCGCACAGAGCCTCCGGAAAATGAAAATTTTTAGGGGCCTCTTTTTTTCATTTTTTATTAAGTAGTATTAACCAGAATTTACTGTAAAGGTCCATAATTCGCAGGTCTTAGCCCAATCTAAGTAAAGTGATTCAGTTCCAGTGGCGCGCGCATGTGGAGGCCCAAATTCAAATTTCAAGTCAAACCTATTAGGCTTAGTCACTTTCTAAAATAATTGAAAAGCTTAGATTTTGGGTTGTTATTTACAATTTAAAATAAATTCTAATTATTGAAATCATATATTTACTTATATTAAGTACTCACTTTTACGAATTAGAACAGAGCCCCAAAATATTTGAGACGGCCGAGCTTTTAATCAAAACATAAGTGAGATATTATTAAAATATAAGAGTATTTCTGTCACTCAAATTAAAGCGAAGCATTCACCGAGTGATGGCAGATACAGAGAAGTGCAATTCTCGATTCAAATTAAAGAAACTTATACAATCCAGAAGCAGACAGTGTTGCTGAGAAGTGAGAAAATACAGAGCCAGTCATTTACGTACCTAGCTTCTTATCAATCCTCATTAATTGTCATCAAACTTTATTGGACTTCCCTCTTTCAAAATTGTTTTAATTTTTTTTTCTCTTCAAAATACTCTACGTTTATTTAATGTATCATAATTTGACTTGAATTTTGTAATAGTAAAATAAAATTAGTATTTGAATCTTGTAAGGAATCTTTTACTTTTTGGTTTTCTCCTCCAACACTGTAAGCTTTCATACAATAACATATCCAATGAAACGTAGGGTCCGGAAAGAGTATAGTGTACACATACCTTACATCTACCTTGGTAGGTATAAGCTTTCATAATACTATTATATTTAATGCTTTTACATTTATAAATATGAGTGGCTAAGTTTCTTAGCTAGGGTTGTAGGACCAAAATGTGTTAGTTATGTGATTGAGTCTTATATTTAAGATTTATTTATATGTCATTAGTGTTTTCTAGCTACCTTTCAAGCTTTAATATCTTTTAATGGTGGCTAACTTTAAATGTGCCTAAATATCTTTATTTTTACTTGGAAAAGAAAATAAAAATTAGGAAAAGAGTAGTTAGCAAGGATTTGAGATTTAACCTCATCTAAGGACTTGAGCTAGGAATAGGATAGTCAACCTGAAATAAAAGTGGTTATTCTTATTGTCACATTCTAAGATGTGGAACAACTCAGTAATGAAATTCATCAATTTAGTTGGAAACTTTTGGTGAATTTAAAAGAAACCATTGTTTAGACATTTCGGCATATAAGTGAGTTAAGTTATAGAACCAATTGCATTACTTTTCATTTGGGACCGTAACCCTTGCCATTTTACCTATCGTTACAAATCAATTATTGAATCCTTTTACTCAACGTTACGATTACAAATAATTATTTCCCCTTTTTTCTAGAAATTAAAACTAACAGTCGAGCATTACACTTAACAAGTAGATTTCTCCCTGTATTCTCTGTGGGAGTCGACCCCAACCTCGTTGTGTTCTATAGTTGAACAACGGCCACTTTGTACCTATTTAAAAGGTGTAATTTGGGCGTATCACCTGATAATCTATCTTGTGGATAAATTAGAGCATTAAAATCTCCACATATGATCCAACGTATGTTGATGCCTTGAGCCACACTTGTCAAGCTATACCACAATGTCTTTCTTAGTTCTACAGTATTATATCCATAGACCACACTTGCTCTTGATTTCCCTCCATAAGACACTGTTTGAAAGGAACATCCTTCATCACTGATTTTTGTCTTTGTTGAAATCTTTGGATTATGTGGGATTAGGGGTAAAGGTTGGATCTGTTTTATCCTGCTCATCTGTTACTTCAAGTTGTTGAGATTATTCTTCATGCTCATGATTCTCAGACTCCATTTTCCCTTTGTCCTTGGGCTGAATAGGATCCTTATGTTGCCAAGTTTGTACTAGTCTCTTAGGCAATCTCCCCTTACTAGTTATATGAGGTTATTGCTTTGGAGGTTCAGGTGGACAAATGTGACCGATTATTTGGCATTTTCACAAAATCTAGGCTTTTAGTCATACAAAACTGGCTGATGAAAGATTGTTCCATTTAGATCTCTCACAAGTACCTTCTCAGGTAGTGGTCCGGTAATGTTTACCTCAATAAAAAATCCTAGAAAATAAGACCCTTAATTTTTTAGTTGTGCATTCGTCCATATACATTGGAGTACCCACATAGCTTGCAATTCTACTCACAAATTTTGTTGGTTACAAAGGTGCAGGAGACGGAAATTACAAATAACTGCTAAGTAATAGAAGAACTGAAATTACAATTTAACAACAAACTGAAATTACAATTATGTTGAACAAAAAACTGGAACTGTTTTTGTGTATGCTGAGTCGAGTGTTGCACTCTGTCTTTAAGACAATATTGCCCCGTATGTATCCTTTATACGTCCTGGACAATTGTCTCCCAAGATAAAACAACAATGGAACAATTGAGCAAATGAAACTCAAGTGCTACCGCGAAGAATTTTGAGTAATGAAATTATGCTTGAAAGATTGTAGGAAGATGAATTCTGTTTTCTGTTTTTCGTGTGTTTTGTGTGTTCCTCAACAATGGTGACAATGGGTCTTTATATAGTTGAAGGAGAGGCTCATGAACTGCCTCCATAAGTGTCATTACTGGCCAAGTAATGACAATTATAGAGGTAGTAATTCCTCCAAAGTAAATGGTGAAGATGTGCAACGGATTGACCATTTAGGAAGAGTAATTCAGCCAAAGTAAATGGCTGAATTAAGTGTTGTTGACGTTTCTGATCTCTCTGCCCAATTCTGTCTTTCTTGAAACTTCAGGGACCAAACTGTACATATGGCAAAGTTCTCTGGTCCAAAAAGATAATATCAGAAGAAGCACAGCCCACGGCCCGTGACCGGAACCGGACGGACGGGCGGCGGCGCGCGTGTGGGCTTTCCTTGAACCGAAGCACATCTAGGTCCTCCCTCCTTTAAACACATGGGATACCCCTTGGGGTCCCAAACCCCAAACCAATTTTGAGTCTTATAAACAAAATAATTCTTTCTTCCTCCACCGATGAGGGAGAATTGATCACATACCACACTTTTTCATGCTTCAAACACCTCACTTCGTGGACCAATATCTCTTTCATTTCTCAATGAAATTTGACGACTCTTGGCCCTACGGTTATCTACGTACTTAGTAGATCATGCACGTGTGAAGAACCGGATTCTCCAACATGCGTAACACTAGTGTTTAAGCCGTTAAAGTTGGTCTGACGCAACTCCCGCCAAAGGCAAATTTCCAACAAATTTCACTCAAAGGTGCACCTCAGTGGGAAATTCTTCATTGAAATCTAATTCTGCAGTTCAAGGCTTAAGAATGATAAGCCGATTGATAAATTGTATATGGTCCCAAACGAAGGACTTGTTGCAAATCATAATAGGATTGGAACTTGATTATGAAGTATCCTTCCTCATGCATAAACAGGTCTGGCTCAGCACACTTGCAATTCTGAGTAATATAACGCCTCATAGTGTTTTAATCAAGGCACATTTCATTTTTTATTCTCCTTATGGATCTCAGTCTTGTCTAATTGTACCACAATTTGCCCATCTATAATCCGAGGAGATATGTAAGTTAGTGACATACCATTTCAGCCGCTCTGTTCTTAGTAAAAAAAATTGACCCAAGGATCTACTGGAAGCTTTCCTGTATCAGCTAGAGCGATAGTCGACTCTGTACATTAGTTTTATTAGCTACGACAACCCTAGGTACTGTTCCATTGGTGGTGTCTCTCTATTTGACGGCCCAATGATGCTCTGGTCTCTTTAATGACACTTGTGTGTTTGGAGGGATTTCATTAAGTTGCAATTTCTTGGCCGATTTGTTAGGTCCGGTGGTGTTCCTTCTTGAGTCAAGTAATTTCAATTCAATCGCATATGGTGGTGTTACTAACTCGGATTCCAGATCTGTTCGTACTCCAGTTGCTACTGAGATTCCATAAGTAGCGATGGTGGTTTTTCGTGGTCGCCCTCGACCTCCTTCCTATCCCTAAACTTGGCCTCGGCCTCGGCCTCATCCCTTTCCCTTAGCCATGGCCATTCTTCCTCGGCGCACATTAGCTATCGTACGTTGAGAGCATAGCTAACATTTATCCATATCATTTGCTTCAATTTAGTTAGACATAGTTAAAATATCTACAAAACTAGTATTTTATTTATGTATTAGTCACCTAATAATTATCACATGTGCCATGCTTTAGGTGAACTATACAATTGTTTTAATACAAAACATTCTTTCTAAAAAATGCTTTACTATTACAGTCGAACCTTTTTATAGCATATTGTTTAAGCGATATTTTTTTACTGCTATAGGGAAATACTTTTATACGGAATGTATAATGTAAGATAATGTGTAAATCAATTCCAAAGAAATAGACCATCAAGCTGTCTTAGCTCAGCGATAGAGCGTGTGGCTTTTAACTGTGGAATACAACAATTGCAGGAAACGGAAAGTAAGTAAATATTACAAATTGCTAGAAAGGATAAACTAAAGATTACAACAAACTGGAATCAAGAACGAAAAAAACTCCTTGTATGATTTGCTGAGTCGAATGATGACACTCTGTCTTTAAGACAAGATTGCCCCGTATATATCCTTTTACGTTGTCGGGCAATAGTCTCCCAAGATACAACAACAACTTAACAAATGAGCAAAATAAACTCAAGTGTTACTCTTGAAGAACTTTGAGTATAGTAAACTTGCTAGAGAGGAAGAAGAAGATTTCAGAAAATTCTGTAAGTGTTTTCTTAGTGTTGAACAATTGAGCCAAATGCCTCAATTTATAGTGTAATGAGATGACCCCTCAACTAGCCAACTAGTGGCCTTCAATAGCCATGTAATGACACTTATTGAGGGGTTACATTCAGCCAAATAATGACTGAATTCATGTGCCAAATAATGGAGATTCAATGCTCCAAAACCAGCCCAAAGGTAAGAACTTTCCATCTTCCCATCATAGCATTCTGCCTCCGAAGTGTCGCGGCTATGTGAATTAGCACCGCGGTGCCGCGACTCCAGTGACTGAACACCCAATTAGCGCATCGGCTCCGACGGGGCTGCGCAGCGGCCCTTCGCGGCGATTTCTGACTCGTTTCATATTACACTTCGTACACTTCTTTCTTCGTTTACCAACGTGGAATACTTGTCATTTGGCCAATAACCGTCCATCACTCTATGTATCAAACGTCTCACTTACGTACCAATATCTCTTTCACTAATGAAATTTGCGATACTTGTCATTACGTGTGTGGAAACGATATTTCCGACATGCGGGGCTCCAATTGTTCGAGTCATAAATAATGGGATAAACTTAATTCCACATTAGTAAATTTCCAACAGTCCCCTCTTGAAAGAGATTTTGGCGCACTCACATGGTGCCTTTTCCAGCAATCTTTCAGCGGACCGATGTTGCATCAGGAGAGGTAGCTTCAACTTTGAACCTTCTATAGTTGAATACCATCGGACTTACTTACTGCGCGGTGAACGTGATGTCTTGAACCATCAGGGTTTAGTGTAAGCCAAGTCAACGGTACCAACATAACAACTTCCCTTACTCTGTTCTTCTTAATGTTTTGTCCGTTGTGGCCATGGACACTTTTTGGATTCTTAAGTGCGTTCATTTGAGGCGGTCTGTCCTCGCACTTAAATAGGTGGTCTCCTACAAGGTATCCTGCTATACCCCACTTTACAAGTGTTAGAAACTATTAAAACTTTTCCCAAACCTAACCTCAACCGTTGATGATCATTAAAGGTTTTGGAAACTTAACATTTACCCACACTGCAGATAACACTTAAGGTCTATCACGGAAATGACTTTGGATTTGGTGTTTTTTTACAGAAATCACTATCCGAAGTGCTCATGCTTCCACCGAAGCGCTCAACTGAACCTTTACATCTTAGTTTTCCCATTGAACCTAATTCCTGGGATCTCCAGTCAGTATGGTTGGGTTACCACCATATTGGTCCTTATAGCTTGGGTTTTAAGCCCATTCCCCTAGATAGGAAGAACATCTGATCTTTGGGTAAGCCCTTTGTCAATGGATCCACTATGTTATCCTTTGATTTTATGTAATCAATGGATATTATACCCATGGTGATCAGCTGCTTAACAGTCTTATGCCTCCACCGAATATGACGAGACTTGCCGTTGTACATAGAACTCCGTGCCCTTTCTAGAGCCGACTGACTGTCGCAGTGGATCATTACAGAAGGTACGAGTTTGTACCAATAAGGAACATCCTCTAAGAAGTCTTGAAGCCACTCAACTTTTTCTCCTGCTTTGTCTAGAGCGATAAACTCTGATTCCATCGTGGATCGGGCGATACAAGTTTTCTTAGAGGATTTCCAAGACACAGCCCCACCACCAATTGTAAATATATACCCACTGGTGGACTTGGTATTCTCTATATCAGATATCCAATTTGCATCACTATACCCCTCTAGTACAACTAGATATCTCGAATAATGCAACACGTAAGTTAGCATGTATTTCAGGTATTGTAGTACCCGATTCAACTCCTTCCAATGATCATTACTTGGATTACGGGTAAACCTAGCCAACTTGTTGACTGCATAAGCAATATCAGGTCGGGTGCAGTTTGTTATGTACATCAAACTACCGATCACCTGTGCATATTGCTCCTGGCATACGGGTGCACTATGATTTTTTTCAAGCTTTTGATTTCTATCCATTGGTGACTTCATAGGCGAACTGTCAAACATCTTGAACTTTCTCAACACATCCTCGATGTAGTGAGACTGAGATAAGACCAGTCCATCAGACGTCTTAGAGATCTTTATTTCTAAGATGACATATGTGATACACATATCCTTCATGTCGAAGCATTGTTTCAACATGTTCTTAGTCTCTAGAATCAAGCTAGGACTGCTCCCTGTGATCAACTTGTCATCTACGTACATGCATATCATGACGAACGAGCCTGAGTTACCTTTCATGTAGACACATTTGTCACCCTTATTAATGGAGAAACCCTTCGATAGTAGAGTACTATCAATTTTTTTGTGCCATTGCTTCAGGGCTTATTTCAGCCCGTACAGAGATTTGACAAGTCGATAGACTTTCTTCTCTTGCCATGGAACCACATACCCCTCAGGTTGTTCCATATAAATTTCCTCTTCCAAATCACCATTTAGAAAGACTGTCTTGACATCCATTTGATGTATCTCAAGGTCAGGCAACGCTGTGATCGTAATGAATACTCGTATGGACGTCATCCTAGTTACTGGGGAGTACGTGTCAAAATAGTCAAGGCCTTCCTTCTGCCGATAGCCCTTGACTACCAACATTTCCTTGTACTTATCTATAGACCCATCTTTTTTATACTTTCGTTTGAGTATCCATTTACAACCCAACGATTTATTTCCGGAGGAAGATCAACCAACTCCCAAGTATGGTTATGCAGGATGGAGTCTATTCCACTCTCAATAGCTTCTTTCTAGAGCGGTGCCTCTGAAGTTAACAATGCTTCAGCAATTGTTCTTGGTTCGTCATCAATCATAAGCTACAAAGTCAGGACCGAATGATTTATCCTTCCTAGCCCTTTTACTTCACCTTGGTTCTATCTCTGGAGTCTCCAAGTACCGAGAATTTGGAACACTAGACTCCGGGTATTCAGCCACTTTGAAGTCCACTAGATCTGAACCATCTAGATTCGGACAGTCAACGACTCCCGGTTCTTGAGAGCTCTGTTCATAACTTCATTTGCGAGAGGTTATGTCTTTTTCCTTTCTAGGAAAAGTATCCTCAAAGAATTGAGCATTCATTGATTCCATGATCGTACCCCCATGGATATCTGGAATATCTGACTTATGCACTAAGAAGCGATAAGCACTACGATTATTTGCATATTCGATGAAAATGCAATCTACAGTCTTTAGCCCAATCTTGAACTATTTTGGCTTGGGTACTTCGACCTTTACCAAACAACCCCACACCTTTAAATATTTATAGGTGGGTTTCTTTCTCTTCCATGATTCATACGGAGTTTTGTCTTTACCCTTATGTGGGACTCTGTTAAGAATCATATTAGCGGTAAGGACGACTTCTCCCCACATGTTTTGAGGAAGACCGGAATTTATGAGCAAAGCATTAATCATTTCCTTCAATGTGCGGTTCTTGCGTTTAGCAACACCGTTCGACTGAGGTGAGTATGGAACCATCGTTTGATGAACAATGCTCGATTCGGCACAATATTCCTCAAATCACGCTACATATTCTCCCCCTCTATCGCTACGAATGGATTTAATCCGCATGCTTAGTTGGTTTTCAACTTCCGCTTTGTAATGTCGGAACGCTTCAAAGGCTTCATCTTTACTTTTCAACAAGTAAAGGTAACAATACATTGTGATATCATCAATGAATGTCACAAAGTACTTGTTCCCCCCTCTAGTTTGTGCAAACTTCAAATCACATATATCTGTGTGAATAAGTTCTAGTGGAGCGGTATATCTTTCGATGGATCGAAAAGGAATCTTTGTGAGTTTTGCCTCTACGTACACCTCACACTTATGTTGAGGGTTTACGTCGATAGACAGCAGCAAGTCCAACTTAACCAACCTTTGGATGAACTTATAGTTAACATGTCATAATCTATGATACCATAAATTAGAGGATTCAAGCAAGTAAGAAGAAGCTTCAATATTATTGCTTGCATGTATTACAGATATGACGTTAACTTTTAAGAGGCCTTCACAGACGAAGCCTCTTCCCATAAAAGTTCCATTTTTGGAGATTACAAACTTATTGGACTCAAATACTAGCCTAAAACCAGCATTAACCAATAAATGACCTGAAATTAAATTCCTCTTAATCTCAGGGACATGTATCACCTCATTTAGAGTAAACTCTTTTCCAGAAGTCATCTTCAGGACTACCTTTCCTTAGTGGTGGCCAGTGGGCCGGGCTCGGGTATGGCGGGGTCGGGGTCGGGCGGGACGGGCGAAGGGGTCGGGTCTGGCGGGACTTGCTCCAGTCCCATCCCGAACCCGATCCCGTCGGAATCGGGTCAGGGCGGGTTCCGGCGGGTTTTCCATTTTTTTTTTTAAAAATAACATATGTATAAAAAAAACTCAATAAACAAGACAATATAGTGTAATAAAAACATTCCAAGGCTGTTTTTGTGCCTCTTATATTAATTAATAGACATATGATTTTTTTGTAATACAAATACAATTGTCAAAATTGCAAATTTGTGGTGTTGTCCAAAAGTTACAAATTACATAATAAAATTGCATTTAAAAAAATTACATTCTAAAAAAAACGGTTATAATTGCTTGATAATTTCCTGTGGTTCTTCGGTTGGAATTGGTATTTGTTGGTCAAATTGATCCACGTCGCTTCCACCACCTTCGGTTAAGATTTCGTTGTAGTTTTCGTCTTCTTCTTCGTTGATCTCCGGTTGACCGCACCTTCTCCGCTCCGCTCGTATCCAATCTCTGAATAATACTGCAATTTCCAAGTCGTCTCCGGCTAATGAGTGTCTCGTGGTCTCCTATTTGATATCTGCCGGCAGAAAAAACGCTTTAGACGCAGTTGATGACGCTTGAATGTTCAAAACATCTCGGGCCATCAATGAAAGTGTCGGAAAGGTGTTCTCATTCCCCCTCCAGTATTTCAGCAAGTTTTCATATCCATCTTCATTAATAACTTCTTGGTACGGTACAGAACCCTGCAAAACAAAAATATCCAACTCGCTAATTTGGTTAGTAGTAGAGGTACGGCCGCACATTCTATTTCTGAGGCTTTCAATACTAGCCGCAGAAACAGCATGTCTTTTGTGAGGTTGTGTTGAAGATGAAGAAGATGGTATGGAAGCCGGTAAGTTACTAGCATTTTCTTGTAGATAAAACCTATATTTTTTTTGCATTGGTGTTCTACGCTAGACAACACGTCTTCTTTAGTTTGTTCAATAGGTGGTGGGTGATTTAGATTTTTGGGACTTGAAGGTGGTAGTACTTCTATACAATCGTAAATAGTTTCAATTAGTGATTTAGTACCATCAATTTTAATAGTCGGATTTAATACAGAACCAATAATATAAATAGTGGGAATAAGAATAAAATATTTTTTTATTTTGATAAACATTTTTTTAATAGCTGCCATATAAGCTGGTTTTTCCATATATTCACTAAGTAATAAAAATATTAGAGTTATATAAAACAACATAGTTGAAATAGTATGATAATATATACCGGAAAATTCTTTTGTTGCTTGAAAAAATTTCTCTAAAAATACAATAAGTTCGGAAATTTTTACCCAATCACTATCTACAATCATATCAGCTGGATTTTGATTATGAAAGTTAAAAAATAAAGTTATAGGTATTCTATAGTCATAAGCAACAAGTAGTTGCTCGTATAAAGAATTCCACCTAGTGGATACTTCTTGTGGAATTTTTCTAAAAGGCAGTCCACTATCGTAACAAGTTTTTTATATTCTTTTCTTTGTTGTACTTTATTACTTTTAAAAATAAAGTTTATAGCAAATTGTATTTTACTAAGAATGTCTTCAAAAAGTGATAGACCATCCTTTACAATTAAGTTATATATATATGGCACGCGCATTTTATATGAAAATGATCTGAAAAAGATGGAGTTAAACTATTTTTTAAAATTGTAATTGCGTAATTGTTAGAAGAAGCGTTATCTAATGTAATAGTCATAATTTTATCGGTTATTCCGTAATAATGGCACACTTGATAATTATTATCTGCAATAAAAGTAGCAGTGTGCCTATCATCTATATATCTATACGCTAAGATACGTTTTTGCATAGACCATTTATAATCTATCAAATGACAAGTTACAGTTAAATAATCATGGTCGTTAGTACTGCGACCTATATCAGACGTGATAGATACTTTGCCATTAAAATGATATAATGAATAACGTAAATATTGTTGATATTCATGCGCGAATTTAAATACATCTCTCTTAACAGTTGATCTAGGAAAATCGTTAAAAGCATGATTATATATATCTCTAATGTAATGAATAAAACTGGGAGATGACGGAAATGAAAAGGGCAAACCATCCACAACAACTAATTTTGATATTGCTTCCCTATCTCTATGTTTATTGTATTTAGGGCCTACAATTCCCCCCCGTCATAGGGTTAATTTGACTCTGTACTTGGTCCGGGATAGTATCAGTATGTGAACCTTGTCCCGATGGAGCGGGCGTTTGCGCACCCGGTTTTGAAGCCTGGTATTGGGCATACCTAGCTGGATGAGCACTTACTACGTGTCTAATTAAACCCCCGTCCTACCGTGACCTTTTCCAGTTTTAAATTTTAAAACATTTTTACAAATTTTACATATAGCTACTTGATTCTCTACGTCCCTATCAAAAAATGTCCATGCATCTGATTTTAATGGTCGTTTTCTTTGGACCTCGTCTCATACTAGGGGTATAGGAGGTATTTCGGTTGAAGGTGCACTAGTGGGTGTGTTGTCATCAACATTAGTGGGTGTATCATCTAGATCATTGTCTAAATTAAAGTCTTCTTGAGTTCCAGAAAATAGCTCCTCGTCTAAATCTAATGGTATTGTTGGAAAATGTTTAGTATCAACAAAATCATCATGTGTAGGAATAAGATGACTAGAAGAAGTACCATTGCCCTGGTTGCCCTACTAGAAGAAGCACCCTTACCCTTAAACATACCTCTTAATCCTTCCATTTTAATTATGATAATAAATAATTAAAGATAATAAAATTAAGTGCGCTAAATAAAATAAACAAACAATAATAATTTAATGAAGGAACGAATGTACCAAACGCCGACGTAACGTCGACATGTAATCGAGAGGTTGAAAATTGAAACTTTGCTCGATGGAAGATCCTCAAGCTAGTTGCCAACTTCACTCCCAATTCCCAAATGAATAAATAAAATTGAATATTTAGTAAACAATGTAGACTTGTCGAGAGATATATTGAGAGATTAGAGGAAGATTTGTGAGAAAGATGAAGAGAAAATGAGTTATTTATAGTTGGAAAATTGGGTTAAAGTGTAAATATAATAACTTATGGATTAAAAATAAATATTAAGGGGGAGGGGGGAGGCCAAAAATGGCCGTTGCCCAACGGCCAAAATCTAAAATGGTCGTTGGTGCAACGGTTATATTTGCAAAGGGGGCTTTCGGGTGGGATCGGGGGAGGGCTCGGGATGGGCTCGGGGCGGGGTCAGGGCAAGCGGGCCTGGCGGGACGAGACATTGTCCCGTCCCGAGTTCGAGTCCCGCTACCGTTTTTTTTTACTCGGGGTCGGGGTAGGACCGGGGAGGGCTCGGGTCGAGGTCGGGCCGTCTCGGCCCACTTGCCACCCTTACCTTTCCTACCCCCAGCACGTCAGAGGAAACGCTGTTACCCATGAATAACTTTTTGTTAGTAACTGGTGTATATGTGGAGACGGCATATCTATTGGAAAAGATGTGTCTGGTAGCACCTGTGTCCATCCACCATTGCATGGGATTCTCAACAAGGTTTGCTTCAAGCACCACTGCCGAGAACTCCTCAATCATGTCATCCAGAAGTCTGTCTTTGACGACGTTTGCCTGAGCCTTGCCTTTGGTCTTGGCCTTATTTTGTTGCTCAGTCTTGAGCTTGCGGCAATCCTTGATCATGTGACCAGGTTTCCCACAGTGGTGACAGTTCCCCTTGAACTTCTCTGCCGCCTGGGTCTTGCCGTATTTCTGGAACTTGCGCTTCTTGCTTGGGTTCCCTTTGGCGTCAGCCAGATTTTCCTTTGCCTCAACGGGTTGTTTTCCCTTAGGCAAGGCCCTCTTATTATCTTCCTGAATCTGGAGTTTGATAATAAGTTCCTCAAAGGTCATTTCCTTTGTCTTGAGTTTTAAGTAACTTATAAACTCATTCCACGAGAGAGGTAACTTCTCAATCAGTGATGCAACAAAAAACTGCTCATTTGATTTCATACCTTCCAAATCCAGGTGATGTAGAATCATTTGGAATTCTTGGACTTGGGACATCACTGTTTTACTATCCACTATTTGAAATTTTAGAAATTTCCCAACGATAAATTTCTTTGTACCAGCATCTTGTATGTTGTACTTCTTCTGTAGTTTTTCCCATAACTCTTTGGCGGTGCCTACGGTGCAATACACCCTATAGAGTGGGTCTGACAGGCAGTTCAAAATATAGTTCTTACACATGAAATCAGTATGACTCCATGCATCAAGAACCATCTTCATGCCATTAATGATATGGATACCTTGGCCCCCTTCAGCCGTTCCAATAGGCGAAGGGTCCATTTCATCTCCAGCTTGTGGAGGATATTCTATTAGGAAATGATCCATTCCCATAACAGTCAGATAAAACAATATTTTTTGTTGCCATCTCTTGAAGTTAGAGCCCATGAATTTTTTTGGGCGTTCATGGTGGAATCCAGCGGGTGGAGGAACTGTAACGTTCCCTTGATCAACATAAAAGGCGTTGGATGAGCCTTGAGCAACCGGAAAGGCATTGGATGTGCCTTGAGCAGTAGGGAAGGCAGATAGGTTGCCTTGAGTAGCAGCAACAGCAGAATCAGAAGCGAGTTGTTCTCTTCCAGTCATCTTTCTAAGCACTTACAACAATCTTATCTTAAAATTGTGGGATACAACAATTGCAGGAAACGAGAAGTAAGTAAATATTACAAATTGCTAGAAAGGATAAACTAAAGATTACAACAAACTGGAATCAAGAACGAAACAAACTCCTTGTATGATTTGTTGAGTTGAATGATGGCACTATGTCTTTAAGACAAGATTGCCCCGTATATATCATTTTACGTTGTTGGGCAATAGTCTCCCAAGATACAACAACAACTTAACAAATGAGCAAATGAAACTCAAGTGTTACTCTTGAAGAATTTTGAGTATAGTCAACTTGTTAGAGAGGAAGAATAAGATTTTAGAAAATTCTGTAAGTGTTTTCTTAATGTTGAATAATTGAGCCAAATGCCTCAATTTATAATGTAATGAGATGACCCCTCAACTAGCCAACTAATGGCCTTCAATAGCCATGTAATAACACTTATTGAGGGGTTACATTCAACCAAATAATGATTGAATTCATGTGTCAAATAGTGGAGATTCAATGCTCCAAAACCAACCCCAAAGTCAGAACTTTCCATCTTCCTATCGCAGCATTCTGCCTCCGAAGCGCCGCAGCTTTGCGAGTGAGCGCTGCGGCTCCAGTGACTGAACACCCAATTAGCGCCGCGGCTCTAGTGACTGAACACCCAATTAGCGCCGCGGCGCAGCCCCGTCGGAGCCAAGGCGCCTCCCAGGTAGCGTCGCGACCCTTCGCGGTGATTTCCGACTCGTTTCATCTTACACTTCGTACACTTCTTCCTTCGTTTACCAACGAGGAATACTTGTCATTTGGCCAATAATCGTCCATCATTCTATGTCTCAAACGTCTCACTTACGTACCAATATCTCTTTCAATAATAAAATTTGCGATACTTGGCACTACGTGTGTAGAAATGATATTTCCGACTTGCGGAATCTCAATTGTTCGAGTCATTAATAATAGAATAAACTTAATTAAACATTAGTAAATTTCCAACATTAACCACATGGTCGTGGGTTAGATCCCCACAGACGGCGAATTGATCTTGTTGTTGTGAGAGGTCTATTGCCATTAATGATTACTAATATTTCCTAGCTACTAATAGAGTACTACTACATTTTAATAAATGATTTTTTCATCACTTTCCATTAATGATACACCAACAAACTCCTGCCAAAGGACCCTCTTTCCCACCCATTCACCTGTATATAAAGTTAATATGCTTCACTCTAATCCCCATAACCTTAACCACACAAAAAAAATGGAACCTTACAACTTCATTCCATTGCTTATACTAATTCTTGTCCAATTCTTGCTACTAATCCCTTCTACTCTAGGAGGAAAAGTTCCAGCAATTATAGTATTCGGCGATTCGTCGGTAGATGCCGGCAACAATAACCAGATTTCTACTGTTCTTAAGAGCAATTTCGAGCCATATGGTCGTGATTTTTTTAATAAAAGGCCAACAGGAAGATTTTGCAATGGTCGCATTCCACCAGATTTTATATCTGAGGCATTTGGTTTGAGACCATTTGTGCCTGCTTATTTGGATCCAATGTATAATATATCTGATTTTGCTGTTGGAGTTTGCTTTGCTTCTGCTGGTACTGGTTATGATAATGCCACTTCTGAAGTTCTTGTAAGCTACCATTCTCTACTTATTACACCCTTCTTACTCATATTACTTATATATTTATTATGGGAGTACTACCTATTTGGGACGCCTAAAAAATAATAGCAGACAAATATTGTGTCATTACTAAAAAAATTCTATTTTTCCATTGAAAAATATTCAGTGACTATTTCCTACTAAATATCGGTGGAAAAAACTTAAATAGTACATAGTATTTTCACACGAAAAATTAAGAATTTTCTCAGCGTTTTAATGGAAATTTGTTCTTCACCATGCGTTTTTTCAGTAAGCTGATTTGGTGAGAATAAGGTGGGAGAATCATATTTTAGAGAATAAATTTTCCACTGAATGTCGATGGAAAAAATCATTGTTTCTAGTAGTTCTACGGGGGGCGAATCCGGATATAATCGAGCTCCAATATGGGTACCGGACAAAGGGTGGAAAACAAAAAAAAGAGTACAAATATACATATTGTATTATAAATATACATATTACATATACAATCAATGTATATGTTTTGTATATTGGGATAACACCTGTAATTAACTTTAACCGATAGGCCAAAAATAAAAGAAAGGGTCAAGTGCTATGTATTACTAATTAATATAAAAAATATTTATACAATCAAGTCATTCATTAGGTAACTACAGATAAATTTCTTGGTAAGGAAACAATTAATAATCTATAAAGAAGGTGACTAATTACATGATATCAATCACATATGTTAATATTAACTGTTACTATTTTTCAGATTTTTGTAATCATCAACAACGTATATCATGTATTTATTATAGTCTATTTTAAAATAGTGACTTCTTTCTAAATTTTAAAAAAATTTACTTTAAATTTTTTATTTTACATTTAATGGGAAACTTTTATAGTCATACAAGTGTTATGACATATTTGAATCACATATCTTTCAAAAGATCCAATTAAAGCCTCACAAATTTTATAACATGTTTAAAATCACAAGTTTTCAAAATATTTTTTTATTTATTTCTTAAACTCCATACCAAAACAACAACAACATACTTAATGTATTTCCACAAGTGGGGTCTGAGAATAATAAAATTTGTGCAGATTTTACCTCCACCTTTGCAGTGTAGAGAGATTCTTTTGGGTCGGTAGACCCAACCCTCGACTCAAAAGAGATGTAACCGTTCTTAAACTCCATACTATTGAAATAAATTCACATAATTTAAAATGAAGAAAATAGCATTAATTGGTAGTTGTATTACATTGACAAGGCATATAACTTAACTCCATTCGATTTTTTTCATTTTTGGCCCGTGGGCCGAAATTAATATCGACCGCTAACTAAAATATACATAACACATACATTGATTATATTATATTATATTATATTATATAATATTATATTGTGTTGTGTTTAAATTTATACTTAATATACAAAACATATATATTTGTCGTATTTTTTAGGCGGCTACAAAAGGTAATTAAAATCCATTCTTTTATGGGTAAAATATCTGATTGGCTCCTTTTACACAGAATGTGATGCCTTTATGGAAAGAAACAGAAAACTATAAGGAGTATCAGAAGAAACTAGAAGCATATGCTGGCAGCAAGAAAGCAAAATACATAATAGAAGAAGCATTATATCTTGTTAGCATGGGAACAAATGATTACTTGGAGAATTATTATTCAATGGCAAGCAAACGTGCATCTCAATACACAATAGAACAATTTCGAGGCTTCCTTATTGAACTTGCAGAGAATTTTATCAAGCAAATTTATCATCTTGGTGCAAGGAAAATATCATTAACTGGACTTCCTCCTATGGGTTGTTTACCTTTGGAAAGAGCAAGTAATTATATTAGAGGAAATGGAGATGGATGCAATGAGAAATATAATGATTGTGCTATGCATTTTAATGGGATGTTGATTGGTTTGGTGAAGAAATTAAATGAGGATCTTCCTGGGATTAGAGTGGTTTTTTCTAATGCATATGATCTCTTACTTCAAATGATCAAGAATCCTTCCTCATTTGGTAAGTTACTCCTTGTTTATCTGAAGAATCATTATCTATATATTAAAACACACCTTAGCCAACTATTGTTTCCTTTTCCTATTTGAACTATCACCACCTATTTCTAGATGTGTTTAATACATAGATGGTGATAGTTCATGTAAAAAAAGAATAACTGATAGTTGAAGTGTGAAACTCGCGAAAAAGTGATATTTCAAGTGTGTTTTTTACTATTATCTCATAAGTAAATTCAGCCATACTTGTAAAAGTTAGTAATATAACTACGTATTTTGTAGTTCCTAAAAGGTCTAGCTAATTCTCCAATTCTTCCTCAGAGGAGCCACCATTTTCAATATGTCTATATACATCTCTTTGGATAGATTACTTAATGATTTTCTGAAAATCCTTCTTGATTATTCTAATGAATTGGTATAATTTCTTTTACTTGCAAAACAGGATTTGAAGAGGCAGCTTTAGCATGTTGTGGCACAGGATTATTTGAAATGAGTTACTTGTGTGACAAATTAAACCCATTCACATGCACAGATGCAAATAAGTACGTATTTTGGGATTCTTTCCATGTAACCCAGAAAACTAATCTCATTATCACCAATTTCTTGATGAAAAATGTCCTTAATGAATTTTTATAGGAACTTAATATCAAGGATTTTGTACCTAGATTGAGAGCATCAATTTATATCTTGTCTTGTTTTTAATTTAATTTGCTAGATTGTATTATCCAGAGTTTGAAAAAAAGAAGAAGTATATATTGGTCATATCAAGAAGGCGATATCTGTACTTTTCGTTTTCGACACGTTAATTAATGTAATTTGTCTTTAATTTTTTATTGTCTTATTTGTATTCTAAAGCTTTTATTGATTTGTTTAAGGATATTATAATTATTCTTCTTATTATAGCAAACTCTTTTTTTTCCATTGAAGCACATTAACATTTAGGCTCTTAAATTGTTGAAAATTTTCCGGTAGATAATAAAACTAGGAAAATGTTATTATTTCTTAATCCCATAAGATTCAGTTTGGGAACTCCAATTTGTTTTTCAGGATTCAACTACAAGAATATTTCGAGAATACCAAGATCATCTAATTGGTCATTCTCTGAAAAATCGAAATAAAGGGAGTATAGTTTTACAAAAATTGTACATCAATAACATACATTGTAATTCCACAAGTGATCGGGTCCCGAAAAGATAGAGTGTACACGGATTTTACTCCTACCTCGTGGAGGTAGAAAGACGGTCTATGAAAGACCCTCGGCACAAGTAAAACAAATTAAAACAATTATGAAAAAGAAATACGACAGTAAAGAGAACATGACAACTAAATAAGAAAAGCGTTCAGAGAAAGAATGGTAACAACAACAAAATAGAGCGATAACCAAAACACAATAAATAACATATGATAACAGATATCAAAAAGCAAGAAACTACACGGATAAGGCGAATACTACGACATACACGATATGATGTTCCAGACTTGAGACTACCACCAAGCCTATACTATTGAAAAGCGAGACAATGCTCAACTACTAGACCTCATTTGTTTGCACTTAATGAAAGTCTGAAAGGACATTAAATGCATTTATTTACATTAAGATCTAATCACTTATTTGATATGAATAGGTCTTAATCATTAAGATTTTGAACAAAGTCTTAATCATTAAGATTTTGAACAAAGTCTTAATATCATTAAGAGATATTTTTGTATGGATAATTTTTACTATCACCCTGTCCACAATCGCTAGCTCTACCCCCACTCCCACCCACCCACCCAACCAACCATCGCTAACCACCTCTGTCATCACAACCACCACCACCCTCCCAACCCCACTACTAACCACCTCTGTCATCGCCACCATCACTATCAACAACAACCACTCTCACCCTACCAACCCTCACCACTAACTACCTCTGCCATCACAACCATCACTACTCTCACTCTACCAACCCCCACCCACCCTACTACCACAAATACTATCGTCAATCATCACACACTCTTCAACAACCACCACCACTGCAAATTATTAACATCAACCAATTCCACATTGCCATTCACTACAACACCAACCACCTCCATCATCACAACTATCTTCACCACCACCACTATAAAGCATCTTCACCTCCACCAGTGAACATAAATATTTCATTTTTTATCAAATAATAATTTTATTTTATTAGATTTGTATTTTTTATATATATTTATTATGTTTAAATAAATACATTATGCATATTCAAATGTTAAAAGACAAACAGTCTTAATCATTCAGTGTTGAAATCTAGAGACAACATTTTAATTATTCAGATATGCATTCAGATTCAAACGTCTTATTAATCTTAATGAAAACAAATGAGGTCTTACTTGTAGGGATTTGTTGGGTCCAAAAACACATAAGTAAGGCACAACTGAAGTTTAAAATTTTATTCTTACTTACCCCAACAACTTATTATGGTATGGTTATATGACAATCAAAATCTGTAATCATAAAGCATGAACACTTACAGGTTGTATTTATCTGGAATATTTATCTACTATAGGTGCGCACGTGAATGCCCTTACGATTGCAAGCTCCAAGCTTCAATGTATATCTCCTTCGGAAAGCTAGGAAATCCGGCAGAGGTTCGAGAGAGTGTTTTGATTCTAAGACTCTAAGACTTAGAATGATAATCTGAAAATTAGTGTGTAGAATAATGAAGAGAATGTATGTATTTATAGGTGAAAATTAGGTCAAATCAGATTAGAGTTTGACTTTGGGCATGGCCTAAAAATCGAGGCAGATTAGGTCATTAGCGTCGCGGCCCTAGGGTATGGGCGTCGTGGCGCTTGACGTGTTCCTGCACTGTCTCGATTTATTTTTTGCACATTCTTAATTAAATCCAAAATCCAATTTGACTTAATTAAAATAATTATTATTCATTTAAATATCTCGATTCCAAATAGAACATTTAATTACTCTCTCAATACATCCTTAGATTGAAAGGACAATCGACATAGTGTGACCCTACATGCCTTCTCATATCGACTTTAATCAAATTAAGGTCTACGCGGAACTCCTAGACGGCGTCAGAAGACAAACTCAATATGTGAAGTACGTTTACGCGAATCCAGTAAACTTAACCTTTATATGGTAAGATAAAATCCTTTAATTCACGACACACCCGATCAAGCTTAGGATTTGTCAAGTGTCTATCCAAATGGCTTAATCATTGTATCTCATCTATATTAGTTGACGACTAGACCATATTCTAAATATGTCTATTGTGTTGGCCAACGACTTAGTCAACCTAATATCACTGAGAATCCGAGTGTTCTCTCGAATATACATTCGAGGAATGAATCTTAATCTTGGCTCAACTACCACCTTCAATCCACATCGTAATTTACCCAATATAAGCCGTATCTCAACCTATAAGGCATTTGAGCTTAGGACGGGATCAAAGTACATTTCTTTGTAGACAAGGCGCGTATTGACCTCAAGTCTAAGGACTTCTATCTTCCATACGCTGATCATACTTTAGACAAGTATTACAAATAATATATCAGCAGGGTATACCAATACTTCCATAGTATCCATGTGTCCATCATGAGTAGCCATTACTCATAGCAAGTGAGACATACTACATTCTCTAAGGATGTGATGCAGACTACATGTCGACTTATCATATATCATCGATATTCCATTCTCGATGATCATTAGTCGAGGCTATTTTAAGAGTTACGTTATAATATCAATATCTCACATTATTAATAACAGCGTAACCTCCATGGATGTATATTATAGAATATTATAAACAATTAATTAATAATTCAATAATTGCAAATGCCATAATATTAATCTCCATTAATAATAATACGAATGTGTATAAAATACATTTTTCCTAATATAAATTGTCTCTAGGACATAAATAAACGTTTAATCTCCCACTTGGCCTAGGCCTATAGCTGCATATTGTGTAGGTTGCATACATCATTTGGTTTGGATTCAAGTGAAAAACCCTCAGGTTGTTTCATATGCACCTCCTCAACTAGATTACCATTGAGGAAAGCAGTTTTGACGTCCATCTGCCAAATGTCATAGTCATAATATGCAGCTATTGCAAGCAAAATCCGAGTGGACTTAATTTTTGCCACAGGTGAAAATATTTCATCATAATTGACCCCATGTCGTTGATTATAACCTTTAGCCACCAATCTTGCCTTATAAGTATGTACCTTGCCATATGCATGAATCTTCTTCTTGAAGACCTATTTACATCCTATGGGTCTAACCTTTGTTGGCAAATCAACCAAGTTCCAAACTTGATTTATGTACATCGAGTCCATCTCAGATTTCATGGCTTCTTGCCATTTCTGCGAATCAATATCTAACATTTCTTCGTTGTAGGTTCATCGTCATCAGGAATATCTATCTCATTGTGTATTTCAACAAAGAGATTAGGTCTTTCAGGCAAACGATGAGTCCTAGTGGTCCTACAGAGTTGATTATTCTGCGTTTCAGTATTTATTGCATTCTGATTGTAAGATGGTCTTTGTGTGTTGGACAATCCATCACCTTGAGAGCTTTCAAGAATGTCATTTTCATGTATTTCCTGTATGGAATGATGTACAACCATTGTATCATCTTCCATTGGTTGTGTATGAGAGCCTTGCATATCTGCACTATCTCTCACAACAGTTCCACTGGCTGAAGGGCGTACTCTAAGTACCCAATCTTCATCAGATACTCCCACTGAATCCTTGTTTAGGTCACTCGACAAGGGTTCAACTTCTGTGTTATCTTGTGGTTCTTGAATTTCTTCAAGTTCTATCTCTGTGCAACTATGTTCCTTGTAGACATATTCTTCTTCAAGGAAAGTTGTGTTCCTGGAAACAATGACCTTATGTTCTCCAAAAATATAGAAGTAGTATCCCTTAGTTTCCTTTGGATACCCCACGAAGTAACATTTCTCACTTATAGATTCCAACTTGTCAGTGAGCATCTTCTTAACATATGCAGGGCACCCCCAGGGTCTCATATCTTTAAGAGCTGGCTTCTTGTCATACCATATCTCATAAGGTGTCTTTTCTACTAACTTGGAAGGAACCCTGTTCAGAACATATATTGAGGTTTGTATAGCATGTCCCCAAAGGTATGTCGGTAGAGCTGAGAAGCTCATCATGGATAGAACCATATCTAATAAGGTTCGGTTTCTCCTTTCGGCAACACTATTCATCTGTGGTGTTCCAGGAGGTGTCCACTCTGATTGGACTCCATGTAGCTTTAAGTAATCCAGAAAATCCTTGCTCAAGTATTCACCTCCTCGATCTGATCGAAGGGTCTTGATACTTGTTGCAAGTTGCTTCTCTACTTCTGACTTGAACTCTTTGAACTTCTCAAAAGCCTCAGATTTGTGTCTCATAAGATACACTTATTCATACCTTGTGAAGTCATCAGTAAAAGTGATGAAGTATGGGAAGCCTCCTTTAGGTTGAGTTGAAAATGTCCCACATACATCAGTATGGACCTCAAGCACCTCCTTGGCTCGTACACCTTTCCCAGAAAGTGGCTTATTGGTCATCTTTCCTCTCAAGCAAGATTCACAGTTACCATAAGACTCCAAGTCAAATGGTTCGAGGTAGTCTAACTTCCTCAACCTTGCTATCATTGATTCGTTGATATGACCAAGTCTGCAATGTCATAGGTATGTAGAGTTTCTATTACTTATCTTAGCTCATTTATTTTGTACATTGAATATTTTTCGACTACAGTATAGTGTATATAATCCATCCACAAGAGGAGCAGTTCCATATATAACATTATCAAAAGACAGTACTTGACTGCCATTACAAATATATGAAGAAAAACCCTCCATGTCCAAGACAGGGATAGAAATGATATTCCTTGTTAACGAGGGTGCATAGAAATGATAGCCCCTACACATTTGTACAAATATGTGAGCCACAAATGGTATCCATTACCCAGGAATGAGAGTTATTTATAGACATATTTATTTCAATGACGTACATACCTTGTCCACTAGAGGCAAAAGCACCTGGTGCTTTTCCTCCTCCTGGTGTCGTGCAGTCCTTTTTCCAATGCCCCTTCTTGTTGCAGTTGAGGCATTCATCCTTAGCTAAATTTACATTCTTCTTTACACCTCCCTTAGGCTTCATAGCTGAGGGCGCAGCGACTGCTTTTCCCTTCTTCTTCTGCCATTCCTTGCCTTTCGGCTTGGGTCGGCTAGAAGAGCTCACCATGAGCACAGCTTTGCCTTTGGAGGTGGAAGACTCAAAGGTTTTTAGCATGTTGTGCAGCTCCGGCAGACTCGCTTTCGTTCCATTCATATTAAAATTCACTATGAAGTTTTCAAAGGAATGAGGAAGAAAGTTCAGGATGAAGGTGGTAGCGACATTCTTCTGCAGCTTCGTTCCAATTGAAGCAAGCCTCTCTATCAGCCCTATCATCTTCAACACGTGCTGTGAGACCTGGCCCCCTTCATTGAGCTTACACTTAAAAAGTTCTATCAGTAACTCATATTCCATAGTCTGGGATTGTGAGTCATAGAGACTCTTCAAGTGTTCGAGCATCTCATTGGGACCCATGTTCTCATGTTGTCTCTGAAGTTCCATAGACATGGAAGACAACATCACGCATTGTGATAAAGTGGCATCATCTAGGTGTTTTTGGTAAGCATTCTTATCAAAAGAGGCATATTCAGCAGAGTTTGTCGCAGGGACTATTGGGAACACCGTGTCCAACACGTATTCTATTTTATGTTGTCTCAGCACTATTCGCAAATTCCTTAGCCAGTCAAGGTAGTTCGGTCTAGTAAGTTTGTTCATTTCGATCAACATTTTCAATTATAAGCTCGACATCTTTGATAATCTGAAGAATTAGATAGACTGGAAATCAAACTCAAATTTTATTTCCTATTATACACATTCCTTTAGGCTAATCAACATGGCATTTTATTTAATTAGCTCCCACTATTTTAACATACTTCTACGACCCCATGGTAGAATACGGGCCTATATTAATTGAGGTCATAATGGGCCAAAATCCAAGCCTATGCTATCTCCGCGTTTGCTTTGGCTGATAACTTCAATAACACATCTTAGTAGGTTCTAAATCAACTGCAAAACTTATTTGCAACTCTTGGTTGATCAAATATTACATTTAATCTTGCGTCCTTAGATTAGTTCGACACTTTGGCGCCAAGATTTGTCTAAGCAAGTCAACCTCATTACACGACTGCGTTTATGTATCTAAGTAAATTTGACCTTTTTGAGCAAACACTTTGGTGTAAATACCCACAAAAGTTTATCGTTTACCTTTACATTAAAACACATCTATGAAAGAGTGGGTCCTCGTATACTTAGAGCAAATGCTTTGGCATAAATACTCGTGTCGCCGAAAAGGATTTTGCACTCTAACAATTATAATGGACGACGCGTTTTAATTTAGACTTGTATTTAAAATTTTGGGGAACATTTTAATTCAGAGTTTTAACCATGATCAACTCTTTTACGACATATCCAATATGACATCTTAATATCATGCAAACTAATGACACATATAGTTGGGAACCGTCAACCCAATATGCATGATATAAAATAGTTTAATCAAATACTGGGCGTCGCCTGCCCAGAGTTGTAGCGGACGCTATTCTAGTAATTTAAATGACAAACTATTTGACATTTAACACATAAACAATATACTTATCAAATAATATACTGTATTATAATAATCTTAGATTAAACATTCTGAACTCTGATTTTTTTGTTTCTGGACAGGTGGGGCCGCGGCGCTAATCATTAGGGCCGCGACGCCACTGAGGCAGAAGCCTTTCAGCTTCTGCAAATATATTAGCGTCGCGGCGCTAATCCATGGAGTCGCGGCGCTGCAAAGGCAGAAACCTTTCGGCTTCTGCAAATGCATTAGCGTCGCGGCACTGTAGAGGCATAAACCTTTCAATTTCTGCAAATTCATTAGCGCCGCGGCGCTCCACCATGGAGTCGCGGTGCCTACTGTCCAGTGAGTCCAAATTTTGAAACGAAGCATTAGCGCCGCGGCGCTGCGTTGAAACCCTAGCAAGCGCCGCGGCGACCTACCATAGGGTCGCGGTGCCGATGTCCTGACAAACGTTCAGTGTTGATTTTTCAAAATCGTTCGAGCCCTAAATTTAATTTAGAGACCAAATCACAGATCCTTTATCATCACCCACCATTATCAATACATATCGACCATCATCTGTTCTTACCCGTTCTTAGCCGTGCACCGTGCAATGAGTCGGACAACGCACTTTTGGCTTAGTTCGAGTTAGAGCGGAATGACTTCCTCGAGTGAGCGTAGGAGATAATTTAGGGTGATATCAAAAGGTTAACATTCGGTCAAGACATGTAGGATTTCAAGAAGCCTCATTTTAATCCAATTTTATATTTTACCCATATTATTATTTTATTCAATTTGTTATATAACCATTGAACCAGCCTGGGCTCTGATACCACTGTAGGGATTTGTTGGGTCTAAAAACACATAAGTAAGGCACATCGGAAGTTTAAATTTTTGTTCTTACTTATCCCAACAACTTATTCTGGTATGGTTATATGATAATCAAAACATGTAATCATAAAGCATGAACACTTATAGGTTGTATTTATCTGGAATCTTTATCTACTATAGGTGCGCACGCGAATGTCCTTACGATTGCAAGCTCCAAGCTTTAATGTATTTCTCCTTCGGAAAGCTAGGAAATCCGGCAGAGGTTCGAGAGAATATTTTGATTCTAAGTCTCTAAGATTTAGAATGATAATATGAAAATTAGTGTGTAGAATAATGAAGAGAACGTCTGTATTTATATGTGAAAATTAGGTCAAACCGGATTGGGCCTGGCCTAAAAATTGAGGCAGATTAGGTCATTAGCGTCGCGGCCCTAGGATGGGCGCCGCGGCGCTTGACGTGTTCCTGCACTGTCTCAATTTATTTTCTGCACATTCTTAATTAAATCCAAAATCCAATTTTGACTTAATTAAAATAATCATTATTCATTTGAATATCTCGATTCTAAATCGAATATTTAATACTCTCTCAATACATCCTTAGATCGAAAGGACAATCGACATAGTGTGACCCTACAGGCCTTCACATATCGACATTAATCATATTAAGGTCTACACGGAACTCCTAGACGACGACGCAAGACAAACTCAATATGTGAAGTACGTTTACACGAATCCAGTAAACTTAACCTCTATGTGGTAAGATAAAATTCTTTCATTCACGACACTCCCGATCAAGCTTAGGATTTGTCAAGTGTCTATCCAAATGGCTTAATCATTGTATCTCATCTATATTAGTTGACGACTAGACCATATTCTAAATATGTCTATTGCGTTGGCCAACGACTTAGTCAACCTAATATCACTAAGAATCTGAGTGTTCTCTCGAATATACATTCGAGGAATGAATCCTAATCTTGGCTCAACTACCACCTTCAATCCACATCGTAATTTACCCAATATAAGCCGTATCTCAACCTATAAGGCATTTGAGCTTAGGACGGGATCAAAGTACATTTCTTTGTAGACAAGGCGCGTATTGACCTCAAGTCTAAGGACTTCTATCTTCCACACGTTGATCATACTTTAGACAAGTATTACAAACAGTATATCAGCAGGGTATACCAATACTTCCAAAGTATCCATGCGTCCATCACGAGTAGCCATTACTCATAGCAGGTGAGACATACTACATCCTCTAAGGATGTGATGCAGACCACATGTCGACTTATCACATATCATCGATATCCCATTCTCGATGATCATTAGTCGAGCCTATTTTAAGAGTTACGTTATAATATTAATATCTCATATTATTAATAACAGCGTAACCTCCATGTATGTATATTATAGAATATTATAAACAATTAATTAATAATTCAATAATTGCAAATGCCATAATATTAATCTCCATTAATAATAATACGAATGTGTATAAAATACATTTGTCCTAATATAGATTGTCTCTAGGACATAAATATACTTTCATTACTAATCTTCTACCCTAATTCAAGACTTACATACCCTCCTGTCTAATGTCATGTTATTGATAAAATGAAGCTTTTACAAGAAAGATACTCCAAGAAATTAATTGTAACTTGCCTCTAAGTTTAATTCAAATGCTAGAAAACACGATCGAGAACAAAAAACAGAATAAAAAGCAAGAAACAAGAAAGAAATAAAGAAAGAAAAGAACTGTAGTTTCTCTTAAATCAAAGTAATATTTGAAAACCTCTACTAAATTTTATCTAGCTTGAAAAGTCTAGATCGTGTATTTTAGTCCCAATCTGGAAAGATGTTAACTTGTTTTTGGTTGGAAATATTGCCTTGAAGAGAAAGAAAGAATGAAGGGTGACCACATTATTAGTGATGATTATAATATTTTTGAAAATATTGTTCCAATGTCACATTCTCAAATTAACTTTATTTATAGCAAAAATTAATGCCGTCATGTACTTAAGGGAGAGATCGATATACCTAATCTTTTCGGCTATTTAAGTAGGAGCCGTAAACGCCTAGTTCTCAAATTAATTATCAACTTCATATACTTTCGGTGAGTAGTTGGTACAACAAAATTTATAGCAACTGTTTTAAAACTAGATGTGACCATTCTCTCAATTTGCCTAACTTCTTTCAAACAGAAATATTTCTCTCTATTTATTTTTTCACCATAACTAAAACTATTTTCCGTTATTTTATTTCCAACTCAGATATTACTACAAAGTTTGAAACAATAAATACTACATTCACTATGGATAAGGCTCCTTTCATTTCTCTTCTCTCCATTTTCCCCAATTTCTTATTTGGATGTGAGACATATGTCATGATTAAAAAAGTAATGATTGAGATTTAATTAATCAAAAGAAAATTTTAACCATAATTAAGTTAACAATATTTCCTTATCAATGTTTGTTCCGATAATTCCTCTTTTTTATATTTCAGAACTTTCAATAATTAGTTTTATGTTAAGTTAATCTTTACTCAGTTATTTGTTGTGTTCACTTTTTCTTTTAATAAGTCAATGAATGGCCACTGAAATTTTAAATTTTTTATTTAATGCATTAATTTAATTGGTCATCTTACTGAATTTTACTCCCACTAAGCATTTGATATTCATTATTTAGCAATTATATTCCCATTTGTTCAAAGAAAGAGAAAAAAACTATTCAAGAAAAAAGAAGCCCGTGACAAATTAAAGTTGGAAAAAGAGAGAAAAAATACTTACTAATATATATGGATGAAAACAAATGTAGCTAGAGTTATGGTGTAACATCCCGTAATTTTGGACGATGGTTTGAGTACCTAAACGTAGGAAAGTAGACCCGAGCCTCGGGGAATTTATGTCTTAATCACGTATGCAAATAAAGAGATTAGTATATAAAAGGATGCAGTCCTGAAATAATTTAGGACTTAATAAGTGTGACGATGAAGATTAATAACAATAGTTGTATATCCCCAAAGAGGTTATGGACTAGTGTCATATCACAAAATTATATTGAGTATATGAAGGTCTTATAAGTTATTAAGATTTAAGTGAATTGGGATCACGAAATTAATTGTGTGTGTGTAATTAATTAATTTTAATAGGAGGAGGGGACAAACTTGAGTGGGTATGTACGTGTGACATTGTAATAAACCACCTAATGACTAAGCTTAAATAAGTAACTAGGTGGCAAGTTGTGAGTTCAAGGCAGTTGCATTCAATATCTCGTTATAGAGCTTCTGTACGCACTCAATCTCCTAAAGTGGAGATGATTGATAATCTATTTAACAAAGTTTCAGACATTGAGGATGATGGGATTATGAGGAAGCTTTATTAGAAAGCATTTCATTGTGAATGGAGAAGTAATATCAAAAGAGAACATGACCAGTCGGTGCATTCTTAATCTGTGGATTAGAACAAAACGTCCCAGTAAATTCAATACATAGTCATTGAAAGGACATAATTTGAGGTATGTTAAGGGAAATTATTTCTTTCTTTTGGCATGTTCTATGTAACGATATAACCGTGATATTGTTCCATAAATTATTATACTCCTAGTAGTTAAGAATAATTTGTATTATTGATTCCTATGTTAAAAACATGTCTAAATATGTTCCTAAATCCTTATTGAGGTATGTGGGAAAGATGTTGATATTCCCTATGTTAGCCGAAGGTACAAAGATATTATGTCATCCGGTAAATTCAGAATGTTTTATTGTCACTCATGCATTTTCATTTACATTATATTCATGTATTACCCTGGACCCACTTGTGTTATATACACTACTATATGATATGAAAAATATATATGTAGGTGATGGGAAAAAGGGAAAGGCGTTATATACGCGTCACCACCTACAACTGGTACAGATATCACGAAAAGAAAGATGCCCATGTGACGCCAATATTGATACCCTTATGTGGCCAATATGATATGATGCCCTGTGGCCAATATAACCTGATGCCCACAGAGGCGGTTATGGGAAGGAAAATATCCTTGTGTGGCCAATATTTATATGTATATCGCATTTGCATTGTGCATAACATTTAGGCATATATATTAGGGCCTCAGAGGCATTTATTGTTGGTCAGCTATTTCTGTCGGTTGTTGTTGTTGTCGGTTGTTTCTATCAGCTATCTTGGTCGACTGTTTCTATTTCAGATTATTATATATCTCTGTGATAATATTTCTTATGCCTGACATACTCAGTACATTAGTCGTACTGACGTCCCTTTTGTCAGGGGACGTTGCGTTTCATGCCCGCAGGTTCACGTAGACAGGGCGACGATCCCCGTTAGTAGGTTGCTGACTCAATAGATTTTGGAGCACTCCCTTTGTTTCAGAGTGTCGGTCTAATTTTGGTATGGTATATCTTTTGCATGTACATATGGGTATGGCGGGGGCCTGACCCGACCTTTTGATAACACATACTCTTTAGAGGCTTGTAGACAGGTGTCCTGTGTGTAGTAGTCATGTACGGCCTCGTCGGCCTTGGTGTATATATATATAAGTTGGATTTCTGGTTTACTGTTTCTATGGTTATATATGTCGGCAGAGTACTGAGTGACGGCCCTTATGGCCATAGATAATTACGGGAAAATGTTAAGTGTATGGCTAGGGGTACTCGGTGGATAGGGTCCGGGTACCCGTCGCGGCCCTCCAGTTTGGGTCATGACAAACTTGGTATCAGAGCATGTCTGTCCTAGGGAGTCTACAAGTCGTGTCTAGTAGAGTCTTGTTTACGGGTATGTTGTGCACCATACTTATAAACAGGAGGATATCTGACATTTAGGGATGGTTTCCATTCTTTCATCTCATAAATTGTGCAGTAGAGTTAGAGTTATAAGCTTTTCACTCCTAATCTATCTCGTGTTTATGATTCCTGCTATGCCTACAATAAGGAAGAAGTTCAAGAGTGTGAGGGCATTGGATACGACTGTAGGCGAAGGTACCAGCCGATTGCCACCCGCTAGCTAGGGCCAGAGTGAGACCCTCGGTGCGACTCCTTCGTATGATCCCCCTAGTTCATCACTATCGGAGGAGATTAGTGGAGCTGCAATACCCAGTTCCTCCACCTGGTACTCCAGATATGGATCTTGATATGCAAAGTGTTGTACAGTTATTGACACGATTGGTGGCCACTCAAGCCTAACGTCAGGTTCTCAATCCTTCTGATAGAGCTACTAGTGCGAGAGCTCAGAATTTCATTAACCTAGACCCCCCGGTATTCATAGGATCAGACCTAAATGCGGACCCGCAAAATTTTCTAGATCAAATACAGCGTACTTTGCGGGTGATGGATGCTACCGATACTGAGTCGGTAAAGTTTGCTTCTTATAGACTGTGGGATATCGCGGTGACTTGGTATGAGACATGGGAGCAATCTAGGGGACCTCGTGCTCCACCAGTAGGATAGAGAGAGTTTTCAGATGGCCTTCTTACAACATTTTCTGCCAGTCGAACTTCGATGGGCCAGGCAGGACAGATTCCTACGCCTTGAACAGGGCAGCATGAGCGTTCAGGAATATAGCTTACTGTTTAATTCATTTGTCAGATATGCTTCTACGATTATAGCGAAGATGAGCGACCGGTACATAAGTTTGTTACCTGCTTAGGGTCGCGCTTGGTCAACGAGTGTACTACGACTTCTCTGAATTCGGATATGGATATTACTCGCATTCAGTCTTATGCACAAAATTTGGAGGATCGTAAGAGACAATAATGGGTTGATCGAGAACGTTATAAGGGCTATCATAAGAGGGCTCAATCCGTAGGTGATGCGAGGGATTTCAGAGGTGGGCTCGGGCCACAGCTTTATAGGCGCCCATCGTACCCGACAGCTAGTGTATAATTACCATTTTTAAGGTTGAGGGTTGATCGATATGTTCAATTGGGACCAGGTCAGAGTTCACGAACGTCAGGGTCTTATTATAGAAGGTATTCTATTCAGGTGAGACCGTCGTTGGCTCGGTACGAGCAGTATGGTAAGACCCATATAGGGTCGTGCCGATAAAGATCAAATGTGTGTTATTCTTGTGGTGAACGTGGTCATATTATGCGAGAATGCCCTACAGGAGGCGGAGGTGTTAGAGTCTAGCCGGTCAGATCTGTAGCAGCTTCATCACAGTCAGTACGCCCGTCAGGGCGAGTCAACAGACATTATCCGATCGAGGCAGAGGTAGGGGACAGAACCACATCTATACATTGATAGGATGACAGGATCAGGAGTCCTCACTTGATGTTATTACAGGTATATTATCGGCCTTTTCACACAATGCGTATGCGTTATTATATCCAGGCTCCAATCTATCATATATCACCCCTTTTATTGCCTATAAATTTGGTATAGAGTCTGAGTTGACAAGAGATCCATTCGTGGTATCTACACCAGTTGGTGCATCGGTAGTTGCTAGACGGGTCTATCGAAATTGTGCAGTATTAATTTATAGCCATCAGACCCTAACAGATTTAGTAGAACTAGAGATGGTTGATTTTGATGTTATTATGGGCATGGATTGGATAGCATCATGCTACGCTAATGTTGATTGCCGAACAAAGATTGTTAAATTTCAGTTCCCAGGCAAGCCAGTTCTTGAATGGAAGGGTAATACGAAGTCGTGAAAAGGTAGGTTTATTTCATACCTTAAGTCAAATAAGATGATCTCTAAAGGTTGTTTATACCATCTTGTTCGGGCTAGAGATATCGATGCCGAACCACCTACTTCTCAATCAATTTCGGTGGTTAGTGAGTTTCTTGATGTATTTCCAGAAGAACTTCCAGGCCTTTCTCTCGAAAGGAAAATTGTGTTCGGTATAGACGTGTTGCCAGACACTCAGCCAATATTTGTTCCTCCTTATAGAATGGCTCTAGATGAATTGAAAGAATTAAAGGATCTTCTTGAGAAAAGCTTTATTAGGCCTAGCATATCTCCTTAGGGTGCACCGATATTGTTTGTACGAAAGAAAGATGGCTCGTTACGGATGTGTATCGACTATCAGCAGCTGAATAAGGTCACTATTAAGAACAAGTACCCTCTTCCCAGAATTGATGATTTGTTTGACCAGTTACAAGGTGCGAGATGGTTTTCAAAGATCGACCTAAGGTCGGGGTACCATCAACTAAGGGTTAAGGAGAAGGACATTCCGAAGACGGCTTTCAGGACAAGATATGGGCACTTTGAGTTCTTAGTAATGTCATTTGGACTCACAAATACACCGGCAACATTTATGGATCTAATGAACAACGTGTTTCGCCCATTTCTGGATGTATTTATGATAGTATTTATAGATGATATTCTTATTTACTCTCGCTCGGAAGCGGAGCATGTGGATCATTTGCGGATAGTACTATAGACGCTCCAGGATCATAAGTTAAATGCTAAGCTCTCCAAGTGTGAGTTTTGGTTGAATTCATTGGCTTTTCTTGGTCATATAGTGTCAGACAAACGTATAAGAGTTGACACTCATAAGATTAAAGTGGTGAAGAATTGTCCGAGGCCTACGACTCCATCCGAGGTTCGCAGCTTTCTGGGCTTAGCCGCTTATTATATGAGGTTTGTAGAAGGGTTTTCTACCATATCAGCACCATTAACAAAGTTGACACAAAAGGCCGTAAATTTCCAGTGGTCCGATGCTTGTGAGCGAAGTTTTCAAGAGTCCTTACTCTTCCAGAGGGTTTAGAAGGCTATGTGGTGTATTGTGATACCTCGGTAGTGGGTCTGGGATGCGTGCTAATGCAACATGGTAAAGTGATTGCCTATGCTTTAAGGCAATTAATGAAACATGAGAAAAACTATCAGACACACGATTTGGAGTTGGCCGCATTGGTCTATGCACTGAAGATATGACGGCACTACTTGTATGGTGTTCAAGTAGACATTTTACGTATCATAAAAGTCTTCAATACATATTTAAGCAGAAAGAGTTGAACTTGAGTCAAATAAGATGGCTTGAATTATTGAAGGATTATGATGTGGGCATCTTATATCATCCCGGTAAAGCTAATATTGTAGCAGACACTCAGTAGTAAGTCGATAATTAGCTCGACTCCGGTGCAGGTCGAGAGGAAGGAGTTAGTAAGGAAGCTCCATCAGTTAGCTAGTTTGGGAGTCTGACTAATGGATGCTGAGGATAGTGGTTTTGTGATTTGAAATATGTCAGAATTGTCTCTCATATAGGAAGTTAAGGAACGTCAATGGAAAGATCCCAGTTTGAAAAAGATTAAAGAGGGTGTTCAACAGAAGAAGACCACAACCTTTGAGATGGACGAACATGGGATTCTCAGGCACTAGGGCCGTCTATGTGATCCAAATGTAGTGGGATTACGAGATAGAATTATGATGGAGGTCCACTGTTTACGATATTCCATTCACCCGGGATCTACTAAAATGTATCATGATCCAAGAGCATTTATTGGTGGAATGACATGAAGAGGAGCATGGCGAAATTTGTAGCTCAGTATCAGGTGCTCAGTTTACAGCTAACTTTTGGAAGTCATTTCAAAAAGGTTTAGGTACCCAAGTTAATCTTAGCATAACTTTTCATCCTCAGACAGACGGTCAAGCCGAGAGTTCGATTCAGACGCTCGAGGACATGCTACGAGCTTGTGTATTGGATTTTAAGGGAAGTTTGGATGATCATTTACCCCTTATTGAGTTTGCGTACAATAATAGTTATCATGCCAGCATTAAAATGGCTTCATATGAGGCTTTGTACGGACGAAGATGTAGATCCCCTATCGGATGGTTCGAAGTAGGCGAATCAGAGTTATTTGGGCCTGCCTTAGTACATCAAGCTATAGAAAAGGTGAAGCTTATCCAAGAATGGTTGTTGACCGCTCAGTGTCGTCAGAAGTCGTATTCGGATGTGCGACGGCGAGACTTAGAGTTTCAGGTAGATGATTAGGTCTTCTTGAAGATTTCACCTATGAAGGGGGTAATGAGATTCGGGCAGAAGGGAAAGCTCAATCCAAGGTATATTGGACCATATCGTATAAATTCTACGAATCGATCAAGTAGCTTATGAATTGGACTTGCCTTCGGAGTTAGAGTTTGTTCATCTGGTTTTCCATGTTTCAATGTTGAAAGCACGTGTTGGAGATCCTTCCCGGATTGTACCGATTGATGATGTGGAGATTACAGAGGACTTATCGTATGAAGAGGTTCCTATTGCCATCTTAGATCGACAGGTCCGCAAGCTGAGGACTAAAGAAGTAGCTACTATGAAAGTTTTGTGGCGAAATAGGAACGTGGAAGAGATGACATGGGAGGCGAAAGAGGAAATGATGCACAAGTATCCACACCTATTCTAGACCAACGTCTAGGGTAAATTCCAACTCCTGATATTATAATTATTATTTGCGTACCATGTGAGGTCTAATGTAGTGATGTATGTTACCATATATGGCCGTGAAAAAGTAGTTGTATATTCAGGCTACGTAACGAGGATTAGATATGTCACCCCAACATTTGAGGATGAATGTTTCTAAGGGGGGAAGGATGTAACAACCCATAATTTTGGGCGATGGTTTGAGTACCTAAACGTAGGAAAGTAGACCCGAGCCTCGGGGAATTTATGTCATATTCACGTATGCAAATAAAGAGATTAGTATATAAAAGGATGCAGTCCTGAAATAATTTAGGACTTAATAAGTGTGATGATGGAGATTAATAACAATAGTTGTATATCCCCAAAGAGGTTATAGACTAGTGTCATATCACAAAATTATGACATTGAGTATATGAAGGTCTTATAAGTTATTAAGATTTAAGTAAATTGGGATCATGAAATTAATCGTGTGTGTGTAATTAATTAATTTTAATAATGGGGGGGGGGGACAAAGTTGAGTGGGAGTTATGTACGTGTGACATTGTAATAAACCACCTAATGAATAAGCTTAAATGAGTAACTAGGTGGCAAGTTGTGAGTTCAAGGCAGTGGCCTTCAATATCTCGTTATAGAGCTTCTGTACGCACTCAATTTCCTAAAATGGAGATGATTGATAATCTATTTAACAAAGTTTCAGACACTGAGGATGATGGGATTATGAGGAAGCTTTATTAGAAAGCATTTCATTGTGAATGGAGAAGTAATATCAAAAGAGAACGTGACCAGTCAGTGCATTCTTAATCTGTGGATTAGAATAAAACGTCCCAGTAAATTCAATACAGAGTTATTGAAAGGATAAAATTTGAGGTATGTTAAGGCAAATTATTTCTTTATTTTGGCATGTTCTATGTAACGATATAGCCGTGATATTGTTCCATAAATTATTATACTCCTAGTAGTTAAGAATAATTCGTATTATTGATTCCTATGTTATAAACATGTCTAAATATGTTCCTAAATCCTTATTGAGGTATGTGGGAAAGATGTTGATATTCCCTATGTTAGCCGAAGGTACAAAGATATTATGTCATCTGGTAAATTCAGAATGTTTTATTGTCACTCATGCATTTTCATTTGCATTATATTCATGTATTACCCTGGACCCACTTGTGTTATATACACTACTATATGATATGAAAAATATATATGTAGGTGATGGGAAAATGGGAAAGGCGTTATATACGCGTCACCACCTACAATTGGTACAGATATCACGAAAAGAAAGATGCCTATGTGACGCCAATGTTGATGCCCTTATGTGGCCAATATGATATGATGCCCTGTGGCCAATATAACCTGATGCCTACAGAGGTGGTTATGGGAAGGAAAATGCCCTTGTGTGGCTAATATTTATATGTATATCGCATTTGCATTGTGCATAACATTTAGGCATATGTATTAGGGCCTCAGAGGCACTTATTGCTGGTCAGCTATTTCTGTCGGTTGTTGTTGTTGTCGGTTGTTTCTATTAGCTATCTTGCTCGACTATTTCTGTTTCTGATTATTATGTATCTCTGTGATAATATTTATTATGCCTGACATACTCAGTACATCAGTGGTACCGACGTCCCTTTTGTCAGGGGACGTTGCGTTTCATGCCCGCAGGTTCACGTATACAAGGCGACGATCCTCATTAGTAGGTTGCTAACTCAACGGATTTTGAAGCACTCCCCTTGTTTCGGAGTGTCGGTCTAATTTTGGTACGGTATATCTTTTGCATGTACATATGGGTATGGCGGGGCCCTGTCCCGACCTTTTGATATCACATACTCTTTAGAAGCTTGTAGACATGTATCCTGTGTGTAGTAGTCATGTACGGCCTCGTCGGCCTTGGTGTATATATATATAAGTTGGATTTCTGGTTTACTGTTTCTATGGTTATATATGTCAGCAGAGTACTGAGTGACGGCCCTTGTAGCCGCAGATAATTATAGACAAAGGTTAAATGTATGGCTAGGGGTACCAGGCGGGTAGGGTGGTGACACCCAATTTTATCCCCTCTTTTCGATTATCTGTTTGTGTTTTAAAATATTTTGACACCTCAAAACAATTTTAGTATATATATCATTAATATTATTCGTATTTTTACTGTCATTTGCCTTTTAATATCCTTATCATAGTTTTTACCCTAATATTCTATGTGATTTTATTTTTCGCAAAAAGCGGCATCACATTTCTATTTTTAATCAAGCATTAAGCATTACACAAATGTTATATTTTTATTGTTATCACATCATTATTTTTTATCTTTATAATTATACATTTTTTGCAAAGCATTTGCCTTTTAATAATAAACCCCTTTTTTATTTTAACCAACTTCCCATTTTTATTTCCCTCACCCAAAACATTCATCAACCCACCAAATAAAAAATAGCCCAAATTCGCAACCCCTATTGTTTAACCCAAGACAGGCCTAACCGGCCACCAAATAGACCCTACACCTGCGACCCAATACCCATTTATCCCCTAACCCCCATCGTCCAAACACATTGTCCAAACCCAACAAAGCCCAATACCCTAACCCTCCCCAAATCGTCTAAAAACCACACCAAACCGGAATGAAAACAAGCAACCAACCAGAACCGAAAGTTGCCCCAAAATCCGGCAGTCCTCTACCGATAACCCCAAAACCCCACCGGATAAACGCCATCTTCGACGTCACTGCTATCATGTCTCTTTTCCTCTTTTTTCCTGAAGGTTCAGGCCTACCAAAGGGTCGATTCGACCTCTAAAAGGTTGAAAACTATAAGGATCCTATGGATTCTTACCCGATTCTCCTTCGATTCACTAGAAAAAGAACCTAACCAGTCTAATATCAACACCAACGTCTCCAAACATCTGCTTTTCTTTCAAATCGGACTGAGAAAGTGAGATTTGTCACCCTTTTCATGACCTCTTCTATCGAAATGTCACACCTACTTTTTCCCTTCTGTTTGAATTCGAATTTCCAACTGAGGCTTCTTGAAGAAGCTGTTGAAACCCCTCAAGTTTTGACTATAAATACAGCCTTTGGGTTGTGTTTAAGGGGGTCCGAAAAAGTCACAAAAATCAAGGTCGATTTTTAAGGTCTTTTGGTCCAAATCCGAGAACACGTCGGGAAAAATCAAGGTCTGTTCTCGAGTCCGAAAAAAATCAAAAAAAAAGAATACTATTTTTGCACCCCGAATTCTCGATTAAAATACCCATTGTTTCTTAATTTTCAATCCAAAATCCTTTGAATATTAGTTTAAATCCTCAGAAAATCTCTCTTTTTTACATTTTTTGGTTGTTTCTGTCTGTTTTAATCTGAGTTTGGTCGGGTCAAAATTCCGGGTCGGTCAGGTCTATTTCTATTTCGGGTCTTCGAAACCGAGTCCAAAAAATCAGAATTTCAAATCAGAAAAGCAGACTTTAGAAATCAAAAATCAGAATTCCAAACATCTTCTTTGAGCGGACTCGACGATTTGAGACGACGCCTCGGTTCGCTGCCCGGAGAAGGTCAGTAGACTCTAATTCCTCTCAGTTTTATTTTGATGTATTACATGTGGTATGTTTTGTTCAGTTTCTGTTTATTGAGTATTTAAATTTAAGTATGGTTATCATGTTTTAACTTAAGTTAATCTAGGATTTGTATTCATATATAAACCTTGTATGGATCAAGTCAAATAATACTAACCCTCTTATAATCTAATATGAATAGTTTATTAGGTTATCTATGTTAAGGTAGGGTCTTCTGGACCAGTACTGAGTTTGGAATTAAGTTAATGCATGTTTTACTTAAGTGTTACATTGAAGGTATAAATTCATACTCAAAGCCTTAAAAGGCAAGAAGTGTGGTATTTTGGGGAATTGGTTTGGTCTTAATCTTGGTACATCTCTCTTTTAGAGGAATCAGAACAAGTTAATGGGAATCTTGTAATATTTGCCTTGTTTAGCCAATTTGCTTGTGCTCCAGACATACTGTGTTGAGTTCTTGTGCAACACTATGTGATGGGTGTGTTATTTTGATGTTTTCTTGACAAAAGCTTTGTTCATGTTCCCTTACATGTCTGAAATTTCTGAAATATGTGGATTGCCCCCTGTTATTTACTTTTGTTGGATATTGAATGATAGATTAGCTACAGTTTTGAGCTTCTCTTGACATATTAGCAAATCTGTATGCATAAGTTTTGAGCTAGACAAGAGAATGAAACTTGCATGCTCTACCACCATTATGATTGAATGTGTTATTTCTGTGTAATAAGTACCACAACTAGTTACATTTGTCTATCACATTTGGAAATGTCATATTTGATTAACTACCTGTGTACTTTTGGTAACTCTGTGTGTGACTTCACATGTCTTAATGCTATAGTAGTTTTATGATGATATGTAACTGTCTTATAAGTCTCTTAGCTACTCTATTAGACTAACGAATGATCTGAGTTAAAATGTGCATTTGCTGGCCTCTTGCATTATTTTGGAACAAGTTTAAGCCATGTTGTATGAGCTCTCAGATCTCCCCATATTCATTCTATTGATTAGTTTGTTAGGATCATATATGTCTAGCCTAGTTTGGATAATTATATATAGAAAAATATCATCTTTGAAATGTCATATCACCCTACCTGTTGGTTTATTTACATGTTTATTTGAGGTCTTCATGCCTAAAATATGTAAGTGGCATTGTGTAAACCATATAGCATGAGTAGGACTTTGTGTGTCCAACCTAGACTAGATGGTTCTGTGCCCTTTATGATGTTGTCCTTAAAATGATCACTTGTTCATTTCCTTATCTCATATGTCTCCTGGATTGTTTATACACTTGTCTTGCCTGTTTAGATGAGAAATGTTCCCATATTAGCATGTGACACATCTTAAAATTCTCTTGTATGTGCCTTATCTACTGAATTGTCTGAATGATATTTACCTTAATATTGTGCATCCATTGAAACTGACCCATGTCATGCTAAGCTATAGCCATTGTTGCATTTCACACATAACTTATAACCATGTTCCATGTAATAGGATGTGTATATAGGGTATAGTTTGGTATTGAAATTGTTCATGCATGAATGAAAGATCTTAGAAAATGCCTTGAGCATGCCTCATTCAGAAGCAGGAAAAATGCATTTTTATTCTTTGTTAAATTGGGCATATATGTCTAAACTACCTACTTAGGATCATGTTTTGCTTCCCATGTTTTGTGGATCTACTTATGTAAGCATGTCAATTTCCCTGAATAATGAATGTGTCTTTGGAATGATCTATCCCTAATATACTGATAGGATGACCAGGTTCCCTGTTAGGCCTAAGGACCCATGTTTTGTAAAGGATATCTTGATCATGTTTAGTTTGCCTATTAGGGATGTATGTGTATGTCTTTAATGAATGCCTCAGACTCTATTCAACTTACTCTGATTGATTATATGTGTGTAATACAAAGGAACTCAGCCTGCAGTTTGTCCTTGTTTTGATATCCTAGCAATATTATCATGTTTACTTTTCTTTTGAGGTATGTCTTTGCTGGATTAGCCTTGTGTGACCTTGAGAAGATTAGGAAAATGTTCCTTTCCCACCCATTGATTTTGAACATGTTCATTGATTCAATATGATTTTGCCTCAATTATGTGTGATAAAAATTGACGATATTATAACTGTTAAAGGTGAGAATGGTTGTGGGCTAGGTTGTTTACCTACTGTGTTTGAGTTGGTCGTTGATTTTATTTCTGAATTCTGAACCATATGCATTGTTCTTCTCTCCTCTTGTCAAAATCGGATATGTCTTTCCTATCCATTTTCTTTTTGTTTGGCCTTGTGTGAATCCCCAAGTCTTCCCTATAAATAGGTCTGGCCAGTGGGCCGGGCTCGGGTCTGGCAGGGTCGGGGTCGGGGCGGGACGGGCGAAGGGGGCGGGGGCGGGTCTGGCGGGGTCGGGTTTGGCGGGACTTGCTCCAGTCCCATCCTGATCCCATCGGAATCGGGTCGGGCCGGGGTCGGGATCGGGGCGGGTTCCGGCATGTTTTCTTTTTTTTTTCTTTTCTTTTTTTTAAAATAACATATGTATAAAAAAAACTTAATAAACAAGACAAGATAGTGTAATAAAAACATCCCAAGGCTGTTTTTGTGCCTCTTATATTATTTAATAGACATGATTTTTTTGTAATGCAAATACAATTGTCTAAATTGCAACTTTGTGGTATTGTCCAAAAGTTGCAAATTACATAATAAAATTGCAATTAAAAAAATTACATTCTCAAAAAAAACCTGTTCTAATTGCTTGATAATTTCCTATGGTTCTTCGGTTGGAATTGGTATTTATTGGTCAAATTGATCCATGTCGCTTCCACTACCTTTGGATAAGATTTCGTTGTAGTTTTCGTCTTCTTCGTTGATCTCCGGTTGACCGCACCTTCTTCGCTCCGCTCCGCTCGTATCCAATCTCTGAATAATACTGTAATTTCCAAGCTGTCTCCGGCTAATGAGTGTCTGTGGTCTCCTATTTGATATCTGCCGGCAGAAAAAGCGCTTTCAGACGCAGTTGATGATGCTTGAATGTTCAAAACATCTCGGGCCATCATTGAAAGTGTCGGAAAGGTCTTCTCATTCCCCCTCCAGTATTTCAGCAAGTCTTCGCGTCCTTCTTCATTGAGAACTTCTTGGTACGGTATAGAACCCTGCAAAACAAAAATATCAAACTCACTAATTTGGTTAGTAGCGGTACGGCCGCACATTCTATTTCTGAGGCTTTCAATACTAGCCACAGAAACAACATGTCTTTTGTGAGGTTGTATTGAAGATGAAGAAGATGGTATGGAAGCCGGTAACTTACTATCATTTTCTTTTTGGTAAACCTATATATTTTTTTGCATTAGTCTTCTACGCTAGACAACACTTCTTCTTTAGTTTGTTCAATAGGTGGTGGGTGATTTAGATTTTTGGGACTTGGAGGTGGTAGTACTTCTATACAATCGTAAATAATTTCAATTAGTGATTTAGTACCGTCTATTTTAATAGTCGGATTTAATACAACACCAATAATATAAATAGTGGGAATAAGAATAAAATATTTTTTTATTTTGATAAACATTTTTAATAGCTGCCTTATAAGCTGGTTTATCCATATATTCATTAAGCAGTAAAAATATTAGAGTTATATAAAACAACATAGTTGAAATAGTAGGATAATAATATATATCGGAAAATTCTTTTGTTGCTTGAAAAAATTCTCTAGAAATACAATAAGTTAGGAAATTTTTCCCCAATCGCTATCTACAACCATATCAGCTGGATTTTGATTATGAGAGTTAAAAAAATAAAGTTATAGGTTTTCTATAGTCATAAGCAACAAGTAGTTGCTCGTATAAAGAATTCCACCTAGTGGGTACTTCTTCTGCAATTTTTCTATAAGGTAGTTGGCAATCGTGACAAGTTTTTTTATATTCCTTTTTTTCGTTGTATTCTATTATTTTTAAAAATAAAGTTTATAGTAAATTGTATTTTACTAAGAATGTCTTCAAAAAGTGATAGACCATCCTTTACAACTAAGTTATATATATGGCACACGCATTTTATATGAAAATGATCTGGAAAAGATGGAGTTAAACTATTTTTTAAATTTGTAATAGCCTAATTGTTAGAAGAAGTGTTATCTAATGTAATAGTCATAATTATATCGGTTATTCCATAATAATAGCACACTTGATAAATATTATCTGCAATAAAAGTACCAGTGTGAATATCATCTATATATCTATACGCTAAGATACGTTTTTGCATAGACCATTTATAATCTATCCAATGACAAGTTACCGTTAAATAATCATGGCCGTTAGTACTACGACTTATATCAGACGTGATAGATACTTTACCATTAAAATGATATAATGAATAACGTAAATATTGTTGATATTCATGTGCGAATTTAAATACATCTCTCTTAATAGTTGATCTAGGAAAATCATTAAAAGCAGGATTTTATATATCTCTAATGTAATGAATAAAATCGGGATATGAAGGAAATGAAAAAGGCAAACCCTCCACAGCAACTAATTTTGATATTGCTTCCCTATCTCTATGTTTATTGTATTTAGGGCCTACAATTCCCCCCGTCATAGGGTTAATTTGACCCTATACTTGGTCCGGGACAGTATCAGTATGTGAACCTTGTCCCGATGGAGCGGGCGTTTGCGCACCCGATTTTGAAGCCTGATATTAGGCATACCTAGCTAGATGAGCACTTATTACGTGTCTAATTAAACCCCCCGTCCCACCGTGACCTTTTCCAGTTTTAAATTTTAAAACATTTTTACAAATTTTACATCTAGCTACTTGATTCTCTACGTCCCTATCAAAAAATATCCATGCATCTGATTTTAATGGTCGGTTTGCTGGACCTTGTCTCATACTAGGGGGAATATGAGGCATTTCAATTGAAGGTGCACTAGTGGGTGTGTTGTCATCAACATTAGTGGGTGTATCATCTAGATCATCGTCTAAATTAAAGTCTTCTTAAGTTTCAGAAAATAGCTCCTCGTCTAAATCTAATGGTATTGTAGGAAAATATTGAGTATCAACAAAATCATCATGTGTAGGAATAAGATGACTAGAAGAAGTACCCTTGCCCTGGTTGCCCCTACTAGAAGAAACACCATTACCCTTACCCACATACCTCTTAATCCTTCCATTTTAATTATGATAATAAATAATTAAAGATAATAAAATTAAGTACGCTAAATAAAATAAACAAACAATAATAATTTAAATGAAGGAACGAATGTACCAAACGCCGACGTAACGTCGACGTGTAATCGAGAGGTTGAAAATTAAAACTTTGCTCGATGGAAGATCCTCAAGCTAGTTGCCAACTTCACTCTCAATTTCCAAATGAATAAATAAAATTGAATATTTAGTAAACAATATAGACTTGTAGAGAGATATATTGAGAGATTAGAGAGATTGTAGGAAGATTTGTGAGAAAGATGAAGAGAAAATGAGTTATTTATAGTTGGAAATTTGGGTTAAAGTGTAAATATAATAACTTATGGGTTAAAAATAAATATTAAGGGGTAGGGGGAGGGTGGAGGCAAAGAATGGCCGTTGCCCAACGGCCAAAATCTAAAATGGTCGTTGGTGCAACGGTTATATTTGCAAAGAGGGGACTAGGAGAGGGATCGGGGCGGGCTCGGGACGGGCTCGGGTCTGGCGGGCCTGGGGCGGGCTCGGAACGAGACATTGTCCCGTCCCGGTTCGAGTCCCGCTACCGATTTTTTTTTTTTTACTAATCGTGGTCGGGGTCGGGCCGTCCCGGCCCACTGGCCAGCCTTACCTATAACTGGTCTATTCTTTTAAGTTAGGTAATTATCATTTTGGGCCTGCTCTATATTCTTTTTGCACCTGCCTACATCTTGAATCCCAACAGCATATTACTTTTCATGAATTATTTATTTTCATTTTCTTATGTACATATTTTCATATTCCGTCTACTAATCATTTCTTTTCTTTATTTACATGAAATGCATCGGGAACAACGAAGAGTCTCGTTATGAGACTCATCATGACTATCGTCAAACGAAGACCCGCATCCATGTTCCTTGCATCTTCCAGCCTTGGGATTTCTAAACAAATAGGGCGGGATGACATCGTCATCCGCCTTAGTCACTCTTCTATTATTATTCCTTAATACCACCTTTTTATTTTCCGAGTTGTAATTTAGTTATTTAATTTTGCGCGAACATCGGAATACTTAGAATAATTAGGCCCCGAATCATTAGATTAATACGGTAGTTTAAAATTGAAAACCCTTCGCTGGTTTATTTCATTTTAGGCTCGGTTAGTCTAAAATCGGAAATCCGCCGTTAGCTTATTTACTTAGGCTCGTTATGCATGTTCAAACTTTCAAGACAAATTGGTCATCTTCTATTTGCATTTTAATCATACTTATAAGGCTTTATTTTTATCCAATCTTATGATTTAAAATGACTTCCTAAAAATCATTTCTTTACATTACAAATAATTTACTTTTCTACTTTACTATCAATTGCAAAAATAAGTATTTTCTCAACTTTCATACAAATGCATACCTATCCAAAAATTAACTTTATATGTATTTTATAAATCATACTTTACAATGTCACGCATACTCTTCTGGATTTCACATCGGGAATTTATTTTCGCAATCACTTTTGCAAAACTCCTCAAAAAAAAAAGAAAAATCATTACTTTGTAAAAAATACATCTTTTTTAACTACTTGCAACATTATTTTAACTCTATACTTGTAAACATGCATTTTTCTTAGCGTAATAATTAACCCGAGTTTAACCGGATAACCGCAAGTTAGCGGATCTTAAAGGATGTCTAACCCCTTCCCTTTAGGATAATAAAGAACTCTTATGCAGAATCTTATAATTTCACAGACCAGTAAACGGAGTTCACATTGCAACGTTTAGTCAACATTTAGGTGTCCTAATTCACCGTAGAATAATTAGGTGGCGACTCCATAACAACTTTATCAATCCAGGGGAATCGACGCCATTACGTCGCAAACTGTGGTAAAAAACGGGTGCGACATAGGGTCTGGGTGCCCGTCGCGGCCCTTCGATTTGGGTTGTGACATATGGGATTTCCAAAAAACAATTGAAGTAAATATATGGTGTATTTATTATCCTAACCATGATTAGGACTTTATTTTGGTTAATTACATCTCAACCATTATTTTTTAATCATGACACATGTCGCCCACACAAGTAAGAACTTGGAGAAAATGGAGAGGAACCCATCCCATTCAGTATTACAAGATTTCTTTGTGGTATTAAGCATCAACTACTTACAGTCAAATTTTCTAAAACAATATTGTTTATTCAAAAATTATTATAGAGAATATAAAATATAACAAAATATGAGAAATTGATTCCATAAAAACTTGAGGTTTATAATGAAATGTCATTATAAAGTTGGATGACTATTATAAAAATGGTTTGATCATAATGTAAGTATATAAATATATAATGACAAACCATTATGTATTGGAATCCTTGTTCCCCGGATAATTATTCACTCCACTATGCATTCATCGGAATAACAAAGAATTATTTGACTAAGTATTTCCGACGAACCAATTCGGGGAAATGATAATGGTGATAGATCCTTTACCACCAGATCATATCCCGAGCTTATGGTTGGAGTAGGCTCTCCAAGGCCAAACCCTAGCTATCAAACAACCTCTCACCCTTCTAATCCAACATCCAGCTCATCTAGCAAGAAAAGCGACAATGCTCCAGTCGTCCTCCATAACCAATCATCTAACTCTGAATCAGCTTAGGCAACAAATATTCTTCTCCATTCCTTTCTTGCCGAACACCTCTGTAATGAGTCCGACACAGAACTCATCCTTCATCCCTCTAACTTCAAATACGCCAAATCCACCATCACCATGAACGCAAAATTAACCACCAAAGGAAGCATCCCTTCTAGAAGCGATAGAAAAGGGGATAAGTGATGCCCTAGATATTCTAAGGAACCCAACCCCGACAATGACTTCATCACTAGAGAACCATGGCACTTTAAAAGTCAGCTCCCTCCTTGTGGAGTACATTAGAGTGATAGAGTTTAATGATCAAATCAACAAAGTCCTCATAGCCCTATGCCCAAAGAATATGGTCAGATGTTCAATAGGCATCAGGATCCATCAGGGTCCTTGCATGGAACAACCAATAGTTACCTTGAGTCCCTATCTGAAAGAACTCTCGGCTTCAAACCCTCCGAACAGCTTGACCCCTCAATTGAAGAAGGAAAAGGGTCTGATGATACACACTCCATGTTGGCTTTCTATTGTAAAGCAGTACGGGAAGTAAATAAATATTACAAGTGTTCGAAAGGATAAACAAATAGCCCAATGTTCAGAACTGCTGCAAGCTTGTTGTGTCTTGAATCTTGATAACCTGAAATCAAGAAACATTAAATCTGGATGATTACAACTGTGTGATGAGTCGAGTGATTGCACTCTGTCCTTAAGACAAGATTGCCCCGTATATATGCTTTTACGTTAATGGGCAATAGTCTCCCAAGATAAAACAACACTTTAATCTCAACACTACAAAGCAAATAAGTTGAGTCTGACGAAGAAAAAAAATACGAATTGACTTGCTGAAGAAATGGAAAAGGAAGGAAGAGTTTCTGTTTTCGTCCAATGTTTTTGGACTGACTTTCTCTTCTGTTTTGTCTCTTTGTATATAGTGTGTCTCTGTTGTGTATATCTCGTGCATATGTGTGTCTTTCCTCACTGTTTTTCATGACTGTGTATCACTGTATTTCATCACTTTATATCACTATTTTTTGTCTCACACAATTGAGACAAAATGCATCAATATATAGTATGGAGGAGGGACTCCTCAACTGCCACAAACAAGGTTGTTAATAGCCATAAGTGAGGGTTGTTAATGGCCATTAGAGAGACTGATTATGGTCATTGAAGGAGGGCTGTTTATGGAGGAGTTAACAGCCAAGTAATGGCTGGTTAATGCTCCAAAAAATAGCCCAAACGGTAGGCAGAAAGTTTCTGCCTTCCGTCATTCTAGGGACCAAACTATAAATATTAAGCAATTTGGGGTTCAAAAATATAATATCAGAAAATCCCCACAGCCCACGACCCGAGCAGCGGCGGCGGCGTGCGTGTGGGCTTAGCCTTGAACCCAATCACATCTAGGTCCTCCCTCCTTTAAACACATGGGATACCCCTTGAGGTCCCAAACCCTTAACTACTTTAGAGACTTATAAAGAGAACAATTCTTTATTTTCTCACCAATGTGGTAGATTTGTCCCACACCATATTTCCATGCCTCAAACACCTTACTTCGTGGACCAATATCTCTTTCATTTCTCAACGAAATTTGACGATTCTTGGCCCTACGGCCATCTACTCACTTAGTAGAATATGCATGTGAGAAGAGACAAAGCCTCCAACATGCAGAACACTAGTGTTTAATTCATTAAATATGGGTGGACGCACCTCCCCGCCAAAGGCAAATTTCCAACACTCCACAGAGCAACAACTTCTTAATGAGTTACATCATATGGAATGTGAGATGAGGGAATAACTCCGAGTTCAGAAGATACTGTGCAGAGATAGTTAAGCTGCATAATACTATGATGTTAATCCATATTGATGGGGACACAGTCACATAAAAGACATGTATATAATAATGATGCGGAAAGTACATGCTTCATACCCCAGTCACAAATTTAGAGGATTGTACTATTCTATCAGCTAGTGCCTAAAGCATGGCATTCACTACATAATTTAAAGGCACAAATGCCCATAAAAGTGCTCGTCATCTCACAAGTATCGGTCCCCCTTGTTATCCCCATTATTCCCTCTTATTTAGTTAATTAGACTAACCATGACACTTTAAATAAGGTACAAGATCTCAAGTTGCCTGGAATAGTAGTCTGTAAATTACAATAAAGCATTGTCTTTTCGTTATGCCTCAAAAAGGTGTCAATCTATTCAAAAATGAATAATACGTTAACACACGATTCTATTGATAACCATATTACTATATAAAACTTACGAACCCAAAAGGTCACCCAAAAATAGGATTTCGAGCCATAAAGGACGAAACGAGAAATTCAACCCAAAATTAGTTTACCTAATCTCTAAGGAGTCTATATACCAAGAATCATCCAAATCTAAATATCAATTTCATGCTTAAATCAAGAATCCCCAAATTTATGACTTAGGGTTCATAAACCCATGAAACCCTCTTCTCAAATCAAAATTTCTACCATGGAATCCTCTTGGAATGAATATAAAAGGAAGATTAGAAGCTTACCCGATGGGTTATCTTGCAAATCCTCCAAAAACTCCTTCTATCGAGCTCTCAAGTCCTACAAATGAGTTATGAAATAACTAGATCGAATTGGGCATTTTATGCCACTGATTCAGCAATCTTCAAAGGTGTGGCCTTTTTCTCACACATGCGGGCTTCGCATCCACGACACAAACCTTGCAGGTGCGAAGGCACCTTCGCAGGTGCACTTTCGCCCCTATGCTCAACTCTTCACTGGTGTGAGCCTGCCCAGATCCTCATTTTCTCGCACCTGAGGCCACTTGCACAGATGTGACCTCGCAGGTGCGATCCATTACTCGCAGATGCGAGACATCAGACACTACAAACTAAAATCATGCTCTGAACTTTGATTCAACCTTTGAAACTCATCCAAGACATCCCGGACACAAATCAAATATGCAAACCACTCCTAAAATATGCAACGGACTTGCTCACGCACTAAAAATGCTCATATGAGGTCATCTTGACCCGTTGTTGACTCAAGTCAACTATAAATCTCTTAAATTATAAAAATATCAACAAAGAGTCCAAAATACACCCGAGTCTCTCGAGAATCAAACCAATAACTCAACTAAGTCATACATAAAATTCTGAATCTGATGGAATCAACGAAGGGAGATAGAGATGTTGTTTTTAATAGACCCTCGGCTCAAAATAAAATAAGATAGCAAGATTCAAAACAAATGCAGCAACAAATAGTAATACACATTGAAGAATAAGAAACTACGCAATAACTAAATAGTACCACTAAATAAGAAACTATGTGATAACTAATAATAATAGTAAAACAGATGAGAGGAGAGGCGAGGAGAGGAGAGGAGAGGAGAGGAGAGGAGAGGAGAGGAGAGGAGTAGGCTAGCCCCATCATCTCCCACACAAAATGTGACAATACTCAGCTATCTACTAACCTTCTATCCTAATCCTCAACCTCCATACCTTCGTCCTATACGCGTTTCCTAAATAATTACAAATAATTGATTGCGAAACCATCAAATCAAATGAATTATGACAGAATCCCGAACTCGTAAAAATACATCTCAGAATCCACCTATGTTAATACTAAATTAGGCCACAAACACAAACCCTACTACTCCTAATTTGGGCTGAATTTAACCTAAACCCTATTTAAATTCGCTCAGGCCCAGTACAAAGGGACTTGACCTGACCTAGTCATCGCTTAAAGGGGTTGAAACCCTTTTCTTATTTCATTTTCACGATTTGCCTTCCATAACAAACCCTATCCGCCTTTCTCCCTCTCTCCTTATCAACATTATCGGGAACGACGAAGACATATTGCATCTTAGCCTTTTTCGAGTTATGTGTGTCCAAATAGGGCAAAACATTGTATATTTTACCTTCTCTCATGTCACACCCCAACCTAGGTGAGGTGTGGCTGACACCCGGTGCTGTACTAGCCCGAGAGAACTACTCTATAACTCGTGGTTGCTAGATGTAACTAAGACCATCTTGGGCAGATTGGGCCGAACTTATTCTTACTATAAACTATTGTGGGCCAAGAAAGACTCTATAAACATTTACATTGGGTAAACTCAATAAAACATAAAACAAGGGTCGGTAAGGCCACTAACATATTGTACATACTAGACATGTATCTATAAAGCCTCTAAAGATAACTGACAACTCACAATAGTCGGGACAGGGCCCCGGCCTACCCACAATCTTTACAAATACTTTCTACCTTACCTCTAGACTCAGTTGCACTCTGAAAGAGTTGGATTCCTACTAATCCTCCATTGAACGTCAACCTCATCTACTGAAAAGGTTCGTTGAACTAATTACCTGCACCTGCAGGCATGAATGCAATGCCCCAGCAATGGAACATCAGTAAAAAGAAATGTACCAAGTATGTAAGGTAGAAAAAAATATGTATATATATATATATATATAAAAACTCTGAAATAGAAGAACATGAATAATGAATAGATATGCTACAGATATCTACTTCAAGGTAAAAGCGAGAGTGGACTTACCACCAATTCTAGATTGGCTTACGTGATTGTTGTCGCTGGGACCGCTTGACCCCTATGTCTACCTATACAATCTATTCTGCCATGCCTCTATGTATTACCTATGCTAACTTTGATTTTTTATCTTTATTACGTTGTTATCTATCATACAGACTGAAAATAATTAATCGGTTTCACAAGGGATCCGGTGTATAAGTACATAGCCCTAAAGGCAAGTGTATCTGAATGGCCCCGAATGTAATATATATATATATATATATATATAAAAATATATATATATATATATATGTATATATATGTATGGCCACGAAGGCAAGCACGCGTCTGTATAGCCCCGAAGGCAATGCACATATATGTATCGTAGCCTTGAAGGTAATTTGTATCATAGCCCGAAAGGCAATGTCAATAGCCTCGAAGGCTAGTGCATACATACAACAACAAACAAATAATTTGTAGACTAAGTACTTGTGTATATAACTCATCGCTCGTCTAGCACTTTCTGTGACTCACGGTTCATACTCAATACCTCGTGATCTACTCTATTAGTTATAAGGAGACTTGTATTATCTTAGATCTCATCTGACTATCTCGTTATACTACTCACTCTATCTTTATAACTCGCATATTTCTACTTTTCTTTAAGTTTGGGGAGTAACTCGTACAACTCGTATTTTATATTCTTTTAAGCGACTTATCCCATATTACCTCATACTCTATTTCTTTTGGCTTTAGGGAGTTTTTTAGTCCTCATCGGGTATGTGTACTTGCTCATCTCGCTAGGCCATTTCAACCTAATTTTATAACTAGTACAACCCCATCTTCTCTTTACTTATATTCTGCTACTAGTTTATTAGCTCATACATTTGATTCTCAATCTACTAGGAACTGTAGCTGATATCTATCGCTTGTGAATGTCTCAGAGGCTTTACTAATCCTGATTTTTAAAACTTACACGGGGGTTCTACTCGAGATCGACTCATCAACTCTTATACGGTTTTAATCCATCACTAAGAAACATAGGGGCGAACTAGTTCTCTTCGGCTTCTAATAAAAGGAACATGCTTACGGATTCATACCAAGAAGAAGGAAAGGTAGCCCTTACATACCTTGAAAAGGAGCCTTCAACAATGGTGTTGTAATACGTCTCCTCATCATCTATCTACAACAATAAATAACACTCATGTCAACAAAAAGGGACATACCAACAAGCTACCGAGCGACAAGCTCGTTCTACGTTAAATTGGATAGCATCTCCCCTATATTCTTACTTCATCCAAATGAAGGACAACAACAACAACATCAACAACACCATATCTAAGTTACTTTCCATGAGTTCTAACCACTTCAAGTTATACTTATTGCAACCCAACAACAAGACAATTTCATCTCCTTTTTCTTCAAGCTCTAGTTCATGATTCTTTATCCACATCACTCATCTAACATGAAATTAACCTTAAACACAACCAAAAAGGGTGTTATACATATCTTATATAGCAGATTCAACTTGAACTCCAAGCTCCACCTAGCTCACAACCACCCTCATCTACATATGAACACCACACAAGCTTCTTTTTGCAATATTCAACATCTTCATGCTAAACTTGGGTTTATTTGATTTGGAATGACTCTTGGATCTTTAAAATATGTTATGAAACCTCTTAGGGAGTGAAAGGACTTGTCTTGATAGAAAATAAAGTGAAATAAGGTTTCCACCGCTCAAATAGGCAAAGAAAGTCGGCAACCACCTCTCATCTGCGGGACCATATACGTCGCATATGGCCATATGCGGGCCCATATACGTCGCATATGGCCATATGCGGGCCCATATGCAACCGCATCCTGCTCCAGAAATTTCCTCAACTTTTGCTCCTCTTTTGAGGACCCATATGCGAGGCGGATCCCATCCGCGATGCGAAATGCATAGCGTATCACTCTTACTTCATCGTAGGATGGTTTCTTCAATCCCAATGACCACCAACCTTTTGTATACCTTCATAACATCCATCTAAGTCGTAAGGGACTCTCGGATAGGATCTCGAATCATCGGCTCATGCCGTCTAACTATGCTCTCATCCGCGCGCCAAACTATGGGGTGTAACATCTTACCTATCCCAATCGTGTCTCAATTCCGAATGAAGGTAAACCCTCATCTCTCTATCTTTTTGCTTTTCTGCACAACCAAGGACGAACTCTTAATGAGTTTTGCCCGATTGCTCTTTTGCATACATGATTTAATTGGTTGTTTAATTTTTTTTTTAAAGGAAAATTCTTCAAAAATCCAATGTCCCACATCGATTTAAAGAGAAATTTGAGGGCTTTGAAAGTTTTATATAAATAACCCCCCATTGCATTATGAAACAAGTCTTTTCGGAGCCAAAAACCCAAAATTTTAAGTTTCTGAATTAGGTATCCTAGTTCATATTTCTCATCCTTTGGAGTTAGTTTTAATTTTTTGTTTTTGATTCTTGGTTGTGTCTGAGTCGTGGTGTTTGAGGAGCTCAAGGATCCCTCAACTTCAATCTCGATCTAAGGCTACCACTAGAAGAGGTGATTCCCTATCCGTCCCTTTCAATTTCTGTAAATTTTATGTGTTGTGTGTTTATACGTTCGTTAGTTCAAAGTATGTGCTAGATTATGGTAGAATATGCTAAAGTCTTGTCTGTTTTTTCCTGATTAGTGTAGTGCATAGTCTGCTGTGTGATTAAGATCATAAAAGCTAACATAAATGGGATTGATGGTTTTCCTTTAGTTAGAGTAGAGCTTTGAACTGATTTAACATGATTACGAAATTCAGGGAATGTGATTAACTACTGGTTTACCCCCCTTTATCTAAACATAAAAGGTTAACACACCTCATTCTAGGAAACTTCAATTATTCAGTCCCATTTCTAGCCAATCCCTTCTATATAAATGATAAACAAGACAGTAGAATAATAGAAATTGAGAATATAATGTGTTAGCTTTGCTAATATTTATAACAGGGCATAAAAGGATCAACTTGTTCTAGGATAATCATATGTAAATCTAGGACTCAGTTAGATAGTAGTATACAAGTTCTGAGGGGATTGTTAAAGTGATTTGTGACTTAAAGTGACTGTTTTGAGCCTATTTATGTTTCAAGTGCCAGTATAAAGCCCTACCTCACATAAATGCATGAAATGTTAAGTTTCTCTTATAGGAAGAATTAATGAGAACTATTGTTCATTTGGTGCCCTGTATAGTCATGCATTGTTGAAATATGTTATGTGCAAATGGCAGGAGTAAGTTAAATAAGACCTCTCTGAGTCTTAACTGGTTTGCTAGTTTAAATGTGAAGGTTCATGTGATCACTTTGTATGGAGGTCATGTAGTTTGTTGACTTTCTTTTGTGAATTTACTGCATGTGGTTCTGTGTATGTAGAGATATAAATGAATTGTGTAGACGTTTGGTTCGAATCTAGTTCATGTGATAATCACACAAGCTGTTTGAGTCTCTTGGAACTGTTTTGTAACTCTGTTAAACCTCAAATAATGCTTGGCTATTCATAAGTATAGGGATTGAATGACTACATGAGAAATTGAAATGTGAACCCATCCCTGTTTTCCTATAACATGTTAGTGTTAATGACATATGCATGTGCTTGTGACACTTTTGTGCTAAATGATGAATCCTTGATAAAAACTAGAACTTGTCCTACTTAAATCCATGTCCTCTAGCTTAACAGTGATTTAAACATGTGGAAAATGATAAAGTTAAGGAATAAATATGGACATGCTATAATTGACTTCTGTTTATATTAAAAAGGGTGGTGTCCCTTGTCTTGTGAAAAGGCATTGAGCGGTGTCCTACGTAATATGCTTCGTATATTATGTAATTATTATTTTGGTGTAATTAAATAAAGTAGATATCCTTGTACGATTAGGATTGCAATTGTAAATACCTATATATATTGTATTAATGAGAAGACTCCAAACAAGGAGAATTACAATATTCTACATGGTATCAGAAGCCAAAACCCTAACACCCTAATCACTACTCGGCCGCCACCCCCCTCCCCCACTTCTTTCCTTGGTTATGGCGGAACCCTCCCAAACCCTAGAAAATTCCGCTGCCCAACCTCCTCTTTCAACTTACTTCCGGTGACCACATGGCTTCTCCCGATTCCTCCTCCTCTACACTAGACGTCACACATCCTACTCCTCCCTTCTCCTCTCCCAACACCTTTCATTCGGTGTTTACTGTGACGAACATTAAAAAAATTATTCCTTTGATTCTTGATCAGGATGATGGAAAATACTCTTCGTGTGTTGAGTTATTTCAAATACATGTTTGTGCCTATAACGTTCTTGATCACATCGATGCCACCATACCCCCCTCCGCCCGACGTTGACAACGCAACATGGAAACGACTTGATACAATCGTCAAACAATGGAAGCATGCTAGATTGCTACTCTTGTCCTCTAGGGAAGCATGTTAGATTTCCTTTTACGTCCTCATGGAATGTAACTTTTCTCCTTTTGATATCATTCTTGCGGATTTATGGACATCTCCTATTACTAGCAATCTGGGTCACAAATATTATTTGATACTTTTGGATGATTTCTCTCATTTTCTTTGGGTTTATCCTCTAAAATATAAGTCCTAAGTTTACTCCACTTTTCTAGAATTTCAAACGTATGTTACAACTCAATTTGAGAAAAACATCAAAATATTCCAATATGACAATGGTCGTGAGTTCGACAATTCTCATTTTCATAAATTTTGTGCGGAAAATGACATGGTGTTTTGATTCTCTTTCCTCATACCTCACCTCAAAATGAAAAAGTCAAAAGAATCATGTGCACTATCAATAATATGATCTGCACCTTGCTCCTACATTCTTCTGTCCCTCCCTCTTTTTTGGGCCTACGCTTTGCACATGGCAGCCTATATTCTCAATATATTACCAACGAATACACTCCATAATAAATCTCTAACCGAAATTCTCTTTTGTCGAATCCCCTCATATGGTCACCTTCAGATTTTTGATTGTCTTTGCTACCCGAATCTCGCCTCCATGGCTCCACATAAACTAGCGCCTAGGACTACTCCTTGCATATTCTTGGTTTTCCCGTCGAATTATAGGGGATACTTATGCTATGATTTATCCACAAATAAAATTCTAGTCTCTCGCCATGTCACATTTGAGGAGCACATTTTCCCATTCGTAAATATTCATAAATACCATGTCACTGATTATAGCTTCCTTGATGATTCAGACACATCCTCTCTCAGTCGAAACATAATCCATGGAACTAGTAGTCGGCCTATTCCGTGCTTCCAATGACAGCTAATGCTTCTGCACAAGCCTCTACACACTGCCTACCTACGGGTAGTGTGCCATTATTACCGTCCCATTCCCCATCACACACTGCCCGCAGTCCGCATCGACTACCCCACAACCCCCATCACCAACCCTCTAGCCCCCGTCGACCACACTCATACCTGTTGTTCCCGTCAACCCCTCACTACCACATTGTCCGAAATAGTCCGCATCCCGCAACATCACATGGAAACCCGTGCCCAGCACGAGATTTTCAAAACAAAAGTCCACTTTAACATATCCACTCAAACCATCTCACTTATACCCAAAAGAACCCAAAATTAGCCAAGCTTGATCAAAATTGGAATGCGGCCATGCGTGAGGAATTTGATGCGCTCACTACACAGCACACTTGAGATCTTATCCTGAAACCAGATGGGTCAATGTGATTCGTTGTATGTGGCTATATCGTCACAAATTCAAGGATATTGGTGAGCTTGAACGCCATAAGGCGAGACTTGTGGCAAATGGCACGGGGAAACTAGATGGAATTGATTGTGGTGAGACCTTTAGTCCAGTAGTAAGACCAACCACCATTCGCACGGTTCTGAGCATAGTTATGGGAAAGAATTGGCTGATTCATCAGTTTGATGTGAAAAATGTATTCTTATATGGGGATTTGAAAGAAACTATATACATGCATCAACCACCAAACTTTGTGCATCATTCGGCTCCACAGTATGTCTGCCAGCTTTGAAAGTCACTTTATGGCTTAAAACAAACCCCCAGGGTTTGGTATGACCGTTTTGTCACTTACATCTTGCAGATTGGATTCATGTGCAGCAAAAGTGATAACTCACTTTTTATTTTTCATCAAGGTAATGACACTGCATACCTTTTGCTCTATGTGGATGACATTTTCCTAATTGCCTCCTCAGATGTGCTGAAAAATGAGATCATCACCATGCTCAAATCCGAATTTGTCATGATAGACGTTGGTAAGTTGAGTTATTTCTTGGGGATTTCTGTGACCAGATCCGAGAATGCCATGTTCCTATGTCAGCGAAAGTATGCCAAAGATATTGTTTACAGGGCTAAAATGTCTAACTGCAAGATCATGCTCACTTCAGTTGACTCCAAGTCGAAGCTTAGCGTGGATAACGGAGATCCGGTGCTTGATCCCTCTCTTTATAGGAGTCTCGCTGGTGCGCTTCAGTATCTTACTGTCACGACCCAAATTGGAGGGCCGCGACGGATACCCGGATCCCACCCGCCGGGTACCGCTAATCGTACATTCAACACATAATCACAATTATTTACGGACTAAATCGAAAGAAAACTACGTAAAATCTTTATCCAGAACACCAACTTATGTATATAAGTACCCATACCAAGGCCTACAAGACCACTATCCACATGACACCTGTCTACAAGCCTCTAAAGAATACATTACATTACAAGGATGGGATAGGACCCTGTCATACCCATATGTGCAAAAATATTGTACCACGACCAAACTGCAACTCTGAAACAAATAGAGTGCTCCAATATCAGCTGAACCAGCAACCTACTAGCGTGAACCGTCACCCTCTTTAACTGAACTTGCGGGCATGAAATGCAACGTCCCCCGACAAAAGGGACGTCAGTACGAATGATGTACTGAGTATGTCAGGCATGAACAATAGTATAACAGGGATATAACAACAACTAAAACAGAAACAATTGACCAATAGTAAGTATCTCTGAGGGTCCTAATACATATGCCTAAATATCATGCACAATGCCGTATACATATACATCGGCCCCATTGGGCATCTTCCTTACCATAGCAGCCTCTGTGGGCATCATTTCATGTCGGCCTCTGTGGGCATAATATGTCTAAATGCCATGCATAATGCGGTAAATACATATATACTGGTCACACAAGGGCATATTCCTCCCAATCACACATATATATATTTATATTGGCCCTTAATCAGGCATCTTCCTTCATTAAGCCACACAGGCTAGCCACACAGGCTTTATCATTATCATATCCCAGCTGATCAGGTAGTCTGCATTTCCCGTTTCCCGTCCCCAATAGACGGTCTTGGGTAAAACATGAATGTAGTGCAAATGAAAATGCATTAATAACAATAGCACATCTTGGGTGACATAATATTCTTGTACCTTCGGCTAACACTATAAATATTAACATCTTTTCCGTATGCCTCAATAAGGACTTAGGAACATATTTAGACATGTTTTTAACATAGGAATCAATAACATGAATATTCTTAACTTCTAAGAGTAGAATAATTTATGAAACAATATCACGGTTATGTTTCGTTACATGGAACATGTCACAAGAAAGAAATAATTTGTCTTAGCATACCTCTAATATCGAATTTGCCGAAACGCTGCTTTGAACGTTGCAATTTCTAAATCCCAGCCAAGCTTTTCTTAAGTTGCTCTAATTCGTCATATTACAGAGGGAATTTAACTAAGTATAAAAGTTCTTTAGGCTAGCAAACTGATCCATCTTACTTAAATACTATGGACGAAATACACTAAAAAAATGAAAATGAATCCTAACGTTTTGCTCTACCAAAGGCACACCTAATTAGTCATTTAAAGGCCATTAAATGATCCCATAGTATTGTCTCCCACCCAGCCAATCTTTTGGCGGTGGAGAGCTCAATTTAACGCCACATTGCTTTCACATGCACGGTCACTTAATTTAATTAAGTGATCTGCCTCCGTATAATTCATCAATTACACATATAATTAATTTCGTGATCCCAATTCACTTAAATCTTCGTGATTTATAAAACCTTCATATCCTCAATGTCAAAATTTGTGTGATATGATACTATTCCATAACCTCTTCATGCACACACCAAATTTATTTTCGATCCCCGTCGTCATACTACGTCCAAAATTATTCATAGTTTTATCCTTTTGTATACTAATCTATTTATTAGCATACATAAATATAACATAAATTTTCCCAACGCTCGGGTCTATTTACACATGCCTAGCGATTTTACATACGCCTAGCGATTCAAACCGTAACCCGAAAGTACGGGATGTTACATTTTTCCACCATTAGAAACATTCGTCCCCGAATGTTGGGGTGACATATCTGATCTTTGTCGCGTAACCAGCGAATACAACTACCTTTATACATCACTACATCAGACCTCTCATACTCCCTTCCTGAACACCCGAGAATCGCCACTTTTGATCGAAGAGTTCCTTCTGTCCTTCCTCCACCATTGATTCTTACGCCGTTCTAGAATAATCATACATTTGTGAGACATGTATAACCATAATCTCATTCACCTTTATCCTTCTTGTTGTAATTCTTCATTCTATTCGTTATTAAGCAGGAAAACATTTCTACCTTGATACTTAATCATATCATTCCATTAACTGTTTTCATATTCCCCACCATCATTCTTTGATTGTGCCATACTTCTCGTCCAGCATAACACTCGTATTTACACTCAATCCAACTTCAATCTCCCTGCTAATCATAATCCTTCTGGAAGAAGGTACTGCTGTAATCGTAAATATGATAAAGTATACAAAGAAAAATCCTTACAATTTCATGCGTTCCGATGCTAAGTACTTCATTTACCTTACTAAATATTTCGCTTTCCAGGCTTCCATTATTTCTTTCATCTTCCGTATATGAGTGAGACAACTTCTCATAATCTCGAATTTTAATAATAATACTGCCCTTCTAGCATATCCATCGTCTTGGTAGAAATCGCTCATTTACTGGTTACGGGTACAAACTAACCGAAGTCTTTTTGGTAACCGGCATTACTAAAATGGTATAAGGCGCGAGTCAAACTCGAATTGCTAAGACTCAGCTCTACTGCACGATTTATGAGATGAAAGAATGAAAATCATCCCTAAATGTCAGATAGCCTCCTGTTTATAAGTATGGTGCACAATATACCTATAAACAAGACTCTACTAGACACGGTTTGTAGACTCCCTAGGACAGACATGCTCTGATACCAAGTTTGTCACGACCCAAACTGGAGGGCCGCGATGGGCACCCAGATCCCACCCGCCGGGTACCGTTAATCGTACATTCAACACCTAATCACAATTATTTACAGACTAAACCGAAAGAAAACTACATAAACTCTTTATCCAGAACACCAACTTATGTATATAAGTACCCATACCAAGGCCGACAAGGCCACACAAGACCACTATCTACATGACATATGTCTATAAGCCTCTAAAGAATACATGACATCACAAGGATGGGACAAGACCCCGCCATACCCATATGCGTATGCAAAAATACTGTACCACAACCAAACTGCAACTCTAAAACAAATAGAGTGCTCCAATATCAGCTGAACTAGCAACCTTCTAGCATGAACCGTCACCCTCTTTAACTGAACCTACGGACATGAAACGCAGCGTCCCCCGACAAAACGGATGTCAGTACGAATGATGTACTGAGTATGTCAGGCATGAACAATAGCATAACAGGGATATAACAACAACTAAAACAGAAACAACTGACCAATAGTAAGTATCTCTGAGGGTCCTATTACATATGCCTAAATATCATGCACAATGCGGTATACATATACATCGGCCCCATTGGGCATCTTCCTTACCATAACAGCCTCTGTGGGCATCATTTCATATCGGCCTCTGTGGGCATAATATGTCTAAATGCCATGCATAATGCGGTAAATACATATATACTGGTCACACAAGGGCATCTTCCTCCCAATTATATATATATATATATATATATATATTGGCCCTTAATCAGGCATCTTCCTTCATTAAGCCACATAGGCTAGCCACACAGGCTTTATCATTATCATATCCCAGCTGATCTGGTGGTCTGCGTTTCCCGTTTCCCGTCCCCAATATAGGTCTTGGGTAAAACATGAATGCAATGCAAATGAAAATGCATGAATAACAATAGCATATCCTAGGTGACATAATATCCTTGTACCTTCGGCTAAGGATGTGAATGGGTATATGTTATGGTTCTCGGGTAGGTCGAGGTATAAGAATGGGGTATGCATTTTGGTAGACAGTGAACTAAGGGATCAGGTGGTAGAGGTTAGGAGGGTCAATGACAGGATAATGACAATTAAGTTGGTAGTTGGAGGGTCCACTATGAACATTATTAGTGCTTACGCGTCACAAACGAGCTTGGACGAGGAGGAGAAGAGGTGTTTTTGGGAGGATTTGGATGAGGTGGTGGGATGTATACCACCTACTGAGAAGTTATTTGTAGAAAGGGATTTCAATAGATATATCGGGTCACTTCCGGGGGGTTATGACGACATGCATAGAGGCTTTGGCCTCGAAGACATGAACGGAGGAGGCGTCTCACTCTTGGAGTTCGCTAAAGCTTTTGGGATGGTGATAGTCAATTCGAGGTTCATGAAGAAGGATGAGCACTTGGTGACTTTCTGTAGCTCGGTGACTAAGACTCAGATAGACTTTTTGCTCCTTAGGAAGGTTGACAACGGTCTTTGTAAAGACTGCAAGGTTATTTCGAATGAGTATCTTACAACTCGACATAAGCTTTTAGTGATGGATTAGGAGATCAAGATGGAGAAGAAGATGAGGGTTGCGGATGGCAGGTTAAGAATCAAATGGGAGAGTTTGACCATGGTTAGTGAAAAAGAGATGGGGGGGGAGGTTGATGGCCAATGGAGATTGGGGGCTTAGGGGAGTAGTGGGGATACGCCTGGTATGTGGGACAGGATGACCAGTTGCATTCGGGAGGTAGCTAGAGAAATGTTAGAGGTCTCGCAGGTAGTCATGCTGGGTATCGAGGGGATTGGTGGTGGAATGGTAAAGTTTAAGAGAAGGTGGAAGCAAAGAAAGCGGCGTATGCGAAATTAGTAGAATGCAAGGATGAGGTGGAGAAGTGGACGAATAGGAAATTGTATAAAATGGCGAGGAAAGAGGCAAAGCTAGCGGTTACGGCGGCGAAAATGGCGTCTTTTGAATGCATGTATGTGGAATTAGAGAAAAAAACGGGAATAAGAAGTTGTACAGACTAGCCAAGGTGAGGGAGAGGAGGGCCCGTGACTTGGATCACATGAGGCGCATCAAGGACGAGGACGACAAAGTACTGGTGGAGGACGCGCATATTAGATGGAGGTAGAAGTCTTACTTTCATAAACCCTTAAACAAAAAAAGAGGTGAAGACATTGTGCTGGGAGATCTGGAGAAATCTTGAAGGTATCAGAATTTTGGGTATTGTAGAAGCATTAAGGTTGAGGAGGTTAAGGGTGATGTTCGGAGGCTGCGCAAGGGACGAGCAATAGGGCTGATGAGATCCTAGTTGCATTTTGGAAGAGCGCAGGCAGGGAAGGTTTGGAGTGGCAGACTGAGTTGTTCAATGTCATTTTTAAGACATCGAGAATGTCCAAAGAATGGAGGTGGAGTACAATAGTTCCTTTGTACATAGTAAAAGTGATATCCAGAGTTGCAACAACTATAGGTAGAGATGGCGGTGGATCCTGTAGCCGGTCCGGATCCGGTGGATCCTGTACCCGGTCCGGATCCGGTGGATCCAGATCCGTTTTATAGGATATGGATCTTCAAAATTTGGATCCGACGGATCCGGATCGGACCCGGATCCTTTTCTGACGGATCGGATCTGGATCTGGATCTTGTATTTGAGATCCGTGTCCGATCCAGATCCGACCCGTGGATCCATTTTTTATTAAATATATTCATAACCTAGAATGTAATTTTATAAGTATTTTTTTTTAAAATTGCTAAGCACATCCTTGCAAGTTTAATTCTCAAAACAAATTTAATTTATCCTCGCGTTAACTCAAAAACCAAAAAATAAAGAGGTAACTTCGATAATAAAACCAATGTTATATTAGTGAAGGACTAACATCTCCACAGACAAATAGTTAAAATTATATTCACTTCATTTGTGAAGATTCCAAGCACATGCAAGTTCTACATTGTGGAAATACTAGTCAGCATTTTCCACAACTATTGTCATTGTGGCTCACAATCAAAATGAGACAACGAACAAAATATATCAAAACGAGACAACGAACAAAATATCTCATATGAACATTTCAAAATTAAAACACTGTAAACTGTTAGCTAAGTAAAAATCGTTTGTCAGTTCAAAAAAAAAAAATCTTAGCAATGTTACATTCTTAGCAAGACAAAATTTTTTACATGTGGATCCAGATCCGATCCGTGGACCCGGTGGATCCGATGGATCCAGATTTGGATCTAATTTTTATGGATCCGACGGATCTGGATTCAGGTATGAAAAACGGATCTGGATCTGGATCTAGTAGGATCCGGTCTAGATCCGATCCGTTGCCATCCCTAACTATAGGGGTATCAAGCTGCTAAGCCACACTATGAAAGTTTGGAAAATGGTCATGGAGATGAGGGTGAGAAGAGGCATATCTATTTTCGAGAATCAGTTTGGATTCATGCCAGGGCATTCGACTACAGAATTCATTCATATTATTAGGAGGTTGGTGGAGTAGTATATGGAAAGAAAGAGAGACTTACATATGGTGTTCATCAACCTCGAGAAGGCATATGACAAAGTCCATATGGAGGTTATATGGAGATGTTTGGAGGTTAGAGGTGTACCAGTGGCGTACACTAGGGCAATTAAGGATATTTATGATGGAGCCAAGGCCAGGGTACGGACTGTAAGAGAAGACACATATCACTTCCCAGTGATGATGGGGCTGCACCAGGGACCAACTCTTAGCCCATTCTTATTTGCCTTGGTGATGGATTGAGTGAAGCGACAAATCGAATGGGAGGTGTCATGGTGTATGTTATTCGCAGAAGACATAGCCCTGATTGATGAGACTCACAACGGAGTGAACGCTAAGCTGGAGGCTTGAAGACAGACTCTGGAGTCTAAAGGGTTCAGGTTGAGTAGAACCAAGACAAAATACTTGGAGTGCAAGTTCAGTAATGGGAGAGACCATAAGACAGGCGTGGAGGTTAGGCTAGGTACTCAGGTCATTCCAAAGAAAGGAAGCTTCAAGTACCTCGGGTCTATTATCCAAGGGAATAGAGAGATTGATGACGATGTCACACATCGTATTGGGGCAGGGTGGAGGAAATTGAGGCTCACATCTAGAGATGGCAGTGGATCCTAGACCCGGTCCGGATCTGGTGGATCCATATCCATTTTATAGGATATGGATCTTCAAAATTTGGACCCAACGGATCCGGATCGGACCCGGATCCATTTATGACGGATCAGATCTGGATTTAGATCTTGTAATTGAGATCCGTATCCAGTCCAGATCCGACCCGTGGATCCATTTTTTATTAAATATATTCATAACCTAGAATGTAATTTTATAAGTATTTTTCTAAAATTGCTAAGCACATCCTTGCAAGTTTAATTCTCAAAACAAGTTTAATTTATCCCCGCGTTAACTCAAAAACCAAAAAATAAAGAGGTAACTTCGATAATAAAATCAATGTTATATCAGTGCATGACTAACATCTCCATAGACAAGTAGTTAAAATTATATTCACTTCATTTGTGAAGATTCCAAGCACATGGAAGTTCTGCATTGTGGAAATACTAGTCAGCATTTTCCACAACTATTGTCATTGTCCAACATTTTCAATTAATAGCTCACAATCAAAACAAGACAACGAATAAAATTTCTCATATGAACATTTCAAAATTGAAACACAGTAAACTGTTAGCTAAGTAAAAATCGTTTGTTAGTTCAAAAAAATTTCTTAACAAGGTTACAATCTTAGCAAGACAATTTTTTTTAAATGTGGATCCAGATTCGATCCGTGGACCCTGTGGATCCGATGGATCCGAATTTGGATATGATTTTTATGGACCCGACGGATCTGGATTCAGGTATGAAAAATGGATCTGGATTTAGTAGGATCCGGTCCAGATCCGATCCGTTGTCATCCCTACTCACATCTGGAGTCTTATGCGATAATAAGATGCCATCAAAACTTAAAAGGAAAGTTCTATATGGTGGTGGTTAAACCGACTATATTGTATGTGGCGGAGTGTTGGCCAGTCAAGACTTAGCACATCTAAAAGATGAAAGTTGCGGAGATGAGGATGTTGAGATGGATGTGTGGGTATACAAGTTGGGATAGAATTCGAAATGATGATATCCAAGACAGAGTGGGAGTGGCCTCGGTGGAGGATAAGATGCGGGAAACGAAGTTGAGATGGTTCGAGCATGTGCAGTGGAGATACACAAATGCCCCAATGCGGAGGTGTTAGAGGTTGGCTATGAACGGGTTCAGGAGGGGTTAGGCCGAAGAAGTATTGGGGAGAGGTGATTAAACGGGATATGGCGCAGGTGTAACTTACTGAGGACATGACCTTAGATAGGGGGTTGTGGAGGACACATATTAGGATAGAAGGGTAGTAGGTAGTCGAGCGTAGTCCTATTTACGCTTAAAAATTGAGAGTTGTAGTGTCATTATTGTAGGCATGCTTAGCCTACTTCTTCTTTTTCCAAAATGCTTTAAATTTCCTATTCAAGTCTGACATTTTCTCTTGCCTTGCTTGTGCTTATGTTTTGTCTTGAGCCGAGGGTATTTCGGAAACAACTGCTCTACCTACCAAGGTCGAGGTAAGGTTTGTGTACACTCTATCCTCCCCAGACTCCGTGTTGTAGGATTCCATTGGGTATGTTGTTGTTGTCCTGTTACTTGCATTAATGGCCTCAATTTTATTTTTTTCTTTAAACCTCTTCCTTGTATGAAATTGAATTGGGGATTTGGGCTCATAACAGTTATCTTTTGCGAGTTAATTCTGAGTATTGGGCCTGCCAGCGTTTGCCTTTTACCCTTTGGGCATGTTTCGTTGAGTTTAAATTGGTTGTTTATCTTATTATCGCCTGCATATCTACTGTGTATATCTTATGTGTAAATATATGACATTTATGATATGTTTCTTGTTAAAATATTCGAGTAAGCATAGATATCTTCTAACTCCTACTTTCCCTTTTTCCCTTTAGATGAACACTCTCCGTGTGGGCCCAGCAGCCCAGATCTATTTCTCCACCGATATCATTGGGCCAAAGGCCCAACATTAGCATTAGATCGAGTCCAGCCATAGAGTGAAGGTTCAATCATGGGTGAAAATGATAAATAATATTTTACTTGGTGGGTTTGGTAAACCCGCCAACCGGTTTTTTTGTCATTTCCTTTCTTGCTTGGGTATATTCTTGTAAAAAATACTTATATTATTGAAACCCTTGTTAGAACCTATATGAAACAGGCTTAGGCAAACAATGATGATATCATTAGAATGAATATGAAACCCTGATACGATTTAACTTAGACCCAACAAAAGATAAAGAACGGTTTTAACTTGATTTGAAATAAATAACGAGTGTTTGATATAGTTTTCCTTTAAAATAAAGGAGTATTCTTTTTCCCGGATAAAACTGAACCTCTTTTTCTTTAAAACATAACGAGTGTTAAATACAAAAAAGGTTTATTTTTTAAAGAGAAGTGCTTGAAAGAACGAAACGGGTTTTTCTTTCTTCCAAAATTGTTTTGGGCCTCGACTCACATGAAGACTCAAAAAATAAAAGGAATTTCACCCTACTTGAGTTCGGAAAAAGGAGATAGGGTAAAAAATGTGACTTTTTTTTTTTTTAAAGAAGAGTGAATTTCTATTCCAAGGCCTTATTTAAAAAATAATAAACTTTTCACAACATTTTTGTATTCAAATTATGGCATATTAGAACAAAGGATGTACACTTGGATATTTTTGCTAAAACATGTCCGGACAAATAGAGTTATAACACTTTGGATCAAATTAAGTGGAACTCTACTCAGGAGAAATTTTAAGTGTGTTTTGGTCCGATAAAGTAGTATAAGACTATTTTAATCCTTTTTTCCTTCAAAAACTTTAAACTTTTGACAAAGAAAAGAATTTAGCCCAAAAAACACTGTCTTTGATATGCCATAATTTTATACAGATTTTAAAACATATTTTAAGCAAGTATTTACAAAAATCACACTTTTAAAAATCCGAAGGTCAACTGCATTCTGCGGATTCTTTATACCGGGGCGCCTAACACCTTTTTCGAGGAATCACATGAACCCTTATCCGGAGTGGGTATTGGAAGTATTGATTTGGTTAAGGATTATGTCCTTGTATGTTGTGTAAGATCTATATTAACGAATAGTATATGCGTGAATAGATTTGGATTACCACGAGACGCTCCGGAAGGGCAAGACCAATGCAGAGATTTGATTGTTCGAGGCTCCTGTTCGGCCCGGAGGTAGACTACGGTTTACTTTCACTAGACTCCGATAGAAGTACGTAATTAGTTATAAATGTTGAGGGGTATTAGGCGTGTTTGGGGGTCCCATTAAAATGGTTGTGATGAACGTTTGAATAAGTACCGGTGTTGAACTGTGATGATGGATTTGGGGAATCATCCTCGAGCTAATTTCGACTGATGTTTATTTAGGCTTGTCCCATACTTGCTATTGTATGTATATTCATCACACATGCTTTCGATATGATATCCTGATTGTACTTGGATTATATGTTATTAAATTCTTGAAAGCATGTGATATTCATCTCTATACTTGGTTGCATCTCATTACATTATGATTCCTTACCTTGTGCTGTCATTTGCATTCATACCCTCATAGTTCTGATGATATTGATATGAGAGTGGTATGGAATTGCTGAGGGTCCAAGAGATCGGAAATGTAAGAGTTTTATGAGATTATGACAATAATGAGATGATCATGATACGAGAGGAAGGGAGTTGCACGCCTGCAATGGGTATTCAACAAAGAGCTAGTCTCCGTTGAGAAATTTTGGAGGAGTATATGAACTTCACGGGTCCCCATGGGTGTGTTGTTCATAGAATTTGAATACATCTATACTGGAAGACGAAAGGTATCTAGCATATGCATTGCATTCATATAATACATACTTCATTGCACCGGTTATCTGTTGATGAATTAAGTGTTGAATTGATAATTGATGACTTGGTTGATTCCTGGATAATGAGGATAAAAGCTGATTATTAAGTACTTGAACACTGCTATTAAACCGTCTGGAATCGGATAACTCTTATGATAATGAGGTTTTATGTGAAATAAGTGGCTTGTTGCTCCAGTGAGCAGTTACATGAACTTAATTTGATTATTGAATTGTTTAGTATAGGATTTATTTGGTGTCAACTCGATATTTATCTCTTTTTCGTATCTTTCATCATTGTCGTCCTATGATGCCTACGGGGTATGTTGTGTACTTATACTACATTTGCTGCATTCTTTTTGAATGCAGACTGTGTTCCATCTACCAATTCGGGATCATATGACTGAGTTTGAGCAGGTTGATTTCTACATTCAGGGTGAAGATGCTACTTTCGGCATGCCCCAGGATGCTCATATCTCTATTTTTGTCTTTACTTGATTCTAGAGATATATTCAGACACTTTGATTATATTATTTAGTATTCAGCTTATGTTGCCTTCATTTTAGACTTGTATTCACATTAGTGCTCTTGTATTGTTGACTAGATCATTGGGGTTGTATTTGACTTTTAGACTTATGTTTTGAATTTTTATGTTATGATAGATAAGGTTTATAAGTATTCTGTTATTTCCGCATTTCTTTCATTGCTATTACTGTTTATATGGGAAATTGTTCGTCTACCGGTGGGAAAGTGTAGGTGCCACCACGATTCTTAAAAAGGACCGTGACAGTGATTCAATTAGTGAATATTTTTTTCTTTTACCCCACCTTTTCAGGAGGATCAATAACGTTCTCACTTACTTTTCAGCGTGAATCGCACCTTCAACCTTTCGGCTGATAGTTGAGATGCTCGACCGCTAGAGTTAGCCTCACTTGTCCATTTCGGTAGGGAATCATATGCTTACATATGTTTCAAAAGTGAATAATATGACCATAAGTGTTTTAAGACGTGCTTGTCGTTTAATAAATACCAATCATCGCATGCTTTGCTCGATTCCATCAATAACTATGATGCTATATAAAGTGAGTTTTGAATTTTGAATTTTGAATATGAAAATTAAATTTAAATCTAGTAAGTGTTTATTATAAATATTGAGAGGACGAAGATTGGTAATTTAAATTTCAAAAATGTTAGTTTCAGTTTCAATCATGTATGTTTGAAACTTTAGACATTAATAGTTCAAACTTTAAATATACATGTTTGAAGTTTAAATGGGGAAAGCCAAACTTTGATCACATATGTTGGAAGTTAGGCCATGACTAATTAAACTTCTGATGTTAAAATTTTATTTGCACAAATAATATACCAAAATTGAGATGAAATTTATATTAATTCAAACCAATTTTTTGTAACTTCATTATGAAATACTAACTAACTAAAATTGCACAAAATTATAATAATAAGCTTAGGTGACCCAAAATGGACTACTATGCACTTGGGCCAAGGATATAGTAGTAATATTGAAATAACGGAAGAAACCCGAAACCGGTTGGACAAGTCACATTTACAGATCATACTCTATCCTGTATAGAGAGAGAGAGAGAGAGAGAGAGAGAGAGAGAGCGCGCGAGTAGAGAGAGAAGGGTTTTCCGGCGAGACATGGATGTACTGTTCAATTCAATCGACGTTCGAGATCTACTCTCATCTCCGAACATCGACGACGTAACCTCGCCGTTATCCGCCCCGGATCTCCGTCTTCTCGTCGACCGTTTACAACTCCATTCCGTCGATATAAAATCCAAAGTCCGTCAATACATTCTCTCACACTACTCCGACTTCTCTACACTCTTCTCCCAATGCTCTGACGTCGTTTCAAAATCCTCACATATCTCATCTCAACTATCCGATTTGATCCAACTCGTCTCGGATCATCCAATCGAAGCTCAAACCAAAGCCGTAATCGATGAAATTGTGGTAAAAAGTAAAGAATTGAAGGAAAAAAGGGAATTATTAGGGTTACTTGATGTGATTTTGGAATTGAGTGATGGAATTAGGTTTGTGAAGGGTGAGATTAAGGTAGGGAGAGTTGAGAAAGCTGTGGTAGGGTTAACGGAGTTAAAGGCGGCATTGATGATGATGTGTAATGACGATGAAACCATGACGTGTGAAGAGGAGAAGAAGAAGAAGCCTTTGGTTTATGGATTGTTAAAGGATGAGTGGATTGAGTGTTTTGAGGAGGTAAACATTTGGATATTGTTTTTGTGATTGTTGTTACATATCGTTTCATAATGTGTCGTATTATATTGTATTGTACTGTATTGTTTTGATGAATACAACATTTGGATAGATAAGTGTCGTTACATAATGCACACATCAAGCATTTAAAGGATAAACCTACCGGAGAAGTGCTTTTTTGTGTTTGATTGCTTAATTAACACCTTGTTTGGATTGTTGTTACATATCGTTTAATTGTGTTGTATTATATCATATTGTATTGTATTATATCATATTGTGTTGTATAGTATTATACTATATTGTGGATAGATAAGTATCGTTTCCCGGTCGTTACATAATACCACACATCAACAAGTTAAAGGATAAACCTACAAGAAAGGTAGGGTACGGGGTAAAGCTATTATAGAAAAATATGATAATGAACAAAATAGGATTATTAGATAATATGCAAAGATAAAATGAGGAAAAAAATGAGATAGCGGCGCGATCACACCAAATAGGTCGTTACATAAAATGAGACTTTTTGTCATTTTTATCTGTTATGTTTTATGGAGAAATATTTGAACGTCTACTGTTAGAAATTAAGGATTCTTATAGCTAAACACACCTATTTTGGGATTGAGATTCATCTGCAAGTTGTCATTTTTTCTGTTGTAGCTTTTTTGGTGAAATATTTGGGCTTTTAGTGAAAATATGTTGAGATAGATAATAAAGAATTCTTTTTACTGAAAATTTGTTGGAGAATTAATTAAAAATAAGTCTTCTTATTCTGAAGTAGAGGTTTTTATGTCGGTACAGAGATGCATTGGAACGTGAGATACTGTATATAAAAAGCTAGTCTTTTTATTTTGACATAGCCACTTGTGTGCCCGTGTAGGGATGTTTTGGAATGAAATGGGCCTGAATAGAACTGCATGGATAGAAAAGATTCTTATAGCTAACCTCAAACTAGTTTGTGGCTGAGGTGTTTTTGTTTGATTAAAGTAGTGAGAAGTATAAATAGTTTATCAAGCAAGATTTGATTAAGTTAGTATTCTGCTTGCTTGCAACATCTAGTTGTTCCAGTAATGAGAGTGATTTGAATTGTCCATTTTTAAATAAGCCTGTATATATAGGAACGGATACGGAGGATTCTTATAATGGACACCACCTATTTTTGAATTGAGGCATAGTTGATTAATATAGAAGCTGTTCATCAGATCCTCTTAGTCCAGTGTGGTGCCGTTTGTATCCTCAGTTGTTTTTAACATTTAGTGGTCAATGAAGTGGGTTAAGAACCATGAGGTCTCAGGTTCAAATCCCAGCAGAGAGACAGTGACAAAAACACTAGATGATATCTTGCCGTGTGCCCTAGCCTTGGTGGATAGAGTTTGCTGGTACCTGTTGTTGGTAGGAGGTGGTAGGTATCCCGTAGAATTAGTCAAGGTGCGTCCAAGTTGGCCCGGACACCACGATTATCCGAAAAAGAAAAAAAATTCTTTGAATTTGTCTGTTTCCAAATCACTCTTGCCACTATTTTTTTTCCCTTTCTCAATGAGTGTTAATGAGTTGCTGAAGATTCTTTTTGTAATATCACCAATCAAAAGAGAAAAAAGATTGTAATGTCTATGTCTTGGCCTCAACGGTAGAAGTTGCCGCCATGTGACCAAGAGGTCACGTTTTCAAGTCATGGAAACATCCTCTTCTAGAAATGCAAGGTAAGCTGCATATGTAAAACCCAATGTGGTCCGGTCCTTCTCCGGACTTTGCCCATAGCGGGGGCTTAATACACCGCGCTGCTCCTGCATTGTAATGTCTGTCTTTTTTCTGTACTTTGCAAGATTAAGTGCTCTGGGAGTGGGGGGTGGGGTTAACAGTAGATGATATATTGGTGATCTTTATTTAGTTTCTGTGATTCTTGTTTAGAGGAATTGGATTTGGGTGTGTAGATGCAAGAGGTGCTTTTGCAATGTATGGACAATGCAGTGTGGTTTGAGAAAGAAAACAACACAGTTCACCTGAAGTATCAGTCGAGCATCAAAGGTGTTGATGGGATTGAGCTCCACACGATTTTAAAAGTGATGGATGTGAGTTGAACTATGCCTCTCCATTTTCACTTATGAGGGTCTCTGATATATATTGATATTTCTAGTAAACTTAGAGCAAATGTGATTAACTTTTTATTCATGTTATATTTCGCTTTTAGGCAGTTGGTATTATGGATTACGGGCTGGCAAAAGTAGCAGACTTGATGATTAAACATGTAATCGCGCCAGTGGTGAGTTTTAGGTCAACTATTGTGGTGGAATGGATTAATGAGGAGTCCGGAAATGGTGCCGAGGCAAATCTGAAGATACTTCCATCTGCTGATCCAAATGTAAATGTTTAATGCTGACACTACAGTTTTTACTCTTGGCTATTGATACATATTCATTTATGCAAAAGCATCACTTCAATTTGAATCCAAACATGTTCTATATTGAGAGAACTCGATTTCACATTGTTTACAAGAAAAGATAATAATTTTTGCAAAAGTTAAATGATTGTTGTTTGGATATCATAGTCCACTTACCTGGACATGGTTGGAGTGATTTCTTCAAAAAAAAAAATAAAATTAACCTGCTTTGTGTTTTTGCCTCAATTTTGATTCTGCAAGCTGCATGATCCAATCATTTTGTTTTACCTATAAAATGAAAAAGGAAAAAACAAACCCACCCCTTATACTTTGAAATAAAAGAGACTCTTATTGCTACTAAGGTTTTAATATCCATAATAACCTAATTATGCCTCAACATGCAGGTTGACAGCATGGATGGTGGAAGTATGTACTCTGTTCTTGTTGATGTTGTCAAGTTTATTAGTAAGTCGTTGTGCTTTGAAAATAGTACATGGATGCTCTGCTTTGGAAGATTAACATGGCCAAGGATGTCAGATTTGATAGTATCCAACTTCCTCTCCAAGGTCCAATTCAGTACCCTTACGCCTTAACATAGGGGTTGCTCTTTGCAATCTAAATTATTCGAAGTCATCTTTTCCCCTGTGGCAATTTGAATGCTTTGATGTTGTTGTGATCCTTCACCGAGAATTATTTATGACGGACTGTTAACTTTTTTTTTATGTATCCCTGCAAGTATTCTTATTACTAAATGTTAAATATACAAATGATGTGTTAGTTTGGGTGATTCACACTTCCTTGTAGAAGCAAGGTAGCTCTATGTATTGGATGAAAGGATAAGTAATTGTTAGCAATTTTTGGGTGCCATTTGATTGCCTGACTTTTCAAAAGAGTTTTTTTAGACAATATTTCAAAAATAGATATGAGATCTTTTATTTGATGGATTTAGATAAAATAGCTGGGAATTACTCTGAAGAAAGCTAGGAAATATGAGCCAATGTATCTGGCTCAACTTCAGTGAATTTGCAGAAGTGTGACCTGTTTTGGCTGAAGTAATGTAAATTATCTGTTTTTCCTTGAAAGATTACAAAGATCCAATGGGCATATGTAGTTCATTGAGTTGCTCTAGTACGTTTTCTCTCATCTTGATGTGATAACTTAACGATTCCTCTGACATATACTTTTCCTATCAGATTTGGTTAAGTAGAAATTATACTCAGTTCCATTTCATCTCCAATGGGGAAGAAAAAATGTTAATGTGACCTATTTTACCTGGGTCCTTTCATTTGCATCGACGTACCTATGTTGAATGAGTGAGATATGGATGTAGGTAAAACAAGAACACACCAGATCTGGAGTCTGGGGAGGGTGGTGTTTACGCAGCATTAGGTACTTCACGCAAATAAAAATACACAAAAGAACTAGCAAAAAACTGCACGTATTCCTATTAGATACTTACAAGTTACACCCATATGAGATCTGCACCTTTAACTAAGTCCATGTGATACACGATGTGACTTATATCTCTAGATCTGTGTCTTTAGTCAGGGATTCTTAGAAATGCAGTGAAAGACCAGTTTGAAAAATCAAGTGTTTTAGTGGCATGCTTGTGTGGATGACTCTCTCTTCCTCAGCGTATCATATATCTTAGAAATTTTGGTATGACTAGAAAAATGTGCATTATCAGGGTAATGAAGCAGCAAATATATACTGGTTTTTATTCTTTTGGATAGCACTCGAAATTTTGCTATGACTAGCAAAATTGCATTATCAGAGTAGTGAAGCGTCAAATATATACTGGTTTTTTATTCTTTTGGATAGCACTTGATAAAGAAAACAACTGATTAGCGTGCATAATTCTCATTGCTGACTAGGTTGATGAAAGGTATTTCATAATGTTGAATTCACAATTTTGATATTCTTGTTTCAGAACGTGCCTGATGATGCTTCCAAGCTGGCGGACTTTCAGAAAATTGTAAGGTGCACATCTGACTTTGAGGCAAGTTTGAAGGAGTTAATGTTCATGGCTTCCTCAGATGAAAGATTGAGCAAATTTGCGGATAATGTGGAGGTTCATTTTGCATCAAGGAAAAAGGTTGAGATTTTGGCCAAGGCTAGAAATCAACTTTTACAGTCTCACTTCCGCCTTCCTGAAGTAAGTACTAACTGTTGTACTTTTTCATTTTAAATTGTCAATGTTTTAGCTTTTGAATGTGCTGTAGAGCTCTTTCTGCAGGATGGCACTAGGAGAAACTCTAAAGTTAAGGATGATGATAATGCTGGAAGTTCATCTGACCTTGTTGTGGATTTGCTTTTTACATCTGAGAGGTGTGTGGTGTCTGAAGCAGCTTCAGGACTAATGAAGTTAATTCATGGAACACTCGAGGTCAGTTCACTGAAGCTTAAAGGATCACACAGATCTTTGTTTACTTGTGGGCAAATCAAATTGTTTTACTTTCACCTCTCTCCCCTCTGTCTCTTTGTTATCCCTTTTAAGATATCTCAAAGGACCAAGGTTTGCTTTCTTCCCTTTGGCCCAATTTCTGTATTTTCATGTAATGATTAGGTAATTCACTCATCTTCACTACTAGTGTCAATCCTTTAGTATCAAGAAGTTTCTGTGATATAGAAGATGCTCCTTATTGACTTTTCAAGTCAAGGTGTTTTATATTTAGCTTCTCTTCCAGCATTGCTGAATGAGATATAGGAGGGGTGAAATTTTAAATCGAGAGGTATAGCATCAATAATTAAGAGTTTACTGTCCAGCAGCCAGAGCTTTCGTCTAGTGGTAAGAGCGCAACGCCAAGTGTGGGTTAGGCTCATGTCACGGGTTCGACCCTTGCCGCATACACAAGCTTGTTATTTAAGCGGAGAAGGGTAGAGGGGAAGGCCTATTATCCACCGAGTTTCGAACATGAACCACTGACTCTTGGGGATTTCACAGTTTATCAAAAAAAAAGATGCTATTGTCCAGTATTTAGTCGATGAAGTCGATGTTTAATCTCTCTTTGATCCCAAATTAGTTGTGACAGGCTCACTTGCATGAGTTCACAGTGTTCTTTATTTTCTTTCCACCTTTTCTGTATGAGCTGAACAAGAGAAAAGAAACCAGAAAAATTCCCTCTTCTTTTACTAATAGCTTGTCACAGTTGTGCACCATCAGCTATCTTGCAGATATAAAAACATTTCCATTGCCAAAAGAGATTGATCATTCTTGCTGTGTTTTTAACTTAAGTGGTTGCCAAAGCAATTTCATCAACTAGGAGGCTTTTTAGTACTGTTTTACTGAATTTGCTCTAGGAAGCATGTTCTTTCCAAAAAAAGCTGTTTGAGTGAAGTATTGATCACTTTTTAGGGAGTGACCAAAATGGTGACAATTGGTGTAATTGACCTTAATTACAGCGATGATTTAATTAATGAAAACAGAAACCAAAAGTATACTAACTTAATTGCCTTGGAGTTACCCGGTACCTGTGCTGGTGGGAGGTAGCAAGCACTCGGTGGAATTAGTCGAGGTGTGTGCAAGCTGGCGTGGATACTACCGTCATAAGAAAAAAAGAATATACTAACTTAGTTTATAATGTTTTCATAATTCAATTGTTTGTGATGTGCAAGTCCTTTGTTTAATACGCGGAGGCATAGTGAGTTTTTAAGCTGCAGATTCTGTTAAAACCAATGGAACATGCTAAGATATTTTGCATATTTTATGACTTTGATTTTCAGCTGTTTTTTTCTTGGCAGGACCATGTTGAAGGAATTTTACTAGTCTTGTTTCTCTGGCTCTTTTGCCCATTTTTTCTTATTTACTTTACCTTGTACTTTTTCATACATCCTTTCCTCTGATGACCTCTGCGGAAAATGGTTCCAATATGCAGGATGTTTGCTTGTCATCTCCTAGAGTGGGGTTGGAATTCTATCATGCTGCTAGGGATTCTCTACTTCTTTATGAAGCTGTCATACCTGTCAAGGTTAGTGTATGCGAATGCATTTAGCAAAACATTTCTTTTTCTTTCTTCATCACAACCCTCTGAGTTTTCACAGCAAGGGTAGTTTGGTGTCGGGTCTTTTTGTAGTTTTTTCGTGATCATAATTCCTATGTTGTTAATGCCTACTGTTTTCTTCTTTTTCTGGTCTTCCTCCATGTTTTGACTTGGAAAGTTCGAAAGGCAGCTTGATTCCATCAACCATTCTGCCGTTCTTATTCACAATGATTGCCACTATCTATCTCAGGAGATTCTTGGACTTGCATTTGAGGTAACAATGGATGGAATTTTTTTTCTTCATTTCTGTTTTATTTGCTCTGACTATGCATGTCGTACTGCAAGTAAAAATTGCTCTCATCATCCTAAATAGGTGTCCAGTTTGATTTAATGTGAGTTGTAGGAGAATTAACTAGGGGAACTAGGGGCAACCACTCATCTTTTTAAATTTCAAAGATTAAAAAGAAAAAGAATTTTAAAAGCTGGATTTTGTTATAGTGCCCTGGTCTGACTTTTTGTGTAATGTTATATGGTAAAACTTTCATTTTAAGAAAAAGTAGTTTTTGGCTATGTTGCTCGGACTCTTCAAAAATGTGGACGGGTGCGTGTCGGATTCTCCAAAATTAGTGCATTTTTGGAGGGGATCTGACACGGGTGTGGCAGTATTTTGGAGTCGGAGTAACATAGGTTCTTGCGGCAGACCAAATACGAGAAGAGTATATTTAAATTTAAGATTGGATCAATAAAACAACACATTATATTTACATGATGTTCCAAGGTTATGGTGTGTCTTCTAGCGGGATTTTCTATTCTTAACCCAGCCATTTTGGCTTCTTCATGAGTTCATGAGAGTACTAGAGGTTTGTTAATTTTTAATAGATAAAGAGAGTCTAGTCCAAACCCTGTGTTTATATTAAAAATATCCACTACATGTATACAAAAATTAAAATCAGAACCCAGTTACTACCATCTGATATCACTATCGTAGATTTAGAACCCATGAAGTTCAAATCCTGACTCCGCTTTTGCTGCCATTGTATGATACAGGTGCGCAGGGTGATCCAATAATAGTTGCATAGATCTAGGCCAAATATTCTTTGTATTAATTACTTTGGATATATATTTGAATACTATGGCATAATTAAGAAGTGAAGTTGCTCAAGTTACCTTATTTAGCTTGGCTGAGGTATAGTACCTAAGCCTTTTCTTTGAATATATAAAATTCATGTTGGGTCGGATTCGAACGAATCTTTCGATAATCTGACACACTAACCATGGGTTTTCTAATGGTAATTAAGTTTAGCACCATCTATTATCTGAATATGACATGAGCAACAACAACATAGTTATTGAAGAAATTGAAAGGCATTAGGTGTCAAGCTTCCATATCTTTCTTGATTGTACTGCTTGTATTTTCGCACTTGTGATTCCATCTGCTCTTCCTTTGCATTATTGATTAAATCTGACAGTTATTTTTTCAGTACCGCTCAGACTTTCCAGCTTCAATGAAAGAACTTGTTGTATTCGCGGATTTGGCTCCAAGATTCCAGATGCTTGCGGAAGAAGTTCTACAAAGACAAATTAAACTTGTCATTTATAACCTAAAACAGGTAACTTTTCCTCCAGAGCTTACACAAGCTCATATTAGTTCCCTACAGGTTTACATCTCGGTAATTATCTTTGCTGGCAATCATGTGATCCTAGGCTATTGATGGGGCCGATGGATTTCAAAATACTCACCAAATGAAGCAATATGAATCTGCTAAGTTGAGCATTGACCAGGTACAGTTTTAGGATTTGTGCTGCCCTGCTGGAAATGGTTTTTCCTTCAAATAGTCAATCCTAATAATAGGGACCTAAGCATTTCTCTACAGGTGATTTTCATACTTGAGAAAGTATATATTATATGGCACCGTTTACTTCTACCTTCTGCGTACAAGAGAGGTATGAGCATGGTACTGGAGGCTGTCTTTTCTAGAATAGCAAATGATATCCTCCTTCTAGACGACATTGCTGCAGAAGAAACATTGCAGGTGAAGACCAAAACCTTTTTCTGTTGTTTGACCAGAGAGCTCCAGACTCTGCATGTATTAAGCCATCGAATTGTGGGAGCAAGAATGAGTTACCAGATTAAAGTAGCAGATAGTTTCTTACAGTTCCTTGACCTTATAGGATGATTTGCTTGTTTACAGCTCCAAACGCTAATTCATCTGCTATTCGAGAATCTGTCTTCTTTGTTGGACTCCGTATTGGCTATCAACCAGACAGGAAAGTTGCAGGAATCTCCTGCACAAACACTTGATGATCTTATCCCATCCCTCCGGAAATTTCGCAAGCTAGCAGGTATTTCTTATTGTGGGAAGTGCTTATTCCAGAATGAAATGATTCTCAACCTAGCCTTTTTTTCCCCGCTGGACATTGTCAATAGATCTCCTGGACATGCCATTGAAATCTATTACTGCAGCTTGGGAGACTGGTGAACTTGTCAACCATGGTTTTAAGCAATCAGAGGTATGTATAAAGAATGAAAGCTAGTACCAGGATCTCATTATTGGTTGGGTTGGCATGCACTGTGTTTCACTTCTAGAATGAGGATCTATAACATAACATCCTAAAAAAAACAATAGTAATGCAGTCTGTAATTTGTTAACCAAATTGACTTAAAATCATGTCTCGCTTGAAGCATCATGGGTTTCTTGTTTCCTGGCAACCAGAGTCGATAACATTTATCTTTATCTTGATGAAGTATCTTTTTCTTGGGCTTGAATTGTCATGCCATATTTATAAGCTAGCTGGTTTTGCAGGTTGAAGACTTCATCAGAGCCATATTTGCAGATTCACCTCTGAGGAAAGAGTGCTTACGAAGAATAGAAAGTACATATTACTAAGCTTTCACTTACAGTTAGCTCATTGGTTGCTACAGCTAGGTGTTTACTTGTGTCGGATCTCTCTTAACCTCGATAGGGTAAGCGGTCAGTTTTTTTTTTTTTGCTTCAGGATACTTCTATTGTCCAGTTTTCTAAGTGTTAATCAACGAATTGCTATCTTTATGTATTTAGTGGAGTTTGGTAGTTCGAACCTGAGAATATACTTGGATAGTTTCTTCATGTGATATGTAAATCGGTTCATTGTACATTTATGAGCATAGCGTACAACTGACACATTTTAGATTCTTCGAGTTGATGGAAATGAGAGTCGGACTGCATTTTCTCAATTCAGCAATTGTAATGTGAAAAGATGTTGGCATTGTCCGTTGTTTCTTTTGGGCTGTTGTATTTAAGTCAGTTGTCCGAGTTGCTTGTAAATTTGTTCATTTTTTTAAGCATAATATTTGTTCATTGTTCCGGATATCTCAAACTTTGAATGTTGTGGCCAAAATCACTGCAACCATGTGCGCACCCATTTAGAATAAATACCTATAAGGAGCACCCAAAAGTGTGGCTTAATAGTCATGAAGTTGGAAGAAAGCCATGGGACACTAGTCTTCTAATCTCAACAGGGGCCCAAAAAAGTTAGGTGATATCTTTTCATGTGTCTATATTTTGGTGAACAATTACATGTATTGATGAAAGAATGTAGGTATCCAGTCAAACAATCAAGGTATGCGGAAGCTGATTAATATTACAAATAAATTATAATACCTATAAGGATGACTAAATACATAAGACACAACTCAGCTGAAATGGTTGTTCTCACTACCAAAGGCTCGTAAGCCTATTCCCTTCTCTAGATTTTTCCTTCTAAAACCTAAGCCTACCTCATTGATGACGGCCATCTTTAAGGGAAGGTATCTGGTTTTGGAATTAGTCGTGTTAATCTTTATAATGGACTTGGGCAAACTTTCAAACAACAATCCACATACATAAGAAATACAAAAGATATGCTTTCTCCGTCCCAATTTAAGTGTCTTACTTTTTTTTAATCTGTTCTAAAAATAGTGTCTCTTTCTATATTTAGTAAGTTAATAATTTAAATATTCTACATGACAAGTTTAAAACCACAAGAGTCCATGGATATTTTAGTGTACACAACTTTAATTTAAAACTACAAGATTTAAAAGTCTCTTTTTATTCCTTAAGTTTTGTGTTCAGTCAAACTAAAACACTTAAATTGGGACGGAGGGAGGGAGTAGTAGAGTGTAATGTCTAATGAAATATCTTTTTTGAAACAACATTCACAACTTACTCTTATCCCCGTGGACTTTGTATCAAGAAATAAGTTATAAATTTGTAGGAAGAATTGTTAATGGATTCTATTAAATATTATATTATCGTGTGTCGCATTGAATGACCATTTGTTTTTTTAATCAAAAACATTATTCACTTCTATAGAATTTAAAAAAATGTTTTATCACATGGGTAGAGTGTAACACGGAGAAATAAGGGACTTTCTTTTGCTAGTTGTCATGCAACTGGATGTAGAAACTTTTGAGCCTACATATTTCTCTTATAAATAAATTGTCTATCAACTTTATACCTTACACGTTTAACTCTCATCTTAACTACTATTAGTCAATCATCATGAATACTTTTCGTGGCTTTCTAATTTTTCTCTGACGCCTCTGTTTATTCCCTGTGGAAAGGAAGTCGCCCTAACAGATTATTGTGTTGGCATCTCACATTTATGTCCTCAATTGACTGCCGCTCGAAAATGTTATAGTTATTCTTAGTGAGTCGTTGGCATATTTTTTACGTGGCTTGTTCGGACTCTCACATATTGTGTGAGGGTATATTATTATTTAAAAGTATCAGTTAGACAATGAAAAGTAAAAAGTAATTGTATTCCAATGTTGTGTTGAAAATGAAACACTTGCAATTAAATTACTGTAGATCCTAGTTTTTTCTGCTGTCGTTTTGGGAGTTGGACAGTAGTTGTTGCTGCCTCTCTCGTTTGAACTGCAAAAATCATAAAATCTGTTACAATATATTATTATAAAACATCTTATTCTTTATTCCATTCCATTACAACAGAAAACCTCATACTGCTCATGCTCTACAAACTCGATCATAGCATTGTTCAAAAACATTAACTACACACGATGATAAGCAAAGACCAGCAGCAACTTGGGCTCTTCACACTACTAAAAAACTCTATTTTACGACTGTTTTTTACTAAAAAAGTGTTCAGTGGCTATTTCCCACTGAATATCGATGGGAGAAACCTCAATTGTAGTGTTTTCACACGGAAAATTATGAAGTTTTCCAGCGTTTCAATGAGAATTTGTTTTCCACCATACGTTTTCCCAGTGATCTCGTTCGGTTGAAATGAGGTGGGAAAATCATATTTTATATTACAAATTCCCCACTAAATGTCGGTGGGAAAAACCTTTATTTCTAGTAATCAACATATTTGCAACACACATCCATCATATATGCACAAGCTGCAACCTTGCACTAGCCTTAACTCTGCCGCATGCAAAAGATAATACTCTCTTAACAAATAACTTCTCTCCAGGTGCCTAGCAGTTGGGATTGCGTTTCCTGTCAAGTCAATTGTAAAAAGAAACTGACAAGATGCTTATAACAAAAAGAAAGTAAATGATAAGGTTAAGTACTTACATGGTCCTCAAAGCTTCTCAAATTGAATTAGAGATTTTTCGTCAACATCAGCACCTATAAGCATGAAAAACACACGAAGTTTCAGTCGCATAACAGATAAAGCAACACCTTATACCTAATTAAACAAAGTTGATGCTTTTCAGTGAATCATTTTTTTAAAAACAAATTTTCTTAAAAATTGTATCTTTATCCTTTTGTTGTTGGAGGGGCGAGTGTACTGTCAAGAAACCATTGCTTTATAAACTAAGGTCCTTACAAGGCTTGGGAATGAGACACAGAAAGAGCTATACTGAATGCGAATTCCACACAACCACAGTTGCAATCCGAAAAAGCATCTAAGCTTCGATAATTATGGATGAAAATGATTAGCTTAAATTATTTAACCTAGAATTACAATACTAACTATTATATCGAACCCCTTAAATATAAAAAACGCCCATAAACATTAGGAGTAAGAAACAATGTCTCTCGGAGCAATCTGTAAGAAAAGGTGACAAATGTTCACCTCCTACTAATTACTAATTGATGTTGAAGTTACAATTCAAATGATGAGTGTGTTTTGTAGTGCAGGCCAAAGAGACAAATGTTACAGCAGACAAGAAGTGAGTTTAACATACATATTATGTTCCTTGCATACATGCTCAACCATTTTGTTATGTTTTTGACTACCAGAGCTATACGGAACAGTTTGAAAACATGCAATCTCCAAAGTACGGCATATATAATTCCCTTTGGATCTTTTTTCACTTACATGAAACATTAAGACAAATATTGATAGGTTCTGTTAATGTTGGGTTTGGTGTTGTGACATTTGTCCTAACATATCTTCTGAAGTACTGATTTGAATGCATAAAAATGTTGGGACAAATGTCGTAACATTTTGATCAACATTTTCGAAAAATAGTTTTGCCTTACTTCACGCTAAGCAGTAATATTTTACTGTGAGGTAAAAATTGTTGGAAATTTGCCTTTGGTAGGAGTTGCGTCCAACCATCTTTAATGACTTAAACACTAGGGTTCCGCATGTTGGAGACTTTGATTCTTCACACGTGCATAATCTACTAAGTAAGTAGATGACCGTAGGGCCAAGGATCGTCAAATTTCATTGAGAAATGAAAAAGATATTGGTCCACGAAGTAAGGTGTTTGAAACATGGAAAAAGGTGGTAAAGACCAATCCTCCCTCATCGGTGGGGGAAGAAAGATTTGTTTAGTTTATAAGTCTCAAAATTGGCTTGGGGTTTGGGACCCCAAGGGGTATCCCATGTGTTTGAAGGAGGGAGGACCTAGATGTGATTTGGTTCGAGGCTAAGCCCACACGCGCGCCGCCGCCGCCCGCCCGTCGAGTCACGGGTCACAGACCATTTATTTTGGCTGAATTACTCTTCCTAAAGGCTCTTATCCGTCCTTGGGAGACTATTGTCCAGAACGTAGAAAGGAAATATACGGGGTAATCTTGTCTTAAAGACAGAGTGCCATCACTCGACCCAAAGAATCGGTTTCTTGTTCCAGCCATCGAAATTTCGTATTCTTGTAATTTCATTTTGTTGTAATACTTAGCAGTTACTTATTTCCGTTTCCTGCACCATTGTAATCAACAAAAGTGACTTAGGCGTGGTGAATTGGAGCTGTGTAAAACGTGGGAAAAAGAGTCAAAGCTTGGGGAAGAAGTCGAGTAAGGAGCAAGTAGAAGTTGAGATTTTCACTCCTTAATCATCTACCACAAGCTGCCCATCTTTTCCTCAACTATAACAACCGACCGATGAGTCTTTCAAGGGAACTCTCTACTATAAATAGAGAGGCCACAACAGTGAATCGATCATTCAGAATCAGATTGCAAAAATACCAAGAGAGCTCTCGGGATTTCATCTCAGAAATCTGGATCACACGTGTTGCCTGAGTATGTCGACGACATTCTGTCCAACATTACAATTGATGTTTAGATTCTAGATTAATTTTGTATGGAGCGATTGTAATGAGAGGTTGTCTATATCTAATTAGTTAGATTTTTCAGGCAGAAGTCATCTGCGACTTCAACTTTTAATTCCTTTCCGTTTTATATTGTAAATCTGTAAAGAAAAGAATTTATATTTTAATACATAATATATATACAATACATCTGGTCATTGACCATCATAAGTTATATAATATATATAACTTATGAAAATTTTAAACCGTTGTGTTATTTAAATTCCACTGCATTTACTCTTTAAAATTACTGTTTTACTAAGTGTTGTTATTGGTGTCGGATGACATAATTGATGATATTTTGAAACAAAATTGGCATTCGATTTATTAAATCTCTTATTTTTATTTCCCATAGCATTTGACACCCTTCAAGTGGTATCAGAGCCGACACTTAACACAATAAGTGCTTGGTCCTGTTGTCATAAGCTATGGATCCGGCAAATTCGACTATTGATAGACTTCTTATTTTAGATGGATCAAATTATGCCTAATGGAAGATTCGCCTACGTTCTCATATCAAATCAACTGATATTCGTGCATGGAGATCTATAACTAATGGGTATGTTATTCCAATGTTGCCACCGGATGAGGAAGGTCACATTATTGCTAAACCTAAATTCGAATGGACTACAGAAGAAATCAATAGTGCTAGCTTTAATGAAAAGGCCTTAAATGCAATTTTTGGATAGGTTGATCTGTACATGTTCAAACTCATTCAAAACTGCCCCACGGCTAAGGATGCATGACATACTTTACAAATTCATTGTGAAGGTAGCTCAAGTGTTCGTCGAACAAAGCTACGCATGCTCATGAGTAATTATGAACGTTTAAGGATGGAAGAAGCGGATGATATTAAATCTTATTTTGAAAAGTTGATTGACATCTCAAATAAATGTCAAGTGCTTGGTGAACCATTAATCAACATTCAACTTGTTGAAAAGGCTCTCCATTCTCTTCCTGAAAAGTTCAATTTAAAGATTTGTGATATTGAAGAAGCTCACAATATTGCCATGATGGACCTTCATACATTGATGAGCATACTCAAAACTTATGAGATGAACATTGAGAATCAAAAGGAATTGTATAAAAGCAAGAATGTGGCACTTCAAGTTCAATCCTCGGAGAGTCAAATCGAAGAAGAGGATGAGAATCTTGAAGAAATTGGTGAAGGTGAAAATGTTGCCTTACTCATTCGAAAATACAATTCGATGGCGAGGAAGTTCAACAATGAGAGAAATCAATCTAAATCTAAAGAGCACCAAAACTAAGTCTTCAATCGAAAGCCCACTAGATTCCCTCCAAATGTACAAAAAGGAAATCACCTAAGAAGAACCAACTCAGATAGTACCAATTTGATCCCAAACAACTTGAGTCTGTGCAATGTCATGCATGCTCAGGTTGGGGTAATTATGCTAATGAATGTATAAACACTCTTAGAAAATTTGGTAAGAACCTATGGGTTTATCTTAGTGCTGATGAAGAAGAAGAGGAATGAGATCGTGAAATTGAAATACAAGCAATGTTGGCCACTGTTTTCAAGCAGTCTCTATCAGATAATAAATATGTCGTATTAATGCTGTCTCAGATGTCACGACATTTGCTCCAACATCAGCAACGACATCGACATCCTCAGCGACATCTGAAAGGTATGAATTATTTAGCTATACTGATGTTAATTGCTTTAGTGATTCTATTTATGTTAGTGAAGCTGATTGTATGGTTCAAGTTGAATGCAAAGATGATACGATTAATGAATTATAAAATATTTGTAAAGTCTTAATCTTAGAATCCAAGCAACTTGACAAAAAGGTAAAATCTTTAACTCATGAAAATTTAGTATTAAAAGGCACGATAACCCGACTTGAGGCTGCACTTACCAAAAAGAATATTGAATTTGGTAAGATTCGTGCAAAATTAGATTTAGCCGAAGAAACCTTCCGTAAGCTCAACACGGGGACTTCAAAATTGAATGAGATACTCAACTTTAGTAAATCTTCACATGCAGGAATTGGGTACAAAAACTCTCTTAAAACTATATGCTCTAATCTCTTTGATAAATATGAGAAAATATGCTTTGTAAAAGAAAAATGGATGAATAATAAGTTCTCATATATGTCAAAGAATATGAAGTTTGTGTGTCATCACTGTAACTCTCCTGGACACTCAAAACCATACTGTTTCAAATTTCAAGATTATGTGAGCAAAATGTTGCCTAAAATGTTGTCCAACATTCTGGATAACAATCGAATCAACATTTCTAAGCCAAAAGGTAAAAAATGTATTAATGTTGCTATTAATACATTAAGAACTAACATTTCAAGTTCTTGGTACTTTGATAGTGGATGTTCTAGCCACATGACAGGTACAAAAGAATTTATAAGGAAGTATGAGTCATTCAATGGAGAAAACGTGACTTATGGAGGTGGCAGTAAAAGAAAAATAATTGGAAAAGGGACCTTGGATGTTCCTGGTTTTCTAGCCTTAAGGAATGTATTACACGTTGAGGGTTTAATGGCTAATTTGATTAGTATTAGTCAACTGCGTGATGACGACCTTGAGGTAAAATTTAATAAGAATGCTTATAAAGTCACGAATGAAGCTAATATATGTCATGACAGGTACAAGAATATGTGATAATTACTATCTTGTTGTAAGACTAGAAACATGCAATAACGCTAAGATCGATGACACAACACTATGGCATCAAAAGTTGGGGCATGTCAACTACCGCAATTTAGAAAAATTGGTCTCAACTGAAGCTGTTAGAGGCTTACCCAATATTAGCCATATAGGTAAAACTGTCTATGAAGATTGTCTGAAAGGTAAACAAATGTCTCTCATAATGTTGTCCAACACGATGGAAAACATTCAGGTAGGTCTCACTGTTTTCAATTACTGCATATGGATTTAATAGGTCCAATTGAAGTAGACAGTCTAGGAGGTATGAGGTATTCCTATGTGATTGTAGATGATTTTTCTAGATATTCATGGATATATTTTTTGAAAGAAAAATCACAAATGTTTGACATGTTTAAATTTTACACTCTAGAATAAGGAATTTGTTCTATTCTCCTATATTTCGGATTAGATCCGACTATGAAAAAGAATTTGAAAACATCTCATTCACAAAATTTTGTGAGATTTTTCATGAGTTTTCTGCTCCCAAAACTCCTCAATAGAATGGGTAGCAGAAAGGAAGCATAGAACACTGCAAGAAATGGCTAGAGTTATGCTTAGTTCTAAAAGAATGTCAAAACGATTTTTGGCCGAAACCTTAAATACTGCTTGTCACATCTCTAATAGAGTCTACTTAAGACCAGAAACAAAGATGACTCCCTATTAGCTTATAAATGGAAATAAATCTAACTTGCATTACTTTCGTGTTTTGGGTGTATTTGTTACATTTTAAATGATAGAGATCATTTGACAAAGTTTGACTCTAAGAGTGACAAAGGAATTTTTGTTGGCTATTCCCAAAATAGTAATTCTTATCTAGTATACAATCTGAGGACTAGAACTGTACAAGAGTCTGTAAATGTTATTTTTGATGATTTTTCTGATCTTACAGGAAATACAGCTGAAAATAACAATATAGTTTCAGTGGAAAATGCGCAGACTGTTGAAGAATCAGATGTTGCCCCAAATGTTGTCACACCCGAAGCAACATCTGAACCTGGAAAAGAGACCATAGAGGCCATGAATGAGGAGTCACATGCTGAATTATCAGATCAAGTTTGAAGGGACCCCTTATCAAGGATTAGGAAGAATAATCCCAAGGGCCAGATGATAGGGGGAGTTTTTGAAGTAATTAAAACAAGAGGGAAAGAACCACTCAACTACAGAGAAATGGTAAGGTATGTGTGTATGTCTACCATACACCAAGAGGTTAGTCTTTCTTGTTTTATATCTACTTTAGAACCAAAAAAGGTTTTAGAAGCACTCAAAGATATTTTTTGGATTCAAGCAATGCAAGAAGATCTTGAACAATTCTCTCAAAATGAAGTCTGAGACTTAGTTTCAAGTCCAAATAATACAAATGTAATTGGAACTAAGTGGATTTTTAAAAATAAATCAGACGAATCGGGAACATTTGTTAGAAACAAAGCTCGTCTAGTTGCACAAGGATATACTCAAGTTGAAAGAATCGATTATGACGAAACCTTCGCACCTGTGGCTAGAATTGAGTCAATTAGACTTTTACTTGTTGTCTGAAAATTACTTTACACCAAATGGATGTAAAAAGTGCATTCTTAAATGGTTATATAGATAAGGAAGTTTATGTTGAACAACCAAAAGGATTTGAAGATCCTTACCATCCACACTATGTGTACAAGCTCAATAAGGCTCTGTATGGGTTGAAACAAGCCCCTCGTGTATGGTATGGTCGTCTAACTAACTTCCTTCTTGAATTTGGTTTTAACCGTGGTGAAGTTGATCGTACTTTATTCATAAAACGTCACGGTGTAAATATCATTATTGCTCAAATTTACGTAGATGACATAGTCTTTGGTTTGACCTCACAGTCTTATCTAAAGTCATTTGTTGAATCTATGTCATCGACATTTGAAATGAGCATGATTGGGGAACTAACTTTTTTCTTAGGCTTGTAGATAAAGCAAAGTGATGATGTAATTTTCATCTCACAAAGTAAATATGCCAAGAATCTAGTTAAGAGATTTGGTTTGGAGAATGCTAAAAAAATGAAAACGCCAATGGGTTCATCGCAGAAGGTATGTAAGGATAATGTTGGTGAAAATGTCAACCCAACATTATATCGATCTATGATAGGTAGCCTTTTTTATCTTACTGCTAGTCGCCCAGATATTATGTTTAGTGTTTGTGTTTGTGCACGTTTTCAAGCCTGTCCCAAAATGTCCCACTTAAATGCCGTGAAACGTAGTATTCGATATGTTGCTGGCACATGTGAGTTGGGAATTTGATATTCCAAAGACACTAATTCTAACTTAATAGGATTCAGTGACTCGGATTGGGCTGAAGATGTGGATGATAGAAAAGTACAAGTGGATGATGTTTTTATCTTGGTAATAATCTTGTTTCATGGTATAGTCGTAAACAAAACCGTGTCTCACTTTCAACTGCTGAATCTGAATATGTAGCAGCTGGAAGTTGTTGCTCTCAATTAATATGGCTAAGACACATGTTAGACGACTATGGATTTACTAGCAACGTTTTGATTTTGTATTGTGATAATTTGAGTGCTATAAATATTTTCAAAAGTCCAGTTCAGCACTCACGTACAAAACATATTGATATTAGACATCACTTTTTAAGAGATTTGGTTGAAAAACAGCTAGTTAAAGTTGAACATGTTGACACTCTTCATCAACTAGCTGATATTTTTACAAAAGCTTTGGACCATGAGAAATTTTCTAGTTTGAAGAAATCTCTTGGTATTTGTAATCTCTAAAAGAAGGCATTTTTGATGAATGTCGGCTGAAACGTTGTCTAACATTTTGGGTGAAATTTACCTATGGAATATCACTGACTGATTATTGTTGTTATATGGTGCATAACTTTTGGTCACACAAGCATGATCCTTCAATAAGAATGTGATTCCAACATAATACCATTCTCTGCGATGATATATAAATACATACACATCATAAAAAGGGAGTATCAAAATAAGGCAAAGCCTTTACAAATATTTGGCAACTGTACAAAATGGGCAAAGCCATAGAAAAGATACCGTTCATATTCTATAGGAGTATCGAGTGCTTCAAAAGAATTTTTAAAATACTAAATAAGTATTCTTATTTTTACACGAAAAACTTTTTGTATGTGTTTTATGATTAGATCAAGGACACGATGGGAAAATGTTACATTGGTCCAGTGGTCAAACTCATGAAATATGTATAAAATGTGTCTTGATGTGTTGCCAAAATGAAAAATTCTTGTGGGATCAAAATACCTGTGTTGTCCAAAATGTTGCCAACATTGCCGTTGACATTTTCAGAAGATGGTATGTGTTGGGATGTTGTGCTTATCTGATCGTTGAATTATCAGATTCTCCCTATTTTTATACCTTGTTTTAATAGGAATTTCAAACTTTAAAATAATAAGATTAAACTGAATTCCTACCGTGATGTTTATCCCAAAATTTTAGGTTTAAGTTATTAAATAAATCAGAAACTCCTAAAACTAAGGAATTTTTTGTTGCTTAGAAAGGTTTTCCATGTATATAAATATTCCTCTCATTTGGTATTTTTTTTTATCATTTTCGATTTTCCCTAAAAATTTAAAAACGAAAAAATGAAAAAAAGAGGGAAAATCACATCACACCTCGGGTATAACCCTATCTACCCGATGGAACCATCACCATTCCAAACTCCATTCTCAATCTCAAATCCTAAATTCCCAAAACTTTCTAAACAATATTCACAAATAGAAACCTCTCCAATGTCAACTCCAATGTCAGCCAACATTGCAATCAACACCCCAATGAGTACAAGCCCTCTTATAAACACTGAATCATCTGATCACAATAAACCTCATCAACCATGCCAGTTATCTTCTTCACCAGATGACTTGTCCAAAGCTATAGTATTTAAAAGTTTAGATGAACCTTTAGACATTAGCTACCCAAGAGATAACAACAATCCAATAGATGTTGATGAAGCATCTGATATTTCAGCATTGGGTAAAAGACCAAGATCCTCCACCTTTCCTACTCGCCGATCGAGTCGAATGTTTGAGAGAAGAGTTCGTGAAGAACCGAGCAACAAAAGGTCCAGATTTGATACATCTATACCTGCTTGCTCAAGCAGTGACAGTGACGACACAGACTTTGTACTCTAAACTGAAGAGAGTGAAGAAGGACCAACTGCTTCTGAACCGCAAGACGTGTCTCAAGAAAACGAGGAACTTCCTGATGAAACCCCACTGAAGCAATTCTTTCCAAAGAGAATTCCAATGAGTAATAGAACAAGGGCCGATTCAAATGTTGCCACTGATGCCACAATATCTCAGGCAACATTTCAGCCAACATCAGGAGACACACAAATACCAACATCATCCAGCAGTACAAAATCCTAGGATTCAGACACTGAGGTATCTGCTTTTTTAGAAAAATTATATTCTAAAACTAAGTATGATAAATGAGACTGGTACAAGAATAGAGTAATTAGACATGAGAAAGTGTTAGATATTAATTCATGTGATGAATATGGCTTAATAGAATTCCTCGAGGATAGACAGCTTCTTAAAACTGTCACAGAAAAAGAACCCTATGTTGATGAGGTGATTAAGTTGTTCTATGCTAATCTGAGTCCTGCTATAAAGGATGTCTCCTCAAATTTTTTTGGGAAGGTATATCTCTATAATAAGATTTATCAGTTTACACCCTCGATTATAAAATCAATGTATGAGACTTGATGCTGTTGAGAGAGTTAGAGATGCAGTACAAGTGATAGAAAATAGGGATAAAATGATTGAATACCTCATTGGAGGTATAATGAAAAAGTGGATCCCTAGATGCCCAGCATCAAAACTAACAGCCTTATTTTTCACCCTCCACAAAATTGCTATTCACAATTGGCTTCCTTCTTTGAATGAGTCAGTTGTGACATTTGAAAAAGCTTTCCTATTGTTTAAAATTGGGAAAGGTTTAAAAGTTGATTTTGGAAAAATGATCTTTTATCAAGTTGCCTACTTGGCTGAAAAGGAATCAACTTTATTCCTTCCATTTTCCTCTCTAATCTATCAAATCTTGACTACCCAAGGCTTTGAACCTAAGAGAGAGGACATTATAGGAAAGGCCCTTGAACTGTACTCGGTAAACAAGGCAATTTTAAAAAGCAAAGAAAGAGTTATTGACTTGCCTTGGAAGATGGAAGCAGAATGTGAGAATGCTGCTAGGAATGTCACCAACATTCAGGGCAACACTGGTTCAAGACAGTCAACTCTGTCAACAGAATGGCTAGTGGGTCAAATAACACAAATCAACCAGCAAATTTCAGAAGTACTGTGTAATATGTTTGGACAACATCTGTGACAATGCATAAGTCGTTTGTATATTTTGTAATGTATTTTGTGAAGAAAGGCAAAAAAGGGGAGATTGTTAATGTTGGGTTTGGTGTTGTGACATTTGTCCCAATATATCTTCTGAAGTACTGATTTGAATGCATAAAAATGTTGGGACAAATGTCGTAACATTTTGATCAACATTTTCAAAAAATAGTTTTGCCTTACTTCATGCTAAGCAATAATATTTTACTGTGAGGTAAAAATGACTTAGGCATGGTGAATTGGAGCTGTGTAAAACGTGGGAGAAAGAGCCAAAGCTTGGGGAAGAAGTTGAGTAAGGAACAAGTCAAAGTTGAGATTTTCACTCCTTAATCATCTACCACAAGCTGCCCATCTTTTCCTCAACTATAACAACCGACCGATAATTCTTTCAAAGGAACTCTCTACTATAAATAGAGAGGCCACAACAGTGAATCGATCATCCAGAATCAGATTGCAAAAATACCAAGAGAGCTCTCGGGATTTCATCTCAGAAATCTGGATCACACGTGTTGCCTGAGTGTGTCGACGACATTCTGTCCAACATTACAATTGATGTTTAGATTCTAGATTAGTTTTGTATGGAGCGATTGTAATGAGATGTTGTCTATGTCTAATTAGTTAGACTTTTCAGGCAAAAGTCATCTGCGACTTCAACTTTTAATTCCTTTCCATTTTATATTGTAAATCTGTAAAGAAAAGAATTTATATTTTTATACATAATATATATACAATACATATGGTCATTGACCATCATAAGTTATATAATATATATAACTTATGAAAATTTTAAACCATTGTGTTATTTAAATTCCGCTGCATTTACTCTTTAAAGTTACTGTTTTACTAAGTGTTGTTATTGGCATCAGATGACATAACTGATGACATTTTGAAACAGAATTGACATTTGATTTATTCCATCTCTTATTTTTATTTTCCATAGCATTTGACACCCTTCAGGTTCAAAGCACAACCAAGAAGAAGAGTAGCGAGAGGCAAATGATCTGATATAAATCGCTAAACCAAACAACAAATTGTTAGTTGATGGGGATGTCATATGCAAATATCTACCCATGCAAATGAATCTTTCCATCTTCTAAAGTTTGAATAAAATTTAAAGATAAAATACAGAGGAAACGTTCTTCTTTTTAATACTGAGGAAAGATTCTATTTTGGCTTCCCTTTTGCTTCTGAAAATTTTCTTGTTGCTTGAATATTCAATTTAACTAAAATATTACAACTACAATATCACCAATATTAAATTAAAATTTGGTAGAATGCACAACCAAGAATACGAAGTAGGGGCAAAAGGTTCTAAGATCTATTTTGCTATCCTGAGCAAGAAGTTGTTGGTGTCCAATGCAACATATTCGAACTCCGCCATCTGGTTAATTTCCTTAAATAGAATGGAATCAAATCTTTGTTTGCCTCCTTTGCAAGAACCTTCTGATGCGGGATTGTTGTACCCTGGCTTCAAATATTTTGCATGTAGTTTATAATTTTTTTTATCTTTAGCATTGATACCTTTGGATGTGTGAACAATAAAATTTTAACCCTAAGTCAACTCAATGTGTATTAAGATAATCTGCAAAAGATTTTTAGCACTAATACCTCATTAAAAAGATAAATTGCATTCATCGAAGAGCACATTCTCAAACTTAATTTGCGACAGTTGTAAATTCCTTTTCTTTTGGATTAATATATGAAAACCATACACCCCAAACTCCTATTTCTAGATAGGCTTCATTGACAAGCTTAAAGAGAATAACTTATATACTCTATGAGGAAATTAATTTGCAACTGCTAGCTGAATAGTGTCTTCCAATTTAATTTCAAAGATTAGATTCATTATCAATTAGAAATTGAGAGAGGAAAAGGACACTAGGTAAACTAACGTGAATGGAATATAAAATAAGCACCCAAATTTCAAACTTAGATTCAACAAACTAATAAGTTTTTTGAGTGCTTTGAACTCGCATCTTCTCTTTAGAAGAATCACCGTGAGAAGTTCTCGCAATGATCATATAGGAAACACTTCAAATGCCTTTTAAAGATAAATTTTACAATGTTCCCAACTAGCTTCTGATTGAGGATTACTTGTTTTAGTTGCAGAATGAGCAGAGTAAGAAGGTTGTAGAGCTGATACCAAAAATATGCATTACCTGCATACACTTGCATAGAAAAGGAAAACCGGATCATCGAGAATAGCTCTCGTCCAGATGGTTTAAGAATGAATTACGTAAGTTTAAGATCGATTTCCTTTTAATTTTATTTTAAATCACTTTGTAGTGAATAGTATGATGGTTCATGCATCTTGCTTGCCAACAATCTTTTATTATTTGGTGCTTATAATTATACGGGTAAGATTGAAATTTTCCTATTTGTAATTGAATTGATGAACTATGCCTTTGACTTTAATTATAAGGGATATAATTACTAAAATTGATGAACTACATACTTTGTATTTATAAAAGTGTAAGTCGTCTTTGCTCTTGCATCTTAAAGTGCACATTTGATGTGATTGTGAGAAAACTAGCATTTAACAATTGTTTGACAAAAAGTTTCACCATCATTTGAAGATAAAGGAAATATTTAGTTCATGACATGATTTATCAGAACGCCACTCACGAGTTGTTTCACAATAAAAGGGTTGTTCCAATATGTGTTCCCTTATTTCTTCATGCTTCTCCTTTGTAGGTATGTATCGCCATTTAAAACATCTATCACACTGCACAACAAATGCCCCTACAAATGGCAAAACCCTAGATGTATAATTTGGTAAGGAGTTTCTTTGAGCACGGAGAGGTTGAACTTCAATAGCAGCGACAACATTATCATAAAATACCAACTCAAAAGGAAACCTCTCCATGCTCGAATAAGCTCATTTTGAGTTAGTGCTTTATGATCATGTTGTCACAGCTAATGACGTTAAACCTCTCCGTGCTTGAAGAAACTCCTTACCAAATTATACATGTAAGGCTTTGCCATTTGTAGGGGCATTTGATGTGTAGTGTGCTAGATGTTTTAAATGGCGATACATACCTACAAAGGAGAAGTATGAAGAAATAAGGGAACACATATTGGAACAACCCTTTTATTGTGAAACAACTCGTGAGTGGCGTTCTGATAAATCATGTCATGAACTAAATATTTCCTTTGTCTTCAAATGATGGTGAAACTTTTTGTCAAACAATTGTTAAATGCTAGTTTTCTCACAATCACATCAAATGTGCACTTTAAGATGCAAGAGCAAAGAAGAATTACACCCTTATAAATACAAAGTATGTAGTTCATCAATTTTAGTAATTATATCCCTTATAATTAAAGTCAAAGGCATAGTTCATCAATTCAATTATAAAAAGAAAAAATTCAATCTTACCCGTATAATTATAAGTAGGAAACAATAAAAGATTGTTGTCAAGCAAGCCACATGCACTATCATATTATTCACTACAAAGTGGTTTAAAAAAAAAATAAAAGGAAATCGATCTTAAACTTACGCAATCCATTCTTAAACCATCTGGACGAGACCAATTCTCGATGATCCAGTTTTGCCTTTTCTATGCAAGTGTATGCAGGTAATGCATATTTTTGATAACAGCTCTACAACCTTCTTACTCTTCTCATTCTGCAACTAAAACAAGTAAGCCTCAATTAGAAGCTAGTTGGAAACATTGTAAAATCTATCTTTAAAAGACATTTGAAGTGTTGCCTATATGATTATTGCGAGAACTTCTCATGGTGATTCTTCTAAAGAGAAGATGCGAGTTCAAAGCACTCAAAACACTTATTAGTTTGTTGAATCTATGTTTGAAATTTGGGTGCTTATTTCATATTCCTTCCATGTTAGTTTACCTAGTGTCATTTTCCTATATCAATTTCTAATTGATAATGAATCTAATCTTCAATATTAAACTGGAAGACACTATTAAGCAAGCAGTTACAAATGAATTGCCACATACAGATTATATAAGTTATTCCCTTTAAGCTTGTCAATGAAGCCTATATAGAAATATGAGTTTGAGGTGTATGATAGACATATATTAATCCAAAAGAAAAGGGATTTACAAATGCCACGAATTAAATGTGAGCATGTGCTCTTCGATGAATGCAATTTATCTTTTTAATGGATTATTAGTGCTAATTTGTTTTTACAAATTATCTTAATGCATGTTGAATGTACTTAGGGGTAAAAATTTAAAAACTTTTCACACATTCAACGTTATCAATGCCAAAGACAAAAGATTTTATAAACTACATGCGGAATATTTTAAGCCAAGGTACAAACATACCCGCATCAGAAGTTTTGGCCAAGAAGGCAAACAAAGATTTGATTTCATTCGTGTAGGTTCCCCAAGTTTATACCATGTCTGTCATCCTTTAAAGAACAAAAGCTTGTCAAATATTTTCAACTAAATAATATACGACTTGCAAATGTGTGCGAAAATGTAAACATACTCTTGAATTTCACTCTGGAGAAACAGTTGGAATTTCCTGCATTTGATAGCTGAAAGACATGAACATATAAAATAAAAAATTAGAAGATTTTGATACGCAAACTCAACAACCAAAGTAATGGTTTCATATACAAAACATGCTTGGATTATCAACATAATGTGAAAAATCTATCTCATATTATAGGCCAAGCAATTGATTCTAGTTACTACACTAAAGAGAATGCCTTAATAACCAAAGTGTTGCAAGAAACTCTAGACATTTCATATATCATAAGGTCATAATTAATAGAAATAAACAGATAGAATAAGAACGTGATTTTGATCAATCTTCTTTTGTTTCCTTATCATTAATAGCTGAACAAATCACAAAATAAAAAATCATTACTCCAAACCTCAAGCATCACACTAACACTCCACTTCAACTCCATTATCCATACAATAGCAACAACTATGCGCTAGTCCTGAATGGCCTAATGCGGTGTAAATATGGATTAGTCAGGTCAATAGGTTTCGGATAATAGATGGTTAAAAAAAAGAAGGCATTGGATTGCCTATTAAAATTTATCAAGTGGTTATAATAGTAACCATAATGAAATGTCTTAATAGTTGTTAGACTGTACTGCAAATCACAATAAAGGAAGGTTTTTCATTAGCTCCAATAATGCATGTATGAACTTAGATAAATATGGTAAGTTAGTAATAACTATTATGACTAAATTTCGTTCCTGAAAAATAATAATCACGATAAAAAAATAGCGATAAGTAAAAATATTTTCAATAACTTGTGGGGGTTAAAATCTTTATAAAACGTTAACTCAAGAACTTTACTTGTTCTTGAATTTATGGACTAACATGTTGTTGAAATTTCATCACGAATACGGAGCCAAGCTTTGATCATAAACATGGAATACATGGAAGGCTTGCGGATCACCGCTGGAGATGGAGACTTTTGGATGACCTCCAGAGAGGAGAGCTTCTTTATGTATTTTTTTTCTCTCTTTTGGCCATATGAAGACTCCTATTTATAGTTGTAGAGAGGGGAATTTGTGATGAATACATACTCTTTTTCCTTCAATTTGATTGGTCTACCTACGTGTTCAAACCTATCACAAAATTTATGTGATAAGTATGTATGTAATTGGTCCAACTATGTCATTTGGACACTTGGTAACATTTGATAGGTTCTTATATTGACTTGGCATATTACATCACGTATGCACGTGTCATGATTTTATTGATCCTTGACTTGATTTTTCGTGCCACATCATTTGACACATCGCATGCACCTTCGGCTAATGGAGCAGAACCATGATATGAAGACCAATTCAATGAACTAGCCCGATGAAATTGGACTTTACTTTAAATTCATGTCTTGGACTTTAATAATTTAATCTTGATTTGGGATCGATATTTCTTGAATTTAGAAATTTATCCAAATTTAGTAAGGATTTAATTCCACAAAATTCATATGTTTATAAGAACATCTATATATTATGCAAAGATTAACATAGTATTTCTTTTAAAGGAGAATTCAATCATCCAACATGTTAAAAAATCACTTTGACGCTTAAAGCGAAGTAACCATTCTGTAACGATCCGTTAGGTCATTTTGGGTATTTTATCTATTCTTAAATAACCCTTTCCCTAGCTTCATTTTGGTGTAGTTGACTTGGGGGGATGGGTGGCCCAATTCCCGAGGTCATCGGATGGAAATAACGAAAGAAAATTTATGTTTTGAAATTTTGAAGTTCTAAGTTTGAAAAGTTTGACTAAGATGACTTTTGAGTAAATGCGGTTGAAAATGAATTTTGATGGTTCTGTTAGAACAAAAATATGATTTTTACCTTAGATGGCTGGGTGGAACGAGTCCCAAGTGATTTGGGTGAGTTTTGGGCAAAGAAGTGTATTTTAGGAAGTTCTTAAGTTAAAGAAAGAAGTTCGGTCAACTAAGGTCAACATTGAGGGTAAACTAGTATTTTTTTGAAGTTTTGTCAATTATATTAGATCCAAAATATCATTTATGACTTAGTCGAGTCATTGATTCAATTCTTGAGGTACTCGGGGGTATTTTGGACCTTTGGTTCGAAATCTAGCTTTTAAGAAACTTAGAGTTAACCTCAGTCAACATCAGGTCAATACGATCTTGTATGATTGTTTCGAGTGCGCGAGCAGGTTCGTTGCATATTTAGCACTGGTTTGTGTTCGGAAGGTCCCTGATAAATCTAGAGGGTCGATTTCAAGTTTGAAACACACCAGATATGCACCTGTTGGTTTTGTTCTATGTGAGCGCGTGGAGCAGGTCGCTATCACGATGAGTCACATGACCAAGCTCCGCGATCATTGTGGCCAGCGACGCAGTCATGATGAGCAATTGGGTCGGGTCAGGTTTTAGCCTTCATGATCGCGATGTGGGTCCCACGATCGCAATGAAGGCATTGTTTCAGAGATTTAAAATGTTAAAAAATGATCTCATTCATTATATTCTCATATTTGGAGCTTGGAAGTCCGAATTGGAGTATTTCAGAGAGGTTTTACAAGAATCTTCAAGTAGGCAAGTTTCTAATCATCCTTTTACGTCTATATCATCGATTATTAAGAAATTTCATGCTAGAAATCATAATTTGAGTTGAGAAATTGAGTTCATGAACACTAGGATGTAAAATGGAGATTCTTCAATCAATCATAGAATTAATGTTTGATTTGGTTGATTTTTGGTATTTAGACTCCATAGATAATGGGTAGACTAATTTTTGGACTTATTTCTCATTTTACCATTCGAGGCTCGAAATCAAATATTTGGGTGGCTTTTTAGTTTCGAAACTACCATATAGTGATATGGTGTCTACAATATCATGTGCTAACGTATAATTCATAGTTGAATAGATTTGGATCATTCAGAGGCTCTAAGGAAGGGAAAGACTTCGTTGTGACCGTCGAACTACTAAATCAATCAAGTTGAGACTTTCTTGACCTTAATTAAAGCGTCGTGATTGTCTTAATTAATTAATTAAGAGGGTGTACTGGGGGATACTAAGGGGTCCAGATACTTGTGAGGTGACGATCACTTGTATCAAATACCGGTGCCATGTTATGAGTATTTGTACAATTTCAATTGTATAGTCGAGTCTGAATGCCATGCTTTGGGTACTAGTGATAGCATAGATTTATATTATGATTGGGCATGAGACATGTCATATGTTAATTTTATGCTTATTACCTATCGTCTATGTGTTTACATGTTGTCATCACTCCTAAATACTCGTTTAAAAGTGGAAAAGAAGCTAAAGGTCGAATATGGCTTATTTTGACTAAAAATTGAATCTTTATTACATAGCTTGGCTTTTTACTATTACGCATGTCATATTGATGCTTCATATAGTATCTCATGCGTATTATATTGGTAGATACATATGCGGGGTCTGAGGGAAAATATTTTCGGATGGAGTGATGCATTGAAAATGACCCGATTGGCTAGAGACAGGTTGTGACCCTAAAATTGGCTTAGTGATGCGATTGAAAACCTAATATTGGCTAAGAAACTGAAGGGAAATGATTCTGGGTAATCTATGGACCTCGCGAGTCCTCTATGGATCATGATTCATAGTAGTTGAATGGTGTACCGGTGATGAGAAAAATGCCTTGCATTTACTTAGCATTTGCATATCACATCTTCTTAATACTTCTTTGTTTGGTTGACTTGTCTAATTGCTTGTTGAATCACACTATCATGCTTACTTGACTACATGAACGAATTTGAGGACATAGAGACGTCTTATAACTGGATTGAAACTTGTGATTATGGGCTTTATCATTATATCAAACTAATAGTAGTTAAGTGTGGAAGTAGTATTTGGGAGATCAACCCTCGTCTCCGTTTTAACTAGGGTTGGTCAATGTTGCTGCTGGGTACATATTATTTTCCGTACTCACACTACACTTGCTACACCCTTTTATGTGCAGATTCTGTTCCTAGCACGAGTGAATCTCGGGACTATGCCGATCGTTACTATTCCTGTCCTAATTTATGCGATGCATTTAGAAGAAATTACTTTTAAAATTTATGGCTTCAAATAAACTATAAATATTTGTGTGGCTATACATTATATCATTAAGGATAAAATTGAAAGATTAACATTAAATTATTTTCATCTATGTACGGAAAAGAGTAAAAAATGCCCCTAAAGAATGTAAAATTCATAGTATTTTCCTTATGTTAATATTTTGGTCCAACCATGCCCATGTCGTTACTTAATTGGGCCAAAATGCCCTTATTTCACGTGAAACTAATTAACTAAGGATAATGAGAAGATTGATAAGGGCATATTTGGACCTACATACATTAAGGGTAGGGGTGTTTATTGGTCGGTCCGGTCCAATTTTGTATATTATCGATTCGGTTAGTAAATACGCTAAACCTATAACAAAATCAATAATGAAAGAAATAATTCTTTTATTATTTTCATTCATTGAAAGACTATTTATACAAGTTACATATTTCCATAATAGGAGAATCATATTCCTATTATATTCATAAAACCTTATTCTACTTGGATACTAATTATACATTTATGATAATACAATTATTATGATAAGTGTACAATACTAATTACATTACAATATTACCTAAACTAGGATACTAAAATATCTACCCATATACACGGTACAAATGGGCTGAAACCTGAGAGCTTTCCAAGAGACAATATACATACATTGTGTATATTTAACAAATAAGTTATTTGTTATTGGTTTTCGATTTATCGGTTAGCTTTCCTTAACGATTCGATTTTCGATTTAACTGATAAGAAAATGCCATGCTCTTTTAAATATTTTTCTAACATCAACTATGACCTCAGAGGAACAAAACAAACTGGATTCTTTTTTGTTGCCAAGTAATTAATCAATATTTGGATGAAAGTCCAATGTAAAAACAAACTTATTCAAATGAATGACATTGGAAGTTATTTCATGCATAATGGAAACTAGAATATAGAAAAACAATTACTTAGTAAAAGAAAATCTATATTCTGATACAATCTTGATATATTCATCAAAAGCAGCCCTAGTTTGAGAGATCAGAGAAGTGGACTGGTCGAGATAGCTGAATAGGAATAGGAATAGGAATATCTCAATATGGTTTTTACTAAATCCACTTTTATATAATTAGGGACAAAAAAGTAATTTTAATAGGATCTTATTGGGTTATCGGTTTAACCGTTAATAAAGATTTAAAAATTGAAAACCGAACCAATAGTCCAATAAAAGAAATTATAAAACCGTTTAAAAATCATTAACTCAATAACCCAATACCAATAAATCAATATTTTTTTTTCGGTTCGATTTATCGATTTAATAGGTTTTTGCACACCCCTACATTAAGCGCATATTTAGTCCCATTTAGTTTCTAAACTGCAATTATGCAATAACTTGCGAAGTTGCATTTGTGAAGCAACTTGGTTAAGTTGTAGTGAATTTCTCACCTACAGAAAATTTACTACAGTTTAACCAAGTTTTTTCAAACGTAGGAACTAAATTGGATTAGATATACCTTTAATGTATGTGTATAGATCCTAATTCGCTCTTATTTGTCTCTAATTATGCTCAACTAAGTTTCATGTAAAATAAGATTTTTTTTGGCCCAATTAAGTAACGATAACTCGATAAGGGTATGATTGAGTCAAACTATTAACGGAGGGCAAATGTTGTAGATTTCATATACTTTGAGGGCATTTTGACCTTTTTCTGTATTTTAAAATGTGTCATTCTTTTATGAAAGTGTGTCATATAAAATGTGATTGAGAAAGTGCAATAAAGAAAAAAGATGTATGTATTATTATATAAAAGTTCCCATGGGTTTTAAGGTCTTAATCATTCTACTTATTTGATGGCCAACTCAAACTGTTCCATAACATTTTGCAGATCATTTGTTTAAAACACTTCTCATATTTGCCTTAAATTAAACCAGTCTATCGTGCGGGTGAGTTTTGGCCAATAATTTGATATATAGACCATATTCAAAGAGGTATTATTTATATTAAAACAAAAAAGAAAACGAAAAGCTAGCTAAGAGAGAGGATATACCTATTCTCAATAAAAAAACATATACTCCTTCGGTCCCAATTTAAGTGTCTTAGTTTGATTAGATATGGAGTTTAAGAAATAAAGAAAAACTTTTAAATCTTGTGGTCTTAAATTAAAGATGTGAGACCTTTAAATCTTGTGGTTATAAATTTATCAAAACTTATTGAATATAGAAAGATACACTCTTTTTGGGACAAATAAAAAAGGAAAATAAGACACTTAAAATGAGACGGAGTTAGTATTTAATTTCCGCCTTGTGGCTTTCTCAAGGCTTTCTTAATTATACAATTACAACCATTTTATTATATAAATGGATCACTTGCCATCCTTGTCTCCCATCATATTCTCCAAGTCTTAACTCATAGTTGAGTTGTAATTTTTTCCTCTTTATGGCAATGGCGCATCTGCATGTTTTCTTGTTTGCATGTGCCATTGCTCTTCTTGCTTCTTCATCAATGGTTTCTGCTGAAGTTATTGAGCATTCTTTTCATGTAAACTTCTCCTGTTTATTTCCTATGTAAATTAGATTCTCCTTTATCACCCTCAATTGTGTGTTGAGAAAACAGTCATGAAAGTTACACCTTGTGTCCGCAAAAATTAGCACATTCTTGCTTTTTTTACTATTTTAGTATGTCTAAAAGAGAACAGACACTTTTTAAAATATGAAAATCTTTTAAGTTTACACTATTCATTTACCTTTAATAACATGTTGTTATAGTCATGGAAATGTGATGACATATTGAAAACAACAAGTTCTAAGTACTTTTGGTATGTGTCAAAAGTTTTTTTTAAAAAAAAAACTATAATCATGTTCAATGAAACACCACCGTATAAAATGAAACGAAGTAGTAGTTCAATGTCTTTCACGAAGAAAACACTCTAGTTCTCTTCATGTTGGTTTTTGTTCGTTGCACTAGACGAAGCATTTGATACCGTAGGCATGTGCAACTGTTGGTTTTAATACATTTCCATCATTTCTTTTAGAAAGCTTTTTTTCCCTCTTCAACTCTATCTAAAATATTTCTTTAAAATAATATTTGGATGCATGCATATATCCAGTAAATATAAATGTACGTATACTATCACTTGTTGACACGTATTCTAGTACTGTTTTCACCTTAATCTAGCTGTTAGAAAAAGGAAGCCTTTTATTCCTTAATTTGGTAAATATTTTTGTGAATGATATGTTGATGTATTTGGTTGGTGTAGGTGCAAAACCTTACTATAAACAGGTTATGCCGTAGACAAGTGATAACTGCAGTAAATGGAAGTCTTCCTGGTCCAAATCTACATGTACGAGAGGGAGACACCCTTGTCGTTCATGTCTTCAACAAATCACCATACGATTTTATTGGTTACAATGATGCAGGAAACGGAAATAACTGTTAACTATTACAAGCAACTGAAATTACAATTAACTTGAACAATAAATTGGAATTACAATAATCTGGCCAAAGGGTTCTTTATATAGTTGAAGGAGAGGCTTACCAACTGCCCACATAAGTGCCATTACTGGCTAAGTAATAGCAATTATGGAGGTAGTAATTCACCAAAATAAATGGTGAATTAATGTGTGTGCAACGGATATGGATTGGCATTTAGTAAGATTAATTCAGCCAAAATAAATTGCTGAATTGAGTGCTGGTTGACGTTTCAGAAACCACAAAGTTCTCTTCAGGGACCAAACTGTACATATGAAAGAATTCTGGTCCAAAAAGATAATATCAGAAGAAGCACAGCTCACAGCCCACGACCCGTGACCCGTGACCCGAGACCCGGACCCAGATTGGACGGGCGCGCGGCGCGCGTGTGGGCTTTCCTCGAACCGAAGCACATCTAGGTCCTCCCTCCTTTAAACACATGGGATACCCCTTGGGGTCCCAAATCCCAAGAGAACTTTGAGACTTATAAACAAAACAATTCTTTCTTCCCCCACCGATGAGGGAGAATTGATCTCAGTACCACACTTTTCCATGCTTCAAACACCTCACTTCGTGGACCAATATCTCTTTCATTTCTCAACGAAATTTGACGATCCTTTGGCCCTACGGTTATCTACTTACTTAGTAGATTATTCACATGTGAAGAACCGGATTCTCCAACATGCGGAACACTAGTGTTTAAGCCGTTAAAGTTGGTCGGACGCAACTCCTGCCAAAGGCAAATTTCCAACAATCCCTCTTGAAAGAGATTTTGGTGCACTCACATGGTGCATTTTCATTTCCAGCAATATTTCAGCGGACCGATGTTGCATAAGGAGAGGTAGCTTCAGCTTTGAACCTTCCATAGTTAAATACCATCGGATTTACTTACTGCGCGGTGAACGTGATGTCTTGAACCGTCAGTGTTTAGTGTAAGCCAAGTCAATAGTACCAACACAACAAATTCCCTTACTCTCTTCTTCATAATGTTTTGTCCGTTGTGGCCATGGACAACTTCTTGGATTCTTAAGTGCGTTCATTTGAGGCGGCCCGTCTTCGCACTTAAATAGGTGGTCTCCTACAAGGTATCTTGCTATACCCCACTTCACAAGTGTTAGGAACCATTAAAATTTTCCCCAACCTAACCTCAACTGTTGAGGATCATTAAAGGTTTTGAAAACTTAACCTTTACCCATACTGCAGATATCACTTAACGTCTATCGCGGGAATGACTTTGGATTTGGTCTTTCTTTACAGAAATCACTATCCAAAGTGCTCATGCTTCCACTGAAGCAATCAACTGAACCTTTATAGATTAGTTTTCCCATTGAACCAAATTACTAGGATCTCCAGTTAGTAAGGTTAGGTTACCACCGTATTGGTCCTTATACTTTGGGTTTTAAGCCCATTCCCCTAGACAGGCAGACCATCTGATCCTTGGGTAAGCCCTTTGTCAGCGGATCTGCTATATTATCCTTTGACTTAATGTAATCGATGGATATTATTCCCGTGGTGATCAACTGCCTAATGGTCTTATGCCTCCGTCGAATATGATGAAACTTGCCATTGTACATAGCATTCTGTGCCCTTCCTAGAGCCGACTGGCTGTCGCAGTGGATCATTACTGAAGGTACGGGTTTGTTCCAACACGGAACATCCTCTAAGAAGTCATGAAGACACTCAGCCTCTTCTCCTGCTTTGTCTAAAGCGATAAACTCTTATTCCATTGTGGATTGGGCGATGCAAGTTTGCTTAGAGGATTTCCAAGACACAGTCCCACCACCAATTGTAAATACATAACCACTGGTGGACTTGGTGTTCTCTATATCAGATATCCAGTTTGCATCACTGTACCCCTCTAGTACAGTTGGATATCTCGAATAATGTAACCCAAAAGTTAACGTATATTTCAGGTATTGTAATACCCGATTCAACGCCTTCCAGTGATCATCACTCGGATTATGGGTAAACCTAGCCAACTTATTGACTGCATAAGCAATATCTGATCGGGTGCAGTTTGTTATATACATCAAACTACTGATCACCTGTGCAAATCCTTCCTGATATACGGGTGCACCAAGATTTTTATCAAGCTTTTGATTTGTATCCATTGGTGACTTTATCGGTGAACTGTCTAACATCTTGAACCTTCTCAAAACATCCTCGATGTAGTGAGACTGAGATAAGACCAGTCCGTCAGACATCTTAGAGATTTTTATCCCTAAGATGACATCTGGGATACCCATATCCTTCATGTCGAAGCATTGTTTCTACATGTTCTTAGTCTCTAGGATTACCCTAGGACTGCTTCCGGTGATCAACATGTCATCTACATATAGGGATATTATGACGAATGAGTTAGAGTTACCTTTCGTGTAGACATATTTATCACACTCATTAATGGCGAAACCCTTCGATAGTAGAGTACTATCAATTTTTTCGTGCCACTGCTTCGGGGCTTGTTTCAACCCGTACAGAGATTTGACAAAACGACAAACTTTCTTTTCTTGCCCTTGAACCACATACCCCTCGGGTTGGTCCATATAAATTTCTTCTTCCAAATAACTATTTAGGAAGGCTGTCTTGACATCCATTTGATGTATCTCAAGGTCACGCAAGGCTGCGATCACAATGAATACCCGTATGGATGTCATCCGAGATACTTGGGAGTATGTGTCAAAGTAGTCAAGACCTTCTGTCTGCCGATATCCCTTGACTACCAACCTGGTCTTATACTTGTCTATAGACCCATCTGCTTTATATTTCCGTTTGAGTATCCATTTACAACCCAACGGTTTATTTTCCGGAGGAAGATCAACCAGCTCCCAAGTATGGTTATGCAGAATGGAGCCTATTTCACTCTCAATAGCTTCTTTCCAGAGCGGAGCTTCTGGAGTTGACAACGCTTTAGTAATTGTCTTTGGTTCATCATTAACCATATAAGCTACAAAGTCAGGACCGAAGGATTTATCCTTCCTGGCCCTTTTAGTTCGCCTTAGATCCATCTCTGGAGTCTCTAAGTTCTGAGAATCTAGAACACTAGATTCCGAATGTTCAGCCACCTCGAGATCCGCTAGATCTAAACCATCTAGATCCGGGCCATCAACGATTGCCGATTCTTGAGAGCTTTGTTCATAACTTCGTTTGCGAGAGGTTATGTCTTTTTCCTTTCTAGGAAAGGTACCTTCAAAGAATTGAGCATTCTATGATTGTACCTTGGTGGATATCTGACTTATGCACTAAGAAGCGTTAAGCACTACCGTTATTTACGTATCCGATGAATATGCAATCTACAGTCTTAGGCCCAATCTTGACCTGCTTTGGCTTGGGTACTTCAACCTTTGCCAAACAACCCCACACCTTAAAATATTTGTAGGTGGGTTTCTTTCCCTTCCATGATTCATATAGAGTTTTGTCCTTACCCTTATGTGGGACTCTGTTAAGAATCGTATTAGAGGTAAGGACGGCTTCTCCCCACATGTTTTGGGGAAGACCGGAATTGATGAGCAAGACATTCATCATTTTATTTAATGTGCGGTTCTTACGTTCCGCCACACCATTCGATTGAGGTGAGTATAGAGCCGTCGTTTGATGAACAATGCCTTCTTGAGCACAATATTCCTCAAATGGCGCTACGTATTCTCCCCCTCTATCGCTATGAATGGATTTAATCCGCAGGCTTAGTTGGTTCTCAACTTCTGCTTTGTAACATCGGAACGCTTCAAAGGCTTCATCCTTACTTTTCAACAAGTAAAGGTAACAATACCTTGTGATATCATCAATGAATGTCATAAAGTACTTGTTCCCCCTAGTTTATGCGAACTTCAAATCACATATATCTGTGTGAATAAGTTCTAGAGGAGCGATATTCCTTTCGACGGATAGAAAAGGAAGCTTGGTGAGTTTTGCCTCTACGCACACCTTACACTTATGTTAAGGGTTTATGTCGACAGACGGCAACAACTCCAACTTTACCAGCCTTTGGATAGACTTGTAGTTAACGTATCCTAATCTATGATGCCATAAATTAGAAGACTCAAGCAAGTAAGAAGAATGTTCAACTTTATTACTTGGACGCATTACAAACATGGCATTTACTTTGAAGAGGCCTTCACAGACGAAGCCTCTCCCTACAAAAGTGCCATTCTTAGTGAGTACAAACTTATTGGATTCAAACACTAGCCTAAAACCAGCATTAACCAATAAAGGTCCTGAAATTAAATTTCTTCTAATTTCTGGGACGTGCAACACTTCCTTCAGAGTGAGCTTCTTTCCAGAAGTCATCTTCAGGACCACTTTTCCTACCCCCAGCACGTCAGAGGAAGCGTTGTTTCTTATGAACAGCTTCTTGTCGGTGACCGGTGTGTACGTGGAGAAGGAATCTCTGTTGGAACAGATGTGTCTAGTAGCACATGTGTCCATCCACCACTGCATCGGATTCTCAACCAGGTTTGCTTCTAGCACCACTGCCGAGAACTCCTCAATCATGTCATCCAGGAGCGTGTCCTTAACGACGTTAGCATGCGCCTTGTCTTTAGCCTTAGCTTTCTGTTGTTTCTCAGTCTTGAGCTTGCGGCATTCCTTGATCTTATGACCAGGTTTTCCACAGTGGTGACAGTTACCTCTGAACATCTCCGCTGCGTGGGCCTTGCCGTCTTTCTGGAACTTCCGCTTCTTGCTTGGGTTCCCTTTGGCCTCAGCCAGATTTGCCTTTGCCTTAGCAGGTTGTTTACCCCTAGGCAAGGCCTTCTTATTATATTCCTGGATTTGGAGTTTGATAATAAGCTCTTCAAAGGTCATCTCCTTTGTCTTGAGTTTTAAGTAACTCATTCCGCGAAGGAGGTAACTTTTCAATCAGCGATGCAACCAAAAACTGCTTATTTGGTTTCATCCCTTCCAAATCCAAGTGATGTAAAATCATTTGGAATTCCTGGACTTGGGACATCACTGTCTTACTATCCACCATTTGGAGTTTTAGAAATTTCCCAACGATGAACTTTTTAGTACCTACATCTTGTGTGTTGTACTTTTTTTGCAGTTTTTCCCACAGCTCTTTGGTAGTGCCAACGGTGCAATAGACCGTGTAGAGAGGGTCTGCCAAGCAATTCAGTATGTAATTCTTACACATGAAATCACTATGATTCCATGCATCAAGAACCATCTTCATGCCATTAATAACATGGATACCAAGGCCCCCTTCACCCGTTTCAGAAGGCGAAGGGTCCATTTCATTTCCAGCTTGTGAAGGATCTTCCGTTAGGAACCGGGCCATGCCCATAACAGTTAAGTAGAACAGCATCTTCTGCTGCCATCTCTTAAAGTTTGAGCCCATGAATTTTTTAGGGCGATCATGGTGGAATGCGGAGGATGGAGCAGTAAAGGCAGCAGACGTGCCTTGGGCAGTAGCGGGGAAGGCAACAGAGTTGCTGCCTTGGGCAGTAGCGGGGAAGGCAACAGAGTTGCTGCCTTGGACAGTAGCGGCAACAACAGTGAAGGCATCAGAGTTGCTGCCTTGGACAGTAGCGGCAGTAGTAGGGAAGGCAACATTGTTTCCTTGAGTGGCAGCAGCAGAATCAGTCATGTTTCCAGCCATGTTGCAGCAGTTACAGTAAGCAAAATATTGTCTTAAACTTGTTGGTTACAATGATGCAGGAAACGGAAATAACTGTTAAGTATTACAAACAACTGAAAATACAATTAACTTGAACAATAAACTGGAATTACAATAAAGTTGAACAATAAACTGGATGAGTTTTTGGTATGCTGAGTCGAGTGTTTGCACTCTGTCTTTAAGACAATATTGTCCCGTATGTATCCTTTCTACGTCCTGGACAATTGTCTCCCAAGATAAAACAACAAATGAACAAATGAGCAAAGGAAACTCAAGTGCTACCGTGAAAAATTTTGAGTAATAAAATGATGCTGGAAGGTAGTAGGAAGAACTGATTTCATTTCTGTTTTTGTGTTATGTGTGTCTCAACAATCTGGCCAAAGGGTTCTTTATATAGTTGAAGGAGAGGCTTACCAACAACCCACATAAGTGCCATTACTGGCCAAGTAATGGCAATTATAGAGGTAGTAATTCACCAAAATAAATGGTGAATTGATGTGTGTGCAAGATTAATTCAGCCAAAATAAATGGTTGAATTGAGTGCTGGTTGACGTTCCAGAAACCACAAAGTTCTCTGCCGAATTTGACTTTCTTGAAACTTCAGGGACCAAACTGTAAGAAGCACATCCCACAGCCCACGAACCGAGACCCGGACCCGGACCGGACTGGCGGGCGGCGACGGTGCACGTGTGGTCTTTCCTCGAACCGAAGCACATCTAGGTCGTCCCTCCTTTAAACACATGGGATACCTCTTGGGGTCCCAAACCCCAAGCCAACTTTGAGACTTATAAACAAAATAATTCTTTCTTCCCCCACCGATGAGGGAGAATTGATCTCAGTACCATACTTTTCCATGCTTCAAACACCTCACTTCGTGGACCAATATCTCTTTCATTTCTCAACGAAATTTGACGATCCTTGGCCCTACGGTTTCTACTTACTTAGTAGATTATGCACGTGTGAAGAACTGGATTCTCCAACATGCGGAACACTAGTGTTTAAGCCGTTAAAGTTGGTCGGACGCAACTCCCGCCAAAGGCAAATTTCCAACAGATCTCACTATTCATTGCTATATATGTCCTACTTAAGCATTTATCTTGTATACAGTAATATAAATAATTTGATTACTATTAATATAAATTTTAACTTGTTTAATAGTACGTCGTATCTTGCATTATTAGATTATCAAATACTAATGAATACTGCAAACATTTGTAAAGAGTAGCGTGTAGTTTCTACAAGAACTAGAACTTGTGTCAAATCCTATTTTTTTTCCTTTCAAATTTCCTTTTCATTGACATAATTTTTTATTTTGGTCTCGTGATGTCTCAATCGTGCAAAGTAGTTGTTGGTTCTTTATATGTGTAAAAACAAGGACAATTTGAAATCATTAATAATTGATCTCTTTCATTGATACACGGTGCTTCACATAATCAAATCTTGGTGTTGAGATTTCAAATATTACATTTAAGAAGACGTCAGTTATCAATAGTTTATTTTACAGTTTGTTAAAGTAAAGATTAATTAAAAAAGAGCTAACCTTAAAAGTATTATGTTGTCACTTGCATGATCGACGCATTATTAATTTAGTAGTAATATTTATTAAATGTGCAAAGTTTTTTAATACTTTGTATTAGTGTTTTCTAACCAATTTTTGGTAGGTCGATTTCATTCTTTTTCATGTTACCAACTCACACATGCTTGTAGTTAATTAAATTCTAAACAACCTGATATCTAGTAACATGAGCTTTAATTTTAACAATAAGTATATAAATAATGAACTCTAAATTTATTTTTATGTTATACATAGGCACGGAGTTTTCCAGCTATTGAGCTGGTGGGCGGATGAACCCGAAATTGAGATCCGACCCGGGAATAGCTACAAGTACAGGTTTAACCTAACGGGTCAGGAAGGAACTCTGTGGTGGCATGCACACGTGTCATGGTAACGAGCCACAGTTCATGGTGCCCTCATCATCCGCCTTAAACGGGGCCGTTCTTATCCTTTCCCTAAACCTTACAGGGAAGTCCCCATCCTCTTAGGTACTTAACTAACCCTTCCTATATTCCTCATTTTATTTTTTGAATTGCATTATTGATATTGATAAACAAAAGAAATAAAACATATTAAAGCCTTGTACATATATTTTAAGTTCTTTTAGCTAGCCATAGATAGAGACGGATTTCGAATTTGAACATTATCTATTTGAGTTTGGAATTCTACCACAGTTCATATAATTAACATGATTTGAAATCCATTATTTTTAATTATTTAGTGAATTTTTAAGACATATAAAGTCTGAGCTGTTGGGCTTTTTTGAGTTTTCCATTTCTATGTGGAATTGGATTAATAAGACCAAATCCAATTTGAAACAGTCCACTTTTGTCCTAAAACTGACTATATATATGATTAACTTAGATTTTATTTCATATACACAAGAGTGAATTCATAGCATCCATATAGAGAGAAAACTTGATTTTCACACATTGAAATCCTACTACATCAGTCCGCGTCAATCAACGTTTTTGTTTCGTTAACCGTTGGATCGTGCTCAATTTTGAACTGGGGGTTCTCAACATCCTGTTCGTCGATTTCAACGGTGAAGATTGGATTTTATGATATGTAGTTCCAGAGTTTAGAGCAGGAATAGTAACTCATTTTTGGAGGTGATTTCTCTCCTTTCTTCACTAGTTTTGGTGCTATATTTTATGTATTATTGCTCCTTCTTACGCGTTGATGTTGTAGCCATTTGGAGAAAATTGTTGTAACTCTTGTTGATTTTAGTGGAGCTTTTGTGGGCGGAGGTCCCGTGGTTGTTTCCTCTTCACATTGAAGGGGTTTTTTCACGTAAATTTGGTGTCTCTTGCATTCAATCTAATTTTTGCTTGCTTTGGTATTTTATTGTTGATATAGCTGCTGCCCATATATCTGTTTGTATTTGAAATTAGTTTTCTCCTATTATTTAAATAGTGTGGAAAGTTTTTTGATTTGGGTATCCTTCCGCATTTACTTTGTCATACAATTTGGTTATTGCTCGTTTCTTCCCAACAAAGTAGTATCAAAGCTTGTAGTTGTATTTGATTGCATTGATTGTCTATTTGAATGATTGAGACAAATATGAGCAAGATTGTTTGTTTAAATGGCAGTAATTATCATATTTGGAAAGGCAAGATGAAAGATCTTCTATTTGTCAAGAAAATGCATTTACATATGTTTGCTTCTAACAAGTCCGAGTCTATGAATGATGAAGATTGAGAATTTGAGCACCTACATATTTGTGGTTATATCAGACAATGGGTTGAAGATAATGTGCGTAATCATATTGTGAATGAGACACATGTTAGAAGTTTATGGGATAAACTCGAGACACTTTATGCTTTGAAGACTGAAAATAACAAGTTGTTCCTACTGAAACAATTGATGAATATGTGATTCATAGAGGGAAATCCTATTTCTAATCATATTAATGATTTTCAGGGTGTCCTTGACCAGCTATCTGGAATGGGTGTCAAGTTTGATGATGAAGTACATGAACTTTAACTTCTTAATACTATGTCATACTCTTGGGAAACTCTTTGGATTTTTTTGGCTAATTCTGCTCCTAGTGGTGTTGTAACTATGGAATATGTCAAGAGTGGTGTCTAAAATGAAGAGATGCGAAGAAAATCTCAAGCCTCATCTTCTTCAGCTTCACACTCCGATGTTTTGGTTACCGAAGACAATGGGAGAAGTAACTTTAGAGGTCAGAATGTCAGAGACAAAAGTAGAAGAAAATCAAGATCCAGGTATAAGAATGTTATATGTCACTATTGTCATAAGAAATGACATATCCAGAAACATTGCTACAGGTTTAAGAGAGACCATAAACAGCAAAAGAAGGATTACGATAATGAAAATCGTGTTACTATTATTGCTGAAAATGATCTTCTTGTTGCTTGTGGTAAAAATGAAGTCAATCTTGTTTTTGGATTTAAGTGCCACTTCTCATGTCACGCCAAAGAAGGAATTATTTTCTTCTTATACTCGAGGTAATTTTGGAATGTTACAAATCGGTAATGATAGTGAGGTTGAGGTATTGGGCATTGGTACAATTTGCTTGAAAAGTAAGAATGGTTTGAGGTTGGTTCTTAACAATGTTAAACATGCTCCAGATGTTCGTCTGAATTTAATTTATGTAGGAAAGATTGATGATGAGGGTTATGATCAAACCCTTGGTGGTGGCCAATGAAAGCTTCTTAGAGGTTCAATGGTTGTTGCTCGAGGTGACAAGATATCTGACTTGTACTTATTTTAGGGCTCCATTTGTAAAGACTCAGTAAATTTGGTGGAGAATGATACATTATCAGAGTAATGGCATAGAAGGCTGAGTCATATAAGCGAGAAGGGGATTGATAGTTTGGCTAAAAAGAATTTGCTTTCTAGAGTGAAACAAACAAAGTTGAAGAGATGTGTTTATTGCTTAGACGGGAAACATAAATATTTTTCTTTTTAGAGTCATTCGCCTTAACGAAAACTTGATTTGCTAGAGTTGGTACATTCTGATTTGTGTGGTCCTTTTCAAGTAAGGTCTCCTGGTGGTGCACTTTACTGTGTGACTTTTATTGATGATCATTCTCGCAAACTCTGAGTATATCCTTTGAAGTTCAAGGATCAAGTATTTGGTGTGTTCAAGACTTTACAGGCCCTGATTAAGAGACATACATGGAAGAAAATAAAATGCATCTGCTCAGACAATGGTGGTGAATATATTGGTCCTTTTGATAATTATTGCAGAGAGTAGGGAATTCGGCATCAGAAAACTCCTCCCAAGACTCCTCAATTAAATGGTTTAGCGGAGAGAATGAACATAACTCTTGCATCTTAAAGTGTACATTTGATGTGATTGTGAGAATACTAGCATTTAACAATTGTTTGACAAAAAGTTCTACCATCATTTGAAGACAAAGGAAATGTTTAGATTATCACATGATTTATCGGAACGCCACTCACGAGTTGTTTCACAATAGAAGAGTTGTTCCAATATGTGTTCTCTTATTTCTTCATGCTTCTCCTTTGTAGGTATGTACCGCTATTTGAAACATCTATCACACTGCACAACGAATGACCCTACAAATGGGAAAACCCTAGATGTATAATTTGGTAAGGAGTTTATTTGAGCACGGAGAGGTTGAACTTCAATAGCAACGATAACATTATCATAAAATACCAACTCAAAAGGAAACCTCTCCATGCTCGAATAAACTCATTTTGAGTTAGTGTTTTATGATCATGTTGTCACAGTTAATGATGTTAAACCTCTCCGTGCTTGAAGAAACTCCTTACCAAATTATACATCTAAGGTTTTGCCATTTGTAGGGGCATTCGTTGTGCAGTGTGATAGATGTTTTAAATGTCGATACATACCTACAAAGGAGAAGTATGAAGAAATAAGGGAACACATATTGGAACAACTCTTTTATTGTGAAACAACTCGTGAGTGGCGTTCTGATAAATCATGTGATGATCTAAATATTCCCTTTGTCTTCAAATGATGGTGGAACTTTTTGTCAATCAATTGTTAAATGCTAGTTTTCTCACAATCACAACAAATGTGCACTTTAAGATGCAAGAGAAAAGAAGAATTACACTCTTATAAATACAAAGTACGTAGTTCATCAATTTTAGTAATTATACCCCTTATAATTAAAGTCAAAGACATAGTTCATCAATTCAATTATAAAAAGAAAATTTTCAATCATCCCGTATAATTATAAGTAGCAAACAGTAAAAGATTATTGGCAAGCAAGCCACATGCACCATCATATTATTCACTACAAAGTGATTTAAAATAAAATTAAATGGAAATCGATCTTAAACTTACGCAATCCATTCTTAAGAAATCTGGACGAGTCCTATTCTCGATGATCCAGTTTTGCCTTTTCTATGCAAGTGTATGCAGATAATGCATATTTTTGGTATCGGCTCTACAATCTTCTTACTCTTCTCATTCTGCAACTAAAACAAGTAAGCCTCAATCAGAAGCTAGTTGGGAACATTGTAAAATCTATCTTTAAAAGACATTTGAAGTGTTGCTTATATGATTATTGCGAGAACTTCTCATGGTGATTTTTCTAAAGAGAAGACGCGAGTTCAAAGCACTCAAAACACTTATTAGTTTGTTGAATCTAAGTTTGAAATTTGGATGCTTATTTCATATTCCTTCCACGTTAGTTTACCTAGTGTCATTTTCCTATATCAATTTCTAATTGATAATGAATCTAATCTTCAAAATTAAACTGGAAGACACTATTAAGCAATCAGTTATAAACTAATTGTCATATACAGAGTTTATAAGTTATTCCCTTTAAGCTTCTCAATGAAGCCTATCTAGAAATAGGAGTTTGAGGTGTATGATAGGCATATATTAATAAAAAAGAAAAGGGATTTACAAATGCCACGAATTAAATATGAGCATGTGCTCTTCGATGAATGCAATTTATCTTTTTAATGGATTATTAGTGTTAATTTATTTTTACAAATTATCTTAATGCATGTTGAATGTACTTGGGGGTAAAATTTTTAAAACTTTTCACACATTCAACGTTATCAATGCCAAAGACAAAAGATTTTATAAACTACATGCGGAATATTTTAAGCCTAGGTACAAACATACCCGCATCAGATGTTTTGGCCAAGGAGGCAAACAAAGATTTGATTTCATTCGTGTAGGTCTCCTCAAGTTTATACCATGTCTGTCATCCTATAAAGAATAAAATCTTGTCAAATATTTTCAACTAAATAATATACGGCTTGCAAATGTGTACGAAAATGTAAACATACTCTTTAATTCCACTCTGGAGGAACAGTTGGAATTTGTTGCATTTGATAGCTGAAAGACATGAACATACAAATTACAAAACTAGAAGATTTTGATACGCATACTCAACAACCAAAGTAATGGTTTCATATACAAAACATGCTTGGATTATCAAGATAATGTGAAAAATCTATCTCATATTATAGGTCAAGCAATTGATTCTAGTTACTAGACTAAAGAGAATGCCTTAATAACCAAAGTGTTGCAAGAAACTCTTGACATTTCATATATCATAAGGTCATAATTAATAGAAATAAACAGTTAGAATAAGAACGTGATTTTGATCAATCTTCTTTTGTTTCCTTATAATTAATAGTTGAACAAATCACAAAATAAAAAATTATTACTCCAAACCTCAAGCATCACACTAACACTTCACTTCAACTCCATTATCCATACAATAGCAACTACTATGCGTCAGTCCTGAATGGATGAGATTCCTTCACACTTAACTAGAGATCTCAGGTTCGCGCATCGAGAATGGAGAAATCCTTAGTAAAGAGAACTTCTCCCATGAATGGCCTAATGCGGCGTAAATCTGGATTAGTCAGGTCAATAGGTTTCAGATAATGGATGGTTATAAAAAAACAAGGCATTTGATTGCCTATTAAAATTTATCAAGTGGTTATAATAGTAACCATAATGAAATATCTTAATAGTTGTTAGAATGTACTGCAAAAATAATAATCATGACAAAAAAATAGCGATAAGTAAAAATATTTTCAATAACTTGTGGGGGTTAAAATCTTTATAAAACTTTAAATCAAATGATGTAATCCTTTGATTCTACTTCTCACGTCCGTCAACTCAAGAACTTTACTTGTTCTTGAATTTATGGACTAACCTGTTGTTTAAATTTCATCACGAATGCGGAGCCAAACTTTGGTCACAAACATGGAATACATGGTAGGCTTGCAGATCACCGCTGGAGATGGAGACTTTTGGATGACCTCCAGAGAGGAGAGCTTCTTTATGTATTTTTCTTTCTATCCTTTGGCCTTATGAAGACCCTTATTTATAGTTGTAGAGAGGGGAGTTTGTGATGAATACATACTCTTTTTCCTTCAATTTGATTGGTCTACCCACGTGTTCAAACCTATCACAAAAGTTATGTGATAAGTATGTATGTAATTGGTCCAACTATGTCATTTGAACACTTGGCAACATTTGATAGGTTCTTATATTGACTTGGAATATTACATCACGTATACACGTGTCATGATTTTATTGATCCTTGACTTGATTTTTCGTGCCACATCATTTGACACATCGCATGCACCTTCGGCTAATGGAGCAGACCCATGATATGAAGACCAATTCAATGAACTAGCCCGATGAAATTGGGATCGATATTTCTTGAATTTAGAAATTTATCCAAATTTAGTATGGATTTAATTCCACAAAATTCATATGTTTATAAGAACATCTATATATTATGCAAAGATTAACATAGTATTTATTTTAAAGGAGCATTCAATCATCCAACATGTTAAAAAATCACTTTGACGCTTAAAGCGATGAAACTATGCAAAACAATGGATTATTGGTTCATAGGTGAAGCCATTATGTAGCGACCCGTTAGGTCATTTTGGATATTTTGTCTACTCTTAAATAACCCTTTCCTTAGCTTCATTTTGGTATAGTTGATTTGCGGGGATGGGTGGCACGATTCCTGAGGCAATCGGGTAGAAATAACGGAAGAAAATTTATGTTTTGAAATTTTGAAGTTCTAAGTTTGAAAAGTTTGACTAAGATGACTTTTGAGTAAATGTGGTCGAAAATGAATTTTGATGGTTCTGTTAGATCCTGAATGTGATTTTTAACTTAGATGGCTAGTTGGAACGAGCCCCGAGTGTTTTGAGTGTGTTTCGGGCAAGGAAGTGTATTTTACGAAGTTCTTAAGTTAAAGAAAGCACTTGGGTTAACTAAAGTCAACATTGAGGGTAAACGAGTATTTTTCGATGTTTTGTCGATTGTATTAGATCCAAAATATCGTTTATGACTTAGTCGAGTCATTGGTTCAATTCCTATGGTACTCGGGGGTATTTTGGGCATTTGGTTGGAAATCTAGCTTTTAAGAAAATTAGAGTTAACCTCGATCAACATCGAGTCAAGACAATCTTGTATGATTGTTTCGAGTGCGCGAGCAGGTTCGTTGCATATTTAGGACTGGTTTGTGTTCGGAATGTCCCGAATGAATCTAGAGGGTCGATTTCATGTTTGGAACACATCAGATGTGCACCTGTTGGTTTTGTTCTATGTGAGCGTGTGGAGCAGGCTGCTATCGCGATGAGTCACATGACCAAGCTCCGCGATCGTTATGGCCAGCGACGCAGTCATGATGAGCAATTAGGCCGGGTTAGGTTTTAGCCTTCATGATCACGATATGGGTCCCACGATCGCAATGAAGGCATTGTTTCAGAGATTTAAAATGTTAAAAAATGATCTCATTCATTCTATTCTCATATTTGGAGCTTGGAAGTCCGGATTGGAGTATTTTAGAGGGGTTTTACTAGAATCTTCAAGTAGGCAAGTTTCTAATCATCATTTTACGTCTATATCATCGATTATTAATGAATTTCATGCTAGAAATCATGATTTGAGTTGAGAAATTGTGTTCATGAACACTAGGATGGAAAATGGAGATTCTTCAATCAATCATAGAATTAATGTTTGATTTGGTTGATTTTTGGTATTTAGACTCCATAGATAATGGGTAGACTAATTTTTGGACTTATTTCTCATTTTACCATTCGAGGCTCGAAATCTAATAATTGGGTGGCTTTTTGGTTTCGAAACTACCGTATAGTGATATGGTGTCTACAATATCTTGTGCTAACGTATAATTCATATTTGAATAGATTTGGATCATTCGGAGGCTCTATGGAAGGGCAAGACTTCCTTGTGACCGTCAAACTACTAAATCAATCAAGTTGAGACTTTCTTGACCTTAATTAAAGTGTCGTGATTGTCTTAATAAATTAATTAAGAGGGTGTAATGAGGATACTAAGGGGTCCAGATACTTGTGAGATGACGAGCACTTGTATCGAATATCGGTGTCATGTTATGAGTATTTGTGCAATTTCAATTGTATAGTCGAGTCTGAATACCATGCTTTGGGTACTAGTGATATCATAGATTGATATTATGATTGGGCATGAGACCTATTATATGTTGATTTTATGCTTATTACTTGTCGTCTCTGTGTTTACATGTTGTCATCACTCCTAAATACTCGTTTAAAAGTGGAAAAGAAGCTAATGGTCGAATATGACTTATTTTGACTAAAGATTGAATCTTTATTACATAGCTTGGCTTTTTTACTATTACGCATGTCATATTGATGCTTCATATAGTATCTCATGCATATTATATTGGTAGATACATATGCGGGGTCTGAGGGGAAATATTTTCGGATGGAGTGATGCATTGAAATGAGACCGATTGGCTAGAGACAGGTTTTGACCCTAAAATTGGCTAAGTGATGCGATTGAAAACCCAATATTGGCTAAGAAACCGAAGGGAAATGATTCTGGATAATATATGGACCTTGTGAGTCCTCTATGGATCACGATTCATAGTAGTTGAATGGTGTACCGGTGATGAGAAAAATGCCTTGCATTTACTTAGCATTTGCATATCACATCATCTTAATACTTCTTTGTTTGGTTGACTTGTCTAATTTCTTGTTGAATCACACTATCATGCTTACTTGACTACATGAACGAATTTGAGGACATATAGACTTCTTATATCTGGATTGAAACTTGTGATTATGGGCTTTATCATTATACCAGACTAATAGTAGTTAAGTATGGAAGTATTATTTGGGAGATCAACCCTCGTCTCCGTTTTAACTAGGGTTGGTCAATGTTGTTGCTGAGTACATATTATTTTCCGTACTCACACTACACTTGCTACACCCTTTTATGTGTAGACTCTGTTCCTAGCACGAGTGAATCTCGGGACTATGTCGATCGTTACTATTCCTATCCTAATTTATGCGATGCATTTAGAAGAAATTACTTTTAAAATTTACGACTTCAAATAAAATATAAATATTTGTGTGGCTATACATTATATCATTAAGGATAGAATTGAAAGATTAACATTAAATTATTTTCATCTATTGAGCGGAAAAAAGTCAAAAATGCCCCTAAAGTATGTAAAATTCATACTATTTTGCTTTTGTTAATATTTTGGTCCAACCATGCCATGTCGTTACTTAATTGGGCCAAAATGCCCTTATTTCACGTGGAACTAATTAACTAAGGATAATGAGAAGATTGATAACGGCATATTTGGACCTACATACATTAAGGTTAGGGGTGTTTATCGGTCGGTCCGGTCCAATTTTGTATATTTTGATTCGGTTAGTAAATACGCTAAACCTATAACAAAATCAATAAGTTATTTGTAATTGGTTTTCGATTTATCAGTTAGCTTTCCTTAACTATTCGATTTTCGATTTAACTGATAAGAAAATGCCATGCTCTTCTAAATATTTTTCTAACATCAACTATGACCTCAGAGGGACAAAACAAACTAGATTCTTTTTTTGTTGCCAAGTAATTAATCAATATTTGGATGAAAGTCCAATGTAAAAATAAACTTATTCAAATGAATGACATTGGAAGCTATTTCATGCATAATGGAAACTAGAATATTGAAAAACAATTACTTAGTAAAAGAAAATCTAAATTCTGATACAATCTTGATATATTCATCAAAAGCGGCCCTAGTTTGAGAGATCAGAGAAGTGGATTGGTCGAGATAGCTGAATAGGAATAGGAATAGGAATAGGAATAGCCCAATATGGTTTTTACTAAATCCACTTTTATATAATTAGGGACAAAAAATTAATTTTAATGGGATCTTATCGGGTTATCGGGTTATCGGTTTAACCGTTAATAAAGATTTAAAAATTGAAAACCGAACCGATAGTCCAATAAAAGAAATTATAAAACCGTTTAAAAATCATTAACTCAATAACTCAATACCAATAAATCAATAATATTTTTTTTCGGTTCGATTTATCGATTTAACAGGATTTTGCACACCCCTACATTAAGAGCATATTTAGTCCCATTTAGTTTCTAACTGCAATTATGCAATAACTTTTGAAGTTGCATTTGTGAAGCAACTTGGTTAAGTTGTAGTGAATTTCTCACCTACAGAAAATTTACTACAGTTTAACCAAGTTTTTTTCAAACGTAGGAACAAAATTGGATTAGATATACCTTTAATGTATGTGTGTAGATCCTAATACGCACTTATTTGTCTCTAATTATGCTCAATTAAGTTTCATGTAAAATAAGATTTTGTTTGGCCCAATTAAGTAACGATAACTCGATAAGGGTATGATTGAGTCAAACTATTAACGGAGGGCAAATGTTGTAGATTTCATATACTTTGAGGGCATTTTGACCCTTTTCTGTTTTTTAAAATGTGTTATTCTTTTATGAAAGTGTGTCATATAAATTGTGATTGAGAAAGTGCAATAAAGAAAAAAGGTGTATGTATTATTATATAAAAGTTCCTATGGGTTTTAAGGTCTTAATCATTCTACTTATTTGATGGCCAACTCAAACTGTTCCATAACATTTTGCAGATCCATTTGTTTAAAACACTTCTCATATTTGCCTTAAATTAAACTAGTCTATCGTGCGGGTGAGTTTTGGCCAATAATTTGATATATAGACCATATTCAAAGAGGTATTATTTATATTAAAACAAAAAAGAAAACGAAAAGAGAGGATATACCTATTCTCAATAAAAAAACATATACTCCCTCAGTCCCAATTTAAGTGTCTTAGTTTGATTAGACATGGAGTTTAAGAAATAAAGAAAGACTTTTAAATCTTGTTGTATTAAATTAAAGATGTGTGTAGACCTTTAAATCTTGTGGTTATAAATTTACCAAACCTTACTAAATATAGAAAGAGACACTCTTTTTGGGACAAATAAAAAAGAAAAGTAAGACACTTAAAATGTGACGAAGTGAGTATTTAATTTCTGTTGGGATACAATTGTTGTAGGGAACGGGAAGTAAGTAACTAATACAATAGTAGAAAGGATAAACAAACTATTACAATAAAACTGGAAATCAAAACCTTAACAAACTGCTTGTGTGATTTGCTGAGTCGAGTGATGGCACTCTGTTTTTAAGACAATATTGGCCCGTATATCTCCTCTTACGGTGTTGAGCAATAGTCTCCCAAGATACAACAACAACTTTAACAAGTGAGCAAAGGAAACTCAAGTGTTACTCTTGAAGAACTTTGAGTATAGTGACTTTGTTAGAGAGGAAGAATATGAAATCAGAAAATCTGGAGTATTTTCTAAGTGTTGAGTGTAGTGTTTTTCAATTGAGCCAAAGGCCTCAATTTATAGTTTAAGTAGAAGACCCCTCAACTAGCCAATTAATGGCCTTCAATAGCCATGTAATTGCACTTGATTGAGGGGTTACATTCAGCCAAATAATGGTTGAATTCATGTGGCAAGTAATGGAGAATCAATGCTCCAAAACTATCCCAAACGTCAGATTTTTCCAACGTGGAATACTTTGTCATTTGGCCAATAACCGTCCATAATTCTATGTCTCAAATGTATTACATACGTACCAATATCTCTTTCACTAATGAAATTTGCGATACTTCGCACTACGTGTGCTCGTGTGTGGAAACGACGTTTCTGACGTGCGGGCCCAATTGTTCGAGTCATAAATTAATGGGATATACTTATTTCCAAATTTAGTAAATTTTCAACAATCCCCTCTTGAAAGAGATTTTGGCGCACACACATGGTGCCTTTTCTAGTAATCTTTCAGCGGACCGATGTTGCATCTGGATAGGTAGCATACGCTTTTAACCTTCCACGGTTGAATACCATCAGACTTACTTACTGCACGGTGAACGTGATGTCTTGAACCATCAATATTTAGTGTAAGTCAAGTCAACGGTACCAACACAACAACTTCCTCTACTCAGTTCTTCGTAATGTTTTGTCCGTTGTGGCTATGGACACTTCTTGGTTTCTTAAGTGCGTTCATTTGAGTTGGCCTATCCTCGCACTTAAATAGGTTTTCTCCTACAAGGTATCCTGCTATACCCCACTTTACAAGTGTTAGGAACCATTAAAAATTTCCCCAAACATAACCTCAATCGGTGAGGATCATTAAAGATTTTGGAAACTTAACCTTCACCCACACTGCAATTAGCACTTATAATCTATCGCGGGAACGACTTTGGATTTGGTCTTTCTCTACAGAAATCACTATCCGAAGTGCTCATGATTTCACCGAAGTGACCAACTGAACCTTTACAGCTTAGTTTTCCCATTGAACCTAATTCCTAGGATCTCCAGTCAGTAAGGTTGGGTTACCACCGTATTGGTCCTTATACTTTGGGTTTTAAGCTCATTCCCCTAGACAGGCAGAACATCTGATCCTTGGATAAGCCCTTTGTCAGTGAGTCTGCTATATTATCCTTTGAATTTATGTAATCAATGGATATTATACCCGTGGTGATCAGCTGCCTAACGGTCTTATGCCTCCATCGAATATGACGAGACTTGACATTGTACATAGCATTATGTGCCCTTACTAGAGCCGACTGGTTGTCCCGGTGGATTATTACAGAAGGTACGGTTTTGTTCCAGTAAGGAACATCCTCTAAGAAGTCGTGAAGCCACTCAGCTTCTTCTCCTGCTTTCTAAAGCGATAAAGTCCGATTCCATCGTGGATCGGGCGATGCAAGTTTGCTTAGAAAATTTCCAAGACATAGCCCCACTACCAATTGTAAATACATACCCACTGGTGGACTTGGTGTTCTCTATATCAGATATCCAGTTTGCATCATTATACCCCTCTAGTACAGCTGGATATCTCGAATAATTCAACCCGTAAATTAGCATGTATTTCAGGTATTGAAGTACCCGATTCAACGCCTTCCAGTGATCATTACTCGGATTACGAGTAAACCTAGCGAACTTGTTGACTGCATAAGCAATATCAGGTCGGGTGCAGTTTGTTATGTATATCAAACTACCGACTACCTGTGCATATTATTCCTGGCTTATAAGTGCACCATGATTTTTATCAAGTTTTTTTATTTCTATCCATTGGTGACTTTATAGGCGAACTGTCTAACATCTCGAACTTTCTCAAAACATCCTCGATGTAGTGAGACTGAGATAAGACCAGTCTGTCTGACGTCTTAGAGATTTTTATCCCTAAGATGACATCTACGATATCCATATCCTTCATGTCGAAGCATTGTTTCAACATGTTCTTAGTCTCTAGAATTATGCTAGAACTGCTCCCTATGATCAACATGTCGTCTACATACAGGCATATCATAACAAACGAGTCAGACTTATCTTTCATGTAGACACATTTGTCACACTCATTAATGGCGAAACCCTTCAATATTAGAGTACTATCAAATTTTTCGTGCCATTGCTTCGGGGCTTGTTTTAGCCAGTACAGAGATTTGACAAGCCGATAGACTTTCTTCTCTTGCCCTTGAACCACATACCCCTCGGGTTGGTCCATATAAATTTCTTCTTACAAATTACCATTTAGGAAGGCTGTCTTGACATCCATTTGATGTATCTCAAGGTTACGCAATGCTGCGATCGCAATGAATACTCGTATGGATGTCATCTTAGACACCGGGGAGTACGTGTCAAAGTAGTCAAGGCCTTCCTTCTGCCGATAGCCCTTGACTACCAACCTGGCCTTGTACTTATCTATAGACCCATCTGTGTTATACTTCTATTTGAGTATCCATTTACAACCCAACCGTTTATTTCCCGGAGGAAGATCAACCAACTCCCAAGTATGGTTATACAGAATGGAGCCTATTTCACTCTCAATAGCTTCTTTCCAGAGCAATGCCTCTGGAGTTGACAATGCTTCAGCAATTGTCCTTGGTTCATCATCAACCATATAAGCTACCAAGTCAGGACCGAAGGATTTATCCTTCCTGGCCCTTTTACTTCGCCTTAGTTCCATATCTGGATTCTCCAAGTTCTGAGAATCTGGAACACTAGATTTCGGATATTCAGCCACCTAGAGATCCACTAGATCTGAACCATCTAGATCCGGGCTGTCAACGACTCCCGGTTTCTGAGAGCTTTCTTCATAACTTCGTTTGCGAGAGGTTATGTCTTTTTCCTTTCTAGGAAAGGTATTTTCAAAGAATTGTGCATTCCTTGATTTCATGATTGTACCCCCGTGGATATCTGGAATATCTGACTTATGCACTTAGAAGCGATAAGCACTACTGTTATTTGCATATCCGATGAATATGCAATCTACAGTCTTTGGCCCAATCTTGACCTACTTTGGCTTGGGTACTTCGACCTTTGCCAGACAACCCCACACCTTTAAATATTTATAGGTGGGTTTCTTTCACTTCCATGATTCATATGGAGTTTTGTCCTTACCCTTATGTGGGACTATGTTAAGAATCGTATTAGCGGTAAGGACAGTTTTTCCCTAAATGTTTTGGGGAAGACCGGAATTGATGAGCAAGACATTCATCATTTTCTTCAATGTGCGGTTCTTACGTTCCGCCACACCGTTCGATTGAGGTGAGTATGGATCCGTCGTTTGATGAACAATGCCTTCTTGGGCTCAATATTCCTCAAATGGCGCTACATATTCTCCCCCTCTATCATTACGAATGAATTTAATCTGCATGCTTAGTTGGTTCTCAACTTCTGCATTGTAACTTCGGAACGCTTCAAAGGCTTCATCCTTACTTTTCAACAAGTAAAGGTAACAATACCTTGTGCTATCATCAATGAATGTCACAAAGTACTTATTTCCCCCTCTAGTTTGTGCAAACTTCAAATCCCATATATCTGTGTGAATAAGTTCTAGAGGAGTGGTATTCCTTTCGACGGATCAAAATGGAATCTTTGTGAGTTTTGCCTCTACGCATACCTCACACTTATGTTGAGGGTTTACGTCGATAGACGGCAACAACTCCAACTTTACCAACCTTTGGATGGACTTGTAGTTGACATGTCCTAATCTATGATGACATAAATTATATGACTCAATAAAGTAAGATGAAGAGGCTTCAATATTATTGCTTTTACGTAATACATACATGGTGTTTCTTTGAAGAGGCCTTCACAGACGAATCCTCTTCCCACAAATGTTCCATTCTTAGTGACTACAAATTTATTGGACTCAAACACTAGCCTAAAACCAGCATTAACCAATAAAAGACCTGAAATTAAATTTTTTATAATCTTAGGAACATGCATCACTTCCTTCAGAGTGAGCTCATTTTCAGAAGTCATCTTCAGGACTACCTTTCCTACCCCCAGCACGTCAGAGGAAGTGTTGTTGCCTATGAACAACTTCTTGTTTGTAACCGATGTATAAGTGGAGAAGGCATCTCTATTGGAACAGATGTGTCTTGTAGCACATTTGTCCATCCACCACTGCATGGGATTCTCAACTAGGTTTGCTTCTAGCACCACCGCTGAGAACTCCTGAATCATGTCATCCAGAAATTGGTCCTTGACAACGTTAACTTGAGCCTTGCCCTTAGCCTTGGCCTTCTCTTGTTGCTCAGTCTTGAGCTTGCGGCAGTCCTTGATATATGACCTGGTTTCCACAGTGGTGACAGTTTCCTTTGAACTTCTCCGCTTCTTGGGTCTTGTCGTCTTTCTGGAACTTGCGCTTCTTGCTTAGGTTCCCTTTGGCCTCAACCAGATTTGTCTTTGCCTCAGCGGGTTGTTTACCCCTAGGCAAGGCCTTCTTATTATCTTCCTGAATTTGGAGTTTGATAATAAGTTCTTCAAAGGTCATCTCCTTTATCTTGAGCTTTAAGTAGCTCATAAACTCATTCCACGAAGGTGGTAACTTTTCAATCAATGATGTAACCAAAAACTGCTCGTTTGGCTTCATACCTTCCCAATCCAGGTGATGTAAAATCATTTGGAATTCCTGGACTTGGGACATCACTGTCTTACTATCCACCATTTGAAATTTCAGAAATTTCCCAACAATGAATTTCTTAGTACCTGCATCCTGTGCGTTGTACTTATTTTGTAGCTTCTCCCACAACTCTTTGGAAGTGTCAACGGTGCAATACACCTTGTAGAGAGGGTCTGACAAACAGTTCAATATGTAATTTTACACATGAAACACTATGACTCCATGCATCAAGAACCATCTTCATGTCATTAATGATATGGATACCTAGGCCGCCTTCACCCGTTTCAGAAGGCGAATGGTCCATTTTATCTCCAGCTTGTGGTGGATCCTCTATTAGGAAATATGTCATTCCCATAACAGTCAGATAGAAGAGCATCTTTTGTTGCCATCTCTTGAAGTTTGACCCCATAAACTTTTCAGGGCGTTCATGGTGAAATCTAGCGGGTGGAGGAATGACAACATTCCCTTGAGCGGCAGCAAAGGTATTGGATGAGCCTTGAGCAACAGGAAAAACATTAGGAGTGCCTTGAGCAATGGGGAAGGTAGAGGGATTGCCTTGAGCAGCAGCAGTAGAATCAGAAGCAGTTTGATTTATACCAGTCATCTTTCTAACTTAGTTACTTACAATAAAATCTTGTCTTAAAATTGTTGGGATACAATTGTTGTAGGGAACGGGATTTAAGTAACTAATATAATAGTAGAAATGATAAACAAACTATTACAATAAAACTGGAAATCAAAATCTTAACAAACTGCTTGTGTGATTTGCTGAGTCGAGTGATGGCACTCTGTCTTTAAGATAATATTACACCGTATATCTCCCCTTACGATGTTGAGCAATAGTCTCCCAAGATACAAAAACAACTTTAACAAGTGAGCAAAGGAACCTCAAGTGTTACTCTTGAAGAACTTTGAGTATAGTGACTTTGCTAGAGAGGAAGAATATGAATTCAGAAAATCTGGAGTATTTTCTAAGTGTTGAGTGTTGTGTCTTTCAATTGAGTCAAATGCCTCAATTTATAGTGTAAGTAGAAGACCCCTCAACTAGCCAACTAATGGCCTTCAATAGCCATGTAATTGCACTTGATTGAGCGAATTCAAGTGGCAAGTAATGGAGAATCAATGCTCCAAAACCAACCCAAACGTCAGATTTTTCCAACTTCTCATCGCAGCATTATGCCTCCGAAGGCTGACCAGCTAGATTTTTCCAACTTCCCGCGGCTCCAGTAGCTGACCAGCCAATTTGCGCCGCGGCCCTTCACGGCTCCGCGGCGATTTCCCGACTCGTTTCATTTTACTCTTTGTACACTTCTTCCTTCATTTACCAACGTGGAATACTTTGTCATTTGGCCAATAATCGTCCATAATTCTATATCTCAAACGTATTACATACGTACCAATATCTCTTTCACTAATGAAATTTGTGATACTTGGCACTACGTGTGCACATGTGTGGAAACGACGTTTCCGACGTGCGGGCCCAATTATTCGAGTCATAAATTAATGGGATATACTTATTTCCACATTTAGTAAATGTCCAACAATTTCCGCCTTGTGGCTTTCTCAAGGCTTCCTTAATTATACAATTACAACCATTTTATTATATAAATGGATCACTTGCCATCCTTGTCTCCCATCATATTCTCCAAGACTTAACTCATAGTTGAGTTGTAATTGTTTCCTATAAGCATGATCCTTTTCCCTTCCCCGTTTGTTTACTAGTATCTGAGTAAAAATAGGACTTGATATGCGTTAATATATGATCTTAGTTTTATTTAGAGGAAAATTAGTTTTATTTTCTAAAATTTTGCTTGCTTTTTGTGGGTTGCTAAGGATCTCAAAGGATTCCTCAAACTCCATCCCCGACCAAGAAAAGCTAATTCTACTTCCTTTTTCTGCGATTTTATGTGCTTGTGTGTTTGTTAGTTGGTTTAAGTTATGGTTTGTATGTTGTGATAATGGTTAGCACAATCATGTAGTTGTATGTTAGATCATCTTAGTTAACTAATTGATATAGCGTATTTACTTTGCTTGATTAAAAGATCAGTTGACCTATTTAATATCAGTTTAATTAATAGTGTTGATAAGTCCTATTTCACATACTGTTAAGTGTTGAGTCTCCGTTAACTAAGTACCTTTGTGTGATGTTAGTTAATCTGTTAGTATGATAGTATAGAGGGTGATGTGTTAACTCGCTAACACCTATAAACTAAATGGGATTAGTTTCTCGGATAATCCCCACAAGTCTTTAGTTCTAATTTATAAAAGATGGGAGTTCAAATATAACAAATGTTGAGGTTTAGCTAATGGACTATGGTTGATGACTAATGAGCTAGGTAAATGGTAGATTTAACTCTTTTGCTTTTAATTGAGTTCGAACGAGTTGATGTTGAAATAAGATGTGTGGATTGCTTTTTCATGAAATTGATTTTACACTGTATGTTCTTGATTTTTGCTTAAGTAAATGAGTAAGTTGCTTTATATAAGGATTAAGTAAATATAAAATGCGATATTTGCATGTGTCTTCACTTGTTACTTCTGTGTAAGGCCATTAACTTGCAAAGCTTGGTTTTTGAAGTAAGAATGTTTCAAATTTATGAGATTTGATTTAAGATTTCAAAATTACTTTTTCTTGTTCCTATAAGCATGATCCTTTTCCCTTCCCCTTTTGTTTACTAGTATACGAGTAAAAATAGGACTTGATATGCGTTAATATATGATCTTAGTTTTATTTAGAGGAAAATTAGTTTTATTTTCTAAAATTTTGCTTGCTTTTTGTGGGTTGCTAAGGAGCTCAAATGATTCCTCAAACTCCATCCCCGACCAAGAAATGCTAATTCTTCTTTCTTTTTCTGCGATTTTATGTGCTTGTGTGTTTGTTAGTTGGTTTAAGTTATGGTTTGTATGTTGTGATAATGGTTAGCACAATCATGTAGTTGTATGTTAGATCATCTTAGTTAACTAATTGATATAGCGTATTTACTTTTCTTGATTAAAAGATCAGTTGACCTATTTAATATCAGTTTAATTAGTGGTGTTGATAAGTCCTATTTCACATACTGTTAAGTGTTGAGTCTCCTGTTAACTAAGTACCTTTGTGTGATGTTAGTTAATCTGTTAGTATGATAGTATAGAGGGTGATGTGTTAACTCTGCTAACACCTATAAACTAAATGGGATTAGTTTCTCGGATAATCCACACAAGTCTTTAGTTCTAATTTATAAAAGATGGGAGTTCAAATATAACAAATGTTGAGGTTTAGCTAATGGACTATGGTTGATGACTAATGAGCTAGGTAAATGGTAGATTTAACTCTTTTGCTTTTAATTGAGTTCAGAACAGAGTTGATGTTGAAATAAGATGTGTGGATTACTTTTTCATGAATTTGATTTTACACTGTATGTTCTTGATTTTTGCTTAAGTAAATGAGTAAGTTGCTTTATATAAGGATTAAGTAAATATAAAATGTGATATTTGCATGTGTCTTCACTTGTTACTTCTGTGTAAGGCCATTAACTTGCAAAGCTTGGTTTTTGAAGTAAGAATGTTTCAAATTTATGAGATTTGATTTAAGATTTCAAAATTACTTTTTCTTGTTCCTATAGGCATGATCCTTTTCCCTTCCCCTTTTGTTTACTAGTATCTGAGTAAAAATAGGACTTGATATGTGTTAATATATGATCTTAGTTTTATTTAGAGGAAAATTAGTTTTATTTTCTAAAATTTTGCTTGCTTTTTGTGGGTTGCTAAGGAGATCAAAGGATTCCTCAAACTCCATCCCCGACCAAGAAAAGCTAATTCTACTTCCTTTTTCTGCGATATTATGTGCTTGTGTGTTTGTTAGTTGGTTTAAGTTATGGTTTGTATGTTGTGATAATGGTTAGCACAATCATGTAGTTGTATGTTAGATCATCTTAGTTAACTAATTGATATAGCGTATTTACTTTGCTTGATTAAAAGATCAGTTGACCTATTTAATATCAGTTTAATTAATGGTGTTGATAAGTCCTATTTCACATACTGTTAAGTGTTGAGTCTCCTGTTAACTAAGTACCTTTGTGTGATGTTAGTTAATCTGTTAGTATGATAGTATAGAGGGTGATGTGTTAACTCTGCTAACACCTATACACTAAATGGGATTAGTTTCTCGGATAATCCACACAAGTCTTTAGTTCTAATTTATAAATTATGGGAGTTCAAATATAACAAATGTTGACGTTTAGCTAATGGACTATGGTTGATGACTAATGAGCTAGGTAAATGGTAGATTTAACTCTTTTGCTTTTAATTGAGTTTCGAACAGAGTAGATGTTGTAATCAGATGTGTGGATTGCTTTTTCATGAAATTGATTTTACACTGTATGTTATTGATTTTTGCTTAAGTAAATGAGTAAGTTGCTTTATATAAGGATTAAGTAAATATAAAATGTGATATTTGCATGTGTCTTCACTTGTTACTTCTGTGTAAGGCCATTAACTTGCAAAGCTTGGTTTTTGAAGTAAGAATGTTTCAAATTTATGAGATTTGATTTAAGATTTCAAAATTACTTTTTCTTGTTCCTATAGGCATGATCCTTTTCCCTTCCCCGTTTGTTTACTAGTATCTGAGTAAAAATAGGACTTGATATGCGTTAATATATGATCTTAGTTTTATTTTGAGGAAAATTAGTTTTATTTTCTAAAATTTTGCTTGCTTTTTGTGGGTTGCTAAGGATCTCAAAGGATTCCTCAAACTCCATCCCCGACCAAGAAAAGCTAATTCTACTTCCTTTTTCTGCGATTTTATGTGCTTGTGTGTTTGTTAGTTGGTTTAAGTTATGGTTTGTATGTTGTGATAATGGTTAGCACAATCATGTAGTTGTATGTTAGATCATCTTAGTTAACTAATTGATATAGCGTATTTACTTTGCTTGATTAAAAGATCAGTTGACCTATTTAATATCAGTTTAATTAATAGTGTTGATAAGTCCTATTTCACATACTGTTAAGTGTTGAGTCTCCTGTTAACTAAGTACCTTTGTGTGATGTTAGTTAATCTGTTAGTATGATAGTATAGAGGGTGATGTGTTAACTCGCTAACACCTATAAACTAAATGGGATTAGTTTCTCGGATAATCCCCACAAGTCTTTAGTTCTAATTTATAAAAGATGGGAGTTCAAATATAACAAATGTTGAGGTTTAGCTAATGGACTATGGTTGATGACTAATGAGCTAGGTAAATGGTAGATTTAACTCTTTTGCTTTTAATTGAGTTCAGAACAGAGTTGATGTTGAAATAAGATGTGTGGATTGCTTTTTCATGAAATTGATTTTACACTGTATGTTCTTGATTTTTGCTTAAGTAAATGAGTAAGTTGCTTTATATAAGGATTAAGTAAATATAAAATGCGATATTTGCATGTGTCTTCACTTGTTACTTCTGTGTAAGGCCATTAACTTGCAAAGCTTGGTTTTTGAAGTAAGAATGTTTCAAATTTATGAGATTTGATTTAAGATTTCAAAATTACTTTTTCTTGTTCCTATAAGCATGATCCTTTTCCCTTCCCCTTTTGTTTACTAGTATCTGAGTAAAAATAGGACTTGATATGCGTTAATATATGATCTTAGTTTTATTTAGAGGAAAATTAGTTTTATTTTCTAAAATTTTGCTTGCTTTTTGTGGGTTGCTAAGGAGCTCAAATGATTCCTCAAACTCCATCCCCGACCAAGAAATGCTAATTCTTCTTTCTTTTTCTGCGATTTTATGTGCTTGTGTGTTTGTTAGTTGGTTTAAGTTATGGTTTGTATGTTGTGATAATGGTTAGCACAATCATGTAGTTGTATGTTAGATCATCTTAGTTAACTAATTGATATAGCGTATTTACTTTTCTTGATTAAAAGATCAGTTGACCTATTTAATATCGAGTTTAATTAGTGGTGTTGATAAGTCCTATTTCACATACTTGTTAAGTGTTGAGTCTCTGTTAACTAAGTACCTTTGTGTGATGTTAGTTAATCTGTTAGTATGATAGTATAGAGGGTGATGTGTTAACTCTGCTAACACCTATAAACTAAATGGGATTAGTTTCTCGGATAATCCACACAAGTCTTTAGTTCTAATTTATAAAAGATGGGAGTTCAAATATAACAAATGTTGAGGTTTAGCTAATGGACTATGGTTGATGACTAATGAGCTAGGTAAATGGTAGATTTAACTCTTTTGCTTTTAATTGAGTTCGAACGAGTTGATGTTGAAATAAGATGTGTGGATTACTTTTTCATGAATTTGATTTTACACTGTATGTTCTTGATTTTTGCTTAAGTAAATGAGTAAGTTGCTTTATATAAGGATTAAGTAAATATAAAATGTGATATTTGCATGTGTCTTCACTTGTTACTTCTGTGTAAGGCCATTAACTTGCAAAGCTTGGTTTTTGAAGTAAGAATGTTTCAAATTTATGAGATTTGATTTAAGATTTCAAAATTACTTTTTCTTGTTCCTATAGGCATGATCCTTTTCCCTTCCCCTTTTGTTTACTAGTATCTGAGTAAAAATAGGACTTGATATGCGTTAATATATGATCTTAGTTTTTTTTAGAGGAAAATTAGTTTTATTTTCTAAAATTTTGCTTGCTTTTTGTGGGTTGCTAAGGAGATCAAAGGATTCCTCAAACTCCATCCCCGACCAAGAAAAGCTAATTCTACTTCCTTTTTCTGCGATATTATGTGCTTGTGTGTTTGTTAGTTGGTTTAAGTTATGGTTTGTATGTTGTGATAATGGTTAGCACAATCATGTAGTTGTATGTTAGATCATCTTAGTTAACTAATTGATATAGCGTATTTACTTTGCTTGATTAAAAGATCAGTTGACCTATTTAATATCAGTTTAATTAATGGTGTTGATAAGTCCTATTTCACATACTGTTAAGTGTTGAGTCTCCTGTTAACTAAGTACCTTTGTGTGATGTTAGTTAATCTGTTAGTATGATAGGATAGAGGGTGATGTGTTAACTCTGCTAACACCTATAAACTAAATGGGATTAGTTTCTCGGATAATCCACACAAGTCTTTAGTTCTAATTTATAAAATATGGGAGTTCAAATATAACAAATGTTGACGTTTAGCTAATGGACTATGGTTGATGACTAATGAGCTAGGTAAATGGTAGATTTAACTCTTTTGCTTTTAATTGAGTTTCGAACAGAGTAGATGTTGTAATCAGATGTGTGGATTGCTTTTTCATGAAATTGATTTTACACTGTATGTTATTGATTTTTGGTTAAGTAAATGAGTAAGTTGCTGTATATAAGGATTAAGTAAATATAAAATGTGATATTTGCATGTGTCTTCACTTGTTACTTCTGTGTAAGGCCATTAACTTGCAAAGCTTGGTTTTTGAAGTAAGAATGTTTCAAATTTATGAGATTTGATTTAAGATTTCAAAATTACTTTTTCTTGTTCCTATAAGCATGATCCTTTTCCCTTCCCCTTTTGTTTACTAGTATCTGAGTAAAAATAGGACTTGATATGCATTAATATATGATCTTAGTTTTATTTAGAGGAAAATTAGGTTTATTTTCTAAAATTTTGCTTGCTTTTTGTGGGTTGCTAAGGAGCTCAAAGGATTCCTCAAACTCCATCCCCGACCAAGAAAAAGTAATTCTACTTCCTTTTTCTGCGATTTTATGTGCTTGTGTGTTTGTTAGTTGGTTTAAGTTATGGTTTGTATGTTGTGATAATGGTTAGCACAATTATGTAGTTGTATGTTAGATCATCTTAGTTAACTAATTGATATAGCGTATTTACTTTGATTGATTAAAAGATCAGTTGACCTATTTAATATCAGTTTAATTAATGGTGTTGATAAGTCCTATTTCACATACTGTTAAGTGTTGAGTCTCCTGTTAACTAAGTACCTTTGTGTGATGTTAGTTAATCTGTTAGTATGATAGTATAGAGGGTGATGTGTTAACTCTGCTAACACCTATAAACTAAATGGGATTAGTTTCTCGGATAATCCACACAAGTCTTTAGTTCTAATTTATAAAAGATGGGAGTTCAAATATAACAAATGTTGAGGTTTAGCTAATGGACTATGGTTGATGACTAATGAGCTAGGTAAATGGTAGATTTAACTCTTTTGCTTTTAATTGAGTTCAGAACAGAGTTGATGTTGTAATCAGATGTGTGGATTGCTTTTTCATGAAATTGATTTTACACTGTATGTTCTTGATTTTTGCTTAAGTAAATGAGTAAGTTGTTTATATTAGGATTAAGTAAATATAAAATGTGAAATTTGCATGTGTCTTCACTTGTTACTTCTGTGTAAGGCCATTAACTTGCAAAGCTTGGTTTTTGAAGTAAGAATGTTTCAAATTTATGAGATTTGATTTAAGATTTCAAAATTACTTTTTCTTGTTCCTATAAGCATGATCCTTTTCCCTTCCCCTTTTGTTTACTAGTATCTGAGTAAAAATAGGACTTGATATGCGTTAATATATGATCTTAGTTTTATTTGGAGGAAAATTAGTTTTATTTTCTAAAATTTTGCTTGCTTTTTGTAGGTTGCTAAGGAGCTCAAAGGATTCCTCAAACTCCATCCCCGACCAAGAAAAGCTATTTCTACTTCCTTTTTCTGCGATTTTATGTGCTTGTGTGTTTGTTAGTTGGTTTAAGTTATGGTTTGTATGTTGTGATAATGGTTAGCACAATCATGTAGTTGTATGTTAGATCATCTTAGTTAACTAATTGATATAGCGTATTTACTTTGATTGATTAAAAGATCAGTTGACCTATTTAATATCAGTTTAATTAATGGTGTTGATAAGTCCTATTTCACATACTGTTAAGTGTTGAGTCTCCTGTTAACTAAGTACCTTTGTGTGATGTTAGTTAATCTGTTAGTATGATAGAATAGAGGGTGTTGTGTTAACTCTGCTAACACCTATAAACTAAATGGGATTAGTTTCTCGGATAATCCACACAAGTCTTTAGTTCTAATTTATAAAATATGGGAGTTCAAATATAACAAATGTTGACGTTTAGCTAATGGACTATGGTTGATGACTAATGAGCTAGGTAAATGGTAGATTTAACTCTTTTGCTTTTAATTGAGTTTCGAACAGAGTAGATGTTGTAATCAGATGTGTGGATTGCTTTTTCATGAAATTGATTTTACACTGTATGTTATTGATTTTTGGTTAAGTAAATGAGTAAGTTGCTTTATATAAGGATTAAGTAAATATAAAATGTGAAATTTGCATGTGTCTTCACTTGTTACTTCTGTGTAAGGCCATTAACTTGCAAAGCTTGGTTTTTGAAGTAAGAATGTTTCAAATTTATGAGATTTGATTTAAGATTTCAAAATTACTTTTTCTTGTTCCTATAAGCATGATCCTTTTCCCTTCCCCTTTTGTTTACTAGTATCTGAGTAAAAATAGGACTTGATATGCGTTAATATATGATCTTAGTTTTATTTAGAGGAAAATTAGTTTTATTTTCTAAAATTTTGCTTGCTTTTTGTGGGTTGCTAAGGAGCTCAAATGATTCCTCAAACTCCATCCCCGACCAAGAAATGCTAATTCTTCTTTCTTTTTCTGCGATTTTATGTGCTTGTGTGTTTGTTAGTTGGTTTAAGTTATGGTTTGTATGTTGTGATAATGGTTAGCACAATCATGTAGTTGTATGTTAGATCATCTTAGTTAACTAATTGATATAGCGTATTTACTTTTCTTGATTAAAAGATCAGTTGACCTATTTAATATCAGTTTAATTAGTGGTGTTGATAAGTCCTATTTCACATACTGTTAAGTGTTGAGTCTCCTGTTAACTAAGTACCTTTGTGTGATGTTAGTTAATCTGTTAGTATGATAGTATAGAGGGTGATGTGTTAACTCTGCTAACACCTATAAACTAAATGGGATTAGTTTCTCGGATAATCCACACAAGTCTTTAGTTCTAATTTATAAAAGATGGGAGTTCAAATATAACAAATGTTGAGGTTTAGCTAATGGACTATGGTTGATGACTAATGAGCTAGGTAAATGGTAGATTTAACTCTTTTGCTTTTAATTGAGTTCAGAACAGAGTTGATGTTGAAATAAGATGTGTGGATTACTTTTTCATGAATTTGATTTTACACTGTATGTTCTTGATTTTTGCTTAAGTAAATGAGTAAGTTGCTTTATATAAGGATTAAGTAAATATAAAATGTGATATTTGCATGTGTCTTCACTTGTTACTTCTGTGTAAGGCCATTAACTTGCAAAGCTTGGTTTTTGAAGTAAGAATGTTTCAAATTTATGAGATTTGATTTAAGATTTCAAAATTACTTTTTCTTGTTCCTATAGGCATGATCCTTTTCCCTTCCCCGTTTGTTTACTAGTATCTGAGTAAAAATAGGACTTGATATGCGTTAATATATGATCTTAGTTTTATTTAGAGGAAAATTAGTTTTATTTTCTAAAATTTTGCTTGCTTTTTGTGGGTTGCTAAGGATCTCAAAGGATTCCTCAAACTCCATCCCCGACCAAGAAAAGCTAATTCTACTTCCTTTTTCTGCGATTTTATGTGCTTGTGTGTTTGTTAGTTGGTTTAAGTTATGGTTTGTATGTTGTGATAATGGTTAGCACAATCATGTAGTTGTATGTTAGATCATCTTAGTTAACTAATTGATATAGCGTATTTACTTTGCTTGATTAAAAGATCAGTTGACCTATTTAATATCAGTTTAATTAATAGTGTTGATAAGTCCTATTTCACATACTGTTAAGTGTTGAGTCTCCTGTTAACTAAGTACCTTTGTGTGATGTTAGTTAATCTGTTAGTATGATAGTATAGAGGGTGATGTGTTAACTCTGCTAACACCTATAAACTAAATGGGATTAGTTTCTCGGATAATCCCCACAAGTCTTTAGTTCTAATTTATAAAAGATGGGAGTTCAAATATAACAAATGTTGAGGTTTAGCTAATGGACTATGGTTGATGACTAATGAGCTAGGTAAATGGTAGATTTAACTCTTTTGCTTTTAATTGAGTTCAGAACAGAGTTGATGTTGAAATAAGATGTGTGGATTGCTTTTTCATGAAATTGATTTTACACTGTATGTTATTGATTTTTGGTTAAGTAAATGAGTAAGTTGCTTTATATAAGGATTAAGTAAATATAAAATGTGATATTTGCATGTGTCTTCACTTGTTACTTCTGTGTAAGGCCATTAACTTGCAAAGCTTGGTTTTTGAAGTAAGAATGTTTCAAATTTATGAGATTTGATTTAAGATTTCAAAATTACTTTTTCTTGTTCCTATAGGCATGATCCTTTTCCCTTCCCCTTTTGTTTACTAGTATCTGAGTAAAAATAGGACTTGATATGCATTAATATATGATATTAGTTTTATTTAGAGGAAAATTAGGTTTATTTTCTAAAATTTTGCTTGCTTTTTGTGGGTTGCTAAGGAGCTCAAAGGATTCCTCAAACTCCATCCCCGACCAAGAAAAAGTAATTCTACTTCCTTTTTCTGCGATTTTATGTGCTTGTGTGTTTGTTAGTTGGTTTAAGTTATGGTTTGTATGTTGTGATAATGGTTAGCACAATTATGTAGTTGTATGTTAGATCATCTTAGTTAACTAATTGATATAGCGTATTTACATTGATTGATTAAAAGATCAGTTGACCTATTTAATATCAGTTTAATTAATGGTGTTGATAAGTCCTATTTCACATACTGTTAAGTGTTGAGTCTCCTGTTAACTAAGTACCTTTGTGTGATGTTAGTTAATCTGTTAGTATGATAGTATAGAGGGTGATGTGTTAACTCTGCTAACACCTATAAACTAAATGGGATTAGTTTCTCGGATAATCCACACAAGTCTTTAGTTCTAATTTATAAAAGATGGGAGTTCAAATATAACAAATGTTGAGGTTTAGCTAATGGACTATGGTTGATGACTAATGAGCTAGGTAAATGGTAGATTTAACTCTTTTGCTTTTAATTGAGTTCAGAACAGAGTTGATGTTGTAATCAGATGTGTGGATTGCTTTTTCATGAAATTGATTTTACACTGTATGTTCTTGATTTTTGCTTAAGTAAATGAGTAAGTTGTTTATATTAGGATTAAGTAAATATAAAATGTGAAATTTGCATGTGTCTTCACTTGTTACTTCTGTGTAAGGCCATTAACTTGCAAAGCTTGGTTTTTGAAGTAAGAATGTTTCAAATTTATGAGATTTGATTTAAGATTTCAAAATTACTTTTTCTTGTTCCTATAAGCATGATCCTTTTCCCTTCCCCTTTTGTTTACTAGTATCTGAGTAAAAATAGGACTTGATATGCGTTAATATATGATCTTAGTTTTATTTGGAGGAAAATTAGTTTTATTTTCTAAAATTTTGCTTGCTTTTTGTAGGTTGCTAAGGAGCTCAAAGGATTCCTCAAACTCCATCCCCGACCAAGAAAAGCTATTTCTACTTCCTTTTTCTGCGATTTTATGTGCTTGTGTGTTTGTTAGTTGGTTTAAGTTATGGTTTGTATGTTGTGATAATGGTTAGCACAATCATGTAGTTGTATGTTAGATCATCTTAGTTAACTAATTGATATAGCGTATTTACTTTGATTGATTAAAAGATCAGTTGACCTATTTAATATCAGTTTAATTAATGGTGTTGATAAGTCCTATTTCACATCTTTTGTTAAGTGTTGAGTCTCCTGTTAACTAAGTACCTTTGTGTGATGTTAGTTAATCTGTTAGTATGATAGAATAGAGGGTGTTGTGTTAACTCTGCTAACACCTATAAACTAAATGGGATTAGTTTCTCGGATAATCCCCACAAGTCTTTAGTTCTAATTTATAAAATATGGGAGTTCAAATATAACAAATGTTGAGGTTTAGCTAATGGACTATGGTTGATGACTAATGAGCTAGGTAAATGGTAGATTTAACTCTTTTGCTTTTAATTGAGTTGTAAACGAGTTGATGTTGTAATCGAGATGTGTGGATTGCTTTTTCATGAAATTGATTTTACACTGTATGTTCTTGATTTTTGCTTAAGTAAATGAGTAAGTTGTTTATATTAGGATTAAGTAAATATAAAATGTGAAATTTGCATGTGTCTTCACTTGTTACTTCTGTGTAAGGCCATTAACTTGCAAAGCTTGGTTTTTGAAGTAAGAATGTTTCAAATTTATGAGATTTAATTTAAGATTTCAAAATTACTTTTTCTTGTTCCTATAAGCATGATCCTTTTCCCTTCCCCTTTTGTTTACTAGTATCTGAGTAAAAATAGGACTTGATATGCGTTAATATATGATCTTAGTTTTATTTAGAGGAAAATTAGTTTTATTTTCTAAAATTTTGCTTGCTTTTTGTGGATTGCTAAGGAGCTCAAAGGATTCCTCAAACTCCATCCCCGACCAAGAAAAAGTAATTCTACTTCCTTTTTCTGCGATTTTATGTGCTTGTGTGTTTGTTAGTTGGTTTAAGTTATGGTTTGTATGTTGTGATAATGGTTAGCACAATCATGTAGTTGTATGTTAGATCATCTTAGTTAACTAGTTGATATAGCGTATTTACTTTGCTTGATTAAAAGATCAGTTGACCTATTTAATATCAGTTTAATTAATGGTGTTGATAAGTCCTATTTCACATCTTGTTAAGTGTTGAGTCTCTGTTAACTAAGTACCTTTGTGTGATGTTAGTTAATCTGTTAGTATGATAGTATAGAGGGTGATGTGTTAACTCTGCTAACACCTATAAACTAAATGGGATTAGTTTCTCGGATAATCCCCACAAGTCTTTAGTTCTAATTTACAAAAGATGGGAGTTCAAATATAACAAATGTTGAGGTTTAGCTAATGGACTATGGTTGATGACTAATGAGCTAGGTAAATGGTAGATTTAACTCTTTTGCTTTTAATTGAGTTCAGAACAGAGTTGATGTTGAAATCAGATGTGTGGATTGCTTTTTCATGAAATTGATTTTACACTGTATGTTCTTGATTTTTGCTTAAGTAAATGAGTAAGTTGCTTTATATAAGGATTAAGTAAATATAAAATGTGATATTTGCATGTGTCTTCACTTGTTACTTCTGTGTAAGGCCATTAACTTGCAAAGCTTGGTTTTTGAAGTAAGAATGTTTCAAATTTATGAGATTTGTTTTAAGATTTCAAAATTACTTTTTCTTGTTCCTATAAGCATGATCCTTTTCCCTTCCCCTTTTGTTTACTAGTATCTGAGTAAAAATAGGACTTGATATGCGTTAATATATGATCTTAGTTTTATTTAGAGGAAAATTTGTTTTATTTTCTAAAATTTTGCTTGCTTTTTGTGGGTTGCTAAGGAGCTCAAAGGATTCCTCAAACTCCATCCCCGACCAAGAAAAGCTAATTCTACTTCCTTTTTCTGCGATTTTATGTGCTTGTGTGTTTGTTAGTTGGTTTAAGTTTTGGTTTGTATGTTGTGATAAAGGTTAGCACAATCATGTAGTTGTATGTTAGATCATCTTAGTTAACTAATTGATATAGCGTATTTACTTTGCTTGATTAAAAGATCAGTTGACCTATTTAATAACAGTTTAATTAATGGTGTTGATAAGTCCTATTTAACATACTGTTAAGTGTTGAGTCTCCTGTTAACTAAGTACCTTCGTGTGATGTTAGTTAATCTGTTAGTATGATAGTATAGAGGGTGATGTGTTAACTCTGCTAACACCTATAAACTAAATGGGATTAGTTTCTCGGATAATCCACACAAGTCTTTAGTTCTAATTTATAAAATATGGGAGTTCAAATATAACAAATGTTGAGGTTTAGCTAATGGACTATGGTTGATGACTAATGAGCTAGGTAGATGGTAGATTTAACTCTTTTGCTTTTAATTGAGTTTCGAACGAGTTGATGTTGTAATCGGATGTGTGGATTGCTTTTTCATGAAATTGATTTTACACTTTGTATGTTCTTGATTTTTGCTTAAGTAAATGAGTAAGTTGCTTTATATAAGGATTAAGTAAATATAAAATGTGATATTTGCATGTGTCTTCACTTGTTACTTCGTGTAAGGCCATTAACTTGCAAAGCTTGGTTTTTGAAGTAAGAATGTTTCAAATTTATGAGATTTGATTTAAGATTTCAAAATTACTTTTTCTTGTTCCTATAAGCATGATCCTTTTCCCTTCCCCTTTTGTTTACTAGTATACGAGTAAAAATAGGACTTGATATGCGTTAATATATGATCTTAGTTTTATTTAGAGGAAAATTAGTTTTATTTTCTAAAATTTTGCTTGCTTTTTGTGGGTTGCTAAGGAGCTCAAAGGATTCCTCAAACTCCATCCCCGACCAAGAAAAAGTAATTCTACTTCCTTTTTTCTGCGATTTTATGTGCTTGTGTGTTTGTTAGTTGGTTTAAGTTATGGTTTGTATGTTGTGATAATGGTTAGCACAATCATGTAGTTGTATGTTAGATCATCTTAGTTAACTAGTTGATATAGCGTATTTACTTTGCTTGATTAAAAGATCAGTTGACCTATTTAATATCAGTTTAATTAATGGTGTTGATAAGTCCTATTTCACATACTGTTAAGTGTTGAGTCTCCTGTTAACTAAGTACCTTTGTGTGATGTTAGTTAATCTGTTAGTATGATAGTATAGAGGGTGATGTGTTAACTCTGCTAACACCTATAAACTAAATGGGATTAGTTTCTCGGATAATCCCCACAAGTCTTTAGTTCTAATTTATAAAAGATGGGAGTTCAAATATAACAAATGTTGAGGTTTAGCTAATGGACTATGGTTGATGACTAATGAGCTAGGTAAATGGTAGATTTAACTCTTTTGCTTTTAATTGAGTTCAGAACAGAGTTGATGTTGAAATCAGATGTGTGGATTGTTTTTTCATGAAATTGATTTTACACTGTATGTTCTTGATTTTTGCTTAAGTAAATGAGTAAGTTGCTTTATATAAGGATTAAGTAAATATAAAATGTGATATTTGCATGTGTCTTCACTTGTTACTTCTGTGTAAGGCCATTAACTTGCAAAGCTTGGTTTTTGAAGTAAGAATGTTTCAAATTTATGAGTTTGTTTTAAGATTTCAAAATTACTTTTTTTTGTTCCTATAAGCATGATTCTTTTCCCTTCCCCTTTTGTTTACTAGTATCTGAGTAAAAATAGGACTTGATATGCGTTAATATATGATCTTAGTTTTATTTAGAGGAAAATTAGTTTTATTTTCTAAAATTTTGCTTGCTTTTTGTGGGTTGCTAAGGAGCTCAAAGGATTCCTCAAACTCCATCCCCGACCAAGAAAAGCTAATTCTACTTCCTTTTTCTGCGATTTTATGTGCTTGTGTGTTTGTTAGTTGGTTTAAGTTTTGGTTTGTATGTTGTGATAAAGGTTAGCACAATCATGTAGTTGTATGTTAGATCATCTTAGTTAACTAATTGATATAGCGTATTTACTTTGCTTGATTAAAAGATCAGTTGACCTATTTAATAACAGTTTAATTAATGGTGTTGATAAGTCCTATTTAACATACTGTTAAGTGTTGAGTCTCCTATTAACTAAGTACCTTTGTGTGATGTTAGTTAATCTGTTAGTATGATAGTATAGAGGGTGATGTGTTAACTCTGCTAACACCTATAAACTAAATGGGATTAGTTTCTCGGATAATCCACACAAGTCTTTAGTTCTAATTTATAAAATATGGGAGTTCAAATATAACAAATGTTGAGGTTTAGCTAATGGACTATGGTTGATGACTAATGAGCTAGGTAGATGGTAGATTTAACTCTTTTGCTTTTAATTGAGTTTCGAACGAGTTGATGTTGTAATCGGATGTGTGGATTGCTTTTTCATGAAATTGATTTTACACTGTATGTTCTTGATTTTTGCTTAAGTAAATGAGTAAGTTGCTTTATATAAGGATTAAGTAAATATAAAATGTGATATTTGCATGTGTCTTCACTTGTTACTTCTGTGTAAGGCCATTAACTTGCAAAGCTTGGTTTTTGAAGTAAGAATGTTTCAAATTTATGAGATTTGATTTAAGATTTCAAAATTACTTTTTCTTGTTCCTATAAGCATGATCCTTTTCCCTTCCCCTTTTGTTTACTAGTATCTGAGTAAAAATAGGACTTGATATGCGTTAATATATGATCTTAGTTTTATTTAGAGGAAAATTAGTTTTATTTTCTAAAATTTTGCTTGCTTTTTGTGGGTTGCTAAGGAGCTCAAAGGATTCCTCAAACTCCATCCCCGACCAAGAAAAAGTAATTCTACTTCCTTTTTCTGCGATTTTATGTGCTTGTGTGTTTGTTAGTTGGTTTAAGTTATGGTTTGTATGTTGTGATAATGGTTAGCACAATCATGTAGTTGTATGTTAGATCATCTTAGTTAACTAGTTGATATAGCGTATTTACTTTGCTTGATTAAAAGATCAGTTGACCTATTTAATATCAGTTTAATTAATGGTGTTGATAAGTCCTATTTCACATACTGTTAAGTGTTGAGTCTCCTGTTAACTAAGTACCTTTGTGTGATGTTAGTTAATCTGTTAGTATGATAGTATAGAGGGTGATGTGTTAACTCTGCTAACACCTATAAACTAAATGGGATTAGTTTCTCGGATAATCCCCACAAGTCTTTAGTTCTAATTTATAAAAGATGGGAGTTCAAATATAACAAATGTTGAGGTTTAGCTAATGGACTATGGTTGATGACTAATGAGCTAGGTAAATGGTAGATTTAACTCTTTTGCTTTTAATTGAGTTCAGAACAGAGTTGATGTTGAAATCAGATGTGTGGATTGCTTTTTCATGAAATTGATTTTACACTGTATGTTCTTGATTTTTGCTTAAGTAAATGAGTAAGTTGCTTTATATAAGGATTAAGTAAATATAAAATGTGATATTTGCATGTGTCTTCACTTGTTACTTCGTGTAAGGCCATTAACTTGCAAAGCTTGGTTTTTGAAGTAAGAATGTTTCAAATTTATGAGATTTGTTTTAAGATTTCAAAATTACTTTTTCTTGTTCCTATAAGCATGATCCTTTTCCCTTCCCCTTTTGTTTACTAGTATCTGAGTAAAAATAGGACTTGATATGCGTTAATATATGATCTTAGTTTTATTTAGAGGAAAATTAGTTTTATTTTCTAAAATTTTGCTTGCTTTTTGTGGGTTGCTAAGGAGCTCAAAGGATTCCTCAAACTCCATCCCCGAGCAAGAAAAGCTAATTCTACTTCCTTTTTCTGCGATTTTACGTGCTTGTGTGTTTGTTAGTTGGTTTAAGTTATGGTTTGTATGTTGTGATAATGGTTAGCACAATCATGTAGTTGTATGTTAGATCATCTTAGTTAACTAATTGATATAGCGTATTTACTTTGCTTGATTAAAAGATCAGTTGACCTATTTAATATCAGTTTAATTAATGGTGTTGATAAGTCCTATTTCACATCTTGTTAAGTGTTGAGTCTCTGTTAACTAAGTACCTTTGTGTGATGTTAGTTAATCTGTTAGTATGATAGTATAGAGGGTGATGTGTTAACTCTGCTAACACCTATAAACTAAATGGAATTAGTTTCTCGGATAATCCCCACAAGTCTTTAGTTCTAATTTATAAAAGATGGGAGTTCAAATATAACAAATGTTGAGGTTTAGCTAATGGACTATGGTTGATGACTAATGAGCTAGGTAAATGGTAGATTTAACTCTTTTGCTTTTAATTGAGTTCGAACGAGTTGATGTTGAAATCGGATGTGTGGATTGCTTTTTCATGAAATTGATTTTACAATGTATGTTCTTGATTTTTGCTTAAGTAAATGAGTAAGTTGCTTTATATAAGGATTAAGTAAATATAAAATGTGATATTTGCATGTGTCTTCACTTGTTACTTCGTGTAAGGCCATTAACTTGCAAAGCTTGGTTTTTGAAGTAAGAATGTTTCAAATTTATGAGATTTGATTTAAGATTTCAAAATTACTTTTTCTTGTTCCTATAAGCATGATCCTTTTCCCTTCCCCTTTTGTTTACTAGTATCTGAGTAAAAATAGGACTTGATATGCGTTAATATATGATCTTAGTTTTATTTAGAGGAAAATTAGTTTTATTTTCTAAAATTTTGCTTGCTTTTTGTGGGTTGCTAAGGAGCTCAAAGGATTCCTCAAACTCCATCCCCGACCAAGAAAAAGTAATTCTACTTCCTTTTTCTGCGATTTTATGTGCTTGTGTGTTTGTTAGTTGGTTTAAGTTTTGGTTTATATGTTGTGATAAAGGTTAGCACAATCATGTAGTTGTATGTTAGATCATCTTAGTTAACTAATTGATATAGCGTATTTACTTTGCTTGATTAAAAGATCAGTTGACCTATTTAATAACAGTTTAATTAATGGTGTTGATAAGTCCTATTTCACATACTGTTAAGTGTTGAGTCTCCTATTAACTAAGTACCTTTGTGTGATGTTAGTTAATCTGTTAGTATGATAGTATAGAGGGTGATGTGTTAACTCTGCTAACACCTATAAACTAAATGGGATTAGTTTCTCGGATAATCCCCACAAGTCTTTAGTTCTAATTTATAAAAGATGGGAGTTCAAATATAACAAATGTTGAGGTTTAGCTAATGGACTATGGTTGATGACTAATGAGCTAGGTAAATGGTAGATTTAACTCTTTTGCTTTTAATTGAGTTCAGAACGAGTTGATGTTGAAATCAGATGTGTGGATTGTTTTTTCATGAAATTGATTTTACACTGTATGTTCTTGATTTTTGCTTAAGTAAATGAGTAAGTTGCTTTATATAAGGATTAAGTAAATATAAAATGTGATATTTGCATGTGACTTCACTTGTTACTTTGTGTAAGGCCATTAACTTGCAAAGCTTGGTTTTTGAAGTAAGAATGTTTCAAATTTATGAGATTTGTTTTAAGATTTCAAAATTACTTTTTCTTGTTCCTATAAGCATGATCCTTTTCCCTTCCCCTTTTGTTTACTAGTATATGAGTAAAAATAGGACTTGATATGCGTTAATATATGATCTTAGTTTTATTTAGAGGAAAATTAGTTTTATTTTCTAAAATTTTGCTTGCTTTTTGTGGGTTGCTAAGGAGCTCAAAGGATTCCTCAAACTCCATCCCCGAGCAAGAAAAGCTAATTCTACTTCCTTTTCTGCTATTTTATGTGCTTGTGTGTTTGTTAGTTGGTTTAAGTTATGGTTTGTATGTTGTGATAATGGTTAGCACAATCATGTAGTTGTATGTTAGATCATCTTAGTTAACTAATTGATATAGCGTATTTACTTTGCTTGATTAAAAGATCAGTTGACCTATTTAATATCAGTTTAATTAATGGTGTTGATAAGTCCTATTTCACATACTGTTAAGTGTTGAGTCTCCTGTTAACTAAGTACCTTTGTGTGATGTTAGTTAATCTGTTAGTATGATAGTATAGAGGGTGATGTGTTAACTCTGCTAACACCTATAAACTAAATGGAATTAGTTTCTCGGATAATCCCCACAAGTCTTTAGTTCTAATTTATAAAAGATGGGAGTTCAAATATAACAAATGTTGAGGTTTAGCTAATGGACTATGGTTGATGACTAATGAGCTAGGTAAATGGTAGATTTAACTCTTTTGCTTTTAATTGAGTTCGAACGAGTTGATGTTGAAATCGGATGTGTGGATTGCTTTTTCATGAAATTGATTTTGCAATGTATGTTCTTGATTTTTGCTTAAGTAAATGAGTAAGTTGCTTTATATAAGGATTAAGTAAATATAAAATGTGATATTTGCATGTGTCTTCACTTGTTACTTCGTGTAAGGCCATTAACTTGCAAAGCTTGGTTTTTGAAGTAAGAATGTTTCAAATTTATGAGATTTGATTTAAGATTTCAAAATTACTTTTTCTTGTTCCTATAAGCATGATCCTTTTCCCTTCCCCTTTTGTTTACTAGTATCTGAGTAAAAATAGGACTTGATATGCGTTAATATATGATCTTAGTTTTATTTAGAGGAAAATTAGTTTTATTTTCTAAAATTTTGCTTGCTTTTTGTGGGTTGCTAAGGAGCTCAAAGGATTCCTCAAACTCCATCCCCGACCAAGAAAAAGTAATTCTACTTCCTTTTTTCTGCGATTTTATGTGCTTGTGTGTTTGTTAGTTGGTTTAAGTTTTGGTTTATATGTTGTGATAAAGGTTAGCACAATCATGTAGTTGAATGTTAGATCATCTTAGTTAACTAATTGATATAGCGTATTTACTTTGCTTGATTAAAAGATCAGTTGACCTATTTAATAACAGTTTAATTAATGGTGTTGATAAGTCCTATTTAACATACTGTTAAGTGTTGAGTCTCCTGTTAACTAAGTACCTTTGTGTGATGTTAGTTAATCTGTTAGTATGATAGTATAGAGGGTGATGTGTTAACTCTGCTAACACCTATAAACTAAATGGAATTAGTTTCTCGGATAATCCCCACAAGTCTTTAGTTCTAATTTATAAAAGATGGGAGTTCAAATATAACAAATGTTGAGGTTTAGCTAATGGACTATGGTTGATGACTAATGAGCTAGGTAAATGGTAGATTTAACTCTTTTGCTTTTAATTGAGTTCGGAACGAGTTGATGTTGTAATCGGATGTGTGGATTGCTTTTTCATGAAATTGATTTTACACTTTGTATGTTCTTGATTTTTGCTTAAGTAAATGAGTAAGTTGCTTTATATAAGGATTAAGTAAATATAAAATGTGATATTTGCATGTGTCTTCACTTGTTACTTCTGTGTAAGGCCATTAACTTGCAAAGCTTGGTTTTTGAAGTAAGAATGTTTCAAATTTATGAGATTTGTTTTAAGATTTCAAAATTACTTTTTCTTGTTCCTATAAGCATGATCCTTTTCCCTTCCCCTTTTGTTTACTAGTATACGAGTAAAAATAGGACTTGATATGCGTTAATATATGATCTTAGTTTTATTTAGAGGAAAATTAGTTTTATTTTCTAAAATTTTGCTTGCTTTTTGTGGGTTGCTAAGGAGCTCAAAGGATTCCTCAAACTCCATCCCCGAGCAAGAAAAGCTAATTCTACTTCCTTTTTCTGCAATTTTATGTGCTTGTGTGTTTGTTAGTTGGTTTAAGTTATGGTTTGTATGTTGTGATAATGGTTAGCACAATCATGTAGTTGTATGTTAGATCATCTTAGTTAACTAATTGATATAGCGTATTTACTTTGCTTGATTAAAAGATCAGTTGACCTATTTAATATCAGTTTAATTAATGGTGTTGATAAGTCCTATTTCACATCTTGTTAAGTGTTGAGTCTCCTGTTAACTAAGTACCTTTGTGTGATGTTAGTTAATCTGTTAGTATGATAGTATAGAGGGTGATGTGTTAACTCTGATAACACCTATAAACTAAATGGGATTAGTTTCTCGGATAATCCCCACAAGTCTTTAGTTCTAATTTATAAAAGATGGGAGTTCAAATATAACAAATGTTGAGGTTTAGCTAATGGACTATGGTTGATGACTAATGAGCTAGGTAAATGGTAGATTTAACTCTTTTGCTTTTAATTGAGTTCAGAAGAGAGTTGATGTTGAAATCGAGATGTGTGGATTGCTTTTTCATGAAATTGATTTTACAATGTATGTTCTTGATTTTTGCTTAAGTAAATGAGTAAGTTGCTTTATATAAGGATTAAGTAAATATAAAATGTGATATTTGCATGTGTCTTCACTTGTTACTTCTGTGTAAGGCCATTAACTTGCAAAGCTTGGTTTTTGAAGTAAGAATGTTTCAAATTTATGAGATTTGATTTAAGATTTCAAAATTACTTTTTCTTGTTCCTATAAGCATGATCCTTTTCCCTTCCCCTTTTGTTTACTAGTATATGAGTAAAAATAGGACTTGATATGCGTTAATATATGATCTTAGTTTTATTTAGAGGAAAATTAGTTTTATTTTCTAAAATTTTGCTTGCTTTTTGTGGGTTGCTAAGGAGCTCAAAGGATTCCTCAAACTCCATCCCCGACCAAGAAAAAGTAATTCTACTTCCTTTTTCTGCGATTTTATGTGCTTGTGTGTTTGTTAGTTGGTTTAAGTTATGGTTTGTATGTTGTGATAATGGTTAGCACAATCATGTAGTTGTATGTTAGATCATCTTAGTTAACTAATTGATATAGCGTATTTACTTTGCTTGATTAAAAGATCAGTTGACCTATTTAATATCTGTTTAATTAATGGTGTTGATAAGTCCTATTTCACATACTGTTAAGTGTTGAGTCTCCTGTTAACTAAGTACCTTTGTGTGATGTTAGTTAATCTGTTAGTATGATAGTATAGAGGGTGATGTGTTAACTCTGCTAACACCTATAAACTAAATGGAATTAGTTTCTCGGATAATCCCCACAAGTCTTTAGTTCTAATTTATAAAAGATGGGAGTTCAAATATAACAAATGTTGAGGTTTAGCTAATGGACTATGGTTGATGACTAATGAGCTAGGTAAATGGTAGATTTAACTCTTTTGCTTTTAATTGAGTTCAGAACAGAGTTGATGTTGTAATCAGATGTGTGGATTGCTTTTTCATGAAATTGATTTTACACTGTATGTTCTTGATTTTTGCTTAAGTAAATGAGTAAGTTGCTTTATATAAGGATTAAGTAAATATAAAATGTGATATTTGCATGTGTCTTCACTTGTTACTTCTGTGTAAGGCCATTAACTTGCAAAGCTTGGTTTTTGAAGTAAGAATGTTTCAAATTTATGAGATTTGTTTTAAGATTTCAAAATTACTTTTTCTTGTTCCTATAAGCATGATCCTTTTCCCTTCCCCTTTTGTTTACTAGTATCTGAGTAAAAATAGGACTTGATATGCGTTAATATATGATCTTAGTTTTATTTAGAGGAAAATTAGTTTTATTTTCTAAAATTTTGCTTGCTTTTTGTGGGTTGCTAAGGAGCTCAAAGGATTCCTCAAACTCCATCCCCGAGCAAGAAAAGCTAATTCTACTTCCTTTTTCTGCAATTTTATGTGCTTGTGTGTTTGTTAGTTGGTTTAAGTTATGGTTTGTATGTTGTGATAATGGTTAGCACAATCATGTAGTTGTATGTTAGATCATCTTAGTTAACTAATTGATATAGCGTATTTACTTTGCTTGATTAAAAGATCAGTTGACCTATTTAATATCAGTTTAATTAATGGTGTTGATAAGTCCTATTTCACATACTGTTAAGTGTTGAGTCTCCTGTTAACTAAGTACCTTTGTGTGATGTTAGTTAATCTGTTAGTATGATAGTATAGAGGGTGATGTGTTAACTCTGATAACACCTATAAACTAAATGGGATTAGTTTCTCGGATAATCCCCACAAGTCTTTAGTTCTAATTTATAAAAGATGGGAGTTCAAATATAACAAATGTTGAGGTTTAGCTAATGGACTATGGTTGATGACTAATGAGCTAGGTAAATGGTAGATTTAACTCTTTTGCTTTTAATTGAGTTCAGAACAGAGTTGATGTTGAAATCAGATGTGTGGATTGCTTTTTCATGAAATTGATTTTACAATGTATGTTCTTGATTTTTGCTTAAGTAAATGAGTAAGTTGCTTTATATAAGGATTAAGTAAATATAAAATGTGATATTTGCATGTGTCTTCACTTGTTACTTCGTGTAAGGCCATTAACTTGCAAAGCTTGGTTTTTGAAGTAAGAATGTTTCAAATTTATGAGATTTGATTTAAGATTTCAAAATTACTTTTTCTTGTTCCTATAAGCATGATCCTTTTCCCTTCCCCTTTTGTTTACTAGTATCTGAGTAAAAATAGGACTTGATATGCGTTAATATATGATCTTAGTTTTATTTAGAGGAAAATTAGTTTTATTTTCTAAAATTTTGCTTGCTTTTTGTGGGTTGCTAAGGAGCTCAAATGATTCCTCAAACTCCATCCCCGACCAAGAAAAAGTAATTCTACTTCCTTTTTCTGCGATTTTATGTGCTTGTGTGTTTGTTAGTTGGTTTAAGTTTTGGTTTATATGTTGTGATAAAGGTTAGCACAATCATGTAGTTGTATGTTAGATCATCTTAGTTAACTAATTGATATAGCGTATTTACTTTGCTTGATTAAAAGATCAGTTGACCTATTTAATAACAGTTTAATTAATGGTGTTGATAAGTCCTATTTCACATCTTGTTAAGTGTTGAGTCTCTGTTAACTAAGTACCTTTGTGTGATGTTAGTTAATCTGTTAGTATGATAGTATAGAGGGTGATGTGTTAACTACGATAACACCTATAAACTAAATGGGATTAGTTTCTCGGATAATCCCCACAAGTCTTTAGTTCTAATTTATAAAAGATGGGAGTTCAAATATAACAAATGTTGAGGTTTAGCTAATGGACTATGGTTGATGACTAATGAGCTAGGTAAATGGTAGATTTAACTCTTTTGCTTTTAATTGAGTTCAGAACAGAGTTGATGTTGAAATCAGATGTGTGGATTGCTTTTTCATGAAATTGATTTTACAATGTATGTTCTTGATTTTTGCTTAAGTAAATGAGTAAGTTGCTTTATATAAGGATTAAGTAAATATAAAATGTGATATTTGCATGTGTCTTCACTTGTTACTTCTGTGTAAGGCCATTAACTTGCAAAGCTTGGTTTTTGAAGTAAGAATGTTTCAAATTTATGAGATTTGATTTAAGATTTCAAAATTACTTTTTCTTGTTCCTATAAGCATGATCCTTTTCCCTTCCCCTTTTGTTTACTAGTATCTGAGTAAAAATAGGACTTGATATGCGTTAATATATGATCTTAGTTTTATTTAGAGGAAAATTAGTTTTATTTTCTAAAATTTTGCTTGCTTTTTGTGGGTTGCTAAGGAGCTCAAATGATTCCTCAAACTCCATCCCCGACCAAGAAAAAGTAATTCTACTTCCTTTTTCTGCGATTTTATGTGCTTGTGTGTTTGTTAGTTGGTTTAAGTTTTGGTTTATATGTTGTGATAAAGGTTAGCACAATCATGTAGTTGTATGTTAGATCATCTTAGTTAACTAATTGATATAGCGTATTTACTTTGCTTGATTAAAAGATCAGTTGACCTATTTAATAACGAGTTTAATTAATGGTGTTGATAAGTCCTATTTCACATCTTTGTTAAGTGTTGAGTCTCTGTTAACTAAGTACCTTTGTGTGATCTTAGTTAATCTGTTAGTATGATAGTATAGAGGGTGATGTGTTAACTCTGCTAACACCTATAAACTAAATGGGATTAGTTTCTCGGATAATCCCCACAAGTCTTTAGTTCTAATTTATAAAAGATGGGAGTTCAAATATAACAAATGTTGAGGTTTAGCTAATGGACTATGGTTGATGACTAATGAGCTAGGTAAATGGTAGATTTAACTCTTTTGCTTTTAATTGAGTTCGAACGAGTTGATGTTGAAATCGGATGTGTGGATTGCTTTTTCATGAAATTGATTTTACACTTTGTATGTTCTTGATTTTTGCTTAAGTAAATGAGTAAGTTGCTTTATATAAGGATTAAGTAAATATAAAATGTGATATTTGCATGTGACTTCACTTTACTTACTTGTGTAAGGCCATTAACTTGCAAAGCTTGGTTTTTGAAGTAAGAATGTTTCAAATTTATGAGATTTGTTTTAAGATTTCAAAATTACTTTTTCTTGTTCCTATAAGCATGATCCTTTTCTCTTCCCCTTTTGTTTACTAGTATCTGAGTAAAAATAGGACTTGATATGCGTTAATATATGATCTTAGTTTTATTTAGAGGAAAATTAGTTTTATTTTCTAAAATTTTGCTTGCTTTTTGTGGGTTGCTAAGGAGCTCAAAGGATTCCTCAAACTCCATCCCCGAGCAAGAAAAGCTAATTCTACTTCCTTTTTCTGCAATTTTATGTGCTTGTGTGTTTGTTAGTTGGTTTAAGTTATGGTTTGTATGTTGTGATAATGGTTAGCACAATCATGTAGTTGTATGTTAGATCATCTTAGTTAACTAATTGATATAGCGTATTTACTTTGCTTGATTAAAAGATCAGTTGACCTATTTAATATCGGTTTAATTAATGGTGTTGATAAGTCCTATTTCACATCTTGTTAAGTGTTGAGTCTCCTGTTAACTAAGTACCTTTGTGTGATGTTAGTTAATCTGTTAGTATGATAGTATAGAGGGTGATGTGTTAACTCGATAACACCTATAAACTAAATGGGATTAGTTTCTCGGATAATCCCCACAAGTCTTTAGTTCTAATTTATAAAAGATGGGAGTTCAAATATAACAAATGTTGAGGTTTAGCTAATGGACTATGGTTGATGACTAATGAGCTAGGTAAATGGTAGATTTAACTCTTTTGCTTTTAATTGAGTTCGGAAACGAGTTGATGTTGAAATCGGATGTGTGGATTGCTTTTTCATGAAATTGATTTTACAATGTATGTTCTTGATTTTTGCTTAAGTAAATGAGTAAGTTGCTTTATATAAGGATTAAGTAAATATAAAATGTGATATTTGCATGTGTCTTCACTTGTTACTTCGTGTAAGGCCATTAACTTGCAAAGCTTGGTTTTTGAAGTAAGAATGTTTCAAATTTATGAGATTTGATTTAAGATTTCAAAATTACTTTTTCTTGTTCCTATAAGCATGATCCTTTTCCCTTCCCCTTTTGTTTACTAGTATCTGAGTAAAAATAGGACTTGATATGCGTTAATATATGATCTTAGTTTTATTTAGAGGAAAATTAGTTTTATTTTCTAAAATTTTGCTTGCTTTTTGTGGGTTGCTAAGGAGCTCAAAGGATTCCTCAAACTCCATCCCCGACCAAGAAAAAGTAATTCTACTTCCTTTTTCTGCGATTTTATGTGCTTGTGTGTTTGTTAGTTGGTTTAAGTTTTGGTTTATATGTTGTGATAAAGGTTAGCACAATCATGTAGTTGTATGTTAGATCATCTTAGTTAACTAATTGATATAGCGTATTTACTTTGCTTGATTAAAAGATCAGTTGACCTATTTAATAACAGTTTAATTAATGGTGTTGATAAGTCCTATTTCACATACTGTTAAGTGTTGAGTCTCCTGTTAACTAAGTACCTTTGTGTGATGTTAGTTAATCTGTTAGTATGATAGTATAGAGGGTGATGTGTTAACTCTGCTAACACCTATAAACTAAATGGGATTAGTTTCTCGGATAATCCCCACAAGTCTTTAGTTCTAATTTATAAAAGATGGGAGTTCAAATATAACAAATGTTGAGGTTTAGCTAATGGACTATGGTTGATGACTAATGAGCTAGGTAAATGGTAGATTTAACTCTTTTGCTTTTAATTGAGTTCAGAACAGAGTTGATGTTGAAATCAGATGTGTGGATTGCTTTTTCATGAAATTGATTTTACACTGTATGTTCTTGATTTTTGCTTAAGTAAATGAGTAAGTTGCTTTATATAAGGATTAAGTAAATATAAAATGTGATATTTGCATGTGACTTCACTTGTTACTTCTGTGTAAGGCCATTAACTTGCAAAGCTTGGTTTTTGAAGTAAGAATGTTTCAAATTTATGAGATTTGTTTTAAGATTTCAAAATTACTTTTTCTTGTTCCTATAAGCATGATCCTTTTCCCTTCCCCTTTTGTTTACTAGTATCTGAGTAAAAATAGGACTTGATATGCGTTAATATATGATCTTAGTTTTATTTAGAGGAAAATTAGTTTTATTTTCTAAAATTTTGCTTGCTTTTTGTGGGTTGCTAAGGAGCTCAAAGGATTCCTCAAACTCCATCCCCGAGCAAGAAAAGCTAATTCTACTTCCTTTTTCTGCGATTTTATGTGCTTGTGTGTTTGTTAGTTGGTTTAAGTTATGGTTTGTATGTTGTGATAATGGTTAGCACAATCATGTAGTTGTATGTTAGATCATCTTAGTTAACTAATTGATATAGCGTATTTACTTTGCTTGATTAAAAGATCAGTTGACCTATTTAATATCGAGTTTAATTAATGGTGTTGATAAGTCCTATTTCACATCTTGTTAAGTGTTGAGTCTCCTGTTAACTAAGTACCTTTGTGTGATGTTAGTTAATCTGTTAGTATGATAGTATAGAGGGTGATGTGTTAACTCTGCTAACACCTATAAACTAAATGGAATTAGTTTCTCGGATAATCCCCACAAGTCTTTAGTTCTAATTTATAAAAGATGGGAGTTCAAATATAACAAATGTTGAGGTTTAGCTAATGGACTATGGTTGATGACTAATGAGCTAGGTAAATGGTAGATTTAACTCTTTTGCTTTTAATTGAGTTCGAACGAGTTGATGTTGAAATCGGATGTGTGGATTGCTTTTTCATGAAATTGATTTTACAATGTATGTTCTTGATTTTTGCTTAAGTAAATGAGTAAGTTGCTTTATATAAGGATTAAGTAAATATAAAATGTGATATTTGCATGTGTCTTCACTTGTTACTTCTGTGTAAGGCCATTAACTTGCAAAGCTTGGTTTTTGAAGTAAGAATGTTTCAAATTTATGAGATTTGATTTAAGATTTCAAAATTACTTTTTCTTGTTCCTATAAGCATGATCCTTTTCCCTTCCCCTTTTGTTTACTAGTATCTGAGTAAAAATTGGACTTGATATGCGTTAATATATGATCTTAGTTTTATTTAGAGGAAAATTAGTTTTATTTTCTAAAATTTTGCTCGCTTTTTGTGGGTTGCTAAGGAGCTCAAAGGATTCCTCAAACTCCATCCCCGACCAAGAAAAAGTAATTCTACTTCCTTTTTCTGCGATTTTATGTGCTTGTGTGTTTGTTAGTTGGTTTAAGTTTTGGTTTATATGTTGTGATAAAGGTTAGCACAATCATGTAGTTGTATGTTAGATCATCTTAGTTAACTAATTGATATAGCGTATTTACTTTGCTTGATTAAAAGATCAGTTGACCTATTTAATAACAGTTTAATTAATGGTGTTGATAAGTCCTATTTAACATACTGTTAAGTGTTGAGTCTCCTGTTAACTAAGTACCTTTGTGTGATGTTAGTTAATCTGTTAGTATGATAGTATAGAGGGTGATGTGTTAACTCTGCTAACACCTATAAACTAAATGGAATTAGTTTCTCGGATAATCCCCACAAGTCTTTAGTTCTAATTTATAAAAGATGGGAGTTCAAATATAACAAATGTTGAGGTTTAGCTAATGGACTATGGTTGATGACTAATGAGCTAGGTAAATGGTAGATTTAACTCTTTTGCTTTTAATTGAGTTCAGAACAGAGTTGATGTTGTAATCAGATGTGTGGATTGCTTTTTCATGAAATTGATTTTACACTGTATGTTCTTGATTTTTGCTTAAGTAAATGAGTAAGTTGCTTTATATAAGGATTAAGTAAATATAAAATGTGATATTTGCATGTGACTTCACTTGTTACTTCTGTGTAAGGCCATTAACTTGCAAAGCTTGGTTTTTGAAGTAAGAATGTTTCAAATTTATGAGATTTGTTTTAAGATTTCAAAATTACTTTTTCTTGTTCCTATAAGCATGATACTTTTCCCTTCCCCTTTTGTTTACTAGTATCTGAGTAAAAATAGGACTTGATATGCGTTAATATATGATCTTAGTTTTATTTAGAGGAAAATTAGTTTTATTTTCTAAAATTTTGCTTGCTTTTTGTGGGTTGCTAAGGAGCTCAAAGGATTCCTCAAACTCCATCCCCGAGCAAGAAAAGCTAATTCTACTTCCTTTTTCTGCGATTTTATGTGCTTGTGTGTTTGTTAGTTGGTTTAAGTTATGGTTTGTATGTTGTGATAATGGTTAGCACAATCATGTAGTTGTATGTTAGATCATCTTAGTTAACTAATTGATATAGCGTATTTACTTTGCTTGATTAAAAGATCAGTTGACCTATTTAATATCGGTTTAATTAATGGTGTTGATAAGTCCTATTTCACATCTTTTGTTAAGTGTTGAGTCTCTGTTAACTAAGTACCTTTGTGTGATGTTAGTTAATCTGTTAGTATGATAGTATAGAGGGTGATGTGTTAACTCTGCTAACACCTATAAACTAAATGGAATTAGTTTCTCGGATAATCCCCACAAGTCTTTAGTTCTAATTTATAAAAGATGGGAGTTCAAATATAACAAATGTTGAGGTTTAGCTAATGGACTATGGTTGATGACTAATGAGCTAGGTAAATGGTAGATTTAACTCTTTTGCTTTTAATTGAGTTCAGAACAGAGTTGATGTTGAAATCAGATGTGTGGATTGCTTTTTCATGAAATTGATTTTACAATGTATGTTCTTGATTTTTGCTTAAGTAAATGAGTAAGTTGCTTTATATAAGGATTAAGTAAATATAAAATGTGATATTTGCATGTGTCTTCACTTGTTACTTCTGTGTAAGGCCATTAACTTGCAAAGCTTGGTTTTTGAAGTAAGAATGTTTCAAATTTATGAGATTTGATTTAAGATTTCAAAATTACTTTTTCTTGTTCCTATAAGCATGATCCTTTTCCCTTCCCCTTTTGTTTACTAGTATCTGAGTAAAAATTGGACTTGATATGCGTTAATATATGATCTTAGTTTTATTTAGAGGAAAATTAGTTTTATTTTCTAAAATTTTGCTCGCTTTTTGTGGGTTGCTAAGGAGCTCAAAGGATTCCTCAAACTCCATCCCCGACCAAGAAAAAGTAATTCTACTTCCTTTTTCTGCGATTTTATGTGCTTGTGTGTTTGTTAGTTGGTTTAAGTTTTGGTTTATATGTTGTGATAAAGGTTAGCACAATCATGTAGTTGTATGTTAGATCATCTTAGTTAACTAATTGATATAGCGTATTTACTTTGCTTGATTAAAAGATCAGTTGACCTATTTAATAACGAGTTTAATTAATGGTGTTGATAAGTCCTATTTAACATCTTGTTAAGTGTTGAGTCTCCTGTTAACTAAGTACCTTTGTGTGATGTTAGTTAATCTGTTAGTATGATAGTATAGAGGGTGATGTGTTAACTCTCGCTAACACCTATAAACTAAATGGAATTAGTTTCTCGGATAATCCCCACAAGTCTTTAGTTCTAATTTATAAAAGATGGGAGTTCAAATATAACAAATGTTGAGGTTTAGCTAATGGACTATGGTTGATGACTAATGAGCTAGGTAAATGGTAGATTTAACTCTTTTGCTTTTAATTGAGTTCGGAACGAGTTGATGTTGTAATCAGATGTGTGGATTGCTTTTTCATGAAATTGATTTTACACTTTGTATGTTCTTGATTTTTGCTTAAGTAAATGAGTAAGTTGCTTTATATAAGGATTAAGTAAATATAAAATGTGATATTTGCATGTGTCTTCACTTGTTACTTCGTGTAAGGCCATTAACTTGCAAAGCTTGGTTTTTGAAGTAAGAATGTTTCAAATTTATGAGATTTGTTTTAAGATTTCAAAATTACTTTTTCTTGTTCCTATAAGCATGATCCTTTTCCCTTCCCCTTTTGTTTACTAGTATCTGAGTAAAACTAGGACTTGATATGCGTTAATATATGATCTTAGTTTTATTTAGAGGAAAATTAGTTTTATTTTCTAAAATTTTGCTTGCTTTTTGTGGGTTGCTAAGGAGCTCAAAGGATTCCTCAAACTCCATCCCCGAGCAAGAAAAGCTAATTCTACTTCCTTTTTCTGCGATTTTATGTGCTTGTGTGTTTGTTAGTTGGTTTAAGTTATGGTTTGTATGTTGTGATAATGGTTAGCACAATCATGTAGTTGTATGTTAGATCATCTTAGTTAACTAATTGATATAGCGTATTTACTTTGCTTGATTAAAAGATCAGTTGACCTATTTAATATCAGTTTAATTAATGGTGTTGATAAGTCCTATTTCACATACTGTTAAGTGTTGAGTCTCCTGTTAACTAAGTACCTTTGTGTGATGTTAGTTAATCTGTTAGTATGATAGTATAGAGGGTGATGTGTTAACTCTGCTAACACCTATAAACTAAATGGAATTAGTTTCTCGGATAATCCCCACAAGTCTTTAGTTCTAATTTATAAAAGATGGGAGTTCAAATATAACAAATGTTGAGGTTTAGCTAATGGACTATGGTTGATGACTAATGAGCTAGGTAAATGGTAGATTTAACTCTTTTGCTTTTAATTGAGTTCGGTAACGAGTTGATGTTGAAATCGGATGTGTGGATTGCTTTTTCATGAAATTGATTTTACAATGTATGTTCTTGATTTTTGCTTAAGTAAATGAGTAAGTTGCTTTATATAAGGATTAAGTAAATATAAAATGTGATATTTGCATGTGTCTTCACTTGTTACTTCGTGTAAGGCCATTAACTTGCAAAGCTTGGTTTTTGAAGTAAGAATGTTTCAAATTTATGAGATTTGATTTAAGATTTCAAAATTACTTTTTCTTGTTCCTATAAGCATGATCCTTTTCCCTTCCCCTTTTGTTTACTAGTATACGAGTAAAAATAGGACTTGATATGCGTTAATATATGATCTTAGTTTTATTTAGAGGAAAATTAGTTTTATTTTCTAAAATTTTGCTCGCTTTTTGTGGGTTGCTAAGGAGCTCAAAGGATTCCTCAAACTCCATCCCCGACAAAGAAAAAGTAATTCTACTTCCTTTTTTCGCGATTTTATGTGCTTGTGTGTTTGTTAGTTGGTTTAAGTTTTGGTTTATATGTTGTGATAAAGGTTAGCACAATCATGTAGTTGTATGTTAGATCATCTTAGTTAACTAATTGATATAGCGTATTTACTTTGCTTGATTAAAAGATCAGTTGACCTATTTAATAACAGTTTAATTAATGGTGTTGATAAGTCCTATTTAACATACTGTTAAGTGTTGAGTCTCCTGTTAACTAAGTACCTTTGTGTGATGTTAGTTAATCTGTTAGTATGATAGTATAGAGGGTGATGTGTTAACTCTGCTAACACCTATAAACTAAATGGGATTAGTTTCTCGGATAATCCACACAAGTCTTTAGTTCTAATTTATAAAATATGGGAGTTCAAGTATAACAAATGTTGAGGTTTAGCTAATGGACTATGGTTGATGACTAATGAGCTAGGTAGATGGTAGATTTAACTCTTTTGCTTTTAATTGAGTTTCGAACAGAGTTGATGTTGTAATCAGATGTGTGGATTGCTTTTTCATGAAATTGATTTTACACTGTATGTTCTTGATTTTTGCTTAAGTAAATGAGTAAGTTGCTTTATATAAGGATTAAGTAAATATAAAATGTGATATTTGCATGTGTCTTCACTTGTTACTTCTGTGTAAGGCCATTAACTTGCAAAGCTTGGTTTTTGAAGTAAGAATGTTTCAAATTTATGAGATTTGATTTAAGATTTCAAAATTACTTTTTCTTGTTCCTATAAGCATGATCCTTTTCCCTTCCCCTTTTGTTTACTAGTATCTGAGTAAAAATAGGACTTGATATGCGTTAATATATGATCTTAGTTTTATTTAGAGGAAAATTAGTTTTATTTTCTAAAATTTTGCTTGCTTTTTGTGGGTTGCTAAGGAGCTCAAAGGATTCCTCAAACTCCATCCCCGACCAAGAAAAAGTAATTCTACTTCCTTTTTCTGCGATTTTATGTGCTTGTGTGTTTGTTAGTTGGTTTAAGTTATGGTTTGTATGTTGTGATAATGGTTAGCACAATCATGTAGTTGTATCTTAGATCATCTTAGATAACTAGTTGATATAGCGTATTTACTTTGCTTGATTAAAAGATCAGTTGACCTATTTAATATCAGTTTAATTAATGGTGTTGATAAGTCCTATTTCACATACTGTTAAGTGTTGAGTCTCCTGTTAACTAAGTACCTTTGTGTGATGTTAGTTAATCTGTTAGTATGATAGTATAGAGGGTGATGTGTTAACTCTGCTAACACCTATAAACTAAATGGGATTAGTTTCTCGGATAATCCCCACAAGTCTTTAGTTCTAATTTATAAAAGATGGGAGTTCAAATATAACAAATGTTGAGGTTTAGCTAATGGACTATGGTTGATGACTAATGAGCTAGGTAAATGGTAGATTTAACTCTTTTGCTTTTAATTGAGTTCAGAACAGAGTTGATGTTGAAATCAGATGTGTGGATTGCTTTTTCATGAAATTGATTTTACACTGTATGTTCTTGATTTTTGCTTAAGTAAATGAGTAAGTTGCTTTATATAAGGATTAAGTAAATATAAAATGTGATATTTGCATGTGTCTTCACTTGTTACTTCTGTGTAAGGCCATTAACTTGCAAAGCTTGGTTTTTGAAGTAAGAATGTTTCAAATTTATGAGATTTGTTTTAAGATTTCAAAATTACTTTTTCTTGTTCCTATAAGCGTGATCCTTTTCCCTTCCCCTTTTGTTTAGTAGTATCTGAGTAAAAATAGGACTTGATATGCGTTAATATATGATCTTAGTTTTATTTAGAGGAAAATTAGTTTTATTTTCTAAAATTTTGCTTGCTTTTTGTGGGTTGCTAAGGAGCTCAAAGGATTCCTCAAACTCCATCCCCGACCAAGAAAAGCTAATTCTACTTCCTTTTTCTGCGATTTTATGTGCTTGTGTGTTTGTTAGTTGGTTTAAGTTTTGGTTTGTATGTTGTGATAAAGGTTAGCACAATCATGTAGTTGTATGTTAGATCATCTTAGTTAACTAATTGATATAGCGTATTTACTTTGCTTGATTAAAAGATCAGTTGACCTATTTAATAACAGTTTAATTAATGGTGTTGATAAGTCCTATTTAACATACAGTTAAGTGTTGAGTCTCCTGTTAACTAAGTACCTTTGTGTGATGTTAGTTAATCTGTTAGTATGATAGTATAGAGGGTGATGTGTTAACTCTGCTAACACCTATAAACTAAATGGGATTAGTTTCTCGGATAATCCACACAAGTCTTTAGTTCTAATTTATAAAATATGGGAGTTCAAATATAACAAATGTTGAGGTTTAGCTAATGGACTATGGTTGATGACTAATGAGCTAGGTAGATGGTAGATTTAACTCTTTTGCTTTTAATTGAGTTTCGAACAGAGTTGATGTTGTAATCAGATGTGTGGATTGCTTTTTCATGAAATTGATTTTACACTGTATGTTCTTGATTTTTGCTTAAGTAAATGAGTAAGTTGCTTTATATAAGGATTAAGTAAATATAAAATGTGATATTTGCATGTGTCTTCACTTGTTACTTCTGTGTAAGGCCATTAACTTGCAAAGCTTGGTTTTTGAAGTAAGAATGTTTCAAATTTATGAGATTTGATTTAAGATTTCAAAATTACTTTTTCTTGTTCCTATAAGCATGATCCTTTTCCCTTCCCCTTTTGTTTACTAGTATCTGAGTAAAAATAAGACTTGATATGCGTTAATATATGATTTTAGTTTTATTTGGAGGAAAATTAGTTTTATTTTCTAAAATTTTGCTTGCTTTTTGTGGGTTGCTAAGGAGCTCAAAGGATTCCTCAAACTCCATCCCGACCAAGAAAAAGTAATTCTACTTCCTTTTTCTGCGATTTTATGTGCTTGTGTGTTTGTTAGTTGGTTTAAGTTATGGTTTGTATGTTGTGATAATGGTTAGCACAATCATGTAGTTGTATGTTAGATCATCTTAGTTAACTAGTTGATATAGCGTATTTACTTTGCTTGATTAAAAGATCAGTTGACCTATTTAATATCGGTTTAATTAATGGTGTTGATAAGTCCTATTTCACATCTTTTGTTAAGTGTTGAGTCTCCTGTTAACTAAGTACCTTTGTGTGATGTTAGTTAATCTGTTAGTATGATAGTATAGAGGGTGATGTGTTAACTCTGCTAACACCTATAAACTAAATGGAATTAGTTTCTCGGATAATCCCCACAAGTCTTTAGTTCTAATTTATAAAAGATGGGAGTTCAAATATAACAAATGTTGAGGTTTAGCTAATGGACTATGGTTGATGACTAATGAGCTAGGTAAATGGTAGATTTAACTCTTTTGCTTTTAATTGAGTTCAGAACAGAGTTGATGTTGAAATCAGATGTGTGGATTGCTTTTTCATGAAATTGATTTTACAATGTATGTTCTTGATTTTTGCTTAAGTAAATGAGTAAGTTGCTTTATATAAGGATTATGTAAATATAAAATGTGATATTTGCATGTGTCTTCACTTGTTACTTCTGTGTAAGGCCATTAACTTGCAAAGCTTGGTTTTTGAAGTAAGAATGTTTCAAATTTATGAGATTTGATTTAAGATTTCAAAATTACTTTTTCTTGTTCCTATAAGCATGATCCTTTTCCCTTCCCCTTTTGTTTACTAGTATCTGAGTAAAAATAGGACTTGATATGCGTTAATATATGATCTTAGTTTTATTTAGAGGAAAATTAGTTTTATTTTCTAAAATTTTGCTCGCTTTTTGTGGGTTGCTAAGGAGCTCAAAGGATTCCTCAAACTCCATCCCCGACCAAGAAAAAGTAATTCTACTTCTTTTTTCTGCGATTTTATGTGCTTGTGTGTTTGTTAGTTGGTTTAAGTTTTGGTTTATATGTTGTGATAAAGGTTAGCACAATCATGTAGTTGTATGTTAGATCATCTTAGTTAACTAATTGATATAGCGTATTTACTTTGCTTGATTAAAAGATCAGTTGACCTATTTAATAACAGTTTAATTAATGGTGTTGATAAGTCCTATTTAACATACTGTTAAGTGTTGAGTCTCCTGTTAACTAAGTACCTTTGTGTGATGTTAGTTAATCTGTTAGTATGATAGTATAGAGGGTGATGTGTTAACTCTGCTAACACCTATAAACTAAATGGGATTAGTTTCTCGGATAATCCACACAAGTCTTTAGTTCTAATTTATAAAATATGGGAGTTCAAATATAACAAATGTTGAGGTTTAGCTAATGGACTATGGTTGATGACTAATGAGCTAGGTAGATGGTAGATTTAACTCTTTTGCTTTTAATTGAGTTTCGAACGAGTTGATGTTGTAATCGAGATGTGTGGATTGCTTTTTCATGAAATTGATTTTACACTTTGTATGTTCTTGATTTTTGCTTAAGTAAATGAGTAAGTTGCTTTATATAAGGATTAAGTAAATATAAAATGTGATATTTGCATGTGTCTTCACTTGTTACTTGTGTAAGGCCATTAACTTGCAAAGCTTGGTTTTTGAAGTAAGAATGTTTCAAATTTATGAGATTTGATTTAAGATTTCAAAATTACTTTTTCTTGTTCCTATAAGCATGATCCTTTTCCCTTCCCCTTTTGTTTACTAGTATCTGAGTAAAAATAGGACTTGATATGCGTTAATATATGATCTTAGTTTTATTTAGAGGAAAATTAGTTTTATTTTCTAAAATTTTGCTTGCTTTTTGTGGGTTGCTAAGGAGCTCAAAGGATTCCTCAAACTCCATCCCCGACCAAGAAAAGCTAATTCTACTTCCTTTTTCTGCGATTTTATGTGCTTGTGTGTTTGTTAGTTGGTTTAAGTTTTGGTTTGTATGTTGTGATAAAGGTTAGCACAATCATGTAGTTGTATGTTAGATCATCTTAGTTAACTAATTGATATAGCGTATTTACTTTGCTTGATTAAAAGATCAGTTGACCTATTTAATATCAGTTTAATTAATGGTGTTGATAAGTCCTATTTAACATACTGTTAAGTGTTGAGTCTCCTGTTAACTAAGTACCTTTGTGTGATGTTAGTTAATCTGTTCGTATGATAGTATAGAGGGTGATGTGTTAACTCTGCTAACACCTATAAACTAAATGGGATTAGTTTCTCGGATAATCCACACAAGTCTTTAGTTCTAATTTATAAAATATGGGAGTTCAAATATAACAAATGTTGAGGTTTAGCTAATGGACTATGGTTGATGACTAATGAGCTAGGTAGATGGTAGATTTAACTCTTTTGCTTTTAATTGAGTTTCGAACAGAGTTGATGTTGTAATCAGATGTGTGGATTGCTTTTTCATGAAATTGATTTTACACTGTATGTTCTTGATTTTTGCTTAAGTAAATGAGTAAGTTGCTTTATATAAGGATTAAGTAAATATAAAATGTGATATTTGCATGTGTCTTCACTTGTTACTTCGTGTAAGGCCATTAACTTGCAAAGCTTGGTTTTTGAAGTAAGAATGTTTCAAATTTATGAGATTTGTTTTAAGATTTCAAAATTACTTTTTCTTGTTCCTATAAGCGTGATCCTTTTCCCTTCCCCTTTTGTTTAGTAGTATCTGAGTAAAAATAGGACTTGATATGCGTTAATATATGATCTTAGTTTTATTTAGAGGAAAATTAGTTTTATTTTCTAAAATTTTGCTTGCTTTTTGTGGGTTGCTAAGGAGCTCAAAGGATTCCTCAAACTCCATCCCCGACCAAGAAAAGCTAATTCTACTTTTTTTCTGCGATTTTATGTGCTTGTGTGTTTGTTAGTTGGTTTAAGTTTTGGTTTGTATGTTGTGATAAAGGTTAGCACAATCATGTAGTTGTATGTTAGATCATCTTAGTTAACTAATTGATATAGCGTATTTACTTTGCTTGATTAAAAGATCAGTTGACCTATTTAATAACAGTTTAATTAATGGTGTTGATAAGTCCTATTTAACATACTGTTAAGTGTTGAGTCTCCTGTTAACTAAGTACCTTTGTGTGATGTTAGTTAATCTGTTAGTATGATAGTATAGAGGGTGATGTGTTAACTCTGCTAACACCTATAAACTAAATGGGATTAGTTTCTCGGATAATCCACACAAGTCTTTAGTTCTAATTTATAAAATATGGGAGTTCAAATATAACAAATGTTGAGGTTTAGCTAATGGACTATGGTTGATGACTAATGAGCTAGGTAGATGGTAGATTTAACTCTTTTGCTTTTAATTGAGTTTCGAACGAGTTGATGTTGTAATCGGAGATGTGTGGATTGCTTTTTCATGAAATTGATTTTACACTTTGTATGTTCTTGATTTTTGCTTAAGTAAATGAGTAAGTTGCTTTATATAAGGATTAAGTAAATATAAAATGTGATATTTGCATGTGTCTTCACTTGTTACTTCGTGTAAGGCCATTAACTTGCAAAGCTTGGTTTTTGAAGTAAGAATGTTTCAAATTTATGAGATTTGATTTAAGATTTCAAAATTACTTTTTCTTGTTCCTATAAGCATGATCCTTTTCCCTTCCCCTTTTGTTTACTAGTATCTGAGTAAAAATAAGACTTGATATGCGTTAATATATGATTTTAGTTTTATTTGGAGGAAAATTAGTTTTATTTTCTAAAATTTTGCTTGCTTTTTGTGGGTTGCTAAGGAGCTCAAAGGATTCCTCAAACTCCATCCCCGACCAAGAAAAAGTAATTCTACTTCCTTTTTCTGCGATTTTATGTGCTTGTGTGTTTGTTAGTTGGTTTAAGTTATGGTTTGTATGTTGTGATAATGGTTAGCACAATCATGTAGTTGTATGTTAGATCATCTTAGTTAACTAGTTGATATAGCGTATTTACTTTGCTTGATTAAAAGATCAGTTGACCTATTTAATATCAGTTTAATTAATGGTGTTGATAAGTCCTATTTCACATACTGTTAAGTGTTGAGTCTCCTGTTAACTAAGTACCTTTGTGTGATGTTAGTTAATCTGTTAGTATGATAGTATAGAGGGTGATGTGTTAACTCGCTAACACCTATAAACTAAATGGAATTAGTTTCTCGGATAATCCCCACAAGTCTTTAGTTCTAATTTATAAAAGATGGGAGTTCAAATATAACAAATGTTGAGGTTTAGCTAATGGACTATGGTTGATGACTAATGAGCTAGGTAAATGGTAGATTTAACTCTTTTGCTTTTAATTGAGTTCGAGAACGAGTTGATGTTGAAATCGGATGTGTGGATTGCTTTTTCATGAAATTGATTTTACAATGTATGTTCTTGATTTTTGCTTAAGTAAATGAGTAAGTTGCTTTATATAAGGATTAAGTAAATATAAAATGTGATATTTGCATGTGTCTTCACTTGTTACTTCTGTGTAAGGCCATTAACTTGCAAAGCTTGGTTTTTGAAGTAAGAATGTTTCAAATTTATGAGATTTGATTTAAGATTTCAAAATTACTTTTTCTTGTTCCTATAAGCATGATCCTTTTCCCTTCCCCTTTTGATTACTAGTATCTGAGTAAAAATAGGACTTGATATGCGTTAATATATGATCTTAGTTTTATTTAGAGGAAAATTAGTTTTATTTTCTAAAATTTTGCTCGCTTTTTGTGGGTTGCTAAGGAGCTCAAAGGATTCCTCAAACTCCATCCCCGACCAAGAAAAAGTAATTCTACTTCCTTTTTCTGCGATTTTATGTGCTTGTGTGTTTGTTAGTTGGTTTAAGTTTTGGTTTATATGTTGTGATAAAGGTTAGCACAATCATGTAGTTGTATGTTAGATCATCTTAGTTAACTAATTGATATAGCGTATTTACTTTGCTTGATTAAAAGATCAGTTGACCTATTTAATAACAGTTTAATTAATGGTGTTGATAAGTCCTATTTAACATACTGTTAAGTGTTGAGTCTCCTGTTAACTAAGTACCTTTGTGTGATGTTAGTTAATCTGTTAGTATGATAGTATAGAGGGTGATGTGTTAACTCTGCTAACACCTATAAACTAAATGGGATTAGTTTCTCGGATAATCCACACAAGTCTTTAGTTCTAATTTATAAAATATGGGAGTTCAAATATAACAAATGTTGAGGTTTAGCTAATGGACTATGGTTGATGACTAATGAGCTAGGTAGATGGTAGATTTAACTCTTTTGCTTTTAATTGAGTTTCGAACGAGTTGATGTTGTAATCGAGATGTGTGGATTGCTTTTTCATGAAATTGATTTTACACTGTATGTTCTTGATTTTTGCTTAAGTAAATGAGTAAGTTGCTTTATATAAGGATTAAGTAAATATAAAATGTGATATTTGCATGTGTCTTCACTTGTTACTTACATGTGTAAGGCCATTAACTTGCAAAGCTTGGTTTTTGAAGTAAGAATGTTTCAAATTTATGAGATTTGATTTAAGATTTCAAAATTACTTTTTCTTGTTCCTATAAGCATGATCCTTTTCCCTTCCCCTTTTGTTTACTAGTATCTGAGTAAAAATAGGACTTGATATGCGTTAATATATGATCTTAGTTTTATTTAGAGGAAAATTAGTTTTATTTTCTAAAATTTTGCTTGCTTTTTGTGGGGTGCTAAGGAGCTCAAAGGATTCCTCAAACTCCATCCCCGACCAAGAAAAGCTAATTCTACTTCCTTTTTCTGCGATTTTATGTGCTTGTGTGTTTGTTAGTTGGTTTAAGTTTTGGTTTGTATGTTGTGATAAAGGTTAGCACAATCATGTAGTTGTATGTTAGATCATCTTAGTTAACTAATTGATATAGCGTATTTACTTTGCTTGATTAAAAGATCAGTTGACCTATTTAATATCAGTTTAATTAATGGTGTTGATAAGTCCTATTTAACATACTGTTAAGTGTTGAGTCTCCTGTTAACTAAGTACCTTTGTGTGATGTTAGTTAATCTGTTCGTATGATAGTATAGAGGGTGATGTGTTAACTCTGCTAACACCTATAAACTAAATGGGATTAGTTTCTCGGATAATCCACACAAGTCTTTAGTTCTAATTTATAAAATATGGGAGTTCAAATATAACAAATGTTGAGGTTTAGCTAATGGACTATGGTTGATGACTAATGAGCTAGGTAGATGGTAGATTTAACTCTTTTGCTTTTAATTGAGTTTCGAACGAGTTGATGTTGTAATCGGATGTGTGGATTGCTTTTTCATGAAATTGATTTTACACTTTGTATGTTCTTGATTTTTGCTTAAGTAAATGAGTAAGTTGCTTTATATAAGGATTAAGTAAATATAAAATGTGATATTTGCATGTGTCTTCACTTGTTACTTCGTGTAAGGCCATTAACTTGCAAAGCTTGGTTTTTGAAGTAAGAATGTTTCAAATTTATGAGATTTGATTTAAGATTTCAAAATTACTTTTTCTTGTTCCTATAAGCATGATCCTTTTCCCTTCCCCTTTTGTTTACTAGTATCTGAGTAAAAATAAGACTTGATATGCGTTAATATATGATCTTAGTTTTATTTGGAGGAAAATTAGTTTTATTTTCTAAAATTTTGCTTGCTTTTTGTGGGTTGCTAAGGAGCTCAAAGGATTCCTCAAACTCCATCCCCGACCAAGAAAAAGTAATTCTACTTCCTTTTTCTGCGATTTTATGTGCTTGTGTGTTTGTTAGTTGGTTTAAGTTATGGTTTGTATGTTGTGATAATGGTTAGCACAATCATGTAGTTGTATGTTAGATCATCTTAGTTAACTAATTGATATAGCGTATTTACTTTGATTGATTAAAAGATCAGTTGACCTATTTAATATCAGTTTAATTAATGGTGTTGATAAGTCCTATTTCACATCGTTAAGTGTTGAGTCTCCTGTTAACTAAGTACCTTTGTGTGATGTTAGTTAATCTGTTAGTATGATAGTATAGAGGGTGATGTGTTAACTCGCTAACACCTATAAACTAAATGGGATTAGTTTCTCGGATAATCCACACAAGTCTTTAGTTCTAATTTATAAAATATGGGAGTTCAAATATAACAAATGTTGAGGTTTAGCTAATGGACTATGGTTGATGACTAATGAGCTAGGTAAATGGTAGATTTAACTCTTTTGCTTTTAATTGAGTTTCGATCAGAGTTGATGTTGTAATCAGATGTGTGGATTGCTTTTTCATGAAATTGATTTTACAATGTATGTTCTTGATTTTTGCTTAAGTAAATGAGTAAGTTGCTTTATATAAGGATTAAGTAAATATAAAATGTGATATTTGCATGTGTCTTCACTTGTTACTTCTGTGTAAGGCCATTAACTTGCAAAGCTTGGTTTTTGAAGTAAGAATGTTTCAAATTTATGAGATTTGTTTTAATATTTCAAAATTACTTTTTCTTGTTCCTATAAGCATGATCCTTTTCCCTTCCCCTTTTGTTTACTAGTATCTGAGTAAAAATAGGACTTGATATGCGTTAATATATGATCTTAGTTTTATTTAGAGGAAAATTAGTTTTATTTTCTAAAATTTTGCTTGCTTTTTGTGGGTTGCTAAGGAGCTCAAAGGATTCCTCAAACTCCATCCCCGAGCAAGAAAAGCTAATTCTACTTCCTTTTTCTGCGATTTTATGTGCTTGTGTGTTTGTTAGTTGGTTTAAGTTATGGTTTGTATGTTGTGATAATGGTTAGCACAATCATGTAGTTGTATGTTAGATCATCTTAGTTAACTAATTGATATAGCGCATTTACTTTGCTTGATTAAAAGATCAGTTGACCTATTTAATATCGGTTTAATTAATGGTGTTGATAAGTCCTATTTCACATACTTGTTAAGTGTTGAGTCTCCGTTAACTAAGTACCTTTGTGTGATGTTAGTTAATCTGTTAGTATGATAGTATAGAGGGTGATGTGTTAACTACTTGCTAACACCTATAAACTAAATGGAATTAGTTTCTCGGATAATCCCCACAAGTCTTTAGTTCTAATTTATAAAAGATGGGAGTTCAAATATAACAAATGTTGAGGTTTAGCTAATGGACTATGGTTGATGACTAATGAGCTAGGTAAATGGTAGATTTAACTCTTTTGCTTTTAATTGAGTTCAGAACAGAGTTGATGTTGAAATCAGATGTGTGGATTGCTTTTTCATGAAATTGATTTTACAATGTATGTTCTTTATTTTTGCTTAAGTAAATGAGTAAGTTGCTTTATATAAGGATTAAGTAAATATAAAATGTGATATTTGCATGTGTCTTCACTTGTTACTTCTGTGTAAGGCCATTAACTTGCAAAGCTTGGTTTTTGAAGTAAGAATGTTTCAAATTTATGAGATTTGTTTTAAGATTTCAAAATTACTTTTTCTTGTTCCTATAAGCATGATCCTTTTCCCTTCCCCTTTTGTTTACTAGTATCTGAGTAAAAATAGGACTTGATATGCGTTAATATATGATCTTAGTTTTATTTAGAGGAAAATTAGTTTTATTTTCTAAAATTTTGCTTGCTTTTTGTGGGTTGCTAAGGAGCTCAAAGGATTCCTCAAACTCCATCCCCGACCAAGAAAAGCTAATTCTACTTCCTTTTTCTGCGATTTTATGTGCTTGTGTGTTTGTTAGTTGGTTTAAGTTTTGGTTTGAATGTTGTGATAAAGGTTAGCACAATCATGTAGTTGTATGTTAGATCATCTTAGTTAACTAATTGATATAGCGTATTTACTTTGCTTGATTAAAAGATTAGTTGACCTATTTAATATCAGTTTAATTAATGGTGTTGATAAGTCCTATTTAACATACTGTTAAGTGTTGAGTCTCCTGTTAACTAAGTACCTTTGTGTGATGTTAGTTAATCTGTTAGTATGATAGTATAGAGGGTGATGTGTTAACTCTGCTAACACCTATAAACTAAATGGGATTAGTTTCTCGGATAATCCACACAAGTCTTTAGTTCTAATTTATAAAATATGGGAGTTCAAATATAACAAATGTTGAGGTTTAGCTAATGGACTATGGTTGATGACTAATGAGCTAGGTAAATGGGAGATTTAACTCTTTTGCTTTTAATTGAGTTTCGAACAGAGTTGATGTTGTAATCAGATGTGTGGATTGCTTTTTCATGAAATTGATTTTACACTGTATGTTCTTGATTTTTGCTTAAGTAAATGAGGAAGTTGCTTTATATAAGGATTAAGTAAATATAAAATGTGATATTTGCATGTGTCTTCACTTGTTACTTCTGTGTAAGGCCATTAACTTGCAAAGCTTTGTTTTTGAAGTAAGAATGTTTCAAATTTATGAGATTTGATTTAAGATTTCAAAATTACTTTTTCTTGTTCCTATAAGCATGATCCTTTTCCCTTCCCCTTTTGTGTACTAGTATCTGAGTAAAAATAGGACTTGATATGCGTTAATATATGATCTTAGTTTTATTTAGAGGAAAATTAGTTTTATTTTCTAAAATTTTGCTTGCTTTTTGTGGGGTGCTAAGGAGCTCAAAGGATTCCTCAAACTCCATCCCCGACCAAGAAAAAGTAATTCTACTTCCTTTTTCTGCTATTTTATGTGCTTGTGTGTTTGTTAGTTGGTTTAAGTTATGGTTTGTATGTTGTGATAATGGTTAGCACAATCATGTAGTTGTATGTTAGATCATCTTAGTTAACTAATTGATATAGCGTATTTACTTTGATTGATTAAAAGATCAGTTGACCTATTTAATATCAGTTTAATTAATGGTGTTGATAAGTCCTATTTCACATACTGTTAAGTGTTGAGTCTCCTGTTAACTAAGTACCTTTGTGTGATGTTAGTTAATATGTTAGTATGATAGTATAGAGGGTGATGTGTTAACTCTGCTAACACCTATAAACTAAATGGGATTAGTTTCTCGGATAATCCACACAAGTCTTTAGTTCTAATTTATAAAATATGGGAGTTCAAATATAACAAATATTGAGGTTTAGCTAATGGACTATGGTTGATGACTAATGAGCTAGGTAAATGGTAGATTTAACTCTTTTGCTTTTAATTGAGTTTCGAACAGAGTTGATGTTGTAATCAGATGTGTGGATTGCTTTTTCATGAAATTGATTTTACACCGTATGTTCTTGATTTTTGCTTAAGTAAATGAGTAAGTTGCTTTATATAAGGATTAAGTAAATATAAAATGTGATATTTGCATGTGTCTTCACTTGTTACTTCTGTGTAAGGCCATTAACTTGCAAAGCTTGGTTTTTGAAGTAAGAATGTTTCAAATTTATGAGATTTGATTTAAGATTTCAAAATTACTTTTTCTTGTTCCTATAAGCATGATCCTTTTCCCTTCCCCTTTTGTTTACTAGTATCTGAGTAAAAATAGGACTTGATATGCGTTAATATATGATCTTAGTTTTATTTAGAGGAAAATTAGTTTTATTTTCTAAAATTTTTCTTGCTTTTTGTGGGTTGCTAAGGAGCTCAAAGGATTCCTCAAACTCCATCCCCGACCAAGAAAAAGTAATTCTACTTCCTTTTTCTGCGATTTTATGTGCTTGTGTGTTTGTTAGTTTGTTTAAGTTATGGTTTGTATGTTGTGATAATGGTTAGCACAATCATGTAGTTGTATCTTAGATCATCTTAGTTAACTAATTGATATAGCGTATTTACTTTGCTTGATTAAAAGATCAGTTGACCTATTTAATATCATTTTAATTAATGGTGTTGATAAGTCCTATTTCACATCTTGTTAAGTGTTGAGTCTCTGTTAACTAAGTACCTTTGTGTGATGTTAGTTAATCTGTTAGTATGATAGTATAGAGGGTGATGTGTTAACTCGCTAACACCTATAAACTAAATGGGATTAGTTTCTCGGATAATCCACACAAGTATTTAGTTCTAATTTATAAAAGATGGGAGTTCAAATATAACAAATGTTGAGGTTTAGCTAATGGACTATGGTTGATGACTAATGAGCTAGGTAAATGGTAGATTTAACTCTTTTGCTTTTAATTGAGTTCAGAACAGAGTTGATGTTGAAATCAGATGTGTGAATTGCTTTTTCATGAAATTGATTTTACACTGTATGTTCTTGATTTTTGCTTAAGTAAATGAGTAAGTTGCTTTATATAAGGATTAAGTAAATATAAAATGTGATATTTGCATGTGTCTTCACTTGTTACTTCTGTGTAAGGCCATTAACTTGCAAAGCTTGGTTTTTGAAGTAAGAATGTTTCAAATTTATGAGATGGATTTAAGATTTCAAAATTACTTTTTCTTGTTCCTATAAGCATGATCCTTTTCCCTTCCCCTTTTGTTTACTAGTATCTGAGTAAAAATAGGACTTGATATGCGTTAATATATGATCTTAGTTTTATTTAGAGGAAAATTAGTTTTATTTTCTAAAATTTTGCTTGCTTTTTGTGGGTTGCTAAGGAGCTCAAAGGATTCCTCAAACTCCATCCCCGACCAAGAAAAAGTAATTCTACTTCCTTTTTCTGCTATTTTATGTGCTTGTGTGTTTGTTAGTTGGTTTAAGTTATGGTTTGTATGTTGTGATAATGGTTAGCACAATCATGTAGTTGTATGTTAGATCATCTTAGTTAACTAATTGATATAGCGTATTTACTTTGATTGATTAAAAGATCAGTTGACCTATTTAATATCAGTTTAATTAATGGTGTTGATAAGTCCTATTTCACATACTGTTAAGTGTTGAGTCTCCTGTTAACTAAGTACCTTTGTGTGATGTTAGTTAATCTGTTAGTATGATAGTATAGAGGGTGATGTGTTAACTCGCTAACACCTATAAACTAAATGGGATTAGTTTCTCGGATAATCCACACAAGTCTTTAGTTCTAATTTATAAAATATGGGAGTTCAAATATAACAAATGTTGAGGTTTAGCTAATGGACTATGGTTGATGACTAATGAGCTAGGTAAATGGTAGATTTAACTCTTTTGCTTTTAATTGAGTTTCGAACAGAGTTGATGTTGTAATCAGATGTGTGGATTGCTTTTTCATGAAATTGATTTTACACCGTATGTTCTTGATTTTTGCTTAAGTAAATGAGTAAGTTGCTTTATATAAGGATTAAGTAAATATAAAATGTGATATTTGCATGTGTCTTCACTTGTTACTTGTGTAAGGCCATTAACTTGCAAAGCTTGGTTTTTGAAGTAAGAATGTTTCAAATTTATGAGATTTGATTTAAGATTTCAAAATTACTTTTTCTTGTTCCTATAAGCATGATCCTTTTCCCTTCCCCTTTTGTTTACTAGTATCTGAGTAAAAATAGGACTTGATATGCGTTAATATATGATCTTAGTTTTATTTAGAGGAAAATTAGTTTTATTTTCTAAAATTTTTCTTGCTTTTTGTGGGTTGCTAAGGAGCTCAAAGGATTCCCCAAACTCCATCCCCGACCAAGAAAAAGTAATTCTACTTCCTTTTTCTGCGATTTTATGTGCTTGTGTGTTTGTTAGTTTGTTTAATTTATGGTTTGTATGTTGTGATAATGGTTAGCACAATCATGTAGTTGTATCTTAGATCATCTTAGTTAACTAATTGATATAGCGTATTTACTTTGCTTGATTAAAAGATCAGTTGACCTATTTAATATCATTTTAATTAATGGTGTTGATAAGTCCTATTTCACATACTGTTACGTGTTGAGTCTCCTGTTAACTAAGTACCTTTGTGTGATGTTAGTTAATCTGTTAGTATGATAGTATAGAGGGTGATGTGTTAACTCTGCTAACACCTATAAACTAAATGGGATTAGTTTCTCGGATAATCCACACAAGTATTTAGTTCTAATTTATAAAAGATGGGAGTTCAAATATAACAAATGTTGAGGTTTAGCTAATGGACTATGGTTGATGACTAATGAGCTAGGTAAATGGTAGATTTAACTCTTTTGCTTTTAATTGAGTTAGAACAGAGTTGATGTTGTAATCGGATGTGTGGATTGCTTTTTCATGAAATTGATTTTCTTTGTATGTTCTTGATTTTGCTTAAGTAAATGAGTAAGTTGCTTTATATAAGGATTAAGTAAATATAAAATGTGATATTTGCATGTGTCTTCACTTGTTACTTCCATTGTAAGGCCATTAACTAGCAAAGCTTGGTTTTTGAAGTAAGAATGTTTCAAATTTATGAGATTTGATTTAAGATTTCAAAATTACTTTTTCTTGTTCCTATAAGCATGATCCTTTTCCCTTCCCCTTTTGTTTACTAGTATACGAGTAAAAATAGGACTTGATATGCGTTAATATATGCTCATAAACTAAATGGGATTAGTTTCTCGGATAATCCACACAAGTCTTTGGTTCTAATTTATAAAAGATGGGAGTTCAAATATAACAAATGTTGAGGTTTAGCTATTGGACTAAGGTTGATGACTAATGAGCTAGGTAAATGGTAGATTTAGCTCTTTTGCTTTTAATTGAGTTCAGAACAGAGTTGATGTTGAAATCAGATGTGTGGATTGCTTTTTCATGAAATTGATTTTACCCTGTATGTTCTTTATTTTTGCTTAAGTAAATGAGTAAGTTGCTTTATATAAGGATTAAGTAAATATAAAATGTGATATTTGCATGTGTCTTCACTTGTTACTTCTGTGTAAGGCCATTAACTTGCAAAGCTTGGTTTTTGAAGTAAGAATGTTTCAAATTTATGAGATTTGATTTAAGATTTCAAAATTACTTTCTTGTTCCTATAAGCATGATCCTTTTCCCTTCCCCTTTTGTTTACTAGTATCTGAGTAAAAATAGGACTTGATATGCGTTAATATATGAACTTAGTTTTATTTAGAGGAAAATTAGTTTTATTTTCTAAAATTTTGCTTGCTTTTTGTGGGTTGCTAAGGAGCTCAAAGGATTCCTCAAACTCCATCCCCGACCAAGAAAAGGTAATTCTACTTTCTTTTTCTGCAATTTTATGTGTTTGTTAGTTGGTTTAAGTTATGGTTTGTATGTTTTTGATAATGGTTAGCACAATCATGTAGTTGTATGTTAGATCATCTTAGTTAACTAATTGATATAGCCTATTTACTTAGCTTGATTAAAAGATCAGTTGACCTAGTTAATATCAGTTTAATTAATGGTGTTGATAAGTCCTATTTCACAT